>CM062918.1:15507061-18389561 GCA_031878705.1 Tapirus indicus
GCAATTGGAGGGAGTCCTCTCAAGGTCAAGGCTCAGGAGGCTGGATCAACAATTGCAGGAACAGTGGTTGGGGAAAAAAGCTATCCTTGAAGACATGGCCTAACTTCAGGGATCTGAAGAGAGGAGCAATTTCCAGTGATGCATGACTGCCCTTTGTCCTTAAGGGCTATGAGATAGTGGATCCCTACAGTGCTGATCCCACTGGGAGTTCATTTCCAGGGACCAGCCTCCAACACTAAAAGAATTACATGTGTATGTGTTAGGTTAGGATGACCACTCTTCCTTGAGCAAGAAAAATTTATATAACACCTTACAGCCCTCAGAATGATCTGCACAATAGCCATGCATTTTTATTAATATTTTAATTTTAAAATGAGACCATTTTTAAACTGAGACTTAAAGCATTTAAGTCACAGAACTAATAAACGAGTAGAGCCTGGTTTTTAGAGCAGCTCTTCTGATCCCAATTCCATTACTTCTTTCTCCAAACAACAGCCAATTTTCTGAAAAGGACTATTCCCACCAGCAAATTCTGCTATATATAGGACAATCCCTCCGCAGTGCAAATAATCATCTTTGAAGGATCTATTCAGATTCCATAAACCTTTTTTGGTGTTGTTCATTAGAGAAGAGTACCTACACAGTGAATCCCAGGTGGACAGCTTTCAGAGCTAGAAGAAACACCTAGCAGACACCTGTCCTGTCATCGAGGAAACTGAGACTTAGAAACTGAGAGGCTGCAAGGTCAAGAGGCATGGCAGGCTGCACCCAGAGAAGTAGTAACAGAGCTAGATACAGACTTTGATACTGTACGAGTTCCAGGGCAATATTCTTTACATTTTATGACACTGCCAAAAAGCCCTCAAACAACAAACAAAACTTTTCTATGCTTAAGAAATGTCAGCATTCATACAGGGAGGTTTCCCTGATCACCCTCAACTGGGCCTATCTACATTCTTCAGGATCTGTTTTGAAATGGTTAGAAAGTTTGTTCCTATCTACCAACATTTTACTTTCTGCTTTCCACTTTATTTTGAGAACAGTCATGGGTCCAAGGCTCGTTAGAAATAGATGCAAATCATTAAACAATTTCAAATGCATAAGTTAAAATTCACCCAAATTCTATCCTTGACATTAGGGCCTCTGGTTTCCATCTGATTTCTTTACAGCTCTTGTCCTGGGTGGGAAAGGACAGCACTATGCACAATGAGGATTTGGGCTTCAGGGGAGTGGTTGTCACATTTCAACTATCTTATTGATTACCAAGCAACTTTACCATTGCTGATTAACCTTGCATATGCTTGAAGAAATATTTTAGGCAATGAAATTTTTTGGCTTTTTGGAATTAATAGAGTATCAGTGGAAAGAGAATATAAGAGTTATTTAAGAATTGTTTTAATAACCACTATACCTTTTCTCAGGCTAATTTTAACCATACTTTTGGCTTCAACTTTTACCTACATGCTAATGACTCCCAAATCTCTATCCTCAACTCCCATCTTAATTATAAACCTAAGGCCTGTATATTCATCTACATATTGGACATTTCTACTTTAAGCTTCCACTTGATCTTTTCAAAATAGAACCCATCACCTTTCCTCCCTAACTGGCTCTTATATCCCCTCCTGGAATGACCTCAGGGATCAGCCCCACACCTTCTCCCAGGTACAACATCCAGAACTGGCCCTTTATTCTTCCCTTCCCTCATCTTCCATTTACAGGGAGTCACCAAGCCCTTTCATATTTGTCTCCTACATATTTCTGCAAAGTCACTTCTCCGCTCACAGTGCCCTGTTCTTGGTTCAGGTAGGTCACCTCACTGGATCACTGCAATATACCCTCCTCCAAGTTCTCCTGGCTTAGACTCACCTTCCTTCACTCCATCTGCCACACCACCGTCAGAAACGGGCTTTCTAAATGCAAGTCTGATTAGATCACTGCCCTGAAGAGTCTCTCTAGCATCAGAGCTTGGCATACAAAGCTCATCTTGACCTGGCCCCTGCCTACCTCTATAGCTTCACCCATCACCATCCTCCCATACCTATTCTTTGCTTGTCACTACGCCTCACCACTTGTGGCCACCACACTCTACATGTGCCTACATGCCTTCACACATGTGTTTTCTCTCCTCCAATGGCCTTGCCTCTTACTTCCCTGGCTGACTTCCATGTATCTTTCAGGACTTGTCTAGTTCATGACTTTTAACTTGGCCAGCATCAGAAAGTATACCACATCTTTCATCTTCTACAAAATTTCCTCTAGTAAAGCTTTTATTGTTTTGTTTTTCTGTTGTATGGGCTTTAGCTGAAAATAGGCTTTACATTTTAGAATTCCAATTCTAACAATTGTTGTAAAACCAAAAGGGCCAGTGAGTTTGTACAGGGGAGTGGTTCTGTGCTAGTATCCTTAGAGTCCAGAAGTTCTATATCTAAAACCACCTCAGGAAAGGCTCACAAGAGGATTAAGACCAAGCATGTCAACAGGCTATGGATATCCATCCCCAACTCAGCCCAGTTTCCCTTTTATATAATCTAAAGGCTCTGGAAATAAATATTTCTTCTTTATAAGCCAATTACTGTAATCACTTTTCCACACAGCCTTAACACCTAATTAGAGGCTCTTTTTTAAGCCTTACCTCTATTTTTAGCTGAAAAAAACTATTTTTAGCTGAAAAAAATCCATGACTTCAGATAAGAACTGCTCATGGGACCCTTCTCTAAAGCCCTCTTGCCCAACTGAACTAAGCTTAACACCTTTCTTGACTAGAACAAAAATGAAAACCTGAGAATAGAGTGGAACATCCTTGTCTATTCAAGATGTCAATACAACCCAGGATAATGGTAAATTTCCTACCATTAGCAGGAATATTTGGTTGCTATCTGGCACAGTCAAGAGGCACAGGGATCTAGGCTCTTTGGGTCACTTGCAAAATTAATTGAATCAATTTGTGATAATGACCAAAAATAAAATCAGAAATGTAAAGTCCTCTGAGATTAACATAAAGGAAAACACTTCACAGCAGATCACAACTTAGAGCTTCAGATTTAAAAAGTAGAGAGGAGACTGCAAAATACTAAGATTTCTCCAGCAAATCTCAGAAATAAAGATTCACAAGGGAAAAAGCAACTTATGAAGTCCTTTTCCTAGTTCAGGATCATATACATGGCCCTTGGTGGTCTGGCCTCTGTCTACTGATGACCACAGTAGTAGAGCTGTAACTATACTCAGCCTCCCTTGTTGCTGGGTACAGTCATATGACTATATTCTAACCAATGGAATGGGACAGGAAGTGATGAGCACCACTTCCAATTCTGGGCCTTAAGATACTGGGTATGTACTCTTCCATATCCTTCCCTTCCCCTAAGCTATATCAAAGTAACTACAAACCAGCTTTGACCATGCAGACAAGAATAATGCTGATAGCAGAGCTAAAAAATAGAAGGACCCTGAATAATCATGTGGAGCAGAGTCAGCCCTTCAACTGGGCCACTCACCTTGGGCTATTGAATGAAAGAGAAATAAACTTCAAAGTTCTTTAAGCTACTGTATTTTATAGTCTCTTTGTTACAACCTATTAGCTTTTACCTAACTAATAACACCTATCCAGTTTTTTCTACTCCTCCTCATCCTTCAAAAACCAGCTCTTCTGTGGAGTCTTTCTGAGACATCCATAGCATATCTACCCCTCTGTTGAGTCACCATAGTCCTCTGTTCTCATAACTATGACAGCTCTCATCACAGTTCATTTCAGTGGTTTGTTTACCCTTCTGCCTCCCCTAAAGAACTAACTCTTAGAATTCTGAAGGCAAGAATTCATTATATGCTCTGTTTTGCACAACGCTTGGCACAAGTTTGTGGCTTAATGACTCCTAACTGAATAAATCAAGTGGGAAACCACACAGACTTTCCTAGATTGATTGAAAGTAAAGAATAGTTGTTGATATACACATTCATCAGCTCACACTCAACAGTAATCATGCTACTAAGCATCAGAAGAAATGTCCAAATCTTCCAAGGCACATGGCCTTTCTAATAGAAATATGAGTAAAATATAATGGTTGCATCTAAAATCCATGGTTCCAATATATATGAGTAATAAAGATTTAAAAATAACTACAATTAAATGGAGAAAAGAAATGGCAAAAAATAACCTTTGATAAATTACTCTATATTAAGGACAGTTATTTAATGTTGATTATTTTTGTTATTAAAATATGATTATCCGGGGCCGCCCGGTGGCGCAGTGGTTTAGTCCACGCTTGGCAGCCCAGGGTTCGCGAGTTCAGATCTCGGGCGCCCGCCCCGCCAACGCACTGCCTGTCAGCCATGCCGTGGTGGCGTCCCATATAAAGTGGAGGAAGATGAGCACGGATGTTAGCCCAGGGCCAGTCTTCCTCAGCAAAAAGGGGAGGATTGGCGACGGATGTTAGCTCAGGGCTAGTCTTCCCCACACACACAAAAATATATATATATATATATGATTATCCATGATAATGAGTTATAGTAGCTTTGGCCTCCTCCCCAATCAATTACCTTTTCAGTTTTTGAAATAAGTGGCAAAAATAAGTAATATGAACTTTACCTCTGTCTGACTTCCAGCATGAATGCCAATGGTACCAATATTGGTTTGATCCAAGCACTACACTGGGTTTCACTGTCTATGAAAAAATATTGCATAAAAGTCAAACATAAGAAATATATCCTGTTTGCAGACATATGAAAGAAAGGAAATTGAGGATGAGATAATGTGATGAGACATTATAAAGTACAATATTAGAAGATGATCCTTCACATATGCAAATATTTTATCTGAGTATTTTGTGCCGTACAGACAAATATTTGTGGAGGTTTGTTCCCTTCCATCAGTCTATTTTACTGTGCTATAACAATAGGTTTTTAAATTTGAACTGTTCTGAAACTAAGTAGAATTGGACCTTTAAAATTAGCTTATGTTTAATGATCGTGCGCTGGGTGCTTTTTTTTTTTCTGAACTCCAGTAAGAGTTAACAGCCTTGGTCATGTTGCTCTTTCTGTCTTAGGAAGAGAGGTAAACAGGTAAAATCACAAGTAATCTTGACACATGTATTCTATTCATTATAACAATTAAATTTACAGAGTTAGGGAAATGCTCTGGAGAATCTGCTTCCTCGAGTTTGATTTGGGTTGAAGCCAAAACATTTCAGCTTTGGTACTCAGGAGTATTATTTAGAAGATAAATTGCCTGATATCAGATTTTGGAAAAGGTAGAATTACCATCAAGTCTTGTTACACAACAATTCATTGGAGGGAACATACCCTGTATTATTCAGTTTTGCTTATCATAAAAAAGGATTACTACTAAGGAGAATTTAATTGGAATAAAATATCACTGAATTATAGTCTAGTGTAGCATTTCAATAATAAATAGACCACCTCCTTCTTCTGAAAAAAAAAGTTTTATTTTGAGGTTTTACTGCACCACTAGTATGTAATACATATTTAGAAATGTGTTCTTATCATAAATCTTTTAACACTAAAGTAGACTGTACCAACTAATAGGAGAGCTTCAGTATTGATCCTCCACTTCTTTTGAATGACAAAAATGGTTTCAACTTTCAGTGTGGCAATTTCTCAAAAATAAATGTGAGTGGAGGAGATGACATTCAACTAAAACTACATTACGAAGCAGCAGCAGCAAGGTAATATAAAGTACTTTTCCTGGGTATATTTGAGATCTGTACATATTTTTCAGTTTCTTTCAAGGTCTTGATTCAACAAGATTTATTAGCACTGTCTTCTTTAAAGGAAAAAAATGGCTCTGTATGAAAGTTTGTATTTTTCTGTCTCTAGAACCCACATTTCTGTACTCACTCTCTCAAAATAACCACTGTGAATAAAAGGCTTTTCTTAACTTGGTTAAGCTGAATTACCACTGAATTTTAGCCAAGATTTACTCTTTTCATGGAAAAGCTCTTAATAGAAATAGCAGACCTTCAAATTGGGACTTTATAATTGTGATCGAAGATAATATTAATGCTGAGACCAGGTTCACAATAGTCGGATGGAGTGGCATGTTGAAGAGTAAAGATAATAATGCATATAATTAAATAGGATGGGTTGGAGAACAAGAAATATATCTCAATTCTATTGGTATTTTGGCAAACGATGGTTTTATTTTGGCAGGGGTTTTCCACATCACTTTGAATAGATAGTTTTATGTTAATAAGATTTTCACCAAATGACCTGAAAATCCCTTCTATGCCTGGGGAGTGGGCATGTCCTTGTTGAATACATTTGTCCTTCTCATAATGGAACATATCCATGCATGGTCAGCACAGGTGCTCCAAACAGAGAATTCTACACCCAGGACACAAATATCCAATTCATCACCACTCTCTTTTCCTTGCCATGTGTGATTTCTAATTACTTAGGCAATCCATCTAGTCAGAATATCCTCACAGAGCCATGAAGAAGGCTTAGTACAATAGGAATTGTCCTGCATGGAGGAATAATGGAAAGCTCTCATAGTCAAAAATTTCCAGGACATAGGACCCAAACTTTTCCTTTTAAAGATGTGGAAATATATGATGGTACATGTTCTATGTTTAATATTTCCTTCTTTTTAACTGATATATGGCCTCAGGTATCCTGACATCTTTTATTGACACTTTAAAAAGCACTTTTTTTTTTTTTGCTGAGGAAGACTGGCCCTGAGCTAAGATCGTGCCCATCCTGCTCTATTTTTTTGTATGCAGGATGCTGCCACAGCATGGCTTAATGAGCAATGCATCAGTCCATGCCCGGGATTCAAACCTGCGAACCTTGGGCCGCCAAAGCTGAGCGTGCAAACTTAACCACTGTGCCACCAGGCCAGCCCCAAAAGCACTTTGTAATGTGCCCACAAGAAGAAAATGTGACATATTTGGAAAAAGAACATGACAGTTTGTGGAGGACTTTCGATATGCTAATTCAAATGAGTCAAGTTACATCCCGTTGTGAAGAAATAATCATCATCAAAAAATCACTGGGTCTTGGAAGAATTTTAGTCATGCTTTGATGGTATGTCACTACATTCATAAATATCTCCCTGTGTTCAGTACTGGTGCGTTGAAGTATAGATGTTATGCATTTATATACATAATTTGTCATGTAAATAACTGACCTGGAGCTCGTCCCCAGACAGCACATTATTATCATTAGATATTTAGATAGAACAATGAACAAATCACTAGAGACTGTCTTCTTAATATATATTAAATTTTAAAGGAATTACTTCATTTGAGCAATTAAAAAATATGAAGAGTCTAAAATAGCAAGTCTCTTCTTTTCAAGTTCTGGTATTCATAAAAGATCCTCACCCCCTACTCCACCGCAATAAGCTCTAGACTAAGCAGTCAGCTGACTCGGTTCTAGTTTAAGTTCTGCCACTTACTACCAGGGTAGCCTTGACAAACTCAAACTATTTTGTGTGTTGATTTCCTGTTCAAGAAATTGGGAACAGTAAGAAGCCCTGGCTGCCTAACAGGGTGCGTGGGAAGTTCGGATGTCCGGGGAAAATCACTGGAAAACGCAAGTTCTGTGCAAATGTGAAGGGTTGTTATTAGTGTTATAATTACCTAAATCGGCAACTGGAAAGGATGTTAAAGATAATCTCATCCACCAACCACATTTTACAAGTGAGAAAACCAAAAGGATGAGAGGTTAGAAGGCTCAGGTAAAGCAGATTGTGTTGGAAGCAGATTGTGTTAAGAACACCATTTTAGCACTCTGATGTTCTTTCAATGATTCCATTCAACCCATGGGATGAAGTAATAAACAAAATCATATATGCGTCAATGCCTCCTCATATGTAGAGGGGTGTGTGTGTGTGTGTGTGTGTGTGTGTGTGTGTGTGCGCGCATTGTTATCATTGATGTTATCATTGATGATGCAATTGCCATTATATGGAATATTTTGTGAAGCATATGTGCTCTTCATTATTAAATTTCATTTCAATAGCACAAACCAAATATGCATAAGAATGATTCATTTCATAAAAGAATATTTTACAAAGTACCCCCAACTCTGTTGTTATCCTTAGTTTATACCAATTTATTTGGAAAAACTCCACTTCTACCCAGCCCTTCACTCATCCCTTTGATTTCTAGCCTGGCAAGCCAAGTAAAGCAATTTAGCTAATTACACATTCATTTTATTATTATCTGGAAAAATGCCTGTTATTTCCTTGATACAATAAATTTCTCAATTCGAGAGCCTCCTGAAAACGGCTAAAATGCCATCATAAGACACTTCTACTTCCCTCAATTCAGTTCAGAGTGATCCAATGAGGAATATCCCTGGAGGTGACTTCCAGAAAGTCAGAACCCTAGCAACCTAACCCTGGAATTTCGTTAGGAAAATCCACTTTGTCAAAACACAACTATTTATCAACTAGTCCTTTCTTGTGCAAGATCTTATAATCTAGTATTCAAAAATGTTTCCTTAATAAAAAAAAAATAGAGCCTCACGTGGGAAAAAAAGTTAATGTATTAATTAAACAGAATTGATCAAAATGTGTAAATAGACCCTGTATCTCTTGTCCCTTCTCTATCAATCCAAACTCAGCCAGAGAAATATAAAGGCCTGATTCCCAGGCCCCAGGCCCCTGTGTGTAGCCTGCACATGTACCGTGCCTGCTATTGAAAGTGTTTAATACTAGAGGAGCTTGCACTTTCATGTAATTCATAATTAGGAGACGACCACAACTGCATTATTTAAAATCAAGCCTTTGTTATCAGCACCAGTTTTAGACAGAAGCTGAGGATCATTTGTGAGCTGTGGCAGACCCAGACTGTTCAAAGCAATTGCTGTTCAGCATGAAAGCTGCAATGGAGGTCACGGAACAGGTCAGGAGGAAAGATAGTGTATCGATTTCACACCAGGAATAGAGGCAAAGCGAGGGCCCACTGTTGCTGCGTGTGATGTATTTCACTTCAGTTTAAGGCACATTTCATTCCAGGCCGAGAGGGGGTGGGGAGCAAAGGGCAGTGGATTTCACACTGAATCATGATGAATTCTGGACTCGTGGATTCCAGTAAATATCTCCTTCCTGGCACTAAGTATTTCTGTAGCAGAGTGAAAATAAGGGAAATTAAGCTTCTATCAGTAGCAAAAATGTAACCATGTTGTGGGAAGCTCATTTCCTCCACGTATTAAAATGCAATAAAAGCAAACATGAATGTAACAACATAAAATGTGGACAAGTGTCAAGCTCTGCAGAATGACCTCATGATGAGCATCATTTATGTCATCAGATTAAAGCTACAGGCCACCCAATGAAGGAAGTCAATTAATAAAAATAAACCTCTCAAAAAGAATTCTTGGTCATGGCCTCATGGGTAAATCTTTGAAGTCACACATGGCATATTGATGGCATCCAAAAATGTCATTTTGTGTTCCCACATTGCACATGGACTTTTCTTCTTTGTCATCTCTGCAAAGCCATTCATACTCAGTAAGATCTAGGAATCGGTTTATACCCAACTTCATCCTGCCTCGAGTTGTCCTAAGATAACCAGTAGACCCTGTTTGTTTCCACTAAATGCCATTAATTTACAACAGCAACCTTGTATTCTGCCTTCACTGGGACCATCAGCATTTTTTCACCTTCAACATTTAGTTGGATGAGCTTAGGAAAATAAAATAGCTGTTGGATATTTATGATTCGAAACACCTGGAAACCAGGCAGCTTGTTATCTATCTTCCCATTGGAGAAAACTGATTTTCCCGTGTGTGAACCCCACACACAGTACAGCTAACCTCAAATGATACCCAGCTAGTGCGGAAAATAATTTGCTTATAAGGATAATAGCATTATCCCTTTTAAAAAATACTAATTTCACCACACACAGTATACATATTTTAAACATTATTTTTGGAACTCTTGTTTTTCCTGTTTAGAAACATAAATATTTTTTTCTTTTCAGGGAACCAAGATTATATTAGAATAAGCACAGGGACATCCTCTTAAATTATTTATATCATTTCTCCACCTAATCATTATTTCTGTTAAACTGATCCCAGGCATCCATGTTGGCCTTTTCATTGCTCCTTCTTCCTGCATGCTTCTTGTTATTTTATAAGTGAGGATCAATTTGCTATCTTCCACAGAAATAAAGATATGGCAATTAAGGCATATATCTTGATAGATTTTTTAAATCATTTCATTTATTCTCAAGCCTTCTGCCCTAAGGGGTTTAAGCACTGAGAGGGAATTAGCACATTTACTTTTTATCCTACAAAGGAAACTAAGAAGCTCAGCTAGGGAGAAACATTAAAATAGAGAAGAGGAAGAAATAAATAGATTTTTTTCCCACAAGTGAAGCCGACAAATAAGAAGAAATGACACAGGGGTAGGAGAAAGTTAGATGGAAATCAGTGACATGATGCTTCTCTAGACCAAACTGCCTCTAATTTGAATCCGAAGTATCAAAAAAGTCCAAACATCCACAGGAATCTATAAGGATAATCAATCCAATCAGTCATCTAGGAAAACAATCCATTTAATGGAGTAAAACAACTGAAGTAAAGAGTAATATAGAAACTTCCTGTGAAACTACACAATTTGGCTGACATCTCACCATTACTTTGAATGGTTTCAAGGCAGCAATCCAACTTCTCTAGGTATTTCATAGAAACTTTTGTTATTGGAAATATATCTTTGGATAATCTTGAATATATATAATAGAACTCATTTCTCCAACAAATATTTTGGCTAACATAGTAATTTTGAGAAGTTTGGCAAAGTCCCAACCACCTATCTCAATATAAAGTATGAATTTAGAAAGGATTAATGGTACTCCAATATGTACTCAAACTCATAAATTTATTGCTAACATTTTTTAAACCTAATTAAGGTGGCTAGTTCTCATATTCGTTCCTGAGATGACCTTTCTTGGCTTCTGTTTTGATATTCTCCCCACTCTATACACACTTTCAATCAAGAGCCATGGTATTGAAGTGCGTTCTAAGCAAAAGCACAGCAGTTCAATCTCCATACAAAAAACGCCAAAGCTAAAAAGATGATGCTTAGTCAGAAGTACAGCTTTAAACTGCATCTCCAGTTCAAAAGATGGCTATGGCTTTTCTGCAACATAATAATTATGATGCCTTGAGTAAGATGTCTAGATTTGTGTGCAGGTAGCCCACGATGGGCCTCAAACAGAGCAAGTCAGTAGTATATTCCCACGTAATTTGTTCAACTCAGGTACGTGAAAACATCCATTCTTTCTGCATCTTTCAGTCTCTTCCAGTTTCTCAATAATGGTTTGATTTTTTTTTTTTCTGTTTTTACTCTGGAAGTAGACAAAATTATTTCCTTCCATGCTATATAACAATTAATCCTAGGAGTAAATTTGCTGTACAGTGAGCTTTATTTCACTTTATAAATCTTTAAGTTACCCTTAAGAAAACCTCTGCTTCAGGTGTTATTTACCACAGTAACAAATGCTATCCCACCACATTGTCACACACTTTATTCTGGCCCTGGCAAAATTGTAGAGTCCAGGAATTTTGCTGCCTATACTGCCCCCACCGGCTTTTTTTCCTTATACATCCTTTACGTATCCAGTGCCCTCTTTTTGGCCAATGGTCTTTATAGTACCAACCCTGTAGTGTCCCAAGCAGTGACACTGTCCTTCCTCCTTCTGGGTGGACCTCTCCCACCATCTTGATCACTGTCCTCTGTAGCACCTTGTTCTTATCAAGCTGCCAGCAGTTATTATACACTTTAATAATACGTTTTTCCCTCTTCAGGGAACGGGCCCAGAACTCGTAGCCCCTGGGCTCCCTATCATTACTGAAGCCATTGCTAGAAACTTAAGTAAGGATTACAGCACCCTGCCCTCCCCCATCCTCACCCTCACCCCCAGAATTCTGACACTTCTGCTTTCCAGAGTTCTTTGCCTTAGAGGCAGACTTGGGAAAAGACGAAGAACGTGGCTGTGGCCTAGCACAGGGATCTTTCCTCCCAAACATCAGGAAAGGTCAGCCAAAGGGCTACAGGTTGTGCACAAACTCCCCAGATTAAGAGGGCAGTGGCTCCCAGGGCAGTTTCAAAATAAATTAAGAAAGCATAAGGTGCTTTTGCTTTTGTTATCCTGTGTCTCTGTTCTTCCTGCAGACCGTGAAACTAGCCTCCCGTAGGGCAATTCTATGAAAACCACGTATCCACCAGGAAGTGACCAAAGACCTCTGGGAACTTCCACAGAGGTAAAAACTGTCCCCTTGACCTGAAGCCCAGGAGTGTAGGGATGCTGCTACGGACAGGAACACACAAACGGTGCCAGGAGAAGAGCTCACATCAATGAAAAGTCTGTTTATCCTTAAAGCCACACTGGTTGCCCAGACAATTCTACAATGTCCCTTGGCAGTTTCTTCTGCAAAGTAATTGGAAAATGCTGCACCAACTGATAAAAAGCATTTCAAGTTTCTGCCTAATGTCTGTTATACATTTTCCAAGCTCTGAATGGCAACAAAGATTAAAACTAGTTCTGAAATAAACAACAAATATTTATTGAGCAGCAACTATGAGGCACTCTCCTGGGACTTCAGGGGATTTGAAGATGTATAAGACTGAGCTTACAATTTAGTTGGGGAGATCAGACATGTGCACAGTAGAGGTTAAGCTCTAATACAACATGAAAATACTTGAAATGTCAAAAAATACCAGCAAGTGTTTCCATCTCAGGGTATGAGGCTGTTTTTCTCCCAAGGGAGGTCCTAGCCCCATCAAAACAGACAAAAATCTGCTTTCAGGTAATAATAACACAGATAAAAATAAGTCTAAGAGATCACTGCCAATTTAGAAAATGTCCTCTAAAAGGCCCTTGATTTTTGTGTACCCATTTAGCGAATATTATGTATGTATTAAATAGATAGTTTGGTAGGCTTAATTTATATGCAAAATTCACTAAATACATTCGGAAAATAAGGCTAACTTTTTAAATGATGCCCTTTCATTAGGTGTCTGCAAAATATCAAAATGACTGATCAGTTCAGTCATTAAGTAAAAGAAATTCATCCAATCAGTGTGATTGGCTTTAGTTAAACACAGCAACCAACCTGATTTTTTTCACTTTTCTATGAAATTTGCTTCTTATAAACTGACAGATGATCTTAAAAGAATGTAATAACTTTGTTTTAACAAAACCTTTCCAAGGAATCAGAACTGCTGAGCTAGCTTCAGAAGACAATGAATAGTGTCCCAATGTGTAGCCTGTCACTGGTCCTGTGGCCTCCTTCATCAAGTCATTATCCTCTCTTTGCCTTAGTGTTCTCATTCATGAAACAAGATCTGTGAGTAAGATGCTTTCTGAGAGCCCTATAATCTGCAGTTGCTCCAGGAAAAGAATATCTGGGATTATCAAATTAGAAATAATTATTTTAATGTCTAGAGTCAAAAACTTTCTTTCAAAATATCCATACCATGCCCTACAGTGCTTTTTACTTTCCTAAAAAAAAAATATATATATATATATGTAATATATATGTATGTGTGGGTATTCTGAAGGTAAACACATTCCTATTTTAAATATCTAAAGCAACATCTATATATTAACAACTCCATTAATATGTAGTTTTAAAATACCACTTTTACTATTATTTTCCAGTTGAGTATATACCAAGTGTATCACCAAGTATAGATGAAGTTAATCACATTTTACTAGAATGAGCGTAAAAGACTCAAGGTTTTATTTACAATGTTACATAATCTTTGGGGGGGGCAAAATTTTAAGACAAAATGTTTTTTAAAATTCAAACTGCTAATCCTACTTTAGAAACACTAATTGCAATTTGATTCCTAATTTCATGTAATAATGCACATTTTCATATTTAAATTCTATAATAGTATCCTCAAAGTGAAAAAAGCAAATCAGAAATAAAACTTATCCCCACATAAAAAATAGTCCTTCATTCAAATTAGAAAAAAAAATTCCATAAACCTAGGACCCAAAGTGCAGCAATTAAAAAAATATTATATTTATTTCTCCTCAGAGTGACTGATTTATCTAATCATTACTTCAATTTTTAATAAATTATTTTTGATATTTTGTTTTCAAATAAGGTCTCTAAACATCAGTACATAAATGTAGTTGTACAGTATGCATAAGTTTCGAAGGCTACAGGCCAATGGACAATTGTGCCTACAATGGCAATTTTGTTTTTAATTTAACAATTTACTACATGTTCTTAACACATTAATGGAATGTCAATATACCAACTATGAAGGCAAAGGAGTAAATATAAGCAAGGCTTGACATTTGGCCAATGTTAGAATGTGATTGAGAGGTAACTGGTATAGCTGTGGACTGTAAATATGGAGGGCATCATTACTCTATGATGTATGATAGCTCTTAATGGGAGAGAGTGGTCATCAGTTAAGCAAATGAACCATTGGGCAGAGAATAGATGTGACACTGTGGGCATGATCTACTAATTTTCTAATAGGTGATGGACATTAACTGGTTCACAGATTTTAACGAGGACATACACAATATGTAGTACATATGCAAGTACAAATAGGTCTATATATTTATTTGAGAGAAATGGAGATATTAATATACCACAATTGAAGACTTAATTTTATTTCTACTTTCCATTGAAATGGTTTCAAATCACCATTTGTCTGTCTACACAGAGATTGGGCCAAATCACTGCTTAGAGTTCCTATTTGATTTGATAAGTTGACTTGGGTATCCAGAGAAGACTACAGATAAGCTGAAACTGTTCTGGAGTCACAAATCATAATTTCTAGTCTGAACCAAAGTTTGAAGTTGGTGCCTGAGAGATAACAGAAAATATATATATTGGTTTCTGCCCCCGGTTCCTGACATAGGACTCCTAAAACCTTGTAAATTCCTAAGTGATAAGAGCACTAGAAGCATCTCTTGTTCTAATATTTTTTCTTTGACCTGGTCCCTGACACAGGGTTCCTAAAACCCTTAAAATTCCTAAGTGATAAGAGAACTAGGAGCATCTTTTCTTCTAATGAGGTGACTCTGGGTAGGCTCCCTGTTGGCTCCTGGATGGGGGCTGGTCACCAGAAAGACCAAGGCATGGTTAGAAACTTGGAATTTTCAGCCCCACCCCTGATCCTCCAGAGAGGGGAGAGGGGCTAGATATGAAGTTAATGATTGATTATGCCTCCACAAGGAAATCTCCATAAAATCCCAATAATAGGGAGTTCAGAAGCTTCCAGGCTGGTAAACACATCCACACCAGGAAGGTGATGCACCCCAACTCCACAGGAACAGAAGCTCCTGTGCTCAGGACCCTCCCAGACCTCACCCTACATACATATCTTCATCTGGCTGTTTATCTTTATCCTTTATCATATCTTTTAATAAACTGGTAAACAGAAGTAAGTGTTTTCCTTACTTGTTATTTCTGTGAGCCGCTCTAACAAATTAATCCAACCTGAGGAGCAGGTTATGGGAACCTCTGACTTGTAGCCAAGTTGGACAAAAGTTGTGGGTAACCTGGGGACCTACTACTTGACATTGGCATCTGAAGTGAAATGGGAGCTGTCTTGTGGGATGGAGCCATTAACCTGTGGGATGTGACACTATCTCCAGACAGATAGTGTCAGAATTGAGTTAAACTGTAGGACATCCAGCTGGTGTTGCAGAAAATCGCTTGTTGTGAGGGAAAAAACCCATACATTTGGTGACCAGAAGTAGTGTCAGAAGTGAAGTATTCTGTATGTGGAGTAAAGGAGACACATAGGAGGGAGAACAGTTTTTTCAATACAGTGCTGGTGAAAGTTCTGGACTCAGAATTTATATATATATATATATATATATATATACACATATATAATACAGGCTCACAAGATCAAATTGGAATTTGAGTTTGTCTTTGTTGATGCCCTAGAAGCAGACCAGGAGATAAAGATTTGAGTTCAAATAATTCATTTGGAGGTGAAGGGAATACTGGAAAGGGTGTTGGGGAAGTGGCATAGGCAAGGAAAAGCAGTCAATAAGGATACGAAAATCAACACTACCACTATAGGCCACTGGAGCTTAATCCCATCAAGGAACTCTGGGAGGCAGTGTAAACAGCATTTCAAGATTATCCCATCCAAAGGGCAAACAAGCCGGTGTACTTGTATACTACCTCCATCAGTCACTGGGGACTGTTTTAATTCCCTGGCAAGGGCTTCAGCAGCCAGAGCAAGCTCTGGAGCAAGGATGCTGGCAGGTGGAAGTCAAGGTGTGAGCAATAATCACCTGTGCTGTGTAGTGTTCTACTGCACTCAGAAGCTCACACAGAAACCCACAGACATTCTGCCACCCAAGTGGTGGCTTTCACTTCCTTTTGCCTTGAATGTTGTAAGCACCTTCTAGCCAGTCTTCTCATGTACCTACTCTCTCCATTTCAATCTCTCCTGTACACTCTGCCAAATTAATCTTCCTAAAACATGGTTCCAATCTGTCATTGTCTTGATCAAAACCTCCCAATGGTTCCCCTTTGTCTGCAGAATTAAGTCAGTGTTCCAGTCTATCTTTTTCCAGTCACATTGTGTACTATTCACCTGCACTTATCTTCTATTCTGCTCAATGTGAGCAGTCACTATTCACCGGAAGACAATTCTGTCCTTGCTCACATCTTACTCTTTAGTTGGGAAAATCTAGATTTCGTCAAAGTCTATTTCAAAGGGTGCCTAGAGTCATCTAAGGAGATGAGTCTCCTTGTACAGGCCCCCTCTGTACTCTCACAGCATCTGATGTCCTTCTCTGCTCTGGCATTTATTGAGCTTGGGATCGTGTTTATTTATATGCAGTAATTGTCTTCACTTTCTTTCTCCATTCTTAGCTCCATGGGATCAAGATCTTTATTTTACTCACTTTGTATCACCCACAATATCTAGAACAATGCTTGGCATGCAACAGATGCTCACAAAACATGTGCTGAGTTGAAACTCTGGATGTAGGAAGGTGCCATTGTGTCATAAAAAGAGAATTGAACCTGGCGACTGACATCTAAGCTGCAGTCATAACTAGGCTTGTGACACTGGCATTCACTTAACCATTCTGCATCTCAGTTGCCTCATTCATAAAAGTGGAAAATAGACTGCCCTCTGCTACACATTTCACATAACTCAAGAATTGAATAAATTCATATCAATTAAGTTGCTTTGAAATTTTTAGTGAGAGGACATCACACATTATTGGTGAGGTACTGTCTGTCAGGTGATGATGGAGATGATAGCAAGTCCCTGCTGAGATGCTCTGAGTAGTTTTACCAGTAATTGTCCTGACTGTGTTTTCCTCAATTTTGACTCTCCTTAAAATCAATGCCTGTATGTATAAGTTGACTGGCTGGGGAGAGGGATCAGCATTTGAATTTAGTACAGAACACAGTTAACTAGCCTCATATGGAGACTGAATGAAGGACTTTGACCTCATTAACTCCATGCTTCAATCAACAGAGTCAAATAGACATTCGTGTGTGTGTGTGTGTGCATGTGTGTGTGTGTGTGTGTGTGTAAGTATTTTTGTATGCACTTAATAAACTAAAAGGTCTATTAAAAGAAAGAAGAAATTTATAAGGCTCTCCTGCTTGTCTATAATACATACATAGGTGATTTTCATAGGATACGCTTGAATAAGTGTACAGATAAAATACATGCATGTCCTCGTCCTCCTCTTTTCTAAATGGCACACCCCAACTTTATAGTACACTCATACACTGGCATTGACATACCTTTTAAATATCACTAAAAGGCTGCCTTTCTACAGTGTATTAAGCAGCTGCTTGCATATGAGTATCTTGTTGTCCAGAGTGACAGCTGTATTTTCGCCTGTTTTGACATTGAGTCTGATCTGGGTGAATAGCTCATATCCATTAAAGTGCTATTACAACACTGAATGACTGCCAGAATACTTCCTGATCAATTTTAAAAGCCAGCTAGCTGTCATCATCTAATCGCAACAGCAAAAAACAAATCTTTGGGGAATAAAATGAGATTTTTAAACATTTTTAAGGCAGTGTATTAAATATAATCCCTAAAAACTATTTGAATAAGAATTATAAGCTACAGAAATGGGAAGGTGGAAATAATATTTTCTGCACTTTGAAACCCCTTACACTTGCATATTGGCAGGCAATCTCAAACACTCCTTAAATTTACCATTTCAACAATCACTGAGTTGAACTCCTGCCATTACATAACTTAATAAAGCAGCACTGAAAACAATCACCACAGAGCGCGATTGTGCTCACCATTAAATTTAGTTCTATAAAATTTAAGACTGAATTCAATCATCTTTGTCTTTGCTTCAATGGTTGAAATCCAAGTGTTCAGGTTTACTTTTTACTTTTCTCAACAGCCAGAAAATATGCATATTTTTAAAGCTACAATGCTGGCATTTTAGATTTGCATTTATTAAGCACTGCCAAAGGGAGGTAGAACTCACTGAGACAGTTAAGACCACTTGAATCATCAGTTTAATTGGGGAAGTCTGATTCAAAGTTGCAATTCTGCCACCATTATGCTGACAATATCAACAAATACATAATGTATAAATTGGCATAATCCATTTGGAGGGCAAATATTTAAAAGATGTAGTTTTTTCAGTACAATTAATCATCTGGGATGGTTTCTTAATGGGCAGCGCTCAGTTCTTCTCATTTTGGCTTTGGCAGCCAATATTTTCACACCACGATTATGCCAGTAACAGTCACTCACAATTTGGAGTGGCCTTTCCTAACTGCAGAAATGAAAGGACTCAACTCCACTTCATCAGGAGGTTCAGTGCTCCTCGATTCCTTCCAGGGTCTCCATGTCAGAGTCCAAACAAAAGGCTAGAAATGCCACCTTTCTAAACAGTGAATAATACATCATACTTTTAAAATCCTTCAGAATACAAGGCTCCCTAATAAAGGAGAACCATCAATGGAAATACTGAGCTGATAAAAATCATTGTTCACTTTTGGAGATTCAAGAGTTCTCCTAAGAAACTGGAATCTATGTAACAAATAGTTTTCTCCAGAGTATTAGATGATCTCCTTCACTTTTGATCAAGGTCTCCCTTCATTTTTACTTTAAAAGACTCTCCACCTTTCAATTCATTTTTAAATACTAAAATCAATGTTATTCTAAGAAACTGACTCTATCGTCTTACTTCCTGCTTAAAAAGTCAATGCTTGGGGGCCACCCGGTGGCACAGCGGCTTAGTTCGCGCTTGGCAGCCTGGGGTTCGCGAGTTCGGATCCCGGGCGCCCGCGGACGCACAGCTTGTCAGCCATGCCGGGCGGCGTCCCATATAAAGTGGAGGAAGATGGGCACGATGTTAGCCCAGGGCCAGTCTTCCTCAGCAAAAAGGGGAGGATTGGCAACGGATGTTAGCTCAGGGCTGGTCTTCCCCACAAAAAAAAAAAAAAGTCAATGCTCCCCATTGCATATCAGTGAAAGTCCCAGTCACCTCACTGGGCACACCAGCCTTTGGCAAGTGCTGCTTTGCCAAACTCATGTCTGCTCCCTCAGTCTAAGGACCCCTCTGTCTAGCCCCACCGAGCAGTTTCCTATTCTTCCATCACTCCCGGTCCTTCCTCGGTTCTGCTTTTGCACGTTTGTGCTCCTTGGCTAAATGATTTTCTGATCACTTTCACCTAGTCAAACTCTTATTTCTTCAAAATATCTCCCCCATCAGCTCTTCTGTGAAGTCTACTTTGATTTTCCCGGGTAAATGCATTTATTCCTTCCTTGGTGTTCCCATAGTACCTGCACACCACAACTCCAGGCCAGAGCACATAAATGACTGTTTCCGTTATTCCTCCATCTATCTGCCTATGTTAACTGCCATAGATACCAGGTTTTGATGAAAACAAAATAAAGAAAACTCCACAGAGTCCAAACACATCCCAAATGACAAACATTATCTCACAGTGAGACCCCAGAATGAAAAGAAGAGAAAAGCAACAGCAGAATGGTGTTTCTAGTATCAAGTTCACTTTCGTGTTTATTTTGTGGTGGCTTTCATTCACCTGTTCTTTTCTATTTTGTCATTCCCACCATTGTACAAGCTCCTCCCTTGTAAAGGAGAATAATCAAATCCATCTATCACAGTTTAAAAATAGGGAATAGCTGGGGTCTAGTCACAAAATAAAACCCAGAAATGACAAAGCATAAATGTCAATGAATTTGAGCTTGAACTGCAGAAAATATCTCGACTTTTTTCAAAACTATATGCTATTCTTCAAGTTAAAGCTCATGTTTATGAGGTATAAATGTGCTTTACCCCTTGGAGGTAAAAACCAGTGCTCAAAAAACAGAGAGTAACTAAGATTCATTACAGAGACTGAAGTGTGACCTCCATGACGGTCCAAGGCATAAGCCACTGATGTTTACCCCCAATAAACTTCTTAAATTTGTAAAAGAACAAGCGACATTTTATCAGCAACTATGCATTGAGTGAAAACAGCCTAGGTTATATTAGATTGAAAACTCACTACCATTTACGTGATTTTTTTTTCTTTTATAGATTTGACTATACTTTTGGATATAGTACCATGTGGTATAGAAGAGAAGGCGCAGGAAAAGGTCGTAACTGAGGTCAGCTATTTGTGCCAATCCCCATTTCCTTCATATCCAGTCCATTACTCTCAGCACAACTTAGTTCAGCCTCCCCACATACTGTTAAAAATATGTATATTGCTTCTGGGAGATCTAGTGCCCCTTGTAAATTCACATATTACAGGGTAGCACAGAAAGGAAAGGAATCTGTAATAGAGTCATTTATAGCCAAGCACTAAATCATATAATACAGAAAACAAATGTAGATGGCTTGGAGGGTGGGGGCATATATATTACCTCTCTTCAATAAACATTCATAAAATAAAATGGGATCTCCAAGCTGCCAAAATTGAGTGGAAGCTGGGCTACTAGAATATCTAAGACCAAGAAATAAGAAGAGAGAATGAGAGAGACCAACTTAACCTAATCTGAATAAATAGTTAACCAGGTGTTAAGTATTTGAGAGTTTTTTAAGATAAAATTATTTTTTAATAATCCTGAAACTCATTACACCAATACATATCTCCAGAGAGAGAGAAAGAAGCCTTAGAAAGAAAAAACAAAGTTGTAAAATCAAGAAAAAAAATGAATAGACTACAGCTTTTCCAATGATTCCTATTCCTCCTGACTCGGTGCCCAAACACGTCTTTCTCTGAACTGCCTTGCTATTTTGCCAAAAGAGAAAACTTATTTTCCATCTATGTAAACTCCTAGAAGAGGAGGGAGCAGGAAGACTACTCAGTTCAGCCCAAGAAAAATAGAGCCCTTGTGCATATCTCCAAGTGTCTGGCAGTGACCCAATCCCCTGCCAACGCTGGTGGTCCCTGCTGGAGGGTACAATCTGACCTAGGAATCAGAAGCATTTCGTTAACCTTCCTTCACTGGGTCAACTGGAGAAAATGATACACTTAACAGGCAGGAAGGAAGGGCATGAAGCACATCACACTTAACACCACCCCTTTCCCTGAGCTGGCAGGTCCCAGAGAGTCCCTGGAATTTAGCTGCAAAGAATTAAGCCTTGCTAGACTCTGTAATGAGAGGAACAGCTTCGGTGGTACAGAGGGAAAAAAGGAGGAAGAGAGTCACGGGGAAAGGATGAGGAACTCTGAATTTTGGATTCAAACAGCCAAATCTATTTTTATCTACATGGAACGTTCATTAACAGAAACAATCAAAAAGGCAAGAGAGAGACTAAAAGTATCTTTAAATTAGCTGTCTGACGAACTGGTATACTACAGCTAAGAGGAAAACTGTAAAGCAGCAGTGAGTGAACTGGAAGCATGAGTATAAAGCACAATAAACCCACTGTGAGGAAGAACTAAAATGGTGACAGGTAAGATTATAGATGTAGGGTCCTTCCTAGCTCTTCAGAAAAATGTGAAAAATCAATAAGAAGAGCATGGTGAGTAGAGAGGAACCAAAAAAGTCAAAAACATTTAAGACTATTGTTGGTATGTAGGCTCCATTAACATAAAAGTGAATGAACAACCAAGTCACATGAACAAACATTAACTGAATAGCTACTATGAGTCAAAACTACGTTCAAGACTGTGGATATAATAAGGACCCCTACAGAGTCCTTGAGCTCCAAAAGCTTCCATGCTAGTGGAGAAAGAAGACAGTTGATTAACATATACTTCCAACTAAGCAAGATGAGAGGCACACAGAAGTGACATACCAAACTTGAGGTATCTGAGAAGATGTCCCAGAAAGCATCATGTAAGCTGAGACCTGACCCTTGAAAAGGAGCCAGCCAGAGGACTAGTAGGAAGGAAGTGCTCTGTGTTTTCATTAAATAATAGTCAGCTGATATAAAGGCATTATTTCTATTTGACATATATATCTTATTGCCTAAAATCAAGATGGGATCTGGAATCTTGTTTCTTTTGGAGCAGGTAAGAGAAGAGTCTTGGCTGATATTAGCAGAGAAACCCTTCAATGAAGACAAGACAGAGGTTTGAAATATCTTATTTTAAATAATAAAATTCCAAATATCTTTTGTCCAGTATTTTGTCAGGTCCCTCTGGAACCTACTTGGAAACTCAGAGAGTTTGAAAGAGTTCAGTGGTGCCTCCTAGCCTGGCAGACTTGCTCTGACCAATTTTTCTCGCAGGGGAAACCACTAATCAATGCATACACTGTGTCTATGGTTGGAGGTGAAGGAGGTTAGGTAGAAGAACTAACATTTATTGATCACCTACTATGTGCTTCATGCCTGGTGTATTACAAGTATTATATATTGAATTCTTGCAACAACTCAGCAAGGTATATCTTGATATTCTCATTTTTTTTTTCAGATGAGGAAACAAGACTCAGAAATGTAATGTGCTTTACCTAAGGTCTCATAGCCAGTAAGTGGCAAAGCCAAGATCCAAACCCAGATCTTTATCTGATCTCAAAATCCCATGCCCAAAACCAATGAAGCCAGCTGCCCTCTACTTTCCAAACTCTCAGTGATCACTGCAGAGGTAACAGCCTCCTCTGTTCTCTGCCTCTTTTTTTGCTAAGCTTCTCATTTTAAAATCTATGAAGACACATGTGGTATTGTTATTAGTGGGCATATTAGTGGGTTTTCAAGACCACCTTAGAAAATTTATAGAAATGCACCAATTGGTTAAGAATAACACGGTTTTGAGAGCATAGCTGTAGGGTGTATTTTAATGGTAAAACTTTAGCTGATTTACAATTTAGGTCTTAAAAACTTATTGTAAGGGTATTGTGTTCTATAATACTGAAAGGATTAATTTTATCCATCTTTGGTGTTTTCTGCTAACAAAAGTAATACATGTTCATTACGTAGAGTTTGAAAACTACATATAAACAAAGATCATCCATAATCCCAACATTCCGAGTTAGTCCATGTGAACATTTTGGTATATTTCTATATTCTTTTGTGTATCAATATATTTCTAATTTTTTTTAGAAAGATTGGCCCTGAGCTAACATCTGTTGCCAATCTTTCCTCTTTTTCTTTTTTCTCCCCAAGGAAAGCCCCAGTACATAGCTGCATATCCTAGTTGTAGGTCCTTCTAGTTCTTCTATGTGGGATGCCACCCCACCATGGCGTGATGAGCAGTGAATAGATCTGCACCTGGGATCCAAACCAGTGAACCCTGGGCCTCCAAACAGGAATGTGCAAATTTAACCACTACACCACCAGGCTGGCCCCTATATGTATGTAATTTTTAACTAACATCAAAATTGTGAATAATATTCTACAAGTGACTTTTTCATTTAACATTATATGATAAGCATTTCCCCACAACCCCACACTATTCAAGAACAAGATTTTCAATGAATGAAAGCATTCTTATCCTATAGACCTGCGCTGTCCACTATAGTAGCCATTAACTACATGTGACTATTTAAATATAAGGACTCGAATGTATATTACTATATTGTCCTGTCCACATACATACCAAGTCACCCTCCTTCCAGAAACATATTAAAGTATCTGTTTCCCCTGAAATGTATCCACAATGTGAACATCTAAGAGCAAAACCAGTGTTTCATTCATCTTTTTACCCCTGCTTTAGTGTCTGACACATAGTAAATGTTTCCTGAATTGATCTGAATGTACGCCTATCTGAAACTTACTGGATAATAAAGGGCAAGGATACTCACAGTGGATTGCTGTACACTCCACAAATACACGCACAATAAACAAACAAATCGAACCTCTCAACTTTAACATAAATATTGTAAACAAACACAAAATTGTATTCAAGACAAAAGCTCATATTTGTCAGTATTTTATATCAAGACCAGGAAAAGATGTTTCCCTAAAACCTCAAAACTACTGCAGGATTTAAATGTCTAATGTGAAAAGGATATATTCTGAATACTCTTCCCATCCACTTTCCCAGAGTCACACTCAGGTTATTATACAACTACAGAATCAATCCACCTTTATAATGCATTTTTAGAATGTATTAGGAACAACAATAATTGTTAACAGCCTACAGATCTATTTCCAGCAGCAGAAAGCATCAACATACGTATGAAAAAAGGTGATTCTGACTCAAAGTCAAATTAGGAAATAAGATACATAGGAGAAATATGGAGATTAGGTCACACCTTCCAATGAGACGAAATACTCATTCCAAAAGTGATGTCATGGGTCAGCTTTGAATCCAAGTGTAAGGTTAACATTTTGTCTCACTGGAAAAAAATGAATTTGACCTTGTAATATTTATATCACAGAAAAACTACCCCAGACAGATTTCTTTCTGAAAGCCTTCAGATTGCTTCTTGTCGAACCATCCATGTCAGAGATGTGAAATGTGATCTTAACTGGTAGCCATATTTGATAGTGACAACCCAGATGACAGAGCTGAAAAGGGTTTTAGTGTGGCCTCTTTTTTTTTTTTTTTCAAACTTGTGTTTGCCACTATTTTTGTTATGTCTGCCTGGAAGAGTACAGATGTCATTCAGGGCAGCTGTCGGATAAAATCGCTTCTTTTTACAAAACTGTTAACAGTCTTGGATTAAAAACGTAAAGGCAATGGATTCTGTCAGCACTTCAAAAAGCAAAATCACAAACCTCAACTTTTGACTAAAACATAGCAACTCACTGCAAAGCAACCACAAAACAAAAGGTTCTGCATGTGACACCAGCAAATAAAATAAGCCAGCATAATAAGTCTATTTTGATGAATATTAATAATAGTAAAACATATTCTTCATCCCTTTAAAAATTTATAGTTAATTAGGGGAAGGAAAGCAATGCTAAGTTTATAGATATGCACTGATTAAACCATCAATAGAGTTTTCTTATACAAAAATATTTTTTAAATCTCTAAAAACGTGTAATTTCTAACAACTTTAGTGGAAATGTCATGAAGGATGATATTTAATAGCACATTAATATGATATGTTAATGTCAAGCTTATATACACTTTTGTTTCCTCTTCAAAGCAATGCTCCGGTGACTTCTTCAAGCTATTTTGTATTGACTCTAATCTCTATCTTCATTACTTTCCTATAGACATTAGAAAGTTTATACCTCATATTTTGTAAACTAATGTAACTACACCTATTAAAGGTCAAACACGAGATTCCTCTGACATGCTTAAAAATTTGGTGAGTTTTTAAAAAACCAGGAGGCTATAGAAAAGAGGCAGCCTGGTGAACAACGTGGAAAAAGTATGGGGATTGGGGTCTGACAGACCCCTGGTTTGAACGTCAGTCCAGCCTTCCGTGACTTTGGGCATACTACCTAACCTCTGTGAGTCTTCATTTAGTTTTCATCAGTGCACTGGGGATGATGATACCTACCTTGATAAGTGTTTCATAGACAGCCTTTACATGTGTCAAATATGTGTTCTTAGTAAGTGGTAACCATCACTGGGTATTACCACTCCTACTTCTTTTATTATATTGTGCCTTACTACAAGAACCTAAGTGGATAAAGCATGTGACAAAGTCTATATCACAAAATATTACATATTTTATTATATTTATTACATAATTCAATGTTAAATTGTATGTAAAGACTAAAAGTTCTGAAGGAGCTCAGAGAAGAAAATATAACACTAGGGTGCAAATAATTAGGGATGACTTCAATAAGAAAAGATGACCACTGCTTTAAAAAAATAGGTAGGATTTGGTTAGACTAGAAAGGTAAGAGGGTGGAGGCATATGTGTGAAAGGCATTTTTATATGCAAATTTTATTTTTATGTTACTAAAACCCTGTACCTATGTCTGAAGGCTGGTTTTGATCCTTGGGCCATAATTTGTGACTCCTGACATACAAGAAATGTACATATTTGGAGAAAATCAGAAATCACTCACTTAGGTGAGGGTAATAATAAAAATAACCACCACTTTCTATGCAACTGCTTTGTGCCAATTACCCTTCTGTGTCTTGATTTCCTCTTCTGTAAAATGGGGATAATAGTTCTTAATTCAGGGAAAGCACTTAGAACATTGCCTAAGACTAGTAAGCTTTCACTGAGGTGATGAAGATAATAATGATGTAGTACCAGCCCTGGTGATATAGTTTTCTTTCATGGCATCATCATCTACTCCTCACAATAACGCTGTAACCCAAACGGCAACATATTGGAGATGGTGGGTTGAATAGAGCTGAAAATAAAGTGCTGGACTGTTATAGTAAAAGTCATCACTATGAACAGTTTGGGGCAGACCGATATTTAAAAAGGATTGGTCTGGCAGGAGCAGGACAGCTGAGAAGCAAAACAGGCAGTGAGATTCTTGTCCAGGCAGTGAGGGGCTGAGGGGCATTTTCAAGGTGGTAGAAATGGGGTGAGAGAAATGAATTCTGACCAAGAAAAAGAATAACAGGCATGATTCATTGCCCTTATCAAGTACTTAAAATGTGCCGAGCAACGTGTTATTTTATGCTAATTATTTCAGTTAATTATCCCAGCGTTACTCTGGGGTAGTTATAGTCATCATTTGCATTTTGCAGACTTGTAAACTGGGGCTAAAGTTTATGTCACTTGCCCAAGGTCATACAGCTGGTCAGCAGTGGGGGCCAGGTTTGAACTCAGATTTAATCTATCTGACCCCAGAACCAGCACTCTTGGCCTCTAAACTGTGCCAGCTCTCACATGGCTATACTTAAGATGGTAAATATGCTATCTGATTGTAAGAATTAATTGATATTGATTTCTTTATTTTTCAGAATGCAACTCTTTGGTATCTGAACTTTTACTCTGTATGTACTAGATATTGTCAAGGCACATTCATTTTTAACAAAGAATGCAAATCCATTAGCCAATCATCAATATTTTGAAAGGGATAACACTACAGACAAGGCATTTTAAATATCTGTCAAGGTATATAAATACCATCTGTGATGTTATTCATGAAAATCAACTTATTTATGAAAATAATTATTATTCCTTCTTTTCATTGGTCCAGGTTTGTAATCAGACAGAAGAGA
This sequence comes from Tapirus indicus, assembly GCA_031878705.1. Classification (NCBI taxonomy): domain Eukaryota; kingdom Metazoa; phylum Chordata; class Mammalia; order Perissodactyla; family Tapiridae; genus Tapirus; species Tapirus indicus. The sequence continues at coordinate 15,534,509 of CM062918.1, forward strand.
GACTCAGATAAAGGAAAAGCAAAAGAAGTTTCTATGCAGCAAAATCAAAAAGTTAATTTCATGAAACCAGCTGTTTTAAACAGGGTTGTTTTGAAAACATTGTTCATATCTATTCAAATAGACCCCAGCCCAACCAAAATGTTAATCTGCCACTCTTAACCGATCCTTTACAAAGCCTTAGACCACTGCTTACAAAAGGAATGTAGTTTATTACAGTTGTTGCACTCCAAATGAATATTGATTTCAATCTCAGAATGCTATGAAAGGACTTGCATCAATTACACAGTACATCAGAGTCATAATGCGAGTTACCTAGTTCCAATGATGCACACAGCAAATCAATCATTCACTTTCACACACCTTTGAAGAGACACCAGCCACCGTGAGCTTCCTTTATCTAAACCTTAAAATAAGCCATGCAGTGCAAAGTGGTGATAGAAAAGGAAACCATCCCCAGTTTTTAAAAAGCATAGGCTACCGTCAGAAAGCCATTATAATTACTCCTTTTCAAGTGGGTTGTGTGCTAATACAAATACAAATGAGGGGGTAAAAAAATGAAGCCTTAATGACAGCATTATGAGGGGAGGTTTCTCCTTTACATTATTTATTTATTCAATGGAAAATTATTTGGCAATTATGATAAAGCAACTAGATGACAATGACTTTCCTTTGAATCACTAATTAAAATGCTGATTGCCTGCGGAGTGAGATGTGCAGTTATGGTCAAACAAGAACTTTCATTGTGCTAAACAGCTTGGGCTGGCCTGACACCTGGGTGGGGAGGGAGGGGACGAATCAAGCATACTTCACTGCTAAAATCAGACATTTTTATTCAGCAAAATTCTAACATAATGTTAGGAATCTGGGCAAGATAATACTGCAGCCAGTAATCTTAAGAGATTTTTTTTAAAAAAAAGAAAGAAAGAAAATCCAGGTTCTAAAATGAATAACCTTATGAAGTCTAACAGTATATTTGATACATATCAAATGGCCTTTCATGTGAAAGTTATTTTTTCATACGCTTGCACTTCTTGTGTTCTTACATTTCTCTACAAGCTACCTTTATGTACACACAAAGTCAAAGAAATGTCACCTTCTTCACTCAATATAAATGCTCTTTAAACACAATTTCTCTTCAATAATGGAAGAAATGTCTTGATTAATTTTGAAGAGGAAATTGCCTTTCTTGTAATGTGCTTTCAGTGCTCTGAATTTTACTAACTAAAATTACGGCTTTCCCAATAACGCTGAAATAGTCATCATTTTCCAAAATGAAAAATATATTTCTTATATTTGCTAATTGTTTATGTTCTAAAAAATCAACTAAATTCATAAAGTTAAAGGAGAGTAGGTGACTTAAGCCAGTAACATTCATCGCAGGAAATGCATTATTTTGAAAGATTCAATCACTCACAGAACGATCAATTCCTAGATTTGGGAGAGGATTGAGAGGTCATCTACCCCCATCCAATGTGGAAATTCCCCCACGGTATCTCTCAGAGAATCCTGCCTTTGCCAGGACTTGGAGAAGATGACGTTTACCACCACGAAAAGCAGACCATCCCACCGCTGAATGATTCTGGGGGTCAGCAAAAATCTAAAGGTCAAACTGGCCTTCCCAGAACTTCTATCCTTGGAACCCATTCTGGAGTATCACAGAGCAAATGATCCCTCTTCCGAATGATCCCTTCCAAATATTCTAAGACCGCTATCATGAATCCTTCAAAATTCCATCCACTTCTCTAAATTGGTTAACTAGTTCTCCCAGCTAGTCCCCATGTACCTTTACGTCCATCCTCCACAATCTGTCACTCAAATGCTCGGAGGAAAAAAAAATACATATTCCAGATGTGGTCAAATTATCCAAGTGCAGTTAAGACCAGTTTTTTTCTGTTTCTAATTTTTAAAGCCTTGATATAACAATGGATCACATTCACGTCATAGTCAACTAAAACCTCCAAATCAACTTTATACAAACGATTTTTAACAAAAGTACGAATTTTATGAACTTTACATTTATTCCCCTTAGGTTTCATTTTCTTAGTCCATTATTAACCTGAGGAAATTCATTCCTCTCCATTTGATGCTCTTTAATCTAAGTCTTAGTTTCCTTGTGTATAAGATGCTTAGCACAGTGTATTCTAAACAAACACTAGCTACCATTTACAAAGTAGTTGTCAAGTGCCAGACACAGTGCTAAGAGCCCTGTGTGTACTATACACGAGTAGGTACTATTATTTCCACTTCACAAATGGAAAAACTGAGGCACAGAGAGGTTCAGTAATTTGTTCAAGGTCACTCAGCTAGTGACAGGGCCAGGGTTTCAATTCAGGCTACCCTTAACTACCATACTATCAATGACTTAATTATCAATTACTTAATTTTCTAACTTGTGAAACATTAATAAATGGGTGCATGATAAAACTGCTGAACAGAACCAGATTAAAGCAGTGTCTCTTTAAAGATCAGCCTCCAGTTTGATTAATTTATCTTTTGGGGACCATTTACTCAAAAACAAATGACTCCCTCACCATACAATGTATATAACCACAACAAGTCCACAACTATAACATGAGAAACTTTCTCAATGACTTGCACAAACTAAGATACACTATGGCTTGGGAATTCCTCTAATCTAGATTCTAATCTATCTATCTAATCTATTCTACTCTAATCTCTAATCTATGATTAAAAATTTAATCTTTTTTTTTAAAGGAAGTGAGGTTAGCTTGGCACCCTGGCTGGTATCTAATGAGTACTGTCTTCTCCCAAGTGCTGTCAACCCATCCATTTAATAGTTCCCATCCCAGAACGAGTCTAAGTGTAGGCATCCACTTTATTCAGAATAGCAAGATATTGGTTCATCTCTCCTCTTTCCTGGTTTGTCCAAAGATTTCTAAAAGTAGATCCACAATCCCAAATGAAAATTCCTTTACTGCAACGGATGAATCTGTACCAATTTAATGCAGCTAGAAGCTCATTTAGAATCTCTACACCGACTTGAGATTTTCAGATTGTTTTAGTTATAGTTGTGCTGCCCTTTACAATTTGAAAAATCATTATCCTTTACAGAGAAAACAGAAGTTAAATAGAATTTAGTAGTGTTTCTTTCTCTTTAGTCGTCTTTTAACATTATACCATCTGTTCCAAACAATACAAATCGGCAAATATTTATGGAGCACCTAGAATGTGCACGTGTTTTTGATGAGAACAAAGGGAACACAAAGATGCACTTAAAAACCGGGAAGGAGAGATACAGAGACAGAAATGGTCAAGTGTAACATAAAAGAGAAGTGAACACAGAGGGCTAACAAGCTGCTGTGGATCTCACAGAGGGGCGGCCAATTAAACAATGAGCCAGATCTTTTATTTTCCCTCTTTTTATGATTTCAAACATAACTTGAAGTCTTTTTGCATAGTTCTATATTTTACATGGGCACTTTGAAAACTTCTGTGTGTTATTTTTTGGATGAATACTCTTCTTTGTTGGGTCATCTATTATTGTCAGAATTTTACTAGAGCCTCCCCTACTAATGGTCCACCTTCACTCCATCCCCCTTTCAGTCACTCATTTCTTCATTTATTACACAAGTCTTACTGTGTCTACTAAATACCAGGCATTCTTTTAAAGTCTTAAGTCACTGAATCACACATAAAATATTTTTAGATGACCTACTATGGGCCAAGTATTGTGGGCCACTGGCCCTGAATTTAAGGAGCTAAAATCTTTTTTATTTGAATTTTTAAAAATCTGTTTCCTAAAGTTTCGGGTTACAGTTATAACTATGTACAGTCTTTACTTGACCAACAAATTCTCCCTTAATTTAGAATTAAATTGAGAGTAGCCAATTACTCCATTGTTTCTTCAATTATTTGAGAAATTTTTTAAAAACAAATCATAAATTTTTCAGAATCTTGGCAGACCATCTGTAGAGATGAAATTCTTCAGCATCACTATGCCTACCCACCTCAATGACAGTTTTATAATCTCAATAATTAAAGCATCATCCTCATCATCCATTTCGAAAGGTGGCCAACAACTACTTCTGTCTAATTAATTCATCCATACCCAAAGGCTTTCTATCAAATGTGTGTTTTGGTATTTGAAAATATTACTTAAATACTATTTTCATTATCAAAGGAATAGATGTTTACTGTTGAAACATTTGAAAATATAGAAAAGCAGAACAAACCAATTATTCAAAATCTTACTGCCTAGATGTAATTTCTTTAACATTTCTGGTGTATTTCCTTCCTGAATGTATGTAGATATGTGTGCGAATGTACACGTCTATGTATGCATACATATCATGCGTGTGTGTGTGAACTGTATGTACTACCTATGTAATATGCAGCGAGTCAGTCTTGGTATTATTTTTTTAAATCTGTTTCTTGCAAGGCAAAGTCCTTCCATTATTAGTCCTTCCCCTTAGTCTCCCTGAGCCAAGATTTACTTAGATCCTTTAAGCCATAATTAAGTTTTCTTCTTAAAGTCTATACTTTATACCTGGCCTACAGATATCTGACCATATTGGTCCCATCCCCATTATTATGGACTGCTATGGTTTCCAGACAATTTCCAGGGTCTTCATTCACTTTTTTTCATGAGTCAAATCCTAATTCTATGTTTTGCTTATTTTGTTTCATTTTTTTCATCTCTTAACCATGCCCAACTTTTGATTTAAAGCTCTCTTGGCCCCAATAATGAGACCCCTGTCAAGCCCATTCCTCCCAGTCCTGAAAACTGGAAAAATCGATGAAGACACTATCTGTATCTCAAGCCTTGTAAGTCTGCATCCAGAATTTTCGAGATAGCTTCTCAGGCCCTTCTAGCCATCTCCCCTTTATATGCATTGATCAGCCCCTGGGTTCAATGATATTTAACAGACCAGCCATCAATTCTAATAGTCTCACTCCAAGAATGTGGTGTAACTCTCATGAAGACACTTCAAGTCTATGTATAGCCTCCTTCTACGTCTCAAGAAAGACCACCGCAGTGTCTGGAGTCCTCTGTGCACACTGCTCACTGTCCAGCATGGTACGGAACAGTGCTTCCTCAGAAGGCCCAGCCTCATGCTCCAGGGGAAAAGCTCACATCTGCTGTCCAGCTCTGGTGTGACAGAACTGCCTCTTCTCTTCCTATGTGAAATCAAGTCTCTACACTCACCGACTTCTTGATGTTGGTTTATAATCGCCCTCTAATGCCCTTTTCTTCTCTGAATATTTGTTCCATTCAGTTTCCCCTGATCAAAAACTAATCTAAGAATGAGTCTTATTGCCCAGATATCTAAAACAAGCAAACCTCTTCTGCACAGTCCAACAAGTTTATTTACCAAAAAGAACAGATATGATTTTTTTTATTTTAATATACTAAGCTTTATACTCTGGTTTCTCTTCAGATCGTATAAATCTTTCGCCTTTTAATATACTAAGCTTTGACTACATGCCATTTAGTCATTTAAGATACGTTATATATCACATTACAGAGACCATATAAATAATGATTTTCTTATCAGTATGTGATCATCATTTTAAGATTGGTTCAAATGAATGGTATGTAACATTTGGTTACAATTTTTGTATTTGAATAGTTCATTTCAAATTGAGGACACTAATTACAAACATATCAACTTCAACAGGAACAAAAGTAAACATATATTTCTCTACAACTATTATTTCCATCTTTTTTTAATATTAAAATCATGATATAGGGGCAAGCACGGAGGCGTAGCAGTTAAGTTCGCACATTCCGCTTCTGTGGCCCGGGGTTCGCCAGTTGGGATCCTGGGCGCGGATCTATTCACCGCTCAACAAGCCATGCCGAGGTGGCGTCCCACATAGAAGAGCTACAACTCTACAACTGTGATACACAACTATGTACTAGGACTTTGAGGAGAAAAAAGAAAGTTTGGCAACACATGTTAGCACAGGGCCAATCTTCCTCAAAAAAAAAGAAAAGAAAAACCTTTCCTTTAAAAAAAAAAGATCATGTTATAAAATACAGTCCTTAACTGAATAATCTACTCTAGAAATAAGCAGTACAATTCCCTCTGTCCCTTATCTGTGCCCCTACCACAAAGCGTATATTTACATCCCCCCCAAAATAACATGACAGTGTACATTTTAATATTATCCAAAAATTAACATTTCTCTCTCTTTGCCTACTCTAAACAAAATTATGGGGGTAACTTTTAAATATTTGCTTTTCTGATTTGAGTAATGGCTTATGGGAGGTAAGCAGTAAGATCAACTCTACTGATCCTCCATTGAAGACGTTTCAGATGATTTTGTGTGTGTTCTACATTTGAATGTATGTAGAAAAGTGAAAATGGTTTTCTTTCTTATTTCAGGTTATTGTGACATTCTCATGTTATCATGAATGTGAAAAGAAAATAACAAAAATTCTGGAGGACAGCTTGACAATATTTATTAAAATTTAACTGCATATTTTATTTCTTTGAATTTACCCTAAGCAAATCTAGCAATTGAACAAATACATGCACAAATGCAAAAAGATATCCACAGGATTGTTTATAAAAAAAAACATGAAATCAGGTAAATACCCATTAATAAAGAGCTGCTTATTTGAAATACTATGCAATTAAATACTGTGCAAGTAAAGAGTTATATCATCTTATAAAGATTTCCACACTGAATTTAAAAAGCAAATTAAGATCAATGTGTAACCAGTAAAATGAAATTTTTTTAAATATACACATATAAATGCAATAAAAGTCTACAAGATTATCACCAAAATTTTTTAAATGGTGACATTTTTATATGGTGGGATCACAGGTAACTTTGCCCTTATACATCTGTGCATTGTCTGACATACAATGACCATGTATTACATTTATAATTTAAAAAAGAGACAATAAAACTACTCAGTATAAAATTTGCCTTTAAATTCATTATCTTAAATCTAAATGTAATTAAATGAGCCAAAACACATGATTCTAAATTCCATTTGAAACATTTTTTCCATAAAAATGACAAGTCTGCCTAATTTTAAAACATTTATAGGGAACCTACTGGAAAAATTTAATATCTAGAGAAATATACAAGGCACTCTTGAGAGATAAAGAGATCCATGTATTTATGATATAACAGCAAACAAATTATTTTATTAGTTGTACACAGATACCATCTAATCTGATCTGCATGTATTCTTTAGGTATGGAGAATCTGACTGAAGAATACAATGCTTTTTCTCACTTCTTTTCCTCACTTAATCAGTATATCTTATCAGCAAGGGGACAGAAATCCAGTGGAGTGGACTATTAGAATTCACTGCCCCTCAAGGGTATTAAACATTTTGAGTCAGAAAACCCATTCATCCCCACTGCCTTGGTCCCCTTAGATGGACATCATCACTTAGGATACTAATCAACAAATTGGGACTCTGAGTTCAGCCATGCTTTGCCATTGTTTATATTCTAAACATGTTGATCAAAAGATATGGCTTTGATGCTGAAAATATCATACATTTTTCCTGATAGAATTTAGTTTGAAGATACTCATAGAGTCTAAATCTGAAAAGTGAAACTCTCACTTTAAAGACAGATTTACATTATCTTCTAAAAAATATGATTCCTAGTATTTAGTGAGTTATTAGTTCTCATTAAACTTTAGTTACCTTTCCCCAATACAGCAGGCCTTTACTGAAATAATGATGCAATATTAGAAATTAAATATTTAGAGTGAATAGCAACTAGAGACTTTGTTTCATGCAAGACAAGCTCTCAATTCTCTTCCACTCCACACCCCTATTGAAGTTACTACTGAGAAGAAAAACACATTAAGACCTATATCAGGTCTTAAAACTCACAGTGCCCTTATATCATCAATGAAATTTTAAGAGACAGGGCAGTGTTCTGTACAGTCGTCCTGTGCAGAGACCTGGATGGTGGATGGAGGACCATGGGATGGAGAAGAAAAGGGAGAGAAAGGCAGACACGGCCCTTGGCCCCACGCAGCCTGAGCAGCACCTCTCCTTTCCATTGTACATTCAGGGGTCCTGCGTAAGAGTTCATTTGGAGAAACTGGCCTATTGCTTGGAGGGGAAAAAGGAGAATAAGAAAAAAAAATGAAAATAAAAATGTTTGAGGAAAAAAACCCATGACCCCAGGCCTTTCTAACCTAGAAACCTGAATTCTTGATTCCTTCCTGCCGCAAACTGGAGTGCACTTTGGGCAGGCTGCCTCAACTGTCATGGCCTGCAGTAAAGGTAACAAGAAAGTGAAGAAAAGGTACCAGGCACAAAAACAGAAAAGAAAGTAAAGAAGAGCATAACTGGTTTATAATTCACTTGTTTTCCATGCATAAGTAGGATACAAAGATTAAAAGCTACTGGAAGAACACGTAGGAAAAGCAGAACCCTGGTTTCTTGAAATTTATTAACATACATCTTCTTACATAAATAGGCTCAAAGTTAATCTGAAGGAGAACTGGCTTGTGCATTTCTCACTTGGACTCCTGAAATGTTATGGATGTTATTACTTTCAGAAACCCACTGCCACTTAGCCAAATATAATATATTTGCAGTTAGATTTCATCAAAATTAAGAGAGTGTCTCACAAGCTCTCCCTTCTGGTTACGACCCACCTCTTTAGGGTAGTTCTCCACTCTGAGTGTAAATAGAGAGGTTCATGCTAACGCTGCAACATCTCTCTCATCCACAGCTTAGGGTGTGTCCAGTAGAACAAATGTCGAAGCAATTATCTATACTGACTCTTGGATGACAAGATGATGACAACATTTTATTTACTGAACTCTAAAATTTTATTGAGTGGCTACTGTTTACCCGACATCATTCCATGTATTCTCTCATTGTCTCAGCTAATCTGCCCGGTACAATTATTAGCCCCATTTTCTGCTGAGGTAACTAAATCACAGGATGAGCATAACGAATCTCAGAGATTGTGTTGTCCAGCGCCTTTATTTTACCATGGAGGAAAATGAGCCAGTGGGTTACTTCGTGTCAGAACCAGCAATGGACCCTGGTTGTCAGCTTGGCCTTGGGAGGTTCAGGGCTTCGAAGTCAGACAGCCAGTATTTACACACCGGCTTTGGCACTCACCGGCTAAATGTTCTTGGGAAAGTTTTATCACCTCTCTAAACCTCGATTCCTCATCTGTATAATGGGGGGAAAGAGTTGTACTATGGCTTTGGGTTTAGAGAGGATTGAAAAAGGGATGTGAAACACTCAGTACACCTTGCCTGGCATAAAACTCTTGGTCAAAAAATGCGACCCTAGGATTATTACTACCACTATTAATGCTACCACTGATACTTCCATTACCAGCAGCAGCAGCAGCGTTAGCGCCAGTGTTGCTGCCATCATCATCACTACACAATGCTCCTCTTCAGAAGAGATGCCTGAAGTTGCTCTCTGACTCATTGTCGTTGCTCACAAACTCCCTCCTTCTGAAAATCTGCCTTTCCATCTGCCCAGTCTGTCCAGACTTTACATGGATGCCCAAGCCAAGACACGGCTCAGAAAGCTGATCCTGGACTGCTCCAGCCCACATCAGTCCCCTGATCAGCAAATATTACTGGATTCTCCAGTTGGCATTTAGAACGTGATGTCTTTTGATGTTATCTAATTTCTTCTTATTCCTCAATGAGGTGGTTTGCTTTTTTCAAGAAAAAGACTGCCATTCACATTTTTTTGATATCGCCTACTTTTCTACTACAGTGAGAAGTTCATTGTAGGTCAACGACAAACACATATTCGATTGAAAATGCAGCCTCTTTCAAGCACAGGTAAGCATCTTTTTGCTCTGTATCATCCATCCTATGTCTGAACTCACGAACTATATCAGTTTATAACAGGCACATTTTAAAACAATGTGACTGTGCTAAACTGAGGTACACCAGCATCAAATCCTAACAGATTTCACGTGAGAAGGTAGCATGTTGCAAAATAAGTTTCCCTCTCAAAGTGTGACAGCAGCACAGGCGTACATTCCTAAGGCCAGACTGAGCAGAGCACTGACACCCGGCTCTTAAATGGCTGACCACTGCGGTCAGCCTGCTACCTTTGCAAAGTTATTAAGTTTCTCAAATTTCATAAGATCCAAGGTCTATGCAACAAATAAGTCACAGGCCCATTCTATTGGAAGTAGAATTCTTACCTAATGTTCATTTCCTATAGAACCTTCAAAATTATAAAGACTATAAATTTCATGTGCTATAATTTTAAACTTAAAAATTATAAGTCCTCATTCTTTATACCATTCCAGAATGTAGACATTTGTCTAGGATTCTTTTTGCATGTCATTTTCTAACGTCTTTTTAAAATTTGTGGTTTCACATTCCCTTTGACCTTTGACTAACATCCCTGAACCCAGTCCCTCCCCAGAGGTAATCACTGTTACCAGGTTGGCATGTATTCCCCTAGAGCTTTTTTCTATAAATTTATAAACATACATTTCCATCCACAGAGAATACACAGTATTCTTTTGTGACTTGTTTCTTTAACATAAATGGTGTCATATTGTACATATCATTCTACAACTTGCTTTTTTATCCCCCCAGATAATGGTGTCGGGAGAGATTTCCTTGTCAGTAAAAACACTTGTAGCTCACTCTTTTTAACCATGCAGATTTCCACAATTTGTTGAGCCAATTCTTTATCAATGAATATCTAGGTTGTTTCCCCGTTTTGCCATTACAAATAATGTGGCAGCGATAATCCTTGCTAGTGCTTCTCTATTGTTCTCTATGACATTTTGTGAGAAATTATTTTAATTAAGCATACATCCGAATCATATAGAACTCCTCAATAAATGATAAGATACAGGGTTTTTTTTATTACTTAACTAGAATACATTTAAAATATAGTTTTCACCTATGTTAATATTAAATTTAGAGATCAATCATCACAAAAGAATGGGAGTCAGCAAACTACGGCCCACAGGCCAATCCCATCCGTTGCCTGAGTTTGTAAATGAAGTTTTAATGGAACACACCATGCCCATTCTTTTACATGTTGTCTATGACTGCTCTTGCACGGCAACAGCAGAACTGAGTAGTTGTGACAGGGACCACACGGCCTACAAAGCCAGAAATATTTACTCTCTGTCCCTTTATCAAAAAAGTTTGCCGACCCCTACACCAGAATATGAAATATTCTTCCTCTGGTAAGCTTTTTCTATTTTTACAAAGTGCAAGGCAAAGGGTCAACATCTTTATGTTTTAAGCATAAGACATTTGTAGTGGCACCTGCTACTAAAAACAGAAAAAGTCCATATCCGCTGAAGCAAACAAAATCATTTTTGAATTCTACAATCGAAAATGTACAACATGAAGCCACATCTGCTTCAGGTCTTTCATAACTTTTGAAGACACTGAGTGAATTAATTAAATTAAAGATTCCACTTAAAAAAACAGGTTGTCCCAAAGCCTGACTGGTAGTTTAGGTTGCCGCTTGAAGCAAAATACAAACTTTTTAAATGATTTAGCTGCTCCAGCCTAGTCATATTTACTAATATTTGAGACTGGAACAAGATTACAGAGTGAGGCAACTAGTGACTGAAGCCAAGTGATGGGCGCCTCTGGGCTTCCCTGCACCCTGTGGCCTCTGGGGAGGTTGCGCTAGGTCACCTCTAAGAACCTTCGCAGTTCTCACGTTGTGTGGCACCTACAATTCACACTTACAAGGAGGTACTTATAATAGGAACTCCACTTATTTAAATTAATACTTAAGATTCCCACAACGTTCACTGACAGACTCTACTATTTTACGTTGTTGCTGACTGTAAAATTTAGGTTAAAGTTTGAAAAGAGGTCCTAACGGATAACAAAAAAAAAAGTCGTAATTTGAGTTTATTTACTCTGGGCTCACATACAATGAACGGTGTTTACAGAGTTAATTACTCATAGAATCTACCACTTATTCAAACAACATGAGGAGACCCAAAGCACGCACAGATGAATCTGCTCTTATTAGAAATAAAATGTTTTCATCATTTTCAACTCAACTTTTCAGGCTGTGCCACACTTGTAGAAAAAGGGAACTGTGCTTCCAGCCATCATCCTATATTGTAAGCATTAAAGTTTTTTTCAACATTCCTCATTATGCAACTTTATAGAAGCTATAAAGAGGTTCCCGACAATTGTACAAAGAACTGAATTCCCATTTTGTTCTCCCCTATAGAGAGAAAAAGTGGAGAAATGAGTCTACGGGTTCTGTTTGATCAAAAATAATAGTAATAATAATTACTTCTTAATTATTTGCTGATTGACAGTTGGCAGACATTTGAGAGATCTCTTTTGATGAGCAGATTGTGGTAACCAAGCAACTACTTAACAAAAAAAATTCAGTGCATCAGTTTGCTGGTGGTGCTGGTGTTGACTGGAAGGAATACAGGGAGGGGATGAGGAAATAACTGCTTTTCCCTACAGTCTGAGGCCCTGGGTGGACCCAGGACCCAATTTGACCAGGACAACAAAGTTTATACCAGTTTGTCCCACTGTAAGTATTAATAGCCCCACTTTCCCCTCAAAATGTCCCAGGTTGAGCCATAAATTATGTGGTTGCCCTCTTTAGGCCCAGCTTTTCTCCCTTCCTCCTTGCCTCCCCCAGGGTCTCTCCTCCACCTCTTTCTTGAGAGTCTTGATTAGGAAAGTTCTGAAGGGAAAAAGGGGAAGCACAGGGTTGGAAAAGGCAATGGACAGAGTCAGAAACAAGCAGGGCTCCGGAAATCCAGAGGGCAAGAGGAGATGAGGGAAGTGGTAAATGACAGAGTCAGGGGAGAAGTCCGAGGTCAATGCCAAGGGCTCCCTGCCTTCTGGTCAGTCAACCAGGTGAGGGGGAGGGAATGACATGCTTCCCAGATTGGCTGTCTAGGCTGGAGGGTTAAGTCTTAGGGGCAGGTTTCTGTGGGAAGACTGTTGTCAGGACATAGGTGGGTACCATGAGGACAGGTTACAGAAAAAAAAAAAAAATGAAAGGATTTACTCAAAGGGACTGAAGTGACTGTGAAGACTCTTCAGGGCTATCATGGAAGCTGATGTTTGATAAATGGAGAAAAGCTCTCTGAATTCTGAAGACCCAACACCCAAGTAATGTCTAAGGAGTAGGTGCTTTAACAATTTTGAGAAGATTTCCACGGTCTTAAAAGCTAGAACAACTCCTCCTTCAACCCTAGTCTGCTGACCAGCTCCTCTAGATCAGGAGAAACTGCAATCAATGATGTTCTGAGTGATCACGGGATAACAACACTAAAAATTATTATTATAGTCATTGCTGTTAAATAGCTAACACTTATTGAGTGCTACGTGTCAAGCTCTATTCTAAATGCTTCACGTTTATTAATTCATTTAATCTTCACACAACCCTAAGATTGAAGATATTATTCCCATTTTACAGATTAGAAAACTGAGGTTAACTAATTTGCCCTGAATCACATATTAATAGGTGGTATAATCGGGATTCAGACCAAGGTAACCAGGCTCCAGACCCCACCCACTCAACAACTTTACTACAGTAACTCTCTTACATCAAACTCTTCTGAAATTCTGAGGTGGGTGGGCTGGTCAATTTAAATAGACCACAAAATCAAATTGCCACAACCCAAAGTAATTCCAGGAAAGCACATACACTATTCTTGAATTTTCTCCTTGAAAATTAAAATGTAAGAGGAAATGCTTTGTATTTTCCCATATTCCTATGAAGCAAATCATAATCTTAAATCTTTTGACTGTTACGAAGCTTACCCTGTGTAAATCTTACTTGGATTTCTACTAAACCAAAATAACCTGCCAAAATATTCAGGGAAGAGAGCTCATGATGGTGTTATATTCCTTTCTGAAAGCTTCATTTAGACACCTACCAGAGATCCCCTCATGGACACAGAAAAATCTTCAGCTGTCTCTATTTGATTGTGCTTGCCTAAGGCATTAAGTCCAATCCACCATGTCGCACCTCAGTAACTCGACACAGACTAGAAAATTCTTACAGTCGGCTTCCCCAAGGGATTTGTTAAGTTTCACATGCGTTTAGTTGTGCAGCAGGCCTGCTCAAATTGATAAACTTGTAGCTAAATTCTTTCTGCAGCAGTGGGCTGTTGGGCTTATTTTTTTTATCACCAAGAGAATAAATATTGTGAAAGAAGCTGTTACTGTGTGTCAGAGTTACCCATTAGTTTTTAACATAATTGAGCTTACATTCCAATTTCTCAGTAACTGATAAGTATTTATTTTGTGGATGTGGCTAAAAGGTGAAAGGGATTAAAAAGGGCTAATACCGAAATATATTTATAGCAAAAAAAGGGGGGGAGGAAATTTCGATGTCTTAAATTGAGCAAAGAAATGAAACAAAACTTACGAATAAAATTATTTTTATTAGAATTCCCAAGTTACTATGATACATGCCTATACAGGGAAACTCTTGCATCTATGCTCAATAAATTCAATACCTAAATGCAAAATGGCTTGACTTAACAAAAACATACTAAGACTAGTTGGACCTCAAATTGTCAATTACTAACTTAGAAAAATATGGTTTTGTTTTCTCCCAGATTTTAATCCTCCTCTTACTGTGCTGCTTCTCAACTCCTAGATTTGAGCATCAACTCACTTCACAGTAACTTTCACCAGCATGTGATTTTCTATCAAACCACGGCTTGACCACGGCTTGCCCCACACCGTCTCCTCCCTCACAGATGAAGGCACATGGGAAAAAGCCCTAGAAAACTTCAGTAGCATTTTACACATTCACTCTCATGTCATACCTGGGGACTCCGCTATTTTAGACATCAGTATGTGTTATAAACTCAGTAAGTTTACTTGTATAAATTTTCAAAGTCACCACGCCAGTGCAGTATCTATGTTATTTATCTTCCACATCCTTTATGTTATTTAGCTTCAATTCAATTCATTTACATATTCAACAAATCTTTGTTAAGTATCTACTATAGGCCAAGTATTCTTCTATACCCCTAGAATAGATAGTGATCATATCTTCCCCCAGGGAGAAAAAAAAAGAGCAAATAAATATACATGCACCGAAGAAAAGAAAAATAAGGTAAGGAAATAGAGAGTGACCCAAAAAAATATTTTTGATAAGGTGATCAAGAAAGCCCTCATGATAAGCTAACATTAGAGCAGAAACCCAAAGGAGTTTAGGATGGGAATCATAATTATCTGAGTAAGAGGATTCCAGGCAAGTGCAAAGGCCCTGAGGTAGGAACACTTAGATATACTTGAATAAGCAAGAGAAAGGGTAGAAGAAAATGCCATCAAGGAGTGAGCAAGGGAACAACTCATACAGGGCTTAGTTGGCCACACTAATGTGACTGGAAGATGTTGAGTAAAAGAGTGACTTGTTCTGATTTTTATTTTGAAAGAATAACTTTGATTTCTCTGCAGGGAAGAAACTGTTGATGAGCAAAAGTGAAAGTAGGGGACTAGGTATCCAGTGGGGGAAAACAGCGGCTTGGCATAGGGTAGTAGTGATGGTGGCAAGAAATAAGCAGATTGGAGATATGTTTTGAAAGAAGAGTTGAAGAGATGAACTGAATGTGGAGTATAAAATAGATGATTCAAGAACAAAGTTGATGGACCAGATGTGGGATATAAGACAATGTTTAGAGATGACTCCAAGGATTCACATCTAAGCAATATAAATTCTTTACAAGTAATGAGCACATCTGTAACTCCATATTTCATTACTAGAATGCTCCCTCTTCTTGACTGGCATTATAAATAAGAAGAAGAAGAATGAAGAAGAAGAGAAAGAGAAAAAAGAAGAGGAGGAGGAGGAGTCAGAGGAGGAGGAGGAGGAAGGGAAACAAAGAAGAAGAAGAAGACAGAATGATGAACGGATAAAGGAATGGCCGGATGGACAGATATATGATAAAGCAAGTACAGTAAAATGTTCATTGTTGAATCTAAGTGGTGGGTATATGGACATTTACTGTAAAAGTCAACTATACTGTATGTTTGAAATGTTCATTAAAAATGTTGAAAAATATACAGCATTTCCAAAATTTATTGACTATGGAATCCTTTTGCAATGATCCACCCCACAAAAATGCTCTAGTTTAACCTACTTACACCATACAGAAAGTCTGAATGACCTGCACAGGTCACAAACCCCAGTGACAGCAAAGTCAAGTCTAGATCACTGGTCTCCTAACTCTGCAATCATAGCAAACACCTTATCCTGCCAATGTCTGTAGCATATCTGCCTCCGAAAGGCCTGTTGAAACCTGAAACTGAATTTGTATTAAATTAACACATTACATTCATTCGAATCATCATTCATTCCCAATTTGTTACCATTAATGTTACATCTCTAGCAGGTTTTGTGGGAGCCATCTCTCTCCTTTGCTCTCCGGGTGTCAATAAGTCCTCCCATTTACTTTTATGTCTTATGTTTCACACGTAGAAAGCCTACCAGGGAATCATCTCTGGCTTCAGACTTCCGCCTTCTCCAATCCTATGGGGAACAGGGCCCTTACATTGTCTGCGAGAACAAAGCAGGCTCTTTGCTTTAGCTCCATCTCTAACACTGTGTATTTATCTATTTTCAACTTGACAGGATCCCAAATACAACCCTAAGAATCCTCTTCCCTGAGTAATTTTTGATTCCTGCTCTCAGAAGCTATCAATGGCTCCCAGTTGCCTCTTGAATCAAATGAAAACTCCTACCCAAATGATTATCTTCACACCTAAGTGCCTTCATCTCCATTCAATATGTTTATTCAGCAAGTATTTGTTCAGTAACCACTTGGTGCCTAGTTGTATGCTGGGCCCTGTGGGAAATTTTAAGACATATCACATAATCTCTACGCTTATGGATCATAACAGTCAATGTGGAGAGACAAAATACGCACACATTAAACACTTTTATAGCAAAATGAGGTTGTATATGACTAAGTGCCCACGGGAGTGAGTGGAGCACTCAAGTCAAAGATTACTAGGACCCAGCGTGTTAGTGTGAGGCTTCAAGTTATCCATGACATGAGCTGGGGCTTGCTCCAGAAAGGTGTAGAATAGCACCTTCTCCAGGAGAAGCTCATGCCTCCAGGGTGGGAATCAGTGTCTGCTAAATTCAGAGAACAATGTGACCAGCCTGCCTGGAGCAGAGCCTTCTCGTGCTCAGGAGTCAGAAACGAGGCTGGAAAGGAGGTGGAGGCAGGATAACAGCGATGTTCTAAGTATAACTGAGGAATTTGGAATTCATCGTCACACAAAAGGGAGGAAAAAGGATTAATGAGTGAGGATGCAGCAGGATGAAAGTGATTATTTATCTAGTAGCAATATTCCTGGTGGAATACTATGTAGGAAGTTATTACCAGTCCAAACGTTAGGAGATGAGGTCACTGATAACAGTGCAGAAGATGGACGAAGGAAAACAAGGACAAATTGAACAGGAATTCTGAAGGAACACTGTTAAATACACAAAGTAAAGGAGAGAAAGAGGCTAACAGCGACTCTGAGGTATCATGCTAAGGTAATAAAAGAATGAAGAAATTGTTGACACAAAAATAATGAATAATACTGCTAGGAAGGAGGAGGTGGTAAGTTTGAGGTGATGCCAGGGCTTCTAAGCTCACTGAAGAGAACAAAGTAAACCTCAGGTGAAAATAAGAATGTGATTTAGATCCAGAAGACACTAGCATAAAAGTGATAGCAAGAGACTACTAGGTGTTTCCCAAAACTCATGCCTTTTTCCTTCTGGGCACTGACCTAAATTACCTTTCCCAGCCTTCTGCATAGAGGTGTGGCCACGTGCTTGAGTTCTGGTCAGTGGAATGTGTGCAGGGCCCATGTATACTTCCTACCATATACTATCCTCCATTTTCTGTCCCTTTTACCAACTAAATGAAAGACTCTTAGAACCGAGAAGACTCAGAACCTAAAATTTAGCTGGAAGGAGCCTGGAACCCTGCATAACTGCATACATAGAGACACCTATATACACGGATTCCCACTGGCTCTGATGTAAGAAGTAGCCTTTGATTGTACTGAGTCACCGATATTTGGGATTATTATGGCAGTTAGCCTACTTCAAGGTTTTCCAAAATAAATCTATGTCCTACAAAACCACAGCTGTTCAAGCAAACCTTACTGCCATCTACAAATAGCCCGCCTACTCCCTCTGTTTTCATTCATTTTATTAATTTTCATTCATACTTCCTAGAATGACTTGCCCCACACTAACCCTTGTCCTTCCTGTTCTTAGTATTTTTGCCTACGTTTTACATCCTGTATTAAAACAACTCCTGACTTACCCCAGCTGACAGTAGTCACTGCCATTTTCCCAACCCCAGAGCACTTGTGCAAATATCTCTATCCATCTGTAACTGGTTATGACTATGTTTTTATGTTTATTTTATCTGTTATCATGTATCTCCATTTATATTTGTTCCATTCGATTATAAACTCAATATGAACACAGACTGTGTTTCCTGTCTCCTCTGTAATTTCCTAGAGGCCTCATATATTGCCCTACACTGTCAGTGCTTCATAAACTCAACTAATTGAAGTTCCAACTTCTACTCATATACTTGTACCAGATGTATAACAACTCAAAAAAATCTGCGTCCATAACAGAAATACATGCACAGTCTTGCAAGGGCACCCTCATTTCGCCAGCATCATCAGGGAATGAGCTGGCCCACGGAGTTAACCTTGGCAATCAAATATAATGCAGCACGGAAGAACACAGAGGCTAAACAACACAGCACATTTAGCTGGCATCTGAGCCTGAAATGCTCTCTAGTAAACTGCATTTTGGCAATAGTCATGAAAATAGGTTTTTCCTAGACATTTGGTAGCAAACAAGTTCAAATTGATCAAAATTGACTTACACACATCTGACCTGGGCAGAAACTGTTGAAAATATTTTAAGTAGGAGGCTGTTGACACTCTCCGGACAACTTTACACCCGGCTGCCACCAACTCACTCTTTAAGACTCAACTCCATAATTCCATAACTCCACCTGTGCCACCTCCTCTATTCCCCCCAGCAGAGTGAGGGGCTCCCTCCTTTGTGATACTAGGTCATTTTGCATAAACATCAATCATAGCATTCATCACGCTAGATGGTGACTGTGGACTTTCCTGTCTGCTTCACCCCAACCCACTGCAAACACCTTGGGACAAGGACCAAATCTTATTCCTGTTCAAAGCCCCAGAGCCGACGTCACACTTGTAGCAAACTAAGTTACACTAGTCAGGATATTTTTTACTACAAGCATCAGAAACCCAATCTAAACAAGCTTAAGAAAGAAAGGAACCAAGTAACAGTAAAGATAACTTGGTCTAGAAAAATACATCATTAACAGATTTTTCTCCAAATATGTAATTTTTTGCAACAGTTTACCAAAAGGTAAAAAGCCTAAGTGAGAGTTGTTTCTTCTCCAAAATATCAAAGGAAGTGGTTTTTAAAATTTACCTGTAATTACTAGAAATAAAAATACTTCAGGATAGAAATATATACTGGATAATCATTTACAAAATGAACTGTGTTTGACAAGAAATATAACATTTATAATAATCGCCATGTAATTCCTCACAAGTACTCCTATTATAAATCGGGGGACAGAAAAGAAGTTCAACAGGATTTTACTTACCGTAGTCAATAACTGAAATTAAAGATTCTTTAAAAATCAAACTTAAAAGCCAACTTTGAGTACCCACTGTGCTCCTCGCATCATATTGGACACAAGAAATACAGACATGGATCATAGGAAGCGCCAGCCCTGAAGCAGAACACAGCCTAACGAGGGGAAGAGGCAGGGACACCGCTAACCTTGGTACAGCACGATGCAGGCTGGGATCAGGTCCTCTGAGAGCAAGGAGGGAAAGGAAGAACTGCTATCATCTGGGTAGGTGGCAAGAGCAGGGAATCTTTCAGAGAGGAAATTCTAGTAATTCTGTTCTTCCTCAAAGGATGCAGGTGGGCTTTACCGAGAAAGGAAACAGGAAGAACAGCATAAGCCAAAGTAGAGAATGAAGAAAGAATACAGTGTTTAGGGAACAGCACCTATTCCCCCATGGGTAGGAAAGGGAGCTTCATTCTGTACACAAGGGGGAGCCACTGAAAGTTTGTTGGGTTTTTTTAAGTTGAATGCACATAATATTATTCATTTTAAAGTGAACAATTCAATGGCATTTACATGCAACCACCACCTCTATCTAGTTCCAAAATATTTTAATCACCCCAAAAGGAAAACCCACACCCATTAAGCAGCTGCTCCCCATTCCCTGTTTCCCCTATGCCCTGGCAACCATCAATCTGTGCTCTGTCTCTGTAGATTTACCTATTCATATAAATGGAATCACACAATGCAAACTTTTGTGTCTGGCTTCTTTCACTTAGCACAACACTTTTGAGGTTCATCCACCCTGGTATCTATATCACTACTTTATTCCTTTTAACGGCTGAATTATATTCCATTTTATGTGTATACCACAATTTCCTTATCCATTCATCAGCCGATGGGCATTTGGGCTATTTCTATCTTTTGGTTATCATAAATAATGCTGCCATGAACATGCATGTACTTGTGATTGTTTGGGTACCTGTTTTGAAATCTTTCAGGTAGATACCCAAGAGTGAACTTTCTGGGTAACTTTGTGATGAACCACTGAACTGTTCTCCATGGTGGCTGATACATCCCCATCAGGGAAAGAACGAAGGCAGTTAAGAGGTTATCTCAGCTGTCTAGATAAAAGATGGCAGTGCCTGAGCTAGGAGCACAGTGATGGGAAAGAGAAGAAGCAGGCAGAATGAAGAGCAAATAGGACGTAGAAATACTATGTAAGGAAGAGTCCACTGTAACTCCTAGGTTTCTAGTTTGAGTACTGGAAGGATGGTTCAATCATTAACTAGGTGACAGAACAAGAAGAAAGCCCTTGAAGGGAAATGAAGGGAACGAGTTAGAAGGGCTGATGTAGAAGAACTGACCATCTACCAAAGATAGCCAATGGTCATCAGGAATTCTGGTCAAGGAATGAGGTTGAGTTTCACTCTAAGTTTAGCAGTTATTAAGACAGGATAATTGAAGGAGATATGCAAAACAAGGGAGCTCAAGAAGGGATTTAGAACAAGAAGAGAAGAGGGCCAAGGAAAGCAGTTTGGAAAATGCTCACATTTGAATGCAAGGTGAACTAAAACCACAAGAGTGAAAAGGAAGCAGCCGAAGGGGAAAAAAAACGAACTGTGGCTGAGATTACAAGAGCCAAAAACAAGACTTAAAAGTTCCTTATTGATACCTCCTCCAGAAAGGTTGCTTTCTAATTCATGGTTGGCTTCTCCGTAAGCAAACATGCTCAGCAAGATTCCTCTTACTCAGAATCCTCATATACTGAACACCTCCTGTGTCTGGCATATTTACATATATTATCTTGTTTGGTTCTAAAGAAGCCCTGTATGGGAATTATTTCCAATTTGCAAATGATAACCTATGGCTTGGAAGGGTTGAATAATTTGCCCAAAACCACACAGCTAGTGTCAGAACCAGGGTTTGAACCTATACTCCTTCTACTGTGCTGAGGTGCCCCAGCTTCACTTTACTATTAAAACAGTCCTCTTTCTTTCCTGTCTTCTGTATAACACTTTCCCAAGGGTTACTTGCTTCTTAGTAAAAAGACGATTTTACCGAGTAGAGAATCTTGATTCAAGGAACTCAAGGTGCTTAAACATTTAAAACATAAATACTAGAATAGCTATCCAAATTGTTTTTTTAATTTGAAGTCCCAATAACAAATTTGCAAACTTCATCAAAGATTAGCTTCTCTTTACATGAAATCATTGTTATTCATTTAAATTAACATTTGTCATGGAGGAAAAACATTTTGTGCTGTAATCTGTAATTTGCAAGAGTTTAGTATATTTAGTTATTGTAGTTTTGATGTATTATTTTTGGTCTTTTGCTGAACGAGAGGTATGGGCAGTATTAACCAATCTTAACTCTTGGTTAATAGGATATTAATTTAATATCCTGGGAGTCAGTTTGCAATTATCTGTTTTAATCGATAGAAGAGTGAAGTATCATGGAATCCCAAAAGTATTTACATTTTTCCTCAATAGTATGCATTTAAGCACCAATGTAAGTACTTACAAATTAAGGTATTCATGTAATTCATAATATCGTATTTCAAACAAAATAATAACTATCCCAATCCATCATCCATATCACCCATCCCCTTCCCCGAGAGAGCACCTAGCCTCTCTATCACCTCTTTGACTTGGAAAACTCAAAGGAGACTATGTCTGCAAACTTGCTGGTTCCCTTTCCCTGGGGCAGAAGGTAATTAATTTGACTTAAAAATCCTCCTCTTTAAATTCCTTCTGGGCTATGATAAGCTAAGATCTTGTTTATGTAAACAAAAGTGCTTAATTAAACAGAGTATCTGATATATCAGAAAGAACTGGAAAGATTCTCATGCCGCCATTTTATTAATCAAAATTTGACTATATCTATGAAACTATGAAGATATATCAGTCTTTAAAAAGGTAACTATTTTAATTTTCTAATGCTTTTATGCCTTTTTTTTTTTTTACTAACTTCATCTTCATTCAAAGTTTAAATCAAGTTCATTGAAAATTTGGAGAGAATGATTAATTTACAGTGGGTAATAAAGACCACAAATTGTCAGTGAAGTCCAGCACTTCCATCTTTCAAATGGAAAATAACCCCTAGCTGAGCTAATAAAATGTATAATGTGGCTAATAAGTGGATCTTCCATCATATATGACATTGTTATCAAATACAGTGGCCATTCCTAGGTCCAAAATCTTCTTTCCCCTCTGTACACTTGCTTATTATTTCCTCTTAAGGTTTTCATCTCCTAGATCTCCTGACCTTACACAAAGCAGGGAATTTGACTGCATTTGATTACATTTTCCTCTAGAATATCTCACCTTGCATTTCCTAACTCTGCTCTTCAGCCTTGAAAGTTTGGTTTTTTATTTCCTTTGGAGTATCTTTGTTCTTCATACTCTTCAACCTCTACAGCTGGTCACTTGCAAACCTACATCTGCATCCCTGTCCTCTCACACAAGCCTTTCTTTAAGGGCTGATGGTCATTTCTCCTTTCATACAGCAACATCAATTCACAGGCAGCATAGTCCCAAGAGAATTATTTCTTTGCCAAACCAGTTCCATAGCTCAATCTTCCTCTTTTGATTATCGATATCACCATTCTTCCAGTCATGCAAAACTTTGGAGTCACCTTTGACTCATTCTTCTCCTTCATCCTGAATTTAATCATGGTATTATGTATCTTTCAATACATAATAGTAAATAAGGAAATAATTTTTCAATAAGAATAATTCATTCATATTTGGTACCTTCATATAAAGGCATAAAATAGCTTGCACCTTGACATTGGGCTCAGAAAATGTGGTCACTGTACTCCCTGACTCCCTACTTACTCCTCTACTTCTAAAACAACAAGAACCACAGCAACTTACCTGCCAGACAGCCTCATGTCAGGCTCCATGACAGGTGTGGTTCTGAGGCCAGGGACAGGCAGCGAGCCAGCCTTTGCTAGTCATCTCCCACTACTCACTTCTACACACTGCCTGCACCTGGGAGCTAAACAGTGGCAACTTCCAAACATCTGGATATTAAACTGACCTATGAATTTCCTACCATAATAATAACTAATATATGAGAGCAAAAGAAGGGAAAGCCATCATAAAGAAACAGAGCAACTTCTAAGCCACATGGAGAGTTGAATTTTACCTGATGACCTAAGAGGAAGAATATGACACTCAGAAAGGGATTCCTTAACCACAGATACAACTTAGAAAATGAAAGCCGAACAAACGCTGGATGTGCCCTTTCATGCATTATACCCGAAGGAGCAGCCTCGGTTAACAGACTTTGAGGAGTCCCGTCCTGCTGACCCGTCTACAGTCAGTAGGCGGCACTAGGCTATTAGTCTGATTCACCCTACTCCCCCATTCTGATTCCATGCTCACTGGGTCCCTTCTGAGTGTGATCCGCTCTCCATGTCAGAAAAGAATGTTAGGTTCTAGTTAAGATAAGCATTCCATCTGTGTGATTGTATTTCTCATTGTAAATGAATAATTTGGCATTCTGGTTTTATTAGCCTCATAAATGTGGTTAATGTGAGTCCACCCGAGAGAGATGGATCTGCCCTCTGAGTGCTGACATCAGACTTCCACATTGGCTAAGCTGAGTGACAGACCCTGGGCCAGACACAGTCAAATAAACGAGGCAGTGAATAGTATTTTTTAACTAACCCTGAACAATATTTTGTAATGTAGAAAATAGGGGATAGCATTTACATTTCAATCAAATTGCTTTGAACTAGTCATGGGTTATCATCTGAATGATGCAAATTAAGTGATGAAAAGTAACTATCATTGAAATTTTTTGTCAACTAGTCATTAAATGAATGATGTGTGTTATTTTAATAGCTTTGGAGAGCCAGAGGGAAGAATTCTATCTACATTCAGTCTCCACTGCCCTTGCCATGATATAAACCAGTACCTTGTACAGCTTCAAAGGAAGATGCTACTAGTGCTGGGAAAACTATGCAGATGGACAGAAAGCTAGAAACCAAGGCTATGTTTTGCCGAAGGGCCAGGTATCCCTCAACATAAGTACCTTGATCCTCCCAGAAAGAAGATCTCCAAGGCAGTCTCAGAAGATGACATTACCCCTCGTGTCCAAATTACGTCTTACATGGGACTTGATTCTTCTGGAATTACGGCCCCATCAACCAGGTTGGCTTTCCAGAGGGAAGAGCAAGAATATCAATCCTTATCACAAAATGATCACAAATGTACCTCTATAGGGCCATTTACAACCATCCTGTACCTACTTCATTGATCCTAAAGCCTCCAGTAATAAATCTCACCAAGAACAAACCTTGAGTCCAAATGGATTAATCCTTCACTAACTTTCAAAAAACTATACTCAATCCTAGTTTTTAAGTTTTTTATTGGTCACTTCTCTTCAAGTTTATTCCTCTACCTACTGGACTCGCCCACTAGTAGCCTTCCATGGTTATTAAGAAATTCCAAAAATAGGCAATCGGGGGAGGGGAAGATGGTAGCACTCAGACTAATCAACCTTTAGTGCATGGTTATGTGTAGTCACATTAACCTATTTGAAAATTTTTACTGAACAAAAAGAATGGTTTCTGCTACTTATTCTTTTGCTTTTATAATAATTAGAATGCTTCCCATTGTGCTGTATGGTTTTTAAATAATTACAGCAAGTCAGTAACAGTCATTTAAAATGTAATGAATTGATGGCTAATCTACACATCCATTCAATCATTCAACAAGCATTCACTTATCAAATACATTCAATTATTTTCATATTCTGGATTAGTCTGCAAATATTTGAGTTTCTGCCATTTCACTTTGTAATGGAAGTCCTTAGTCTCAAACCATCCAAAACAGAACACTTCTTCTGGCACAAATCTACTCCTTTTCCTATATCCCCTGTTTCAGGGAATAACAACACAATCCACTGAATCAGAAACCTTTGCTTATCACGACTCTCTCCTTCTCCTTCACCCCTCACATTCATTCAGTTATTAATTTCTGTAGATTTTGCCTCCTATTATTTATCAAGCCTATCCCTATTCACATTCCTATTCATTGATCATGGTGCCTATTCATTGATCTCTTGCCTGGAGGACCACGTAGCCTCACACTGGCATCTCCTTCCTCTGATCTCACCCTCCTCCCCTCTCCTCCACATCACCACCAGAGTTAGCCTTCTAAGATTTAAATTTAACCAGCTCACTCCCAAGCTAATCCTTTGTAGCTCTTTCAGTTTAATTCAAGTCACAGGCACTGTGATGGGAAATATGTGACAGGCAATGTCATAGGAAATATAAAATAAAGTTCAAAATCCATTGCACAAAATACGTTTTAATGGTTTCCCAAACTATAGCTTTCCAGCCTTGTTTCGTGTCATCTGATTACACGTGTCCAGTCACAACAGCCTATATAGATTTCCCTATGGCTTCTCTGCCTCTGTGCCTAGAATGTCCTTCTCCACTTTATCTACCTGCCTAGTTCTTTCTCATCCTTCAAGATTTAAAGGGTTTCCATGCTTTTGACATCTACTCCGCCTCTACAGTGAGTCTGGCGTCCCAGCTCCATGGCACAAGAACATTCTGTTGCTGCCTCTTCCATAGCATACATCACACTAGTTGCAACTGTTGCTTTGCACATATGTCTGTCTCTCTCCTGCCCCTCCCACACTCGGACTGGGAGACCCCAGGTGGCAGGTGCCACGAGTAGTTCATCTGTGATCTCCAGCTGCCTGCTCAGTAGCAGTTATAGAGTAGACACTCAATACATCTGTGCTGGATGTCTAGATGATAGAAAAGATTTCTAAAGGAGTTGTGCCATGAGTTTCACAAGTGGAAATATAGAAAAAATAAATCTAGAGGAAAATATAAATTGAAAGGTCTTCTTTAGGGATACAAATTAGCTATTTGAGAGAAAGTAAACCCTAGAGAAGTTTCAGAGAACACAAGTCAAGTGATATCCGTGACATAACAATGAAGACAACAAAAGAGACATGTGTCCAATCTACTCAGTTATTGATGGTCCTACTGGTGACACCCCCAGAGATGACACACCCCATTAGTGGTATAAAACCAAATTCAACCCCCAGGGTCCTCATAAGAAAGATCTTATATAAATACAAGATTTTTTCATTCTTCTCATGTACAATAACAGACCAGTCAAAAGCTAGAATCCTAACCACATTTATGGAATAGTCAGGTTATCAATTACTATATCTTAATCAATCATTGTTAACATATGGGATGTGTCTGTTTCTACATTACCGACATAACCCAGAAGGAATTACCTTCTACAATTCTTTTTTCAACTGAGACGATGAAAGTCAAAGAAAACTGTCCTATTGAGTCTTTTCTTTG
This sequence comes from Tapirus indicus, assembly GCA_031878705.1. NCBI lineage: Eukaryota > Metazoa > Chordata > Mammalia > Perissodactyla > Tapiridae > Tapirus > Tapirus indicus. Next base: position 15,561,413 of record CM062918.1, read on the forward strand.
ACAAAGGTCTGGTGTGGGCACGCAGAAAAGACAGTCATATAGAGTAAAAAGAATCATTTTTTTCAGTTAAACGATCATCAGATTCACTAGGCCAAATGCTCAATTAGGGATTTTTTCTGTTGTTACCAAAGTACCCTGAGTCCTATAAACAGCTGTAAACCCCCCCCCAAAATGCTTTATAATGTACCTACAAAAAAATGCAAGTACATACTTATTGTAGAGAAATTAATTAGTTGAAAAATCTATTAGAAGGAAAGGAAAGAAGCAGTGACTATTGAGGAGTAAATGTCCTCAATCCATAGTTCAACTGGAAAACTCATCGAGAAATACATCCAAGTTATTTGCTTTATCATCGGTATGTATAAACTTTCTCTCATTTTGTTCTAATATTAAGGCAGCTATGTTCTTGCCCCAAAAAAGGCATTAGTGAGCATGTGGCCAAGATACGAAGCATAAGTGAAAGGTCTGTCCAGTCCCATCATTTTCTTGTCATTTCTAAAGGCTCCATTTCCAGAAAGCACATATAAAAAGTCAACAGAATTTGCCTTTTGCCAGCCTCAGTCAGCTGGGAGACTTCAAGGCCTAGTTAAGAGAGCAAACTCTCCCTTCCCACAAACTCCCCTTTCTTGCCCCAGAAGCACGCGCACTTTGAACTGCCATAGGACAGAGGCAAGGCACTCACTGGCCCTGAGTGTTAAGCCTACATGACCGAGTCATCTCCTTCCTCGATTTTTCCTTTCCTTAATGTTTGTTTTTCCTTTCTGTGCAAGCAGAAATCATTTCATCCATGAATACTTTTCCTGGTGTAAACAGCTTTAGCATCTATTACATAATGCTTGTTAAAGTAATTAAACAAGGAGGCCATTAGACTGGGGTGGCTCTCATGCCTTGGTAGCTACAAAAGCAAACCAAAACCTAAGCCAGAGTCAATGTGCTGGAATCCAAGAAAGTGAAACTTATGAACAACCAATCATCAACAGCCAAGTAGGCTTTCCCAAAAATGACACCCGCTTAAGCTATAGCCGATCCAATAATTGCTTTGTTTTGTTTCAGTGTCTGCTTTATAAAAATCTTGCCCCTCGCTCCTATTGGTGCACCACTCCTAACCACCTTCATGTGGTTCTGCCCAATTCAAATCAGTGTGCTTGAATAAACTCTTGAAAATTTTGATGTGACTCAGTTTACCTTTTAACATGATTAATACTTTAAGCCATAAGTTAACGGAGAATTGCAATACTTAGAGATTATAATTCTTAAATATGTAGGCAATAAATCACCAAACCAATGACTTCTTCAATATGATTTGAATATTTTACATATTGGCATTTGGATATGTATTATCGAAACTGTACTTGTTAAAAATTTTTCCAGGGCCTGGCCCTGTGGCCAAGTGGTTAAAGTTCCACATGCTCCACTTTGGCGGCCCGGGTTCACGGGATTGGATCCCGGGCACAGACCTACTCCACTCACCAGCCATGCTGTGGCAGCGTCCCACATGCAAAATAGAGGAAGACTGGCATGGATGTTAGCTCAGGGCTAATCTCCCTCAAGCAAAAGAAAAAGAAGAGGATTGGCAAAGGATGTTAGCTTAGGGTGAATCTTCCTCAAGCGAAAAAAAAAGAAAATTTCCAGAACTTCCATTTTCTTCTATTGATGAAGACAGAACTAGGAGTGGAAATTAATAATAATTATCTATAAGGATATTGATAGCTTTTTAAAAAAGAAACATATTTCTTTCATACGTTAAACCATGACAAAATGTTTAGTTGTTATTTTAATTAATATCCACTTTACCCAAGGATAGGAAATTTCATGAAAATGCTCCAAATTAAGTCATGGGAATACCTGAGAAGAACAAAAAGAAATTAAAATTATTTTGACATACACTCATTTAATAATTAGTCTTGTAAATGCATAAAACTATATAGTCTAAAATCAAAGGAAAGAGTGAGTACTTAAAATTTACAATTTTAAGTTTGTAATTTTTACAAAATTTACAACCTTATGCTGTCCTATTGTCGTTACTGTTATCACCTGTTTTATAAAGACAATAGGACAACTTCTGTTGGAGGAAAAACACTAGATTACTAACATTCAAAATCCAATGCCAATTTTAGTACGTCTCCGATCACTAGAAACAATAACAAGACTTCTAGAAACGTCTGCACCCAACTCCCCTGTCTTGGGGATCATCTTAATTTTTTAATCCATCCTACAAAATGTCACATGTTTTCCAGCAGCTGACGCTTTTAAACATGCTGGACCGGGCTGAGCATTCCTTCGTCCTGATGTCATGCCCCAGCGTTTGTCTCAGAAGACATCTTTTGTAGTTGTAACCAAAAGGCAAAAGAACTCAGAGCCGTGAACAGGGAGAGAGGGAGAGAAGAGGAAAATTGCTTAGACCAATTCACTCAAAAGAATTCTGACACAAACCCGTATATTTTTAGTCACTCCACAAGCATAAGTTTAAAATAAAGCCTTCTGACTTTTATAACGGATTGTGCTTATTTTCACACTATTGGTTTTAAAACTGCTCTCTGCTTTATGGTAATGTGTCACAGGGAAGTTAGCTATCGTTTCATGAAAGACGTTTTCATTCCTGACTGGCATCTTCTCAATAGCTGGGGCCCAGGCACACGGCTCCCTTCCCGGCAAGGCCCTCCACGCTGAGACAGTGCTGCATTCATAACTTATTCTCGGCACCGCAGGGCAGCTCTGCAGAAAAGCTTCTCCAACCTAACGGGTTACATCACTGAAAAGTCTTCCATTTGGCCTAGGTGAAAAACATGAATGCATGCCTCATTCATTTCTCCACCTTAAAAAAAAAATAAAATAAAATCATATCCACCCAGAGCTAAAGACCTGCATTCCCACAGCCCAGCTCAATCAAAGCCACAACCCTGCTCTTCCTGAGTCGTATGCGGTGGCCCTGCCAACTTTCTAAACCACCACTAACCTTCAAAATCTTCTTTATACTTGGGCCACTCTTAAAAATGCCCAATAAGATACCAAAAATAACCTAAAATTTGAATGGAAAAGTCTTTGGTGCTAGCATCGCCTTTAGGTTTAGGTCACATTTTAAAAATATCCTTGACATACAGTCATGGAACCAAAATCTTCACCCTCCCCACTGACATCAACGCACATAAACCAGTGCACACAGAGGTTCCCCGTTCTCCTCTTTCCACACTTTCCCTGATGGTCACAGAGAATCAGCTGCGTCCAGATCTTTACAGAGTGAGTCAAATATCCAGGATTCTTTGGAAGGTAGGCACCCACGAGTCTATCCAAAAGATTTTAAGTTGAAGAGAATACACCTTCCTGCCTCCTCATGAGAATATGCCCTTTCAGGCTGAACCACCATCATGGCATGAGAACATTTCCACCTTCTTCTCAAAGCACAGGTATATATTCACACTTGGGGGAAAAAAACAAACCATTGCTCACATTCTCTTCTCTGAATCACACAAATGACAGAGGGCATTATATAGCTGGTGCTCCAGCCATGACTTTTTAAAATGATGTAAAACGTCCCAAACCACAGCTGCACACAGACTGACCGAGAGGCGTGCAGTGCTCTCCTGCACTGAGTTTGGAATCCTCACAGTGCCATCCACGTGGGCTCGTGGGTTTGCTGTGACAATGGCAGCAGCTCCACACGTCCTTACTGCTGTCTGTCTGAATGACAGGGGAAAGCCACGTCAATTATGAAGAATCGTGGACCTCATGACTAACGACTCACTCAAAGCCATTTATATCCTTGATGGTATAAATCCATCCTGGCTCACCAACCCATGACATGATAGAACTTTATAGCTTCTTCTAAGCTATTTCCATGCATTATGGAGAATCAAGCTGCTGCCATCCATGTTCAGAATCTGAATCCTAAACATCCTTGTGAAATGCTCACAGAAATCGACTGTTGCACTCCCATGAGCCTGAGATCTTTTTTCTGCCTTCTTTTCCCTTCCATCATGCATCCTTTCTTGTTGATTTTCTGTTTTGTTTTGTTGGTTTTTCAAATATAATCTCTAACTGACATACTTGGAAAAAAGACATCCTTCCCAGAAAGTCTACACTGAGGATTCCAAAAGATGCTCAATTCCTTTACTAAACATAACATATATTTGGGTCATTAGATAAACTCTTTACAAGAAAAAAAACAAGCATAAACATTAATTCTTGAAATATTAAAAGTCCCAATTTGATAGAAACAGCCTAATATCAACAAGGTAGACTTTTTTAATAACCAAAGATCCCCTCACTATGTTATGTGTGTAATGTCTATTTTTGTGTACTCCAGATTTCTGACTTTTCAAAAATGTTTAATAGCCTGTAGACTATATAGATGTACCTCTCTCCTCCAAGACATATCACAGAAGCCCTCCCTAAACTAAGTAAAAATGAGACACCGGCATATAAAAAAATCACCGTTACCAAGCCCATCTATAGGATTCCTTTCTTTGTTCCCCATTTTCTTTACCAATATATATTATTTGCTTATTTATCTAAGTCTGATTATAAGCATATCTTGCTGAGACAGTGTTTTGGGATGTCATGCCCAGATGGCCCTCATAAATATCAAGTAATAATCATTACCATAATTTAAAGAACTCCCTTTATGAGGGAATAGATATAATTTGGCCCTCAAATTCTTTACATCTTTATGAACATTATGCCCAGGACTTAATTGGTTGGCAAGGTAGATATCAAGTCAGAAAACCTCCCCTGATGCAATTGTCCTTAACAATTAAATCAGATGCTGCGCTTTTAGAACATAGGAATGGCTGAACTGGAGCTGTAGACTTGGTGGCCATTCCTCCAGAAACTCTTTCAGAAGACAGGGCAAAAATTCACAGAATATTCACGTGACTAAGGATAATTAACGTCAACCATTTCCACCCTACAAAAGAAAATAGAGCTTCTGTTAAAAACGAACAATAAAGACATTATTTTGGTTCCATTGTTTTCTTTTTTTGAGGCAGTTCCCATCTCTAAAAAATACACGCAAACACAACAGCATTCCAGCTATCCTGATGCTACCCAATCTGCTGATAACGTTGCTGGAATAAATTCTGTAAATACTAGAAGAAAGTAAAAACCTGCTTTAAACATTATTTTCCATTCAAAATACAACACAAGAAAGACTTATAGAGAATTGAAACATACATATTTAGGTAGTTATTCAATTTACATGGCCACATCTCCAAAGATTGATGAAAACAAAATGTTGATGAAAGAACACCAGATCTCTGCTATAGTTCATCTCTTTCCTTTTTTTTGTATATACTTAACCCTTTTGAGCATTTCACCTTATGTAAGCACTAAAAAAGTGGCAAGATTTAAATAAGGATATTACTCACTCAACCCAAGTGGAAAATCTCTTGAAAAGGAGAATGAGGAAGAATCCATGTAAAATGCTAAAATATAGGAGGGATTAAAACCAAATAAAACTAAGATTGAGCCATTATAATCCAGGTCAGGATTACATCTAAACAATATTCAGCATACTTTCAGAACATGGGACAACATATAATGTGTTATATATACCAAATCTAGTCAGTTAAGGCTTCATTTTAAACCACATTTTATTAAATAATTTTTCTTCTGAATGAGTTTTTCTGCACTACACTTAATAATTCTATTTCATGCAATAAGCTTTGATAAATTACATAAATATAGCACAGCATCACTAATTTTTAGCCATTACTGGAGAAGGAAACCCAAAACATATTATGTTAGTTTCAGCCAAAGATTTAAATTTATAGTGTTTGGCAAGAACTTTTGGAATGAACACTGGTGTATATTATTTTTCCATTTATAAAGTGAAATTTTGCATTTAAGAGTATCATTGGAAGAATAAAATTAAGTGAAGACCTACAATGCCAGATAAAAGTGTTCATCTCAAAAATGAATGAATTCATATAAGTGAGTGCCTGCCCCTTGAATATTGGGAATATAAACAGGCATTTAATCTAATAAATCATTCCATCAATATAAAGCATACACACACACACACACACACACACACACACACACAATTTGGTGGAGTAAAGAGTGGGAGAATTTCTATAGTCCAAAGAAAAATATAAAATTTCACAAGGAAAAATTTTCAGGTTTGTAAACCCTAAAAAATATTCCAAGAAGGACAGTACTTGAGGAATTTGTCTTTGATGGAGAATATATTCACTATAATTACTAGTTGAGGACAAAGAAAATCTTCCTCAACACCTTTGTGTAATGGCAATATGCTCTTCAAACATCTACAGTTCTGTATGTTGAAATTTGTTTTTCTTCTCTAATTACACCTGAAAAAAAAACAGTCCTTTCATCTTCACTTAACTTATAAATGTAAACCATGCTGCAAACTGTTACAAATGGCAAACCAGACACACATCATTTCTGGTACAGCCTCAAACTTTTAAATTATTCCTGTCACTACACAACAGTAAATGAAAGCTGGGAGTTACCCACAAGCTTTACTTGAGCCAACAGTTTTAACTCCGCCTCCACCACCTGAGTGATATTAGCAGCTGGGAAATTGAGTGATTTTGGTTTCACTTTCTTTCTCTGCCTTTATCCTACGGCTTGCAGTAAAATGCCCATTGACTGGTTCATATAATGTAGTGGACAGATGCAAGGGACCATGCAGAAGATAAGTGTATAGAATTTAGGAACTAATTGGATTTGAGAAGGAGGAAGTTGTCTTAAATACTGTCAAGTCTTGAGCATATAACAGAAGTAAAAACAAGGTGAGAAGTTAATTATTTAAGGAATACATACAGATAGAGGCATTATTTTAAGGGGTATCCTATTTTGGAACTTGAGGTGCTGGATTGATACCTTGAGAGAAGAGTAAATTATAAAAATAAAGCAGAAACTGAGGGAAGACATGGGAAGCAGAGGTGAAACGCAACGGGCCATCAGCAGAGAGCTGCTATTTGATACCCTAGGAATGGACAAGAGCATCCAGGGAGAACATGTAAACGGAAGACAAACTGGCCTGGGAGTATTTGCCCTTGTGTGATGAAGAGTTGAGAGCGCTTTTGTTGTGCCATCAAGACAGCATACTGCTGCAGCTCCTACCACCACCCAACCAAGATGAGAAATAAGATGCGCACTGCCGTCAGAACACCTGAGAAACACCTCTGCGATATCTTAAGGGAATCTTTTATGCTTGAAAAAAAGAGTTAACAGAGATTTAGTTTTAAATAGTCAACTTTCTCAGTATTTGTCTAATCAAAAGAACATGTTATTTTTCAGTAAGAATAAAAATAAAGAATAAAAATTTTAACGTAACATATAATTTATATAGTTTCTCAGCAAAACCTTCACTGCACGGTGGCACAACCGCACTTAACATATACCCCATTAAAAATAATTAAACGGCTGCCACATTTCACCTCAGAGGTGGATTCATTTCCACATTGGACTCAAAGATCCCTTTCTATAAAGTAGTCTCAAGATGCGTGTTCCGTTCACAAAAGCTCTTCAGATGAAAGATGTTTTTGCAAATGCAAAATATGAATTATTGTCATCATCATCATTTTTATTGTGCTAGGCCTGTGAATGGATTTTGCATCTGGTGGCTCTAAGGTTTTAACACAGCAGGGTGGCTGGGTTAAAATCTAAATTCCTAAAGCAATACTGTAATACTTTGAACCATAGTGACATCCAAGAGGGATAATGACTTTCTGATGAAGTGAGCAGTTCCTCCGAGGTAAGAGGAGAAACGCCAAGCCTGGAACCCGGTGCAAACTCACTGCTAACTCCTGGCTGGAAGTGGATAACAAATGGCTGCAGGCATTTCTTAGTTCTCCCGTGTGAACGTGTGAACCTCTAACAGTGAGAACTATTGCAGGCCACAGTGCCGAGGAGCCTAACAATTTGAAAGATATATACATGTGGGTGTGTGTATATATATATATTGCTAAAAAATTAAATTGAAATAGTATTTTCTAAATACCTTCCACAACATAAGTGGCCTATATCTTCTTTCAAGACAGAGTATCAGTTTATTTCAAATTTAGAGATACTGGCCTCGATTCAAATTCATGGCAGTTATAGAAACCAATGTTCCGTGCCTTGATTCAGGTGGCAAGCATTAAATCTTTTTCCGGCTGTCATGCAACAACAACTTTAATACAAATTAGCACTGCCAAACTCAGTTTCCTGGGCTCAGAGGTCCTTGATGCTACTCCGTGAATTTTATTCAGACTTTCACATGAACTGTGCTCTTTTGAAATGGTAGCATCCGAGGAGAAAAACCTAAACAAAAGTACAATTTAATTATTCCCAATTCAGTAGTCTAATTTACAACTCACTACAAAAAAAAATTAATACCCCCGTTTTGTTATTTTGATTAATGTGAAACTTAATCATTATGTCATACAGGAGAATGTTCTTAAATGCAAATTCAGTTTCTATAACCGAGGTTCTCCTTTCAAGCTGTTTACACTGAATAGAGAACTGTCAATCAAGACTAATTCAGAAATATAGCGCTTGTGTTAGTATCACATGGCTCCTGCGTCAAACCTTTCCAAAGCTCACAACCATGGGAACAACAGACCAAACTGAAAGAGCCACCTCTTCTCACTAGATAGGAAAACCCAATTAACTCTGAACCTGACACTCCAAACAACTTTGGGATGACTTCCAGCAAGGAAAGATCTGTCAGAGAAACAATATTTCAAGCTAGGAAGGGATTCTTTTTGTTTCTCAAATTGGTTTTTAATTAAGACACCCCAGGGAAAAACACAGTGATAAAATAGTTCGTTTTAGCTTCCAGGTCTCCAGGGATGTGATATGTTTAAAATCATAATCCTCTGGCAAATTTTGACACTAACAGAAACCCTATGTAGCAGCTTTAGAATTGACATAATAATATGTCATTTCTCTAAAAAAAAGTTTCCAACAAGCCAATTGGCATGATTCGAAAACTAAGCTGACCTCCTAGTTCAGTATGCTGCTTTTACTTAATAATCACATCAAAGCCCAGAAAATGGGCCACGTGACACAGAAAGGTCCTCATTCCAAATTTTGGTGATGGAGTTTTACTCTTTCTTCACCTGAGAAGTCCAGGATCCAGTATTTTTAGACTGGAAAAAAAGTCTGAAAAGTTTAAAAGCAAAGAGAATTTGGGGAAAAATGTGATTCCCTCAAATCTTCATTCCACCACGATGTATTTAAATAACTAAATAGAGCAAACGATGCTAGGGTGCCCGCTCTATTGCAGCCCTCAGGCCCAAAGAAAGAGATGTCACAAATAATGGCTCACAAACATGTATGATCATTTCAAATGGCCTCAGAGACTGTGAAGTACAGACAAGTGCCATCAGACAGACACTGGCTACTTACTACTTCTGTGACCTTCGACTGGAACCTTTGCTCTCTGAGCCCTGGTGTTCTAAATTGTAAAATGAAAACCAGAGATATTTGCAAGGATTAAATGAGAAAACATGCCTAATCAGTAATGCACATAATATGTACTAAATAACTGTTAGTTCTGAATCTTACTCAAACTTCTCCCCGCAATCAGTGAAGTGGGCATTAGAATCCCCATTTTACAGAATAGGAAATTAGGGCTCAGTTTATTCGAGGGCACAGAGGTTTTGTTATTTGTTTTTTTGTGAGGAGGACCAGCCCTGAGCTAACACCTATTGCCAATCCTCCTCTTTTTTGCTGAGGAAGATTCGCCCTGGGCTAACTTCCCTGCCCACCTTCCTCTACTGTATGTGTGGGACACCTGCCACAGCAAGGCTTGATAAGCGGTGCATAGGTCCGTGCCCAGGATCCATACCTGTAAACCTTGGGCTGCTGAAGCAGAGTGCGCGAACTTAACCACTGCACCACCAGGCAGGCCCCCAGGGGGCACACAGGTTTCAAGTGACAGAGCCAGGAGTGATGTAGAGACAAGCAGCAATAAGCAGAATAATAACAATATTAACAGCAAATATTTATTGTGTGCCTACAATGCAGCACTAAGAGCACTAAGCTCTTTAAGATGTTATCCAATGTAAACTTTTTAAGGCCCGTAACGTGAATAACACTATTATCCCCATTTTATAGATAAGGAAAACTGAGGCTTGGAATAGTTGAGCAATTTTAAATCACTCAGCAATTATTTATTGAGTTCTTAGGATATTCCAGGCATAGGGGATTCAAACACGAAAGGACAGACAGGATTCCCGACCTCTCAACTTTACAAAAATCACACCTAAACATCTTGAAAGGTTGTCACCTTAGAAACTGAGGAAAATATCAGTTTAAAACTGAACACAGTCGTTACCTGACACTTTGTCTTTTGGGGGAAAAAAAAAACAACCAACCACTTGAAGACCTTTCCTCGCTAATCCATCCAACATTTCTCTATTACACAATTATCATTCTATTTTACAGACGAGTAAACTGAAATACGGAAATAGTAACAGTCTTGGATCGATGGATTAAAAATGGGTTTCAAAAGTGCAAACAGAACATTTCTGAGAGACTGGCACCTAGACACCTAGTGACCCCGCAGTGCCAGAGGCCCAGTTTCCTCCATGAAGAGTCTGGGAGGCCCTCCCTCCACTCAGCATCCCAGCACCCAGAGCTACACACGGCTGTTAAGATTTATATACACACAAACTCCATCACCCTCTTCCAACGTTCTGGGCCTGAGACAGAAGTCCCCAGCTGGCACCACCACTTCGCACAACTCTAGGGGGCACCATTCACTTCAGATACAAAGGAAATCATGCTCTGTGAGTTGTACAAGGCATGGCCCTGCTCCCAGCTGTGTATTTGAGCTTTTCCTTTGGAGTAGGGTAGGACATGTTTGTTTTCCCCAAAATGGTCTGTCGCCACCCCAACTCCCAATCTTACAAAAGAGTCAAAAGCAGAATATATACACCCTGCTAAAGAACAGAGGCTTGCACATCTGGAATCCAGCCTCTTCTTCAACTTACTAGCTGAGTGACTCTTGGCAAGTTTTATCACCTCCCCAAGTCTCCATTTCCTCATCTGTAAACGGGATAATAACAACAGCACCCAACATATAGGGTTATTGTAAAGATTAAATGAGATAATAAATGACCTAGCACAGTGCCTGGCACATGTGGGCTCAATAAATATCATTAGTGATTAGTTGCATTTATTATCATTTTGACTCCAATTTTACCATTCCCCTCCAATTTACCCAGACTCATCCAATAATAATTCTGAGAAACACCAGGGAAAAATAACACTGTAAGAAGAAATAAATTTTTTAAATGAGACCCCAAAATAGATTTCAGATCAGACAGTGCCCGTGCTGTGTGGCCGCTAAAAGAATGAAAATATTGACAGAAACTGCTGAAACTTTTCAAGCCGGCAATTTTATGTGTCTTTTTCTCCTCTATTGGCAATTCAATTGAATAAATTGTGTGTGTGTGTGCGTTTGTGTGTGTGTGTGTGTGTGTGTGTCAGAGACAAAACTTATAAAAAAGGAATAATGGTCTTATGCCTAGAAATATCAACTAGAGGAACCTGGAATAGAAAGTCCTGGCATCTTTGGATCCTACAGTCTGTTTTAAAGTATAGAAAACATGGGGAGGCAAAATCTTGATGCCAGCTGCAAATAAGGAAAATGAACAGTTTACCTAATGGACTATATTCATAATTATGGTGACAATCAGTGCTTTTAGCTGTTGTCATCTAAAAATATCTTTAAAAATATAATTTTATGCAGTGAAAACAGTGCATTTTTTTATCCTTGAAGAGAGATATTCAATAGGAAAGAGTCCTCCGAGAACAGGAGAGAAGGGACTAACTCAAGGCTTAAAGATAAAGGAGCTGAGTCTCTAGAAAACCCACACTCACACACAACCACTCCTGAGTCTCTGTGCCGACTAGACAGCAAGCTCTGCAGACGGTTGAAGTGATGGCCACGATCTGATAGACTGAAGTTACCCTGATTCTTTTCCTCTGATTCCTCAGTAGGGCTTTGTTTAAATAAGGGTGTCAGGTCAGAAAATTAACCTAGTACCCAGACATTTCTACCTGACATAAATTGCCAAGCCCTTTCCTCCTCTCGACCTTCAGCTATGCTCTGTGTGTATATACACACACACACATACACTAATAAAAGAAGCATTGACTAATGTTGATATCCAAACGAAAAACAATTTAAAAAGAATAAACTGTAAAGAGCAGATGAGAGGTATGGATTTTGGCCTTGTAAATCATTTAATCAGCAATCTCCAAAATTCTTTGATCATGTACCACTATCGGTAAACATTTTCTAGAACAGGCCTTGCATATGCATGTACCTATCTATTTCTAAATTATCAATATGTACAGCTGGGCTAATATAGCACACACATTGCAAAATACAAACGAGAAATAAATTTTAAAAGGCAAAGTTAATAAATGAATATAAATAGAAGTGTCATTATTTCCTTCCTGAACCAAAATGGGTCTTCCCACAAACCACCTGGCATGTGTACATCCCATCTTGGAGGCCCCTGATTTCAGAGATCAGGGGCAGCTGAGACACACGAAGACCTAGTGTGAGAGCTGTCTTCTTAACGACCCCTACCACCTCACTCGCTGTCTACATGAATGTTTCTTAAAGTTGAGGCCAGAGGCCACCGACATCAGAACTGTCTGAAGTACGGGTAGATTCCCAGTCTCCATTCCTGCCTGATGTAATCAGCAGGCCTGTAAGCCTCAACATTTAGCAAGCTCCCCAAGAATTTTTATGCACACTGATATTTGAAAGCTACTGATTGCTGTTGCTCCTTCTTGATTGTGGTCCCCAAGGAGGCCAGAAGAAGAAAAGGTCTATGGTTAGAGTGGTCTCAGCAAAACACACACCACCACCACTATTATATTACTATATTATAGTAATATAATAAGAAATGGTAAACACCTTTTGCTCCATCACACTGGTTCAGTGATTTAAAGACAGTAAAAAGATGCTTTTTTATAACATCAGCAAAGGTGACCATGACTACAAAGAAATAATGGAAACAAGTTCCTTCTAGAAAATGAAAGAAAAAAGAAACATATTTTCTCAAAGACAAGGAATCACCCAGCTGTTAACACAAGTTCTCTAGGCTGGTGATATTAAAAGACTTGGCCTGGAGGCTACAGGTTCTTCATTCAAATACCCCCATCTATTAGAAGTCTTCTCGTTCAAGCGCTTGTTGCAGACTTTTACGTCAAATTTTTGCTAGGATGGTACAGCAGAAAACTATCCTACCAATAGTCATCCTCTAACCATAGACAAATCTAGAGATCATGACTGATTACCTACTAAATTCTGACAGATTATTTCACTGATCAGACATCTTTCTATACTTATTCTCATTAGTAACTAAAGAAAACCTTCTTTAGTTTGTTCTTTTGTGTTTGTTTTTTTTTTTTGTTTGGTTGGTTTTGAATTTTTTTTATACCTTTCTAGTACAGTTTGGATGGTATCAGGATAATTAACGTGGCCATGTCGTACTGATCTGACTAATGAGATGTAAGCATAAGTCAGCTTGGGGCTTCTGGAAAAGCCTTTGCTTTTCTGATAAAGAACATGAAAGTGGTTGTACCTCCACTTGTCCTCACCCTTCCTGCCATGAGAGCAGACATGATGGAGTTACCTTCTAACCATGAAGAAGAAGCCAACAGAACCAAGGGAGACACCATCTCTGTCTTTGCTTTGTTGTTAAACCCACACCAACAGTCACCTACCTCTGTACTTCTAATTATACTAAAAAAGAAATTAACTAATCTTTGCCTAAGCCTCTATTAGCCATTTTTTTGTTGTGCAGGGGAAAACATGCCTCACTGATATGTACCTTTTTTCTTTATCACATTGCCAAATTTGAATTCAAATGTCAACAAACACCTGAATTATTCTTACTCCCTTGACCTACCAAAGCACTTTACCTGTATCTTCGTTGTGGCTCTCATCACGTTTTTATGTGTTATTATTATGACTTTTTCTACTGGAAAGTAAACTCCTTGAGGGCGAGGGTCCTGTTTCATTCATCTTGACTCCCCACAGAGCACTTACCACAGGGACTAGCAATCATAAGTGTTCAGTTTAATACTTATTGAATGAATTTATTGGTAACAAAGATAACCTTTGTCATGTAGATGACAATAATCAAACTCACTAATCTCCTCATGTAAATGGCTCCTGTGTAGATTCTTTTTATACATTCCATCTCTATATAACCATTCACTCATTCATTCCTCAACATTAATCTATTAATCTATTGCAAGGCAATATACTATGTGCCAAAGGAGCAGAAATCCATTTGATATAGTTCTTGACTTCAAATAAAGTAATTTATTGTAGAAAATAAAAATATATTCACTTAAGTTTTGCCCTATGGCCTATCTCTGATGTCAGCGCCTGAAAAGGTCGCTTAATCTAGGCATCCCCACTATAAAAATGCCATTCAAAATTCAAAATATACTTGCAGAACTTTAAACAGATTTTCATTTACGAGCAATTCCAAACTTACAAACAAATGAAATTCTAAAAGTACATTTTTATAGGAAACTTGGAATGCTTTTTTAAACAAATAACTTTTTAGATTGTGGTTAGGTGTCTGATCAGCGCCAGATGCCTATTTAACCTTAATGCGGCAGAATTATGGACTATATATTCCCAGCATGAACACCAAGTCAGTGAAAGAGAACATTTTTTTTAAAATTTTAAAAGAGACATCAGCCCCACTCTACCTCACTCCTTGCTTGGGTTTGGAGTTGGCTCAGGGCAGAAACTCCAAGCAGATGAATGTGTTCTCAGAATCTTTTCTCTCATTAGAGTTTTATCTTTTCTAGATACTAAGCTGAAAGTATCTTCAATCAAATCTTAATAACCCTTTCCCTTCCTAAATCTCAGAAGGGCCCACCACCACCAAAACCATTCCCTTTCCTACCCTAACACCCCAAGCAAAACTCTCTTTACCTCAAATATAAGAAAGAAGGTATTGTGATCAAACCAATCAGCAAGGGTGCTTTCCAGAAGTATCTACCTTGTCAAAGAGAATGTGTGCAACCCTAATGCATCTAACTGCAAGCTCCCATCCCATTCATGTGAGGTGAGCATTTCAGGTAAAGCACAGCCATGGTTTTCCATTGTGTTGGGGAGGCTTTCTCGTGAGCAATCAAGTCTAAAATGAGTCAACTTTGGGCGTAGGCTACACTATCCTAACCCTTCTGTCACTTCCTCTAACAATTTCCTATTCCTGAACCCACAGTTCTCAAAGACTCTTCTAACAATGTGTTTTGCTCAACAAAGAAATATGAAGAATCTACTGTGTGGCAACGTGTTGTTTCCTTCCCCTTTTCCTACAGTAGACACAGCAGGGATTTTAATAAGGGAGAGCACAATGGGTGAAGAGGGCAACCTGCTGGATTTTTTTATGGGTCATTTGAAATTTGGCAACCATCTGTACTTATGGGGTTGAGGACTTTAATTAAAACAAAAATATGATTACAAGGAATTTAATTTGACTGTTCTTTCATGCTGCAGACTTCAGCAAAGGCTACGCGTGCGTGCATGCATGTGTGTGTATTTCATTGAGCAACTCTGATGTTTAGGAATCTTCAAAGGTAGTAACAAGCATAAACTATTTTCAATAGTTTTTAAAAAGCTAAGGAAAGTCTTACTGTTGTTCCTAGGTTTAATGAGGTAACTAAAACATCAAGTTTCTTTGATTTTAACTAGTATTATACTGGCAAGTGTTTACCAAGTGTCCCACTGGCAGACATCTAGTACTAACTAATAAAGAATGGCAAGACCTGAATATGTCCTAATAAGTGCTGTTTACAAGATTAAAATATTTCAAAATGGGTTTAGAAGGAACTTGGAGTCATTAATAACGAAAAGTTTGGAAACCATGATCATGGATTTCATTACAATATGAACAAATTGGGGAAATAAAATACACTCCAGAAAAGTTTACACAGATATTAGTCATCAACTGAGGAGGCAATCTGTATAAAAAAATTAAAATGTGATCCAAAATGGACCTCACAAAATATTATTTCTATTTTGCCCACTGAAAGTTATAAGTATTATTTTTAAGTTATTTACTTTCACCCTTAAAAATAGGCATTGTTAATAAATATTGCCCTGGGGAATTGGAGATAACATTATACATGGCACATAATTTCCACTTCTACTTTTTAAAACATCCATTTCATAAAAGAAGTCTTAAATAAAAGCTATCTTTTTGTTAGAGATGATGCACAATTGGTAAGAATATAAAGAAAAGCATGGAAATCATTTTCACAAAAGTCCAAATCACGATCACCAGAGACAGGAAGGAAAGTGGTCATTCCTGGGATGGTAACATCTGTCTTACCCTGGGTAGGTGTTATGTTGAAGTCCTAACCCCCAGTACTCAGAATGTGACCTTATCTGGAAACAGGTCTTAGCACACATAGCTAAGGTCATTAGTGTGGGCCCTAATCCAATATGACAGGTATACTTCTAAAAAGAAAAAATTGGGGAGAACACTATATGAAGATGAAGGCAGAGATTGGGGTGATACATCAAGCCAAGGAATGCCTAAAATTTCCAGCAAACCACCAGAAGCGATGAGAGAGGCATGGAAGGGATTCTCCCACACAGTCCTCAGAAGGAGCCTTACCTGCCCACCCCCTGACCTTGGACTTCTATCCTCTAAGACAATGAGACAATAAAGCTCTGCTGTTTAAACTACCCAGTTTGTGGTGCTTTGTTACAACAGCCTGAGAAAACAAACACAATGAGGTAATTATTTTTTGTAATCATTTTTAAACTGTATATATATATTGTATGGACTTTTCTGATTATACATTTTCGTTAACAATAAAAAGTGAAAAGAAAACCCATTCCTGTTGCAATGGTAAGAAAAAACCATGAAATTTTGCACAAGACTCACAGTAGATATACCAGGTTGGGTCTCTGGGTTGGAAACCTAATGGAGTCACAGAGCTTGAGGGTAACAGAAGCAACTGAAGGCAGCAGCAACAGAACTGTGAGGACCAGCATCGTGCCTTTCCTCGAAAGCTGAGAATTTTTAGACTTTAACCTACCTCTAACCTAGGATAAATGAACAGAAGAGAATCAAAACCAAGTTCAGTTGCTTTACCATTAAAGACTTTGGATTTTTTTATCCTATGTTTTGAATCTTCCTTCCCAGGTTTATAAAATCATTTTTATTAATGGTCAGGTATCTCGATATGTTTTTAAATTTTAGTCCCCACTATTGCAAACACCCTTAAGAAACAATTTTTGGGGCTGGCTCCATGGCCAAATGGTTAAAGTTCCACATGCTCTGCTTTGGTGGCCCAGGTTCATGGGTTTGGATTCCTGGGTGCAGACCCACACCACTTGTCAAGCCATGCTGTGGTGGTGACCCACATACAAAGTAGAGGAAGATTGGCATAGATGTCAGCTTACAGCTAATCTTCCTCAGCAAAAAAAAAAAAAAATTAGTTTCATCTCTCATTCAACCTATGTGCTTGTGTTCCTTTGCTCTTTTCAATTAGCCTCATTATATTATCAGTCATATGGATTCCCTTTTTACTTATTTAGTTATAAAAGGCAATCCCACCTGATATTCTTTTCTGAATTATGGCAGAGCACTAAAAATTAATTTTTAATGCATGTATTTTTTTGGTCTACTCATCTACTAATTCCACTATATACTACTTATTTTTCATCACCAGATTAGGATTTTTGCAATGAGGATCTGCAGGTCTACAAGGCTAATATTAATCTTATTTTACAGATAATAAAGCTGAGATTCAGAAGTGGCACAGTGGAAAACGAGAAAGCACGTATTCAAATCCAGCATCTATAGTTCTTCCATTATAAAAACAGCTTTTTACTCTGATATAACAAATTCCATCTAAACCTACAAATTCAATTCAACAAAATCACCAAGTGCTATGCAAGGTAGCAAGAGGATTTGGTTTAGACTTATTTTTAACTGCAATTTTTGTGACACAATATGGGCAATATCTTCTCATAAAAACTTTGGGACAGGGGCCAGCCTGGTGGTGTACTGGTTTAGTTCACCTGCTCCATTTCAATGGCCCAGGTTCATGGGTTCAGATCCCGGGGATGGACCTACACACTGCTCATCAAGCCATGTTGTGGTGGTGTCCCACATACAAAATAGAGGAAGATTGGCATGGATGTTAGCTCAGGGCCAATCTTCCTCAACAAAAAGAAAAAAAAACTTTGGGATGTTATTGGTACAATTTTTTCCTAATGAAATACTTATTGTAGTAATCAGCCTCCAGGATGGTTGCCATTAATCCCCCACCTCCTAGTAGTTCACACCCTTGTGCAGCTCCCACCCACAATGTACCAGGCTTGGGACCAATAGAATATGGTATGACACTTCCAAGATTAGGTTCTAAAAAGCTGCAACTTCTGTCTTAGGTCTCTCCTCTCTCTCCCTCTCTCATCACTCACTCTGATGGAAGCCAGCTGCCACTGGAAGGACACAGGCAGCCTAGGGAGAGATCTAGAAGGTGAGGAAATGAGACTTCCAGCCTATAGCCCATGAGGAACTGAGGCCTGCCAACATGTGAGCTGAACCATCTGGGAAGCGATGCTCTGGCCTCAGCATTTGACTGCGATCTCATGAGAGACCTGAGCCAGAACCACTGAGGCAGGCACTCCAAGATTCCCACCCCTCAGAAACGTGTTAGATAATAAACATTGTTGTTGTACAAGTATATTGGTTATGAAAGGTAATGTGATTTAAAACTTGAAAATGTACCATAATTAAACCTTATTATTGGATTTAGGAAACAATCCAAATTTAGGAAACAATTTAGGATACAATCCATAATTACATTCCAAGTATAAATCTACTAAATTCATTGACATAGTTTAATATATATACAAGACACCAACCTGGATCATCTAGATAATTTTAATACCAATGGTACAAATCAAAACATTTTATGTGCATTTACATTATATGGCACATACATTAAGAATTTGTTTAGAGGGCTGACCTGGTGGCGTAGTGGTTAAGTTTGCACACTCTGCTTTGGTGGCCCAGGGTTCACAGGTTCGGATCCTGGGCACAGACTTACACACCGCTCATCTACACACCACTCATCTACACTCCACTCATCAAGCCATGCTGTGGCAACGTCCCATATACAAAAAAAATGGAGGAAGATTGGCACAGATGTTAGTTCACTGACAATCTTCCTCACCAAAAAAAAAAGAATACAGGTTTTAAAAAAAAGAATTTCTTTAAAATACTCCGTTTTGTTAGACTTTCACAACTGCCATTTCTTTATGCTTCTCTAATTACACCTTCTAAAATATACAAACTCTTTCTCTGGCAGAATAAATGGCTACCTGATTTACAATAGCTGCTTCTGTTAATTCTTCAGAATTTCCTCTACTCATATGGAACTTTAAAAGTCTTCATTGAGATACTTCTTTCTCTCCAGTCTATAGCACACTACGTGTACATATGTAACAACTGAATTGTTTTTTAACTTAAAGAAATGGTCAAAATAATGAGGGAAAAATTTCAGCATATTTTCCATAAGATATATAGTATATCAGACAGGACCCTGGGATCTGGAGTCCAGGAGACCTGAGCTGGAATCCTCACTATAAAATTTCCTAGCTGTGTGACCTTAGCCAATTTACTTAACCTCTCTGTCCTGCTGCATCCTCATTTATAAAATGGCAACAATAACATTTATCTCATAGGGTTGAATAAGGAATGCATAATGCAGAAAACATTCTTAGCACAGAGTCTAGCATAGAGCAAGCACTAAATCAATGAATGGTTCTCATTTTTTTCATGTAGTAAAAAGTGAAACAAAAAGCTGAGAAAATTTCCCGGTTGGGGATAACATTGTTTTGTATATTATCAGTCATTTTGTCCATATTCAGTCATTATTTTTAAAAGTGTGATCACTTTGGAATTTGCATTTTAGTGAAAGCAAAATAATTATTCTTTGAATACAATTTTCAGGTATATCAAGGAAGAACAGACAGTGAAAAACTGAATCATCCATTAATTAATGGCATCTCAGACTTCCCAAACCAGAGCTTCTCCCCAGTCTATTTTTCTTTCTTCTGTAAAAATAACAAAAGTCCTAAATACTGAGCATAGGATTATTGATGCCATGCAATTGTCATATTACTTGGTACTTATAAAGAACTTTAGAATCTATCAAGATTTTCCCATGCGTTATCTCACTGAATCATCTACTAAGTTTTAGCTGAATATTGAATCTTAAATTTCAAATGTAAAATTCATTTAAACATTAAAATGGGGAGCCCAATTCTATCTTCAAAGTTGATCACTGCACTAAGGACTGCTTCTATCTCTTGAATGACTCTTCCGGGGGAAAAAGGAGATGGGCTGGCTGGAGCCACCAAGTCACTAAGTATGTATAAAGATTCAGTACACTCTCCTCAGTGTCAGCGGTACAGGTCATACCTGCTCCATACCCTCCCCGGAGCCAGCACTTCACTGGGGTAAAAGGAGAGTATTCTTTGAAAAATCTGGAGAACACAGTTTCAAGGTTTCTCTCCCCACACCCCCACAAATCGCTCTGGAACAGCCTGATCCACTATCTTTTTTAGCAGCTCATTATTTCAATTCGGTGTCCTTATCTGCTATCTTCTTTCCACTTGGCAAAGCTTCTCTCATCAAATGTTACTCTGTATTTAAAATCTGAAAGATAGCTAATATGGGGCTTATTACAGCCAACACAGAAAAGACCTGTTTTGTCATTATTTGCATTCAGAACTACTTGCATTTTTAAAGCAACTTCTTTAGCCCCAGAAAGAGTCATCTGTATCATTAATTCTATCTAGACTTTCTTCAAGATCATCACCAGTCACGACTAACAATGAGAAAGGCCACTGGATAGTACCCATTTAAATAATAAGTAGCTTTCAGAAAGGAAGGAAATGAAGGGATCGTGAATTAGAAGGAAATACGTACTTTAAAATTGTGGTATAAATTCCTAAACTTTAGTATATTCTTAAGATTTCATATAACGTTAGTAATCTCTCTCTTGTTAATGCTTGCACTTAAAACAGTTTAATTCATAAGCACAAACTCTTATTAAGATAACATTTTTCATCATTAATTAATGATTTATTACATGGCTTGTCTAGTTCTACCTTTATGCTGATGTTATTACTCGCAGTTTGAGATAAATCAGTAGTGCTTAATAGATTCAAAATTCATTTTAATAACTCAAATAATAAAAATCCAGGCTTTATAATTTTCAATTCAAACCAATATTAATCAACCAACTCATTTTTTTTTGGCAACCTCCTCTAGAGGTAGGAGAAAATATTTCATCGCCATCGTGTCCTCTCCCTCCCTGTAATACAACAAGGCTCTCCACTCAAAGAGACACACAGTTTCTCACTGACATCAAGAAGCAAAACACCACTGCACCAAAATATTTGTTTTAAAGAAAGCTTCCTCTTTTTCTAATTGCTTCTTTTGACTCCATAACTGCAAATGAAAATTATTTGAGGGGTTTTATGTTTGTGTTGATTATTTATTTAAGAGGATTTCACTTATGTTACACCAAGGTAACTGAATATCATATGCTGTCCTGTATTTGAACTTTGGAGCCACTCTCTTTACTCTTCCTTTTTATTTACCACTAAAATGTGGTTTTCTAAAAGAATTTAAATAAGACCACGACTGATTAGCAGAGAAGACTTAGTTCCTCACCCCAAAAATGATCTCTTCCTCAGAGAGTTTCTGTGGGAATTAAATGAGATAATGTGTGTAAAGCTCTCAGCACATTGCCTGAGACCCAGAAAGAGTTCAAGGCATGCTGCCTTCATCATGATGACGAGGATGACAATGGTGATGAAGATGGAGGGTGTGGCCGTATAGGATAACAGACAACACTCACACTATGAATAACCAAGAGGCATCCTCAACTTGAGATACGGAGCAATTTATCACAACATGTTACACAGATTAAGTGTGAAAGAGAGCAGAACCAATATAAGATGGCAGCACTACAATCAGATATGAATTCACATCTTTCAGAGAAATGTTATTAGGTTTCAAATAACTGGTAAAATATTACTTTAAGTTTTAAATATTTGTTTCTGTAATGGAAATAGTCACAAAATATTTTCAAGTTTGAAAATGTTTATTTCAAGAACTGCCATGAAATTGCCATTTACGTGGGGAATTAAGCAGCACAAACATTTCTCTAAATACTTCCAGAGGTTGGTGAACATGTTTAAACACATATGCTGGGAAAACCCAACAAAATGAAACTCAAGACACTGCTGTCGGGGTTCTTAGGATTCAAAGAAGCTGTCTTCCTGCAGGTTTTCATCTCCTACTCTTTAAAAGGATCACTATTAAGTCTTACATTAAGTCCTTTGCTTTTTCCTAATTCTATGTTAAACACATAAGCATACATGTTGTATGAATAAAATTCATGGATAAGAAAAGATTTTATTTTATAGAAAGGGACCCAAATAACGTCATAAAGCCCAAACAAACATATGACTACATTTGACTAACTGATAGAGTAATGAGAAAATCCATTTCTATTATTTCTGAGTTAATAAAAGCTATAATAGTGCATAGAATAACTGCTTCCCTCCACCCAAAAAAGTCCATAATTTGACATTCCACTGTGGTGTTCTTGGTGATTCGTCTGAGAGGCTCTCTCGCCAACTATCTCTGGAGCACAGGAAGAGATACATCTCTTTGGTTTCCATTTGTATTTGAACTGACTCTTTTTATATAATACAGGATTTTACTTTAACTTTTCTCCTGTTCCAAGAAATATTCAAGAATAAAAACATATAATAACACATGGCTTCTCCATGGCTACTGAAATAAATATTGTCTTTCCTGCTTCTCTCCCAAACTCATTACATGAGTTTAGTAATGACTGTAAAGAATATCTAAGTCAATGAAAAAAACATTATATAAATACAAAGAAAACATAAAAGTAATTGGATGAGCTCCCTTTTAAAGTTTTTCCATGTGTTCGATTACTATCTTATAACCAATACCCTATCCCCTTTCCTTCCAAAGCTCTCTGATACATACTTGGAAGGCTAGAAAGAGCTACAGAGTCTGCCTAATTCAACAATTAATTATAACTCACAAAAAAATATAAAGGGGAACTCATAAAACATTAGACATGGTGTGTCCCTTATGTCACGTGCATAAAATGTTAATACTAGTTTACATAAGCTACTTGACTTCAGTCAACATATCCTTTTTGTGGCATACGCTTGAGCCAAGAAAGACTATAAAAAAATGGCACTACATTCATACTTACTACTTGATAAATTCAGAAAATAGAGTTTTCTCCTCAGTAAACCTGAAAATACTCAGGAATTTCAACACAAAGTGGTGATGCTGTTACTGAGGACATGAAGCATGTCCAACGTTTCTAAAACCAGCACTAGGTGCATATTCATGGGGCCCTCACTGAACAGGTCCACTCCTCCACTATCACAGTCATAATTAAGTCTATGCCTACCAGAAACTTGCACACGATTCATACAAACTGCAGATTTCATGAAAGAAAAGAAGTCTAAAAATGACAATAGAATCAAAGTACATGAAGTATTTACTCATGTAAATGTAAACACTGTTTTCTGAAGGGTTAGCTTATTTCCATTGTCCAACCTTAACATGACTAGACTCAAGGTCATTATTTATCTTTGGAGTCATTATCTGAACTACGGTTAAAGCATGCACATGTGCGCGCACGCACACGCGCGCGCGCACACACACACACACACACACACACACCTATTAAATACTAGGCTTCCCCCGTCAAAAATCAGGCCTAAAGGATTTGCCATCTCTGGGGCATAAGAAGCAAAGCAAAAGTTCAGGAACAAAAACATGGAGGCATAAGTAAAGGAGTTCAAGAATCAGTCAAAATAAGTAGTGTGTCTGGAGATCAGGAGGTCAAAAGAGAGATTAGCAAGATAGGACAAATTTCAATGGTCAAGGCAGACAAGAGTATATGTGTCAGTAATTTGACAGAGCAAGATAACAGTACCACCATCAACACATTGGCACAAGCCTGTTCCGGGGCTACATTTCTTGCCCATGTATGTATTTATTCACCACTCACTCATTTGACATAGTAGATACTGAGCACGTCTTACGTGCCAAGCATTGTACAGTTAAGTCTTGGGTCCCTTTGAGTTTGAGGTGCCCAAGGGATATATGAATGGCTAGGGCCAATACACAGCATATGGACTTAGAGATCAGGAGAGAACCTGGTCGAAAACGAACAAGCATGGTGTTGTCAGCATCTTTATTTCTTTTTATAAAGCCATGGGAATGGATGGCAGATTCCCATAGGGAGAAGAGAATGAGATGAGAAGAACACCAGGCCAGAACCCTGAACAACACACCGAGAGCTGGGAGGAAGACCAGAAAAGCCTGGCCTCCCAGCAGTCAAGGGAACACAGTGTCTCAAAACGAAGAGTGATCAGTGGTGTCAAATGCCACCAGGGGATTACAGAGATAAAGCCTGTAAGTGTCTACTGGTGGTGAGTCACCTCAGGTATGGAGGCATACAAGGAAGTTCAATGTAGCTGGCTAAGAAAAACCGAAGGTAATGGTAGGTTCATGGGTGAGGGGAAGGGTATTAACATTTCTGGAAACATTTGGTTATTTGTGGGGAAGAGAGCTTCCATTTTAAAGAATTTATAGGATAACAAGAGATAAAAATCAAAGTAGAGAATAGGGGTCACAGCGTTTTTCAAAAAGAGAAACAAACTTTGAGGTAGCACCTGACAATGGAAAGGCCCAACTTTAAGGGATCTGATGAAGTATATTTAAGGAAATGTTGAGTGAGTCTGAGATATCGGTGCATAGCAAAGAAGAGTAGTCAAATGTGGAAGGTAAACTGAAGCTCTGGTGCATGGAGTCGGATGGGGTGGGGAGCAGTGGATACAACTGCAATGATACAAAAGCTACAGTTTCTACATTTAGGCTACACAATGTCCTAACCTAGAAAACTCAGAGAAAATGAGAACTTCCGTAAGCCTATAATGCTTACCGTGATTTTACCACCAAATTCAGGACTAAGAAGTGCACATTCTGCAAACTGAGGGACAGAAGCCAGTCCAAAGAATGAGAGAGTGACTCAGTGAAACAAAACTGAAATGTTTGCAGCTTTCAAAATTTCTGAGAGAGGACTCAAATGCAATATACATACCTGAAATAGAAAATAAATGCTTATAATGAGCAACACTTAAAGATATCAAAGATGAGTTACAAATTAACCAATTCAAACGTTTAGAAAGTTAATGTGTTAAAGAGCTTCTCCCTGTGTCTGACACATAATAATAATGCAATAAGCAGTAACTGCTAAAATATTATTATTAAAACTGTAAGCCCTACGTGTAGTTGCTCAAATCTTCCAGAGAGAAAAGCACAGTCTAGAGATAGTCTGTGTTTTTCAGAAAGACAGCCTCTTCCTAAATAGATACTGGATGTAGAAGATCACTGTCATCTGGAGATGGGAAGCCAGAGTGGATCTGGACAAAATAAATAAAATCATCATCATGCCAGGGCACCCCAGCAATCATCCATACACGGCTATATTCATTTCCGGAACTCAGTGCTCTCACTGGGCAAATAGGAAGCTTTTGCATATTAGATTGAGTTTTCATTATTAACACTGAATAGAATTTCTAATTGTGTTATAGGGTAGAGCTCTGTTTCTATTTGCATGGGGGGGGTGTGTTTGGGCATATTTAGTTATATACATCAACATGTCAGATGTTATTCTGATTTCAGAGAATTGGATATGTTTCTTTACCTGGACATTAATAAATCTGTAGTTAAATTTTATTCCAAAAACTATTCATGACATATGTCAATACATCTGAACATGGCTAATACGCATTGAAGACAAAATTTAGTGACTACAGACAATAAACTTTGGAAGAAGTGAGCAATGTTCAGAGTAAAGAGAGAAAGGAATAAGTATATTTGAACTACTGATCCATTCTTTCCCTAGAGTCATTAATTATTTCATTTCTTTATATATATTAAGTTCAAGCAAGTTTATCAAGTTTTATCCCTCTACTGGTTTGTATGGAAGTAACAATGTTCACCACTATTAATCAAATCATGGTAAAGAGCTAAATTAACCATGATTATTTAGTGTATCTTTATATGAGATTTTCTGTGCAAAGATTTTTGTTATAGGTACTATGTACACAAGGCCATGTGATGGCTCAACTGTGCTACTAGAGGAGAAATCCCTAGAAAAATGTCAGCTTTCTTTGTAACCTGTTCTATTTTACATGTTTGAATTTTTAAACTTTTGTCTAATCAACTTAAATTATTCTAGGTACAATTTTGTAAAATATAGAATTAATGGAATTCGAATTTTATGGAACTATAATTGACTATAAAATGGCTTTAATATGATTCTAATTGGAAATATTCCATTGTTCCAGAATTTGTCTATTTGGTGGTATCATCTGGAGGTAAGGAAACTGTCAATGTCATATTTGGTTCTAATTGATTTTCTTGGTTCTTTGCTTAAGAGAGAATTGTGACACATCTCGAACCTAAAACTATTCTCTGTAGAGTTACGGGGGTGTAATCTTCAGGGAATCTAGAACAGACAATGTAAATAATCCATCTTTGAAACCCAGAATACACTAGAAATTTCTAAGCATTGGTAAAATATTTATAATTATAAAATGCTTATTTTTCCCTATTAATTTCTTTTTCACATCAGAGATCATGGGGTATGCAAAGCGTGGTTGTGGATTTTTGACAGATATGGGGAATTCCTCGGATGAAATGTAATTATGAAATAGGCATAATTAGAACTGGAATTCACTCATTCCTTCATTCACAAAACCTGTTCCAGGAACGTGTTTCACCACTGAGCACGCAAAATAAAGGAGACTGATTTCTTCCCTTTCAAAGAGGTCAAAAGCTATGTAGAAAGACAAGTACAGAAGAAACTACAGTTTATTTCTTCATCATCCATCATATTGGTTAGTGGTCCTCTATACTGGTTATGGATATGGATATTTTGAATTTTAACAATAGATGCTGATGATGAACTATGATCTGCTTCTCGACAGACAGACAATTTCTGTATTCCATTGTCGCTTCCACAAGAGCATCTCCAGTTTGATATTTTAGCATGATCTCCAGATATCTGATTGACATTTATGTAAACATCCCCATTGCAGAGAACTATGGAATATATCCAATAGAGAATATTTGGGCCTGAGTGATCTCATTAATTATCATACCATGTTTTGATAATTAATTTGCACTAAATTATATTAGTATGGTATTGTTAAAACCTATGGGGATAAAAACTGGGCTAAAAGACTGGAAAACAGGAAAGCAAAGTGCCAAGTCATTGGGCACTGACTGGAGGAGAACACCTAATTTATAATTGGATCTGAATGACCAGAAGCCATGGGTTATTCTAGCCAAGCCTTTTAAGTGAACTATTCCAACAAATTATGGCATATACAGAAGAGCAATGCTATGCAAAAGATAGGAATATATTATGACCCATGCTACCATAACTCACAAAATGAAAATCTATTCACAACTGAATCTTAGAAAAACTATGCAGGAAATACAACTGCAGATTACAACTTGCTAAACAAGATCATAATCTCCTCATAACAATCTTTAATGTAATACTTTAGCATAATGCTAGGTGTGATCTGCAAACTTTTGCTTGACCTGTTTATGTTGTAATTGTAATCGTTAGGTTTATAGAGGTAGTTACTATGAAATCAGAAGATAACAAAGGTGAAGATTTAGTGTAATTTGGGGGTGCAATAAAACTCAGTACCTACAAGTCCATGGAGGGTATCAAAAGGCAATATATAAGAAGGAACCTATAGCATAAGCTGGGCCCATATGCGATGAGGAAAAGGAAAAACATTATGATGCAGGAAGGTGACATGGGAAAATGGAGAAGCCCCAGAAAAAAGAATGAAAATAATCTCCAAGAGTCAGAAGGAAGCTAGTATGGTAAAAAGATGTCATCTCTATCATATAGTAAGTCAATACAGACTGAGACTTGAGCCCAGTTTCAAATCCTTACTGATTGTGACCTTATCTATACAGTGGAGATATTGATAGAACCTATCTCATTGAGTTATGGAGAAACTTAAATGATACAATGCAAAGATACAAAGCGAACTCTCAACAAGTTAAAATTTATGGATAAATAGAGCAAACCAGGAAGAAAGCGCGCTTACAAAATAAGACAAACATCTACTGTGATAAAATACAAGTCATGAGAATGTGAATATTTTAACATCCAAAGGACTCATCCACTGCTGAATCAGCTAAACTTACATAAGCTTGATGTACTGCATCACATGCAATTTTAGGATGATTATATATTTGGAACCTTTGTCATTTTTTCTCCAAACAGTTGATTTCATGTTGCATTAAGCTCAAAGAAGCTCTTAACTATAGGACTTTCCCCCACTAGATCCTCTCATCCCTTCCAAAATAATCTCCGTAGCAGTGGTTCAGGCTGCTGACAGACAAGTCTCTATGGGTCTCTTGCATCTCCACACATCTTGCAGGCAAGGCACGAATCGTCCTTTGTTCCAGACTATCTTTTTAGGTTCATTTGTATAGAGAAAAGCCTTGGAGGATGGAGCTAGTGTTTCTCCCTCCAGAGGAAAGGGAAGACATATTTACTGTCCATTCTAAAAGATTCAGGTTCCCTAAGCTCAGAGTTCCTCTTGGAACACAACCTACTGCATGTGCAGGTATTATCTGGCCTCTTTGCATCCGGGGCTCAGAGAACTGCCTTAAATGCTGATACTCTGGCTACTGCGAATGCGGTAAATTTTTCTTCATCTCTGATCCAAGGGTTTTGCATCTTCCACCAGATCCATTAAACTGTGGCAAGATAACTTAATAACTTGCAAGTAGGGTAAAATCTCAGACTCTTCACAATTCTTGACACAGATTTTCAGGGAAAATACATCCCCCTGAGTAACTGATAAAAATGTATGAATATGCCCCTTTAGGAGATTCTCGGATCCCCTGAAGCCAGTTGACCAACTGCTATAACAGTGCTGAACAATGAGTTAAAAATTCCCGTTTATGTCAGGAGAGGCCACTCTCAGTCAGGGCCTATCAAAAGTCTCCATGACCATGTATGGAACAGATGCCCCTGACAAATGAATAACAGCAAAATATAGCTAGATATCAATGTCTGCCCTTGGAACAAGACTTGGTAAATGAACCCAACTGCAAAAGAAGCGGGAAAGGGTCTTGTGCAGCCTATTGTGGTTTGGTTCAACGTAAGTCTCAACACCTGCTGCAGATTCTTTTCTGCAAAGAACACCATATCCATCTGTAAATTCCACATTTAAATTTTATTTCAGCACTGAGTAGACACTTCCAACCTCGGAGTCACAACATACCACCCAATCCTAAATTTCTTCACTTGGTGGTAGCTCTTCACCACAGTGAGACTTTTAACTAGATTAAAAATACAGTTACCAATGAAAACATGTACAACATGTGCATTTAATCTAGCTCATGATATTTATCCACTTTTACACTCAGTAATGTGAGAAAATTAACATACTATTTCTAAAACAATGTCACTATGAGATGTTGTTAAATTTTCAGAAGAGGTATTTCAAAGCAGTGACTAATGTATCTCCTGGGAAGGGGTTTACTTATATGCGTGAGAAACACAGACAAGCAAGGGCACACTAAAGATTCACCATGTTCTACTGAAAATTTGTTTGCTATTATTAGTTTACTTTAAAAAATAAAAATAAGCTTCACTCCTAACTGTAAATTGTTCCAACCAGATTTTCCTCTAATACCTAGCCAAAATTAACTTTGAGAAAGTAGGGTTTTGATAAGTGAAGAGGGAAAGAAAGCAGTTACGGAAATCCAGTCTACACTATACCTCTATATGCTTTTTTTATTTTCCTAAATGTTTTCATAATAGAAAAATGTAAAATTACCTTTGGAGGAACAGAGTGTTTTTAGGGGAAAATATTTTTATTGCTGGTGTTAAAATGTCACTGACAATTAAGCATAAAATAGGTTTAAGGGATAAAATGCTCTTAATCTACAGATAATATACAGAATATAGGCACAGATAATCTACATATGTAGAAATTAGGCAAAAAAGTTAATTATCTCATAAGAATATACTTGCAGTTTCTATTAATATCATTAACTGGAAGTTTTCAAAGAAAACAATAAATAAATGACTAAATGATACACCTATTCAAAGAATCATTAATCTATTAGAAGCAAGAAATCTCATCCAATCATAAATATTTTAATCTGTCTATACTACAAACACTAAATTAGTTCACCTCTACAAGGGAGAGGAATCAGAAGAAAGCTCCTTTGAAAAACAAGGTTAAAAAGAAACAAATAATTGTTGTTCTTTGGGAAAATATCTCACTACAGAAATTTATTCCTTTATAAATGTTTTAGGAACACACAAAATTTTCAGAGATTAGTTATTCCCCAAAGCACTCGCCTGTCCATCACATATTACATTAACTTCCTTCTTTATGGTATATCATCTGGTTTTCAAATATTTCCAGAGTTGTTCTACTGTCTTGATTGAATTTAGCCAACAAATGTGTTTATCGCTAAACACTTTTAGTGTTTTTCTTTAGTGCTACATTGAGTCATGTGCATAATATGTCACTTTAAAACATAACTTAATACAGCCTATTGTTTCCACTGCAGCGTCCCTCTGGACATTGTTGCAATAAGAAATTTCCCTTCAAAGATGTTTTCATAGAAGAAAAATATTTAAATATCTTATATTTTTATGACTGAAACCTACATGACATGCATCACATTTGATCTAAAAACTTTAGGTTTTTTAATAGTTTTATAAATAAGGAATATTTGTAAATGTTAATACCATTAGAAAAAAATCCACTATATACTTCAACTCAATATTTTGTGTCATATATCTATGTAATTCAAATCATGTAGTCACAGATTTTTGTTGCTGGAAGGAAATGTTAGCAACCAAATACACATATGAACAAGCCAAGGCTCTAAACAGTTAAAGGACCTGTGTAGAGTACAACTTTCTATAAAGATAATGAAAGACTGACATGAGTGACCAGGATTTATGCCATGACTTTCTCTTCCACTAGCACCCAACAGGCAGGTAACCAATGGTAATTCACAATGGATTGCCCTGAAAATCTCAACATCCACGGGCTCCTGTCTTAAGTACACATGTATTACTGAGTCATGGAACTCTTCTTGCTTTTGGCCTGCTCTTTGTTGTACAAAAAAATTGACACCCTTTAGTACAGCTTGATTTTTAGGGCTCTCTTCTGACTTACACTCTAGAGTGCTTTAGTAGCAGTTTAAATACCCTGATCCAGGGATGTCATGGCATTACTATTACAGTTATCTTTTACAATACACAGACCCACACTAGCTAGAGAATGGTGCTGTCATAAAAAGAGCTGTGCCCCAATCATTTGTTTAAGTGGCTTTGCAGCCACATCAGTACTGTGCAAAAACAAGCCTTGGGAAATTCTTAACATTCTGAAGACAAATATAAAGACATGGGACAGTTCTTTCTTTTTGCTAAGAATGTTCTATCTAGTTCATAGTTGTCTGTATCAAATCTGAAATGACTGCGAAAAGACATACCTAACTTTCTACGGCTATAAGCTGCCCTACATTAATGGGAAGGAATCCATTTTATTTTTCAAATGATCCTGATTTTCTTTTCCTAAAAACAAAAAATATGAGATTGAACCCTATGATGAAACGACGTGCAAGAGCAGTATAGGTCATGGAAAAATATGCCTTCATAATGTCTTCTGCTATCTGTGTGGAAACTATAACTCTTGCATATATAATTCCATTATACTTTTATAATTCAGAGTTTTGAAAATGCTTTTGAACCATTAATATATTTTCCTGGTTAAAATTCTTTGAGATGTTCTTAACAAGAGTCTTAGATAATGAATTTGGGCAAACTCTGGAACAGTCTTTACAGTATTATCATTCTCATTAATTTTCGGAACTACCCACTGTGTTGAGATGATTGTCATGGGCCTAAGACTTCAATTTGGCTAAATATTTTTGCATATATTTCAACATATAAGTAACTAACAGATGTTTAAATGTTAAGTTCATATGGAAAAATTGGTTAAATGTGTTTAATCTCATGATTTCTTTGCAACACTAATTCTTATTTTACTATTTCTTTATGTATTTCACAGTTTCCACTATGCTTTGGTCTACAATGGACTTATAATTCCAAAATCTCTTCAAAGATAACAAAACCATTCTTTAAAACATTCTGGAATTTAAGCCATTTATGCATGTATAATATTTAACATATGTAGCATCACTAGTTTTTTAAAAGAGAAAACCTTAAATAGTAACTCAAACATTATTTTTATAAAATATACAGAGTTCATATAAAACATAGGGCTGTACTTTATTTGTTCTTTTTTTTCTACAGAAAGAGAGTTTTCCATTTATATTCTTATTTGGCTTTAGCAACCTGATATATGAGACTGCCCCAATCTGCCAGAAAAAGATGGGTAGGAGGCTAAAAAACAATATAACTTTTAAGAGAGGTAATGCAGTACACAGTTCTATACTTTCATCCAGTTTATTCTTTTTTCTTTGCCTTTTTAGTTATCTCTGAAGACTGCTTCTGTTTCCATTGTTTCATCCTTTCGCATTCACATATCAGAGCAATAAGTATTTCATTACTGGTTTATCTGTCCAGAGGCTTGAGAAGCGGTAACAATTAACCCTCCCTTCACAGTGATTGATACAGGCTTTGCTTTCAATTTGTTCCACTACACAGATCATGAAATTCTGAATGCAATCATCCTCATTGACCTACACTTTCAAACACACGGCTACAATGAGACGAAAGTAATTATTAAAAGGAACACAGGACTACTGAGATCTGAAACAAAGTCTTTTAAAAATCTGTTAGATGACCTTCTGGTAAAATTGGCAAATTTTTGATGTTAAGCAAAATGATACCTTTGTGTCTCTGTCTGGAAATATTCAATGCAAGCTGATCAATGTATATTATGGTGATTGCACTGACTACAATATGTACTTAGAAAATACAGAAAGTCATTTCAGAAGTGTTACAAACAAGAGTTAAACTGTTAACATTTTAGCTTAATCTGTCGAAAATTTTTTTCAAGGAAACTAAACTTCCTGATTTATGTATAAAGAACAAACATTGACCACAGCAAAGAATGAAGGTTGGAAAAGCAATAACTAAACTCTATCAGAGGAGTTGCATTCCTCAGCCCCCCATCTTCCCTCTCCCCGCCCTTTAGATGAAGATGCACAGTAAGAAATGAATACATTTTTCACAAAGTCTGAAAAATAGCTTCAAATAAATATTAATCTACTGCAATCAATATATAGAGGAATGGAGAGCGGCTAGTGGGAGAGTGGTGACTACAGAACTATATTAAAACAAGGGTTGCAGTTAAAGAAAATCAGAGTGGAAAGTGAGGCAGCAGGCCCGAGGCTCCAATCACAGAACAGAGTGATGGAGATGAACCAGTACTGCATGGATTAGCAATGAATTATTTTGAACCGTAATCATATGCCCGCACAGAAGAGAGGCAAAAACTAGCCATTACTCATAAACTGATCTGCTGATTTCCTGAGAGAGGGAGAGAGAAGGAATGGGAATAAATTCATATGCTAAACTAATTCAGAATAATGAAAACCTAAAGATGTGGTTACACTTCAAGTAACATTCTATTTTTAATGTCTGCCACATACTACATAATACGCGTTGTTTCGAGGATAAACTGTAAAGTGCTTGGATTCAAGTAGGCTTAAACCAACCATGTTTTCTAAGATTAGGATGTGATATATCCACTCCACTCTCCATTCCTCCTTGCCCAATAAAACATTTCTGGTAACTTTAACGCCCCCCAAATATAACGTTTTAAAGTGTTTAGTTATAAAGAAGAAACAGTATCCAAGGAATTAACTTCCTTTGGATAATCTGAAAAATTCATAGCAAATGAAGCTTCAACTGTTTGGACTAATTTTGTTAGGAAGAAAAAAAAAATCAAACTGCTGGTAGCAAGAGATTCCTGAGATTCTTATGAACAGACTGTTTAAATGAAGAGCACTTTAATCAGCAGAGGAATCCTCACGTTTCTAATGTCTTGCTGTGCATTCTGCAGGTTATAGTAGCAGCTGGTAGAGGTCATATATCTTTTGTGAGCATCCCAAAAAGGCTCACTGCCAGACTGTTAAATTATGAATAAGCAATGAACAAAAGAATGCAGATACGGTGGTGACAAGATAATCCAAGCAAATTTATCTATGACAAATTTCACAGGATTAACAAATTACATTTACACAGAACAATAAAAATGTGCAAAAAAAATGATGAGCCTACTTTTCCTTACAGCACTAGGAAAACAAAAAAGTCACCAATCCACTGCATATATTTAAATTTAACCCAACCTAAAGTAAGACATTTATAACACATTCAAGATATCTTTGTATTATTTTCCCAGTTTAGGTAGACATATACAAACACAGTATCTCTGGTTTATATTTTATATATGTTATCTTGCAAACAGTATATATATAGGCCTTATATATAAACCATGTACACCCTATATAGAAACCTTGTGCAATAAAAACAAAAACTCATCCCATTCATATATACGAATAGAATGCATATGTTTTTCAGAAATAGAGTCTGAGGAATAAATTATTTTTGTAGGAAAAATGCTCCCTCAATCAGCATAATACATATTAGTTACTAAAATATCCTTATTCACTGATGTCTCCATTTTCTCACACCAAACAGGTTCTGCAGAGAGTTTCGATCATTCCACTTGCCCCTACCAAAATACTGCTGTCTTTCTGAGTAAAGTGCTTCTGGATGAAGTCTGGAACTAGGATCCTTTTCTGCAATGTTACAATAGCGGAAAGGAAAATGCATAGATTGTGGGGGAGGGTGTTGATTTCAGCTATATTCACATAAAGATGAGCCTAATTCAATATTAAATTTTTCTTTATAACAAAATTCTTTTTATAAATCTTACAAACGAAAAAGCTTCAGTCTATCAGAAGTAATGAAATATGACTGAAATGACCTCTGATTCCATAAAGTGGTCTTAAAATGCTATGTGGCACTACTTTCCAAAAATATGCGATAGAGATTTAAGTTTTAATGTTGTATACAACCTAGGTCTCCAAGTCAGAGCCCTTTAATTCTGTATTATCATACTGATGGTAATAAAATACTGTAATCAGATCTAATTTCTCTTAAGATGATCTGAATGCTGTTTTAAGTTTTGTAGTCTATTTTTCACTTATACTTCATATTGACTGCTTTTTACCTTTAATATTTTAGCAAAACATGTCTCTAAATGAGCCCTTTCCAACTTTTTATAGGGCAACTTATTCTTTATGTAAACAAAAAATTTTCTGAATGTAAAAGTGAATGTTTAATTAAGATACACTAGCAAAATACACAGCTCTTTCAACCACAAATACTCAAGCACTTTCCAAGCCCTGAAATTCCTACTATACAGTTTTTTAAAAGAAGCTACTTGGTTGACAGTATTACATCCAAAACCATAAAGATAAATGTGGCATGCTTGTCTACTACCTCAAATCTAGCATATGTTCTACAATGAGCAGTGATGGAGTCAGATACTACGAAGTTTCCTCAAGTACAGTTGTTGTCAAAGAACCATTACATACCAGACCAACCCCTGTGATTCTTGGTATTAAAGAAATAAAAATGTTAACAAAGACCAAAGACTTTGCCTTCCTGAAGATATCACAAGTGGGCGGGGGGGGTACTAAATGATGATAATTTATCATTTATGTATTTATTGTGGTCCACTTTTTAAGGCGTTATGTCTTTAATCAAATGAGTTAATTAAAATATGTAAAGCCCTTAGAACAGTACCTGGCACACAGTGCTATATAAATGCTTGCTGTCATTATTATAATACCAGATAAGCTGGCAGGAGGCCAACTGCTATGAGTCCTTATATATGTCAAAAGACAGTATCCAAAAATACAGTTAGATACTAAAGTGTGTTATTCTGAAAGCTCTGTGAGGTTGTTTCTACCCACTCAGTGGCAAAACTATCACAAAATAAAAATGCCTCAACTATAATCTTTGGACAAACGGGCCCACTCAGAGGCATGGAAAACCCAAGCAGACAAGGTCCTTGAGTACTTCATAGTCTATGACCAAACAGGAGTATGTCCATGGCAAACTGATTCTTCTCAAATCATTCAGTAAGAGATCTGCCCTCAAGTAGCTATGGAGCTTGCCCACAAAACTCCTAGAATGTTAAAGGGTGGAATGAGAATAATTTAAATATTGATTCTTCCTCTAACTTTATAAACACTGTATTTCTGAAATTCTCCAAACATCTGATGAGGGACCAAGAAGCAGAGATCTAATTCACTATCCATAGCACATACAGTCTTTCCGCCAGAGGAACTCTGGCGTCGGCTCAGAAATCCCTGACTTCAAAAATCCACAACTGTGGGCCCCTCCGCACTGCTGTTAAGAGACATTTCTACAGAGACAAACCTGAATTCAATCTCTAACTCTACCACCTTTCTTGGGAATAATAAGCATCTATTTTCTCATACACAAATGGGGATATTAGTACCTCCCTCCTAAGGCAGTGGGAAAACTAATGAGAAAATGACTGTGAAGAATTTAATACAGGGCCTGAAACACAGTACTGTCCAATAAACGTTTATTATTATCATGGGATCTCTTTTTATTTTTAAATCCCATCAAACATCTTTTTAAAAATTTGCTATAATTTCACTTATATTTATATAGCATCTTTTTCTTTCCTCCAAGAACCACTAATCATTTTATTAATTACAATATTTTACAAGCTGAATGCCTGTCCTCACAGAACACTAACAGAGGTCAAAAGAGAGAGAGAGCTTTATTTATCTCTCTATGAATTCTGCACTTCTTACTCTTTCAAAAAAGGGTGTTTTCTGGCTCTCTACAATATTTTGCACGTCCAGGATAAGGATAAGCCTATAACCAGAGCAACTGCTCTTACAGGGGGCAAGATTCCCCAACATCCCTGGCACAAGTCACAATGGTTCATAGTAGAGATCCAAGAAATGAAGCTGAATGAATGAATCAATCAATAGTTACAGTCGAGGGCCAGAGCACTTTGGGCCAGCATAATGTGGGATTTTCATCTTGCTTCTCATGATTTTGTACACAAGACCACAAGTATTCCAACTAATTCAACAGAACATTATGCTTCAGAAACACACACAGACACCAACTTCAAGTGTTGTTTCATCTCATCACTGCCCCAGTCATATCGGATGTACTAGCACTCACTTTCCTCTTACCGTGTCCTACTTATGTACTGCAGTATTAGTAATATTACTACAAATTATTCTAACTATGTAAGGTTCTACCAAACTTAATAGTGCAAACATCCTATTCACACTAATGGGTCCCAGCACAGTAAAAATACCATTCAGTTACAGTTGGTTTACTACACTGCCCAATAAGGAGGAGAAAAAAAGGCACTATTTACTGTGAAAATACCAACATCACTAAATGAAAAGCAAACATAACTGAATTTTCTCATAAATTCTGGAAGTTCTTACCTAATCATAGTACAGATTTAAATATTCAAAGTTTCACATATTCCAGTATGTGCAACTTTGGTAGCACTTGAATTTTAAAATTAGTATTTAATCAACTAATCAATTAAAATTTTCAACACACTAACTCTTGCACTAAGTTTCAGCCTTATCTATTGTAAGCAACTAAGGAAGGGCTATAAAACATCTGAAGTTAGATTCTAAGCCAATGGCAATGCAGAATTTTTAAAAAATTAATTCAGATAATGAAATGCTAGGGTAGAAAAGGTGCCCACATAAACATAATAGGAAAGGGGCTATTTCTGCTCTCATGTATGCTTAATTTTCTTTAAATTCAGTGAGTGGCATTCTGCATAGGTAAGAGGACTACAAGAATTGCAGAAAAAATAGGAAAACAAAAATAAACCACCTAGGGTTTACACTGGGACCATTATTAATAGCAAGGCGCTTAAGGAAGTTTATAGGGGAAAACATTCCTGAGTGATTTAGAAATCTTTGTGACATATCCCCCACAAATATCCCACAATAAGTAAAGCTCTACAGCTTATAAAATAACTAAATAAAAGCTACACTGCCTATATTCCCACCCCACCCTCCCTAAAGTGCTGCTTTACAAAGCATCCTGTCAGAGAAAATCTCACGACAGGGCAAGGGATCCGGGCATCAAGTCCTGTTTCAAACAGATGCAATTTTAACATGCCAGTGGACTCCAGACTGCAATCTGGGGCACAGCAAAAGAGTTGAGGGGTTCATGGAAATTCTGCCATTCCCATAAAATAGCTCTACTGTAGGGGCAACCACTGTGCAGAAGAACCTCAAGGGAAAATCAAACTTCACATCACTAAAAATATCAAGCTGCTTCAATTTGTAGATTATATTTAAATTGCAATGTAATTCTAACCAATTCATTGCTGAGAGAGACATTAATTTCACATAACTCTCAGGCAAAAATAAAATTCACACATATTTTTAAGAATACGTAAACACATGGGGACGAAAACTTGACTCATGATACCACTAGGTGCTGAAAATACTTTATGTAGCTTATTTTTTTTTAACAAATGCATCAAATAATGTTGAATTCAAGTTTGCTTATTGTAATAAATCAAACCTAGTAATTGGCATGCAACAGATTTGGAGCAGCTATATGTCTCTCAATTCTTAAATCAGAAATTAGAAATATGAAAAGATGTTGCAATGTGGGAGGGTCCTACATAATAAAGGTCATTATAACTCCTGACACCACAGCTATACGAGGTAATATTCTCTCCGGTGGTTCTATGTTATGCCCATGCATTACAGTTCTTGTTGACAGTCTGTTGCCTTGGAAATATTTCATTATTTCAGTTTTTCCATTTGTAGACCCTTGGCCTTGTGATATGAAGGGCATCCTATTTCATATTTTCGATTATCATTTAAGCAATCTTGTGGAGCTATTTATATATAAGCAAGTATTAGGCAACGCCTATCATCATTAATCACTCTGTGTTTAAGCTTACACTGTAGAAAGAAACACCTCCAAAAACGTCCCCACCACCACCTTTACTTTTTAAACCAAAAGCCCTGTGCTACTGGAATATGCTTTGCAAACCAGCATGGTCATATCACATGCTTGACACTGTGGTCTCATTTTCTTGGTTATACATCCACATAGGGGAAAATCTCAGAGGTAGGGCTATATAATTTGCAGCCTATTGGAGTCTAAAGACAAATCAAACAAGTTTAAATATACAAGGTTTTCAACTTGTTCTTTCAGGCTCTAAAGAGGTACTTTCTGTGTGTATAAGCCAGAGAAATGTAAGGAGTACAAAACAGTAACCAAAGACATTACCACGAAAAAGCTTCTTTTTCCAAAATTTACTCAGTAAGCATTATTGGAAGGAAATTACTTTTGTACTGTATCATTATACTCAAGTCAGATGTTTCATAAATAAACAAGACAATTCAAAAGATGTCTTTTTTCTCTGTAAGTTTTTGATTACTGGTGTATTTGAAAAGCAGTAAAGAATTGGGTCCACAAATGCCATTATGAAATCAATGATTTGGAAACCATTTTTTAAATAAATGGGAGGATATCACTTAAAGCATGTACACAAAAAGTCATCTTTTATAAACATATTTGTGTTCAACTGTTACAGAGAAATACTACTACTAACCAACAAGTTCCAGGCACAAAGTTCACATAAAGGTGAAATGACTCTACTTAGTTGAAGCAAGTAACTATGAAAAACACCCTCTCCTGAACAAACCATCTGACTTCCCATTTCTCATTACAAAACCAAATCAACTAACAAGTGTAATATTTACACTTCAAGTGTTAAGAGTATTTAGAACCCTAATAACAAAGCGAGCCCTCGGGGCATAAAACAACTGTTTGGATAACGGGCCAAGTTTGTGGTTATTAATGTTTGAAATATTTGGTTTATAACTCCTTCCTTCCTTGCCTCTATAAGGCTCCTTCTGCCCCCTACCTCTTTATTACTCCTCCCTCTCCCTACAGGTTAAACCTTCTCAGATCCAACCTTTAAAATGACAGCATCCGAGCTGAACAAGAAGATGCTATTAAAGGGCATTAAATTAAATACAGTATATCCTCCTACAACTTCAATCAGAATTTCAGACCAAGTGTTATTGAGTTCAGCTCTCAAGTGGAGCAGAATAACAAATCGAGCACTTTGATTTACCTTCTTCGAATGCCAAATGGAGACAGGTGATAAAGAACGCGTTCATGCACAGGCTATGAAGTTTCCTCTAGAAATTAATTCTATCTTCAAGATTCCTATCTCAGAGAAATTCCCAAAATGGCACACAAATAGGCCTCTGCTGGAGAGATTACAGGGGCCATCCCAGTAAATACATTTACTACCAAAAGAACTGATGGAAGAAGGAAAGGAGGGAGGGAGGGAGGAAGGCAGGAAGGACAGAATGAAGGAAGGAAGGAAGGAAATTATAAACTTGATTTCAAAAGTGTTCATCACCATGTTAAATAAAAAAATTATTAAAAGCCTTGCACAATGCTCTAAGAAATAATTTTTCTACCTACAAGAGTCAAGTACTTAGTATGTGAATTCTTCATAAAACACTAATACTAAACATTCATTTTAGCTATATGAGTTGTCAGATAGTTAATGCTATACACATTTAACATCTCCAAAAATTGGATTATGTATAATTTACTCTCAGGTATATGATTTATATAGAAATTATCTACAGTTTAGAATTAGTCAATTATGTACCTACTTAAAACTATTTCCTTAATCCTGACAATTCTGCCGCCCCCATTGTATGAAGGAAACAAGCGAAAGTACAACAGAAGCTTTTTAAAGGAATAGCTTGTTGAAACATCTCCCTGCCTTCTCTTGATGTAAGCTATAAGTTAAATGCTATGTTGTATCAAAAATAAAACTGCCCTGATAATAATAAGTAAATCTTGCAACTATGGACTTCCCTCGCCTTCTTTTCAAGTTCACTCAAGCCTGTGAGGAAAGTAAGCATCTCTGCTGGGTGGTGGGGGGGGGGGCACATATCTAACTGCATTTTTTTCCTTAGCCATCAATGGGTAACATTTCATACTTCCTACTGAGCATTTCCTCTTCGGAGACAAAAAATGATATTCACTTTGCTCAATCCAATATGCTATATGCAATTAATGTCATTAACGCTGCCAATTAATAGCAAATAGGACTCCAAACAAAGTAGACTGGGTGGACAGCAGGAGGGAAAACCACGTGGGGCCGGGGTGGGGGGGCTGCTTAGTTACTCTGAAATCTAACAATGCCATTCACGTAGGACGGCTAAAGGTATTTTGAATACAAACTCCCTTTCCCTTTGGCTTTAGTTTAACTAACTTCAAACAGACATGCTTGGCTGAGCCCCTTTCCTGGATATGCAATTCTCACCAGGAACTTTTTAAAACACAGATCCCCAAACAGTAACTAACGGGGCATAGATGCTCCAACTGTTGGCACAATTTGGATCTCGCTGTTTGCTTGCCTATTTGGATAGGAGGGTGTTCTTTCTTTTTCTTTTTCTTTGGGGCAGTAGGGGAGCGGAGAGGGGGGCAAGATGAGAGCGGAGGGCAGAGCGGGAGACCCACAAGTTGCCGAGGCTCAGGGCGCAGCCCGGGTGGCGGGGAGGCGGCGGCCGCGCGCTTCTCTGCGCTCGGCCCGGCCTAGCGGCTCCGCGCGGAGACAGCCCCTCCGCGACACATTCCGGGCCTGGCGCGAGCGCCGCGCTCCCCGCCCCCGGCCTCCTCCTCCTCCTCCTCCTCTCCTCCTCCCCCTGCTCGCCTGCCTTCCCTCCCCCTCCCCAGCCTCATTCCTTCCTCGAGAGCAGCTGCCAAGGGACCTGCGGCGGCCCCGGGGATCCCCCGGCCCCCCACCCTTCCCGCTGCTCCCCAGCACACAGCAGCCCCTGCTCTTTTTTGTTTGTTTCTCTTTTTTTTCTTTTTCTCTTCTTTTCTTTTCTTTTCTTTTTTTTTTTTTTTTTTGTCGGCAAGTCACTCTATTCGCCGAGCCGAGGAGGTGCGACCGCTCGGAGAGCCTGGCGCCGCTGCCGCCGCCGGAGCCCGCGGCCGCCGCAGCCGCCGGGCGGACAATGCGCGCGGGGCCCGCGGGCGAGCGCGGGGCGCCGGGCCGGACGAGGTCCCGCGGGCTCCGGCCCAGGAGGCGGGCTGCGGCGCGGGCCCCCGGCGCGGCGGCGGCGGCGGCGGAGGCGGCGGCGGTGGGAGCAGCCGCCCGGCGGCAGGTTCAATAAACAGAAAAGTGTTACCGTTCTCGCCTGGAAGGATCCTGCTGAAAGCTGGGCTTGGTGGGCGCCATCTTCCTGCTATTTTTTTTCCTCTCTTACTTTTTGCCTCTCTCCCCCCTCCCGGGCTGGGGGGCGTGGGGAGGGCGGGGGTGTGCGTGTGCGTGGGGTGGCGGGAGTGAGTGCGGGCGTGCGCGGCGCTCAGCTGCGGCCCGGCGGGCGGCGGCCGTGGCCGTGGCCGTGGCCGTGGCCGTGGCGGCGGCGGCGGCGGCGGCGGCGGCGGCCGTGCTGCCGAGGCGGGGAGGCTACGGAAAAGTAGTGGTGCCCAAGCCTCGCCGGCGGCCGGCCGGCCCCTCGCGCCGCCGGTGCCTCTCGCCGCAGGTCGCCGCCTCCTCCGCCGCCTGCGCCTTCTCCTCCCCCTGCTCGCCCGGCGCCGCCGCCGTCCATGCGCCGCAGAGCCCCCGCGGCCCGGGCCGCCCCGGCTCCCGAGACATGCCCGGCGCGGAGACAGGAGACCGGCGGCGGCGGCGGCGGAGGAGGGGGAGGCGGCGGCGGGGGGAGGCGGCCGCGCGGCCCCGCGGGCAGCCCGGCCCAGGGCCCCGCCGCCTCCGGTTCTCACCCTCGCGCGCCGCCACACCCCCCACGGCCACCCCCCGCCACCGCCCCCTGGAGCTGGCCTGGTGGCAGGTGGGGCGCACACCCTCCCGGCGGGGGGCGGTCGGGGCCTAGGCCAGGAGGGGCGGGGAGGGGGAGGCCACGCAGGGGGTTCCCAGCCTGACCGCTGTGAAAGTATTTCTGGGCATTTTCCAGCTG
The DNA here is from genome assembly GCA_031878705.1 of Tapirus indicus. Classification (NCBI taxonomy): domain Eukaryota; kingdom Metazoa; phylum Chordata; class Mammalia; order Perissodactyla; family Tapiridae; genus Tapirus; species Tapirus indicus. The sequence goes on from CM062918.1 coordinate 15,604,627, forward strand.
CTTCGCTCCAGAGCGCTCTCTCGCACGCAGACACACACACCCCTTCTCTCTCTCTCTCTGTCTCTCCTCTCTCCGTCTTTCTCTCTCTGTCTCTCCCCCCCCCCACCCCTTTCTCTTCCTCCCTCTCTCTCTCTCCTCTCTCCGTCTTTCTCTTCCTCTCCCTCTCTCTCTCTCTCTCCCTCTCCCTCCTCTCTCTCGTTGGGGGACTGGGAAGCCCGGCTGCCGGAGCAACAACGCCACTCAGTTGCAGTTTCGAACACTTCCCTTCTCTGGAGTATGGCAGCCTGGGGAAAACACACAGAGAGAGGAACTGGAAGGCCACCGAGCCGGGTCGGCCAGGACCCTGTCCCGGCCGCGCTTTCGGGGACAGAGGAAATCAACGCGAGTGGGGAGCGCGCTGGCCAAGCCAGCGGCTCCGAGAGCCCGTGGGTGGGCGCGGCGGCAGCACAGGCACCTTGTGGCTCCAGCGCTCTCAGCAGCGTTTCCAAAGCCGGAGCATCTGCATCATTCACAAACGAACATATCTGCAGACCCCAGGGTTCACAGGTGAATCCCCAGGAGTTCAAACGCAGTTCGATACAAATGCTTCTCCCGACTCGGCTCCTGATACCTGGAACTGGACCAGACCACGGGCCTCTGAAATCTGGCCCAGCCGTCTCCCCATTTTACAGCCCAGCGAGGCCTAGAGAAAGGGCCACTCAGCGCAGGGCCAGCACTGAAATGCTGTTACCTGGATAGACCCTGGTCAGAGCGTTCTCTCCGCTAAACCACTCTGCCGAGTGTGGGCAGCTTTTTAGACAGAGACTTGGGTCAGTCATGTGTCAACCAGGAAAGTATAAAGGACTCCCAAAACATTTCCACTTTGAATAAATGAAAGAGCCAGACGGAAAACATCAGCCCTATCTGAGGCTTTGCATTTTACTTTAAACTTAAAAAAAAAAAAAAAAAAAAAGACCTGGAAAGAGTCCCATTTGGTCCTACCATTCCAGTAAAGTGGGGCTGAGAGTTGGAAACTTCAAAAGCATAAGTGTTTTTCGTGGCAGAGGTGTTTAATCTGCATGATGGTGTTTGAGTTCTCCTTGGAGTACACTCTACAGGTAGAAGATGAGAGTGATTGAAATATGCACTTAGGTGCAGAGTATTGAGTACAAGATATACATGGGCTGGTAGGGAGGGGGAGCACTTGCCAGTTGGAAGTTTTGGCTCCAGGACAGCCAGCCTAGGGCATTTTTGCCAAAAGATGACAAATGAGAGAAGCTTGTCTTCTCCCAACAGGCCACTCTTTGCTTGAAAAACTCCCACCCCTGTCACTCCCTCATCAGACTCCCCAAAAGTACTTAATGCAAAAAAATTTTTTTGTAAAATGATATGTCATCATCCACATTAGCAGTCATATCCAGGTCTTGAAATGGAAACTGAGTCTACCCCTCATAGCCCCTGAAGTGCCACGTGTTGGTGGCCTACGTTCCCAATGAAATGTCAGAGGACAGGGGACTCCTGACTCAGACTCTCCCTTAAACACCTGCGAAGAATCTCCTTGCCCCACAGGACTCACTCTCCTGTCTCCAAATTAACTAAAATTAAAGGCTGTAACAGGTGTCTTTATATCTGAGTAACGAAACCAAAGAAGGCTACATTTTTCACAGCTACACTTTCTCTTCTGTCAGTACGACAGAACATAAAAAGAGAGGAAGGGAATAATACATCCCAAAGGCTAAAGTTTAGAGTTGATTATTTTTAAAGCTTTAGTGTTTAGAACTGCGGTGGGAATCAGAGACTTGATAAAGTGGCCCAAATTCAAAGAAGAAGGTGGAAGGCATTAGTGCAGATTTCAGTTATTGGGGTGAGACACTGTGGAGGATTATCTGTGGATGCTCCTGACATGCTGGAAAATTTGCCCTGGGAAGATCTTTATGGTGAGGGACACCATCACTCTAAGAGCAATCCTAAAGGCTAAAAATTCATGACCACCCTTATGCCCAATTTATATCTTATGGGTTACTTGAAGTTCCCCAGAGGTCCCTGAAATCCTCCAAAGGCCATCTGACGTTTCTGACCCTTGACTCCCTATTGCCTGCACTTCCTAGTTAAAGTGACTGCCAGATTCCATTGTCATTTAAATGTTTTCTAAGTGACAAAAAACCATACCTGAACGATGAAAAGGAAAAATCTAATTCTTTTCTAGTCCTTTATGTTTGAAAGATTCCCAAATCTTTTGTATTAAATGTTCTTGTAATCACTGAAGGAAAACAAGATTAAAATAATTTAGATTAAAAAATCTCTTTGACAAGGAATAGCCTCTTTTTGAGTTACTTTCAAGATTCTCTTTTTAAAACCTCCAAAAGTACTCAGAGCATATAATGAAGTCTTCTGCAGAATATTTGCAAACTGGCATCAACTTGGAAAACAGTGTGTTATGCAAAATCTGCTCCGGTCGCTGGGCCATTGGTTAGAAGGCACAAAATATGGCAGTGATAGATTATCTTAACCTTTTCAGTTTAAACACTGTTGGTTCAAATCAAAGGTTCTCAAATCAATGAAGTTTGAAATACAAGGTAAAAATAGGGACTGTTATTTGAATTATGCATTGTGTATATTTTAAGTTAAATGCCATTAGTAAATCTCAGATGTTTAATCGTGTGCAATCTGAGAAACACGAATATTTAATTTCACACTTTCTTGTGTTCTTTTTTCTTCCATCTTCTATAAAACTGAGCCCCACAAATGGGGAAATTACCTCTCATGCTACATTGTTAGTTTTTCTCAGCACATTTTTTTGTGGATTGCATTTTTTATAAAATCTTAGAACGTCACAAGTTATCCTTAAGGAAAAACTTTAGGGTTCTAGGACTGCTGGTGGTGGTAAATTTTTCCCTTTCTTTCCTAATTGAATCAAAGAATGTTTACTATTTCAGTGTCACAACCATAATTTTTTTTTTTTAAATCTATAAATGTTTGGGAGAAATGCAAACAAGTAACACTTTAAAACTTCCTTCTCACCACCTAGCCTAACTTTGTAAAATTTGCTTCCTAACTTGCATCTCTAAATCTTAGGCATTTGCATTATAATACGTTTAAGATGAATACTTAACAGCGCCGAGGAGACTCGGATTTCATGCTGTATTTCCCTGTAGTAACAGGTGACAGGATAACGCTATTATGTAGAATTGCAAGTCTACAGCTACACGTGAAAATCGTTCCTATTCTGTTTGGAAACAAATGATCAATCAGCCTCCGGTGATCAATTGCCCCCCTGACTGCCCGTCAGCGCAGGTCCGCACCCGGCAGAGGCCCTGAGAAAATTCCGCTGAAGGGGAGCGGGATCCCAAACTTTGCAAAAGCACCTTGTGCGGTGTCTCAGACTTCGCTGCAACTCCTTGGCTGCGCGGGGCTGAGACTCTGGATTTAGGGCCAGGCGGAGGGCAAAAGATGATTTTACTTCGCCAGTACACTGGAGAGCCTTTCAATCCGAATTGTGCTTTTTTTTTTTTTTTTTTTTCTTTCTTTCTTATCTGTAGAACGAGGGGCAAGCAAAGTGAGCCCTGGAGATGTGCATGTGTGTTGTAACGCATAAAACAGGAGGCAGAGTGAGTCCCACCCCAGCACCCCGGGACGGGGGCACCATCCCAGCCCAGGCGGGACTACTCACCGCTGCTGGTAGGAGGTGATACCCTGGACGTTCTGCGGGGCGCCGTTGGCCGCGGCGCCGGCCCTCCCCATGCCCGCGCTGGCCGGCACCCCCGCGGCCGCTCCGCCGGCCGCCGCGGCCGTCACCTGCACGCTGAAATCCGGAAAGATTCGGATCATCGCCGCGGCTTCGGCCCCCGGGCGCGGCGGCTCTGGCCAAGGGCTGGCGGGGGCTCGGGCTTGGGCTCGGGCGGCGGCAGCAGCAGCAGCAGCAGCGCGAGCAGCGGCGGCGGCGGCAGCAGCGGAGCCAGGCACCAGCCTGCAATCCCATTAGTGAGCCGCGGCCACTGTGCGCGGCGGAGAGGCGCTTTGATGTGCGCGCAGCGGGTTGGGGGGGCCGTGAGCGCGAGGAGGAGGTGCGGGGGGGCGCGCGAGGGACTTGCAAACAGCAAAACGTGTCAGGGTGGGGCCTTTTTTCCCTTTTGGGGGGCGGTGGTGCTCCCCCCTCTTTCCAGGATGTTGCTCTCACTGGCTGCTCCGGCTGCGCCGCGCGAGCCCAGCTGAGGGAAGAAGGGGAGGGGGTGGCGGAGGAAGGATGCACCGGGAGGCTTGGTGAGGACTTGGCCGGTGCAAGGGAATGACGGGCAGCGGAGGGTGCCTTTCTTTCCCGCCCCCCTCCACACACACACACACCGCGCACTTCCGACCCAAAGTGCAAGACAGGCGCGCTCTCTCTCCCCTCTTTTCTCTAGAGAAATAACCACCATCCAGTCAGGCTCACGCCTCCCGCGGCTTCCAGCAACCTGGATTCCAGCCCGCGTGTGCAGGAATGGGGGCACAGAGCCTCCCCTCCCAGCCAGGACCCCTCTCTGCCCGTCTTCTGCACACCAGGCAGCACGAGGGTTGGCAACTGCAAGTTGGACTACTGGAGAACTTGATGCCTATCAAGGAAGGATGGTGTGCAAACGAGGAGGGGGGGAAGTCGCTTTTGTGCAATGGAGAGTTTGTTCCCTTTATAAGAAGGGACTCTCCTCGCTGCTGGTGGGCGGATGGGGGTTGGTCTCAGACAAACTTGAGAGGTGGGGACTGTAGGTCCAGCTAGAGGGATCCGGGTGTGCCCTTCGATGATCCATCTCCATATGTCCCTTTGGAATGATGAAACGAATAAATTAGCAGCCACAACTGAGGCGAACTCCGAAAATTCCGACCACCAGGGAAACAAAAAGAGAAAACACGTGCATTTATTTCCTCCTGTCTCCCAGTTACTTCTCCACATTGTTACATGTGTGTTTCTTTAGGGGTGAGGAGGGATGCTTGTGGTCCGGGCGCGCCTTTTTCGTGACTTGCACTCCTTCTCGCCTGATTAATGGGTGAGGGCGGTGGGACTGGATGGTTCTCCCACCCCCTGCCCAGGACCCCCTGTTCCCCCTTCCTCCCTCTTTCTTCCGGGTCGCAAACCAAGACTGGAGTTGCTGGCTGAGGGTGCAACCCCTGCGCGACACGGGGCTCGGGCCCCGCTCCTCGTGCACGCTCCCACCCGCGACCCGCTTTGCTGGTACTGCTGTGAGTTTCCCCATCTAGTTCTCTCCTCCTTTCCTCTCCCCGTGCGCCAAGGCCGGGGCCCGGCAGCCCGGGGAAGAGTGGCTGCCGCGCCCGCCGCGCGAACCCAAGTTGGGCTCGGCAGAGCGTGGTGGCCGTGGCCGCGCCGCCCCGGCCCTCGGCCAATAGCGCCTCGCCGGGCGAGGCACCTGCTTAACCCTTTGAGCCTGGGGCCCAGCCGGCCGGCTAGGACCCAGAGGGGCAGGGCCGATTGGCCAGAAGTTGCCAGGGCCAAAAGCGGCAGAAACCGCCCAGCCCAGCTTCCTGGTACATGATCCAGGGGCCAGACTCCTGCCCTCGCCGCAGACCTGGGCGTCCTCTTCCACGCTCATGACTCTCGGGAAACAGTCAAGCCGCACAAAGGCCGGTCCGCGCCCCAGCGGCGTCCCGCGCCTGCCAGGCAACCTCTGCGCTCCTCTAACCAGAGTCCGTTCCCGGAGGAGGCTCCCGCGCCCAGCAGCCGCGGGGAGACAGAGGGAGGGAGCCCCAGCTCTGGCTGGCCGGGCCCACGGCGCAGCTGCGTTTCCATTTTCCTCTCAAAGAAAATGCTTTGGACGGCAGATAATACCAGGAGATATGAAACTGCTTCGTCCCCCACATGTTGCACGTAAAAAGAATCGTAATGAGCATCTGTGGAGTGTGCTAGGGATCCCACAAGTTCGTTGAAGACCCAACCGAGGTCCTGACCTCCCTGCATCCTAGGAAGAGATGATTTTCTAGCTCAAAGGCATTTCATTCGGAGATCCTTGTTCAGAGGCTAAATGCAAGGTCGTTGAACAGGGGGGTGAGAGGGAGGTGGTCTGGGTAGGTGGAAAGCCGCCCTGTAAGGATCTGGTCCCAGATGTGGGTTCTCGTCCCACTCGGAGCACCGAGGCCAGGCGAAACGGGTTGACTTGGGTCTCTGCGTTCTCCCCTCCCCACCTCTCATTCTCAGGGCCGGATCTGAAAAGATCTCAGAAACTACCCCTTGTTTCTGCACAGGCTTTGCTGTTGAAAGAAATGGGAGTTTACGCCCATTACAGAGAGGTCAGGAATGTTTTAAGGTTCGGAAAAGTTCTCCGCCTCTGATTGCATAGGTCAAGGCTGGCAGTACTGTAGGCCAAAGGAAGACCAGTAAAAGGCTGTTGAATGAGGCTAAAAATGGACACAGATGCAGGCAGTGGCTTTCTATAAAATAGCATTTGTCAGAATTTTTGGACCATTGTGAGGTGGTGCTGTACCTGGCACCTGATATCTAGGTCAACCCGTTGATGGATGCTTCCAGCAAGTGGCTCCTGCTTCCACATGTACTCCACTCCAGGAGTGTGATGCAATATTCCAAGCTAGATCTGGTTGATCCAGAGGCAGTCCCAAAGTGCCAAATGATGCCAAGGGCGGGGGTGGGGGGGAACCCTCTTTCGCCAAAAGAGCAGAATTTTTAGAAAATTGCTTTCCCTTTTAAAGTCTTTCTGCACAATCAACAATGAGTTTTATTTATAGTCTATATGAGGGTTTTTCTTTAATTATTTCAATGACCATTCTAAGAATAGAAAAGACCAGGGATTATATTTTATTGACTACTCATTTTACAGAATAGTTGGTCTGGAAATAGGTGGCCCTGCTTCCCTTCCCTTTTGGAAGGCAAGTTTTTCTTGGAATCCCAAAGGGTAAAATTGTCCCCGTAGAAAGAATATGTGAGATCTGTTGTCAGATATTTAAAAGTAGACATGCTGAAGCTGCTTCAATTATACTTCATACTATTAAAATAGAGTCTAATGAGCATATTCAACTGCAAAGTTCCAAGCTTTCAACTGCCCATATTTAAGAGAATTAATATGGCTCCTGCTCTCTAGAAACTTTTTTTTTCTGAAACAGAAACACAGAATAGTCAAAGCGACTTGCACAGTGGGTTACCTCAGAATGCGCGTGATAAGTCTGTTTCAGCATCTTGTCCTTACGTGTATAATTTTGGAAGTTTGGTTTGCATGCATGAAAGACAAATTCCTTATTGGATCTGCTTATGTCCATGTTCATTAAGGACCTTAAGCAAGATATAAGTTTATTCGCTTATTAGTAATTCAGATTTCATTACTTTACTCTTTCAGTTAAAATCTTTACATGCTGGCAGCTGTTTTGAAATATTTTGAAAGTTGCTTTGGCCCTCATCCAACCAAAAGGACTCCAGTTAGCATTAAACTGTACACTTTCTCATAAAATCTACATATTAGTGTATGTAGAGACGTAGAAAAGGATTTTATGATCTTTAACCCTAAATACATACATATGATATATCCACAGCTATCACAATTACATATTTACATCTTCATCCTTGTTGTCAGCGTACAAATGTGCCTTTTGCTCATGTGATAAAAATATCCATTCTCTGGAAATTCATTTCCATTTACTTAGAGTTAAATGGTTTGACTCTGAATTTCACTATTGGCTGTCAGAAGCTGCCAATGACAGGTAGGAGAGAGAGTCTACAAAGCTTGATTGTATCCAATTTTTTGCTTTACTTTGGTCAGATATTTAAGAGAAAAATAAAATAGTACACAGAGTTTAGGATAAGATAAAGCAAAACAAAATAAGTAGAATGAAAATCCTATATGTAATGAATTAGGTAAGAAATGCTTTATTCTGAAATACTGAGTGTTTTATTGACGTGATCGTGCTGCAGTGAGAGATTTTTTTCCACTAAAAAAAAAAAAAAAAAAAAACCGTGTTATAATTTGCAACAATCTGAGAGATGAGTCTTCATTGTAGGAAGAGCCATGAGCTAAAATTAAGGAAGGTCTCTTCATGTTGTGGGAGGAGATTTTACATTCTGTAGAAGGGTTAAATATTTGATTTAAACAATTTTCCATCTTTGTTCCTCAATCCAAATTGAATTCAAGCTCTTACTGCTAGATTTGCTATGCTGTTAATATGTCCTCTAGTCCTTCAAAAGCAAAACTATAATGTCAGGGGAGAAAAAAATAACACAAACTTAGCAATGTAATCTTTCTTGATATTCCAGAAAAGAAACTAAGGAATTAAGAGAGATCTAACAATTCATTATTTAGGATATATGTATGTCCATATATAATATATAAGGAGAATACTGAAGATTTCTTCATATTAATACTACCTATATCAAATACTGAATATCTCAAGCTATTATGCTAAACTAATTCTCAGAGGACTTTATAAATGTATAGCTGGAAAGAGAAGAGGTTTAGTTAAAAGAGAGGAAAATCCTTTAGCTATATTTTAAATTCAGCAGCAGGCAGTAGGGGAGGAGGAATTGTTTTTAAAAAAATTAATGAGCGGGGAAGGGCCTCACATCCATATATATGTATATATCTTTTTAGTTAAAATATTCACGTATCATGACACGTATTATTCTAAAGCATGTGCAAATCAATAGAATCTAACTAAAGCTAAACTTAGACTTCAATGCAAAATAACTAAATACTGTCAACATTTTTAAAAGACTAATTTGTCTTTGAACAACAACCTTAAAAATTGCTTTTACTTATTTTTTCATGATACCGTATTTGATTTTGGAGTTGAAATATTTCAAATTTTTAGGTGACAATTTTAAGTCTACCTGTGATTATAAAGGAGTCCCAAACATTGGTTCTAGTTTGCGTCTTCTATTTCTATCAGCATTATTAGAACTTGCACAGAGCCACACATCCACCAGCCCATGCTTTTGGTTTCAGTGAAAATTATACCTGGTGATAACTGGAAATTTTATTTCTGTTTGATTTGGTTCCCCCAGGTAGGCGTACTTATATAGCCAATGGATTCTTTTCTTCACTGAATTTTCTTGTTAATTGTAAAATTATTAATTCAGTGCCTGGTTGATTGAAGGAGTGACTAATTGCTTTGGATTGATTTTTTATTCAAAATGAAAACAACCATACTAGATGAGTTTTTACTCATTGAATTTTTCATTTTCAATAGGATAGGATATTTTATAAGCCTAATCACACAGCAAATCAAATCAATGATTTTATTATGCTCCATGCTAAGTCAACCATTCGGTTTTTATAAACTGTTATGTCACTTCACCTGGAGGAGTGGTTCTCAAACTTTAGCGTGCATCAGAATCACAAGAAGGGCTTATTAAAACAGATTTCTGGGCCTAACCTTTACAGGATCATATTTAGTAGGATAAGATTCAGTAGCATATTAATACTATCCTAGGGGGTGGGGCTAATAATGTGCATTTCTAACAAATTCCTGTGTGATACTGGTGTAGTTGGTCCAGACACATTTTTTGAGAACTAATGACCTGCAGTTTTACCATAGAGGGTTGAGATGAGAGGTCTAGAGTCAGATCCTGACTTTGCTACACACTGACTGAGTGGTCAAGGGTAAGTTATTTAAGCTCTCTCAGCTTCTGCAACCTAATCTGCTATTAATTCGGTCCAGCAAAAATGAATTTGTCCTGTGTGGTGGAAATTCAGGCACAGTTCCTTCCTTCAGGGAGCCAAGAATTTATTAGCAGAGGTAAATATGTCAAGAAATAAATTGCAATAAAGTATTGTAAGGGCAACAAGAGATTTATGTAAAAGAGCACAAAAGTGGGGGGCAGGGTAAGAGTCATGCAGTATGGGTTTGAGAACAGTTCTACCATTTACAGGCTGAACAACTTCAAGCAATTGCTTTATTTTCCCTAAGCCTCCGTTCCTTTATTTGAAAAACTAGTAATACAATTCTCAAGGGTTGTTGTAGGAATTAACTGATATAAAGTGTGTAATGTACTGAGTATAGTGCCTGGCTCGTGTTAATTACTCAATGAAAGGTAGTCAGCACTGTGAGAACAATCTCTAAGTTCTCTTCCGTGGAGATGGGAAAGGTCTTGACGGTTACCCAGATAAATTATGAAATGTTTGCATACTCTATTATGAATGTTGAGAAGTCTAAAGATTTATTTATTTTAAACTCTAGAACAGTATACCTGCAATTATGAGTGACTAATTTTTTATCAAAGTCAAGAAGGATAGGAGATTAAAATATTGCAAGTGTTTCCTGAAGTCCAGTGTACTTTTCCAGAGGCTTAAGTTCTGCTTTACACAAAGGGCAGTGAATTTCTGGCATTAATCATATGCGAGATGTGTAGAGGCATAAAATAAAATACCTTTGCCAAGTGTAAATACAATTCAGGTAACAGAACCTCTATTGGTTATTATTGGAAGCAAAGATATATGGGTTTTATTTCCAATCTTTTGAGCATAAGGCTAACTGATCTTTCACCAGAGTACCCCTTAGTGCAATGAATCACAAACCTTTTTGTCTCAAGCCCCCTTTAAGTCTTAAATATTTTGGGGCCACTCAAAGAGCTTTGGATTATGTACATCACATATATCAATATTTAATATAGTCAAAATTAAAACATATGCAAAAATGTCTTATTCATTCATTCACTTAAAAAAGAACAATAAACTCATTATATGTTAACATAAATAATATTTTTATTTAAAAATTAACTCTTTTTTCCCCAAACAAAAAAATAGAAGAGTGATATTGTTTTATATTTTTGGTTTTCTTTAATATCTGGTTTAGTAGAAGACAGCCAGATTCCCATATCTCTTCTGAATTCAGTCTGTTACAGTATGTTGTTTTGGTTAAAGTATGTGAAAAAAATCCAGGTTCACACAGATATGTAGTTAGAAAAGAGATAAGTTAAGTTTTAATGGCCCTCACAGATAATTTTGGATATCTTCTTTCTTATTACACCAACACTCAACAAGTAGTAATTTCTTAAAAGTTAGCTATAATGTGGAATATGGAATCATATTAAGAAACTTTTCATACTCAAACCATTGAAACCCATTGGACTATAGATTTTTTTCGCCCATACATGACTTTGTATTATCATGAAGTGATAATTTTTAAAACATTAAGTGGATTATGCAGATTTTCCAAATGTTAACACATTTCATTACACAATATCAAAAAAACTACGTTTGCTAACATCATTACCAATAAGATCAGTAAATCTTTGTGTATTGAGAAGCTGTCAAGCTCACAGTGGCAAATAAAAGTTTCCTAAAATTCTGATTTTTCACTTGGAATCTCATATTATTATTGGCAACCAAATACCGTCAGTTGTATCTTCGAAGTGACGGGTGCAGTTTATTCATTTTCAAGAAAATGTCTACCAAATACTCACATCTAAATAACCGTTGTTTGTCAGTTATTCTTTCAAGTGTAAATAACGTTGCATGAGAAAAGTGGCTAGTTTAGCTTGCAACTCAAACAATGGCACAAGTATTTTTTGACATATTTATAGATATACAGCAAACGTGCTTTATGTGTACTTCTGATTTCATTACAAAGAATATTTAAAAGCTATGTGTTCCAGGGTCCAGATTTGATAAAGTTAATAATTCTTACTGCTTCATCAAGGACATTCTTAAATTCTTTTTGCTGTGAATGTGTGGCAGAGGACCATCCAATAACTTGCCTTGATTTATGCTAATGCACAAGCAGTTTTATTCACCATTGCTTTTGCACCATCAGCTCAAACATCCACAGTGAAAAGGACAAATAATGTCTTAGTATTATTATAAAATAGTTTTGATCTCATGGACACCCTGAAAAGGTCCTCAGCCCACACTTTGAGAACTGCTATCTTAACAATATGAAAGTCTCAAGTTGTTAATATGATCAATAAGTAAAAGTAAAAGTTGAAACTCTCCTTTTGCTTTGTTTTTTTAAAGAGTGAAAATACACTTTGCAATTATGTATTGCTTTGCTATCAGATCATGAATGGATTATTATGAATAATAACACTTAGGATTTTGATTTCATGTAGAACTGAGGAATAGGTACTTTGTTTTCTTATACTGTCATTCAGGAAGGGGGTATAATTTTGAGCAAAGCAATTCAAACACTTAATGTTGGAGACCTGGGGCCAGGAACTTAATTTTCCATGTATTCTCCAAGAAAGGGATGGGAATACAGAAATCAAAATGATACTCCAGAAAAATGGAAAAATGAAACACACTAGGAGCTAGATTAAGTTCCAAAACTTCCATAAAGAAGTTTTCCATTATTCAGAAGATGACCAGCTTCTAGGAATTCAGATGAAGAAATCCTTCACTGGGGATCTTTTGGGTCTTTAAGTTCACAATTTATATGGAAATAATCTTTAATTATATTATCTCTGTGCCATAAGCAAAACATCATAACACTGTTTTCAAAGTGCTGTACAGTCTTTCTCACATGGTTTACATAGGCAACAATAAATATTTTCTCTATTGTTTATCATTATTCTCAGGCTGGAGGATTTCAAAGTCTTGTTGAAAATGGAAAAACAAGTTGAAAACCATCTTCACTTTCTCAAAATCTACAATACAAAAAAAAGGAAAAGATCTGTAATTTAAGTATTTACAGTAATTAATTTATTTAAGTACCCTGGACAGCTGCTTAAGACACAGAGCAACTAGGAGAGTGACAACCTTTTGAAGTTAAATCACTACTTGTTATTAGTGATTCATAATCAAAGGCATATCTCAAAGAGATGATAACTACTGGAGAATTAATCATTTAATATAGAATTTAAAATAATCTTGTCCAAGAATTATATCCCGACTGTCAGATATATATTTGATGAAAGTTCTAGAAGCAGCAGCTTCTTGGCTGACTTATTTATAGAGACAACTTTTCAGAATTTGTGTCTCAGGGGAATCAAGAAAGAATGTGTGTCAGAGAAATTTTATGTGTACTTTTACAACAAGGTAAGACACTAACATAACTCTTTTAATTTTACTTATCTTGACTGAGAAATGTTTTCTTCTAAAAAGTGATTTGTGTGGTCATAGCCAAAGAAAACTATAAACTTGAGGAAGATTCATTGAACATTATAACTTATCACATATGAGGGAATACATCTAAAACAATTGTTCAACGTTTTGTCAATTTTATTTTGTTTTATTTTGGAGAACAATACAAAGTATGTCTACTTGGAAATTTCCTTGTTGCCAAAGATCTTGGCTTATTATGATTTCCTCAATTTTAACTTTTTCTAAAAAGAAATATTGAACATTATAGAAGTAAAATGCACTATATATGAAGTTACTTCAGCTTTGTGTAACAAAAACCCAAATTAATAATTGCTTATATACGATAGAAGTTTATTTCTCTCTTATGTAAATGTTAGGAAGTAGACGATCCAAGACAGATGTACTCTATATTGTCATGCAGGAACCTGGCTCCTTTTATCTTGTTGCTCCACCATGCCAAGGGTGTTGAACTAATCCATACAGTTGAAGATGATCAACTACCACATCCACATTGTAGGCAGCAGGAGAGAAGTACCAGGAGTGAGGGAGAGAAGGGCATGGATCATCCCCTTAAGAACATGTTTTGTAAATGGCACATACTACCCTTACATCTCATTTAGCAAAACTTAGTCACATGGGTCCATAAATGGGTGCAAGATAAGCTGGGAAATGAAGTCAATGTTATAAAGAGTCACATGGCCAGATAAGAATCAAGCATTTTATTACTGTAGAAGAAGGGGACAGTTCAATTCAAAAATCCACTTGGAATTAAGAGACAAACAGAAATCCACTTAATCTGAAACTAAAATATTAGAAGTAACTCTTCACTGAAGTTAATGAGGATTAGTTTCCAACAGTATTTATTTGAAATCTAATAATAACCACTTTCTTAAGTATTCACCAATGAAGCCAGTAAAGATGCATTTCTGATTGCCATTGAAGCCAAAGGGAAAGGGATATAGGAGTGAAGTGTGGTTATATTTTTCCTTTTGTTAAAAGGGAGAAGATGACAAGTTTTTAAGAATTCCAGCGTAGTAAGAAATTTTGTATTGCGAGGTGTAATTTTCATTGGATTTATGACATAGAATTAAACCCAAGCAAATGTGCAGATACTGTTTATTCAATAGTAATGTGGTCAACTATTGTTCCTTTGGCCCATATTCAGAATATGAGGGAGGGGTATCAAGGATCAGGATTATCCGATCACCGTGTTTATACCCTGGGATTTAGAGGGAACATGGACTCTAGGAAGCCTCAACCACCCCATCCATTGAGGCAATGGCTGCAGGCATTCAATGGTCTGAGAACGAGAGAACTCCTGTTAGTGATCTCAGATGCCTTACTATTTACCATCTGGGTCTGCACAAAGGCAAGATATATCTGTAGAATACCTTGTTCCCTCCAACCATTCTCTACAAAACACTCTCTTACCTTCCAGTTGAGCCTATTTTAAACTTTTATCTAAACTCCAGGTTTCTTTTAAAGCATATTTCAACATTATATACACTATTATTACCATTTGAAAGTTACAGAGAAACTCAGATATTTTAACAACAGTTTAGAAGGGTCCATATTCGGCAATGGATGTTAGGGGTCAGGAGAGGGAAAACTTGAAATCCAACAACTGAATTTTAACCTGGCCAGGGTCTTGAGCAAATTACTTAATCTCTCGGGGAAGAATCTTTTCACTCATTTCCTCTCTACGATGCATGAATTTATGTCAACCAATCCCCCCTGAAGTCCTACTATATGCCAAGTATTCTTTCAAGCAGCAGGGCTGCAGCAGGCTATAAAACAAAGCCGCAGCTCACATGGAACTTTTGCTATAGGTAAAAAGAAACAGCAATGAACAAATATCTGTAAAGGTTGGAAAAGACAACTTCACAGAGTTGTTATAAGGATGAAATAAGGTAAACAACCTAAAGTGTTTAGCCTTGTGTCTGACATGCAAACACACTTCTAGGTGGAAGCTATTATTGACGGTATTACATGGATTTGGGAGTATTATGAATCAAAAAATTTGAGTTTGCAATAATAGTCTAAAATACCATGTCTAGTCTGCATTGAAGGTGTTATTCGTATTTTCTAATTCCTATTTTATTTTAAAAAAACCCAATTCCTGCAATATCTAGTGGAAAATAATCCCACATTAAACTAATTTGTACCTCCCCTCTCTTATTTCTGATTTTTCAGAGTAAAATATATTTTTTAAAAAATCCATAAAGAATTAATGGTGTTAAAATGGGTAAAGAAATGAAAATGAAAAATTAATATTTCCTGATCTACTACTAGTCAGGTACTGTGTTAGGCATTCTATACACATGCTCTCTTTTAACCCTAACAACCCAGAAAGTACATATTATTAGCCCCACATCTACAGATTGAAAAACTTCATAAATTGCAACAGATTCCAGTAAATATTTGGAACAACTAAAGAAAAAGAAAAAGAACAACAACTAAAATGGCTTATATTTTTTTAGTTGCTAGTTCTTGTTTTAGAAATAATTGGCCACATGTATTTTTCCTGTAAGAAACAAAGGAATGTAATATCACCCACCACACAGAGAAGATAAGTGACAGTTTTTATATCTTAATAATCAATTGTCCTAAAATAAGTCAAGCTTTTTTACTTTCCATATTAAGGTCATTCAATGATGATATAAAATGGTCATAACACTCAAGTTCAATTAGGAATGCTCGTAGAAATTTTAGGGTTTTTTTTTTTCCTATTGGGTAATGATAGCAATGGTATCAGTTGTTCTCAAAGTGTGGTCCCCAGACCAGCATCATCACCCTCTAGGGAACTCGTTAGAAATGCAAATTCTCCACCCCACCTGTTCAATAAAAGGCTCTGAAAGGGGGCCCAGCAATCTGTGTTTTAACTCGCCCTCCAGGTGATTATGATGTACTCTCAAGTTTGAGGGCCACTGGCATGGATAATTATTGGTAACCAATAAACAATGTTACAGATAATTTAATACCATTTTTTCTGAGGGAGGAGTCTCTCTCGTTAGTCTAAAAAAGGTTTGTCATTGGTTTCTTCCTGTGAAAACAGAAAACAAGGTATTCCTTGAAAGACTCAAAATTTCGAAATATTTCCAAATATCACCAATTTGGGAGCTGCACAGAGAGTAAAACTGGAGCAAATATTTCAAAGGCAGCCAAAGTCCCATTCCCTTTCTAAATTCTTCTGCTTCTGAAAGAGTAGGGAATATATTGCAAGGACTCAAGCTCTTGAAAGCACAGAAGAGAAAACCAAAAGAGTGAACACAGAGCTCTCACAATGTGCTTCACAGGCTAACTTTCCCACCTGGAGGGCCAGAGGAGCAGGTCCTGTTCAATATGTAGGAGGCCAGAGAGAGGGATTGGTTTGTTAAAGCTGTCACTGAGATTAGAGCTTCCCGAAGCTCCTGTCCTAACATCAAGTCAATTTCTTGCTAAACTCATTCTCATTTTAAATGGGAAAAAGATTAGACTCTTGAGTGCTTGGGGAAAAATATAAAACTGGCTCGTAGGAAAGCTTTCTTTTTTAAAAGAAAAATTCTCTCAGCCTTCTGAACTCTGAGATAGCTTAATAAAAGTAACGGAAAAGACCAAAACCAGAGGAAAAAAATGAGACTAAGAAAAAGGAAGCCAGATCCCTCTTATAGTCAGTGTTCCTTAAATATCAGGGAAAGAAAACATCTTCAAAGTCCCTACAGAGGCACTGTTGAGACAGAGGAAGAGACTTACAGATAATTCAACATAATATTTGGGGACTTGAACTTCAGAATAACACAGAAAACACATGACATACAGAGGCGGACCTGTGCTGAACGTTCAAGGTCGCCATATTTCTCACATGCGCACTTGCCCTTCTGGGGAGTGGATGACCTTCCCACCATCTAATCAGAAACTTCTCCGACAGAGATCTGTTGTGAGACATAACTGGAAGGGAGCAAAGAAAAGTAAATTTTATTTTCATACAGATGTAAAAAGTCGTCAAGAAAGGACTCCTGAGGGTTAAATTATCACCCCGATATATTCACCACAAAGCTAGGGCTTGCTCTACAGTGTTGAGAAATGAGGCTAAAGTGGGAGTCATTGAAGCCAAGTTTCCGGGTTACTGATTTACCTGAATGGGCCACTGGTGAACAATTTCCATGAACTAAACTGGAGGAAAGTTCAAGTGCTCTTGAAGCAGGTGGGCAATGTAGACTTTAGCCAAAAACCAGAATTTGGTCAAGTTAGTTACTGTCACTGGGAATTAAATGCTAAAATGCAGATAGGAGTGCAAGAGGTTTTAGGGTTTGTGTGGGATAAGGATGAGTAATAATGCCCATGACAGATAAAGAGAGGTGAAGCAGGATAGCAGGATCTGGCAAGGAAAGACTTTAGACCAGGATATAAATCTGAGATTTGTGAAAGGAAAATGGGAAGAAACAGAAATGGGCATGGAGAGTCTCAGACTGTGAAACACCGGAGAGTTAGATTGTGTGTCAGAGGAATTCCACGTTGGGCAGAAGTGGTCAGGCCCTGGTAGCCCCACCATGCTCAGTCGTTGTTTGAGGACCACCAGGGAAGAGCATGGTCTTGGTTCAAAAGTTGCAACATACTCTGAAGGCACTGCCGTAGGAGGCCGTCAGCTATCTGCATTCTTCACAGCTGAATGGCAAGATCTTTCTTGAAGGGAGATCCAAGCAGTACACTTCTATGGTGGCCACAGGCCACCTCTGTGCTATATGGATCCACTTCTCCATATACATTCAGGGGAAGCCCTCCAAGATTCCAGTGGGTCTCTCTTCCTAAGACAAACTACAGTCCTTCTTGCAACTGGTATGTATCATTGTCCTTCTCCACTCTTCTCTCTAAATTCATCCTGCCATCAGTCATCACCTCTGCTGGTCTTGGTGGTTTTTCAAAAGTGTATCTTTCTCTGCTGCAGATAGCGTGGACTTCATTCAGAACCCCAGGGGCCCTCATGGAGATTCTCCAACTAGGTTTTGCCATAAACTCCACTATATCTTTTCCACCACTGACATTTTCAAAATCATAAAGTCCGCTTGATCATATATGGTCCAAGCAGCAGGGCGGCCTGCACATGCAGTCTGGACCTGCTACAGAGCCTGGTCCCCTGCTGTTTGGGCTGAAGCAGTATTCCTAAGTATGGAATGTGTTGATTCTAGAACCCTAAGAAACTTACCAGGCACTGTGTTTCTTTCTTTGTTGTAGGGTATACAAGATGCAGCAATTTTTTTTTCCACTTTGGAGGGGATATCCCAGCATGTCTCTGACTTCTGGGTCCTAAAATTTTACTGATATGAGAGGCTGCTGAATCTTCATATGGTTTATTTCCTGTACTCTGGAGTACATGTGTCTTACCAAGGCAGTCAGTATGCTAGCCACGTCTTACTCAACCTGCCTGATCTGCACAATATCATAAATGCAATGGGTAAATGTGATCTTCTGAAAGATATTGGGTGGTCCAGATCTCTTAGGACTATATTATAACAGAGTTTACATAGCCCTGGGGAAAACTATAATATGTATTTTTGTCCACACCATGTGGCACAAAGTGAACTGTTTCTGTTCACCTTTCTTGATTAGGATAGAAAGTAAAACACATTTGTCAAATCAAAGGGTGCATGGCATGTCTTGAGGTCCTTGCCAAGGTGCAATCCTATAATCCAGGAGAGTACCCCTAAGTCAATAAAGTTTCCTTTATCCAGCCTTATGTTCTGGCCCCCTTTGTCACATGCCCTCAAAAACCAATCCCAGGGATACTTCCCCAGCTTCTGCTGGGATATGCTGGCAAATTTTTGTAGCAAATTTAGAGTATGATTGCTTCTCTATTATCAGGCTCAGCACATCTCTAGCTGGGTTATGCTGAGACTTGATCCTAGTTATCAGCATGGCAACCAGAGTGGTGGGGTCAGATCTTGAGGGGAAGCCCCTGCTGCCTTGCTGGGAAGAAGCCCCTGTAGTGTTTTCCCAAATGGGGAGAGTTCTAGATCTTAATAGAGATGAGCAGGCCCCCTACAGAGGCTCTAAACTTTCAGAGGATTCTGGGGAGCCGAAATCTTTAAGGGTAGCTACTCTGATGCCCCCATCCCATATGTCAACTTCCTGATTTTCCAAATCAGTGCCCTGATCATTCAACCTGCCTCCACTGAGCATTCAACCATCTGAAGCTCAGGGTTTTAAGTCCCTAGTTTGGTTTTTGGGGTTTTTCTGCTTTCCCTCTGCAGAAGATAAAGACTGCTTTTGAAGCTGCCAAAGAGATCCCCTGGACTTCTCCCTTAGTTTTCAGTTTGTTAATTGCCTTTAGATTTTCATTATTCTTCTGTTGTATTTCAATTCAGTTGAATAACAGCAAGCCAAATGCATTGTCCTTGTGTGCATTATTCTCCACCCATCTCCTACTCGGCACTTTTCAAAGTCCTGAGTCATTGTTGCAATCAGGGTGTTCTCCTCCACCGCAAACTTGTCCTAGGTCACCACCTTGTGCCAAGGACTATACATGCCCTGCTTACCACCCGAGATGGGCGTCCTCATTGCCAGATGAGTGCTGAATAATCCAGGCCCAAAGTCTATCTTTATCAACAGTTTGGGTCCCCTAGGAGGCAGATGCTGAGACAGAGTTAGGAATGCACAAGGTTTGTCGGGGGAGGTAACACCTGTGTAAGGTAAAGAGGAAGGAAGCAGGACTGGACAGGGAAAGCTTCAAGACAAGATGCAGATCTGAAAGTGTGAAAGAAAAGTTGGGCAAAGCAAATTGGGAGAGTGTCAGAATGCCATACAGACCTGACCAAGCAGTGGCCAACCCACTGAGAAGCTCCCAATTAAAAATTGCCCCTGGAGGAGTACAGCATTGGGCAGAAATGGCCAGGCTCTAGAATCCAGCCGTGCTCAGTCATTGGCAAAGGGCTGCCTGGGAACAGCCTGGCCTGGGCTCAAATGCCGTGGTGGACCCCAAAGTCACTGCAACTGGAGGCTGGCTGTCAGCTGAGTGTCACTCTTCCTTAGCTGCCACAGTTATTTAATTAACAAACATCTATTTCTTCTCATTTTGAAGAACAATGGTAGGTTTGACAGGAAATACAGAGTGAATAAGTATGGTTCTTGCTATCCAAGGAGCTGGCAAGGGGAAAGGCCCCACACATCACAACAAAGGGACCCAAATTGCAAAGTGACAGGGGACACCTGTTATTTTTGTCTGTTCAGCATCCATTGCGCTTGTTATGCAAACTGTAACTCAGTTTTCCTTCGAGGGACCACCCCTCTCTGCTCACATGGAAATGTCCCACCATCCCCGTCTTCACTCACCCCCGTCACCTCCAAGGGAGGGCATGACTCACACCTGGTCACTCAGGACGTTTGTTGGAGATACGCTTTTTTCCTCACTGGTGTTGCTTGTTGTAAAGATGCCCTGAGTCTGGAGTTATCAGAGAATACGACACGAAGAGAACCTGCCTAAGAATGAAGCCAAGTGGAAGGAAAGCAGAGCTGAGAAAAAGAACTTGAGAAACTGGATTTTGATGACACATTTGGAGCCCTTGGGTCCCTCCAGACTTTGAGACCTAGATCTGCTCCTAAACTTTTCAGTTTTGTGAGCCAATAAAGTGTCTCTTTGGGTTCAGGCTGTTTGAGATGGGTTCAGTCACTTTCAACTAGAAGAGTCTTAATACAAAAAGGTAGAGAAAAGACTGAGTTGGGAACAGCAGTATGTTCTAAGGCATAATCCTCTTTAATATGGGTCCAAGAAGAGTCATTTAATATTAGAATTAGGAAAGACCTCACATAGCGTCTAGTGCCAACCCAGTGCCTTTAAAAGAGAGTCAGCAGAAGTTGAATGACTCACCCAAAGTCACAGAGCCACTTGGTGGCAAATTACATTTTGATTATAAGTCTTCAGTTTCTAGGCCACAGTTATTTTCGCTGTAACACCCTACGTCCCTTGAGAGAAGGGAGATTATACAATGTAATTCGTAGAAGTCACAGAAACAGGAAAAAAATTAATTTATAAACAATAGCAGTCTGCTAATGCTAATTTAGCATTTAATGCCAGTAATCCTGGATAATGTGCCTTTTGAAGAGTAGTTACTAACATGAGCTTCGTACTATAATTCAGCATTACTCAGTGAGGACAAAATCAAAATATGCACTTTTGAACAAAGTGTGAAAATGTTTAATCCTTATTAATTTTTCTTTTTGTGACTTGCCTGAAATGTTTCTTTTTTGTGTGTAGCACGTTTCTATTCTTTAGAACTTATTTGTAAAATCTGGAATGTTGTAAGAGGAAAACCATTTTGGAAAATTAAAAAGAATTTTTTCTAGTGCATCGTTATTTACCTAATTATTGTAAACAATGTTAGAGAGACTGTTCTGTCTTGAGAATGCCACCACCTTATTGTTATAATGTATTCTTATAGCAGCGTTTTTAAAAATCAGCATTCTTAGGTTTCAAGGGTTAAATCAAAAGCTAAATTTTTGAGTGATGACTGTGTCCACATAAAATACCTTAAGGAAAAGGTGAAGCATTCATACATTTATGAGTAATCGATTCTTTTATAATTTTTTATTTTCTAGGAAAGGGCTTATAAACTGTCTGGGGCTTTCTATCTCAGAGAAGATTTATTTGTAGGCTTTCATTTGTTTTATTATTTTAATTTTAAAATGTATTTGGAATTTTTCATATGCATATTTTTTTGATATTTTCCAGATTTTTCTAAAAGTAACATTATGATCAATCACTTGCTCACCATCACACATTTAGCTTAGTGTATCAGTTTTACATACTGCAAAATGGAAACAGAGAGGAGCAGATCAAGTTGAAGAGGGCAGCAAAGAGAGTCCATTATATATACACTCCACTTTGCAACTCTCTGGGCTTCTATTTTTTAAGATAAATTTGATTTCAGGAAATTCATCGATAATACTCAATTTAAAGCTTCAAGGAGTCCCATGCAAATCTTCAGATTGAAGATGTCATAGTTGCAAAACGATGCACCTAAAATGTATACAAAAGTGCCATCATTGCAAACAGCTAGTTAAAAAAATATTGATGAAGAAAAGCAAAGAAACAAAACTTAAGCATATTGATAAGAAAGGAGGAAAGTTGTATCTTGGTATTTTGCTATTAAGGAAAGCCTGTTTTTTTGCCTCCTTGCATTCAATAAATTCATTTATACATTCAAGTAAAATTCACTGAACATCTATGGTCATTCAGCACAGTAGATGTGGAGATCCATGGACCCAATCCTGATGCTTGAGGAGCTTAAAGAAGCAGGGAAGACAGGCACATAAACAGATGACTAGGATACCATGTGAGAGATGTTGCAGTCGAACTTTGAGATGATTGATGTGAAAACAGAGATGAGAAGGTGAAGGTGACCTGGGCAAATGGAAGGGGGGATAAAAGAAGACTTCGTGGATGAGGAAATCAATAGGAATCTAACAGGTGTAGAAGAAAAGGCCATTCCAAGTCAGCAGTTTCTAGTAGGTGAATGGGAGCACATATGTCACATACAGGGAATGGAACATGGTTAGAGAGCAGCAGGGTCTGGGGTGGGACATGGAGGTGAAGCAGCAAAACAAAATGAGCAACAGGAAATTAAATTCAGGTGTGCAAGATAGGCAGGTGCCAGATTTTGAAGACCTTGAATGCCAAGCCATGGAATTTGGATTTCATCTCGTTGTCCATAAAGAGTCATCAAAGATGTTTTTATTTAATTTTAGCAAGATCATGGTGTGATCATATTATAATATAGATATAAAGTCTGCAAGATTGCGGAAGATAGATAGTGGGGAAAAAGACTGAAGCTATGGACCCATTTAGAAAACTATTCCAATACAAAGTGGCATGATAATGAATGCTTGAACTGGAGTAATGCAGTGGGACATGCTAAGTTGAGGTGCCTGGGGGAATCCAGGTGGAGCTAGCCGGTATACCACTGCTATGTGGTCAACAGCTGAGGACAGCATCCAGCTCCTGAGCCTCGCTGAAGACCAGCATTCAGGGTACAGAGGAAGACCAGTCAAGTCTGTGTCAGCTATAAACCACAGAAAGCTGTAGTTTTTGTCATAATTGTCTTCTGAGTAGCTATCCACACACAAGAAAACATTTTTGAGCTCATATAGCTCTCATTCAAGAATAGATGCCCAGAGAAAGCAGGTGACTTGACTCAACCACACAGCTGTTAGGCGGTAGAACGCAGAACCAAATCCAGACCTCTAGGCCAGTGAACCCCACTGGACAAAACCAAAAGAAATGTAATCTAATGTCTGAAGTAATTAATGCATCCAACTTGCTGGGCCTCAACTTCTTCCTCTGTGAGAAACTTGTGGATGGGGTGATCTCAAAACTCCCTTCCAGCTCTGAAATTCTATGATTTGTGCCTCATGAATGAGCAAAACCTAGCATTCTAATCCTGGTATACTACATCCAAGCTGAGTGAATCTGCATAAGTCACAAATCTGCTGAAGCCCAGTTTCCTCGTCAGTACAGATCGTTATGAGGATTCGATTATCGTAGCCATGTGCTTTACATCTATCACAGTGGTTGTCAGGGAAGTGCAAATTAGAACAGCGTGATGCTACTACATAGTCTCTAGAAAGGCTGAAATGTAGATGACAGAAAAGACCAAGTGCCAGCAGCTACGTGGAGTAACGCTCAGTCACTGCAGTGGGATTGTGGGCTGGGACAACCATGTTGGAAAACTGGCGCTGTCAAGTATCCAAACAACGTGCACCCCCTGTGACTGGGCATCTCCTCCTTAAGGCGGTGCCCACTGGAAACACATGCATCGATTAACCAAAAGTCATGCATGAGAAAGTTCATGTAATACTAATCATATGAACCTGTGAGATAGTAGAAATTATATATATTGGTCTCCGCTCCTGGTTCCTGACACAGGGATCCTAAATCTCTTATAAATTCCTAAGTGATAAGAACACTAAGAACATCTTTTGTTCTAATGAGGTGACTCTGGGTGGGCTCCTGGAGGGGGCTGATTGCTAGAAAGACCAAGCCATGATTAGAAGCCTGGAATTTTCAGACCCATTCCCCACTTCTCTAGAGAGGGGAGAGGGGCTGGAAATGGAGTTAATGATTGATCATGCCTATGTGAGGAAACCTCCATAAAATCCCAACAGTATGGGGTTTGGAGAGCTTCCAAGTGGATGAACACATCCATGAACATGAAGGGTGACACACCCCAACTCAATGGGGATGGAAGCTCCTGTACTTGGGACCTTCCCAGACCTCACCCTATGTATCTCTTCATCTGGCTGTTCGTATGTCTCCTTTATCGTATCCTTTAATAAACCAGTAAGCACAAGTAAGTGTTTCCCTGAGTTCTGTGAGCTGTTCTAGCAAATAGTCGAATCCAAGGGGGAGGAGGTCATGGGAACCTCTGATTTGTAGCCAAGTCGGACAGAAGTTGTGGGTAACCTGGGGAGCTACTACTTGCGATTGGTGTCTAAAGTCGGGGACAGCCTGGTAGGACTGAGCCCTTAAACTGTGGGACCTGATGCTATCTCCAGGTAGATAGTGTCAGAATTGAGTTGAATTGTGGGACACCCAGCTGGCGTCACAGAGAATTGCTTGGTGTGGGGAAAAAAATCCCACACATTTGGTGAGTAGAAGTGTCAGAAATGAAGTGTTCTATGGGAAAGTAAAAGAGAAAGGCACAGGAGGAGAATGTAGGCTTTTCCAGAACAGAGCCCCAAACTAGAAATGTCCCCCAAACCCATTGACAACAGAATGGATGAATAAGTCAAGGCATAGTCAAGATAAAATGGCGACGAAGGAACCACAATGACATACAACATGGCTAAATCTTCCCAGCACCAGGTTGAGCAGAAGAAGTCGGACACAGAATAGTACATACAGAACGTTTTCATTTGTATAAAGTTCCAGAACAGGCAAAACTGCTCCATGCTGTTAGAAGACAGGAAGGGGTTACCGTCAAGGTGGGAGAATGCGTAGCTTCAGGAGTGCCGCCAACGTTCTATTTCTTGATCTGGGTGCTGATGATACAAGCATAGTTTGTAAAAATTCATGGAGTTATACACCTATAATTTTTGCATGTACATTATACTTCAATAAAAGTTCTAAAACTCTTCAACATTATCTTTCTCTAGACATCCCTAGGTATTTACCTTCTAGGTATCCATGTAGTATCTCTATTACTATGTATTACCTCTCTATAGCGGCATATCCTTCTGATTAGATTAGTCCTTTCTGTACAATAAATGGTTTGTTGAACGTGGAAAATCATCTGGATTTTTCCCCACCGGTTGTAACCAGCAGTGGTTCCTAGTGGGCGAATGCTAAACTCCACACAGCATTTCCAGTGGACCTGGCTCAGAGCCTTGCATGAAGAACTTGCTTAATAAATACCAGCGAAGGGGACATGAAATACTTGTCCCTGAACATAAAGACGAAAAAACCATAATCAACTAGGTTCTTAAGTGAATTGGCAAGTAAATCATTTTTTTAAGAGTTAACTTGAAAGCACCATATAAAAACATCCCATGCTCTGATATCCTTGTACACTGTATTCTATTTTCATCAAGATTTATTACATTATAGAAAATTAACATTGATTCTACTGTAAATGATGCTTTCTAGTTATTATAATCTGGTAGAAGTATGTCCTATTGATTGGATTACCATGTTAAAAATAATGCCCAGTTTTATTAATTAAAACATTGAGGCAGGAGAACCAATACTTAAAATTAGGTAATTTTTAAATGTAACACTGTCAGAGGTTTAAAGCCATGGAAACTAGGGGAAGAATAGTTGAAATAAGGGGCTGGCCTGGTGGCATAGTGGTTAAGTTCAGCACGCTCCACTTCGGTGGCCAGGTTTGGATCCCAGGTGGGGACCTACACCACACGGTAGCCATGCTGTGGTGGCACTCCACATACAAAATAGAGGGAGATTGGCACAGATGCTAGCTCAGAGCAAATCTTCCTCATCAAAAAAATAAAAATAAAAATAAAAATAAAAAAAGGTTGAAGAAAATGGTGACTATTTCAAATGCTGGGTATTTGGGATAGTATTCAAAAAAATCCAGGTTTCTTTGTTGAAATTTTCAGAGATAATTAGCATGTTTTCTTTCAGCTGGAGTTTGTATAAAATGAGTGAACTAAGATTGGAACTATTATTTTTCAAGCTTGAAAGAATGCTTAAAGTTTGTTAAATAAATTAAAATTTGTGGCTTGAATATAACAGTACCTAAATCTTCTAATTCTCTAGCCCATTTTCTTTGTCCAAATTACAATAAAAATGGAGGTTTGAAATCCCTGTGATTTATTTCCTTCTACTGATTTATATTTACAAGCCATCTCTAGGTGAGGGGAACCCTCCTCAAAAGCATCATTTTAAGTTTCTTGCAGGAAATAACCAATTTAACTACAATACATTCAAAAAGAGTGGACAATTAATGGTGACAGAGATAGCTGCATAGCAGCCCACCAAGAGGGAAGCCAACAAAAGATTAGAAATGTGAACACTTGTTTGCCTAAGAGGGGATTTAATGTGGTCACTTTACCTTAGTGTGGATTTTCCTCTTGAATGTGTATCATACACGTGTTGAAGGAAACATTCTGCTATTTAGCTGCCTTCAATGTTCAGTGGCCAGTGGACTGGTCTGGGTGGGGCATTTTTAGCAACTTGAGTTTATAGGGACCTAGACATAGCTTTATATTTAAATTTGAAGAAACTCTTTGGCTGCCTGCTTCCAATTGGCCACTAATTTCTGAATTGATGGGGACAGTCTAGTGCCATCCCTGCTCCCTCTCATGCTTCTTCCTCTTCCCCTTCTCATTCTCTGTTCTTTCTATTCATCCCACTGTCAGAGGCCTTAAGGAATATTTTTGTTTCAAGCCTTTATTTCACAACAGCTTCACTGAAGCAGGCTTCTCAAAATAAATAACACCCATCACCAGCCCTCTACCATTGTCTGACAGAAAAACACCAATTAAAAGAAGAAACAAGGTTAACATAAAAATTGCAGCTTTTAGGAAAACAACCACTAATTTTCAGTTTTAGAGGAAACCTGGGAGGAATGCATGTCTTGGTGAAAAGGAAATTGCAGCGTTAAAGAAGAAAATGAATAGCAGTTTAAAGTTGCAAGTCAAATAACCACCAGTACTGGAAAGTAATGGCAAAATAAAGGTTAAAAAAGAAGGTGACAGATAGGTTGATTAAAAATGATCTTAAAACTGAGCTTCCTTTGAACATTAAATGGAAAAATCCAAAGTTTGGATTGCCAACTGTTTACAAAGAAAAGATTATTCAGAAGAACTACGTGATTTAAACAATAACATCTTTCAGCTTCTTCTGGGAAGATTGGTAGATAATATGAAATTTAAACTAACATTTGGACTTTGTCCATTTTGTGCACAGTGAAGACATTTTTGGCATGCTATTTAAAATATTTTCATATCAGTTTATCATTCCAAAATATAGCGAAAACACACATCTGCGGTTGCTCTCTGTGTTAAAAGAAAAAAATGGAAAAGGCTGAGGCCACTTTACCTTATATAGAAATAAATAACAATTCCCTGTATCCATTTTGCCGTCATTTTCACCCTTTAATGTATGTAAAATGCAATTTTAAGAAATTCTTTGTAAGAGCACAATCGTCATGAAAACTTGGGCAAGTTGCTTCACCCGGGCTGAGGTTTAGTTCCCAAACCCAACCACAGAGGAACAGTGGAACCTGTTTCCTGGGTTACTGTGAGGACCTAGAATCTCCTAAATACCTAAACTGACTTAGGACAGTGTGTGCACATAGGACCAAAAATAAAGAGAAAAAAACCCAAACAAAATAGTGAGGCAATACTTACTGTTTATTAAATTACCAGCTATTAAAATATTTGTAACTGCTGGAAAAAAAAAATAAAAAGAATACGTGACAAAGACCATATGTGGCCTGCAAAGCCTAAAATATTTACTATCTGGCCCTTTACAAAAGTGTTCGCCAATCTCTGCTTTAAGGATTATCTTGACTACAATAGATATGTCTATTGAGTGTAAGTGAATAATATACATGGAATGCCAGAGACATTTAGATGTTCTCTGGGGTTACATAGCATTTACTAAGGTTAAAAGTTGATTATATAACCAAATTACAATTTCTTGTGTAAGTTCAAACGTTACCAAAATATTTATCAAAGGAAAGTATTCTAAAGTATGTCTGATGTTTGATGCTAGCAAATTGTTAATTAGGTTTGTTTTTTATTTTGTTTTTGTATTTCTTTTAAGCCTGGCCTATGAAGAACAAGACCTCCAGGAGCTAGCACACATGCATAGATGCCTCAAGGGCATTATTGCCAAATTAAGCCCATTCAGGGATGCACAGCTTCAGGCGGCACCAGCTGCATCGTGTTCTATGAGTATGATTATGCTTAGGGGTTGCCTTTTGAGCACAAGACAGTATGAATGAAGCCCCCTAAGTTGCTCAACACAACAGGAGTTAGGTACTGACCTAAACTCCTTTTTAAGTGGAATTTAAGTTAGTAAATAAGGAAGATACACAGTGCATTTTTATTTTGACAGAATATTAGACAAACTCCACCTTGATATCTTCTTGTGAAGAAAGAGAAATATAATTTAGATGCTAACGTAATACTTTTAAAAGGTTGAATATTTTTTCCAAAGATTTAAAGACCATTGACTGATGTATGCTAGCTGGTTAGGGGCCAGGGCAGTAGGGCTAGTGGCTAACCATAAGACAGGTGTCTTGGTCTAGGAAAGCTCAACTTTGTTTTGTTTTTTGAGTTTTTTTGCTGAGGGAGATTTGCCCTGAGCTAACATCTATGCCAGTGTTCCTCTATTTTGTATGTAGGTCACTGCCTCATCATGGCTTATGAGTGGCAGGTCCATGCCCAGATCCAAACCCACAAACCCAGGCCACTGAAGTGGAGAGCACCAAACTTAATCACTATGTCACAGGGCTGGACCCTCAACTTCATTTTAATCAATGATCTAAATGAAGACATAGAAGTTATGTTTATCAACATTGTTTATAACATAAAGTTGGGAGGCCTAGAGGATACTAGGCATGGTTTCCAAATGAAAATTTTAACAATGGACTAAAACTAAGCAAAACAATCACAGTGGAAATTGATCTTTTGCATTCAGGAACCCTCTCAATCATGACTCTTAACATAGGTATGGGTAATTGATTTTTGAACCTAAAAGTATTTGGGGTTCAAAAGACTCAAGGAATTTCAAAAAGATGGTTAAGTATGGAGAACAACAGTTATCCTTAAATATTTGACTTATTTTTTTCTTTTTTTAAGTAAAAGAGTGTAAGTTTGATACACTTTTCCAGAGGTAAAAATGTAAGGTGGAATTTAACTCGGAAGTTAAAAAACTAAAGGTCCTCAAACCAAGATCAGCCCACAGATCCGTTTGTTTTATTTACTGCCCTCCCCCGTAGTGTTTTCTCTAACACTTTTAATTAGTTACTCACAGATTTCACATAAATATCTGGATTTTCAGCTTCTCTTGAGTCACAGGAAGATCTGGCAACACTGGCCCCTCACTCCTCTGGCAGCATTCAGCTGGAGCAGAGTAGCACCTGCCAGGCACCACAGGCCCCACCACTCCCTATTGTTTCACACCTGGCATGCTGTATTCATTTATGTATGTGCCTGGCCCCTAGGTATTTGAATTTGAGTGGCTCTTGTAAAAGAAAGTGATGAAGAAATTCTCAAAAAATGGAATCTGTCACCAAATGTAGTGGGTTGCTTTAAGAGATGCTGAGCTTCCTGTCATGAAATGCAGCATTATTGAAGCACAGGTTGACATAGATGTTACAGAGAGGATTCTTGCATGGGGCTGGGAGTTAGGCTAGATCAATATTTATCAAATTTGTTTTTTTTAAAAAAAAAGAGACTCACAGTATTGTTTGCTTAAATTATTTTTATCCTAATAACTCTTAAACATCCATAAACATAACACTTGTGAGTTAAATTCTTATGTTTTAGCTTTGATTGTATAAATTCCCAACAAATATTTAAATTAAAATCCAAAATTATTGCTGTCAACATCTCTATAAAAACTTTTAAAAAACAAACATTTATGTTTCCAGATTTTTCTATTTATATTTGAGCATTTATGATGTGTAGACACAGGCTATGTTTACATTTCATCATCTACATAGTTTTGGATCAACACCTAGGCACTGTGCTTAGTTGGGACTGTAAATTTGGGGATGATTGCCACAGTCCAAGATTCCCGGGAAGCTAGGTCATTCACAACCAACATTCAGAGAAAAACAAGAAGAGGATCCTAATTATGTCAATTCATCCCAATTATGAATTTTGAAGAGCTGGTTTATACTATTTGAGATTCAGGTGCACACGTGTAGTTTCTTTCAAAAGAAAAGCTCTGACTCATTGAAATGAAGTCAACGGGTATTTGTAGTAAGTGCTTAATGAGCGGCCACCTTTGTCAGGACAAAAGATGTACAAGATAAAGTCTTTGCTCCTAAGGAGCATAGTCCCTCATTAAAGATAAGTCTTAAACAGAAGAAATCATTAAAAATAATAAACACACTATATAAGCAAATATACTACAGAATATGTATGCAGCCGACATATGGAGAAGGGAAAGATGAACACAAACTGATATAATTTGTGGAGAATGAGTAAAATGTGATAATACAAAGGAGGAGGAAAGATATTCTCCTACGTTAGGGAGAAGTTTGATCACTGAGGTCCTGAACCCTACTCAAGGTTGAAAGCACTGTGTTGGTTATCGATGAAAGTGATGATGTGAAGTAATGACAGCATCCTGAAGACCAGCCCAGAGCATCCTGCAGACGAGCGCAGAGACTAGCACTCTGATCCGGGTGGGGTGTGAAGAGGATCCCTCCAGGAGGCAACAGAAAGGAAACTATGATTTGTTTCAAAAGATGAATCCATTGCAGCTGGCAAAGGGGTGGTGTAGTAGAATGGTGACAAATCGAAGAGAAATGCCTTTTAAAGTTTGGAGGACTTTGAGCACGTGGTGTGCTGGCAGAAATAGTTGAATGAGCTCAGATTAGAGTCTGTTGCATTTCTTTTGGTATCATAGCCTTAAAGGGTAGAATTAGCCCCACAGGGAGGTGGGCTAGTTTTTCCTCAGAGATACAAGCAAAGAGAGAGGTTGAGTAAGGGTACAAATCTGGAGGTGGAAATAAGAGAAGCTGAGGGGATTTATGTTGTAATGTCTCTATTCTTTTCTTTTTTCAGTGAAGTAGGAAGCAAGGGCATCTACTGAGAATGAGTATGTAGGCTAGGGATGGAAGCATGGGGAATGAGGAAAATGCATGTAAGGAGTGCACTAGTTTAGGGATTCAAAAATACATAAATAAAATAAGGTTGCTACATAAGCAGAAATGAAATAGTGTGAATTTGTAGCTGAATCTGGTATCACAGCTTTGAGAATTTTCTCCAGCAACCTTTGATACAGAACCAAAAAAGGTGACAGTTGGTAATAGAGGCATAGCACTTTAAGGTGGTATCTCATATGTTACTGACATGATTGTTCATTTCACGAAGTCTAGCCTAGGTAAGGAAGCAAATAAAATCAGAATTGCTTGGATATGGGCTGGGAAGAAGGGAAGCGTTCGAGGGCACAGTGAGAACAAAGAGAAGAGCAGGGGGGATGAGGAAGTGAACAGGTTGTGTATCAAAAAAAAAAATTTCTGTATTCACGATGTACAGTGTGGAAGGCCTACGTGATAGCGTAGCCACAGGTGTGACTGTGCCAGGAGTAACTGAAGTTGGGTGACACCTGAACATGAGGAGCTGTGAGGTCAGGGAGTTGTAGGGTCATCACCTTGTGTACTGAAGCCATGGAAAATGGTGACAGACATAGGTTGTAGAGAAAGATGGAGGCTCTAGTGCTACCATCATTGAGGAGGCTGGAACAGCACCCTGATGGCCAGAACCTAAGGTGAGGAAGAGAGTGGTTTAGGGAGATGTCATGGATTCCAGAAGACGATTGTTGACTGGATAAAGTTAGGAGAATAACGGATTAGATGCAGTGGTGATTAAGGAATTGGTTGTCCCTTGTACAGAACACTTCATGTGTCTCTGCATATCCCCTTGGACCACTGCTTACTTCAGGAATTGTTGCAGTAACCAGCTTCCCACAGACATAATCTGACAGCACCTTAGCTCAAGTGTAACACTCAGCTCTTGCCTCCTACCCCAGGGCCTTTCTGACAATAAAATGTGGTACTCATTTATGTGCAATCTAAAAATAGAGAGAGTTGACACCGGTTGGGGCAATACTTGTTCAACACTTAGCTGATGGATACATGCTCCCCTTTTCCATTAGTTGAGCAAACCATTCTGAGGGTACTTCCTCTAAGGCTCCTCAGAGCATCTCCAGTTGTCCATAGCAGTGATCAGTTTGATAACACACCTTTGTATTGGCTTTCCTGCCTTCCTGAGTTCACCTCTCCCAGTTTCCCACCCTGTTCCCTAGGATTGCTTCTTAAAATATGCTAAGTGGATGCAAGGCCCTGTTGCAGACCTGCTTTCTTGGAGGAACCTAAGACCATTATCTGTAGGTAGAAGCCATCAAGTGAACAATAAGGAAGGTTTCATGGTCAAGTAAAAGTCAAGTTTCGGTTAGGTTCAGGAAGAAGGAGCCCTGAAAGACAGAGGAGGAGTTTATTACAGAATACAAGTTTTAAAGGAAACTTCTTGGAATGGGTGGCAGGTCAAAGCTAGAACAGGGCTGATAGAGATGAAAGCAGAGGAGGAAAAAAGAAGGAGGTGAGATATGAATCATATATGTTAAATAACGTCATCTCCTCTAGAGAATAAATATACTAATGACCATGAAGGGCACGTTTTGGACTGTTGGATTTATTGCTGCAATTTTACATTTGCCTTCCTTTTCATTTATCCCACTCTGGACAGAACATCAGACAGTCTCGCCCTGCTGGATATCTCTATTTCTTGCCAACATGCTGATGTCATCCTATATCCAGCCCTTAAAGTCACTTCAATTCACATTCATGTCTTTTGTCTTTTTCTTGGTGTCTAATTTACTCTAGTTTCATTGAACTTGCTTTTCTCTAAGTAGGATACACAGTCAATTCATCTAACAGAAAATGTCAAGAAACAAATTAAATGTACATGCAATAATACCATGTAGTGTCCACTGGAGAAAGTTTTAAAAACATACATGTATATATAATTATATAATTTTTTAAAACATACATGTGTAGTTTTTAAAAGCACACAATTCTGACATAGAGCTGGATTCTGGAGACACTTTTTTAAATATCACCACCAAACTTTGTCATATTTCTTGAACTTTTGAAATTTGAACCCATAAATCATAAAATATTTTGAGTCTATTCTGAGCTGAAGTTTGTCATTTTTAGACATTTTGGTTTAAAATTTTAGGTTATAAGAGGCATTGGTTATGAACTACAACAAACAGAGAAAAGGTATCTGCTGTTCCTTCCTGAAGCTGCTGAGTCACAAAGCACAGACTCACCAGACCCATGTCAGACACAGGCCTGGGAGAGGGGCGGACATGTCGACATTCAGGTGAGCCTCGGATTGTTGTGGCTTCGAAAGAATTCACAAAGGAGACACATTCGTTTTGGAATCATAGAAAAGTGAGATCAAAAGAGACCTTTCAGGTCAAGGCCTCCCATTTCCTGCCGGTCTTTTATGCCACAGCTTTGCTTTGTTTTTTCTTTCATTTTCTGCTCACCCTAGCCTTAAATTTCTTCACAGACGACCCTTTACGAAATTATTTCACAGTGTAATATTACTGATAAAACTGCTTTACATTTATTTGTAGGCCTCTTGCCCATAGCAAGCCCATAGGTCTGGTCTTTCTAATGCAAGCAAAGTTTGGATTACCCAAATCCATTGCATCTCTCCCCTTATCTGCCCAAGTTTATGCACCTCAGAATCATCTCCCTCCCTCTCATAGTCATGGCTAGTTCATAACACAGCTTTTAGAATTCATCCTCTTTATCTAGGCTCCTTCAATTATTTCTGCTATTTGTTTTTTAATTCCTCTTACTTCACCTCTCACCACTCATTGGTGAGGTATTTTTAGAAGACATTTTTTTTTTCTTAGATATAATTGTCACCCCATCATCATAGATAGTGAGGGCAGTCTAAGTTATGGATGTCGAAGCACAATTGAAGAAAATGTAATCCGAACCATCCAACAGACACTGCTCCACAGAAACAGTCTTGTTAGGTACCCTCCCTCCTTTCTTGAATAGCTGAGCTTCCCAAAAGCTGCTTGGTCATAGCAATGCCAATGATTAAGATTGAAACGTATTGATTAAGTATATATTGACAGGCACTTACTAAGCCCCATATGAAACAAGTTAGTTTGGCACTAGGAGTTTGAAATCTAAGATTATTCATATGTATAACTAGTTGGAGGAAAGTAGTATGTTACTAGCATCTATTCATGTGAAATGTGTAATGTAGTAGACTTGGGCTGCTTTCAATAACTAACATACTGATTTTTCTTGTTGGGGGAGGAGGGAATCACTCCTACCCTAGGGTCAATTCATGGTATTTAATTGAAGTTGATCCAGGCCCTCCATCTCCCAACACACAAAAACACGCTTCACGCACATTCACACCTACACTCACTCATTTGGGAAGGGAGGGAGGCCCCTAAGTCTGGCCTGGACATTCAAAGCATTCTGAATGTTGTGGGGATGAGAATGTGACAACACTCAGTCCAGTGAGACTCAGTCATGGGACTTTTGTCTTCCCAGTGAAGTTGCTAAGAAGCTGGCATATACACATAGAACTATTGGGGGCCATCTTACCAACTCTTAGCAAGAGTATTCCTGAAGGAAGCAACATAGAGGAAAACAAATCCAAAAGATGGAGAGAGAAATCAAGTCCTGATGACATCCTTTGAAAGCCAGCAGATGGTCGGATCCTTACTGAAGCCAGTTCTACTCCTATATTTTCCAAATATATGAGTCAATATGTATATCCTCTTTGTTTAAGCCAGTTTGACTTGGGTTCTTGTCATTTGCAACTGAAGCATTCTTACTGATGTATGTAGTTTGCCAAATAACCAGTTTGACCAGCCTTTTATATCATATCTTTTGCATTCCACCACTGGTCAAAATGAGATCTACATACCTCTTGCTTCAGAATCACCTGGGATGCTTACAGAATGCAGATTATTAGACTCTACCCCAAACTTCTTAATCAGAATCTACAAAGGTAGGCTTAGGACCCTCATGTTTGTTAAGCTACCTCTGGTGATTTGATGCACATTAAATTTTGAAAAATGCTACTGAAGTCATAACTTTAGATTATGTCAACTCAGATCAACCAGTTTTTATCAAATTGACTAGTGAGTTCAGTCAAATAGCAATTCATTTCAAATATCGGTCATCAGATTTTAAAATGTCAGCATTGATGTAGATAGAAAAAATAAATACTTAAGGGCATGCGTGAAAGAACTTTCAGGGGACTTACATGTTTAAATACTGCAGAAGTTCCTTATCACATCTTGTCTGTAATCTCAGTGGCCATTAGAAGAAATAGATAAGGTAGGAGGAGAAAATTAAGTCACTTTCCCTTAAAGAGGTGCAGGAATCAGGGCAGACCATAGCAGAGACAAATGACTATTCAGTGTCTTTGCTCTTTCAGATGTTGAATGAACTCTACACCTCTCCAATATGTCATTAATTCCCCACACTTGAATAATTCCTCATTTCCCAGAGAGCATTGGTACAATGAAATATTCTTCATTTGCGAGGACCCTATGGATCCCTCTGCTTCCTTGGACATTTTCTATTACATTTAAATGCACATGTGTTTAATTGGCTCAGTTTTTGGACCCAATACCTTGAAACTTAAGCAATTCACTTCTCAATCAGTTTCAGAGGAGATGGACTATGCAGAGCAAAATCAATGTGAATCTGTCAATTGGTCAATAAACATACATATTGTGGTATACACAGCAAAAAACACGGAAAGAAATATTAGTACATTTACCTATATTGATGAATCCAAAAAAATTAGGCTAAGTGAAATAGTTCAAACACAATAAAATACATGCTGTATGATTCCTATGTGACATTCTAGAGAAGGCAAAACTACAGTGAGAGAAAGTAGATTAGTGGTTGCCTCGGGCTGGGAATCAGAAGGCATCTACCACAAGGAGGCACAAGGGAACCATTTAGGGTGATGAAATTGTTCTGTATCTTGATTGGGGCAGAGGTTCCATGACTGTTATAACGACAAAATTTGTTGAGCTGTACACCTCAAATGAGTGAATTGTATGTAAATTATACCTCAGTAAAACTGTTATTAAAAAGTGAACTTTACATGGAGTGGGAACAGATTTTGACAGAGCAGGGGAAGTAGGACCCAAAGAACAGTTCTAGGGAGGCATAGGCTGAAATTTGGGGGCACTGTGTGCGGCCTGGGGAGCAGGCATTCCCCGCAGAGGAAGGACCTTGGAGGTCTAATGGGGAGGAAAGGGAACTCTTACGCTCCAGTGACAGCTTCCTCACGGGCTAGTGTTTATTTTGCTTGTTGGCTTCATGCCGCAAGTCATCAGAGCTGGAGAAGTCTCAAAGCTCTACCTAAGGGTGACAAAGGGAGGAATGAGGCTTTTGAATTAGCTCACCAAGAGGACAATGGCGACACAGGAGGATGGAGCAGGAAGGGCTGTAACAGATGAGAATCACACACAGAGAGGCCTCCCAGTGTGGGCAGCTGTGGTGTGCAGCTGAGAGATGTACTGGGAAGGAAAGGACACTTCCTAGTCCAGGGCACATCTCTCTAGAGACTAATGACCTATTGTTGTAGGCTAGTCCCCTTGGAATTATTTTAGATGTCATCAGGTTATTCGCCCTAGAAACTTACTTTTGCCTTTTCCACTTACAAGTGAAAAATTAAAGGATACTAGTAAACATCCATTGACTTAGAAAGTTATCCTCTGGAAATCGTAAAAGATAGGGAAAATTGCTTCTGAAAAATTGAAGGCATTTAGCAAGCAAGCTGGATTATAGCAGCTTTACCCTGGACCTTCCCAATGAGAATGGAAGGTTTTTTTTTTTTTGAGAGTGCTTTCCCATAAATATCCTGTCTGCACACTGAGAGGACAATTGAATTCTGTCCACTTCATGAACCCCTTAAAATAATAGGGTGCCCCCATCAGCAATGTTTTATGAGCCAAAGGATGGGTTTGGGCTGCCAAATGGGATAACTTTTTATTTAAACCCTAATTTTCTCTTTCACCCGTTTGCTGTCAAAAAGCAAATGAAATTTGGCTTTTAAAAAAAGTGGTAATTCATGTAAAGAAACAATTAGAGGGATTATTAAAAATCCATAAATTATATTAAATTTATAAAAAGCTCTTAGTGCCAATAAATAAGTCATGTCCTTATCTAGACACATTCAAACTGGGCATCCATAAAACAGCACAAGGAAATGAAAAGTTCAAATGGAAGAAGAATCGCTAGATGAATTACTTCATCCTAAATGTTGCAATTGGCTTCTTTTACAGGAACAATTTTTTCCCCAGAGGTGATAAACGCAGAACCTCATCAATCTAGCTCTTTACCCTTGGAGGATACTTGTCTTTCTATATGCATATTTTTTTCTTTTTGGCTCCAGACACAAAACAGAGTATCTTTGTGATCCAGGATTTGTTTGAAGAGATTTCATCTGGAAGGAAGTCAAGCAGGGCACTGGCAGGGGAGCTTTTACAGATTATGACCTGTAATCTGGTTAATACTCTGAAACACAAAGATCCGAATGTTGGGATAAGACTGCTTCATATGTGGCCATGTGCCCTACCTCCCCCACTCCCTCGGAAGTCATCCCAGAGACTGAGAAGACCCCGGCTTGCACATGCTGGCAGTGAAGAGGGAGGATAACATAGACATAATGGCATATATTCCAGATCTAGCATTGGATGGATAATAATAAGATTCACCTATTCTGCTATTACTGCCATAGGAATCAATTTCCTTTTTAGTTTAGGATCTCACATCCACGATCTTTGATAAAGAGAGGGTGTTGGGGTTGAATGTAAAGCTTTATTTTCACTCCAATATTTGGGCTAATCCTTAAAGTTTTAGTTTTTTTGCTAAAAGGTTACATAAAACCAATGTTTACCTTTACATATCCATTTGGAGATCAGTAAATTTTAATTTGCTCTCTTTTAGGAGCCATCTGCTGAAAGTAAATCTTCATAACATCTAAGTTAAATTGTTAATAGGTTTTCCTTCCTTTAAACTCAAAAAAGTTTCTAGAAGATACTAAATGATGTAATTTCTCTATCCAAAATGAAAGATTAAAGTTTATTTCCCAACTCAAATACGATGCTTTTTCAGTTGTATGACTGACAAACAGATTTTCAATGGCCATTTTAAAGTCCTAAGACATTATTTCTGTTTTGAAAATAGTAACTGTGAGGGACTAAATCTCCAAAACTGGTTTTGTGCAGATCAGTCTTATGACACGTTTACTTGCACGCCCACGCCCTGTGTGCACGGAGATCAAGCATCCCAACAGTGATTCCCCAAGTAGTAGATGCTCGACTTAAGAACAATCTGGATGTGGGAAGAGTTCTTGGAAGAAACAAACTCCAAACCCGTAGTTTCTATGGGTACCACCCCTCTGTTCCCCAGTCATATACGAGGAGTAACCTATTTAGAGGAATACTTTGACAAACTTAATAAGAGAGGTCACGGAACCTCGGAAATATCTATCCACCTGCTCCTTGAAGGGGTCATCATCCTCTGAACCTATCTCCTCTGATGTTGATGCCACTGGGACAGAGAGATGTGTGGGAAGCTGGAGTGCTCGTTGCTAGTGGAATAACATTCGAGTTCCTGATTCTGTGGGAGAGATTTTGCAGACTAGTTGGGGAACCAAATTGCAAATTTTAAAAATACTGCCAGGGAAGAAGTAAATTTCAGACAATTGACTTATATACTAACTCTTAGAACTAACCCACTCATAATTTGGGAGCTTCTGGGATTATTCTTCCAAGGTCAATTATTTGCCATGTTGGTTGAGAAACCGAAATTAGGCTAAAGAATTTCCTCTACAGGTTCAGAGACCAAAATGACTAGAAATTCCCAGAGGCATCTACTCCATAGATCATTCATCCTGCACATTGTTATTTTGTTCATATGTAAACTCACTTGCCAAAAAATGAGCCAAAGCATTGTTCCAAGGGAATCTTTAAATGTGAACATTTTTTCAAAAATCTTTTGGCGCAGGCAAGACAGTAGGTTTTAACTCTCCATTCTTCCATGACTCAGTGGAAAGGATCAGTTCTAATACCACCTTCACCATCCTACAGTGTTCAAATAAAACTCATTTAAAAAACTATATTTCACACTTTTTATACTTGTACAGTAGAGAAGAAAAAGAAAACGGAAAAGAGGAGCTTTCAATCTGAAGCTGTATGGCAGACTTAGGCATTTAGGAAGTTTCTCTGCCCTATTTTCTCTATTTGTTAACCCTGCTACTCAATGCATTTTTACAATGAGATATTTTAAAACAGATTTATTTTAATAGGAAAATGCAGAATAACATTTAAGATACAGTTAATACAATTCTGGGATGGAGCAAAGTGTTAATGCAAAATGAACATACATTAGAGAACACGTAACCTTTCTTGGGATGAACCTCCCACATAAATCCTCTCCTTTCTCCGGAGGCTGTGAGACAAATACCTAGGCTGTCAAAATCGGAAAGCTTTTGATTCCAAGTAATATGGGGCCTGGGGCAAGTGGCATAATTTTTCTAGACCGTTGTCCTCATTTGTAAAATGAGGATAACAATATTTTCTTATTCTACAACACTGTGAAAACTAAATTTTTTTAAAGTTCCAGTTTTACGGAGGTACATGCTAAAATTTCAGTCTAAATTCAATAACCACTGAACCAACTGACTTGTGTGTGTGTGTGTGTGTGTGTGTGTGTGAGGAAGATTAGCCCTGAGCTAACATCCGTTGCCAATCCCCTTCTTTTTTGCTGAGGAAGACTGGCCCTTGGCTAGCATCCATACCCATCTTCTTATGGGACGCCACCACATCATGGCTTGACAAGTGGTGCGTCTGTCTGCAACTGGGATCCGAACCCGTGAACCCTGGGTGGCAGAAGCGGAGTGTGTGAACTTAACCGCTACACCACTGGGCAGGCCCGACTGTGACATTTAAAAACCTGAGCAGGTGAGTTCTGGTTCTTTTGCATATTCAAACCTTTTTTTCCCCTTTCTTTTAATTAAGAAACTTATTAAGTTCGAATGTTTACACCGTGATCATGACGTTACCACATACATCAGTTCACTTGATCCTCACAGCAGCTCCGTGAGGCAGATGTGATGTTTCCAGTGAGGAAACTGAATGATAAAGAAGCTAATATCTTGCCTGAACCTCACGACCTGAAAGCAGTAGAGTTCAGCCTTGAACTTAGGTCTGCTGGGTCAAACTGTACAGAGCCCGTGCAGGATCATGGTGGGACATGGAGAGAAGAGGCCATGCTTTTCCTTATTCTCTTGTTCTCAAATCTCCCTTAAAATCCACCAGAATAATGGGATGAGTTGTCAGGAAGGGGTATATATATGCAGCAAAAAGAATGTAGATGCTCTCCAGGCAGCAGAGTTGTATATAGCTCAACCAAGAAATGCTAATCCTTAGTCCTTCACCTTATTTGTTCCAAATATCTTTTTCGAACAATCAAATAGGGGATGGGAGCAGGAGGGAATGAGCCAGAAAGAAATGCCAGTAATCACAGTGAATAACAGTTGTAGAGGTAAAGTGACAGCTCAAGGCTTTACTGTTGTCATAAAAGAGGTGCAGTTTTAGAGCTTTAAGATGAGCAAATCTCCGGGGTCCATGTCCACCGTGGTTCTAATAGCATGAGGAAGGGTGAGTTGGTATAAACAATAACAAGATTTATGTTAGTGCAAACTACTGACTATTGACTCTGATTGTGAAGAGAGGCGAAAAGAGAAAGTGAAACTGGACGGGATTCCTGTTATGTCCCTATTTATGGGAAAGTGAGAAACTTGACCGATTCTAGTGGACATTAACAATGGGAAGGCTAGTGGCTGACTCTGATGCCTTAAGATTATAGTCAATAGAAATAAAAGGAAAAGAGACAATTTTAAAAAAAGCTGTATCTTGGCTATTTTGCTCTGCAGGTTTCAAACCACTGAAAGGGACTGAGAGCAAGCTGGACGGGACAATTGTATAGTCAGAGGAAAAAAAGACTTTGAAACCCTACCTTGTGGAACAAAATGTCTAACCTAAAGTGGCTACCAGTAGAAAATGAAACTCAAACACCCTTTCATTCATGGCTTGTCTCTCAACTGGTAAAATTTATCTGAAGAAAAAACCCAGGATTTGCCTCTTCTTGAACTTGACTTTTATACCATATTAATGTGTGAGGGATCCCACATCCACTACCTTCTTCCTTTCTTTGTCAATAAAAGACTGAACCAGACTTTTCTTTTCAGGTTATCATCAGTTAGAAGAGGTACTTTTCTATTCTGCAGAAACTTCCCTTTGGCTTTATAATTATTTTTGGGCTATCACAAACATTTTGGCCTCGTTGGTTTATATTAACAATCTCATTAACTCAGCTAGATCTCTTCAGCAACAAAAGAATGCTCCTTAATATATTCTCGTAGATGGGAAGGCCATCTTCTTAAAAACCACATGATTATAAAAACGAGTGTGTAGGAAAAGAGTCTTTGGCCACAGAAGGGAACTTAACCAAAGTACCATTGACAGATCTTAATAAAAGAAAAATCAAGCTTAAAAAAGAGAATTGAATACTTGAGCACAAGATCTGCTCCCATAATCTGGGAATTTTATGGCCTCCCTACAGGAAAGAGTTTGTGGTCTATTAAATCTGATCATAAAATATCTCCTTGAGACCTTAAAACGTGATGTGTAGGAAGTTCAATCCACTCAGGATAGACCAGTTGTATAGCTAAGATGTCAGCCCTCCAATTTCAAGACAGTCCTGTGTTATTACCACAGTCTACAGCCTTCAGAAAAAGGATGGAAACTATAAAGCTGAGGACATATTACAAATATTAGGATAGGAATATACTGTTGTATATTTATTAAATATATTTGAGTATCTTATCCATATATCTACTTTCCTACAAAAGACCTGGAAGGACACAAATTAAACTCTTAAATGGTTATCTCTGGAGACTGGGATTGGTAAGAAGCAGCTTTTACTTTTCATTTTGTACATTTCTGTATTTGATTTTTTTACAATGAGAATCTGTTAATTAATTTAGCAATTAAAAATAAATTCAATACAGTTTTTTTTCTCAAGTATGTATGAAGTGCTAGGAGACATTTAAAAAATATTTGGTAGTCTCAGATGAGTTCAGTGCACAGTTAAAACCAATAACTCTGGGATGATGTTGAGGCTAAAACAGAAATTGTGATGTTTGAAGGGTTATTTTTATATTTACTAGAGCAGCTCTGTAAATTCACTAATTCATCCTAATTTGTTATTGCCCTTGAGATGCCTCTAGAATCAAGTAGTCAGCAATTATTTCTGCTTCAGGAGAATAAATGATTACCCCAGGTGAGCAACTGATCCATTACTAAGAGTTCATCCCAACAAAAGAACATTTTAGAGAACTAATTCTAGGGATGCATGTTATAAAAAGGCAGACTCTGATGGTTTAGAATTGGGAGCTCATGCTCAAGTAGTAGACTAACAGCGAGATTTTAGCTTTTGAGCAAGATCGTTGACAATCCTAGCTACTTAGAAGGTTGGAAAGCTCTGGGCCTAGACTCTGTGTCCTGACGTGTGCAGTGTCAAACTGAACAAAGCATGTGTTTAAATAGCTTTCTGTGAGAATGGAGACCAGTCATCAGACTGCAGGTAGGATTGTTTGTTTGCAAATATTTAAAAAATGTGTAGTAGAAACAAAGGACCCGGTGCTGAGGCACTCAGGTGAGGAAAGGAGGGGAGGGGGAGGGGACAGTACGAGGGAGGGGGACAGTACTGGGGGGGCTGGGTGCTCAGAGTTGTTCCACCCAATGTCATAAATCAAGTCACTTATAAAGGTACAAGAAGTAGAAGACCAAGTTCACAAAGCCCAGAAATCGCGGATTTGCAGATAAGACGTCCTCTCTACAGCAATTGAACAAGGAGTAAAAGGGCAAGAAAGAGATCCTTCAGAAAGCTAGGCCTAAACTAATGCTTTTTGCCCTACACTTTCACATTTACACTTAACCTAAAAAGATTAAAATATCGTAATAATTCTGAGATTTCTGGCTCTCAAGATTTCCATTATGACACATCAATAAAGCAAGGCAAGGTGACTGAGAAAGAACAGCCGGCTTTCATTTCCTGCTCATTTGAAGGTCACTGTTGGAGATAAAGATTATGTTTTTGCAGAACCAGAGGATACACGAACATTTCTAGAAACTTGTAGCATCAGATGTTCTGAAAGAGCGAAGGAAAATGAATGATCCTATTAAGATACTTCTGACCATAAATCAGAGGTGTTAAGCTCTGACTGGCTAACTTCAGCTTCCCATTTGACTCATTTGAAAACGGAACTGATGTGAATATAGATTGAGGAAAGATGCTCAGTACCATTAGAGGTGGCTCATAAGCTCATACTCACAAGTCTTAGATTGAAATACAGTGTGCCTAGCACCCAGAGACAAATATTTGCATCATTTCATAGTTAAGCGGCTGTATGAGCAGCAGAAAAATGGGTGTCACGCTTGTAATACAAAAGAACTGCTCGTGTTAAAACTCAACAGCTCACAGGGAAGAGTGG
Source organism: Tapirus indicus (assembly GCA_031878705.1). Classification (NCBI taxonomy): domain Eukaryota; kingdom Metazoa; phylum Chordata; class Mammalia; order Perissodactyla; family Tapiridae; genus Tapirus; species Tapirus indicus. The sequence goes on from CM062918.1 coordinate 15,648,411, forward strand.
TGAGCAATTTACTAATGTCGAGCGTTTGGGAAGGGTGAGCTCGTTTTCAAGCTTACCCGCTGCCATTTGCAAAAGCGTCTATTTCTCCCCTGGCACCACTGTTACAACCTCCCTCCAATATTCTTAGTGATATTTTGTTTATTTTTGTGTGTGTGTGAGGAAGACTGGACCTGAGCTGACATCCCTTGCCAATCCTACTCTTTTTGCTGAGGAAGATTGGCCCTGAGCTAACATCTCTGCCCATCTTCCTCTACTTTATATGTGGGACGCCTGCCACAGCACGGCATGTTGAGCGGTGAGTAGGTCCCCGCCAAGGATCCGAACCTGTGAACCCCGGGCCACTGAAGTGGAGCGTTCAAACTTAACCACTATACGAAGCCACTGGGCCAGCCCTGAGTGATATTTTATTTTGGTCCTCTACTGAGCAATCCTTCAGCAAGAGAGATGCGGACCCATCTTCTGCCATTTCTTCTGAGTTCTTAGTTTCCAGAAACTTTTTCCAAGATAGCATAGTAACGTTCTGCCACTCATGGGCAAATGAGTCAACTCTTCTGATCCTCAGTTTTCCCATCTGCAAAAGGAAGCTAAAATAATTCTTATCCCAGGTGGTTGTTTCGAGGAATAGAATTGAGTTTGTTCATGTGTATGAAATACCTGGCACTTAATAGGTGGCTGACAAATGGTATCATCTTCCTTCTACTAAAAAGTTGCCATGTAGGTAAAGACAAACCCCTTGGCAACAAAAATCCCAACAATTAAGTGATGCAAATAACTGTTTTTTTGTTTGCTGAAAACATTGAATGCATTTACCTTTGTTTCTCCAGGGTCCCACGTGGTGTCTGGCACACGGTAGATACTCAATAATGTTTGCTTTATAAATATTGCTTAAAATGTCCTCTCTACATGCAAATAAGTCAACCATTTCAATGCTCATCTGTGGGGGGGAAAGCCATCAGAATAGCTTAAGAAATGTTATCAGCAAGCATCCGCATCTGTGATCGAGGCAAGTGTTCACGAGCTCAGGGAGAGCTTCTGCCTGCCTCCCTTCTGAACCGATGTGATCACCACGCCACGTGCCGCTAATCAACCCAACTCACAGAGTGGAACATTACAAACAGCTGTGTAAGGACTTTGTAAATATCGCTTATCCTTAAATGTGAAATAGTGACATATATACTTGTATCTGCAAAGTATACAGCAGAGACACCCAAAATTACTATCTGGTATATTCTAATATAACTATCAAAGGCATTACAATTAGGGAGGTCACATTGGAAGGCAATTATATGGCTAATTATAAAAAAGCACCCTAAGAACTAAATAATTTAGAAATATAATTATAATAAATTATAATTGTATCATCTGGGCAGTTTCATAATCTTTGAGTTGTTGAGAAATAGAACTAAATGTTTTTCATACTTAGAGTTTAAATTATAAACTATACTCCTTTGATATTAACACATTTTAAAGAAAGAAGAAAAATGATACTGGAATAAAACTCTATAGATTTTTTTATAAAGGATTTTTTGAACAAGTCTATAAAATTCTAAAAGAAATATTTCAAATTAAGCAAACTTCACTGAAAACCCACAATGTATCTGAACTGAGATTTTTTTAGAGTAAGTAAATGATCAAAACGTTATGTTATAGAATCCAAAATCTGCTTCTTCTCCTAAACACTTCTTGGAGAGGCTACTCCGATTCTGTTCTGACATGTTTTAAGAGCTGGTAGGGGTGACTTTGCACCTAGGTACAAATATTGTACTTTGTAAGGCTTTGGAAGTTATTGGTTCTTCATTCCATGATACACCAAGATTTTCTTTTTTCACAAGACTAAGTTTTCTTTATTCAAGTTTGAAAATTAAATTAAAATAATTAAATTATCAGATATTTCTCATAAATTCTGGAACTATTCACTAATGCTGTTTGGTGTAGATGTTAAAACCACAGACAAAATATTTGAAAACTTGGCTTGTTAAGTCACCATCCATGAAAGTATTTTCAAGTTCTTACAAAATTCATCATAAAAAGGAGGAAAGAAAAGAGAATATTATTTCTTTCCTTTTTCATATACTTTATGCTTGATCGTATACTCCAAGTATGTTCACAGATTCCCACATTCATCATTCATTCATTTGTTCATTTAAGTGCTTGTTCTACGAATTTTTGTTGTTTCCCTGTAATGCCTTAAGCTCTGGATATAATTGTGAACAAATTCAACAACACTCCTGCCCTCATGGAGTTTACAATCTACTATGGGAGACAGATATTAATTAAAAAAACAAGTCACACAAGAGAATAATTACAAATCATGCCAGGTGACAATAGTTACAATCATGACAATGAGAACATAGAACAGGGGACCTGAATTCCTTCCATGGCTCAGGGAAGACTTCTCTGTGGAGGATAGCTGGATGAGGGTATGAAGATTGCTAGTCAGTCATTCATGACAGAAAAAGCTAGAAAGGAATGCCAGTTTCACCACCTAGTATGAAAAGTTGGGAAGAATCATTCTACATTGCAACGAGTAAAAAAAAGGCCAGTATAGCTAAAGACTTTGAAGGAATAGTTCCCAACCTGACTACAATTGGGGAGCTTGAAAAAAATACTGGGGCTGGGACCCCATCTGCCAAGATTTGGATGTAATCATCCTAGAATGAGATAGGCTTATGGCATTTTTTTTTTTTTTAAGTTTCCCAGGTGATTCTAATGCATAGCCAAAACTCAGAATGACTGCCTTACAGTTGGGGGAGTGTGGCTGGAGAAAAAGACTGGGATTAGATCATCTAGTACCTTGCATGCCTTGTTAGGGTGTTTAGTTTATACTAAAAGCAATGGGAAGTCTTTGAAAGATCATGTGAAAAGTGGGTATGGAAATGTAATGGCAGCTGAGATGACCGATGGCTACAATAATAGCAAATTATTAGCTTTCGTGACTTGGATACACTCATTCATTCAGTCATTCCTTTTTCCTGTGGAAAAACAGTTTGTTGAGATATTAATTTGTGTTTTTCCTTCCTACATTTCTTTCTCCCTCACCACTTCCATCAGGTAACCTCCCTCGCCTCAGGGAAGAATTTGGAGTAAACGCTCTTACCGTTATTTTCAAAAGATTCTTATCATTGAAGGAATTATCTTAGGTGCCCAAGGGTGGAAGGGAAGAGATGGCAGTGCCTGCGAAGATCAGCATTGGTTGGGGCCAGAGGATATAGAGGACCTTGTGCGAGAGTGGAGTGGGGGCACAGTGGTGATCTGGGCGTCCCACAGCTGAGGGCTTCCAGGGATGGTGAAGAGTTGGTGAGCACACCCCCCACACACTCCAACTGTCAGTGTTGATTAACATTGTATTTCCCACCATCCATGCAGGATTTGGATTTAAGGTTGAGTTTAATTTGATTTAAAGAAAATGAAGATGTGTGACATATCTAAGATACTAAAGTATGACTGCAGATTCACAATCTTTGTATTGGACCATATACAGTGAGCACATGTATATGACAGTCATCGCACTAGAGGCTAGGAATAGAGTAGTGCAAACTAGTCCTTGGCTAGAGCTTACGGCACAGTGAGGCAGACAGACAAGAGATAAAATTAAAATCATTCCATTCTGTAAAGAGAAGTACTGGGAAGAAATTTGCAGAGATGGGGAATGTGCAGGGAGATGATCTCACTAAGATGACAATATGCTGAAAGCTGAAGGAGCCAGCTGTGTCCAGGAGAGAGGGAGGCTGAGGGAACCTGAGTTGAAAAAATATGGCCAGCTGGGTTGGTTGTTTTTTTAACAGGCAAAGATGAGAACAAGATGAGTAAGAGATCACGTAAGGACTGAGGTAGGGAATCTGAATTTCATTAAGTGCAATAGGAAGCCATTGAAAAGTTCTAAGCAAGAAAGTAGCATGATCCAATTTTTAAATTAATTATAAAACAGTTCTAATATACATAAAGGTACAGAGAATAAGATAATTTTATCTTATCCACCGTCTTTATTTAATAAATGTTACAAGTATCTTTTTAAAGATCTAAACTTCTACAGATACATTTGGATCTCCCATTTCTCCTCTTCTTTCCCCAGAGGAAACCAGTATCCTGAAGATTTTAAGAATTTTATTATAAATATTATCAATAAAATTTTTTATAATAATCTTGCATGTTTTTGAATTTAACATCAATGGCATAATATTTGTGAATATTATGCACTTTGCTTTTTCAATAAAGGATGGAAGGAAGGAGGAGGTAAGGGGAGGGAGGGAGGAGGAAGGAAGGAAGGATTCAGATTGAAAAGGAAGAAGTAAAACAATCTCTATTCAGAGATGACATGATCTTGTATATAGAAAATCCTAAGGAATCTACACACACAAAATATTTAGAACTAATAAAAGAGTTCAGCAAGTTTCCAGAATATAAGATAAATATGTAAAAATCAATATTTCTATATATTGGTAATGTAAAATATGAAAATTGAATTAAGAAAATAATTTATTTTTCAATAGCATCAAAAGAGTAGAATACTTAGGAGTAAATTTAACAAAAGAAGTGCAAGATGTATACACTGAAAACTATGAAATGTTGAAAGGAATTAAAAATCTAGATAAATGGAAAGACATCCCTGTTCACAGATTGGAAGACTTGATATTGTTAAGATGGCAATATTTCAAAAATTCATCTACAGACTCAATATAATTGCTATAAAAATCCCAGCTGCCTTTATTATTTTTTGAGAAATTGACAGTGATATTAAAATTTGTATAAAAATGCAAGAGACTAATAGCCAAAAACAATCATGAAAAAGAAAAAAAACATTGAAAGACTCACAGTTATTTCAAACCTTACTATAAAACTACCATAATCAAAACAGTATAGCACTGGCATAAAGATAGAAATGTAGACCAATGGAATAGAACTGAGAGTCCAGAAATGAACTCTTATGTTTACGGCCAATTGATTTTTGAAAAGGGTATCAAGACAATTTGATGGGGAAATAGTCCTTTCCACAAATAGGGGAATAGCGTCATACTGTTTTGCTGCTGCAAAGCAGGCCCAACAGCCTCAGCCTATCCCGTGGGGAGCTCTGAAGCTGGGATGGCCCAAAGGAGTTGTTTCATATTGGGTCACGAGGGCATTTCTCTTGGGCAAATACCTAGGAGTAGAAGTACTGAAACATTAGCAAGGTGTATATTTAAGAAATTGCTGAGTGACGTCAGCATCATGGTGGAGTGAGTTGTTCCCTTAGTCTCTCCCCTTTAACTTACAACTAAATGGATGTTCATTAACCAGGAGAAGATTCCGTGCACAGCACAACAGTATATCTGAGACATCCACATAGCCATAAATCTAAAGGTGGTAGGACTGGACCCCCAGGAGGCAGTGGAACTAGGTGAGGGCACCCATCCCCCTCCCCCTATCTGGTGGCAGCAAGCCAGGTTGCAGATCCTCACATAGCAACTGGTGCAACTGACTGTAAGAGGAGGCAGGGGCAGCCCAGGTCACATGAATGTTTTGGGAGAGGTAGCCAAGCCCATGGGAGCGCCCACCAGGCTGTGCCCATGTGAATGCTCCCCAGTGAGTGGCAGCTCATCCCCCTCAAAGGCACCCACTTGCTGAGCCCACCACAGGTGAGAAGGTGCCTCACCCACTCAGAAGATGCCCCTGCCTGCAGAGCACAGCAGCCTATGGAATCCACTGAGTGGCGGCTCAGCCCCTGCATAGACGCTCCTCACACCTAGTGTGCAGCAGCTCAGCCAGTCCCCTGCTGAGCACAGAAGCTCTGCCTCAGCTGCCCATCCCACCCACCCAGAGCAGAGGCCTTGGCCATGTGAGTGCAACCTGCAGAGTGGCTGCAGCCAGCCTGGGCAAATGCACAGTAGCCTTACCTGCACAACTTCCAGCTGACAGGGCAGGATCAAAAACCACAGCTCTTGCTCGCCCCCAGTGGTGGCAGGAGGAATATGTGACCTGATACTACCACAAATTTGCTGACAAAGGATCAATGCATCAAATGTCATGAAGAATGACAGTAACATTTCAGAGCAGAAGGAAAATGACAAGTCTCCAGAAACCAATCCTGAAGTCACAGAAATGTATAGTCAAAATGACAGAGAATTCAAAATAGTAGTGATAAAGAAACTCAATGAGTTACAAGTCAGAAAGACAGTTCATGAGCTCCAGAATAAAATTAGTGAGCAGAAGGAATACTTCACAAAAGAGATTGAAACTGAAAAAAAAAAAACCAAACAGAAATCCTGGATATGAAGAACACAATTAATGAGATAAAAATAATCTAGAAACCATAGAAAATAAAGGTGATATTATGGAGGACAGAATTAGTGAATTAGAGGACAGAAGTACAGAAATCCTTCAGGCAGAGGAGGAGAAAGAACTAAGATTTCTAAAAAATGAAGAAATTCTTTGAGAAATATCCAACTCAATTAGGGAAAGCAATATAAGGATTATAGGTATTCCAGAGGGAGAAGAGAATGAGAAAGGAGCAGAGAGATTGTTCAAAGAAATAATATCTGAGAACTTCCCAAACTTGAGGAAGGAACTGGACTGACAAGTACATGAAGGCAATAGAACTCCTAATTACATCACTGCAAAAAGACCTTCTTCAAGACATATAATATTAAAACTGGCAAAAGTCAATGACAAAGAGAAAATATTAAGGGCAGCAAGTCAAAAGAAAATAACCTACAAGGGAATATCATCATGCTTTCAGTGGATTTCTTAGCAGAAACCTTACAGGCTAGGAGAGAATGCAATGATATATTCAAAATACTGAAAGACAAAAACTTTCAGCCAAGAATACTCTATCCACTGAAACTATCCTTCAGATACAATAGAGAAATAAAAGCTTTCCCAGATAAACAAAAGCTGAGGGAGTTTATTGCCACTATACCTCCCTTACAAAATGATGAAGAAATCCCTTCTGCCTGAAACAAAAAGGCAAAGGTTTACAAAGCTTTGAGCAAGGAGATAAATAGATAAAATCAGAAAATTGCAGCTCTCTATCAGAAGAGGTTAGCAAACACTTAATTATAACATAAAAGATAAAGGGAAGGAAAGCATCAAAAATAACTATAAACACTTCATTTTAGTCACAAACCCACAACACAAAACAGAATAATTTGGGACAACAATAACTCAGAAGAGGAAGAGGAAAGGGATGGAACCTGCTTAGGCTAATGGATATAAGAAGCTATCAGAAAATGGACTATCTCATCTACGAGATCCTTTATACAAACCTCATGGCAACTACTAAACAACAAAATATCAGAGCAGAGACACAAATCATAAATAAAGAGGAAACCATCACAGAAAACCACCAAACTGAAATGGCAGTCAGAAATACAAGGGAAGAGAACAATAGAAATATAGAACAACAGGAAAAGAAGAGATAAAGTGGCAGTATCAAGCCCTGATATATCAATAACCACTCTAAATGTAAATAGATTGAATTCTCCAATCAAAAGACACAGAGTGGCTGGATGGATTGAAAAACAAGACCCAACAATATGCTGCCTCCAGGAAACACATCTCAGCTCTAAAGACAAACAGACTCAGAGTGAAAGGATGGAAGATGATACTCCAAGCAAATGGCAAGCAAAAGAAAGCAGGTGTTGCCATACTTAAATCAGACAAAGCAGACTTCAAGATTAAAAAAATGCATTTAGAGACAATGAGGGGCAGTATTTAATGATAAAAGGGACATTCCACCAAAAGGATATAATACTTATGAATATATATGCACCTAACACAGGAGCACCAAAGTATATAAACCAACAACTAACAGTCCTAAAGGGAGAAATTAACAGCAACACAATAAAATTAGGGGACATCAACACCCCACTTACATTAATGGATACATCATCCAGACAGAAAGTCAACAAGCAAATAGTGGCCTTAAATGAAACACTAGACCAGATGGACTTAATAGATATATATATAGAACTTTTTGTCCAGAAACAGCAGAATACACATTATTCTCAAGTGCACATGGAACATTCTCACAGATAAATCATATGTTGAGAAACAAGGCAAAACTCAATAAATTTAAGAAGATTGAAATCACATCAAGCATCTTTTCTGACCAAAATGCTATGAACTAGAAATCAACTACAAGAAAAAAGCTGAGAAAGCTACAAATATGTGAAGACTAAACAACATGCTATTTAACAACCATTGGATCAATGAAGAAATCAAAGCAGAAATAAAAAAATACCTGGAGGCAAATGGAAATGAAAATACAACATACCAACTCTTGTGGGATGCAGCAAAAGTGATGCTAAGAGGGAAATTTATAGCAATACAGGCCCACCTCTACAAACAAGAAAAATCTCAAATAAGTCATCTTAAACTACACCTAACAGAACTAGAAAAAGAAGAACAAACAAAGCCCAAAGTCAGCAGGAGGGAAATAATAAAAATTAGAGGAGAAATAAATGAAATAGAAACTAAAAAAACAGTAGAAAGGATCAATGAAACTAAGAGTAGTTTCCTCAAGAAGATAAACAAAATTAACAAACCTTAGCCAGACTCATTAAGAAAAAAAGAGAGGAGGCTCAAATAAATAAAATTAAAAATTAAAGAGGAGAAATTACAATGGATATCACAGAAATACAAAGGATTATAAGAAAATACTATGAAAAGCTATATGCCAACAAATTGGATAACATAGAAGAAATGGATAAATTCTTAGACTCATACAACCTCCCAAAACTGAATCAAGAAAAAATAGAGACTCTAAATAGACCAATCACAAGTAAAGGGATTGAAACAGACTTCAAAAATTTCCCCAAAACAAAAGTCCAGGACCAGATGTCTTCTCTGAAGAATTCTATCAAACATTCACAGAAGATTTAACACCTATCCTTCTCAACCTATTCCAAAAAATTGAAGAAGACAGAACTCTTCCTAACTTATTCTATGAGGCCAACATTACCTTGGTACCAAAACCAGACAAGGACAACACAAAGAAGGACAATTACAGGCCAATATCGCTGATGAACATAGATGTAAAAATCCTCAACAAAATATTAGCAAACCAAATACAGCAATACATTAAAAGGATCATACACCATGATCAAGTGGGATTTATACCAGGGATGCAGGGATGGTTCAACGTCCGCACATCAATCAATGTGATCCACAACATTAACAAAATGAGGAATAAAAACCACAAGATCATTTCAATAGATGCAGAGAAAGTATTTGACAAGATCCAACATCCATTTGTGATAAAAACTCTCAATAAATGGGTATGGAAGGAAAGTATCTCAAGATAATAAAGGCCATATATGACAAACCCACAGCCAACATCATACTTAATGGTGAAAAACTGAAAGCCATCCCTCTGTGAACAGGAACAGGACAAGAGTGCCCACTCTCACCAATCCTATTCAACGTAGTACTGGAGATTTTGGCCAGAGCAATTAGTCAAGAAAAATAAAAGGAATCCAAATTGGAAATGAAGACGTAAAACTCTCACTGTTCACAGGTGACATGATTCTATATGTAGGAAACCCTAAAGAATCCACCAGAAAACTATTAGAAATAATCAACAACTACAGCAAAGTTGCAGGGTAGAAAATCAACTTACAAAAATCAATTGCATTTCTATACACTAATAATGAACTAGCAGAAAGAGAAGTCAAGAATACAGTCCCATTTATAATTGCAACAAAAAGAATAAAATATTTAGGAATAAATTTAACCAAGGAGGTGAAAGACCTATACACTGAAAACTGTACGATAATATTGGAAGAAATTGAAGAAGACATAAAGAAATGGAAAGATATTCCATGCTCACAGATTGGAAGAATAAACATAGTTAAAGTGTCCATATCAGAATCCCAATGACATTCCTCGTGGAAATAGAACAAAGAATCCTAAAATTTATATGGAACAACAAAAGACCCCAAATAGCCAAAGCAGTCCTGAGAAAACAGAACAAAGCTGAAGGCATCACAATCCCTAACTTCAAAATATACTACAAAGCTATAATAATCAAAACAGCACAGTACTGGTACAGAAAAAGACACACAGATCAATGGAACAGAATTGAAAGCCCAGTAATAAAGCCACACATTTATGGACAGCTAATCTTCAACAAAAGGAGCCAAGAACATACAGTGGAGAAAGGAAAGTCTCTTCAATAAATGGTGTTGGAAAACTGGACAGCTACATGCAAAAGAATGAAAGTAGACCATTATCTTACACCATACACAAAAATTAACTTAAAATGGATTAAAGACTTGAATGTAAGACCTGAAACCATAAAACTCCTAGAAGAAAATATAGGCAGTACACTCTGACATTGGCCTTAGTAGCATATTTTCGAATACCGTGTCTACTCAGGCAAGGGAAACAAAAAAGAAAACAAACAAATGGGACTACATCAGACTAAAATGTTTCTGCAAGGCAAAGGAAACCAGAAACAAAACCAAAAGACAACTGGCCAACTGGGAGAAAATATTTGCCAATCATATATCCGACAAGGGGTTAATCTCCAAAATATATACAGAACCCATACAACTCAACAACAACAAAACGAAGAACCCAATCAAAAAACGGACAGAGAGTATGAACAGACATTTTCCCACAGAAGATATACAGATGGCCAAAATGCACATGAAAAGATGTTCAACATCACTAATTATTAGGGAAATGCAAGTCAAAATTACAATAAGAGGTCACCTTACACTTGTGAGAATGGCTATAATTAACAAGACAAAAAATAAATGTTGGAGAGGATGTGGAGAAAATGGAACCCTCATACAATGCTGCTGGGAATGTAAACTGGTGCAGCTAATATGGAAAACAGTATGGAGATTTCTCAAAAAATTAAAAATAGAAATACCATATGATCCAGCTATCCTACTACTGAGTATTTATCCAAAGAACATGAAATCAATAATTCAAAGAGATTTATGCATCCCTATGTTCATTGCAACATTATTCACAATAGCCAAGATGTGGAAGCAAATGATGAATGAATAAAGATGTGTTTTATATATATATATACACATAGACACACACACAATGGAATACTACACAGCTATAAAAAAAGACAAAATTGTCCCATTGCAACAGCATGGACAGACCTTGAGGATATATTACGTTAAGCGAAATAAGCCAGACAGAGAAAGACAAACACCATATGATTTCCCTCATATGTGGAAGATAAACAAACACGTGGATAAAGAGAACAGATTAGTGGTCACCAAGAGGGGAAAAGGGTTGGGGAGAGGGCAAAAGGGATAAAGGGGCACATAGGAATGGTGACAGGTGGAAATTAGACTATTGGTGGTAAGCACGAGGCAGTTTATACAGAAACTGATAAATAATAATGTACACCTGAAATTACGCAATGTTGTAAATCAATATGACTTCAATAAATTATTGAAAAAAAAAAGAAATTGTCAAACATTTTACATTTTCACCGGGAACGTATGAGAGTTTCAGTTATTCCACATCTTTGCCAGTATTTGGTATTGTCAGACCTTTTAATTTTAGTCATGATAGTGCTTATGAAGTGGTGTCTCATGCTACTTTTAATGTGCATTTTCCTGATGCCCAAATAAACTTCTGCATGTGCTTATTTGCCATTTGTATATTTTCTCTTGTGAAGTATCTATTTAAGCCCTTTGCAGGACCACAGCCCTCTTCTTTTAAAATAAGGTGTTCTTATTTTTGAGTTGTCAGAGTTCTATATATTCTGAATATGTCTTTTATCAGATATATATGCAAATGTTTTCTCCCAGTCTATGACTTACCTTTAATTTTCAAAACTATCTTTTGAAGAGAAAAGGTTTTTAATTATGATGAAATTCATTTTATCAATTTTTCTTTTATAGTTCCTACTCTTTATGTTTTATTTAGGAAATCTTAGCATAAGCCAAGGTCACTAATATTTTTCTCCTGTGTTTTCCTAAATAAGTTTTACAGCTGGCACTTACTTTTGATTCTATGATTCACGGCAAGTTAAGATTCATTTCTTTCCTTTCCTTTTTTTGAAGCAGTTACAAGGTCACTCAGATTCAAGGGGAGGGCATAGACGCCACCTTTTAGCGGGATAATACTGTTTACCTTTCTGTATACATAGCTACATGACATATTTGTGTACCGAGTGGTTGAAGTAAAATATCTGTTGCACACGTTAATATTTTAGATTGATGATTGTACTTTATATTACAAGTGAAAAAAAATATAACTTGAAATTTTGATGGGAAAGCAGATTAGAACATCCAAATCTGCAAAGAGGAAAATGTGTATGAAGAAGTACATGAAGAAACGTTTCTAAAATTCCAAAATAAGGTCTTTTATCTGGAAGAGAAGTAACCTAATAAAGGATATAAAGCATACTTGGAGGATATAAAATTTGTCTATTTCTACATCAAATGGTTACTGAGCACATGCTATGTGTTGTGCTGAGCTGAGCTTGGGTACTTAGAGTTCACTGCTGATAATTCCTGCCCTCAATGGTCGTACAGTCTATTGGGGAAGCTCAACATGCAAACAAATAATACCCCAAAGGACAACCGCTACAATGGAGATTGTGCCATGTGGTGTGCAAGCGCAGGGCTTCCCACAGACAATTGAGGGGCAATACCATCTAGTTTGATAGGCTGAAGCAGTGACTTGCCATGGAAACCAGAAGGAGCCTCTGTGTTCCAGGCAAGGGAAGAGTTACATGTGCAAAGAGAAAGATTAGGAAGTTGTGAGACAGTGTTGCAAGTTTGGAGAAGTACAGGCAGTTCTTTCTGTGTGAAGTCTGAATCAAAGCATTTTTTCCAGTCCACAGAGGTAAGAGAGCAAATCGTTTCTGACAGGTTCTACTGCTCTTTGTATTGGCACTTTATCCTGAGGACATCAAGGAAATTATTCCCATCCTCTTGTCCTAATAGTCAAGGATCAGAAGGAATCAGGCATCCTGAAATTATCCTGCAATGTGGAATTATTCCAGAGAAGTTTTTTAAAACAATTTAACAGAATATTGGTGGCTAAATGTTGGGGTTAAAGAAAAATTTTCAGGGGCTGGCCCTGCAGCCTAGTAGTTAAGTTCAGTGCGCTCTGCTTCAGCGGCCTGGGTTTGGTTCCCAGGTGTGGACCTACACCACTCGCCGGCAGCCATCCTGTGGTGGCGACCCACATACAAAACAGAGGAAGTTTGGCACAGATGTTAGTTCAGGGTGAGTCTTCCTCAGCAAAAAACAAAAAAACAACTACAAGAAACTCACACAGGAGAGTATCAAATCTACATTTACCATTGTATACCCCGTTTTACAAATATACTTCCAGAGAAGTTGCTGAAATTATGCAATAGTGACAGTTAAATGGTTAAACATTGCTATAGTCCTGTAAAGGAAATATAAGTCTTAATCTTAAGTTTGAGGAGGAACCTGGTATCTTCAAGTTCAGTTTTCTTTACCGTCTGCTAAATATATTTTAAAGAGTATATATCAAATTTACATATATTTATACATGAAATTTTGAAGGAATTTGTATTGAAGTTCTATTCACTTAGAAATGGCCAGGCAAGTAAATTGTGCTGGAGATAAGCACAAAAGAAAAGAACCTGGGGCTTTCAGAGAACATCATCTTTATACAAGGAGGAAAGGCTTTGATGAAGACATTATTCTCAGCAAATAATCCTAAATTCAAAAGGGAAACATTAAATATTTTTATTTGGTGTTTCCTTTGAAGAAGCAATAACTTTAATTTGATCTGGATTTGATGAATATTTTTCTTCCTATCAGCAAAAAAAAAAAAAAAAAAAAGACAATCTGAGTTGCTCTTTAGGTGGCTTCCATTTTCTGGAGCTCGGGCCACAGCCTCTGAGCAAAGCAGCCCATTCTGCACTGTCCATTCATCGCTGTCATGTCACATGGTCATCCCTTACAGTTTCAGAAAACTTCCAGAAATATCCCCTTTTTTCTACCTAAGCAATATAAATAACACTGATAGTATTTGCCACTGTGAAAAGGGCATTATGGCAATGATTGTAATTTGCCCCTACCATATGTCTGAATGACTCTCAGGAGATGCCACCCGAGGACAGTCATGTTCACATCGCTGTCCAGAAAGGAGAAGAGGCAGTTTCCAGGAAGGCCTCGGTGGCCTGCTTGGCAGGTGAAACCATCAGGCTTGGTGTCGGAGGAAAGGGTGCCATTGTGGTGTCTCTCTCTGTCCAGGCTTTGTTTATCGAGGATTACTCTTTTGTTTTCACAGAGTTATGCTTTCATAGCTTCATCTTACTGAGTTCTGGGAGACACTGTCTTGCTAAGGTGGGTCAGTTGGTGGCAAGAGGATAAAATTCTTTCTGCTTCATTAAGGTATCCAGGTACCACTGGTTTTATAGCACCCCCTATCTGCAGATCAAGGTATAAAAGTATTCCATAGATAAAAAATAGTTTCAAAGCATCCAAAATTTCAGAAAGTTCAGGTTATCAGCTACCAATTAGTATTTTGAGATGAGTCAAGTTTGTTTCTTTTGGCAGACTGTTTTTGAGCTTGCTTGTGACTGGATATATCCTCTATGTTACTGGGTTCAGGGTTACTGCCAATTGTCACCATGCCAATGTTGGGTCCTTTTTATTCCTAGTTAACCATTCTATATGCAAGAGGTATAACAGACACTCTGCACAACAATTGCCATATTGTTAGTAAACCTAGCACCTGGTCATAGCCGGGGTAAACCAGGCTCCTCAGGTATCGGTTTTCCTCTTAGAAACTCCAGATTATTCATAATAAAAACTCTAGGGAGAAAACAGGAAGATGAAGCCTGATCTCTATTTCCTTTATTTCCTATTTTAAGTTCTTAATGAGGTATGGGGATTACAAGGAAAAGAATGCTGGGAATTACAAATAGGAGAATGAGAACTTACAATAGAAACCAAAGAAACCTTTCCTGATGCTTTTTTTTCAAAATTGCTAGGTGATTTGTTTCAGGTGTCAAGTGATTCACGCCCCCAAAGTGTGGATATACAGGTTTTGAATCAGATTGACTTCGTCTGCTTTTCCTGTGTGCAGCTAATTTGCACAGTTCACAAATGAGGTACTAATTAATGGATGGAACAGTTGATTGTGGATTAGTTTAAACTGATCTTTGAAACCTATAGTTGGCAGCCTTCAAGAGGCCCCTATGACCTTTGCCTCTTGGTATTCATGCCTTCATGTAGTATCCCCCACACTGAGTCATGGTTTCTGCAAGGTCCAATAGGATATGGCAGAAGTGACAGCCTATGACTTTCTAGGCTAGCTCATGTTGAACAATGAAGTTTCCACCTTGTTCTCTTAGATCATTCTTTCTGGAAGAAGTCAGTGAAGATGTCATGAAGACACTCAAGGGTCCCTGTGGAGAGGCCCACATGAGAGGAATCAAGGCCTTCCACCAGCAGCCAGCACCGACTTGTCAGCTGTGTGAGTGAGCCACATTGGAAGAGGATCCTCCAGTCTCAGCCGAGCCTTCAGATGACTGCAGCTCCAATCAATGTCTGAATGAACCTCATGGGAAACCCTGAGCCAGCACTGCCTAGCCAAGCAGGTCCAGAATTCCTGATCCACAGAGACAACAAACAAATTTTATTGTTGTCATAAGGCATTAAGTTTTGTAGTAATTTGTTACAGACCAATAGATAGCTAATATTGAACTTCATTTCCCATACTCTCCATCAGATTTCTCCAGGTTACTCTAGTTGCCTCAAAAATACCTAACCTTGGAAACCAAACCCTACTCAGACCTTGTCTCCTTGTGGACTGCTATCTGTTCATCAAAATCTGTTTTCCTCAACTTCCTGGGCACACAGCTAGACTACATTGTCCAGCCTCCCTGGAGGTTAGGTGGGGCCGTGTGGTTAGGTTCTGGCCAGTGGGGTGTAGGAAGTGGTGTAACTTAAAACTTGGCTCATAAAACCCCCCAAGAGTGCTCCCTCATGTTAGTTTCTCTCTCTACCAGACTGGAATGCAACCCTCATGTCCTTTGAAGCCATGTGTTGAAGATGGCGTTGCCACTGGACGACTGCAAGACTCACAGAGGAAGTCTTCACTGGAAGACTCTGTGGAGCAATGTGGACTGTTCTGTAAGCAGGAAAAGACCTTTGTTGGGGCCGGCCCCATAGCCTAGTGGTTAAGTTTGGCATGCTCTGCTTCAGCGGCCCGGGTTTGGTTCCTGGGCCCGGACCTACACCACTTGTCGGCAGCCATGTTGTGGTGGTGACGCACATACAAAATAGAGGAGGATTGGCATAGACGTTAGTTCAGGGTGAATCTTCCTAAAGCAAAAAGAGGAAGATTGGCAACAGGTATTATCTCAGGGTGAATCTTCCTCAGCAAAAAAAAAAAAATGACATTTGTTCTAATGCCACTAAGTTTTGAAGGTCTATTTGTTACACCAACCTAACCTATTCTAACCTGCTCTAATCCACCCCCCTTCTTTTTTTCAGACCCTTTTGGGAATCTTTATCAAATCTTTTTCCCACAAAATTTTCCTTTGCTATGTACTATTTGTTTAAAGTTAAGTTCTCTCATAAACTGGTAAACAAATCTATTCTAATATGCTCAACGAGTGGACCTGGATTAAGGTTTGAGCACTGCAAGATGGCATTTTGCAATTTAACAAGGTCTGATGGCAGATATGTATTAA
Source organism: Tapirus indicus (assembly GCA_031878705.1). Lineage (NCBI taxonomy): Eukaryota > Metazoa > Chordata > Mammalia > Perissodactyla > Tapiridae > Tapirus > Tapirus indicus. The sequence goes on from CM062918.1 coordinate 15,665,047, forward strand.
ACTAAAGAAGCAACTCCAAAGAATTTCAAAACACTTAGCAAGCCAATGAAATAGATTTTGGAGGACAGACGGATTTTGAGTGACTCCAGTCACAGCATGCAGGGAGCTTTCAACAGTTCTGGGATGTTGGTACTGAATTGTAATCTAGTCTCAGAGTTTTAGTCTGGCTGACTCCAGGGAAGATGTTTATAAGTTTGGTGTGACACCGCACCATCAGGTTTGCTGCTTATGGAGACTGGCATTTGGGCTCATTTCTCATATATAATGTGGCTGAGCATTTTTAATCCTCAAATATTTTCCATGTCCTTTAGGCGTAAGGAAGAAAGGAGGCCAAATATAGTAATCTGAGGATCTGAGATTTTGTGATATACTATATCGAGGAAGATTCCATTATGTCATGATGAAGCATTTTAGTTGAGTTTTTTGTTTATTCGTTTTATGAAAAGGAGATCAGAAAGAAGAGAGGAAGGAGAAAATATCCACATAGTGCTGGCCACATCTGAAAGGTTATGCCAACTCCGGAAAGATAATGCTAGCATCAGAATTTACCTTGGTACTCTCCCTCATGCCTTCTTCTATGTATTTCCCACTACTTCAGTGAAGAGCCAGAGAAGGGTGACTGCGGAGTACATCATGTTCTAGCTTCTTAACATCTGCAAGTGGTAACAGAGCAGTTTAAGAATGTCTTTATGTGGATAATAATACTACGAAAACACCTTCTTTATAATAGTGTCTCAGCCTGGGTTCCACAGAAAGCAGAGCCCCAGGCAGAAAGCCTACATGCAATTCCTTTATGAAGAACAATCCCAGCGATCAGAGGTGAGGCACAAGTGAACTGATGAAGGTAAAGGGGAGGTGCATTTATCCAGTGGTTCCATTACCCATTGGCCGAAGATTTTCTGCCCTGAGGTGTTAACTCCCCTGAATTTCCAGGTTGTACCTGGGGAAGTACATCACTATAGATGACTTTGCATTTTTTTATAATTTATGTAAATAGAATCAAAGTATGTGCTCTCTTTTCGTTTTCTTTTTTACTCAGCTAATTATTTTGAGATTCATCCATATTATAGCATGCATCAATAGTTGTGTGACAAAGACGCCGAGAACATGCAATGGAGAAAGGAAAGTCTCTTCAATAAATGGTGTTGGGAAAACTGGACAGCCATATGCTAAAGAATGAAAGTAGACCATTATCTTATACCATACACAAAAATTATCTCAAAATGGATTAAAGACTTGAATGTAAGACCTGAAACCATAAAACTCCTAGAAGAAAACATAGGCAGTACACTCTTTGACATCAGCCCTAGCAGTATCTTTTTGAATATCATGTCTCCTCAGGCAAGGGAAACAAAAGAAAAAATAAACAAATGGGACCACATCAAACTAAAAAGCTTCTGCACAGTAAAGGAAACCATCAACAAAATGAAAAGACAACCTACCAGTTGGAGAAGATATTTGCAAATCATATATCCCATAAGGGGTTAATAGCCAAAATATATAGAGAACTCATACAACTCAACAAACAACCCAATTAAAAAATGGGCAGACGATCTGAACATTTTTCCAAAGAAGATACACAGATGGCCAACAGGCACATGAAAAGATGTTCAACATCACTAATTATTAGGGAAATGCAAATCAAAACTACATGAAAAATCACCTCATGTCCATCAGAATGGCTAGTATTAACAATACAAGAAATAACAAGTGTTGGAGAGGATGTGGAAAAAAGGGAACCCTCACACACTGCTGGTGGGAATGTAAATTGGTGCAGCCACTGTGGGAAACACTGGAGATTTCTCAAAAAATTAAGAATAAAACTACCATAAGATCCAGCTATACCGCTTCTGGGTATTTTTCCAAAGAACACAAAAACACTAATGTGAAAAGATATATGCATCCCTACGTTTATTGCTGCATTATTCACAATAGCCAAGAGTTGGAAACAACCTAAGTGCCCATCGTTGGATGAATGGATGAAGAATGTGGTGTATATACACAATGGAATACTCCTCAGCCATAAAAGGATGAAATCTTGCCATTTGCGACAACATGGATGGACCTCGAGGGCATTATGCTGAGTGAACTAAGTCAGTTGGAGGAAGACTATTACCATATGATCTCACTCGTGTGTGGAAGATAAAACAACAACAACAAATACACAGACACAGAGAATAGGTTGGCAGTGACCAGAGGGGAAGTGAGGAGAGGGAGGAGGGGGAAAGGGATAAAAGGGCACATGTGTACAGCGACAGATGGCAATTAGACTTTGGTAGGGGAACATGATGTATTTTTCACAGAAATTGAAATATAATGATTTATACCGGAAGTTAACATAATGTTATAAACCTACATTACCTCAAAAAAAAAATAGTTGTGGGGGACACACCCTAATGTGACTTCCACTGAGCCACACTCTTTTATAATCCGCTCCAGCTGAGTGTGGCTGGGACCTGTGACTCTCACCACAGAACATGGCAAAGGCGATGGGATACCATACCCCTGTTCATCTTACCTTTGCCTCATTGTTAAATTTAGATTTTAATTCACCGAGAATTTATGTTGAATTATGATGTGAAATAAGGTTCTACATTTTAAAATAGCGAATAAGTAGCTCCCAAATTATGTATTGATTCATTTTCCCATCATTTTGTGGTGCTAGTTGTATCATATATTAGATTCTTATATCCAGAACAGATTCTAGCTGAGGAAGGACTTTCCAGAACTGAAAACCAGTGGGGGAAAAGTCACGAAATACATATAAAGGGAAAAACTAGAAGATAAAAAGCAGTTATTACCAGGGAAAAAATTTGGCAATGAAAATGGAAAAAAAAAAAATGGTTTGTTTCCTGATTATAACGTTCTTAAAATTTTGTGTGTAAAGAAATTTACTAAAGAGAAAATACAAGTCTCTGGTAAACATCATAATCAAGGTTAACATGTGTTGACAGCAGTTGCCCAGTCACCAGACTAATTGCTTTACATGGATCTCATTTAATCCTCAGAACAGCCCAACGGTGTAACAGAGTTTGAGTATATTTTAATCTCAGAAAAATACCAAGATTATTTATTTTCACTTAGTAAATTAGAAAAGTTTATTGAAAAGCTGTTGGTAAGAAAATTTCTTGGATTGAACACAAAAAGCATGAGTCATAAAAGAAAATAATCATAAATTAAGCTTCATCAAATTTCAAACTTTCTTTTTTTTTTTTTTGTGAGGAAGACCAGCCCTGAGCTAACATCCGTTGCCAATCCTCCTCTTTTTGCTGAGGAAGACTGGCCCTGGGCTAACATCGTGCCCATCTTCCTCCACTTTATATGGGACGCCGCCACGGCGTGGCTGACAAGCGGTGCGACCGCGGGTGCCCGGGATCCGAACCCGCGAACCCTGGGCTGCCAAAGCGCGGACTAAACCGCAGCACCACTGGGCGGCCCAAATTTCAAACTTTTGATAGTAAAAATAAACCATTTAGTAATAAAAAGACAAGTCACAAATTGGAAGAAAATATTTACATTACATATATCTGATAAAAGGACTTTTATCCAGGATATACAAAGAAGTCTCAAAATTCAACAAGAAGACAAACAATTCATTTAAAAAATAGGCAAAAGACTGGAAGAGACACTTCACCAAAGAAGCTATCCAGGTGGCAAATAAGCACACGAGAAGCTCTACATCACGAGGCGTTAGGGAAATGCAAATTAAAACCAGAGTGAGGTTCCACTGCACACCTAGTGGTATGGCTGATACTAAAACGATTGGCCACACCAAGTGTTGGCAAGGATTTGAAGTGGGTGGAACTCTGATACACATCTGGTAGAGTGTTCAATGGGACACCGCTTCGGAAAAGCAGTTTGGTGGTTTCTTATAAAGTTAAGCATTCACTTGCCGTATAGCCCAGAAATCCCACTGCTAGGTATTTGCCAAAGAGAAATGAAGGAAACTTCACAGGAACACCTGTACACAAATGTTATAGCGGCTTTCTTTGAAATAGCCCAAACCTAAAGCAACCCAAATCTCTCAACAGGAGAAAGAATAAACGAATTGTGGTGAATCCATACAACAGAATACTCCTCAGCAATAAAAAGCAATGAACTACTATCACCCATGATAACATGAATGGATATCAAAACCATTATGCTGAGTGACAAAAAGCCAGATCCAAAGCATACATACTGTGTGATTCTATTTATATGAAATTCTAGAACAGGTACAACTTACCTGTAGTGACAGGTCAATGGTTGCCTAGGCCAGAGAAGTGGAGGACACAAAGAGACACTCCCTTTGATTGAAATATTCTCTATCTTAACTGTAATAGCGGTTGCATGGGTATATGCATTTTTCAGAACATCCTGAAATATAAACTTAAAATGGATGCATTTTATTGTAAGCAAATGATAACTTAATAAAGCTGATTATTAAAAAAGATTTTCATCCTAGTGGGATTTTCTTTACATTATTGAAACTGAGAAACTAAAAAAAACTTGAAAAAAAGTTTTGCTATGCAAAAGGAAGCTTTGTTAAAGAAATAATGACATTGCCTCAAGTTGAAGTATTATACATTTATTATGCAAACTGTGAAGAATATTTAATGACATATGAAAATAATCAAAATGGATTTTTAAGGGAAAAAGAGTCAAATAACTATATGTGAATTGTACCTCTCTTTAAAAATTCCACATCAGCCCTTACAGCTTGAAATTTAATTTTTTTGTGCTTGCATGCTCCCTTATTATTTTTTTAAGTCTTGGCAAAATGCTTGTTTAACTATGTAGCCCATTTGCAAATTATTTTGTTGCCCAAGGGTACATTTTTTGTCCCTGACTTTCATTTCATAATTGAGAAGAAAGAAGAACGTAAGTACATTATCTGTTTCTACATAACCTGGGAATATATCTAGCCACATGGAGAAATACATTTTGCAGGTTTTTTGGTCTGTTTGTTTAACAGGATTTAACCAAACCAGACACACTGAAAATATTTCATATTAAAAATTTGTTATAAATAATAAGGTGTTTAAAACACATTTAGGTAGGGGTTATTGTGATTGTGCTGTTTTCTTTCTTGAAAATTAGAGTTCATGAATTTTTGCATAGTACATGATTTTATGTCTAAAAATAATTACAAACATTCAGAAGAAATTATATTTGACTTTATTTCACATTTAATCTAAGATTTTATCATTTTAATTGTCCTCATGATTATTTGTGAGTCGGAGGAGCATTTCACGTTCTAAAAGTTAACCCACTTCTCTTTAATTGAGGGAATAGAATCAGAAATTGAGTCCTTGGGCAAAGCTTGAGAGGGAAATGGAATTTAGGTTTCACAGAGTTAAAGCACAAATGGTCTATTATAATTCAGGGAATGAATACTCCTACTAATAAAATATTTTAGGAATTATTTTACTTTGCTCAAAACCCCTTCAGTGCCTCCCAGCTGTAAATTACGTGAAGTCTTTGTTCGGAGTATGGAATTCAAGGCTTTCCATGACCAACCCCTGGGTCCACCACTTACCAACTATGACTTTGGGCAAGGTACTTTCTCTGAGCTTCTAGTTTCATAGTTGTTCTAAAAAATACACAGGGAGAGTAATGTCTTGCCTGTAGACTTGTGGCAATAAACGAAATAAAACATTGAGCACACTGTATGTGTGACATATAGTGAACAGTCAGTAGGTGGGAGTTATTCATTTCATGTGTTACTATTATTTCGTTTGTTTGTTTATTATTTCCCCTACTGGGTTGTAACTTAAAGGATGGCTGTAGTTTTCACTTTTATTTTTCTCTTGTCTATTCAATGGACTATTTATTGAGGGCCTACCATTGCCAGGCATCATGCTGGGTGCTGAGGCTGCGATAGTGTGGGAAATGAACATGACACCAGCCCTCAAGTAGCTTTCAGTCTAGTGGGGAAGAGAGTCAACAAACAAGAAAAGAAATTCAAGGGGAAAAGTAGCTGATGAAGGATATTAGCATGAGGTGTGGAGACCCAATTTCCACAGTAGTTGTCAGAGAAGGCCTGTAAAAGGTGAGGCTGAGACCTGAGAAAAGAGTCAGGAATCATGCAAAGATCCGAAGGGAAGGGCATCCTGGTCCAGGGAATAGTATGGGCAATAGGCCAGATTTGACATAAAGCTGGGTGTGTGAACGAGCAGAGAGAAGGGTCTGGAAAATAATGAGTGAAGGGCAGATAGTACTGAGATCTGCCTGGAGAAGTCTGCAGGGCCAGCTCTTGGAGGCTTGGCAAGGAGTTAGGGTAGCATTGTAAGTGCTACAGGAAACCGTGGAAGGATGCTACGCTGAGGAATGATAACATGCGATTATACTGTACAAAGACCATTCTGGAGGATGCTGAGGGTGGAATGAATGGGCCCGGAGGCAGGACAGTGGAGGACAAGGTGGAAGAGGAAGTCCAGCATCTGGCTCCTGCCTACTTCCCAGTTCTTGGCTGGGATGCTTTCCCCACTGCTTCTTCTCCATCCACACTTTCTTCCTCTCAAAAGTGATAAGCAGGTTGCTCCCTGTGGACCTCTGCACATTCTATGTATCTGCCTGGAATTCTCCTCACCCAGATAGCTGCCCGAATGGCTCATTCTTGTGGTTCAGGTCACAGCTTCGAGTCACCTTCTCAGAGAGCCAGAAGCCTTTCTTCTGGCAAGATGCATCCCTCATACCTTTTTTGGATCAAAGCTGAATTGCCAAGGATAAATTCAATATTTAGTTCGTTATAAAAAGAAGATCTGGATTTAAAATATAGTCTAATATTTGAAGAAATAAGCTTAACTACTTCTACACTTTCATCACACAAGATTTTAGCAGTTGATTTCGTTAAGTCTGAAACTATAGTCCAGAAACAATCGGCAGCATTGTCCGCCACTAGACGGCTCCTGCAGTCATGATAAGGCCATTTCCTACAATCTTCAGTGGAGGAGCAAGATAGTTCTGGGTTCCCTGATTTCTCTCTGGTGGTTTCTTCTTGTCTTCATGCTTTTCGCAGTCTGCAGAATGCTCACACTAAAGACGGTTTAACGTGAGTGTTGTTAAACGTGATTTTAAAGTTTTGCCCCATTAGAAAATTTTGAGGTAGGAAATTTGGCATTTTGCTTTTAAATCATCTTAACAAGATGTGAAGAATTCCAAAAAAGGGGACATTTTTCTCAAAATTATAACCTAAATGGAGTTTGATATCTGAAACTTTAAATACACATCTTAAAGGGTTCTTCTGTTTGTTTATCTGCCAGTCTATTTCCTTATTTAACTGGTTCAAAGTTCTTCACAATTGTATTTGTACAGAAATAAAATGAACAGTTTTCATAACTGTTATGTAGTACAGCAGTTATTCTTGTGATAATAAACACATATTTTTATTTTAATTGACTTTGTAGAATGTAAAGCATAAAGTAGACTTTCACCCCAGATTATATCTAGAATGCTTACCTATAGTTGAAAATGAATACTTAGATATTAACAATACATTTAATGTTGTATCTTGTTTGTATCACTGATGGTGTTACTTTGATTAGCAGTGCTGGAAACCTACATGGTTACCCAATCATTAATTATTGACAAGTTTAGGGATGACAAAAGTGACCTTGAAGTAGGAATTCAGCTATTTTGCCTTCCAAAGGCTGATATCAAAGACAAATAGCAGATTTTGTCTGAATGTGAAGACCTAAACAAAAATTTAATGCATCTTTACTTACCGCCATTGCCTCCGACAATAGAACTCTGTCTTATTATCGCTAGTATACTAATCACTAACTGATTTTCCCTTCTTTTTTAAATTTTCTGTATTCCTTCTTTAGAATGCTGCTCCACGGGAATAGCGACTCTGCCTGCCTTGGTCAATAGTGTGTTCCCTGAGCCCAGAAAAGTGCCTGGCACATAGCAGGTGTCCAGTAAATGTTTGCTGAGTGAATGAGCAGATGGTTGGATGGATAAATATGCAGTAGTAAAGGCAGGAGACGATGGTGGCTTGGACTCTTGCGCAATAAATGAGGAAAGTAATAGATTTTTTTGCATATAGGATCAACAGTACTAACTAAAGGATTGCATGTGGGAGATGAGGGCAAATTATTAATCAGGGTTGATTTCCAGGGTTGTAGATTGAGAAACTTTCCTATCTTCTCTGTTTAGCATCCAGCCTAACACATAGTAGGTGCCTCAAAAATGCTTGTTAAATTAGTGAATTGACTTGGGCTAGATTCGAGTAGTAGTTACAAAATTGAGAAGTACCTATAAGCATCTGGGCACGATTTTCCCAAATCTGTGCAGACTGCTGGCACTTGATCCCCACATTCTATTTTCAGTGGATGACTATGCAGGCTGAGGCTGTCAAGTGGAAACGTGTTGAACTTACTGGCCCGGAGAGAGACACAGAGGAAGTGATTGCCATCACTATCATTTAACCTGTGGTTTCAACCAGGTTGCTATAAAGGTCCGTGGTTTACAGTTCCTCACCTTCTTCCCTGGAGAAGAATGAAAAACACAAATTCAGAAAAATATGGCAAATTTTCAAATTAATTATTGGAACAGTATCTGAACCATGAATGATTCAGTTTCCAAAAAAGCATTTGAAAAGAGCATACGGCACTAACTTTCATAGAGTTCTTGTTACATTTTATAGATTTTTCATCTTGTAAAGCAGTGATTCATTTAAAAGAAAAAAGTTGAACAGGAATTCCAGTGAAAAGTTAAATTAAGACAGACATTAGTCCAGACTCTATGTGTGTGATGTTGGCAGTCTACGTGAGGCTCCTGCTCCCTCGGAGGCCGCTCGAGAGAGGGCAACTTCCTGATTTCTTTGCTACTAAAGTCATGTACTAGAACATGAACCCCGATGTGTACTCGTCCCTGGAATTAGTTATGTGGGCTTCAAAGGCTTGTCGGCCCTCCAATTAGCCAGTTTTCCTGTCTGATTTCTTAAGAAAGGGACAAAGCTATTTGAATGCAGCAGTATCTTGCACAATACGGAGTCTTTATTGTTTTTCCCCTGTCAATGATTTTACAAATAATGATGTGTAGAGCAGAGGGAAGATAACTATTTCAGCATGTGGCCACCAATCATCTCTTATTGTTTTCAAAGAATGGGCAAGTGTTATTCTACACTTCAGGTCAGAAGAACTTTTTAAAAATTGGCTAGAGTCATATGAACGCACATGTAGAAAAGTTTCATTTTTTGAATCAACAAAATCGTAGTATTCTCTCCTAACTGACCTCACCACATCAAATCTCCCTTGCCTGGAATGAGTCTGAAATGCTGTAGACCTGATCTCCTCCCCCCGCCCCCCTTTGGGTCTATGGACTTCAGGTGACAAGCAGGGCAGTGCAGGGTGGAGGGAAAATACTAGGCCTGGAGAGGACAGGCCTGACTTCAAATCTTAGCTCAGCCCCACTATTATTGTTTGACCTCGGGAAAGTCGCTTATCTTCTGTGGAACGGGCTTCGTAATGAGCATCTTGCAAGGGATTAGAGAGGGGACACGCACTAGAGATGTATGCAAAGCTCCTGCCACATCGTGAGTGATCACAGCGGTCATTGTTGCTACCTAAATGCTCATGCACCCTGACGTGCTCATTGTTCGACAGGATCGTCTCCCTGGAGTCCTATGTTGTGAAACTGTCTCGCATTCCACATACGAAACATCTCCTTGTCGTTCCTCATTTATTAATTTAACAAATATGAACTGTGGAATGATTATGGGCTGGGTCTGACACGAACCAAGCTGCTCTAGAAATCTCCCTGCCCTTTGGAAGACTGTGTCAAAATGCCTTTTGGTATTAAAAAAAAAAATCCAGGATATCTTTTATTGAAATAATTGTATTCATTTCAAAATTAACCAGTTTGTTGAGCGCTGCTATTTTGGAAGGTATGGTGTTAGCATTAGCAGAAGATATGGATCACTAGGAATTTGCAATCTAATACTTGATGGCAGCTGTAAGCAAAGTATTTCAAACAGGTAATTTAATAAACATGTTCATAATTTAGTTCTGCAGTATTACAGTTTATTATCTCTATTGTGGAGGCCAAATAAGACCTGAGAAATCATAGAGAAAAAATATGTATATAACATGTCCTTCATTTACATAAGATTTCAACTTCCTAGACATACAAAACATAATTTTTATGCTCAGTAGAGCACCTAAAACAGTTGTATCTAGAAATAAAAGTCCCATTTTTACATGTGACTTAGTTTTTTTGTTGTCTCAATCTCTAAACTGTTGCGTCTTAAGTAGATTTTGTAATCACAAATATTCTGGGAAGAGATTACAGCCTATGCTTGATTCTCTGAGGAGTTTTAAGACAGACAGAGCATGGATAACTGGCACCTGCAAGTAGTATATCCAATCTGATTTTAGCCAAAAGTTTTAACATTTTTCCTGCTGAACTTTCAGCCAGAGCTATTGACAAATAGCAAAATAGATGGAGAATGCTGGAGAGCAAGAGCCCACAGGCTTTGAACACAACCGCTGGAGCAGTGAGAATTTAGGAACATAGAAGAGGATCCAATGCTTGGCCACCACAGAGAGAAGCGAGGCATTTCCTCAGGAGCCAGTGGGAAGCCTGTCCACCAAGCGGGATTATAGGGCAGCAGAGGGAGCCAGGAGAGTCAGCAAGGCCTGGAAACTCAGGGCAGGGAAAACCCCAGCCTGCTCTGGGAGGGTAATTAAAACCTCACCCTGAGAGGAGTGACCTAGTTTTCTGAATACTCAGAATATAATATGGAAAATTCCATGGTTAGTCATTTAATAATAATTAAGTGCCTACTATGTGCAAAAGCTCTATGCATGCAGCTATAATTCCGTGTTTTGCATGACCTTGATTCTGCTTTTATTCTCCTCAAGAGAGTCCACCAGCAAAATCTTGTTGTTAGGGAGAGAAAAGTGCTCTATTTGTCATTTCTGAACTGAAATGCTTCTATCAACCTTGAATTACACAAAAAGTCTCCTGTACTTAGCTATTGTTTGCATCATCGTCGTCATCATTATTCCAGTCTCCTGAAAGAGAGCCGAGAGTGCTTCTTTTAATGCCAACTGTGATTTGCATGTTCACAGAAGGTTTGAAGTTTCAGAAATTAAATGTCGGGGTGTAAAATTTTCTTGAAGGAAGAAAGTATGATTGCATCGAACTTTCAAAGTACAATCAAAGTCTAAAGGAAATATAATTATTATTGTCGGTTTATCACCTCAAACATGTTGTTGTAAATGTCATTATATCAGATGAGTTTGGTAACAGGTTTTCCATTTTGCACTTTATTTGACAAGGTGATTCATTGTTTAGTGCAGTTTAAGATGTCAGTCCTTCTGGAAGGAATTGAGCTGAGCTGATGTGCATAAGAACATGCTTCCATCAAAGTGTATGATTAAAGAAGGGTTAGACTCCTGAAATATTGTTTCCAAACTTGCTTTGAATGAGTAGTTTCTTTGTCTAGATATAATTTATCACAGTTTGCTACATCTGGGAAAGTGTACACAGATGATACATGTTGCCCATGGCACTTCCTACAGCTCAGCTCCTAGCCTGTGCAAGACGATCCCACCTTGGATGAGCTTGTCTGCATCATGGAAACCTATGTAGTAACTGAAGTATGTTTTTGTTTCAAATGAAATATCTCACAATGAACCAGGGTGATAGAGCAAACATCTGGCCCAACATTACTGCATGTAGTATGTTGGAATAGTATGTGTTGGTCACCTAATATTAGACACTTCACAACAGAGCATCCAGCTTTTGAGCACCAAAAGGGAGCCAGAGCCTTCTTTTTGCCATTTTGATGATGCCAAAAGCATTTCCTCTTTCTCTTTGTTAACTTCCCATATCAAAACTGTACATAAGAACATAGATCTTCATAATGAAGAACACCATTGTTATATATGTACCTACAAAGAGCCAGGAACTGGGCTAATTAAAACATTATCTCTCATATTCAAAGCAACTTTGCAAATTATTTGCATTCCCATTATACGATTGAGGGATCTAACGCTCTGAGAGAGTAAATAATTTCCCTAAAGGTAAACAGAAAGCTAGTGGCAGAGCTGGGATTCAAACTGAGGCCCTGTGAATGCTCAGAGCTCTTCTACTATGGTGGGTGTGTGTCCGAAACATATCAAGCTTACGCCCTTTTCACAGTGTTGCCTACAGGTTTGACTGCTCGCCTAAGCTATACCTATGTTTATACATAGTATCTTTTAAAATTCCACTTGGTATCTGACAGTGTCTTGTTTTAGGTGCAATTGTAAACATCAAACGTAAGCTGTAAGATGGAACATTTCTTCTTCTCTTTTCCCAAACTGAAATATGTGCTGATTTCAACAAAGTTCAAAATGTCCCAGGCCTCTTACGGGAAATGAGATATAAAGGAACTCCCAAATATCATCCAAATTATATTATTTAAAATTAACCAGGTGGAGGGTATCATGTAATAAAATTCCTTGTTTAAATTGAATTGAACAGCCTTTTTTATGAGGGATACGATGACCAACATTTGAGAATGTAAAATAATTGTGTTGTATTTATGTAGTTGCCATTAAAAAATGACAGACATGTCATAGCTGAATAACATCCTCTCCAATGATGAGAGCAGAGGCCGACTTGATGCCTACATAGGTTCAAGGGTGAAACATTTTCAAGGCCCCTCAGTTTGCCCTGAGGATGGGATAGACCAAGATAATTTTCAGGGCTCCCAGCCCTGTCTCGGCTCTGCTGCTTCAAGTTGGAGTCAAGATACCAAATTTTGGCTTCACTTGAAAACGCGGGTATCCCAAACCAGGGAAGGGGTTTTGCTGACTTCCCATTTATGTTACTGCACTGGAAGCTTTGAAACTCGAGGTTCGTGTGTGTGTTTGACCACAGGTTTCCTGGCTTATTTAACTATGGACAAAGCCATTTCTGGGTAAGAGGGCTTGTTTTCATTTCCATTTAAATTATTAAAAGGTGTCTCTGTGCACATATATCTGCCTACACACACTTACCAACAAACACTAACTTCATGGTTTTAGATTCAGTAATAGAATTAAAATAGTCATCATACATTCTATAAACAACACATTGCTCAGCAAGCAATAGAGGATTGTAAAGTGGCTAAGTGCTTGATTTCTGGTGCCTGGGTTCAGGTCCCAGTTCTACTCCCAAACTAATTCTGGGACTTTGGGCAATTACTTCACTTCTCTGTGCTCAGTTTCTCCATCTTTAAAGTAATGCCTACTTCATAGGGTTCATATTTGTAAGGAGTATTTGGACACGTGGTGAGGGCTATGTAACTACTTGCTTAATAAATAAGGTTTTTCCTGGAAGCAACATGATCATATATCACCTCACATCTGCTAGGATGGCTATTTTCAAAAAGACAAGAAGTAACAAATGTTGGCAAGGATGTGAACAAAAAAGAACACTGGTCCACTGTTGGTAGGAATATAAATTGGTGCAGTCACTGTGTAAAACAGTATGGAAGTTCCTCAAAAAATTAAAAATAGAACTACCATATCCAGCAATTCCACCTCTGAGTCTTTATCCAGAGAAAACGAAGACACTAACTCAAAAAGATATATGCACCCCCATGTTCATTGCAGCATTATTTACAATAACCAAGATATGGAAACAACCTAAGTGTTCACTGATGGATGAATGGATATAGAAAATGTGATTATATGTAAATTTTTATATATATAATGGAATATTATTCAGCCATAAAAAAGAATGAAATCTTGACATTTGTGACAACATGGATGTACCTTGAGGGCATTATGTTAAGTGAAATAAGTCAGATAGAGAAAGACAAATTCTGTATGATCTCACTTATATGTGGAATCTAAAATAAATAAATAAGCTCATGAATACAGAGAATAGATTGGTGGTTGCAAGAGGCAGAGGTGGGGCTTGGGGGGGCAAAATGGTTAAAGGGGGTCAAAAGGTACAAACTTCCAGTTATGAAAGAAATAAGTCATGGGGATGTAATGTACAGTATGGTGACTATAGTTACTAATACTATATTGCATATTTGAAAGTTGCTAAGTGAGTAATCTTAAAAGCTCTCATAACAAGAAAAAAATGTTATAACTACGCATGGTGATGGATGTTAACTAGACTTATTGTGGTGATCATTTCACAGTATATACAAATATTGAATCATTATGTTGTACACTTGAAAGTAATATAAAGTTATATGTCAAGTATACCTCAATACAAAAATGAAATAATAGATTAGGAAAAAATATGTTTAGAAGCATATTTTGAGAAGCATTAACTCTTTTGGAGTAGTACTTGCTCCTCTTAAGGAGGTAGCTAATAAAATTTGAAGATAGAAGTCACCTTTTAACATGAATTGGCTTCTACATGAGGGTAACTACAGGAAAAACCAGAATAATATAGACAGTGCAAATCTGTCTGACCATTATTACTCTGAACTACTGTTCTTGGAGACAGTAAGTGGCAGTGGTCAGATAATTAATCTGCTTGAATCCAAGACCAACCTCAGACAAGTTACCTAATGTCCCTGATCCTCAGTGTGCTCGTCTATAAAATGGGAATACTACTATAGCTACCTGTTAGGTCCTTGTGAGAATCAAACGAGATAACATTTGTCAAGCATTATTAAGTACAGTGCTTTACTCAATAACAGCTATGATTAATATTAACATTTATAGTTTTATTATTTGAGTCCCTGGATCACATTTTTCTCACCTGTCTGTCAAGAAGAAGTGCAAGTGGTATCAATCAACTACACTCACAGTGGAATCATACATGAGAACGTCAGTGGCCCGCACTAAAAGGTGAGTAAGCCCATACGCACATAGGCAGTGATGGCCAGATTTTTACAGAATGATCTGTCAAGTTTTGATTTCTATATTTTAAAAAATATGTGGAGAAATCGCAGTGAATTTAGGGAACCAAAAATAAAATAAAATATTGAGGAAATAGGAAACCAGCCCCGGGAAAAAAAGATAGAAAGGATTGGCCTTATTTACCTGAAAAGAGACTGGCAAGTGATGTACTCAAGCTTTTGAAGGATAGTTTTTACGAGAACGTGGACTTCATTTACGAGAAGATAAAGGAGCTAACTATAAATAGTGGAGAGCAAGGTGGACGACACAAGGACTTCTGCACACGAACCATGTTCCCACAGCAGCACAGTCTCTCAACAACCGCTAGAAATCTTGCCACACAGGATGAACAACCATTATTTTGGATGTTTAGAATAACTAAATCTAATTCCTGTGAAGGAAAAACTGGACGTGATAACCACTTTCTACTCCAGGTTTAATTTTGCGTCCAGAAGACCAGAGCTTCCCAAACTTAGTTCTGTCAGACGCCAGGATGTGGTGTTACTGGTGTGTCCAGGTTGGACTCTCTCAGCCCCCGTGGTGGCCCAGAGGTCCCATCACCTCCTCCATTTACCTCAGGGTATGACATCATCACTTCTTGTGTATGCCATGAGGTGAAAAATACAGGAAATCACTGACTTGATTGTGTAATGTACTGAAAAAGAGCTGGCATTTAAATATAAATATGTTATCAATCAACTGAAAACTTTTTGGAGGCTAAATATAACTCTTTGATACACACAAGGGAGCCAGGAGAGAAATGAGAAAATTAAGGAATTTACAATCTTCATTATTCAGACTCTCTAGGTGTCCTTTGGATTTTCCTCAGGAAAAGAACATTAGAGGAATCCAACCGGAACATTTCAGTGGCTTGGCCAATGTGATGAGGTCTGTAATTTCATGACAAGTGCTGATGGAGCCCAGCCATTTTCAACAATCTGTACCTTGAAAATCTGGAGTGACATGATTCCAAATTTCTTTGCCTGAAAGCCAAAACAAACTCTTGAGCTAAAGGACACAGATCACATTCATCATGTTTTTTGACTTTTTATCTCTTCCTTCTGTTTCTCCAAATTGTATGGTTTGGAACTTTATACCTGATCATAACCAAAGTAGGAAATATGCACCCATTCATGCATGCACCCACCATTCATTCATTCTTTTATTTAGCAAATATATAGAGAATTCATGTATTTATAGAATGACTGTTCAAAACTTTGGATGATCCCATAAAACAGAAAAATAATTGGGGCTCTAAGACATATGTTAAAATAACTATAAAGTAAGAGGGTATATATGAAAAGGCACCAGGGTAGATTGGGAGAAAAGATTTGGACAATTGAAAGGGAGATGAGAAATCAGCATGCAGCATATATTTCTGGAGATAAAATGCAGTCTTTCAATCAGTTAGGGGCATTTTAAGACTTTTCGTGGAACTTATTGATTTATCATTGGTCACTGAATCCATAAAGAGGCCTAAGTGTATGATCTCAACATAGATTCAAGGCTTATAATTCTTTCTCAGAGCCATTACTGCTGGACATTATGGCACAAACTAAGGTGGATAGGAAAGGCCTTCTTTTTGACAGATGAAATGTCTATTTTAAATGGCATAAAACAGGGCTGGATCCCAAGTGCTCTTCTTTTAATTTTATAACTGAACAAACTGGTTGTCTTTAGATGACCTAGCCACAGCAAGCCAAGCACCTTTCTTGTGTTGATGACATGCCTTCCTGTATGGTCCAGAAGTGACTTTGACAAGCAATTCAACCTATTGGCTAACTTATGTCAGGAAAAGCTGCTAAATACTAATTCTCCTAAAGCCAAAATGATCAATTTTGGCAGGCACACTTCGACATTTAAATGGATAATGTTAAACTAGTCTGCTCAACTGAATGCCATATGGAGTTCCCTTGGGTCACATTGGGTGACTTACCTTGTTAACCCTGATCATTCAGTTGGTCTCAAAATTAAACATTTTACAGGGGTTATGTTCAGGATCTTCTGTGGTCAAGGCAGACATTTGGTACTTCTTATGCTCAAAACCTTCTAAGACAGGCCATCTCCTTTGAGATTTGGTACAGTGTTCTGGCATTTCCGCCACTTTGTGCGGACACTGAATTGCTTTGTGAGAATTGCCCTTGATCTGTTTGAAAGTGCTCATTTGGCTCACTGTTGCACAGAGGTGAAGTGACTCTCCATTAAGATAAAAATGTCAGACAAGTCCTTTTATTTTCACTTGGAAACAGCATCTTTGTCATCTGCATATCAGATCTTTCTTCCATCAGAAATGTGGACTATCTGTGAGTAGAACCAAATAGTAATCTCAATTTTGAATTGTCTATTATTTTCAAAGGACTGGCTGAGACTATTGGTAATTAGAGGGGACTATTGAAGGGATCCACCAATCACTCATCTTCAAGATACTCCAAAATGCAACCATATTATGCCTTCAGTTTTCCTCTAAGATTATTGTAAGAAGTAACTTCGTGCAGACTTCTTTTAAAAAAATAGGCAAATTATGTTATCTGTTATATTATTCAACGGTCCCCAAATTAAGACCCATAGGGCAAATTCCTCCCAAAGCTAAAGTGCAGGAGAAAGTTACTTCTTTTTTTATTAGACAAAGAATGCTCTCATTGGTCATGTTTTCTTCTTTACCTTGATTGCTGAGAAGCTCAGAGTGGATTTTTATGCTTAGTGTCAGTACTTTCCTTTAGTCTGAATTTTCAATTATTCCCTCACCATTTTTGTTTCTTGGCTTGTGTCTTTTATTATACTAACGATTTTCCACTTAATTGTGTTTTTTATTGTAAGCTGCCTCACATCACACATCATTTTTGGAAATAGGCAGTGTATGAATATGTATGAAAAATACCATCTCTTCAACATAGATTGGGTACTAGATTAGGGACTGTTTGGAGAAATGTCTTAGAAAGTGTGGTCAGTGTAAAACCTGCAAAAGAATAACCTGGGGTACTCGTTATGCAAATGCTTAAGCTTTACCCCAAGTCTCTTGGATCAGAAGAAAGGTGGAGACCTGCAGCCTTCATTTTCACAATCTTCTCTGGTGAGTCTTCTACAGACTAAAGACGGAGAATCCCAAAGTTGCTAAACCACCTGCAAGAGGATACGCCTTACATTTCACAAGCATTGTCTGCAGCTCTAGTAGTTCCCAAGTTTAGATATTGACAAAGGACTTGATTAAATGTGTGAGGCAAAGTGATAAGCATTATGAGTGACCCAAAAACGCATCAGGAATCAGCATATTATTGCTACGGACCATGTGTGAGTCATAGGGGGCTTGGCATCAGGGTGGCAGTGGGGATGGAAAGTAGTTAAATAGGGTTTCAAAATGTGAGAAAAAAGGAACACCACGACTTTTCTAGTCACATTTGGGGGATTAAAAAAAGAGAGAGAGAGAAATCAGAAATATTCTGAAGTTTGAATCTTGAACAACTGGGAAAACGTTAACATCATTACCTGAGATAGAGACTCATATAAAAGAGTAAAAAATTACAAGTTTGGCTTTAAAGGATGAGGTCCTAAGGAAACCAGCAAGTGGAAAGACAGTTGGATAAATGGACCTAGACCTAGAATTCTCTAGGAAAGCCAAGGTTAGTGATGAAACGCTGGAAAGTTATACCTAGGAGTGAGTTGAAATTACAGAAGGAGAAAATAACTCAGAAACTACACAGTGAAAACAGAGGAAGGCTAAGAAGGAAACCTGGAGAAGGATCTCAGCAGACAAGGCAGGAAGGAGACACGTGTCAAAAAGTAGGAGGGAAAAAAGAGAATTGTAGGCTTCAGAAGTCAAAAGAAAAACGCCTTTCAAGAAAGGTTTCAAGTGCCAGACACTTCTTTGCTGTTGGGTAGGATTATAATTTCCTGAGGAACTGTGGTCGAGCAGTTTCAGCAGAGTGGAGGGGGCAGAAATAAGACTGCGGAGGGAGAATGAACGGGATGGATACACTAGCATAAAACTTCTGAGGATTTGCATAGTGTGGGGTGGAGAGTATGATGACAACGTGATAGGAAAGAAGGACTGAGGACAGAGCTGCTCTAGACTCTACGGTGCCTTTTTGAAAATTAAGAAACTTCGACCCTTGCTCTGGACGGACATATTCCCACGTGTGTGCTGGCACGACCTGGCCAGCAGAGTATCGGACGGATTTCATCCTGACTGGTCCACCCAGCTGGGAGCCTTTGTGCGGCGTGCAAACAGGCGACACTCTTGAGAGAAGGGTTTTAAGACAGCAGACATTTAAGCACAGCTCTAGGTCTAGGAACAGTTGCCATTTATTGGTGGAGGTAAGGGTGGCGTGTAGTGTGAAGAAGAGATGGGAGGAAAGGGGTAACTGCTTGAGGAAAGTCAAGAGAAACATGGACCTAGCACCCGGCTGTTCTCAGACAACAGACAGAGCGGAGATGGCCATTTACGCCAACACCTTCCCTGAAAAATTTTCTCATCATGAATCCTTTCACAGAATACAGGCACAGATTTTCTCATCATGAATCCTTTCACAGAATACAGGCACAGAACAGACTCCAAATCTCCTTTTATATTCACAAAAGAGCTCCAAAAAAGCTGTGACTTCAGTAAGTGCCATACAGTTGTGAGAAAGAATGAGGAAGATCTCCATGCACTGATACCGAGTGATTTCCAGGGGATATTACTAAATGAAAAAATCAAAAGCAAAAGACATATGTAGTACACTACCTTTTGTGCTAGAAAGAAAGGAAAATAAGAACATATACATATACCTGCTTATTATTACAGAAAGAAACAGAGAAAGAATAAGCCAGAAGACAATGGAATTGCAGACTTACAAAGGCTGAGGGAAACAAGGTGGATGGGATAGAGGAGAGAGTGACAGGGTTTTGAATACATCTTTTTGTGTAGTTTTGACTTTGGAAAGCATGTTAATGTTCTACATATCCCCAAAATAAAATTAAGTCAATAAGAATGGAAGGGAAGAAAAATACAACCTAAAACTGAAAGGAAATGGAAACAAATGAACTTAATTTTGTTTTAAGTGAATGTCATAACTGTATTGAAAGGAAGAAATAAAGAAATAAGAGAAAGAAAGAAGGAAGGAAAGAAGGGAGGGAAGAAAGTAAGGGGGAAGGGAGGAGGGAGGAGGAGAAAAGAGACAATAACTTAGGAACAAATTAACTTAGGAACTTTGGAGCACAGTATTTGACCACACACCCTCAGTCCTGAGCAGGGTGGGGAGTGTGGGAAGGGGAACGTGGAGATGGGGGACTTGCAAATGAATCCTGAACTCTTTTCAGCAGGTTTGTTTATTATAATGGTTCTGAAGCAATTCTGAAACTATTTTAAATGTAACATATTATTCAGCAAATGAGTAAATGTGTTGATGTTGTCAGTATCTAGGGTTTTCATGGTGGAAGAAGGGAAATACAATATGGAATTCAAGAAGTCAAGAAAGAATCTTGTGAGATGGATTGACGTTGGAGGAACTGGTGTGAACTCCTGATTTCTAAAATAAGTATATGTATGTGTATATGCAGGTTTGTGTGTGTGTGCATACATGTGTATGTATGAATATGCCTTTGCACATATATAATTGTGTGTGTGTGTACATATATGTGTATACACATTCATGTATTTCCTAGCTTTGTTGGCTGAAATGGTCAAAAAGCAAAGACACCCCAATAACCATAAGCACACCTAGCACTCAGATCTTGGTCTCTAATGCCAATCCCTGCGAAAAAAAAAACCAAGGCTTTGCATAGAAATGGCTGGTTCAAGGATTGGGGCAGGTAGGTACAAGATAAGACTGGAACACCTTGTTATACCAGAAAGTAAAGGATTGCTTCAAAGATGTCAAAGAACATAAGAGCTAGATTGGAGAGGATCCCACAAGGCAAATCTGGGACAATTTGAGCACCAAAATAATTTAAATACACTAATGAATTATAAATAATTGGGAAAAAGGAATTCATTAATTCATACCTATGATAAATAAATAAACATAGGAGAAGGGAGAGATTTTACTTATGGTGGAATACCAAGGGCCAACTGGTAAATGTGGAGAGAGTGATAGAGTTGGAAAATCATAATTTTGCAACCATGTTGGTAAGGATTGGATCAGACAGGAATTATCAGTGGATGTTCAATATAGGGGAAACTTTGAGGAGGGGCAGGATATCTGCATGGTTTTAAAGTGTTCTCCACAAAATGATCAAAAGTAACATCACTTGGGGGGACAGATGGACACTGTGTCTCCAGATGTGACACCTTGAGAAGGACAGAACATGACCTACGCAATATTCCTGGTGAGAATGCATGATTTCAATCTAATCATAAGGAAAGATCAGACAAACACAAAATCAGGGATAATCTATTTTAAAAAGAGGGAGAAGTCTATTCTTCAAAATTGTCAATATCATAAAAAGACAAAGAAAGGCTGGGGAAATATTTCCAAATTAAAAGAGGCAAGGAGATATGATAACTAATTTCAGTACCTAAATTGTGGACTGAGGAGGGAAAAAGTGCTATAAGGGACATTATTAAGAAAACTGGAATATGAAAGCTTAGATGGGATAAATATATTGTTTATTTATATACGCAAATTTATGAAGTTCATAACTGACTATTGTTATATAAGAGAATCACTTATATTCCTATTAGGAAATATACAATGAGGTATTTAGGGATAAAAGGCCATGATGTATGTAACTTATCTTCAAAGAGTTCAGAAAAAACTATGTGGATGGATGGATAGATAGAAAATGATAAATCAAATGGGCTAAGATATTAACAATAGGTGAGCCTATTGTTACTATTTTTATTTTCTAATATTTTGTAAATCTGATGTTATTCTCTAAGAAAAAATTTAAAAACAGTTGTCATTTTAAATATTTACACTTAGGTATGTTGCCAGGGTGAAATCCAACACATATGATCCAGGAACTCTGCATCTTAAAAAAACATGTCTTGAAGGTAATAAGAAATTTCGAGTAAATATTGAGCAAACTGAGACCTCAGTATTTACTCTTAAAGCTAGAATACCTTTGGGGGAAAAAGACCCATGTGAAGAAAAATCACATAAAGAATACTAGGAATCAGAGCAAAGCCCGCATTTTCATTTCATTAAATTAAAATTTAATTTATACTTATGCTTTATAGAATTGTCTCCCTCTACCACCTCTTTCAGATATGAAAAAAATATATATGGAAGGGAAATTGCATACTTTAAAGTATTTCTCAAACAAAATGTAATGATAAAAGTGTATGTTCCTACTAGAACATTAATCTTGTCCTTCATAATTAACTATTGCGTTTTTCTTTCATCAGTATCTGACCTTTAAGGTGTTCCTGTTGTGTGTGTTTTTAATGCCTAACTTTTCTGGAAAATGTGCAGAGGTCATAATGAGGCATAATTATATACAGTATATAATTTTCTTTGGCCTTTTTCAAGTGCTAATTTAGCTATCATTTCTTCCTATAGAATTTTTATAAGAAATGCTTTTTAAAATGAAAGCCCTTTCTTCAGTTTTGGCATGAATTATATGTTCAATAAGTAATACAGACAGGAAATTTAGCAACATACGTGTGGATGTTAAGTGAACTCTGTAAAATAAATCCTTATTTATCTAGATGGAAAATGAGTTTCTAAAACAATGTTTTTCCTCCACACTCTGCTTTTAGGAAAAGGAAACAACCAATAACTGGCCTATCTCTCTAGTCCTCAATTTCCTTATCGTAAAATGGGTATCACCAATCAGAGAGTATTGTAAAAATTAAATTGACTGTGTAAAGCACTTAGCACCGTACCTGGCACATAGTAAGCACTCCAGTGATAATGATTTATTTTATTATTGTTTAGATTGATTTAAAAAACTGTGTTTACTGACTTAGGCTGATTTCCTATAACTTACTCCTTTACTATACTAAACAATAATTGGTAATCATTATGGTGATGCTGAATCATCGAAGATTAAATTTTGCTAAAAAATGTTTGAGTTGCCTGTAAGTCACAGATGATTCAAATAATCATAACCTTAGGTTAACAAGAATATTCTGGTGTTCAATCATTCTGAATCAATCAGAATGTGTTTTCTTTTTTTTTAAATATACCCATTGAACATTATTTCATTCCTATTCAAAATGCTTCTTTCCCTTCAAATAATTAGTAAATTTACTTTCTAAAATATATTTTTACATATGGTTTGCATGGAAAGACATCATTGGTAAAATAATAATTTTGAACTTAGAACACTGATAAAAGTATTTAGAAGAGAGGCAAATGATATACATGTGAAAAAAAGAATTGTTTCCTCAAAAGTTAAAGAGCTTTCATTTTGCAAAACCTTGTAAATATCATCAGTTATTTGAGTTTGGCAGGGATGAGAGAACCTATACGAAGACTGATTTTATTTTCACACCATTTTAATGACAAGATAAATTTCAGCAACTTGGATTTCCATATAAAAAGACACTTTAAAATAAATGAAACATATTTGCAAGCAAGCACACACACACACAGACCGAATTATTTGTTTTGAATTGCTGACAGTGTAAGCAACTTGATCAACTAATAGAACCAGTCTAATTCTATAAAACTTATATTTTATAAATCAGAGCTTAGAGAATATTAGGATTTAAACACGATCTTACACATTTTTATGTTTCTAATGCTTTCAATCATTTTAGTCCTTGAATAAATTTTGCTGAATAATATTTGCTTTATGTCTGTAATGGCCCACTTGTTTATAGAGAGTTGGGATTTTTTTTAATAGTAGGTTAAGTGTAAGGAAAAAGAAATGTTTTAATAAAGTTAGTGTTGTTTCTTATTTAATTGTGCATTTATTAATATTTATTAAATTAATAAAGTCCATTATTATATATCTTGATGGTGTGGAAAAAAGTACCAAATTTTACATCTGGTGATCCTAGTCCCAATTCCCCACAGAAATGACTGAAGAGGGAGAAAGAGTGATGCCACAGTCTGGAAAGTTGATGACCATCGCAGCCTACATGGTAGACAGACAAAAGGTTTTGCATACATCTGGAAGATCTTCATGTTCCGTATCTTATGTCTCTGTAGTTAAGGGGTGAAGTTACCTGGGCCAAATCTTCAGAATTGGCCATTTCGCCAATGTAAATTTGAGGCCAAGTTTTGCTGCATTTTACATTGGCTTCCTTTAAATTCACATTTTTCTGAAGAATGTACTCACCAGAAATCTCTGGTTCTTTGTGGTTGTGGAGCATCTTGGTCTGTAACATCCGCCTGGATTTTTCTGTTCTATGAAAGCCCTGTCCCAGGTTTTGGGGCACTTCATTTCACGCAAGAGAGCCCAAGCCTCAATCAGTGGTTCTTGAATATGATGTCACAGGGATTTGAAAGCAATAATAAAGTACCAATATTTAGGAGTAATTTTTTAAGTATGAATTAGACGGGCTTCAAAGTTGTCTGTGGAGTGAAGTTACTCCATTCAACAGCAGTAAGATCCCCTCCGCGACTGGGAGAAAAGGGGGCAGAGTCCTGTCTCACTGGAACTTGCTTATTCATGTTTGGCAAATGCCGGGAAGTGTCTCACACAGGTGAGCATCTTCAAGTTGTGTGTTTCAACAGAAAAAAGACTGAGAAAAGTTGCTTTTTGCAGGCAGGCCCTGGTTTCCTTCAAAACACAAGTACAAATAATCTTTGCATATTTTCTCCTTTGGTGAGGGCCCATTAATCAAGCATCAGAATGGTCTCAAGATATTGGCCAAGATGCCTTTGCTGCAGAAACCTTAATATTGTGGGCCTGACTTGTGCACATCGACTTGTTTTTTCACTCAGGAAATGCACATAAGACTCATATTAAGACTCATATTAAGAGGCCAGCGCTATATGGAACGTGTGTGGTTGCTTTTGAAGGAGGAGGAAGTGCCTAAAAGACTTTCTAGCGTGTCCCCTCCCTGGGCATGTGGCAGTGGGAGGTGGTCGTGCTGTCATTGGTGAATTAAAGAAAAAAGTAAAGAAGGACAGTTACCTTTTGAACATCTTTTCAACAAGAGTGCCCACCATAGCCACGGCAGGGTCTGTGGTGAATACTTATTTCCTTGGTAAATTCAGATTATTTATGACCAGCACTTGGGAAATTAAAGTGTATCTTAATCTTTGATCATGGTTTTAACTTTGTTTGGATTGAAAAATAAATTTGAAAAAAACTGACTCTGAAATGGCCTGGATTTAAATTTCTTTGGACTGCTTTAGAAAAACATTTAGAGAAAAGATTCCAGTTTATTGGTAAATTAAAGTGAGTTTGGGTTGTGTCAATTTTCCTGATGGTTTTGACTGAATTAATAACTTAGTCTGTAATTGACTAACCCTCTAAATCAATCAAAGCCAGGTTGTCATAAGTAACTAAATTTAAATCCTTAAACCAACTGTAGATGTGGAACAATATTTAAGTTTATGAAATGAAGGACACTTTATGTTACTAAAGCA
The DNA here is from genome assembly GCA_031878705.1 of Tapirus indicus. NCBI lineage: Eukaryota > Metazoa > Chordata > Mammalia > Perissodactyla > Tapiridae > Tapirus > Tapirus indicus. Next base: position 15,690,335 of record CM062918.1, read on the forward strand.
ACATGAAACTGAAATTGAGAACTCAATAAAATCTAGAAAGCAAAAAATAACTGTTGGAGGTACTAATACATTACATTGATTTTGCAAATGGAAATCTACTACCTCTAAGAAAATGGTATCAGAATGTAGAATGCCATAGACTGGGGATGGGAAAACTTTTTCTGCAATGGGCCAAATAGTAAATATTTTAGGCTTTGCAGGCCAGATGGTCTCTGTCACAACTACATAACTCTGCAGTTATAGTGCAAAGCAGCCATAGACAATATGTAAACAAATGTGTGTGGCTGTGTTCCAATAAAACTTTATTCATGGACACTGAAATTTGAATTTCATATAATTTTCACATGTCATGAAGTATTCTTTTGATTTTTTTTCAACCATTTAAAAATGTAAAAACCATTCTTAGCTCATAGGCCAAACAAAAGTAGGCAGAAGGCCAGATTTGGCCCACAAACTGTAGTTTGCTGACCCCTGCCTTAGACTAATGAAGCACGAGCTGGAAGAGTAAGTTGTGAACTTCAAGACACATCAAGAATGTCAGCGACTCATTCACTCTTCATTAAAGAGTAGCTATTGAACACAACATCACCTGTACTTGACAAGAAAGTTTACCCTGGGTTTAATGAGAAAAACAACTGGACATATCCAGATTGTGAGTCATTCTATAATACTGGCCTGGACTCTTCAGGAATTTCAGTTACGAAAGACCAAAGAAAGAAAAGCATGGGGAAACTGTTCAAGATTAAAAAGACACAAAAACTGAAAGCAATGGATGATCTTTGTTTGGATCCTGGATTAAAACAAAACCAACTGTAAAGGGACATTATTAGGGCATGTGGAGAACTTTGAACAAGGATTATCTAATACCGTATCAACATTACATTTCTTGGGTGTGAGGATGGTACGGTGAACCTGTAGAATACCCCTGTTCTTCAGTGCTATATGCTGAAGCATTTACAGATGAAGTGTTATGATCTGCAATTGAACTTCAGATGGTTCAATCACACGAAAAAGTGTGTACAGAGAGGTAGATGAAGCAAATGTGGCAAAATATTATCAATAAATAAATCTGAGTGATGGGTATGCAAATATCATTGTACTACTCAATTTTTATGTAGGTCTGAAATTATTCAATTTAAAAATTGGAAAAAAATTTATAGAAAAAAGAGTTGTAAATTTAGTTGATTCAAGTTAGAAAAATTTGAAATATAAGAATTACGTGGTGTTTGAAAAATCAGGTATTCTATTAAAATTCTAAAATAATACCAATTTCATTTGGAAATTAAAATAATTTGACTTGTAAGAAATAGGTGGATGATTTCAGTGTGTTTTGATATTTTCATCTAATTTGTTCCCAGCAATTACAATATGGGTAAAACCTAAGCCTGACAAACCAAACACAACAAAATCATCAAGCTCAGCTTCTGAAAAGCCCTGAATTTAGATTGTTCTGTTGTTGTGTAAGATGCATATTTCTTCAGTGAGCAGAAATCTGAAATATAATTTTTCCTGTAACTAAAATTTTCAAATACAAAAGCACTTCTCTTTTTCTAACAGTCAGATCCAGATAATTCTGCACACTATTTTGCTCACTACATTTTTGAAAATGTAGAGAAACTAGATAGGGAACAAAATAAATGGGGTCATCATTTAATTTGGAGAAATCACTCTATTCGAGGACATGAAAGGCACTTTCACAAGAAAAGCTGTAAACCCTTTATAGGCAGCGACCACGTTTTAGTTGCCTTTGTATCTATCTCTAATGCCAAACACAGTGCTTCACACAAGTAGCCACTCAGTGAATGTTTGTTGAATGACTGAATGAATAAATGAATAAATAAATGGAGTGGGGGACCCTGCTTTACATGGAAACAGGTTAGGTTTGATGTAAGGAAAAGATTCAAGATGACTCCGGCACTAGACTGGGCCACTGAAGGAAGTAATGGATTCTTATTTATTTGCTTATTTATTTATTTATTGAAATTTACAATAATAGAATAAACATATATTCTGAATATATTTTTAGAGAAAACTTACCATTTAAATGTTTAGATATTTTTCTACATGTATGATGATGAAGACAGCTCCTCAATTTCAAGGATTCTGTCTGTTAACATTCAGCCAGGTTGAAATGGATCTGAAAATCATGACATCTGAAGGGCAGCTGAGGGAATTGAAGAACAGAAATCATAGCAGCTGGGAGAGGATGAGTAACAGGCCTCAATTATCTTCAGGGTTACCATGAGAAAGAAAGAAGGGGTAGAAATACTCTGAGCAGCTCAGCAGGACAGAACTAGGACCAGTGAGCAAAATTAAGGCGGGGAGGGGGCACTATGCAGATTTTAGCAACCTAAGAAAGAACTTTCTGACGTTCTAAAGAGACACGCCCAACAGTGGGACAGCTTGCCCCAACAGATAAGGAACCACTGCCATTGGAAGTGTGTAGGCAGAGTTGGTGTGACCACTTTTCAAGGGTGACTGGGGAGGTAGCGCCTACACAGAGCAAGAGTTTGAAGCTATTCCATCTCTGCCAACCTGAACAGCATTATTCAATGAACCCGCAAGTCACTCTACAAATTCGGTGTTAATACTAAGTAGATAATTAATAAACAAATATTTTCAATACCTCAAGGCCTTCAACGAGCATGTAATAGGTAAATAAAACATCATGGTCAGTTTGTTCTTCGAATGTTTTATCAACAGATGTAGACTTGACACTGGTTACTACCCAAGGTAAATTTAGGTTGTCTCAGTATATAAAATAATACTGCACCTCAAGAGAGATCCTGAATGCTCTTAGGTGTTTCAAAGACTCCAGGATTTCTTCTTTCTCTCTACATCCCTGGCCACCATCCCTGTGTAGTCTGTTCTCATCTCAAGCATAGCTCGCTTTCTACAGCTGCCTCCTCATGAGACATTTATCTCGAATCTCTTCCCCCTGTAACTGTCTTGACCACTGCAGCTAGATGTCTGCCTAAAACCCCTTTTGAACAAATTACTACCTATTCAAAAGCCTAGAATGATTCATCAATTTAGAAATATGTATGGAAAAGATGAGAAGAGGCATAACAATACAAATAGTTATTAAAATGGTAGAATTATAGACTAGTATTTTTTAGATGTTCTTGGTGTGGTACTAAAGTTCTAATGATAAATACGATCTGGTGCAAAACGAAGACTCTACAAAGTTTCCTTCCCACCTAGCATATTACATCCCAAAGCTCCAACTTCACTTTTTAAAAGACCCTTTGGTGAGTCTCCCGATTCACCTTTTCTCCTATTACCCCTGCAATAGAGATTCACTGAGTTCCTATCGTCCAACTTTCTGCTTTCGTCTTTCCTTCCTCCTTGTTCCTCGTTGCTGCTTCTCTCTCAAAGTGCCTCTTTCTGCACATTTGCTCTTCCTCACCTGCAGGACAGCTGCTGCATCCCATCTGTGTGCTCACTGCATCCACTTATAGGTAAGCCTCATGAGGGCAGGGCCTTTGTTCATCATCGCGCCCCTCGCGTCTAGAATAGTGCCTTGCAGATAAGGGATTATCTGTTAAGGAACTATCCGTTGAATGAGTGATTGTCATGTCTGTGACTCTATGAATCCACAACACTCCTTTTTGAAATTTAATATAAATTGATTATATAATATGTGTAGCTTTATATTACTTTTTTCTAGTTGTTTACATGTTTTAGTGTAGGTCTCTCAAAATAAAGAGACAGATGTCATCCACGTTACCTAATTCAATACTCCGATTCAGCAAATTTGTATGGAATACCTACTGTGTGTTAGGCACTTTAGTAGGTGTTATGACATAAATTAAAAACTGCATTTAATGAGAGTCAGTAAAGACCAAATGGAATACTTCTTAATTTCTTTTATACAAAACAAGTACATCTGAAATCTATAGTCTAAATCAAAACAATGGGTCCAATTTTCCATACTTTCCTACCATCTTTCTATCAAACCCATTCAAAAGAATTATATAAAATAAATATAAGACATACCGGGTATCCTGAAATCCAACAGTAAACCATTAATGATAAATAGAAATAAAAAATCTAGGATTAATTGTTATTGGTTTAGGGGAACTGGCATTTAATCATTTGTGTTCCAAGATCTTTATAGTGATCAGAAAGATTTTGAAAATTGTGAAGGCTTCATGTGTAGTCGCTAGTTTAAGCCTCTTATGCAATATGGATATTTTGGAAGCTGCTACATTTTATATTTTTTCCAGAACCAGATGCAATAATTTGGTAAATGACACAGGTAGAAGAGATCACTAATTTTCCTTTTCCCCCAAATAAGCTATGTTTATTATGCCAATTTTAATTACCATGCAATCTAATGGATTTAAGGCTTATATTTTCCACATCACTAGACATCACAAACATGAAAGCATTTTATACTGTCATTATACATCAATGTTTGTACTTGGTTATACATATATACAGAAATTATTCACACATCTTAACCTTGCTATTTCCTCCTTTCAAACCAACATAATTTTACCATGAAAGCAGCTTTTTAATAAATGGTATAAGAAATACAGCAAGGCACACTTTTTTAAAAAACTTTTTTCTCATTACCACCTCAAGAAGCATAAAAAATGAAAATGTTGTACATAATTTAATAGTAGAATGTCACCAGTTTATAATATACAACACCATAGAGTTGTTTCTTGAAGTGCTGCATAGATTATTATTTTTTAAACGAAATAAATAAAACGGTGCTTTTAAAAGTTGCTTAATTTTGAAAGAAGGACCAGCGCTTCTTCTCTATGCTGCAATCAAATCAAATGTTGGCCTTTTAGGTAAACCTCTTTCAATAAACATAGGCATCATACCGTAAAAAAAAAAAAAATCTAGATTGAAACATGAAATTGGTCAAGTACTGGCAGGGAGTCACTCCAGACAGGTGAATTTAATGGACCATCAATTTGGTGAACTGCGAAACTTTAAAGAGCAGATGGGGAGGGGGGAGGCAAACAGAAAAGTCTCGCTGGAGAGAAGGGGATGGTAGAGGTAGCTCGGGACAGGAATCCGTGGGCGAACAAGCAGCTTTGCTGAACTTCAATGACAATCACCTAAAGAGAACCAGTGCACACATCCAGATCACGAGGCTTGTGTGGACAAACTGCATTCAGGAGGAAGATTCATCTCGGGAGAGGTCAACGTTACGAACGGCAGTGACGTGGTGGAACCAGAGACCAGCCCAGGGTGGGAGCAGGAGGCCACCCCTGAGTTGCAGCCCGGCTTATCTACAAGAAATGAAAAAGTGACAAGAAAAGGTTTCAGAAATGTCTGTTTCATTTGCAAAAATGGAAACCATCGAAGACTGCCATTTTGGGACTACCTGATAATGTTCTGAAATAAAAGGATACATGAAATATAGTGATTTTAATAGCTCAAGGTTCACATTACTGACAAAAGTGTTTCAGAATCAATGTGAAAAATACATTGATGTTTAAAAAAAGGACTTGGTTTTTAAGAAAAATCATTGTTTGACCTTTTCTCTGTGTCTCATCCACTCTTTTGCTTGTGAACTCAGTTTTGAACACTTAAGATAGCTTTATTTCATTAGGATAAGATAGATTTATTTCATTAAATATGAAAATGTGAGGCTGCCAATGCCAAGTGATGCAGGTAGGTATCAACAGTGATTCACAGACCGGGAACCTGGGCCCTCAGGCTTAAGCCCTCCTTCAATGACTATATGTGTGCCGGTGGAATTGAACAATCCCACTACTATAGTGGTGAAATATTCATAACATGGTGAAAATCCCAAGAGTTTCAGCCCCTTGCCTATAAAAGGATATAACTGAGGTTTCTAGCTCAAATTCGAATGCATTTCTTTTAAGGTACAGACAGCATTGTGGAAATGAGGATAATTCAATTCCTTCTGTACATCTGTTGGCTCAGATACAAATTTGTTCCAAACTCAAGTTAGTTCTGCCTATTTCTAAGTGGCTGAAAGCTACCTGTTGAATGTGAGGAACAACTAAATTCCACGTTTAGGCAATGCAGGATGCAATTACTTTAGGTCCTCTGACCAGCTCTCAAATAAAGCAGGCTTTTGCTTGTCTGGGTTTAAACTAAGTTCTGAAGTCTGATGTCAGGTTGCTTTATTGTCCTTCTAGAACTAAATACTCTCACTCTCTTTGTCTTGCTTTCTCTTTCTCTATAATCTTGCAACTTGTTTAAGAGCCAGAAAAACTTTAGCAAATGTGGTTTGGCTGGAGCCACAGGAAGGTGGGGAGAGAAGGCAAGTTATCAAGAACAGGGGGAGACAGACAGGAACAGATGGGACAAAATTTGGTACAGTAAACTAATGCAAAAACTCAAGAAAGAGCATGGTGCATTGTTCAAATGCTGAGGACATGACTCATTTGAAATGTGGCCATTGAGTAGGGAATCCTTAGGTGAGGCAAATCTGGTCTTACTGAACGCTGGTATTTAAATTCTCTCTGCAAAATCAATTCTTTCAACTTGGCCCACTTGGAAAGGGCCAGCCAAATTGGCCGAGGCACAGATCTGGGGTGTGTGTGTGAGTGTGTGCGTGTGTATGTATGTATGTGTCTTGGGTGATGCCCAATAACATTTTCGCTATTTAGCATGGCAGGGCTAGTTATTCAGAAATGCTGGATAATTAAAAAATACTTCACATCCACCACGACTTTGATTTATTAAAGTGATTTTAAAGGTAAATTTGATAAGATTATACTTGTATTGTTTAGTGGAAAATTAATACACTATCACAAGGGTAGTTTCTTAAACCTGCTTGGCCAGCTTTGGGTCAAATTAAACACTTAGTGTCAATCCAATTGACAGAATAAGAATTTGTGTTGAGTACATGAGAAGTGTTTGCTCCTACGGCTTTCTGTTTGTAAAAACTGAGAAGCAGCAGCAATTTATACTGTATATGTGCATACTTAAGCATGCATAAATACAAGTAATTGCCTAAAATCTAAAATCTGTGGGCTACCAACTATCACATCTGCACACCAATATAGTAGGAAAGGCAACAGAGCTAAAAAATTCTAAAGGAAATACATACAACCCCCCCCCCCCAGATATACAGTAAAACAAAATTGAAAACCACAGGCAAAACAAAAGGAAAAAAAAAAAAGTACACACTGGCTGCATGTGATGAGTTAAATTTTTATACCACAGGATTTATCCAGCCTGAAGTTTAGGGTTAAATCATTCACCAAAGATCAGAGGCTTATGATGAGGATTATGAAGAAATAACTGTCAGAATACAGCAAAAAGATTAGTGCAAAGTACATCTCTTAGGCAGGTCCTATGAGGCACTCCAGACATACATTATGTGCTTCCTTCAAATTAGGCAGAAATATCTGGATCTATCCAGTTACCTTTCCTTTGATGTGATTTGCTGTAACTGACCTCTCTATTTTTGTAGAAACACGACACATAAATGGAAATAGTGAAAAGCACAGCAGTGTGCCTGGAGACCGGTGCAAATGCATACTGTGTTAGGTCATGTAAAACTTCTCAAACAGTTTCAGTGGGTTTTTAATTAGAACACAGTAAATGAAAAACCTTTTCAAAAATTTTTGAACAAAATTTTTTGCTACTGTTGCAGACTGCATCTGCTACTCTAAATGATATCTCTTCCAGATGACATTATAATAATTTCATCTGAGAACTTATTTCTGGAAAAAAAACAAACCCCAGCAAATTGAATTTGATGAATTTTATTATCCTGACTAAAAGAGCACCCCAACTTATGGTTTTCAAATGGCTTACAAAAGTAGAGATTTTTTTTTTCTCTTTGAATCTTGTGGGAAGAACGACAACAATTAAGCTTGTATAGACATGAAACCTCATATCTACCAAATAATTTTACTATGTATTCCAGACATTTAACACTGAAAGCATGTCAACATTTTGAGACTAAATGACTTGTCCTCGGTGGTAGTATTTTAATGGTATGTAAACATTCATACCCAGGTACCCAATGCTAACGACTGGTGAAAAATTTAGGCATCCAGATGTTTTGTCTATATGATGCTAAAACAACTGAATAGGACCAGTAAATATGGCTATTTCAATGGCCCTAGGCTGATAACAAGTCACTTGGGGGCGATGTGAGTTCTGCAGAAGTAAAATCTGGCTGCCGTTCCCATTGCCTGAGATAGGGCCAGGCACTGCATCGTGGGGGCTCGGCAAAATACCGCTGACTGGCAGGAGGGCTGGCTGACACTTTTACACTGTCGCTGCCTGTAAAATGTGAGGGTTGCACAGATCCATCAGCACATGCACTTCCCCAAGTCTAAAGATGGGGCTGCTTATCATCTACATTTCATTTTAATTCTGTGTCTATGTAAGAAGAGAAGAAATTCCCAGAGTATCGAAAAGGGAGGAGTGCATCCCAGAGGCCTCTCCAGGGCCAGAGCTTGTCGAGCTCTGGATCTCAGCAGGACTTGTGACTGGAGGGTCACAGTCACATGATGTCATGCTCAGAGTGGTGTTGCTTTCAAGCCTTTATCCCCTCCCTTTCAGAAAACAAAAATCAGCCAGGCTCTACCAGCCCTTCTGCGGAGGCTGGCAGAGCCGGCAGTACAATTGGTCCTAATAGAACTTGTTTTGAAGCAGCTTATGGAATTGCAGTTGCTCCCTGCTAATGGTCAGTTTTCCTGCACACTGATGGAGAATGTGATTATAGGGTGGACACGTTTCACAGAAAATACATTTCTCTCTCTCCCACTTTGCTCTCACTTGCAGCCAATTGTAAATAGAGCCTGAAACATAAAAAAAAAAAATTCATTGAGCTATATTAGTAAGTAGGATGCCTTTCTTCCATTTTGCATACTGAGTTTATTTTTAGGGTATATATATGGTATAGATTCCCCCCTCACTCCCCATTTCTAGCAGCTCCACACAGAATCACACATTTTAATGAGCTTAGGGCACAGGTGTTCCAGGGAAAAAAAAATAATGATGTTTGCCATTCATCTTTCAAATTAAATAATGTGTTTTTAAATAGTAACTTTTTTCATAATACATTATGGGAACAACATTTATCTGTCACATTTTAAAAGATGTATTTGTAATAAATGTAAATTACTTTTAGAAGATCAGTAATTAGGCTCATCAAAAAATAAACAATCTGCCACAAAAAAGATAATCTTTAGCATAGTTAAGTATAATAACTGTTATTTGAATAAGTTAACAAATTAGGGTAGATTGCTTCTGTAATTCATTTCCTATAGCACAAGTTTAGGTTACAGCATTAAGCTTCTGGAGTGGGGGTGGAGATGGCATTCGGCACCTTTTACTTTTGTGAAATACAACTCTCACATCCAAAAGCTCAAATCTTCTTCTTTAAACTTGATTGAGAAAGTATATTCATCACTGGGGCTTAGAAATGGGAAATAACAGAATTTTTGTGTCACTTTTAGAGGTATATCATCATCTCAGAATTATTATCAATCAATGGCTGTCTTATTAAATATGAAGAGGAGAATGACTTTCTCAAAAAATTTGATGGAAATCAGCCTGTCACCTTCAGGCAAAATTCAAAAATTCTGTTTTTATCAAAATGCCATTAACTTGTCATGTATTCTGTCTGCATTTGCTTTCCAGGCCTGTTCTCAGTCTATGTGTGGATAAATAAGAGCCTCTCTTTACCATCAACTTTCCCCTCCTGTTTGAATCCTCAGACCGGCCTGTGATTAGGAGCTGTGACAGCACAGCCTTCCACTGGGGAAGCAAATGTGACAATAGTTACATTAGACACAAGCATAAAAGGAAGGCCCAGATCGGAGACGCAACCTTCAACCTCATCATCGTTCATCTTCAGAACCCAAGGGAGCGGGCAGCTCTGGGCGCAGGAAACTGACATGGGGAGTGTTGTCACTGTGTATGCATTGTGATCAGAGGGCATCACTGCAATTTGGAGAACCTTTTTTCCTCCCTCCGAGGCCCTAAATTATTTGGATACTTCCTTAAATTTGTATTCTTCTTGCTAGAATGATGTAATAAAGATAATATCACTAAAAATGTTAGTTTTGACTGTTTTTTTCCCACGTTTGCTTCACAGTTACTTGCATTGTTGGGAATCTTTCTTCCACCTAAATGTCTTATTTAGATAAATATTGGCCATAACCAGTCATTCTGACTAGTCTTTTCTCCTATTATGGCTTTGTGTGTGTGTGTGTGTATATATATATATACATGGGATTGTATATTGTATATATACATGGGATATATATACATGTATGTATATATATATACACACACATATATAAAATATGTATGTTAAAATATATTAAATCTATATATTAAAAACAGGAGGGCTACACATACCTTTCAATGAGATGATTTTCATGCTTGGAGAGGGTTACATTCTATCTATGCATATTTTTATGTCGTTCTTCATGAAGGTTCAGAAGATTTTCTTCACAGGTTAAAGTTTTGGGGTTGGGATGCAGTGCAGCCTGGTCTTTTCGCTGCTCTGCCTTTGAGGAGAGTCCTAGAACTCTAGCTTTGGCTGAAGCAGCATTATGTTCTTCTGGCATTCCAGACTCACCTGGGTTTTCTGAACTCTCCTTTTCGCTGCCCAGCCTTGAAGGAGTAGTTAACTCTGAGCTTTCTCCACAGACATTGGATGCTTGGGGTAAACCATCCACTTCCTTTCCAATGTCAGACCCCTTCTGAGGGGGAGGATGTGAAAGAGCCGCCGTGTCTGCATTATCGGCTGAGAGAGACGTATCACCGAACTGAGAAGAACCTGGTGGCACTGCAGCTTCCCCAGGAACTGCAGGTTCATTTGGAGGAGCACTGGAGGAGCAGGGGTCCTCTCCATCAGGGCCATCCTCCACACAGGCCTCAAAGAAGCATTCAATATCTTCCTTGTCTTCTAAGCCAGAGTCAGTAATGTCCGGTGGCAATGGGGTGTTGCTCTTCTCTTCTATGTAATTGGTGACCTCCCCACAATCACTGTCATGAGATGAGAGAGACAGGTAGGAATAAAAGTCCCCTTTTCTCAGCTGGATGGGCCGGTGAGAATGTTCCAACACCTTCTCTTTGATTTGAGTTAACGAAGAAGGAGCAGTGGCCTCATTTTCAGGTTGAGATTTACTTTTTAGGGCTGTTGAGGCCATGTCAATGATTTCCTTAACAAAGTCGTGTACTGAACAATCTTCAGCATCTTTCTGATGGAAAACATCTGGCTCACAGTCGCAACAGGAAACGTTGTCGCTGAGAGAAGCATTTTCCTCTGCTTCATTTTGTTCAAGTGCTAGGCAGCAACCAGCAGATTTCCCAGCCATACTTGGTGCATCATTAGATGAAGATTTCAGTACATCAGAGTCCTGTCTATTGATAACTCTGGTTTCTGAAGGCAGTTCTGGGCAAGACTTCTCAGTGGGAACAGAAGCTGCACTTTGATTTTCTAAATGGTGATGGTTTTGACATTTCTTTGGAAGATGTCTAATGGTTTGGGGAACAAATTCCTTTCCAGCAATGTTTGAGTCATCTGAGCTATCCATAAATCCTTTACACTTACAACGCTCACTCTCTGAAATCCTTTTCCCAGTTGAACCAAGATTTTCTGGTTCCTTTGAAATCCCATTCAGTTTGTCCTTCTGCCTTTCTGGAGTACTTTCAATATTGCCATTTTCCATGTCAGCCACATATGGATCTTTATTAACTTTGAAAATATTTTTCTTGTTTTCACCCTTCGTCCCTAACTCACGGGTGTGGGATAAATTCTTACCATTTCCATTATTTTCAGAGAGATGTTTTATGGAGCCATTTAAGAGGGCCTCAATGTTCAGGGTATCGGAGGGATCGGTCATCTCACTACTACTTACATCCTTACTGCCCTTTATTTCATCACTGAGATTACACCTTCTCTTGTCTCTTGTCAAGGAAAACTTTGGTCTAATCCAGGTCTGCAGTTCATTCTTTATATAGTCCAGCCCTGACATTACGTTGCATTCTTCATAAATTTCATCGTCTGTTGCAATACTGGAGTCGTCATCCTCATCTTTGATGCATAGCTCTTCTTCCGTCAAGGTGAGGGTAGAGCTGGAGAGGAGGTCACTGTCATCTTCATCATCAGTGCAAGCAGAGGTGCAAGAGACATTCACGATCATGCTGACATTGACATCGCTTTCATCAGCCACCGAACGAGTCAGGCGCTTTCTGAATGATGCATTCGATTCCGGGATCTTGTTCTTGTGTAACACAATATCCTCGGAGCAAAGAGAGAGCTCATCACTGCTGCTAAGTTCTGTAAGAGACGCTGGCGAGTCTTCATTGATAGAAGATGCTCTGTCCAGTGACAGCTGGCCAGTAAAGGACATCTTTTGGGAAGTGCTTTGGAGAGTGATATCGGAAACACTTCGCTTTATCTTTTGCTCTGAGGGGCTCTGGATATTCTCTAAGCGATTCAGGAGATCTAATGTCCTTTTACTCAGTTCACCGACGGAGCCACTGCTCACGCTTATGTCCCCAGAGCTGTGACAGCTAAAAAGATCTTCATTGCTTTTATAGGATGTCAACCAACTTTCTAAAGAAGTGCTTCGCTGGAGGCTGTCACTGCCATTTTTAAAGATGCCTAGTCCAAACAAATCACCCCCTGGAGAAAGGGACTCAACAGACGAACTGTGAGATAAAAGGGAGATGCGTTTGGCATTCTGCATGCCGGGGAGTGTCTTGTCTACATCGCCACTTTTATATAAACTGCGATCCATTTCATGGGATGCACTTCCCAAAATCCTCTCATGGGGAGGCGCATCTGGTTGTAACTCTGTAGCCTGATGTTTACATTTGCAGGATTTCTTATCAAAATAAAAACCATGGAGCAGGGGATCCTGTACATGTGCTTTTTCACTTTGTGACTGTTTCATTATCATTGGTAATTTGAGTTTTGAGCCTTGGAGGTATGAGTAATCATAAAATGTAAACACATCATGTTTTCCTTGTAATTCGTCTCCTAAACAATCGGGGGTATGTTTGGTAACACTGTTTAAATCTCCAACTTTTCCATTTACACAACCCACTGGTGAAATGGACGACTGAGAGCTCTTTGGAAGCTTAATGCCTTCCTCCTCATCTTTAAATTTTTGCTTTAACACATTAACTGCATCTCCCATTTGTGGGTCCAGATGTTCAGTTTCAGGGTTACTTGGGGACCCATCCACCGCATTGAGCAAGCACATTTCAGAGTTGGTAGTGGTTTCAGTGTCTCCTTCGCTGACAATTCCACTCTCACTGCCTGAATTCTGGCTCATGTCTCCTCCATGGCACGGGCAGGGCTTCACCACATTGGAACCCCCTAGAAGATCTGGCAAAGATTTGGTAGATGAAAATGAGGAGTCTTTACTGAGACTCTTAGTTAAAACACTAGGCTGTGTCATGCTGGTGTACTTTGGATCGTTTTTCAGGAAAGGGATGTGGCTGTCCTCGTAGAGTTCAACATTGTGGAGGCTGTACACTTGGTAAATGTGTGGACTGGAGGGGGCAGTAATACTTGAGGCATACTGAGATCCCCCGTGGTCACCTGCCTCTTCTTCATAACCAGGGTCCCCGCTACCTGTCTTTTCAAGCCTTAAGGAAGGCATGGCAGGTTGGGGTTCTTGATCAAGATCATTTGATTCTTCATTCAAACTAATTAACTTGTTACTTATGTCAGTTTCATCCCATTCCAGGGCATCCTCACTCATCCCATTTAGGTCCATCAAGCCAGGATCAATCACATTCAAAGTCTCCTGTGTAGGAGAAGGAAAAAAGAAGAATTAGGGAACACAAGCATGAAAATTTCATCCATTCAAAATCTCTTGGAAGAGTCAGGAATGAAATTTGCCCCAAGCACAGATTTGAAAGATAGCATAATTATCAGCTCTATTCCTCTCTGGAATAACATCCAACATTATTGAAATAGGCTTTTCTATCAATAGTAATTTGTCACTGAAGGCAACAACATAGATTAAAATGTAAGATTATTACAGTCAAATTGTAATTTATGGAATTAACCATTTCCTATTGATTCCGCTACATTTCTAACCTTGGATTGGGTGAAGATAAAACTGTCAGGTAAATGAAGGTAAAAAGAGTACAGCCTATAACATCTCTTCAGGCACATTCACCCTGCTACTGTTTTAGTTCTGGAGTCCAGTGTGGAATACTATCTGCCGCCACATATGGCAAACCCCCTCTTGCCTCTATTCCTGGGTTGGCCACTTGAAGCAGCTTATGCCTGGGGAAACAGAATAGAGCTGTAGCCACCTCTAGAGCCATTCACAGTCCAGTGGCTCTCACTTATCTATCCTTTCCTCTGTCTTCCCTTTCAGGGCTGTGTCTTTTCAGAATTTGGCCTCGCTCTCAATCAGATCCAAGATGAGCAACACTTGATTGCTTTCCTCACCTACATCTTCCTGGATCCTGAGTCTTGGGACCCAGTGCTCCAGGGCCGCCCCTTAATCACAGTTCTCTCAGGCCTTCTCTTCCCCACTCTCTTTCTATGACAGAGATTCCACTCTGATCCTTGTTAACTTGTCTCATGATTGTCAATCCTGCCCCTGGTTCTTATAGACACCCCCTCCAGCCTACCTCCAGCCTTAGAATAACTACTATCTAAAGACCTTCCTGACTCCTGAGGATGAAGTAGCCCAGATTCTCTTACGCTGCTCTCTGCCTGCACAGTTGGGACCCTTGATCCTTCCTTGGACTTCCTGGTGCTAACCCTCTTTAGGTAGACCCTGACACATTCTGAGGCACAGCTGCTGAATGGGCTCCTGGACTCTGTCCAGGTTCCTTCACCATTCTCACTTGCTGTCAAGCTGTCTGGATTCATACTGGAGCCGAGACGTGATGTAGGTACTGCAGGCCCTGACAGGCTTACCTACAGACAGAAATGCAAACAGAACTTTGCAGTCCAGCTTATGCTTATGCAGGGTAGCCAGGCAGATGAGCGTGGCTCTAGAACTATGGGGAGTGTTGAAGTACTGACTCTGTTGCTTACCAGCTGCGTGGCCTTGGGCAAGTTGCTTAACCTTTCTAAGCACCAGTCTCCTCACTTGTTAAAGGGGGCTGGCACTATCTGTCTTTTGAGACAATTCTGAGTGTTAAATGAGCTAATGCTTGTGAAGGGCTGAGGAAGCAGTCAGTATAAGGTAGCTATAATTCTTAATGCATGTGTACTTGCTCTAGAGTGGCCCTGAGTCAATTCATAAAGGATTCTCCCTGCCTACCTCATTCTCTTCTTCTCATCATTCCTTTCAATTTGCTCTTAAAACCAAGAGGGATTCATGACATGGCAGGGAGAGATAGGTGGCACACAATACAACAGGTCACCATATTTGCATTACTATTCAGAATTATTTTAACAGTCTGGTTGAAAAACAGGTCATGATGCTTTTATTCTTCAGTAGTGGGAAAAAGGCTTTACCGGCAGCACATTAGCAGAACTTTCCTAAGAAGCCCTCAATCCTTCCTGAAACTAATAGTTAAAGGATACCACACAAACACGTTTAGTATAAAATACCCATTAGTACTTTATTATCCTGGATATGGAAGAGATTATCTGTATAGCCTACTTAAGTTTAAAAGAGTCCAGTTACAAAGTAAACATTAATTAAGGGATATTTTTAAATTTTATAACAGAAATCTTTCCTGCTGCCAATGCTACAGCAGTTAATCTGGTACACCGGCAGTCACCACACTTGCTGAGGTATGGAGTACATTCACTGTGATGAATTTTTATTAGAATTTCTGTTTATTCTTTGCTTGCCGATAAAGGAAGTACTAATGACCAGTTAGTATGGCTAATGAATGCTAAAATCTTCAGCTGTAGGAACGATCAATCAATCTAATCAAATAGTATATTAATTTCAAATACTATCTTGGCTGTCAGTGTTCTCTGAGAGTGGGAATAAATAATTGAACTAGTTTTCAGAGGAGCGCTCTCTGTGACTCTCTGGTTGACTTTTACATCTTGCGGCACAGATTCTCCCTGAGTCCCAAAGCTGGGGGCTAACACTAGACACAGGAATCATGCATCTGGATGTGTGCTGGGAGCTGAGCCCAAGTGACACCTGTAACTGGGACTCGTCTTCCACACAGCCACTTTCTGACCAAACGCTGCCTTTATGCTTTACAAATGCACGCCTGAGAAAGTATAAAACTTACAGCAACACCTACAAGAACAAATCTTTGCTCAATGAAGCAGTTGGAGTGGAAAATTTCCGTAGGAAAAGATTAAATCTTTGGATGTAATATCGTCTTTTTCCCATCTTAATTCCCTCTTCCTATAAATCTCTTAAATTTATTGCAATTTCTAAAATATTTTCTACATCAATTCCAGGGAATATCTCACAAGAGCCATTAGAAAATCATTCACATTAGACTTTAAATTTTACATATTAAAGACGGGCTACTCATTCTGCCCTCATTCACTTCCTTCTGTTGTGGATTAAATTCTGTCAATATTTTCAATAAAATCTCCATTTCCTCAAGATTTAACCTCAAACATAATACCTACCCTGGGGGCAAGAAAGAGGGGAAAGTTTTCAAGAGGAAGGATGTTAGAATATTTATGTAACTAAAAAGTTGTCTTTGAAAAAAAAGATACAAGTATAGAATGATGTAACTGGCAGGAAAATTATTTGGTTGAATAGTCTCTTTGAGAATAGCCCAACATAGCCAATAATGCTCAAGCTAATTAAGCATTTTTTGTGTGTTGTTTTTCTAGAAAAATTGTTCTTTTTTAAAAAGGCACAAAAGTTCCTGTCTTTGATAAAGTGATAAATCAAAAATGGATTTAGATAAAATCTAAGAATATTTGACTGAAACCAAAAGGATGGTGAGTAGTGCATGAGGTTCCAGTAGAGAGTCTGCAATTCCAGCAAGAATTCTAAATTAAATTAATTTCTACGAGGGTCTTTCATTCATAAATTTGCTTCATTGGTACAGAATTTTGGCCTAAACCGAGGGCTCTGTATAAATAACTACACACACACACACACACACACACACACACACACACACACACACACATACATGCACACATCTTTACAGATCTGCTCAAGAAACAAGCAGAATTAATTGGTGCTAATTTATTTTTATTCTCAGAAGCAGGCTATTTATATTAGCACAATATATACAGAGAAAGTAACTAAAAGTGGCTGGAGAAACGATGATGATGATGATGATGATGATGATAAAAGAACCAAGATTCCAGTTGCAGAAAGTAATACATATTTGAATAAGCTTCCTTCTGATTCCAGTTGCAGCAAGTAATACATATTTGAATAAACTTCCTTCTGTACTTGCATGGCTTTAACTGAGTTAAAAGTTAAAGGTCTCCCAGGATTGAATTCTAGGGTTTTCTTAAAATTTTAGGTGAAACCATAAGTATTCATAAGTGATGAAAAATACATTATCAGCTAAAGAGTAGAGATGAAGGAGCCTGATATTCTACAAAACAACAACCCAACAGAAATCTGATGTAGTTACCTCTAGCTTCCTTTAAAAATTTGTATCTTTTGAAAAACTAAAGAATCTCAAAAAGACCAGAATGAACTGAATGTTCTAGTCAAACTTCTGGTGCTCAGAATGGGCAAAACCTTTAGGAGGTCTTGCAATTTGTGTTCCCTCTGTTTATTTTTGATCAGGTGTTTATTGAGCAGTAGCACCTGCAAAGCCCTGGGAGGAGAGATTTATCTATAGAAAAGTAGAATACAACAAAAACATACAAAGAAATAAAAATGACAAAAACATACAAAGAAATAAAAATGACAAAAACATAAACAGCATTAACTGTAATTGAATAAAGATATGCATATTTACCCTAGGGCAAAAAACAGACCTCATGAAAGTTTGAGGGGAGCGATGGACAGGAGGGAGAAAATAACATATAGATGGAGGGGAGGGAATCAATTTAAACGAGGGGGAAATTCCAACCTTCATATAGGTTCACTCTGTTTTTTTGATGCAATACTTTCCCTAGCACCACCCTCCAATTCTAAAACCAAAGTGTCTGAGCATTAGATGCATAATTATTTTCCTCAATTAGACATAGGTCGAAAATTTTTAAACAAAACCAAATCAACAACCGTAACAAACAGCTAGTCCTCAGAAAATGAAAAGACAGCTTTTATGAGAACTTGGAGTTTGTAGTACTCTGCATCTTGTTGGGAAGAGAATAGATTCAGAGTTAGCAAGAAAAACAGATGAAAAAAGAAACAGGATAAAAAGCAAAAATGTTCACTGTTTATCAACCATTTTGGAATCTGGGGCAGAAACTCAAACAGATCTAGGTTTGAATCCGGGATTCCCCCTCTCCCGTGTTAGCTATGTGATCCCGGACAAGTTACTTAACATCTCTATGCCTTAGTTCCATCATTTGTATATCCAAGATAAGCACAGCAGATTGTATGTACCTTGGAGAGTGTTGGGAGCTTTAAATGAGAAAATGTATGTAAAGTTCTATGGGGAGGACCTGACACACAGCAGGGGTACAATGACTGACAGCTATCAGCGTATATTCCCAGTGCTGAAGTGAGAGGAGGATAGGAAGGCCGACCATTAAATAACCGGAACAGTGGTGGTTGGTTGACTAATCTCTTTAGTACAACTACATGCACGGAATTCAATGAAATAAACATCAAAATAAACATCATTTAGGCCCCTTACTCACTCCCACTGCACTGTAAATGGGATATGGGTTTGTCTTTGCATGTCCTGAGTGGGCTTATCTCTCAGGAATAACCAGATTAGAAAAGCCACCTGCCCAGCCCTCAGCAAGGCCTATAGCTCAAGGACTTTCCATTTCCAGAAAATAATCTTTAAAAAAAAATTCAGGCCCATTGTCTGTGAAATTCTATCACAACTGACACATAAGAGCAATCAAATCCAACTCACTATCTGTCAGATTGACAATAATGTTAAAGTAACTTGTCTCAGCTCAGAAAACGCTTTGAAAGTCTATCTCACACTAATGATCAAAAACTGTTCTAGTGATGCTCTTTTTCAATGACGCTGATCAGAAACTCAAAACAGACAGGTGAAACCCAAAGTCATCTCACAAATCTCACCAAAATGAGTACCGACGTGGACATATTTCCTAGTCTTGACTATGCAGATATTTCTGAAATAGTTGAAAATGAAAAACCCACTAGATGTTTTAAAATAGGTTTTATAATAGCAAAAATTGCCTTCGTTCTCAACAGGAGCCAGGGACAATAGAGAGTTCACTATTGGGATGCAGGGGTTGTCCTCCCAAATATAAACCCCAGGGGGGCAGGGGCTTTGTTTGTCCCATCTCCACTGGAGCCCCAGAACCTGGAATAGTGCTTGGCAGACAGTATGTTCTTCAAAAATATGTACTGAGTGAATTGAAGGAAGAAAGACGTGTCTATGGTCTCATGAACTGTTAACGGGATCTGGGGACGGGTCCTGAGGTTAAACTCTGCCATGGCAAAACCACCTGGAGAATTTCTGACTTTCTAGCTGGTGCTACCTCTCAGTTATAAAAGCTAGTAGCCTCCAAAACATGCTCAGTGAAAGAAGCCAGACACAAAAAGTCATATAGTGTATGGTTCCATTTATATGAAATATCCAGACTAGGTAAACTCATAGGGACAGAATGAAAATTGGTGGTCACCAGGGGCTTGGGGGTAGGGGTAAGAATGGGGAGCAATTGCTTAATGTGTGAGGTGTACTTTTGGGGTGATAAAAATGTTTTGGAACTAGATAGAGGTGACGGTTGCACAACATTGTAATGTACTGAATGCCACCGAATCGCTGGCTTGAAAATGATTAATTTTATGTTATGTTAATTTCACCCCAATTTGAAAAAAAAAACCCAGCTAATAGGAGTCCTCAGTCCTGTTGAGTTTCAGAGCCTGTAACACCATCAAACATAACAGGATTTCATCACTCTGTTGAGGACCTTGCTTATAAAAAAATTACAGCAGATAATATTTCTCAATTCATTTATGTCACAATGCATATATTACCAATAAAGATAAATTTTTATTACAGGCTTCTTTGTTTGTCCTGCACGCACGTTCCTCATTCCCAGAAATGCTGAAGAAAAGAACAACCTGTGTAGAGCACTTCTTTTAGTTCAACCTCACTCATTTTGATGCATCAGTCTCTTCTGAGGAGAGAGGACTGTGAATAATAGAGCCCTTACCTGCTGAACCCTCTGGCGGGATAACCAGTGACCTGATAGCCCACTCCAACTCCATCTCCTTTGGCCTTATTTTACTTGATTCCTCTGTAGCATTTAACTCCATTTGTCTTGGAATTTTGTCCTCCTTTGACTGCCTTGCTGCTAAGCCTCCTCATAAAATTCACTTCAGCTAACTGTTAAATGACAGTATGTCCCACAATTCTGTCTTGCCTCTTTTCACCCTGCAGACTCACCTACTGTGGGTTTCGCCACATGAGGCCTGATGGTCTATTATTTTGAAGGGTATATAGGCTATGCTGACATGAAAGGAATTCAGAGAAAGTGTTGGGGGAGGGGAACAATGCAAGAAGAGGGGACAGTAAAAGCAAGGGCAGATGGGATAGAGCCTTGTGGCTACCTTCAAAAGAGGGATGAGCAACCAGCAAAGGAAACACGTGAGGAAAATCCAAGTAGGACTGGTATCGTATTCTAGGAGCTGAGGGAAGGACGCTTAAAGTAGTGGGTGATTAAGAGTGTCACAGGAGCAGAGAAGATAAGAAGAATGGAAGGTGAGAGAAAGCCACTGAAATAGCAAGGAAGTCATTTGTAACCTTAGAGACGGCAGGTCCTGGAGCCTGGGGGTGAGGAACCCAGCACAGCGTGTGCTTGAGAGTAGCCTGAAGGAATCCAGGTTCATCAATAAAATTGCTGCCGAAATTGGAAGCCTGGTCCTACCAGGTGCTGTTCACCACCTTTCTCATCCTCTAGCCCCAGTCTTAGAAGGTGAACAGAAGTAGAGCAACTGTGGAGGCCATTCTTCAATTGTTCTAGCAACTCTTCCCTCAACTCCAGACACTGTAGCCTATCTTGACTCTGCATCCATTTAAAACCAAAAAAATATCCTACTTAATAGTTGTAAATTTGACTTTGTGTGTGAAGAATACGTTGCCGAGAACGTTAAGGTTCTATGAACAGAGTGACCGTGAGGCTGTAGGAAGGAATCCACAGCAGAAAGAAGGATACAGAAAATATAAGCACTTTGTTCTTCCCTTTGTATAACTTCATTTTCGCTGGAGGGTGTGCCCTGCAGGAGCGCTATTTTGATTAAGATGTTTTTGCCAATAAATTAAAGAAATTTAGATATCGTCATAATTTCTAAATAACTCTTAGGTGTAGTAATCTCAGTGTGGGTGTATTAAAGCTGGATGGCACAGATGGAGACCCTGCATCAAGCTATATTTTTCTTAAACAAGTTAATTATTATATAAATTATTATTTGTGTTTGTTAAGCATCTACAGTAGGGAAAAGTCACTTTTCCACCCAAATCTGCAAGTTTTACTAGAAGTAACTAGAAAAACAATCTACTTCCACTGGCAAATAAATTATTTTATCTTGACTGTTGCTTTATATGCAGACATACTGAAATTTTTATTATACTCGGAACAGACTGAATAGGAAAATTGGTTTATTTTTCTATACTTAGTCACTATTCTGTTTCCCCAGAGTTTCAAGAAAGTACCTAAATTTATGATTGCTTAAAAATTTATTTTAAAAAACCCACTGATTTAGGAAGAGATTTTTAAATAAAAGGAATTTCTTTATCTGACCTCTTCAGTATTATACAGAACTGAAACAAATAAAAGGAAGTACAAAAGAAAAACAACCACAATAAAGTTGTAAAAACCCAACTGCAAAAAATGGTGGCCTTTTCTCAGTTCTGCCACATGGTAAACCTATTTGGATGACACTGACAGACCCACATGCCAAGTTGCATAAACGATTTTTTTCCCCTAACGATAACATCTGGCCCCATTTTTCTGTCACTGTTCTAGCTGTTTCGTGTTTGCCTTTTGACTGTCAAGAGCTGACATAACATTTGCGCTTTGTGCCTCTGGTTGTAATTTTTGCCTCACTTTTGCCTCAGCAGAAAGTACATTCTTGTCCCTCCTTTATGATAACGATTTTCCATTAATAAAAACCTACAGTGTTTTAAAACCTACAAAGTATATTCATAGTAAAGAGGAGGTGAACAGTCCTGCAAACAAGTGAAGTTTACTAACAGCTGGGCTTTTCTGTGACATAGACTTGGGTCCCCAACTTTCAGATTCAATTTGAAAAACATGAGATCCTGGCGTGATCCTGAGGGAGCCTGATGTACAAGCAAAGCTTCGCCAACATGCTGAGTTCTGTCCGAGAAGCCAGACATCAGATAACAGAGTTCACTCGTGTTCAGGATCCGTGCCCTTTACCAAGGACGCGTTAGTTCAGAGCATTTTGTGTCTTTTCACTCTCAATGAGGTACAGTTTAAAATCTAATTGGCCCGAGGTTTAAGATGACTAACAGGCAGGTCAGCTATGATTCGTTTCCTTAAGATGGCTTAACCCTTGTTTCGACATCTGATTTTATTTCATTTGATTTACATCTTTGCTTTAATAGCCTTCTTTAAAGATACCTGCTTTTAGGCTCAGGGAGGACTAAAAACTCTCAGAATTGCTGGAACACCTCCCTTGAGCTGTCACTATTCCCTCCATTGAAACAATCGGAGAGTATACAAGTTACACTTGATGCTGGAAAAGTTGCTTGAAATTTCAGGATGAGTTTTCTTAGAAGGTAGTAAACATCTTTGAAGTAAGTTTCCTACAGATTTTATACTTCTGATTCCTAGAGTCCTCAGACATGTTAAAAATGTAGAGTCCCTGGGGGATTTTCTTTTTTTGAGATCTCAAGGGAAAAATACTGAGGATCCTGAGATCTCATCAGATTTAAACACTCGATCTTGATTGGAATAGAAGCGCTGGTCCTGGGCTCTCACAAAGGAGGCCCTTGAGAGTTTTAAATGTCAAGACCTTAATTCAAATTGTAACCCAAATCAAAGGTTCCCAAATCAAAGAAATGTAAATTTTATTCTAGAGGAAAAATGTGAATCCATTTTGTAAATTTAAAAAAGCAATATGAGAGACTTACAGTCACCTGAATCCCTTAAAATGCTTTTGCGATGCCCAAAATAACCAAAAATAACTACGAGCTCCAAACTCTTTAGATATGGGTCCTTGAGCTGGCAACTAAGAGGATATGCTGAGTTTATAGTTCAAGGAGGCCAGACACTGATGGGCCAGTGGAGCTAATGAATGACCTGGGCCAGACCCACTGCATTTACTGCTACCGGCACTTGACAATGGTCCATTTGTGACTTGTCTGCGTTGCCTGCAGTCAGTGCGGGGTACAGCGCACTTTGACTACATGAAGCTTGGCTGCTTTTTTTCCTTAATAAATAGCAAGTAATCAGGGAAATATAATGCCAGGTGACCTCCACCTCTTACCAAACCAACAAGATTTTTCAAAGGCCTACTCTATGCCAGACATTCTCCTGGCAAACGTTATCCCTGCTATTAGGAAGCACTGGGAACACTTGGATAAACAGAGATACCTTAGGTTGATCTGCAGATAGGTTCCATACTGATGTAACAAAGGCTTTATATTTTCTCCAAAATTAAAGTCCCCCCTCCCACCAAATTAATCATTTTCCCTCATTATTTAGTAAAATCATGAGATGAGCTGTGACTCCATAAACTTTAAGAACTCATTTATTGTGTTGCCTGATCAGACCTTGCATTTATTTACACAGTGTACCCATAAGGCCCAGCTTTCATTAGTGCTAGGGAGGAGCTGTCCTGCTCCCTTCGCCGGGGAAGGTGAAGCTGGAGAAGATAATTAACCATGAAACAATAAGGAGGCTTGCTGGGTAAGCAGTAGTGTGAAAACAGTTACTCCTCACAAAAGAGGGGAAATTAGCTTGCTGGATAAAAAAGGAAGTGTCAGATTGAAGACTGAAAGGCCTGCCAACAGAAGTAGATAGCTCTATGCATCATTAATGAAATTTTTTAACACTTAAACGCCACAGCTGTCCACATTCAAATGCATGGAAATGCCATGTGTTTCCAGAGATTAATATGCATCTTAAAATATTTCTTCCCCCCTTAAACTTCTAGATGTTGTCTCTGTCTGTTTCATTTCACCTACTTTCTTTCCAAGAATAAAAATGCACTAGCTTTCTCAGCATTGTGTCCTCATTTCCAAAACCACGTACACCAAGCATCCTGGAGATGGGCGGTGTGCTCATTATATTTTAACAAACATACTATTTTACATTCATAATACTGATATTTTGGTAAACAGAAAGTTTATTTTGATTTTGCTGCTTCACAGAGTGAAGACTTATGATGTGCATTTCCTTTCAAAACTTCCTCCTGGAGCATTAGTGCTCCCTGAAGCAGCCCCATTTTGGCAGAAATTCAGTTCTGTGCAGTGCCAAAAGAAATAGAATAAACAAACACTGCTCCATGCAGCTGGTGAGATAATTTACATATTACTGCACACCAAACATGAAGACCTGAATATGGATTAGAGCTACGGTGATGACACAAATGTCATATAGATAAAGAGAAACAAAATCCAACACATCGTTGTTTATTTTACCATGGCTACTGTATGAGTGCCACTCAGAAAGAAAAAAAAAAATGGAGGATTTGCTTTTTGAAAATTGGACTCCCTTCCTTATTTGAAGTGGGTTCTTTCAGACTGTAAAACAAGCAAAGAAAAGAGCAAAAAGGCATGGGTTATTTTGGATCCCCTAATATTCTGTGCTTTTGTCTTGTGAGTGAAACCAATTTTAATGTGCATCAATTTTAATTGAATGAGGTGGGTTAGTGATCTTACAGGAACAACCTTTCATATACAAAAATACCTGAATTCCTATTGAGCCCTTTCTCCACCCTTGATAATTTCGGCTGAGCACTGTGCTCTTTAATTGAGAATTTAAGTTCCATGGGTGAGATCCTTGGTTAGGGAGGTCCAGTAAGCCATTTGGGCCCATTAAAGCTCTACCAGGAAACATCATCCAGTGGACAGGACCTGCCTAGAGGCCTCAGCTAACTTCTCTCCTCATTCCTGAACATGCTGACTGCTACAAACTGGTTGACCCTTGTTGTTCATTGCTAGATGTATCTCAGTCCTAGGGAGGAAGGGATATCTCTCTGGATATTTATTGCTGTAACTCCTTTTCTAGTCTTGGGGGATGACAAAAGCTATAGGAAGAGTTAAATTAACACTTAATAAATGATGATGGTGATAGGGTGAGGAATAAAGAAAATGCAAGATATTTTAGCTTTCACCAAATTAAAAATTCTTTATCCTGCATTAGACAGGGTTGACTTTTCTTTACAAGCAAAAACTGCTCTTATGATTGGTGGTTACAAGATAAGACAGGGAGGATGACAGGGGTAAAGGGGCACATGTATAGTGACAGATGGCAACTTTTGGGGGTGAACACGACGCAGTCTATACAGAAGTTAAAGTTAAAATGTAATGATGTACACCTGAAATTTATATAATGTTATAAACCAATGTGATCTCAATAAAATAAAAAACAAAACAAAACAACTGCTCCTGAAATGGGATTATCCTAGGAGCTAGAGTTTTAATCTTTAGAAGTAATTGTCATTATGCCTACTCTTGCTTAAGTGTAAAAACAAAGAGAGAAATCAGGGCCATGTGGGAGAATCTAGTTAGTTAGATATTATTAAAATTTAATAGTCAAGGAATGCTCTTTAACATTGAAGAAACAAACCATTTGAGAAAGGTCAAGGAAGTTGGAGTTATTTTACCAGGTGAGGAAAAAGCTATATAGGGACTTATTTTATATAGCCTTTGGAAAGTTACTATGACTAGGATAATAAAATAGTTCTCTATTTCCACAACTCCAAATTCAAGAAATGGAATTACATTGCAGCAAGAAAAAGTAGGTGAGATAGCCAGAAGGATTTGTTATTAAAAGGGCAACTAAACATTCTCAGAGACTCCCACGAAAGTTTGTGAAAAATCTATCCCTAGACTTTTTAAAAACAGAAGGGACAGCAATGTATTTAGGATAATCCTACACACCATTTTCAAACCAAGCTTCCTAAAATAAATCCTTTCATTGTATTACTCCCCTCATTAAAAACAAACAAACAAAACACACCAACTTTCAGTGCTATTTTCTCTTCTAAATTATTCTGACTGACTTTTGAGGCATTCCATAATCTGGTCATACAAAAA
The DNA here is from genome assembly GCA_031878705.1 of Tapirus indicus. Taxonomy (NCBI): domain Eukaryota; kingdom Metazoa; phylum Chordata; class Mammalia; order Perissodactyla; family Tapiridae; genus Tapirus; species Tapirus indicus. Next base: position 15,716,573 of record CM062918.1, read on the forward strand.
TGACTGAAATTAATTTAATGCTCCCCTAAAGCTGACCTTCACTATAGTAACTGCCTCATGAATATTCTCTGCTCACTTATGTCTCCATGCCTCTGTTCATAGTAGGTATTCAATAAATATTTTTTGAACAAATGAATGAATGTGTTTTCTATTGCCCTCACCAAATCTTTCAAAATTCAGTCTTAAACTCCTCTATAAAGATTTCTCTGGATACTCAGCCCTCAGTGATTGCCCTCTCATTTGATTCTTATACTACTGATAGAACCACACAATTTAGTATTTACATTTGTTTATTCATTCAACAAATGTTACTGGATACTTAGTACATAGTCCCACCCAAGCACTGAGCAGATATAAAGGTGAATTGAGCACAGACTCACTTCTCAAGTATCTCGCAGCTTTGTATTTAACTTTGTAATTGGCGCTGTCATTTTCAGCTCAAACACAGTTTGGAATAATTATTGTCTCATCTATGTCAATATTATCTTACTATCACTCCATACAGCTTGCAAATTCCTTGAGAGTGAAGATCATGTCCTGCACTACTTCCATGTGCACCAGTCTCAGAACAATGCTGAGATATAGCAGGTACTCAAGAGGTGCTTCCTGATTATTGGCCTACAGGTTCAGTTCCTTCTGATTCCATGACCCCATGGGATCAGACGACAAACCATCCTTGCAAACAGGCTAAACATTCAGAATCCAATACTTGCATAATCAGCAGTGATACACTGGTGGTACTATGGCTATGGAAAGGATATATAGCCCATGTTAAATAGCTTTAGTTTTTCAGACTTAGGGCCTGCCTATACTATTTTGCACTGCTACACTCCTCTATGCTAAAATTAGCTTTTCCAATATTGGTATTTCAATGTTAACCCTCTGGATGACTAAACATAGAATCTTTTCTTTGACATTCAGCAAACTTAGTCATTTATATATTAAAAAATCATAAACACAAATCAAGTGAAACAACAGATTTAAAATATGAGACCTGAATAAAAAAGGAAATTAGAGTAAATCTGACCTTTCTATAGTGGGATAAGAAAATTATTTGCCCCAGTGGTATTTCCACTTAAATATTTTCTCTTCAATCAAAATTTAAATGTGACTATTGCTTCATGATCAGCGGGTTGGTATTGAGGCTAAATACCTATTATTTCTAGACTAGTGCTTCTCAACCTTTTTCAAGTCATGACATATAGAAAATGCTAGTACAGATTTGTATACTGGCAAGGAAAGAGGAAGTTACTCACTGAAGAAGGCAAGAAGCCTGGACTCTTCCCAGGCCCTGCCCTGCATTCCCCATCCTCCCCTCCCTTCCCTCACACACACACCAGGAGGGATGAGGGTTTATCTTATCTTAACTCACCCCTAACTGATTCAGGGTACACGGTTGGGCAGCTAGACATGAGATAAATATAATTAGAGGTTTCTTTGGTTGGGAAAACCATGAATATATGAGAAGGTGAAGAAGTGGGTCAATGAAGACTGAATTAACAACGGCAGTCTGATATAGGAAGGAAAAATAAATAAGCAGATTTAAAGCAAGTTAATCTGAACTTTTTAGACAACCTCATTCATTCATTCAGTAAATATGCATTCAGCAAATTTATTCAACACATATTTACTAAATGCCCGGTACTTAGTAAAACAGAGGAGGTTTAGTTTTAGGACCTAGTGGGTGGGACTGCAATCTGTGATAAGATATAAGAGGTGGGCTTGATCTACTCAGGAAGCAAAGCTTGCCTGAGGAAGTGGCTCTTGAGCTAATTTCTGAAGGATAATAAGAATTTCCTGGGAGGGAACTCACAGTGTGGGTGAGTGGTGGAGGCAGAAGGAACAGGGCTCTTAGGCAGGAGGGAGCATGCTGCGTTTGAGAGCCCGACAGCAGGCAGTGGGTCTGGCCCGAGAGAGAGGAAATGTGACTGGAAATAAGTCTGGAGAAGAGGCAAGGTGGCATGACCAGATTAGTGTTTTTAAAGATTACACGGGCTGCAGGTAGTGACCACACTGGAAAGGGGGCAAAAGTTGAAGCGGGGAAGTCAGCATTAGTGGCTACTGCAGTGGTCCAGGCAAGAATAAGAATAACAACAATTAACATTTATTGAACACTTTCTCTGTGCCAACTAATATCCTAAACACTTAAAGAGAGATGCTGATAGTGTGGACTAAAGTGGTGTACAGTTAGGGAAAACGGGATGGACTTTAGAGCTATTTAGAAAGTAAAACCAATAGCACTTGAAAAACATGATTTTTAATGGTTTTAAATATTCCATCAATTTACTTAAATGTTTACTTGAAATACATATTATTAGAAATCCCTATTTTTTTTCCAATTGTTTGGTTTTGTAAATAAAACATGATAGGCATCTTCATATAAATAGCTCAGATTATTTTCTGAGACTAATTTGAAAAGGATAAATACTAGGCCTAAGGGTGTGAATCCTTTTCAAGATATTGATAAATAGCTAATTATGCCAGTTTGCAACCCCTCTCTAACACTGCGCTTTGTCATTAATTTTCCCTCTTTTTGATGGGTAAAAAACAGCAACTGGCAGATTATTACTTTGCATTTCTTTCATTACTAGTTAGACTGGATATTTACTCATGGTTTTAGTAACCATTTGCATTTATTACTTTGTGAATCACTTGATCATACCCTTTGCCCATTTTTTGGATATTTAGAACTAACTAGATGGACAATTATTGAAGCAAAAGGTTTATGCAGTGTGAAAGAATTTCAATCTAAAATGGAACCAGAGGATATGAAATCAGGAATCTCACGCATGATCCCTCAGAAGAACAGAACTTAACAACTGAGACTGATTTCCCGTAAATGCCTGATTTACAGAAGATCGAGACTTATCTCCTGAGCAATGAACATCCGCCAAGAATCCCTCTCCATCCTCAAGCCAATGAACCTATGTTTTGCTGTTTGGACTCTGGCTGGACTTCCCCCTCTTTGCACTCCTTGCTCATAAATTCAGCCTGCCCCAAACTTTCAATGAACTCACCTATAGCTTGCTGCAGCATGCATTTCCTGAACTGCAATTCCTCTGCTATTCCCAAATAAACCCAATTTCTGGTAATTCGAGCTTGCCTCAGCTTACCTCCTTATTTAGGTTGACAGTAGTCAGACTGGGACCAGTCTGTGCAGTTTTGGAAGGTTATAAACTCTGATTCAAAAGCAAAGTGGAGCTACAACATATCCTTGTTCAGTGAGATAACATCATTACAACAGCATTTCAGGCACTGAAGCCAGTCAGTGGTATGCTGGGTAGACTGGAGGGGTGACTGGGAAATAAGCACTAGTAAGGAGTCTCCTCTAGCCACTAGGCTGTGGCAGTAGGAGCAGACTAGAATCAGGATAGTGAGAACAAGAAAAAGAGAGTGTGAGTTTTCATCAGTTTTTCATAGAAAAATTACTAAGGGAAATGGGACGCTACATTCCAGCCCAAACCCACTTGCACCATTAACAGTCCCATTTCTTCAGATTCTCTATTAAAAAGGTAAGTGAAATAAGCCAGAGAGAGAAGGACAGACGCTGCATGAACTCACTCATATATGGAATATAAGTGAACACACGGACGGAGAGAACTGATTGGTGGTTGCCAAGGGGAAGGGGGGTGGGGGGGCACAAGGGGTGAAGGGTTACATCCACAAGTGACGGACAAACAAAAATGTACAACTAAAACCCCACAGTGTTATAAACTATTAAGACATCAATAAAAAAAAAAGGTAAAAAAAAGGTCTTCATTTCTTCAGGGATCACTCTCATTGCCCTTGGGCTTACTGTGCCTGCAGCTCTTCTGCTTCAGTCTGGGTTTCATCCTCTTGCTCAGGCCTTTTGGGTTGATGCTTCCTAAGAATCGGATTCTTAGCCCTGCTTGACCCTGGTCCCGCATCTTAGATTTCTCCTGGATTTACATCCCGCAGCCCCTCTTCTGCAGCCAGCACTAAGCTCTGGAGCGGTAGCGTGGGTCAGAGCTCTTCCTGTCCACCAGTGCTGAGGACTTCTGATTTCAGCTCTGACAGGGAAAGAGCTTTGGACGTTGTCACTCCTGTCTTCAAAAGAAGGAAAAGCCACACAAACTGAAGACCAATGACTTTTCTTGGACCCACCAGAGAACTGAGGTTGCCGGGCAAACTTTTACCCTGAAATCCGTAGACACGGGTAAATCTAGAGAATCACAGATGAGAACTACCTACGTGGAGCAGAAGCCACTGGAGCCACCAACTGGTAACATCTCTTAAATAGTCATTTTAACGAATTGCTGAAGGCTGCGTGTGCACAGCTTGAGAGTGAAAAACTCCTAGGGACCATCGTCTTAGGCGGGCCCCACATTTTCATGGGCTTTACCTCCAGGAACCCCAGCAGGTTCTCACAGTAAAGAGCCAAGAAAGATTCCCTTGTGATTCTGACAGTGGGAGTGGAAGAGTAAATATTGTGAAATATACCCAAAATGTTCTCCATAACAAAGGCCTACTTTACTGGGGAAAAAAACTTCGCTAGATCTTATCCCCTTATCCCACCTGGGGGAAGGGCATTTCTCTGACTTCATTCCCTCTAGCTTTTCTGTCTCACCTAAGGGGTGGGGAAGCTAAGAAACATTTATGAAGGTGTTCGGGAAGAGGGAGAAATCCCCCCTCGCCTTTTCCCTTATGGTTCTTCTGGCCGGCCAAATAATCAAAAAGGCAGGTTAGCAGGAGAAAATCAAACACAGCTTTAATAACACGTATACATGGGAGAAACTCAGAAAACGGAGCAAATTGTCACTCTGACTAAGCTGCTTACTTAAGTATTTTTTGGGTACAGGCAAACAGGGTGTTGAGGTAGTGGTTTGGGATTTCAGAGGGGAAGCAATTTACATGAAGATAGAAATGCAGATGTTTGTCAGAAAGCTCTTTACCAGGCCACCTATAGAGAATGTGGCCCGAGATGATAAGATGGGCTTGTTGGTGCCTTTGTTATCACACTTATTTGACATTGTATTACAACTATCCTACCACAGTGGCTTCTTCCTGGAACTGCCCTTCTATGTGAAATTCTTCAGGCAGTTTGGGGGAAGCTCCAATGTTCTTCCTGAGTCGTCTGAGCCTTTATTGTCTTCAGCTTGAAATAATCTGCATACCAGAGTGGTGGATCTTGGGGTGGCCTGCCTAGAACACCACCGAAGGTCACAGCCCAAGGGCACAGGCCCACTAAAACTGAGAGTTAATCTTAAATTATAGAACATTTCCCCTCCCCAACTCATTACCACTACACCAACAGGGTTCTAGTATATTAACCGTGGATTAGAGATAAAACACCTGCAAGATATCTGAGGAAGAATTCTTAGGAAACCTCAAAGGCAACAGAGGAAACAAAAGCAAGGACCCTAAAGGAATGTGAAGTTCAGCATAAAAGAATTACAGCTATGGAAATGCGAAATACAGCTTAACTCCTAGCCAGATTAACATAAAACCTCACACTAATGCCCTATTTACCTCAGTTCCTATTACCTGATACATCAGGTCCAGCTTTCAACAAAAAAATTACAAGTCATGCTAAAAAGCAAGAAAAAAAACAGTCTGAAGAGACAAAGCAAGCATCAGAATCAGATTCAGATACAACACAGATTTAGAGATTAATAGACAGAAAATTTTAAATAAATATGATTAATACATGAAGGGCTCTAATGGAAAAAGTAGACAACATGCAAGAATAGATAGGTAATGTAAGCAGAAAGATGGAAACTCTAAGAATGAATCAACAGGAAATGTTAGAAATACAAAAAAAACTGTAAAAGAAGTGAAGAATGTCCATTTGATGGACACGGTGGTAGACTGGATATGGCCAAGGAAATAATTGATGAATCTGAAGAAAGGTCAATAAAAATTGCAAACTGAAATGCAAAGGGAAAAAAAAATGAAACATCCAAGAACTTTAGGACAATTTCAAAGGGTACAATATTTGTACAATATATGCAACTGGAATACCAGAAAGAGAAGAAAGAGAGAACAGACGACAAGAAATATTTGAAGTGCAATGACTGAGAATATTCCAAAATTACTGACAGACACCAAACCACAGAACCAGGAAGTAGAATAAACACCAAAAATTCTACATTTAGGCATATCATATTCAAACTGCAGAAAAACCAAAGACAAAGAGAAAATCTTGAAAGAAGTCACAGGGGGAAAGAAACCTCACCTGTCGAGGAACAATGACAAGAATACAGTGGACATCTCATCAGAAACAAAAAGAGATTGGAGTGAAATATTTAAATTATCACAAGAAAAAAACCACTAGCATAATTCTATATCCAGAAAATTCTCCTTCAAAAGAGAAGGAGAAATAAAGACTTTCTCAGACAAACAAAATGAGAGGATTCATTGTCAGCAGACCTGCCCTGGAAGAAATGTTAAAGGAAGTTCTTCAGGAAGAAGGAAAATTATATAGGTCAGAAACTTGGATCTATATAAAGGAAAAAGCATTGGAGAAGAAATAAATAAAGGTAAAATAAAATCTTTTATTTTTCTTATTCTTAATTGATTTAAAAGCTACTGTGTATTTAAAGTAGTAATAGTAACAATGTTTTGGGAAATGAAAGACAGCAATGTCATAGGGATGGGAGGGAGGACTTGAGAATGCTCTGTTATAAATTATCTGCTCTGTACATGTAAAATAATATAGTGCTATTTGAAGACAGGCTTAGATTTGTTTAAAATGGATGTTGCAAGCTCTAGCAAAACCATTAAAATTTTTTTAGAAAGAAGTATAATTGATATGCTGAAAGACAAGACAAAATGGAGTCTTATAAAATGTTCCATTAAAGTCAAAGAAAGCAGAAGAAGAAGAGGGAAGAAACAAAGAACAAATGCAATGAATAGAAAAGAGTGACATACAGGATAGATATTAATCCAACTATATTAATAATCACATCAATATGGATGGTCTAAATACTGCAATTAAAATATAGAGATTTTCAGAGTAGGTTAAAGAATAAGATCCAACTATATGCTGTCAACAGAACCCCACTTTAAATACAAAGATTCAGAAAGGTTAAAAAAATGGAGAAAGATATACCATGCTAACATTAATCAAAAGAAAGTTGGAGTAGCTATATAAATTTCAGACAAAGCAGACTCAAAAACAAGGAAAATTATCAGGGATAAAGAAGGGCATTACATAATAATAAAGCGATCAATTCTCCAAGAAGACATAATAATCCTAAATACGTATGCACCTAACAAGACGACATCAAAACACATGAGGCAAAAACTGATAAAACTGCAAGGAGAAATAGAAAATCCATTACTATAGCTGGATTTCAACCAGCTCTGAGGACTTCTGATTTTAGCTCTATTCTTTCAGTAATTGAGAGATTAATCAGTATTCTTTCAGTAATTGATATATCAATCAGGCAGAAAACCAGTAAGAATATAATTGACCTGAACAGCACTATCAATCGACTGGATCTAATTGACGTTTATAGAATATTTCATTCAACAACATCAGAACACACATTCTTCTCAAACTCATGTGGAACAGGCACCAATGTAGACCATATTCTGAGCCACAAAACACACCTTAAATTTCAAAGAATAGAAATCATACAATCTGTGCTCTCAGACCACAATGATTTGTAGAAATCAATAACAGAAGCATAGCTGAAAAATCCCCAAATATTCGGAGAATAGATAAGACACTTCTAAACAACACATAGGTTAAAGAAGCAGTATCAAGAGAAATTTAAAAATATCCAAAACTAAGTAAAAATAAAAATACAATGTATCAAGATGTGTGAGATGCAGCAAAAGCAGTGCTTAGAGGGAAATTTATAGCATTAAGTGCATATATTAGAAAAGAAAAGAGATCTGAAAATCAATAACCTAAGCTCCTACCTTAGGAAACTGAGGAAAAAAAGAGAAATTTTAGCCTAAAAGAAGCAGAAGAAAAGGAATAATAAAAAATTAGAACAGAAATCAATGAAATTGAAAATACAAGAACTATAGAGAAAATCAACTAAATCAACTAGTGCTGAGAGGGCGTGTCTAGATTTGATTCAACTGGTTTAGCTTTGGCCAATTCTGGCTGGAAAGGAGGAGGATAAGGATGGGTAGTTATGTCAACAATGTAATCTATCACTTAAAACAGGATTTCCTCAATTACTCATTTCTCTATAATTTATGTGTTTATTAAGCAAAAATATGTTAATTGCCTAGTATGCCAGGCATGTATTCATTTATAGACAATTACAAAGATAAATAAGATTTGGCCCCTGCAATAACATAAATAATAATAGCAGCTAACATCTCTTGACTCTGTGGCAGTAGTTGTTCAAAGAACTTTTCATCTACTAATTCTAAACCCCACATAACCTGAGGTAGGTGTTATTGTTACCTCCATCTTATAGACAAAGAAACTGAGGCATAGAAAAGTTAAATAATTTGCCACAATCATGTAGGTACTAAGTGGCAAAGTCTGGCCCAAGTTCTTAGTCACCACATTCCACTGCAATACTCAAAGAAAGCAAATTCTTAACTTCCCTTGAAAATATACTCTGTCTGCTAGAAATCCTCACATTGATACATGTTTTATATTTAACAAATCTACTCTGTCTACTAGAAATCCTCACATTGATACATGTTTTATATTTAACAAATCTACTCTGTCTACTAGAAATCCTCACATTGATACATGTTTTATATTTAACATGACGCCCTTCAATTATAACTTAAAATCATTTCCTCCTTTCCTTTTTTCTTCCTTTCTGTCCCCCTCCCTCCCTCCCACCTTTCCTTCCTTCTTTTCCTTCCTTTTTGGCTATTATGAATGGAAGCAGGAGGGAGGGCATGTAGAGCTGTATATCATGCACTTTCATATAGTCGAAGAAAAATGGTAAGGGATTTGTGAAAGAAAAATAAATTTATTGGAAATCACTTTTAAAAGAGCTTCTGGTCTTGGCTAGAAATATTCTAAAGAGGAAAGCTGTTTTTGACATGTATAAAGATTTTTTAACAACCATCTCTCTTGTAAGTAATTAAGTACAAGTAATTACATAATTACTTGATTATGTAGCAGCACTAAAATTTTACAGGAGGTTTTTCACTTAAACTCTAGCCTTATAAAAATAATTGCCACAAGTCAAAATTATTTTCTAAATGCAGTAATTCTTTCTGCTTTTAATTTTCTTTTTGAAGGAGGGTGGAATCTAGGTGTATTTTTGTTTAGCAACCAGAGTCAGAAAAATGTGTAATTTAATAAGGTGTCACTGTGTCCAGACACTGACTTAAAACTTAGAATGAATCCTCAAATTATGATGATGAGAAACACTTGGACGGTAAATGAAATTATAAGCCAAGGCCATATTCTGGAGAATTTCTTTGGTCATAAATTTCTAAAATCATCAGGCTTATTAGGGTGAGAATGCTGTTACTTTAGTCATAAAACAGCATTTTAAAATACTTAGTTTCTCAAACTGCATCACCAAACAATAAGATTAAGAGATAGAAAAAGCAATAGAAACAAAGACTCACAAAACATCATTTTATGGAACTTCTTGCAAGAAATAAGCTTTAGGTAACGTAATATGTAGGGTTTTCCCCCCTTTTCTTTCATTCTTTCTATCTTTCTTTTTTAAAGCGAGCTGTCTTATCATTGCAAATTTTCTCAAGTTCTTAGAACTCTAATTAAAATGTGGTAATTGGTTATGTTACCTCAATTACCATGATGCATGGACATTGATGCAAAGTGACACCAATTGAATCCCTTGGGCGTTTTACCCTGGGGCCATCCCATTTATCGTGGCCTTATTATTTTCAATTATGTGGCTAGATGTGTTGCATACTTTCAGGGCCAATAAATGTGCAGGGGTTTTCTGAACACAAGGTTCTGTTTTCAATGCTAGAGCTCTGGAGTGGCAGGGCAAAAGGAAAGAAAAGATATATTTGTGAAGAATAAAAACGTAAAACTCCAAATCACTAAGGATTCAACGGCACACTTGCAGGAATAAAGGTAATTTAAAGGGATCCAGATTATTTCTGATGAGAACATTTGTTTGAAAAGCAAGAGTGATTTATTTGTTACTGATAACGACTCCTCCTAACTAAGAAAATAGTGATGGGACCACTCAGAGGACTTACATGATGACTTAGACCAGTGAGGAAACCGTGATAGGAGAGACGAAAGTTTTCTTCCTCTTTAGACAAAGGTCTGGGTTTCACAAAGGGCTAGGCAGAGCTGTACTGAATACCGTATAGATGTATATTATGCGCATAAGAGTATTTAACAGACATCTGTCCCCAGCATGAAGGTGAACGTACGGTTACTCTGAATTGCTTATAGCATGTAGTGTTTTCCAATGGGGACACTACCCATGTTTGTGGGAAACAAGCCATAGATTGTTCTGGGCATTGTTGTTGTTTCCCCACACCCACCCATTCAATGCGAGTGGTGTCCTCAGTCATTAGGAATGACTTCTAGACCTTTCTCTACAAAAATCTAGGAGTGAATTAGGACATTATTTGGGGACTGCATCAATAAATATAATTTGACACTGTCAAATCGGTTTCATTTTCTGAGAATGACCCCATGTCTTCACAGGTTTTCTTTTTTAAAAAAATCACATTCTCAGATTTCTGAAAACTAAAGAAAATTTTCTGTCCTTTTACTTACTAGTTTATATCTTGATGTTGTTTGAGTATTTCCAAATAGATACAGCATTTGTTCATATGCTGCAGATGATAGAAGACACGAACTGGGAAAGTTGGGAGAGAAAGGGAGTTGTGCTGACTGGCAGAGCAGAGATTTTTATGGCAGAATCCCAGACTTTATTTCCAAATCAGCATCCAAAGAGCCTTATATTTGCAACACTTTGAAAGTACTTTTCCATCTAAGCTTCATACATATATTAACTGTCAGGTCATTTTTCCCTTCATTTTTGTCTTTGGATTGAACAGCAAACTGAAGAGTTTTACATAGAACTCACCATATTACTTTTAGAAATACTTTTGGAGTAAAAAATATTGAATGATGATATATGATGACCTCATCCAAAGCATTTCATTCATAAAAATACATGCTAAAATCTAAAATTTAATTTATTATTCAAACTTTTCAAAAGAAACTTTTTTCCCCTCTCAAGTTTTTCTTTTTTTTATTCAGTAATTCAGTATAGTTCATCAGTCATTTTAGTTATTTAATTTCTCTCAGCAATATTTTGGAGTTTTCAAAATACAAGGCTTCCACATTTTTTGTCAGATATATCCCAAAGCATTTCATGGTTTTGCTGCTATTGTAAGTGATATTGTTTTCTAATTTCAATTTCTGATTATTCATTGATAGTGCAACAGAAATACAGTTGATGAGTGTATGTTGATTTTTTTAAATAGGCTTTTAAAATTCCCTTATTAGTTCTTGGGTCTTTTTTTTGAGATTCAATAGCATTTTCTATATATATGATCTTGGAGTCTGTGAATAAAGATAATTTTGCTCCTTAATTTCCAAGCAGCATGTCTTTAATTCCTTTTTTCTTGCTTTATTGCACTGGCTAAAGCTTTCAGTGCTTTATTCTTTCAGTTTATTTCTTCTGTTCTTTCAGTTGAATAGAAATGGTGAAAATAAACATCCTTGCCATGTTCCTGATATTAGGAGAAAGAGTTCAGTCTTTTTACCATTAGGTATGACGTTAGCTGTAGATTATTTGTATATGCCCTTTATTAGGTTGAGGAAATTCCTACTTTATTTTTAGGTTTCTGAGTTTTTATCAGGAAGGATGTTGGATTTTGACAAATGCTTTTTCTGCACCCACTGGGATAATCATATAGTTTTCCTTCCTTAGTCTGTAAATATGGTGAATTACATTGATTTTTTTCAAATGTTAAACTAAGTGTATTTCTGGGATAAACCTCACATGGTCATTATGTATTATCTACTTTATACATTGTTGACTTGATTTGATAAGATTTTGTTAAGAACCTTTTTATCTATATTCATGAGGGATATTGGTCTGTAGTTTTCTTGGAATGTCTTTGGGTAATGCTGGCCCAGAGAATGAATTGGGAAGTATTACTTCCTTTTCAATTTTCTGGAAGATTTTGCATAAAATTAGTACTATTTTTTACTTAACTGTTTGGAAGAATTCACCCATAAAGTCATCTAGGCCTGGATTTTTCTTGTAGGGAGGTTTTAAACTAATGGTTTAATTTATTTAGCAGATATAGGGCTATTCAGGTAGTGTATCTCTTCTTGAGTAAATGTTGGTAGTTTGCAACTTTCAAGGAATTTGTCCATTTTATCTAGATAGCTGAATTTAATGGCATAAAATTATTCATAGTCCTTTATATTCTTTTAATATTAGTAGAATCTGTAGTGATGCCTGTCTCTTATTCCTGATATTGATAATTTGCTTCTTTTCTCCCTTCTTCCTGATCAGTCTTGCTAGAGGTTTATCAATTTCATTGATCTTCTCAAAAAAAACCCAGCTTTTTGTTTCACTGTTTTTTTCCTCTATTGTTTTTCTGTTTTCAATTTCAATGATTTCTGCTCTGATCTTTATTATTTCCTTTCTTTTATTTACTTTGTGTTTAATTTGCCCTTCTTTTTCTTATTTTATAAGGTGAAAGCTGAAATCATTATTTTGGTGGCACAAATTTTATCTTTTTTCTACTTCTATTCAGTTCAAAATACTTTCTAATTTCTCTTTTTCATATTTGAGGATTTTCTGAATATATTTCTGTTATTTATTTCTAAACTGATTCCATTATAGTCAGAGAAAATGCTTTGTGTGACATGAATCCTTTTAAATTTGAGACTTGTTTTGTGGCTCAGAAAAGAGTCAATTTTGGTAGATGTTCTGTGTGCACTTGAAAAGAGTGTATATTCTTCTGTTGTTGGATGGAGTGTTTTAAATGTCAATTAGTTCAAGTTGGTTTATAGTGTGATTCAAGTCTTTTATATCTTACTGATTTCCTGTCTACTTGTATTATCAATTATTGAGAAAAGGTGTTGGACTCTCAGCTCAGAATTGCGAATTCCTGTCTTCTTGCAGTTGTATCAGCTTTTTATTCATGTATTTGTAAGTTCTGTTATTAGAGTATAAACATTTAGTAATGATGTGTTCTCTAGATTAATTGTCATCTTTATCATTAAGAAATGTCCTTCTTTATATCTTGCAATATTCTTTGCTCTGAAATATAATTTGTTTAATATTAATATAGCCACTTCAACTCTCTCAGTTGTGTTAGCTTAATATATATTTTTACATCCTTTTACTTTTAACTTATTTTGTCTTATACTTAAAGTGGGTTTATTATAGGTAACATATAGTTCAATCTTGCTTTTTTATCCCATCTGACAATTACTGCCATTTAATTGGGGTTTTTAGTCATTTTACATTTAACCAAATTATTGAAGCAGCTTGTTTAATTTTCTATCTTGTTTGTTTTCTCTTTGTTACATTTGTTCTTTATTCCCATAGTTTCTCTTTTTCTGCATTGTGTGTGGTTGTTTTAAATAATTTCATTTCATTTCTTTTGTTGGCCTATTAGTTATAGCTTCTTGTGTTCTTAAAGAGTTATAGTATACATTTTATCTTATCATGGTCTATCTTTAAGTGATACTATCCCACCACATATAGCATAAGAACCATACAACAGTATAGTTCCATTTCCTGGCATTGTGATATCATTGCCATATATTTTACTTCTACGTGTGTTATAAATCCCACAATACATTGTTATTATCTTGCTTTAAACAATCCATTATCATTTAAAGAGTTTTAAATAACACGAAAAAATATTTTATATTAACCCACATAGTAACTATTTCCAGTGCTTTTCATTTCTTTTTGCAGATTCAGGTTTCCATCTGATATCATTTTCCTTTTGCCTGAAGGATTTCCCTTAACATTTCTTGTAGCACAGTTCTGCTGGTGATGACTTTTTTCAGCTTTAGATATCTAAAGTCTCTATTTTTGTTTTCCTTTTTGAATAATATTTTCTCTGTGAATAGAATTCTGAGTTAGGTTATTTTCTTCCAACATTTTAAAGATGTTTATCCACTGTCTTCTGACTTGCATTGTTTCTGAGAAGAAGTCTGCTGTAACTCTTTCTTCTTATTCCATATATCATGTGTCTTTTTTTCTTTATTGTTGCTTTAGTGCCACTCTTTACTCTTTCTTGACAAGTGATTTTCATCCTTGTTTAGCACAGAGGACCTTATTTGCTACCTTCATCATTCCAAACAGCCTATACATTCAGCAGCCAAAGGGGAGACTTTTCTCTATCTGCAATTTTTATCTATCTCTGCATAGTAGATTGAGCTGCTAAGGAGTAGGCAGGGCTTCCAAGCTAAAGCTTACCTTTATCCCAGAAGTAGGATAAAAATGTCTACATGTAGTCTGCAGAGATCTAGTCCAGCATCCCTGATCATGTGTTTTCAAACAAATCCCCAAAGAAATCCATTTTTGTCTCCTCAAAAGCAGTTTGAATGCTTCCAAAATGTCAGAGCTTCCCCAGATGCAGCTGGGATTTATCTCAGTTTTATTATAGCCACTACCGTGCTTAGAAGCTTCAAAATATAGAATAAAAAATAACCTCTTCCGCCCTTCCAAGGACTCAAAAAAAAAAAGAAAACACTCAAGCTAAATAGCTTCACAACAAACAGGTCATTTCAAGAAAAGACATCCAATTATATAGACTCTGATTACTGGTAATAATTTGGTAGTCTTAAGAAATTTAACAACTTCAGCTCAAAACAATTAAATGGAACTGTTGAGGATAAAATCACTCCCTAGACTCAACATAGTTACAGATACAAAAAAAGTGAGACAACTTCCTGATTCATTGTCCCTTCTGCTCCCAGTCCCCCATGCCAAACACACCAGATAGCAAATATTAAGGCTTTGTTAAAATTAGAATTCATAGGAGAAGTCTGTTTTTCAGTGGCAAGATTATTAAATTTGATTTTTCAATTTTGAATCTTGAAATTTCTGAAGAATAGAACTGACAATATAAACAAATAAGAAAAACTTTCCGGTGTATGTAAATATA
Organism: Tapirus indicus; assembly: GCA_031878705.1. Classification (NCBI taxonomy): domain Eukaryota; kingdom Metazoa; phylum Chordata; class Mammalia; order Perissodactyla; family Tapiridae; genus Tapirus; species Tapirus indicus. The sequence goes on from CM062918.1 coordinate 15,731,612, forward strand.
TATGTTTGTATTTCATTTATGTAAGTTAAACATGAGAATTAGGCCTTCAACTAAAAGCCATTGACTTCAAGATCATTTGGGGAATATGATCTTGTTTCTTTTTTTTTTTTTTTTTGAGGGAGATTGGCCCTGCACTAACATCTGTTGCCAATCTTCCTCTTTTTTGCTTTTTCTCCCCAAAACCGCAGTACACAGTCGTGTATCATAGTTGTGGAGTAGTAGCTCATCTATATCGGATGCCGCCTCACCATGGCTTGATGAACAGTGAGTAGATCTATGCCCAGGATTTGAACCGGTGAACCCCGGGCTGCCGAAGTGGAATGTGCGAACTTAACCACTTTGCCACCGTTTATTTTTATAAATAAATCCTTTCCCTTAAGGACATGAAGGATTTCTAGACAAGTGCCTATTCTATATTATAATAAAACAACTCTAGTCACATATATTTCCTTCATCTAGCAACAGCTTGAACTTACAATTTGGAAAATTCTTAAAAGGGGTCTCTACCTCTACCTGAAGTGCTGCATTTAAACTCTAAGAAGAAACTTACTATTTATCAGCAATGCAACTCTATCAGGAGCTCACAGCAGGAACAATGGAGATTGTTGTACAAATAGACAGTGTTAACACATATCGAACAAAAAGGTAAACAGTACATTTTATTTCACTGTCTTATCTGCAGAGCATACACATTGCTCCATATGCTCTGAGAGTAGTAAGTCACTTTCTAGCAAAATCTTCATGGGGTATGATTAATGAATATCATTGGTGAAGGAATGATTGAAAGAATTAATGGCTTAGTTGGTAAAGTTAAGCAAAATCTCCTCGCGATTTTTTAAAAAGACAATGAGATACACTAAAATGCACCTTATTAGTAGGCAAATAAATCTCTGTGTGATGACAAATGGAGTTTCCTTTAGTGGTTGTAGATAGCTCTATCCCTTTAGTTAGCAAACCCACTTGTAAGATGAACACATTTTTCAAGCCCTGAAAGAATTTTTTTCTGAGAAAAATGAGAGCTCATTATGCTTAAAAAAACAAACCACTCACAGACTCGTTTCCTATCTTCTTTTGCAGCCTTGTTTGCCACTGGACGGCTTGCATGACAATGGCTTCCCACCTCCTTTCAAGATTTACAATAATCAGCTGCATGGGCTGGTGGTCTGCGTTCAGATTACAGGTCTCCCGGTCGTCCAGAAGATGCTGGCATAATCGCAGGATGGAGGCCACTCCGCGACGTCGCTGCTTGATTTCGCAACAGAGGGACTGCAACACAGAGAGGGACCGATCCATGAGTGTTTATTGGTGAGAGTTCCCTAAAACATGAAACTCCCTCTTCCACCATAATTTCAAACTGGAGTGATGTGCTCAGCTATGAAAAATAGGACAAGGAGGCCTCCGGAGTCGCCTTTAGATTGGAGGCCTCATACGGAAGCACAACTAATGCCAAAGAATTTAGCTTCATCCCACTCCTCTTCCCTTTTTCACTGATTTCTCCAACTAAAATGTTGGGTCCCACCTTGACACCTAGGTGATCAACAATTTATAACTTAATGAAATAAATCATTTAGGTCAGATGAAGGACAAACAGATTGATACACTTTGATTCAAGGTCCCAAGAAACACAAAAGATAGAAAAGTCCTCTAAAATGAAATGGAATTTTTCCAAATTTACTTCTAGATTCTTTGGAGCCAGAAGTTTAGTTTTCTACTGGCTGAGAATAAGTTAAATAAGATTGTAAGGAATTTTGACACATAACATCTATTATTTGAAAAAAAAAAAGGATAAGCAACATTTCTCTTTTGAAGCTTGATTAACAAAGTAATAATGTTCTGAAAACAGATATTAAGATACTGGATTATTACTGCACTATTTGTTGGTTGCTGTGTTTCTTTTAATAGACATTCACACTATTTAAGAAGGATATGCATGCATCAAAATAGCATTTTGCCCCCAGAAGAATCTGTATTGCTGCAGTGACCCTAAGCTGAACAATTCAAGCAAAATAGTGGGTACACATGTCTAAAAATATTATATCTTTTCTTTGCCTACGGATAGTGTGTAAGTGATATTCTAATTCAAAGCCTTCAGGAGAAATGATGATTATATCCACAAACATCACTGAATTACTAATCTCCTTCTACTGCCACAATTGGACTGTTCTAACAGTTAACAGATTGCTTATTAATCAACAAGGGTAAACAAGACAATGCAATTTCATTTAGTACGGGAGTTTTAATGCCTAAAAGTATTTGTGCTTAAAATGTTAATCTAGATAAAGCTTCATTAGAAGAAGTCTTAAAATGATTAAACGTGGTTCATTGAAATGTGCACGGAGGGGTAGTAGATCAGCAGGTGGACATTTCATACAGATGTTCCACTTACTGATATAATACATGCTAGAGCCATTTAAATGACCCTAACTCAGTAAGAGCTGGAATTCTATTATTTCTGTAATGAGAGAACCCTGCACCTTTAATATTTCTGAATTTTAAATAAGGCGAATGACAAATTCCCAAACCTCTATTTATGACAAAATATGACTAGGAATTTTATTATTCAATTTATACCAGTGCAGCATTTTCAGTTATGTCTTTCCTGAACTTACCCTTATTTATTTTCCTAGGGTTCATTACTATTTTCCTATATAACAACTGATATAACCACAAAGTCTGGCAAATTTCTTTACTGATACTATTCATTCGTTCAATGAGGAGAATGAGGAGAAACATCTAAACATTCAAAAATAAAACTTGATGGCCTACTAAAGCAACAGGCATTGTTTCCATTTCCCCCTCCAATCCTGCTAACTGCCCCACCCTCCCATGCATTCTCTCTCTCTCTCACACACACACATACACACACACCCTTCCATTTGCTCTCTCACTCTAGAACAACTGTTGGACAAGTCAAAATATCAAGCCCATTTAATACCTGCCAATTTTGGCCCCAAATTAAACACTTCAAGATAATAATATAACCACCTGAAACTGGTTCAAATGAGTCCTATGAATATGAATACTGAGGGGTTTGTTTTTTGTTTTTGTTTTGTTGTTAATTTGTTAAAAATAAAGGGCTACTTGGAAGCAACCTAAGTGCCCAACAAGGGACAAATGGATCAAGAAGACATGGTATATATACACAATAGAATACCATTCAGCCGTAAGAAATGATGAAATCCAGCCATTTGTGACAACAGCGATGGACATTGAGGGTATTGTGCTGAGCGAAATAAGTCAGAGGGAGAAGTTCAAAAACTATATGATGTCACTTATAAGTAGAAGATAAAAATAACAACAAACAAACACATAGAGACAGAGATTGGATTGGTGGTTACCAGAGGGGAAGGGGGGAGGGGGGAGGGCAAAAGAGATGATTAGTCACATGTGTGTGGTGATGAATTGTAATTAGTATTTGGGTGGTGAACATGACGTTATCTATGCAGAAATAGCAGTAAATGATGTACACCTGAAATTTATACAATGTTATAAACCAATGTTACTGCAATAAAAAAATTAATTAATTAAAAAAAATAATAATAGGGCCCGCTCGGTGGCGCAGCGGTTAAGTCCGCGCTTGGGAGCCCGGGGTTGGCGGGTTCGGATCCCAGTCGCCCGCCGACGCACTGTCTGTCAGCCACGCCGTGGCGGCGTCCCATATAAAGTAGAGGAAGATGGGCACGGATGTTAGCCCAGGGCCCGTCTTCCTCAGCAAAAAGAGGAGGATTGGCAACGGATGTTAGCTCAGGGCTGGTCTTCCTCACACACACACACAAAAAATAATAATAATAATAAAAAATAAAGTTCTAGAAAAATCAAAAGAGATGTTTTCATGCCATAAAACTGGGTCTTGCAAAACTCTCTTTGAAGTTAACTAGAATAATAACTGTGCTCCTCAAGCCAACAGAAAGTCCCAATGTTTCTTAGCCAAATAAAAATTTGCCATGGATGGCATTAAAGGTAGATTTGGAGTTAGCGCAGCCACATTAGGTAACATTTACAAAGTAGTCCAAATGGGCTTCATTCACCTTACAGGCATTTTCAAAACTCTGAAACAGGACATGTGAGCTTGCAAGGGGAAATTTTCACAAAGGTCATTGGTCATAATTTTTTTGGTAAATATCTAGAACGTGTCCAGTATCTAAGCAGCTAGATGATCCCCACCACACATCTTAATGTGAGTCAGTCTAGGTGGTTTAAAAACTGTGAAAGCTGTTTTAAAAAACTGTCGTCATTCAATATCTGATGTTTAGACCTTCATAATTCTGCAATTTTTTTTTCACTTTAAATATCCAAAGAACTTAGTCTACATTCTGGATTAATAATTTATCCTATATGCACACGTGGGAAATAACACTACTTTAAAAAGGAGGGGAAAGTTGGGAATTTTACATGGCCAACATATTTTTCAGTACTTTTTATATCTAGGAGATATAATTGATAAAATAACATTCTTCTACATAAATGGGTTTCCACGACAACCATTAAAAATACATATTTATTTATAATTGCAAACATATGCTAAATAAAATCAGTGCATTTGGTGGCAGTGTTTCTTAGAATCAGTAGTTTACATTATTTCCTTGATAAACTATGCATAGAGAAATAAATGTTAAATATAACTATGTAGGAACAAATGATTATTATAACTATTTTGAGCTTACATTTTCAGAGAAAAGTACTTTTAAACAGAAATCCAAGCTAGGCAATCTAAGTAAGGCACAGAAACAAGAAAAACTCATTCCTGCCCCCCAGGCCTCCTCGAATGTGTATTGCACCTCCCATGTGCTAGGCACAGTTTCAGGGATGGAGGCTTCAAAAAGGAGCAAGATACTGCTCCTTCTCTCATGGAGCTGAGAGTCTACTGCAGGTGGACTATACAAAGAAGTATGGTACCAAGAATAATGCAGACAGGGAGGTGCTAACAGAAGTCTGTGCAAGTTGCTATTGGAGGAGTCAGTGAAATCTTGAGGGAAACAATGTGAGCCAAATGGTCCAAGTTGAGTGGCTGTGGTTATAAGGATAGAAAGTCCATAAGCAAGTAACCTTGGGCAGTGGGAATACCTAGTGTGTTGGAGAGAAGAGAGAGTGAAGCATCTAGAAAAGGAAGTAAGGAACAGAAAAGTTTGGTGTAAGAGAGTGGTCTACTTTCAAACTTTTGCACGTGGCTGTCCTGTTTTCCCAACACCATTTACTGAAGAGATTTTCCTTTCTCCTTTGTACGTTCTTGGCTCCTTTGTCAAAATTAACTCAAAATGAATTCAAGACTTTAATATAAGACCTAAAACTATAAAACTCCTACAAGAAAAGACAGTCAGTATACCCTTTGACATCAGTCTTAGCAATATCTTTTTGGTTATGTCTCCTCAGGCAAAAGAAACAAAAGGAAAAATGAACAAATGTTCTACATCAAATGAAACAGCTTCTGCACAGCGAAGGAAACCATCAACAAAATGAAAAGACAACCTATCAATTGGGAGATGATATTTGCAAATTACATATCTGAAAAGGGGTTAATATCCAAAATATATAAAGAACTCAGACAACTCAACAACAAAATAACAAACAACCAGATTAAAAAATGGGCAGAGAATCTGAACAGACATTTTTCCAAAGAAGATATACAGATGGTCAACAGGCACATGAAAAGATGTTCAACATCACTAATTACTAGGGAAATGCAAATCAAAACCACAATGAGATATCAGCTCATGCATGTTAGAATGGCTATTATTAAAAAGACAAGAAATAACAAGTGTTGGAGAGGACGTGGAGGAAAGGGAACCCTCATACACTGCTGGGAATGTAAATTGGTGCAGCCACTATGGGAAACAGTATGGAGATTCCTTAAAAAACTAAGAGTAGATCTACCATATGATCCAGCTCTTCCACTTCTGGATATTTATCCAAAGAAATATTAAGACACTAATTCAAAAAGATATATGCACTCATATGTTCACTGCAGCATTATTCACAATAGCCAAGAAATGGAAACAACCTAAGTGCCCACTGATGGATGAATGGATAAAGATGAGGTGTGTGTATATACATATATATGTATGTATATACACACACAATGGAATACTTCTCAGCCATAAAAAAAGATGAAATCTTGCCATTTGCCACAACATAGATGTACCTTGAGGGTATTACACTAAGTGAAATAAGTCAGACGAAGAAAGACAAATATCACATGATTTCACTCACATGTGAGAGATAGTAAAACAACAACAATAAACAAACACATAGAAACATAGAACAGATTGGTGGTTACCAGAGAGGAAGGAGGGTGAGAGGAGGGCAAAAGGGGTAACGGGGGACATTTGTATGGTGATGGGTGGAAACTAGACTTTTGGTGGTGAACATGACGCAGTCTATACAGAAGTGAAATATAATGATGTACACCTGAAACTTACCTAAGGTTATAAACCAATGTTACTTCAATAATATTTCTATATATTTAAAATATTAAAAAAAAGAAAAGTTTGGCATTCTTTTCAATATTGCCAATTTTGAAGCATTTTCCTTGATATCTAATGAGATCACATTGGTTAAGCATAGCCATGTTGCCTTTCCAGAAAAGTATAAAGACAAGAAGAGGGAAAGGAAATTTAAAAAGAAAAACAACTAAGTATAATATATCTAAGAAAGAGATTCCACATGCTTTTGTATTCAGTTCTCTCTCTTATTTGGTGGTCTTTAGGCACTTTCCTCCTACAAGGCTACCTCAGCTAACATGGAGGTCATTGTCTTAGCAGCACTTCAGAACCCAAGTGTTGGGGTATAGTTTGGTGTGCTACTTTTAAATTTCTAGTGACCTATTTTGTTTGCTTATCTTTCATTTCTACTCAATTTCTTCCTGTTACTAAAAAGGCAGATTTGCTAAAAATTGAGAAGTGTAGAAAAGTAAAAATCGAAATTTCTAAGTCATTTTTTTTCCTTTACAATGATTAGATCTCCAAGCCTCTAAACACTTTTTTTTGGACACATTACAAGAGAGTTGCCCACAGGCAGAAGGTTTTTGTTTTATACTTATAAACTGTCCGTCTGACTTTCAGTTTACCAATGGTGATGCAAGGAGTGTTTTTGGTTTACTTGGAGTTTTTTCCTCTCCTGACTTCCTCTGTCAACGTTTTTGACTGTTTAAACCACTCATATTATTGAGCCAAATGTGATATAACATCATTCTTGACATTGGCTTCAGTTTAACACCATTGGAGGTAAGAGTTCCAATATTTGTATTTTATTCTTTACTATATATTAAATACATGTATGTATGCACACATATTACATAGAATGAATATGTTTATTTGCATACTCATATTCTTGATATTAAACAATTGTGTCATCTACTATCATAAAAGGATATAAACTTACAATAAAAGAATCACAATTAGACCAAGAACCAAAATGCACAATAAGTAAAATATAAGAACTAAATAGAGAAAAGAGAGATGAGGATAAAAATAACACTTAAAAAATACCAAAACCTAGTATATGTTAAAAACAGAGAAAAAAATAAATCTAGCTGAGAAATTCCAAAGCAATTTGTCTCTATATCTCTTACATAATTTTATTCAGCAGGCCAATGTACATCATTATATAGGTCAATATGAACAAAGTCGTGGGACTTTAGGTGATCTGTCAAATAAAAAACTGTTTATGAAACAATTCATTTATAAAGTCAAACATGACTTTACCTTCTAGATTGATCAATTGTTTAACAATATCTATTGAATATGCCTTCTGTGTGGCAAGCACAATACAGAAGGTTTGATCTACATGTATGATGTACCTGCCTTCAATGTAGTTGAGTGAGGAAATATAGAGAGAGAGGAAAAGTGTAAAAGACAGGTGAGTTTCTCTGATTTAAATAGTGTCAAGTGGATAGCTCCATCTTCTTGTTCCAAGGCTTTCTGACACTTTTTCATGTGTTTTTCTTCTTTTTTGCATTTTCTGTATTTTACCATTCTAATTTCCTGAGGTGAGAAATTGTCTTCTCTTAGTCTGCTACCTATGACCAGATTTTCTAGAGCCCAGTTTCTCAAAGTGTGTTCCTTGGGCTAAGCAGCATTAGCATCACCCAGAAAGTTGTCAGAAATGCAAATTTTCTGGTGCTACTCCACATCTTCTGAATCAGCAATTCTGAGGTGGGTCCCATCTGAACTTGTTATACAAATTTGAATATAGTATTCAAACAACCTAATATATCAGCATTCTTAATAATTATATTGAAAATTCTGGAAATCATCAAGTAAATACTAATACTATAAAGATATCACTGGTCAAAAAGATCTATTCATTGATTGACTCCTTGTTCAGTCATTTGATAACAATTAAAATATAACTGATCATCAGTGGATTTCTGCTTTCATGGAAATTATATTCAAATTTGTCTGTGTGAGTAGGAGAGTGAGAGGCTGGAAATAAAACATAAATGAATATACAATAAAATATCAGATAGTGATAAGAGCTATAAAATAAAAAAGGGTGATATGGTAGAAAGTGGTAGGGGGGTTACTTTAGATTGTCAAAGCTTCTCTGACAAGGTGACTTCATATAACAAGTTCAGATGCAGAAATAAAATACAACTTAGTGTTCTGATGCTATAATAATTAAGACAAAATAATGTCTCTAAAATCAAAGCTAATTTATGCCATAAAAGGCTCATTTTATGATTAAGTATAAGGTATTAGTGATTAAATATTGAATGCTTATCAATAAAACAAATGGAATTAAAAAACTCTTGGTATAATTAAGTCGGGAAAAATAGTCTTCTCAACAAGTGGTGCTGGGATAACTGGATATCCACATGCAAAAGAATGAAGTGGACTCCCACCTCACACCATATGCAAAACTAACTCAAAGTGAATCATGGACCTAAATGTAAGAGCTACAACTAAAAAAATTTTAAGAGAAAAAGTATGAGTAATCTTCATGACCTTGGGTTAGGCAATAGTGTTTTACATATGACACTAAAAGTAGAAGTGATTTCTGACTTCTTAGGCAATGGTTTCTTTGATATGATACCAAAAGTAAAAGTGACTTTTGGACAACTTAATTAAAATTAAAAATTTGTGTTCTTCAAATGACACCACAAAAAAGGTGAAAAAACCCACAGAATGGGAGGAAATATCTGAAAATCATATATCTGATAAAGAACTTGTATCCACAATACATAAAGAACTCTTAAAACCCAACAATATAAAGATAAGTAACTCTATTTTAAAAATGGAGAAAGTATTCAAAAAGACATTTCTCCAAAGAAGACACATAAATGGCCAATAAACACATGAAAAGATGTTCAACATCATTAGCCATCAGGGAAATGCAAATCTAAACCACAATGAGATAATACTTCACCCCTACTAGGATGGCTACAATAAAAAAAGACAGAAATAGCAATGTTGGTGAGGATGTAGAGAAACTGGAACCCTCATACATTGCTGGTGGGATTGCAAAATGGCACACTCAGTTTGGAAAACAGTATGACATTTCCTCAAAAAGTTAAACATAGAATTACCATATGATCCAGCAATTTCTTTCCTAGGTATATACTCCAGAAAATTGAAAACATATGACCACACAAAAAGCTGTAGACAGATATTCATAATCACATTATTCATAATAACCAAAAAGTGGAAACAACCCCAACATCCATAAATGGGTGAATGGATAAAAAATGTAGTATACCCACATAATGGAATATTATTTTGCAATAAAAAGGAATAAAATACTGATACACACCACAACATAGATGAACCTTGAAAACATGCTAAGTGAAGGAAGACAGACACAAAAGCTCACACGCTGTATGATTCCATTTATATGAAATGTCCAGAATAGGCAAATGCATCAAAACAGAAAGCATATTAGTGGTTGCTAGGGGTTGCAGTCAGGGGGAAATAGGGAATGACTGCTAACTGGTAAGAGGTTTCTTTTGGGGGTGGTAAAACCATTCTGACATTAGATTTTGTGGTATGTGAATTATATCTCAATAAAGGTGTTATTTTTTTTTAATCTCTTGGTAAGGCTAGATATGTATTATCAACCACATAATTGATGACATAATCAGAGAATTTACTATTTCTTTAGGATGTATCATGACAACAGACCCTATGATATTACTAATACCATCCAGTCTTGATGGTTCTGCAGCCATGGATCAATACACAGATTATTCACCTTAAAAATGCAAACTTAGACCTTTTATTTATATTTTTTTAAAGTAATGGCTCTAAAATTTCCTGGGATAGAGTCATAACTGCAAATCTACAAATCTTAGTCAAAGACAAGACGTTCTTCTATATGATAAAAATAATATAATGCCTTTTCTAATATAGCTGTCCTATTTATAGAAATATCATAAAACATAAACAGAAAACTATACACAGAGGAGCATGGATCTGGAAAAGGAGTTGAAGAAAATGTGGAAGTTGAGGAATGTTGGTTAAGTCTAATTATCACAATTTATTGTGTTTTTGGTGGCGGTACAAAAATGAGAGACCTGACATATCACATGTACTTCATGTACTTTACCAAAAATCATTCTCAGTTGACTATACGTTATCTGAACCAATGCAAAATAAAAACAATGTTATGTTCTCTTCAAATATTTAATCGAGTCACTAGAATGCAAAATAATAACCAACAATCATTGAACCTTATTAATTGCTAGAGGACTATTCTTAGTAGTATCTTAGTTATTTTTTGCTAATCTCTTATACTAATGACAAACATTTTTTGTGTGTATTTCTGTATGCTATGCATTTTTTAGGTATTTATATATACTAATTCATTTACTTAATGAATTACAGCACTATGAGATATATATTATTGTCACCTGTTTATTTTACAAATGAGGAAATGGAGACACAGAGAGGTTAAGTAACTGACCAATGGTAACATAGCTAATAAGCAGCAAAAGCAGGATTTTAACTCATGCAACCTGAATCCAGAGCCAATTCACAAAAACACTATGTTACACTGCTTTTCATAAGAGAGCTGAAGAAGCTTGTAAGATTTCTACATTTCAGACTATCTCTGTCCCTGACATAACCAGAAGTGGCCACAGCCATGCAGTTATTGTTGATAAGAGAGCCAAGAACTTCTGTACACCTTTCAGGAGTCTATCTTATACCCATTCTTAGGCCTACAAATATGTTAAGAATTAGTAATCTATGCAATTCTTGAGGGGGTGGTTACGATAGCAGAGACAGAAAAAAATACTAATTCATTCATTGAACAAATATTTATTAAACACCTATTATAGTGGGCACTGTTCTGAGTGTTTGAGATAAATCAAATGAACAAAACAGACCTTTGTGCCCTCAAAGGCCTCACATTCTAGTAGAGAGTGGCAGATAATCTCTTTAGTGAGAAAGTGTAAATTATATAAATAATAAAGAAGAGATTGAACAAAAGTAGGAAACATTTATTAGGCAAATGATTGTCAATGTTTCCAGTGAGGGGTCAGCAGATCTTTTGGAACCGACAGCTCCATTCTTTTTTTTTATGTGAGGAAGATTAGCCCTGAGCTAACATCCGTTGTCAATCCTCCTCTTTTTTGCTGAGGAAAACTGGCCCTGGGCTAACATCCATGCCCATCTTCCTCCACTTTATATGGGACGCCACCATAGCATGGCTGACAAGCAGTGCATCGGCCGGCGCCCGGGATCCGAACCCATGAACCCTGGGCTGCCAAAGCACGAACTAAACATCTGCACCACTGGGCCGACCCAACAGCTCCATTCTTGAGCCAATTATGTGCTTAACTTAACTATACCTAGTATATAAGTGTTGCAAATAAGGATTTCCATCCTGGAATTGTAAAGGAGTAATTCTTCAAAACAATAAAAAAATTAAAATACCTCAAGTGAGGTATGAATGATGACTTGCATATTTTAAAGAAAACATGGGCAAACGACACCTGCCTATTTTAACTGATTCCAAACTTCAAAGATAACGTCAGCCCGTATAGGAACTCAACTCAGTTGCAAACCCTGGGACTTAATCTATATTGAAGCTAAATATTCTATAAGCATGCAGTCAAGTGCAAAAAATAGCAATTGAAAAATGACATGATTAAATGGCACGACATGCAATCATTTGCTTTCAATTATATCAATGTATCTTCTTCATTTCTAGGAGTCAGGCAAAAATATTGTTTTTTAAATACCTCTATTAAATTGGTCACCAATAATAAAATAGATGAGAGTTCTAATAAGCTCATTTACATAACATACATCATACACTATAAAACTATTCTCTCCAAACAGTTTTGCTCATAGATTTGTCTCCTGGTTGTCAAGAGTCTTTGCTACATTAGCAGATTTTAAAAGCATAATACTGTCTTCAGGACCATTTGTAGAAAAACGTTTATGAAACTTTTCTAGTTAACCCTTGGCAGGATCCTTATTGCTAATTATGGAAAAGGTATTGATATAATATCTTGGCTGTCACATTTTATTATGGTGATGGTAGAAGCAGAATCTAGGTCTGACATTTTGGAAATATCACCTAATTGCAAGTCAGAAACACAGAATGACAGTTTTAAGTAGATTATAACTTCTTTCAAAATAGCAAACTGGTTTCTTTAATGTAAAAGCTAGGTTTTAAAAATAGCATTAAAATCCCCTGAATTGGTTCACCAAGCACATCTATATCGGCTGAAGAGGGTCTAAGATGTGTGCCAAAATAGTTTTTATATTATATATGACAATATAAATCTAGATTCTAACACTGAATGATCTCTTATAACCATCTAAAATCAAAATATTTTCAGTGAATACTTTGATTTTTAAGAAAAATTATCTTCCCTCTGTTCATCTAGCCAGCAGATGAGTAAGGTTCGAAGACCAGTCACCTTCACCTCAATGGCCTAATTAGCCTGAACTTTGACCTAAAAAAAGGTCTACTTTTTCTTGCAATCTAGTATCCTTACCAATCAAGTTGAATCATTAAGGGCCACCAAGACTATTAATCAAGACTATAAATTCTTAGAGGCCCTTGGATGAATGGTGTCATCAAGGGAAAAGCTAATCATTCTTTTACAAACATTCACAATTATGTTTTTAATTGTTTGTACCTTCATCTGTTGAAAAAAATATTAATTATATTTGAAAAGGAGTATTTCTATTCCTCCTAAATATTTTTTCATTGTGGACCAAAGTATAATAACCATTCTAAAAATGCAGACCCTCACTGTGTTATTCCATCTAAGCTGTTGTTATCTCTGTGTGGCATTCATTAATTTCTCTGTGACTTTCCCTACACTAGGTTAAGTACTTTTAAATATGTTTGTTTTTAAGAATCAAGCTCAGTGGTCGTGTGCTTAGTTTGTACTCACATGTAATTAGTAATATGTTATATACGTCCTTTTCTAAATTAAAAACACTATTAAAATTCCAGACATACAAAACAATATGAAGATTAAGTTACTCTAAAGAAAACCGTAATAGCTTACAGATTGCTTGTGTCATTACTAAAATGCTGGTATCTATTACAGAGTCCCCCTGGAATAAAGAATGCACTTTTGGCAATAATCTTTTAAAAACATGTCCATTATTGTTAAGATGCTAAACCAGTCTGCGATTATAGAAAGGTAACTTTTAGCAATAAGGGAGAAACAGTTCTGGATATAAATGCAATTTACCATTATCCTACAAAATACCTTTTCTTAAAATCCCACAATCACTCTTTTCATAAGCAGATAAGGCATTAATTGCCATTATTTTTACATTATTATATTTTGAAATCTATTTAGAACACCCACTGTGCTTTTTATCTCTTATTGATTCCATGAGAATCATTTCAAAGTAATTCTGGGGAACGAATGAAGGTGGGTTTCTTCTCTAGATTATCTGTTGATCCCAGCTATCTGAACTCATCTGTGCTTTTAATGGATGTTGCATGTTCACTAGCCAGGTTGAAGGGATATCCAGGACAGTCTTGAAGAAAGGAAGGAAAGAATTCTATATGACAAAGAACAGCGCAATATACCCATTATGCTAAATCTATGAAAGAAGGATCTTAAAGACCACACCTGGAGAAGAAAATAGAAGGAAAGCAAGAGAATACAGGAGCAAGGACGACCCAAGAGGAATTCCCAGGGATAATGTGGAACACACAGGAGAGGACAAATTATTGGACTAATCAGTTCCATGACTCACTTAACTCTGCTGCATGGTATTTTTCTAGCCCTCTTATCCTTACACAGTTGGATATTCTTCACCCCTCTCCTCTATCAAACCCTATTTTTCCAGACTTATCTCTGGCTAACTTACTCTTTACTTCCTATGAAGCCACTCCTGGAACTGGTCACAAAGCTCATGGTGTTACTTGAAGTATAACAGCTAGGAATTAGTATTTTAGGGAAGTATTCCTGTTATTCCAGAATCCTACAGAGGGGAAAGAAATGAATTCAAGAACTCTAGGTACTCAACAAGAATGCAGGAAAAGAGTTAGGCTATGGGGAATAACACCACTAAAAAGGTAGAAAATTATACTAGGGACAAAAAGTCAACAGTAGGAAGACTCTTCTCTTTATTTATTTACCCCTCCCTGACCTGGAAAAGGCTGAAGAATAGATAGCTCTATAAACTTCATACTTCTGATTTTATTTTCATAGAATCTAAAATAAATAGGACATATTCCTGCGAGTTTAGACCACTGGGAATTTGCTTTTTAGCTCTTTCCTTTGCTTTTGTGGTGGAAGCCCAGGGCAACGCGACTCCTTTTCACCGGTTTTCAGTATTCCCAGACGTGCAGGGATACTAACCACACTCTCAGGGTCGTTTAGCTAATATATAACCACAACACACTCTTCTACCATTATATTAGGTAGTAGAGAGAGATGCTGACTAAATATTAGCCAACTGGTAAATTGCTATAATGATTATTTAGCTCAAAGCAATATTCCAGAACCTCGTGAAAAGGAAATGTAATAAGAACTTCATTTTTAAAACACTCCCAAAGCTAAAACAAAGCAGAGGTCCAGGAGAATTTTTTGAGAGCATTTTCTTGAACAAAGTTGACTTTCCTTTCAGAGGAATACGGTTTTCTTTTCTTCTGAGAAAAGACACCACATCTCTCTCCTGCCTGCTCCGCAAAAGAAGACTGAATACACTGGGGGGTAGTCCGCTTGTTCATCCCACCTAATATTTTGGCAGCAAGGCAGAACATAAGTCATCTGAGCGCAAAATGTTTAGTCGAATATTTGAGAAGTAACTTGGATTGAGGGGAAAAACCCCACAATTTAGTCTTCTAGTTTGACAATAATTGGTTGTATGATCTTAAGTAAACCATGGAACTTTTGTGTGCCCTCAATACGCTTTCTCTAAAATGAAATGATCCTTTGGCCTTTCACATCTTCTGCCATCAGATTGTTACATAACCTTATTCTGTTATGAGACAAGGAAATTATCATATGGTGGTCTGAGACGGACTTTTAAAAAATAATGATAAAATACAACTTTGAATACCTTTCAAATAAGTTGCAAGTTGCCTTATCTTCTCTGATGAACTTCTAGGGGTGATAGAATATTAATTTCATTTTGACTTTATCATTTGTATTTATTTTCCTTTCCACTGGCCTGAACCATGAGCAACCACTTTAACTGGACAAGTGTGTTGTTGCAATCATTTGCATGAACCAACCTTGCTTGGTCTCAGAGTCTGCTCATGTCTTGGTCATGTTCTAACATCTTCCAAGTCTGACTCCAAATACCTTTATAGTGAGAACCACATGACTAAGCAAAGCACAGAAGATTGAAAACTTAGCTTCCATTGTTGCTTTCGTAAACGTTTGAAGTCTGTTGCACCAGCGTTTTATTGAGAGTTAGGACTGCATGGTTGAATGGATATCCATTGGGTCTCTTGCTGGTGGTCTTGGCTGACAGATAAAGGAGTGAATGGGTCTTGAAACATCCCTCCAGTTCCTAAAAGTCATTTCTCCTGTCACAACTGCAGAGCAATAAAGAAGGATGTTTTGAGAAAAGGAGGAGAGCACGAGAGGAAGGAGGAACCTGGGTTACTGCCTATCCTGTGCTTCTCCAAAGAGTTTCTAACACCAGACCTGTCAATCTGTTTTTACACTCATCCTCATGACATTAAATTCAAAAGGAAAGGAAAATATCCTTGGGGAAGAGAATGTGATATTCTAAATGTACAGGGTATAAATTAGGATTTAATCAACAGTTTAGAGCATCATTGAAATTAAGAGAGATAAGTTAGGCTATTTTTTTTTTTCCAGATGGGAATAATGATTTATGCCTCTGCCCTATCTTAGAGAGGTTTGGGGAGGATTAATGAGGTAATGTCTGTAAAGCTCTTTAAGCTCCTCATATGGAGGTGCAACATAAACACAAGGTGAAAAATGATAGCAAACTCTATACAGAGTTGAACCCCTCAGAGTAAAGCCCCTGGAAATGAGAAGCTGTGGCAGGTCAAGATGGTAAATCCCTGAGTTTCAATGCCAGAGGAGCCTTGGTTTGTCATCACATGTATTTTTAATACTGTTTAAAATAGTACTTCATAGTATTAATAAGCAATTCTACATTTCCTATTAATCCCAATGTCCCTTGTGATGACCATTTTTTTATTTCTATTTATTCAATGAGACAGGCTCATTATCTCTATTTTATAGAGGAAAAATTGAGATGTGAAAATTGCAAAGACATCAGTGATGGCTCACATGAAATCATTGATTCAATATTATTGGACTATGGCCTGGATTAGGATTCCAGAGATGTGGGCTGCCATCTGGCCCTGGTTGTATGGCCTTGGGTGAGTCACTTAATTTATCACAGACTTGGTTTCCTCTTCTTTGGAATAGGGAGGTTGAGCTAGCTAAATGATCTCAAGTCCCATCTCACGATGAAACTCCAAACCTGCTAAGTACTTCTTGAGTATCTAGTGATTCTAAGGCATCATCTATAGTACTGTGAGGGGCATGCAGAACAAATACAACTTCAGGATAGTTCCTACTTTTAAAAAGCTTATACTCTTTTTAAAACATCAATGAAATACTACCACACACCTATTAGAACGGGACACTGAAAACACAGAATGCTTGCGAGGATATGGAGAAACAGGACCTCTTATTGCTGGTGGAATGCAAAATGCTTCCGGCACCTTGGAAGACAGTTTGGCAGCTTCTTACAAAACTAAGCATACTTTTACCATGTGATCCAGCAGTCATGCTCCTTTGTATTTACCCAAAGGAGTTGAAAACTATGTCCACACAAGAACCTGCACACGAATGTTTATAGCAGCTTTATTCATAATTGCAAAACTTGGAAGCAACCAAGATGTCCTTCGTAGGTGAATGGATTAATAAACCATGGTGCATCCAAACAATGGAATATTATTCAGTGCTAAAAAGAAAATGAGCTATCAAGCCATGAAAAGACATGGAGGAATCTTAAAAGTGTATTACTAAAAGAAAGAAGCCAATCTGAGAAGGCTACATACTATATGATTCTAACCATATGACATTCTAGAAAGGCAAAACTATGGAGAGTTAAAAGATTAGTGGTTGCCAGGAGTTGTGGCAGGTGGTGGGGTGAGAAATGAAGTGGGCAGAGAACAGAGGATTTTTAGGGCAGTGAAAATACCTGGTATGATACCATAATGATGGATACATGTTATTATACAATTGTTCAAACTCATAAAATGTACACCACCAAGAGTGAACCCAAATGTAAATTATGGACTTTGGGTGATCATGCTATGTCAAAGTAGGTTCATCAATTGTAAAAAATGTACCACTCTGGTGGGGAATGTTGATAATGGGGGAGGCTATGCATGTGTAGGGGCAGAGAGTGTATGGGAAATCTCTGCGCCTCCCCCTCAGTTTTGCTGTGAAGCTAAAACTGCTCTAAAAAAATAAAATTTCAACTTAAATAAAAGTTTACACTCTAGTTTGTTGACAAAAATACATCGATTCATACCTACAGATACTTGATAACATTTAAATAAGCATGCAAAACAACTCTGAAAATTCTTCAGCCACTTTATCTCTGGTTCTCCATACATGCACATACTACAGTCATGCATCATTTATCAACGAGGATATATTCTGAGAAACGCGTCGTTAGGCAATTTTGTCATCGTGTGAACTTCATAATGTGTACTGAAGGGAAACAAAATTTGCCACCCCAAAATGAGTCTCTTTAACATGGGGATTATTTTAGGCAGATTATTTGTAAGAAACAAAAGACTCAGCAAGTTTTTCTTGTTACCTCTCCCTTAACTGCCTAAAGGAATTCAGATTAAAAAACCTGTCTCAGGAAGGGAGCTATCGCCTTAGGATGACATGAACTAGATGGTAGACAGGGAGGAACCTAGAAAAGCCTGTTTGTTGGGCTCCCCTCTATGTTCTGTTTTTGTGTGGCCAAACACTTGTTTTCCAAACGTTTGCTTCTTTCATCTACCTGTGAATTGCCTTCCTTCCCTTTGAAGTTCCTGACTCTCCCCACCCTTAACCCCCAACATCTTATCTTGTCTTTAGCTGAGGATGGTATTTAAGGTGAGGACTTCAGCCATTTTGGTGAGTTACTCAGTTTTCCTGGGTTTCTTCCACGTATACACATTATTAAACTTTTGTTTTTCTCCTGTTAATCTGTCTCATGTCAATTTAATTCTTAGTCCAGCCAGAAGAACCTAGAAGGATAGAGGAATATTTCCTGCTCCCCTACAGTACTTACACGAATTTAAATGAGACAGCCTACTACTCACCTAGGCTACATGGTACTAATCTTATGGGACCACTGCTGTATATCCCCAATGCCCAGCACAGCGCTTAACATAGGTGTTTGCTTAAGAGAAAGGTGTTGAATGAATTAAAAATATCTCTACCCACACTCCTAAAATAATCTTGAATTGGCTCCTCTTTTTAGGTACCAGAAACCCTCCATCCTCACACATATTCTATTACTTTCAATGTCTTTTGTTGAAGAGTCACTTCCTCATTTAAAGGGGACTGTGGGCTGATGCAGAGGCAACAGCATTCCAGGGAGAGAGGGGCTCTGGGTGGGAATGAGGCCTAGAAGGCCTCCTCCCTCTTCCTCACCCTGCCAGCAAAGCAGTTCCCAAAGCCGTCATCTCTAACCCGAGGTCTCTCTTAAATCCAGCCTCCTTCCTCCCACTGTAATCACACTATCTCAAGCCCCCAGGACATATCACCTAAATTACAGAAGAGCTACTTCCAGATAAGGCTTTCTCCTTCAGGGCTGACAGACACACAGCTCTGCAAGTCCACTCTCCTGCTCAGGGACGCTGAGGGCTCCCCTGGTGAATGAGAAAAGTGTAGGCTCCTTGGATTGCTCTCAGCTTCACCTGACATTAGACATGTAGGCTCTCCTATGTTTCAGGATCAATAGACAATTCGCTATCCCCTGTATATGGTCTATACTTTCTCATCCCTGAATTTTCATAACACTAAAGGAAATATAAAGTTTCCATGTCCTATTTGTGTAGGCCTGAAATATTTGTATGGGAGCCACTCACAGAATCTCTCGTAGGACCTCTCTCAACACTCAGTGCTGGAAAACAAAACCTCCCTCCTTAAGAATAAACAAACATGGAAAAACCAACACACACACTAACAGACACTGGTTCAAAAGAGGGCCCAATTTGAGGACTCACAGCAATAGACTAATAGACTCCTTTTGACATGGAATTAATACAAGAAAAAAGAAACCTTAAAAATTTCAATCTGTTTCTCAAAACCATGCACAAGCATGCTGCACCCACGGCACTGAGGTGGGCACTTCTGAAGACGGAACAAGTTAAGATCAGTGAAGATTGGACAAGGATGAAGAGAACTTTCGTGGAATTAAAACTTGCAATAAGAAGACAATAAAAATTATTGGAAGTATGAGAAGGAAGGTAACTAGTAAGATAAAATATTAGCTGATAATTAAATCCAAGATTATATCAACAACAATAGAGAAATAGGGTGGAGGATGCAGAAAAAAGCAAGTCAATTTCTCCTTTTAAAAGTGGCATCAATAATAGGCTGACATTCTTGATATCGAAAATAAAGGAAATAGTTTTTCTAAAAAAGCTTCCAAATCATTAGAGCAAAATTGAACAAAACAACATGACTTAGAGCAGAATATTTAAACAAGACGATAGTGTAAGTTTTATGCATTGTTAACACCCAGCCCAGTGCCTGCCACATGGTAGGTGTCCAATAAATAGTCATTGAATGAATAAATGAATGAAGGTGATGAAAGATCAGCAATCTTACTCAAGAAAATAAATGTGAATGGACTTAATATTCTTATTAAAAGAAACAGATTTTCAGATTTGATTAGAATGTAATTTATAAGAAAATCATCTAAAATAATATGCTAAAAAATGGATAACAAAAGGACAGGCAGGGGTATGTTAAGCCTTTTGATATATTGTGAAGGACTTCGAGGCACCTCAGAGACAAGAAAAGAATAAGGCTGGGCCTCTGATTGTAGGGTCTCTGGTTAGTTCTGCTAGATTCAAATCCTCTATCTCTTCAGTCTGGTCATTAATTTTAACCAAGAGTTTTCTGTCTTCTGTTTCTTACAGATCTGTTACATTTGCTTGTCATCACTGCACCAGCAGTTTGCTGGTATATTTCTTTCTACTTTTAAATCAACCAACTCCTGATGATTTATAAACCAAAAAAATATATTCATGTTACCAGTGTCATCATCCTGACTGAAATTCATAACTAGGAAGACCTTTTCTTTTCCATCTTAGACCAGCATCTCTAGTCAAATGATAAAGACATTATAATGTTAGAAAGGAAATGGTTACAAGGAGAAAGCTGGTACCCTGGTGCCAAAGGCAATAACACCGCAACTTGGGTTCAAAAGCTGCCGTTGTCCTTCTGAAGCATCATTTGCAGCGACGTAAACAGGAATCCTGGTATACAGAACGGGCTATATACCAGAAGTTTTGTGCCAAACCGAAAGTGTTGTTTAGAGGAATTCAATTCCATCTATAATTGAATAAATTTATCAATGGAAAAAGATGGCTATTACAGAATCATAGAATGCTAGAGTTGAAGAGAATCCTTTCAATACAAACCCCTAAATTTGCAAATCAAGAATATCAGGAAAAGAGAAGAGAAATTATTTATTGAGATTACACAGCTGAAAATTCTAGATCATAATGTTGCCAACTAACAGAACCTAGTGAGGGTACTCAATGAATACTATTAATTGGTAAATTATAAAACAATGATGTGATAGTAAAGTTACAGAAGATGATTGACAATTCAATATGAATACTAAAAAAAGAAATTCTCTTTATCTCCTTAAATGGTCTGATTGTGTGTCTGTGTGTGTGTGTGTGTGTGTAGAGCAATAATCTAGGAGAAATATGACGAAGATATAAAAGGAGTGTTTATAAAAGAAGGTCAGAGAAACAGAAAATGGGGAAGAAAATGGACTCCAACCCACTGTTTCACACCTTGCTCAAAAGCACAAAAGTAATCTAATGTGGAGACCCACATTTGATAATCTGGGACCTGGTTTTCTGCACCCCAAAAGAGCTGTGCTTTCCACAGGTCAAAAGGCAAACTTGGCGGGTGTACTGACTACCTCCAATTTTTTCTAGTCTTGAGAGGAAAACAATTCTCTTGTGGTTTTACCTAGGTGGTAATAGGTTAATGATCCAACTAATAGATAATTTAGTTCCTATAAATCATACAACTCACCTGAAGTAACTGAAACCCTATGGAATTTTGTTTATCTGTTCACTATTTATCTATTTACTTTATTTACCCTGATGTATTAAAAATAAATGCTTTTAAAAAAGGACAGGTTTATGCTATCATAATTACAATGCTGAGAGCTAAAATATATTGAGTGCTTACTAGGCAGGCTCTATTTCAAGCAGCTTTTGTATATATTATCTCATTTAACACTCATAACCACTCTATGAGGTAAGTGCTATTATTAGCCCCATTTTTAAGATGAGAAACCTGGGGCTTTAAGGAAGATCATGGATTAGAAATAGGTAGAGCCAGGACAAACCCAAACATCTTGAACCCACATGCTTAAACCTCTACACCATGGTGGATCAGATTCCCTACCCCAATCCTACACATATCTAAGTGGAGAGCATGGAGACACCTTTGCAATTCTGTTCCCCCAGTTTCTTTCTAATTTGAGTTTATTGACAATGAAAATAACATTTAAATACTGTTAAGAAGTCAATTAAGAATAGAAACATTCACCACTGTGGTTTCAGAGCCTCAGTGCGGTTCTGCCTGGTTTTCTAGGCAGCAATGAAGTGAGGATGGGTGAGATTTCTCCCTCATCTTTCCAGATTAGCACTGCGGCCTTTAACTTCCTTGAATCTGGTTTACTTGATAGCAGTAATACAAACACACATGAAATGAGTACACAGCTCTATCTTTTTATCTTCAACTCGGGGCAAAGCCTCCACCCCACCCCCACTTCATAGGAATCATTCAGCATCTTCTTCTAGAAAAAGGTGCACTCAGAAAGAATTAGGCCTTTGTTGTTCCACTTTTTTTTTTTAACTTTAGAAGGCTGCACTGGGACTGCTTATAAAAATTTCCTATGGGTCTTCCCACCAACCCCAGATGGTAGGGTGAATAACATTTATTTAAACCTATCTTTAAATTTCAACCTTAACTCAGCCAATATTTTTTACAAGGTACTTCTGGATTGTATCCAATTACTTAAAATTACTTCCAAAGAAGTGTTAGGAGATGGATTTTTTTAATACATGATGGGGAAAAATATCTGAATAAAGCCGAATTCAGTATTTTCTTTTGATGAACATACATGTAATATAACAGCTTTCAAAAAAAAAATTATCTAAGACACATAGAAAGGGTTAAATCCTGTCTGACGTCTGTTGATTTTGAGAGTGTCTTGCATGCTTTTGTTACAGCTAGATTGAATTACTGTAATTCTTTGTTTGCAGCTTTGCCAACAGCATCATTACAAAGTTTGAAATGGCTCCAGGACACAGCACAGGATGATCCTGGCACCTGTAGGAACCGTGGCCTCCTGTCTCATATCTCAAAACTTCCAAAATATTCTCTGCTGTCTTTCAACCTAATCTCTTTAAAAAATGTGGGTTTTGGGGGACACAGGAAGTGTGACTATTTATGGTGCTATTTGAGATTGGTTATAGCAGACATGGGAAATTCCCTCTAAATGTCTTGGCTAGATTGGTCTTATTTTTATTTCTGGAAATGACACAGCAAGCTTTGGGAAAATATTTCTTAAAGCATGTAAACTGTGTTTAGCTCTTTTATTTATCTCTTTATTTTGTAAAAGTACATTAGTGATATTCCTTTTCAGAGTAATTACTTAGTAATGCTGCACAATTCATAGTTAATTTGAAATCCTTTTAGGGAGTCTACTTAAAAATTTTTAATTTCCAAGATTTAAAACACTGACTCACTGACCTCCTTCACCTGGCTGTCAAGTGTTCAGAAATGGGATGAGGAATAATAGAGTAAGTTACTAGTTAATGTGTTTTTCTCTTTTCAGAAATAAGTCTTTGACCTAGGGACTGTTGAGTCTACACAGTAGTGGCAAATTCTGGAACAGACTCTAGGTCTGACAATTGGCTCTATCACTTGCTGAGCGTACAACCTTGAGTTACATACTTTAATTTTCCCTGCCTCCATTTTCTCATCTATAAATGGGAGATAATAAACCACCTACCTCAGATGGTCATGAGGATTAAATAAGAAAATGCAGGTAAAACACTTAGAAACTGTGACTCACATCTTAGGAGCACTCAATAAGTACTAGCTGTCATTGACACAATTATTAAAAGAACTTTTTGTTCCTCCCAATGCAATTCTAGCATGGCTTCCCTTCCTTAAAGGAGTTGCAAACAGTAGCCATTCCCATGTTTATAATAACTTTTGTAATCTAGAGCAGGGTCAGGAAACTAAGGCCCATGGGCCACAGCTGGCCTCCTGCCTGCTTTTGCAAATAGTTTTGTAAATTGGTCTTATTGAACACACCATTTTTATTCATTTACATATTGTCTGTGGCTCTTTTACGTTACGACAGCAGAGTTGAGTGATTGTGACAGAGACTGTAATTTCTGGCCTTTTACAGAAAATGTTTGCCCACCGCTGATTTAGAGTAAAACAAAGTTTCAATGCTTATTTTGAAGGGTCAGACAATGACAGGATGGGAAAATATTGGAATGCGAACCCAAAGACCATGGCTTTGGTCTGTCTCTGTTGCTGGTTGCTGTGTGGATTCGAACAAGTCACATTAACTTTCCACAGGTCAAGTTCTTCATTCACAAAACTAAATAAAAACATGGGGGCCGGTCCCATGGCCTAGTGGTTAAGTTTGGCACATTCCACTTTGGCAGCCTGGGTTTGGATCCTGGGCATGGACCTACACTGCTTGTTGGCAGCCATGCTGTGGTGCTGACCCACATACAAAATAGAGGAAGATTGGCACAGATGTTAGCTCAGGGGGAATCTACCTCAGCGAAAAAAAAAAAAAGAAAAGAATAATGATAAATACATCAACACACACATAAGAAGGTGATCCCCATTTTCAACTTACATAATTAGCATAAAGTTTAAGTAGAGTACCATGTGTAAATTGCTTGGGCACATTTAAATTGCTAAGCAAGTTTGGGGCATTAATTATTGATGAGGTTTCAAAATCTATTCCACTCATTTACTTCCTTGAGGCCAGAGCCTCTTAGTAGGTCTAAACTTGTCCTTCCCAGGCTGGTTCAGGGCCTAGTCCAGTGCTGCGGCCTCCTATAGCTGGTAATGGATAATTTCTCCCCAACTTGAGTCTTCAGAATAATGAGTTTGGTTATGGGTTACAAGGAACACATGATTAAGTAATTATTTTCTTTTTTCTCTGAAGGGTCATCGTTAAAAAGTAGTGCTTTCCAGCCAATGGCATTGACGCCGCACACACACAGCTCTAAGGGGCCCTTTGCCAGCCGGCCTCATGGAATCTCTGACATGCTGTCTGCATTCTGTTGTCACGGTGTGTTCACTCCTTGACAATTTTGCATTTCTGTCCCAGGGCTCTTGGATTTGCACCTCGCGTCTCTCCCCCACTCTGGGCTTTGGCTCTTTCTTTTTGGGGGGTAGAATTTTGCCTTGTGTCTAATCCCACATTTATCGCACTCACTGCGTTAAAGGAAAAAAATACATTCCACAGTTGCTTTTTCTCTTTTTCTGAAAACTTATGATCCTGATCCCTTCTCTCATCCCAGACCAAGCTCTGAGGAGGAAACACAGTTGTGTCTACAAAGCGATGGATTTTCCTTGTTATATGCAGCACCCTCCCTCCCCGTTCTCCTGGGTAGTGTACTATGGCTTATCTATCATCACTCTGGGTGTCATATAAAGAAATCCGTTCTGTTAAAAGTCTGAGATTTTAGAGAATGGAGAATCATAAAGCTAAACCCTGTGGATAAAGCCTGTCTTCTGTGTGACCAATGATGGCAGTAGACATTTGGGAACACACAAGAACAGGCGGAACATGGCTAAGAGTTTCCTACATGTAAAGGTTCTTTAATAACTCACCTGTCTGAGATGTTTTATCACTTAGAAAGGCAGAGGGTATCTGTTCTTTGGATTTGTGGTAAGTAAAAATTTTTATTCTGCATATGCTTATTACCGATTATGGTTTTGACAGGTTATAAACATTATATTGCATTATTATTGTAGTACAAACATTTGGTTTCATTCTTCCAATGAATGTGGTAATATGCAGAACACTTTATTAATCATACACTAAGCACTACAGAGTAAACAGCTCAGAAATATTTAAAATTCTGGCGAGGAAAGACATTTATTCCAACAGACATGCATAAAGCTTTCTTAAACAACAAATAAAAGTGCTATCACGCTAGATCCTCTTAGTTTATCTGATCAAACTTCTCAAGGTCAAAACCTTAGAAGGGACTAGAGTTTCAGGTCATAAAGAAAATCATCAGGGCTCCATAATTACAAAAAGTTTAAGTTTCGATTTAAAAAGTAAAGCATGTCAAAGAAATTTACACCGATATAATACAAAAATGTAAAACAAAATCACATGTATTTTCACCTCCCAAGATCTTCAGTAGCTAAAGCTATTTGCTATTCTGGCCAAACTACTGAAGATTGTGACTGATAAATGTACCACAAAGAAACACTGACATTTGGTTCTGTCCTGCTCTTCCCTTTGAGACACCTGGCATGGAAGGGCATTCGGTAAATACGAATAAGTATCAATTTTGTATAGTAGTTCAGAGAATGGACTTTAGAGTCAGAAGACCCTGGATTTAAACCCTAATTCTACCACTCATTGTATGTGGCCTTGGACACCCAAAACTTAACCTCCATGTGCCTGTTTCCATATCTGCAAAATCAGGATCCTAATACTGATCTCATAAATTGCTATTAGCATTAAATGAGATACGTGTATACACTCACAATGGACTATTACATAATTGTCAAAATAAGTGAAGTACAGCCATACTCAATGACGTGAATGAATCTTGGCATTGTAATAGTAAATGAAAAAGGAAGTCCTAAAAGATAACATACAGCATGATTATCTTTAGTAAAGTTAAGAACAACTAAAACAAAAACTATTCTTTCCTATCAAAGGAAAGCAAGGGAATAAAGAAGATGGGGTTCAGGAGCTTGATTACCTCAGGTGAGGAGAGCAGGGATGAAATAGGGCTGGGGAAACCGTATGGTGAGGTGGACATTACCACCAAGGCTCTACCTTTTGTTTGGGGTAGGAAAATCTCTGTATTTATTATATCTTGAAAATAGCTAAGTAAATAAGAGTAGGGTATAAAAGCAGTTAGTTTAATGAATAGTGATGCTGAAAACATAAAATTGCCCTAAGAAAAAAAAAGATCTTTGAAGAAAACAAATAAAATAGCAAAAAGCATGTGATAGTTTCTGGTATTTTTGAAATAAAAATTCTATGATTATTTTCAGGCACTGAGCTGCACATGGGAAATAATGAATTAGGTGTAGTGAATATTCGCTTCGCAGCTAGAAAGTGTTAGTAAATGACTAGGACGCCTAGGAATTATCTAATGATCTAGAAGCCTGGAGACTTCTCTCTGTCTCAAAATCTTTTAAAGTTGTAACTAGGGCCTAGCTGAAGGTGACGTCGACAACATTGTACAAAGCTAAAGCATAAAGCCAATGGAAGCATCAGCAAAACGAATGCAGAACTGTTCATGCTTCCATTTCAATAATAGTGAATGTGAAAAAAACCATTGTTTTCAAATATCTATGTATGAGATACATAGATAGGCAGGTATATAAATGATTGTAATAAACTTCCTGTTATTGTTTCCAATTATTACGTTACATCTCTGGGCTCATAATGTTAGGAGAGTTCTATCCCTTATGAAATGCACCATCACAAATAGTAGAAATAATAATTTATGTATGGGAACTCATAAACGCGTGAGATAAATACTATCAGCATCCCATTTTATAGATAAAGAAATTGAGGCACACAGGGATCATCCAAGAAACATGACCAAGGACACAACTGGCGGCACCATTGACCAGTTCACTAAAGCTGTGATACAGATACTGTAGAGGAAAAACATGTTTCACAACATGCAGCCTGCTAATAATCAGAATGATCTATAAGGCACATGTTACGTTCAAATAACACAGAGGGAAGTTGAAGACTCTGTCTCCCTGCAATGGGCATTAGGGTGAGACAAGTAGACATGAAATAAGAAACCATGTGGATATTAGATTTTAGACAGTAAAACCCATTTGCCTTGGCAAGAAGCTTTCATTTAACTTCCAGTTTGGTCTTGTCAATCCAGTGGCAGAAGAGGTTTTCAGCGAAAACAATCTGTAGACATGTAATGCAGACAGTTTACCAGGAAGCATTGTGATCTTACCTTTGAGGGTGCCTCCTCTGTGCTATGCAGATTGGTAAGGTGAGCCTGCCTGCCTGGCAGAGGGAAGTGACCAACACGTGTCTACATTCTCTGATAGACTGCTGGAAGATTGCGGGGCAGAGAGAGGATGTGAGATAAGTGAAACCCGGTCCTGAGAGGCTTTGAGAAGAAACAGTTGCTTGGTCCCAAGTTCTTTCTTTCTTGGCTTTCCCCATCCTCCTCTTTAAGACTTTTCATGCCAGAAGGTCTCTTGCCACTGAATTCACATTCCACAACCCCAAAGCCTCAGGCTGACACCAGCCAGAGCCCACCTAATCACTGCATTTATGGGAGGATTCATGCAGTTCAAGCTAGTGTGGGCAATGAGAGAAAACATTTGAATTTTAAACTGCTGTTGAATAGATATTGTGTAAACCACGGAAACAAACAGGGAAATGCTTCTCCTTCGTGGACATACGGTGAACATGCACACAGCTCTGTCGCTAAAGTTGGCATTTTTCTACGATGGAATATGCCTGTAATGTAGAAACCTCTCTTACTTTATATCTTCGCTCCATAAATAGTTGATTCTTTCATATATAAAAATTATGTTTCCTTTTGTTAGCACTTATGGTCTTCAATTCAATGATGTGCTTTTATCATATCAATTTACAGAAATATTTTTAGCCACATTATTTATAGAACATTTAGGTCTGCCTTGCAAAGTCCTCAGTAATCTTTAGTGTTTGCTGGTCTGCTTTTAATTTATCAAAGCCCTCCCTCAACAGGCGTTGCACAAAACACACAAGCAGTGGAGACTTCCCCCATACAATGCGTAGTGGATACGCTTCACGTTCATCTTTATACACACACAGACGTTGGCATATGAGAAACGTGGAGGGTGTCTATAAATTCAAGGGAACGTTTAAGTGCACAGTGATACACAGATACATGGGTATGATACTTTATGTACTTGATAAATATTTCATCCCTACCATAAAGAAAGCTTTTTATCAACTTTGTTTTTTTATTACCTTAAAGTATTGCAGTTGTTTCTCAGTATTCATTGCTCCTTCCTTTTCTTGCCTCAGACAGGAATTGAAGATGAAAAGCTCTGTATCTCTTAGCCACCCTTTCAGTTCTTTGATCCTGGCCTCCAGCTGCCTCACCAGGCTTCCGCTTTCAGGAGAGAGCAGGTCACGTGGACCCGACCCACTGTGCCCTGCCATTGTGTCCTGGATCTTCTCTCCTAGGGTTTTCTAATGCATCAGAGTAAAAACAAAAAACAAAAAAAAAACCACCAACAACAAAAACCAAAAACATAGATTAGTTTAGGTACCAAAAACATACCACAGTTTGGCTGGTAACAAGAGCCACCTGGCAGGTGTCCAGCTGTACCTGCCACCTCATGACTGACATTCAGTTCAGAGTCGCTCGTTGTTCCATTTAAGATTTGAATTCTTGACCAATGTGTGTTGTTCTGACTACCACTGGAGGCTTAAGAAGACCTCATGCACTCATAATTTCCCTTAACAGAAGGGAGAGTTGACCCAAAAGTTCAGCATGGTCACTGATAAAAATTCATTTGAATTCTCATGACGGGAGTTTACAGTAAAAAATTCTCTGCATAAAATTTTCAGGAGATAGAAGTCTGAGTTTAATCAATATACTAAAGAGGCCAAGGGTAGACGGTATGTGGAGAATTAAATTCCTTCTTTTGTTTTGTGAAGTACAAGTCCCCAAAGCACATGACTCAGGGTTGTTAGGAAGGTGTAGCCTCCTTGGGGGTGGGGTTGATTTTACCTGACTTGCAAATTGTTCAACCCCACAATTATTCCCACCTTGCGTTTGTGGATGCTAGACTGTCTAATATATGTGTTAAAATAAATCCCAATCCACTACGCAAGAAGCCTTCTTGGATTAGCCACTAAGGCATGAAGGTGCAGTCGGGGAGAGCTTTTTCCTTTTTTTTGTTTTTGGTGGAAACACTCCCTTTGGAGAATCAGTAGGAGTTAATCTATAATGATGAATTAAACCTACAAAAATAAGCTTTCAAACACAAATAAAATTAAGTCAACAAACATTCATCTGCTGTGTAGTGTTCTGTAAATAGTATATTTAGGAGATCACAACAGAAAAATAGCCTCTCTTGGCAACCCCCTTGTATTTTCATGGTGCAAATATTGATAATTTGAAGACCCTCAGTGGAATCCAGATTTAGCTATTGTTTTTATGCTGTAACAAAAGTAGCAGCAGGAGGTGAAATCAATGCCCTTGGAGGGTAGGGTCACAAAAAAGAATTTATTGCCACTTTTTTGTTCTGGAACAGTTTGCAATCATAAATTCTTCATAAACAGAATACTTCAGAGAATGGTCCGTCTTCATAAATATACGACAGAGGACATCAATTTCATTTAATTCACAATTTGTGTCAGCACAGCAGATGCCAATGCCTGCCTTGATAGGGTTGTTTAATATGCAATTGAGACAGAGTAATATGCAGCACAGGGGACAAAATTTCACAGATTAAACTGTACGCACCACTGACATTTCATTCTAATGTATTTCCATTCCACACTGTTCACCTTAGATGAAAGTAATATTAAAAACCATATCCCTCTATTTTACTATTGTTAGAAGTTAAAATCCTTGTCTTTAAATTTTTTTTCATGCCAATTAAAATGTAATCATGCCAATTAAAGCAGTATGCCTGGTAGTGTCAGTGTGGCACCGGTTTTGTTAAAATCTTCCCTCCATCCTCTTCTCTCTATAAATCATTACAAAACTCTGCATATTGTATTTGAATGATATTTTTGTCAAAATGGCAGCCATTTTTAAAGTATCTGACTCATAAAGGATAGCTAAATACTCTGTTTCTTTTTTAAATATTATGTTGATTTAAAATTTTTGTTGAGGCAATATACATGACATACTTCAAACAATTTTCAAAAAAGATTATTGCTGGTTATTTATCAAATTAGAAATAGATATATTACAATACAATGTAAACAGGCTATCTCTTTATCTATCAAGCACATAAAGTTGCTGTTCTCATCTATTTGGTAAACAACATTTTAAAATGTCAGACACTAATCACATTTCTCCTGTAGGAGATCAATGAATTCTGTAGAATTTAGTAGGTTCTGATTTAAATCACCATATTATAGGTGAAAGTGATTAATTACTATCGAAAAGAAATGTGCCAATAGGTCAGAGTAAAAACTTTCAACATTTTGAGTTACTTTGTACAACTGCAGAGTGTAGTGAATTTAGATGAGAAAGCCAGGATTTAAACCTGTGGTTTTTTAATCACCTAGATTAAGCATGGCATAAACTGAACACTGGTATTCTTCCAAGTCATCATGGTACATGAAGAGCTTTTTATTCAAAATATTTTTGGAGTATTATTTCTTTAAAAATTTTAAAAAAGGCAGGAAATGGAAAGCATGCAAAATTATGCTCCATAACTCACACCACTCTTACTTAGCTGTTATAATTAATCATTTAAGTAATTGACAAATATAGCTTACCCTTGATTTGAAGTGAAGGCAATTTAGGAGAGAAGTTGATGAAAAAATACAGTTTAACCTCCCTTTCTCAGCTGTCTTCCAACAGAAGGACAGCACTGTCTCCTACACAGTGCCATCCTGGTCTCTGGGTAACAGAATCTCTATATTGCCTTTTTGCCAGATTCTTGCATCTCAGTCTTTGGCTGAGACCCAACCCATCATTGCGTGAAATGAATTACATGAAACTTTTTTCTTTTTTGGCTTTTGTTAAAACTGAGCTGGAAATTGAGGCACAGGATAGAGGCCGATTTAATTCTGCAATTCAGATTTGGGTCAGATTTGCATCTTTGTTTTGGCGGCTTTAGTGTGACTTGAAAGCTGTAGTGACAACTCCACTTTTCATCTGAAGGGTACAGGAAATAGTTAAACAGTGGACGTCTCTAACATGTACCTTCAGAATCAATTCTATTAACATTCATTCAAGCATGACAGTCAGTGTATATCAGATATACTGTATTATAGTTGACTTGGTGCATACCCATAATACATGGCATATTTTACTTACTTTTTTATGTATTAAAGAACCAAAATTATTAAAATCTGAGAGGAGACAAGCTCAGAGTAAAAAAGCATCAACAGAAAAGGAAAAGCAGTGTTTTTCCCCCATAATAGCATGAATAGCTTGTTTGAAATGTAGGTAGTGAATTGAAAGAGAGAGATATTTGTGCCTCAGATTAGAAATCAGACAGATAGAGTACTTCACTACACACAAAAATGTACATATAACCTACAAACAGTAATAAAAATGCAAATACCCCAAGCAGTTCCCATTTTTCATTAATTGAATCCACTTTTTCAAGGAGATCATTTGGTAGTAAAACGCCACCTTTCTTCAAAGCTTCAACCTTACTAAGCAGCTCCGTCTTTTTCAGGTCCCTGATGGACATTTCCACACTGTATCGCTAAAAGGAGAAGAAAGAGATACCATTAGGAAGGGAGGTATTCTTAGAAAATCTCTAAGCACAGAGTTAGGGATGCTCATGGGTGTTAAAAGTTTTTGTTTCCAATAAAATTTATAGGGAGGCTAAACCTAAGTACCTTGAGTAGTTGAGGAATATTGCTGAAAACAGTTAAAAATATACATTATTCACACATACACAAATATCCAAGGTATTCCATTTAGTTGATTAAGATTTATGTCTTTTTAAACTAAAGTTTATACACACATTTGATCTTTAAAATATTCCAAATAGGAAAATACCCAGTTGATTTAATACTACAGTTAATTTTGGTCGAGCGCTGCCCATCGCTCGTCTCTGTCCCCCAAAGAACAAATCTCAAGGTGGAAAAAATAAAATTATCCCTGAATTGTAGGTAACGTCCTCCTTAACCTATAAGTTCCCTGAATTCTCAGTTAACATTTTTTTTTTCATTTTTCCTTTACTTAAAAACTCTGCATGGGCTTGGAAAAGAGGTAGAGAGGAAAAAGAAAACCAGTGCTTTGGCAATGGTTACAAATCTATGCTTCTTTATTGATCACTGTAAAATGTGCCCAAACATCACAATTGATTACGGAACCCTCTCCCCAGAATACACTGTATTCTAACAAACTGCCAAGTGAGTCTCTCCTAAAAGATGTTTTGCTAGCGATAATGTAAGTCCTATTTAATACGACAGTTACTGTGGCGGTTCTTTTCAAATAACTCTATTTGTATAACTTCGTAGTTAGAAAGTGCTATATTATGGACAGCCATCAATGACTGGGCTGTATTTTTTTAATGCACACATAAAAATATCTCTGAGCAGAAAAACTAGGTTCTGGCTCAAATATTAAACATATTTACAATTTTAGGATATTTCCAAAATATAATGGCAATCCCAAAAGTTCTTTCTTCAAGGCATAAAAGTTAGGTCCCTGAAGTCCGTGGTAGGTAGTATTGCTCCATTACCCAACTGAGCTAAAATGAGCACCTTCTCAGCTCTAATAAGAAAAGCTTTTGTCTGGGCCAAGTGGCAAATCAGCAAGTTCAAAACATGCCCAAGCCCTTGGGCAATTTTATTCACCTTGAAATCATGGTATTAGGTAGGATCCCAAACCAAAATACAATTGGAAGCAGCTTAAAGGAAAAGAAGATGTGAAGTCCCTGTTTCGGTTAATAGATTCTCAGCATTTGTGTGCAGATGTTTGCACACTTTTAGTTTCATATTTTAATCTTTCATTTACACTAAACATGCACATCATTTATATTATGTAAACTTCTCCAAATGTTAGTGATTTGTGGATCACAGAACAAAATGTTTTAAATAAGGTGATTTAAAGCATTTCATAGTATTAATGAATGTTGATCAGGGTGTCAGAGTATCCAAAATTACATGAATATGTATAATGAAAAAAATCAAGGGCTGCCTTAGACCTCTTTCAGAATTTGGCCTGTGATACATGGGAAGTTCTGATTGCGTTTTCTAACGGCAGGCAATCACCAGGACCACGGTACTCCAACACTTAGAAAACACACTGTCCACTTGAGTTTTCTGGACTCAACACTCAACAAGTATTCTGGAAACCTACATAGTGTTTTATTTGCCAGAGTGATGATTGGAGGAGAGGGCAATCTGCTTTATGTAATCAGATTCCCATCTAAAATGAAGTTGCTGACAAAGATTTACATAATTAATTTGGTAAGACTTCTTTGACATAATATCGGAGGAATCAGCATTTCAGGCAGGCAGAAGAATACTATTCAAATCTTTTACTTATGCCACGTGCATTAATCGACAGAGGGACAGATCCGCTGTGCCACCTGGGAGCAGCCTCGACCAGTTATCATTTTCACTTGTGACAAGCTCAGCCCCTCTTTACCCCAACTCTGAATGGCTCCTACACAGCAGATTAGACAAGAAAGAGAACAGTTCAGATGTGTCCTGTAAAAATGATAGTCTCATAATAATAAAAATATAAAAAGCAATTAATTTAATTTTAGACACAATAAAATAATTTTCTCTGTGAGATGTAGTATAAGCAGTCACTGCAGCAGCTATTATAAAAGATTATTGCATTAAAAAAACTTGTCTTTATGTATGCTCTAGTCTGTTACCATGTAACCTACTGTATAAACAGCTTGGTGAAAGATGTGATTGATGGACGATGCCTTCAAACTATAAAAGCTAAGAGAATCCAGCTAATTGTTAGATGTATTGGCATGCACACAAAAGCTACTAGAATGTAGTGTAATTTAAGGTGAAAATATTTATTTTAAGTTTTGAAGCACTCTGAAGGTGGAATCTGATTAATAATGCCAGGAGGGTTATATTTTTGTTGGTGCTAGTATGTTTTTGCTCTTCTCTCTCCCACATCTTTTCAGAAGCATTAGACGGAGAGAATCAACTGCCACCTCTATCAGTTCTCGGTCATCCAATCAAGTGGGGCTACTTTATCCTGTGGTGAGAAGATAATTTAATCTTCATATTCATTCCACCCACAGCAGTAAGTGAGCAGAGGCTGCCCCATTGTGTCCTGTAGTCTGGGGATGTTATGATATAGACTACTCTTCAATAGCCAAAAATGAGATTAGCAAAGTTAAAGTCAGGTGGCTTTTCTTGAGTGCTAAGGTAAATAAGCATCCAGTATTTAATTTCCCCACAGCACCTGCTGTGGGCCTCTCTGTCTAGTCAAAAATAAAATATACTCTATTGAAAGGGCATATTTACATTATTAAGTGTATTTACTAGGCCAATTCAATTTTGACTAATGAAGCCTCCTAATAGATTTGTGAATAATCTAAATTAAAGACACAGGCCACTCCTATTCTAAATGCCACTCCTGTGTGTATATAGAGAGATATAAAGAAAACTTTAAAAACAAAGTTAAAAATAACCACAAATACTAGCTCACTGTTTTAACTAAGAAGTTTATAGAAAATTCTTATTCAGTGCTTACTTTTTAAAAGTACAAATGCTAAAAGTGAATTATAAAACAAAGCCAGCAAAAATAGGGATTTTTGAAGTAAATATAATTAGAAATGCATGAAGACTTGATTGAGATAACTTTTTTGACAGTTATGCTAAAGGCTTTTTTCCCTCCTAAAACCTTTTTTTTTGTTGTTAAAAATCACACTGAAAATTCTGCCCAAATGGAGACTGGAACAATGCCTTGAAACAGTGTTAATTGTCACCATGGAAACCAGAAGAATAAGCCATTTTGAAACTGGTATAGAAGGCACACATTGAGCAACTCAAGCATTTTTCTGCCTCCCTCAATGTTAAAGAACAAGATGCCTTGTCACTGTGAGGTCAGAGAAAGAAAGCATCATGAAAGGGTTGTAGATGCTCACTGTCTAGTAAATAAAAAAATAAAAAATAAACTACATACAGCTAATGCTATAAGACTCTACCCAGTGAATCTTTTTGAAATAGAAAGATCATCAAAAGATGGCCAGGATTGGGG
Source organism: Tapirus indicus (assembly GCA_031878705.1). NCBI lineage: Eukaryota > Metazoa > Chordata > Mammalia > Perissodactyla > Tapiridae > Tapirus > Tapirus indicus. The sequence continues at coordinate 15,767,441 of CM062918.1, forward strand.
GATGGATTCTACCTAAGCAAAACTTCAGGGCTATATTATGTGAACCTTGCCCCCAAAGCTCCCTGGGAATTCTGCTGTTGTAATAAAACTTCAGAAGAGGAAAGAAAAAAGGCAGCATGATGGAATTCAAAATAATGCTCTAAAAGCACACAGAGAGATTAAGACATCCATTGTAAGACTTTTGTATGGTGCTTCTGTTGGTTATACTGAAAAGAGACCAGACATTGCTGAGCGGAGAGTGAAGTTTTGGCTACAAGAAACCCAAGAATTAAACCAAAGCATTTTCTCCATTATTAGAATAGGGCTGTCAGATCCCGTGTCTTCAACATTTGAGTATTTACATCTTATACCATATTTTAACTAGGCTTCATGTGACTTTGTATTAGGAAGAGTTAAAGCAAGGAAAATGATCTAGCTATTAGAATAACGGGTTTGAATCTTTCCCAGTGCAAAGTTAATACCACAAACACCTGTATATCCAGCATAATCCCCTTTCCCATAAACACACAACAGACAGACAGACGCACTGACAGAGAAAATATTTTGAGAAAATAAAATGTATTTTAGTCTATCAACAAGAAAGCATATGCTGGGAACACACCAAAACACTAAACTACCGGCAAAATTATGTGTGAAAATATGCATTTTTGCACAAAAATGCAGGGACGTGTCTGTCTATGACTCTCATATTGTGTTTTCTGGCTAGTGTTTGCCCTCCTCATGTGAGGCTTCGTGGTGGCCCCCCAACAAGTCCATGCCTAATGCCATTCAGTGGTGAACAAAGAGTCTTTTTATAGGAAAGTCCAGGGTCCACAGCTCAGCTGTACACGCCGAGTGCAGGAATCTGTTAGAGGCCAGTGTTGCCTTTGCAGCAGTTCCCGTGCTGCCCTCTTTTCAGAACACCAGTGACCAGCATCTCACAACGCATGTGATGTTTCACATGGAGCCAATATCACCTACGCCTCGGAAAGATGTTAGAGATTGAAGAAGCGAGTTCAAGTCCAAGACAAATAATAGTCGCGATTTCTTGCAAACTCCTTGTATTTTACCATTAGCAATTTATAGCGAATAATTGCACAGTGAAATTATAAAGACTCCTACAACTGTCCTTGTGAATTAATAATAGGCTTTCTTGATTGGGATAAATTTGCTGCTGAGCCTTTGGAAAAATTAAAAACTGCAATGTCATTTAAAATTGCCAGAACTCGCACGGCAAATTACATCTGAGGTTAAGAATTGAGTTTTCCCCCCTCTTCTAGCTTATTCCATTTGCATGATCTGGAAATCACATTACATTGGCCATGTATTGTTAATTGGACATAGATTGCATTATCTTTAATATAAATCAAACTACAAATATTAAAATGAATTGCAAATTCCCTAATAGAAGATCATAAAACAATCTTTTTTAAAGTATCTCCCATTAATAATTTAATTCCAATTATATCACTCAGAAAACTTAAGTAGGAAACCTGGCAACTTATTTCTCCAATCATTTCTTTTATATAACAAATATCGAAGCCTTTTAAAATAAATAGCCAGAGCAGAATTCATTGTTGTAGAACAAAAACAAAAACACCAACAACTGAAAACTTTTCATGCTGATTTCTATGAAATACTGCCTACGAACACCAAGCCTGCCTGTCTCATTTCTTACCTACCCCCGTCAAGGGCGAGAAAAAAGTCTCCTATAGAAAAGATTTACTAAGAACTATTATTTAAGAACTATTGTAATCACACTCTCTAAAATTATAAAATTGATTACTAGTCTTCTATTTATTTTTTAAAAGGTCCTCTAGCCCCTTAGATTTTTCTATAAATTTGGTATCTTTCTGAAGCCTTTGCATGGCCTTTAATGAGTTTAGATTAAATATTTAATACTGTTTAGGGCATATCCACTACTACCAAAAACAGTTATATTCCCAGCAGTCCCACTGTTTCAGGCAGAGGACTTGATTGATCCGCCTGGCCTGAATTGAGTAGAATGAAAAGAAGCAGTTGGAAAATAGCTGCAATCATTTAATGCAGATGACCTCTGACAGCCTCGCAGCTCTTCTATCTGAACAGAAATTTGCATGGGGTCTCTGTGCAGAGGAACAATGTAACCTAAATGGTAGACAATCTTTATTCTAATGAAGTGGGTGTCAAGGTCAATGTAAAACTGCAATGATAAATGGTGCACCACTAGGCAAGAGAAGTTGCATAGGCATTGTAGTGCTTTCACATTAATTGAAGACCGAAATGCACTGTGTGAAAAGCACAAGCCTCTCTTTTCACCGTAATGTGTTAATGTGCCAATGCCGAAATGATTTCTTCAAGATGTTTGCCTGTTGACATGTATCTCATGGCAAAAATAATGCAAATATGGAATTATGGCACAAAATGGACATTTCTAGAATTTAGCTTTTTCTAGAATAGAATTACAAAAACCTAAATAAAATGTCCCCAAACAACATCCTGACACCTAATGTAATTCCTTTGATCCCCTTTTCTTTTCTTTTTCTATTTAGACCTGTCTTTAATTAGTTTCAACCAAGCAACCTTTCATAGAACCCTTCGCTGGGTGCTTTCATGCTGAGCGAACTGTAAGAGGACCGATGAGAGAAGAATCATGCAAATATTATTTTTTCCCTTCACTTCTAAGTTTTCTGCTTAGTCTGCAGTTATGATCTTCAGGTGTTGTTTGTCCTGAATGAAAATGTAATAAAAAAACCTCTGGTTTGTAAAAGAAAATAACTATTTTCTAGTGTGAGAACTAAAAAACTATAATCTGGTCGTTTGACATATTGTCAAAATGACTATACAGCAATAATTACACCATTTCTTCAGTTGATCTAGCAATTTTGTGTCAGTCAATATTTTTCACTATATAAAAATAAGGACAGTAAGCTGCTTTTAAAAAATCCTGAGCTACTTAAGCCTGTAAAGGAGACATTGTTTGCTAATATACTCATTAGCAACCAAGCATTTTAACTTCGTCAATTAAACAGGAAATGGAGTTGCACCATTAGTTTCACAATTTGCTAAAATACTGATAAGAGCATATTACTAACCGTTTAGAAACATTTCCAGGCTCAACCTGTAATATGTTACAAACTTGATGCATTTTTATGGTTGACATTTTTTCCTGATTCTGGTAGACTCTGTGATATAGCCACCTTCCCAACACTAAGCTTCCTGCTACAAATAGATTTTAATAACGGAATTATAGTTATACTAGTCAGGAATGGTCTGTAGGTCTTTCAGTCTGTAGTCTTGGTGACTAGAAGGCTATTAGTATGATTTACTGTAAAGCAAATGATATTGCTAGTTTGCAACTCTGATATAAAAACAAACTGTCTCAAATAGAAATCAACATTTCTGAAATGGTAATTCAGAGAAAAAAATCTCAACATGAAGGAGGATAGTGAAAAAGGAAAAAAAAGTTACTGATGAAACTGTTTAAAAAACTGTACAGCTTCATCTGTGTGTGATTTGTCAGGTCTGAAGCTTTGACGTGCCCAAGGGGCAGACCCCAGCGGGGAGTAGGCTGCCGAGCTAAATAGCTGTGAAAGAAGTCTTAATGTAGGATGGAATTCAAACTAACCTTGACATGACCTCGGGAAAAATATGCAAAAAGTAAAATGAATGCACTCTGCAAGATACATCCTAATTTTGTGGTGAAGCTGGTTAGTTTTACAAACATAACTGAGACCTTAAAAGAAAAATAGAAAGCTAGTAAAAGGGGAAAACTTTGGAATTCAGGCAAAAAAACGTAAGCAAGCGTTATGTGTTACTGTGAAGGCATGTGAACCATTTGGAAAGAATCCAAATAAAAACCCACACCGAACAATATTGTTGTCAGCCTGTCTATTCAGGAAAATTGTTTTTTTTAGGTTGAATATAAATGACACAAAGCCAAGATTACATCATTGCATTACAAAGTCTGTTGTGGCTTTTAGCTGAACAGGCCCCATGGATCTATTGGTTTAGGACAGTAATTCAGTAAGGAGGTTTTAATGTGTTATTTTTTCCTCCAGAGTCAATGAAAAATAGAGGAGTTTAGGGAAGAAATATCATGGGTGCTTTCTAGTCTATTTCTTACTTTTAGTCTGTATTTGATAAGCCAAACTCAAATTTTAATTGATGAATGGAGTCTTAATTTGACTTTATTATAAATCTGGCCTGTTTTGAAGTGATCAGCTTAGGAGGAAGGTATTTGTTCTAGCTCCCCGACCGAGAACTGGCTAACTCATTGGATATATGGAAATTTTAATTGAGTGTCAACTTGTGTAGAAATTCAATCCTATTACCTTCTCAATGCAATTTTGTAGCAATACCAGTTATTTACTAGATTACTAACCAGATTTTAAACATAATTAAATTGCTAAGAACATACACCCAGAATCTAATGACTTCAATCCCTACAGCAGGGAGGTGAATTCCTGGATCAGGTATATGTGCTTCTATTAGATTTTCATAAGCATAGGGTGAGCAGAAGGATGCAATCATTTAGAAGCACAGAAGTACAAGGAGTTTTGCTGAGAACCTGTTGAACAATCATATGTAAAGATCACTGCTTAATTGACATGTTGTGCCATAGTGCTCTTTTTTGGTCTAGTCTTACTTAATATTTTTATTAATGACATGTATAAAATATGTATATGGCATGCTGATCAGATCACCTGATTATACTAATCTCATTAATCAATAAAGAAGAATAAATATTTTAACTCAGAGATCATAAACTCAAATACCTACAGGTAGTGGTATACTAGTAAACTGGCTCTCTGGAAAAAAAAAAAGCTCTGATTTGTAATGTTTGCTGATTTCCCTGGTGTAAATACTCCTACCATAGCAGACTCCAAGCTCCCAATGGTTGCCACTGCTGGCAAAATTCCTAAATATCTAACAATCAGCTCTCACAAGCCAGTACTAGCCAGTTCCAGCACCCTGCTACCGGGTAGCTAATGTAATGAGCTAAGCATAGATAAGTCATCTTCTATCTTTCATATTCTAACTATTGCTAGTGTATGGAGAAAGAGAACTATTTTCTCTAGTAAGGAAAAACAATCCAGGGACCAGCCCCATGGCCTAGTGGTTAAGTTTGGCACATTCCACTTTGGCGGCCCAGGTTTGGTTCCCGGGTGCAGACCAACACCACTCTTCTGTGGCCATGCTGTGGTGGCACCCCATATACAAAGTAGAGGAAGACTGGCACAGATGTTAACTCAGGGCAAATCTTTCTCAGCCCCCCCCCAAAAAAAGAAAAAGAAAAACAATGCATAAATGCAATGGTTACTAACATTTAATCCCAGTGAAGGGGAAATAAGATGAAGTAATATGGACTGTGGAGGACAGGAGAGCACAAATTTCATCTAAAAGGGGCAACCACTACTCAGCTCTGCCAACTGTTCCTACCTGGGAAAATGCCTTCAATATGATGTCAGTATGGCCAGGTATATTTTTCAAGAGAAGAGAGAAATATATACTTTTATGTGAAGTCTCATAATTTTTATATGTTGAATTAAAACTTTTTAACACTGTACAGGTCAACCTATGCCTCTGAGTTGGATCTGAATTTGCAGGCAACTACTTCATAATGTCTATTTCAGATGATATTAGACTCTAAAAGGAACACAATATGCTGGCATAATAGATTAAATCTAAGAAGGAGATATGACAAATATCTAGCCAGACAGAGTTAATAACCATCCCCTAACCCCACCAAAAAAATAAAAATAAAAAACCCGCATAAAGAATAGAGGTGACTAGGCTTCCATTTTCTTTAGGTTCAATGAGTCAACAGAGAGTGGAAGGTAGATGTGAAAAAAAGAAATTAGGATTTGGGGCTGTAATGAGACAAACACAGGGTCAAAAATAAAAAACATGACAGATAGAGCGGCTTGACCATGATTTACTAGGCCCAAACCTGCATTCCTGGTTCTGGCTGGGTTCCACTTTGCAAGAGGTCCCTAGACAATGTATTAAATGTCTAAAGGAGAGCACTCAGGGAAGGGAGATGATTCAACACTTCTCCAAGGAGCAAGCTATTGAAAGAGCTGGAGATATTTAGCCAAGAGGTAAATGTGAGTTGAAGATGAGAGAAGAGAGGGAAGGACATGTTAGCCGACTTTGAATATTTAGAGGACTTTTACATAGAAGGTATAAATTTGCTTCATCTGACCTCAGAGGTCAGGCCTAGGATCAAAGGCTGAAGCATAAGGAGGCATGCAGCCTGGGCAATAGAGAGTTCCCATTCACCAGAGGTGTTCATGCAGAGGCCAGAAGTCTACCTGGTTGGGATATTTTATGGGATAATGAGGCATTAAATGAGGATTGGCCTAGAAGAGAGTCTAAAGTTCCTCTCTGTTTTAGAAAAGTTGGCTTCTTTGGGCCCACATTCACCAGATCAGCCAAAACAATGACAATATTCTGTGTAAAAGAAATGCCAAGACTGAAAAACAGTTAAGTCTTTAGGAGAAGTTAAGGAGAAACTGTCATTTACTGGAACAAGACTCACATATAAGATTCTCATGCAGAGAAACCTAGGAGAACAACAATGGAGCAAAGACACAACCACACAACATGTAAGCTATACATTCTAAGCTTAAGAGAGGACACAGAGAACCAAAAGAAAGGGCAAGGTTAACCGAAAATTCTCAAAATACCTTCAATCTGTCCTACTTTAGAGAAGTATTTCAGTGAACTTGAGATATTAAGTATTAAGGTATTTTGAGTCCTTTTATTTTTGGATAAATATTTCATAGGAAACTTCTATAGAATTTATGCAGTTAGGCCCATATTTCAACATATCCTTCTTGTAGATTTTTTTTAAGACAGAAACTTCACAAATGCCACTATCAAAAATTTTCTCCCATCGACATAGAACTTTCCCTAAGAAATGTATTATAACCCTTGCTGTCAGCAATGTGGGCATAATGGCAATTTCTCCTCCATGCTATGAAACTTCATGGTTGTGCTGTATTATGTTGAAAATCTGCACATCTCAATGGGTTTTCTGTGCGTTCCAATGCACTTCAGTGACGATGTGGATCATTGCCATAATACATCATGACTGTTCTAATTACGGTTTCATTATGATGCACCATATCAGGGCTGTCGTAATGTCATGTCAGCACATAGTAAGAATAGTTATGCAATTATGTAATATCTGTTAGAGTATGCAATGTAGGATGGAAAATAGACATGAGGAGCTGCAATTAATGTAATGAAACTCAGTTTTCTCCTTTAAAAAAGTTTCCACTTTAAAAGCATTATATCTTTTGTTTTCCATCTCCCAACCTAAACAAACACCTCCAAACACATCTATTTTTTTAAATTGGGCACTAATATATAATTTTATGGGTTTTTAAAAAATAAGCAAAATAAAAAGAGAAAAGGGAAATCTTTGACTTTAGCTTTTCTCCATACGTCACAAAAGAATGAGATTCACCTAATATATGTTACAAGAAATCCAGTAAAAATTTAAGTGTAGTAAATTAAAGTCCACTGAAGGCTTACTATTATGCAAACTTCAAACACAACATCACATTCTTCTATCTTCTTTGATCTCTTGTGTAAACATAGAACTTCTTGCCTCACCCCCTAAAACTCGACTGACCAGCCATGTCTTAAATAAACAAACTATGATAATGAAATGAGATAAAGCACTGATATCCATATTTACTTCCCAAAACTATGACCATAAATGTGCACTTGCCTCTAGCTGCCAAAATCTACCCAAATATCTATAAAAACAGAAATCTTGTTATTTGTCTTATAAATTTGAAGAATAAACTCTCAAAGGATGAGGACTATGCCTTTTTTGGTCAACCATGGAGCACCTTGAATATTTGCGGGCTTCAGAAAACACTGAGTCAATGAATAGTTTCTCAAACTAAGTGATATGTGAACTGCTGTTTGTTGTTTTAATGTACAACCATAGGAGAATTCATATATCAAAGCTTATCCCATATCTCTATAGCTGAATTACAGGCCTGTTCAATGCAAGTATTTATAATAGAAATGCTGATGAAGACTAAACTACAGACATATACAGTTGTGCAGCAGCAGCCATTTCAAATATAGATATATTTTTAGCATTAGGAGGCACCAAGTTTGTTTAAATCTGGACTTTTTTTTTTTTTTTACAATTGCAAGTAATGTTAATAGCACACTGTAAATGTTAAGGCTAAGTGTGCAATGTCAAAATAGATTGAATCTCTCTGAAAATTGGAAATTCAGGCTTTTCAAACATAATCCAGATGTTTGGCTTTTATTCAGATTTCAAGAAAGAGGGAACTAATATGATATAAAATTCATACATGCATATTTCATTAGTGCCTTTTGTATCACTGAATTAAACATTCTGAAATGTGCTTTTCCCAGATCATGTAGAGTTCTCCACCAAAGCAGTTGCCAAGATGTTGCACACCTTAAAAATAATGCCAAATTAATTTCATAAGGAAGAGACTATATATTTCTTATGTTAACTCTGTCGATAATGTTTCTTCAAAGAGAATATCTTGCTTTCTCTTTGAGGATGACAAGAAAAATGAGAAGTGGAACATCTAGCCATTCTAGTTCATCAAAAAGATACTGTTGCAGAAGCTGGTGACTTTGGAAAATCTATGAGAATCGGTGGCCTAAATCAAGGCTGAAAGCACTATTCCCCATATTGTCATCATCAAAAACTATCTTTTCGAGTTTAGTGCAAATGGGCGTTCCCCAGGGACTATGGCCTCCAGCCCTAAGTGTACCCAGAACTCTTCATGGGATAGTAGGTGTTAAGACAGAACTGATCAAAGCACTTCCAGGGGTGTCTGCTCCCAAAACACAATGAAAATGCCATTGTACCTTTACACATTCACATCATGATTTTTTCTTTGTAAGGTGTTGTTAGCTTTTTAAAGGGTTTTCACATCTATAATCTTAACAGGTCCATAATGCCATGGGGTTTTTCTTGATGACTACCCAAATCCTTGTGTAGTAAAATATTTGGTGCCTTAGGTCACTTTTTGAGTGTACTCTGGTGCCTCCACATCAATGAGGATGAGTATGGTTTCAGAAGTAGATTATAAACTCCTGCAATAGAGTGTAGAATAAGGTCAGGGACTATGTGTTGTTCACTCTTGACCCACGGTAACTCTTAGCATTCTAGTTAGATGTAGAAGGTAGTTGGAAAATATTTATTCATTTCAATCTCTCCCAAAAGAAAGATCAGGTGAGCCTGTATTAGCTGTTGAACTATATCCCAGGTACAATATTAGTACACAGAAATGAGTAACATGTGATTACCTTATTTATCTTTGACCTTCATGCTCAGTGAAAAACCTATTTGGTCAAAACATCCAATATAAAAATATTAGTCTCAATTTTTAGATAGAAACCATGAACAAGTTAATTGTTTCCCATGGCCAGGAATGGTTAACATAAGAAAAGCTTCTATAAAATGTACCAAAGAAAAGAGGAAGGTGACAGCAGCTCTTTAAATATTTAAAGACACCTTTTATGAGTCCAGCGTTTTCTCACAGCAATAACATTTGATCAGGATGCAAGAGGCTGGGTCCAATTTCCAGCTCCAACAGCAGTCTGCTACACACTTAAAAACCTTTCTATTCTAGCCTCTCTTTTTTGTTTCTTTGGGGTACATGTCCATATTTACCAGAGAGAGATTTTAGGAAAATAAATTTTAGAGATTGCAGGCTTTAAGCTTTAAGCACTGTTTGTTGCTCCAGCCTCAGAAAGCTTGACTGTCATTTCAATGGATTGTTCTCTTTGTTCTCCTATGGGAAGCCTATGGGGAAAGTTAGTAATATCACTTCTGTCTTACAGATTAAAAATTCATACATAGAAGTTAAGTGACTTGCCCAAGGTCAGTAAGACAGTGCTAAAACCCAGAAATAGAATTTTCAAGAGGAATTTAGGCTTACTTTGCTAGGCCACGCTGTTCTTGAAAATGCATCTTTGGATACCAGTCCAGAAGTCTGAGGAAATTGGTGGGCCCTGGGAGTATAATGCAAATAAGGTCAAGAATGCCATTCAAAGTGCTTTGGAGTGGTCAAAACACACTTATGAACCCCACTCTTGTGGCTTCTATGGCCAGATTCTTATTGGTGTAGCCTCATCCAAACCTTCATAGATTATTTTTAATAGGATGAGGTTGAGGCTAAAAAGGCAGATAAGAGAATTCCCAATGGTAGTCATGCCTGTCATTCAGAAGAATGACGACGGCTCACAGTTTAAAGAAGCACTAGCGTACAGGTGGAAATTTATTATCATGAACTAAGACTATAAAGAGCAAATCTTGGTTATGATAACTGCTTCTGAGCATTTTTCCAGCTAGATAAGAGTCTGCCATAATATTCAAGGAAGTTTATCAGAACAGCTTCATCTAAGAGAAACATACAGTGTGTGTCTCTCTGTGTGTGTGTCCAATCACAAGTGATAAGAGTAAGGAAGAGGAAGGAGTGAAGATTTAGAGAAAAAAATGAAGAAAATGCACAGATGAATGGAGAGAAAGCAAGAGGTAAATAGGGGAAATTACAAAGGTTTAACCAGACAAAGGAAAAAAAATAACTGGTCTACAGAGAATAAATCATAAAAACTACATAATTATAAAGAGTATTGCAGAAAAGGAAGGAAATCACAGCTACAGAGAAAATCTTCAGTGAAGACTTTCCTGAAATAATCAGATGAAAGAGTATGATGATGATGACTTAAAAATTTTGCATTAAGGGCTGCCAAAAATTTACTAAGAGGAGATGGGAACAAAAAGAGGCAGAAGTACCAGCATGTGGCCATTTAGCACAACTTGCAGCCATAACGATGGATAACTTTTTAAGAAGAAATAGGTACTAAAATGTGATTTCGAGGATTTTTCCCTAAGCACCAGCAGTAGGGAGACCCTTCACTGGGCACTATCCGTCTTGTGACTGTTACTTCTGCCTTTGTTCTATTGGTGGCTTGCTACACGATCCAAGGGAAGTCATTTCATATTTCCATGGTCATCCATCTGTAAAACAGGGACCATGATATACTGGCCACTTGCCCACCACAGATATTTTAGCAAGTAAATAGATTATGTTTTTACAAAATTTCAGATCTCTATGTAAAATGCACCGTTAAAAAAAAAGTTCAATTTTAATACACTTGACTTTTTTAATAAGATTTTTTGGTCTGTTACCCATTTGTAAGTAAGACTGCAAATTTCACATTTGTTTTTATTATCTATCTTAGAAATAAGGCATTGTAGCTTTTGTCTACATTAGAGAGTAAAATAAGTCACATTGGAGTGGAGTTATTGGAAAAATAAACAATATATATAATACATATTACATATAAATGGTTCCCATCTTTTAGAAAATACATCAACAAGTGTTACTGTTTTTTGCTACCCTTAATGAAGAGAGGAGGGAACATGTCAGTATTACCCAGTCATGCTACTTCTCAAAACCTACACACACATAACCAATTTAATCACTAAGTTCTATAAACATGGTGACAGAAAAGGACCCATGCCAAACATTTTAATTTGTGAATTAATGAGATTCAAGGAGTTTGGAAAAAAAAAAGAGAGAGAGAAAGAGAAAAAATCAAATAAAAACGTATGCCTGGAGTCAGACTGCCCGTTTTTACACTTTGCTTGCATTGCTTGCTAGCCATGCAATTCCCCATGCTTTAGTTGCTCATCTGGGGATAATATTAGTACTTTCACAAGGTTGCTGTGAGGATTGAATGTGCTAATATATGCAAAGGTCCTAGAACAATTTCTGTTACATAATATGCACTATACACAAGTGTTTGTTCAAACTTGATCCAAATGTTGCATGCTAAGAAAATATGGCCTTTGGCATAACTTTTCTCATCTCTTTTATGCCACTAGTTTGTATATTTATGTATATAACTTCCCTTCACTAAATGAAACATTGAATCTAGGACTGAGTATTCAAGAGAAAAGAACCTTGCCTTCTACTGACTTTCACTGAACGCATGGATGGAAGCTATTACGACGTGCTACTGGGTTGCTGCTCCTCTCCAGTGTGTCTTCCTGATTTTGGTAAAGTCCTGGGAGCACATCAAACTAACTCCCAGATCTGAGGGGTTTTTCCCATGTTGCATTCTTCTGCAATGCACCTATCTCCACTCCACTTATTTAAATTCTATCAGCAAGGCCCAGTTCAAATCTCATTTCTTCTATGAAGATGTTCTAAGAAGATCAGTACTTATTTTTTTGTACCACACAAATTTGCTATCTTTGTTTTTATTTAATGTTTTCTGGTTTTAACTTTTCTAAACGGATTATAAATTCTTAAGGAAAAGGATAACTTTCCTTTTATTTTGTTCTCCATAGCATACAGTAATACCCAACAAATACTTATTGCCTCACCTTCATAGTCACTAACACCAGACAGCATCACGCCTTACTCTTCCTTACTTTTAAAGTAAAGGTGGGATTATTAGATCATTAATCCTAATATACATATTAGGACATATGGACACCCAGAATTTTAAAAATATATACGAGAAGAGAGAATTAAGGTAGGAAATGTCTGTGCTTAGGCACAAAGAAAGTGATGCAAATTTCATAAATTATTAGTTGGGTTTGATACTAATTAGTGCAGTTTGCAAAGTGGAAAAAACTTGTAATCAATTTTTCCCCAAGCAAATAAGAATCTGCCTTTAACCAGATAGCTCTCTAGAGAAGTAGCCCCAGTAGGGAACTTGGAATTATAGTGATTGCCTGTCACTAGGTCTCCCAGGGTAAACTTTAAATTCAAACATGAGCCTGTTCTTTACCAAAATGCCCTGGGGATCATTCTGGTCCTTTCCTCATAGACAGCTAGATGCCTTTAGCCATATTTGCCATGACATCCAATATGTCAATTCAAATACAAACCAGTGATGTGCATACCACAACACAAGCAGAAGGTAAGAACATGTTGTTCATATGATATGAAATGACCCATTTCCAATGGAAATATAAGTGAATATATCTGTTCCATGCTGTAAAGAAATTTGAGGAGCATTTGGTAATTCTGCCTAAAGAAAAAGCTGGAAAAGTAAAATGTGTGAAAAATAAGACATCAAAAAGAAAGCTGAACTTCCATGACAGATTTAGCAAAAGACACCATCAAGAATCCAACTGAATAGTTATCTACCACTGAATAAAAGTAAAATGGAAAGGAGAGGGTCTAAGATGGCTCATAAAATATGTATGTATGACTACTACTTGAAATGAACCAAAAATAATGTGGCATTTAGAAATTACACACTTTTAATGGTAGTTTTCCAAAAAAATTATATTTACTCATGAGTTTGTTTCCTTAGCCTTTGAATTGAGTTCCTAAAATTCTGAATTTGCCAGATAGTTTATGGGCAAATCAATGACTAATTGGAACAATCTTTGATTTTTCACCAAATAATAGACCTCAGAGCCACCCAGTCCCTCCTCCTCACTTTACAGATGAAGAAAATGAAACCTGAGAGGATAAGAGCCATTGCCTTCCTCCTCTAGTGCTTAATCACATGGCTTTCCAACCTTCCTTTCCTGTCACTAGTCTTTGGCAAAGCTTAAAAATTAGATCAACGAGGGGCCGCCCGGTTGGCGCAGCGGTTTAGTTCGTGCTTGGCAGCCCGGGGTTCGCGAGTTCGGATCCCGGGCGCCCGCCGACGCACTGTTTGTCAGCCATGCCGTGGCGGCGTCCCATATACAGTGGAGGAAGATGGGCACGGATGTTAGCCCAGGGCCAGTCTTCCTCAGCAAAAAGGGGAGGATTGGCAACAGATGTTAGCTCAGGTCTGGTCTTCCCCACAAAAAAAAAAAAAAAAAAAAAAAAAAAAAAATTAGATCAACGATTTCACTTACATGTGGACGATAAACACATGGATAAAGAGAACAGATTAGTGGTTACCAGAGAGGAAGGGCGTTGGGGGGTGGGCGAAAGGGGTAAAGGGGCACATATATATGGCGACAGATAAAAACTAGACTATGGATGGTGAGCATGATACAGTCTATACAGAAACTGATAAATAATAATGTACACCTGAAATCATACAGAGTTATAAACCATTATGATCTCAATAAATAATTGGAAAAAAAATAAGATCAAAGAAAACTCAAAAGGGGATCTAGAGAATAAAATAACATAAAGAAACCAGGGCGCTGATGAAGTCCACCCATGCTCTTTAAGAGAAATTAACATATGGAGATCTGAGTGGCAGTGGCCTTTGTCTTTTCCCAAGGAAGGTTTAAGGTCATTTAGTCCTGATAGTGTACACAGGAGAATGGGACTGAGTCTTGGTAAAGCATTTAGTGGTAGCAAAGCTTCTTTTTCAAAAAATCCACTTTGGTGTATGTGTGAGTATGCATTTAAATATTTCTTATTTTGTTTTTACTGTTTCTAATTATGATTTATAATTCATTTTCTAAAAAGGTCAGTGTGAATTTATGTTTCAGGATCAAATACGAATATGTGGGGTTCATAGACCAATTTCAGAGCAGTCAAGCTACCAGAGAAGTGCTAATAAGAGCAGAATCAGAGCCAAAGTTGAAAAAAGTGTATTAGATCCACTTTCTGCTTTCTCTTGGGTCCCACAAGCACAGTAGAGTATAGGAGGCCACCTGGTGGTGAAATGAACCAATTAACCATTTAATGCTACACTGAAAAGCAAGCAAAACAGGCAGACTCTGGGTCGTTACAAAGGGAAAACTAGAACCTTGGGCAAAAGAATAATAGTCAACAGGTATTATTGCGATACAACAGACAGAAAATTGAATTGGAAAATCAAAGTCTGTAGAATAATATATATTCCCAAAGTGTTGTCATAATTATTACTATTTACATGAGGGACTGGCAAACTTTTTCTGTGAAGAGCCAGATAGTAACGAGTTTAGGCATGCTGACCATTTAGTCACTGTTGAAACCACTCAACTCTGCTATCGTGGTATAAAAAAGTCACAGATAATAGATAAATAAATGCACCTGGTTGTGTTCCAATAAAACTTTATTTAAAAAACAGGCTGTGGGCTGGATTTGACCTTCAGGCTGTAGTTTGTCAACCCCTGATTCTGTATTACATATTGAGCACATACTATCTACCAAGCACAGGGCTGAATCCCAGACATACAATTACCTCACTGAATCCTAACAACCTTCATTTCACAGGTTTGAAAACTGCAGCTTAAGAAAGTTTAAATAATTTGGTGGAAAATGTACTATCCTCCTTCTAACCTAGAAATGCTTTATGTAGCCTCATGACCAGTTTTTCTCTGTGACTGCAGACACCTGTTCTGACCCTCCCTGCCATTTATCCTACAGAGCCTGCTTTTGGTTTCCCTCCATGCTGATTTTGCTCCTGTTTCTGCACCTCACATTCCTTTGAAATGTTGTCTCTTACCATCTCTTTCTCCATCACTTCTTTTATGTTTAAAAACTTTGTCAGTTTTCATAACAACAGATGTAAGCAAGCATGGAAAAAGACAAAAGCAATGTATTAAAAATAGATAGCCACGTATACAACAATAAGCCAAGGAAACTGTTGTACTGTATATGCTCCAAATGGAATGTGAGCCAAAAACATGATGCTCACTCTTACATAAATAATATATTATGCATCCAGCGGGAGAAGAAGGAGCTCTGTCCTTAAACGAGAAGAGGATTTTTTGGTCCATTTTTAGGTCATTTTCTTTTTCTTTTTAAATTCTTTTTTTCCTAAGTATACATTGTAAGTCACACCATGTCAGACAGGACATATTCCTCTTCCAAACCATCCATGAACAATTTTATTAACTGTTAATAAGAGAGAGTTCAAAAACCTGATGGAGAAATCCATGGAGCTTGTTAAAGCCCCTCAAATATATGGATTTACCAACAGTCTCTCAATACTAGCATTTTTTCTTCCTCAAAAGAGGATGGAAGTGGTTTCAGTTAGAGGGAATGTAGACAAAACTGAAGTAAAGGATTTTATAAAGACTTTTTAACTTGAAAAGAAAACTGCAAAAGCCTGAGAAACGTGACTGTATAGAAAACAGAAGAGGTTTACTTAGCGTGGATTCTGGCTGATTTGACAATTAAACCTAACAACAGAAGGGATTTACACTAGATATAAGAAGACTTTCAGGGCAGGGAGAGTTGTTAAACATTTTAATAGAAGGTCGCGAATTCCCTCTGGAAAGATCTTTAATGGAGGACAAATTCTCTCCTATCTGGAATAGATAAAAAAAAAACAACCCTTGAAAGAGAGGAAATGAAATGAAGGTTCTTTTGAGGTCACTTACAGTCCTGAAACTCCAGGTAAAATTCTCACTTCCCATGGAAATAAATAACTGTAAAAAATCTCTAAGAGATTCACTTTGGAAGATTCAGGAGAAAAAACTTATTAAGCAGGTGATTCAATCCAGAAAGTATTTATTGAGTGCCAAATACTACCTAGCCCTGGGGAGATGTCCACCCCAGCAGGGCACGGGTCTGAGCAGCAGTGTGGACAATGGGCAGGGAACACAATGACTCACTTCAGTTAATTTTTTAAAAAACCCTTGTGCTCCAATCAGCTTTCTGGAACTGTCTGTTTCCTGAACTTGGTGAGCTCAAAAATCTCACAAGAGCTGGCTGTCACATGAGCTTTCTGGCATTACTCATGGTATCCCTGGATCTTTTTGTAAACAGAAAAAGCTTCTGACAGTGTTTCCATACTTTATTTCTTTTTCTAACCCAAACTTGGACGGACGGAGCCTCTTAAACCATCATCAAAACATGGATTATAAAATGCTGGCCAAATTTGAGTTCTTTTGCTATATTCCCATGTTGTAGAAAAAGAATCCAATCAGCTCAACTCTAAAGATTCATCTATACTTAGGTTTTAATGAACATGAGGATTTTTGTTCGCTTATAAGAAAACTAGTGATTCACAGAACAGGTCTTTAGCATCACCAGACAGAAGAAAGTGAGGATGAGGAGAGAAAAATCATACAGAAAGCAATGTTCTTCATGCATGTTTTCAAATGTCAGCATGTCCCAGATGAGAAGGAAAGACAAAGTTCAATGGGAAGATAGTAAACCCAAAAGGATATCAAGGTGGACACAAACAGAGGCAAGAAGTGAATTTATCACAAGTCTTCATCAAATTCTAATTTTAAATGGTACATCTTTTAACCTTTTCTCAATTGCTTAAAATCATTAAAGCTTACAATTAATTGCAAAGTGAAAAATATAAATGATCATATATGAGGAATATTTCTAAAAATTATGAAGAGTATAAAGTTTTCTTAATGAAAGAATGGGAGAAAGTTTCACAATTACATTTCAGCCTTCTCTTGACATTATAGCACTGAAATTTAATGTTTTAATTTTCATATTCTGAATTAGCTAAGCATCGCTTTGGAGAGACGAGTCAGTCTTTTAGACTCTCTCCCCCTCCACCTTCATCATGATGGACTGGGATTAAAGAGTCAGCCCAAGTCCAAATCTCTCATGGTTTTTCTCACCTCCTTCATGACTACAAGTTTAGACACACATACTCATCTGAAGTCAAACCTAATTTTCTACAATGAATGTGTCAACAAACTCTCCTGCTAACTGTGGTACAAGAACAAATTGTGCTGATATACTTACCACTTCTAATGACTGTACATGTTCACCTACATCTATTGTTCTATTTTTAGGTTTCCTATTTGCATGGTATATGTTATCCTCATATGTATAAATAATTATACTGGGATTGTCTACATAATCAAGAACACATCAGCAAATACTATGGTTTGAGAGGTTGGAGACTAGCCATAGAATTACTGTGTGATTAGTTGTACATTTTTGTACCATTTGTCTCAGACATGGATGTTACTGTTCTTCCCTTCCTCCTTCCCTCTTTATTCCCCTACCACCCTCTTTTCATCAACCTGGCCAAATCTGAGTACTCTGAGTATTAAGAACTGCCATTAATGCACTTTAGTTTTTCAAGGAGAGAGATTTTTGGTTTTGTTTTTATGTATAAGAGGAGGCCATGACGTTTTGGGCTCAATTACCACAGCATGAAAATAGGATTGTTTTCTTGAAAAAGTCATGAATTGATAGCATAGTTTTGATTCATAGAATCTCATTAATAGATTATTGAATAAACCTTATTGGAAAAATGTTTCTCAACATACATTTGTTGAGTTTCTAGTCTGTGCCAGGTACTGTGCTAGGTACTGCAGGTATATCAATAAACAACACAGATGTGACCCTGTCCCCCTGGAGTGTGGAGTTCAAAAAAAATTGTAATCATTCATTCTCAAATTTGATCCACAAAGTCCAAATCTATCATTATTAAAAAATATGCATGTAACTAATAGCAAAGTCCTCACTAAATTATTCTCAAGGAGGGCTCTCTCAGGGAGACACCTGTGAGTATTGAAGGGATAATGCTATTGTAATGAAGGTAGCAGAATCCAATATGCCAAGGTTTATAACATAGAAATGAGCTCCAGACTGAAACTTGGTGTATATGAAGGGAGTTTGTATGGTTATTTAGATATGCATGATTTAAATGTCTTGGGACTACCAGCATATCTGGTCCAAGGAATCTGACATCATCCAAATTCAATCCTGATGAAAGATTTATTTTTTAATTAAACCAGTTAATACTTTGCATACGTTATGTGTATAAACACACATAAATGTGCGTGCATAACTACGTGTATGTGTAACTCTTCCATAAACTTCCTAGTTTTCAATGGCTAAAATGAGATGACAAGTGGAATATCACAAACCATAAATTTTCTTTATGCAAATGTCTATGAGCATATGGAATCAACTACTTAGGAAAGCAGCTGAAATGGTAAGTTCAGATGAGTTTCAGGGGTGTATAGATATCCTTCTAGAGAGAGGCTGTAGCTCTGTGGTCTTAGAAAGTTTGGAAGAAAAATTAAAATCAACCCCAAAAGCAGTAAGGGTATTAGTTTGGTTGACTCTTTCCTAGATTTGGAAAAAGAAAATGTGTCTGTGTGTGTGTGTTTTGTGTCTTATGCAAATGAATTAAGGTTCAGCAGGAAGGCCACTGCTTCCCTCCTAGCTTACCCCAGTGTGCCTCATTAGGGATAGATTGTCACAGAAGTGCCTGACTTAAGAATGGATGAGCTTTGCAAATGCCCATATTATTAAAAATATGCTTGGGAATGCCCTTGTTTCTGAGAACTGAATTTACTTCCTTGACAGGACTGGAAAGTGGTTTTTCTGCAAATGATATTCCTCGAGAGCATCTCTCCATGGGGACCCTTCTTCAGTAACTCCCTTTGGCAATAGCCGGATCCATGAGATTGAATCTTCCTAGGGCACTGCTGCCTTTAGTGCATCTCCCAAAAAAACCAGAAATATTTTCAGCCTTAGCTTTCCTGAATCTGAGAAAATATAGGAGGCTCCTGTGAGGCTCAACATGGTAACACTTCCCCAGGGTGCTGAGGTGCTTAAGAAAGTTTGGGGGCTTCCACAGAACAGCCTGATGATTGGCAAAGAGCCAACCCAAGTCCATCATGTTTTCTCTGCAGATGTACCATCTAAACATTTAGGACCTTCTTCTTTCCATCTTCATACAAAAAGCTCATGTAGAGGGAGGAAATAATGTTTTTAAGAATTTCGCCTGCTGTAAAGAGGATACAGAGCAAGAGTGAGCAGCCAAGCAGCATGTGAAAGAAAGACTATGGGTGTTAGAGCCGCCCAGATAAACTCTGACTTATTTACAGCTCCACAAATATTTCTAGCTTCTAGCTTGCTGCCTGCCCTTCAGGCATATAGTAGGGATGCATTTTCCCATCCAGTTTGGAGTAGGGTGGGGCCATATGATTAGTTCTGGCCAATGATTTTGAGATGCAGTGACATGTGTCTCTTCCAGGTAGAAGGTTTAATGGCCAGAGTGAGACCCTCCAGAAGTCTCTTTTCTCTTTGCACATTACAGAAATATTAAGATGATGGATGGTCCATAGTTGGAGTCCTAGAGTAAGAACAATGCCAAGTGAAGCCCACAGCCAACCTTTGATGGACACGTAGTATGTGTGAGAAATAAATCTTTACAGCTTTAAACTTTTGAGATTTGGGGGTTGTTTGTTATCTTAGTAAACCCTAGCCTAACCCGACTGAGAAACTAGTTCTGTGTCTTTTAGGTTAGTCACTTAACCTCTGTGTGTTTCAGGCCCAGAGTCGATGAAATGGGAAAAATTAGCCATGATCATTGTAAGCATTAAGTAAGATAATGTGCATAGAGCACTGACACAGTCTAATAGTAAGATTTGACCAATACTAGTTTTTTTCTCCCTCTATCCTATTCCTATCTCATAACACACACACACACACACACATGCACACACACACACACACACACACACACACTTCCCTTTTTATCAAACGGTGAAGTAGATAACATCTGTTCTTGGTTCCTCTTCTGGATTTCTTTTCTCTATCCACTCCATCTTCCCTCCCCAGTGCCTTTCCATTTAAACTAGATGATAAAATTGGCATTTAAATCAAAATTATTTTCTCCCACACCCCTTCCATAGCCTATCTGCATCTAGTAGAGTGTATTCTTTTTTACCCCAAAGAAATGAATCTTTAGAATGGGATTTAAGGCAGTATGGACATTTAGTAATGAAGATAGTTGGGTTGGAGAATTCCTAATTCTCCAAAAATGATGTCCCTTGGACAACCACAGGTCCACTTCCTTCTGAAGGTAGACATGGTAGTGAGATGAGGACAGAAGGAAGGAGGTTAATGAGTTGACCTGTGAAGCGCGATGGACGAGCTTTTCCCTCCAGGGCTCACCAGCCTATTCTGAACAGGTATCAGGACTTCTTAGGAAATAACTAAAATGTTATCTAGGTACCTTCCAGTCCCACCTTCCTGCTTTAGGAATACATGCATGAAATTCTAATAAATTGTAAAAACTAGCATGACAATAAAGACAAAATATTTGGATCGAATAGCACATATGTCTTAGAGATTTCCTTATGGTTATAGTTGTCATAACCAATGCCTTCTTGATGCAATTACATGGAACATTAAACCTAACATTTATCCTTTTTCTATTAAGACTCCTTTGTCAACGATGGTACTTGGTTTTCATCTTTAAACTTTGGTTCTTTTTTTTTAAACAAAATAAATAACCCCAGTTCATACCATGGTTGTCTACAAAGTTTAATCACATATCATAGAATTTTTTTTCTAGCTTCAAACCAGATTAGGCCAAATATGAATATAACCACAAAGATAAGTAATTTAAAAATAGGAAATGCTATGGGGGCTGGCCTGGTGGCGTAGCAGTTGAGTTTGCATGCTCTGCTTTGGCAGCCTGGGGTTCGCAGGTTCGGATCCTGGGCGCGCGCGGACAGACGCGCCACTTGTCAGCCAAGCTGTGGTGGTGTCCCATATAAAGTAGAGGAAGATGGGCATGGATGTTAGCACAGGGCCAGTCTTCCTCACACACAAAAAAGAAATGCTAAAAAATAGGTGAGGGACATTTCAATTAAGTCACTGACCTGAAACATACACATAGTGTTGAGCAGTTCAGGAGCCAAAGATAGCAATGACCCAAACACCCTTTTCTTATAAGGAATTTAAGTGTTCCTCTAATTTATTTTATAAAAACTAGAAAGAAATCCACAAATCTATGGGGTTAAAGACAGATCTCTCAGCTTAACACAGGAGGGAACCCTGCACATTCACATCTAATTAAGTAAAAGTCATTTTTCAAAAGTTTAAGGCTGAAATTTTTGCAATTGGATCCAAAATTTTATTAGCAAACTCTAATGATTATCCTGATTGCAATTAATAAAAGCTCCCAAACAGGTCAACTCATTTAAGTGCTATCTGTAATCATTTGGATTTTAACATGATGGTTATTACTTATTACCCTGAAACCAAGCAGCGCAATGAGATATTGATTACTTTTAACCTTTAGATCCAAGGATTCAAGAAAGGTCAGAGGAGGGGAACACTCTTCCTTTCTTGGCTAGCAAAATTACAGCCTTCAGGAGAATTCAAATGATCCCCATTGGCCAAGTAGATCCAAGATTAGTTTATTCTCTGGACTGACAAGAAATGATGATGCTTTTAAAAATAACACCCAGTACATATTTAGTGAAGTGTCACATTTATATAACCAATGGCCTCAAGATGTGCTTCGCATCACAGCAAGAAGTCTCAAGCTGTTAACCCTTTACCGAGTTTTGTTTGTGGAAGCATCTTTGTTGGAATGAGATATTAAATGTAGTAGCTTTAATTGGAATAAATTCATCTCATTAAACTAAGTTCTCTCATAGGTTCCAAAAGCCTGAACACAATCATTGGCCACTAGTGTTTCTTTTGGTTTTCTTTTTCCATGACAACATTTAGAAATATTTTTCACATTTGTGCCACTGAAAAGCAATCAGTTCTAGGTAGGGTCCAGCAGAATTGTGGGGAAGGGAAACATAACTGTTATGTGTTAGATTAATTTGCAGAACACTTGGCATTATTATTGCCAAGTCGTCAAATTGTTCCAAGTTGTTCCGGAAGGTTGTTATTAATAGTATGTTTTCTGAGGAAAGTTCTGTCTACTTTTGGAACTGCATTTCTGTTGCCAAGGAAACTCCTTTAAGCACAGTTTTCTAGGAGCACACTGCTGCTTTTGTTTTCCAGTGTCCTATTCATATCATCTAAGTAAGCGTTTTACATGCTCCAGCCTTCAGTCTCAAATGTTGAAGTTTTAGCCCATTTAAGTTGCTTTTTCAAACATAGCTAATGCCTGCTATGATTGCCCTCCGCACCCCCCCTCCCACCATTTGAAGCCCTTCTCTCTCTCGCCTTCTTCCCACTCTCCCTCCAACATGCCCAACTCTTACTATTCAAACTTCATTTTTTTAAACAGTTGCATTAGGGGAGATAGTTTTCACAAGTTTTTGATAAATTAACTTCAATTTGAATAATAATTCCATAGGTTGTAGCATTAGTCCTTCAAGTGTTAATTATCTTTTCACTCTAAAATTAATGTAGTCATTTCCTACTGACTCCTCTACCCCATTTATTGAAGTGCTGAGGAAAACATGTCATTGAGTCCTGAGCCAGCCCTGTTGTTGTGATTAAGCGTGGTCACATGGCCCATCTCTGCCAAAAGGAGGGCCCTGAGAAAAGGTGACAAAGACAGTGATTTCCTGTCAGCAAAGAGTACGACAGGGCTGTCTAGAAGTGATGCAAATGAGGGGAACTTTCCCCATGGCTTGTTTGATCCACTCGAGGCCAGAGCAGGCCGGGCTGGGGAGAGAGGGAGCAGCACAACGCCAGGGAGGCAGCCCCGAGGGCCAACGCCCCTTCCGGACAGTAGCTAACCCGCCAGAGACAAAAACTGTTGGCGGGGCTTCCCCTCCTCGCCCCTCTGCACACAGAGCCAACTATTTCTTGGCATACTATTCTCTGAACATCCTTCTTTTTTCCCTTTTGAAAAAGTGATTTAAATAGGAATTATAAGCTCCTGCATAAACAGAGTTTCATATATTATTCAGAAACCATATCCATCTATTTTTTTCTTCTCCTAAACACTTTCAGGATGAGTTTTGCCCTCTCTCAAAAAGGAAAAGAAATATATACTCAAGTATTCATAGCAAATACTCATTCATCAAAGCTCAAATTAATATGACAGTTAATCTAAGCACTTTTTGAACTTTAATAAAAATGGAACAACAAATTCATTTCCCGATAGCAGTGGAGACAGCGCAGGTTTTCCCATTCTGATCACTTTAAAAATGACTAGATAATGTTATTTGAAATATTATAATGATTTTAAGCATATTCTTCTTATCTTAATGGAGTTTTAATCTAACACACAATTAAGCTCTACAATTAATCTACTGGGAAAGAGGTACAAATTATCATTAGGTTCTTGTGCCTGATGTATCTGGTACATTTTTACCCTAACTGCTTCAATAACTAGTAATTTGCTTCGTTTTGAACAATCAAGGTAGAGAATTTTGGTACTGAAATTCCAACATAAGGCCTAATTACCAGAATTTAAATTTTTGACGTCTACTTCTATTCTTTGCACCAACATGTGAAATTAGAAAAGAAAAAAATAAAGTTAATGGATTTTCTTCTGTTTTAAGCCTAGCTACTGTGACCTGGACTATGAACCAGTCTAGCATTACATTTTTAGGAGCTCAAGTTCAGTCGTAAACGTATCAAGCCACATCTGAAATTATTTAGATTAATCTGGTCCAGAACAAAATGAAAGAGGAAAATTGGAAAGGGTTGACATTTGTGAATTTACAAGATGTAGGGATAGTAATGATTAATCCATTTTCTATGATCAGTTCATAGCTATGACAACATCATTTTGGCATCAATAGTTATAAAACAATAAGTCAACTATGTTCCATTTTTCTTCTACACTTATTCTGCAGAATTTCTAATCCCATTCCATATGCGTTTCTTTCTAAAGTCATAATGCTTGTCTTTTAATACACACCCAAATTCTTTACAGTAACATTTTCTCCTTTAAAATTTACTCCTTTCTCTTATCTCTTATTCACTCATGATTTTAATTTACTTCTTTACTCTTTTTTGTGTGGTTAACTTTGTATTTACTAATTTCAACTGCTTTTCTTTCTCTTCAGAGCTTATATTTCTCTCTCACTTTATAATATCCTCTTCTTTTTCCAATATATAATATTGATGTCCTGTCTTATTTATTCCACCTGGCCAAACTATTGCCAAAAGGAGCCACCTTTTGGTGAGAGCTATGTTCAAAGTCTCTAAACATTACTTGGCAACAGTCAGAGAAAAATAATTAATTCACTTGTTAGAAGTATTCTGTTTAGAAATTTACCTGTAAGAAATGTTGTGGTTAGACATTTCTCTACCATACCATTTTAACCTCTTATATAAAAAATCCTAAAAGAAAATGTTTTCATATCTAAGTATCAAAATAAACTTAATTTCTTCCAAGGAAGTGTGATGTTTTTTCCTCAGGGAAAATGTAAATTTTGCAATTGAGCATATTTCCTTCTTTGCTTTCACTACCAGGAAACCCAGAATAAAATCTTGGGATCATCTTTAGGAACTGTGTAGGACCTTACAGTCTGTGTGCCTACATATTAACTCTTCTCACAGAAATAGACTCCAGTCTATGTATATTTTCCCCAGTTCTGATTTCTATTTATATTTTTAATATATTTTTATTATTTCCCTGTAAATTCTTATAAAAACCTCAAATCCATAGCAGAGTAAAAATGTGATTAATCTATTAAGTGAGAATAGTAGCATGTAAAATGAATGGTCCTTTTCCTTTTGCCCACAGGACAGGCTCTGTAGATGGCAGAGAACGGGCAGTGCTCTGTGGGGAGGGAAGGAGCCCCTGATAGAGCACACCCTCCCTGCACTCCAGGCAGCTGCGTCTGCGAAGGGCAGGACAGCAGCAACAGCAGCCGCCTGAGCGCCAGCTCTCCAATCATGGAGACGCTTCCAGGTCACTCGGTCTATAAAATTTATAGGATGAGGGAGGAGGTGTCCTGAGCTTCCCGGAGCCCAAGAATAATGCCACCTTTGATCCATAGAAATGAAAAAGTGGAGCTTTTCTTTTGCAAGTGGGTTTTAAATATTTCTCCATTAATAGTTAATGCACATGCAGACCAGCAGAGTGACAGTTCCCTGTGATTATGAATTCTGGCTTCGTAACTCTAGTCCAAATAGAAGCTGAACTTTCAAAATCACGATGGTTACTTTTGACAAATTAAATTGTCCTACTTAGGAAGGTGGGAGGAATGAAGAGAAAGAAAGTGAGTGGGAGCAAATTCTCCTTGATTCTCAGATTCTCGGACTGAGGAAGAAAAAACAAGAAAGGATTACGTTTGTATTTTCTACGCTGACGATACTGCTAATGTTTATTAGAAAATAGCTACAGAAGGTCCCCATTTGGAGGCTGGGCCAGACAGAGAAAGGGAAAGAAAGATACTGGCATTATGGCTCACCGTCTCAAAACAAAGAAGAAAGTATATTTAAGGGAGTGGTTAGATTTTAACAAGAATCAGATTGCTCTTAGGATCCTGCAGTTTAAAACTAATTAGAAAGAAAATAGTCTTAAATTTCTAACAATCTGAAAATAACAAGAAATGGTTTAAACAGAAAATCCACTTTACAGCCCATTGTAATATTAAGGTTCTAAATTATGTCAGGTTGTATCAATGTATTCTATGCCTGTTAAACCTAATTCTTTTCCTCTGTAAGTTCCTTGGGTATATTGCTGGTTTGGGGTAACCAAGATAGCATAACTGGTGCCCAATCAGGAGGTATGCTGAATGAACAGTTTGGGCTATTTATTGGTAGTTCCATATCTAGGAGTTAAGGCCAGATGATTTTCTAGAAGAGACCAGAATATAAAATAAACAGGTAAAGCCAGGAAGGTGGTATCTAATGTTGAAAATGCTAAAAAATCTTCACTCTCACTGGCTACCACCTTACTATATTTTCTTTAACCCAATGTTTCCAAATGTGGACTTTGGGGGATCAACCTAGGACTGTGCAATGCATGAATTGGGGCCTGGGCATGACTATCTATGCCAATAAAAGACTTGAATGAAGAAACTAGGAGAACAAAGGTTGTGAATTCTATGATATCAAGAATAATGACTGTGTCCTGGTCTACAGTTCCTGGGATTTTACCATCACTCAGCTGAAAGTCTCTCTTAAAAGTTTTACCTTCAGCATGATGTAATCTGTGCGGAGACAGAAGTATAATGATGTACATCTGAAATTTATACAATGTTATAAACCAGTGTTACTGTGATAAAAAAACAAGTTTCACCTTCATTCTTTTCATTAACCACGGATCAGGGGCTTCAGTCCCATTCTTCATTTTTTAACTCAACAACTGTTAGCTCAATATCAACTATGTAAGGTACCTTGCTTAACAATGTGTAGAATACAGGTGCAAGGCATATTTCTTGGTGTTATACAAGTGTTTTAAGAAATGGAAATGATGTAGATAGGTTGAGATGGATTGGAAATGCTGCGAAATGGGTTGAGTGTCCTGTTGAGTTGACACAATGACTGGGGAACATGAATAGTAAATGTCCTGTGGTGGAAGGGATAGTCCCACAAACTAACAACAAATTGTTTTGTCCCAAATGTCAATGGTGTCCTTGGTGAGAAATGCTAATAAAGCATTGGTATCTTTCAGGGCCAACAAATTTAAAGATTGAAGATGATTGAGGTAGTCTCAAATGATGCTGAAAGCCTAAGAAGGCCGGGGGACCAGTCAAAAAGCTTTTCTCCTTCTGGGTTCTCTCTGATCAACAGGCTCCAAACCACTCTCCCCCAAAGCATCAGTTTAGCTGGTTCCTGGAAAAGCAGATCAGAATAGAGAAATGGGACACTGAAAATGTTGACCTAACCTGAGAATCCCTGGGGATTCTTGGCAGAGACCTGAAATTAATTCTCCTCCATCAGTTTTTCTAATTCAGGAGCCACCCCAAGTTCTAAATGACACTTCAGTCAATATTTTTATGATTGCTTTGGAAGTTTCCAAACCTCTGGAACAATTTGGGGGCTTATATAAAGACAGAGACTCTACAAACCTGTAGCATTTGCCCATTGGCTTCTAACTCAATCTTTAATTTTGTTTATGAGCCAAATGCAAAGTTAGTGCTTATCTAATGAGCTTAGATATGTTGAGAACCTCAAAGCAGGAGGATGATGACAGGATATGAGTCACAAATGAAGAACCCCACTACAAAATGTTTGGAAAAATAGCATAATCCAGAAGTACTGAGTGGGTGGAATAATGGCCTCCAATATGCCAAAATGGGAATTCTCAAGCAGAGCACTTACAGGGAAACCACAAGAAAAAGAAGACTGCACTTTTGTTCAGTGATTTCCTATTAATTGTGATGTAAATTATATGGATGTGATTTTGACAAAGAATAGCACTGTTTCTGAAAAAAAATAGTGGTTTATGTGCAAAATACAAAATGCATCAACAAGAAAAGACATGTTATTTGGCATCATGAGTACAATAAAATCTGAGATAACATCTTAGGATTAGGCAACTTTTGTATTCTTTTTTCCTGTTTGGTTCGATTTTTAATGCTTAAGTCTTAGGAATAAAACAAATGTTTTTGTATCACTAAATTAACATAGATTTATAGGCTTTTTATATGGAATCCTTGATCCTGACATGAAATGGGAAATCACCTAGCTTTGGTTACATTAGGTTGAGATTGTTGCTCTAATATCTTATGCCAGAAGATATACTGGGTAGCTTTGTTGTTAATGTGGACAGCTATCCATACAGGAAACAGCTAACAAGATAGATTAGTGTTGAACAAAATTCTATAGGGAGTACAATATCACCATTTGCTGAGTCTCTGGGGAGTTTATATCTTCTCTTAACCAAGATAATTCCCAGGGGACACTAATTAAAGTCGACCAGACCCTTGAAAAGTACCAATAAACATCTCTCTTTAGAGGAGGTAAAAGCTAAAATAATAAATTAAGGAAAGGTAACTTAAAATGATAAAAATTGAAGAAGAAGGAAGACAACTTTTATCTGACCTTGAATGTACTTCTTATTCTATAAGAAATTTTAAAAAGCTAGAGGGTAGTTGTTTCTTGTCATTATACTGTTGCTGATTCTGTGGTTAGTTATTAATTTTATTTTTTATGATTCACAATCTGCTCTTTGAAATATGCCATATGCTCAAAGCAATTCAAGGATGACAACTGTCAGAATTACTCCAATAAAAATTGCCTAAATGAGGAAGATTTACTGCAGTCTGATATTTCAGTAGAAAGTCCCTCTACCCTCCCCAGCAGCTTTTTCAGACACTGTGAATTTTGCAACCATTTTTTCAGTCAAAATCACATGGCTGTTTTATAAGAACTTCTAAGACAATTTAAGCAGAATTGGTGGAACACACTAGGCCAAGGGTGAATTAGCAGACATGGAAAACAAGATAGATAGTTATTAGATGGATTGCCTGCAATCAATATGTGAGTTCCAAGCCAGTTTTCTTAAATCACACGCAAATGTATTGACTTAATATGACAACATCTGCTCTATGTATCACTAATAAACATTAAATTGGATGGGCCCTGGACCCTGGACGCAGCAAGCCAAACCTAAGGCAATTTTTTTTTTCTCTGGGAAGATCTGAGGGGCGGAGAGAATTCACATGAGTGCTCCAATCAAAACACATTTTGTTAAATGTTACCAGTCCATTTATCCTTCATTTTGTTTCAGTCTATTTATTAATGCAGTTTCATTTATTGCTATTCATCTTGAAGATAAATCTTTGTCCTTCTATAGAATTACACCAAATAGAATGTGATAAAGGGAACTTTCTTGCAATTATGATGTCGGTGCAGCCTGTCAGCACACAAGGGATGGAAATGAGTTTGGGGACAGGGAAGGGAATTCTAATAGACACCATGATACATACAATGAACGCAAAGATATCCTGAGAGAGAGAGAGACTTGTCAGGCTAATCAGATCTTCCACAGCAAGGTAAAGGCAAGAAGGGTAGCTCTAACCTTGTAAAGATGCTGCTGCTGCTCCTCTGACATCATCAGGTCGTGGCTGTCCATCACGAGGGACTCCATGTCAATCAGCCAATCCCAGAGCTCCTGATATTCTGAATCAAAGTCCAGAAGCCTGAAGATAAGGCACAAAATGTATTATGCATAAATACAGTGTAGTTGTTAAAATCTCATATTAGAATAATACATTCTTGAAAACCTATAATGTTACTAGGTGATACACAGAAAAAGAGAAGGGAAAAATTCTCTGTGTGGTTACACAGTGGGCAAAATAGGAACTTAAGTTTGTGACATAGCTATTTCTTAGATTTTGAAAACATAACATATAATTCTGATGCTCATACCTGAGACATATCATGGCTATTTCCATTTGCTAATCCTTTCTGAGTGCTTGCAGCAGTTGAACAAAATGACTCCTGCTATGTCCTTGAAAAAGAGCACTGTCATATTTAACAGACTGAGAAACGGAGGGTCAGTGCCTTGTGAAGGTTACATGGTCCAGAATTTTGGGTAAGCACAGCATCCTCAAAATTTGAACCCCTTTCTCTTCAACTAGATTTTCCATAGATATTGCATTCCAATACATTCATGACCAAGAATACAAATTTAACTAATTTCTCTACAATGATCACCATACATTATCATATCCAAAATATTATTTTCACTGGGAAATGACTCAATCATTTATCTGTCCCTCTGCTGTCTATCTGCCTATCTCTGCAAACACACATCCTACATTTATTGTCATGGATGAGTAGCCAGCATTTCAGCTTAGCACTCAGAGATAGGCTTGAGTGACTCGGGTAAGCCAGTGAGAACCAGGGGCAGATCCAGTATTAGACAGGTGTTCCCCACAGACATGTAGGAAACAAAGGTAAGGACAGGAAGTCAAAACAATGAATCTTTGAATAGCCAGCAATCATTAAAATTCAAAAGAGGATCACTATGGTTTTCAACAAAATAAATCATTAGAATAAGGAGCTTAAAAGGATTAATGTGATTCTCTATTGAAATCCTGGTGAATAAGTGAAGCCCAGATTCTTCTAAAACACTGTGATCAGAAAATGAAAGTGCAGGATGAGAAACTATGACTTTGTCCTTCCCCCAAAAATCACCCCCCTAAAAGGAATCCTAGAGTCTTGTCAAACTGTAACTGAACAAAACCCTATCAGTACTAACGAAGCGGGAGCCTCAGGTAGGAACGGGAGTTACCAAGTGAGCATCTCACTACTTTGTCACTGTCTCTATACATTAAACGACTGCTCTCTAAGAAAATGAACACCCACTTTTTCATAACTTACAATTTAATCTTAATAGATCTGTCAAAAAAAATTAAGGTGTGTCTGGCAATGGAGGAGACTAGATTTGTCTATTTTATTTTAATTACTTTACCATAATTATAAAGATCCTTGATTAGGACCATAAGCGCCCAAGGGCAAGGACTGTCACTGGCTAACACGCAGAATTGATTAATACATGTTTAACTGAATGCCGATAACAGGTGTAGTTGATGTAGCCAAAACCTTCCATAAGGCTACAGTGGCCTAGAGCAGTGCTTCTCAAACTTTAATGCGCATATGGCTGAGCCAGGGAACTGGTTGAAATGCAGGTAGTGACTCAGTAGTTCGAGGGGGGCCTGAGATTCTGCATTTCTAATGAGTGTTGGCAACTGGTGATGCTGCCAATCACGGACCTCACTTTGAGTAGCAAGGACTTCCAGCACACACGTGAAACCTGAAATAGTATCTCATTTCAAAATACTAAAAAACAAACAAAAACCACTGTAACAGGGACAAATAAAGCATCAGGCTTTCTTTACTAACTCTGTGAGTGACTGATAAGGAATGACTGATAAGCATTTGCTTATGTGACAAGTACAATCATTTAGAAATACCTCCTGAATTATGGTCATCATTTCTCTCTCCTCGCACCCTCCTACATTTTAACCATAAAGACAGGGGAAAGGTGGAATGCTACCCCCAAAATCAGGAGAGTTAGATCTAGGGGAATATTAAAAGCAAAGGGGAAAGGAAGAGAAAATCTTCCCCCTTCCATCTCGGTGGATTTGGGGAGTAAGAAGGAAATAAAGGCAAGAGGAGCAGATGCTCAGATGTGAGTCCTCTCCTCTCCTGGCCTAAGACCTAGAGGGGAGGCATGTGAGACAGGTTGAAGGGAAAGCCAAAAGCACAAGGACTTCACCTCCGTTTCCCTGCAGGAGGTCTGGGAGGAGACTGCCTTCAACAGTGTCCTCACAACACCCTGGAGAGGGCCTGCTATAGTCAGAGGGGGACTTTGGGCAGGCCTCCCTTTGCTACCCTGTTCTCTCATCCCCCCCTGAGGAGACTGCTCTCTCATCCCCCACTGAGGTTTCTGGGAGTTCAGCTGGTGAACTTGACAGAGATGTTGCCATGGCAACAGAAGCACAATGACCTCAGGGAGAGCCGGGGGGGGGGGCTCTGAAGCCAGACCTCAGAGAGTTGATCAGGCCAGCAAAGGCTGAGATGAGGCTCAGTCAGCCTAACCTAAGTCAGAAAATACCTCCTAACCAAGCCAAGAGACAACAACACAGTCACAGCCCTTTGTGGGGGGCAACCTCATGAAGTCCAGGGCAAGACCAATTTCAACGAACCCAGCCAGCCTGTACCTAAGAGCCATGGTAAGCCAGGGGACCTCGTTGCACCTCAGAATCACAAGGTCAAGTAAGCCCCCTATATGCTCAGATGCCATCTTGGACAAAAGGAGAGGAAAAGGAAATCTGACGAACAACATTTATCCCAAGAGGTTGTTCTCTAAAGAGAATGTTAATTTATTAAGAGGCTATAAGCTAAATTCTGATCTCAAAGCAAGGTTTTTTTCTTGCTTTACCAGGAAAGTATGTGTTTAGGATGTCTCGCAAAAATTATCAATCAGCAAGAGAAAACAAAGAAGCCCGTTTTCTTTTCCATATGTGTATGATAAAAACTTTGATTTTTATAAGGTTCCTCCCCTATGATAAAAACTTTGATTATGACCAAACAATTCAAGGGCAAAAGATGAATTTATCTTTGCATCCCTAATGCCCAGCATACTACCTGGTTAATGATGATGAATGAATGTAGATAATGAAACTAAAACTCTTTACTGGGCAAGAATGATTTCAGAAGAGCAGCATGTGACAGAGATAATAGTATCTCACCCTAAAAATGCCAATATCAGTGCAACCAGTGCAACATGGACAGGCTTCTTCACTCATTCTGAAGGTGGGATTTCCCCTTCAGTATATGATAATGGTACATTTGCTTCCTTACAATGATTATGTGCAGTAGATTCTCAATTAATGTGAGTTGTCTTCCCATTCCTTTCAGATACTCCTCTTTTCTATAGTGAAAATTAAAGATTTATGAGTGGATTTTAAATAAGTGAAAAATATATACAGGATGATAACATGTTCAGAACCATGAAATTTTTTCACTGGCTCTTACTATGCTTTTATATCCATTGAGCTGGTCCCTCTTATTATTCTCCTTACCAAGGAACTTAAAACAAAAGCCATTTCTTCTAGTTAAATGCACCTCAGGCTCCTTCTCAGATAGTCTACACTAGACACCTAGGTGGCGAATGAACCTAACTCAGATACTCACCCTTTCTTTAGTCTAGTCTATTTTCATCCTAGCTGAGAATATTTAGGCTTGAATTTGTTAGATACAGTAAATGCTTTGGTTCCATATTTTGTTTTATTAGTGTAGAACCAGCACCAGTGTTTTCCAAACAACAAATTCTCATAAGGTCCTCCTAATACTGAAGACAAAAACGTTTTTTTTTAAGCATTTGTGCCTGATTTCGGATTCTTGGCCATGTGTTAATTCACAGCTTAGAAAAGACCTGAGAGTTTTCCAAATTTATTGAAATCAAATATATAACTTTGTAGCAAATCAGGAATAAATTACTAGAACTTCTTTGTTGGTTCTTTTGAAAGCTTCTGAAATGACTACAATTTAATGTGCTCATTATTTCAGGAAAATTCTGAGGTAAGGAAGTAGTTTGCTTTCTTATGTATACATTACCTGCAAAGGTGTGCTAAGTGTTTTCCAAGTGATTTTATAAAAGACAATGTCTTCCAGGAAAAGTGCCAACTACTATACAGGAAAACAGAGAAGATCATAGATGAGGGAATTTATCAAGAGTAGTACAGAATAGTTAGCAGCTTTATATCCCTTTGAAGAATATGTTGATTCTATCAGCTAACTTTGGACCCACGTTCCTGTCTTGAATTCCTGGTGAAAAATGCCCTAGTCTCTCTTTTTAGAAGCCAGAGAGAGGTGACTGAAATTGTGGTATCTCAAAATCTTATAAGGGATAAGAGTACAGCAACTACTTTTTGGAGGGATTTTCCTCATAAAATTTTCTTTGTAATTGTGCTTGGGCATATGTCAACTCATTCACTCAAATATGTAATCTCTGAGATGT
The DNA here is from genome assembly GCA_031878705.1 of Tapirus indicus. Taxonomy (NCBI): domain Eukaryota; kingdom Metazoa; phylum Chordata; class Mammalia; order Perissodactyla; family Tapiridae; genus Tapirus; species Tapirus indicus. The sequence goes on from CM062918.1 coordinate 15,801,398, forward strand.
TAAAAAGCCTCAAAGCATACCTTTTCGGTACTCTATGAATATGTTATACTCTCTATGAAAAGGTTACAAAGCAAACTCATATATACTATGAAAGCGTTATAAAGCAAACATATCACCAAAATGGTATTCTTTTAGATAGTTTTCCTTTAAATTGATCTTAATACCTGATCTTAAATGGGTTCACAATGAAAGAGGTGGGCATTCTGTCGTAGGTATAATATTCTCATTTTAGGAGGTTTAAAAGCTTAATCATGTTATGAGGAGAAAAAGTCTTCTAATCAAAGTCAGTTTTTGTTAGACAAATACGGAATTATAATGTATTTATTTCATAGTCCAATAATCTAATAGAGACAAAGACAAGGCCATGGAGAAATAAATGTGCAGTTTCTTCTTGAGTATTTATTTCTAAGTTTTGGTTAACTACTATGCGTCATTGTCCAAAGCATTTCCCAATGTCTTGTCCACTATTTTACTCTGCCTTTCCAAGGTTAAAAAAAGATTCCACAGTCTTTCACCACAAAATAAAATACTAACAAGCTTATTTAGTGTCATTTTTCTGCAGATTGGATAGCAATATATTATTCGTGAAGTTGGCATAGTTTAAGAAATAATCCTTCCTCTAAACCGTGATGGGAGTTATGTTTGACTAGCTAAGTGTTTGAATACATAAATGCATTCAGCCTTTGGTATTTAAAGTGAGCATCATTAACTCAACATTTCAACTTAAACTTTGCTTAAAAGATAAAGTTTCACCCAGGTGAAATCAATGGGAGGTGTGTGTGAATATATGAGGTTTCAGCTTGGCCCACTAAGGAATTCTGATTAAAACAGACAACCAGATGAAGAAATCATCAAAAGAGAGCAATTGTTGGTTGAAGAAACATTCTGGCAGTTTTTCTACCTAAAGCTGAGTAACACATATTTTGGAGCCTTCAAGAATCCATCTTTCGTATGCTTAATAGTTCATTTCACACCAACACATTCAAAAACACGAGACCAGTTCCTGAAATACCAGCCTGTCTATACTGGGACTTCTATTAAATGATCCAATTTTCCTAGCTTCTTTAGCATATTGATTCTTTCCCCAAATATTCACTAAGTGTTCACTGTTCACATTATTTGCTCCAGGAAGTTTGCCTCTGGTTTTCAAAAAAAGACACTAAAGGGAGTGGTAACAAAGTCTTGTAAAAATATGGTTTAAGAATTTTACTGAAGTAAAATACTCATTATGGATCAGAATTTCCCATCATCCTTTACACCATGTGGCATGTAAGCACAGAAGGGAGACACAACAGTGGCACCTAGCCCAATCATAATGTCATTAAAGAATAAAATGTAGCTTTCCAGACGTGGAATCTGATATGCACTGTTGTATGTAGAATCCCTTTCCACTCTAAACATATTAAAGTGTGGACATTAATTTACTATTTTGAATGAAAATTCATGAGCTACTTCCTCATGAGAAAAGCAGCCTGCCTGTGCCATTAATAAATAAAAAGGAATATGGAGTTCTTTCCGGGAGTAATTTTCTCAATTCTCATATATACCCACGTACACGTGAAAATGTCTAAGAAAAATAAAATCAACCCTACAAATTTGTTAACGACTGTCCCCACCTTCTCATGGACCCATGCACCATCTGTCCGTAAAGCCATAAAGCAAAAAATTTTTAACTTCCGAAATTAGCCATAAAATTAGAAATATCAATGTAGATTGCTGGAGGTACTTAGAAGATTCTGTTAGACTGTCAGGAAGTCAAACCCTCGTCTAAATTTCCAGTCAAGGAGTTGGAAAACATTCTGAAGAATTTAGAATCAGTAGTGATTCTAACACAAATGGGGGAATGGCACTTCAGAAGAAAAAGCAAGACATGGTGCTGTTTAAAAGAACTCAAAATGGGGCTGGCCTAGTGGCATAGTGGTTAAGTTTGTGCACTCTGCTTCAGTGACCCAGAGTTCGTGGGTCTGGATCCTGGGTGTGGACCTACACACCGCTCATCAAGCCATGCTGTGGCGGCATCACATATACAAAATAGAGGATGATTGGTGTGGACGTTAACTCAGGGACAATCTTCCTCAAGCAAAAAGAGGAAGATTAGCAACAGATGTTAGCTCAGGGCCAATCTGCCTCACCAAATAATAATAATAATAATAATAATAATAACTCAAAATGGATTAAAGACTTAAATGTAAGACCTGAAATCATAAAACTCCTATAAGAAAACATAGGAGTACGCTCTTTGACATTGGTCCTAGCAATATCTTTTTGGATATGACTCCTCAGGCAAGGGAAATAAAAGTGAAAATAAACAAATGGGACTACATCAAACTAAAAAGCTTCTGCACAGCAAAGGAACCCATCAGCAAAAAGAAAAGACATCAGCAAAATGAAAATATCTTCTCCAATTGGAAGCAGATATTTGCAAGTCATATATCCAGTAAAGGGTAATATCAAAAATATATAAAGAACTCATACAACTCAGCAATCAAAAAACAAACAATCCAATTAAAAAATGAGCAGAGGATCTGAATAGACATTTTTCCAAAGAAGACATACAGATGGCCAACAGGCACATGAAAAGATGCTCAACATCAATAATCATCAGGGAAATGCAAATCAAAACCACAATGAGATATGACCTCATGCCCATTAGAATGGCTATTATTAAAAAGACAAGAAATAACAAATGTTGGAGAGGATGTGGAGAAAAGGGAACTCTTATGCACTGTTGGTGGGAATGTAAACTGGTGTAGCCACTATGAAAAACAGTATGGAGATTCCTCAAAAAATTAAGAATAGAACTACCATATGATCCAGGTATTCCACTTCTGGGTATTTAGCCAAAGAATACAAAAACACTAATTTGAAAAGATCTATGCACCCCTATGTTCATTGCAGCCTTATTCACAATAGCCAAGACGTGGAAACAACCTAAGTGCCCATCAGCGAATGAATGGGTAAAGAAGTGGTATGTATGTACAATGGAATACTCATCAGCCAAAGAAAAGATGAAATCTTGCCATTTGTGACAACATGGATGGACCTTGAGGGTATTATGCTAAATGAAATAAGTCAGATGGAGAAAGATAAATACCATATGATTTCACTCATATGTGGAATATGAAAAAACAAATGAACAAAAATCAACTCATAGAAGCAGACAACAGATTGGTGGTTACCAGAGGGGAAAGGGGTTGGGGAAGGGCAAAATGGTTAAAGGGGGTCAATTATATGGTGATGGATGGAAACTAGCCTTTTGGTGGAGAGAACAGTATAGTATATACAGATGTTGAATTATAATGTTGTACACCTCAAACCTATACAATGTTATAAACCAATGTTACCTCAATAAAAAAGAGAGAGAGAGAATGTTGTTTAAAATTTAAAAAAAAAAAAAAAAACCAATAAACCTTCCTATGTCATTATCTGTGTGATAGAGGGGACTGGTTCCAGACCTGCTACTGGCACACTGGGGTGGGCTAGGCAGCCCACCATTTTGTGAAAAGACTACCCCACCCTAGGCCTCACTGGTTTTCAAAGATTTAATAGGCAATAGGGAACATTTACCCTCAGGGTTAGGCAGGAGGTAAATAACCTGGAAATAACTCTCTGCCATCCAACCCCTAACAAAAGCCTGTCTGCAGAATTAATACGGAGAGCTCCCCCAGGGAGGCTTGTCCACCTCCTCCATCAAGGCTGACCCTGCCTTGAGTGCTATGCTCAGCGACAAGGTTTTAGTTACCTGTAGAACTGCTCTGACTGAATTATGCTTTGACATCACTTTTGCAGCCTACCCCAAAAAACTGCCTTGGGAAATTGGTTTCTTTTAGAGGGATGTAGTATCACAGATGCCTGTCTTCTCCTTAAAGAACCACAGGAGAAACTCCTTTCAGGTCTCAATGGCATAAGAAGCTGTGTTTCCCCCGAAACATGTTATTTTAAATCTTAGGACACTATGAACTTTCGGACAGATGAGATTTCACTCTTTCCTTCAGGTGTGGAAAGCTTAGGGCCAAACCATAGCCCTTCTTGAGGACGTGCATAGAATATGCATTTGTTTGTTTTCTCACACATATTTTACTTTTGCCTAACTTACTTCAACCAAATATTTATTCTATTTTATTGTAAATATTTTTGTAAGTTGACTCAAATCCTTTGTGAAGGAATTGGGGGAGTGGATAAAGGAATAAATTTTAAAGAAAGGAGTTAAGCTCTGCACATTAAAATGAGGTAGATTAGATTTGTCTTGGGTGACCTCTCATTGTCCCTGTTAGCACCTCTCTGTCCCTCTTCAGGGGGCCCCATCAACTCTCCAAAGCAGTACAGAAACTAAGATGGAAGGGAGATATATATATCTTTATTAGTTGACTTGACTGTTAACTTTGAGGTAATGCTTCCTCAGAAAGTACGTTCTACCTCTCTGGTGTACCCTTTGTTGGCTCCTGGCGTGGATGGCATTAGATCACTGAAGTAGAAGACTGTCTAGGTCTAAAACTGGTTTAATGTATTTGCATATTAAAAGAGAATAACATGACCCCATTTAATGCATTTCGACTGGTGAGATTTTTTTTTAGCCCAGAAAGACCTATTTTAATAATCACACAGTACCCAGAATATCAGTTATCCAGAAGGTACCCAGGCTCTTTTTGCTCCTTTCCACCGCATGCTGCACTGTGATCTTGCTATTTAACAACACAGAGCACAAGGGAAGGAGCAAAAAGGACCTGAGGGGAACACCGAAGCTATTCATTAGACTGGGACAGGGCAAGAAAGGAGAAATGCGTGGTGGAAATAAGGCTTCTTTGGGTTGTTTGGTGTTTTATCTGCAAGTGTGTTCTCAACTCTGGCACATATAAGAGACACGTGTGTACCAAAAAGAGAACATTTTATGTAGCAATGTTCCAAAAACACCCATTGAGCAGAAATTCAAAATGGTCATTGTGTGAGAGAGAGAGAAGATGAGCGAGCATGAAAGGTCGTCTAACTGCACAGAGATACCTTTGGCCTATTGCTCAACAGAAAACCAGAAAGATCACCCTACAGCAGGGCAATCCGGGGTGATTATACCCCTTCTCAGCAGGTTAAAGTCATTCAGTGTATCTTATTGCTTAACTAATTTAGAGAATCAAATTTGATCTTTAATCAAGCAATGTTTTAAATAGTGACTTATTTGTTTTCGTTTGTCAATATCATTTCTCTTTGGGGCTGCTTTATATAAATTTAGGTGTGTGTGTTTTCACACGAATAGAGAGATGCTTCTTTTCCTAAAGGAAAATGAACTCATTTTTCCTGCCAAACTTTTAAGCTTTTGTCTATTTAAAGTTCATTTAGTTCAGCCTGTTGTGCTTGGGAATAACCTACATATACTGTTTGTATTTGGGAGTAAAATTTACGCTGAAACCTTACATGATGAGGAGTGAATTACTCCCATATTCTTAGATACAGGGCAAAAGGCTTGCCTACGTCTCCATCTGTAGACATTGCCCAAATTCCTCCACAGCCAGAGGAAGCCTGGCATATGGCTGATGAGACTGAGGTATCTCCTAGAACTTCACCTCAAGAGCAGAAGTCCCTAAGAACTCCCTTGGGATTCCCTCCTGATCCCAGGAATCAGAGTCAAAAAACATCTCCAGTCCCTTCTGCTTCAATAACATCAAATTATTATTTACAGTAACCCCCAACACACACAGACACACACCCTACACAGTTACTGTCTTGTGGCTGAAACCCTCAGCCTCCCTCTCCCCAACCTTTCTCTAATGGCTAATATCTACGCATCTTTTGAGGTAGCTTCAGATGTTCCCTCCTCTCATAAACTTCCCTGACCCCTTCTGGCCAGGCTGGATTAGGCAGGCCTCCTAGGTACCTCCATAATACTCTCTACCATGAATTTTGCCCGTTGTTTCATAAGGATGTGTCTGAGTGTCTGTGTCTTTCTCCTTCACTAGACTGAGGGCTGTGGAGATTAAATTTTATGTATCTTTTTCATTCCCAGCAACTCACAGAACTCCCCGCAACACAGTAGGTGCTCAATGCATATTTCATAACTGACTTTTCACATATCTACTACATTCCAGGTATTTTAGACATTGTCTTATCAATTATTATATTTCTGTACTGTAAAAAGTATGTGAAGTAGACTGGGATAACTATTCCCGTTTTACAGACTGAGATATTGCATCCTGAGGAGACTAAGTGTCCCAATCAAGGTCACATAGCTAAAAGATAGTAGAGTGCCAACTTAAATTCGGGTCTTTAATTTTTAATCAAGTATGCTCTCTCTCCTCCTTTAAGAATGCATGACTACCCCTAGAGATAAATATCATTTGTGTAGTTGGGGGCAATCTGAGCAGACCTAGTGCATTCTAATACCTATGCTCAGCAGCTTTTACCCGCAGCTTTGAGACAGAAAATAATAGTCCACTGTAGTCCTCAACTCCCGCCAATCAAGATACCACCTGGACTTCTCAATGATGTAGTTTTAATTTTGGAAGACTTGTACAACACAGCAGGAAAGATTCTAACTGAAATCTGTTTCTATTATCCATACTATTGAAAATAAGCATTCTTAAAGATAATGTTATGTCCACCGGGGAGGGGGGATAGACTACCACAAGGTAATCTCCTATCTCTCTCAGCCTCTGCTACCCCGTAGTCACTACATCGTCCTTGTTGATGCTTGAGGAACCCAAAACATTCCTGAGCTCCAGACCTGCTTCCTGGGCATTTCCACTGAGATGTTTCACAGACCATAAAAAGAACCATGTCCCAAATACTCAGCTTCTTTCCCTCACCCTGCTCCTCCCCTGCATTCCCCACTTCAGTGAATGACATGTCCATCGGCCAGAGTGCACAAGCCTGAAGCATGGAGGTCCATTCTTAAATCCCTCCTACCTTGATGCCCACCCCACCACTAGGTGGCCGGATCCTGTCTCCAACTTCCTTCTTCCAGTCTCCATTGCTGCTGTCTCAGTTCAGGCCCCACCTATTCTCACTTGGATGACTGGAAGAGCCTCTTAACTGAGCACTGTCTAGTCTTGCCCATGCCAGTCTACTCTCCACATTGCTGCCAGAATATTGTTTCAAAACCACCAATCTAGTCATGCTGGACGTTCTTTACTGGTTCTAGCTGTTTGTACACACTGCCTCCTCTGTAGGAATTGCTTTCGTTGTCACTTCGGACCCTGGGCCATCCTCTGTGATACTTCTGGAAGGCGTTCCTGATTTACATACACCCGCCACCCTTTGTGTCCCACTGCCTCTACATCCCCAGTGCCTAGTACAGCCTGCACTTAATAGTTGCTCAATAAATAATACATACTGAATGACACCAAAATCATTTGAATCCAAATCCTCCTATTTTCTTTCTCCTCCTTGAGCCAGCAACTGGAACATCAGGGTGGCTCCTTTCTCTCCTTCATTTCCCTCATCTGATGGGTCACCGAGGTTTATTGATTCTTCTTTTTGGCTTTAGTCTCCAATCCAGTCTCCACATTCTCCATTAATTTCTAACCTAAAATCTCCAATGACCAAAGTAGTGTTTCTCAAACCACAGCATCAGCATCATCTGGAGGGCTTGTTAAACAGATTGCTGGTCCACACCCCCAGATTGTCCAATTTAGTAGATCTGGAGTGGGACCCAGAATTGGCATTTCTAACAAATTTCCAGGAGATGCTGATGCTGCTGGTCCAGAGACCACACTTTGAGAACCACTAGAGCAACGGTTCTCAACTGGAAGTGGGCAATAGAATATGATCATATCTTGGCCCAGTCCTACCCAGTGAATCAGAATTTTTAGTGGGGTGGGGTGGACAGGCATTTTTCAGCTTAAAAGCTCCACAGGTGATCCTGATGCACTATCCTGGTTAAGAACCATGAAGTCAGTGATTAACTCCAGGATCTGGACTTCCCTTTCTTCCCAAGCTTTACTTTTCACACTCTCTCCAACTCTCCAACTCTCTCTTCCACTCTGCTCTCCAGTCACATGGAAAGGCAGGCAGGCTGATGATTCCAGACCTTTGCTCCCTCTCTCTGAGCCCCAGATCAGTTTTAGTTATTCGTTTATGCATCCATTCACTCACTGAGCACCTAGCACGTACCAGCATGCAGGACAAAGTGTGGTGAAGGTGACAGACGCAGCCCTGACTCATGGAGCCCACCTCATTTGCTGTGAGCTCCCCTAGCACCCTCTGCTTCCCCTTCTTTCTCATTACACAGGCAAATACTGGCTTAATGCCACACTCTCTTGCTAGACTGTAAATTTCATGAAGGCAGGGACTGTGCTCTGTCTTTGTAGGTACTCAGTAAATGTTTGTTCAGATTAAACTGAAAATCTCTTCCCTGGCCTAGCCTTCTTTCAAAGATCATCTCCAGAGTCCTCTCTCTCTGCTGTCTTTCCTGACCTGCTGCAACTCCCCCCGCCACAATCAGAATTGAGCTCTGCCTTCCATGAGCCTCCCTCCCTCCCTGACGAAGATTTCTAACTCAGCCCTTATGATCCTTTATTCCACATAGTTTACAGATCTGGCTCCCCCTTCCGAACTATGGGACTCTTAAGGGCAGGGGCCGTTGCATTTTTGCCTTTTAATCTCTGCACTTCATAGAGGTGGTACTTAATAATATTTGTCAAATTAATGCATAAAGTCAACTTTGTTTTCACTTAAGCCTACTTTGCAATGTTTTTGCCCAAACTTCCTTGTGGCTTTAATGAAATCTCCTTAAGACTCTTCTCGTTTCTTCATAGTAGGAAGACACCATAATTTAAATTTCATACGGTACGGAATAGGCACAACATGGGATTTAGGGGAAAAAATGTTTATCAAGGGTCCAAATGGAATCCTCAGAGAGAAGGCAAAGGGTAACTGTGTAGAGGGTCTACCACTTTCTGACCCGGGGTTCTGAGCTGACGTCTTAGCTCCACCTTAAACCATCATCCCAGACAAGCCAGTCACCCAGCCTCTTTGCCTCTCAGTTCTACCACTTATAAATGGAACAAAAGACATGGTTTGTAACCCACACTAAGTCCTGACAGCAAGTAGGATGCTACCTAATGAACTGAACAACATCTTTGAAATTCAAAATGAAATCAGACAATCTTGCGACAAAAGAGGTGCTGGAAAAAGAGATGGTTACACTTCACAAAATATACAAAATGCGAATGTTCTTGACAAACTCTCCTCAGAGCATCATGCCATGCACGTAGTAGGCCTTCAATGAATATTTACTGGAAGAAAGAAACAAAACAGTCTATAAGTGCTTTCATTTCAATCAGCAGGAGTTGAAAAGCACCAACCTGCTCCCGCTGAGAATCACCAGTGACTCACACATTGTGTGTCCCTCCAGGAAGCCATGGTTTCCCACTTTGTGATGCCAGAGCCACTTAAGCCAGGGCCAAATGTCTCCCATAGGTGAACACACTCCGTTAGTAGAGCTCACACGGCCCCACATACTTTAGGGAGAATCTTCCCACTATACATATTGGTGACTGCTAAACACGCAGTTCACAGTTGTATTTAAGCTGTGATATATTACCTTGATACACACCTTTCCGTCAAGTCAGAGAGGTTATAAATTCATTTCTAAATGATATTTTGGTTATGTAAAATTCTTACAAATATGAGATCACCATTCTGTCTAGCAGCTGAGTCTTCCCTGGAGTAGTCTTATACATTTTTCAACTACATATTCTTCTCAGCATGCATGTAGGCATGGGGAGAAAATAAAAATATATGAATTGTATCACCAGATTAATTTTCTCTTTGGTAGACTGGATATCTGCATATGGAATGAAGACACTAGAAAGCCCACACTATTCCCACAATTGCTTATTGGAAACCATGCTCATTCTATGTAAGAAAAGCAACACTTAATGAAGTTTATGTATCACGGGAGCAGATAATTTTACAAGGCTATGTTCTTAAGTCTTCAGAATTAAGGATTTGACTGTGGGAGCAAAAAGTCTTGGGGGCAGGACACCCCAGATAACCTCACCCACATGCATTTCTCACACAATGCTTTTCTGTATGTAAACAGAAAATAGAAAGGAGTATATGGGTTTTGTCCTTAGTATTAAATAGCTGCCTTTTCTTCAGCACACTCTTAAATTTCTGCACAATGCACAGCCTTCAGCACCCCAAGGAGCACAAACAAAGGATATCAGGCAAGTTCACCTACTCCCACTTCACAGAACAATGCATGTTGTTAACTAAGCAATTCCCAGGGCAGATTTATGATTTGTGGAGCCCAGAGTAAGTACTCAGGTTGGGTCCTTGGAATCTGAGGTCAGAAGCACGTGGTGCCTGCTCAATCCCCAGGGCTTTTAGAAAACATGAAAATGTGACCTAAAGTTTGTGCCTGCATGTACTCCAGAGACTATTTAGGCATTTAGAGAAATTAAAGCACATTAAGGCCTCAGAATAGCTTATTGTTCATGCTCCAAGATTTAACCTTTTCTTTCTTATTTGCTGCTACGCTTTTGCTCTTGTGAATAAATGTCTACTCAATCGTATAAGATGAATCAAATATATACGTAACACGTCTATGTATAAAAAAAATCCTGATAGAGCAACAAATTTTATACATGGGTAAATTTGAAATTTTGAAAAGTCCTTTCCCATTTCCTAAACAGAATGACCTGACCCTTTTCCTGTATTCTTAGACCCTGGGTTATACCACAAGACAGAATTTGTAATCTGTGTACTTAATTTATCCCAATAATTTGTATGAGAATTTTAAGTCCAGTCAGAATTACAAGCACTTAAAAGATAAATGCAAACAAGTGCATGAAAAGACTTCTTTCCTCCTGCCTTTTCAGGGAATATTTTGGCTAGAGTTACACTCCATAGGTTTATATGATGCTATTAACATGTAACAGAACTTAGGAACAGTTTCTCCCCCTTGTTGTCTGGCTCAAGTATAAAAATGAAAGAGGTTACTCCTTCCACTTTTATAAGTGTCATTATTATCAAGTCATTAAAACTATGAAATAATTAAATTTCATTACTATTCTTTTACTCTTTAATAATCACCTACTAAATGTTAGAATTGAGCCAGAAAAGACTAATATATATATTTATACATGTATATATACAATTTCTAAAATAACTACTACACACACACACAATGTTTGCATAACTTTAAAGTCATTTGCAAATATTTGAATGCATGACTTAACTGTTCAATAGTATGGATAGTTAGTATAGTATAAACACAGCCATATGTCTCAGGCTGAATGAAATTGTTGATGGGTCACTGAAGTTGCTGGGTCCTTTCACATACCACAGGCAATCAAGTGCTAGTCTATTATTCCAGTTGACTTTATGTGCACCTAACCGGTTAGCCCATGGTCTCTAAACAATTATTAAATATCTACATTTTTCAGGAAAATTACATTCTACCAAGTTTCCAATGAGGTTCTGGTGTTTAAAAGTTTCTTAAATAGACTTTAAAATAAATGGTGAAGTTTAAAAAGGGGGAAATACACTGAAAAAAAAATTCATAAAGAAGAAAGACCAATACTATAGGCACAATGTCGTCACAAAAACACCTGCAAAATAACAAGGCTGTTTTGAAAAAAATAATAATGAAGTTAGGAAGTTCTGGGTTAGATGACAGAGGCTGATAAAATCCACAGTCTTCAATTCTGGCACGAATGGAAAAGAACATAAATGCCTAGTCTATTGAGCTTCTCCTTGTCTGTTAGCTAGGGAGGAAATGACTGCCTAACACCTACCCGTGGAACATCATTGAAAAAGTAGAGATTAGTAAGAATAAAACAACAAAAAGAATAGTTCCCTACCCATTGCCTCCCACTGAATGAACTTTTGACATATCAGCAAACTCTTCTTTTCTCTTGCTGCTGCTGGTGTACTGCTCGCTGTACAGCTTGAGGGACATCTGCTCAACAGCATCTCTTTGTGCTTCCAGGTAGCATAGTTGAACCTCAGCCTGGAGAGAGAAACAAAGAGGAACTGCTGTTTTAATCCAGAAGGAATGCATTTCAAGTGAGGTGTAACAACTCAAAGAATGAGAATTGTTCACATCATTATACCCCTCCTTTTCGGGTTGGATTTAATGGGATCAGCTGGGCATATTACAGAATTATATTTTAGATCTGATTCTTATAAGTTCTTCCTTAAAATATGACCTGAATAAATGAACTCTCAGAAGACACAGTAAATATCACAAAATATCCCTGAGATCATAATACTGTATGATAAGACTTTACATAAAAATTCTGTGAAATTCCTTAATAATATTCTTCCTCATATTGCCACATTGTAACATTTATTTTTTTAAAGATCCCCCTCCAATCCACACGTTTGCATGGACACTTATTCTGAACATTTCCCCTTCTCTTCCCTGAGGAGAATAAAAAAGCCTAGCACTAATTCTAAGATCTCTTCTATAGTGACAACAGACTTCCTTTATTACATTTTTTTCCGTTCTCTGTATTATTGTCTTAATAATTTTAACATAGAGGGAATACTGATTTTGCTTACATGCAGGTTTGAATTATTAAATCTTTCATAGTTACTCGGGGCTCACTGTAGCGAAGGAGAGATAGTAAGTTCACCATGCTGTTTTCTATCAAACCAAGGCCAAAAGAATGCTGAATAATATTTGGCATGGAAATGTACTGAATAGATGCTTTATTTATTGCAGCTGTTGTGATCCCTGTGGCTTTAGGGTTCCCCAGAACACCAGATGAGAACGAAATGAAGTCTTCCTGGTGGGATGCTTGCCCATGGTAAAGGGGAGGAGGCGTTGCTGAGTTCACGTGCACTGTGGACCAAAGGAACTCATTCTTATTTCCTCTTGGCGCACTTCATTAAATCCAAGCATATCCATTAACATTTCTGATAAAACTTAAAACTGCCACCATTAACACTTCTGATAAGCCTTAAAACTGCTACTTCTTTATAATTTAATTACATATTCTCCTAAGAAAAACAGTTCTGGGTCAGCCGTTGGGTAGTTGCCAGAATTCTGTAACATGTAAGAAAAGTCGAGTCAGACATGACCTACTCTTCGTGTCCAGAGACAACCAAGGCCTTTGCCTTTGGTCTCCAGTTTTATAGACTCGACCTTGGAAAAAAAGAGTCAGAGTTCTAAAGTGGCAGCTATTTAAAAGGGCAAATCGGGACTCTGTAAAGGAAATGGGTAGCTTATGAAATGTAAGATCTGAAACCGTTCTAGAGTTTCTGTGTTGTCACTTTACACAAGCAGGTATTATGAACATTCTAGATTGCTGAGGAAGAACTTTAAAAAAATGCTAAAATTATTATATTCATATAATTGGAGTTTCAGAAATCAATTAAAAACTGCAATCTATGTATTGGTTCATGTGACCTTTTCTTGCTCAAATGAATTGGCTTGAATAAGAATAGACTCAACTGGATTAAGCATTATGTCAAACACTTAAATGAAGGATAATGTTACATGGAGCATATTCAGTTGGGGGGGAAGGGGTATGGCTGGTGGGGAGGCACAAAGGAAATGCTAGATGTGGTGTTATTTAGCATTTTTATTAATGATGTGAAAGAGGAGATATAAAGCATGTTAATGGCAATATAGAAGAGTCCCAACCAAAAGGTTTGCAGATATCATAGAATTTGGAGAAATAAGATCTGCTGACCTAAGAATATTTTTTTAATGGGAGGAGGTGTGAAACTGAATATAGGGAGTCAATGGTTAGAAAAAACAACAGAACATATCTTTCAAAAGAGCATACAATATTCTTATGTGATTAAATATGAGATGAGCGAGAGATATTGAACACCAGTCAAAGAACTTAAAAGCAACAATCCTCCCAAACGCCACGCTCCCACTCCTCCCCTTCTCAAAGCTATAGGGATAAAGGGGAGGTCATCTCACACCAAGTATTCTATTGGAAACCCCATTAGAATAATGCGTCTGCACCATTAGGTGATCCCTAGAGGTTCCCATTAGTTTTAACCATCCTAAAGTAACAAGCTGGACCACTGCTTGTTCTGGGTAATGATCTCACAAATGTGCACCACTGGTCACAAAAAGGAGCATAAAGAGGGAGGTAGACTTAATAAGGACTCATCACTACCATGGACAAATAATTGGACTTCATCCCTTTGAGATCCCAGGCGATTTCTGTACAAAAGGGAACACCTCACTTATGAATAGGGATACATGGAAAGGAGTTTAGAAAACAAGGCTGAGAGCAACTTGAAAGATAATTAGTCACCTTACGAAAATGAATGCAATGTTGTAATCTAAGACTTTTATTGCATGATATCTCACAAGCATTTGATATAGGAAACTTTGCTGCACTAACAAGGAGATGAATTAGATGGCCCAGGTCTTTCCTATCCATCTCTATCTCTGTTTTCAGTGATTCATTTCTAAATATGATTATAAAAATAGACCCAAAGTAGCTCCATCTGCTAAGGTTGAATGGCTTTGCCAGTCTAAATCTCTCTACAGACTGTCTTAACTTTTTCTCATACTACATCTTAGTCCAATTTAAAATTTTAGGAAGATTTGAAGAAAATACAGTTCTTAAGAAAATAGTAACACTGAATCTCTAATTCAAAGAATTTTATTTATTAGCCCCCATAATAAGAGTGGATACTTTCAAAAATGACTATATTTTACAAATGGAAATTTAGCCTGATTAAATAATATTACTGATGTGGAATCAATGGGATTTGGCACCTTGCTCATTAAGGAAAACAAAAAGGAACAAGAGGGAACAGACTCAATGACAGATTCACCTCTGACTTGCTGGTTGCTGAGAGGTTCCTGGTGCCATCATTGGGAGTAGGAGTATAAAAAGAGCAACATGAGTGGATGGAACAAATGAACTGGATTTGAGTCTTTTGATTTGAGGTACTGATGGGAAACCCAGAATGAGAAGTTCAGCAAGCAAGAGGAAATATGAAGACTGAAGTACAAACCTAGAGGCAATGGTTGACATTAGGAGAAATGAGAATGCCATGGGAGAGAGTGTACGATGAGAAGAGAAAAAGGATCAATTCTCACTTATTCTAGTCTAGGCTTGCATTACCCCTTGGCTGACCTAATAATGTCACGGATTCTCAATCATTCTCCTTCCCTCCTTCTCCACCATCCCCAAATCTGTTTTACAGATGGTTCATTGATCAATCTTTCTGAATCAATCAATCAAACTGACATCACTGGTTGTTGTTGTTTCAGGGCTTAATTCTAGACCCATTTTCTTTATTTATACTCTCTTTCATGGCTTTCATTGCCATCTATGTTGTTACGGCTTCCAATCCTCTCATCTGAGCTTCACATTTATATACCAACATACCTTCTCAACTTACTACTTGGATTTACTTTAGGCTTAATTGTTCAAAACAGAAGTCTCCATTCTCATCCTCATTATGTTCCCCTAAACTTTCTGTACTTAGGCCTTTCCTTTTAAATAAATGGTACCATCTGTTGCCCAGGTCAGAAACCTAGAAGTCATCCTTGACTCCTCCTCTTCTCCATTTCCCACAGCCAGTTACGCCCTAAATTTTGTTGATTCCTCTTCCAAAATGTCTCTCTAATGTGTCTCCCCAGTCTGCATTGTTGCAAGCCGGGTCCAAGGCTTCATCATCTCTCCCCTACAGCACAGCAATTATCTTCTAATGTGTATCTCCCCTTGCCCATTTTTGCCCCTCCAATCTTCCCTTACAGTGACCAGAGTGGTCTTTATAAAACATGAGTTGGTTTCATACTGCATTCAGATCTAAAAAACAAACTTCTTCCATGGCCCATGAGATTTAGTTTCTGCCTACCTCAGACCTCATTTTCTACTTGTCTCTCTCTTGATCACCATGCCCCTGTCATCCCTACCTTCTTTCAGTTCTTTAAACAGTCTTTCCTGTCTCAGGACCTTGGCACATATTGTTCCTTTCCTTTTGAACATTCTCTTGCTAATGCCTTTCCGTGCTTCAGCTTTCAGCTGACTTACTTCTCAGAGAGGCCTTCCCTGACAACCCTATCAAAAGTAGATCCATTCCCTTTTTCTCCATTTCAGAACAGTGTTAATTTCCTTCACAGCATATATCACAATTTAAAATTCTTGTATTTGTTAGCTTAAACTTTTTCTCTCTGTGTCTAGACTACAAGCCCCATAAAAGGTCCGTGTCTCTCTGTCTCCTTTGCCATTTTGTATTCCCGGCACCATGGCGGTGTCTGGAACATGTTAGAAGCTCAGTAAATAATTGTTGAATGAATGAATTGTGCACTCATACATCCATCCATTTATTGCTCATATGTTCACTGAGCCTTTATCATGTATCAGGAACCGCACCAGGGACCGTGGGAACAAAGAAGAACAAAACACAGTCCCTTCTCCCAAGGGATTGCAGTGTAGTGGAGGAAACAGCTATGCAAACGGATAACTACAAGTGTGCCAAGTGAAATGATTGTAGAGGAGCATGTGAAATACAACAACTAATTGTCTGAAGGTGAGAAATGGGCAGTAAAAGCTTGATAGAAGTGGCATTTGAGCCAGATCTGGAAGTATGAGCATGAATTTGTCAGGTGAGTCTGATGGATACATTTATAGGCAGAGTAACTTGTTTGTTCAGAGGCCCAGGGTCATGAAAGGATGTGGCATGTTCAGAGAATGGTGGCTGGGGCATGTTTAGAGAATGATGGCTGGAGCTTTGAGGCATTTGGACAAAGACGCTAAAGTAGGAGGGGATAGATTATGGAGGATGTCAGGTTAGGGAATTTGGATGCTATCCAATGATGTGATAACAGATGTCATTATTTCTGTGATGGTCTTAAGCTTCCTCCATCTCCCTTTTTCTGTCATGGCAAGATAGTCATCTGATGGATTCGTCCAAATATGCTCAGAAAGCTCCTACCTCCTGGTGTATTTTGAGAACATTGCATTGAGAAGGCAATCAACAGTTTCCATCAGGTCAGAAGTCCAGCATCTTAAACAGTGGGAATGCCTAAGAAATTCTAGTAACTGGTACCTCTAGTTAACTGGTAAACGTTAAAATAATGTTATGGACTGAATTGTGTTCCCCCCAATTCATATGTTGAAGCCCTAACCCCCAATGTGACTGTATTTGGAGACAGGGTCTTTAAGGAGGTAATTAAAATTAAAGGGGGTCACAAGGGTGGCACCCTAATCCAACAGGACTGGTGTCCTTATAAGATGAAGAGTGGGAGCACACAGAAAAGGCCATGTGAGGACACAGCAAGGTCGTGTGCAAGCCAAGAAGAGACACCTCACCAGAAACCATACCTGCCGACACCTTGATCTGGGATTTCCGGCCTCCAGAACTATGAGAAATAGATTTCTGCTGTTTAAGCCTCCCAGCCTGTGGTGTGTCATTACTGCTGCCCCAGCAGACTAGTACACATCATAACTTTAGAAACACCACCTTCTCACCTGAGGTTTAACACAATTGCTCTGCTGCTTGGCATTACTAGCATGCACCCCCCCCTTTATTTTGTATGCACCTACAGCCTAAACCACTAGAGATACTCCTCTTCAAATTTAGACTACAAATTAACTGTTTAATCAGAACACAAGATACAATGTTCTAAAATATTCTGTTTAAATTTGGCTTGGTATGTAGTGATCCAGATTCAGTGGTCTACTTCGGGGCCTGAAAAATTACTCCACCATCTACTTCCCTCTGATATTGTGCCTAATAACAAAATAGCTAGCTAGCCCACGATAAATTTTAGGGGGTAAATTTCAGTCTTTCTAACAATCTTTAAGGATTAAACACATAATCACTTTCATAATCACATAGAGACATATGCCTTATCCTTGCCCTTAAAAAGCTCGGATTTAGTTAAGAAATATCAATTATTTCATTATCACTACAAGTGCCAGCATCCTTTGTTGGGTTAAGTATCCTGTGAGTGTTAAAATGAATTTCACTCTTTCTTAACTCATGCCTTTGTAGGTCTGCCTGCTCATTCACACTGTATTTCATAGCTGTCCACCACATCTACCCGCCTACTTGCATCTGGGTCCATGCCCCCTTCCTTCCCTCCTGGTCCTGTCCATATTTCTATTTAAGACCAAGCCCTTCACTTGTGCACCAGACCCCCTCTTATCTACACAAAGATTATCACCCCCACAGCAAATTGCCCCTCTCTCCCGCATCAAGTTTTTCCTCTCTACTGTATTATTCTCATTAGCACATTAGCCAAAAGAAATGCTGTTGTTTTTCCCATGGTGAGAAAAAAAAAAAAATCCCTAAATACCAATTGACACCAATCTATCCTCCGGCTAAAGCTCCATTTCTCTGTTCTCCATTATGACAAAATCACTTTTACATGTGTTATCTATATTCACTATGCCCAGTCCCTCTCCTATTTTCTCTTGAACACATTCCCATCAGGCTTTTGTCCACATTCCCCACACCAGCGGTCAGTCGTCAGTCCTCAACCTATCCCGACCTGCTCCAGCAGGACTGGTGGGTGTGCTCTGTGGGCATTTGGTCTTGTCTGCATGATAGATCAGTCCCTAACCTCCCTCAGGTCTTTGCTGAAGGGTCACCTTCTCATTCGGGTCCTCCCTGATCTCCAACTTAAAACTTCCACTCGCCCCCACCCCCAGCAATCCCTCTCCTCCTTCATATATATTTACCATATCTAGCCAAAATACATTACTTATTTTGTATTGCTCATCTTCCCCCAGGGGACTATAAACCCCATGAGGGCAGGGACTTAATCTAGGTGTTCACTGCCGTATCCCTAGCACCCAGCACAGCACATGGTATGTATCAGGCACTCTATACAAATTGGCTGAATAAACCTTACTGAGTTTGAAAATCTGAAATGGTTTACAATGTGCAAAGAAATAAAACAGTTTGAAGGCTGTAACCTCACTTGATTTTTAAAATCTTTGGCTTCATTCTCCCTTCGAAAGGAAACTATTTTTTCCTTGACAGAAAAGAAAATTATTGAAATACATAATTTGTGTGCTTTTCTCTGGAAAAAAAAAGAGAAAAGAAAAGCTTCTTTAATTCAAGAATCATTTGCTAATGTTTTATTCAGTTAACAGAGTGGTCTTATATGTCACATATTACATTAGAAATCAACCACGATGGTCACACACGCACAGGATGAAACTTCGTGGGGTTCTCGTCACAATCCATTTTAAAACAAAGTTTTAAGTCTTCTGGATAGGAGCTTGTTTTAGCCTAATAAAACCTGATTTCCCATTAAAAAAAAAGAAAAAGAGTCATTTGAGCTTTTGGAGGAGACATTAACAATGCCACAGTTTGTTTCCAGAAGAATCCGCAGTCACTCAGGAGGATCAGGGGATCCTGCAATATCATGGCGGGGGGGTGGGGGGGAGACCGTACTTTTTCTGGCAATAATTTTGTCATTTGGGAATATTTTCCTACAGTCTTTTTTTAACCTTTGATGCAGTATCTCTAAGCACATGCCTTTTTCTCTCCTTCCTTATACAAGTACTTCTATGCCTCCCCCTGCTCCTCCCCATAGTGTCCCTTTCATGCAACTGGCCCAGACTGCTTCCTTCTTCTGGAAGTACCTTCAGGTCTCAAGATCCCCATAGGCCCTGACGAGGACTTCCAGGGTTGATTAGAATCTACACTTGGAAATCTCCATGCTTTCGTTTGGCAGAGTTCCCCATACTCACTCCAGGATTTAGAGTTGTCACCTTTACAGTGTTTTGTTTTCTCAAGATCGTGGTTATTTTGTGCATTTTTGCTTTTGTCCTCATTGTTGGTGGCTCATAATTTCCTGAAATAACTCACTTTTGTGACTGAACTCAAAGTGCATTTCCTTTGTCCAGAAATGAATTATCTAAGGACATTTAATCACATATCCATGATTAGCTGCATTCTGGCTAAATACAAACAACATTTGGCATTACAACAGATGAGTCCTGTGTGCATGTCTGAGTGGAGTACCAAATCTTCCTTCTCCTACAGTGTTATAGCAGGGAGTCGTAGGACTAGGGAGCAATGTATTTCTTTGGAGTAAAGTTGATTAAGGGCCTTCATTTATTCATTTGACAAATGTATCTTGAGTGTCTGTTATGCATAAGACACTGTGTAAGATACAAATCTGGGTCAGACATGGTGCCTGTCCTCGGGGAACACATAACCTAGAATTACAGAAAAATTATACTAAATAATAGGAGCTAAAATATTCATTCAAAGGTAAGACCAATATTACACTTCAAAAATGTTGTCAAAGAAACAGTAAGTTTGTTAGAATGTTCTTTTTATCATCAGATAAGAGACTGATGAAAGTATTTAAAAATATAAATATTTTCCAATTGTTAAAATTAAATATATATCAAAAATTTAACAAAAATCCCAAAGCTACTTCAATATTATATTCAGCAAAGACTATGGTATATACTAATCTTTTTACATTAGGATACAAAACTTCTATGATCATATAGGCAGCTCCAGAAAACCTAGCCTTAGATTCTCAAGGTTTATTCATATTCATGGATAACTTAAATCAGGACAACTGCAATAGATAACTGATTTAAATAAAAAATATTATATTTGTATCTTTAAAAAGTCATCTTTATTTCTACTGACTTGATGCTGTTTGCAAGCCATTAAAAACATTCACTATAATGTTTAGGAAATTCAATTTTAGAGCTATACCCTTAATGATATTTGTTAAATGGTAAGCATTTAAACAAAGTGGAAAAATTAACATGAATGCTATTTTCATTATTTCTTCTGTATTTGTGTGTAAAGAAAAATGTCCTCTTCTTCCATTTAAATGATAGAGGAGATGTTTATTAAAAACACCACTACCACCTCCACCTAACAAACGTAAAGAACAAATATGTTACATCATAGCAGTTGGGGACAGCCTCATCCACCACCAGCCTCCTCCTCTTTGTAATGCAAGTAGTTAAAAATCATTAACAATTCAGCATTTTATGTCATGAGCTAGGGTGGGAAGGGAGTGTGATTACACTGTGTGGACTGGAGGGGATGATTGGAATTTCGATGCTTCCCCATTACTGTTTCCTTAGCAGATCTCTGCACAATGACACAGGCATCAAGTCGATGTTTATATTCTACCACTGCATCCTTATTCCCGTCTTCCAAATTCCACTACAGCAAATCCTTATTTACTTTCTGGCAGGAGCTAAAAATTAAAGATGTATAATGTGAGGATACAATCTCAGCTTCTCTTGCCCTGCAGGACTGGCAGTTCCTTCTCAAGTACAATTATGTTGGCAAATGCTGCTATTAACTCTATGACTACAACGCGCACTCCAGCTCCTTTGAAATTCTATAAAATAGTTGTCCTTAGATGGTGACAGAAAGAAAGAAATGAAGCAGGAACAACAAGAATTACTTTACATACTAATAATAACAATTTAGTTATCAAAACAGAACTGAACAAATGTGCCTTTATACTGTTCTTTTAAAAATTTAGCCTCCTAGGGTTCTAATAATCAGGGCCTATGGTTCAGGAATGCACAGGAGCACTCAGCTCAGTGCCTGTATCCTCATTTCAAAGAGAATCATTCAAACCGACATCCACCCTGTCAAGAATCTCGACTTTGAGCTGCTAATGTAGAATAAAAATCAATATAAATTTTGATCATTTGATGAATATTTACCTCTTTCTTTAGTGTTTGGGGATTTAGAATTGAAAAGTGCTGAATCAAGTCATTTTATTTTTTTGTGTTTGTGCCAACACCAATTTACTACCCTCCAGAAAGTTCCTGAACAAGATGTCTCAGGTGGCAGGCATGTTGGTTTTTCCTGTCAATCATAACAGTGTGTCAGTAGGGAACCATAATCATTTCCCTTTCATATGCTTAGTGTTCCAAAAAGGAATATTTTGATTACTTTCTGAAAAGGTAAACTTTCTCATTTAGACACACTATTGTAAGCCTGGGTGTCTGTTGTTTTTGGCATTCAGTTGATCCTAAATTGATAGGATCTATTAAAAGTTAAACACTTTATCTTGGGCTCCAAGGGTCGTGTACAATAAACAGAGTTTACAAATGGATTCCTCTACAAGTAACATTCAGTTATCACCCCCAAGACAAAGAGCTTTTATAGAAGCTGCCATCCTTCTCCATGAGTTTTCTGAAAAACAAGAAAATATCAACTGACCGCCCTAATCAGCAGAATGACTTCACAATAAAAACGACTCTACATTTTTATTATAAATGAAAAGAAAATGCACTACAGAAAAATAATTCTAAAAAAGAACTTGGCAATTAAAATGTGATTCCACTGTGATCCTAGTTATATGAGTAGAGCAGCATGCCACATTTTTATTATGATACTTTGATATATATAACAAAAGCTTGCTGTTCTTGCAGAATGTTTCCATAGTGATTTTTAAAAGAATGGTCTTTCCCAATTTGAAAAAGACTAAACTAATTGCAAGCACCAAAAAGGTAAGCTATTCTCATTAAAAAAAAAAACTCACATATGACATAGTGGCAAAAGATTCAATATTAAGGAGACATTTTTGTTGGTTCCTTACAAATTAAATAAAAAATGGCAGCCGTTGCCTTTCCCAAGGATGATATAGCCCTGGACAATCATTAGATATTATGCAGACAGATGTTTCAAATAAAATAAGTATTTAGATTGCTAGATACCTTGCTAGATATGAAGGCAATTATAGGGTGTCTTTGTTAAATTACATTTTTCATTTTTGTGAGGGGAAAAAAGAATTGTCCTGGAAACAGTACCAACAGGAAATGATCCTATATCTAAAACAGCTGGAGACTGTAACTAATATAAATTTACTTGAAAATAAAAATGCTGTGTGCCTCTGGAGACATGCAGTAACATGCCATAAAAACAGACGAGAATATAAAAGTATTTAAAAGGAGGGAAAAAACGTTTTATCTAGATGTTATACTGAGATGTGATTCACTGATAAATGAGAAGTACTTGAAGATGAAGAAAAGAAAGAAAATCAGAAGAGTCATTTTAAAACTTATAATAGATATGTTATTTAAAACCATATTTGTAGGAGATATCAAAAATGTTTTTCTAGGAAAACCCCTCTGCTTTTCAATATATTGGCTATTAGTCAATTTGCTAAAGGCATAACTATAATGTAAAGGCAGATAATTGTGTTTAATTGGGAAATTCTAATGGAAGCAAAGGATGCTTTCTATGAGCAAGGCAAGGACCCCAAATGTTGGATAAGAAGATTCGAGTAAATCTCAAACCCATATGGAATAGCCTCCACACAAAAGCTCCCACTACCTTTGTCCACTCCCCCATCCCCCACTCTTGTTAGCTGTTGAATTAGAAAGACATCTGATATACTAATTCATATGAAATATTCACAGGCATTAACATCTTAACATGGTACCCATCTCCAAGTTCATGAATTTCAATATTCTTCACTTAAAGACTGAAATGCATGAATCTATAAGACAATCTTAAGAAAGGCTATGGTTGGAAATCAAATATTTTCACAGCAGGGGTGAAGAGAGCCTGGAAAAGCACCCCCAGGTCTTGGGTGTCTGCCTCCCTCATCTATGCTTAAGACTCATCCTGGCCTTGCTCCTAGGGGTCCCAGTGTCAGGCAAGAGGAGATCATGTGAAATTGGGATTTCCTACGGGGCCACATTTTGCACAGCCAGGGAAGATCGCAGAGCCTTGGAAGTGAGCTTATATGTGTCAAGTGGAAAGAAGACCCAACAGGAAGAAAATGGAATGAAGAGAAGAAAAGCTGAGTGGAAGAGCAAGGGAAAAAAGCAAATGTGTATGATGAGTGTGAATAATGGCTATCACGACAGTGCCCACAGAACCCAAAATGGAATGTTCTTAAACAAAATTCTTTTGTAGGTTGAAGTTGCAATATCCTCAAAAATGACACTCTAGAACCCAAACTAAAACTCAAACATATTTGCCATAGACTGAATGTTTGTGTCCCCTCAAAATTCATATGTTGAAACCCAACCCCCAATATGATGGTATCAGGAGGTGGGGCCCTTGGTAGGTGATTAGGTTACGAGGGTGGAATCCTCTTGAATAGATTAGTGCCCTTATAAAAGAGTCCCCAGAGAGCTCCCTTGCCTTTCTGCCATGTGAAGGCACAGACGGCCGTCTACAAACCAGGAAGCAGACCCTCACCAGACACTGGATCTGCTGGCATCTTGATCTTGGCCTTTTCAGCCTCCAGAACTGTGAGAAACAAATTTCTGTTGTTTATAAGCCACCCAGTCTATGGTATTCTATAACAACCCAGACAAACTAAGATAACACCCAATAATTCTTCTCTCCTTTCTATGTATTCATCAAATATTAAAAGGAGTTATTGGGGCTATTTTCTGGTAGATCTGCAACAAAACCACACACACACACACACACACACACACACACACTTGCACAAAACTTTACAACAGTAACTCCCATGCATTTGTATCATCCTTATGACTACACAGATTGATCATCACTGCTGTTTAGAGCTTATAAAGGTTGCCTTGTTCCTTAGTTGTTCTTGAAAATGCTCACCAGCTTGTTGTTATTATATCTGGAGGAAACTGAAAAAAAAATACAAATATACATTTTTTTCCCTCTTCAATGGCTTGATTCCTACCCATCGGCATACTGCTATTCCAAGTAAGGGATGGGTTAAACAAAATTGTTTCCTCCTGCTTTCTCCTCACTTTTGCTTACCTCAGTTATATCTTTGTCTGCTCTTTCTTTGTTTTAGGACCAAAGTGAAAAAATGAACTATTGCTATCTCCTAAGCCAAAAGACTAGTTATAAAAGGATTCCTAAACATCTCCTTGTCCAAAGCAGACAAATTTCAACTAAGATTGCTTCATTACTATTCTACATTTCCATTATTCTATATTTCTCCCTTTCTAGACTACACAATGGTAGGTATTAGATACTATGCTCAAAACTTGTATAAAGGAAAGATCTGACCTCACCCTCAACCAGTGTGTTGCAGACATATCTCTCCTTGGGTACCAGTGGTCAGGGGCCTGCCTTGTCTGGCCTTCACTGTCCATCACTCCCCCTGAATTGCCCTCACCCTTGCCCACATGTTCCAGCTATACAAAATTCTTTAATTCCTTGAATGAAGCCAGCTCCTTCCCACCTTGAACACGCTGTTCCCTCTGCCTAGAATTTTCCTCCTTTCTTTTTCACATGGCTATCACCTTCAGATCTTTAGGTCTCAGTTTCTCAGTTTAAATGTTACCTCTTTCCTTGATCATCTTATCTAAGATAGGTATCTCCTATTATTCTCTCTCTCAGGTCTTATTTATTTACTTCCTAATATTTACTATATCTTACAATTATATTTATTTGACTGAATGATTTTTTTGGCTTATTTGCATGCTTGCTTTTTCCGATCCATATCCCATTGAAATGTAAATTCTATAAGGGCAGGGACCTCATCTTTCTTGTTCATACTTGTATCTCCAGTGCCCAGGAAATTGCATGTTGAGTGAATTAATGAGTTGTTGAGTGAAGGCTCATGAACAATCTCAGTAGGAGGCTTGAAGGAGAGGTGATGTCCTTGTAGAAAGCAGAGATCCTTGGCCAGTGCTGACAAACACCTCAGGTTGCCAATCTGAGTGGTAAAATGTGAATGGTGGCATTCAAGAGACTTCCTGAGCTGTGGCAGGATAAATACCCTTAAAAGAGATGCTTTGACTAAAGTCTCCTGAGATTCCTTCAGCTTAAGAAAGAGATTGGGATTGTCTAAGAATTGTAAACAAGAAAACTCCTGGGGCTATTAAGCGTCTATGTCACGCATTTTAATTTAAAGTGATGACATTTAAATTTAGTAGGTTTCTATGATACTTTAACCCTGGAGACAAAAGACTCAGTTGAGTTAAGACAAGAAGAAAATATGTCACATTCCAGGCCATAGTGGGAAGCAGAATTCTCAGAGTCATAGCAGGGAGGAATAGTTGAACAACATATAACAGGATAGGAAAGTTCCAATCACAAGGAACTAAGGGAAAATGATAATGCTTAATAAATGGTCAAACCCCCTAAGGTGAGTTCATGGAGACTCCAAAACCCATCTAATTAGGCTGTAATTATCAAAGGGGAGAGGGATGGAACAATTCACCTCTTGAAGTACCAAGAATTTTTCTTTGAATTTTATTTCTTCCATTTAGGATGGAAGTTTGAGATATTTCATATCCTTAAATAGAACCTGTTCTGTAGATGACTGTCAAGATATAAACACCAATTATAATGCAATTAGGTATTATTGGAGCTGCCTTTCTTCACAGAGAATGACTTTAGACCCAATGATTTTGGAGTTCTTGTTTCTGATTTAACAATTTATGCCCTCTGCTATATCCAGGCTAGAAGTCATTCTTTGCATTGCATTTCTTGATGTGACAGCCTCTAGTACTTTGTCTCATCTTTCACATGACATGCTAAACCAAGCTGGAAAACTAGATAACAAAAGTTGTAAAAAGTATCAAAAACAAGAGTAAGTAGTGTCAAAATAACAGCTTAAGAAGTCTCATTTCAGTATGAGCTCTAGGCTTTGAATTTTTAGCAGCATTTTGGTTGGTCAGGTCATTTCACTTTTCTCTATAGCTTCACAATTAAAGTTGACCATGTAAGTTAACATCTGGAGGTATAACTCTATCAGGATCTGGAGAAAGAACAAAGAAGGAAGAAATTCTGTGCTTTGGAGAAAGATATCCGGGCTACATGGAATTTTTCATGGTTAGGGGCAGTTGAACCAATCCATATCGTGAAATTACATTCAAACTCTTGTAGTGATCTGCTGTTGCATGTGAGACACAATCACAGGAGTAGCTAGTACCCTTGAATTTGAGTCATTGTCCCCACTACTCGCCAGCTTCAGCATCCACCCTACAGCAGTACGATTACATTTCCCCTTATTATGGCCCACGTGAGAAAAGGCCTCTCTATGAGGCTCCCGATAGCGTACTATCAGTCACATCATTGTTCTGATTTAAAAATCAAACAACAACAACAAAGAACAAAAGACTTTTAGTGGTTGCCATTTTCTTTAGAATAAAATTCAAATGTCTTAGCATAGTATTTAAACACCACTCATGGTTGGATCCCAGCCCACCTTCCCCCGTGCCCTTTGTGACTTCCTTTTCTGACAAATAGCAAACCCCACATACACTCACTTCAACCGTGTCCTCCCAGGTACACAGCTTTTCCACCTCTGCTTCTCACGCGTCCTTCCATTTCTGCAACTCCACATCCCGCACATTCCTCCAGGCTCAATAACCTCCCATGTCACCTGAATTCCCTGGACACAGGATCTGCCCCTCTATTATAAAACATGTATCTCTTTCCGCCTTACAGATATTCATGACTTCTCTATCTTATTAGATCTTAAGCTTCTCAAGAATAGTAGATGAGCCAGATTTATTTTGATATTGCAGGTTCCTGACACATAGTAGACACTAAATAAGTACTTGCTAAATGAGTACTTGTTGAATGAATGAGGCAAAGACAGGGTCTAGTACAGCTTGTTTCTATCAAAAAAAGCTGAAGATATCATCTTGAAAGTTCTTTTAAAAGTTTGGGGCAGGAAAAGAATAAAGTGAGCCTGGGACATCTTCTTGTGCCAGAAAGCAAAGAAGCATTCATTGACTAGTGGGGATGTGTCAAAATGACATCATGAAGGGGCTCCCTTTTGGCAAATTTGGGACAATCTAAGCAACAGAAAGGAGAATTATTGTAATTGATTGTAGCATATTGAATAAATAAAAATCAATCAACCTGTAATTATACTCAAAAGAGAGAAAGAAAAAAAAGTGTCATTACTGAAGGTGACTATTACACTAACTCTTTACCCCCAAAATTGGAAAGTAAAGAGGGAAAATTGGCACTTCACTTGATTTTTAAAAGAGGAACTAGTAATTCATCTGAAGTTGAGAAGAGGAAGCTTTTTAGGAAAAAAAATTCCAGTTAAAAATGTGCAAGAAATAATAGAATTGGAAAACTACCACTTTACAACCCCCAAAGAAACAATTGATTCAGCAAGAATCATCAATGGACTCTAAAACTATTAAACAAACCTTTGACAGAGAACTGAATATTCACACAATGTCAAAGCATTTCCCCACAGATTACCTGCTAATTATAAGGGAAATCTTGCCTCTACAAGGAAGGTATCTGGCTGTCACCATTTTAGCATCACAAATAGTGGACAACCTGACATGATGAGATGCCATATAAAGTACATATGCCAAAAATGTTTAACCTGAATCCAAGCAAGCCTCTGAACCAAATTTACAGTTTACAGGAACTAGGGGGTAGAGGAAAAAGTTACAAGACACTATGAGGAAGCAATCAGACAAAACTAGAACATAAAACATTTCACATGACGATTCACCTGTTTCTTCAAATTGGTATTTAAAGGCTGCTGGGACCTCAGTTTGAGTGGAGTTCCGAGACAGAAAGAAATGTGTCGAATAAGAGATGACAGTGAGGAACAAAGTCACTTTACATTGGTATTAAATGCACCGCTGTCTTCAATATGCTACTTAGCAGTTTGAGAACCAGCCCTAAGAGAGAACTGTATTTTTTAAAATGATAAACATCTTGCCTTTAGTCAGAATCCCATACCCAAAATGAAACTCTTTACTATTTTATTGGACATTTTAAAAAAACTGTAAGATTTTATATTTTACATAATTGGATATTTATATTTTATAGTTCCATCCCAAATAATCTATTCTCCTCTGAAACAAGTATTGATTTTTTCCTGTTACTTGAACCAGTATGCAAATTAACAGGTTAATTGGATGTGGTAATCCCAGGTTCATTGTCTCTTCCTATTCACTGGGCACCTGGATAAATGCTTAAATCATTATTGAGAATAGAGTTCTGCTTGATCAGGAATCACTTGCTAATACGATACTGATACTTTTGATAATAAATTACATTTATACTTTTATGGCTTATGTGATTTCACATACATTTTCTCATTTGATAATTATAACAACCTAGTGCCGTGCTCAGGTAGATCGGGTATTATAAGCCCCACTGAACAGGTGAAGAAGCCAGAGATCAAATAAATTAGTTTGTCCAAAGTCACATAGTTAATGAGGGGAAGAGCCTGGGGTTCCACTCCAAGTCCAGCGCTTCCTCACTGACCATCGCAGGGATCCTCTCTAGCCAGCAGTCCTGCACTTTGCCCTGGTACAGCTCACCATTCAACTGCCTGTCCCTCCTTCCCTTCACATGTCCTGGGTGTGGTGGGCAATGTAGCCTCACTGTGGGGATCTTTTTCTTGCCAGTTCTGATTGCTGGTTCCCAATCAGTAACAATTTGTTACCATTATCGTGATGTGTTGATATGTAGGGTTCACAGGAGTCCTGTGGTCACTTAGAAATTTAGGGCTGGAGGGGCAACATGTGTTGAGCCCTTGACCTCTCTGCATTCATTTTGTCTCCTTGCTATTCCCTTCTGGAGATATTATCCCTGTTCCCCTCTGACCGCCTTTTCCCCACCTGCCACAACTTCTCTGAACCGCCTCTCTGGGGCTTTTGTGTGCCCTTCTGACTCAACAATACTTGTTCACCTCTTCCCCCTCCAATCTCTGGCTCCTCACTCCCTCATCCTCCCACCTCCTGCTTCTTCCTCTATAGTTACATTCCACCTGGCCCTCTGCTCACAGCAACCTACCTTTTCTAAAGAGGACATCTAGACCCTAGATGTTTGAAAACTGAGAAGGTCAGACCCTGCCCATAGCAAATTGTTCTGCTCCTTGTTTTTATTTTATTTGTTTGTCTGAGCCAGGGGCCCAAAGGCAGGACAAACAGTAAAGTGGTGAGCCAGACCAGGGAAGATGGGCCTAACATTTATTGAAAGGTTGTATTTTGAACAGTTTTGTTTAATCCTCTCAACGATAAGTAGATCAGGAAAGCACCCGGGAAATTCCCAGAACCCGTGGTATGGCTTGCACTTTCCAATACAGGCTTCACAGAGTAGTGAAGGACTCACCTGGTAACCTGTGAGATAATCTGCCCCAGTCATATAAGAGGCATCAGTGGCCTTTGTCTCCCCAAATTCTACCTATCAGCTCCCTAGGAAATGTTGTCCTCACTCTTACTCTTCTGTAGGAAATAGTAAGTTCCCTAAATGAAATGTGAGTCTTGAAAGAGAAGTTTTGAAAAGTTAGGTGATCCTTGAGAGAAACTGGAAGAGTAAGTAATGAGACAGAGAGAGTCAAGGACAAACAGCTGGAGTGAAAAAAAAAAATGAAGAAATATAGAGACAGAAATAGCCAAAAAGCCTTTTATATTTCACCTAGTTTCCAGAAAAGTCATGAGATAGTAAATGAAGAAAGAGGAATGGTGAATTGAGTCATTAAATAGTCCACCTTCTTCACTCCACTTTAATTAGTGTTTCCATATTCTCTATGAACAACTAATCTTTCCATGTACCCTCAAAATGCTATGTTTTAAATATTATTCATAATTTGGTGATGGATCAAATATCTTCCTAAAGTGGATTGCAGGTTCATGTAAGCCTCATAGACACCTTTTAAAAGTTTGTACTTATTTAGCACTTAGGGAAAAGCAAATTAATTTTATGCAATTTTTTTCTATAATCTTTTCATCAGGCTCTAAAGTCCTCATTTTCAGAATTCCTTCAAATCCCTGAAGTAGAATGTGGTGCTCCAGCCAACTCCTTCCTCCTAACACCAAAACATCGAAGTTTCTTTACAGGCTTTCTGAGTGATTGCCTCACAATTAGGAAAAGCCCAGCACACCCATTAGGTTGTCACTTCCTACCAGATGTTTTCCAGCTGTTCTCAACGTCTTTCTGCTAATGCTCTGCCATCTGCCACCTTAATGGTGCCACAATGGGGAATGGATGCTTTGGTGACTTTGCTCTCTGAGTTGTAAAGACCTGGCCCATTGCCTTATCCTGGGAAAGTCTGATCTGCATATCTGTCACATTTCTCCAACTAGTTGTTGCATTTATTCCACCTACTAACTAACCAACACTGAGCCTGTTGTTACACGAAAGTATGTGCACTCTCACCATCATATCTAAACCTGCATCACTCTTCATTATTGGACCCATTCACATCTCATTGCCAGCGATCATATGTCCTGCCATCAGGAGGACAGCTGACATCTTCTTGCCCAATCAATATTATTCCTTTCTAGATTAATTTTTTTTTTAACCAGTACACCAGTAGCACATCTGGACAGTAAGCAGTTATGTGCCTTTTGTGTTACGCTGTTGATTATACCTTACACATGGAGATCTTATGCTCATTTGATATTCTCTACAACTGAATGAAGACAAATCCTGGCCCTTCAAGATCGACGGTCAGTTAGAGTCAAAGTCTGCCAAGGAACAGCAGTAACTGGTGCTGATTTTCCAGGGGCTGTAAATCAGTGTGTGATCTATTTGTATACACTTATTAAGGAGATTACTGTTCCCTTCAACTATGTAGAGTAATGGAAACTATTTTTCTGAAACCATGATTATACTAGATGTCAAAAAGGTTAGCACTGTTAGCTCACAATCCTTTCCAAAGACCCAGTGGGAATGGTTGTTATTGGGACTTCAGCAAACATAACAGTAAGTTCAGGTGAATTGATATGCTTGCTAATTCCAGCATATCTGTCTCCAGTCATCTATTTATATTTCAATTTATTATTTTAAGATTTGGGGCTACTATGTGATAACCCCATATGTTAACTTTCAAGATAAAACAAGCCTTCTATGGCTCTCTAAAATGAGTAGCTTTTTAAAGTATTTGTGCTTATGGTCACAGCCAGATCTGCATGCAGAATGGTCAGATTATAGACCTGGACTGAAAGAGGATGTTAATATCCGTGCCAGCATAAACACATGTCCTCTGGTCTCATAACACTTACTATTTTATCTGGAACAAGTAGCCTCTTCCCCATTCCAGCTCATATTTAACTGAAATTAACAAACAATATCAATCAAAGCAATAAGATCCCAAGCATCAACTTCATGCTTTACTTGGAGCAGTCATAAATGTAGCAACCGTGCAACTGTCATGTGCTGAGAGGGAAAAGTTCACTCATTTCCACTCTAGTCAATAAATGTATTTAGTTGTTTTGCAAACACTTAGAGTGTCTTCAGTTTACAAAACATGCTAGCATTTTATCAGGTGCGCTGGTCCTTGTAAGGGGTGAAGACAAGGTCTCTAAGGAGCTTCTAGTTAGCAAGGGACACAGACTGTAACAAGTGGTTACAATATAAGGCAGAATGGCAGAAAAGAAATAAGAGCAACAAACAGCGCTGATAGTACATTGGGAATTGGAAAATAATTCATGAAAGGGGTGGTGTTTTCACTGGGTCTTGGTGGATGAACAGAATTTTGACCAGTAGACAAGAAATACAGTTAGGCTGAAAAAAAGAGTCTCTATAAATGAACCTACCAAACTCCACCGTACTTCATATAATCACTGATATTTTGCACCCCTAAAGTGTTATTTAAGTTTTCAATGCAGTTAATTGAAACCCTACTAGATGCAAATCAAAAGTTTCAGCCTTAATTGAGATATTTTGAAAATTGAACCCATTGCTTCAGGCAGGTGCTACATGAGATTCCATTAATATAGGTAATTAACATTAGCCTCTGCTTTAATTAACATGCACACTTTAATTAGCAAAGCATTAACCAACATTAAAAAACCTGATCTTCATGCATCACAAAAAACTGCAAAGTTATGACTACTACGTTATTTTTCTTCAAGGTTGTAAATCACAAAACAGCAATCACTTTTAAAGTACACACCAAATTTAAAATATTAAACAGGGAGATATATACAATATGAGTGAAAACTCCATCAAAACGAAAAAGAATGTTCTTTGGAAAATATAGAGCCAACAGCTTTCACATTTTAAACATGAATTACATTATAATCTTTCAACGATTATTTGGAAGCCATAAGACTTTGACTTGAAAAAATCCAGAGACTGTCACCTTCCTTATATGTAATAAACAAATGACTATAATAGAGTTAACATCATCAATGTGACTATCTACGTACTAACCTCTTCTTATCCTTCCCAGGGACCAAAGAAAGCATCAGTTACAATGCTATTTAATACTTGGGGTCTCAACCTAGCAGAAACTTCATTTTTAAAACAATCTATGTTGCCTTGTTTTGTCAACATCCAAATGTGTTAGAACAGTTCTTTATTGTCAACCTATCATGTGTGGGATCCCCCAAAATAATTATTAATGATGCATTTTTGTTAAATAAAATATTGACTTTCATGTTCTTTCCTTATAACGATCAACCAATTTTCAAGTGCCAATTTTCAAGTACTATTATAATGTTCTATATATTATCTATTTTTTATCATTTTAATGAAAGGCTTAATCATTATATGGAATAATGTAGCATACCATTGTATTCTTTTGTCCCAGGACATGCTAAAATTATAGTAAAAAACATTGCAAGTTTTTTAAACACACATTTACAGAAAAAGTCATCATATCCTGACTAAGGGTTAAGAAAAACACTCATAATTAAAACAACTGAGTCCCCACTCGTCCCCCACTATGTGTAAGACAGCATTTAAGACACAGAGAAACCCAAATGACCATGACAAAAAGTGTCCCTCATGAACTTACATTCAAATCAGAAACTAAAAATATCAGAAATCACAGCCATTGTGGTAAATGTTGGTGCAATGAGAGAAAAAGAGCTAGTGGGCTGCACTCGCTGATTTGTAGGCTCATTTGCTGCTTTAAGCAGTTACTAACATTGAAACTGCTTGTTCCCAGTGATGTCAAAGAGAGTTGGGCTTCTCTCCTCTTCTCACCATTGACCATGTCACCACAACCCACCACAGGGTCAAGGTGAGTCAGTATTTTACCCTTCACTCTCTGAGCTCCTTTTCAGCTGACAAATTGGGAAATGAATGTTTCTTGGGTTTGCAAAGCCATTCTCCAAGCTGTTATAGTGAAGTCCTTGGCCCTTTCTCCTAAGGCAAATCAGGGTCTGGGCTCCTGGAACACCATGCAGGAGCCAGGCGTTCTCCCTGGATCAGTGCCCAGGGCAGTGCCCTGAAAAGAGGTGCAAGGGCACCACTCGATTCTGATTAACTGAATTCGAGCGGCCTTCACCAAATTCTCCCTCTATTCTGGAGATTATTTTATGACAAAATTCCTTACAGGGGTTGCCGTGTATCAGCACCACCCATGCTCTGCCCATTAAATTCACTTGGGCTTTCATGCAGGAAAGGTACAAGCAGGAGAGACAGAGAGAAGCACAGAACCCTCATTTAGAAATGTGTGACAACCCGCCACAAATATGCCTCCTGGTTCTAATTTCTGAGGACCTTCCCTACAGAAGTCCTTCAGGGATGCAAGAGTGGACTGTGGCATCAAACACTGAGCCATTTCTTTAAATGCACGTAAATATTTAAGACAAATGCCCACGAGTGAGAGTTCACTCTCCACTAAACTGATTTACTCCCCTTCACTCTAGAGTAATGTTTCTCCGATAATCAGCTTCAAAATCAGCTTGTGGACTTACTAGCATGCAGATTCCCAGGCCATTAGGATCACACGAGTCCCAGTTTCCGAGGGGTGGGTCAGTTTTAACCAGCACTCCCAGGTGATGCTTATATGAGTAAATCTGGAGAACCCCAGAGACAGAGAAACCACAGTCCCCAATTTATCATATGACAGGAAACGGTCATGAAAATAAGCCAAATATTCCACACCTAATCTCATAACTTTCATATAGATTAATGTGGGAGAAAAAATAAGTTTTTGGGGGAGAAAGATTTATTAAATAGAATCACTTTTGACAATTAACAAAATTTGATGGGCAGATAATAAAAGTCACATAAAAATAGAAAGATTTATGTTCCCCTTAAATGTATTTTTATAGTCATCTCTGCTGTAAATATTGCTTCATAAATGCATTTTCAGCATGGAGTTTTCAAGTACATTTCTTAAAAAAAAAATCAAAGTTAGCTCTACTGGTAAGGTACTCTACTTTTATTACTTTTACTTCACCAATAGATGACTGAATCTTTATCACGTTTCATGTCAACCAACTCTTTATGATTTTCACTGAAATAGAGAGATTTATCATGAGAGAAACAGATTTATCTTGAAAGAGACTGATTTAACATACATTGACTTTCTTTAGATTTCTGATTATATTTCGTATGACATGATCACCATAAATCTGGGAAAATATGGTCCAGCTCACCTACCTATACAAAAAGGTTAGGCTGGCAAAGAAGGTTTTCCCCAATCTCTTTTTTCAATCTTATCTCCCATTACTTTCCACACAACCTTCTTCCCCAGGCCATTTGTCTATTCATCACTGACTCCTAAAGAAGCACTTCCTACCCCTGAGTCTTTGCAAACATTTCTCTTGCATAAAACACTTTCTTTAATCTGCTCTCTTACTTAGATAAAACCGAAAAGTCCTCTAAGGGCCAACAGAAACACCACTTTCACCTCCCCAATTCCAACTCATGCCTCTGCTCTTCTACTATGCGTCATTGACCATCTATCTTGCGCTGGCAGAGATCTATCACTCAGGTGTGTAAGTCATATCTTCCTAAGTAAATTATGAACTCCTTAGAGTCAAGGAACCTCCCAAAGCATTTAGAACCTTGCTTCATACATCAGTTACTTGAAAACTTGATGTCAATATTTAAAAACATTTACTCCTGGTGGTGGGAGGGGGATTGAGTGAAGGTGGTCAAAAGGTAAAACCTTTCAGTTATAAGATAAATAAATCCTGGGGATGTAACAAACAACATGATGACTATAGTTTACAATACTGCATTGTACATTTGAAAGTTCCTAAAGGAGTAGATCTTAAAAGTTCTCATCACAAAGGAAAAAAAATTGGTAGCTATGTGAAGTGACGAATGTTAACTAATCTCATTGTGGTAATCATTTTGCAATATATACATATATCAAATCATTATGTTGCACACTTTAAACTTATACAGTGTTATATGTTAATTATACCTCAATAAAACTGGAACAAAAAGAAATAATAGCTTAAAAATCAAATAAATAAATAAAAAGATTTACTAAAAGAATCATAAATTGTTCAAATATGCTTTAGGGTTTAGTCCTTAGTTTGAGTTACAGTTAACATTTTCACCTACAATCAGCTGAGAACCAGATATAGATTTACATAGTTCACAGATTTCACCAAATAGAAGGAGAATAAAAGAGTGTTAGTGACTAGGTAAGTACTGAGGGGAAAGAAATTCAATCAGCTGAATCATAGGCTGGGACACTTAGAGCTGACTTCAATTTTTCTACAGTATTCAATTTCTGGAAAGAAGTTTCAGAATAATAGTCACTATTAAGGAAAACTGCACAAAAATGTAAAAGCACTTTACTATCTACCCCTAACTGAGT
Source organism: Tapirus indicus (assembly GCA_031878705.1). Taxonomy (NCBI): domain Eukaryota; kingdom Metazoa; phylum Chordata; class Mammalia; order Perissodactyla; family Tapiridae; genus Tapirus; species Tapirus indicus. The sequence continues at coordinate 15,837,735 of CM062918.1, forward strand.
AATAATGAGGCTTTTGTTGTGTTGGGGAAGAAGTTTTTTCCCTTCTTTCCTTCTGGATTCTTTGGGTGGTCTCATAACTAAATTGACATAACACAGATTAACAGGAGAAAAACAAACAGTTACATACATGCGGGAGCCCCACAAAGGCATGAGCCTCCCAGGCAGTCAGGCAGTTGAGGTTTCTGTGCCATCCTAAGCTAAGGAGAAGGGGTAGGGGTCTGGGGCATCAAAGAGGAGGAAGACAATTCACAGGAAGATGAGAAGAGCAAATGCTTGGTCAACAAATGTTTCCCATGCCACACAGACAAGTCGTTCCAACATAAAAAGTTATCTCTGGTAAGAGCTCTCTTCCTGGCACAGGTTCCCTATCTAAATTCTTTTAGGCAGTTAAGGGAGAGGTAAAAAGCTTTTTCTGAGTCTACAGGGCCTTAACCGCCTTCAGCTCAAAACAATTCACACCCCCAAGTGGCACAATCTGGGGTGGCATATTCTGCTCCCCCTCAGTCGCAATCTCTAATATCTTACTGGGTAGAAGGGTATACAGATACACAATGGTATACAGTCCTCAAAGTGTCAACTCTACCATCCCTCAAAAGTAACCCAGAAATACTATCATTATCTCAACTAGAAATAACTGAAAGACAAACAGGAAAGACAGTGAGAATACAAAATGTGATTACTTCTGACACATATCCATCCACACAGCACAAGTTAACATAGTATCACTCTGGTTTTTAAAACTACATGTTACCCTGTATTTACCCCCCACATTCACACATTTCTGAATGATTGAAAATTACTTTAGGGAACAATGTTTTACTTTTACTGCCTGTTTTTCTTTTTTCCCTTTCCCTACTCTTTCTTCTTTTCTCCTGTCTTTTCCCTTTCCTGTCAAAAATGAAAAATATTTGAATGAATAGGGGTTACCTACTGAATTGAACAACATAATCAGGTTAGAAGATAACTGATCAGAAGAAAGGGGGAAAATAAAATATCTCCCCCATTACAATCACTCTCTCTCCTCGCCTCCTGAGAGATTGAATCTCACATTGTTCAGATAAAGAGCACGTGATTCTGTGGCAAAACATGGCAGAATCAGTGGGATACTTTGGTCTTTCAGGAATTTGTAGAGATCTAAAAATCACGAAGAACCATAGGTGAGTGTTTTACAAAGCATGAAATAAATTGAAACTTGAATTCTGTTCTTAACTGAATATTAAGTAGTAAGCTTTATGGTAAAATCATAGTGATTTTTATACTTACCAATTCATAAAATATTTTATTATGAAAAGGGCCTTTATATCTTAATTCAGATTAAATTATTCAAATAAAACTCATTTTTTTGATGAGACAGTAATCTCTGTCACAGTCAACTGTTTCTTAACCTGCTGCATATTCATGCTTTTCCTGATAGTTATTTCTATTGCAATAATCAATTTTACCCATTGATACAGTATTCCTATTGAATTTTTCTGAATTCAACTCCTCAGTTTGTATTTTCCTTATCAAAATACTTTACAACCAAAAGTTAATTATTAAATAAGACTGAAGTTGCAAATCCTACATACATTATTTTGCAAATTTATAGAAGTCCTTAGAATATGATTCTTTTGTATATTGGGTAAAAATACCTTCTTAATATTATTTCTAATTGTTTACAAGGTATCTTCCTAAAAGACTATCAGTGTGGTATATCTGCCTCTTAACTAATAAGCCCACAGAATTGTGTGTTTTGTTTTGATTTAATTGCTATGTTGCATTTGTGATTGGGTTCTTCCCAACTCACTTTCTCACAGAGGACAAAATTCTCACTTTAGTCAAAGCCATTTCATTCCAGGACAGAACATCCCTTAAGGGAGCCCTTAGGGTATGAAAAATATGCTGTGGGACTGTGTCAGGAAAACAGACCCAGAATGTCAGTGGTGCAGGCTTCAGAGTCCAACTCTTGTGAAATTAGAGTTTGTAATGGCCTCACAAAGTCCCCCAGCCACTCGCGAATGACATACCAATATTAAATTGAGCATGATGTTTTTTGAAAGAGGAAATTACACAGCAGATATATAACTGCTAAAAATTATGGGCATTTTATAGGGCAAAGTCTGATTTTTAATAATGATCTGAAATAATGACTTTAAGTTTGAGCAATTAGTAAGGGTTTAAGGTACAATGGTTTCAAATTAGACTTGTGCACATGGCAGAAGAACCCAAATGGCCCAAGACATGGGTCTTCTGATTTGCTACTATGAGTCTACACACATTTTTAATTGGCAGAAACCTGGAAATTGCCACTATTCAACTTGCATGAACATGAAATGATAGAAATCAATGATTGTGTTTTTCTGTTGAATGTATCAGTTCATGACCATAAACAAAAATGAGGCAATCTTTCGTTTGCTCTAGCTTTGCTAACACAGAAACCAGAGAAAGCAAATGAACAAATACAAACCTGTTACTTAATGCTTAACAGTTGCATTATGTTCTTCAAGATAATATTATCATTCTTATTTTATAGATTAGAAAATTGATGCAAAAACCTTATTTATGGATTAATAAAAGGAAAAGGAGGGGGAAAATGGCCAAACATGGTAACTAAACTTTCCATGACAGAATACCTGAATTGAGGGCAAACATGTATCCATTAATAGAGCAACTCTTCTGCACTTTAAATGTTAGGGGACACAAAGTTGTGTAGGAGTCACACAGAGACGGATTTAAAAGTCTGAGAGATGTGCATTCAGAAAGAGGAATGGGGAGAAAATATCAACTGAAGAGAAAGGTGAACTAGCTCAGAGGAGAGCAGTAGAGTTGTAGCTTGAACGGAGAGTAGTTTTCTTGACTGGAAACGAAAGTTTAGTTCTGTGACGGCTGGAAGTATCTTTAAAGAAAAGGCAAAATACCTTGGATTTGATCCAACAGGGAATGATTAAAATGCATGGAATTTCCTTTTGGGAATTTTTTTGTGTGTTTTAGAAGGATCAGAAGGCAAAAGAATGCTTAAAAATAATCCAGCTCCATGATATTCTGGGTTTCTAAGAGAAGGAGAGACAATCAGGCAAGAGGCTGGCGGAGTAATCCAGACATAAACAGATTAAGGCCTAGGCTACTATAACAGCTAGGGAAATAGAAAAGCCCAATTCCAAGAGCCCTTGTCAAGGAAGATTCAGCCAGACTTGGTGGCTGATGGTTCCCATTTGGGAAATAAAGGAGAGAAGAACAGTGAAAATGACTTCTGGTGTCTATTGGTCAGGAGCCTGGCACATACTGGCAGGGTAATAACAGGAAAAGTGGAAAAGGAGAAAGAGAAACATTTAGTTATTATGGAAACTTTTAGGTATCAACAGCATATGAAACTGGCGATCTTCTACACGTAATTGAAGATGGAACTGTAGGATGCAAAGTGGGCAGAGATTGAACTGAAGATGTAGATCTGAGTGCCACTGCTTATGGTAGTGGTTGAAATCATCCTAAATGATAAGACTCCTAAGAGAATGTGTATATAGAAAGAAGATCTAGAATGGACTCTGAAGACAGTCAAAGGGTGGGAGGAAAAAGAGTAGTCAATAAAAAAAGGGGCCCAAAAGGAAATTACAGTGATTTGTTGTTAATAATCTCTATAGGAAGCAGATCTTCCACAGTACACGGAGCTACAACTGACCCCAAATAGTACTGACCAGAATATCTGCAACAATTAGACAACAAACCACCCTGATGACAAAGAGCCTTTGAAACAATCCATAAACAGTGATGACTCCGTTAAACCCACGATCCTTGGCTGCTATGACACATACAATAGGCATGGGCACCTTGCTTAAAGAAGGAAGTGGTTGGGAATGTGGAGGAGTGGACGAGGCAAACACCAATAGTTTATGTGCAGGCACTGGGCATCCGAGGTGGAAGCCATCAAAACATGATAAAGGGCAAAGAGGGGCTGCTGGGAGAATTCCTCTGGCCATCAGATTGGCCTATGCAAGAGCCAAGGCCCTGTGTCCTCAGAGCGCCATCCCTAGTTGTTTCTATGTATTCCAATCAAAGTTGAAATAACTAGGTACCATGGATAATTTTTTCCTTTATACGTCTCACCTTATGGCTTAGAACAAGTGAATTTTATAGTCCTCTTTGGTAAGCCATGAGGATGGCATTTTAAGGAATATAAAATAGAGGAAAGAGAGCTCTTGGAACTATTCAGCTTAAACCAGCCTTTCTAATAATTTTTGCTATTTTCTCAAAGTATTAAAAATCTATGCACAGTCTAGGTGAATGCAAAACAGGGCTAATAATGCTGCTTTTACTATTATTGCATTTTCATGGGGAATCCTGGTCTGATTAAAACACATTCGAGGTGATAACTGATTTATTTTTCTTTTTTTAGGTGACGTGGGTTTTTGTAAAGTAATTGTGCTTAGCATTTAGAAGTTAGAATGGATCACCTCTATGTCTTTAGAAGGCAAACTACCGTAAGGTATGTCGGGCTTCTTACACAGTACGCAGCTACGGGACCTCAGGATGAAACACCGCAGAGGAAACTGCAAGCGCTTGTTTGCATTGCACACGACTTGAACATTTAGGGAGTTTCATTTCAGAAAAGAAGAATGCGACCCCAATAACAAGTTACCTTTTCTAAGTCTGAAATTTATGGCTATGAGACAGCCTCAAATCTACAAAATTAAGATAAAATCCCAAACCCTAGATAATTAATTCAACATCTATGTTAAAGAAAGAAAAGTGCCCTTCCTAGACTCTATTTTTAAAAGTGATCTCAATAAAATGTGAGCAGTGTCTGCTGCCTAGAGAAATCTCGTATCTCCATCAAAGACAAGGAACTTTTCTCTACAACATACTTTCTGCCTTCTCTTCATTTGTTAAACCGACTTAAAATCACCTCCTAAACCAATCTGCAAACCTAGCTTAGGGACCAACCAGCTCTTACTTTTTTTATTATTCTTATGAAATCCAGGTCACTTCAAAAAGGGGTTATACAAAACTAACCATAAATTACTTAAAGTGGTTTATTTACCATTACATGTTTTTTCTGTATTTGCATCCTAAATATACAGGCTGCTAAAACTTACATTTAATTAATTCATACTTATAAAAAAAGAAGAAATAATGCATAAGACTTGCAGTAAAAAAAAAAAAGCCAAATGGGTCTTTAACTTTATAAGTGATAAATACAAAATAAAAATAAAATTACATTGGAATTTATTGTCACCTTTCAGTTCATGCCTTAGAAATAAAAAGATATTTGTAGAAATTTAATGAAAACTTTGCAGCAAAATTAAATGTAAAATAAATTTTAACATGCATTTCTCCTGCCAATTGGCATACATAATAGAAAAATGGTCAAGAAAAGGTTAAATAGTCTAAAAAGATTTTAACCTTAAATTTGACAGAAGTTAAATGGCTGTGACATTGGGTTCTTCTGCTTTATTCCAGCTAGTAATCCACCCTCAAAGTTCCTGTCAGGTAAATGACCTTGTATTTCATTAACTGATAATTAAATGGATTTATTCCACTAACGGTTTTAATTAAAATGCTAGAAATATTGATTACCCCCTCATCCTTATTCCCCCAGATGAAAAAAAGGTTTTAGGAATGTTTATTTAGAGAAGACAGAGAATTAAATTAGATTGAATCTCTATGAGACCCGAAGACTGGTTCTTTCATTTCTGCTGCTCAAGCAGAAAAAGGTTTCAATTTTTTGATGTTTGATTAATTATTTTGAAATCCATTTATGCTTACCTTGGTGTTTAATTAAAAATGTCATTTTTAGCATAATTAAATTGGCTATCAGTGGAAGACTAACTTCAAACTTATATTTTAAAAATGCAATGTCTTTTTTTTTTGGTAAAGGAAACTTTTTAGTTATTTGCTTTTTCGGTAGAGCTACTGCCTCATGAATGAAAAACTAAGACAAGCTGGAGCTTAATTGGATTTCCCACATTTGAATATTAGGCCACATATGCTTATGACTAGTCTAGGTTTATTTGGCTGTGCTCTTTAATCCACTAGTGATTCGTTCATTCTAACAAAAACAGTATGCTCTTCCAAATGTGTTGGATTTCATAGTGTTTACACTGACAAAATGTACCTCATAAAAGCTGTCTTCAGCATGCCTGGGTGCTTTTCTACAGCACTGATTCAAGTAAGTTAAGATACAGTTTCTACTGTCAGTTCTGTCAAAGCACATCCAGGCAATTGGAAACCATTTTTGCTAAACATCAGACCTGATAATGACAGAGTGGGATGTGTAATAAACAGGAAAGGAAGACCCAATCCTTCTTGCTTAAGGCACTTGACCAAAAGGGAAGGCACTCATGTGTGCTTCTCAAAAAGGCAATTCTAAAAATGATCGCCGCTATTATTTATGAAACCATGCTTAAAAGCTAATTTCTACATAGGTGAATAATGATTCATAAGAAAACCACACCCTGAGAGGTAACTAATGGAAACCAAATCTTACTCAAGTATGAGATATTTTGTTGTAGCTTTTAAACCAAAACCAACTCAAATTGCCATATTTTCTAAAATGTCTGCTTTTTAAACAACTCTTCTAAATTCTCCTCTGGCTAAGTTTGGGACTTAATGCATAGTTCTGGCTTGCTGAAGTCACAGGAATGAGAACACATGCTATTCTCACGCTCGTGACTACTGAGGCTGAAAGAACTGTTAGTGGCCATTTGCATTATTTTAAGTGGAAAGACAATTAAGGGGGAAATATTGATCTAAAGAGTCCAGATAGTCCTATTTTGGTGCACTTCCACATATCACAATTTGGGTTTTGATTTTTGGGTTTATTTTATAGCTTAAAGGTATATACCTTTTTAGAGGACGCTTACATACTTCCTCTTTTGATGGAGAAAGGCAAGTATAGTCATGCTAATAATATATAGAATTCTTTGAACTCTTCAGTTAATTCTAGAAGGGGTTTTGACTGTGTTTGTGCTCTGAATAAAAAGGCATATTTCATAGGGCTGGGCAGAGTGGATTCATAGTGACGCAATGCTCCATAGACACGAAGTTCTGGCCTTCAATTTCTAAAAATAATAGTAACTTTTAGCACTCATATTCCTAAATTACACTAGTGGTGCCAATATCTACTGGCTAGATTTTAGCAGTCTAATTTCAACTGTTTGGATTTTCTCAAAGATTGTTACAAATCATTGATAATCTTCATCCTATCGTATTATCAGAAGAAAATCTTGGCCAAAGCTTTCACCAGAAAGCTTCATTCAGAAAGTGAGGATGCCAGTTAAAGTCTGCTCAGCCTTCCTAAGCAAAAGGTAAGGAAAAAGGACCGTACATTTTCACTGGCAAAAAGAGGACTAGAAAAAGTGAAGGTGAGCAGGACTCCAAAAGCCTATTTTTCTTACCAGTAAAAGGCAGCATATTTGGTCATATTCCTCAGTTTTCACATCTAGCAAATGGGAATAATGCCTAAGAAGGATCATTCCTTTCTAAAAGCACTGTCATCTGCAGAGGTGAAGACCAATAAACACCACTTGTAAAATGATATTTGCATCAGAGGCTCAAATTTGCATAGAAGAACAAAGGTGGAAAGATAAGGGAAGGTGGCCTGAGCTACTATACTTGAAAAGTGCCACGTTTCCCTTTCATAATAGTAGAACCAGGGTGGGTTTTTCATAATACCTACCATTTCTGGCATTTAAACAACCACCACTTGTCAAGATTACTGACAGTCCCAGCATATACACCTACTTTCTTGACTACTGTTTTGGGAGATAGTGACTTGATATGCCCTCAGATACATATAGAAATATTTTCAAGTTATCAATACACTTTTAGTGCCTTTCTCATGAACTTTAAGAAACTAGCCAAGATGAATGATTTTTATCACTGATATATGACATATTTTAACTTGTCTACATACAAAAGTAGTGCTGTTAACAATTGCAACTTTCTTCAAGTGTGCTATGAATCACTGTATTCCTTTTCCCTTTTTCATGCACCATTGCCACGATCTTACCTTCAGCGATTTTGCTAGATTTCAATGAAGACGGAACTAGAGGGCACACATTAGAATTTTATATCAGTTCAAGAAGGAGAGAGAAGAAAGACATATGAAGCCAGAATGACATTCATTGAAGGTTCCCTGGGGAAGATAGCACATGTTTTTGTCTCTCACCTGCTAGGCATGCTAAATCAGTGCAGTGATAAGCTAACTCATGAAATATATTTCATTGAAACCTGGACATCTTTACTGTTGCTAGTTCAGTCATTAGAATTTCAGAAATAATGGCAGTCTAATTTTTACAACATAGAAGACTTGAATTTTCTGAAACAATGCTTGTGTGGATCTTGTATGCAGCTTGATTTCTGACTAAAATAATCATGGCCGTGCAGTTGCTTAGCCTAAACTCAGAATCTCTATCTATGTCTCTCTGAAACTTGTCATACTGGTGTTGAATGCCATTATCTTTCATTCCACTGTCAAAGTGATTGGGTCTTGGGAAGTCCAAATAGATATAAATGTATCTATTATATATTATTATACATGTTCTCAGAGGTACAACTGCCATTTAGCTCTGTAAATAATCCTTTACAAGGCTTCATAACTTAAATATTCAAACTTGGCTTTTTTCCTGCTTTTTCAAGACCCACTCTTGACCCATTTTTCTTCAGAACTATGACTTTAACAAAGCTTTTAGGCAATCACAACCAGAAGACGGGGATTAGAAGTGATAGAGATGATTCCAGAGGTTTGTGCTTCAGTGTTACCAGGTGGGCACCATCAAAACGCAATGCCATCGTGGTAGCCGCTGAAACCAATCCTGTTTCGTTAGCAATAGAGCAGATATTTTTTCATATAATCAATGGCTTCTCCAAGGAATGGCAAATTAAGTGTGGATCAAATTAAAAGCATCTAAGCATAAAATTAGAGTCAAAACAAGAATTTCCCATTAAAAAGTGCTATTCATCCTTGTGTGATATTTTTTGAAGACTCCTTCTCCCTGCCATGTTGATCCTCCCGCCAGGTTCCCAAGAACTGTGTTTAAACAGTGTCTGCCTCGCTTACCATCCTCCTGCTCCTCTTGCCAGACTTACTTGAATTCAACACAGCCTTGTTTGAGGCATGGGAGTTCGTCGACCCAGGAGAGGGCTCCTCTGTCACCCACACCAGGCAGTGCCATCAAAAATTGTGCAAGGGAGGAGGAGGCCAGTTATAAAAGAGATTGTCTGTTTACCCACAAATATATTGGCAATCAGCAATGATGGGAAAGGAAATGCAGCAAACATTACTGATAGCTTAATGGCGTTTAAATAAAATATTCAAGGTTGAAAATTTCCTCAGAGCTACTTTGCTCTTTTAAGTGTATATCTTTTAAGATGAAATAGTTTTCCCTGATACTATGTATACAAATAAATAATTGGGTTTTTATTTAATGACCTAATTTTCCTGTGCACAGAGTCAGAACTTAGGTAGAGTCTAACCTTTTGAGATTAGGTCACTGTCAAAAGTAAACATTCTTTTTCTTTAGCTGGATAATAGCACCATCCTAAGCAATGTACCTGCGTATGTTTTCAGCAAAGATGATAACAAAAGATTTAGGTTTGTCACAGAAACAAATCTGTAACTGAGAGGTGACTGGTTTGTAACTTTTATGCCTCAATGATCCATTGATTACAGTAAACACACCTGTTAGTCTGTCAAAGACCAGAAGCATCACGGGATGTCAGCTTTCTAGAAAAAAAGGAGGCCTTTCTCGACAAAGACAGAAGGGAATTTTATTGACTAATCATATAAAGAACTTTTGACCTCTTCGTGTTAGAAATTGGGGACACTAACCGAGAAGGCTGAAAAATAATTTATATATTTAGGGAAACACACATGTTTCTGTTGTGAGAATTGGTGAGTAGAAAGAATGGAGAAAAGGAAACAGAGGCGGAGAGAAACAGAGAAGCTATGGAATTAAAAAAAAAATCTTGGTCCCCAAAATACAATAGAGAACCAAAGCAATCCAAGGGCTTGTTATATAGACTTTGTGCAATTTTATAGCAAACTAGAAAAAAATTTTGAGTACTTAAAGCCCTTTTTACTTCCTAGGCTGGTAGAACTCTGGGGAACATCCTAGAAACAAAACCCCTTGGGCAGTATTTACAGAGAGATCAAACGAATGTCTCAAGAAACCAGCACTATGTTAGCGTTTCTTTGCTCCAAGGTCACCGGATAAAACCCAGCCAGGTTAGAAATTACTGGCAGCTTTCCTCTCTGATGCTGGCCTGGAAACACTGGATAGGAGGGAGAAATGACCTTCACAGAAAATGCCACTTCTCTAGACATTATTTGACAGCCTTTGGAGGGTAGCAACTTCCCACCCCAGCCACCTCTTCAAATTCCTGAAGTGCAATCCCAACTCCATCTGGACTGAGATCTATGTGAATGTTGGGCTTATGATGCCTCTGTAACATCCTGTGGCAAACGGAAAATCACCAAACTAAATCAGAGCATTTAACATCAAATGATCTGTCAGAAATAGTCTACTCCCGCAAACATCTCATTCTCCAGGGTCTGCAACTGAGTAGCTTTCATAAATCAAATTGGGAGCTCTCTATATATGTGTGCATATATGAGCATCTATTCATGTAGGAGTCATTAATATTTCACTATGTCAGGTGAACACATCTATGAGAAATAGGGGAAAGGGGCAAATAACCAAGTCAGCATTGTGAGAATATTTAAGCCTACAGACGGAATCGTAACTGAGATGAAGAACCACACATTTTTCATTTCTATTTCAGATGGCTTTGGTCTGGGCAGAGAATCAAGACTAAGCACCAAGTTCATAACAGCTCAAATGTCCGTTTAAGTAAAGGATACGTCTCTTGTCTTTATGTTTGCCCTTGAGGACACATAGTTGGCATAAGGCAACACTGTAACCCTTCTTCAACAGCACAAATGTTTGGGGGAAAAAAAAGAAAACATGCTCATAAATCAGGAGGAAGAAAAAGAAGGGCACAAAGGGGAAAAACAGGAGATAAAGAGAACGTAGGAAGAAAATGAAGAAGGAAAGAGAAACAAAAGAAGGGAGGGAGGAACCACTTTTCTCAACATAACACGCATCCTTGTACATGGATTTTAACCATTGATTCCTGCTTTCTACTTTCAGGGCTAGAAGATTTCAAACACTCATTAGGACAACACAATGGCAGGAGAGTCCCTTACAAGAGATCCAGAGCATTAATCTTCCTTATTTTTCTTGTTTCAGAACTATACTGAAATGTACACATTTGTTTTAGTTGTACTAGTAAGTCTCAATTTATCCTCTTACATTGTCATGAAAACTTTTTTTATCCTAATGAAAAAATCCTAACACTATGTGAACTTTAATTGTATTGCCAATTTCCTCGTCACATTGTATTCCCATGGTACAGTATTAACACTGATATACTTTAACTGTGCTTCATGTATAAATTTATACACACAGAGGCATATGCATTTTTTAATGGGATTTACCTGAATAATGCTAATAAGGAGCCACACATGTAAATCCTTGTGCATCGAAATGAAAATATATCTCTACATATTCTAAAATAAGGTTTCTTGGGGGTTCATTTAATGTTTGTGGGGAATTCATTCATATTTGTAACCAATTCTAATCATCTGAAGGTCACAGCATTTGGAGTATTTTTTAAATGCTGCTTTCTGTGGTGAATGAATGGAATAGACGGTGTTCAGATTTGTTGCTTTTCTTCAAGTCCATTTAAAAATGAGATGCCTAATTTTAAGGACATTTCCCCCCTATTTTAAAAAATAAATCAACTTCATGAAAGAAAAAATATATAGCTGCCAAGTGTATATAAGTTCAAAAGTTTTTCTATTGCCTGAAATAGAGACGCAAGAAATTACATTAAAGTTTTAAACAGAAACAGAAGTTTTCAGTCGATGTAGATAAAAATCTATTAGAGATAAAATTGTTTTGACAAAAACTGTGTAAATACAATGCCACTGGCTGCAAGCCTATTATTGAATGCAAGTGGAAAATAAGAATAGCACTCCTGAAGGGGCATTGCTAAAGTGACACAAAATAAACACAGCCATTTCAGTATAATTTTTCACATTAATTATGTTCTCTTATCGTAGATGTATAACTAGCCAAGTATAACAACAATAACAAGATAGCACTGAAGTTATTTTGCAAACAGGAAAAAGCAAATAAAATAATACTGATATGCTAGTTATTAGATTACTAGCCTTTTATCTTGTGGAATAGCTTCCCTGAACAAAAAGATCATATTAATCATTTCTGTTCCTCCAAGTAAATGATATTGCATTTCTAGAAAAAAAAAAATGTTAACAGCCTTTTTCCTTAAAGATACCTTCATTTATTTGCTGATTTGCTGGCACCATATCTCCAACTACTAAGAACATTTTCAAAATCAACTTCTGGCAAAAGAACATTGGCTTTTTCCCCTCTCTTGCCCGGTTAAAATGTAATACCCTAAAAACAAAATGTTCCCCACTTTCTTTAACGGAACCCTTGAACCCTGTTATTTACAATTTTATCAAGGATGTACCTATAGATCACACCATTTTTAGTCTCCTCAAATAAACTTCCCACTACTCAAGTTCTAATTGTAGCTCCCTGTTATTTCTCACAGAGTAGAAGGTAGGCACACACTGAATTTAACCCATCTCGTCAATGTTTGTCCTCTAGATACCATTGTTTTTGTCCATTAATCTTAAAAATAACCCCAAAGTTCAAGTCCAATAGGCTTGGTCAACATAAGTCCTTCAGTTTTTCACTCAAAAGACAGTAAGAAGTTCTCTTTCTCTTTGCCTGGAAGGTCCTAGCTTTCTGATTTTCTTTATTGTATTGTATATCATTGTATATTCCACTTCTTTCATTTACATAATTTGCATTTTTCTCTTGCATTCGGACCCACCCTTCTGTACACTGTGCATGCCAGATTTAATCGAATGTACACTTGATTATCTATTACTGTCACTGAGAGGAGATGGGCATATTTTTCTTTATTAGTCCCAAAACATTATTTTAGTGAAGGAAAAAAATCACAAGAACCTTCCAGGGAGCAGAAGAGCAGTAATCTATTTCTCCTACAAGCCCACTAAACATGGTGTCCACAATGTGTCTTGAAAGGAATCCAAGGATTCTCTGGATAGTACATCCAATGACAGTAGTTTATGAAAACATACCATCAAAATGTCGTCAAAGGGAAATGGCAGAGGCTAATGACTCCTTACTATTTCACATCTTTGGACTTTTGTTTGTACATCTCTGTTTGTAAATTTTTGTTTGCATAATTTTGTTTGAACATTTTTTGTTTGTATATTTCTGTAACAAAGAGTCCCATGCCATTACTACATAGATTCTCAGGTAGTATTTCTGTGTCATTTCTAAATCTGATTCTTTGAAGCTTAGCATTCATAAGGTTTAGAATCTTGGTATCTTTAGGGGATAATATGATATTAAAATATACCACTAGATATGCCTGAGACTCTCAATCAATTGAGGGTTATCTGTGAGGGCTAACATGAGCACAGGCAAGACAGAGTTGGTCTCTATTCACAACGTGAAGCATATTGAATAACTGACTTATTTTAAGGATTGATTAGAACAGATGTTTATGTTTGCACTTTATTTATGTAGACATTTATAAATTGTTACAAAAGAAAATTATTTCTTTTCATCTCTCTAGGTTAGATATGAGGAGAATAAAGGAGAAATGTTGAGAAGAAAACGGGAAGGCCATGGACCCGAAAAAGAAATAAAAGGGCTCAATCCTCTCTAAGGCCCAAATCAAAGCTCCGGAGTGATTTTAAAATGTTTTTTTTAAAATGATTTAATATAGTGAGTTGAGATACATTACATTAGATATAATTAGACCTAGACAGGAAAGGTGGTTCTGAGAAGCTAATGAAATATCATTAAGGTTGAATATAAGATTGTTGATTAGGATAAAGCTAATCCTGATTAGGATAAACAAGATAGGAGCTAGAGATCTTATTTTTCCTCTTATTTATATATTTATTTTATGAGTGAAGAAGAGGTGTGCTCTCTTGCCTTTATTGGAAAGGAAAAATAAAGAATATTATTACCATTTTTACATTTTGTTAAAATATTCTATCACGACAATAATGTCTTCTCTACTTTATTCTTGGAAAAGACATTTGTCTTGAATGTATCTATATTAAGGTGAAAGATATGAAGAAAAATTGAAGTTGTTTGCTATATATTTTGCCTTCGCAGCAAAGAACTGCAAAGCACCAAGGAGTCTGGCTGCTCCTTCCCTCCCAGATCTCACTCTGCACCACGGCACCCCTTACACTCTCTGCTCCAGCTATCATGGAGCGTAATCACCAATACTCTCTCAGCCTGAAAAGATTCAGTCCCTCACTGCTCCCCGCCTTTACCTATTTAATACCGAATCATTATGTAGACCTCCACTCCATTTTGCTTCGTTGGTGAACACTTGCCTGACCTCCCTGACTAGATCAAATCAACTATAAGTTCTCCCAACACTCTGGACTTCTCCCTTGTCTTATTTTTCACAAGTGCAGTTTTATTTTTATCTGTGCAAATATTTGATTACATTCCACCTTCCTCAAGCCTCAGGACAAATCCTGTTTGGTTTTGCTCACTATCCTTTTCTCAAAAGCTGAGTGGGTTTCCTAGCATATGAAAGGCACTCACTCAATGATCATTTGACAACTGAATGAATGAATGAACAAATGAATTACTTTCACTTTTTATTGAAATGATTGGTGTTGTACAGACACATTTAATTATTAGTTCTAGTCTTGAGATAGATGAAGATGGCTGCAGCATCCTATATGTAAAAATTCAATGTATACTTGAAATCTTTCCTCCAACAGTAAATATCTCTAGTCTCTGAGCACACCAATAATTAGCCATAAGCTCATGTACACTCATGCAAAAACAAGTTAGATATTTCTGGATCACCTACAGTTCCTTTAATCATCTTCAGAGATTATTTGTAAGCATCAATAGATCATAATATTAATATATTTTGAACCATTCAATAGCAATAGCATTTTAATATTATATATTGCATGTATGTCAGTTATCCATGCTGATGGTGGAGAACCAAAGTAAACCCGACATATATAAAGCCATCTAGACCTTGAAATTTAGAGAGTGTTATTGCCATATCAGGACCAAAATTCCCATTGAGGCACACAAATTCATAAAGTATTTCATATTCTTTAATTGCTCCGTCCTCTATACTTTATAAGATATCATTTATACCATGATTTTAGTCCATGTTTTTTGCTGGTATTATAGCTATAATTATGTACATTGTCAGTCTCTTTCCTTACCTATAATGACCTTAGGAGTAGGAACCAAGTTCTGTTCCACCTCCAACACTTTACCCCAGCAACAATAAGGACAGTGCTTTGGTAGTTAAAACACAGTGTATCCATTTTAAGTGGAAGGGAGGAGAAAAAATAAGGTAAGAAAGAGAAGGAAGGAAGAAGGAAGAAAGGAAGAAAAGGAGATAGATACAAAAAGTTGTCTTTCCATTGATGATATTGTTTTGCTTCATTCAGGCCATTAGATAATTTCAACCATTTGCAGCAATTTCACAAAAACTCAACAATTTTTAAGGTTTCATCACAATACGCAATCACCTACTGATTAGATTTTTATTCCTTCTCACTATCTCTCTCCCTCAATTTTCTGGCTTAAATGCCAATACCCAGTGAAATAGTCAAAATGGTGGATGCAGAAGAGAAAAAGAGACAAAGCAGAGGCATATAAAACACAGAGTTGAATATATCGTCTGTCAGGCCACCGGCTGCTGCCACCCTCCGGTGCCTCTGCCTGTGTCCAGATGGAAGTTTGGGACCTGTAGATTCTACCACGCTCCTCATCCTTGCCATTCTTTACGACGACTCAAAAGAGAAGCCCCCTTTTCTGTCTTTTCACTTACACCTCGATTCTGCTCCCAACTCATCTTCCTCTTGACATCCCCACCAGCCCTTTCCTTGGAAGTAGGGGCTGCTCATTCTTCCCGTATCCACTCACCAGAATGTGCACAAGACAGACAGTCTTCCTGTTCCCTAGAGCCTTTTCCAAACCATTGCTCCTTTACCCTAATTTGAAAACAAGTCCCTTGAGACTCATCCTGAGTCTGTCTGTGTGACTCATTACTCCCGGACTTTTCCCATCCATTGGTTGAGGATTATGGCACCTGGTTCAGGATCTTCGTCTCTCCTCGCCCCCGTTTCAGCTGCTTTGATCAACTCCAATGCAGGTGAGGGAGACTCTTCTCATATTGCAGTTCTTTGACTTCTTCGATTCTGATAACCTAACCATTCTGCAACCCACTCCCATAACCATATTCTTGCCATATCTAGGATGTGAACGTAAACTCCCATGTCCCACTCTCCAACCACAATCTCTCTGATTCTCCCAGCACTTTCTCTCTTCCCCGCTCTCTCTCTCTCTAATTGTTAATGCACTTACTCTTTCCAGACATGTCTTGAATAATTCTAATCCCTGCCCATATATCAGCTCCCTTTTGTTTCCTGTTTTTGCCAACCTGATCTCAGGTTTCATTACACCAATCACCCCCTTGCCATTATCTCCTGACTCTTGACCCAATTGAACATGGTCTTATATATGTTACAAACAAATAACCCAACAAAACAACAACAAAAGAAAATCCTTATTTAACATCTCCCTTTGGCTATGATCTTGTTTTTCTCCTTCCCTTCACAGTCAAATATCTTGTTAGAATAATCTATCTTGTCTACAATTCTTCACCCTGAATTTGTTTTGAATCCACTACAATCTGGCTTCTGTCCTTCAGAATTGGTCCCTCCTCCACAATTACCAATCTCAGAATACACTACTTTTCACCCATTGCCTCATCCAAAGCCAGCAGTTGCTTATGTTCTCCCTTCCTTCCCATTGGTTACCTAGCTATGCTGATGTATCATGATGTACCATAAGCTAACTTTCATTGAACTTATGCTATGTGCCAGGCCCTCTGCTACGTGTTTCACATTTAATCCTCACAGCAACTCTGTGGAGTACATAGTACGATTATTACTCCGATTTTATAGATAGGGAAAGTATAACTAGAGATGATAGGCTAGGCCAAGATCCTTCTGCCTCCTTAACATCTCTTGGATCCATCCTCTCCTCTCTTTTCCCACTGTCACTGTCTTGTACCAGCTCATCAAGAGGCTCCCCTCCCCACTGCTTTCCTTGCTCCATTTTGTGTTTCCCATCCATGCTCTCTACTGCTGTCAGAGACCGCTCTAAATTTCACAGCTGATCAGGTCACCCCCTTGCTTAAATACCTCCACAGGTGCCCCTTAACTATCAGACTAAAGGTCAGTCATCAGACTTATCACACAAGTCTGTTCATAGTCTGCCCCTTGCCTGTCTTCCTCGCCTCAACTCATGCCACTTCCTCTTTACCCCACATCCAAATGGAATTACTTTGTGTCACTCTGTGGCCACTGCCTGAAGTGCACTTTCATCTGACTAATGTTTATTCATTCTTTAAAACTCAGGTCCAGCACAGTCCACCCAAAAAGGCTTTGTGATGCCTGGTGTAAAGGCCCTTCTCCACCATTGTGACTTATGGCATTGCACCCACAGCACAGAGTTACACGTCACTCACATTCAACTATGATCTCCTGCAGGGCTAGCAGGACTGTGGTTTTCTCCACTTTGAACCACCAGTTCCTCTCACAATGCTGTCAGTACAGAGGAACTCAAATATTTACTTCTCAATCTCTTCTCTCTCATTTAGCCGTCCTAATTTGAACTCACACATCAAAACAACATTTTTCAAAATCTATCATACACCTAAGGAAATTTTTTTTATCCTATTCTAAGTACAACAAATGATGTTTTGATAAGTTAACACTCCTAATGAAGACAGCATCCATGAATTCAGAGTAAAACAGACACCATTTGCTTGTTTTGATGGGCAAGTCATTTGATTGTCAGCAATTATGTTATATGTGTGTAGATATTTCTGCACATGTGCCATTTACTGCATTTCAAAGTCTGTTATTTTTAAAGGTATATAGATTTTTAGTTTAAAATGTCTAACCGACACTGGGACACCTTTATTTTAAATAATTTTTTAAGTAAGTGCAAAATATTTCTGGGCAAAATACAAAGTCCTTACAAATACTAGTCTATATACAACTGAGCGAGAAGACCACTATTTGCATGCAAATCAGTAAGCTTAATGGTGGATTTCAGGTCTCCTGAGAACTATCTAACATAAAGCAAAGAATAAATTGAACGGTGCCACGTTGTTCTCACAAAAGCTAATAAACATGGCTTTATAACACCCTGTTCTTTGACTTAATCTCCTCTTCTACCATTATTTGGTTTAACAAATATATTCCTACAACGTTCACATATGTACTCATACTTTAAAAAAATTAGGTACTGTAATTATTCATTCATTTTCAACATTCTTTATGTGTTTAGTAAAATATGTCCAGTGAAACACAATCATTTGACCATAAAAATATCTGATATTCTTTTCCCCCACTATAATAATCAATACCTTGAAGGTAATCATTGTCTATTTCGACCAGTGTTCTTCAATCACATTTTGTTCCAATCCATTCATCTAACCTAGCCACAACACTAGCTCCCAGCTCCAAGACAGCTCCCTAGCCACAGCTAAGTAAGAGTTCTCTGTTGAGGGTAGTACTTTCTAAAATTACTTTCAATTTAATAATTACAGATAGATCTGTGATGTGCTTGCGATGTTTTTTTTTTTTAGTGAATGATACAAATTAAAATGGACAATAAAACATCCAAGCACAGAGCCCCAGTGACTTATTTCATACATAACTTATACACACCTTAAGCCGCGAGGCAAAGGCTTTCACTCTGACCATGACTCATACAGCAAGCTTTCCATAATTCCTTGTTCTTCACAGTTGTATAGAATTGGCAAGCTGCTTTTCTGTGCTCCCATTCCCTCACTAAAATAAATTGACTCCCAGAGTTTCCTGGAAAGGCTTTAACTTTATTTTCCAATCTGAAAACAATTAATAAAGTACTCGGCAGTGAGTCCCAAATAATACAAGACAATTTTACCTTGGCAGAACATAGACTTCATTGAACTAGACATGATCTTCCCTTTCAAAACTCGCCTGATTAAACTGAGTAATGCTGAGGTCACCCTTGAGCTCTACACTGAAAACTAACCCTAGTGCCTGGGCCTCACTTCCTCTACCTTTGAATTCTTGGCATGTTTTTATCTTAATACCAAACCTATTGTTATGGTTGTATGGCTCTTTCAAGTTTGGGGTGTACTTAGGAAGAGAACTGGATGACATGCCAGATGTCAACCACTTTCAGAGTAGTCTGAAAGTAGTATTGTTAAAACAATGGTCACTTCTACACTGACTCTACCCCTACCCCCACCCCCACCCCCACCCCAAATAACTAGCTTTCAAAATGAATAACTTCAACAAGAGAATTACTATCAATCAATTAAGTTGGACAGTCATGATGTCCTCAGCCTGTAGAAGGACACAGAGTAGGTTGAAGTCATCACTGTTTTCAAAAAGCTTAAAACCAGGAGGAAAGAATGACGAGTAAGTAAAGGACACTACCAAAAACATCATAAGGGAAGACTTCGCAGAGAAAGTGGACTTTGAATTCAAACTTGAAGTTTGGTTAGGATTGAGATAGATCAGAAGGAAGAAAAGCATTTCAGGTAAATGCAACAACACAACGTGAGTTAACACGTATTGAGCATTTACTATGTGATGGGTACCTCACTGAGCACTTTCCACGCTTCCCTATAGGTAGCATTATAGCCCTGTGAGTTGAGTACTTTTATTACCCCTGTTCTGAAGATAAGGAAGTTGAAGCCCATTTATCTGGAGTAACTTGTTCAAGCTCACCCAGCTAGTCAGTGGTGGGAGTATATTCTAATGTCCTAAACATACGTGTGGAGTTAGAGGGACAATGAGAAAACTATCCCAACTGGTGATGGAGGCTGTGTGGAGTAAAAACAAAATGTTTGACACAAGAATTAGATTGTAGGCTGCCTTAGAAATAGAAAAGGGTTGAATTTGAAATAAGGAGCCACGGAAGGTTTGTGAGCAAGAGAGCAGTATTGGAGCAAGACTTAGAGTTGGGGAGACATGCAGAAGTGCAGACTGGTTTGATGAGGATGGGGAGATACCTGGGCAGGCCTTTGGTCATTGTATTTGGTAAGCTTTGCTGCAGTAACAATCCCAAATGTTAGGGGCTTACAAAAACAAATGTTTACCTCTCACTTACGTTACAGGTCTGCTAAGAATGTCTGTGAGGGAGCTACAAGTTTTCTCCATCTGTCTTCTTCACTCCTGGCTCCAGACTGAAGGACCAGTGCCTATTTGGACATGCTATTTTTGTGTCAGAGGAAAAGAGTCAGAGAGCTGATGGAGACATGCAATAGCTCTTAAAACATCTGCTCACCTACCATTGTCAAAAGCAAGTCACACAGCCAAACTCGAGCTCGATGTCAATGGAGCAGGGGTGCATCCTCCTCCACAGGAGGCCTGCAAGTCACAGGGCAGCAGGCAGGGGTGTATAATCCTCTTACAGGAAAGGGGAGTGAAACGTGGGAACAATAATGCAATCTACCAGAGGAAGCCTGTGCTCTTCACAGACGCTGTCACTATAAATTAAAGCAACAGACCAAAATGAGTAAACTTCATAGAAGGGGGTGAAATCTCTTGTTCTCTCCAGATAGAGGGCTCTGTCCTAAGGAGAACAACTGCTGTTCTATTTCCATATCTTCTGACGAAAAAGCCTTATGCTGTATGATTTTATTGTCCTGTGCCTAAAATCTGTCCAAGACTGAATGAATCAAAGACTGTTTACACGAATTGATGGGGTGGGTATGAACCCTTTCTACTCTGTTTCATTACAATTAAAATGAAATTATATGAGAAAAGTAAACAGAGAAAGGACCCAGTTAACATGTGTCCCTACCTTCTTGATTTTCTATCCTAGATGGCATTACAATTAAGATAATTTTACCTGCTAACTCTTTGTGGCTACTGACCTGACAAAATATTCCAGTCACATACCAAATATATGTGATGCAAATGAATGATAGTTAACAATGAACTAATCTAAATACATTTTGGTGCTAAACAAGTCATCCTCCAAATATGCAAATCATTACATCACATAAAAATGATGTCATGGTATTCTTGGAATGAGTCATTTCCAAGCCTTTCACTGGAATTTTGTAGACCTATAAAGCTAAAGTCTGAATCCCAGCTTTACACTGTTTGGTTTTCTTGCTCAGGTCTCTTGCCCCTAATGGCCATTTATTGCTTCCAAGGTCATCCCAAAAGGTTACTATTTCTCTGGTCCAAAGCCTGGTTCTTTGATCCCCTTCCCAGCTCCACATCAAGGTTTCCTGTTTGGATTCTTAGACATAGATGCATACCTGCAAATTTACCACTTCATCTGAGCACAAAGTTTGCTGACACCAGACCATTACCATTAAAGATCAGTTTTGCCTGACATTCAATTAGAAAATGGTCTGTCTCTCTCCTTTCTTGCACTCTTACCAAATCTTTTAGGGGAAGCCTACGTTTTCCCAGAATGCAAACCTTGAAAGTCTGGGGATGACAACATATTGGGGTGTGTGGTAGATATTAAGTACTAAATAAATACTTTCAGAATAAATAAACAAATGGATAAATGAATTGACTGATCATTCTAGCAGCTAAGCCCCTCCTATATAGCAAAAGATCCTAAACTTTTATTTAAACGCATTTAACAAGAATTCAATATGTTTTTCATATAAGATGTTCAATAAATATTTGTTGCTGTTTACCTGGGCAAGGAGGAAAAAGTATGATCAATTGTTCATAGCAAAACAGAAGTCCAGTCACATTACTTCCCACCTTCCCCCATTTTTTTTAAACAAACATTTTCAAGTCCTGGGGGAAAAGGAATCAATTATAATGCTGAAAATTCTAACATTAGAAAGAGAAAGTTGTCTCACTCCCCATCATCTAAAAGGCCACTTCCTAAATACTATAAAATGCTATTAGAATGTCATCAAGGTCTAAGATGGCTTCTTTTGTATTATAATGATCTACTACATGTAATCAGGTTTATAAAAGAACATTGACAACTCACAGCATAACCGCATCTACAGTATATTGTATTTGCTTTCTAAAGACCTTTACCTAAATTGACAATCAAAATGCTGCTGCAAATTTTTAAATCATTTTAAACATCTCATTTATGTGGCAACTTCAACAGCTTATTCTGAGGCTACTTTCGACAGAGTAACTCAAATCGTTTTATGAGCTGCATCTTATTGGTGAAATGCTGGAGTGCTGGGTTCAATCACAGCAAAGAACTTGGAAGCACTGGAAGAATGTGAATAGAATCCCATCTCTTCATGCTGCAATTACTGCTCTCAGGAGATCAATAAATGTATTTCTCCCAGTTTTGTGCAACTGTACAACTGTAATATATAGTGTTTACTAACTCTGTTTTGCTACATTTGTAAAACCTATTTAAAATCTAACCAATCTCAATCTTAAAAAATCATAAACTATTCAATCATGAAATCATAAACCACCCAAGAAGACATTCCGAAAAGTGGAAAATTGGTAAATATAAAACCTGTCATTATAACATCAAAAATTTATTTGCACAAACACAGAAGTGGTGCTAATCTTAATCTTATATACAAACATAGGGTGCTCAAAGAATAATTTTCTAAAAATAACACGGTAAACAATAGATGGGGTATTTCAAGCACCCTGTGGGATTTTAGTAAAATAAATATGAGAACAAACCTCCCAAACAAAATGAAATGCAATTTGTGGGAAATGAGGCATGAAAAGCATATTTCTTAATAGAAAATATGAAGTACAGAATATCTTGGTCTAATTTAAATCTCTCTGTATAATCTGTGAATTTTTAAAAATTCACCAAAGTTATTGGAAGTAGAAAAAAGACTAGAAGGAAATATTATACATAAGAATGTTAGCCATCCTTACCATTCAATGGTAAGATAGTTGTGACTTGCCTTTTTATTGTTTTCTGTAGTTTCCAGGTTTTTTTAAATGAACATCTATTTCTATTAATATCAGAAAGGACAATGAATCATTTAAAACTAACCCCTTTGCGTCAGGAAAGGATGACACTGTTAAGCAGACTTTACATATTCTGTGTGGAAGGGCTTATCTTTGACCTCAGATTTCAAAGAACACTGGAGGCTCACGCTGTCAGGTTATAATTTCACTTCTGCTGGAGTTATGCTTGCATCTAAGTCCTAGCAGGTGACATTCGCTTTGATAGGAATATTTTCTTTCTGTTCCAAAACCATCTTGCCTTTTTCCCTGAACTATTATAAAAATTATTACAAATATGTCTTGGAAAATAAAATCAATGCTGATACCCAACTCCATTGCATTAACAGGCTTTTCATCAAATTGTACAAGTAATGCATTACATTGCTTTTCTTTTCCATAATAGCAGCATGAGGTAATTTCCATTATACTCTTTTCATAGTGGAAAAAAATCCTTCATTTTCTAAATGTTGAACAATACAATAAACTGCTTGCTTCTGTTCTCATCTGGGACCTTATTTCTAATTTCAATTTAAAGATGGTTTGAAGTAAATTAAATGGGCCTAGGAAACAAGACCTTCTCAAAACCCAAGTCTGAAATGAGATGAGATCTTCAATTAAAAATTTTACATGTTAAATTGTGACAACTTTATTTAATGGGGACAGGAAGAGGAAGTTGAGGACTGCAGCCTCGGAGGAGTCTCCTTGCACACAGGACAAGAGAAATGCACATACTAGAATAATCAGTTCCTAGGCATCATACAGAAATGGTCACATTCACCAGCTATTGGGGAGCAGTTTTCTTTTCCTGTCACATCGAGGTCCTTCCAAACGAATACTTCGGTTATTCAATGTAATATGGCAGAGTATTATCATTCTCACAAAAGACAATTTCAAGTCACTGAAGAAGTTTGGTTGTGTTTAAAATCTGGCGTCTCATCCCTTCAGCTTCCTGACGAATGAATGCTCATGTGCAACAAGCTGCACGGGAGCATGTCGTCACTTCACATGTATGTTCTCTGATTAGAAACGAAGCTTAGGGTCGTCCTCTCACGTTTACAGAGGCCCACTTGCACCCGGGCAATTTAAGAGCTTACTTCCACTGGCTCTTGGGAAAAAAAAATATGCTGTACGGCTTTCACATTGAAAAAAATGCCTGCCTTTTATCATTTCTTTCTCTCTTTTTCCCCTCTTCTTTTTTTCCCAGAAACTAGCACTTCAGCAAATCACATAGTTATGCTGTGTTATGATGCATGACGTCTTCATAGTAATGTGACACGTCTCAATGACAAAACACTGGCTATCTACCAAAAATGTAAAGTAGTTTAAATCCTTTCTCTAAGGAAAAAAGGCCATTATCAATTCCTTTAGCAAATTTTTTTGCTGTAAAATGGCAGCCAACCAATTTAACATGAAATCTTCACAAAGTTGATGATTACGATGAAACAAAGGGGTTTACGTAGGGACGATTTTGTTTATGAAATTGTTCACTACCCATAGCTCCTTCCTTCTTGGCTCAAAGACGTAAAATTATGAAGCTTGAAATTGCCGTCTCTCTCTCTTGTTCCTAGAGAAGGAGTGATAGAAGATTCCCTTCCCAAAATGCACATCCCTCCACTTCTCCACAAAATCTGAACTGCAGGTGGTAGGATGTTTTTATTTAGAAAATAGCTTAATTATAAATCACGGATGGCAAAGTTCTGGCATTAATTCTCACTCTTGTATGGCTCAACTTAACAATTTTAATGAAATATTTATTTTTTTCTGACATCTCACAGGGACTCCTAACCTGATAGAATCGGTAATGCACACATTTATGGAATTCTCAAGAGAGATGAGCTTCCTTAAAATTTAGAAGGAAAATAAAAACCCCTCCTTTCTTGAGGGGTATTTTTCTATTCCCATTTACTTGGAGATAAAGGGAAAAGGGGGAGGAAGAAGGGAAGGGATGAAAATAGGGAGATGTATATTGTGTTTTAAAGGCCTGGTAAATGCATCCAGACCTAGCCACACACATGAACTCTCACCTTAAAAAAAAAAAAGGCAAAAAGCAAACAGAAAACTTCCTTCCTTTTATTATTCCCTCCTTTTTTTCTTTCTTTCTTTCAGTGGTCCAGGTTGAAATTATTTCCTGGAATCACTCACCCAGCCCTAATTCTAATAGAAGACTTCAGAGCAGTTCGTGTCTGGTAACAGCTCTGTGGAGGCCCTTGAAATTCTAATAAAGACCCATCAACCCATCAGAAGAACATGTAATTTTACGTTCATTACTTCTTGGTGCCTGGCTGTAGAATTTGGATGGTTGCACCTCAATTAAAAGTTGAATTGAAGTTAATATCATTTAAATAAAAACTTCAATAAAAAGTTAAAGTTCTATTCTTAATAGCGTTAATACCCTCTAATGACCGCTATGGTCATTACCACCAGATAAGTGACCTCCTTGACCCTTTCCTCACTGAGAAACCTTCTTGTCACACAGTCAATTATTTAGCAGTAATGAGCACTCTATGGGAGATTATTGTGTAACCAAGCACCTCGATTCACCATTCTCTGTTATCTCCATTCTTCCACAAATGTTGCATTTTTCCTTTATAGGTTTTTCTATTTTTATTTTTTTTTATTTTTTATTTTTTTTGTGAGGAACACCAGCCCTGAGCTAACATCCATTGCCAATCCTCCCCTTTTTGCTGAGGAAGACTGGCCCTGGGCTAACATCCGTGCCCATCTTCCTCCACTTTATATGGGACGCCGCCACGGCGTGGCTGACAGGCAGTGCGTCGGCGGGCGCCCGGGATCCGAACCCGCGAACCCCGGGCTGCCAAGCGCGGACTAAACCGCTGCGCCACCGGGCGGCCCCGGTTTTTCTATTTTTAAAAGAGGAAACTGCTCAGGGTCTTCACCAACCTCCCCCCCGCCCACCCCCCACCTCCCATTGCCCCGCAGAGCTTTACCAAATAATTGGTAAAAACTTCAAATGTAATTAAAATGGAGTGAATTAGAAGAGGTCTACCATTCATGAGCAGTGACTGCTGCCTGTTAAAGGCCTTAATCTCTACCTTTTGGCACCACTCTAAAAAAGGAAAAAAGGTGAAGGTTTAAAAAGGAAGTTAAATGTGGCTATCTAAGTGTCCTTCCAACTGGGCTTTGCATATGGTGTTAAACTGGAAAATGTGGGAGACAAGAAGTCCAAAAGGGCGATTTTAACAGGAGAGACTTCCACAAATCCTTTAAGAACTTTTTCCCTGTTTACTTTTTCTTGGAGACTGCCATCAACTGGGGTAGTGCCAGAGAAGAAAGGGAAGGGACACAAAGTCAATTTTCTGTTAAAATAACGTCATAGTAGACTCCACTCCCGAGAACATTGAGAAATTCTCATTCTATAATGTAAGTTATTTGAGGAGCACTATTTAAGTAAAAAGAATAAACTCCTTGTAATGCTCTGAAACTTTATATCTTAATTAAGAACAGACCAAGTTGGTAGAAAATAATTCCAGTTTTTGTGGAAACTCATAATCTAGAAACTCACAATCTAGAAAAACAAAATAATACCAAGTACTGACTAATAAATAACTAATTTTCTTACAAGTCAAATTGGGCTGCAAATTGAAGTTAAGCAGTGCTGATATATGAGATACCCCTAGTTTAAAGTTCATTTTTTTTGGTTTCTCTGATTTTTCACATTGAGTTTTTACTGCAGTAGATTATTCAAAGAATGAAGGCCAGATAATCTTTGACTCCTCAGAGGACAGATACAAGGTGAACTAAGCATTTGATGGTACTTTCAGATGTAAGCAAAATAATTTATTAACAAGGATTTTTCCACTAACATAATGTGTTGCTCTGAGGAGATATGTAATCTTTTTCTGTAAGTCTGTCAGACTTTAGGTCTATATTGCTTTAGGTCTATATTCCTGTCCGTAAAGTCTGAACAAAGGCGGGGAGATTGAATAAAACTTAAGCTGATATCAGCCTAATAGTTCAGAGACTCCCAATTATTTCAAGGTTAAAAAAAGAAAAGAAAAAAGGAGTATTGTTCATTCATTCACCAATAAAGCAGTACCTATTAAATACTGTGCAAGGTATTGGCAAGAAAACAAAGATGAAAGGGGTATAGTTCCTGCCCTCAAGGAGCTTATAATCTAGCAAACAATAATAAGACACAATGAAATATATGAGAAATCATACAGAAGCAACGTGCTGAAAGAATGTAGCAGAGGTGATTAATTTTTTTGGGGGGGGGAGGAAGACCAGCCCTGAGCTAACATCCGTCGCCAATCCTCCCCTTTTTGCTGAGGAAGACTGGCCCTGGGCTAACATCCGTGCCCATCTTCCTCCACTTTATATGGGACGCCGCCACAGCATGGCTGACAGGCAGTGCGCGTCCGCGGGCGCCCGGGATCCGAACCCGCGAACCCCGGGCTGCCAAGCGCGAACTAAACTGCTGCGCCACTGGGCTGGCCCCCAGGGGTGATTACTTTTGACTGAGGAAGAATTTGGAAGAGCCTAATGGATGAAGTAGTATTTGAGCTGGACTTTGAAGAAATAGAGTTTGGATGGACAGGAAGCAGAGAAGAGCACCCGATCCCGAGGGAACAGTTTTGGACCTGTGGTTGAGTGTGATGTTGGAAAAGCAGGGCTGAGGCATGGGCTGTGCAACAGAACTATGGGTCAATGAGCCTGGAGAAGTAATTCAGTGCTGGATCAAGGAAAATTCTGAGCACTTTGTTAAGGAGTTCGGGTTTATTTGTGGCAAAGCTTTTGAGCTGGAGTCTGATGTGATCCAACATGTATTTTAAGGAAGATGACAGTGGAAGTAGAGTGATTGGTATACAGAAGTAAAATTGAAGCTGAGTGTCAACAAAAGTCAATGACATTACTCAGCCCCAGCGCTATGTAGGGAAAGACTGGGGGTGGGGTGGGCATTGACAACATTAACTATAGAATCATAGTCAAACAAGTCAGGATACTCTTAGAACCTCATCTATAAATTATAAATTATTTGCAACTCACTGATTCTCTCCATTGGAAATTAGATTTCAAGGTTAGTCTGCAGCCCTATCTGGCTGGAATGATGAAGCCTGGACAGGATAGTGAATGGGTATAGAAAGGAGATGAGACATAAGAGAAAAGCATCTCCGTGGCTCAACCAAACGCTAGTCTTTCCACTGATTTGTAAATAAAACCATCCCTGACCCAAGCTGGGAAAATAAACCAAGTAAGACGCGTATTTGGTATTATAATGGACTTCTCATTTAGTCCCTATTGGTCTCTGTACACATTAGACCAAAGCCAGGCCCAAGTGGAATCAACTAAGTAGCACCTGAACTGACTCCTGAAGGGCTGGTGAGATACCGTCCCTTTGGCTGAAATGGTACTTAACTCATGTCTTCCCAGCAGATGTCAGGAGCAGGAGGAGCAGTGTTCTGCATGCAGCTGGAGCTCAGGTATGACCACAGGTGAGGTTTCCATAGACCAAAAAGAAAAACTGTCAAGCAGACATTTTTACTACACTGAAAGAAAATGGAGCAAGAGCGGGTTTGTTTTTTTTTTTATTTGTATAAAATATATTGTTCTTCCAGGCTGCAGTGAAATAGTTTCTATTTAATTGCATAGAAATCCTAAGAAGGTTACAGCAGTGAAACATTAAAATTCTAAGGGCAACTAATAACATTAAAACTTTATAGCCCCAGATAGAATAATTTAGACAAAAACAACATGAACATATGTTTTGTGTAATAATAACAAACATTTATAGCTGTCAAGAGAGAAAAACACAGGTTTATGCACACCTTAATGGTGTGCATGGGTGAGCATGAGTATATTTAAAACATAATATATTACAAAAATGACAGCAGGCATGGCTCTTCTGGGTACTATGTTAAATCAATGAATAAATTACCAAAAGTGAGCTGTGGCTGTTTGGATGTGTAATTGAGCTTAACGTATGTAGTGTTATTTCAAAAGAAACTGTTCAAGGAGTTTTGAGCCCAATCCACTCTGCATCTATCCTAGGCAGTTTACAAATAGCAATAAATGAAACCGTTTCACAGTAGGAAGGAAGTTTAGTTATACACATTACTTAAATGGAGGAAAAGTTAATTTTAATATGCTTTGCAGGAATTGAAAACAAACATAATAATTTGCTTATGTTCACCAAACTGGAAATTGAAATGTTAATATTTGAATTTAAATTTATTTTAATTATTCACTGTATGACTCAAGAAATCACTAGAAATTATCTGTTCAACTTAAAACACATACATATACAACCCTTCATAAATATACGTTTATTATTCTACTTGTTTTAATTACACCATTTGAATGCCACACTTTTTCAAAAAAATTATTAGGACTATAGAATATGAAATAAATTTTAAGCTTGTTTGTGCCAACAAGTTAATGGCAATTGGTAATAACTGCTGCAGACAAAGTCATTAATGTGATTTTTAGAATAAAAATAACTTCTCATAATTTTCTTTCTAATTATAAGGTTGTTTGTCTTACTTAGTACTCTACCACAGTTTTATGAAACAGAGAAAGAAGTATGTTTTCTTATTCTTCCGTGCCTATTTTTTCTGGCCTTAAACATCTCATATTTTTCTGTAATGCATAAAATGCTGTGATCCTTTCACATAGGAAATCTGAAAAAAAATTCCGTAAGAATTAAGTCCTGAACCGTCTGAATTACAGATCTTGCCAAGTGGCCAAACGGGCCACTCAACAACTGTAATTTCTTTTTAGGAGACTGCAACTTCAAGCAATTTGAAATGTTATGATGGGCTTAGGTAACAACCATGCTGACTCCTTATTTTTCATTTCTTTTCTGTTAATAGCGTCATTATATCATGGCAGATGCAGGATGCAGGAATGTCATGTGTTTTATGAAAAGGAGACTGTTTTTCTTGAATAGCATATTTTCATCTGTCCTATTAGTCCTGTGCTTTGTCACCATTTATGGCCACCTAACACAACAAGCATCTTCAACGCGCTCCACGATTGTGGGGGGCCCTGGACTCATAAAGCCAAAGACTTGCTTTTCATTTGCACCAGATGAAGAGCTTCTTACTAGCACTGAAAATAACTAAAATAAGCTTGCACTTAACAAAGATCTTTTTATTCAAAATCACAACACAATTAGATAGGAGGCTGTCCCTCTGCATTTTCAGCACCACTTTTACTCATGTTGCCACTGTTAACTCATTTTGTCACTCTCCTCTTTTCTCCCCAAATTTTGCACAAACCAACCAATTTACTGACTCTGCCAAGCACTAATCCCCAAGGGTTTCTATGCTTCTGCAAGCAGATGATGATTAGCGCAGTCAGGGCAGTCAGATGCAGACAGACAGTAGAGGCCACTTACTGCTCAGTGCTTGTTACGAGACCAAGATATGGAAATTATTAGGAGAGGAAATACTGCTTTATGGGCTGGGAATTTAAAGACCAGGCCATATACGCTGAAATAGGTAAAGCTACTTGGAAAAAGCTTCCTTATCTTACCCTCTTCTGAGTTTTCTCTGTCTGCAACCATGGTCACAGTTCTCTTATCTCTAGGGACTCATCCCGCAGAGGCATTGCTGGTAGTTAAACAGCAAGCACCAAATACTTTGCAGAAAGGAATTTACTAGGCTCCTATGGGTAAAGCCATAAGAGCCAGAGCCTTTCCCTGACTATACTCATTTTAAGCAACCCATTTTCCTTTCCTGATTTAAATTGAGTCCCACAGAATTAATGGGCAATGAGTGGGGGAATGTGGGAAGTGGAAAGGGATGAGCAGCTAAGTTAGTGTTCAACCACCAGCCAGTTGGCAAGTTTCAAATGTTACCCTACGAATACTAGACCTGCCAACAGTAGTAATGAATGCATAGTCATAGAGGCAATTTACCGCAGATCTCCAGATATATGTTGATAAAATCTTAACATCAAAGACCCTTGACAAAGTATCATAATAATTGCATATTTCCAATAACAATAACAAACACTAAAATCATAATTCAAAAGTTCAGGTCTTAAATCTGTTAAATCTCAGGATCTAGTTACCTTAGGGTATGATGCTAGAGCTCAAAAAATATGAAGATGTCACACACTGAATCTGCGGGATCTGTAGGGCCAGTGTGTTTGCACTGCAGAGGAACCCCGAGAATCACAGGAGGGTGTGTGGAAGGTGTGGCCTATTCTGGGACTAATTTTTCTGGCACCTTAACAGCTCCCACCACCACCACCTCTGTTGGTACCCATGGTCCCTATTTGAAGCATCTGACTCTGAGTATTGATGCCTCAAACTGGCTCTTTTCAGGTTCGCCTTCATGGTTTCCTTGTCACATCCATTCCCTCTGCCTCCAGTGGTGGACTCAGTCCCCGCTTAAGACTGTCTTTGGTTCTCATGCCCACCTTCTCTCTGGAGGCCATGACTCTCCTTCATTCCATGTCCCACTCAAAGCTCCTTGCTGTAGCCCAGACCATGGCCCCAGCACCACCCCCCCCCACGACTGCATGAGAACAGGGAGTCAGACTCCTACCCTGGCGGCAACTATAGGAGTTTAGGAATGTATGAAATATCTCTGGTCTTCTTAGCAACCACATATGAATTAGTCAACCATCCGACTCTGATAATACTTTCATATCATTCCTCCTTTGCAGATAATCAGACAGGTGCAGAGAAGGGATTCTCTGACTTAATGATCCCTGGGGACCGCACCTTCCATTTGCCTATGGTTTACGGATATATGGACTTAATTCAAGATCTCAGCTGTCTAATTCTGGAATATATATATTTGTCTCTATCAATATGTCTATTCTCAAAGTCAGTTCCTCCCAAGTTATGAAAATAATTGATAATATTAGTCTTGGAAAAAACTTATTAAATTTGTTTTTTTTCCCTCCAAAGCATGTTAATCACTATACTATCACTACTATATAACATAACATATTAATATATTCTTATTACAGTTTGAAAAATTAACTTTACCAAATCAACATATCTTTTCCTTATCATCAGAACAATTTAAAGATATTACTAAAGTTATGAAGCACTAAATAACTAAAATGAAATAGTAGAAACTAAATAGTTTACAGTGGTACATTTTTTCCTTCACCAAATTTTGTAACTTTTATTAAACCTAATGAAATTCTCAAACACATTCTATTAAGGAATGATAATCTTATAGCAATTATAAGAAACAGAAAAATACATACAAAAAGAGATATACTTTATTGAAATTACATATTTGATTGTCCTCTCTGAGAGCTCAATAGCAATTATTTAAACAAAAATTAAGTGTTTAAAAATTATAGTATTAGTACACCTGTTATTAGTACACCTGTTACACCTATTATGTCCAAACTTTCAAGTATGGACATAATAGGTTGCTTTTTTTTTAAATAATGAAATGCAAAGCTATAAAACATTTTGCATTAAAAAGATACTTCACCTTAGTTTTATATAACTGGCCTAGATTCCAACATATCAATTAAATTTAATCAATTTAATCTACATGACCTCAGAGTATAGATTGATACAAATATTTAAAGGACTAATGGAAACAAATCATCTAAAGGACACCCACAAAACTGAAGGATTTTTATTCCTGTTGTAGATTTTTTGTTCATTAACAAGGATTTTAACTGCAATGTACAGAGCAATGAACAAGACATAGTTCCCCACCTTCAGAGAGCATGCGGCCTGAGAAATAGCTTTAATACAAAATTCAAAGAGAGAATGTGATACGTGCTTTAACTGAGGTGCAAATGCTATAGGAACAGTGAGAAAACTGAGTCATTTGAGTTAGACATGTACTGGATGGGAGTGAAAAGGACTGAACAGGCAGAGATGGGCAAAGATATAAGGAGCAGAATGAGATGAGTATAGAAAAAAGGACAAACTGGGCAGTTCTGGAGATTAGGAGTAGCCCCATGTGGCTGCAGCAAAGGAAGACAAAAGACACTCAAAGGAAGGAAGCTCGAAAGGAAGGAACTTTTTAGGAAGGCGATGGAAAACCACTGAAGCATTCTGGGAAGGAGTTACAGTGCAAATGGAGAAGAGGCAGGAGAGGAACCGGCAAGAAGGTCGAATCGGGAGCCTAGTTTTGGAACCATGTCCTGTGGAACCCGCGAGCTCTGCAGAGGTGGGGGACTGAGAGGGCTGTAAAAGGCCCAGGGGGCAGTAAGCAGAGGGCAAAGCCCCCAGGTTCTGAGTCAACCAAAAAATTGCACTTTGGTTTGTTTTGTATGTTGCGGTTATGAGTAACAGTATGAAAAAAATTATTGGTTAATAATTTTTTAATTAAAGCCACCAATCAGGATCAGATGTTTTATTTATAGATGAGTGAGGTGAGCCTCAGAGACTGCTTGACCTGGTAACTGAGAAGT
Source organism: Tapirus indicus (assembly GCA_031878705.1). Classification (NCBI taxonomy): domain Eukaryota; kingdom Metazoa; phylum Chordata; class Mammalia; order Perissodactyla; family Tapiridae; genus Tapirus; species Tapirus indicus. Next base: position 15,871,192 of record CM062918.1, read on the forward strand.
CACGAGTGAGCACTGATGAGGATATTTCAGTAGAGTGACCGTGGCCAAAGGCACCGTGTAGCAATGAGTTGAGAGGTAAGAGGTTAAAAAAAAGAAAGAAAGACGGTTTAGCAGGGGGGACAAAAGTAAAAGAAAGTTTTTTGAGAGGTAACAGGTAGAGAAAGATTCCAATTGTATAATACTCAGCAGTCTAGAATAATTCATTAAAACAGTGAATTTGTTGCTTAGGATGCTTGTGCCCCCAGTGACAGAAAATTCCAACTCCACTAATAGAAGAAGTCTAACAAAGAGGGAAATTATTAAAAATACTGAAAGTAGGATAGCTCCAGGGTTAGTTAATTCAGCTGTTCAGTGATATAAAGAATCCATCCCCTCTTTCATCCTTGGCATATCAGCTTTGTCCTCAACCTAGTGCTATTCATAGGGACAAGATGGCTACAGCAGTTCAGCTTCACGTCCTTGTGAACGCATACAGAATTTGAAAGGGAACCTTCCATTCCTGTTTGTCTCTTTCTATAAGAAAGAAAACCTTTACCAAAGCCCTGCAGAGACTTCTGTCCATATTTCACTGGTCAGAAGTGCATCAGCTGGCCATGCCTAAACCAGTCATGAACATGGCAAGGAGGGCCTTTGTGGTTGTCTGATGGACTAATCGCGATTCGTTGCCTGGCCTGGGGAATAGGGTCCACCTCACCTGGACCACACAGTAGGGAAGGAGGTGAGTGTGTGGACAAAATAGCTTATTCCGTCAGGAAAGAGGAGGAGGAAAATGGCTATCAGTTATGCAGTCCACATGCCTGCAAATTAAGCTTAATAACCATTGTTTGATGCTGCTGTTGATGATTATATCATGAGTGCAACATCCCCAATCCATTTCCACTTTATGAGAAGAAGTATGCCTATACTTCCTAATATCCAATTTTTACCATTTATGGGAAGAAAGAGAACTATTGATTGCGTATGGAAAGTGCACACAACAAGAGTTTCTATTTCAAGGTATTCATTGAAAGAAGCTGTTGTGAGACAATGTCTGCTTAAAATGCAGGATAGCCAAAGAGATTTTATCCTCAAACTCTTTTACCTGAGTCGTTAAGCTTTTTGGGTAAAACAGAGACTAAAAAAATCTGCAGATAATGATAGAAGATGCTATTTTTCCAAGGTCTGAAGCAGGAATACAACCAAAAACTACTACACAATTGAATAAAATACAAAAGTAACTGCAAAGGAAGAAAAACACTCAGAACATCAAATTTACCTTTATCCAGTGATATCTTTGTTCACATCACTGTTCTCTTTGCCCCACATTATACAGTTAATAATTCTTAGCCTTCAACCAAAAAAGGGGGCAAATTTTCTATTACTGATTCACAGTAATAGTTACAAAGTTATCACTTATTAGGAAATGAGGTGACGGCATTTCATTCTAAAATATAACAAAAATTAATAGCAGCACTATTTAATGATGATTTTGAAAAATAACACTTTGTTTTCTGTTGAGTCATGTTAGTCTAATTTACTTGAGAGAAAAAAAACATCGTAACACAGGACTTTATCAATAAGAATGGGTAGTGGGGCCCAGAAAGCTGACATTTTAGAAATATGTAATTCTTAGAAGAGTCTGTGAAGAGGAGAAACACGTGCAATCAAAAAATTGGGTCAGTGTAAAGCACTTGCTCCATGTACAACAGGTTAGTTTCCGGAACCTCCAAAGTCTGGAAAATGGGAAAAATTCCAACACATCAAGCTGATGGACGTCATCCTACAACAGTCAATTTTATTGATACTATTGAGCCTGCTTAGTATCAGAATCATGAGTTTATACATGTGGTTATTAGTTTACTTTCATCTAGGAAAGAAATAAAAGCTTGGGCATGAGGGGCTAAAAAGGAGAAACGAGCTGAGACAAAGGAGTTTTTCAAAATTCCACATAATTCAAAATTCATAGCCCTCAAATTATGGATGAAGGTCAGATAAGTACTGAAGTTCAAATATGTTGATGAAACTTTACTAATTTCTTTCTGGTCTCCCTATTGAACTAAAAATTTCCATCAGAAATTATTGGTTTTACTGGTTTTAGCCAGACGGAACTGTCCAGTGAAATTCAGTATTTCCTCCCATCTCTCTAATGACAGCCAGAAGACGCATCAAATGAATGATAGCAGGGAAATAAATTAGACCAAGCTGGTCTGGAACACATGTGAGTGTGTGTGTTATGGAGAATCTGTTCCAGAGAAGTGATCCAGGTCATTTTACGGAGCAGAGCTCCTCAACCCTATATTTCCTACAAAGGTCTAGACGAGTATAAACTACATAATGTTCACTGCACCTCATTCATCATTTACTAGAAGGATGTGTATGTACACAGATTATAGTACACCAAATATAATATGTCAGAGATTAGATTTTGTTAGAGATTCAAACAGTGCTATGATCCAGTTCTGCCCTTTGAGTTTATGTCAATTCAGAGACCTTTACCTTCCCAGGTTCAACCTCACCTAATCTTGTTAGAAAGATTTAGAGCAAAGACTATAAATTTCATCAGCCAGTGTGCTGGTCAGCTGCTAAGTCACATTAGATGCTTTTAGTCTTTTTCAAAGAAGCAACTCAGAGTAAACACTTTCAGCAAATCTGTTTAAATAAAGACTTAAAAAAAAAATCTAACAACCTATTAAAACAATTAACCAACTGACCTGACTCAAGGAAGTACAGACATAATAATAAAATCACATTTTTTTTCTTTTTCATGGTAGAAATTACTAGTTATTTTGGGAGAAATAGGTAAAATGACTCTTTTTAAAACTGTTTTATTTACAATAAAAAGCAAGAGACAAATTGTAGAAAGGAAGAGAGAATTGTAGAAAGGAAGAGCAGATGGTAAGATAGGATTGCGCCATTATTTACAAGCTAAGATAAAGTTCTCTCTTCTCATCATGAAAGATGAGAAGATAAAGTGGAGTTCTAGCTTTAGCTTTAATAACATTATATATCAACCAATTAAAATGAACATATATTTTTTAGCTCAAATAATGTTTAAAGTGAGTAAAACACAGAAGTTTAGGATGTCGTTGCTGCCCTGAGGACTTCGCAGTCTTGGAGTGAAATCACCTTAAAAGTTAACTGTAAAAGACATAAATGGAAGTTCAAGACAACAATGGAAATGGTGTCACAAGGCTATGTGTGATTAGTCACCAAATGTGTGGTACAAATTGTAAATGCAATACAGTTTCGAAGGGGTAGCAATCACTTAGGGCTGGAAAATTGTAGGAAATCTCTATTGAGAGGGTGGGATTTGAATCCCACTCTTGTTCTCCAGTCCCTCCTCACCCTCAGCCCTCCCTCTATTCAAATAATTGCCTCACTGACTACTCACATTGAATCTGCCTTCATTCTAAGCCCTTGGGCTTCCTTCCCTCTTTACTGTTGCTTACCACCCACCCTTGCTTCTTTCTCTCCTACTTCAGAAGCTGTGTCTTCCCTTCCTGGAACTCACAGCTCCATCTGATTCACTTCCTCTCCCTCATCTAAATCATTGTGCCAACTCATCTTCTTTCTTGTCCTTCTTGAAACTATCTTCTTTTATCAACTTCTTTAACTAGTCCCTTTTTAACTAGTCCTATTCTTTAGCCTATAAATATGCTAAGGTCACCCCTATCCCATGAAAAGTTCCTTTGATCTACATCCCTACTACTCCCTGGCTGCCAGTATTCTGGGAGGCAGGGGCTGGGAGTTTCACTGTTCATCACGTAGATTCTCACTTAATCCCCAGTTTTAACATGGCATCCTTGCTCTCAGTTACCCTAGACATTCCTCAAGGTTCTATACCTCCCCTTTATTCTCACACAATAGGCCTTTCTTGTCAATATCAACTTGCAAGGCTACAGCTACTATGTCTATCTGGACTGCCAAATCTATACGCTTAGCATTGACCTCTACTCCAAGCTTCAGGCTTACATTTTCAACTGAGTATCTCACATAATCACACAGATGATTTTCAGGCTTCTCCTATTTCTAAATCACTGTTTTCAAATTTGCCTGCACTTTAGAATCACCTGCAGAGGTTACAAAAATATCTATGCCCAGGTTATACACCTAGATATTCTCAGTAATTGGACATCAAGGTCACTGTACTTTGCTTTCAAAACTGCTCCTTATCAAAATGTGATCAACCCCAGTTAATGGTAACACCATTCTCCTAACTGCTCCTGCTCAATTCCTTTGAGTCATCCTTAACTCTTCCCTTAGCTTTCCATTCCCTAGATACCAAATCCTAATATTTCTTCTTCCATAATATTGCTTCTACTTTTTCTTTATATTATCACAGCCACTGCTTTACTTCAGCTACCTTTAGTTATGTACTAGTTTCTTAATTCATTGTCAGCCCTTCCTCTGTCATCCTACCTTTGCCATCCATTTTCTGTGGCTAAATCCGATCACTAAAAACACTCATAGCACACTAGTAGAACATATACTCTTCAGCAAATATTCAAAGCTTTCCAGTATACAGCTCAAAGCTTTTCAGGCTTTATTTCCCACTAGGTCCTCATCCCTTCCCATAAACATATGGATACTCTGTGCTCAAAAGAACCAAGCTATTCACTGTTCGCCATTCTTTAGATGACCCACATATTCTCCCTTTTCCGTGCTTTTAACCATGTTATTTCCTCTGCCCAGAATGCTCTCCCTCTAATATCTTCCTCCCAACAGTTTATCAGAATATTAGAGATCACCACAAAATCCACCTTCTCTTGGGAGGAGGGAGCCTTCGCAGACCCCGCTAAATTGAAATAATTCTCCCTCCCCCAATGTCTCTATCTCTTATGTGGGGACCAGAACCGTCCACCTCAAGATATGTCTCTTTACCTTGATCATTTTTCACTGAAGGAGGCTTTGACCTCCCCCCCCCCCCCCACTAACTGTCTGAAGGGATTTGGGGTGGAAGGCCTGTCCCCGGGGTAACTCTGGGTATCAATAGACTGGGAGGCACTTTGCTGGGCCCATTCTTATCAAAGTTCTGTTTACCCTTTGTAAGAGACATTTGCATTTGTAAGGGAAATCTCCATTTGTAAAGGTATCTCCTTCTCTGTACTGGGAAGAGGGGCGGATGACCTCATCTCTAGAAACTTGTCAATGTGGAAGGCGAGGCCTTAAATCTTTATAATAACTTTACTGTGCCTTTCTGGTAATCTCCCATAACTGATCCAACCCCCAATATCCTCATTTGTCTATTTAAGAGGAGAACCTCTGCCATTTTGTTCAGAGGTACTGAGTTTCCCCGAATCTCTCCCATGTATACATGTTACAAAGTTTTGTTTGATCTTCTCCTGCTATTTGGCCTCATGTCAATTTACTTCGTAGCCCAGCCAGAAAGGACCCAGAGTGGGTGAGAATGCTCTTGATCTCCCCTTCACTTATGTGCCGCCTTATAGTATTTATCATACGATCTGCCTTAATTTAGAATTGCACATGTGCATATCTGTCTCCATTGCTGGGCAGTGAGCAAAGAGAGGTACAGTGTCCTGTCCAAAGCTATGACATCACAGTGTAGTTACATAGTCAACATTTATTGATTCTACGAATGGATAAGAGCTGTATAGATGGAGAGAATGGGAAAAGCCCTGGGCAAAAGCAAAGAGAAAAGAAAGGGAAAAATGCATTTGGACGAAGGTGAATTAAATAGAACATTTTGAAATGAAAAGTGACATGAATCTTGCCCAAGTAGGTGGAGTCAAAATGACGGAGTAAGGAATTTGGCCTTTATCCTGTCACATAAGATTTTTAAAAACAGTCTGAATAAGCCTGAGTATCTGATATGTGTTTGGAGCCTAAGTTTTTCCATCAGTAAAGTGAAAATGATAATAGGAGTTACAACTGCTAGTATTATTGGGAAGAATGAAGGAGATAATCCAAGTAAAAGCTTTGACAGGAACCTAGACCATGGTAAGCTTGCGCTAAATGCTCACCCCATTAATAGAGTATGTTATACACACACACACACAGAATGGTCATACAATAATATCTAAAATGTCAAAAGTAAAGAAACTTTTTCTGGCTTTGATTTCCAGAGCTAGAGACAGGAAAGAGTAAGGGAGAGGAGAGAGAGCATGAAAGCATTAATATCCATGAAACAGACTTAGGCAGTTAGCTCCAGGGGACACACACTTCTTCCTTTCTCTTTCTCTTTCTATTCCTTCTCTCTCTTTTCCTTTGTCTTAGTCTCTTGCTTTAGGCTTCTTTTTTTTCCTCTCCCCTTTCTCACTCAGCACGATCCAGGGCCTGGCTTAGCCCTGCAGGGGGCAACACTCCACAGGGTCGGCCTCCACAGGCCAACTAAGTATAAAGATGAGAAGCCACCGCCCCAACCAATGTAAAATGGCCTGGAAGCTGCAGGGGGATGGGTCCCTGGGCTCTGGCCCAGCAGGACCTCCAACCTGGTTACCGTTTCCTGAGAAACATCAACCTCCATTTTGGCACAGTGGGAGGTAAGACTGGGAATGTTCTGAGTTCTGGTGGCAAAGAGCACGACAGTACACTGAAAAAATATCTCCGTCTCTCTTAGCATCAGAACCACATAAATGGCTATATTCCAACTGATTTCCAAGGAAAAGCAATGAGCAGAATGTGGACATCTCGATGCTTTTTTGACCTCACTGGATGGGAGAGAGACTCCAGGGGTGAGAACAGTTAACCAGCGTTTGGAGTGTTCAGGGCTCCGCGTGCAGGTGTGTGTACATTTGAAAGCTGCTGTTTCATAAGAAGTCCTGGGTGACTCAAAAAACACAAAAGGCAGAGCAAAGTAATCCCCTTAGCAGGGCTTTCCCCCGCTCAGCCTGCTCCCTGCCAGAAAAAACACATTCCAGGAAAAAGTGTAAATCACACACTGAGGTAATTGTCTCACATTTTCAAAGAATTTACTTATTAATTTTAAAGTGTCTTTTAGAAGCAATTCTGTATCTTGCCTTCCGTTTTGTGTTTAAATATTTATAGATTTTTAAAAAAATGTTGACCTCAACTATATATATCAAAAAGTTGAACACATCTAATGTGTTTACTATGTATTATCTTTAAAATAGATCAAGCTGAGTTACAAAATGCGAGGTCTGCTAATAAAAAAGGGCTGCTTTCCACAGAATGTAACTTTGTATCAAATACCATGCATCTTTGCAACTCCAGGTATTACTCTGTAATACAGCGATGAGGCATTTCTTGACTAAATAGGAAAAAAAATAGACATTCTCTGCGTTGATTAGCGACACCAAAGAATTTCACTTCAGGATTCTTGCTGAGCCAAATGTTTCCACCCTCAAGGCCACCAGCAAAGGAAGTATAGTGTGAAAAATCAAGATAAGCTGTGGTCTCATCATATAGACCACGATAGGGCTGACCATTAGCTGTGCTTTGACCTAGTACACATTTTTATCATCGCCATCATTTTTTCAGCCACCTCTTTAGAGTGGCAGACTGTTAAAAATTCCTCATCTTGGATCCACCCAAGCATCTGATAATATGCAAATTTAAGTGCCTCAAGGAGATTAGAGGTACTACCTTTTATTCGATTCTATCACAAATTTAGTAACCATAACTGATCTTCAAAGAAATAACTCACTTTTGTTTCTGTCTTTCAAAAACACTTTTGAAGAAAAGTTGCCCTTCTGATAACAAAAAAAGGACTACTGAAGAATCCACAGTAGAAGAAAGTGCTCTCCCCAGGTACCATGTATCAGGACTATTTATACAGTTCAGCAGGAAGGGAACTGGATCGAATGCTGGCTCTTAGGAAGACTTCTGCGCGGAAGAGGTGGAATCGGTAGTGCATTTACTACTCATTTGCTTGCATCAAGAACCTCATTCCATTTCAATCTGCCAACATCCTAATTAAGATGATCTGAATCTTAGGTGATCTATTATTCTAGATCTAAGATAGCCCAATCTATATTACACAAGCTGTTACACTGTATGCTTACACTGAGATGATAAGACCACTGAGCAGAAAAGCATGTCTTCCCTCATGTCTGGCCCAGCACTGGGCAGAGCTCCCTGTCAGCACTCCATAAATAATGGCCAGGCCTTTGCCTGTTGTCTTTCTTTCTACTACTTTAGGCACAATTTGATCTTACTACATCAGTCCTGGTTCCTTTTGACAACATATACCTGTGCTCTTTTTCTGCATGAAGAAGAAAATATCTCAAGTCGTTCTTTATACATGTAGGTGTCAGCGCATGTGGGACTAACAACATATAAATGCAATTCCCATTCATTACCTTAATGCTGTTTCTGAAGATCCTATATTAAAGAACATGCTAACCACATACGCTTTTGAGCCAGAAAACAAAAGAACGCAGAGACAATGCTTTGTCTCACCAATGCTTTGGAAGAATCAAGATCAAATTCTGCTCCAGGATAATAATATCCAGATGCACTCTTACCCAGAAGGTATTACATAACACAGAGAAAACATCATATAAAGGTGCCCCCCACACAGGCTTCTTTCTCTCCCTTCAGTGAAAGAAAGGGAGCCGTAATTCATTAGCACAAACACTGGGTTAAGACTTGGGTGTGTGGAAAACAAACAAAAAATATGTGTTAATATTAGACTCGCCTTCACTTGACATCTAAAGAAAGGCCAGATGGTCAGCGACAACCCGAGTCAGAGGCCGCACATACGTCCCTTTGCAGCCAGTATCTAAAACTGTCCTTTGGAGAGCTGAGTGAACATATTTAAGAAATGTCCTTAAGCTTGCTCTTGTGCTGTTGTTGAACAGATAACACTGATGACCTTCACAGTCTGATATCCATTTCCAATGGGATGACAACTTCAATCTAAGAACCTCAAAGAAGGCAGATAAAATAAGCACAACCTTAGAGTTCAAAGCAGCTAAGCCTCTGTCTCCTTTCACTAAGGAACATGTTGGTTGGTACCCAGCCTAGGTCACCCTTCTAACAGCTGTGAAGTTTTCTGAATTTACAATAAAATCTTCAAATATTCTTTGTTTTGGAAATGTATTTGTTTCTTTAAAGAAGACAAAGGAACCATTGTTGTGTGCTTTCAGTGATGCAAAGTTTGAGATGTCATGTGGGAAAATCCTGGCCTGATTCTAAGACATCTGTAATGACGGCATGTTCAATATGTGAAAAGTAAAGAAAGAGACGATAAGAACATTTTAAGGGAGGCAATGTGCAAAATTTAAGAAGGCTTTCTCGTTCTCAGGATTTTTGTTTTTTGCTTGAAAGGTCAAAAAAAGAACATACCCTTTGTTAGAAGTTAGATATTCACTGTGTTTTGAAATCCCTCCAGCGATACACCATTCAAAACTTTAAGATACTGAAAGCCCAGTTTAAGGTGATAAACTTTCATCAAACTATCTTAAAATAAAATATATAATTACAAGCATATTTTCAAGTCTTGGATGTGAGTGCTGAAGCTCTGTTTCTAGAATTGGTGAATTTTGTTCTCTATTTCCATGTATAAAAGATCTCACAGTCCTGGGAAAACACTTTTTTAAAAAATGAAATACAACAAATAAGGTATGCTGCCGAGTCCTGGGGGAGAAGTTTCCCCGAGTCTTTGAATTTCCTCCTATCCTCCTTCTTTACAAGATTTCTAAGACCAAGTCCTTTTCTGCAGTTTCTCAAACAAGGTAAAAAAGAAAAATACCCCCTAGATACATTCCTTAGATTTTCTATTATGCTTCTCAAGTTCCCAGAAGCTTCTGAAGTAAACCTAAGATGAACTCTGGAGTTATTTTTTATTATGTTTTAATTTTAGTTCCTCTTTTAGGTCTAAGATGAAATAGAGGATCATAACTGCTGTGCTTGGAGATGCATTTCATGGCACAAGTTGCACACGACCTGTGCAAGATCACGTTATGGAAAGAGTTCTGACACGACAGCTAACGAGTCGAATCCAGCTTTTCGTCTTGGAGAACTTCAGAGAAACCTATTTGAACTTGCTCTATTTAGTGCAATATGGCAAGAAAAATTTCTGTCTAAATAGTACATATTAGATATATTCCGTATATACTCTGGCTTGGACAGTGCCAGTTAGAGACACATGAGAAATTATTGCTGAAATCACTGATCATTAAGGGTCACTGTCACACTGTGAGCCTCGGTGCAGACTGGCCAGCTGGCCTAATCACTGTCCGCCAGATCGCAGGCTCCTGCCACACCACATCTTTTTACACCTCTGGGTCTCTGCACGTGCTGTTCTCTCTGCCCGTTATTTTCACCCTGGCAAAAATCCACCCCCCTGCCGCCATTTAAAACATCATCTCCCATATATATCTTTCCTTGATACCCCCCAGGAAGGTTTGTTATTTCCCTCTATGTACGCATAGAACTTTATACCTATCTCTACTAGAGGATTTATCAGATTCTATTTTAATTATTTGTTTGTCATCTCCACCACTAGAATACGAAGGCTTGTACATTTACCCTTATCTAGGACTTACTATGGGCCAGGCACCGTTCTAAGCACTTTAGACACGTCAACTCTTTAATCTGCATCACAACCCTTTGAGGTAGACACTAGTATTGCCTCCATTTTACAAATGGGGAATATGAGGCACAGAGAGGTTAAGTAATTTTCCTGAGGACACACAGCTAGGAAGCGTCAGGAGTTGAACTCAGGCAGTCCGACTTCAGAGTCTGAGCCTTTCCTGTTATTATTTCTGTTTGCCCAAGGGACTAAGGAAGGCAGTTCACAAACATCAAACAAACAGAAAGAATGATGATTATGATTTCTCCATAGTTTCCTAGGCATAAATTTAGAAATATATTTTCTTTGTCTTAAATTGATTTCACCTTCACCCTTGACCATGGATGAGTTCATTTGTCCTGAGAAAATCCAGTCCAGACTAGGGAAGAGAGAACTAGTTGGAAGGTAGAGGGCCTGGGGTTTTGCTGGCTTTGCCAGGGCACAGTCATACACTCTCTTCCACGTCCCGTCTGTAGATGCCTCCAGAAGCCCCTCCTCCTGGCTGCCCTCAGAAGCCTACACTGAACGCAGACTGTGACGTGAAATGCTTTGGAATAGAAACGCTATTAACAAGAAAAACGCTTATGTTATTCTTTGTAAACTGATGTGCCTCAAGGAAGACCTCTTCACTTTGGGGATGACTCAGACAGAGCGGGGTTTTGTTGTTGTTTGTTTAGAAGTGAGGCACCCAAATCATTAAGAATCAGATGTGTTTATTTTTCCTCCTAATACTTAAATTCATATCTCAAGTCCCCTGGGATCAATGTCATCTAGTCTACCTTTTAAATCACTTTTTATTTCTTGTATTTTACATCTTTTCTTTATTTTTCTGATTAAAATAATTCTTACTCATTGAAGAGATTTGGAAAATTCAAAGATGTTTAAAATATACAATTGCATACTACTGGTCTCTTCCAATGTTTTAAAATGCTCTTCTAAAGCATTATTTTTAATGGTTATATAACCTTTCGTTAGGATAAGACATGGCATAATTTAATTAAACAGTCCCTGTTTTAAACATTTCAGCTGACACCAGTTATTCGCTACCATAAGTGACAATGAGACAGACGTTCTTTCCCGTTGTGGGCGGATCGTGTAACCGTGCAGGAAAGGGGCCTCTGAGCCTGGGAACGTGGCTTCTGGGGCCGGTGCACTGCAGACGCTGGCCCCTCAGGAGGTTCTGCTCCTCCTGAGACGGGGACTGGGCCGGCGGTCCTCCTTTTGAGAAATACTAACATTGCCGCTCCTTTGATGATACTTTCTCTTCGCTGGGTTATCTTCTTTACTCCATCTCACTACCTCCCTACAGAATGAGCTGATTTAAAAGTTTCAAATTCAAACTGGCCCTGGGGAAGAGAGCTTCTCATTTTTGACCTGGGTCTTTTATTAATTGAGGTGCTTGTGCCACCTCTGCAGCTCCACTTCGGCGCCTCCCCATCCTCATCCCCGCTCACCCCACTGCACCCCACCATGCTCCACACCACAGCCAAGAACAGGTCTTTAGGCTGCAAATCAACGATGTCATTTCCCTGCTCACTCCAAAACTGTCCGCTTTGCTGACCAAAGGCCACCCGGCTTCCCTTGCACACTCTTCCCTCTCTCTCTACCTGCACTGGCCTGCTCAGGAAGAACATGTTGCTTCCTCCAAGAAGCCCTCCTTGATGCCCTGATCTCCATCACTTCTCCCAGCCCAGCCTCTGGTTGCTCCCTTTTCTTCTCTTTCACAGCACATCGTATCGTGGTCTATAAAGGCCTGATTATTGGATTTAGCTCTGTTTCACCACAAGCTCCATGAGACAGGTACTGAGGCTAACTGTTCGTCACCACACCCTGCCCTGAGGAGTGCCAGTGAAAGGCAGTGTTCCAGGAGGTGATGAAAATGGGCTCTGGGGCCAAAGGGCTCAGGTTCAAATCCTAGCCGTGCTACTTAGTACCTGTGTGACCTTAGGCAAGTTACTTAACTTCTCTGTGCCTCCATTTTTCTTCACTGAGGATTATAATAGGACTACCTTATAGGTTTGTTTTGTGAGAATTAAATGAGCGGATATACAGTAGTCCTGTAGAACAGTGTCTGGCATGTAGAATGCATCCAATACAGGATAGCTTTTAAAAAGTAAGCATTCAGTATATTTTTGTTAAATAAATAAAACCAACAGTGTTTTCAGTTGTGACCTTTCTCATCATCTCTGCCCCCCACCCTAGTCAAAGCATTAGCCCGCTCAACGTCTCCCTGCAGTTTGCTCCTTAAAAGAGCTCCATCTCTGCCCGAGGAGTCCACTGAACGCTCTCTCCATTCCATATTATTAGTTCCAGCTTTGATCCTCTCATCACGTCGCTTCCTAAAATATGTGCTCATGTCCCAAGCCACCTCCCTTCCTTCAAGTATTTCCTGAAATGTGACCTCCTCCACGGATCCTTCTTTAAGTGGAACTGAGCTCATCATTCCATCCTGTTTCCAACAAACAAGTTAAAGGTTGTTGTTTGAGGTTCCAAAGCTATAAATCGTCTGCACTTTTCATGGGCTGTGTGCTCTCACCACTGCAGGGCAGGTGGGGTTTCTTCTCTGCCCGCACTTAAGAATGTGAGTCTAAGGGCAAAACATTTGTTTAACTTGCTCCGTATATGTTCGCACAATGCCAGTCCGCACGGATGCTGAAGAAATGTGACTTGATGATGATTTAATTACTCTGTCCATGCCAGGAAGAGAAACCATGAACCCTTAAATCTGTTTCCCCTGTGTTACAATATATTTCAAAGTTGAGTCCATTATGAGACTGGTTTTCTGCATTTACTTTCACGAAAGAGCAAATACAGAGGAAGAGAGAGATTACATGAAAATATCAAATTAATAAAATTATTTTCCACATCGTGAGTCCAAAGATACTTTTAGGAGAGTGGTGCATTGTATTGAAAGGTGCCTCATTTAAAGTTTAATCGTATGTGTTTTATGGGTTATTTTGTAAATGTAAAATGGATAACCAAAACATGTCAATACTCATTTTTAAAGTACTTGTTGTATTCGGTGCATGCACCGTTATGGAGAATTTACACTCAGAGCAAAAAGATTTGTAGCAAAGCATATGACCTTCTTCCCACTACAATGACCATCCCCTAATTAGGCAATGCATCTGATAGTCATTAACAGGAATGAGATAATGAATCACTTTCTCTCTTCTTTGTTAATTTGCTGTAACCAAGCGGCTAATGGATGTCAGAGCTGAGTGATTGCACTGATTATAGTGATTTATAGTTGCAACAAAACAATTTAAAACCATTCTGATTATTCATGTTAAAGATGCTTTATGTTTTGTTTACTAAATGTTTTATGTCCCCCTTTCCTACCCCCAAAGTACTGTCCCCCTCCTACCCTGCCACTTCTCACAAACTTGAAAGTTGTAGGCTTTTTTTTATTGTTTTAAAGTAAGCCATTTCATTTTGTTTATATATATCCATATATAGAGAGAGATATATAAAGTTTACCCAGTAGAAACGAAAAGCCTTAGGGGTGGAAAGAAAACTTCAGTGATGCCTAGTTCAAAAGAAGGCAGAAATAAGAGGAAATAAGGCAAACTTCAAGCCACTTACCTTGGGGCTTCCAGTCCCTTCCTCGTCCTCCACAGACACATCAGTAGCCAGAATCTCAGCTTTGATGGTATCCAGAGCCCTGAGAATCCAGCTGTGTTGCCGTTTGATTTGCCTCTGCAGTTCCTTCCATTGACTGGCAATCATCTGCAGCATGTCCTTCAGTCCTTCTCCAAAAGGAGGGGAAAGCACAAGTTACCAACCTGACTGCATTTTTACTCGCTATTATTTTTTATTTAATAAATTAGATGGGTATTTCAAACAATAAACATAATTTTAAACGACCGTTACCATCACCTGCCATATTAGCATTTGTCACTCAGAAAAGAGACTGGGAATTTTTGACCTGACATAAGGCATAAGGACACAAAAATGGGATAACCACACAGATGAATGGTTTGGAATTGACTTAGATTCAGTATATTGACTAAAAAAATGCATATGGAAGAAAAATCACAGTATATAAAAATTATTAACACTATAGCTTCACATTCCAAATAAAAGGCCCTGTGTGTATCTGTGTGGAGACGTCATAACGATCAGAGAGATATATGAAATAGGTAAAGTTAATTTGAAGAGAAATACTGTAAATGGGCCAGAATTAAGACAGCAGTCTTTAGCATCAGCACATCTGATTAATGCTGCTCTTTTCTTATTTAGCTGTGGTAAGCTCAAAGCAAGAGCCAAATTGTAATTCATCCTGTCTCATGGTCTTTTACCAGCAGGATAAGTATAACCAAATGACAAAACTATTTTTTATTTATAACCTGCTCTTCATAAATACATTAATACTGGGGTAAGAATTGGTGTAAGGCCAAAACTCTGCTAATGTGATGACCAGTAAAGAACATGCAAAATGTCCACGTGCGTGGATTGGCAGGGAAATAATCAGATATTGCTAGATGCCTGCCTTGTATCTGGAATGATATCTATAAGTACCCTAATGCATATGCACTATAACGATATGCCCAATTCTCATGCATTATCTTAATGTTATTTCCAGAGCACCTACATCAAAAAGCATGTCAACGTGAAGTTTTCAGGAATGTGATTTCAACTGAAACTCAGGCGAACAGCAAGCCCAAAATAAAATGAACAGACCATTTGGAGGCAGTATTTCATCTTATAAGTATCACAGCATTGTATGCAGTATATGAAACATTTATAAATCTTGAAGGTCAATCTGATAATGTAAATATTAATAATACATAAGGAGGTGAATATATGCAGTAATTTACAGCAATGCTTCTTCATTCTTAATAGTCTGGAGACATAAAGACTTGCAGTATTTCAGGAGGATTTACCTGCTTTGTGAGATGCAATAAGCTCGAGAAGTTGGTATCCTTCCTGCTCTACAGCTTCCTTGAGAGCACAGTGACTGTCTACATTCAACTTAAAACTCTGCAAGAAAAAATATGAGCATCAAACCCTGGCAAGGCAGTTAAACACAAAACATCCATGCAAAACTGCTTACTACTTTTTATCAAGAACCACACAGCCCAATTTACCCAATTGACAAACAAATTTGCAACACCAAAAGCTATTGATATCTGGGATCTGGGCTCAAAATGTTTCCATTAGATTAGCAGAGTGCATCTGTTTGGAAACAGCTGATAAATCTAGAAATTCATTAGGTTTTTATGAAAAGTCACATCCCGTAGGCTATATCAAGAGTAGCAGCGTTCTATAAAATACACTGAATTTCTACCAGCACATATGAGCTCTTTTCTTCACTTTTTAAAAATGTTAGTGATAGCATTATTTATGAAACCATAAAAAATTGGCAGTATAAGTTATATTACCCTTATGTGCACGCATATAAACCCATTAATATAGTAGGGTTTAATTCAGCTCTGTTTCTCAGATATCACACAAACCATGGAATATTGAGGTGGATTTAGGTGCTGCATTGTGTCAAATGGTTTTCAAATCTTTGATTTTTAGAAGTTTATTCCTTACAATGTGACACTGCTTTATAAATGAGTACATTAAGTACATCAGGGGCATTTTCACTTATGATAGTCATCCAAAAGACAAAAACTGCTGTCATGGCTGAATTCCGACTCAGAGCCATTTCTTTCAGGAAGCCTTCACTAATACCTTACATAGAGTTAATTACTCCCTTCTCTCTGCTGCCTCTGTTCTTTATATCTGCTTCTATTATAGAATTTATCATCCTGTATTCTGCTTCATTTCTAAACTTGGCTACCTAATTATAAACAACTTGAAAGAATTGCCAGTTTCACATTTATCCCCAATTCATGTCACATACAAGGTGTTTGATAAATGTTTGCGGGAATAGTGGGTATCTGTTGAACTGGATCAGTAGTACTCTCTGAAGGGGAAGGTTTCCATTTAAATATTTCAAGAAACACAAATGGTTTTCCAAAGATTTTGCCATCTCTGGAATGTTATAAGGTGCTCCAACCACAGGAGGTCCAACGGCAAGTAATCACAGTAACCAATCTGTTGAATAAATGGTTAGTCTTCAAGGTGAAAATCCATTCCTTGAATTAACTAATTGAAACAAGCATGGATTTTTAAACACTGTGTGCCAAATTTTGACTTCTCTGTGATAGGTCTTCAAAATTTACAACATATTTTGCTCTCCTAAGCACTCATTGAGCAATAGCTGTATGCACTGCACTGAACTTAATATTAGGAATATTTGACACAAGTTTGAGATGATACAGTCCCAGTTGGAATGTAATTTGGATAAAAGAGGTTAACTACAAATTGTGAAATCAGGTGTTCATTCACTTGTTCATTCATTCATTTAGAAACCACGTATTATGCCTATTCTGTACACTGGGCCAGGGAACAGCAATTTAGGGGGTATAAAGCATGGCCTTTAGCATCAGAGGACACCTGCACACTTTACTTGGAGAAGGAAATGCAGCCTGAGTCATCTGGGATGTTCAGTGGTGAGCCTGGGCTCTCCTCTTCTTCGTGGAGAAAAGGGATCTTTTTAAAGCTCAGGAGAATAAGCAAAACAATCAAAAGAAGCTGGAAATGAAGGAGATAGGGACAGACAGATCAGGCCTTGAAGTATAAAGATAAGAATTTTGACTAAAAAAATTGACTCCAAAATGATGAATCATTTCATCTGACTAGAGGCATAAGAAACCGTAAAGTTTCAGCCAACTATGACGGAAAGAGACAATATTAGGTTTCCCTGAGGGTTGTTCACTCTTTCTTGTATTGTCCTCTTTCAGCTACAGGAATTTGCTTGAATAAAACAAAGAATGGCAAAGTATGGGAATCCTGATGCTTCTGGCCAATCCAAACAAAATAATATCTATGAAAAACTCAATATTTATTATTTTATAGACAAAACATGGCTGCGTTTACTGTTTGCCACTGCAGTGGAAATCTTCAACACTGAAGGAATGCCATGCAGAATGAGGTATCTGTGTGTTAGAGGGAGAAGGGATGGGGAAAAAAGAAAAAGCACTTGCAATAAACCTTAGTGCCAAAATTTAGGAAGAAACCTATTCTAGAGATTTCCTCAAAAATGTAAATTTAGCCTAATGCACTCTTTGATTCTCTGTTTACTGGCAACAGACTCGTGCTGAATGGTTGGTAATCACGAGATTCCAAAGAGTGGATCAGACCTATGTCTTAGAGCAAAAAAGAACCAATGACCTGGGAGTAGGTGGGGTAATCTGACATAATTGAAGCCAAGAATGTAGAAGAGATGCAGCTGGATCTGGTTCTGCCTCAAGATGATGTGGAAATATTTGATTAGGAAATTGGAAAAGATGAGGTATTCGTTATTAGGAAAAAGATAAGCTGATAAGCTTGATGCTGTAGAAAAGAACTATTTAATATAACCATTACCCAAATGGTACAATATTGCTTGGTTTCAGGTGCACCCATTAACCATGAATAATATCAACTAAGGAATTCACAATGCACCTCTGAGATGGCAGCCAAGCAGGCACATTAACAAAATTGTCAATGAAATTTCTGGCTGCTAAAGGATTCTGTGATAAGCTCTCCCCAATCTGCCCCCACTTCTTCCCTAGGGAAAAAAGCTTAGATGAAAGGATTTTATTTTCTTTTTTCTTGAACACGACACTTAGAAACATTTCCATTCTTGTGCTACTAACACACCTCCTCAGCAGTGCCTTATGGTATATAGTCCCTCAGCAACATCCATAGCACCCCCTGAAAATGCAGGGCATTCTCTGGAGATTTAATTTATGGCAGCAACATTGCCATAGGCAGGCACCACAGTCCTATGTCACTGATTACGTGAAATTCCATAAATATGAGTAATCTGGGTCCTGTGGGACACCAGATCTTTTTTAGTGTCTCTATAGCAGCTTGTAACTGAAGGTCCGGAAGAAAATAACTAAGGAAATGGAAAATACAGTGCCTGAGACTAAGAACTAGATTACCAAAAAGATGACACATCAGAGGTGGACCAGTGGGTGCTTCCACTACTGCAACGTCCAGCCTCACCAGCTTATATAGATCTGGGTGCCTGACTCCTTGACAGGATCTCAATTTGCGTAAGCAAGCTGATTGTACTTCGATGGTGATCAGATTTCACAAAGCAGATAACTACACCTAATCCTATTCCATTCAAATTTCTGAAGAGCCTAGTTTGATGTGAGTGTGGAGGTCACGTGGATATGAAATGAAACCAAGGAAATATAAGACTTGATGTATAAACCATGACAAACGTGCAGAATGATTACTCGTGAGGGATCATGAGAATAGATATGGATCTTTGGTACAGGAAATAGTGGAAAAGACCAAAATCACATTGAGAGGGCTTAAGGTCCAAAGTGGCTCAGTCTTAGCAGCATCATATCACGAACGCAGACTTTCAATCACCCCCACAGAACACTGTTAATGTGTCTGCCCGGTCCATTGAGGTCCATGAGTTTTATGTTTGTGAACAGAGAGGCCAAAAAGAGTTAAGAGTCTTTCCTGACCTAATTTTAGTTATTTTATTTTATTTTTTGTGTGTGTGTGTGAGGAAGACCAGTCCTGAGCTAACATCCGTTGCCAATCTTCCTCTTTTTTGTTTCTGCTGAGGAAGACTGGCCCTGGGCTAACATCCGTGCCCATCTTCCTCTACTTTATATGGGATTCCGCCATGGCAGGGCTGACAAGCAGTGCGTCGGCGGGCGCCCGGGATCCGAACCGGCGAACCCCGGGCTGCCAAGCACGGACTAAACTGCTGAGCCACCAGGCCGGCCCTAATTTTAGTTATTTTAAAAGCATAAATTAATACAATAGATATTTATTGAGCAGTCTCTCCCAGACCTATAGATACAAAAGTTAATAATTTACAATCCTGGCACATGCATCTTATAGCCTATTGGGTATGAGATAAGAAAGCAGGTAGCCTTACGTGGCCCAGTGTAGAATAGATGTGTAATTAGGTTTTGGAGTATAATAGAGAGTGGTGAGGCCTTAAGCAAACTGAACAGTGATATGACCTGCCCAATGAGATTTAATTTTTAAAAAAAAATTAAAGTATACTGGCCAAGTGAAAACAAGACTGTGGGCTATATTTTGTATGAGCGTGGTAAGTGCTGGATAGATGCTGTGGGAGCCAGAGCTGGGAGCCAAGTTCTGCAGAGCCTGGCAGGGAGCTTGTGGAGAAAGAACTGATGTGTATGTGGGCCTGGAGACACCCTTTATTGTAGCAGAAAGCGGGGAGCCATGAGCAGCTTGGTGTGACTGGGATGGGGTGCAAGCAGGGGAGGTGGGAGCTGTGGCTACGCATGGTACTTAACTCTAAGAACCATGAAAGAGTCATGGAAGACGATGCCAACAACATGGGAGAGAGACTGGTGCAGTTCTGTGTTCTAGAAAGATCTTTCTGGCTGTTGTATAGAGTTGATTTTAAAAGGGCAGACTGGAGACAAGGAGGCCATTTAGGAGGCCGCTATGATAATACAGGCCAGATGTTTTTGCATGCTCATATTTTTTTTTAATTAAAAAAAGGTATGCTTTTTCTTCTAAATGAATAGAAGAAGGAAAACTGGAGAAAATCTTCTGTCTTTTTAAGTTTTTCTCAGTGCGTGAGAGCAGCATGTGCCAGAATTTAGTTCTTTGGCTGTTCTGATGATAAATACCAGAGGTTATTAGTCAGGAGTCTCCAAATGTGAAAGACATATTGAACTGATGAACTTTTACTCCCACTGTCATTTTAAAGAGATGGTATATATGCTGATGAATCAGGCACTTGATGACACTTTTTCTTCACACAAAAGATTTTTACTACCCTAAGAAAATGAAAAGTTGCTTCCTCACAAGGGCAGGAGGAAGATGTGTGTTCAGACAGAAAGGCAGAGGCTTGAAGAGTCACCTGCTACCTGTCCCAGGCCATGTCTGCCCGGGCTCCATGCTGAGCTGTGCCCTGCACCGTCCTGCGTTTCCCAGAGGGGCGCTCGGTGGGGAAGAAAGCCAGGGTCCCTGTTCAGAGCCTGGCAGCTTCTCTCCTCCTTTCTCCGATGCCATCCACACAGGATGGTCAGATGGTGCCCAAAACGTGAAACATACCTTCCAAGTGCCACATGTGCCAAGAACAGAAAGATTTTTATGAGGAAACATTTCTTTGTTTAAGAACCTCCTAAAAACTTGATAAGACATTATACAGCCATTCAAATGAAGACTATGAAATCACATGAAAAATACATAGAACACATTACAAGCCAAAAAATGAAGATTCAAAATTGTATCTACGATGAAATTATAGCTAAGTAAATGAACAGTCCCAGTGTGTAGAAAAAGAAAATTGTAGGGAAACACAACAAAATGTTAACATCATTTGTGCAGGTAGGATGTGGAGTTAACCTAGTCTGGTCTTATGAAATGAGCTCTCAGTGCTTTAGCTTTCTGAAACATAAAATGGAAACAATACTGTCTAACTTCTAGGTTGATGTAAGAATTAGAGATAATGATCGTAAAGCTTTGAAGCAGTGCCTGGCAATGAGTGCGGCTAAAGAAAAATCGTCATGGACTTTTAAATTCATTTTCTCTATTTTCCAAATGTTCTATGTAGTAAATGGTATTTTATGGCATTTTTAGGTGACAAGTGGCACTTATTGTTGAGGCTCTCTGAACTCCTCAAGTGTAGTTACCAAGTTCTCTTTGCTTCTCTGTCGCCACCCAGCACAGGCCTGCCCACAGGGGGCACCAGAACACAGATGCTGCTATCTGAGATTCGGGGAAGAGAGAGCAGGGATGGAGAGGCCAAGGATCTAGGTCTTCCTTTTGCCCCAGGTATGCCCTTGGACGAGTCATCTAACCCTTCTGGGCTTCTGTTTCCTTATCTACAATCCAGACATTTGGGCTCAATATTTTCCAGTCCCGGGACACTTTGATTTTATCTTTAAGCCAGGCAGTTAAGGATAGGTAGCTCAGGAGAATTTTTATTTATTCTAACCAGAAAGTTTTCAAAAAGGGAAGAATCCCAAAGGCCATCTAACCATTCATCTACCCCAGGGCGGCTCTGTCCCTCAACCATTCCAGGCAGATGTATCCGTTCTATTTTTAACTATCTCCAGGGAAGTTTCTTCTAACTTCTCATCCTGAGTCTGCAACATTTCTTCTCAGGAATTTAAGAACTCTGTGAAGAGCAGCACAAGCTTCCCTCTGCTTTAGATTCTTTTGCCAAGTCATCTCTCTGGTGTAGGAGTTGGAAATCAGGGACATTCTGAGAATGTGCCAACAAAATCCACACGTCCAATCGATCACCAAGCTCTGCCAATTTATGTCTCCATCCTCACTTCCCTGTAGCGACTAATGGTGCCTTAGATTCAGGCCTTCACCGTCATCCCTTGCCAGGTTGACTTCAGCAGCCTCCAATCATGGTCCCCTCAAAACTACATTTATTCCTGATTTGTGGTGTGCCTATGAAGGTGCAGGCACTTACCCTAAGCTTGCAGGATGTGGCTGTGAACAAGATAAATATACTCCCTGACCTCACAGAGCTCGCAGTCTAGTGTGTGTGGAGGGAGGACGGGCATCTTACAAACAGGGAGTTGCGGTTATTTGGATCAAGGGGGCTATGACATGGTGTGGGGTGCTGGTGACAAGCATAGACTCTGGAGCTAGACAGCCTGGGTTCAAATCCTGGCTCCTCCATCACCCACTGTGTAACTTTGGGCAACTTCTTTGTACTCAGTTTCTTCTTCTGTAAAAAGGGGGAAATGTTAGTGCCTACTTCATGGCATTGCTGTGAGGATGAAATGCCTTGATACCTGTAGAACAGAGCCTGGCATATCGTAATAGCACAATAAAAACATTCCACAACACAGGTGGTCTGTCTACAACACAATTCTGAAAAAGATACTCCTCTTCTTAAATGGTTCTCCAATGGTCTCCCAAGGTTGCAGGATAAAGTCCAACCTGTAGCATGACCTACAGACCCCTCTAAGATCCCAGCCAAGTCTGCTTCTTGGGCGCCTGCCTTGAAATGTGCCTGTTTCCAGCTCACACCAGCCATCTTGCTCCTCCAAGATTCTGCTCTTGCTGGCACCTCTGCCTGGAAAGTCCTTCTCTTCCCCTGACTAAGCCCTGCGCATCCTTTGAAATTCATCTCAGGTGTCACCCTCTCTAGCAAGTTTTCCCTGACCATCTTCCATTCTCTCAGTCTCCCCTCCTCAGCATCCACAGTACCTGTGCAGAGTTCAAACCTCTACTTCCTATACTGTTGTGTAACTACTGATGATGTGTCTGCTTCCCACCCACAAGTTCCTGGAGAGTAGAACTTTTCATTCATTTTTCTATGCTCAGTGCCTAGGACAGTGCCTGGCACATAGCACACACCTAACAAATGTTCAGGGAGCAAATGAATAAGATTCATACCAAAAACCTTCCATGTAGCTTTCAAACTGCCATAGCATTTTAGGAGATATTGGTGCAATCACTCTTTGCTTGGAAGTGGTTGATAAATGTCCCCAAATTTTACTCAGTGAACACCATGTAAATGAGCTGTCATGTTCCTTCACTTACAAAATTACTTGCCAATTACACTTAGATGATCCCAGTGTAATTGCCATGTAAACTGTACCCTAGCTGAGATAGCCCAAATCATCAATTTAACTTTACCCTCTCATCATATGGTACTTACCACATAATTAAACAAATGGTCAGCCACCACCACAATTGTATATCTCCCCAACGAAATGAAGTGGCTACATTTATCATTGATTTATCAGCTCTGACAATATGCACTACACCTCCAGGTATAATAACAGAAGCTTAAAAAAATAAAAAGCACTATGTACTCTTGAGAAAGAAGTTCTAAGTTTATGATAAAAAAGATAAGCATTATACAAACTTTGTTTTCTTTAGGAAAAAAAAAGAAGGCACTAAGATGTAAAGAGAAAAATCCTGATTCTTCCTGAGGAGACTTTTTTCCTGAAACCTCAGATAATAAAAACATTTCCAAGCATTTGAAAGTGAACTTAGCTCTTCAAACAAATCATAATTTCTTTTAAACAAACAGTTGATTTTTTTTGTGGAAGGTAAATGTATTTTACTAAGATTGACATTCTTTTCTGATAGACTTGCTAATACCTTATGGAAGAATTAGATATATGGGAGAGATCCTGAATGTTGATGGTGCTTCTTAGTAACCAAATTTTCATTTGCTTTTCTGGATGCCACCTCCACACCTGGCACAGGTAACCACATTGACTTCCCAGCATGGCCACATTAGGCCAAACGGATTCTCAAACAGAGGTTCTGTCTAAAGGGACCATCTGGCTTTCAGAACACACTGTTCTGAGGCCCTGATTGAAAAAGAGGTCAATTCTTGCCCAAATATCTCTCTACCCCCTGCGGTGGAATAATTGACGTGCAGCAGCCCCTACAGAT
Organism: Tapirus indicus; assembly: GCA_031878705.1. Taxonomy (NCBI): domain Eukaryota; kingdom Metazoa; phylum Chordata; class Mammalia; order Perissodactyla; family Tapiridae; genus Tapirus; species Tapirus indicus. The sequence continues at coordinate 15,895,097 of CM062918.1, forward strand.
GTGGAGTCGCCAAGGTGATAGACGGATATAAGTATATTATTCACACATACATCCGCTAATATACAGGTCCCACTGCAAACACTAGGACTTAAGAATATTATGTGGATTTAGGACAATCCCTGAAGGACTCCAGTTCCATTAAAAATTTGTTTGGCAGCCTGGGGCAGATCTGTTCCAACTCCCACATGCTTCATGCATTTGAGAGGGGAAACCAAACTGCCTTAAAAATAAATTTAATACATGTTGTAATGTCAAGTCATTAACATCCTGTCTAGTCATATAGTCCTCTCATTTTGAAATAGTAACGTTAACCTGTGGAATTTTTTTTTAACCTTTCTAATATCTGAGTTAACATTTTTATTTTCCTCATGTTTTCTGCCAAAGGGGATGAATTACATTTTGAAAACAGAAGAAAACATTCCTATTTTTTCTCTCTATAGGTTTTTCTTGTCACAAATATACCAGGCAATACCCAGAAACTTCTGTGACCAAAGTCCATGTTGGTTTGGAAATAGCAGAGGAAATATTTTAACTTGCAGACATTCTCAGTTATGTTTGGTGATTTATAAGGTTAGTTATAATTTGCTGCCTGTAATGGTTGTACCACTGTTTTTACAAATGTTCATTCATTCATTCATTTAGCGGATATTTTTAGTACCTATTATGCATGTGCAAGGCTGGGGATCAGAGGAAACACCAAAGAGACGCAAGCTGTCCCTCAAGTAGGTGACAGTCACAGGTGAATCGTTGAGGGAAGGGGTGGGGAGAAATCCCACTTCTCTAGGAACACCTATGCTTCTCACACCACGTGTTCTTGGGTCTCCAAGGAAGATGCTCGTGGCTCCCCCAAAATGAACAAAGCATCCTCATGTGCAACACTTTTATTTGATCTTCACAGCAACCTTCAGTAGATATGACAGGCATTTTTCTGGCTAATGTAAAGATCTGTTTCAGGCCTGAATCTTTTACCTGAATATCATTTAAACTGGGTGAATTGTTTCAGGATTTCAAAACTCCATGTAACACAGTAGATAGTAGCATCTGCACATGGTCTACACAGGGAGAGAGATGGTAGGTGAAAGCACCCTGGCTCAGGTGAGTTAGGTCATACACTGGCTCTTGTCCAGAGTGCAAGGCCAGTCTGCAAACTTCCTCTTCAGTGCTTAGCATACCATCGCCCTAAACAGGAAGTGCTTAATAAATGCAGGGTTTCCCTGGCATTCTGACTTAAAACAGTCATTATGTCCTAAAAAGAAGAATAAATAAAGTAATAAATTAGTAAAATGTCTGGGCACCAACAATTTTCAAAAAGATGAGAACTGCTGGGTATTTCGGGGCAAGAGTCCTTAAACTGAGTCAGGCAAAACGTACTTTCCCAGGGGGCTTTGAATCGTTCAGGGATCTTTTTTAACCGAAAAGGGAAGACAACACCATTTGTCTCCTAGATACACAGAATTAGAGTCATATGAGCAAAGAACTGTGGTCCAGGACTTTCACACATACAAAATGAGACTCCTGTCCCCACACGTTAACCTCAAAATGCCCACATGCTACAAATCCCTGACAGATCTTTCCATCGCCAAGCCACCAAAGGAAGTAACTCAAGGCTGGGAGTTGAGTATTTCAAATCCCCCAAAGAGAAGTAATGCTGCTCCCTACTAATCTCAGCTACTCACTTTAAACTGATGGGAATCAAGGGGACAAGCAAATGGAACTGCTCTGAGACTGAGGCAGGTGTCGGCCACATTCACACAGCTCAGGCTTCTGAAGTCTGACCGACTGTCTCCCATTAGCTGAGCAGAACAGCCACGTGGCAGATGCCGGTCTTGTGAAGCTCAATTTTCTTGGGCCAGTGCTACCTATCATCTCAGCAGAGAAGGGAGGCAAGAAGGGGTGGGCGCCAGCAAATGGGAAAAAGGAAAGCCTGTCATCTCTTAACTTCAAGCAATGAAAAATGGAGCAGAGGTGGAGACAGGAGGGCAAGCAAAAGAAAGAGCTGAATGTATTCTGGGAAATTTTCTTGTATGGCTAAAAACTCGGTGAGAAGTATATTGTTTCTTTTATGAAATAAATGAAACCTATTTAATAAAAACTATGATATAACATGAAGATCTAAACATAGGTAATAAATGCATGAAAATACCTACAGAGATTTTGCTAGCGAGACATATTAGTAGTTTAATCCAATCTCTTTTTGTAAGTACTTAGGGTAACAACACAATAAGGAAAAATTTTCAAACCCTTCAAGGGTACCATGACTATAAACACCATCTGCAGGATTTTGGTGCTTCTGTGCCACCTTGTGGTAGCCACCTCAAATTGCAGGTATGGATCCTAAAATGAACAACAAAGTTCTGGAAGGTAGGCTTTAAGTTACCCCTATAAACATGGAATCAAAACTCCATACACACAGAAACATGGACCCTACTCACTTTTTAGGACCTAAAGCAAAAATTGTCCCTAGAGAATGACAGACTCTATTACATGGGGGCCCTGAGTGCTGCTGTAGACAGACACTAATGGGACAGAGAGTGACTCTCAACTGATGCTAAAACATCTTGAATGCTCAGTGCAGTATTATTGGCAAAAGCATAAATAAGGAGGCAGCTTAACTGGCCATCATCATGGGAATGATTAAATAAATTGTGGTACATCCACACAGTAAAATATTAAGGAACTGCTAGAATGTGCGTAGATATTCTGTACTGACAGAAGGATGTCTGAGATATGTTTAGATAAAAAAAACAAGTCACTGAATGAGCAAAAAAAATCCTTAAAATGTGTGCACTTGTACATAAAAAGGTCCAAAAAGATATAGAACAAATTATTTATGTTGGTTACCCAAGGGAAGGGAAGGCTTTTTGCTTTTAATTTCATGCTCTTTTATATGGTTTGCATTTTTTCCAGTGAGTATAATTTAATATTTCCCTTTAACTAGAGTCCCATAACTACAGCAGTTGTAAGAAAGATAAAGTTTGCTCCACCTTCAGCACTTGCCCCTGATGACCACTCTTGTAACATCTGCCCCCTCTTTTCCATGTAAACACTACTTGTAATGTTCACCCTCCCTGGCTTCACACACCCCTACGACGGCCCTGGGGCTTCAGCCCCCTCCACACACAGACAGAGAAGCTTTCAGCCAATTTCCACACCCTTCCTCACATCAAGTCTTGGTCAGATTTCTGTCAGTATGGGGCAGCAGGCCTTCCCGTGCTATTCTCAAGGACATGAGGAACCTCAGGGGAGACCAAGGAACATGAAACAGATGTTGGTAATGAGATTTCTAACTAGACTAGAGAAAGCATGAAAAAGAGAACTGTTGACATGTCTCTGTAATCTGTCCTTCTCTCTCTAATCTACCCCTCTATTCTTCTCTACCTCCCACCTGACCCACATCCTCTCCAGTTCTCTCGCTGCTCAGACATCATTTAATCCACTCATTCGACAACAGCCTCCCTGATCTTAGGCTTGTTCGTTCCATCCACGACTGTGTAAGCAAACTCCCTAGAACATACTGGTCTTTCCAGGACTGGAATCTGAACATGCCTTTGCTTATCAGCCGGGCCTTCAGATCTGCCTAACCCTGGATTCCTTAAACTGTTGAGATATCCATGTTCTTTTGGAACAGAACCCAAAAAATAGTTTCTTTTAAAAACATTTCTATTTATATCACAGATAAGGGACTCATTTCCTTAATATATACAAAGCTCCCATAAACCCTGAAGCAAAAGGCCAATGACTCAACAGAAAAATAGACTAAGCATATGAGTAGACAGTTCTCAGAAAAGAAATATAAATGACTCCTAAAAATATGAAGAGGTACTCAATGCCACTTAAAATGCAAGAAATACAAACTAAACTACAATGAGATGCCATTTGTAACTATCAAAGCAACAAAGGTCAACCAATGTGATAACATATTCCAGTAGCAAGGACGTGCAGAAATAGGCATTCTCATGCATTACTAAGTAAAACTTGGTACAATCTCTATCCAGGACAATTTGGCAATCCACAAAAATTTTAAATGTGCATAAACTTTGACCCAGAAATTTCACATGTAAGGTGTTTATTCTAAGGATATTCTTATACTATGCAAATGATAAATATCCAAGGATATTCACTGAAGCACTGTCTATAAGAGAAAAAGACCACAAACAACCTAAATTTTCATCAATAAATTACGGCATATTCATAAATAGAATATTGTGCAGCCATTCAAAAGGATGAAGTAGTTCTCTGTTTACTGATATTGAATTATTGCTGGTATAAATTCAGGGAACAAAGTTAAGTACACATATGCACTTGTTTTCAAATACCTGGAATAACTCTGAAAGGATATAGAGAAACAAGGAACAGTATTTGCCTCAAGAGAGAATTGGTAACAGGGGGGACATAGGTGGGAGGCCTACTTTTGACTTTCTACCTTTTTTACTCCCTCCCTTTGTTTACCTTTAGAATTTTGTGTTATATCCATATATTCGTTAGTCAAAAAACACATTTAAAGAAACTGATAACAGACAGCCTGTACCAGCATATCCTTCAAATGCCCTTCTCAAATCCATTTTCGATTATTGCCCATAGTTATTCTCTCATCAAAGCCATGGATTTCATCCACTTAATCCAGGCCAAGCTGACCCTATCCGCATGGAATTTATAGCTGATTCATGTCACTCTCCTGTTTTAAAATAAAATCAAACCTTCAATGAGTCCCCATTGTCCCCAGAAAAAAGTTCAATCCATTAAAAAAAATTCAGTCTCCTTTACCACCCGGCCCGGCCCCAACCTAGTCTCAGCCACACCAGATGGCTCACCACACCTCCCTCACTTGCCCATAAAATTTCCTCCCATCTCCTCTCTTCCTTTCTCTATCCAACAAATCACACATGACCTATGAGGTCTACATCAAATTACCTCTTTGAGCCTTTTCTACATTCAGCAAGAACCAACAAAACTTTTCTCTGTGCTCCGAACAGTACTTCGCTTATCCTACAGGAAGTATACTGCTCAAAATTACATTACATTCATCATTTATGGGTCTACAGACGACTACATTTAATCTATGGTCATCTCCCTTAGATTGCAAATGCCTGGAAGAAAGAAGCCAAACCATTCATCATGTATTTCTAGCACCTAATAACTGCCTGGCACTCATAGGTGCTTAATATATATGAATTCACCATCACCATTTACTCCCATGTATTCTCACTAATCAAACTGAATTAGGCACGTAGTTTTCCAAGGCTATTTCCATGTGGTTGGTTAAGGTTTGCCCAACATGACATGGTGCTACCTACGCAAATTTATTTCCAAAGTTTAAGCCAGGCCCTTGTGCTTGGTTCTTTTTCCTAATTCTTGCACGGCTGTCTGGCATCGGTTTGACTTTGCTTTCTCCTACTGGATACTCTGACTGGCTATACATTTAAAAAACTCCTAGTTTGCTTTCCCGCAATTGATTGCATATGAGGTGGTGCCCATTTGGTGAGTTAGGCATGCATAAAAACTATTTGGGAGATCAGAGTTATCTTTTCATGGACAGGAAATGAAATCTCTGGAGAGAGAAGATATGTCCTGCTCTGCTGCTTTACTCTCAAGCACTCTAACTCTAAAGATACTATAAATTCTCTTAAAGAAAACAAAAATCTAAATAGTTTGCCAAGAACTATTTGTGATGCTTCTATTCAAATGTAGTTTTTGGTGACTTTTGCTTCTTTAGCCAATAAAAAGGATGGTGAGGGAAACAACCTAAATGTCTACCAACAGGTGAATGGATACACAAATTGTGATATGTCTATGCAACGGAATATTACTCAGAAATAAAAATGAACAGTTGAAACACGCATCATCAAAATGAGTATGCTGGGTGAAAGAAACCCAACCAAAACAAAAGAGTACGTATTGTTTGATTCCATTTATGTAAAATTCTAGAAAGTACAAACTAATCTAACAGTGTCAGAAAGCACATCAGTAATTGCTTAGGGATGGGGGAAAGCCAGGACGAAAGGGAGGGAGGAATTATAAGGGCTCGTGAGGAAGCTTTTGGAGGTGATAGATATGTTCACTATCTTGACTGTGGTAATGGTTTCACAGGTGTATACAATTGTCAGCTGGCCAAAACTTGTAAAATTGTATATTATAAATACATACAATTTATCGTATGTCAATAAAGCTGTTTTAAAAAGTGGACAGAGGTGAGGGAGGAGTCTGTCCAAGAACATACGTTCACAATGACATACATACGCTATACACTATGTATACAATACACACATAGTGGTTTTCAAAGAAGGATGTTCAATACTCATAAAATACCTTTCCAGAATGACATTTTCCCGAATGTGTCATTTTCTAGGAAGATAGGAATTGTATTTTTGAAAGAAGCAGTCAGGTTGCAAGCAGATGATTAATTATCGTGGAAAATCATTGATGTATCATCGCAATTTCACAGTATTTCTTACAGTTAAAATAAAGCTCCTTCATATCTATCATAAAGATATTGTGAAGCTTTAATTGATTTGTGTTGCTAAAAACCCTTGGTTACTGTCATGGAAAATAACTGAATTAAGTATCAAAATATAAATGTACAACTTTCATTATTGTTTTATATTTGTTTTTCTTTATAATAAACATTGCAGAGTGCCAACGATTCCAATACATTATTAAACCAGGGGAGACACTGAACTGAGGGTCTTGCACATCTGTTGATTTAATGTTAAATTATAGAATCTATAGAGATGTTTAAAGAAACTCACACAGCTATCTCTCCACACTGGATAATCTTGCAAATACCGCCTGCCCATTCGTTAAGGAGTAGTAATGGACTTATGCAAGGTGAACAAAGGAATATAAATCTCGAGGCTTAGTCGTATACTTTCTTCATGGGAAGGTAGATATTTTTTGCCTTCTTTTGAGAAGAATGACTTGATATTAACTCAGCACCACAGTAAGAAAATACAATAAAAAATATAACTGACAATATTGATCAGGAGGACAATGTCTACATTGTCCTCAGAGAGAGAGAGTAACCCGGAGTTTGTGTGGAAAATGTATAAACAACAGGCTGTATCTAGAGTAACAGACACAGCACGAGGTAGAACCGTGACTCAATTAATTGTTCTTAAGTATCACTCGGTGGTGATCCACACACACCAGGTCTTCAGTAACTGTTAGACAGTATTAACCATAATTTCAGAATTGAAATTTGAGACTGTGACTTAACATCCAGTGAACAGATGTGGAGGTAATAGTCCCTCACTATTTGCAAAGCAGAGATAAAGAAGATGTTCCCGTGTTATCTCTATTCAACCAATATAATCAGATGTGATTGTGGAGAAAACGCATTCAAGAAGGTGTTAATCTTAGGCAGAACAAGGTTATTTTTTAAGAGGTAAACATTTGAAGAAGGACTCTGTGCTGTGGATCTAAGGTAGAGATCCACAGCAAAGGGGATAATGGTTTCCACATTTTGAATGAGAATGTCATTACGAGGCAGGTACAGATGCCTGCACTTCATTACAGTCAGCTGTAGAGCCCTGCTATTTAGAAGGCTGGAACACGGTAGTCACAAGCTACATGTGGCAGTTCACATTTAAATGTAAGTTAATCAGAATTAAAAGTTCATTTCCTCAGTTGCTCTATCCACATTTCAAGTGCTCAGTAGATATACGTGGTTAGGGGCTCCTGCACTGGACAACGCCATATAGAATATTCCACCATGGCAGAAAGCTCTAGTGGATGGTGTTGAGCTTGAAGGAGGCAGAGGCCAACACAGGGATGCTAAGGAAGGAACTCTGCAGTGTGCCTTTGAGAACAGGGGTGCATATTGGTTACCAAGAGGCCATGCCACTCAGTTCCCAAAGAGAAGAGCGACCTTGGTTCATACTCTTCTGGCCCGGCTTTCAGTAAATAGCCTAGAGTCAAAGTGCTCTTTATGTCCCCGTGCCCTCTGGGACCTCAAAAACTAAATGTGTGTTTTTCATAAAATATTAAATCAAGAGAAATTAAGACAGCACACTTAATGTGAAATAAAGTTCATATACTCCTGTTTAAACACAGATTAGAATTTCTGTCAGAACAATGCCAGTGAAAAGTTGACATTCTAATTAATACAATTTACATTATAAAGCACTGAATATCTTTATCTTGCTATTATGAAATGCCCTCTTTAAAAAAAAAAATCAAGGCTCTACTCAACAGGGAATTGAGTACTAAGGGCACCATTTAAAAACCCATGTACAAGAGAGGTGGTTAGGGTCACTGGCATTTTTACACACCATCCACCCAGGCCTGGAGAAAGGGAAGCAATACACTTATCCTCCCCCGCGTAGTTTTGTCATTCTTTATCATTCACAAGGCTATTTGCATGCAGCAATGGGATTTTGAGGCTGTTTTTCTTGCCTATGCTATAAAGTACAAACACCAAAAAAAACCAAAACCACTGTCGCTCTCTTTCCCCTCTTCTCTCCCTCTCTCCTATTCTCTCACTTAACATCACAGGGAACAGTTCTGGAACCCTGTGAACTTGCACACATGGAGGACTCCTGCACAACGTTTATTCAATCCGAATTCTGAGTGTGTGAGGGCCAGAAAATCAACCCCACAGTTGGGTGCGCAAGGATACGTGCTCATTGCCTTTGTCAATTTTATGCTATCGGCGAAAGGAATAAAGATGAGATCCTTAAAGCCTGAATTTTCATTTCCTACGACAACGTGCTTCTTCTTCATGCTTTATCACACTCCACTATGTGGTTTCCACCCCTTCATAATTGATATCGGCCATTTGAAGCATTCAGTAAAAACCTCATGAGGTTCATCAAATGTCCCCCAGTCTATAATTCTTGCTTCTAACGTATTCAGAAGCATATTCATCCAAGTGTTTTCCACTTCCTCTCATGGTTTTCCCTGTGCACAGGGACGAGTGTAATGACAGTTGTATTAATTATATGCTGAAAAACCCACATAGCAGCAAAAATGATGGAGATGATCATTTTAAATATTTTATTAAAATAACCCAGTGTAGAACAGATAAAGTAGACCCTCTTGATAATGAGAGGTTCATTAATTTTACAAGAATTCTAGAAGGCTTAGAATGGTCATCAAAATTATCTTTCACTTATCGTTTTTTTTTAAGGAGTGGAAAACCTTCAATCATCGCTTTAGAGAACAAGGTAATAGTAATATTAATAGTAATAGTAATATTTTCCAAGGTATTTTTAAAATAATTACTTACCTTTCTGGAAAAAGTTTTGAAAAAATAGCTTGAAATATGGAGGATTTAGATTTCATAGGGTTACTTGAAACGCTTGTAAATTTTCAGCGTCTGCAGTTTACCCCATTAAAACTCGGTTTCATTAGCATATAATGACTTCTGATAAATAACATTGATATTCTCCATAAACAAACAAGCAGTGCATTACAATCCTTCCATTACTAACAGCAAGAGCAAGACAATCTTGCCTACCAAGTGCGTCTCCAGGTACAGTTTAAGGCCATCTGTCTCTGCTTTAGGGGGTGTCCAATTCTCGGTGGTTTCCATTGCTTCGTTTAACCATTGAATGAACTCATCCAGCTTGTTTACAAACCCCTTGTGACAGAAAAGAAAAGGGGGAAAAAAAAAGCACAAGAAAAGCATGTTAGTTGGTTATTTTTTAAAGCCAATCTCAAAAATTCCAGACCTCAGTGATGCCAAAATTGATACCACTGCACTCCCGTCCTAGTTCCACGCTTAGAACGGAATTTCCACTACTCCTGGCACTGAAATCTATCAAAATGGAAAGAAATTGTCCATGACTCCCTCTCAGTTTTTTTTCTAGGAACATTTTCCTGAGGAATTTGGGTTGGAGTACAAGCTGTCATCGTAAAGGTGACCTCATATCATCAAAGCATTTCTGGCGTCTAACAAGCACCCCTCACGAAAAAATCAGGTCAGCTCTGCGAGGAATACTGGTTGGCTTGGGGGTATAAAAGCATTCCTGCAAACATGGTGTTCTTTACTCAGAAGCCTAGGGAGTTGAGTTGCCTTAACTGGACTAGAAATCCATTTTTAAATCACATAGTGTTTAAAGGGACTGGGATGAGTTCTACTGATAGCCCAAATGTCTGCGGCTGAGCCTGGGTTCTGAGAAGCCAGGAAGGGTAGAGGAGGTGGGGCCAATGAACACCTGACTCCGGGTGTGTCCCGGACATAAAATATATTCTTGGCTCGGAAGCACAAATCACAATAATCTTGCAGTTTTTCAAAGAGTGGTTATAAAAATTTATTGACCAGTCAAAAGAACACATCTGTAGAAACGGACAATATTTTGAAAAAATGAAAGCCCAGCCATGAACCTAGGAAGCAAACCGGGCTGGGCGCCTGCCTGCCTTCCACATCTAGGTAAACAGCACCACCTGGAGGTCGGAAGGAGCAAGGACGGGCTTCTACTTAAACGTTCTCATTGAGAAGGCTTGGGATGCTATTTCCCCATTAAACTTAACTTGTTCTTCAGATTTGCTTTTGGATTAATTTTGGTTAATATCTTTCATGCTTAACTGAGGATGTCCTGAGACTTAAGTGAGAATAGGTGAAAATTCATTTTATTTATCATGCTTCTCAGAAGCTAGGTTTTGTTATTAAGGTTTCTCCTAGGTAATAGCTTACGATTCATAACCCCTTAATTCAAGCAACTGATTGGCCTCAAAATAATTATCAGAAAAAGATAAAGTGGGATTGAGAAGGGTGGTAAAGAGAAAGGCAGGCAAATAACACCCAGAAGCACATTGCTGTCTGTCAAGGGGGATAGGGCAGAGATGTGGGCGGGAGGCCTGTGGAGTCGGACCAGACTGTCCCCGTGCTCTGGCGTGTCAGTCTGCGTGGAGCTCAGTCTGCCATCCATGTGGGTGATGTAACATAGGTTTTCCCGTGTTCCTAAATGCTACGCAAAGCTTCCCCGATTGAAAACGTCCCTAACTGTGCCAAGTATCCGAGGACAAATACACCTATTCTTTTGAAGATCTACCCTAATCAGGTAGTTTTGGTAAAGCCAATAAGAAATACCATGCTAGAAACATCTCAATTAGAAACTGAGGGCTACGTAATTGCAATTGGCTGAACTGGGAACCAGGAAGAGAGTTTAACCTGCCTCCAGTCCTAGCCTCCAACCCTAAACCAATGACATCACGGAGGCTGCCTTTGCTCACCACTCAGAAGAGTTTCTTCTAGGTGAGGTGAAAATGTGTCCAACGCGGCTGGTTTCATGAAGTTCACACAATGCATTCCCCTACCAAATGCATTGTCTGACGATCCACCCACATCACCCTTTTCTCTAACTTTCTCGTGTTGTGACTTGTTCTAAATGCCAGGAATTCCTGCCAAGTAATGCCTTTTGCCTTTTCTCATATATTTAGGGTATCAGCTTGTCTGCTCCTCTTCCTCTCCTGCATTTCCATAAATTGGAGAGTTGCTCTGCTTTTCATTTCCCCCCAAATACTTGACTCTTTTAACGTACAGGTTACCATATTCAAGCTCACTCTTCTCAGTGAGCCTCACACCCATACAAAAATGTCACTCCCTAAGTCCCTCTTCCTGGCAGACGGCCTAGGACTCAGGATACACAAGAAATTTGTATCTGACTTGATGTACCATAGACCCCTACAGATGCATACAGTAATGTGTGAGCAGAAACAAGGGCAGAATCTGTTAGAACTAAGTCCTAATGTTTGATTCTGTGAAAAATTAAGATACCCTTTGCTGACCAAATGGACTTATAGAAATATCATCTACAAAACCTCATCAGAATGTCAGAGTCTAGATGGTTGATAATTTTGAGATGAAAATAGTTTTTTATAGTATTTATAGTATTAAATAGTATTTACTATTGAATTTGGACTTGAGTTGTTATATCTGTATATATCAATTGGTTTGGGGAGAAAATTAAATCAAGAAGTAAATTATTTTGGAAACCACTGGTTAAATCCAAGAAGACAAATAGTAAAATATGTTATTTGAAATAAAACCAATTATAGACTATTCATTGTCTTCTCTTCCTCCAAAAAACAAGCAAACAAAACAATGTGTGTATATGTGATTGCACAGGCGTCTTATCACAAAAGTTCGTCTTAGCCAAAGGGTGTTAAACAATGTGTATCAGATTTCTTCCCAGAACCACAATTACAGGTTAACTGAAATCCATGAGATGCAGATTAGGCAAAACCCATAGCACCCAGGTGAACCTTTCTGGATGCCTTCTCTGCATAGCCAGCCAGACAGCAGAACCAAGGTTGTCCAATACAGAGGAGACAGAGGTCCTTTCAAGGCTTTGCCCTGGGTTTCTTCTGAATTATATCCCATCTTCACCAGTCTTCACTTGTTGCACATTTTCTCATCTCTTCTTGCCAGTGCTAAAAAGTTTCATCAATCACAGTAGTAACCTGAGAAATCCCTGTGTTCTTAACTCGTAATTAAAAATCTAAGCACGCCTCTCTTTTAGGGAGATCTTAGCTTTCCAAGTCCCCTCCTGCTTATATGTGTAGCCACAAGAATATAAACGGAAATCATGAAAGCAAATGAAACTAGAGGCCATCAGATTCTCAATGTCTTTGTCACCTGCTGTCTCTTGACCTCTCCCAAGCCCTTCTGTGTGGACTGTCACTGGTGTTCCGTGTGGTAGACAGTGTCCTGTGTACGACCCCCATATCACGAGATGCTCCTCTTAGAAAGACCGAGTGCCACTCGATCCACCAAGCCATGTGATGTGCAGGAGAATTCATTTTGGACACAAAGAATGAATATTCGATGCTCATTTCAGAAGCTCTGCTAGAGTCTTTGTGGTGTGTATGAAGGAAAATGAGGCTAACATAACTAACAACATAGGAAAATGGTGGAAAATACAAAATTTTATTTATTTTGTAACACAGATCAAATCCTAGTACAATACATATTGGTCATTCATCCATTCTTTTAACAAATATTTATTAGGTGCCTACTCTATGTAAAGCATACTGCTGGACATGATTGGGAATAAAAAGATAAATATCAATATGGCAAAAATTTCAGCAGAACATAAAGTTCTTGTTCTTAGACATAAAGAACATGTCTAAGCACTGGCCTACTGAATTCAAGTAATTTTAATCATTAAAAAAACATTTTACTATCAATAAAGAGTTGGGAAACTCTCCTGAATTTTCTTGTGAAACGCATTCTGCCTGTATCAGAATTCTGTCTGTACCCAAATTTGTTCCTATTCTTAGTATTTGACCTATCTGTGTTTGTTTCTCTAATATTCTGAGTTCATACCTACTTACTTGGAGATTCAAAGATGACTACAAAAATCAGCTTTTCTTCATGACACAATCCAGTGCTGCCGTCGCACTGCATGAAAAGCACATTTTACGCACATTCATCTCACTGCTATAGGCTGAATTACGAACCTCTGAAAGGCCACATTTTAGCCTTCATTGTTCAAAGTCCTGCCGACGTACCTCATCTGTTCAGTTGCTCTCCTGTCATTTTCTGCTATCAGTTTCCTTATTGTCCCTTCTTCCATTACCTTTCTCTGCCTACCTGCCAAGCTCTCCAGGGGCACATCGAGGGTAACCCAGTTCACAGGCCCCAGTCCTCCCAGGCCACCCCTTAATTGTTTCCTTCTGAGTGGGTCCCTTGCCACACTCATATCTGATACATGCTCTGAGAGTCTGTAAACTCTTGACTGGAGCCAAGTCAGGACTCAACCCCCAAAGAAACCCTGGTCATCCAACTTGGGAGAAAATGGAACACACTTCCCACTTTCAGATCCTTTGCATTTTGAAAGTTCCTTAATGAGGTGCTTTTTAAAAATCTTACTTTTGAAGTTTCCAAAGCATCAATGTCTTTAAAGACTAAGAAGCACAGTGAAACGGACACTTACAGGTTTGTGAAAACTTACTTGCTAGAGCCTTCAGCTGGTTAACATATATTTGAAGATTATACTCACGAGGAAAATTTATAGTCAAGTCTTGCAAATAGCTAGACTCTCACAACAGTTTCAGAATACCCATTATTTTTTTTCCCCACCTATTTCTCTCCTACCACAACCCTAGTTTGGTTAAATATAAACTGTGGGGGTGATTACTATTGCCCTCCGGCAAGGCTGTCGTGTGCAGCAGGAGTGAAGAGAGCCTTTCTTGTGCCAGATATGGGGCCGCAAAACAGCAATATAGTAGGAAACAGGACATGGTCCCTGCTTCATGGAGTTGAAAGCCTAGGGGTAATTTTTATAGAATTACATGATTTTTAGACCAAATTGAAACTGAAAACTATTTCTCTAAAAGGGGAAGGGGGACAAATACAACAGGAAGCAGATGCTGTATTGTCACTACAAGTCTGTGAAGTGACGCTGTTATGGTCACTTTACAGATGAGGACCCTGAGGGTCAAGGAAGGTGAGTGACTTGCCTAGTGGCAGAGTTGGGATTTGAACCATATCTCACTCCCAAGTCTCTTCCTCTCATGGTGCCACACTGACCTCTAGAAACAGTGCTCCTCGAGACACATCGTCAGACCCAGATGAAGGAGAAGGAACATTTCTTCCCAGGCCCAAAGTATCGGCACAGAGGTAAAACTCTCTAAGCTCTAAGTCCTTCCCCCTTCACATTTGCTATTTTCTGTTAATTTTTCTGAAAAGAGATCTGTGATGAGGCTAGACACCGAACAAGAAACACATATCTTTTTTTTAGCAAGCAAAAATCACTATAAAGTTCATTTCTAATTTACAGAAAATTTAAACCAGAAATCTAAGCCAATTATATGCCTGAACCCGCCCATTCTACCAGCACCTCGATTACAGATGAGTCTGACTCGGTGTAACCACCGAGGAACGGCCTGGGTTCTCAGGGGGCAGTTCAGCCAGTGACCTGAACCACTAATTTCCTTTTGGTGTTTGTTGTTTGAATGCGTGTGTTCGCCTCCAGAAGGATTCACATTTCTCGGTGGACAGAGAAATCAGGTGTGATGTCTGACTCAGTCTAGATCAAGTTAGCTGCCTTCAGACAGGAACCTGCTGAAGAGCATCAAAAAAGTGACCTATTTTCACTGTATTTATGAAAAAAATTGGTCAGCTTCTGCTGTTGAATCTTTTAAACCATTAAAAAGCATTTACCCCTTTCTTAGTATTCCAGGATTAAAGGATCCAGTGAATGAGCTCACGTGAACAACGCTAGCAGAAACAGTAATAAGTAATCCCCATAGAGAATTCATTACGTGCCACGACCTTTTACAAGTATCTTACATACAATAGATCAAATCTCATAAAGACCCTGAGAGGTGGGTACCATTGTCACCTCCATTATACAGATGAGAAGACTGAGGTCCTGAGAGGTGAGGAGACCCGCCCAACGCCATATGGCAGAAGATGGTGGACTCAGTACCTGAGTCCAGAGAGCCTCCCTGGCACCATGTGAAATCGTGAAAGGCCAGCTGATCTAACAATTTGTCTAACTCCTTGGCAGAAATTAGAAGTTGAAAAACATTTAAATGAGGATTAACTGTTGAGGGGCAGAAGGCAGTGTATTAAAAGAGAAAAAAAAAAATGCTGCTCATGAACCAGTGTGGAGAATGTTAAGAGAACAGTTGCTACGACCGGACAAAACTGAATTCAGTTCCAGGCTCCATCCACCTCCTACTAAGAGTGTCAACTAAATGAGCTACTTAATGTCTCTGAACCTCAGTTTCTTCACTTAGCAGGTTTGTTGTTGTCAGTGCCGGGGAGTCGATTCCGACTCCTAGCGACCCTGTGGACAGCAGAGTGGAACCCTGCCTGGTCTCTTTGCACCATCCTCTCACCTTCCAGTGCTCTATCAGACAATTCTCCAGGTCCTTTTTCCTAGTCTATCTTGGTCTGGAAGCTCCACTGAAAACTGTCCACCATGGGTGACCCTGCTGGTCTGTGAAATACCAGGTGGCACAGCTTCAGCATCACAGCAACAGGCAGCCGCCACAGTATGACAACTGACAGACGGGTGGTGTGGTTCCCTGACCGGGAAACAAACCTGGGCAGTGGCAGTGAGAGCGCCAAGTCTTAACCACTAGACCCCCATCACTTACAAGATAGGGACCATGATATCCATCTTGGGTTTACCTGAGGATTTTGAGAGAAAATATATTTTAAAGTCTAGCATAAACCTAGGGCTTGATAAATGATTTTTAAAAATCATTTCTAATCCACAAGTTCCAATTTGATCTTTTATCTCATTCACTCAAAAATTTTTGATTATCCACTAAATATATATAGCATTGTGCTTGGTGCCTCAGGGGAGATGGATGAGAAAAGTCCCCACACAACATGAGAGGTGGCACCGCCTGCTCTGGGCCTTCAGAGGAGGAAGCCATGACTTCTGTCTCAGGTCATCAGATGAGGCAGCACGGAGGGGGCAGCATCTGAACTGCAGGTCAGCAAGGATTCCCTTATGTTCTTACTCCACCAGTGGGTCTGACAGGGATCCCATTTCTCCACTAACAGTCACAAGTTTAATAATAATCTGACAACTTTTCAAAACAGGAGACATGCTTTGGAGCCAGCCTTTACATCAGCAATGGCTACCAATAAGCAACTGCAATCCTCTTACCCTACCCACAAGGAAGCTTTATTAGGCTCTGATCACTGATAAAATTAGAACTCCATTTAGAAGCAAAATTATGCATTGAGATTTTATATCTATCTACCAACATATATATTTAATCTTCCATTTTTGCGTAATTCTTATACACATAGTTCCCACACGAAATGACTAATTTAGATTTTTACACAATAGCTCTCAAATGCAATTTACCCTTCCCAACCACCTGTCTGTGTACTTCATGTGCCGACAAGAGCCAGAGGCTTAAGGTAAAATACTGGGGAGTTAAAAGGGGCTCTTTGGACTTCTCTACCTCACACATTTACCCATATTCCTACCTACGAAATCCAACACAGCACAAGTAGCTGACAGAAGGGAAGATATGGTGTGTGCTTTTAGAAGAAATATTGAAGAGAAAATAAAGTGATTTAAGGCAATTTTAACTCCGATGCTACAAAAAATTCCAATACTGAAATGTTTTATGGAATATTTAGCTTCTTTTCTAAAGGTTGAATGGGATGTCCTTAGAATAAAAAAAATTTCCTGATTAAATTGTTCCACAATAAAGGTAAAAGGCTGTCAGTTGGAAAGAGAGAGCAAAAAAGGCATAGAATGGCATTATCTAAGACTGACCAGGTGGGAAGTTCTATTCTGAACTCAGTATTATGTAGAAGGGATCTATTGAGTCAAATCCCCAATTTCTTCAAATACTATTGAGAGTGGTTTCAACTGGGAAAAGAAGAGCCCAGGAAGACCCCTGACTCTCATAATGGGAAAGAGTTTCCTCCAACAAACACAAAGGCTTTGAGTTCAGCTTCTCCCTATTGGTTTATAAAAAGAAACTATCAACAACTGTAAGGGCAAAACAAGATTGAAATGCACATCACCAAAGTCTAATAAAAATAGGTATGAATAAAAGAATTGGGAATAAACTGGAGCCAATAATAGCTTAATATTAATTGAGCACTTATTATGGACCAGGTACTTATATAATCCTTACGACAACCCTATGCTATAAGGCTCCCACACTCTCCGTTTATAGAGGAGGACACTGAAGCATACACAAGCTCAAACGCTTACAGATGGTGGGAGTGAAGCCTGGATCCTCCCGGGTGTCTGACTGCCCCAAAGCTTTGCTTACTTCCTCTGGCTGAGACCTTGCCTCAAACACCCCCAATCCTCCGGAATTACTGGATGAGCAGATTGGATCATCTTTATCTGCCTCTAAGTCCCAAACAAGGATCTGAGATGTTCACATCTTAGAATTTAGGATTTTGATAGTTTAATGGTTTATTGTAGGCTTTTCATATCCGGTATTATAAATAACAATACTTAACATTTGGGTGCTGACTATATACCAGCTACTTGTTAATAACTTATGTAGTCACTTAATCTTCACAAATTTCCCTATCGTACAGATGAAGAGGCTGAGCATAGAGGAGTTATGTAATTTATACAAGGTCATAAAGCCATTAAATAGCTATTAAGTAGTTTTGTTCCAGAGCCCAAGCTCTGAACTACTACGCTGTACTGCCATTCCAAACAGACTCACTCCCACAAGGTTGACAGAGAGAAAAACAAAGGACAGTAACATCCACTTTGTCCATTCTCATTTCCGGGCCTCTGTGAGAACCCCCAGCCTGTGCCACACAACTTCAATCCTTCCCATCACAGCCACCTCGGTTTTAGATCATTCTCTTACCGTCTGTGCTTTTTCTTTCAGTCTTTCTTTTTTTCTTTCTTGACTACTGTTTCTCTTTTGCCTTTTCCTTCTCTTTCCTCTTTTCCCAGCCCCTCCCCTCTCTTATCCTCCATGCTTATTCTACAGCTCAGTCTCCGCCAACCTCCTGGGGCTAATCAATTTCTTTAAATAAACATTTCCCAACATGTCTATAAAGTTCTAATGAAAAGGGCTGGCTCCTTGACACTGAAGTGCAGAGCTGAAAATATTGTTATAATCCTGTGTTTAGATTAGCTTTAAATACTTTCTTGATTAGTAAGACCTCCTTGCAAATCAAATGACTGGGACAAGAACGTATGTGGCCAGATGGGAGTGTTTGCAGAATGCTAAGATTATCCGAAAAATTACCTGTGATTGTTGAGTTGTTGTTTATCTAAATATTCCAAATAGTCTCCTGGGAACACGTAGTTCTTTAGTAGTAACAAAGTTATTTATTTTAGAAAAAACCTGGAATTCCATGTGGAGAGTTTATCATACTAAATGAGCAAGAAAATAGTCAACTTTCTACCAGAGAACTTCAGGGTGGTGAGCCAGTACAGGGCAACAACTCAGCCACTGAACTATTGTTAGATCCAAGAAGACAGAAAATAGTATTATCTAAATACATGTTCTTGGAAAGGAGAAAAGGAGAAGAGTTCCTCTGCAGATTAGAAGCACAGACCCAGTCTCCAAAAGGCCCTGAGAACCCATCGAGTTCAATGCCCGCCATTTTTCGGACAAGGAAACTGAGGCTCAGACAGTTGAAGCACTCGACTGATAACACACAACCACTAGGTAGCTTAGTCAGAAGAACTCAGGTGTTGTGTCCTCTAGTATAGAGCTCTAACTGTTCACTGTAACATTTTCATAGACATTCTTTGGGCAAAATTTCTACGGTTCAAAAAAAAGACAGAACTATAGCTTTGAAAAATAATGTAAAATTTCAGCGTACTATTGCTTTAGTTAATTGTGTAGCATTAGGCCAACTGAAGTAAAGATTAAATTGCTTATTTTGTTCAAACTCCGTGTGTGTGCACACACATTCACGCACGTGTATTAGGTCCTTTATCCAAAAATTATTTATTGAGAGCTTACTATGTATCAGAAATTGCATTAGGGTCTGGGACTCACAGATACATGACCCAGATTCTTCTTTCTAGAGCTCAGATCACAGTGATGTAAAGTGTGATATGTGCAATAATGTAGATCAGCAGTTCTCAAACTTTTAGTCTTATGACTCCTTTAGACTATTAAAGAACTATTTGAGGCCCCCAAAGAGTTTTGTCTGTGGGTTATAATTATCAATATTCATTTTAGAAATTTTAAAAGTATTTGTTAATTCATTTATAAATAACAATAGTAATCTATTACATGTAACATAACATACTGTTACGAAAAATAACTGTTCTCAAAAATAGTGAAAAGAGTGTATGCAAATCTTGCTAACGTCTGGCTTAATAGAAGACAACTGGATTCCCATTTCTACTTCTGAATTTAATCTATTGCAATATCACATGTCAAGTAGCCTCTGGTAAACTCCACTGTACACAGAATAAGAGTGAAAAAGGCAAGTATCATTTTAGTGTTAATATGAAAATAGCTTGACCTGTGGACTTCCTGAAAGGATGCTGGGCGCCCCAGAGGTGCCTGGACCATACTCTGAGAATATCTGTTGCAGATCATCCCAAGTGCTCAGGAGTCATTGGAAAGGCATTTAACTCAGTCTTGGGGCATCAAGGAGGACTTCTTGGAAGAAATTGCAACTAAGCTTGCCCTGAAACATAAGTGTAAGTGATTCAGAAAAAGAATAGAAGGCACTGGGAGATGCAGAGAAGAACACTCTTGGCAGATAAAGTCGAGGAGAAAATAGCTCACTCTGAGAACTGTAGGTAGCTGAGCATGGCTAATGCTCTGGAGGCAAATAGGGGAACACTGAGAAACCAAGTTGGAGAGTTTGGCCAGGAGCCAGGCTACATGTAACATGTCCTGGAGTTTGGACTTTATCCTGAGAACAATGGGGTGGTCATTGGAGTTCTGAAGCAGAGGGGTGAGAGAATCTGACTGGCATCCCGGAAGACTCTCTGGCTGCAGTGTGGAGAGTGGATTGTCGAGTGTAAGGCTGAGATCAGAGAAGCCAGTTAAAAGGCTGCCACAGAACTCCATGAAAAAGTCGATGAGTGCTGAACTGAGGCAGCAGCAGTAGACATGGAGGAAACATGCCAGGTTACAGAGAGAAAGTTAAAATGGACAGGACCAATTGGATATGATAGATGAGAAATTTGTTAGAATCTGAAACGATTGCCAACTTTCTACTTTGGCTGGAGGTACCATTCTCTCAAAGAAGGAATAAGAAATTCAGAAGGAAGAAATAGTTTGCAGGAAGATAAAGAACATGGTATTAGATACCGTGAGCTCGGTTTCTGAACTCAGCCGAGGCGTGGAGCAAGATCTAGGTTAGAGAAAGCAACACACAGGTGGTACTGAAGCCTGGGGGTCTGGATGAGATAGCCTAGGAGCCGTGTGTAGGGGCGTATCCACTGTGTCCCCTACATTATGAGGCCCCAGAGTGCAATGCACTCAGCTTTCTCCACCCCAGTCCCTCATTCTGTGTCTGTCTCAGTGATTCTCAACACTGGCTGTGTCTCAGAATCAACTGTGAAACTCTTTAAACAGACATGGAATTCAGGGAAGGGAAATCTGCTTCAAAGTCTCTCAAGCCCATAGGGACAAAGAGCCAACAGCTGCGGGGTACGAGGAACATTTTAGTGTTGATCTAGAAAAGAATACTTGCTGCCACTTTGTGACAAGCTTGTAAGATCCAGTATCGTCAGGAGACAGAATGTTCCAATAGCAAGTACTCTGGACTGGGAGAGACAGTTCTAGTCGTAAAATGAAGGCACGGAGCTGACCAAATTCTCACGCCTTTCTGCCTGTTAACATCTGTGGTTCTCGCATATAGAGCCTCCTTCAAAGCCAGAGATGTTCAGATTCACCTTCTGTCTTGTAGTCAGAGAGGGAACTATTCTTTGATGATTTCCACATTCTCTCCCCATGCCTTCTACTCCACTCACCATACCTGTCCTTCAAGATTCAGCTCAAATGCTGCTATCGCAACAAATCATCCCAACCTACTGCCTTTCCAACACACTTTCTTCATCTTCCTATCTCCGGCAGTCAGGGGTTGGGGGACAATTCTAAACCTATTGGAGGCCCTTCCTTTTTCTTCCTATAATACATTGTAATAACCCTCCCTCTGGTTAAAGAGTGCTGTGGGAATTATTATTTATAAGTACATAATTATAAATAAATATTATAAATATGTATAAATACAAATTATAAATAAATAAGTACATATTATTTATAAGGCTCTTGTGTGACAATATTATAAACTAGAAGGTTGTTTGTATTTGTCCGAACACACATTCATAGCATAAATTCCCCTACGTAAACTTCCTAAGATGTCAGAGAAGTGCATTAACTAAAATTATTGGGCCAATTAGAGGAGAATTATCTCTAGTACAATATAAGAATCATCTATCATGGCAGGAGGCCCAGAGCTTCACAGAGAAGAGGGGTTTAAGAATCTAAGGAGACCTTCACAGGTCCCGAAAAGGGGAAGAGGTGGCCTTAATTGTTGTGGGTGGGGGCCATGTAAGAGGCTGAAGCTTCATAATGACCAAGGTGGCTGAAGGTGGGAAGAGAAAACAGGGTGGTGGCATTTGATCCCAAAAGGCCAGAGTCATCTATATCCAAGAAGCTGCTAAGGCATGATCCCCCCTTCCATATTAGTAATAATAATAACAACAACCACAGGAGCTAACATTTATTGAATGCTTACTACATGCCAGGTAGTATTCTGAACTCTTCACACATTTTAACACATTGAATCGTTACAACAACTGTTTGTGAAAGATACACTTTTAACCCTATTTGGAGAGGAGGAAACTGGAGAACAGAGAGGTCAAGTCACTTGCTGAAGATAACATAGGTAATAAGTGGCAAAGCTGGGACTTGGGCTTAGGCAGTATGGCTCTAGAGCCCGCATTCTTAGCCACCATGCTCCACCACCATCCGGCACCACAGAAGCCCCTCACCCATTAATACATATGGCTTCAGAAATCACTTCCTACCAAATGTACCTTTCCTTTGCCTTAGAGTTTCATCTGCTACTTTTCTGAATATTCATCTTTTTAGTACCTTGAGCAAGGCTATTCTTGGAATTCTTTCCAGCCATATTTCCCTTGTATAAAGATGTTTCTAGAGAGAGGAAGAGGCACAATATGATTTTTCATGGGCCCTGTATCCCACTAAGAAGGCCCTAGTCAATAGTGTCTTGAATACAACAGCAAGTACCAAACAATACAAAACAAAAGATATAGTGAGGCTAGGATAAGAAAAAGGCTTTAATGAAACTTTATTTTGGAAGAGGACAA
The DNA here is from genome assembly GCA_031878705.1 of Tapirus indicus. NCBI lineage: Eukaryota > Metazoa > Chordata > Mammalia > Perissodactyla > Tapiridae > Tapirus > Tapirus indicus. The sequence goes on from CM062918.1 coordinate 15,917,812, forward strand.
ATAGTCTTCTCTGTGATATAGAAAATAAAGAAAACAAAGCAAAAAGTTTTTCATTAATTCAACTTATCAGTTTTATTTTTATAAATTAATGGGCTCAGGTAGGAAGAAAAGGAAAGAGTACTAGATTGCCAATTGTGATTCACACTTTTCTCGCTTGCTCCCTCTCTCTCTCTCTCTCTCTCTCTCTCTCACACACACACACACACACACACACACACACCCCTTTCTCAAGTGAGGAGTGCTGAATAGTGTCCAGACAAATCCAGAAATATCAGAGTACCACCTATAAGTGACACCTCTCCAGTTTATCTTAAAAGCATTAAAAAAGAAAATACCAACCACTTCCTCTATTCCTAGACATATAATGAACACAAATGGTAAAGTCTTTGGCTGCCTAAAAAGTAATGCACTGAACTTCAATAACCTGAAGGATGGACAGCACATGGGCCTGAGATTAGAGGAAGCACCTTTCCTGGGTAAAGTTTCTTATTCACCTTGCAAAATCCAGGCCAATCATCTTTATATCATAAGATCCACAGCCTCATACATGGTCTGACATCATGAGTGACCTTGATTCAGAACCCACACTCTTGGAATGATCTTCCCCCACATTGTCTGAACAGAGCACAAACAGCTGACAGGTAATTTTAAGACATCACATGGCAAGTCTGCCAAGGTGAATGTTTCCAGTCTACTGTACTTCATGTAGCTGACCTTATTCTCTATAAATTCAGGCTATAAATCTATATCTAATTCTTACTGGGTTACTTGTTTGTTTACTGTCACCATTGTCCCTGGTCTCTTGGCAGCTTACAAACTCTAGCCAGGCCCCAAATTCCCCTAGAATGTCTGGTTCTTGTCATATTACAGTGCCAGGAATGCAGCATGAGTAGTTCCAGACCTCCAGGTTCATTAATGTCACAGTCTCACTCACTTACCATCAGGACCTTCTAAGGGGAATCCACCCAGAATTCCATGGAACAGAAAGCCAACCATGTTGACGTGATGTATTCCAGTGAATATTTTACAGAGGAACGGCTGCTTCTCTTAGTCATGCTTCGTAGTCAGTCTCTCATAAAATTTCAGAACTGAGAAGGATCTTAGAGATCACCAAATTCAATTTTTTAATTAACGTTTATTTTTCAAAACTGAGGCTAGAGAGGTTAAGTTTCCAAGGTCAAAATGCTACTTAGGGGCAGAATTAAGATTCTTAATCTAGTTCTTTCCACTGCAGCTGATGCTAATTCCCTGGATTGATAGGTAAAGTTACAATAATAAAAAACTAGTATATATGTAGCTTTTAGAGTTGACAATGAGCCTTTGCTCTTCGTAACTTCATACCTGTGCAATGGCATGACAAACATAATTAATATTCCATTTTAAAGACTAGAAGATTTAGGGGCCAGCCTGGTGGGGTAGTGGTTAAGTTCACGTGCTCTGCTTCAGTGGTCCAGGGTTTGTGGGTTCAGATCCTGGGTGTGGACCTATACACTGCTCATTAAGCCATGCTGCGGCGGCGTCCCACACACAAAGTAGAGGAGGATTGGCACAGATGTTAGCTCAGGGCCAGTCTTCCTCACCAAAGAAACAAACAAAAAGAAGGAACACTAGGAGATTTAAACAGTAACCTTTGGTGACTTATTCAAATGTTCATAATTAAAAAGTAGGGGGTTGTGGGGGCTGGCCCATGGCGTAGTGGTTAGGTTTGGCGCATTCCACTTCAGCAGCCTGTGTTTGCAGGTTCAGATCCCGGAGCAGACCTACACCACTCATCGGCCACGCTGTGGTGGCAACTCACATATAAAGTAGAGGAAGACTGGCACAGATTTTAGCTCAGGGTTAGTCTTTCTCAAGCAAAAAACAAGGAAGATTGGCAACAGATGTTAGCTCAGGGCTAATCTTCCTCAGCAAAAAAAAAAAAAAAATAGTAGGGGGGTGTGAATTGAGTCCAAAGTTTCTGCCTTCAAGTCCTGTACCCTTGAGTAAATTACTAACTTCTCTATGTGTCTCTGTCCTCATTGGTAAAATGGGGATATAAGAGTGTCTGCATCAAAGAGGGATTTTTTTCCTGAGAATTAAACGTGGTGATGTGTTAAATGAATAAACCTCTTAGCATCTTGCTCACATGTTGTAAGTGAGCAATAAATGAAAGGTTTTATTTTGTTTTTTTAACTGGTATCTTTCCAAAACATCTTACCACTAATACAAAGTCACTGCTTTAGGCTTAAGGATAAAGAAGAATTCACTAATGTCCTAAGAATTATGTTAGTTGAACTAAAAAATGAGTTTATTCCTCTTTTGATTTTCATCATCATAGAAATATTGCTATCATCAAATGTAGTTAGACACTTTCATCGTCTTGATACAACAAGATGTTATTTAATCACAACCTTTCCATACCAAGAAAATAACAAAGAACTATTTTCATCTTACTGCTTAAAAGTGCAAACAAAAAACTGCCCCTTCCCTATATATTTCAGAGACCAAAAACCAGACGCAGTGACGGGACGTAGCCTCACGGTGGTGCTAAGTCATCATTGATTAAGTCTGCAGACCCGCCTAACGCTCTGCAGAAACCAATCTAACGCAGGATTGCAATATTCCTAGTGTGCTAACCGGGAAGGAATTTGCTTTGGATCCTATGGTTCTTCTCCACCAACCTTGAGCAATGACCTTGACATACTGTCTCAGCAAATACATCAGCAAAGTTAATTCACAGGGTTTTCCTGGCATTGCAACAAATATAATATACATAAATGATTATCCTTAAAAAGAATTGTGTAGTCTTAGCTTTAAAAATGTTCTGTTGATTTAGAATTCTCAACTTGGATTTGGGCCACAGTGTTTGCATGTAAGATAACATTTACCTTTCCCCGTTCATCTACTGTGTATCTTAATTTCATATGTCCCTGGGAACCATTTATTAAATTCTTTACATCTCCCAGCCCTCAAATCTCAACTCTTTTGACCCCCTCTTCCACTCTCTTATTTTAAAAAAGCCACAAAATTTTATCAGTTTGTCCTTTAAAACATCTCCCATCTCTCTCTCTTTCTGTTCTCAGTCGGCTTCTAAAACCACAGTTCAGACCCCTTTACCACAAGTCCAGGCTTTGCAATAACCTTCAAAATTAGCCTTAGAGCATTAGCTCTGAATCTTGGACTGCACATCAAAATTGCTTGAAGAGCTTTAACAAATACTCCTCTCTCAAGATTCTGATTTAATCGGTTTGGGGTGGAGCCTGAGGTTGGAATTTTTTCAAAGCTCCCCAGTGAATATAATGTGCAGCTGCAATTGACAACCACTTTGCTGGAGGTGTATCCAGCATATCATAGCCAGATATGGTAGTTGGTAGTTTAACCTTCTTAAACTACCAACTTCTGGGCCAAAGACTTGAAGTATTTCTCATCTTCACAAAGATTGCAAATTAGTGACTTGAAAGCCAAATCTATCCTACAGATGTGTTTTATTTGGCCTGTTTTGAAATTGTTCAGACCCAACATTAAAAATTTGGCAAATGTCACATAAAAAACAGATTTACTACTTCTTTTTTAAAAACTGCAAGATTTTGTTACACAGGGCCCACATTCCTATGCAACATTTACCTGGAACTGGGTAGACACAGCACTTACCCTCCAGTTGCTCAGTCTCCAGCACTGTCCATTTATACCTGACTATATGATTCGTTTATGTTATCTGTCTGACCTCTTAGAGTCATTTTAGTCTGTAATTCCTGGTCTAGAGGATAAAGTTTAAACTGAATGGTATTCACTCACTCAGTCACTCACTCACTCATTTATTCATGTGTTCATTAGACAGGAATTTATTTTGTGTCTGTGCTATGCAAACACTTGGAATTCAAAGTCCACCATATCTTGGCCCTATTCTTTCTTTCTAACTTTATATTCCCCTTCCCTTCAACAAACTCTACTCTAACATGTTTAAAAGACATGTCTCTCCCAATGTTCATAGCCTAGAGGCTCACTTTCTATAAACTCCTTTGCAATTAGGTCTGGGCCATTGGAATGTGAACAGAAGTGACACGTGCAACTTCCAAGTCATATCTGTAAGAAGAAAGCTGGCTGCTGTCCACTCCCCACTCCTGGTGAGCTGGGATGCAGACATGGTATTGGTAAGCCATTGAAGAGTAACAACGAGAAGGTCCCTGGGTCCCTAGATGGCCTCTATCTTCCCTGGATTGTCTGCCTTCCTCCAGTTATCTGAGAGAGAAAAAGACTTCTAATCATATTTTGGGGTCTCTTTGTTTATAGCAGTTTAGCTTATACTCCAAAATACCAAGCATCTCTCTTTACTAGCTCCCAGATAGACCTTGAATATTATTGCCCTCAGCCTTGGCTTATGCCAAATCTTCTATCACTAACATTCTGCCTCCTCATGTCTGCTATCTAAATTCTCCTCATCGTTTAAGGCCCGGCTCAAGCAGTCCTTCTTCTGTGATGCTTGGTCTAGCTGCACTTGTTATTATCTTCCTTCCTCTGCTCTCCCATTGAATGACTTTCTACTTGGCACTTATCAAATATTATCTTATATAATAACCAGAGAGCATTGAATTATGTTGTCATAGCTCTCTCAAGTTCTAAGTCCAGAATCTAAAACAAAATTTTAGATTTTGCATAGTATAAATAAAGAAGAGTATTCAGAGTTCCTACAGCATTCTGCTATTATACCTCTTGTTAAATAATTATCTGCACTACGAACTCATATTCAATTTGTGGTCCTTTAGTATTCTTGAATCTTCCAATTTTAATTACAAAGCTGAGCCCGCCCAACTGTCTAAGAATCTGGCTCTTTTCTTGATATTTAAACTAAATTCTTGCTTTCTTTATTCTTGCATCTAAACAATTCCTCAACTTTCTGGATACATATTTCTAAGACTAAGGAATGCACTGAAAAGGTCAAGGGTTCAAGCTGGAATGGTGATAGAGAGCCAACTTAAAGTGCTCTCATATTTGGAATCTGAGGATCTCTAGGACGACGTTAGAGAGACAAAGTAGAAAATACTCTTGGGAAAGGAAATTAAAAAGGAAAACAGGGGACAGAGAGTGAAAACTATATGGTCCAGAAGAAAAGCAAAGAAAAAGGGATGGGAGAGAAGATGTAAGGAAGAGAGAGAATTCAGAGACAAGAGAAAGACTAGCAACTGTGAAGGAAAGGTTAGCATAAGGAAAGGCACATACAAAATGAAGTGCCAGTGAAAAAGAGTGGAATCCAGTAACCCTAAAATACTTCCTATCTGACAGGATGTTCTTAAAAGATCATTATCAACACCAAAAAGCAGACTACCACTCCACCAACGCCAGGAAAACTCGTACACGATTGGTATAAAAGAAAGACCAAAAGCAAGTGAGAACTGAATTTGTAGCAGACCTTGATTATAAGTTATTCTGGGGGTGAAAAAAGAAAGACACAGCTGTGTTTCAAATGGGACTTATTCAAATCTCAAATCAATTAAATAATGGCCAAACAGGTCTTCTTAAAAAGAGTGACTCCCAAGTGTTTTTCTAAGAGAGAAATCTCAGAAGATGACTTGGCTCTAGCCTTGAAGCTGTGTCCTATCTTACATAAAAGATGTGAGATCCTGGGGTGAGATCCTTAAAACATGAGCGGTAACCACACTGAGCTAAAATAAAAATGAAATCTAAGACCTAAAACTATAAAATTCCCTGAAGAAAACATACAGGAAAATCTCCATGACATTGGACTTGACAATGATTTCTTGGATATAACAACAAAAGCACAGGAAACAAAAGCAAAACCAGACAAATGGGACTACATCGTACTTAAAAACTTTTGTGCATCAAAGGACCCAATCAACAGTGAAAAGGCAACCTATGGAATGGGAGAAAATATTTGCAAATCATATATATAATAAGGGGATAAAGTCCAGAATATATAAAGAACTCCTACAACTCAATAACAAAAATTCTAATAACTCAGCTAAAAAACAGGCAAAGGACTTGAATAGACATTTCTCCAAAGATGATATACAAATGGCCAAGAAGCATATGAAAAGATGCTCAACATCACTAATCATCAGAGAAATGCAAATCAAAACCACAATGAGATATCTCCTCACACAAATTAGGATGGTTACTATTAAAAAAAAAACAATCAGAAAATAACAAATGTTGGTGGGAATGTAGAGAAATTAGAACTGCTGTGCACTGTTGGTGGGAGTGTAAAATGAAACAACCACTATGGAAAATGGTATGGTGGTTCCTCAAAAAATTAAAACTAGAACTACTATATGATCCAGCAATCCCCTTTCTGGGTATATACCCCAAAGAATTGAAATCAGGGTCTTGAAGAGACATGTGCACACCCATGTTCATAGCAGCACTATTCACAATAGCCACGAGGTGGAAGCAAGCCAAATATCCTTCCACCGATGAAAAAATAAACAACATGTGATATAAACATACAGTGGAATATTATTTAGCCTTAAAAGAAAAGAAATCCTATCATATGCTACAACATGGATGAACCTTAAGGGCATTATGCTAAGTGAAATAAACTAGTCACAAAAAGACAAATACTGTATGATTTCACCTATATGGAGTATCTAAAGTAGTCAAATTCACAAAACAGAAAGCGGTTACCAGGGACTGGAGGAGAGGGGAGAAAGGGCAGTTGTTGTTTAATGGGTATAAAATTCCAGATTTGCAAGGTGAAAAAGTTCTGGAGATCTGTTTCACAACAATATGAATACACTTATTACTGAACTGTACTTAAACGTGTTTCAGAAGGCAAATTTTATGTTGTGTGTTTTTTACCATAATGAAGAAAAGGAAAAGAAAAGAGAACTCAGGACAACATATTTCTTTAATGACTGCCACCATCATTGTGGTATCATTGATGTGTCAACATACTGTCAAAATGAGGGTGAAAGATAGGATGGGTCATGTCTAGACTCATTTTACCTCTTGGAAAATAAATATAGAAATCAGTGCCAAGTTAATCCCAGGACCAAACCTCTTCTACATTCATGTTACTCTGGTATTACCAACCACTTCCCAGCTTCATCTCCAGGCAGCAGCAAGGGTGCCTGCCTTTGTCCTGCTACCACAGACTTGACTGCAATTTTATATAGCCTAACTACAAAGAGCACGCACTCAGCTAAGTATCTGCTGCACTGAATCTGAAATAACTTATATGCATGGACATCTTTAGCTGGCACCAAGAAGTTTTTAAAATCAGATTATAGATGTCTCTGAGATAAAATGCTAACAGCTGAGTCATTGAACCATAGTTGAGATGCCATAATCTGGCATTTAAAGACATTTATATCTCTGGGGAGAAAAAGGATCAGTTATGTCATGCATCCATCAACTTGGTACCAATGGTACTAATGGAGTCATGTCTTCCAGGATGAGTTTTGAGAACTTAGTTTGAGCAGGAATGTGAGAAGTAGACCTTGCACTGTATCCCAAAGGACAGACCTCCTGAAATGCTTCTCTGAGGTGGCACGACCCTGCACTGCCTTCTGCCAGGCCCCCCAGGAATCATACACCTGTTAATCTGGCATCAATAATTACCCACCTTAGACAAGAGGCTATGTCCCAGGCAGGTCATCTCCACCCAGGACATGAGGAAGAAGTTACACTGTTTGTTTACTAATCTAGTAGTGGTTTGTGGGTTTTATAAATAGATTTTATCTGCATATGTGATTATTGTCTAAGTTCCTTGGCATGTGAATGTATCTCTAGGAGAAAACCAAGGGGGCCCTGTCATCCCAGTTGGAATTCCAGCTCTCACACTTAGCAGCAGTGTGACCCTGGGCAAGTCATCAGCATTGGAGCCTTAGCTTTGCCATCTGTAAAACAGGACCAATAATAGCTCTTCCACAGGGTTGTTACATAAATTTAATGAAAGAACCTACTTCAGGACCTGGCACATAGCAGATGCTAATCAGCAATTATTTCCCTTCCTTCTCATTCTAGAGCAGGGATCAGCAAATTTTTTCTGTAAAGGACCAGATAGTAAATATTTTAGGTTTTGCAAGCCATCAGTCTCTGTCACAACCACTCAACTCTGTCATTGCAGCACAAAAGCAGCCATAGACAACCAGCATAGCTGTGTTCCAATAAAACAATATTTTAAAAATTAGGTATTGGGCCAGATTTGGCCCACTTTGCCAACCCCTATTACTTATACATCCAGATATCACTTTGAGTTAATTTTTCACCATTCTGTTTGATTCCATCTGCTCCAGACACGTCCTTCGCCCCTTTCTCTTCATTGCTTTTATTCTATTTCTTGAATGTGTCAGAACAAATGAGTCGAGTTTAATGGCTTGAGTCATTTATTCACTTTTAATTTTAGGCCTTGAGAGTCTCCCACAGGAGGCGAGCACTCAGACCTGAGATGCTCAATTACTTTATCTACACAACAGGTTCTGGGGAAATCAGCCATATTTGAGCAAAATCTCCTCAAGCCCCACAGAGAAATAGGGACAGGGACCACCCTTATGAGCTCACAGAATTAACTGAGGAGCTTTTATTCTTGGAAAAGGATAGATTGCAGCTTGTTTCTCATTTAAAAAAAATATATATTGCTTAATAAATATGTTTGCTGTTGCTTGTATATGTGTAAAGAACTTTTTAGAGGATATAAAAAATAAAATCAACAGTGATCACTGGTGAGGTGGGAACCCAAGATGGGGATAGGGATGGGAGAGTTTTTAATGGATATTTTTTTAAGTACGTTTTAAAACCATTATCTACTCAAAGAAATTAATTTTTCTAAAGAACAAAAATACACATTGAAAAGAAATCTTTCACATTAACAAACCATTCCTAGTATAAGGAGTGGGAGTGACAGGCATCTACGAGGCATCGACGACGCTTGTCGCGCGGCTGACATCCCAGCGATTCTGTCGCGGCTCTGTCAAGCCCCTCATCGGTTGGTGGGATTCTATGTGCCTTCTGCCTTGTGCTCTGTGTGACTCAGAGAGAAGACAGGCTGGAGAACTTGGGACGGGAGGGGAGGAGGAAACACCACTCTCCATTTGGTAGAGGTAGAATCAAAAGCAGGATGTATTCTTCAGTATTTTGTAACTTTTTATATCAGACCAGAACTCTTCCCATGGGTTCCACACGTCCTCCCTTCTTGTCTCACTGTGTACCACATTTGTATACTCTCCAGCCACCTCAAGCTCTCTTGCTACTGAGTCTTTTACTTCTGCCTTCAAATAAGCTTTAATTTTTTTAAAGAAACATTTATTTGACTTCACTTTCAACTGTCATCCTTTGTCTCACATTGCTTTCACAACCCAATTCCGTGAGCTATTAGGAATGGTTCTCTCTCTCTTCTTAATCACCTGTGATCTGGCTTCTACCTCCACTCTTCCATTAAGTCCCTTTTTCTCTAAGATCCTCACTGACTCTTTCAAACAAATCTAAAGGTCATTTTTTTCTTTGTCCTTATTCTTCTTAGCCTCCTTTTTGCAAAGAACTAAGCTCATGCCCATCTTACCAAACATCACTTCTCCCTTCATTTACTTAACACCTGAGAATCCTCTTGGTCCCTCTGAGACCCCACAACTGGGCCTCTTCCTTGTTCCTGCCTTGTAACTGGGCTACAACTTGGATCTCAGTTGTCACTCTTTTCTCTTCTCCATCCATCCTCCTTTTCTCAGGGAATTCATCTGTTCTCAAGACTTTAGTGGGAGGACCAGAGCAGATGGGGCTTGAAGCCTGGCTCTATGACTCAGTAGCTGTTCAGCTTAGGAAAAGTGATTTCATCTCTCTGAACTCAGTTTCCTTCACTCTAAAATGGGGACTCATTCATTCATTCATTCAACAGTCTTTATTGAGCACCTACTATGTACCAGGCACTGTTGTAGGTACATGAGATTCATTAGCAAACTAGATAAACATTCCTGCCTTCACAGAGCTCCCATTCTACCAGGGGGAGACAAAACAAAAATAATAAACATACTAAGTACTAAACATACTAAGAGCATTATATAAAATGATAGAATACGGTAGAGATGTAGAAAAAGAGGTCAGGTTACACTTTCTAACAGGTGGTCGAGGTAAGCTTCCCTGAGAAGTTAATATTTGAGCAAAGACTCAGAAGAGGTGAAGGAATTAGAAATGAGGGTCTCTGATGGAGAGGGTAGAGGCAGAGGGAACTGACAAAGGTCCTAAAGGCAGGCGCATGCCCAGCTTGTTCTAGGAATGGCAAAGAGGCCAGTGGCAATGGAGACAAGTAAATATGAGGAAGAGCAGTTGGAAATGAGCTCAGAGAGGCAATCAGGGGACTAGTCCACGTAAGGCTTCTGAATGTGACGGGAGCTGTTGCAGGTTTTTGAGCAGAGGGGTGACATGATCTGATCTGTTTTAAAAGGATCACTCTAGCTGCTGTGTTGGGAATAGACTGTAGTGGGAGCAGGATGAGCAGAGAGACCAGTTAGGAGGCTGCTCAGTAATCTAGGAAGGAGGTGATGGTGGCTAGGACCACAGTGGGAGCACTGGAGGGGAAAGAGAAGAGGCCAATAGGATAATAAAACCTACCTTGGAGGGTTGTTGTGAGAATCCTGTGAGAGAATTACTGCGGGAAAAGTGCCTAGTACATGCCTGGTACAAGGAAGATGTTAAATAAAACCCTCTTATTATGTTACATTTTGCAGGTAGAATAGGTTCTCTGGGTCACTACATAGAAGAGGTCAAAGCTAGAGTGTGATATCCAAGGTCAACTGACCTGGGGGTTGGCAGCTGCCCTCACCCAAAGTAGTGAAAGGAGGTTGGGCTGAGGAAGGCACTTAATCTTCTTTTAGCCTTCACCTCATATCCCAACTCCAGGACAGTATTTCCAACTGCCTAGATGACAGTTCCTCTTAAAAGTTTCATAATGTACTCAATATCAATGCATATTTTTTTAAAAGTTACCTGCCTCACCTCCACCTCAAGCCAGTCACCCATCCAAAGGTTTCCTTCTATTAAAGATACACTAGTCCCCAAAGGCTGAAAACGTGGCTTCATCTTTGTAAAATGAGAGAATCAAAGCATGCTATTGTTGGAAGCTGGTATCATAGCCATCATCTGCTTAAAACGTCTCTATTTACAAAAGAAGAAATGAGGCTCAGAATGGAGCAGGCCTAGCTGTCGGCCACTCCAGGCTTTAACGACTGAGCAAGGCCTGGAACCAGTTTTCTGGATCCCACTGACTTCTTCAACAGCCACCCCCTCCTCGCCTGTCCCACATCACAGCAGTCCCTTAGATGGGCTGCCACAGGCCAACATCTCCACTCTGGTCACCACCATGGCCCCCAAGACCATCTTTCTCATCACTGCCAATTAAACCTTCCAGAAAGGCTTTGGAAGCTATGGCCTATGCTGCTTTAAGGATGCTGGTTCTGGGTTCAAATTCTGTCTCTGCACTTACTAGCTGTGAAGGCTTGACCAAGTTTCCTAACCATGTTCTGCCTTAGATTCTTCATCTAAAACATTCCCACCTCCCAGGACTTAAAGAGAGTAATGCATGTAAAGCTCTTAGTGCAGAGCCAAGCACAAAACAAGACCTCAAGATGCATTGGTCACTGTGGGTTGTAGTACTACTCTCAGTCACCTTCAGAGAAGTCACCACGGACACCTGGTGAACAAATTCTAACTGCCTTGGTCTGGCCTTCAGGGCCTTGCAGCAACCAGGTCTACTGTACGTCTGGAAACTGCCGTTGCTCTCTGACCACAGACCTTCTGGTCAGGGCTGCCCTCTGTGCACCCCCATGTCATGCTCATTCCCAATTCCCACCTCTGTGTTAGTTTATGGCCCTCCTACCTGAAACACCCATCTTCCTTCTCTCTGTCTGTCTACATCCTGGCATATCCTTCAAAGCTCCACTGAAGGTTTAGCATTTCACAAGAACTTCCCAGGCAAATCCTAGCTCCACTGTTATTTCTCTTCTCTACAACACTACAGTCTTTACGTGCAGTACCTACTAATCACTGCCTTATGGAGAGGCACAGGAACATTTAGTCAATAGCATGGGTTCTAGAGCTTCCTGGTCTCTCTCAGCCTCAGTCTCCTCATCCATAAAATGGGGTTAAGATTAGGGTTGTTGCAAGTACCAGATACAGAAAAACATTTAGTAAAAACAATTATTAATATATGCTATTACTATTATACATCACCATTAACTTTTCCCTCTTTGCATTTTGCACCTTCATCTTCCTGCAGGTTATTCTGTCCATATGCACTACAGTTTTATCCAGTGTCTTAAATCACAGCTTATATTACGGAGCTCAGTCCTGAGAATTTTGATAAGTTTGTCCTCAAAGATTTCATCACATCTAATAATTCATTCTAAAAGTACAGATTCACCCAAAATATCAACTCCCCATCTCAGAGCCTATAGATGGTACACAGCACAGTTATTAGCCAGAGGCCTCAAAGAGGAGGAAGATTGAAGCAAACAGAGATTCCTGAAAAATTAGGAACCCTTGGTCTATTTCTAAAGCAAGTTAACTTTGGAGATGTGGAAGCTATTCTGGAGATGTGGAACAAACAAATCAGAAAGCACTGGGGGTAACTGGAATATTCCATTCACGTATTCCTGAGGCACTGGTGTGTGCACAGCTACCGTTCTACTTTATTTTGTACTCTATTCAAGGGGGTCCACCATTCATTGGAGCCATGGTGGGCTGGAGCAGTATCAGCAGAGAATTCTACACCAGGCTGGAACACAGAAGGCTAATGCACTGACAAGGGCAGTTCCTAGTCGTGCACACTCTATCACAATGCAGTGATCATTGTGCTTTCTCTTTCTTTTCTTTGGGAAATCAGTTAGGTTTATCAAAAACAGCAAGACATTTGATAATGGGGTGGGGAGGAGCTGACCTTTTCCCGCATTACTTCCAAAAATCAGGTAAGAAATCACTCAGGCTAAGACCACCTTACCTCTATTTTTTCCCATATGGCTTCATAGTTGTCTTGGTGTTGAATATCTTGCATCAGTTTCTGAATTAAAGCAGATTTTGTAGCGGAATGGCTCTCATTTTTCTCAGAAGATGAAGCTCTCTCTGACTTCTCATCAATGTATTTTTTCATACCAGAGAGAGGCATACCCAACTCCTCATCGGAAAGAATGTCACTCAGGGGCCCAGACTCAATGCTCTCCCCCAGCGAAGAGGCTACGTCACTGGACGAGCTGGGAGACACCCTGCCTAGCCTGGAACGCTTCTTCTTGACCTGGTATGTTGGATAGATCTCAGAATCTGAATTCATTTCAGACAGTTCCCAGTCATCAATATTCTGAATGGTTTCTCCTCTGGGTTTCTGAGGCAGAAGCTTTGTTAGGTTTTCCAACTTCAAAGCTAATACTTCCGTCTGCTTGAGGTGAGAGGGCAGTGCCAGGTACTCGTCAGAGCCATACCAGGCCTCCACAACCTGACCATTCCGGGTGACGTGACTTGGGGAGGAGGAGTAGCTTTTTTTGCTCTTGTGTTTTGAAAGAAGGGGTACCGGAGAAACAATGCTGTCTGAGCCAACAGAGGATTCGCTGCTTTGAGTAAAGGGTGGTGAATTGGATGTTTCTGACTGCGCTGGCAATTGAGTATCCCAACTTCTCTGATGACTCGGCTCAAGTGAGGAGGTGGAAGTGGAATCTGTTTCTGGCCCCCCTCTGGCCTTGGAAGGACCTGAAGGAATTCCGTTCGGCACTACCAAGCTCTTTGTGTTTTCTGCTTGCTTGCCTGAACCGGTTCCCCGTTTGGGTGTTCGGCATGGAGGCACCTCTTCTGGGGGCTTATGTGGCTTTTTAAGTCGAAGTTTCTCTTTATGGCAGTCGTTAAGCCTTCCCAGGCTGGAAGAGATTTCCTTAATGTGATTTTTGACCATGTTTTCAAGGTTCCCGTCGCCCACCTTGTGCAAACACTCATAGGACTGGCTGGCAGCAGAGGGGCCGTTGGGGTAGGAGGCCTGCAACACCAGGCAGAGCTTGGACCTGTCAGGAGGGTCCACCAGGGAAGGGGTGCTTCTGCTCATCTCGGGCTTCAGATCAACCATCTGCTTCTTTCCATCAATGCTTTTCAGATTATTCTTAAAGGTTTCCTCTTTAAGGAAAAGCCCTCTTTTTGGCAATGTGGGCTGTGTGGGAGAGTCCTCGTTATAATTAAAGCAATCTCTGATGGATCGTTTGGGGGTGGCATTGTCACAAGGAAGAGGCTGTTGGTTCTTTGCCCCAAGCTGGGCGGAGGACTTGGATTCTTGCTTCACAGTCTCAGAAGAGGGCTGAACAACAGGTGTCAGAGCTTCCCCAGCGGACGATGTACCTGGCGGTAAGCCTGGCTGCTCCTCGACTGTGGCAGCATTGTCGTCCTCGCGTCCACCTTTGTCGTCTGCTGAAAGAGACACTTGAGCCGCCTCCTCACTAACTGCTTCGCTGCCGTTGGAAGGGATGGGGTCAGCAGCCACCGTAAGTAACCCAACACTTCGGATAAGCTCGGGGAAATCCTTTTCCATCTCACTGTAGCTCCACGGGTCAAAGGGTTTGGTTTTGACCTGGCTAGAGGTCATGTCACCCAGGCCACCAAGCAAATCCTCACTTGGACTATAGTCAGACAGTTCGAACGCAGTAATACCACAATCCAGAGACAAGTAATTTTGAGAGCATTTGATAGTTAACTGTCCTGAGTCATCCACTTCCGTTAGAGAATCAAGCCGGCCCTGAAACAGACAAGGGCAAGGGGTTCAGTAAACATGACATCAATTACGCTCAACTGCTGTGCAAATGAAATCTCAGCAGAGGCCGCTATAAAGGTCAAAAATGCTTCAGTCTCGACAGCATCTGGCTTGACATACAGGGAGGCATATTCATCAATTATCATATGGCTGTATATAGTATCCTGTTCTTAAATATTTAAGGATCTTTCTTTAATCTGGAGGATAGAGCCTTGATAGAAATGCTCCAGGTCAAGCCAAAATATCCATTCTTGCCTTAACTTTCTATTTTAAAATAGTATATTGTTCACTTAATAAGCATTTCTTAAGTGGCACCTTAAGTAATAAAATTTCTGGGAACAAAGTAATGCCAGAGTAAACTCTACACGAATGTCTATTTTGGTTAGCATTATCACTCCAACATCTCCCACCGTGGCTAGTCAGAGTAGACGCTCAATAAATATTTTTAGTGGAATAATTAATTATACTAAGTCTGTCGTGTTAAATATATATTCACAAATCTAGGAAGGTGAACTACTGAACGTGCAAATACATGACAGAATAGTTCAAGATCAGTTTCTGTTTGTCCCCACCATTTTGAAGGTAACACAGGTAATCTCGGAGAAAATTGAGTCAAACATTTTTGTCTTAGCCCCCGTGTCCTCCCTCTGCATGCATCCCCCCCGACTGTCATTTGTGTGTGTTAGATACCGAGTGCCTACCTCCCTTGTTTATAATAGGAGGCAGGCCGAATTGATTTGAAACTCCCTTATGCTAAAAAATAGCATTACTAGTAAGTATTTTAAATTTTTTAATCTTTAATTATGAGATTAAGGCTTTTGTCTCACTACTAATGCAGTTTCTGATATCACACAACAAATAGGGAGATTTTTGAGTGATGATTGTTTGGGACAGAAGGGCCCTGGAATCCTATCATGTGAAGGACAGTCTGGTCTCATCCAGCCCCGCAGGAGATGAAGGTAGGAAACGGACAAGTGAAGGGTCATTACATCCCCACCCTCCATTCTCCTGGAGGAGGAACCAGGTGAGCAAACTGAAGCCAGACCTCGTGTGGCGGCTGGACTCTGTCCTTTCAACCAGGCTATCCCAAGATCAGACCCCTCCGGGATGTTATGTTGGGTTTTTTGTTCATTTGTTTGTTTTGTTTTTGTGATGTTCTGTCCCTTCAGCCCTTCACTCTGCCTGTTTCTCCTACTCCTCTCACGCTTACCTCACAACATCCAGATAAACAATCATGATGAAAAGCCTCTTTTAACTTTTCTAAGCCTTAGTTTCCTCATCTATAAATGGGATGGTTGATTACCACTATCACTTTTTCATTTAATCCTCACAATAACTTTCTTCTGGGGTCTGTACTATTGTCCCTGTTTTACATAAGCGGAGCCTGAGCATAATTAGCACAAGGTCTTTCAACTAAGGGCCGAGCTAGGCCTTGAACAGAGGCTGTCTGACCCAGAGTCCACGCTCTGACTTCTCTACCACAATTTTCTCTGATTCATTGAATATTATTTTAAACAGACGTACCCTCCCCTCCAGTTTGTTCTCCACATTGCCACCAGAGTAACCTTTACAAATTGCAAATCTGCTGCTGCTACTTCTCTGCTTAAAGTCCTTTACTAGCTTCCTGCTGCTTCTAGGTTAAAAACCCAAACCCCTCCAAGGACAGACATAATGAGGTATCTCTCATGCCACTCTCCCCTCCTTGGCTGCAGCCAGCCAGTGTCCTCCTTTCAGCTTTTGAACACACTGTGTTCCTACTGAGTCAGGGCCTTTGCACATGCTATTTCCTTTCTAGAAAGCTTCCCACCTACAACACTCCTTTAACAAGTTGACTCTTACTTATCACTCAGACCTCAGATCAAGCTTCACTTCTTCAAGATTCCAGACCCCCACTTAAGTCAGAATCTTTTCTTATAAGCTCTCATAGAACTATGTTGTTGTTCCTTTAAGGCTTTATCACAATTTGAAAATAAATACTATTGTGATTATTTGATTCATTTCTTTCTCTCATTAG
Organism: Tapirus indicus; assembly: GCA_031878705.1. Classification (NCBI taxonomy): domain Eukaryota; kingdom Metazoa; phylum Chordata; class Mammalia; order Perissodactyla; family Tapiridae; genus Tapirus; species Tapirus indicus. Next base: position 15,934,527 of record CM062918.1, read on the forward strand.
TTTGTAAGCACCATGAGAGTATAAATCAATAGAAATGGTTGACTCACCAAGATACCTGCAGCACTCAGCATAGTGATCCGCATAGAGTAAGCATTTAAAGATAGAGCTATTGAATAAATGAATGAATGAATCATGACATTTTAGAATGTATCTACACCTTCATAATTTCTTCCTCTGATTATGTAGTTTTAGTTGACTTCAGTGATTAAAAGCCCAAGCTTCAGAGACAAATTCTACCTCCAGCACTAATTAACCCTGTGACCATGAACCATAGCTTGATTTCACTGAGCTTCGTTTTCTTCATCTGTCAAAAGGAAATGATAAGTCATGTCATGGGGCTGTGGTGAGGCTTAAAAGAGATAAAATATGCAAGACACAAGTCTGGCACATGGATAGGTGCTCATCAATAGGTGTTCACTCTTATTACTTACTATATTATTATTTTTACTAATCAAGTATATTGAAGGGGAAAGTTTCATCAAAATGAGAGGTACCACAATGCTAAATTATACTGCAAAAAAGTGAGAAATCACTATTAACTGTCAATCTCAACAAAAAAGGTCTAAATAGAATTGCGTGGCTTTTGTGTTTCATATCTGGACCACACATTTTTAAATAATGAAGTCAGAAGCCAAAAACACCAAGGGATGAGCCAGCCAAACAAAAGTCACACTTTAAGCAAGTTTTAAGAGAGTAATATGGAAATTCCCAACTTAAAAGCAGGTTGCATTAAAAAAAATTTTTTTTAATTTGGTTGTTCAGTTCTCAGAACTTACTCCTTTACAAAAATAGTATTATAAACAACAGTTAAGTTTCAAAGCTATCCCATAACTTGGTATTTAAATTACTAACCAGTTGAAATTTGCATTATTTTCTATTATTTTTATCGTAAAGGCACAGCACTGCAGCTACGTAACTGAGGTTACAGACGTATTAAGGAAAAATGTTTCTATGATGGGTCGAGAAAAAGAAATTGAGAGTTCAGGTAAAATTAGACTCCTAAAAGTGTCAGCTGCTTGCCTCCGGACAAGCAGGGAACTCCGTGGCCCTGAGGACGCATTTGGTCCCCATTTTGGTGGTCATAGAACCTTAAGACCAGGAATACTCTCTTGCTCGAGAATAACAGGTGCTCAACAAATAATGTTGGATGAATATACGGCATGAGACTACATCTCAGATAACAGAATATGGCTGCCTTTTTCTAAGTCTTCAGGGATCTCTAGGCAGTCCTTTGTCTGGAAAAGAGAATACCATAGTCAAAGACACTTAATGCTCCAAAGGGAGCCCCCCCCAATCCTGTTCCCAGCCAGGCCAACTGTCTCTAGAGAGTGTATGGCTGATTGTCACTCAGGGGTAACTATTTTTAATTCATACTGCATTTTTTAATGTGAAAAAAAATCCCTCCCTGAAAAACAAACCAAAAAATAGCACATAGTGTATCCATTTCATATCCTAAAGACCAAGTGACAAGCATCTAACCGCATGTATTTTTTAACACGGTCAGTTATTATTTAAGAGCATTCTTCAAAAGTATTTCTCTAGATTTTTACCATGTAGAGGTAATTTTTAGAAAAGAAAGTTCTCCTAAGTTTCTCAGAGCAGATAATGAGTTTCATTTCTTAAAACTTTGCTTAGTAATACTAATATTTTTAGTCCTGTTTCTCTCTTCTGGACCACCTTCCCAGACAGTTTTCTAATGAATGTTAATTAATAAAGTCTCAGGTGGATGTGGAGATAGGGGAAGAGTGCACGATGTTTTTACTGCCGTTTTTATTTCAGAAATATCACATTTAATTAGGTAGTGCCATTAGCTGTGTCATGGATGCCTAGCAATGTCTAAACCCAAATATACCTCTATTTAATATGTTATAAAGCAGTTTCTCAGATAAAGGTTATGTTTTATGGAGGTGGTAATTTATTCACTTTATTAATAAGTAATTTATTCACTTTATTGCTGGCTTCAGTGTTGTCTTAGATATTAAGGAAAACTTTTATTTTTTTCTCCTAATTTGAAACAAGAAATTTTGTTTTGTTCTTCACCCATAATTAAGTTAACTGAAGCTCTAGTCCCAAATGCCTTCTTAGATCTTTCTTTTTTTAACACTACCTTTTGCCACCAACTGAACATGAAATTTAATACTCATAATGTAGAGATTTGAAGATCTCCCTATTAAAATGCCCCAAGGTTGTGTCAGTGTCCCTTACTACTTCAGGGTCAGTTTTGCACCCTGATTTAGTGTTCTTACTGAGAAGAGAGTTGGAAATAGAATTTCACTGTTTTAATTATGGGTATGATAAAAATTTTGTATGTCTCTCTCTCCTCTCCTCCCTTAATCTCACTACATGGTGTTTGTTATGCCTCAATTACTAACATACAAATTCATGGACCTCTTACCAGAATGCCACAGCCCCCCACAGGCCTCAGACCACATGGACTAGAATCTTGCTCAGACTCCTTTCAGCTCTACCATGTTGGGATTCTATAATTCTGAATGCATTCCAGAGAGTAGCAGTGGACTGAGAGGAGCAAGTAATGATAGGGAAATGGGAAGCAAAGCAAAGTTTAGTTTCTGATAGGCATGGGGAAAATAAACAAAAATCCTTTGATATTTTCATTTAGGCTATAATAATAATTCTTAAGAATTTCCATTTTCTATAGGCTGAAATTATGAAAATCAAATATTTAATCTCCCTGATTAATCCCAGTCTACCAACCTAAAGTTGTATCTCCCTCTTCTATACCTATAGCAGTAATTGTCTGCATTATTTAATTCAATTCAACTCATCAGACTTTTATAGACAGTGACATGAACTAGGTGCTGTCGGAGATACAGAGATGACTACCATCTGGTGTCAACCCTCATGCAGTTCAAATCTAGCACATATTTTGTCATAATATAAAATATAAATTGCCCCATGGTAAGTGCTGTGGAAGAACACACAAGGTGCTGTGGTGTGATGCTCTGGAAGCACCAATGCATTCCCACGGAGAGGGTAAGTATCATTTAGGTAAAGTGCTACCAAACCATCTGGCATATGGCTAGTTCTTAACTGATGTTTGCTATTGTGTTAGCGTTATTAATAGCTATCGCTACCCATGTGACTTCACTTCTCTCAGCCTGTAAGACAGATACAATACTATCATCTGTAAAACGAGGATAACAGCCCCTACCCTGTCTACCTCCCAGAACTTTCAGAGGGTCTAACAAAATTATGAAGGTGATTCCTAACATGTGTTACTCATCTTTGAATGCCAGTGCCTTATACATAGTAGGAAATTAATAAATATTTAGGGAAGGTAGAAAGGGAAGCAGGAAGCGAGGAAGGGAGGGAGGAAAGAATTATTATTACAATAGAGATCAATTAAGAGCTGGTTTTGTCTTATTTTTATTTAATTATTCCTAGATTTATGCCCTTACGCATTCACTTAACCTCTCTTAATTCAGTTTTTCCATCCATAAAATGGAACTATTTTTAATACATGTTACTCTCCTTACTAAATGAAACAGCAAATATAAAATGCTTATCACCGTGTCTGAAATATAGAAAACTTCAGTACAACACAGTTTCTACACAATCTTGAGCTTTGCCTTAAAGTGTTTTTTATTTGGTTGGTTTGTTTTGGTTTTGGTAAGGCACTTACCAATTTGTTTACAGGAGATGATCTGCTCCATATTTAAATAAAAGAATAAAACTCATATCTTTTGTTTTTGCAAGGAGAGAAAGAGAACTTGCCATTTTCTCGACTTTCAAACTTATTCTTTAATGTGGCTCTGAAACTCAACTAACTTCCAAAAAGAGAAAAATGAATTCAGCTTCACTGGAGGGACATCTACTATTATACTTTATCGGCATGTTTGATGCAATTTCCCTCTTTGTTCTACAAATCTTTCACAGCTGAATTTATTCTGATAAAGTTGAGAATTTTATCCTAACACCCTTCCTGTTTTCCACAATCCCAGTGAGCTGGCAGAAACAAATAAAACTAAGCAGTCTTCAAAATGTTCTCATGGAGTCACACTAGGAGCACAAACAAATAGGATCAGGAATCCATAGCTTCAGGAAGGATGGTAATGGACACGGCACTTCAATTCGTAGAAAAATATCCACAAAGGAGATGGCTGAGAATCCACCGTTCCTTTACCTCTCATACAGCATATTCTGCATCTGTACAACAGGACCAAAGACTGACTTCAAACATGAAAATGCGCTAAATTGCTTCCAATCGAACCCATAAATAATTGTTGAGCTCACACTGTGAGAACCATAATAGATGCTACTTAATATAAATATAAACTCACAACATAGCTGTGAAAACAGTGGCCAGTAACAATTAGCCTCACTGGCTTTTCATCATTCTTGGGCTACCACTTCACGAAAGATACAAGTTCAAATAAGTGCTTGATGAATGTATTCCACAAAACAACAATAACAACAATGGTAATAGCACACCCTCGAGCACTGCTATATCCCCAGCTCTACAGCAAAGAGTTGGTGATCAGTAAGTGTTTATTGAATAAATAAAGAGATATGTAAAATGAAGTGATTTGACTCAATGAATTCCTAATGCCCCCCTCTAGTAGTAGAAGTGGGGAGATCTGATGACTGATCAAAACTGGGTGTTGGACAAAGTGAGCAGAACACGTGGTGAGAAAAAAACAAGAATATATAGATTGGGGATGTCACGTAGATATGTAAAGAGAGATCTCTTCAGAGTTTAGACAAGCCTTCCCATCTCTAATCTCCACCTCATCAGCATACACCTTGTGGATACCAGATTCAGTGCAGAGTTGGCCAATTTGGGATTCTTTGTAGTCTCCCATAACCACAGAGTCCCAAACAAGAACCCTCTAGGGATTCCACTTGGAAGGGACGGCAGCTGAGGACTAACAGACGCACACCCATATGTTCATCCTATGATTAGAAAAAGGACTCTACCAAAATCTCTATCACCAGCCTCACTGCCACAATAACAAGCAAAGCTAAGTGAAAACAAAGACCATGACTTCTAGTTAGAAGTAAGCCTAGTGGATTTTGATTCCCATAAACTTTCAGGGCCTGCAGGGAATTTGCCACAGCAGGAGCAACATTATTATAAAAACAATAATCAACGAGTATAAATCATTTATGAGAATCGGCACAGAGTTGTTTTGTGTTGTTGATAGTGTTGGAACCACTGAAACATTAATAAATTAATAATTAATGAATTATGCAACACTCATTATAAGGCCTTTTAATCTTATATATTTGTATACATGCCTTATAAACTTGTATAATATATATTTCCCACAAAACCAACAGTAGAGCACTAAACTGGGTGTCAAGAGCCAAGGTACTATGTACATACACATTCTATGTATCTACATGTAGTATCTATCTATCTATACACACACACACACACACACACACACACACACACACACACAGAGCCCCTGCTTAGCTAGCACAATGCTTCACTCTATAAATATATGTCAATTTTATTCAGGAATAGGAAAGTTCACTTTGATTCAAATTTACAGTTTTCATTCTTTTCTTTTGCTGAGGAAGACTAACCCTGAGCTAACATATGTTGCCAATTTTCCTCTTTTTTTGTTTGAGGAAGATTAGCCTTGAGCTAACACCTGTTGCCAATTTTCCTCTTTTTTTGTTTGAGGAAGATTAGCCTTGAGCTAACACCTGTTGCCAATTTTCCTCTTTTTTTGTTTGAGGAAGATTAGCCTTGAGCTAACACCTGTGCCAATCTTCCTCTATTTCGTATGTTGGTCACCGCAACAGCATGACTGACTAGTGGTGTAGGTCCATGCCCAGGATCTGAACCTGTGAACCCAGGCTGCCAAAGTGGAGCACACCGAACTTAACCACTACGCCATGGGGCTGGCCCCCTACAGTGTTCATTCTTAAGCCATGCATCAAGAGTAACAACAACAAACTTTTTAAACTGCTCTTAATTTGAATACAAAAAACTTAAGTAAATTGGTTCTGTAAAATTCTAAAGTCCATTTGAAAAACTGCATCCAGAATGATTTTTCTAAAGCATGAAGTTAATCCTTTCAATTCTCTGAACAAACTCTTTGTTGTTCTCAAAATAAAGTCCAGTTCTCTTTATATGGCTTTTTAACATGGCTTTTCACCTTCATGATCTGACCTCCCCTTACCTATTAATTCCAATCCTGCTTCCTGGTCCCTTGAACCTTTTGCTCCAGTCCTATCTGTAGCTCTCTGAGCCTGTCATTCTCTCTCCTCTGGATCTTTGATCATGCCATTCCTTCTGTTAGAATATTTTCTGCCCTTATTCACAAGTCTAATCCGGCTTCTGCTTCAAATCTCAGGTTAGACCTACTTCTTCTGAAAAGACTTCCCTCTCGTCTAAATTAGGTGCCCCTTCTCTGTCCTCGGTGGCATCATGTAAACTTTTCACAGTCTGGCCTTAATGTCTGTCCACTTCTCTCCATCCCCAGCTAGATTCTAAGCTCTTTAAAGGCAAAGACCATGTTTCATCACTACTATATTCTTAACACCTGGTGCCTGGCACACAGTAGGTGCTCAATAAATATTTAAGAAATAATTGAATGGGGAACAGGAAGCCAGGTTAGCACCAACAACTATGGGTGGTATCTGTGCAAACTACAGGTGTGAGTTGACTCTGGCCTAAAGCTACATTCCCACAAGAAGTGCCCTAGCCTCTGGTCACTATACTGAGATTCAAAGCCAGGCTCAGGACCTGCTTATTTACCTACAGAGAATTCCTATCCCACCTCTCTGACCTGAGAACATTCTCAGATGGTCACACTTGATAGCGCATTACTTGGCTTCAAAGAAAATACTCACCTCCTTTGCCTCTTCGGAGAAAGCCTGCAGAATGTCCGTCTGCCTGGTGTAGTTGCCATTGGCGTCCTGCAGACCTTGCAGAATGCGCTCCCGCAGAACCAGCACCGAGACTCGAAGCTGGTGCCAGAGGAGCTGCACCGCGTGGATGTCCACAATCACATTGACGGAGTAGGACAGCAGCTTCAGGGAGAACTCCGTTTCAAGGAGGGCATGGATTTGCTCAACGTGATCAGAAATATCTTCGCAAATGTCCTACAGTAAAGAAAAGCAAAATATATGATGACTTCTTTGCCTTACCTGGGGAGGGGGCAGTAAAAAAAAGTCACTCCTTTACCTGACATCAGTTATCGGGGCCCACAGGTCAGATGAGCACACGTCGGATAGCTGGCCTTTGTTTTAGTTCAGATACATAGCCGCAGGCCACATTCCTGGGCACTGGGCCTTCAGTACATACAGGTAAGCTGAACTTTTTCTAAACCACAAAAAACCTACTATTGTTTCAGGTACCCAGATTGAAAGTTCAGCCAAGGTAAGAGGTCACCTCACAAATCTGCTCTCTGTTCTCTTTATTTACTGTTTGTTTGGGATTCTGGCAAGGGAGCCAACAGCTGTTCTCTTTGCTAGTGGTGAGCACCCAACATTTCAGGATCGAAGCATCATCCAGACACCTCGCATGAAGAAGGATGGACTAGAATGTGTGCTTCATAGGCACTCCCAGCCATTCTCAATGAGCCACGGGGTCTTCGATGTAAGGGACAATTGTCACATTCCCACAGAGACACAATTTAATATTTAAATTTGTAAAGGATATCTAAATTTTAATTCACACTTTACAAGCAGAATCACTCTTAAGAAGGGAAGCCAGAGAAACCCCAAGGATGAAGAAAGATGAAATACAGTTTTGTTTTGTTTTTAAGACTCAGACATTTTAAATAAAAACATTACTAAATCAAAGTTTCAGTCTCCTCCACACATACTATTAAGCAGGCAGATTTGGTGTCTGATATGTCACTCGTCCTTACAAGTTCCCAAATTGCCACTGTGCTGTCAGAGACCAGCAGCATGAAATGGGCAGCATCAATGGTAATATTTACTTGAGCAATCTGAGTCCATTAAGCATCAAAATGATGTAGATGTCAGCTGAAAGTGCTCAGTTACTCACTTTTAGTTATGCATCAGTGATTTTTTTAAATGGGGCTTTTATTTCTGATTTTTTGTTAAGGCTAAACTTTTAAGATAGCATTTGAGTTCTGAACCCTGTCATGAGTATCAAGACAGTCATTCTATGCTGGAAAGATAATCTTCTGATTTCATATAATTCAATTACTAGTTTTTAAAGAAAAACTAAAAGGTAATCTGTATTTAACAATGTGTAATATTAGGCAAAAAAAGAAATTATTGAAGAATGATGGAAAGTTGTGCTGAATTTTGAATAATAATTATTGTACAATTTCAATAAATACTCCAATATTAGTTCTTGAAACCCAAGAACTAACTGTTGGTAGTGACATAAATTGGTGATAACTTGAAACAGATTAAAAGTTTAAACTAAATAGACTTTGGAGTCCTAATTAGGTAAGTTTTTACAAATGTGGCCCATGAGCACATGCAGTCCAAAAGAGATGTGAGGCAAAAATTACATTACCCTATTAACCAGTACATATGAACCAATCACAGCCAGATTTGCTGGTCTCTGCTGGTCTTCAGCTCAAAAGAGCAGGCCTCTAACTGCTATCACCTGATATTCCATATTGCCTGGGGTCTCAGCTGATGCGTGCTTGGAGCATCTACTCCATTTACCCCCTACACCCCAACCACCCCAAAGCAAAAGCCCTGCATCCTTTGCCCTCTTAGGGTGCTCATTTCTATGTAGTACTGAGTTGCCTTGGGAAACTCCCTTCCTCCCACTGTCGACCTCTTCCAAATTCTCTGCACTTTCCTAGCTAATATCCCCATTCCACTGTAAAAACACTCCTTAACTTCTTCACAGAGTGCTACGTCTACCTCCTGGTCTTACCCAAAGCCAACTCTGCCCAAGGTTCCTGCTTCCCCCGTTGCCCTTCCAGAGGAGGCTGCTTATTCTCCCAGCCCTCACCTGAGAGATGGGGTGTAGGGCTGATGGAGGAAGGGCAGGCCTCAGGGCTTCTTTGCCACTTTCTGATCATTACTCTTTGCCCTCACACTAACACCCTTCTTCCTTAGTAGGTGCCTACTGTCTGCTAAACCTTCCTGTCTTCCTCCCTCATTGCTGTTACCTACATTCTTCTCTCTCACTCCTCTACACTGAAGAATGCATCTGGTTCATGATTTTCCTCTCCATACTGAGCAAAGCATTATCTTGGGTAATTTCAATATTCATACTTGTGAACCAACCAACACCCTAGCCTCAAATTTCCTTTACTGCACAACTCCTAAGACCTTCACACCCATTCCACTGAGACAACTCTCTGGACCTTGTCATCACTATCAGAAGGTCCCCTATGCCACCAACCTCTCTTTTCTGACTCTTTCACTCTCATTCTCCCACTACAGGTGCCCTTCACCTCATCCAGGCCACCAGCCGCTCCACTGCTTTTTCTCATGTGCCACCCCCTCCTAGCACAGCCTCTACAGTGATCGCTCCAACCACTCCCTGGGCAGTGTTCTCAACTTCCTCACACTCTCGATTCCACACTCGGATTTGTTAGTCTCTGTCTCCTGGGTCCCACTATGATGCTACAGATGCAGAATACATTACATACTTAGGAGAGAAAAAGGTTTGGGTAACCTTTATTCCACCTGCTTGGAATAGCCAAATAGGCATTTCTCAACCACTCCAGTCCCATCCCCCAATACAGAAGGTTATATATAGCCTCGGCACCATAAAAACTTCATGCCAAAGTACATGCCATCCACTCCTGTTACACATAATTTGGCTCCTTCATAACGGATGTAGGAATTTAGTCAGAGCCAGGTCATGGGTCAAGATTGCCAGGCAACTATCCAGGGGAAACGATCAATAAGGGGCACTAAAGCACGAGTGGTGCCAGTTAACTTAGGTCTCCACACCTTCCTCCTTACATAACTGTGAAATGTAAATTGGCCCTGTTCCCACAGAAGCAGATGGGTACTGAGGGGAAAGAAACATCTCCCTACAAGGGGTGACCTCACTCTGTTGAGTATTTTGGCCATGTGTACATGCAGTCTCCACTGAAATTTTGAAATTAAATAATGCATAGCATGGTAGAATTTTTTGGAGTCTATTAATTTATTCAATTATTTTTATACCCTCTATTCTGCCACCAGTTGTCTGGTTTGATAAATTACATGCACACACAAACTGTAGAACAAGAACTACAGATGTATGTGTAGGTTGTATATATGTGTGAGGGAGTGTATACCACACTCCCTCCAAACATGGACTATGCTTTGAACATTTGATGAGAGGTTTGTTTAGAGAAAGGTAACTGAGTGATTCTGAATCTATACACACTTTTTAATAATAGAAAATCCACTTTTTCCTGTCCCTCTATATAAATGTCAAACAAAAATTTAAAGAAGAAACACTTTGAAGCTTCTGATGCTTAGGCCTTTAGCCGTTGCCAGTTTGTCAGATGTTTTTATGACAGAAGCTGAAGGTTATGGACATTCTGTTTATTTTAATGCAGTCAGATGACTAAGTATTAGAAACTTTTCAAAACGATTTGTTGAATGGTTTCCTCCCAGCAGGGACTGTGTGGAATTAAAAGGCTCTCAGAGGTCTGGCCTGTTGGAGGCTCTGTGCGCACTAGATTAACAAGGTGAAATGGAAGCCTGGGTGGGGGCATTTGGACCGGAGCCCACCTGATGCAGGTAAGGAATCCCTGGTGTTCAGCCTCGGCTGAACATGTGACTTAGCAGATAGCAACTGGAAACTGGACTTAATCACATGGGTGAACTGCTCAGCGTATAACAAACTTTTGAGCACTGCAGTGGAAACAAAGTAGTAATTTCAGAAGAGATTCACAGTTTTTTAGGAATATGAAAAGAAACAATCCCGTCAGGAGTGGAGATATACATGCATCTTAAGGATTTATAAGCAAAAATATTCCTCTCCATTTGCTTACTTAGAGCTTTAACAGGAGATAAAATCTTTCATTCTACAACTAGAGATTTTAAAACACTTTTTAACATGGCAGTGATTGGTTAATCTGATATAATGACTAAAATTCACAGTGAAGTGTAATCGTCCAACAAATGTTAACGTTTGACTTTAGATTCTTTCCTGTTTTGATTGAGGGTGTTAGTAGGCAGAAAACTGAGTATCTATAGAGGAAGGAAGGTCAAGAAATGGATGAGGATGTTGCAGATTGTATGAGTGACAGCCATGAAACCCTTTCCAGCATCGATGAAAGAGATGGTTAGGTCCACCAGTCCATCTTCTCTAAAGCAAGTTATTCCTAGAAACTCACCTTTCACAGTCTTAGTCTGAAATTATCCCATTTCTCCTGTTCGCACCTAATTCTGGCCAGTATTTCTATCAGTTCCAGTCCCTCTCTCTAGTGTTGTCTCTGCCAGACCTTTCTTCTCTGACCTTCGGATTCCTCTACTGATTCCCAAGTATGCCTCACCTGGGACAAAGCAATCATGGACAGATCCACCAGTCTGGACTTCTCTCACTCTTAAGACCCCAGATTCAGTCTATTGCCCTTACAGGCAGCTCCCACCCCTTGTAAGCCATGTCCAGGAACAGAGAGCTGGAGGACCCTGGGAATGTGGAGATAGAAGAAAGGCAGATCCAGAGAAAGGTCACCAAGGATAACAAGGCAAACTTTGTTAACATTCAGAAGCTTGCCTGGAAGATAATTTGTCCCATTATCTTGTTCTGTTATAAATAAATTAAAACTAATACATCTAACTTTCTATGAACATTATTATTTGGCAATAGGATGCTGTTTCATATAATTTGTGAAGATTTTATCCTCATCATCAGAAGGGAGGATTTATTTTGGTATGTAAATGTTCTCTCCAAAGAGAGGGCTGGTTCCCCAGGACCTCTTTACATAATTAGTGGCTGCCAATAAGTTGGGCACTCCAGAATTTTGATGACATGGATCTTATTTTAACAGACTGACAATGAACAAAAACTTAATTTTCGTAGATAAAATTGTTTAGTTTTATTTTTCAATATCATCAATTGGTATCAATTGCTTTAGCTGCTTAAAATCTCCCATGATTCTACACAAATTTCATTCATTCTCTTACATCTGTTCCTCTGAGAAAAGATGTTTTCCAGCAAGCTCATTCAGATAACTTAAGCAACAGATGTCTCAAAGAATAACAAACTTTCAATTTTAAATTGAGGACAGTTTTTAAATGTCTTTCAAACGATAACATTTTTAAAATTTATTGTTTTAATAACTTTGTAAAATAAATACTCAAATTGTCCCCAGCACAGCCCACAATTACTAAGAATAGAAGGACAATGTCTTTAGAAATTAATTACTCCTGTTTTTTCAGCAAATGTGTTGAGCACCTATTATGAACTAATCCACGTGCTGGGGAAACAAAGGTGAGTAAGGCCAGGGCTTGCCCCTTCTGGCTGGAGTTCCTCGCCTGGTGGGCGGGGGCATGTAACCAGAAATTACAGTCAAGGAGATAAGTGTCCACAGAGGGTGCACAGACAAGGAGGAAATGACATGCCCATAGGGGCAAAGAGGAAAGGGGCAGGGAAGCTTTTCTAAGGAAGTAAAGTCTGGGTCCTGAAGGAGATAACCAGGAGGACGAGGCGGACAAGAGCATTCCAGGGAGTAACAGGTGTCAGTGTGGTCTCCGTAACTATGGACCTGGAGTTTGGCACCGATTTCTTAGGCACAGCATCTTACACATAATCCATGAAAGAAAAAAAAGTTTAACCTCATCAAAATTTAAAACTTTTGCTCTGTAAAAGATATTTTTAAGAAAAGGAAAAGATAAGCTACAGACTGGGAAAATATTTGCAAATCACCTATTCAACAAAGGATTTATATCCAGAATATATAACGAATTCTCAAAACTCAGTGGTAAGAAAACAACCAATCCAATTATAAAATGGGCCAAACTCTTGAACAAACACTTTACCTAAGTGGGCATATGATGGTATATAAGCACATGAAAAAAGATGCAGCCTCATTAGCCATTAGGGAAATGCAAATTCAAACCACAATGAGATGCCAATATACACCTATTAGAATGGATAGAATAAAAAGTTACTGACAATACCAAGTGCTGAGGACTGCCAGAGCAACTGGAACTCTCCTGCACTGCTGGAGGGAATGCAAAATGGTACAGTCACTCTGGAAGACAGTTTAGTAGTTTCTTACGAAGTTAGACATACACTTACCCTATGATCCAGCAATCCCACTCCTACGTGCTTATCCTATACAAACGAAAATGTAGGTACACACAAAAATTAAAAGAAGGTATACTGATAATCACCACAACCTAAATATCACTCAGTGGATAAATGGATAAACAAATTATGGTACATCTACACAATACACAGCAATTTAAAAGAAAAAGAACTACTGATGCATGCAACAACCTAGATAAATCTGAAAGGCACTATGCTAAGTGAAAGAAGCCAGTCTCAAAAGGTTACACACTGTACAATTCCATTTATCTAACATCCTCAAAAGAAAAAATGACAGTGATGAAGAATAGACCAGTGGTTGCCAGGTATTGGGGGTGGGGAGGGCATGACTATAGATTGATAACACGAGAGAGTTTTTTGGGGTGATGACACTGTTCTGTACCCTGACTGTGGAGAGGGTTACACAAATCTACACATGGGTTAAAATTTGTAGAACAGTACATGAAAAAAGAAAGTCAATTTTGCTGTATGATAATTTTAAAAGTAATAAAAGAAAGGAACACAGTTTATAGTCGCTTAGTAAAATGCATATAAAAATTCGTTTTGGGTCACACATTCCCTTCAGATTCTTGGAAATACCAATAGCAAAGCTCTTAAGGTCATGGCACCACTATCATCAGCCTTGATTCTACAGCTTCCACATTATTTTCTGACAAGTATAAAAGAAAATGAGGCTAGTCTGGAGCCCATCTCAAAGTGAATTAGAGCAAACGACAGTAGTTAACAACGTGTCTTCAAAGTTGCGTAAGCTTTTTCCCGTAGACATTACTGTGTTAATGTGGGAAAGTGACGCTGTCCATTTTCTTGTTTAATTCACAGACAGCACAGCAGCCCTGTGGCATTCAGAATTACTCACAGCATCAAATGTGGTGAATACACCGTGTTGCCAACTGCCCACCTCACTCAACCTTCTCGACACCTTGTGGTCTCAAAATTGCAGCTGCTGCTGCCTGTCATTAAAATAGGTATCTTCTATGGTTACTAAAGTAGCTGACACAAACACTGACTTGACCCGACACTGTTTACAAATAGACTCCAGCTGGTTGGGTCAGTACTTTTCTTTTAATTTAGTCGTATGTTTATGTGAGAGAGGCGGCTTTTTTTTTTTTTTTTTTTGTAAGATTGTTGTATATTTTTCAGTTGTATCTTATTTCTTCTAGCCTGATACAGGGCTATTAAGATAACCGTTATGTATTTAACCAGTTTTTACCAGCATGGATAGAAATGAGGGCACCCTTCCTGAGAGTGGTCTAGCTGCTTCCTGTGATAACTCGAAGTGTGGCCACCTTGACTCCTGATGACGGTCCCTGGGAGAGGATCTGTCCATGCCTCGTCATCAGGCCACCACGCCCATTCTCAAGCATTCTCAAAACATCTTGAAGATTTCCTTGTGAAATTACCTGTGTCCATGGATCAACATTCTGCCAACGTGCCCCAAACTGCCAATCTCCAGGGCTCCGTGTCTATTTAGAGGGAAACCGGCCCTTCCAGCAACTTCCTCCCCCAGGTACTGAAGAAATACTTGGCACCTCAGTTTCACGAAGTCCCACAAATGTAGGCCCTCCCACTTCTCTCACTTCTTGCCTCCTGGTATACAATCCCCCAAAAAGAAAACATAGTAAACCCCCTCATTACCTACAACCTGCCTCCCCACAGGAACAAACAGTAAGCAGCAGGCAATTTCTCCATTCATCTACCACCCCAAATAATGTTTCTTTCCCTTCCCCTAAAATATAATTTCACTGCTTCTCTCAAAACACTCCTGGGCCAGCCCCCGTGGCCTAGTGGTTAAGTTCAGCATGCTCCACTTTGGCAGCCTGGGTTCAGCTCCCAGCAGACCTACTCCGCTCTGTTAGTGGTCATGCTATGCTGGCAGCCCACATACTAAAAAACAGAGGAAGATCGGCATGGATGTTAGCTCAGGGCGAATCTTCCTCAGCAAAACAAACAAACAAAAACCATTCTTGACTTACAGTTGTTTAACTGCAGGACACATTCAGATGGTTTTTCTAAAACAAATGTGAATTAAAGCCTACTTTTAAAGCATAGGTCTCCTCACTCCACTTTCATCTTTTTCCTATCAGAATTTCAAAAATCTTGAACTCTCATCTTATCAAGAGCATACCATTACAATTAGAAGGAAAAGTTTTCATGTTCCAAACTCAGTATGCAACAGAGAAGTGAATATAAATGTATTTTGTGTATACATTTTAGTCTTACTGCAAAATGCCACGTCATCATGACTGTTCATTTTGTTTACTAGCAATTGTAGAAATGGATGATTAAAGAAAAGTGTCTTTACCCATATGCTCACCATATGTGTGTGTGTTCATTAGAAAAAGCTGAGAAGAGATTCTTACCTAATATGTGTACTTTATATTTTAAAACAGGGATCAAGGGAATACCGCAGTTACTTGTAAAAAAAAAAAACTCGTAAGTGAACCATTTGAATGAAAACTTGCAACTTTACACAAAAAGCTTCCTATCGCAGAGTATTAATGTCATCTTCAGTTGACTAACAACTGTACTTTCTCCAAAAGACAGACTGATAGATGTTCCTATGACAAGGTATTTTCATTTCCCCAAAAGTAGACTACCCTGTCTTTTTTTTCCTTCCTCTAGCAAATACATTTTTTTGATGGTCCTAGTTTCTTCTTTGTCATATTGAGAATGACTGCTGGAGAGTGGTGGGAGGGATGCTGAGACTTTTTATGATCACCACACTACTTCTCTCCAAAGTTTGAAGAACTCTATGGCTATAAACAGTGGTTGTCCTTTTAATTGCTAAAACTCTGAAAGTGTGAGGACTGAAATGAGATTATGTGGAAAAGATTTTGCTGCTATCATTAGCTATTACTCATCAATCTCCCTGACTCGACTGTACCTTTCTGGAAGCAGGAAATGTGTCTTACTTGTCTTTGTTTCTATAATGTCACATTGCTAGGACATTACCATGCATGTGGGAAGTGTTCAAAGGGTATTTATAGAATTGGATTCAATTGGATAAAATATTGTATTTCACAAATCAAAGTGAAATCCCTAAAAAGCAAGTACTAGTTTAGTTTCCTCTCCTAAGTGTATCCACACTATCTGGCAAATGTGAGTAATTGACATTGGATCATCTCCTGTTTTGATTAGGAGAGGTGCTGAAAAAGCATATGGATTTGGGAGAGTGAAGCAGATGGTAGAAAGAGGAGGATCAAGATGCTGAATACAGACTTGGAAGCCTTCACACTTCTGCTCTCACCCTCTGAAAGCCTCCTTTGCCTTCAGCTGAGAAAGGACCAATCAGAAGTTCTGTCTGGCCATACCTAAACCTGGATTGTTCATGATTTAACATTTTTTTGCTTAGAATTGTTATTTAAAAAGCTTCAGAGGATTCATTGATTGAAATATCACTTTAAATTCTTAATCCCAGGCTCTGAGCTATTTGATAGGAAAAAAGCCCTGAGCAAAACGATGAGAGGAAATTGACAACTGCTCTTGCACATTGAGAGGATGTTTTTCTAACTGAGCTAGTGCTTAGTCACATCCACACTCAGTGTTCTACGTGACTCCACTAGGTAAGGGTTCAAAATCTAAGTTCATTCACTAACGACAATCACAGTTATGGCCTTGACTCTCAACAGCTCATCTGGAAATTGCTCAGATCTGTACTGTCCCCAATACATCTGTATAGAACTGATTTCATGTAGAAATGGATAGACAAATCAATGGTGGTTCTTACACTGCACTGTGCTTGTTAATCATGCAAAGTCCAGGGATGCTCCTTTTGAAGAGAGAGAGGCCCAAGGAATCTGCATTTCCTTAAGCACACAGTGGCCATGATGCCTGTGTTCTAGACACCACGCACTGAAAAACACTGAGCCAGAGATGCGTCATCTGTCTAGGCTGACGGACACTGAAACAGGAGCTACGTGCAAGCCTACTGCTACACAACTATAAAAATAAAACCTCCCAGCAACTTGAAAGGTAGCCCGCCACTGACATTACACAGATGTCTCTACAGAACTTACATTCTTTGTGCCCCAGAACACAATTTTCCAAAACTTTATTTGCCCACTGCTGACAGTGTTGTAATAATCTCTAGGGCAGCATCAGGTATGCAGTTTTGTCTAACATGCTTTTTTTTTTTCTGTTTTTTTACACTTTTATTATGGAATGAAACAGATATAAAATATCACACAAAAAATATATAGCTAGGGGCCAGCCCGGTGGCGGAGCAGTTAAGTTCGTGCGCTCTGCTTCTGGCGGCCTGGGGTTCGCAGATTCGGATCCCTGGCACGGACAGACGCAGCACTTGTTAAGCCATGCTGTGGCAGCATCCCATATAAAGTAGAGGAAGATGGGCACGGATGTTAGCCCAGGGCCACTGTTCCTCAGCAAAAAGAGGAGGATTGGCAATGGATGTTAGCTCAGGGCTAATCTTCCTCACCAAAAAAAAAGAAAAAAGAAATATATATAGCTAAGTAAATTATTATAAGACAAACACCCTTGAAACAACTACCCAGGTCAAAAATTAGAACTTTGTGAGCCCACCCAGAAGGGCCTCCATGTGCCCCCTCCCCATCACAGACCCTCTGTCCTCCAGTCACTATCCTGACTTGCACAGCCATCACTTTCTTGTATCTCTTTATGGTTTTATCACCCAAGTATGCATGCCTAGATATTATCATTATTATCAAAAAACTTTTGCCCAGTTTTTCACTTGATACGTCTTTTAAGTCTTTTTTAATCTACAGATTCCATCTATATTTCTTTCTTTTTCTTACAATTTATCTGTTGAAGGTCCTGGGGCATTAGACCTGCAGAGTTTCCCACAAGTTGAATTTGTTGATTGCAGCCAGATGAAGCAGTCAGCATGCTGGCTCCTATGTCCTCTTTACTTCCTACAAATTGGCAGCTGAATCCTGAGGCCTGATTAGTCTCAGGTTCAATTTCTTTCACAAAATGATAATATCTTGTATTGTGTTCTTTCATCAAGAGGTGTTTAACTTCAGTTTTGGCTCTTTTTTGATAGTTAATACTATCAACTATTTTGTAGTTGATGCTCTGTGCCTAAAACTGTCAATGCATTGGGGGTTGCAAAATGATGATTAATTCTATCATTTTGTTTTCATTTATTAGCCGGAATAACTTTATTAGAAGATGCTTCTCTTTACTGACTATTTGGTTACAGTGATATAATTCTTAAAGGAAAGTCAAAATAAATGCTTGATTCTTTCCTTTTCTGTATCCAGTTTTCAAGATAATGAATTGGTTCTCTGTTGCATTCAGAAGGTAGTCAACTAGTTGGTTTACTTAATATCACTTTGTACTCATGGATTTAAACATATTTGATGGGTTTTAATCCATTACAATTCTTAACCTTATTGAAGCTCAAATTGTCCATCTTTGTCCAGTGGGGTACCCTTCAATCTGACTGTGAGTTGACTATTCTAGTAGTCTTGGATAGCTTCCTTGCTCATCTTGTGTATCTACTGACTTGAAACCAGCCATTTTTCTAAGATGCCTTAGTTTCCTTTAATGGGAAAAGTTTTTCAGACTACCATCTGGGCAGTAGGGATGCTCATTACTACTGGGTTATCATTGTTTCTCTAGGCTTTTTTTCATCAACAGAGCTAGGAAATACGTATATTTAAAAATAAAACACCTTATGAGTTCATAACTGATATTTCCAATTCAAAGTTTATCACTACAGGGCTTTTACCTAACATTTTCTATACTACATCTGCATCTCCTTTCTTCCACACCAAGAATTCTCGTTCTCAAGAACACAATGGGTGATGAAATTAGAAGATCCCATAACTACTCATTTGTTTTATCTCACATTATACATATGATAGTTTCAGAATACTAATACTAATACTACCCTAATACTGCTACTAATACTGGCCCTGAAGCAAATGACTAGGACAGGCATCTATAAGACACCTGGTCAAGGTGGCTTTTGTTACCACAGAAGAGAGCAAGGTCACCTTTGGTTTGTCTTTAACTGGTCTTTGAGAAAATAGAATTTATACTCTAGTCTCATGTTCACCACAGTTCATATTACACAGTTTAAACATCTGGGAGTTTTGTAGATTCCTTTATCATCTTCAAGGTCCTTCTAGAAGAAAAAAAAAAGCCTCAATAAAAATATTACTAAGAACCATAGGACCACTAGTTCTCCTCCAAGGAGGGAAAAGTCCTTTGGTTTTAGAAGGCATGTCCTGAGAGGATTCTGCCTCAACCGTGCCCCCCAGTCTTTGCAGACCATCACAGAATATGCAAAAGGACAAAAATCAATGAAGGTAGTAATCAATAACATATCAAAGAAACTGCACCATTGCATGCACTGGAGTGCTGGCTGTGCCACGTAAAGCACTCTTTGTTTCTCCTTCCAGTATAACTACAGAGCATAGGGTGATTCTCATTACTTATTAGTTTAGGGCTATCCAATGATGATGGGTCTTCTCTTCAAGCAAGTGACTGTGAGGATCTCTTCATTCACCATCTCACATGGCAAAAGTTGTGCAATTTACAAATTTGCTTTGTTCAGTGGTCTGTATGTCATTTCCCTCTATTTCTATGAGTTCTGTCTGCCTTAGGAGATTTCTGTATGGCAATCACTGCATTTGTGTATTTTGCCTTATGGAGTATAGCACCATATGCAAATAGATTCTTAACATGTGCTGATGTTAGTGATATTGGATTCACAAACCATGAAATAGGAGCTTGAAATGATCAGGAGAAAGAATAAATGAATCACAAGACATATCTAGATTACTTTGCACCAGATTGAGTGTCGGAAAGCCTGGGTTCTTGGCCCCAGTGTGTACTGGTTATCTGTGCCCCAATAGATCACTAACCCTTAGTTTCCTCATCTATAAAGACAGTGGTGGATGGATGATCTCTACTCTCAAGCTCTAAGATTTTCTTTACCTTTTATTTTGTGTACCCATCCACCCCCATAATGCATAGCTTGAGCTTTAGTTACCCAGAAGCTTTTGGGTATCTCTGAAAATCCTTGTAACATGACTGCTATTTCCTACCAGTAGGAGAATGAGCACTAGACTGGGAATCAGGCGACCTGAGTTCCAGTCCTGGGGACATTGAAAAGTATCTCTCTGGCTCTTACAAGTGACCCTGCCACAAGTTCTGAAATAACAGCGTAAATCCATACCAATAGGCTGAGGAGGAAAGTCATTCAGAATGAGGGCCAAGACCTCCCATCCCCACCCCAGGGTTAAATGTCCCGAGGAGCCCCTGTGGTTGTGTTTTCCTTAGTTACCATAGTAGGCTCAGGCCATTACTCTTCCACTCTTTTATTTCCCCCTCCCCTCAACACACACACACACACACACACGCATACGCCTTTGAAGCTCATTTCCATCTGCTTATACCACAATTTCTCTCTCTTCATTTTAGCCAATTAAAATTTTCTTTCCTAAAAGTCTATCAATACCTTTTAGCAATTTAGATTTGTTTACCTGAGATGGAAATTTTCTAGTAACTCTCTTGAAATTTTTGAGTATTTCAAGTTATAAATGGTCTCATAGGTTTATTATAAATGCTTTCTCTTGACTTATTCATAAATACTGTTTATACTGGGAGAAAGTTAAGGAGATGAAAGTCCTATTTGAGATTTCATTGCTGACTCATGGTGTGACCTTAGACAGGTCAGTCTCTTTCTTAGATGCACTTTTTGTATATTTAGATCACTAAGACTCTGGCACTGCTTCTAAGAATGTTTTCCTATGTCTTCCTCCCCCATATCAATATCCATAGCGACTACTTGGCTGTTGATTTGTATTTAAACACCCACAACATGCCCGTTGGGACCTAACATTGTAGACACAAGTTTTTAAACCTCACATCTGAGAGTCCGGAACAGGAAATGAGACCTCATAGGATCAGAGTCCTGTGAAGAACTAATTTTAGGGGCCATGGTTAAGACCCTGTAAATGAGATAACAACAAATCCAGATTCTGAAGCCAATGCCACCCTTTTGTGTAGGTAGACAGGAATGCAGGTCATCAATTAACCTTCTGGATAGCTCCCATTGCCTCCCATTGACCCAATAATTTCATTCCTAGGAATCTCTCCTAAGGCAATAATGGATTTACCTACTGAAGTCTATCACAGAGTTGTTTATAATGGTGAAAAATTCTAACAACCAAAAGATCAAGAGGAGATTGGTCTCACATGATGTGGTATTCCATATAACGAAAAAATACACAGATGCTAAAAATGATGTTGCAAAATACATTTAATGGCATCAGATGTCCAAGACATATTGTTAACTGAGAAAAAGAAGTTATAAGAGTTCTAGAAAAATTATAACAGTGTATTCTCACAGAGAAAGTACTAGAAAAGATGTCAAAGCTGTTCATAGTATTTTTCTCTAGGTGGCAGCATTACAAGTGATGTTTAATGTACTGTTTGTCTGTATGTTTTAAATTTTCTCCATTAGAGATTCATTTCTTTTGTGGAAAAAAACAGTTAAACAACACAAAGAAGTGAAGTCAGTTCCCGTGGCAAAACAACAGTCAAGGAATGCAAGTCAAACTATGCATAGTAAGTAATATAAAGTACAATATCAAGGCGACTGAAGAAGGTCAATGTCAAAGCAACAGGATCCTCAGACTCCCAGCATCCTTCTGTGTAGGGAGAGATGTGTTACTTCATTCACAGTCATCCTACCGTCATTCTCTTAGGGCTCTATGTCAGGTGGCCAGGTGCTACTGGCCAGGTACTAACAGATAAATAACATATCATTAATCACTGGTTATTAAGACTTTTAACTCTGTTTTTGCTTCTTTTTTTTAAATTTAGCAGACTTCAATTAAGACATGGGTGAGAGAAAGACATTAATCACCTGAAATGAGTGGGAATGTAAATATTACTCATCTTCTCTCCTTCTTCATTTGATTGATTTGTCTCACAGCATGATTAGATAGATCATCAACCTTCTTCTACATTTTCCTACAAACCCACAAGGGAGCGATGTTTCTGAGGACATATTTTATCACTTAACAAAGTAAGACCCTGTCTATCTCCAGGAGTGACCTCAATACCCCTAGATTCAGAATTTTCCACTTTCAAGCTACTATATAGCCTTTGAGTAATTACCAGAGAAGTGAAGACATCTAAAGAGAACTCAGTGCTCCCTTGGAGGTATACTTTACATAACTAAAATTGCAGTCCTTCACAATTGCTTGGGAATTATTGAAATACATAATTTTTGCTAATCAGTTTATATAAACTTTTGTTTACTTTCATCAACCCAAATAATTCATACAGGTAGATCTGTTTTGTTCCTATGCTCATCCTTTCACCCACAGAATGAAAAAGAGCAAAATGCATACATCTAGCACATTTTCTGGAAAATTTAACGCTGAGCATCAGAGCCTAAATTAAAACATAGAATTCAGCTTATATCTTAGTTAAGAAAATCCATTTTGGTATTTTGCCTGCTCCATGCTTGACTGACTCTCCATATTAGAACTACTCTTCAGCAAGCACTAGACATACAAAGCAAGACGAAAGTTATTGAATTCCAATAATGTGGTTTTAAATCTACTCTTATTGCCCTTTTCCAGAGGCCCCTTTGGGAAATAAAAAGGGATCAAAATAACGTCTGACCAAGTGCAGCAAGCATCCATTATTAATGTCCCAATGACACACCAAAATGGAAGATGAAGGATCCATTCAAATAGTCATTTAACACTGATTCAGGCTCCTCAAAGGACTTTACATTTGAAATCAGCAACCAGCTAAGAAACAAATTCAATTTCAATGCACTTTCCAAACTTCTAGATTAATTTTACCTATAAAATCATTTTTAAGCTCATTGCTTACTTAGATTGACTATAAACTTAGTGAGAAGAAACTTTCTGATTACATACACAGAGCTCTATTCATATTTAACAATGAGCAGGGTTTCAGAAAGCACACAAAAAGAAAAGTAGGACCAATAAATGAGCTCTGAACAAGCACAAATATCAACCAAACCTCAGATCATTCCTTTCAACATTTAACCCATGATTAATAAGCTCCTCCCTACAGTATCCTAAGTCTTATGCCTCTCTACCCAATTTAAGTGCAGACAGAAACCATCTTGTGAATGTCTAGTGAAAATTCAGATATGTGCAAGTAAATTATTAATGCGTAATAAAATTATGGAAACAAAATAAAACGGGTGAATGAGCTGGAGATGCAGAAAATAAGAATAAGGAAAGACTACAAGAGAGATTTACAAGGATAAGACAACTTATATTGTTTCTCTATGATTTAGACTTTATCTACTTCCAAAAAAAAAGGAGATTGAAGGTGATTTACAAGTAGTAAAGTAAACCATTAAAGTTAAAAAAAAGGCAAGAGGGAGAAAGATGACAAGACACTTAAAATGAGATAGTTGCTGCATTCAAGCACTCAGTCTAGCTCTATGGAAGGAGGAGAAAAATGCGTGGCCAGAAGTGAATGGCTGAAGAAAAAGAGCTGGTGTAGGAAATAAGAGACATAAGGAATTATCAATAGTTAATCGAACAGGGTAGCAGTAGATGATTTCTCTGAGTAGAGTGAACTAAAGAACTGGAACACCCAAACAGGGAAGGTCTTGCTTCTTTAGAATGGCATGACATCTTTGTGACAATAACTGAGACCTTGAGTGGAAGGCAGAAGCAAGGGTCAACTGAGAAAACCAGGTGCAGAGAGGCCTAGCCTGGAAAGGGCTGAATTCAAATCAGAGACAGAATACTGACAACAAGGAAATTCCTGAAGCAAATTTATGTCTGGAACTAGTGAAAAGTGGACTCTGTAATTAAACTTTGTCCATGTTGCCTGTCCACTTACTATATGGAGGAATTGTGCTCTGGGATTGCTCACACAAACATTGAGAAGGTTCTCACACTCCAAGCAGAGGGTAGAAGGTCTGTGGAGGATGATATGGTCCAGAGGGACCTCTTCTCCTCCTTTTTCCCTCAGGTTTGTGCAAAGGTCAACATCATCAGTGACCCTGAGGAGCCCTCTATATTAAAACGCCCCTGGGGTTGCATCACAGAGCAACAAAGAGCGAGGATTTGATTGGCCAGCTTGACTCCAGTGATTTCTCTCAGCCAGAGCTCACATGAAAATACAAACGGATGTTTCCTTGAAATGGACAAACATTCTGTCATTATATGATCAGGGCCAAGAGGCCATGTTGATGTTGGAAAAGCAGCTAAGCACCTAATTATAACAGTGTTCGTTCACTATAGAAAGAATAGGCACATCTTAGGTGGAAAATATTGGTACAGACACAGCTTAATATCTATAAATAGGCTATAGAAGTGGTAGAACAAAAGGTAAAAACAACTACGTGAGTAGAAAGTAAAATAAGTACACAGGATACACCAAACATCTCTGGGGAATAGGATTGTAGGTAATTTTTTCTTCATATATGTATCCATATGTTTATTTATATATTATAATTTATTATAAGGAACATGAAATACTTTTTCAAAAAATAACAATTTGGTGGTTTTTTGCTTGCTTGTTTGCTCTTCAGCACACACATAAAACTACTGCCTTTTAAAAATTTGAGGCTATGATGAGTGCATTCTAGCAGAAAGACATGGTAGTAGTAGTCTTGGGAGCAGAGCTGGGCAGAGCAAGGGAAAAATCACACAAAGGCTTTTGTGTAAGGGCTCTGGAACATGGGTGAGAGCCAGGGCCAGATCCCCCTTTAGGTGCTGTGCCCACAAAGACATTACAGCCAAGTCCTCACCCGTGAACTCACCCCAAAACTTCCTTGAAATGTAGCCAGGATACATTTTGTTTTTCAATCTGTGGGAGGTCAGCTGCACTGCGGGGCAGTTGGCAGGGTTTATGGAATGACAGAGATTTCCGGGAGAGGCAACTTCAACAGGAATAAAGTGTCAAGTAACATACAGCAAATGTAAATCGACACCAAAGTCTGGAATCAACACCAGCTCTCAGAAGCACTATAAAAAGCCAGCAGGGTCGCACATCTCATCTGCAGGATTCTATCTGCCTTGGAGCCCGACTGGGTCTGGGAGTTCTGACCACTCCAGCTGCCAAGGGGCAGGCCATGCCCTGATCCACCCCAGGCAGGAGGCTGGTGTCCTGGAACCACCTCCCCTCTTGTGTAAGCACCTGAATGAGACCCAGGCCAGGCCAGTGTCATTTATAACAGTGCATCCTCCACTTCACTTGTACAGCCAAGGAGGAGCCATAAAACACACTTATACACCACACAAATGGCCAATGGGAGGATTTTTTAAAAAATTGTTTTTCAGCAGAAGATGAGTTCATTGCAAAAAAGTTAGAAGAGATAAGACAAAAATTAATCAGAAAGCATGTCTGTCTTATTTCCTACTTATCCCTAGAGCCCAGAACAATGCCTGGCACATAGTAGGCACTCAGTAAATAATCACTGAATGAAGAGTACTCAAATAAACCACCAATAATCCTACTCTTCATACAAAGTGGTACATAACTTTGTTTTTTTGTGTTCTACATTTGCTTCATAATTCTTTATGGCTGCATAGTATTCCATTTCATAAAAATACAATTTTTTTAACCAGTCCTTTATAGCTGGATGTTTGGCCTTGGGGTAAGTGTCATTTTATTAAAGGCACAAATACCCTATTGGTCAATCACCAAATTCTGCTGGTTTTTCCTTTTGTTAGAATGTTAAGTTCCATGAGAATAGAGACCTTTTCTGTCTTACTTATAACAGGATCCCCAGAACCTAGTACAGTTTCTTATGATCAATAAAGAATGAATAAACAATGACTCGTCTGTCCTCTTCTTTTGATTCCTATTTCAACTGCCCTGCTCCTGCTGAACTACTGGCATAGCCTCCGAGCTGGTCTCCTTCCTCCAGTATGTCTAACTGTCTTTCCCAAGGCAACCATCCTTTACTGAATTGAATGCCAATAAATGCCCTTTTAATTATGTGATGAATTCCCTGTTTTTTTATGTGTTTCCCTTGCTCAGAACAACCTTAAGGGCTCCACAATGTTAGGATAAATTCAGAAGTCTTTATTCTAGTTTATCAAGGACCACCATAAAAGAATCGCAGAATACTTGAAAACAGGAAGCTACCTTAGAGATTTTCAGTCTGAAACCATCATTTCACATCTGAGGTAACCGAAGCTTAGAAGGTTCAATGACTTCCAAGGACACATGGCTAGTGGGTGGTGGAACCCAGATCTCTGAGCTACAGGCCACGGCTTGTTCCTTCAGACTCCCTGCTGCCTCCCAGTCTACCTTGCCAGCTTCATCTCCTACCCAGATTCAGAGACAGTTTCCAGACTATCCCTGAAATAAGCCTGACTCACTCTGGCTCTTGTTTTCTGTTCACAGCATTACTGTTGCCTGAACTGTCCTTCTCTCCCACCTCTGTGCCTGATTAAGTCTTTTCAAGGCCCAGTCCAAGCCCTGCCTCCTCTACAATGCCGTTCCCAGGCCAAACTGAATTCTTTGTCCTCTGATCTCCAACAGCATTTGCCTGCCCCTCTCATTCCAGCATTGAATTATACATTGCCTTGCAATGGTAAATATTTCACAGCTGAGTGAAGTAGCTTGCTGCATGTGTAAGGAGAAAAAGAGGGGTGGAAATGGAAAAAAACCCACTACAATGTGCTGAGCCAGCCAAAATCACTCTGACACTGGAACACACCACTTAATAAGCACAGTCACCCAGGTGGTGCATCTTGATGTCTCCTTTTACCCTTTCTTATTTTAAATGTAGAACTTAATTTGAGGCCAGTGTTTCTGGTTTGCTAATTGCAAAGCCTTCCACCTTAAAAGCAAGGCTCTTTTTCACACATTGAGGCACTGGATGGTAAGGCCTTTGAGGGGAAGGATTGTGCCTTATTTTAGTATTCATAAGGCTACAAATTTCGGGGCAAGTATGATCACTTTTCCAAAAGTAATTCTACAAATGCCCAAATTGAGGTTTGCTATGCTATGACCCCCTAACTGACTGATATCGCTGACAAATGACAAGCAATTGTTAGACGGAAAGACACAATACTGACCAAGCTGGAAAGAAGATGGTCAAGAATTTTACTTAATAACTTTGCCAAAAACAAACAAACAAAAACCCTCTAATATATTTAATTTACCTTATGCAGGTCACCAGTGTCTCTTCCTACTCTATAACTCAGGGGAAGTACTGGTTTTTAGGCCTGTGCCTAGACATTTTTTTTTATTTTTCAAGGTCCTTCTAAGAAGTGTGTGTGTGTGTGTATGGGTGTGTATAATTATATATGCACACACAGAAAAAGAGATGGGGAATTTCTTTAAGGTAAAAGAATTAAAATGAGCTATACATACGAAAGACAGGTACAAATGCCACAAAACTGTTATTTATTATTGATATATTGACACATGGGTTTGGGTTTGAATGTCTCTTTATGTATTTCTGAATGAGGGGCTGAGCAATTGATATATTCACAGATTCACTGATGTGTGAATGGACCATCTCTACCTACTGGCCAACAAGTCTACATGTGTCTAGGTACTTACACATGCACACAAAATCATATCAAATCAAATCCAAATTTGCTTTGTCCACTGAAGTGTGAGCCCAGATGAAAATAGCTGGAATTTTAAGAGCCATGGAGCGGCTCTGTCATCAGTCCGTGCATCTTGATTTCTGGAGACCGGTGTATCCCAGACGGAGCGTCTCCTCCAGCCTGGCCCCTGATGATAAAGACACGGAGTAGAGCTAAGGTCCAGCCTGTGACAGGCATGCAATGTGAGCAACAAATACACCGTGTTGATGTGGGCCGTGACGATCTAGGAGTTGTTTGTTGCCACAAGATAACTTATTGAACGCCAACGCAACCTGAGGAGTGACTACTGGGAAAGAGAAGGTAAGCTTACCCCTATTCAGAGACGATATGACTACGCTCGGAAAATTCCAACAAATAAGAAAATTCAATCAGATAATAGACTAAAAAATGAATACCTAGAAATCAATAGTTATCATATGTACAAATAATAAGCTCTTGGGAGCTATAATTGAAGATGCCATTAACAATATAGCAACGACAAAGGTAAAATACCTTGGAATAAAGCTAAGAGAAATGTGGAAGACCTAAATGAAGAAAACTTTAAAACACTACTGAGGAGCTTGTTTAAAATGAACAAATGGGATAACAAAACATGTTCTTGGATAGGAAGACTCCACATCATTAAAATAGTAGCCTTCCCTAAGTTATTTTATAAATGTACTGCAACTCCTATTGGGGGGAGATTCTAAAGGATGGGGATGGGAAATAGTATGATTCTAACATACAAATGGACAAAGAAGGATAGCCAGAGAAAACCAAAAAGAAAGAGCAATTTGCTAAGACTAGTCTAGCAAATATTAAAAAATATTATAAAGTCTCAGTAATTAAAACTGTGTAATACTGGCACATAAATGCAGACAGATGACTGGAAAGAGTAAGTCCAGAAGCAGACTCAAAATACACATGAGCATTTGAGCACATGAAAAAGGAGGCATCTCAACTCAGTGAGGGGAAAAAAGTAATAACTAAATAAATATATGGAAAAAAATTAACTTGAATCCACTGTGTACCTGGATAAATCCCAAATGTATCAAAGATTTTTTTTTTTTAATTTTTTTTTTTGTGGGGAAGACCAGCCCTGAGCTAACATCCGTCGCCAATCTTTCCCTTTTTGCTGAGGGAGACTGGCCCTGGGCTAACATCGTGCCCATCTTCCTCTACTTTATATGGGACGCCGCCACGGCATGGCTGACAGGCAGATGCGTCGGCGGGCGCCCGGGATCCGAACCGGCGAACCCCGGGCTGCCAAGCGCGGACTAAACCACTGCGCCACCGGGCCGGCCCCGCAAATGTATCAAAGATTTAAATGTAAAAAATTAAAATGTAAAAATTACTAAGAAACATAGGTAAATTATTTATCATCTTGGCGTGAGGAAGGCCTTCTGGATTCAAAATCCAGAGCCATTAAAAGAAAGATAAACTTGACTATAACGGAAAAAGAAAAGGAAAGAAAAGAAAACGTCTGTATAGTGATGAAAAAATACACCTTACGCAAAATCAAGACACGTGACAAACCAGAAAAAAAAAAAATATTGCAGCTCATATCTCAGGGCTCATCCCCCTAATCAACACAGAGTTCCTACAAATCAATAAAGAAAAGACCAACATCACAACTGAAAAACAGGCACAGGAAATGAACACAGGTCATAGAAAAAGTAATACAAATGTTTCTTAAACACATGAAAAGCTGCTTAATGTTTCTCATGGTAAGAGAAACATAAATTTAAACTATACCAAAGTGTCATTTTTCAGCTACAAGGTAAAAATTCCAAAATTTGATAACACAAACTATTGGCAAAGTTGTAGGAAATAGGCACTCTCACGCGTTCCCGGTTGGAGGGTAAATTAGTGCAACGCTGGGAGAGCAATTTGGCCATTTCTGTCATATTCTGAACACATATACACATGGACTTGCAATTCTAATTCTGAGAATTTATGTCTTAAATATACTTAACACTTTTTGTGAAATGACGTATGTTCAAGCCTATTTATTGCA
This sequence comes from Tapirus indicus, assembly GCA_031878705.1. NCBI lineage: Eukaryota > Metazoa > Chordata > Mammalia > Perissodactyla > Tapiridae > Tapirus > Tapirus indicus. The sequence goes on from CM062918.1 coordinate 15,964,291, forward strand.
ATACAATTTATAAATATCCAAAGATTGGAAAAAGACTAAATGTCCATCAATGGAGGACTAGCTAAGTAAATTACGGTACATTCACTCAGTAGAGTATTACACAGCTATAAAAAAGAAGGATGATGGGGCCGCCCGGTGGCGAAGCGGTTTAGTCCGCGCTTGGCAGCCCGGGGTTCGCGAGTTCGGATCCCGGTCGCCCGCCGACGCACTGCCTGTCAGCCATGCTGTGGCGGCGTCCCATATAAAGTGGAGGAAGCTGGGCACGATGTTAGCTCAGGGCCAGTCTTCCTCAGCAAAAAGGGGAGGATTGGCAACAGATGTTAGCTCAGGGCTGGTCTTCCCCACAAAAAAAAAAAAAAAAAAAAAAGAAGGATGATAATAAAAAGGCTCTCTATATTCTGACATAAAAAGATCCCCATTACGTTTAAAAACAAAGGTGTGGAACAGTGTGTATAGAATAACATAGGGAGAAAAGTAAGAATGTATGTTCATATTTGCTTATGAATCCATATACAAACTCTGGAAAGATCTTCAAGAAACAAATAAAAATGAGTACCTACCTGGTTGAGGTAGAGAAGGAAGCAACTGAGTAGAAGGGGCGAGCCTCTGCATTGGAGGATAGAAGGGGGACTCTGCACTGTGTATCTTTTAATATTTTAAAATTTTTGGAGCTCGTGAATGCATTTAATACTCAAAAATTTAAAACAACAACGAAACCCTAAGCCAGTCTGCTGTGGAAAATTTAAAGCTAAAGGACAATGGTCTAATTATATTGTCTTCAATAAAACCTGCCCTTGATGGACACGTGTTATAATCAGTAGTACATGGAGAGCCATCACTCTTTATCACTAGTCCGCTTTAAGGATTATCTTATTTCTCCATCTAAAATATCCCCTTCCATCTAAGAAATAAAGCAGCTTATCCAAGCACTTCAATCCAATAATTTCGCTATTAAGAGCACTTCTGTTACTATTCTTCTAAGCATTTTTAAAAAACTGAAAACTTCAATTGAACTGACTGCTCATTATAACATAAAATGCAATTTACACATTGATTGAAATGGCTTGATGAGGACCTTAATAATCCTTTGCTTTGAATGAGGAGCTTTGGTACACTGAAGGAAAAGTCCCACTCGAAATGATAATGTAGTGCTCACAATAGTACTATTAGTTGAACCATTCAGTAATAAGGCATATTTGCTTCATTATACTGGGCTGCCTGTCATTTTCCAAAACAGCAGTAATGGGATACTGTCATTAAGTCACAGAGCAGCCCAAGAGAGCTGATGAGATAAAACACTGAAGACATCAGGTTTTCTGCAAGAACTCTATCTGTATGGACAGAATTAAAGGGGAGGCCGAGGGACAAATAAAAGGGAAGGCAGGGCAGTCTGATGGAAGAAACATACTCTAGAGAGTCAAGACCTGTGTTCTACTTGCATTTTCTCATTAACTAGCCCATTATTTAGCCTGCCTGGGCATCAGTTTTCTGATGTGTAGAATGTAAATAGTAACTTTTCTTCTGTGGTAGAGACTCTACCATGTACCCACCAAACCCATTTCCTTTTCCTCCTGGGCACAGGGCTAAACTACATTTCCCAGGTGTCCCAGGCAGTTAGGTGGGGTCATATGACTGAGTACTGGCCAATGGAATGTTGGTGGAAGTGATATACTTCATTGCCAGGCCTAATCGTTAAAACCTACTTTGGAATCTTCTATACACTCTCTTTTCACTATACACTCATCTGCTGGCTGGATTTAGAAGATCCAGTGGGAGAATCTGAGGTCCCAGAAAAATGGCAGCACCTCTAGATCTACAGTGTCCAATATGGTAGCACTTGAAATGTGGCTAATCCAAACTGAGCTGTATGGTGAGTGGAAAATATACACTGGATTTCAAAGACTTAGTATGAAGAAAAGAATTTTAAACAGCCTATTAATAACTTTTACATTAATTTTATGTTGTGGAGAAATTGGGTTAAATAAAATACAATATTAAAATTCCTTTTACCAGTTTACTTTTACTTTTTTTAATGTGACTACTAGAACATTTGAAAATCACATACATGATTCACATTCATGGCTCATATTAGCTTGTTATCAGACAGTGCTGCTTGAGATGAAAGGACCTTGATCCCTGAATGACTGCCCAGAGCAGAGCTGTGCCATCACCAGCCCAGAATGCACCTGCAAGGGGAAACTACAGGACTCGACCCTTGCTCCTTTGGGAATCCATTCTAAAGTCCCCTGAATGTGTACCTGACCCAGTTGAGATCAAGGAAAAGGGCATTTGTTCACACTAAGGGTAAAGGGGATGAGGGAAGAGTATATTAAGACATGATGATACCTACAAACATCATACCTTTAGACTCCAGAAACATTTGGCAAAACTGGCAGAGAAAAGGAAAAAAGTTGGGGATATAGAGACTTTTCCCTACAGGGAGTGATCAGCAATAAAATATACAGTTGCTCAGTTCTATTTGCCCATCCAAATCTTCACCATTCTAACTAGTACTGGCACCCACACTGACAACATCATACCAATCCTGGGTAGATACACTGCATCGAGGCGATTCTAACCATTGGCACCTGTGCATCATGGATGGTGAGGATGCCCTCCTTCCAAACAAGGACTTGGGAGAAGTATGTTCAATGTCACACAGAATGTTCATTATTGCAAGTGCAGGAAACTGCAATTGGTTGAGTATTATATTTTCCCTCTTTCTTTGTAATAAGAATCCTTCAGACACATTGCAATATTCATTTCATATAATACCAATAAATAATTTTATCAAGTAAATACTTTGTAGCAATCTGCCACATGGTCAGGTCATGGGATGTATGTGGGTGCCTACTTCTCCACAAAGCTCATTCAAGTCTTTTGTTAGCAAGATCATTGCTAAGAATAACCTGTTTATATTTCCTGTTGATAATTTCATGGATCAAGCTCATAAACGTTAGTGAGTTTTTCCTCCCTCTCCTTCTCATCTCTTTTTTTCTTGGAAGTAAAGATTTTGTCTAAGTGGGTCAAGTACAAAGGTACTAAAGAAAAGAAGCAAAATCTGAGTCTCAGGTATTTCTTGGACATATCAATTACAGTTAAACTTTTATAGATAATAGCTAAATATAGATATATTGTTTCAGTTCATACAAATACAAATTCTTACTGAAAAGCTTTAATTTTTTATCAGGTACATATATATACTTGCTCAATAAGTGCTACTTTTAATAATAGATATTTGGTACGAAGGAGGATTACTCAACTGCAATTGCGAGATTTTTAAGTTAAAAACCATGTAACAAATGAATATTGTGTCTAGTCTCTTTCTCTCTCTTTTTAAGTGATGAATGCTTGAAAATATTAAAGATGTGGAATATATAATACTCAATGTCATTTTTGGTTTGATAATAAATATGTAATATCAAATATTATATAATAATGATAAATCTGATAATAATATGCAGTAATATCCCAAACATCATATATTAACAGTGATATTTGTTTAATACTACTACTACTACTGTGTCAAAAAATGTTATCCAAGTTCTATTCTAAGCATCAATATTAATGCTTTGTATTATCTACCACATCTATCTTCTGAACAGGTGAAATCATAATACACAAAGACCTGACTATGTAAGACCAAAATCAAGTATCATTAAAAACTGAAGCAAGGGGTAGCTTTCCTAATTGTATAAAGAATGACAGCCCTAAACAACTGAAGGAGAATGAAAATTCCTTCTCTCACTCTCTCTTTTCTTGTTGTTGTTGCACTAATTTTATTTTTCTCATGTGTTTTAAACTTTTGTGTTGTGAAATATGGCTTGCATAGATAAAAGTTTATAAATCATAAATTTACATCTTCAATAATCATAAAGTGAACACATGTGTAACCAGCACTGTGCTGAAGAAACTGAACATTGCTGACTACCAAGATACTCCCCATACGCCCTTTGGCCTAGAGGTGGTCAAGCCTCTTACTTTATGGAGATCACACTTCTTGCTTCTTTTTTATCATCTTACTTCCTTAGTATACATGCCTAAATAAAATAGTTTTCTCTGTTTCTGATCCTTACATAATGCAATCATACAGTATGTATTCTTTTGTCTTGTTTCTTTAACCTAATATGTCTGAAAGATTCTTTCATTTCCTGTGTGTTCTCTATCATGAGAAATGTTCTAATATACAAAAGAATATATAATTTATATGTAAAGTATAAAGAATAACAATAAAATGAACACTTATGTACCCATCACCCAGCTCTAGAAATTTCCCTCATTTCTAAACTGAGTTTACCTGACAGTTTCCAAACTGTTTTGACAAGAAACAGAAAAGGGAGGTAAGATGTGTAGACCTATTTAACTATCAACTATTATTGACTTGATAATTCAGATCCTCTAAACATCTATGCCAATAGCACAACCAAGCCAGCCCAACCTCCTAACCCCAGCCCCTCGGAGCCGCCCGGGCCTAGCTGGTCACTGAAGCTAATTTATTCCCATGGCCAAGCCATGAGGCTACACGGAATGCAAAGGAACAGAAGCATGTGTAGATCCCACCTGGGTCTGAGGTGCTATAAGCTGCTTTTCTTTGAACTCTATTCTTAGTAGGCTGAAGGCTCTACACACGAAATTATTTTGTTCTCTGATTTCAGTTCTGTAGGCACATCATGACAGCTTGTTCCCAGTCCCTAAAGATGCCTTCCCCATGTGCTGCCGTGCAGTGTCTTCCAGAAACAGTCACTTCCTTGGGAAATATCTAGCTCATGACAGGGCCGAACAACAACTCCGATTTCGGGCTCACAGAGGCAAATATTCATTCATCCAATCAACAAATATTTATTGAGCTCCAAGAGTGTGTAAGGCACTCCCCTGGGTACTATATGCCACATGGAGCACGGTAAAGCAGACTGAGAGCGCTAGTGAAACCCCAGACATGGACCAAAAAATTAATCATTGAAGACACACTGATTACAAGGTAAATGGTAAAAATCTCTGGAAGAATAAAACAGGATATATCTTATAAAACAGGTGCTACCTTTTTGGAAATAAGTGAGTTGATTAAGTTATTTTGGGCTCTTACATCCTGAGAGACACTGTGAGACCAGAGGGTACCCACTTACACGCCACCATTCACACACAGCTGCACCACATCCCAGGCCTCTCTCCCTGACGACAGTAGCTTCCTAAGGGCAGGGACCAGGTAGTGTTGTTCATCCTCAAATTCCCAATGGCTGACATATGGAAGGGCCTCAGTGAATAATGGGTAAATTAATGAACAAATATTTGCTACCTGAAATTTCAGCCAAAATCTAAAATAAAAGTTTAAAAATAAATGTCCTTACTGTATTTTCCCCTGCTATAAAGAAGTCATGCCTTAAGATGTCAATATACATGTTAATTTGATTATTGAATAGTTCTAGGGATTCTAAACAGCTAAAAATTCCTTAAAAAAATTATCTACAGAAGGTGGAGCATTAGATATGACTGGAAAAATGGTTCCTACACCTAACTCAGGGGTCTTCAGCTGTTATATATTCAGCCAACATGCAGCAGTGAGGCCACACCTGGTCTTTATAGCTGGCATCTATTCTGACTGGCCAGTGCTCATTTCATGATACATGTTAAATACACGACTATCATGCGTTATGTAGAAAGAAAGCTACTTACTGTAAAATGACAATCACTTAACAGTGGAAGAAGGATTGCTGTAGAAACCCTGCCACTGTGAAAATGGAATTATAGAAGGGCATCTGAAAACTATCAGTGAATTCTACTTATACCTTAATCAGTAAAATAAATATATTAATAAATAAAATAGTTACACAGTTTATTTTTACATAAATACCTTAGATAGAAACTCCCTAAAAGAAAAAAGCCTTTAAAAGAAAGCTGGAGTGGCTGTATTATTATCAGAAAAAGTAAATTTCAGACCAAAAAATATTGCCAGGGATAAAGAGTTATTTCATAACGCAAAGGGATAAGTTCATTAAGGGGACGTGGGATCCTAAATGTCAATGCATTGAATAAGAGAGCTTCAAAATACATAAAGCAAAAACTGACAGAACTGCAAGGAGAAATAGACAAATTCACAATTATAACTGGATATTTCAATACCCCTCTCTCAGTAATTGACAGAACAAATAGACATAAAATCAGTAAGGATACATACAGAGAGAAAATTTGAACAACACTAGCAACAAACTTGACCTAACCAACATTTTGGAACTCTCTCTCAAACAACAGCAAAATACACATTCTTTTCAAGTGCCCAAAGGAACATTTACCAAGATAGATCATAAGCATAAAACAAGTCCCAATAAATTTTAAAAGATTCAAGTCATAAAAAGTATGCTCTTTGCCTACAATGAAACTAAATTAGAATAATAAAAACAATAACAAAAAGGCCTCAGAAAATCCCCAAATACCTGGAAAATAAACAATACACTTCTAAATAATCTATGAATCAAAGAAGAAATCAAAAGGTAAATTAGAAAGCATTTTTAAATGAATAAAATAAATATACAACATATAAAAATCCTTTTGCTGCTGCTGCAGTAGTACTTGGGAGAAAATTTATAGTACTAAACACCTCTATAAAAAATGAAGAAAAGTCTGAAATCAATGACCCCAGATTCCACCATAGGAAATTTAAAAAAGGAGAGCACTGAGAGGGTACACACGGAGAACCCTAAAACTATAACATACATTTGGCCATTGACAAGCTATCCAGAGGATGGACCTCCTCAAAGACATCCCAATCCCTGCCAAATATCAACCGTCAGCCATTGAGGATGTATGCCCACAGTCAGCGGATCTGATAAACACCGTAGGCAGCACTTGGCAGGAACAGTAAGATCTTTTAAAAGACCAAAGAAGTTAACAATTGAAAGAAGGACATAACACCTACATACTGGACTTACCCACAGGAAGTAACCCTTGAGGATCATGGTTTTAGTGAGACAGCTCTCGTACTTTAGGAAAATATTTGATTCGTGCTACTATTGTTGGGAGTTTAAGGCTAAACTTTCATTTAAAAGAGTTAATGTTCATTAAACAATTAGAATGAGCCACATAAAATTGGCATTTCTATAGGTCCAAAATTCAAATATCGGCAATTTCATATTGTTCCAGCTAATAACTACTGAGACTGCAATAGATATAAATGTTAGAAGAGCAATTATTGCAGCTTTTCAAGTTTATTAAAATGACACAATGCACAAAGGGAAGGACAATATTCTTTTCAACTTTTATTTTTTAATTTCTTAAGTCTCAGACCATGAGACTTGTCTCTAGAAAAATCTTTCCCCCTGAAAGGCACAACTTAATACCCAATATATCCAAGAGGACTTCCCCAAATCCTACCACATAGACATTCTTCTAGGGACACTCAGAAAGCCTCAGGTGATAATATACTTGTACATATATGTTCCTTGATAATGAAAAATTCCAAGGTTATACAACATTGGTGTATCTTAGTTTAAGAACCTGATGTGCAAAGAAGGATCATCAAAGCATAATTTAACTTGCGACTTCCTATTCATTTTACACATAGAGTCCTTAAAAGTGATCAGCTTTCAAAGTATGTGTTAAATCATTCCAATTACAAAACCCTGTTTGCACATGTTTCAAAAATACGTCTGTCATATGATATGAGGTATATGTACACATTTGAATAAACGCTGGAAAAATAACCCACTCAGGCAGAAGTTCCAAAGCATCATTTACAGCACTTATATACTTATTTTATGTGCCAGATTCTTGGAAGCCAAAACTAAAAATGATGCTTTATAATGTAGATCAACATTGGAGTAAGAAAAGCAATTATACTGCAGCATTTTATGTTAATTACACTGACATGGGGCACAAACAGAAGGCTAGGTGAGGTTATTTGGAAAAGGGTAGTATTGATTTTCATCTTAGTCTAAGGATAAAACCCAGACTCTATTAAGTAGTTTTGAAATATATGAAAACTACATTAAGAGGCTTAATATTTTCTCTTATTGTTTCCCACAAACATAAAAGGCCTGCCTTCTGGAGTTAGAATGAAGGCAATAACACAGAAAAGAGGATGGTAAGTGTTAAAGAGGCATTTTCCCACATGCCGGATAAATCACACTTTGCGTGAACTCCATCAGTCTCCCTCATGTCCTAGACGTTCAGTGCACTTGAGGAAGAACACGAAGACTTTCAACTGGCATACTGTCGAGGTAGGGAGTGAAACACAGTGCCCACCGACACAGGCGTGCTGTGTGCAGCAAGACACTTGAGACTCTCATGTCCAACCCTGGAGTTGAACAGTTTTATGGCCTCTGTCTATCTTACAGAGAATCCCACGTAAACAACAGCCTACCTGAACTGTGAGGCAGGAAGAGGTCCCAAGTACCAGGGGTCCTACACAGGCTGCCGAAATTTCATGTCCCTCAGCCAAGCCATCCGCTTCTGTTGGGTACTTCACCACCAACCGACAGACTGAAAGCAGGGCACAGATAGCCCAGATCTTGTAACTCAAGTAGATTTGGTTTTTAACCAGCTGTCACTAGTTAACCAGCTTTACAAACAGAAAATATAAAACACAGCATATAAGTTTCTTTCCATACCTGAACTCTATCTGACGGGCTTTGGGCCTGACTGCCTAGAGGCTTGTTATGAACTGGAACTATAGTAAGGTTTCAAATCCTCAGTCCCTCAGCTCCCAGACTGCTAACTGGAATTTCAGTCCACATGTGCCCCTCACAATTAGCTGGGTTATTTTAGGCACTGACCTAAGTTCTCAGAGAATGTAAGCTGATGGCAAAGGGATATCTAACGTGTCAGTTGCTTGGTTACAATAGAAAGCTCATCTGAGAAGCTTACAATCTGTGTGCAACACTTCCTCGACACCCCACTACAAGAGTTTTACTTTAGCTGAGGAGAAACACTGAAATTATACGCCTATCTTTTAATACTCACAGAGAGCTTAAAGTCACCATGAATAATAATAATTCAGCAGAAACATGCAAACGATTTGGACAGCTGTTTGATAAAACAATTTTAAGTTCTGACTGGCGGTATCCAATCACATAGTGTATTGCTTCACAAGAAGTCCCAGTAAAAGTGAACTAACTGCCCAGAATCTTATCAAAATTATTCATTCCCTTCCAGGCTCTCATAGAGAAAGCTAGAAATACAAAAAAAAACTGGAAACATTTTTCATAATTATGAAAGTTAGTTCCACTTTACAAACTGATACATTTCTACTAAGGCCTGCTATTTCTAATAAAGTACTCCACCTACTGGCTAATATGACCGTCTTATAGACAGGTATCTCATGGGAGAAATAACCAAAAAAGAAGCGGTAGAAGGAAACTGCATTGTGCCTCCTTACCAGTGAGTTCCTCCACACAGCGCTGAGCATTCTGACTCCCAGAGGCAACATGGGATAAATTCACAAACCTTCCAACTTCCTCATCAACACCCTTCTCATGGTTTCCACAAAAGTCAGAACTCAAGGAGAGAGCTTGACTTCCCAGGAGGGGGTGGATATAAATTAGATATAAGAAAGAATTTTCTGGGTTGAAGATTTGCTGAGAACTGCTTATAGAAAGAATTGGTCAAACCTCATTCTGAGAGAAGTTTAAATAACGGAGTTGATAAATTTGTTAGGAATGGTTAGCCATGGTCTCCCTAAAGAGAGAGCACCAAAACGGATCAAGTCTGAAAGGCTCTTCTCTTTCCTTGGCTACCACTCTCTCAAACTTCTTGACAGTCAGCTTAGTGGTCACCTCCTATGGAAGCTTCATGACTCCCCTTGGTTGGCTTGATGCCCCCTCCTGAGTGCTCCCAGGCTCTGAGACTGCCTGATTCCTTCATGGTCTTGCTACCTCCTTCCTCACTCCCCAAACAGGGAACTCTAGGCAGCAGTTGCTCTATCAAGTTCATCTTTGCAGAGCTGGCTTAAAACAGCACTGGTCCCTTAGCAAACATCAATGAATGTTTGCTGAATGAATGAATTTGGGGATGTTATAGAATCACTGGAGTAAACGTGGCCTGCTTCTGGGTTCAACAGCTACTCCCACTCTCCTGAGATATTGTTAGTGTGGGGTGACCAGCAGCTCTGAGGTGACACGGTGGATGTCGTGTAGACTTTGCTATAAAACTTGATGAGTATCTGATGGAGGCGCTAACAAATGAACAACCGCACGCCAAATCTCTAGAAAGAGGGTACTTGGAGCCCATTCCCAGCTCCAGTCTTAAGCCAGGCCTGCTCCAGTCAGTCAGTTCCAATGATAAATAAGAACCCACCTCCCCAAAGCCAAAAGGCTTTCACATGGTTCCCTCTCTGACATGCAATTACCCTTTTCCTCTACTACTGCAGCCCCCACTCCCCACGAGCTGTGGTTCCTCCATTTGTGATGATAACACAGACAGGGAAGACATATTCAGCAGTTACAGCCAACTCACAACGTGGATGAATCACAGACTATACTGGCTATAAACGGGTGGCACTTTAACCCTCAAATTCTTTGAATATCTTTTAAGAATAAGAAAAAAGCATATTTTCTATTAGGAGTGGTGAAAATATTTGGACCACTGGAGTATCTCTTAGGAGTTATCTTCTTCATCACTGGTTTTTATCTAGAATTTGATAGCATAGCCTGTTGCAATTTTTTTTTTAAGAGAGAGAGCTGTAACCCCAGTTCTGTGGTCAGTTATATCCTGGCAGAAAAAAAAGGAACATGTCCTTCACAGGGTCCTATTTTTAATTCTCATTTAAATAGCTGTCAGCTCTTGCCAGTACAAAAGAAGAAAGATGACAAAATCAAGACAAGATTTTCTGACCAGAACCAAGTATTAACATCAGTCTGAAAAGCTATGCTTATTTGAGAATTCACATATTCCTCAGGGAATTTAAGAAACATCCAAGTGTAATTTTCCGTAAGTCTGCCATATACCAAAAGTTTATTTATATATATACACACAATCCAAATAGAGGCATTTGACAAAGTTAGCTGTAAGAGAGATTCTTCTAAGATTCCTGTAAGGGAAATGCGTTTCTTTTATGGCTTTCATTGTGAAATATATTTAGTCATTTAAATACAAATTAAGTTGTTTGTTCAATATCCATTATATACTAAGTTCTGTGCTCAGCTCTCAGAATTTTAAAAATGAAAAGAACATGGCCCCTGTCCTCAAGGAATTTAGGATTTAGAGAGAGGGACCGATAAGTAAATGAATACAGTGTAGTTTGAGGAGCGCAGTGATGGCATCCTCAGAGTGTCATGAGAACAGAAAGGAAAGGAGGGGCACCTCACTCAGAATAAGAGAGGGAAGCCAATTAGAGGAGATGAGACAAAGCCAAGTTCTAAAGGACAAGTAAGAGAGCCAGACACGGGTTTTGGGGGAAAGCATCCAAGGAAGAAAAAGCATCCTGTGATATGTTAATTAACTCGGTGGGGGGAATCCTTTCACAATGCATATGTATATCAAATCATCACACTGTACACTTTAAATATCTTACAATTTTGTCAACTGTATGTCGAGAAAGCTGAGAAAAAAAGAAAGCATCCTGTGAGAGGACCTGAAAGCAGAAGCGTGTGAGGCATTTCTGTTGGGGGAGCTGAGAACACCTCAGTAGAGACGAGTCTGGCACGCACAGCGGGAGTGAGTAGGGAGGCAAGAGACAGAACCAGGGGATGACATAACCTGTCACACTTCTGGCCAGCCCAGAGGAAGGGACGTCTGGGAATACGGCCTGCAGTACACCTTAATACTGAGGGGCTTCTGCTGGCCTTTAGTGGCGGAGAACTTCAATTAAAACAATTCAATTAAGTCATGATTTACTTTCCCATTTGAATTATGAATCAGCGCAGATAAAATCAATTGTTGTCACATAAAAATTACATAATTGATGTTTGGTATTACTCTCTATATAGTATTTACAACCTAGATATGGGTGTTAGTATAAACATAAGCTTAATTTTTAAAGGCACACATAATACATCCTAAAGCAATGATTCAGAATCACAAGGTTGTCGGAACTGGAAATCTTCTGGTTCAATTTCCTCTTATTGTAGAGGAGGAAACCAAGGTCCAGAGAGGTCGTCATTTGTTCCAGTCATATGCTAAAAGGGGCAGCCCCTGTCCGAGGTCAGAAGTCTCTGAGTATCCTACAGCACACAGCACCTGCCTTCAGTATTTGCTGCAGGGGGGATATATATAATATACATAATTTTATCGTAAGGTTTATAGACAGCCATTGTTAGATTTTAAGCACAGTAGTGAAAGCTTGCCTAAGATTTGTATTTTAGAAGGATCATTCCTTGTTTTGATAGGGGAATGAGGATAGGGATCTTTTCAATAACTCAAAGAAAGGATGATGATATTTGGACCTACGCAAGGGCAGTGGGGATGGAAAAGAGTAAACAAATTTCAGAAACAACAGGGGGATATGACAGACATGATTTGGTAACCAGTTGGACACGGTAGGTAAAGAAGCAGAGATGCTGGGCATGGGTAACTCCTCATTTCCTGGCACGGGTAACTGAGTAACCCTGGAGGAAGTATCTGGTGGGGATGCATGTGAAGCATTTAGGGAGAAAGGAGATGCCACCTCACCTCGAGATGAGCAGAATTAACCTGAGATCAGTGGAGTGACAGATGTCACGGCCAGATCCCCATCATATCCCTTGGGACGCTAAATAGCATTCTTGGTATTTGAGGTAGTTTGTTGCTCCCAGAGGCGTGGACATAAATTATAATCACTATCCCCAATAATACCCCTGTACTTGAACAGTATCTTCAACTGCCATTTTATACCATTTCTTGATTTTCACTTCTGGTTATGGCAGATGAGCTTATGCAGACCAACCACCTCGCTGAGAACAAGTAGACAAGCTGAACAAAAAAGAACCAGTTTGAAGGCACCAGAGAATTACCAAGGCAGCAGGGATTTGAGAGCTAAGATCCCACACAGAACGGAAATTCAGAGACGAGCTATCTGGCACTACTTTCCCCCTCAAGGCCTTCGCAGGTTTGTAAACAGAGCTAAGAGGTTGAAAAGCTGAGCTGAACTTCTAGCAGTCTTCAGTGCTGGAGGAACAAAAATGGGAGCTCAGAACCCGCCAAGGAGGAGGAGCCCTGGTAAAAACCTAGGCTTTCAAGAACCTCTAAAGGACAACTCCAGAGGAGTATGGGAAAACCAGAAATAGACCAAGCCTCACAAGACGAACCCAGAACCACACATAAAAAAGGATAATATATCATGACCAAGTCGGATTCATTCCAGGAAAGCAATGTTGATTTAATGTTTGAGAAAGAAATTTTTTAAAATCATGTGATGACCTCAATACATTCAGAAAAAAGCATTTGCTAAAAAGGCAACATTCATGGATAAACCTCATAGACATATTTTGAGCAAAGGAAGTTAGATACAGAAGAATATATCTAGCATGATTTTATTTATTTTAAGCTTGAAAGCAGGCAGAACTAAACTATGTTATTTAGATATGCCTACATGGGCAGTAAAACTATAAAGCAATGAAATGACTATCGTAAAGTTAGGATGTTTATTACTTCTGAAGGGACAAAGAGGCTGGGATCAGAGAGGAGTACGTGGGATGTTTCCATGTTCCTGGCAAAGTTCTATTTTTGTTTTTTAATCTCAATAGTTATAAGCAGATGTTTGCTCTAAATTTTTTTATTTAAAAACATGTAAACATATATATAACAATTTAAAAACAAGAAAAAGGAAATATACACTGGTAGGAATATAGGAAGACTTGAACAGATAAAGAAATGTACTACGTTCTTGGATAAGAATACTCAAGATTACGAAGATGTCAATTCTTCCTAAATTCATCTCCAAATATAACATAATCCTGATAAAAAACCAACAACATTTTATTGATACAAGACAAGCTGATTATAAAATTTAAGTGGAAAAATAAAATAGAAGGACAGGAAAATGTTGAAAATATTGTTATTTTCAAAATTTTTCTTTTAGTCAGGGATAGAAACGAGGCCAGTCAGATAGCTATTGAAACATATTATAAAACTATAATCTACAAAGCAATGTGATGCTTATATATGAATAAGTAGATAAAGGGAACAGAATATAAAGCTAGATGCAGAAATGTGATAAAGACGGCATCAGTGGAGAAAAGATGATTTATTCAATAAATGGTATTGGGACACTGAGGTAATCTTTGATCTTTGGTTAAAAAAATACTTCTATGCCTTTGCTTTTAAAATGTACATCAGGATAAATTCTCAAAGAATAAAGATTTAAAATGTAAAAAATATCAAAAAAAGTATTGGAGGAAAATACATGGGAAAGATATTTATAATCTCAAAGCAAGGAAGACTAAAGTATGACTCAAAACCTATATGAGAAAAACACTGGTAAACTCCACTACAAAAATAATTATACTTCTATATGAAAAATAAAACACCAAAAACAAAGTTAAAAGATAAATGGCAAACCAAGAAAGAATTTGCAAACATTCACATTATTTTCTATAAATCAACAAGTAAAAGAGCAACAACCCAACAAAATTCATAGAAAAGATATTAGTATACAGATTATACAAAAGGGGATACAACTGTCTTTTAAATATATAAAAAGATATTCAACTTCACTCATAAGAAGAGAACTGAAAAATAAAACTACATTGAAATACCATTTTCACCTATCGGATTAACAATATCAAAAACCCGGTGAGTATGTGTTGCAAGAGTCATCTTCATATCTTGCTAGTGAGAATGTAAATTAGTACAAGATTATGGAAAACAATTTGGCAATATCTATCAAAATTACCAACATAATTACATATCCTCTGTTCAGCAAATTATAATTCTAGAGATTTTTTCCTACAGATATACTCACGTAATGAAAGGTGACATTACAAAGTTATTCATTGCAGTATTGGAAATAACATAAATGTTTATTAAACGAGGACAAATTAAATAAACTGTGTTTATACATATAGTGGGAAAGTATTCCATTGTTAAAAAAGAATAAGGCAGCTTTTAATATTCTGATTTGCAATGTTCTCCAAGATACATTGTTAGATGGAAAAAAACATGCAATACATATATGTAAAAGATGAAACATTTGCATGAAAAAGAAAAATGAATAATTCATTCATCCATAAATGTTACTTGAACATATTTTCTGTGCCAAGAACTTTTCTAGGCCCTTGGAATTCAGCAGAAAACAAAACAGAAAAAGATAGACAATAAGTAAATAAAATACAGTATATGTCAGATAGTCGTAAGTGCTATGAGGGAAAAGAAAAACAGAATAAGAGGAATAGAGACTGCTGGGGTGGTAGGGGGGACATTGCTTTATATAGAGTGGAAAGGAAAGAATCTCTGATAAGGTGATATTTGAATGGACACCCCAAGGAAATGAGGGTTGAGACAAGGGTGTCTGGGGGAAGTGCATCCCAGGAAGTCAGAAGAGCAAGTGCAAAGCTCAGGAGTAGGAGTGTGCTTAGGGAACCTAGGGAACAGCTAAGTAGAACTGAACAAGAAGGAGAGTATAGGAGATGAAGCCAGAAAGGCTGGTAGTGAGGAGGGAGGGACAGATGACACAGAGCCATCGCAAGGACTTCAGGCTTGTATTTTGAGAGGGGAAATCACTGGAAGATGTTGCAGGTTGGTTTCCTGGGAAGCAGACTCTAAAAAGGAGATTGGTATGTAGGAAGTTTATCAGGGAGTGCCCTTGAGATACAACCCCTGAGGAAGGAGAAGGAAGTAAGTAGAGCTGTAGAAAGCTGGGCTGTAATGCAATCTCAATGAATGCATCAGACCACCCCACAAGGAATGTGAAATTGAGAATGCTCTTCAGATTGTCTCAGTTGGAACAAGGGGGCGAGGCCTTTACAGCCCCACAACAAAGAATTCTTAAACATGGCATGAAAAGCGAGATTGCAGTGACTACATCAGAGGGTGGGAGAAGAGGAACCGGAAACAGTAACTGGAGACAATTTTTTGAGGATTACTGCTCTAAGGAGAGCAAAGAAATGGGGTGGTAGCTGTAAAGGAACGTACAAGTCAAGGAAGAGTTCTTCCTCTTCCAGGCTAGCATATATCATAGCTTGTTTGTGTACTGAAGGGAACAAGCAGCTTGTGTTTGTTCTGGAAGGATATATATGAAATGGACAGCAATGATTACCTCTGGAGAGAGGCTATGAGGCAGGAGAATAAGGGTAGGAGATTCAGTATTTACCATTTTGTATCTTTGCATGCTTTATCTAATCACAAATCAATCAACAAATAAAATTAAACAGATAAAGTAGATCTTTACTATTGACACAGAAAAAGATCCTAAATATTATGTGAAGAGCCAGTTACATAATAGTAACCAATGTGTTTTTAAAATTATATAAATATGAATATAAATATGGACTAAAAGTCTAGAAGAATCTATACCAAGTTGCGAACAAGGGTTATCTCTACAAAATACAAAAGGAGAATTCTCACTTAGCTGTTGTTTTATTTTTTTACATCAATCTTGTATATCAGAATATATATATATATTTCATATTTTGAAAGTATCTTTACCATATGTTAATCTATAAATATGAATTAATTCACTGTGTGTTGAGGCAACCAGGAAACCAACTAGTCACTTTTGTGGGCCATTAGGATCTTCAGGTGGAAGTGGGGGCCAGTGGGGAACAAAGAATCAGACCTGGGCTGATTGAGTAAAAGTGTATTGAACTCTGGCTCCTGAGAGTATGTCTTGCATCACTTTATATAACAAACCTTGCCTCCTACAGTGACACCTAAATTCAAAGAAGTGATAAATGAAAATAGATTTTTAAAAAATCTTTGGGCACCTCACTGGTTTATGCTAAGTCACAAAACCATTTCTTCCTTCCTTCAGAATAGGTACATGAGTCACTTTACACAAATATCTACAAATCATGGAAAGAAATTCAACGTCAGAAAACATGACTGACTATGAATGGGCACCTAAACTATGAATAGGGCACAACTGTTTAAGAAGAAAGCCTTTTGGATTCTGCATATTGTGCTATTGTTTCAATCATAAGACTTCAGGGCTTAACACAGATCTTGCACTAATGCAGGAGCCCACATAGGAGAATTTACTATTCAGGTCAATTGTGAATTTCTTCCTCTTCAAAGATGACTCCAACATTCTCTTACTTGGAGCTATGCTTTTTCACCCTACTCTGAAGAATAGTTCAACTGCTTCTTTCTTCTAAACATCGGACAGAGTAGCCAATATTTATCTCTCAACCAAGCATCTGCCTATCATTTCTTTGAATTGGGAAATATGTATTTAGCCAGAATGTTCTCCCCAAAAGAAGACAACTAAGAAACACGAACCCCAACTCCAAGGTCCAATTCTCTTACATTTACAGAAAGATTGTTTTTTCCTCTCACAGCTCAAGGCAATCTGCAAATCCCAAATTAGCCCCACAAGGCCTAAACCATCACAATGCCAGCATAAGGAAGGTAAAGAACTCTACAAATCCCTTAATAATTAACTAACTAGAGATTGCCTGAGCATAGGGCTTGTGAGAAAATATAAATATATGGGCCCATCTTTATGATACAGAAAAATTTTCAGTACATAATATTAAGTTAAAGAAACAATGTATAAAATTGTGATAGAGTCTGAGTCCAATTTTTCTATATATATAAATAAAAACTGGAAAAAGGAAATACATGAAAAATGGTAATAGTGGATCTCTCCAGTGGTCCATAGATTATTTTAATTTTCCCCTCATTTTTGTAAGAATATGTATTATTCAGATAATCAGGGGAAAATAATAGAAGTGATTTTTTAAAAGCAATGGTATGCAATGTTAAAAATTGATCAAAGTGAGAAGTTGGTGTTTCTTTAATATAAGCCACATGTTCCTAAGTCTAACCCTGATGGAATTCTTTCTCAGAAAGCATTCTTCTCATATCCCTCAGGGTCCTTTAACATGTCAAATTCACATGAAAATAGGAATGGGCAGCTCCATCCTCTTCTCTCCTCCCAATATATTTTCCTCAATGCCCTCTGACTTGAGACTAGCTCCTTCCTCATGGATACTAAGTTTATTCTGAGCCAAAGAGGACAGCATAGCAGAAATCAGGAATTCTCATGGTGAATAGTGAATTCCATTATACCAAAGAACCTTGCTTATGCATCTCTTCCATTCCCCATCTTAATCCAACCATTCTCTCTCCCTCTACCTGTGCAGCCAGGCTCTATCCATCCTCATCTCCTGCCTAAAAGAACCATAATCATCTTTCTTCATATACAGTCAGCACAAAGTAGTTTGTGTGTTCTGGGAGCTCTTCACAAAATCTCCCTGGTGTTCACCTTCTCTCCCTGACCTGGACCTTGAGCAGACATATATTCAGGCTAAAGCTAGTTTTCCACATTCTAATTATCCCTTTCTGGCATCAAATTACATTTTTGTGTTTTCTGATGGTGGAGGTCTCTTCTGACGTGTCTTCTACCTCATTTGGCTTTTCCCCTGAGCACGTTCAGTCCATCTTTAATCCTTGTCACCACAGGCTGTTAGCTTAGCTGCTGCTGCTTCACATCTTGACTCCAGGTGGAGCCTGGAATTTTCCTCCCCACTATTCACTTCCTTAATCGTTCACTCATCTGTTTAGCAGAAGGACCCTCATCTCCCTTACATTGAACCCTTGACTTCATAGATCTGAGCATGAGGCCTTCCTGATACAGTTGATGGCAATCACACAGGGACTTGGCTTGTGTGTGTGTGTGTGTGTGTGTGTGTGTGTGAGTGATCCAACAACATTCACCGATGTTGGCTCTTAATCATTGCATATGAAAACTCAAAACTCCATACATGGCAATGCTCAGCATATGCCTTTGTTCTGAGTCTTAGAGTTTGCTTTTGGCATTTAGGACTGACGTCCACTAGGTCTGACAAGCTATGTCAAAGATTCCCTGTAGATGCTAAACCCTAGCCAGGCAATGCCTATTGACAGGAGAATCTAAGATGTTCATCATACTAGCTACATTTATATAGTGCTTAGTATGGCCAGGCATCATTCTAAGCATTTCTCAGATCCTGTTTAATGTAACACTCATTACAATCCTATGAGGTAAATGCTATTATTATGACCATAATTTTACAGAAGAGGAAAATGAGGCACAATGAGGTGCCTGTGTAGCCATGTAGAAGGCAGGGCTGGAATTTGAATCCAGACAGTTGGGCTCCAAGAATCAACTCCCTTAACCACCACTCTAAATTGCCTCTCATTTGTAGCAAGATCTCTATAAATAAAAATGCTTCTTTAGTGAAAAGATCTGGCTAGAAAGATTTTGGGGACCAAAGTATTGAATATGCCACAAGGCATTTCTATAAGTCTGTGATATACACTAGTCTTAGAATTGTGGCATTAAATCTCTTTGTCAGGACAGACACTCACACATGTGGAAGCCAACTTGCCTCAGAGCTGAGCTTCAGGCAGCCAGCCTCAGCCACTCCTTGGGAGAACGGTGACCCCACCCTCAGCCTTCCTCTTCAGCTGCTTCTACTTATGGAATTTCTCTCTCTGTCTCTTATTGTTAACTATGATTCTGAAAGATCCGCAACTTGGGGCCCAACATCCAAGGGTTTTAATCTTTACCTGACACAATTAAAATATGGCTAGATAAAATTCTATGTATGGGAAATAAGGCTAAAATCCAAGAGGAGACTTAGATTGCTATACAAATATGGCAATACAATGCATCTTTGAGGTAATTCACACAAGGGGAGCTTGACTTAACACCTCTTCCATCCCTCACCCCCGCAGCCCCGTTTTGCTGTTTGTTATTGTCTGAGCAGAGTCTGAGCTGGCTTAGGGAGACTCCTGAATAAGGAGGCACCATGCATTTTTCCCCAGGCCTCTCAACCCTACCTAAGGAGTCACATCTATAGATCCACCCACCTTCCTTGGCCTTCTGTTGACAACTCTTTTAAAAACTAATTACTATAAGAATGTTAAGTGCACAAAGTCAGAATTTTTGTCCATTTTGTTCATTGCTATGCCAAAAATAATATCTGAAATATGGTGGGCTCTCAATAAGTATTTGTTAAATTGATAAATATCAGATAAGATAGAAACTATAGCATATAAACATGTTAAGGAACAATATATTGAACTTTTGTTTCAGCATAGAAACAGGAAAATTTAAAGGCACTAGGTAGATAATAATTATAATATTGTGGACTTAAAAGTGGACTTAAAACATTTTTATGGGTAGTTAAGAAAACTAAAAATGATTTCTGGGTGCAGACTCTGCTCATAGGATTAAGATATAAGGATTCGGGTGAGCGGGTTGGTTGTAACGTTAAGGATTCAGGTGAGCGGGCTGGTTGTAGGCTAGTGATGCCAACAGAAGCTGGTTTTGCATGAACCTCCACATCCCTTCAGGGATGCCTGAATCAGCAGCAGTCAGTGTGAAGGCAGAATATTGTAGTAAATTAAGAGAGCAGATCTGGAGACAGCCTGGAAGTCAGTCTTAGCACTGCTATTAACAACGTTGAGCCCCTGAGAGAGAAACTTAACCTTTGTTTCTCAGTTCCTTCATTTGTTAAGTGGGTTAGGACTAGGACCCACATCATATGATGAGGATGAAATGCGACAGTACGTGCACAGTACCTGATGTATAGTAAGTGTTGAATAAAGGCTCATTATGATTATCACACATTCATAAACCATTAAAAATAAAGTATAAACTGAGATGTCCATTCCTTTGTACAATGGTCATGAGGCTATAGCTGTGGGTCCATTTTCAGAGAGAAAATTTAAACAAATATACTTTCTGTGTCTCAAATAAAAGTAAAAAATTGAGAATGAATGTTTAGAGTTGTGGAAGTGAACAAATGCACACCTCTTTCCCAAATGAATGGAAAGTTAGAGTTTTCATTGTTTGGCCCAAAATTGATATGCTTCCTATCTTCCAAAGCAGAGGATAAAAACAAACTTTTAGAAGTGTAACACAGCTGAGCCAGCCCTGATGGCCTAGCAGTTAAAGTTCGATGTGCTCCGCTTCAGCAGCCCAGGTTCGGTACCACACCACTTGTCTGTCAGTAGCCATGCTGTGGCAGTGGCTCACACAGAAGAACGAGAAGGACTTAGAACTATACACAACTATATACTGGGGTTTTTTTTTTGCAGGGAAAGGAGGAATAAAAAAGGAGAAAGATTGGCAACAGATGTTAGCTTAGGGCAACTCTTCCCCTGCAAAAAAAAAAAAAAAAAGAAATCAGTGCTTTAGAAGTGTAACACAGATCTGAAACCAGAACAAATTTTGGAAAATGAGCGAAGTGCAAATATCAAACACTATTTTAAGATAAATGTAAGACCAACCAAGTGAACTAGAAACATATCCCACCACAGACGGAACTTAAATCCTCATCTCCCTCGGGGAGAAGGGATAGTTTCGTGCAAAATGCAGCCCCTATTTCTTTTCTGCACCAGTGAACTCTAATCCAGCTCCGTATGGAATTTAGTTTGGTTACAAATAAGTGTGTCTGTCAGTTTGTTTACCTTGAAGTCTTTTCTCCTCGGAGAATTCTAAGGACGGTACTCATAGTCACTCAATTTTTTTTTAATCAGAGAACTTGTTTGTATATATAGAAGTTGAACCATCTGAAATTACCTGTATTTAACTGCCTTTGACCTACAAAAAAAGCAATTTCATATGGTTCCGCTTCATTTGTTGTAAATTGGAGGGATGTGGTCTTGGGAAAGCTGGGAGGCAAGGAAGTAGCTGGCTAAGAAGAGACGTATTTCTCAATGAACTTTTACTTCACCTCTTCAAAGTTGTTGTGCCACAAAACCAAACACTTGTTGAGGAACTGGAACCACTTCATGTGGCTCTTGGCATTGATGTGCTCATGTCGACAGCAGACCCATGACCCAGCTGTGTGAGAAGGTGCAAGGAAGTGAATCACTAACCAAGCATAGAAAACAATGGCTTTCTGCCTACTGCGCTGGGATGAAAGCTGCGTATGTGGTGGATGAACAAGTTATTCTGAGAAACAAGACCAGGCAGTTACCTACCATGTAAAGCACTAGATTTCCAGTTCCCTCCCCTGTAATCCACACCCCTTCAAATGAACCTTGTCCAGGCAGGTTTACTAAACAGTTGCAAAACGCTTGGATTATAAACCTACAGGAATGCAAGCAGCAAACAGCTCGCCCCACTCATTAGGCATCTCAAGCTCTTCTCCCCCCTTCCGCTCTCTTGCCTTCTCTCTTTCTGCTTTGGAATTTTCATTAGAGTATGACATTTGACGCATGCTGAGAGCAAACACTATATTTTGTGGTTTTCCTAATTTGAAAACCAGATGGCCTCTTCACTGGCCCCAGGGAAGAGGGAAACAACTTGTTATCAACAACTTCACTTGGCTTTTCATTTTCTAGTTTTCAAACATGCAGTTCCATTATCACCTGTTGTATGTGCACCGTGGAGACAGTGTGAGCAGCCTATGAAGCAGGCTTCCAGCACATCACCGCCTCCAAGGGACCCATCATTTCCTCCCATCTTCACCTCTGGTCCACATCTCCTACTGCCCACCAAAAGCAAAATAAAATATAATTCTAAGCTGTCATCTACATTACATGGGAATTACCATTTCAAAACTTGTGATAAGAAAGTAGTAGGTCAATCTTAGAGAAAATAAATGCAGAACAGAGAAACTATTTTCCACATTGCAGTTTCAACATTCCACAGGAATTTATATTTAGGCAAATACATGTGTTTGGGAGTGTTTCTGGATTCAACTTTAATCATTCTGAGAAAGAAAAAGTCCAACCAGTTTAAACTAGATTTTCACTCTTTATAACCCATGTGGCATTCCAAACATTTCTAAGCATCAGAGTTACATCATTGTCTCTCTTTTTTCCTTTAATACAAACAGCCATTATATTCCATTTTCATGACCTTTAAGTTCCCAATATCAAATTACCCAGCTGTTGTTTCAATCTCTCTCAGTTGCTAAGAGATGGAGATGGTGGCAGACCAGACCAATTTTCTTCAACATAGAATTGCAAGTTGACATAAGAGGGAACTAAATTCAGCCAAAGCACAATGAGCCCAACAGTTGGCAGCCAGGCTGTGTGTCCTTTCACAGCTGCAGGAGACAGTTGGTTCAGAGAACCTCATTGCCATCCCCTGCCAACATCACTGCCATGTTTTCATGCATTCTCCACAATGCCTCTCAGCAAAGAGAGGCATTTTCATTTGCATTACAGGGATCAGTCTGCTGTCATATTGTCTCTCCCAGAATTAAGTTTCATGGCTAAAGACTGTGATCATTTCTGGGCCAAGCCCTTCAATGATAATAATAATAAAGAAAACACTTGTAGTGAATGCTGTGGGCAGCGTTTATACTCCCCACCACTTCTGATTGAGGCACTTTTTCCCCCAGCTGCCAGGAGTGTTGGCTGCTTATTGCTCTCAGCTGAGACCCTCTCTGGGAATTGCCCTCAGCTGCCTCACCCAAGGTCATGTCCTTCCTTGAGAGCTTTTTACATCCAATGCCTGCTCAATGGGAGGGGGTGTAAGGCCTGATGGGGAAGGAGGGACACAACTCTACGGAGTTCCCTGTAGGAAGGACTGAGGCCTCTATCACAGCCTCACTGGAGTTCAACTCCTCCGGCTGCTTGATTTGATGTCCCTCACCTCTCACAGGTGTTTTCCCAATGGTTCATCCCCAAAGCCCCCAGCATGCAATTCTCAGAGCCTCAGAATCTGCTTCCTGGGACCCCAACCTGTGACAAGAAGTACATTCCCAAACCTCTAGTTTAAGGAACAATCCACTAGGCTTCTGTATATTGAAGTCTGAAAGAAATATCATAAGGATTCTTTTTCTTGCTCTACTCACAATAATTGTGGCAACACAAAATCATAACCCAGAATTGTTACTCAGTGGAGTCCAGTGACATAACGTCCAGTGTTTCATTCTTAAACGAACTTCAGTCGGGGGCAATCTCAATAGAATGACTATTAAATGGAGGCAGATGAGACAGATAATAAACTATAAAGACCATTTATACCCTGGATGGGGGTACAGGCTTCAATTAATGCTAATCGTGCAATGAAGACATTAGCCGCAGCCCTGGTGGAGGGGTACACAATTCCGTCTACCCAAATTGGGTGAGAGAATGTTTACAGAAAAGAGTTTACAGTAAAAATTGAATAAAGGTAGAATACACTCAGGGGACAAGTGATGCACTGGCTTGTGATACTAAGTCCCAACTGATAGCCATAGACTTGGATTGCCCCACTGGCAGGGAAGACTTTATCTAGAAGAAGGTTCAGCATGGTAATCTATGGTTTTGGAAGTAGTACCCAGGTCTTGTATTCTGGTCCAGTGTCTTACTACTACACCTGTCCATAACTGGATCAAAGAACTGGTCATGGATCAAACAACGTCTGCTCCTTTAGTTGTGTAAGTGACTATCAAACAGTTGAAAAATGTAGAAATAAGTATAGAGATGACAACATAAGCCATGGTACTTTGTGCTAAATTTAGTAGTAACTTTTGTAATTATGGAGATAGTCTCTGTGCTTATTATTTAAAATTTTTGAAATGTGTTGAAGAATCTGAAATATAACATTGCTTTGAAGTTTTAATTTGAAATGTTTATAGACATCAGCTGTGATTTTTTCAAAAAGTAAGAATTTGATTTTTTTTTTAGTATAAAAGAATCCAGTTTATCAGAGTTATAAGTTTGGTTGATTACATCTTCTAATTTGTCTAAGCACATAGAAAGATTGGCTTAGGCTTCTGAGTTGATCCTATTATTCACCTAAGGTGTTTGAGATCATTAGATAGGTTAAAATGTTTTAGGAAATTTGTGAATGATATTAATTTGTTAAACTTATGAGCTAATTGAACATTAACCAAAAAACAAATGGCAGTGACGGATCTTATTTTTACACTAAACTTACTAGATTTATAAATAGAAGAAAGAGATAGATAAGAGAAAATTAAGGCTTAAGACAAATCAAGCATTAAAATTTCCAACTTTAATAATATACAATCTCTAAGTGTTCCTTTCTACAGTTGTCAGGAATTATTTAAGCCTCACCTCCTAATACCTATTCAAACTACGAGTCTCTCTATCACAGAAAACTTAAATATTTTGTTAGCATTTGCATATCCTGAAATTTCAGAGTGGGCAATTTTCTTCTCAGCTGCTTTATGTTTCCCGAGAGATGCAGCTGACAGATCTGGCAGGAAAGGACTGTGCCTTCTTTGTTGTGAGTTCCAACAACAGCACTGATACACTTTGTATGAAATAAGTCATGAGTCAGACAAGAAAATCATGTAATTTTTCCAAGAATAAAATATTGTAAATCCAAAATTATAATGAAAATTCTTAGTCTTGGTTTGACAGACATTCCATCTTTAGTGGGGGGAGGATGGGAAATCAGTCCCTAAAACAGTGCTTCTCAAATTTTTAGGGACATATGAGTCGCCTGGGGATCTTGTTAAGCTGCAGGCTGTGATTCAGCCGGTCTGGGGCGGGGCAGAGATTCTGCATTCCTAACAGCTTCCCAGGTGTTGCCTAAGCTTCCAGTCCACGGACCACACTTTGGGTAGCAAAGCTCTAAACGTCAATACCCCAGTGGAAGTTCTGTGGCTTTTTTAGTGGTGAAGATTCTCTGTTGGGGGTGGCAGGAAGGGAGCAACGGTTTGTAAGTGCTAACCCTGGACCTAATATGGCATCATTATATTTGGAGGAATTGATGCATTACCATTTAAAGATTTGTTTGAAGTTAAAGCAAATCAATAATTTCCCAACATTTACAGGCTATCTTGTTTGGAAATTACAAGATAGACATTAGACTTAAAAGCAAGTATGCATGTCAATAAATATGTCAGTTCTGATCATTAGGCAACTAAAAGCATAATCCTTAATTTTGGAGACATATAATGCAATCTGTATTTCATAACTTAGAAACATCTTTGAGCAGCATTTCTTTGGCTGACAGGCCAAGAGTATGCTTTAGGTACCTGTTTCTGTCCATATGGAGGCAAGGCGAGTTGTAAACAGCTTGTTTCTCTATCAACACTAGGTGGTGCTACAATACAAGTAAATGATAAACGTACAGCAAATACCTTCCCTTGCCAGGATTCAATTCTTAATAATTTAATTAATTACCAAATCTTGCCTATTTTCTTACAGATCAAAACTGATCTTGAGTTTATTCTACAGATTACTGGACACGTTTAAAAGTTTTCTACTACTGAGAAACTACAGGAATCTACTGGTAGTTTAATGTGTCACATAACCTAATAGTTTTTTTAAATGTATGAACGTTTGTGTGCATATGTGTTTTTTAATTCTTCTTAAATTACATGGGAGAATCTTAACGGCCACACAGTTTGTGATACATTGGCATACAAAGGAGGTTGCGAAATCTCTTCCCTTGGAGATTTTCAAGAGCAACACAAAACGCTCTATTGATTTCCCAGATTAGTTTCACAGGCCTGCTTCAAAGCAAGTTGATGAACTTTGCCAGACAATGCCTAGAAATTGTTTCCTGGCATAAGGTCTTGTGGCAGAACAGCAAAGCATTTCCCCAAAGCGGCATCAGTTCTCACAGGAAGCCGTATGAGTCAGGGAGGAGTGAGAAAACAGAGGAGAGATCAGCAAATTTTCTAGCGGAATGCCTAGTTAACACCTCTTCCAATAGCCTCACCAGAGAGTTTAGGACAATCTATTTTACATATTCCACCAAGCAGAGATTAATTTGGACTACACCTGCCTATTACTCATATCTTATTGAGAATCACTTTAAACAAATGTTCTATCTTAGATCAGTACCCCTAAAATTAGTGATGTTGATGAAGATGGTGTAGGATTATAGGAGCAAAGGGGGCAGGTCCAATTCAAAGGTGTCCTGCGTATTTTGAATCAGGATCCAAACAAGGTTCACACAATGATTGGTTAATATGGCTCTTATTAATCTATAGGTTTTCTCTCTCCCTCTCTCTTAGAAATTTTGTTGAAGAAGCAGGGTTGTCTGTCCTATAGAGTTTCATGTTTCACACAGTCTGGGTTTTACTGATTGCAGCCCCACGGTATTATTTAACACATCCCCCTGCCCCTGTGTTTCTCGGAAATTGATAGTTAGAGCTAGAGACTTGATCATTTTCAGGTTTCTTTTTCTTTTTGGGGGGCAAGACTAATTCATGGATGGTCTTGTGTAGTTTTGTCAAGAGTTGCATATGGTTGTCTTTCTTTGTGTGATTTTTATCAGCCAATAAAAATCACTGCCAGCAGTCCCTACTTAGCTGTTTCTCCAGTCATGCTGACTACCCAACATATATTCTCCAGTAGATTCCTCAGTAACCACTCAGGAAATAACATACCCTGGTTTCTTGTAAGTTTGTCTTGAAGTTCTGTTTGGCCGAATCCTTAGCTCACGTTTTCTTTTCCCAAGTATCCTAAATATGTTACTCCGCTGACTGCTGACAAAAATCTAGTGACAATCTGATATTCTTTCCCTTGTTAATGACTTGGTTGTTTAGCCTGGATGACCGTAGGATTTTTTTCTTCTTTTATTTTTTTCTCCTTTTTATAGTCCAATAGATTTCAGTTTTCTGGGTAGATTTTTTTCCCTCATATGTGTAGTGCCTTTCTAATATGTAATTTTAAACCATTTAAAAATGTAGTTTTAAGAAAGTTTTCATGAAGTATAGATGTTAACATTGGTACTATTCTATTGCGTTAGTTTCTTTCTTGAGGATTCCCATTATGCATACGTTTAATATTTTTGGCAATCTGCCTATCTGTATCTATTACTTTTTCTCAAATCTTTCTTATCTCTTTATTTCTTTATTTTTACTAAGCTGTAATTTACATATAATAGAATTATACTTTTTAAGTATACAGTTTGGTAAGCTTTAGCAAACGTAAGCAGCAGTGCAACCAATATATAGAACATTTCCATCTCCCTAAAAAAAAGTTTTCTCATGCCTCTTTGTAATCAATCAACTCCCCGTCCCCACATATGCACACTCCAGCCTCTGGCAACCACTAATCTGTTTTCTGTCCCTATATCTTGCCTTTTCTAGAATACCGCTTCAGTGGAATCACACACCATGTAGTCTTTTTTGTCTGACTTATTTCATGGAGCATAATGCTTTTGAGATTTATTCATGCATGTATAATTAGTTCATTCTTTTTATTGGTAAACAGTATTTCTTTATGGATTAATGAAAATTTCTTTATCTGTTCACCAGCTGATGGGCATTTATGTTGTTTCCATTTGGGGGCTATTATGAATGTCTTTCCTCCTTTCTGTATTCTGTATGTCTTCAGGTATCATCTGTTGTGTTTATTTGCTAATGTATTCCTTCCCTCTACAATAGTCTTCATTCCTTAAATTATTTTTCCTTTATTTCTATTTTTTCCTGAGTTTTTCACCTTTTTTAAAGTCTTCCTTCTCTTCAATCATCATACTTCTGAATTTTTCTGATTCATGTTTTTATTTCACAGCTTCTATCATTCTCTTTCTTTCTTTTGGCCCAGTTGGAAATATTAGGTGTCATTTTCATATGTTGTGTGGGCATATCTTTCTGGCATGCTTTCATCATCTGTAAAGATGTTATTCTACTCCTTATTCTCTTTTTTTAAAAATTGTAATTTTGTACGGTAATCAACCTTTTCTGTTGTTCATCTTCTTTATTACTATTGTGGCTACTAATAATACTTTTAAGGGCATTTGCAATTACAAATAATATAGGAAAACTTTTTAAGAAAAGAATATACAAAACTAAGTATATAGCATCAGCAACGCACATAATTATACAGCTTCTGTCATCTGTGAAAAGTAGGTAACATTATTACTGTCCATGAATTTTATGAAGTCAGTATTTATCCTTACCTTAATGAAAAAGAAACCGATACACCCCAAATTTAAAAGCTTCAACCTAACAGTAAGGCAATATTACAACTCTAAGCTCCTAATTATCAGACTATATATTAAGATGTACATAATTGAAATGAAGATTCATTATCCTAACCTGAAGAATAGTCTTTCCTAAGTAGATTTTTCTCTGCTTTGGATTCCTTTTAGAAAATGAAAGCAAATTTGATAACTTTCTGACTGCTATTTAGGGTAGTAAAAGAATTACCATCTTGAACAAGTTAACTTTCTTCTATATACTTACATGTATTTGCCAAGTTCTCTCGTTCACACTAACTTGCTATCAAGCAGGCAGATCAAACAAGATGTGACTTTGATCAATGGGGGATATCTGTAGCAAAACTGATAGAATCCCTAAATAGCAAGGTAGATAATTGTGAGTTGCTAAAATGATGACGAGGGCAGCCTTGCAAAGTTGGGGGGGAGGGGTAGGTTTCAGGCAAGTGAACGGAAGAAAATATTTCAATTTTCTATTTTGGCATAACTTGGGTCCCAATGATATAATTAAGGTTTACGGGCTCTGAACAGAGACGAAAATGCCAACAGAAACAATTCAGAAATTTCACGTTTATGATGTAGATGAGAAGCATGTGGTCCGGAGACCGGGCCCTGTCTGTGCAGCTTCACCAGGCGCCTGAACTTTATCGGGATGTCAGCCCGAGCAGCGCGCGGGGAAGAATTTCTAGCGTGGTCATCACACAAGTATCTTTCCGTTTGGTTTCACTCTCTCGTCTAGGGCTGTGTTGAATTCCTGAAGTTGATCCTAGATTAACAAACAGCTTGGGATTTCTGAGCTTTGCCTACCCCGGCCCAGTGCTGAGAATGAGGGGGAGGGGCTGCTGTCACCATATTTGTTGTATAGGGACCTCTCAGTTAGCAAAGGCAAGTTTCTAATTTTAAGCCGCCTCCACTCTAAGGCCATTTGAGGGCTAAAATGTGAACCAGATAAAATAGGGTTCAAAATCCTCATAACCTCACCTGATGTTGCTAAAAATGCCCATTGCCAGGGGAGCCTCAGGCCCTTCCCCTCACCCACTTGATCAAAACCTACCTCTTCTATATTGAATTTCCTCAGGCCCTACTCAGTAGATGATAAGGCCCCATTCAGTAGATTGATTCAGTGGTTCCTCAACCTCATATTCACCAAGAAAGCTCTTTTGCTAGCTCTCTCACTATATCCAATCTTTTCCCACCATAAACCCCGTATTTTGAAAGATTGTGTCTCTTGGACAAGCTAAATTTATTTAGAAATTATTTTTCCATTTATTTAATGACAAATACAACTGCTTCTAAGAGCTCCCCGACCAATATGAGATCATGGATGTTAGTTACCTCGTGGGTTTGATAGAATTTCAGAGAGAAGGCAATAAAAAATGTCAGTCTCTGAAACCACATCGTAGATAAATGCATAATTTCCATTAGGCTTTTTGAAGTTTCCAAAGTAGTTTGAAAACTATCGTTTGTTTGTATATCACAGGTTGAAGATCATTTATTTTTTCCATATTAAATTATTTCTCCTAATATGTGTTGTTCCCTCCTCTTGGGTAAGATAATATCTTTCTTTGATTAAAATGAATATAAATACTAGCACTAAAGAAGTAGTGAGTTCATTAAGAGTTATATTTGAAGTCCATGGACATGATCCAATTCTCTGACTCTGGTTGGTCATGACCAGCTCTGTCTGCCACCCACAGATATGTGACAATTCAAGATATCTATTTTGAAACAGATATTTTGACCAGCCATTTGACAAACCATTGCTGAACCATAATATCAGCTTGGTTGATTTAGATTTCACATCCACCAAAATTATTTGTTTCAATTTGAGAGCATAATTCATTTTATAAGACTTCCTATCAGCTAAATACTTTGTTATTTGATAATGAAACAAAAAAAATCTTGCATGTTTCCTTCTGAAAACAGTTGTATTTGCCAATTTGTTTACATAGTATAACTTTTTACTCTGTATTCTGGGTTTTGGTTTTTGCAAAAACAAGAATTTTGATCTCTACTTTTTGTTCTTTTTGAAGTCAAATTTGAACTACATTTCTGTGAAGTAAAGACAATATTTCTACTTTTTCCTTCAAGTTGAAAGATTTGCCAAATTAAATACTATGACATTATATGATATTCACAGTCCTAAAGGACTGTTCAGCATTAAAATTAAAACATGGTGAATGTTGCTTGTCATGTAAGGCACCATGATAATATTTACATGGATTTCCATGGATCCTGTCGGACTTAGCACTAATATTTTACCTGCTTTATAATCAAATATTTTCATGCATTTATCACATCTTGAAAAAATGTTAATCCTTAACCACTTTAAAATTTTTGAAATGCATGTATATGTGCCCTTTCTAAAGGTACTCCATGACTAAAAAAGCAGAAACAAAAAACCAAAATAAAGAAACAAACAAAAAAATCCAAAACTTCAGCCCTTAAAAAAATGACGAGGTAAAGGTTACAACAAAATCCCTTCCTCTAATCAAAGTGGCCACTCCAGGATGTCCTGTTTTGACCAATCACCTTCCCCCACCAATTCATTTTAGCTAGGCAGATGGTCAGTAAACTCAGTCATTTGTTTGGGGTTTAAGCTTCGTGTACTTCCAAAGTAGGTTTGGGGCAGGTTACAAATGTTATGTAACTTAAAAATAGGACAGCACTGACAGAAACAGATCAGAGTCACTCTGAAGCAGATAAAGGGACAGGGACTATAAGGCTTACCATGTTTTCCCCTCTAGCATCAACATCACAAAGGAAAATTTGGGAGTGAACCGATTTTGCTTCAATAAAAAGGGAAGGACAAGCAAATTTATTTTCAAGGAAGAACTTCTTGGGGTATTGAGTAAACCATGTTTGATGACAACTTGGCAAATACACTGAGACACTGTTCCCGTGGATAATTCTTGTATCCACACCATTCAATTGCTGCATGTTCAAGGCAAACACACTATTCAACTGCTGTATACTCAAGAAAAACTCACAAACAAATTTTTAAATGAATTAAAGAAAGAAAACAATTTAACATAAGGAAGCATTTATCTTGGGGAAAATAACTGTATCCATTCCAAATCTATAATTATATGCCTTTTTAACTATATAGCAAAAAATAAATGTAAAATAAAAAACAACTCTTTGAACATCTAAAAATGTGTATTATCTGAATCTTTCATCTCATGTAAAAATCAAGTTTTCACTGTAATTTATCTCCCTATTGGTCTGCTCCAGCAAACCATTGGTCCTTACATGGTGTCACCTCATTTTCTACTGCTTTATATCAGCAAGTACAAAAATGGCAAGTATTGCCATGGATGGAAAGCCCTGTGATACAGGAGACAGGCACGGCCACCTAAGAAGCTGTGCTCTGCTCAGGAACCTTGTGAATGTTTGGTTCCTGCAGAAGGACAAGCATTCACACCGAGGTGCAATCCAGCACAAGACTGGTTGGAAGGGGTCTGCCCTTTGTAAATTTAAGAACTCTCATGGTTTCTTAGAAAACCCAGATGCAAATAGGATGAGGGCCATCAAGCTTAATTTGTCTCAATTATTTATTGCTAGTAGTTATTGGACACTCAAAAAAATGCAAGATATCCTGAAAAAAAGAAACATCCTGAGGGAGTCAACTGGACACAGATGCTCAGGGAAAGTACTTTGAAGGCATGTTCAGACAGTGGGGGAGGACGTGGCCAGCTGGTTGGTTTTGCAGGCTGATGGGAATTTTCTGCATAACTTGAAGCTGTCCATACTTATGGTTTCTTATGTGAAGTCATAAAGTAAATTAAGGTGTTAAGTTTGAGTTTCAGAGATGAGCTAAAGACAGAGACTCTGAGAGCATCGCCAAACAATTCGTTTCTAAGAAATGCTGTCTAACTTGGATACTGTTGATGAGAACAGATTTGATTTGTAATTTGGCTTAAAGAGTCAGTTTAAAAAATTCTGTTATCATTACAGGAATTTCAAATAGCTAATAAGCATTTGGCAGCCTGACTTGCATTTATTTCAAGGATAAACTTCTAGATAAATACTAGTTATCAAACTAGAGTGCAACACCGGCTTAAACTTCATCTGAGGGGCAGTACAAATCCTCCACGTCCTGACTGTGTCATTTAGAGCTGTGGGATGTAGAGGCAGGGACGCTGGGTGGAGGATCAGAAGATGAGTCTAACCTAGATTCTGCCCCTTATCAACTGTGTGAATCCGAGAATTCATTTAACTTCTCTGGGCCTCTGCTTTCTCGTTTCTCATACCACGATTCTTATTCTGAATAGAAAAATTAAATGAGACTTAGAGAGGTTTAGCGACTTGCCCCAGTAGATATGATTGCCTCTCTCACCATCAACCAAGGAAATGCTGACTGATACAGTCTCTGGAGGGCAGCTCTGCAATTTGTACCAAACTGTAAAGCATGCAGAGCCTTTAAAATTGGAATTTAAAATTCCAATTTTATATATTTCAGACAAGTATAAAAAGATACATGCTCAAAGGTAATAATTGCAACACTTTTTATAATAGGGAAAAAATAGAAGTAACCTATATGTCCATCAATAGGAGAGGAGGCAAATAAGTTAAGACACATCCAGGCAGTGGATTACTATGCAGTATTAAAAATGACAGCATAGCGCTATAGTTAATTAAATGGTTGTGGCCACAATTTATCTGCGAGTTAAGGAAAAGGGGTGGGGACGTGCAGGTTAAA
Source organism: Tapirus indicus (assembly GCA_031878705.1). Lineage (NCBI taxonomy): Eukaryota > Metazoa > Chordata > Mammalia > Perissodactyla > Tapiridae > Tapirus > Tapirus indicus. Next base: position 15,997,914 of record CM062918.1, read on the forward strand.
CCAGTCGGCACTGTCCAGCAGAACTTCTGCAACTGTCTGCACCATCAAATAGAGTTGCCACTACCTACACTTAAAATGTGGTTAGTATGACTAAGGAACTGATTCTTTTTTGTTTAGTTTTATTTAATTTTAATTAATGTAAGTTTAAATATCTAGATATGGCTACTGTATTGAACAGCACAGTAGACATAGATGTTTATTTTATGGCTATGAGCTAATTTATAATCAGAAAAAATATAAAATGTTTGGTTTAAACATCAACAACAAAAAAATCAACCAACCTGTGCCCAGGAGACAACCAGAAGATACAGGAATAGATTAGTCAACAATAGGGTTGTCTAAGGAGCTGCTGCATGAGCCCCAGTCCATGTCTTATATGCAGGGCATCCATATGGAGGCATGACCGTGCTCATCTAGCAAGTTTCCTAGATCCTGGCTCACATACTAGCAAATAAATAGCTTTGTGCCAGGAAAGCTATAGCCTTTGTGCTAGCTCTGCAGAATAGACCAGAAAGAAAGAGTGATAAATGGAAGGAAGCAGAAAATAGAAGCCGGAGCATTGAAAGTAGGGCCAGATTTTTTGAACGGATGATAAATTATTCAATTAATTGAGTGGATTTGTAGTGATTACAAAGCTCATGTTTTCTACTTACAAGTTTTGATTCTATCAAAAGGTACTGAAGCAACAAAATATCTTATTTTCTCATATACCAGCCAGTATAAAATTTAGTCTTAGGTAACCGTACAAACTAGTTAAAGACTAATTTGACTTTAGACCTGCACGAAGCAGGACGGATGCTTGCTTGGTCACAGATATTTCCAAACTCCAATCTATTTGCAAATCTAAAGCAACATTCTCCCCAACCCCCGTCAACTAACTTTTTCCACTACGACATTATTAGATAGATGAAACATAATAATCACTTTCGCCATTTGTGTTTTTGTTAATATTTTGCTATTATAAACATGATATCTATAAATAAGATATAGAAGGCTTTTTTTCTATATTTGGAACTTAAGGAACCCTTCTTAAAGACCAAATTCACCCAAATTGTAGTGTTCTTAACAGTAAAACTGTAATTAACCAAGGTCTTCAATTAACTGGATCCTCCCCTTATTCCACTTATTAGGAGAAAAAAATAAATACCCAGAAAAGATATTGAAGGAAGGAGGAAACTTTCAGCATAAATCTCTTACTACATCTAAATCTACATTACTTTATTTTGTGAAAATGATGTTCCAAGTGTAACCTCAAAAGCTGCCGTACCCTTAATCCTGAGGAAGATTTAGGTATGTTCAGGACTATGCAGTTGAAATTTGGGGAGAAAGTATACTAATACACAGAAAATTTTTTAGCATAATAAAAAATCAAATTTGTTTGTTATTTCATTCTGTTAACTAAAAACGTCAACTGAAATGTCCTACCCCTGCAGGCCTTGTTAATTGAGGCTATATTTTATTGTGTTTTAATGGTCAAAAGCAAATCATAGAAGAGTGTATTATGATTGGCAGTATATATAGTTCCCACAAATCTAACACACACGTACATACGCGTTTGCCGGTTCACCCTGCCACAGTCACAAATGCAGGAGGCTGTGTTTGGACTGGGAAATAATCATAATCAGAACTACTAACATTTATGGAGCACCCAAGAGATTTCCAAGTTCTTCTAAAGGACGATCTCACTCGATTTTTATAATAGGCTTTTGAGGAAGATATTTACAGCTAAGGAAATTAAGGCTCATGGAAATGACTGAGTGGCTTGGTATCCAACTTCGAGTGGGTAGTAGAGACAGGATCAGAACCAGGCCTGCCGTCTCCAAACCCTGGGGGCTTTCCGCTCCGCCCCCTCCAGCACTGGGCCAGCAGCAACCGGGGAGGCGTGAGGGCAGAGATGACAACCGAGGGTCCCTGGTTTGAAGAACTCCCATTCCCGCCTTATAAGTTGGTTGACACTAACGAGGCATCAAGTTTCCACTGTGCCCGACGTACTTCTGAAATCTGAGGCAGCTTGAGCTAAATGAGCCGCCATCAAGTAGAGGGACCGCACATCCCAACATGCCCTAAGAGCATGCTCTAGAAGACCTTCAACTGTTTCAGCGGTTACTACCCACTGTTCTTGGAGTCTGGTTTCTTCTGCTTGAGTTAGGTTAGCAGCCCTCAAGCCATAACACTCAAGGTGAAGACTGGCAGTTTGTCGGCAGGCCTCTTTCTGAAGACTTTCCCTTACATCCACCCTTTATGGGCCCAGAGCCCTCTCAGCCATCAAAAACCCTTTCCTAAGAAAGCTTCCGGCATTTATTCTTGATGTGAATGTAAGCCAATACATGACTTATCCCAAAGACATTTATATTTAATGTTTCATCTCTAATCATAGAAAGAAAGCCTTTGTGGAGGGTAGAGAAAATTCAGGCATTAAAGAGCAGACTGGGAGTTAAATTTTCAAGGTGAAGACCTTTCCAGGAATCCCACTATCTGCCTGGGACTGGGTGGCTCCCCTGAAGCCCCTGACATTCATGCCTGTGAAGAAACCTAAGGCAAACAAAAATGCAGGTGGCTATTTTGTACGAAACATAAGACTGTGGAACCAAGTATGCATTTTTAGTATCTCTCTTTCTCTCTCAGAATCTTCTTATTCTGAAATCAGAAAAAAGTGAACTGAAAAAAGCAGTATGATATAGTATACTACAGGAATTGACTTGGAGTTTCACAAATGGGTTTCAAAGGGTCTCTTGGAATAGCATGCAAAATATTATGGGCATATGTGTGCAGTGTCTTGAGAAGATGATTTATAGTTTTCATCCCATTCTCAAAGAAATTACTAATCTAAAAAGACTAACAGAGACTTTGGGACTAGAAAGACCTTGTTTTTGTTCCTAGCTCTACCACTTTCTAGCTATGTGACCTTAGGCAAGTCAATTAACCTCTCTGTGCCTCAGGTCCCTCACCAAAGGTCCAGGTAGTATTCTAAGGATTCATTGAGATAATGCTTGCAAACCACTTTGAGGAAAGAAAAGCATAAATGCTAGGTAGCTGGTCAGTATTATTACCAGCAGACTAAAGGAAGTGAGAAACTTGAGGAGGAAGGAAAGGTCCTCACCCAGAGACAGAAATGGAAATTGGGAATCAAGGCCAAAAAATTGACAGAATTTACAGTTTTCCCAGGGTACGCCTGGTTATCTTTCCAAAATGTTAGGGGTGGAAAGAGTCTTGTAGTTCCCTCATTTTACAAATGAGGAAGCTGAGACCCAGAAAAGCGAGGCAACGCCACATCACAAGGTTAGTGACAGAACTTGGACAACAGATCCCTGTTCTACTGCGGCAGCTGAGAACAAAGAAAAGCTGCCACTGGTATTGTTGTTATCCAGCTACAAACACCACCACTAAGCTCATCTGATTTATAGGCATTTTTCCTCCCCTGCAAGAGGACCTTTGGTCCTGGGCATCATTAATCAAGATGTCAGTGCATTTCCTCTTAGTTCTTCCCCTTTTGCTCCTTACTACAGAAAGAGCGGTGTGCATGGGTAGATTTATGACTGATTTAAATATGTCAGTGTACCTATTTTAACCTTTGAAACCAAGACTCCCACTGTCAGAGCTGTTAGAGAGAATGTCAGGAGTGAGCCCATTTCCTTACCAGCTCTCACTTGGACAGAGAATGGGTAAAAATGAATATTAAGCTGCCAAGTAGTCCAAGATGGAGTTAGATTCATAATTCCACTTCCTCTCAAATATGAATACATGTTACACTGGAGATTTAGAATAACTGAACTGATAAAGGACTTGCATAGGACTTAGAGATTTAATTTGACCCAAACTCTGGATTATATTAACTGGAGTCTTGTCTCCAGTCTTGGAGGAACTTAATTAAGGTTACTCATCACCTCATTCTTATTAAGAAAAATGTCAAATTTTGCATTGAGTTAATTCCAGCAAAATTCTGTTTGTTTGGGCCAAGCCCTAACTCCAAAACTTCTGTGAAAATTATACTAATTTTAAAATGCTTATGACTGCATTTTATTATTTCACTGAAATATCCATGCGAAGTTATGGTTTCCCTGACATGCTAATGCCATTTAAAGCAAAAAGAAAAGTTAAAAATGATAATGTGAGGATTCAGTCAATCAACTGACCAAAAATGTTTGCAGCTTCATACAAAAGAATTGGGAGAACCTCCCCTTAAAAAACCGGTAGACTCGTTTGAGGAGATTAGAAAGCTATATATGAAAAAGCAAATAAGGATGCAAAGTAGGAAACACTAGTGGCAAATTATAGATTGAGAGAGTAGGTGCCCCCTGAGCAGTGAGCCGAGAGTGTGCAGGAAGGCTTAGGGCAGAGAGAGGAGTTGGTGCTGGGCCTTGGATCACCAGTTTGAAGCTAGATGTGGATAAGAATAGTTGGGAGTGTAGAATTCATGCTGCAATTCTAGGTGGGGTCACGATATAAAAGAAACATAATCATCCTCTTAAATAGCTTCAGTTTGGAATAAGATTTTTTTTTTACTATCTTTGGCTAATAAATCAATAAAAGACCAAACTAAAACAAACAAAAGAACCTAAGTTTGATGAGGAATAAAATATACCTCATTTGCTTTTTAAAGTAAAAGCAGAGACCATAAAATTCCTTTAAATAAATGCATAGTTTTTATAAAGCCTTGTGCTTTAAGCTTCAATAAATTTGTTCTGGAAACCTACAACATTTATGGAACTGCACTTTAAAAGATATATTGAATTTTAAGATAACCCCATTAAACAGTTGTGAAATACTTATTTGTGATCCTGTGGCAGACAAAAAATATAATTTCTTGTAGATCTTTAGGAAAAGCTAGGCCCAACAATTTTTAAAACCTAAAACAAACAACAATAACAAAACACATGTCCACCAGCTCTGAGAAGAAAATTCACCATTTTTTCTAACATGATATATTTTTATATGTCTACAACTTAATTCATGAAAGTTTAAAAAGAAATTTTTTTATATATATAGACACCTCAGGTTTATAACTAATTAAGAAGAGATACAAGTAGATCACAAGAAGCAGAAAAGAGAAAGAGGAAAAGGAAAGCGTGTAATCATAGGCACAAAAAATACAGTGAGTCCCTGTATTAATCCATGTAGAGTTTAGATTCATTTGGTTCATCTAGCTCATTACTCACTGGAGAAGACCAGACTCCAGAAGATAGATAAACGCAAGGGGAGCTACTGGAATTAACACGGCTCATCAGAGCCCAGCAAGTCACCAAGTCACGTAGGTGTTTAATGTTTTTTGCCATGAAAGTGAGTTATCTGTGTACCCACTTACACAAATCCTACATTTGTCTATAAAAAACATGCTGCAGAAAAACTCAAATAAAGAAGCTAAAATACCTCATCGTCTTTGAATGTCTCCTTGAGGTAACTATTCTTTAATGACATCAAGTTTTCATTACCAACATGATTTACCTCTAAATGTTCATTGATACACCATTTTTGAAATTGCAAACAGAGTTTTGAGGTGAGGATTTCCCCCCCAAGTCATACCCCGAACGTGCAAAGTGACCAGGATGTCCTGTCAAAGGTCAAACAAAATGAAAATATGCATGCCTTCAGACGTCCAGAGTAGATGTGGGAACTAACTCTCTCTAAGGAAGATCTGCCATTTATTCACAGGTCTAAGTATATCAGTTTAGATTCAATCAACACAATAATCAAATGAAATGTATTGTATTCTGATTGTTTTCTTCTGTCCTGATTTCAAGGTCATATAAATGTATTAACAGAGGTACATATTTATGGAGTAGAAAAAACAGGATTCCTCATAACAGCTGGAGTAGTAATAAATCAAATTGAATGCTGTATCCACCACCATGCTACAGAAGGCACCATATGAAAATATGGGAGAAGCCAGAGGACTGACCAGATTGGCCTTCAAAACGGCTTCACCAGGTAGGTTTTAGCTCTGATTCAGAAGATGTAGAGCAATTTTCCCAGAGAGAGGAGTTTGGGGTAAGGAGTGAGGTAATTCCCCAAGGAGAGAGAAACCATGTTCCAAGCCATGGACTTCTGGAAGGGCCTGGCTTTTCAGAGGTGCAGGAAAAGAAATGTCAGAAGGAACAATAGGCCAGCTTGGTCCAGATTGTGAAGGAACTTAAAGGACATGCCCAGGCATCTGGGAGGGCAGTTGGAAGCTAAAGGAGGTAAACACTGCAGTGAAAATATTTTTTAAAACAACATTTCACTCCTAGTTAAATTATTTCCAGGATGGGAGCAAAGACACATACTTAAAGGAGGGAGTCTCCTTATGTGGTGTTATTTCAAGAACTCCCTCCCCGCCTTGTCACTGAAGCCTGACTCCCACGATTACAGAGACCGATTCCTTTGGCCAGTGTGATAGTATTAACTCCCTTTGCAGAGGCAGAAGTTCGAGCTGCAGCCATTGTTAACACTATCGTTTGATTTAGTTTACAGGGTCTTCTGATAGAAATTAGATTTCTGGAAAGAGGGAAAACTGCAAGAGGCACTGAAGCCCTTCGTCGTCATTTGCCTAAAGCCAGTTTCCCTCCTTGTGAGTCAGTTCTCCAGCAGACCTTATACCCATTCCCTCTTCCTAGGGAGAAGAGCAAATCACTTTCCATTTTCATTTTACATATTCCTTTTCCATTTGATGATATATTTGGCCAGTTTGTCTCATTCAAGTAATGAAGAAAATTGGTGCATTAAGGTATCACAGAAGCAGCTTACACTAAAAAGCCCACTAATAACAGCCACGCTGCTAAGAGGAAAAGAGGAGAGATTCTATTCTGTTCCTTTTTATTCTATTCACATTTATACAAAGAAAAAGAGCCCTCAGCCTAACACCAAGTGACAATAGACATATCAGTTCAGTTTGAGTCTGATGAGGGCAAATTAAGCCACAGAGAACCAGTCACCTCTGACTCCCTCGCTGCCTCTCTGGATTTGCATCAGCCATCTGGTCTGATGGACTTCTTGCTTCCCACTTCTACCACCCAAGCCAGCCACTCTACGTTGTTTACTGAACATCCTCGTGACTGTCTCACATCGCTCCCCTTCCCAGATCACCATGCACATACCCGCAAACTCATCTTAAGACACAAGTTTTTACCATGTTATTCCTTTGTTTGTAGATGTCTTTATGGCTACTGGATCAAGCCCAGACTCTTCTGAGGCATTTGAAGTATTTATGGTCCCTCAAAATGTGTCTCCACTAAGCTCAATAATATATGTCATTCACCATTCCTTGGGCTCCAGGGAAAGAGGCCCTTCTGTCTTTCATATTCAAAGCACACTTTGCTCAGGCTATCTCCCATGCCTATGCAAGGCAGCCATGGGAAGCTGTGCAGGTGGTGCACTGCACAACCACAAAAGGTGCCATTCATATATATAACCCGCTCAACTATAGGTGGGCAGCCATGTGCCTGGACCGCTCTGTAAAATAATTTCTAGTTCAAAAAGTTGTTGTGAGAATTAAGCAAGAGAGAAACATTTAATTTATCTGGATTCATTTTTCTTTTGTATACAAAAAAAATCTAAGAGAATAACATAATAGTACATTTAAAACATATAGGCTGTATGGACTTATTCCATTCCCTCTTCTTGTTTTCACTGACTTTATGAAGTCACTTGAGAAACTGAAGAAGTTCAAAAGAGTCCTGTAGGAGTCTTGGCTCCTAAATAAATGACTTAAATTCCTGGCTGTCTTTTAGGGAGGAAAGGGAGAATGCATGGAACAAGCAAGATGTATCCAAAAGCCCTCTGCTCAAAAACGTCTCCTTCCAGGGGTTATCAGCTCTGGCTATGCATTGGAATCATCTGAGGAGTTTTTAAAAGTACTGATGCCTAGGTTCAAATCCAGATTCTGATGTAGCTTGTCTGGAACATGGCCTGGGAAATGAATTTTTTAAAGCTTCCCAGGAGATTCTACTGGCAGCCAAGGATGAGAACCACTGTCCCTAAGCACACCATACCTGGAAATCAGTCGATTTGATAGCATTTCTCACTAGAGATGTTCATCTCTTGTTCCACCTACTTCCATGTTAGGATACTAGTAATTCACATGTTAGTATCATTTCACTCTAATTAGATCACGTTTCCCTCTTTCGAGACGTAAAATTTTAAAGTGGGGAGAGTGGGCAAAGTAGCAGCAAATAGCGAAGAGAAAGAAGATAAGTTCTCTCCCTAGTTCAGGGCAGCTATGAACACGCCTACTCAGAGAGACCCCGGATTTCATTTACGTCCCCACTTCAAAACCTTCACATTCCTACTTGTGATAAATTAAATACACATAGGTTAGATCTTCTTCTTAATTAAGAAAAAAAATGAACCCTCCCCACCCTCACATCCATTCATCTGAACTGTCTAGTATAAGAAAACCAGAGCTATTATCTTATACTTTGTAGTCACTAAGATTTCTCACACTTGTAGAAGGATGTGAGGCCAGTGCACCAAAGTAGAAGGAATATTAGACTTGAGGCTCAAAAAGCATGGTTTGACTCCCAAGCTGATCACCTACCAACCTTTCTGAGACTCAGTTTCCTTTTCCTCATCTCTAATATGGGGTTGTGGTGAGGATTAAATACAATATTGTAAATTACAACTCCTGACACATATCAGGCATTCAATGAATGCTATCGAACTGAAAACTCTCTAGGCAAGGGAAGAGTTAAGTCATACCCTACCTCTGGTGGGTTGCCGCTACAAACATCTAACCCCTGAGACCATAAAAACTGATAGCTATTGTTGCTCAGTGACAGTTCATGCTGACATTATTTTAAAACCATTTTTTAAGTAACAAATCCCCACAACACTTCTCTAATCAAAATCATGCCAGTTTCTTCACACTTTTCTCATTAGACTCATTTTCAAATCCTTTTATGATATATATTATTACTTTTCTCTAAACCCTGTTTTCATGGTTTCTTTCAAATTGTGAAGTCTATGATTATCCTCATTTTCTATGCTTCTATTGCTAATTAAAAATTTCACAGGTGGACAATTTGACAGACTTGTTGGGCCACCTTGACAACTAAAGCTCCCATCCGGAGCTCCAAATACATTACTGCGTGTGGCTAAGGTGCATGCATACCCAAAGATCTTCCAGAATAATATGTGCCAGAAACTACCAAAGTTAATTTTTCCATGTCGCCCTTCTGATGTTTTAACCAAGGGTGTTCATATGTAGTATAAAACATGTGCTAGATCTGAGACTTTTAGATCATCTTCTTTCAAAATCATGACAAAAACATACTAATCATTCAACAATCAAAAAGTACTTATTTAGCACTTAGCTCATTTTCCAGCATTGGATGTGTGGGTGTAGGGGGGTGAGGAGATAATTACTCAATAATTGAGATAGATTTTCCACATAATTGTGTCCCTAAATATCTCAGATTAGCCTTTCAAACATTAAACATTCTTTTTATTTCATCCATTTTTACTGGTCGATGATACCAAATATTCTAGGCACTAATAATAGGAAAAACTTTTCCACTGATATGCATCTTACTGAACCCACAATCCCAAGATACTTGGCAACTAGAATCCAGCTTCCCCAAGAAGATACCCCCTAAGGAAGATACATCAACCAAAAAAGAAATTCCAGCCAGAAATCTGGGCTTTGGAAAAATTAACATCCTCATACCCACCAACAGAGAGATTTTCAGTTTCCTGGGATTTGGAATACACTTTTGGGGCTGCCAATTAAATGGGCATTTCATATGAGCTCTGATCCCATGTAAGTACAAAAAAATGATGTTGCAAAAATTAGCACCAGGTTACATTTATTTCCATAATATGTTCCAAAATTAAAGTACATATCAAAGACATTGAGGACAGCTGAGAGTGGTCTAAAGCAGTAACGATCCAACTGTTCTGGCCTTAACTCCAGGAAAGGCAGGAATTTCACAGCATGACCAAGCATGTGTATAATATAGGTATATAACTAAAACCAAGTTGCACAAAATAGTGTTTATCCTTACGTCATGTAATTCTATTTCATTGTGTTATGTCTTTAATTCATTAAATTGATTTCACAACCCACTAATAGACTGAGACCTACTTCTTGAAAAACAGAGGCAAACAAAAGGCAGAACGAAAAATAACTACTCTTCCCAAAAAACAAAGATATTTGGTCTTCAACCTTAAAATGTTGCTAATTTAACCTAAGATGCGTTAGAAATTGGAAACCTCTCAAAGATGGTATAAATGGAATGTTTCAGGCTTTAACATATGGTTATATTAACATTAAGATCAGAGTCCTCCAAGCTTCAAACTATTGATGTCAAAAATTGAGTTCTACTCAAGAGTTCCCTTTATCTAGAAATTCTGAAAATCCTAGGGTGTGTTTTAGATGTGTCCAAGAATCAACCCTGACTGTTGCTCACTGTTACAGCCAGCAGATCCCGGACTCCACAGCTGCCACTTTGGTACCACCTCTGCCACCTCAGGCAGAGCTCAGCTAGTTATGCTCCAGTAGTGGGAGAAAGAGAACACTCTTCCCCTCTCTACCTGCCAAACAAGGGAGGTGAGAAGCCCAGGCAGAGAGTCAGCTGAGACAGGTCCTCTGAGTCACACCACAGCCCTTTCTCATCACTGAGGACCCACACTACCCAGGTGGCTGGTCAGGATGGGTTCCAGGGTTGGGAATACACTTTACCATAAACCACCATCCCCTCCCTCCTGCACTAGGACAGAGTCCTTGCCCCATGATGAGGGTGAATCCCCTCCCAAGAGCTCCACCATTCCAGGACATCCATCATCTTCAGTCCATCAGGCACATCTGATGTGCCAACTCCAGCTGTGGAGAGGATTAATATGGATTAACTCTAGATGTCAGGTACATCTCAGTCTGGGTATAGTTCACCAGAATATCTTGTAAACAGTGTCTCTGTTGAATGTTCTGACTTTGAGAATTGGGCCCAAATCGAGGATACAGACACAAATTTCATCTGGAGGTGGTTGAGAGTAAAATTTATCTAAAGTGGACTATTTGGGGAACTGATTCCAGCTAAGTCACTTCAAGACTTCTATTTGTCATCCAGCCACATCATTTAGCCCATACTAGCTAGTCTAAGCCTTGCCTCTTTCTACTATAATGTTTCCAGGAATACAAATAATATTTTCTCCAAGAAGATTGTTAATCAGGAAGCAGAGGTGCCTAATGTGCCTATTTAGCACCCACATATATTCGACAAGACCAGAATTCTCAGTTAAAGTCGAAAACCTTTTAAGGTTCTTGGTCTGGTTTTTCTGCAGAGCACAGCCTCTGAATCCAAAGGGGAGGAGGAGAGGGAGAGTTTCTAAAAATGGTTCAGCTGCTTTCTTGTACTTCTTACTAAAGAATATCTGGAAGCTAAGAAGCAAAATATGTGGATTATATTTTCAGTTTAAAAAATAATGGAAAAAACTACACAGTATAATATATTGCATTGTTTTCATATTTTAATCTTAAGGTTAGATGTTTTTATTCACTCTCTAAAACAATCACTCCCCCCTCCCCAACATGGGAACTTTATAATAGTGGTTTGTAGTTCATCCTGGGGGTTACAATAAAACTTCCCCTAAGAACTTGGAAGGAAGGTTGATAAGAGTGGTCTCTGATAAATAAACTTTAAGATCAACACAATGACCAGAAGATAAGCAAAGTTACTTTTAAAGAAAAAGAGTGGCTCTGGGTCTAGAAGAGCTAAGAGTACGTTTATTGACCAAAATCCTTACTAAAGAAGGAGTCAAATAGAAAGGCGGGTGGAAGAGGACCAGGCACAGCCACCTACAGAAAGAAGAGACTTTCCAGGGCAGACTCCCCAGGCAAGATCTCCAAGACTTCTGAACCACTCACAGACTCTCCTTGATGAGAGAGAAGTGCCCCAAATGTGCGCGGACCTTGATTCAATGCCTTTGTCCTAATACAATCTTCACCGAGCAGCCTTCCTTGTGACTTCTGGTTCAGGCCTGTCTGTGGAAAGAGAGGCACTGACCATACGGACATGGACTCATCTATCAACCACTGAATATTGGACACTCATCTATCCAGTCACTGACGTGAACTGAGCCCCCACCAAGTGCCTGGTCTTTGTCCTAGGCAATAGGGATACAGTGGAGAATTAGACACTTGAGGTCCTTGGGGCTAACACAAACAAGCAAACAAATAAATAAGATAACTGCAGCTAATGATAAGAACTATTACAAAAAATAAGCTGAATAATGGACTAGATCATTGCTGGAGGAGGGCAGGGGTGTTTTAAGAATAGGGATCAGGAATAGCTTCTTTGGGAAAATGACATTTAATATAAAACCAGAGGCTGAGCCTACTCTGAGCATTTTCCAAAAGTATTTTTCAACAAATTTTTTTTTAAGTTATACATCAACACAGTGCTAGAGAAGACAACGACGACAAGACTTAGAGTAAGCAGTGTGAAAGGGAGCGTGAGGCACGTAGACAAGCTCGGTAAGGGAGGCTCCTTTGTTTGTGCTTACCCTTCACCAAAGAGCACCACCGGCCCCATCTCATTCCCAACCCTGCCCAACCCTCTCCCAGGTTTGTGCTTCCAGATGTTAGAACTTGGCTGCACCCCTGGCTGACTGCTTGATGAGGATCCAGAATCTGCCAGGCAAAGACAGAGGAAGAGAGTTTCTAGGCAGAGGGAACAGGAAAAGCTGTGAGGCAAGAACTAGCCTGACATTTCTTTGGAATTTCCAATGTTCCTGGAGCTTTATGAACAAGAAGAAAGTAACAGGAGACATGGGTAGAGAAGCAGACAGAGGCACAGGAGGAGATCTGGGTTTATTGTAAGCCAACAGGAAGCAAGGGAGTGACATGATCTGATTTACATTTTTAAAAGTTCCCACTGGTTACTCTGTGGAGAACAAGGTGCAGGGTGGTCGAGGAGGCTCCACAGGTGGCCCAGGCAAGCAGTGATGGGGCTTGACCGGGGCAGCAGCAGTAGCCTTGAGGAAAAGTGAATGGCTTTAGGGCATATTTTGGAGATGGATCCCCAGGACTTGTTGACAGACCATCCCAGACATACCATACATCTCAATTGCGAGCTGCTTCTACAAGGTTGTTTTGTTGTGTTTCCACACATAAAACACTGTGCCCAAATTCCCTTTTTTCTTGTGGATCAATGTGGAAATCTGAAAATCTAACATGTACTTAAAATCTTTTTTAAAAATACATCAAAGTGCTTATTTGGTTGAATAAAGAAATATTACACAAACAAAGGGGAAACAACTAAGCAGATTAGGAGACCAAAAGTAAACCCTTGTATAGGCAAGGCCACAGCTCACTGACCAGAGCTGGATGACTTTGGGCTCACTGTGAAAGGGCTCTATTATTACGGAATAGTTGAGAACATTACAGAGAATGTTGGTTAAGTCACTTGGGAAATAAGCATCAAAAAAGTAATGATAGAAACCCTAGAATTAAATTAACAGAAGACAATTTCAATTCATCCCTTTAACAGTCATTGATTAACTGCTCTGTGATTACTGTGCTGACTTCCCCTCTCCTGGGGCTCCTTTCTCAGCAGGAAAGACAGACCACACTGTGGGATGGAGCTGGATGGAGGCAGATGTCAGGAGCCTTTTGACTGAAGTAGGAAGGTAAGAGGCAGTTCCAAGGAGAAAAAGACAAGCAAATGGCCCTAGAGGTGATTTCTCAAACACTAAACAAAACCCTGCTTAATTGTTCAAAAACTTTACATTCTTATTTGGAATTAAAATTTGAATTTTCACTTAAATATTACTGATATAATTAAATGAAGTTAATTGACACATTAGTGTTTTTAGGAGTCCTTAGCAGCATTTTTAGTAGACTCTTCTAAAGATATTTCCATTTTCCCTCCATTCTCTTTTATCATTTACCACCTTTTCTGTGTAAATATGAAAGATTTTGGAGAGCAACAATCAACTTTCCTTACAAACCCAACCCTGTATTTACTTATGGGAGCCACATGTAAGTGTAGCATTAGAGGGAACAGAGGAGAGGAGGGGAGAAGTGGCGCCCCCTGAATTCCATCCCACTCCAGTCTCAAGAAGTTGGACAGCTGCTTGTCTGATTAAAGGACAGAGACACATCATTCCCTGCTACCACAGCAGGGACACCGGCTGGGCTTGCATTCTGAAGCTGGTTCCTAGCCATCTGTTACCGCTTTGTGCTTTCTCCTTCCCAAGAACCTATAGAAAGAAGACCACCCAGGCCTGCTCAACCTGGGAGAAGCCCAGCCACCTTGCCTTTCTGACTCCTTTGTTTTCTCTCTCCCCAGCCCCGCCTCTTCCCTCTCTCGGTTACTCTCATGCAGCAGCTGGGCCAGGATCTGTTGAACCAGCCAGAGAAGGCTGAGCCAGCTCTGCACTAGGCTTCGGGGCACATGCTCTCTCTTAACCGCCTGTCTTTTCATCTCTCACTGATGGCTGCATCCTATAAGCCATTTAAGTGTTAAGATCCAAGAATCTGTTTGGTCTTTGGTTTCAGATCGTTTAGGATGAACCAGCTTATGTAATGGAATTCTCTCTCCTAAGAATCTCATCTAACTGACTAGAAATTTTCATTGGGGTTTGGAGCCAATGCCCTGATTAGTTATAAATCTGCCTTGCTTTGCTGGTCATTGACCTGAATGTGCATTTCCCTCAGGGACCCGGAAGAGGAGAGTGGCTATGGCAGGGCAAGATTCACTGTATTTTGGGGTTCCTGGGCCAAAATCTCTACTAATAGCACTCTTCACCAGCACCTCCATTTCATTATCATCAACAGTCAGGCTTTTCAAGAGCTCTAGAACCATGGACATTTTTTTAATGTCTGAACTTTAGACAAGTTGTTGTAAAAGCCCCTTTGTTCTGCATGATGCATTGTACCTGGATGAAAGATACTCATTCCAGAAAGAGAACACTGCCCTTCTTCTCCATCATGCCAGAATCTATTGTTTGCCTCAAAGGTAGCATCAGCTTCGACAGAAGATAATAGTCATATGCACATACTCACAATCACAGTTTGATGTTTTGCCTATGAAAGCCTTTTTTATTAAACCTTTTATAATAGTTTTTTTTCTTTTTAACTGATTTGTGATATTGCCCCAAAATGCCCACCCTTTCCCCATTTCTCTGCATTATCCCCTAAGGTCAGTTTTATTCTAGACAATCAGCCCATGAAGTAAAATTAGGAAAGAATTCATTCCATCCACATTTATCTATGAGGATAATGGCTTCTGATTTTCTTCCTGGATGTTTCCTCATCAAGAATTACAGAACTCTAGGTGTCATGGCCTTTCTCAGACTCCCGTCTGGAACGGACCTGAACCCAGACACCGTCCTTACCTTTAGTTGAACTAGATGCACATCCACGTGCTTGCTGTCCGAGTCCTGCTGGACTGAATAGGTTAGGTCCCGGACCCTCTCTGAGGTCATCCGGAGCCAGGTCTCAATTTCAGGTAAGTGGAGGACAATCTTCCAGTCGGCCCCTGTATGCAAGGGGGGTGGCTTTTCATACTGCTGATCAGAATCCATATCCTTCATTGCCTCTTCTCCCTCACCTTGCTCCACAGTGGGTGTCAAGTTGATGGCCATGGGTGATGCATCAGTAGCCATGGGATCCAGGTCCTGTGACCTCAGGGGGGAAAGTGTCACGCTCATGGTTAACATGGAGAAGTCGAAACCTTACTTCTTTCCAAAACAGCTGAAAGGCAAGAGGAAAGGAGAAAGCAAGAGTCAGACAAGATCGCCAAATAAAGAAATGATACTTCACAGAAGAAACAGGATTTCTAAATTAAGCCAGATTTCTAAATTAAGAAACCATAGCTCATAGCAAAAACAGAAAGAGGTGTTTTGAGTTTCTACATAGTAGCCCCAAGACCCAGCATATGATAGGAACACAAAACCATGTGGTATTGCCTACTGCAACATCCATTCTCTCCTCATTCCTTAGCAACAAAATCCTGATATTCGGCTGTGTATATTCCTGCCAAGAATTTAAAATTACATTTGCTATCTCATCGCAGCTAGGGGTGGCCATGTGGCTAAGTTCTGACCAATGAGATGTAAGTGGGACGACTGTGTAGAAAGTCTGGGAGAGCTGCTTAACGGGAGCTGACTCAATTAGGAGGGGCCCCTTTTCTGCCCTTCTGCTGTTTCCCCTTATTCTGGCCTATAATGTAAACTTGATGGCTGGAGTTCCAGTTGTCATCTCAGACCAGGAGGTGCTTTTGAGTAAGCCGGGTAGAGGATGGAAGAACAGGGTGGCAGGAGCATGGGTTCCACATGAAAATGAGTAGCTACTGTACCAGTCCTGAACTGCTGCCCTGGACTTCTTTTACAGAGAAAAAACAAACTTCTATCTTGTTTAAGCCACTATTATTGTGGGCTTTTCTACTACAAGCATCCAAACATCATTTTGACTATTATAACCAATATATTCAATACATGGGATAATTAGAAAGGGAACACGTTCTAATTAGCAAAAACACTGTGCTGAATTCAGGAGAGGTTGATCCTTTCTATGATTTTTTAAATAAATAGATATCAGGTACTATTTTCAAACCTTCACTCTCTTGAAAAGTATAAATCATGGATTATACAGAATCTAATTAACTCTCAACCTAAATTACATTCATATTTGGTTATATTGAAATTTTTAGAGGCTTCTGGAATTTCTAGAGTAATAAATTGCCCTTAAACACAATAACATTAAAAAGTTAAAATCAAATATGTTAAGAATAACATAAGTGTAAGTCATAATAAAGTAAAGTTTCTTTTTTAAATAAAGTAATCATTTACTAATGATTTAGCAATGTAATTTATCTTTTTTCTGGAACCAGTCTAATATAAAATAACAACATTTAAGATCTTGTACTTTCAACATTTTAAATAGACACTTTTTAATTTTAAGAGGAGCTTTTTTCTATTCAAGGCAATGGGCTTCTTTTTCTTTTCTCAGTCTTTTTTTGGTTCTACACATTCAAGTTAGTTTATAGTTCCATTCCCCAGAGATGAAATGTGGTCAATCAAAATATGAAATTAAATGCGATTGTCAGAGGCCAGCCCGGTGGCTCAGCAGTTTAGTTCGCGCTTTGGCAGCCCGGGGTTCACGGGTTCGGATGGCAGGCGCCTGCTGACGCACTGCTTGTCAGCCATGCCGTGGAGGCGTCCCATATAAAGTAGAGGAAGAGGGGAATGGATGTTAGCCCAGGGCCAGTCTTCCTCAGCTAAAAAGAGGAGGATTGGCAACGGATGTTAGCTCAGGGCTGGTCTTCCTCACAAAAAAAAAAAAAAAAAGAAGAAGAAAAAAAAAGAGAGAGGGAAAAAAATTAAGAAATCTCCCAATTTGACTAGGAACATATAGCTTTCCAGACAGGAATGGGCACAGGGCATAAGAAGACCTGCTGAATTGGCAAAAGCCTTAAGAATAGGTTACTCCTATGATGTTTCATTTCAGAGGCCTTCCAGTGTTGCAGCTTACTGCCTCTCCCCAATTCCTTGAGCATTTAACTTTTAAATTAGATGATAAGGAAGTTTATAGATGAATTTTTGAAAGCAGTCATTTGCAAAAAGAAAAATATTATGCCATAAAGTAGGCTTATCACTTTGGTGCCTGCCTTAGAGAACAGCTTTAGGCTTCAATTCAACATCTTTCTCCATCTGATTGCAAGAGGGAGAAGCCCACGCCCCACATTTTTAACCCCCCTAGTATACAGTTTTTAAAATAACAATAACAGTAGACCTGGCTATTTTAAAAAACCAATTAGAAGATATCAAAATTTCACTGGGAGGGATAAAACTCCAGGAAGAGTGAGCTACCATCTTACTTCTTCATGAACCATACCCTAGCCTCAGACAGGCTCTGATTCTGATTTCCCAAAGCACTTTTAGATTTTTAATCAATTCACTCCCCTCTGGGGGATCTGTTTAGAATCACAATCCCAGAGAAGGAATCTGATACACAAAGGTTAATAAAGGTTTTTAGTGCAAAGTCATAGCACCAGTGATAAGTGAAGAAGACACTGGCATCACAGTGGTTCCCTCTTTTAAGAAACCAGACTCATCCAAACCGGAAAACTAAACGCCAGTGTAACCACGAGCCCTCCAGGACCAGTTCAACTGACCCCATCTCTTATCAACAGAGCGATCAAGAATTGTCTTTCAGAAAAACTGCAAAGTCATGTAGCCAGAACAAGCATAAAAGAAGAAGTTGTGACCCTAAACGACCTCGGAACTAAAGATCCTCCTCCCCACAGAACCCAAGGACCAGGGTTGATCTCAGGCATGATCTCAGAACTTGAAAGTCAGACTCTTATCAGAAGCGACGGGTCCCTCATTCAGGAAGATCTGGTGTTAAAATTCCTTCCCCACATCATCAAAAATGTTTAGAACCCTATCATAAAAGTTTAGAATCTCATCATAAATGTTTAAAACCTTACCATAAGTGCTTGAAGCCCACCAATCAAAACCTGTCCCACTAGCATTTCCACGTGCCAGCCTGTTCTCCCTAACCTCTTACATTTTGCCCCAAATCCTGATTTGAGGAGACAGATCTGAGGGCACATGCTCCCTGTCTCCCTGCAGATCGATCGCGCAGAACAAAAGCTGATTGCTCCCCGCAAAGGCTGATGCCATAATTAATTGGCTTGTTTATGCGCATCAACAGAGAACCCCAATTTTGTGCGGTAACACCAGAGCAGTGTACAATGAACTGTTTCAGCTACACTCACACACCCACTCTCCCCCAGACCCCTGCCCAAGAGCCCGGCACAACTGAAAAACAATGTTTGGTCATTCTGTTTCCTCTGAAACTCCTAAATCAAGGCAGGGACTTTTCTGGAATATATATCCTACTGTAAACTAAAGAATATACCAAAGAATTGGCTAAGCGCAATTTATATCCCAAGATACAACATTTCCATATATGCCACCAGGCTGTGCACCATGCAGGCACAGTGCAGCTCTGTGTGATTTGGGGCAAGATGCTTCACATTTCTTGGCCTCAGTTTCCTCATCTGTAAAATGACACAATTGGTCTAGATGATCATTAAGATCCCATCTGACCCTAAGAATCTGTGATTACCTGGGGTTATTTATCTAAAGATTTCAAAGCTATTGGAAGCATCCTGTCTATACTGAGAGCTGTGTAGACAACGAAACGATGGCCCTCCATCTTACCAAAGCACACGAACAGCATCAATAGATTTGTCCAACTTAATGGAAAGAAATAAAGTATTACCACACAAACGCACTTCGTAAATCATTATTTACACATTATGTGTTGCTAATTCTTCCCAGAGGAACGAATATGGGAGACGTTCACCTCTGGGAGTTTGCAACTTAAGATTGACAACACAGATGCAGTTATATACGTAGAGGACACACAGAATAAAATAAAACATTCAACAAAAATGTAGCTGGAGTGCACCACACGTGAGTAAAGAGCAAGGAAACCTCACATTCAAAATTTTCCTGCATATATAAAATTTCAACCTCGACATGATGTTTCCACATTTAACTGATCAAACTAGAAAGAGAATTTCCAAAACCCAGAGAAGTAAAGCAAAGCAGTAGCTTTGCTCAAGTTTCATTTCAATTTCTATTTACTTTCCCTCATATACACCTTTGCCGCTGGGAAAGGAAGACCATGTGTGTCATTATAGCATAGAAGCCTGGAAAGTGGCATAAAATTGATTAATTACCCATTTTAATGGAAAGTAATTACCATACACATTTAATTTTTAATTCTTGTAGTTCACATTTAAATGTACCTCCTATGGATAACTAAACTCTCTTCTGATTTCACAAAATTACATCTGGGGAGAACTACAGTAATAATCTTTGTGCATATTTTCCCTACCCTTATCATGACTATTCAAGCTTGCTTTCCCATCAAATTAATTACTCCATTTGAATGCAAGCAAATAGTATTAAATTCAGCACGTCTATATGTTCTTCTAAATACTGTAAGTTTTGAATTCTTCCTTTACAAAATATCTTGCAATAAGATTCCTTTCTAGTAACAAAGAAATGATAAAAAAAATAAAGCCAGCAGACAACAACTTCTGACAATGCAAATGAAAGCCCTGAGCCAAGTGCATACAGGTGCCCACCCACACACAACTCTGTTCCAAAGCTGCGCGACAGGAGTGATCAACGAGCTTTTTGGAATGCAGTGACCTCCCCTTCCCCTCCTCCCATCAAATGCTTATCTGTGGCCACCTTTCCAGCATTAGAGATAATACCAATAATACCACCTCTATCCCAGCTACTGTTAAAAATAACGTAGATCAAATCCTTTCCTTTCCAGAAATCCAAAGAAGATTCAACATTTAAAGCGCAAAAGCTGAAAGCAGTAAAGATTTTAACACTTTTTATTTTTTAATTTGTGGGAGGGCTTTTCCCACCACATTCTACTCATCATCCTATAGAAACAGAAGAAACATACCATGGGTTGCTTACTAACAAGGACTGGTTCTGCTATCTCCCTGGGAGCCCACAAGTTTTGAAACGTGATGTTAGCAGAATGCATTTGGCCTCAACGAGACACATTTAAATCAGGAGTGTTCTTCAACCAAACTAGGAAGCAAAACATGCAGCTACACGGCCATCAAAGCTGCCCACCTCTTTCTCCCTCCTCTTGTAATTTTCTCTCTTAAATAAAAGAATAGAAAAGCCGGGGATCTGCCGACTATACTCACTGTAAATGCTTTTGTGTCTAAAGGTCCTTCAGGATTAAGCGTCTGGCTCCTCCTTCTCCCTTCCCCTTCTCCTCGGGTTCTCCTCTTGTGGCCAAACAAGATAAAGGCCGGTGTCAGGGCTGCTCCACGCCAGCAGGACACTGGCGAGTCTGTAGGGCACCAGCTTCACGTGCCCTTAGTGGCCTAAATCTCTTACAGAGAGAGGGCTGCTACGCTGCCCCTATTTGGAAGCTAATGTATAAGCTCCAGGCCTGGGCAGTTACAGGCAGCCCTTTTGCAAACAAGCGGTGCTAAGTGAGCTGAGAAAAAGGAGACAGTTGCTAAACAAGGATCACTAGGGAAAAGAGTGTTTGGGTGGACAGAGCACATCCAGTCATGCTTCGGAAGAAACAAGACTGTATACCCCCAAAAGTGAGCTATCCTAAAGCAGGAGAAAGTAACAAATTTATAAATAAATTATTGTACTATGTTAACATAACCAGCTGACAAAGCCAGTCTGAGCTAAACAGGGTCAAGCTCTCTTTTTTCTTAGGAAGACACTGTTCTTTCCAAGTGAAAGCATCATCCCAGGTATAGTTTGAGAGAAATCTTATCATCACATAAATCAACCCTAAGCCTAAACCCTTACTCTCAGTCTTCCCGTGCCCTGCTCACTCCTGACGCAAGAGAGACACTAAAGCATAATTCTAGCCAGATTAACAGATCCGCTTGCTACAGCGCACATGGTACAAAACCAAGGTAGAGAAAATTATGTTAGGCATGACTAAGTGTCCTTTTTTCTCCCTTTTCATTTCTTTCTTTCATATTCTCATAATCACTCTTCACAGCACCTATTCAGAGAGACACTGAACTTTGAAAGGAAAAAAAAAGTTCCACTGGAATGTTCTGATTTTTGTCTAAGGTTAGCTCTCATGCTTTGACTGCATTAAGGAAAAATAAATGAACTCGGGAGGTGTACCCTGTATGTGATTCCAGGATTCTAGAATTGGGCTCTGTGCAGAAAACACAGAAACAAGTTTAATAAATTGCTCAATTAAATGCTGCAGCCTACCTGATGAATGAGGCTCTACTCTATCACCTAGTTTCTAATCTCACTGCCTGCCTACCTCCCTGGCCTCTTGTGAGGTCAAGAGTTGGGAAACTTCAAATGGCTTTAAATTCTTAAAGAGGAGAGACAAAGAGTTCCTGCTGAGCATTAAGTTAAATTTGTACTTTGGGGAAAAAAGAGAGAGCAGCTTTTGTAAGACGCTCCTAAGGAAGTTTCCATTATTTCCGTCTGCTTCCTCCTTCTCCTTGGCCCTCTTCTCCTCCAGGCCCCACACCCCCCAGCACTCACCTGGAGTAACACGGTGTAGTGACATCACTGGGTAACCCCAGATTAGTCTCACTTTCTAATCCTCCTGCCATAACAGAGCCTCCTGCAAGCAGATAGCAGTGAGAAGAAGGACTTCAAGTGAGGGGGGGCAGCATGTAAATAGTGGGGCCCAGGCAGATTTCTACAATTTAAAAGATGTTTTTGGTGTTATCACTGATGTTTCCTCCCTCTCTTTTTCCCCTTTAATATGTTCTTTGTGTAGGGCTGTGCACCCAGGCAGATGGCTGATTACATCCTGCTAATCACATGGGGACAGTGCACCCTCTCCAGGTCTCCCCTCAATCACTGCTAACTCCCAGCCACAACATACTTCATCAATCATCTTCATCCCTCAATTCCCCCCATTATTCAGATCCTTCTCCTGTGGCATGGACCCCCAGACTGACTCAGCTAGTCATCACACCTGCCCTCCTGTGTTTTCTGTCTCCCACTACAGTTCCTGTCATCAGAGATTCACTTGGCTGCATCAGCCAGTCAGCTGCAAATGGTGCCCATGGTCATGAGTGTGTAGACCTGGACGCTGTGAACACTAATGAGCATTCGTATTTCTTAGCCCACCCCAAGTTGCTAATAACCACCTTTAAGCATTAGGCAGCTACCTTTCTGTTGTCCAAGAAAATGTCTTGAGAGGAAATGGATTTGTAAAACTCTAATACATAATTTATACAGTTGTTGCTTTTGTCAGTGCTATGCTATTAACACAGAAAATGAAACAAGATTCCTTACAAATCAACTGACATTACTGAGAATAAACTGTATATAAGGTGTTATGTGTATATATAACTCATCATATTTACCCTCAAGGAAATTATAATTTAATAGGGACAATTTCCCTCCCTCTACTCTCCCCCTCACACACTCACACACACACACTCACCCACTAATACCTATTGCACAGGCAGGATATGGGCAAACAAAGTCTGGTGAAGCCCCAGTGGAGTGACATTAATCCTGGCTGGAGGAAAGATAAGGGGGAACCTTTACTGGAGAAGGTAACATTTGAGATGGACTTGTAAAAACGGGTCTGATTTAGATGGGCAGAGATAGAAGGGAGGTGGGGAAAGAATTCTAGGCTGGGGGAACTACATGGACAAAGACACACCACCCTCAAGAAGTTGAGAGAATCAGCAAATAATTCAGTGTTGAGAGGAACTGGGAGCTTGATGGGGACCAGAAACAGATCAGGCTCCGAGGTAAGTTGTGGCCATATTATAAGAGGGAGGTGAACGCCCTGCCATGGAGTTTGGAATGAATCTTACAGCGAGCAGGAACTCTAAAAAGATTATAATGGAAGAGAATAGGATTACAGTTGTGTCCTAGAATGGGACGGAAAAATCAATACACGCACTTTTATTTACCAAGAAAATGAAATGAGACATCAGCATTATGAGAGGACCAACAACCTCTGTCTAGGCAGACTTCATCAATATAAAATGCAACCTTAAAAACCTCTTTCTAGCCCAGAAAAAGAGAATGAGAGAGAGAAAGATTGAGAGAAAGGGAGACTACAAGTCTGACTTTTAGATCAGAATGATTAAAGGAGTTCTGTGCCCTGTCCTACCTACTCCATTAAATATGAAAAGAATTCTCCATTTTTAGCTCTCCATTAACCCTACTCACAATCTTAGCATCATAGATTTGAAGAGGAAAAATTTTAAGGATCCTTTTATGCAATGTTTTTACCTTTTTTTCTTGTTCTAAAATTGTTTTAAAATTAATTAAAAAGTAATATATATTAATTCAAACATTATAAAAATAGATAACATTGAAGTTTAAAAAATCCTCCTCTATCCTCATATTCTCATCCCCAGTCAATAAGTGATAAGAAGCTATTTATCTTTTGTGACCTCGATATGTGAAGTAGAAAGGGAATGAACCCTAAAAGAAGAGTCATCTTTAAAGATTCTAAAGACTAAATTAGTTATCTGTATTAAGGCAGCAATATAGAAGTGTTTGCTAATTAGTGCTTATTCACCGGGTGTTAATAGGTATTCTACAAAAAGTTGCTACTCACAAATAGATTGAGAGAGTGCTCAGCAATTTCTGGGTAGAGACAGCTGACTGACTATATGTATCTAATTTTGCTCCCTCCAGAAACCCCACTAGCACTAGGGTTTTTTGCTTTGCAGAGGGTTTTTTGTTGTTGTTGTTTTTTAAGTATAAACACTTAAGAATGGGAGGAGAAATAATATTTTTGGAAGCTGGAAATTAGATGAATAAGTGGTAACTGCCTTAGCCAACTCAAGAAAGCTAAACCCTAAGCCAGCAGTGCAAAGAGCAAAGAACCAACCTGATTTTACTTCAGAATCCTTTAAGTATCTCTGCTACCTCTGGAAGCAGAGATAGAAAAGTGTGTAGTGAAGAATTAACTTTACCCAAAAAGAAGTCTAGTCTTTGTCCCATTTCCTGGGAGGTAATGTCTAAACCTTTGGAATCTCCCTAGTGATAGAAGTATTTTTGTTATTCATGTGGTCTCTCGGACCACACCTGACAGTTTATGCTAACAAGATGATTCACGATGGGGGCTAGCCAGACAGAAAGACCAACCATGTGATTAGAGGATTGGGGCTTTGGGCAAACCCATGGGCAATCACTCAATCAATCATGCCAAACTAACAAAGCCCCAATAAAAAACTAAGGACACTGAAGTTCAAGTGAACTTCTCAAGTTGGCAATACTCCATGAGTATTGCTACACATCAACAACAAGAGGGTAACACATCCCTGAGGACATGGAAGTTTGGTGTTTGGAACCTTCTCAGTCCCAGACTCCACCCTATGTGTTTCTTCCTTCAGCTGGTTCTGATTTGTATCCTTTTGCTATAACAAAACTATAACCATAAGTATAGCACTTTTTTGAGTTCTGTGAGTTGTTCTATCAAATTATCAAATCTGAAGGAGCCTGTGAGGACCCCCAAACTTATAATCAGCTGGTCTGAAGTGAGGACGGTCCTGGGGACCCCGAACTTGCAGCTGGTATCAGAAGTCTTGAGGATTGTATCCTTAACCTCATTTGGCCTAATTTTGGTTAAGGGACAATGATACATCACGAAGATTAATTTTGATTGAAAAATGTATAGAAAGCAGTTAGAACTCTAGGTCTTTCCTTACTCTTTGTTGCTGGGTGTCTGCTCCCACTCCCAATTCTGGCAGAAGACTAGAGGTTTATTCTCCAGAAAGGATCAACCAAAGGGTCTCCAGACTTAGGGACAATGGGCACAGTTGAGGATAGAAGTAGCTTGAACATACGGGGATTAAATTAACATTGGCATTCTGAGCGCTGAGACTCTCAGTTCTCTTCCCCAACTTGACTCCCCAAAGCCTTTACCCTCCAGTCAAGAGACCAGAGATTTCCTCTCTCGGAGATCTGCTCAGTCCAAGAAGATAAGTACTAGGATTGGCACATCCAGATCACCCTATAGTGACATTCACAGTCAATAAGCCCACCCACACATTCAGAGCATTCAGTCAGATTTCTAGTCTCCTACTCCTAAATACGATTGGGCAGTCAAGGATTAGCAGGGATTTAGGGGAAGTTTCAAAATAGATAACAGGTCCAAAGCACAAAAATAAAAAACCTCAACCTGGAGGAAAAAGATTATGCAAGAGAAGATGACATTGGGGAAAAAGAAAGATTATCAGATATAAGATATTGTATCCATGAAACAACAACAGAATGTTATTTTTAAAAAGAAATATTTATAGAACAAAAAAGAACTTTGGAAAAATTAAAATATGATGGCAGAAAGGGAAATCTCGATACAGTGGCTGAAAATAAAGTTGTGGAAATCTCATAGAAAGTAAAGCAAAAAGATACACAGACAGAAATTAGGAGAGAAAATGTAAGATAACTAGCAATCAATCCAGGAGGTCCAACATCTGGAGAATAGGAGTTCCTGAAGGCACAAGGAAAGAAAAAGGAGAAAATCATCAATGAAATATTTTAAGAAAATGAAGAACACAAGTTTCTAGATTAAAAAGACCCACCTAGTATATGAAAACAGACATACCAAGGCACTTTATTTGAAATCTCTGAATATTAGGGAAAATGAGCTTTGGGTTGGAGATAGAGGCACATATAAAGAATCATAAGTTAGATTGCTTTGGATTTCTCAACAGCAACTATGATACTGTGATTTATAATAAGAAATATATATTTGGTCTTTGTCCTCATTTCTGGCACAAAGCTCCTAAAATTCTTGGAATTTTCTAAGCTCAAGAGCAATGGGAACATCTTTTCTTATAGAATTTGGTCTTTTGCCCTTGGTTCCTGAAATAGCTCCAGAGACATAAAGGTGAAAGGAGTGTCTTGTTATTCATAACAAGCCCCTTTCAACCACACCTGAGTTTATGTTAATGAGCTGACTTTTGGAAAGCCCCTAGAATAGGGGCTGGTTGCCAGGGGAACCAACCAGGATTAGAGGGTTGGAACTTTTAGTCCCACCCCCAATCTCTGGGGAAGAGAGAGGGGCTGTAGGTTGAATCAATCCCCAATGGCCAATGATTTCATCAATCATGCCTATGTCATGAAGACTCCATAAAAACCCAAAAGGATGGGGTTTGGAGAGGCTCTGGATTGGTAAACAAGAATGCATCCACATGCTGGGAGGTTGGTGCACCCCAAACTCCACAGGGACAAAAGCTCCTGTGCTGGGGACTCTTCCAGACCTCACCCAATGTATCTCTTCATCTGGCTGTTCGTTTGCATCCTTTAATATACTTGGTAATAAACTAGTAATCTAGTAAGCAAACTGTTTTCCTGCATTCCGTGAGTGGCTCTAGCAAACTCATCAAACCTGAGGAGAGTATCAATTTACAACCAGTAGGTTGGATGCACAGGTAACAACCTGGCCTTACAGTTGGCATCTGAAGTTGGGAGAGGGGTAGAGAGGGACAGTCTTGTGGGACTGAACGCTTTACCTAGGGGATCTGACACAATCCTCAGGCAAATAGTGTCAGAACTGAGTTAAATAATAGGACACCCAGCTGGTACCATAGAATTGCTTGGTGCAGGAAAAACCACCACACATTTGGTGATCAGATGTGCCAGAAGGGAAGTAGAGTATTGAGAGTAGAAGAGACACCAGGAGTGTGTTTTTTCATACCAGCAGCATTGGAAGCGAGAAGACAATTGTTTTCCTTAAGAAGGAAAAAGAATTGTAGCATAGAATAGTGTTCCAAGAGTAATATAGATTGTTAAACAATCAAATGTAAGGACAGAATAAAGATATTTTCAGACATTTAAGTTCACACACAAAAAACAATCTTCCACACACTTTTCTCAAGAGATACCAGAGTCTCTCTAGATATTCTACCAAAAAAAAAAGAGTAAGCTAAGAAAGAGGAAGTCGTGGGATGCAGAAAACAGGAGACCTAGCACCCCAGGGTGATGGGGAAGGGAAATCTCAGGACGGCAGCTGTGTACCAGGCAAGGAAGGCATCCAGTACAGATTGAAACAGGTCAGAAGGCTGTCAGAAAGATGGCTTCAAACGGATGACATTGAGAGAAAATCTGATGTGAATGAACATACCTAGAAGAGATTTACTCAACTGGTGGAGAATTATGGGGTTGAATTAGAGATAAACACACAGAAAACTAAACAAATAATAATTATCAACACCAGAAAAAAAATTGTACTAAAATAGAATAAGAATCATATTATTCTATATGGTTTAGCTAAAATTTGCATTTATATATTATTAACAACATAAATACTAAATGTTGATATAATCCAAATCACAACAACTTTACAGGAAGAATGGGGGCTGGGTGGGAATTGAGCGTGTGTGCACGCCTGTGATAGAGAGATGGGGCAGGGGAACAAGCTACATTAATTCTCATCTTTCACAGTGAGAAGTCAATAGATAAAGATAAGAGAAAAAACACTCAGGAAGTAGACATACCATTCTACCATTTCAAGGTAGAGGTAGTTACCAAAAGAATCAGCTAAAAAATGGAAAGTGGTTGTCTCCAGAGAATGGGAAATGGAAAAGAAGAGGGTCTGGGGACTGTCGTTTGTCTTAAACCTCAGAACTACTAGACTCTTAACTATCTGTGTGCAAACATAAAACTTAAAAATATCTAGATTAGAGAATAAAAGAGTTTCTTAATTGCAGGACAGGGCTTTACTGCTCTTAGGTACATTGAGCACCTCCAAACAGGGGATAGGGATAAAAGGTGCATTCATTCCCAAATCTATTTGACTATAAAAATGATTCATTTTTGTTTTTTGGTAGAGAATGTCACAAGATTGGGTGGGGCACTCAATTAAAATGCTCACTTTAAAATTGTGCCTACCCATCTTCTAAAACACCTTATTTCTTAATACAAAATGCTTACTGTGACTCAGTTCAATAAGGTTGTATTTGTTTCACTCTAATAATCCCTCTAAGAAAGAACTGCTTCCTGAGAACTGAATCTGATCCCATGATGAAAGCCACGGGTGATTAAGTGATCAAGTTGAAGGTAAGGTTCTTTCATTATTTGTGCTATGAGTAGATATACTCTGGAGTGAATTCTGGACTTTGATTTCTGAAGACAACAGAATCAGACTGAAACACTAAATAATGAACTTAAGCCAAATCTTTCAACTAATATTACATTTTTGTGCTGTTCATGCTGCAACATGAGAGCACATCAAGTAACTACCTATACTTCTGTTCTTTCATAAACAGAAGGCATCTTACGGGTGATGAACTCTCATAAAGATCAGGATTTTCAAAAGCATTATTTCCTACTCACTATTATTTCCTACTCACACTAACTTCCCAGACATGCAAAAAAGATTTTCTTTACAAGATTCTGATATCATATTAAAAAATAATTAATGGGAGACAGCAAAGGCTCTTAATATCCTAAGGTCAGATGTGATCAGAGATCGTTCCTCTGAATGTTCTTTATTACAGAATGAATAATAATTAAAGGTCTGGTACTATGTCTGCTTTTCAAAGAAACAGTTTCAGGAAGGTAGAAGCTATTTATTTCAAATATTTTACAATGGTTTTGCTTAAAATGCATCAAGTTCATTAAATACTGTCAAGCATTTCTGCCCAACCAGCCATCTAAATTGAAGGTGGGTGTCTGATAAAGTATGACTCATTCCGACATGAATTAATGTTTTAAAAAATAATTCCTGGGAAAAATAAAAGTTATATATCACAGACCTCCAAAGAAAAATAAAATACATATTTTCTAGTGAAAAGTAGATAGTACAAGCCCACAAATATTTTTGTTCTGTTTATGCTGGTAGACAATAAAAGCATGGGGCATGACCAGCTTAGCATAAATTCACCTTCATTGAATTTTTGTCTTTTTCTTAATAAATTATTTATTCTCTAGCTTAATGAAATAAATAGCAATAATAGAAGCTGCTGAATAAAAGCTAATGACTTAAAAGCCTCTAAAAAGAACCTAGCAGGTCCTTCACCAACCCTAGAAAATTAGCCATACATTGAATATTACCAAACGCTTTGCCAGATCTTCCTTTCAGCAAAGACAGAAAAAAAGATTTTATTTTTTAATTTAGGGGCCCCTCTAAATCACAGGAGTGTAAAGGGCAAAATGCTGAACACCATAACAAGCCAGTCCATACTCTGCCCTCTGCCATAATGGTGTTAAAGCCTAAGTTGAAAGCAAAAACCCTCTAGCCATTTGATTTTTTCACTTACCACTAACCAAGTCTAGCTGCGGTGCGGAAGGAGGGAAACGGCAGTTTCCCAGAAAGGTCATCACTCGAGCCTTTCACTTCTTGCCCTCCTTAGGTAAGTCTTGGATAAGACTTTATCGTCCAAGCACATGAGCCCCTGGCTGTCACTCAAGAATGATTCAGATGCTTGAAAGCTGACTGTCCCCTAAGCTTTTCATTTTAATTTTTCAAATCTTTCTTTGTTAGCAATAGTTACAATTGATGTGACGTGCAGAAACAATTGATCCTTCTCCAACAGGCTCTAGAAATCATCCATTTATAATTTTTCAATTAATGCTTCACAATCATATCATACATCACATGACACAGCTATTTTTGGACTGACTTAGTCATTTGCAACCAAATACAAATGAATCTCAGACAAATTCTGCTTGTCATAGCTTCTACTCACTGTGCCCTTTGCCCTGGTTCTATCATTGTTAATAGTTCTGTATGATTCAAACACTGATTTGGACAATCATTTTCCTCAGTGAGAAATGTTACTTCCTATGCCTGAAAATGAACAATCCACAATATTTCAGCTGATTCAGTTTTTAAAATAATCGCATCTGGAATAACCCTTTAATTAAGTTGAAGTCTATATGGTGAGGGTTTTGTTTTACTTAATTTCTTTAAAGTAACGTAGAACAAACAGCTGAGAGAATATGATTTTTGTCTCCTTCTACCATAATGTGCAAAATAACATGAAAATTTAAAAGAAAAGGGATTTAAACAGGTCTATAAGGAGGCAAAGGAATATATTGGCCTGATAGTTTTATGTACATTATAGTGTTTAAAAAAATGTATTTAATGAGCATCTCACTTTGTTTCACACTTTCCTTGGTGCTCTGGAAAACAAGTGATCAACACTTGTTGACCCTCTACCCTCCAGGAACTTCAGGTCCAAGAAAGGAAGAACCAGCAGCGTCTGTGTGTACTCACTTCTCAACCAAACTACAAAGAGAAATAGGTTGGAGAAAAACTGATCTTGATCATAAAAAGTAAGTCTCTGCACTTCTTTTTTCCATTTTTTTCTTTTTTCCCTCAGCTTTATTGAGATATAATTGACATATATCATTGTGTATGCTTAAGGTGTACATGATGATTTGAATGATGATGTACATGATGATTCAATACGTATATATTGCAAAATGTTTACCACAAAAATGTTAGTTAACATATCCATCAGCTCACATAATTACAGTATTTTTGTGTGTGATGAGAACACTTAAGATTTACTCTCTTAGCAACTTTTAAGCCTATAATACAGTATTGTTAACTATAGTCACCATGCTGTACACCAGACCCCCAGAACTTATTCATCTTATAACTGGAAGTTTGTACCCTTCGACCAACATCTCCTCATTTTCCATACCCCCATCCCCTAGCAACCACCATTCTCCTTTCTGTTTCTATGAGTTTGGCTTTATTTTAGATTCTACATATAAGTGAGATCATACAGTATTTGTCTTTCTCTGTCTGACTTATTTCACTTTAATGCCCTCAAGGTCCATCCATGTTGTCACAAATGGCAAGATTTCCTTCCTATTCATATATATATCACATTTTACATTTAGTTATAACATATATATATATATATATATATATATGATACATCACATTTTCTTTATCCATTCATCTGTTGATGAACATTTAGGTTTTTTCCATGTCTTGGCTACTGTAAATAATGCTACAATAAACATGAGGGTACAGATATCTCTTCAAGATAGTGAATTCATTTCCTTTGGATATATACCTAGAAGTGGGATTGCTGGATCATATGATAGTTCTATATTTAACTTTTTGAGGAACCTCCATACTGTTTGGCTGCACCAATTTATATTCACACCAACAGTGGACAAGGGTTCTCTTTTCTCCACATCCTCACCAACACCTGTTCTCTCTTGTCTTTGGAAAATAGTCATTCTAACAGATGTAAGGTGATATCTCATTGTGATTTTGATTTGCATTTCCCTGATGATTAGTGACATTGAACACCTTTCATGTACCTGTTGATCATTTGTATATCTTCTTGGGAAAAAAGTCTATTCAGGTCCTCTGCCCATTTTTTAATCAAATTATTTGGAGGATTTTTTTTTTTTACTATTAAGTTGTATGAATTCCTTATATATTTTTGGATATTAACTCCTTATCTGATATATGGTTTGCAAATATTTTCTCCCATTTCATACATTGCAAAAACTATCCTTTCCCCATTGAGTATTCTTGACTCCCTTGTCAAATATTAGTTGACCATATATGCATGGTATTATTTCTGAGCTCTCTATTCTATTCCATTGGTCTATGTATCTGTTTTTATGCCAGTATCATGCTGTTTTGATTACCATAGCTTTATAGTATAGCTTGAAATCAGAAAGTGTGATGCCTCCAGCTTTGTTTTTCTTTCTCCATATTGCTTTGGCTGTTTAGGGTCTTTTGTGGTTTCACACAAATTTTAGAATAGTTTTTTCTATTTTTCTGAAAAAGTCATTGGAATTTTGATAGAGATCACATTAAATCTATAGATGGCTTTGGATAGTATAAACATTTTAACAATATTAATTCTTCCAATCCACAAATAGGAGATAGCTTTCCATTTATTTGTGTCTTCTCAATTTCTTTCATCAACATCTTATAGTTCTCAGTGTACAGATATTTCATCTCCTTGGTTAAATTTATTCCTAAGTACTTTATTGTTTTTGATGCTATTGTAAATGATATTGTTTCTTAATTTCTCTTTCAGATATTTTGTGGTTAGTGTATAGAAATGCACCTGATTTCTGTATATTGATTTTGTATCCTGCAACTTTACTGAATTCATTTACTAGTTCTAACAATTTTTTGGTGGAGTCTTTAGGATTTCCCCTATATAAGATCACATCATCTTCAAACAGAGGCAATTTTACTACTTTCTTTCTGACTTGGGTACCTTTTATCTCTTTTTCTTGACTAATTGTTCTGTCGGGGACTTTCAGTACTATGCTGAATAAGAGTGGTGAGAGTGGGCACATTTGTCTTATTCCTGTTTTCCGAAGGAAAGCTTTCAGCTTTTCACTGTTAAGTATGATGTTAGCTGTGGGTTTATCATATATGGCCATTGAGGTATGTTCCTTCTACACTCAACTTAAGAGCTTTTATCATGATAGGATATTGACTTTTGTCAAACACTTTTTCTGTATCTATTGAGAGGATCATGATTTTTATCCTTTGTTCTATTAACGTGGTATATCATGTTTATTGATTTGTGTATGTTGAATCATCCTTGAATCCCAGGGATAAAATCCACTTGATCACAGTGTATGATCTTTTTAATGTGCTGTTGAATTTGGTTTGCTAATATTTTGTTGAGAATTTTTGCATCTATATTCATCAGGAATATTCGCCTATAGTTTTCTGTTCTTGTAGTATCCTTATTCTGGCTTTAGTATCAGGGTAATGCTGGCCTCGTAAAATGAGTTTGGAAGTGTTCCTTCATCTTCAATCTTTTTGGAAGAGTTTGAGAAGGATTGGCATTAATTCTTCTTTAAATGTTTGGTAGAATTCACCATTGAAGCCATTTGGTCCTGGGCTTTTTCTTTGTTGGGAGGTTTTTTATTATTGCATCAACCTCCTTAGCCATTATTGGTCTGATCAGATTTTCTATTTCTTCCTGATTTAGTCTTGATAGGTTGTATGTTTCTAGGAATTTATCCATTTCTTCTAGGTTATCCAACTTCTTGGCATAATTGTTCATAGTAGCCTCTTAAGATCCTTTGCATTTCTGTGGTATCAATCATAATGTCTCCTTTTTAATTTCTAATTTTGTTATTTGAGTCCTCTCTCTTTTTTTCGGTTAGTCTAGTTAAAGTTTTGTCAGTTTTGCTATCTTTTCAAAAAACCAATTCAGTTTCATTGGGTTTTTTTCTATTATATTTCTAGTCTCTATTTCATTTATTTCTGATCTAATCTTTATTATTTCCTTCCTTCTGCTAACTTTAGATTTAGTTTGTTCTTCTTTTCTAATGCCTTGAGGTGTAAAGTTTGTTTGTTTATTTGAGATCTTCCTTTTTTCTTAATGTAGTCATTTATCACTATAAACTTCCTTCTTAGAACTACCTTTGCTGCTTCTCATATGTTTTGGTATGTTGTGTTTTCATTTTCATTTGTCTCAAGATACTTTCTGATTTCCCTTTTGATTTCTTCTTTGACCCACTGGTTGTTTAGGAGTGTGTTATTTAATTTCCATGTATATTGTGAATTTTTCAATTTCCTCCTGTTATTGATCTCTAATTTTATAACATTGTGGTTGGAAAAGATACTAGATATGATTTCAATCTTCTTAAATTTGTTAAGGCTTGACGTGTGGCCCACCATATGATCTATCCTGGAGAATATTCTATGTGCACTTAAGAAGAATGTGTATTCTGTTGCTGTTGGATGGGATGTTCTGTATACATCTCTTAGGTTCACTTGGTCTATGGTGGTATTCGGGTCTGCTGTTTCCTTATTAATTTTCTGTCTGGATGATCTATTCAGTGTTGAAAGTGGGGTATTGAAATCCTCTACTGTTATTGTATTGCTGTCTATTTCTCCCTTCAGTTCCATTAATATTTACTTTAAATATTTAGGTGCTCCAATGTTGGGTTCATATATATTTACAATTGTTATATCCTCTTGATGAATTGACCCCTTTATCACTACAGACTGACAATTTTATCTCTTGTGATCAATTTTGACTGAAAGCCTATTTTATCTGATATATATATAGCCATTCCTGCTCTCTTTTGGTTGCCATTTGCATGGAAGATCTTTGTCCATCCCTTCACTTTCTACCTATGTGTGTCCTTAAAGCTAAAGTGAGTCTCTTGTATGCAATATATTGTTGGATCTTGCTTTTTAAAATCCATTTAGCCACTTTATGTCTTTTGATTAGAGAATTTAGTCTATTTATATTTTAAAAAATTATTGGTAGGTAAGGACTTATTATTGCCATTTTGTTCATTGTTTTCTGACAATTTTTTTAGTTCCTTTTTTTCCAAACTTACTATCTTCCTTTATGATTTATTTTTTGTAGTGGCATGCTTTAATTCCTTTCTCTTTATCTTTTGTGTAACTACTAAAGGTTTTTTCTTTGTGGTTACCATGAGGCTTATGTAAAACATTATAGATATAACAGTCTATTTTAAGCTCATAACTTACTTTCAACCTCATAAAAAAAACCCTCTATACTTTTACTTCTCCCCCACCCCAACATTTTATGCTATTGATGTCACACTTTGCATCTTTTTAAATTATGTATTCATTACCAAATTATCATAGCTATAGTTATTTTTAATATAATTGCTTTTTAACTTTCATACTAGAGATAAAAGTCATTTGCATACTGTTATCACATTATTAGGGTATTCTGAATTTAATTATATATTTATCTTTACCAGTGAGTTTTATATGTTTTCATGTTGTTACTTAGTGTCCTTTCATTTCAACTTGAAGAACTCCCTTTAGCATTTCTTGTAACGCAGGTTGAGTGGTGATGAACTCCCTTACCTTTTATTTGTCTGGAAATGTCTTTATCTCTCCTCCACTTCTGAAGGACAGTTTAGCCTTCAAGGCATAAAGGTATAATATTCTTGGTTGGTAGTTTTTTTCTTTCATTACTTTGAGTATATTATCCCACTCTCTTCTGGCCTGCAAGGTTTCTGCAGAGAAATCCACTGATGCCTTATGGAGTTTTCCTTGTATGTGACAAGTCATTTTCCTCTTGCAGCTTTCAAAATTCTCTCCCTGCTTTGATTTTTAACATTTGATTATAATCTCAGAGTAATCTTTGGGATGATTTTGCCTGGGGTCCTTTGAGTTTCCTGTAACTGGATGTCCATATCTCTCCCAAGATTTGGGAAATTTTCAGCTATTATTTCTTTCTATAATCTTTCTGCCCTTTTCTCTCACTTCTCCTTCTGGGACTCCCGTGATGCGAATGTTCATTTGCTTGATAGTGTCCATATTTCACATAGGCTTTCTTCACTTTTTCTCATTCCTTTTTCTTTTTGTTCCTCTAACTGGTTAATTTCAAGTGATCTGTTTTCAAGTCCACTGTTTCTTTCTTCTGCATGATCAAGTTTGTTGTTGAAGCTCTCTATTGAATTTTTCAGTTCTGTCCTGGTATTCTTCAGCTCCAGGATTTCTGATAGTTTCTTTTTTACAGTTTATATTTCTTATTAAACTCATTTTGTTCATGCATTGTTTTCCTGATTTTGTTTAGCTGTCTATCTGTGTTCTCTTGCATTTCATTCAGTTTCTTTAAGATGATTATTTTGAATTCTTTGTGGAGGCAAATTGTAGATTTCCATCTCTTTGGGCCTGGGTTACCGGAGCTTTATTAGTTTTCTTTGGTGGTGTTATATTTACCTGATTCTTCATGATCCATATAGCCTTGCATAGGTGTCTGTGCATTTGAAGGAACAAACACCTTTTCCAGTCTTTACAAACTGGTTTTAGCAGGTAAAGACCTTCTCCTGTCTGTTCCTCGGGTTGATGGGATTACCTCCAGAATCACAGTTGTGCTGGGTTGGAGCTGGTTACAAGGCTGTTGCTGGGTATACAGTGAGGTCCATGGTTGGAAGGCTTATTACGAGGGTTTCAGGTGGGTGTGGTTCGTGCCTGATCCCTGGGTGGATAGGACTGCCTCCAGTATCTTGTTCAGTAAGGTGGTTCTGGGCCAAATGTCCACTTCAGGGTCCACAGTTGGGTCCTCAGACAGTGGGCCTATTACCAGGTGTGTGGCAGGTGTGGCTCCTACCAGGTCCCCAGAAAAACTGCTGCCTGGCCACTGGATGGGTCCCTGGGTGGGCAGGACTGCCCCTGGGCTGTGGCTGAGAGGTACTAGAACCAAGCCCCAGGGTTGTTTCAGGTTCCACAGTGAAGACTGAGGTCTGCAGACCTGCCTCTGGAGACATGGATAGGCATATCTCCCACCAGGTCCCTGAGCAGGCTGGACCAGTCCCTGACTGTGATTAGAGGAGCTGAAGGCAACTGTAGGGCATTTTCAGGATCTCCTAAGGTGCAGATGTGAGTGTCTCCTGCATGGTCCTTGTGCCAGCTGGACTGCTCATGGACTATGGCTAGGAGGGTCTGGAACCAAGTATAGGGCCCTTTCAGAATCTCCAGAGGCACAGACAAGAGTGTCTGCTGCCTGGTCTCTGTGCCAGCAGAATTGCTGGCAGACTGAAGCTGTGAGGGGGCTGAAGTACAGGATCTCCCAGGGCACAGATGCGAGTGTCTCCCACTGGGACCCTGGACCCTCAGGACTACTGGCAGACCGGCAGACTGCGGCTGTGAGGAAGCTGGAGCCATATTTGGGCCCTTTCAGGGTCTCCAGGGTTGCAGATGAGAGTTTCTCCTGCCTGATCCCTGTGCCAACAAGCCTGCACATGGACTGTGGTTGGTAAGGGGCTAATGCCTTGTATAAGGCCCTTCCAGGATCTTAAGGGGCACAGACAGGAGTATCTTCTGCTGGGCCAAGTCTCTGTACTTTTAAACCAAGTTTCTCGGTCATATCACAAAGAAAAAGGTATCTGCCTCTCATTTCACAGAATTCTTATAACCTTTTATATTTACATATTTGACTTTATTTTAATATGACAAGATTTATATGTATATTTAAATATAACAAGGTTTATATTATAACAGGATCTCAGTATCCAGGCAAACACAGGTAAAACACTGTACTTTTACTACAAAATTTAAATATTTATCTCTATGAGGGCAGAACACTTTAAAATGGGTTTTAAATGGGTTTTCTTGGGTTCAGACTATGAAGCAGTCACTTGAACTAAATAAAATTGATTTTTATTATTCAAAAAGTAATCAAAAGTCTTAAAATAACAAAGGCAATCCTTAAATACTTATTGAGTATCTGCTCAGTTAAGGTACTGGGGTAGGCACACACACACAAAAATCGTTACCCTAAAAACCTTAGAAAATGCATGTGCATTGTATATACTGCAGGATGACATCATCCAATGGCTAATAGAGGGTCTTCTACACCCATATACTGCATTATACCTCCCAAAGAATTCATCATCATGTAGATTTAACCCCTTCTTCTTGTCTTTTACTTCTTTTTCCGGTATCACCAGTTATTTCTATGTCCATAAAATATCTAAAGAGAAAAATATCCAAAATCTTATTCTTGGGTTGTAATTGGGTCAATTACCTCTATTTAAAACCAAACTGGAGGGGAGGGTTTAAAAATACATAAAATAATTACTTCTATTTCAAACTAAACATGCTTCAAAATTTAGTTATCTGAACAAAGCAAGTTTAACTCAGTGAATGGATTAGTCTGGTAAGTTATTCAAGGTCTTTTATTCCCTAGGGCAAGATTAAATAGAGATCTGAACTGCTTAGAAGTTTCACTTTGGTCATTCACTCTTTGTAACTTGGCTATAAAATGAAAGGGCTTCAAATTTTGCCTCAATGCTTTGTGTCACCTTAATAAACATTGCCTAGAGAATAAAGATAAAATACAACAATATATTCATTCAGCTGCAAAATTTCACAAGGTGAGCTCTGACGGCCAGCAGAACAAAATGTTCTGAGCAAAAGACATGGAGATTCTACATGAACATAGATAGTAGCCAGAGCATCATTTCCCAAAACATGGTCCAGGTAATATTGGTCTGTGAAGTACTTGTAAGAAAAGGTCTGGAGGTGGGACACACCTGGGAAACACTGCTTACACACTCCCTCTATGGGACACTCACAGCACACTTTAGCTCCTTGGAGTCTTCAGAAAGAAACCTGTTAATTTTGTTTAATTTAGACTTTTCCAAACATTTTCCTGCACTAACAGAACTGATGCTCCTTGAGATACACTTGGGTTTTTGTGTGTGTGTGTGTGTGTGTGTGAGGAAGACCAGCCCTGAGCTAACATCCGTTGCCAATCCTCCTCTTTTTTGCTGAGGAAGACTGGCCCTGGGCTAACATCCGTGCCCATCTTCCTCCACTTTATATGGGACGCAGCCACGTCATGGCTGACAGGCAGTGTGTCGGCCGGCACCCAGGACCCGAACCCGCGAACCTCGGGCTGCCAAAGCACAAACTAAACCGCTGCACCACTGGGCTGACCCCTTGAGATACACTTTGGAGAACACTGTTCTAGAAATCTCTAAGTATTCTTTACATACAAAGAAAGTGTGGGGGCCGGCCTGATGGTGGAGCAGTTGGGTTCCCACACTCTGCTTTGGCAGACGGGGGTTTGCAGATTCAGATCCCGGGCATGGACCAACGCACCTCTTGTCAAGCCATGCTGTGGCAGCATCTCATACACCGTAGAGGAAGATGGGCATGGATGTTAGCCCAGGGCCAATCTTCCTCAGCAAAAAGAAGAGGATTGGTAATGGATGTTAGCTCAGGGCTAGTCTTCCTCACACACACAAAAAACAGATTGTGGATTCCAGATCTCATGTAGTCAAAAAGCAAGGTGCCTTTCCTACCCTGCTTCCTGGCCCTTTGATTTCACCAGCCCCTGTTCCTGCGTGCCCAGGCTGAGCCAACCTCAAGCTACCAGTATTAAAAGAAGAAAAGACTGCAAGTCATGCTTAGTTTCCCATTGTATTGACCTTTTAATTTTAACTCTGAATCTCTCATTCTGCTTTTGATATGCTTTTGTCCCTTTCAATATTCTCAGTTTCAGACTAGGACCCTACATCTAGCATTCTAGATTCTGGCTATCCAAATCCATGCCTAGCTTCTGACGCTGGAATCTTTTATGCTCAGTGTCTAGGTTTGCCCTTTGATCCTGTGGAGAGGCCTGCCAATTTAGGTCTCTACTTTGGGCTCATCCTTCTGCCTATGACAAAATCAATAAAGGCAAACCCCAAACTGTGACAAGGAGGATGTGCTCCATAGACACAGAGAAATCCAACGATGTTTCTTATAACTTCGATTCATCCATCAGTTAATGAAGAAATACTTGAAGAGCTCCTTCTCTCATCAAGACACTGTGCTAAGAGCTGTGGGGAATTCAGCAGAAAGCATACCGGCAGGGCACTTCACTTTGAATTACGTTTTAGGGATGAGTGGGAGCAGAAAGCAAGGGAGAAATTTGTGGTTCAATAACTGTGAGGCCCCACCATCCCATGGCTGTATATTACAAGGATTTAAGAACACTTCGCCCTGTATACTTTTTCTTGGTCCCTACAGCTACCCCTTACTTATTTAATACTATCCTTACATAGTATCTTTGGGTGATCAGGACAAGAAGCTGTTAAGAAGAAAAACAGGCACTTGAAAGCAGTATACCCATTCTCAAGGACCTTTGGATAGTCTCCACAGTAGAAATCCAGGAGACACGGTATATAAAATGGCAAGTGTAGGACCGATTGCCTTGTTTACAATAAAAACCTACAAATTCAGGATTAAGAGAAACAAAAGTGCATTGTTTACACCTACTCTCAGCCCACCCTACCATCTTTTTCTTTAACCAAAGGTATTTGTATTTGTTAAGAAATATAGGACTAGATCAAGGCAGGTTGCTGACACCATCATCCATGGCATGTATCATTGAAGATCTACTGTGCATATGGGCACACTGGCATGTGTTGACTCATTTTAGGGAGATTGTTTCCTGGTGACTCGAAGAGTAGACTACTGGAAGCTTCTTTGGAGTATTCAGACATAAGTTTTTAGCTTCACTTCCTAAGGACTCAATAGGGCCCAAAGGGAAGTGAGCAGTAATTTTCCTTTGGCCATGACATCTGATAAAGTGGAGTCCCTGCATATTTATAATCCATTATTTTATGCAGACATAGCCTTGCCCAAAGATGCCCTTCAAAGTTGATGGTATAAAAGGAAAGAGTAACACTGTGTCAATATTATGAACAAAAATTATGAGTATGTAACATTATCATGGAAACATGTCATGTCATTTAATATACTTCGAAAAGATGCAAAGAAGATTGTAACTCCTTAAAAGCAGGAACTATGTGACACAATTTTGCATCCTACATATTATCTCACTCAAATCCTTCTGCACAGCAGGCATGTGATAAACACAGACTGAATATGTGAATGAGTCAGGGACGGAGTGAGAGAGTGCATGAATAACCCAATTAGTGAAGAAATAAAGGCTTTATATGAATCAGCTGGTAGACGGTTGCATGCTGCACATTAAATAAGTGGCTATGAAATAGTTAAAGAGAGAAGAAGTCCAGAGAGGCTGAAAGTAATACTGGGAACATTTTATTTTGTTTTGTTTTTAGTAACAGGGGAAACTTTTGAGGTAGCACTCAATCTGGACCTTATCTCACAAAAATCAAGATACTCAATAAACCCCTCCTCTTACCAAAGCAAAAAAAAAAAAAAAAAAGCCATTTCCTGGTATTAGCAGGCAAATGGAGCAGCCAATATTACAGAAAATATACTAGAGGAAAAAAATTATTTTATACTTCTGGTGGAGATAGAAAGTCAAATGCTCTCATTAGCCTCTGCTCCCTCTCAAAATTCCAAGAAAATATCACTGAAGGAATTTTTTAAAAACAAAAGGAGTAACAGAGGTAATAATGGCAAGAGAATTTTGGAAACCAGGAAAAAATGGGCAAGAGGTAACTGACTTAGCAGATCTGAGAAAGCTAAATCCTAAACTGGCAGTGGGGAAACTGAAAGCTAACCCAATTTATATGTGGAGCCCCCTCAAATGCCCCAGAATTGATAACATCTTGTTCCCCTGGAAGTGGGGTGAAATGGGCCTAAAAATAGAATAATTGCCTGAAAGCCAATTAAGAAACAGCTAGAACCCCAGATTCCTTCTGTTGGAAGTCTGCCTCCCTCTGGAGAGAGTAAAATGGAGGGTCTCTGAACTAGAGGATACCAAACACAGTTGAAGGCAGGGGCACCTTACCCTAAACTGGGGAAATAGGTAAACGTATACCTACTGAATGTTTAGATCTCATCTCTTCTACTCAGCAATCAGAATGCTATCAGCACAATCTTAACCCTGCAGTCCGGAGGTTGGATCTGATCAGATCTAAAGGAAAAACCTAAAGATATTATTGGGGGAGGATATTCCATCAGTAAACAGCCAACATCATCCTATAGTAGCATTTCTCAACCCTGACATTACTGACATTTTGGGCCAGATAATTCTGTGTTGTGAGGAGCTGTCCTGTGCATCGTACGATGTTTAGCAGCATATGTGGCCTCTACCAACTAGATGCCAGCAGTGCTCCCACCTCTCCAGTCATGACAATCAGAAATGTCTTTGGATATTGCCAAATGTTCCCTGGGGGCAAAAATCACTCCTGAGTGAGAACCACTGCCTTATAGTGAGGGTCACAGTTGACGTGGCCCTCCTACATATTCAGAGCTTCAAATCCAGTTTCTTACATATTAACTGATATTAATTGAAGGTAGGTATGGGTGAATATAGATACACTTGTAATTTATGCTTGAATTAATTAACGATTTAGGAAGCATAATGTGGTTTAGTTCTTCTCAACTAAAATTATTTTATTCTTTGTAAGATCTAAAGTTAAAAGTATCCTCAAAGATTTAAAAACTAAAAAACAAAAAACTATTAACATTATCTACCTATGGCAAATAAATTGGAGTTTACTATATAAAATTCTAAATAGTTTGCTCTTTCTCACTCACTCACTCTTTCTCACTCACATTTATTATCTTAATAATAAAAAATAATAATAATAGGGGCTGGTCCCATGGTGTAGTGGTTAAGTTCAGCATGCTCCAGTTCAGCAACCCAGGTTCGCGGGTTTGGATGCCAGGCGCAGACCTACACCACTTGTCAGCCCTGCTGTGGCAGCATCCCACACACAAAACAGAGGAAGACTGGCACAGATGTTAGTTCAGGGCTAATCTTCCTCAAGCAAAAAAAAGAGGAAGGTTGGCAACAGATGTTAGCTCAGAGCGAATCTTTCTCAGCAAAAAAAAATAATAATAATAATCTTTTAAAAATCTCATCAAACATGATCAAGAGAGGTGAGTAAGCTAGGTGGAACCCCTGAGGATACCTCTGAGGTTCTGGACTTTAAGAGATAAGTATCTGACATCAGTTTGAACACATGGGATCTTATTACCTTTCACACAGTTTACTAACTTTAACATCAGTTTCAAATTAGAGGAGGAAGACAACGTTTGCTATGATGCCAGATCAATGTGTGAAGCATTTTGCACATAAGAAAAACCCTTTTATGAGAACCACACAAATTTCAGAGTAGAAAGGAATCTCAGGAGCCATCTGTCAACCTCCCATCCCAGGAAGGAATGGCCACTTCAAGACTCCTGGAATATGTTCAAGGATAAAGGACTGCTATTTTTTGAAGAAAGTGGTTCAGTCATGATCACCTAGAAAGCTATCCAGATCTGCATTTATAACTTTTACCCATTGATCTAGCCTTTAAAGAAAAAAAAAAAAGAAACGTTTTTCTCTCTAATTCATCAGTTTTGGTTCAAGAATTCTGGGCTCCCTCCTCAACCAGGTAGTTTTGTAGCCACAAAAATATTCCTAAGCCTCAGCAACACCAGGAAGTGCAGAAGCAGAATTAGCTTCCTGAGACATCTGACGGAGCACCCATGCCACCAAAAACCTTCCCATCGGCACCTAACTCTTTCCAAACACACCCAAAGTCATCTAGGTAGTTAGCATTTTCAAAAGGGAAGAGAATCTTTGCACAAGATTGGTTATATGAACTAATCTTGATTGGTTGTATCAATCAATCATCCCACACCTGCAGCCTTGCACCAGCAGCATCCTCTCAATGGACATGAGCTTCCACCCTTCACAGATATCCACCCACCATCCATGATCCTCATTCCTACTCCAAGGCCATGAGAGTAAAGGCACAAAGATCATCTTCCCGCCCTACATACACCTACTTGAAGATACTTTTAAACTACACCATAGTGTAATTAATAGCCCTGATTACAAAAAGAGGCTAAAATTGAGTCACAACCAGTTTACTTGTATTCTTAGGGGAAACTGCAGCAGAGGCCCGAGTTCTCACTCTGTAGAGAGACCCTTCATCCAGCCAAGTGAAAACAAAATGAGCTCCTAACAGTTAAAACCATCCCCAAAAACCATCCTGTCTGTTACTCTGAATACTGAAAACTTTTTAGTATAAATATTGTTGCTAATTTGAGACCTCTTCCTTTCTTGCAATCATTTTTAAGTCTCTAGCCCAATTTAAGTCAATCATTTCAAAGTTTAATTTGCAAATGACACAATGACTATTTTTACAAGATAATGCAACATTTGAAGACTCATTAAAATTTTTACTGTACCCTTCAATAGATTTTTGTTCTTTTCCCCTCCTTCCCGGTTCATTTCCACTTGAATAATCCTGGCTCCCAGCCAGCTAGAGTCTTGGAGAAGATCCTGCTCCCCTCCCACTCCCCGCCCCTAGCGCTGGTGTGCCAAACACTAAATTTTACTCATGCTGTGGCAGCTCCTCTCTTCACAGAAGCTTCTCCACTTCCTCTGTGTTACAGTTTAGGGGACTTACAAGACCAGTGATTTGTACAGGTAATAGAGGACCTTGACACTGCCCAGAAGGAGCCTACTCTTCTGGCATTTTTTTTGCACATCATCAAGCAGTAAGTATCATCTGCAATCCAGCAAAGAACTCTTTGCAGGACCGTGGGGTGTTTCTGGTGCCTTAGCTCCTAACAGACTAAAACCAAATATTTTACTCAGATTCATCCTACCTATCACTATGGAAGCCTAATTCCCTCCAGGTTGGTATCTCCCAACCCAGAATCCTAGGGAATTTTGTTTGGTTGGGTTTTGTCTGTTTGTGGAAGCTGGCAACAAGAGTAAGTTCTATGCCATTGCCCTGAGGTTACCTGGTACCATTTGTTAGAGAGCCTTTAAGTCCAAAACTATGGGTTTCCTGCAAACCATGAGGAACTGAAATGGGAGTGAGAAAGAGATTGCAAAGTAGAACAAAGGAAGAAGTAGAGAAGCTGAGAGAATCTCAAACCATCTCACCGACATGCAGTGATTATACAATTTTCATTGCTTTGCAAAGGTGCCCACACCTCTGTGCAGGTCAGCCTCCCCAGGTGCCTCTTTAGGCCTGGCCAGGTGGGCTCAGCCTCTGCCCTCACCCCCATTGCTCTGTGGGGGCTGAAGCTCCTCTCTGTGCCTGTGTTGGGATCTCCTTAGACACAGTTGAGCTGGTGAACTGATGCTGCCCAGGCCTGAAAACAGTGGGGACTGGACGGTCTGTCTAATTCTCTGAACATAAA
Organism: Tapirus indicus; assembly: GCA_031878705.1. Lineage (NCBI taxonomy): Eukaryota > Metazoa > Chordata > Mammalia > Perissodactyla > Tapiridae > Tapirus > Tapirus indicus. The sequence goes on from CM062918.1 coordinate 16,042,882, forward strand.
CTTGGCAGGAGGTTCTTTGAGTTACCAAGCAACTGAACATCTGACATGAAGCCTTTAACAATCTTTTCCATAGATTACTGAAAGTTCCCATAGCAAATTCACGTCTGTTCCAGGGAAGAAAGAAGAAGGAAACAGAGGTAGCCAAGAAGGGGGTGGGGAGAAGAAAGCCGGGAGAGCGAAAGGAACCAGCATGTCCTCACAATTTGTGGAAGCGGGAAGAAGAGGGAAGATAAACGGGAGGCACTTGGGCGAGGGGTGGAGACTCCCAGAGGAGAAGAAAGTGCATATAGGATGGTACAAAATGATCCCAGAATGGCATTTCCCAAAAGTTCTAGGAAGCAGTCTCCCAACAAAAAGAGAAGAGATTCTAAGCTTTTCGTTTGTCATATAGAATTAAGGGTCCTTCGTCCATTTTGTTATAATCTCTCCACCCAACCACTCACAAGCACACAGCTGTCACAAAATCTGTAACAGGAGGCTAAGGTGTCTGACGATCTCATGCAGACAGACAAGGAGGAGAAAAACAATGAGAGAGAGTGAGTCAGCAAGGATGTAACGGTTCATGGCCTCTGGCTTGGAAAGCTCTAGATTCATAACTTAATATCCTGGGCAAGATGCCTTCCTGCTGCCCCTCTGGATCCCCTCTCTACCCTCTACCCTGTGCCCTCTGCTGCAGGCAATAAGGTAGTAAATTGTGGAGAAAATGAAAACAATAAAAAATCAACCCGGAGTCAATCTGCTTGTTATTAACACTATGGCTAAAATTCTAAAACTAAGAACTGCAGCAGTTTTAATAACATGTATGTAGGCCTCAAATTCTCCTCTCCCTCCCTCCCTCTCTCTCTCTCTTTCACTTTTTTTTTTTTTAAGTTTGTCTCTCTCTTTTTTTTTTTTTGAGGAAGATTGGCCCTGAGCTAACCTCTGTTGCCAATCTTCCTCTTTTTTCTTTTTTCTCCCCAAAGCCCCAGTACATAGTTGTATATCCTAGTTGTAGGTCCTTCTAGTTCTTCTATGTGGGACGCCGCCTCAGCATGGCTTGAGGAGCAGTGAGTAGGTCCATGCCCAGGATCCGAACCAGTGAACTTGCGAACCCCAGGCCGCCAAAGCAGAATGCGCAAACTTAACTGCTCCCACAGAGCCGGCCCCTCTCTTTCACTTTTAATAAACATTGTATTCTACATAGAAGTAGATTCAGAGAGCTTCCAGTTGTGCTGTCAACCCCAACACACAGAGGCCCAGAATAAACTCTTAAAGGTACAGAGTCACTGGAGCTTGCTACAAGCAGCTCTTGCCTCCAGCCCCCAGAGTCCTACACAGCCCTTGTTCAAACAGTAGGTTAAAAACAGTGGTTGTCAAGAGGAAGAACCAAAACTTGAGTTTCATCAATTCTGCCATTCTGTGTGGCTACTTGGAATTTTAAATTCATGATTAAAATTTAAAACACTAAAACAACATAAACTGCAAGGTGAAATATTTCTGTTTGACAAATGCAAACTTTAAATCACTTATGAAATATTTTACTGAATTTGAATAACTTTAACATTGTCATTTATTCTTTTTTAATAGTTAATTATATTTGTTATAAACTTAAGGATGAATCAAGAAAACAATGATTATGTTTTCTGACTGATTATTTACATGATTATTATTGAGAATAATTTTGACCTATATGGGCAGGGGTGGAGTGTTAAAAATGATCTCCTCTGGGTGTCAAAAATACTAGGTATACCATTGCTTCAATGGAGCATGTAAATGGTCTCCCCTGCCCCCTGGCTTCTGATTGGGTTCCTATCGGACCACGGGCAGAGATCAGGAAAGGAGAAGAATGAGATTGGGGCATTCATCTTTTCCCTTCCTTGCACACTTGCCTCAGTCTCCCAAAATCCTTTGACTTCCCCCCCCACAGCTTTACTGAGGTATGATTGACAAATAAACATTGTATATATTTAACTGTACAACACGATGTTTGGATATAGTATACATTGTGAAATGATTCCCCCAATCAAGCTAATTAACCTATCCATCACGTCACATATTTACCTTTTTTTGTAGTGAGAACACTTAAGATCAACTCTCTCAGCAAATTTCAAGTATATAATACATTATTATTAACTATAGTCACCATGCTGTAGATTAGATCTTGAGAATTTATTCATCTTGCATAACTGAAACTTTGTACCCTTTGACCAACACCTCCCCATTTCTCCCACCTCCCCACCCCTGGCAACCACTGTACTACTCTCTTTTTCTATGAGTTCAGGTTTTCTGGATACTCCGTATAAGTGAGATCATGCACTATTTGTCTTTCTGTGTCTGGCTTAGCAGAAATTTCACTTAGCATAATGTCCTCTAGGTTCATCCATGTTGTCACAAATGGCAGGATTTCCTTCATTTTTATGGCTGAAAAATATTCCATTGTGTATACACACACACACACACACACACAGTAGTTCCCCCTTATCCTCGGGGAATACGTTCTAAGACCCCCAGTGGATGCCTGAAACGGGGATAGTATCGAACCTTATATATGCTACATTTTTTTCCTATACGTGCATACCTATGATAAAGTTTAATTTATAAATTTGGCACAGTAAGAGATTAACAACAATAACTATAATAAAATATGACAATTATAACAATATACTGTAATAAAAGTTACCATAGATCTTAACAACCTCAGCCTATGATTTTTTTTCTTTCCTTATTAAGTTGAGAGCTTTCACCATTTCTTTGGTTTTTGGTTTTTGGGTTTTTTTGGTAAGGAAAATTGGCCCTGAGCTAACAACCACTACCAATCTTCCTCTTTTTGCTTGAGGAAGATTGGCCCTGAGCTAATATCGGTGCCAATCTTCCTCTATTTTGTATGTGGGACGCCACCACTGCATGGCTTGACAAGCAGTGTGTAGGTCAGTGCCCAGGATCCAAACCCTCAAACTCTGGCCACTGAAGTGGAGCACGTGAACTTAACCACTACACCACTGGGCCAGCCAGAGTTTTCACCTTTTCACTTAAGGGAAGCACTTTATGGCTTCCCTTTGGCACATTGGAATTGCCAGCATCAGCTCCTCTTGAACTTTGGGGCCATTATTAAGTAAAATAATGGTGACTTGAACACAAGCACTGCATTCCCAACGGTAGATCTGATAACTAAGTTGGCCACCAAGTGACTAATGGGCGGGTGGCATATACAGCGTGGATCTGCCAGACAAAGGGATGATTCAAGTCCCGGGTGGGATGGAGCTATTTCATCACACTACTCAAAACAGCAAGTAATTTAAAACCTATGAATTGTTTATTTCTGAAATTTTTCCATTTAATATTTTTGGACTGCAGTTGACCTCAGGTAACAGAAACCACAGAAAGCAAAACTGCAGATAAGAGGGGAACTACTGTACCACATATACATTTTTTTTTCCATTCATCCATAGATGGACATTTAGGTTGTTTCCATATCTTGACTATTGTGAATAATGCTGCAATGATTATGGGGGTGCAGATATCTCTACAAGACAGTGATGTCATTTCCTTTAGATATATACCCAGAAGGCAGATCGCTGGATCATATGGTAGTTCTATTTTTAGTTTCTTTGAGGAACCTCCATATTGTTTTCCATGATGGCTTTACCAGTTTACATTCTCACCATCCTTTGACTTTGACCAGAGGTCAAAACTCCTATCAGAGACCCTCTCCACATAGCCGGTTCCCCATATTCTCTCATTCATTCTCATTCTCTCTCTCCGTCTTTCTGGATTATGTTTATTGCTCATTCCTCTTGCCAGTTCAGACCCACGGGTAGACAGGTACTGCCCTCACCCCTGAGTACCTGAAGGATACTACACTATCCCTTGTTGTTTCCCTATATTCTGCCTACACTTTTATAAATTAAGTTTTATTTAAACTCTCTAAAAATGACCCAATTTGTATGTATCAACTATTTCCTGCTGAGACCCTGACTAATATATATTCTTACTCCTTATAATCCCTATTTCCATCACAACTCTTCATTATCCCAGACCTCAAATGGAAAATTTTCTCCTCTTTAGATATGCACATTCTAATTTCACAGGCTCGTAGGATCCTGGAAATGGAGTAGCTGATATTAGTTGTTTAATTACAGTTTCAGTGTTCAGGAAAGAGTGGGAGAAACATCACAAGATGTGCACTTAGCTGAGGCGTCTCTGCAGCACAGCCTCTATATTTCACTCCCTTCTCAAATGTTTGCCAATTACCCCATAAAAATAACATTGGACAAATTGCCTCATTTGGCACAACTTCTCCCTCCACGAAAATCACTTCATTATTTTTCTGCTTTTCCCCAAAAATGAGTACTAAGAACTCACGAGTCATACCACCTCTGCAAATTAAACGTAGACATTCTGGGATTAATCAAAATCTGTCATCATTTTAAAAGGGCTAATCTTAATGCTAATGGAAAGAATTAATTCCAGGCAGTACTGACATCAATCTGTCCAAATCCTCCTGCATTTCATTTTATCCTTTGCCAAGTTGACAACAGCTAAGTTGATGACTAAAAGACTACTAAAAGTTTTTATTAGAATGAAGAATATTTTTGTTAATACTTTTCAAAAAAATATTTTATGGGAAAAAAGGCACATTCATTGAAATTCAGATCTTGATTCTCTGACCTTGTAATGTTTAAAATGACTTAAATACTCTCATAGTGTGAGAACTTGACCTCAGACTGCCAAGCAAACTCAAGCAAGAAAACAGAATTATACTTGGTAAACAGTAAAACTACACGATTTCTGCAAAGCAATTCATCAATCTGATCTGACCCTAACGTGATTACCCAGGAGAGAATTTGGTGGTGGAAAGGGCCACTGAAGATACAATTAACTTGGCTAATCTATATTGACGAAAGTGAGAGGCAGAGTTGAACAACAACAATAGTAACAATAATAGCTACTGTTTACATCACGTTTACTCTGAGGGCAAGGCACTGTTTTAAATGCTTTACATGTATTTACTCATTTAATCCTCAGAGCAACCCCAGGAAATAGATCACTGTTACTAATGCCATTTTACAGGTGAAGAAACTGAGATACAGAGAGTTTTAGTAATTTGTCCAAGGTCACACAGACAGTAAGTGACAGAAATGGGACTCAAGTGCAGGCCATCTGTCTCAGAGCCTATACCACGGGAAACTGGGAACACAGTCCTTTTAATGGTGTGCAATTTAAAAAAATACAATCAGTTTATCACAGCATATGAATTCCATTTAATCTCTGCTTCTCTTTCAGGAACAACAACTGAGAATGGGAACTGAGACATCCCAAGAGAATTCTTACTGCCATAACATTTGTGAGGTCATGGACATGGCATTAGGATCCAGTTTTGCCAGGAAGAAAAGAAAATGAATAAATGAGTCAGTAATTCTCATCACGTAGGAGGGAATCAAGAACGTCTTTGTGAATCTGTTGACAGTTACGGTTCCTCTCCCCAGAAAATGTTTACTTTGTATTCAATTTCAGGAAGTTTGCAAAAACCCTGAAGCCCATCCATAGGCCCTATGTGAGAAAACTCTATTCTGAAATGATTTCTCAGTCTACAGAGCTGGATATTTCAAAAGAAAAAAAAAATCAACCAATGAACTAATATTTACTGAGTGACTACTACATGCAAAGCACTCCACTGAATCCTGTGTTAAGAGTATAAGAAAACGTATTATTATATAGTCGCTGTCTTCAAAGAGCTGCATAGTCAAGTTTGCAAAATGAGACAGGATGAGTAGAGTCATTAACTTCTCCAAGTACTCAGAAGAAAGAAATATTACATCTAGCTTGGGTTGTCAAGCTTCAAAAGAAGACTTAAAATACGACTTGGTCTAAAGAAATGGTTAGGATTGGAGAGGAAGTGAGAAATAGCATTTGGTATCAGGAAATAATAGAATTCTTCATTTTAACACTTGCCTGAATTGGTGGGCTTAAAATTTTAATTTTATGAGAAATATTATATATTGGCTACAATTATCAAAAACCTTATTTTCCTACCAGACAGTGTGCTTCAGGCCACACCAGTACCAATTTCTCACCTCAGCCCAGCTATCTGCTGGGAGGACAGCACACGACTGGAAGCCCTTGACCTTCCCTCTCAGAAGCCAGCTAGAATGTGCGTTGCACTGTTAACCACGATAAGGATACCTGTCAATAGAAATTGGCTCGAGGCTCTTAACTCATTTCCCCATGGTCAGAGGAGCCAACAGATAGAAATTTATTTTGGTTCTGAGTGGCTTTGTATCTCATTAGCAATCCCATGAGCCCCCACTCTTTTCATTCCACTGTCAACAGTCCTTGATGTTCTGAATAAAGATGCTGTCCAAACTAGGATTAAAAAGAAGGGGAAAAAAAATCATTGTTCCTTTTCTCAGACTCCATGTGGAGGTGCTGAGCTGGCTCAACTCCCTAGAGAGCTCCCTTTTTATTTTCTTTGCAATCCTGGTCACGATTCAGGATTCAGGCATTTGCATCACGCAGCCTTGATTCTTGCTGCAATTCTTTCCAGCAAAAATTCAACACAGAAGGACAGGGTATATTTGAAATTCTGGTAAAATCAATGTTGACTTGATTGGGGAATTCTAGAAATTGGAATTAAAGTCTGAAAGGAGACAGATTAAGTTACTAATTAGCTAGGGTTGCCAGAAAATAACAATATATAGAAATAGAATACAAGGAAGAAGACATCCAGTAAAACTGTCGTCATGCACTCAAGCAGAAATGGATCCTTCTGTCCCACATGTGCATATGAGACGCAAGTCTGGAGCAGTTGCCTCCTTTCAAGGGATTCACAGTTTTGACAGTGTTATAGCATATCCCCAGAGGACTGGGTGAGATTGAGGGTGTGGGCTGGCAAAAAGTGGAGAAGAAAGTGTCACAGAAAATTCATAGTTCAAGAAAAAAGAAATGAAAGCATAATTTTAAATGAACGCAAACACTTTGGCACTCTATAGCTGGGTGTGGCAGAGAATAAGGCTTAACATACCAATATGAAAGTTGCCTCATTTGGAATATTTGGGGCTGTAAATAACCAGAAAACTCTGACTCAAACTGTATTTAAAAATTTTTTTAAATTTTTCCATTGATACAATATCTCACATAATGAAATAAGAGAGGTAGGGCGGTACCTAGCCAAGGAGGAGCTCTCAGGATTCTGCTCTGTTGCCCTGGGGTTCTCTTGGCTCTGGTCTCTACCGTAGACTGGCTTCATCCCCACGGGGAAGGCAAGATGCCTTTGGCAGTTGTAGGTGTCATGTCCTGACACAATGTCCAGAGGAGAAACAGGACCAGCTTTTCCTGTGTCCTTTTCTCAGGATTGAGGTAACCTTTCCTGGAAGCTCTCAGCAGACCCCTCCTCACATCTCTTCCAGCAGATTTAGATCACATGCCTCTTCCTAAACCAATCACCAGTGGGAAGAATAGGATTGCCATGACTGGTTGTCAAAGTATGATCCCGGGACCATCAGCAGTACCCGGGAACAAGGCAAACTACTGGGACCACCTTCAGACTTACTGAATCAGTCTCCAGAGCTGGGGCACAATAATCTGTGTTTTAACAAAAATTCCAGGTGATTCGGATGCACTTAAGTTTGTGAATCACTGGTTTAGACGAGAATGGAACAGGTGTTGAATTCTCAGCCACAGTGACCAGAACACTGGTCAAGGGATTAGCAGTTGAGGCCAACCACAACCATTAAGATGACCACAGAGTTATATTCAACTAGCATTTTTGAATGCTTGCTCCATTACAACATTTTTTTTATTTTTTCACTTTCACTATACGCTTTAACTTTCCACAGCAACTCTGTCAGGTGTTATTGTCTCCATTTTACAAATGAGGAAATGGAAGCTCAGAAAATTTAAGTTAACTTACCCAATCTTACATAGCAAAGTCAAGATTTGAATTTAGGTCTTCAGATTCTAAATCTAGTTTTCCTTCCATTGCGCCAGAGCTAAAGGATATAGGCTGCCCTGGCTCATAGCTCTATACTAGGGAGGCTCTGAATTCCTTGATATTCACATTTAAATGAAGACTGACCAGGAAATATCCTCAAGCCTACAGTCAATCAGGCCTCAAGAGATGACCCAGAAATACAACAGAGATTTTTTTTTTCTCTCAGGAATGGAAGGGAAACCCCCAAAGGCCCAAAACAAAGAGAAATCTGAAAATTGGGTACTCAGATTTCTGTTATTCTGGAGGTCACTGCCATTCTCAGTAACAAAGGGGCTTGTGTGTAAATGACACATGGGGTAGCCACAAGGTGGGGCAATAGAACTGAGATTCTTACGTTGAGCCAGGATCCTAGAAGGGCTATACTCTCTGAGAACTTGGTGGACTAGAAAAAAATCTACCCATAGAGGGAGGCAATAGGAACCTTCTCTATCTCAGGCTGAACCCTAAAGGAAAAAATCTGCCCTGATAATTTGTAACCACAGGCCTGTCCCCATGTGGGTTTTAAGGGCAGGTAAATCCCAAGTAGAGAAATTAAAATAAAAATTGGTTCCCAGATTGTCACTGCCCCTGAGGTCCTAACTGAAGAAAACAGGAAGCCTTTTTGTAAAGATGCATTCCCAACTCAGGCCACACAGGGTCTCACAGATAACAAGAGCTCACAACCCTAAATTACAAAAAAAACCCTAAATTACCTGGAGGAACATGTTGCCATGACCAAAAGTCAGCAGACATAATAATCTATTTAAAAATTTAAATTTTAAAATTTAAATTATTTTAAAATATGAGAAAGGAACAAAATACTAACAAACAAAGAACCAAGCAGATTTGAAAAAGGCGTACAATAGGGAAATTTCCAACTTCTATCATTCTCAACAAGAAATGCATGACCCCAATGAGAAATTAGCCTGGTCTGGAACAGAAGTTGTCAGAGAAGCTAGGGAAGCTCCAGGTTAATCTCATTGCTCCATAAAACATTTTGTAATTTGGGCATCTAATCAGGGAATCCCCAAAGTGCCCTGCTTTAAATGGTATCCAGTGCCCACCCCTACCATGACATGGAGAGATGTGTCCTTGTCTGTCCCCTGCTAACATGGTGAAAAACTGGACAACAGTTAAATGACTGGTGATGATATTTTTGAGAGTACGGAGGGAATGTCTGATGAAAAGCTTTGTGAAATCTCTTGTTCTGCAGAACCTCTTTATCATAGTTTAACCTTTCAGCTTTATATTTTACAGTATTTCACAACAAAGGCCAACATTTCAGAAAGTACTGTGGGGGATCAGAATTGGCCACCCCAAAATGTGTCTCTTTGGCTTGATTATTTTTAAGAACCAAAGACTCTGAAGGAAACTTTGACCTCCCCCCTAACTGCCTAAAAGAATTTAAGATAGAAGGCCTGTTCCAAGAAGGAGCTAATACCATAAGATAACTGTAGTGTAAGGTAAAATGTGTCTCTTGGGTCACGTTATCTCTGGAGGGCCCAGCAAACACTTTAACAAATACTTACATTGCCATCTCTATGTAAGTTGTGGGGCTTCCCTTTGAAGCCCCAAACCACTACCCCCAACATCCTCCTTTTTCTTTAGCTGAAGATGGTATTTAAGGTGGTGGCTTCTGCCATTCTGGCGAGTTACTCAGCTTCCCTGGGTTTCTCCCATGTATACATGTTATATACTTTGTTTGATTTTCTCCTGTTATTCTGTCTCATGTCAATTTAATTCTTAGACCAGCCAGAAGGATCTAGAAGGTAGAGGAATTGTCTTCCTCCCCTATAGTACCATACTAAACTCAAACCTCTGATTATCTGGGTGAGTCTTCTTATCAAACTTATTATAGCTTTTTGCTCACTCCCTAAATGAAGAGAGTTTCCTTGCAAATTTATTCCTAATAACTTGTAGAAATATAGAGGGAAAAATGCAAGATGCAGAGTACCATCAATTTACACCAAAAATTCAATTCCAGTGTTAGAGAAATGCCGCTGTGAAAACCTGCAGTTTAGTAATCATCATAAATTTACTTATTCACAGAGACTGCCCCACCCCTTCTGCTGGCAAGACCTAGAAGAAGTCTGAAACCATGGGAGAGGCCTGAGTACATCATGCGGATGGCTGAAAAGCACAGGAATTGCGTCAAATGATGCTCATCAAATGTTTCTGTCTTAATCCATTCCTGGCTAAGGGAAAGGCTGCTCCTTCAGGTTTCTCTCTGCATTCCCAGCATGTGTGAATCACTTGGCAAACCCTGACGCCAGAAGGTGCAAAGGGCAACTTAAAGCCAAGAAGCCCTCACCTCACCCTGCCTCAGGGCAGACAGACACCTAGTTTAAACAGAGGCTTGGAGGTAACAGGACTTCCTGCCAGGGAGAAGGCCTCACTCCTGCTGACTGTCTATTTCCCTCCCTCACAGGTCGGAGGGACCACCACTTGCTGCTTGGGAAGAAAGCACAGAAGCACTCCTGGTCTTTGTACAAACACCAATTACGTTCCTTACTTAAGAAAGAGTTATTTGTCTGAATGCAAGCTGCATAAGGGGCAGGAAGGTTCTCTTTCCTTAGAAAGTGATGGTTTGTCCTTTATCTGTAACTCAAAGGTCTCCTCTGTTATAAACTTAGAGCTGATGTGTCTACAGAGGGAGTAAATACCTGATGACAGAGGCAACATTGCCAAACTAGTAGAGCGGTATCAGAGGTTTATTTTGTGGTTACTCTGAAAAGTAGAACGTGATAAGTGATTAGTTTTCCTGTTCAGAAGCCTAAGGCTTCAAAGAGGAGACCTCGGTGCTGCCACTTCCCTAAAGGACAAGTTGCTGGAGTTTCCTAGCAACTAGATGAGCTCTTATTTACATACTCATCATCCTGGGTTAGTTTTAGCCTTCCTTGTATTGTACCTACCCTTATCTTAAAACAGCCAGCCACAAATGCTTGGCAGATAGCGCTTTCCTCCCAGTAAGTTCATCAAGTGTTATGGAGAGGCTACAGTGTGCGTAGAGCAGTGTGTTAAATTTTATGGGGAGCAAAGATATTCAAGTCAGAGGCCCTCTCCTCCTGAAGTATATGGTTCTTTGAAAAAGGCAATCATGTTTCGATAACTTGTCCCATTATGTGGGTTACCTGCCCCACCTGCTTTGAAGCGCTCTATGGGTCCTTCAGGAACAGCGAGGGCTCATTTCTGGGCTCCATGGCCCTGCCCACCACCCTTGGCTACCCTGGCAGAAAAGACAGAATACTTAGAAGCTGAAGGTACTGGTTCTCAAAGTGTGGTCCCTGGACCAGCAGCATCAGCACCATTGGCGAACTTGTTAGAAAGCAAATTCTCAGGCTCCACCCAGAGCTACGAAATCAGAAGCTCTGGGACTGAGACTCAGCAACTTGTGTTTCAACAAGTTTTTCAGGCGATTCTAACGTATGCTCAAGTTTGAGAAGCACTGGTCTAAGGGAACTATTTTTTTAAAACTCTTCTACCTGCCAAACTGTCTTGCATTGTTTCCACTTTCCACCTATTCAAAACTAGAGAAGTTTTGCTTCATTTTGTTTTTCTAACAAGTTATGACACTTTTGGCTGCAAGTCACAGCAGACACTTATCAAACTAGCTCAAACAATGAGAACATTTATTGGCTCACATAACTGGAAAACCAGCACAAGAGCAGTTCCATGGCTGACCTAATCCACCCACCCTGGCTTGGTTTCCCCAGAATTCTATTAGTTCTGCCCAGCTCTGAGGGTCAGCTCCCCGCTCAGGGTGTCGGTGAGACAGCTGCAGCAGTTCAGTCTCATGTCTGTACACAAAAGTGGAACAGAGAGGGCTCACTTCTGGAAACGCTCCCAAAAGAGTGAGGGAAAACTTTTCCAGAAGCATCCAGCACACCTTTCCTCTTTTCTCATGTCCAAATTGCAACTCAGAGACATTCCTGAATCAATTACTGGCAAGAAAGATGAGATTGTTCAATCAGGCCCATTCCTGCATCTGGAGGTGGAGTCAGCTCCTCCCACCCCAGGCACTTGCCCCATGCAGGGGAAGGGTGGATGCCCAAAGGAAATCAGGGTTCAGTCAGGGAGGACAAAGGAGGAATGACTGATAGGTAGACAACCCCAAAGTCAACTAGTTTCCAAGAACATGCTCTTAGGAAGGGAAGTGTTTATAGTTAAAGCTATAAACATCATGAGGCTGGCAAGTCAAGACCGCAAACCACCCCTTGGCATTGAACGGCAATTAGTCTGGAGAGAAATTTATCAAATTGTACAGGCAAACTCAGGAGTTCAGTGAAAAAGGAAAACTATTTCTATTTTGTTTCTCCTCTCATCATTCTCCCTCTTCTCTCACCCCTACCAATATAATTTTCTACTGAATAGCAGAGGTCTTTTGGCCATTTCCCCAGTGATGTGACTACACATATTTCACTCACAAATAATGTATCCTGGAGCTATTTCCATAGCTTACCAGACATTAATTAGAGCAACAACTCTAAGCCAAGCATAACATTAAGCAAAGGGGATACAATGATAAAAAAGGGTGCGTCCTCATCTCTAGAACCCACAGTGAAATGGACAGACACGTGAACAAATGAACACAATGCAGGGAGCGCTGGGTGATAAGGGACACATGCCCACACTATAAATGTACTGGAGACACCAAAGCAATGAACTCCGTCTGAGATATGCGGGATGGAGGTGATACTCCAGGAAGGTTTTGAAAGATAAATAGGAGGGAAAAAAAATAAGTTTCTGGACAATCTTTACAAATCAGCATAGACAATATAGCATTTCACCCGTATAACAAAGCAGCAGTCCTGTCCCAGGGCAGGATGCTCCACTCCAGTGTGAGGGCTCAAGGGCTGTATCCATCTGTTTTGAGATATGTTGAAAGTAACTTGCTACTAATAATAAAGTGCTAGAATATGCAAGTAATTCACCACTTAATAAATGAGAGCAGGTTCAAGGTTATCACTATAATCCTGCTACTATCTGCATTCTCGAGTGCTTTCAGAGGTAGAGGAGAAACGGAATGGAGTTATATTTCACCTGCTGGAGATAGAGCGTACCCCTGGTTCCCATGATTGTATATAGCGGGTATGGACGGGATCTGTTTTGAGTGTCTGGTGGGAAAAGGTGAGGAAAGCAGCTCTAGGTTAATGCTGTGACTACTTAATTCCTGAAGTCAACTCCTAACTTTCGGTAACCGAAGCCCCTAGAAAGGAAACCAGGTTATGCATTTTTGGCAAGAATACCACAGAAGGAATATTGTACCTTTCTCAGTGTATCACAGTAGGAGATACATGATGTCAATATGTCTAATGATTGATGATGTTAATTTTGATCATTTGGTTAATGGGCATCTGCTATGTTTCACCACTGCAATGTTACTCTTTTATCCTTTGAAATTAATAAGTATTTCATGGAGAGATACTATGCAAATACTTTTGTCCACTGATGAGTTTTGCCTATAATAAATATTATTGTAGTATCTAACAAATGGTAGTTTTTCTATTTCCATCATTTCTTCTACATTTATTAATTAGAATTCTATTGTAAGAAGAGATTTCCCTTCTCCCCATTCATTTATTAAATTTAACACTATCGATTCATGGGTATTTATTTTATTCTATGAATTATAATCCATTACTATCATTATTCATTTTCTTGATCAAATTGTATTCGATTTGGCTAGTGGTAACTCCTCCAGTTTGGCTCCTATATCCTCTTGACAAGTTCCAATCATTTCTTGAGCTCGTCCTTACTTTCTGGCATAATAAGATGCTCTAGGCTCATCTTGTATTTTCTCTGTCTCAGCTCTGGAATCAACCATTTCTCTGAGGAGCTTAGATTCCTTTTATTTGAGAAAGGTATTTAGAAACCCAAATCTGGGCTGGTAGTGCTCATGGCTACCGGGTTTTTACTGCTTCTAGGCCCTCTCAGTGAACAGAACTAGGAAATGTATGTGTGTATACTGAGCCACGCATACACAAACGTCTACATCTATTTCTATATATCTTGGTGTATATATTAAAAACCATGAGTTCATATTGATACCTCCAATTCTAATCCATCACAGGGGACATTCTCACCTTCCCTCTCTCCTTATTTGTACTTCCTTTCTCTGATGCTGAGAGACTTGGTTTTAACTATCTACAATGTATTTACTTATTTGTTCTAAAATACACATAAAATCATTTCAAAATTGCTAACCGGCACCCCTGTGAAAAAACAGGCTGTTAATGGAGAACATTATTTGCGTGCATTCTTTCAGTCTTTCACCTTACCATATACAGTCAAAACTGTTTCCAAAGTTGCTTAGGTTAATTCTCTCCTTCTCCATCCCATTCACTGTGGTTATGTTATTCATGTATAATAGTTAGTTCAATGGTTACTATTTGTATTCTAGTTTGAGTTTCCCCACAACCTAGTTGACTTTTTTTTTTTTTTGGTGAGGAAGATTGGCCCTGAGCTGACATCTGTCATTGAGCTAACATCTGTGCCAATCTTCAAGTATTTTATATGTGGGATGCCACCACAGCATGGCCAGATGAGCAGTGCATAGGTCTGCGCCAGGAATCCAAACCCACAAACCCTGGGCCACCAAAGCAGAGCACGCAAACTTCACCACTATGCCACCAGGCCAGCCCCCTGGAAGATTTTTTGGGTAGGTACAACATTAACACTAAAAATCTAAAAATCAGTGCTGTATGAAAAGGTATATTCAGAGAAGAGTCACTCCCCCTTCATTTCTTCTATTTCATTTCCATTCTCTCCCCCGCCACACACACACTTTTCTCCTTCCACCCTTTATATATAACCAATCTCACTTATTTCTGGTTTACCCATCCTGTATTTCTTTTTTCATGAATAAATAGTTTCTTTTTTTCCTGTCTTTCATACACGAAAGGTACTGTACTATAGATAGTCATTCACACTTTGCCTTTTTCACTTAACAATACATCAAGGAAACCATTCTATATCAGTTCACAGAGGTTATAATTTATTTTTAAGTCTTTTGTTTTGGGGATGAAATTTTCTTCAGAAGAATGGAGGAAAATGATATTACAGCTTGTTCAAATTCTAGAATATTTGAACTAATATTTCCTTGAGGAAAATGTTTCCTGAAACAACAACAGCACAGGTAAGCACACCTAAACCTGGCAGGATTCCTCCTTTTATTGCACGAAATAGTTCCTCACTCATCTACAGTAAAGCATCTCACCTAGAAAAATATTCCACATTGATTTTAAATGACGTTCTCTTTTCTGGTAGCTCTCTTTTGAGCTATATTTTAACTATCTGGTAAATTAATGAAGCATTAATGAATATTTATTGAGCACCTTCTTAATGCCAATAACTATGGACTAAGACACTCTGCAGCTGGGAAGATAAGTACAGTAAAAGAGAACTAAGGAAAAGACTATAAAGCAAGGCTATTAGCCAGGAAAGTGGTGTAAAAAGTTCCCTGGAAATTCGGGAGAGAGTCCTGTCCAATAGAATGGTTACAGACACCAGAAAATTTGTGTTTGTTACTGATATTTCTGAACCAATTGTTGTGATTTTTTTTTTACTGATGAAGTATTACAAGTCTGAGAAATAAGCTAAAAGGAGAAAATACTCATTTGTGGTGGAATGAAACATAAGAGATGATTCTAAATTCCAAACTCTACTGCAACTCAATGAACCCTGATTTCTGATCTTGTTAATATATAATTTAATAGTCACTGGAAAACAATGAAAAATAGCCACAAGAACCAACAAGCTGGCAAGAAAACAAAAACTAAAGAAACTAACAGGCTAGAAAGCAAAAGGAGGGATATAAATGACAAGTAAACTTCCACTTAGTCAGGTTTTTCCATGGTCTGATGCTCGTTACCAGAGATAACCTCAGAAATAACAGGGTTAATGGAGGCAGCTATTCTGAGTCCCTCAGTTCATCCCATAGTTTTAGCTTTTCAAAATTATCTTTCTTGGCTCTATACCAGTGTTTCTCAGCCTTTTTTCATTATCAACACCCCTCAGGTGCCATTTTACACTTATTTTTTGCAATCACCTCTCATAAAATTTTACCACCACAGATATACCATACATGCACTATATGTCTATCTGTGCTCTCTGTATTGAAAGGATACGATTTTTTTTTACCCTCCAAGAACCAATTTTCACTCTGGGGGGCGGGGGGTGATAGTGCCCCTGTTGAGAATGGAGTCTCCAGATATTCTCATGATGCCATTTTCCTGTTTAAAAGTCTTTTACTTCCAAAATGAAAATGAAAAGACATGAGAAATAACCAAATGAGTGTGAAATCACTGAGCAACAAATAAGAGAAAAAGTAGAAGGAAAGGAAATAACTAACCATTGAAAATAAGAAATAAACTATAATTCAAATGTAAATCGAGGATAAATGAAAACAGATTTACACGCCAGTAAGACTCCACAGCAGTTGTAAACGGCACCTAGTGGAGCCAGCTGTCTCTGACAACGCTGAACCTCATGCCCCACTATTACAGAAAACTATCTTCACTGAGGATAAAACTGCAGCTGCACTTTCCAGGGGCAGTAAAACACCAAATGTTCTGGCATTGGACCATATTTAGCTATGTTACCCACAGCCTTACTGTCAGAGGAAAGTTAACAGGCTAATTAAGCCACCTTTTTAATACAAGGCAAAAAAAAAATTGTCAGAGATTGTAAGATTGGACCTAAAGAAGGTAATCTGAGAATGAATGACTCACTTTTCAAGAGGAGGCATGTTGGTCTTTTTTTTCCTGTGCAATGGTAAAATTAGGAGATTTGCCCTGTAGCCATGCTAAGGACAGAAGAAGCTATGGGGAATTCAAATTTATTAGGTCATTTCCCAGTAAGTTGGGGAACGACACTGAGTCCTTTCCTCCCTGATGCCCCAGTTTCCCTAGAAACAGATGCTGGGGAGGAACTGGCATGATAAGCTTTTGTGAAATGAAATAACAGGATTGGAATAGAGGGAAGTATTGGACACTGAGTGCCAAGTAATTTCATTAAGTTAATATATTTATTTCTCAAAACTACCCTGTGAGGTGATATTTCACTTCATTTTCAGAAATGAGGAAAATATGGCTTAGAAAGGTGATCTAACTTCCCCCAGGGTCACACAACTGCTACTTGATGGAACATGGATTTCGATCCAGGTCTAACTCCAAAATTAATGTCCTTCCTCCATGTGGGTCCAGGAATTGATGTAGTCACCTACTGCCCTTCCTGACTTCTCACTGCCAATTCTTCCTGCATTTTCCTCATTCTTTCTTCCTTAATGCACTGGTACACAAAGCCTGCATGTCTTTATATTCCTTTAACCACCTTCTTTCTTTCTCTTGGTTAGTGTCCCACTGTCACTGGGTTGCTCCTCCGCTTTCAGATTCTGTGGAATCCCTGAAGGTGCAGGTCTTTCTTCCAACTCTCCTGGATATCTGCCTGCTGGGTGGCCTGTTCCTCATTGGCAAAGGCTAGCAAGTTCAATAATGCTTTGCATCACACAGCTTGGCATCACACAGCTTCACTTCCCTTTTACTCTCAACCCTCACCAGCTCAGTTTGCACCTTCAAGTAAAGCCCCTGAATTCCTGCCTTAGCCTCTGCTTTCTAGAGATACTAAGCAAAGACTCTTATACTTAGCCTTATAATATTTAGGATTTTTATGCAGTGTTGCATTGAGTCTTTTTTAAATAGACTATTTTACAGTAGTTTTAGGTTCACAGTAAAATTGAGCTAAAGGTACAGAGATTTCTCATGTGCTCCCTGTCCCCACATATGCACAATCTCCCCCACTATCAAAATCTTGCACTAGAGTGGTACATGTATTACAATCAATGTATCTACATAGTCAAATCATTATCACTCAAAGTCCATAGTTTACATTAGGGTTCACTCCTGGTGTTGTACATTCTATGGGCTTTGACAAATGTATGATGACATGGATCCACCATTATAGTATCATACAGTATAGTTTCACTGCCCTAAAAATCCTCTGTGCTCCACCTATGCACCCCTCCCTCCCCCCAACCCTTGACAACTGTCTCCATAGTTTTGCCTTTTCCAGACTGTCATATAGTTGGAATCAAATAGTATATAGTCTTTTCAGATTGGCTTCTTTCACTTAGCAATAAGTATTTAAGGTTCCTCATGTTTTTTCATGGCTTGATAGCTCATTTCTTTTTAGCACTGAATAATATTCCATTGTCTGGATGTATCACAGTTTATTTATCCATTCACCTACTGAAGGACTTCTTGGTTGCTTCCAAGTTTTGGCATTTATGAATAAAACTGCTATATTCATCCGTGTGCAGGTTTTTGTGTGGATGTAAGTTTTCAACTCACTTGAGTAAATACTAAGGAGCACAATTGCTGGATTATAAGGTAAGAGTATGTTTAGCTTTATAACAAACTCCAAACCATCTTCCTTTGGAGTGGCTATACCATTTTCATTCCCACTGGTGATGAATGAGAGTTCTTGTTGCTCTACATCCTCACCAGCACATAGTGTTGTCAATATTCTGGATTTTGGCCATTCTAATAGGTGTAATGGTATCTCGTTGTTGTTTGAATTTGCAATTCTCTATTTACACTTAATGTTGGGTATCCTTTTATGTTTATTTGCCATCTGTATATCTTCTTTCGTGACATGTCTGTTCAAGTCTTTTGTCCATTTTTTAATTGGGTTGTTCATTTTCTTGTTGCTGAGTTTGAGTTCTCTGTGTATTTTGAATAACAGTCCTTTATCAGATATGTCTTTTGCAAATATTTCTCCCAGTGTGTAGCTTTTCTTCTCATTCTCTTGACAGTGTCTTCTACAGAGCAGAAATTTTAAATTCTAATAAAGTCCAGCTTATCAATTATTTCTTTCATAAATTGTGCCATAGGTGTTGTATCAAAAAAAATCATCACCATACCCAAGGTCATCTGGGTTTTCTCCTATGTTACCTTCTAGGAGTTTTATAGTTTTGCATTTTACATTTAGGTCTATGATCCATTTTGAGTTAGTTTTTGCAAAGAGTGTAAGATCTGTGTCTAGATTCATTTTTTTGCATATGGATATATAGTTGTTTTAGCACCACTTGTTAAAAAGACTATCTTTGCTCCATTGTATTGTATTTGCTCCTTTGTCAAAGATCAGTTGACTATATTTGTGTAGGTCTATTTCTGGACTCTCTATTCTGGTCCATTGATCTATTTGTCTATTCTTTCACCAATACCACAGTGTCTTGATTACTATAGCTTTATAGTAAGTCTTGAAGACAGGTAGTGTCAGTCCTCTGACTTTGTTCTTCTCATTCAATATTATTTGGGCTATTCTGTGTCTTTCACCTCTCCATATAAACTTTAGAATCACTTTGTAAATAGTTACAAAATAACTTTCTGGGATTTTAATTGAGATTGCACTGACTCTGTAGATAAAGTTGGAAGTGACTTTATCCAAGAAGTGACATCTTGACAATATTGGGTCTTTCTGTCCATGAACATGGAATATCTCTCCATTTATTTAGTTCTTTGGTTTCTTTCAGCAGAGTTTTTCATATAGATCTTATACATATTTTGTTAGATTTATATATAAATATTTTATTTTTGGGGTGCTTAATGTAAATAGTATTGTGTTTTTAATTTCAAATTCTACTTGTTCATTGCTGGTATATAGGAAAGTTATTGACTTTTGTTTCTTAATCTTATATCCTGCAACCTTGCTATAATTACTTATTAGCTCCAAGAATCCATTTCAGGTTTTCTACATAGATAATCATGTCCTCTATGAACAAAGGCAGTTTTATTTCTTTCTTCCCAATCAGCATGCCTCTTATTTTCTTTCTTGCCATATTGCATTAGCTAAGACTTCCAGTACAATGTTGAAAAACAGTTGTGAGAGGGAATATCCTTGTCTTGTTTCTGATCTTAGCAGGAAAGCTTCTCACCATTAAGTTCATCACCATTAAGTTTGACGTAGGTTTAGGTTTTTCATAGATGTTCATTATCAAATTGAGGAAGTTCCCCTCTATTCCTAGTATGCTGAGAGTTTTTATCATAAATGAGTGTTGAATTTGTCAAATACTTTTTCTGCATCCTTTGATATAATCATGTGATTTTTTTCTTCCTTAGGCTGTTGATGAAATAGATTATATTAATTGATTTTCTAATGCTGAACCAGCCTTGCACACCAGGGATAAATCCCATTTGGTTGTGGTGTACAATTCTTTTTATACATTGTTGGATTTGATTTGCAATATTTTGTTGTTACATTGAATTTTGATATAGCAATCTACTTTTCTACTCTAAAACTATTACAACTACATTAGAATACAATGGATAAAATGGAAAAGAAATACTACCCCCAATCCTACCATCTAAACAAATCAATATTTTATCATTTTCCTGTATATCGTTCTGGTATTTTTTGTTGGTTTTACATAATTTCTAACAATAGTGATAATGATAAAATTTCTATAGCTGGTTCAGAAATTAAAAGGTATCATAACAGTTAAAAATGATAGTTAAAAGAGAACAATATTTAGATAGTTCAAAATGTTGTTAGAACAAACTATGATTTTTGGATACCTAGGTTGCTGTTAAACTGAAAAGAGGACAACATATGTCAGACAGGATATTCTCGATTCATATTTGTTTTAAATACTAGATATACTGTAATGTTTTTATTTCACTTTTATCTCTGCTAAAAAAAAATGTAACGAGGACTGAAAACAGCTGAGTAACATCCCAAAGATAGTAATTTTTATGTGTCTTGTCAATCTCTTAAAACTCTGGTTTTGATTCATCGTTAAAGTTACCCCAAGCTCCAGAATGTAATGCTGAACACTGCCACAGTGACAGGTTTAATTCCAGGCCACTCTTCTAGATTACCAAACATATCCAGGTAACAAATCAAGAAGTGTACAGGAAAACCATCTGCTATTCTTGCTTCTTAGTTAATACACTCAATACTAAGCATATTTCTAGATGAAATTTTTTTCTGTATACTCACATATTTCATTTTCAGTGATACATTAATGTCACATCTGAGAATGAGGAGACCTTTCAAGAAATGAGTTTTACTTTCCATAATTTCTCAGATCCATCTACAATGGAATACAAGGTAATCATCTTAAAGGGTGGTGAATATCTAAATTCTCTGATGAAGAATGATATCCATGACATATTGTTGAGTTAAATATGCAGATGACAGGGGACTTTCACTTTGGGCAATGAGGGATTAGCAGAGTCCAGAATTATCCTCCCACCATAAACAACAGGAAAATTTGATAAAATATATCAACTGTTTTCATCAGGGCTGGGACTAGTGTGAGACAAAAAAGGTGCTTAGGGTGCAATATTTAAGGAGGCACTCCTTTTTTAAGGCCAATCTTGCACTTGCAGGACCCCAAGAGTGAGTGCCTTCTTAAATTTTGTACCCTTGGTACCATTCCTCATCCTAGTCTCAGCCCTGGTTTTTAGCCATTGGGCCACAGAACAACATGACTATGGTTCCTGGAAAAAGGGAAATAAGTGAGATCAGTCTACACAGGCCCAGAGTTTTGCCTGAAGGCAAATTCCAGACCATCTTGCAGGGAGAGAGAACCCAAAGAGAGCCGGTGGTCTCACTGAATTAAAGAGACAGAAATTGGAGTTTGGAGATGGCCTGGCAACTTAAATTGGCAGGGTAGAATACTAGAGAGGAGGAAGCTACAGAAAGAAAGAGCTCCAGAAAAATGAGTTGGAGCCTCCTTGAGTTTTTGGCTGAATACAATCTATATATGCATAGGACAAAGCCTTGCAAGGCCAGCCAACTTCCTGGGAAATAGCAATTAAGAAGAGATGTAAGCTGAACAATTCCCGAAGCTCACACAGAACTGGGAATCATTCTAACTCCCACTAGCCAGAATAGAGAAACGTCCTTGTATATACAGGGTATTCAGTAGAGACTCCAGAAGAGTCATAGACTAGTAGTAGGACTAAACCACTCATTGAGTAAAGGCTGCTCTAGACCGGCAGTATAATAGCTTATGAATAAAACTCTAACATGTTGAAATTGTTTGAAAGTCACCTAACTTCTGCTAGAAAAAGTTCAGCACTCTTTAAAGAAATACAAAACCCAGCACACAAAATGTAAAATTCACAATGACTGGTATCAGATCAAAATTAGTGACAGAAAATTTTCTTTCTTATGGAAAATGTATATCCCCAAATCCCAGATATTCAATGAACTCCAAGCAGGATAAACACAAAGAAAATAGCACAAAGGTACAGCATAATCAAACTGTGGAAAATCTATGTTAAAAATAAACTTAAAAGCAGTCAGAAGAAAGAAAGATACTTTACATAACAAGGAACAAATGAAAAATGATCATAGGCTTCTTGTCAGAACCTATGCAAGGCAGAAAACAACTAAATGTCAATTTTAATGCACTGAAAGAAAAACACTGTCAACCTGGAATTCTACAACCAGTGAAAATATCTTTCAAAAATAAATTCTTTTTTAGACAAACAAAAGCTGAGAAAATTTATCAGCAGCAAACTTGTACCATACAAAATGTTAAATGAAATTCTTTAGGCAAAACGTAAATAACACAATAGAAATCTGGATCTCCACAAAGAAATGAAGAGCATTAAAAATGACAAATACACAAATATATATGTATATATAAGACATTTTCCCCATTTAAAAATGTGAAATAATTGACTGTTTAAAGTAAAATAATAACAATGTATTGTGGGATTTATAATACATATGGAAGTAAAATGTATGACAACAATAGCACAAAGGCCAGGAGGGGAGAAATTAAAAGTCGTTAGAGTCTTACATTATACATGAAGTGGTAAAATACTATTTGAAGATAAACTGTGACATGTTAAAGATGTATACTGTAAAATTTAGAGCAATAAAGCAGTATAGTAAATATAGAGGAGATAAAATAATAAATATTCACTACTAAATAATACTAAATAATAACATTAAAATAACAAATACTCTACCCAAAAGAAGGCAGGAAAATAGGGAAAAGGGAATAAAGAACTGATAGAACAAATAGAAAATAGATACAAAGGTAGTAAGCTTAAATCCAACCACACCAATAATTACATTAAATAAAAATTGGCTAAATATTCCAATCAAAAGGCAGGGATTAAAAAACAAAACCCAACTACAAGCTGTCTACAAGAAACTCATTTTAAATATAGAGATACAGATAAGATAACAGTAAAAGAATGGAAAAAGAGATACCATAAGAAATCTAGAGAGTCTATTTCAACATCAAACAAAGTGGGCTTCAGAACAAGGAATAATAACAAGGTGCAAAAAGGACATATGATAATGATAAAGGAGTCAATTCATCAAGAGGATACAACAATCCTATAGAGTGTCAAACTCCCAACAGAGTTTCAAAATACAAGAAGCAAAAACAGATGAACCAAATGGAGAAATATTTTCTTTTGTGAAGTGCCTTTTCAAATCTTTTGCTCATTTTTACTAGGTTTTTTGTTTTCTTATTTTTGAACTATGAGAGTTCTTTATATTTGTCAAAACTCATTGAACTGTACATTTAAAATGAGTGTATTTTATTTCTATAAATTATACTTCAATAAAGTTGATTTAAAAAAATAAAAGTAAAGCTTAAGTTGGATGGAGGATTAAGTTGTCACCTGCCTCTTTGATTCCTGGATTCAACAAAAGTGATTTAAAACTTAAATACAGAAGACTACAAAATAAAATGTATAGTATGATCACATTTGTATAAAAATAAATATGTGTATATACATGTAAATATGCATAGACAAATGCCAGGAAGGAAGTTTCCCAAATATTTACATGGTCCAAAACATGGGTGAATTTTACTTTGTGAATTATACTTTTGTTGGTGTTAGTCAATGACAACACCCCTATTAAGGTCTTTGTGTGGGAGCTGCTGCCCTACAAACATACTTGCCCTAAAAATCTACTTATCTACATACAGCAGGCAGGCAAAGGACCAATACTAGATAAGACTGGAGAATCAATATGGTAAACTTCAGGCACCTCCACCATTTCCTTTCTGCAGTTCCTTCGCAACCACCCTCATCAAGATGCCCTGTGCTCTCTAGCTCTGGAGATCCTCTTAGCCAGACGAGTCAAGATATGAAGGATGTCGGCCATGTACACTTATCATTCCTTTGGTCACCACAAACTAAAGGCCAGACTACTTGTCTTTTCCCTGCAGAAGACAGTATCTCTTCTCACCAGATACTTCTTCCAGGACTAAGACCTCACCCTGCTCCACCACAGGTTGTCTGAAGGAGTCCCCTCGCTCAAAATCTTTACCTCAACCTTGCTCCTACTGCAGAACCGGTCAGCCTCTCCTGCCTTCACCTCAAACTCAATCCCAACCAATCCTTTTTCTGGAGTCTCTCAGATATTGTCAGTTTTCTGGCATCTGTGTCCAGGGTGCAGTATAAAGCCCACAGAATACAAGTCAGAAGAATCCTATCTAGTCCCTGCTCTGTGTCTGAACAGCTGGTGACCTCTGTAAAGTCACTTAGCATCACTGTACTTCAGATTCTGATTCTGGGAAATGAAAAGCTAAATTGAGATCTCTTCCAGCTCTCATGCTAGACTTCTAGAGATATTTTCTGCTCTTTAATGACATCCTGGAATACAGCCCAGTTCCTCTTGTGGCATATCTGAAAGTCTAGCATATATATTTCTGTGTTTAACAATGCAGTTGAAATGTATCATCTCCATTTTCAGGACACTGTTGAATAATGGGGCCAACTCCCAAATCACAGATTAACACAGTCCAGCAGAAGGTCAAGCCTCCTTTTGTGTCTTTTTCCTACCTTCAAATAGATATTCTTTCTCTTTCTCACAACCTCTCCCCAACCATCTCCCCTTGCCTCCTCCTACCCCTCACCTGCTTCTCCTTCTTTCTACCTCTCCTTCTCTCTATCTCCCTCTCTTTTCCTCACTCACAGATGGAATGAGTACAGCAGCATAGCTGACAGTGAGAAAGTAAACTTGCCGAGCTGTATCTCGGTATAATATTCATGACAACATCATTTGGACATGAATACTAATTTATGCTGATTTAACTCACCCAGAAATGGGTTAAGAGCAATCCCCATCCCTATCAGGTGACTCCCATCAACTCTATGTGGACCCTTGCCAGTTGCAGTCCAGGGGTGTCATACAGAGAGTCAGTGACTTCTGTATAGAGGAGGAGGCTTTAGGTCAGAGTCCACTCAGAAGTTGCTTTCTTCCCAACCAGAGTTCAGGTGGACCACACAGCTGCTTTCTCAACTGCCCAAAGGTCAGGGAGGAGCTGGTTCCAAAGAACATGCTTTGGAGGAAAGCAAATCTCTTGATATGCTATACTTTCACACATTTGTGCAGAAACATGTAGGAAGGAAATAGCTAGAGCCAAGAGTATGAACGTCCAGCTACTGCTGGTAAAGACACTGCAAATTTTCCCCAGTTGGTAATAAAAGCTGGGGGGTGGGGGGGAATAAACTCTCCAGTGCAGAGAAAGGAAAGCTGTAGACCCAAGACCAGGACATCAGAGAAGAAGATGTGATGAAGACAAGAGGAGCAGAGATACTTCGGGCAAGTTTAACTCCCCATTCAGGAGGCACTGGAGACTGAATACGAGAATGACACTGCACGTTATTTGCCATTTGCTTGAAGTTAATATTTGTCAATCTAAGGTCCTTCGTACTCTATCCCTTAGCTGCTTTAGCAAACTTCCAGTAAAGAACCTGGTCATGGGTCATTGAAGAGACATCTGGGTAGAGCTGGTCCCAGGGAATAATTGTAGATCTGGTACCCAGAGCACAGAGAAGCAGCCCCTATATACTGGTGCCTACACAAGATTTATTCCCTGCTGCGTGATTTATTCCCTGCTGCGTGTGGCACACGCTACATTAGTAGCACATTGCAACATTTAAAAAACAGACCCCACTAGTTGCAAGGAAAAAAAATAAATAATCTTAGAAATAGAATTTCCATTCAAACCAATACCATCCAAAGACAAAAGAGAAGAATTTTTCTCCTTCTATGGCCATTTGACCTGACTTCAGGGGCTTCAAAGCTTGAATCAGAGTAAACATTTAAATAAATGCCTTCAATCTGTATAATGGCCCTCAGAAAATGTGCCTTTCGGTTTCTTAGGCCCACCCAGTGTGTCATGAGGCTAGAGGGGGTTTCTTATCGAAGGTGAAGTCAAAGCAAGACCCATGACAGCACGGTAACAGGTAAAGTACCAAGAAAGCAGTCAAAGCTATTTCTCATTTCAAATTGACTCCTGGCAGATCTGCCTGATGCCAAACAGACCAAAGCAAGGAATACTCATAAAACCCCCACTAAGTCCATAAGCATCCATTACCATAAGTGGAATCAAGTTTTGCAACTGTGGCTCTCATCATTAGCATCATCCATACCCGTTCACCCATCCTAACCCACTCCATTCTAATCCCTCCCCACCCCCTGCACATACAAGCACAAAACATTTTTAGAGTTTAGGCACACTTGGCACTTGGCTAGTGACAATCATGCCTCCTAAAACCAAAACAAGTAAGAATAATGTGGACTTTGATCTCCCCTTTTCATTAAAGGGTGGGGCTCTACTACCACAAAACAGGCTAAACCAGTTCCTTTTAAACCAGTTCATCAGAGACATCCTAACAGCATAAGGAACACCAGCCTGGGACCAGGAAACTGAGGTTCTAGTCCTAGCTCTGCTACATATTTTGAACTTAAACAAATCATTTCACCCCTCTAAAACTCAAGAAGTAGAACTGAGGTCCCTTCCATTACCAAAATTCTCTGATTCTCTGGCTTCTTGTAGGGAGCCATTATCAGTTATCCCTTGCGTCTCTCCTCCCCATATCACATAAGCAATAGTAACAAAACATGAGGTGATAATCTTAGAATTTCCCAGAGTTTTACCTCCTACTCCCCCATGAGAATTTGTCTAGTGGTATTAAAAATATCCTGAATACACTGCAGATTGGGGCAATGCAAGACACACAGTCTGTACCCTAGAAACTCTACCTATTGCTCTGATATTGTAAGAATTAAACTGGTCTAGAAAGAAAGCCCTCCTTCCATTATTCTAGCAAGACGGGAACACAATGACCAGAGTCCTCTTGGACCTAGAGCCTGGTTTCACAAGTTAAGGGATTTTGCTCTTTCATAGCATTTCCCCCAACCTAAATCTTTAGTTTCCTAATCAGGTCCTCCTAATTCCAGCACTGAGCACCACACTACTGGTGGCCACTTGCTCGGCATGAACCAGTCCTTCGACAGCCTACTCCTGGTCACTTACTTGCCCAATAACAAAGAAGAGAATATGAGTTGGGCGAGGGGGTGTGGAATGGCAGATTAGAGAAGCATCTAGTGGTGGAGTGAGAAGCTGCATTTCACCAGGGCTTAAATGTTCAAGGGAGCCATATGACAAAAGATGCTCATTTTGAAAATCATCCTTGACAATCCATTAGGAAAGCACCACATTAGAGAGGAGTGTGTGGCCCCTCAATAACACTGTTTTTCTCCAGAGTTGGAACAGATGATTCTTTCTTGGGTTGAGTAAGAGATGAAAAAGTTGGCTTGCAGTCAGAAGCCATGTTTAAACCCCCAAATCACCCTCAGCTCAGGGAGATGCTCCGCCCCAGGGAGCTGATATCTACTGGGGAAAAGCAAAAGCCGATCTTCCATCTGGTGGGAGCTCTCAAGGCGGGCCTGGGCTTATTGAGTGAATGGGCATGTAGAACGAGTAACAATATTTAAATTTCTTTCCAAATGCTCCAGGTCAAATTTGCATATGCTAAATGTCACATGATATAACTCTACTATACTGTCACCAGGCAAGCATATTGGATTTTCTGGGGCTGGCCATATTCGGATATTCTGGCTCAGCATCAGAGAATGTGATAAATTATAGGTTTCTGAAACTATAGCCATTCTAGAAAATAATACAAGCCCTTGGAAGATAATTCATCTACCTTTTCAGACTAGAATAAGAAATGACATAGTACCTTCATGTATACACATACACAGGCCTGTCTTGTTTCCTATTAAAAAGTGTTATCTATTCCTGTGGCCAAAATGTGATATAATATTATTTTTGACAGTTAACAGATATTCTTTCAAAGCTGCTTTAAGACAATTCTTTTTTTGCATACTTAAATATTTTGCTGATCCTTGAAAGTAGTTTCAACTTCAGCTTCTCTCTCCACTTTTCACTGAAAAAAAAAAAAATCTGAACTCTGCCCTCCTGAGTAGAATCTCAAAATTCTGTCTCGGTGTGCATGATCTTTCTAAAGCAGTATTTTTTAAGCCACAGGTGTCAGGCTCTGGCGCTATTAGGTCACTTCTGAGCTGGTGGCGAGAGGGAAGGGCTGATGGAGATACCAAAAGCGTTCAGGTGATGGCAGCACTACCCTTTGTTGGCCCACGCTCCTCAGCCCAGCTGCCACCACCTCTGCTGTCCCAGACGGCCACATCCAAGGCAGAGCATCCTTTCCTGTTGGTACAGCTTCCCTCCCACACAAAACAAAGGTGGTGCATGTCTCCACGCTCCCCTCCACCACAGGCAGTGAACCCTGGTAAGCATCTATCAAGGGCCTGTCTGGACGTGCCGCTGAAACCACGCTTGAATCCGCCATACTTTCCTTCTGAGATGGATGATGAAGCTGAAGCACTGAGGACATCATGCCCCCGGTCATAAGGTGCTCAGCAAATATTCTAAATTGAGGTCTCTATTACATTTCTTGAAGACCTACAATGTGCTAGGCTTTACACTAAACGCTTCATGAATTAGCTCATTTAATCCTTCCTATGAACCCATGAAGTAGAAATAATTATTATTCCCAAATTACAGATGAGGAAACTAGGCCATGAAGAGAGTAAAAAAGCTCACACAGCGAGTACATGGTGGGACCAGGACCTGGACTCCTGCTGTCTGACTCTCAAGCTGGTACAAAGACATCCTCACCTCAGAGCCTCCCTCTGAAACTCTGCTCTCAGACACGGGGGTAAACTCCAGGCAGAATCCCAGAGGCAAATTCTCAGCCAATGGCTTACTTGGTGGGAGGACTGGAGAGCACTGGTATCAGCAGAGCAGAAGTGAGGCAAAAAGCAAAGGAAGGAAGGGAAATGAACGTTTGTTGAGGACCTGCTCGGCGACGCACAGTCTTATGAAGTATGTATTACTAACCCTCTGTTCACAGATGGGGAGACTGAGGCCAGAGGGTTAAATCACACACCAAGGGGAAGTTAGGGCCCCAATAAGCTGGAGATGAGCAGGTAGAAATTTCACCCATCTAGGGAAAGAGAGGGAGGAGATGAGATCCCACAGCGCATGGGACCCCGGCCCCCAGGCCAGTGAGGGTCTAGGGGCAGAGATTGGGGAGAGAGACTGATTGGAAACTAGGAGAAGAACCTGAAGCACCTTGGGTAGACATGCCATTGGAGATTGGTTTGGGCCAGATGAGGTCAGTTAGAAAGGAGGGAGGGACAATGAAGCAGAGACCTCAAAGAGAAGGTTATGGAGCAATGGGGGGAATGAAGGGAACAACCTCCTCTTCTCTTGGGCTTGCTCTCCCCTCCCAGCCTTCCCTCTACACAAGCTGTCCCTGCCTCCTTCATCCCCCACTGCTCTGCCTCCAGATCCGTCTGATTTTATTCTCTCCTTTAATTGCCCACACAATGGAACTAAAGCACACTTTTATTTTATATAATTATTGAATAAAGTCAGATGCTCTTACTCAATTTTTAAATTAGCTAAACAGATAATTTTCTATCTCTAATGTTGCCCAGAAACATCACTGAAATTAAAACCAAGTTTCTCTTCATAAGTAAAGGGATCTTATTGATATTTTCTACATTTCTTTAAAAGAAAAAAGGTTTCTCATTCAATCCATAGATTAGGTACTGTGGCCGCATATTTCTCCCACTGTATTATCATTCTTTAAAATAAGACTTGGGGGATTTGCAAATTTGATTTATAGGCCCTGCTAAAAACAGTAAGGAAAAAAATTCTGTTTTAAGAGGCTTTTAACTGAAATCTTCTCAGAAATCTTGAGAAGTGGAAGCTCTGAAGCAGATGGCTGCTCTTTTTATCCGACTAAAAGTGGTTTTAACCATAGGGGATTACTTTTCTCATCTACCAAGCACTCTAACAGCAGATGATTCTGGAGGTGGTGCAAGGGTTTAAGGACATCACTAAGGACCAGAACTTTTGCTGGACCATCCTCAGTGCGTAGGCACTGTTTTCTCTTATAAGAGATAAAAATTATCTTTTCTAACTATATGCCTCTTGAAGGGAGAATCTGTTGAAATGTTTTATTATTTTAACGTCTGAACTAGCATCTTCAATAACAGAAAACAACTTCAAGCCCAAATGTAAGTGAAAAAGACCTCTCAAAATCTTCATTAATCCACCAAACATTTATTGATTTTTACCTGATCTGAAGTAGGCATTGGGATGGGGATCGATGGAGAAATAAACTGTAAACTGCACTTTCCAGGAGCTTTCATTCTGGTGCAGGAGACACATAAAAACAGATCATCACAAGTCACCTTGCCAAGTACTACAAGTGGGGAAAGAACTGAGCATGGGAGCCCAGAGAAAGGGCAGGTGACTGCCTGAAGACACTGGGGAAGGCTCCATAGAAAAGACACTCCATCTAGTCTTGAAAGATAAACAGATATTTGCCAAGTGAATCAAGCTGCATTTTCAGTGGCAGGAGCAATGGGCTTACGGTATAGAAAAGGAGCTGGAGAATCAGGTCAGATTATAAAATGCTTTAGAAGCTCATCTGAGGCGAACTGGGGGTTCCTAAGTCTGAGAATGGAATGGTCAGCATCAAGTTTTTGGGAAGAAAACTTGAAACAGCATGAAGACAAGTTTGTACAACGAAGTTACCAGAGAGGAAGCAGTTGTGGTCATTGGCAAGATGTGATGAGGGACTAGACGAGACGGTGGCAGGAAGGAGCAGAGCAGATGAGCAGATCATGGATTTCCAAGGTGGACATGACAGAGTTTGTTAAATGATTAGAGGTGGAGTGATAGGGAAGATACTTTGTCAAGGTCAACTCACAGATTTTTCAGGCTGGATGGAAGAGGATGCCACTCACAGAGATTGAAAATAAAGATCTTGGCTGGAGCTGCCGAGCTCAGCTTTGAAGGGTTGAGTTTAAGGCCCTGAGAGGTATCCAGGTCAAGATCCAATCAGAGATGCAGAGCTTAAGCCTGAAACCAAAAGCCACAGGCCACACATCAGTGGAGGCCCCCTCTGCTCATAGGAGGGGCTGACGTCGTGGGAGTGGACCACAGGGGAAAGGAAAAGAAGCAGGTGGTTCAAGGAGAGGAGGGACAGGAAGTGAGGAATAGGACTAGATGAGGGGAGAGAAAAAGGAAATGAGAGAATGGACAGTGTTTATACTTAACCCTCAGGAAAGGTATAAAGCTACCTCAGCCCTGCTGGTTCTTCTTCAGGCAACTCTGTGTGAAATAAGAGAGCAGAATAGAAAGAGAGAACAGACAACCTGTTTCACAGAGGACAATTGGCAGTATCAAGAAAGAGGCAAAAAGAATGAGAAATAATTTACTTTCTACCTTACTCCAAACTATTTAATGAGATTTTTTTTTAAATAAAGCTAAGCAGTCTGAAGTAATTTCATACAGGAGAAAATAATCCTACACTCTTCAATTGTCCTTGAAGGAATTACTCTATTAGATAATTATTAGTTTCAGTTATCTGGAAAATTCACTTAGGTGAAACACAGCGTTTGTGAGAGTGTCAAGATAAAAGAATTATTTCCACTTATAAATATTCATTTTTCTCCAATCATTTGAAATAAAAACACTGTCCTAAAAAGAGGTAACTGGTTTGGGTCCTCTGAACAGCTTTATAATACTAGGAAACGAATCAGATCAGTGTGAAATTCACTTTGGTATGGAGCCTAATAGGCCATGCACAAGGACAATCAATAAATATTATTTTCCGGTGATGATTAGGCTGGTCCCTCTTCCCCAGTAGGCACCCAATCCTCACCCACTTTCTTCTCGTCCAGGCACAAGCTCCCACTGACTTCAAAGGAAGCTTTAAAAATGGATTAAAGCAAAGATCATATATTGACTTCAAAGGGAGCACTGCAAACACAGAAAATATTTCATAGGCAAGGGGACAGAGATGGAAATTTGTTCCTCTTATTATTTCATGCTTAATGAATACCATCAGCATTCCCTGTGCATTCAGCCAAAAGTGTGTTTTCTAACCTTTGCAACACATTCTATTTTGATGACATCATAATAGTTGTTCATTCTAAAAAAGAAATCTAACAGTTGGTCTAAATATTTCAGTATTATTTCAATGATGCTAAATGTTAGTTTTCTCCCTATATAATGTGGTGGCCATGACAATACAATTTTGTCACACCATGCAAAATATTGCCATTTTAATTGCATACAGTAATGTCACTATGGAAAATGATGGGAGTTATTCTTGATTGCATAATGTTCTTTTATTATACACGACCAGATCTGATTCTCAGGACTCTCTTCCTCTCTTCCTAAATTGCACATCATTTAATAGAACAAATTTCAAATTTTCAGTATAAGCGGTCATCATGCCTGTTGCCTCTCTGAATGATGATTATTAATGTACCACCACCACATTAACATATGAACATTCAAATAACTTACTCTTTGAGACACTGAAAAGACTCAGAAAATAAAATATATACTCCAAGTAGAGTTTGCCTTCTCCATAAAAAAATCTGAGACTCATTCTTAAACAATAATTATGATTAATCAGGTTTCTTAAACAAGTATTGTAAGTTAATTGCAGAGGGACTCCCACAGAGCCCTCGAAACTCACAAGGATTCTGGTGTTCTGCTCCAGAGGTAGGACATCCAGCTAATAAATAAACCAACAAAACTTGAATGCAGGTGGGGTTGATGTGTAGGAGGAAAGCAGCCATTTTATCCAAATGCTCAGGCCTTCCCTAGGCATCTCCAGGCTCCTGTGACTGCCTGTGCTCACGACTGGCCTGTCTCCCTCAGCATGACTCACTCTGGCTCATACACACACATTCTCTCTCTCTCTGTCTCTCTCAAACTCACACACACACACACACACACACACACACACACTTCTATATGACTTAACCACATGCGGGAGTTGCGAGCCACATGATTCAGAAAAGAGTGTAGGAAGGAGTAAGAGAAGTCTCTCCTCCATCTGCACGCAGAAAACAGGAGGGCATAGCTAAAAGTGTTATACAATTCTAAGGAGAGAAAGATCAGATACATCACATTTGATTAAATTCTGT
The DNA here is from genome assembly GCA_031878705.1 of Tapirus indicus. Taxonomy (NCBI): domain Eukaryota; kingdom Metazoa; phylum Chordata; class Mammalia; order Perissodactyla; family Tapiridae; genus Tapirus; species Tapirus indicus. The sequence goes on from CM062918.1 coordinate 16,076,144, forward strand.
ATAAGGACTCACAAATGAAATAATGAAATCAGTGGGCCTACTGCCAACAGTAAGTCAGAATGAGCAAGAGAAATACTTGCATCAAAGCAGAAAGAAAGTTCAAAGGGTATAGGCATGCAATGATTTAGCTAAGAAATCCAAGTCTGACTTTATAAGACAAGACCAGACACTGCTCAAAAAAAGTGATGTTTCCTAGACCTCCTGGTATATTCCATAAGCAGTTAGGACAGAAATGACAAAAATATTACCTTCTTCAGTTTACTCCTCCGCTGAACCCAAAGCAAACAATTCAAATGAGAACAAAAAACCGAAAATATTCATTCTCCTTATTCTCAAATAAAAGCCTGATTTGAGTCTAAATTTGCATCTATGTTTTGAACCAGATAAGTCCTTTTAATAGAGAATTTATATTTTAATAGGAAAAGAACTAATTTCCTCTGTGTTTTGTGCATTTTATTTATCCACAAACAGACTCTGATGGAATGATTACTATAGAAGAGGCACTGCGCTAGGTCCTATCTAAGACCCCCAAATGAAACAGAGATGGGCTCCATTCTCCTGGCACCATGGGAAGGGTGCAGGGCACAAACACTGCTATCACAGGGGAGAATGTGTGCTGTCGCCATCAAGATTGAGAGGTGGATAAAGCTATGGGTATCTCACTTAAAACTACCTGAGGAAAAGCAAAATCATATTTCACTTGGAGCATTTCAGAACCCTAGTGCTGAGGGAAGTTTATAGATTTTCTACAAAGAAAAGGAGGATGGGTCCCAAGGTCAAATAAGTTGGGGAAACACTTGGTAGACAAAGTTAGACCAGGTTCTTTACTGCAGGACTTCCTAATACCTTTGATGGACTAATATAACTTGTAAATTTTTAAGAGGAGAATAGTTGTCAGCATTTCTCAAACTTATTTGACCACAGGACACTTTTTTTCACAAAGCATCTCATGGAATTAGTGCCCACAAAACATCTGGGGAAGCACTAGTAGAGTTTGAGCTTGTGTAACAGACATGGAGCACTTCAAATCGACCAGTCTCAAGTAAGCGAAGAGTAATTAGAAGACAAAGTTGGAAAGGTAGATTAAGGTCAGATCATGGAGGACTGTGATCTGCTGACTACCCTCGCCTAGAAACTCCCTCTTTCCTTGGCCACCATGATAAGGCAAATCTGAATGACTTCGGTTCAAAGCCTGGCTCTGCCATTTGCTTACTGCAAGATCGTCAGCAAATTACTTAACTTTTCTGTCCCTGAGTTTCCTTTTCCTCATCTATAAAATAGGAAGATTCAATGAGTTCATGAATATAAACCACTTATGATGCCTGAAACACAGCAAACTCATAATAAACCTTTATCCACCTATCTATCTATCTATCTATCTATCTATCTATCTATCTATCTATCTATCTATCCATCTACCTATCTGTTTATCTAAGGCTTGGCTTCCTTTCTAGCCTTCTGACTATTCCTCTCTGTCTCCCTTATTGGCTCAGCATTTTCTTCTTGTTCCTTAAATATTGACTTTCCCCAGAATTATCCCCTTAACCCCTTTTTTTCTACTTGTTCTACATGTTCTCCTTAAGAGATGGCTTCAACTTAACTGGCCTTACGCACCCCATATCTACAACCCCAGCTCTGATGTTTCTCCAGAACTTCAGAGAATATTTCAAAACACTACCTGAACATACTCACCTGCAACCTCCCACAGGCACCTTGAGCTCAACATGTTCAAAACTGTGTTTACTATCTTCTGTTCTACTTCCAAACCTCCTCCGTCTGTATTACATGTCTCATCATCAAACACCCAGGTGTCCAGGCTAGAAAAGCTTGGACCCATTTTTCTCTTTGTATACTCCCCCAACCCTGCCTTTGCCCTCCACTACTCCCCTCCCTACATTCAGTTGGCCAACTGATCCATTGATTCCTTGTCTCGATTATCTCCTTGAATTAATTGGTACCTCTCATCACATTCTTACCATCTCCCATTGAGATTTTTGAAGCAGTTTGTAATTTGTTTCTGTCTCCCAACTGATCTTCCACACTATGATATTTCATAAACACAAAATCAATTATCTTGTCATACTTTAAAACCTAGAAAGATTATAATTTTACAGTAAATACCTTAAACAAACAGTGAACTCTAGTTAATATTATGCTGACGTATTCAAAGAGGAATTTACTGAAATCTGTAATTTGTTTTGAAATGCATAAAAAATAAAATGGATTGATGAATTATAAAGGGATGGGTGAATGGATGGATGGTTGGATGGACAGACAGGTGATTAAACAAGTATAGAAAAATGTTAATAGTACCATCTAGATGATAGTTATGTAAGTGCTCATTGTAGAATTCTTTCAACTTTGCTATATGTTTAAAAACTGTTCATAATAAGATGTTGGTGGGGGGAGGACTATGAAGGCTCCCTGTCATCTAGAGGATAGCATCCAAACAACTTAGGTGGGTTCTTCACAATTTGGCTCCAATTGACCACTATAGGCTCCCATTCTCCCCCTACTTTGTACCCTGTGTTCTAGCCAAATGGAATGAGTCAACATCCCCTAGTGCCTCATATTCTTTTGTGGCCAAGGCTTTGTCAACCTTTTCTCCTCACCTGGAAGACCCTTCCATTGTTTCTCTATCTTGCAAGTGTCTAATTGTTCTTAACAGCAGAATCTCCTATGGGATGACTTCCTAGACAAAATTAGCTGTGGTTGGTGCTTATATATGTGTCTTTCCCAACTACACTCCTTGATGGAATATGTCTCTCCATCTTTGTATACACAATACCCAGCACAGTCCTGACACATTCTAGGCCCTCAAAACATGTCTCTGAATTAAACTGAACACCAGACCAAGCATGCTATTTCTTGTACAAAGTTGTAAGTTGCTCTCTCTCAGCCTTTTACTCCACTCAGTAGCAATCTCATACAACAGTTTGTCTCGTTACCCCTCATCTTTAACCAGGGATAACTATGATAGGATGTACAGCTGTTGCACACATTTCAAGTCTGTTTTCTATAATTATGGAGTAGAGTTTTTCTTCCTATAAAGACTTTTACGTCAATAAATTAGCTCACTTATGACTAGCTGACGCTTGATCCATTTCTGGAAGTGCTAAAAATGACCTTATACAAAAAAAAAAAAAACCCACAAAGTTTGCATCTAACTTTCTTATCTTTCCCTAAAACTTAACAGACAACAATTAGCAATAACACTTCAACCTCTCACTTCACTTCCTTCTAACCATTCTGTGTTCTCATAAGAAACAGCCTCCAAAGACACCCAAAATCTTGCTTTGGGAGTTCCTAATCCCTCCTTCTACTGTGTTCAGAAAAATTCTTGTCAATTAATAAAGCAATGCTTGATTCCAAAAACCTGAATCTTGTCATTTCCTCTACTTTGTCTCTAGTGTCCAAAAACCAAAAATGTGATTTTTAACATTTGCATTTATTATAAAGAAGTTTTACTCTAGTGAAGAAAAGGTAACTGTTTCCGGGTTCATTGTGATGGCATTTGATTTGGATGACTAATACTTCTTATCCAATTACAAACACTACATCTGATCCACTAAATTTGCATTGGTTCAAGGTTCACTGAACTAAAACATCTCCTCTGCTTGCCAATGGTGTATTTCTTTACAAAAATCTTCAATAGTGACTCAGAACTCTTCTACAGTCACAGAAATCCACAAAGGACCCATCAAAATTAAAAGAAAAATGCTAAGTTAATAAACAGCATTACAAAGTGGTTATCATTTTGATTTGTATAACCAACCTTCCCTGACTCCCAGCATACTAGCCTCCTCGGGACCACATGGGTCCCCCTGCATGGCAATTTGTTTGTTCATCTCCTCTACAAGGAAAGGGAGGCATTCTACATCCCCGGGACATAGTACAGGGCCAGGGATACAGTAGGTACTCAGTAGACATGTCTTAGAAGGAAGGAGGGAAAGATTGGGATTATGGCTCATATGTCTTGCTTATGACATCTTTTAGGTTACAGAAAACAAGATAAGCATTTATTTTTAGGCCTTAGATAGTTAATTTTTATGTTGCTGGGGTGCTCTTGCCATAGTTTTATAATCTTCCACTTCTCAATATTACTATTTAAATTAGCAAATAGCCCCCCTCAAAAGAAATCAACCAGAGTGAATTTAAATAAGATGATTTGTTGACTCAGTTTTGCACCTTCAGGAATCCACTGGAACTAAACCCAGGAGTCATCATGAGTCACTCCTCTTCCTCTTGCACAAGGAAAGAGGATGCAATTATGGACAGAATACACAAAGAATGAGGCGGGTTCCTCCAGGACTAAAACCTGCCCAAGTCTTTGCATGCCAGTAAACCTAGAAAATACAAACCGCAAACAGATCTTTAACCACTTACTTGTTTACATTTTGAGAGCCTTTATAAGAGTAACATATTTTAGCCTTAAGGGACTATCCCCCCCCCCCATCATGTGACAGTAAAGGAAAAGATTTATTTTATGCAAGTTACTCAGTGCTTCTTCCATTTTGCCAGCACTAATAGAGCCACTGGTTTCCTCCCTGATCAATCAGTAAGGTATTTCTGGCTAAGCATCAGGACTATGCAATTAGAGACACTGCAGAACTCTGCTAATGGTCACACATCGGGAACAACAGTTCTAGTCTGTAGGGAATCAAACTTAGTCATTATTTGGGTTCACTTCTGCTAATTAAGCATTTAAAGAGCACTTTGCACATCTAGCATGTTCAGCAACGACTTTTTCTTTTTTTTTTTTTTTTTTGAGAGGAAGATTAGCCCTGAGCTAACATCTGTTGCCAATCCTCCTCTTTTTGCTGAGGAAGATTTACCCTGAGCTAATGTGTGTGCCTGCCCATCTTCCTCTACTTTATACGTGGGATGCCTGCCACAGCATGGCTTGATAAGTGGTGTGTAGGTCTGCTCCCAGGATCCGAACCCACAAACCCTGGGTCGCCAAAACGGAGCACACAAACTTAAACACTACACCAGCAGGCTGGCACCACAGCAACAATTTTTACAAGCATTCCTCATAAGAACCTAGAATAACACCATCAGATCAATAATATCATCTTTATAAGGCAGAAAATGATGGTGGCCAGGGACCAAGAAAGTCTCTCCCTCCTATGTGAAGGTGATGCTACTCCCCTGAAGGCAAGCCCCAAGTTGCTTCTCCGGCAGCAGTTTCTGATTTGTGCTGACTTGTCCACAGTCTTTCAGTCTTTACTACATCCCCCCTTGACGGATGGCAGATGTTTCAGAACCTCTGACCTTGTCCTGAAAATGCCATGCAGCATATGCGCTGTAGCCAAAGTGGAACAAAACATACTGGCTTAGAAATAATGGCCATGTAACAGGCCAGTGTTAAGCTGCTCTAGGGGGTTATGTTTTAAAGGGAACTGACACACTTAAAGAAAAAGAAAAAAAGCATTGAGAACAACAGAAAGAAGTGTTATTTATATTGGCAGTAAGTCAACCATTAAAGGGATAAACCCAATGCTTAAAATGAATAGTTCTCTCCCTCACCTGTTGAGGAAAAGATTCTTTAATGCAATTTACTAAATGTATTGTGAATTTTATGTGTCAACTTGACTGGGCTAAGGGATGCCCAGATAGCTGGTAAAACATTATTTCTCAGTGTGTCTGAGAGGGTGTCTCTGGAAGAGATTAGCATTTGAATCTATAGACTGAGTAAAGAAGACTGCCCTCACCAGTGTGGGTGGGCATCATCCAATCTGTTGAGAGCCTGAATAGAACAAAAAAGGTGGAGGAAGGGTGAATTCTCTCTCTCTGCTGGGGCTGGGACATTCATCCTCTCCTGCCCTTGGACATCAGTGCTCCTGGTTCAAGGATGTTTGGACTCAGACTGGCACTTACACTATCAGCTGCCCAATTTCCAGGCCTTCGAACTTGGACTGAAACCACCAGTTTGCCTGATTCTTCAGCTTGCAAACAGCAGATCGTGGCACTTCTCGACTTCCATAACTGTGTGAGCCAATTCCTATAATAAATCTCCCCTTACGTATATTTATATATCCTATCAGTTCTGTTTCTCTGGAAAACCCTGACTGATAAAGTGCACTAACCATAAGCCAACACTTGAAAGGAAAGGAAGCAACAAACTCAGGATCAAAAGGACATTCACTGTGAATAGTCCTGTCAAGCTAACCTCCTCCTGCTTCTTTGTTTTTAAACAGGTTTACTGGACAAGCAGTTCAGAAATATGTAATGGATGTGTATACCTATCCAGAATCCATAAGAATTTTGACTAAGTCGGTCATGATGTAGACAAGATGACAGAGCAGTAGGAAATCAGTGACAGATCTAATGACGTTGTCTAACATTTACTGGTTTCTAGGTCCTTATCAGTCTGGAAAGTTTTTAGTGCCACACTGCATTCACTGTCCCTTGCCTGTTTTGGACAATGGGTCCCTCCAAGTGCTTCTCAGACCCATCCACTTTCTTCTACTTCACTGCATATCTTGGTACCAATCCTGGCTATCTTTCACCTGGGTTCCTGCAATGGCCAATTTCTGCCTCCAGTCTTGCTTCCGTTCAATCTTTACCCCACATTTTAAAAAGGTGCCCATCTTTTCTGATTTGCCCAGTTTATGCCTGTTGTTCCAGAATAATTATTATTAATAATTACTTTCATTCTCAAAAGTGTCCCCCCACTGGGTGAAATTATATGCCTAACTTTAAACAGCATCATTCTAACTATATCACTACTCCACTTAACCCTTTTAGTGGCTTCCCTTTGCCCTTACAGTAAAACCCAAACTTCTTTGACAAGGCTTTTTAACTTCTTAAAACTCACTAAACCATAAGTACCGTGAGTGCAGGGTTTTTTTTTTTTTTTTTTTTTTTTGTCTGTTTTTTTAACCCCAGGGCCCAGAACAGTGCCTGACACTGTAGGTAATCAAACATGTGTTGAATGATTAGCCTTTAAGAGGCCCACAGTTTGGGCACTGCCTACATCTCCTATTCTGTCTCTGCCTTCTCTTCCTCACAGTCTAATCCCCAGTCAGATTGTACTATGTTCACTTCCTTTCCCACCACTAGGCCTTCACATATGTTCTTCCTTCTGCCTGGTACATTCTCCTCCATCTCCCACCTCTACCTCTCTCATCCCCTAATCTCCTGCCTAACTCCTTTAGGGTCCAGCTTTAAAGTCACTTCCTTTGGGAAGCCTTCCCCAACCCTCCAGCCAGGAAATATCCTCCCACTATTCATGGCAACACCACTTTATGCTTCCCCTAGGCTAATACTCATCATACTTTCCAGTTAACTATATGCATTCTCCCTCTCCACACCCCCAGCTTGTTTGCTCTCTAATAGCACTTACACGTATTCCCAGCACCCAGGCACCTACTACAATGTCTACCAACTGGAGGCAATTAATAAATTACTGTTTGAATTACCATATGATCCAGCTATCCCACTACTGGGTATTTATCCAAAGGACTTGAAATCAATGATCCAAAGAGATTTATGCACCACTATGTTCATTGCAGCATTATTCACAACAGCCAAGATGTGGAAGCAACCCAAGTGCCCTTCTATGGATAAATGGATAAAGAAGATGTGGTATACATATACAGTGGAATATTACTCAGCCATAAAAAAGACAAAATCATCTCATTTGCAACAACATGGATGGATCTTGAGGGTATGATATTAAGTGAAATAAGCCAGACAGAGACAAATACTGCATGATTTCACTCATATGTGGAAGATAAACACATGGATAAAGAAAACGGATTAGTGGTTACCAGAGGGGAAAGGGGGTGGAGGGTGGGCAAAAGGGATAAAGGGGCACATATGTACAGTAATGGACAAAAATTATACTACTGGTGGTGAGCATGATGAAGTCTATTCAGAAATTGATAAATAATGATGTAATTATACAATGTTATAAACCATTATGATCTCAATAAAATTACTGGAAAAAAATAAATTACTGTTGAATTAATGAAAATAAACTAATGTGATCTTAAAGGTACAGTAGAAAGATGAAATGAGGTGATAGTCCTGCCTTACTCTGCAATGCATTTTGTTCAGTCCTGGGTACCACATGTTAATGGAAACATATCCCAGGCCTGCTCAGGGAAAAGCAATTAGGAGGGTAAACAGACTGAGATAGTTCAGGCTAGAAAAGAGAGAGGAGGAGAGTGGCAGAGAAGGAGGAAATAAAGGACATGAGAACTGCCTTCAAATTTCTAGAAGAGAGATTAAACATGTTTCATCTGGCCCTGATGAGATCAATGGAAGGAAATTAGAGGGCAGTAGGTTTGGGTTTTTCAGCAGTCATAGGTACCTGAAAATAAACGTGTTGTCTGAGAGGCACTGAGCTTCCTATCCCCACAGGCATTCACGGTAGGCCAAATTGAGACTTGGTGGGGATGTGAGGCTGGGCTAGATGATTTTTAGTAATCAGTAGCAAAGAAGAAAAGTAGTCAAGATTGAAGTAGTTAAGCAGCTTGGTCAGATTGGAAGGGAAGTCCAACAACGGCACCTTTGCATACCTCACTGACCTAGCTGGGAGTTCATCCCTGTGCCCACTCCACACACCTGTGAGAAAAATAAGCTGGATCAAATAGCACAAGAAGCAGAGTTTAATGAGTAGGATACTAAAGGTGATATAGTCACTGAGGAGAACACTAAAATCATAAATATGTGGTTGATGGCAACCCATTCCTGTTTAAAAGTACAATAAAAACATACAAATGGATACTGGAACCAGTACTCAACTTTTAATAAAACCAAAGAAAAAGAAAAATCTGTTCACTTTAATTCAAGGTGAAGTGAAAGATCTGATCTTTTTCATAATAAACCATATCCAATAGCACCTACGTTCATGATCTTAGCTCATGAGCAATTAATAATTTAAAAAACAAACAAGCAGGGAGATGGAGTTTTCAACCACCTAATTCCATGAGCACCGTCACTCTGACCCCTTCATATTCTTAACCCAAGCTTCGAGTCACTGGTGTAGACGTGCATGTCTTACTGGGCTCCAAGATGAGACCCCAGGTGACAAACTGATGACACAGACCTCTGTTTCAGAGGCCCTGTTGTTTTCTGGACTTAGTGGGACAGGAAAGAAAGTCTGACGAAGTGGCTGGGCCTCTCTCATTCAAAAGAGCCTGTCCCAGGGGAGTGGGACCGGTGTTCCCAGGAGGGCTTCCAAAAGATCTTCTGAATAAGGCATGGTTTGAGTTGGAGCAGCTCACTGCAGGGAATGTTATAACATCTTCATGTCTGGCTACTCTGCAGGCCCCTTTCGAGAACCCATTCCAGAGCTTTGTGAAGAGGGAGGTCAGGCTGGTTTGTAAAGCACCCTGGTGTGTGTCTTGCAACTTCTTTCCCCCAGCCTCCTCTGTGCTGCACTGTGACCTTACACAAGCCTTTCTTTCTCCTAGGGGACAAATTTGAGATTTGCACACCTCGATTTTCATAGTTAACATTTTGACTAAGCAGACTAAACATAAATGGAAATGTTTATTACAGCTTTGATGACCAACACCACTTCCCACCACTATTCCCCACCATACACACACACCCCCAGAGCATTTTCTAATCCTAATGCTAAGCGTTAGAGTTTCTCTCTCATTTGGAAAGAAACACAGCAAGAGATAAAACATGCAATGCCAGTTAAAGTCAACATTCTACAAATCAGCGGGCTTGGTTCTCAGGACAGATTCTCTTGCTCTCGCAATGGTTTTCTAAAGACCTTGGACTGAAGTCAGAGAGTATCTGCCAAGGATCACAGTCATCCCCCCATCCCACCCGCAGTCACTATCGGCCACTGGGTGGTGTAGGAGACAGGCTCACAGTCTGACAACAGAGGGGACTCTGACCCCAGAAGGGACTGTCCCACAAAGAATTAACTCCTGGCATCTAGTTTAGCTCGAGTGCCGAGTTGTAAGCGAAGGAAGACTTGTGAGTAAGTGAAATAATGAAGTCTCTGGTCAGGCCTCTGCAAAAGGTCAGGCGAAGGATGATGGCTCTTCATGGAGGGAGGCAAACAAGGAAGGGTGGGATAGGGGGCAAGATCAATGGATTGTTATTTGATGTGTGTGGGTTTCTTTATTTTAATAGGAGAGATTTTGAGGGTGTTTATACCCTAAGAGTAAGGGTCAATGAAGAAAGAGAGGCTTGAAGATACAGGGAGTAGAGAGGGCTGAGCAACGGGCAAGAGGCCCAGGAAGGGGGAGGGGTGGACTAACTGCAGATGAGAAGGGACACCTCTCCCTGAGGAAGGAGGAAATGGTGAGTACAAATGCCGGTAAGCAGGCCTGGGGCAGGAAAGCTGAGGATGCTCATCTTATGTCAACAGTTTCTCACTGAAGTCAGGGGCATGGTCTTCCCCCGAGAGGGAGGAGGTGAGGTGGCAGAGAGAGGTTTGAGGTAAAAGTTTAGACTGGTTGCTGAGAGGACAAGGAAAGTCTGACAGTCGGCCTGGGTACAGGCACCCCAGGAATAGCACCCATGGGAGATCACAGGAAAGAGCAGAATCCCTAAGGACCAGGGAAGCTGGAGAAAGCTGTTCAGAGAAGGTGGGAAAGAATCAGAATCAGTAGTCAAGAGGGTTAACTGACCATACAAGGTGTTCACTATATGGTCAGTTCCAAAGGATGGCTCAATGAGTCCTGAGGTTGTCAGCAAGTCCTGGTGAGACATCAGACACCCTTGACGGCAGGTGTCCCTGTGAATGCTCTACAAAAGGGAGAGACCTAGACCCAGCATGAAGAAGGAGTGTGGAAATGCCTAGTGGGCTGTAGAAAAGTCAGGCCTAGACAATCTCTCTCCCTACTGTCCCACAACTTAATCGTTAGATAAGTAACTTTATCCTCCTGAGATGACTCACTTGACATAGGTACTGCCACCCTGTAGCTTATGCAATCAAGGGAGAGCTAAGAGCAGTCCAGAAGCAATTAGGGAATGTGCCAAGCAGTCAGGGAGGTGGCCTGGGGACTCAGGCCTAGCTTGGTTCCCTGTGATAACTTGGACGCCTGGCTTTGACTGTCAGCTTCCACATTTGTAAAGTATGGAGTTTGCCCAGAATCTAGATAATTTCTAAGCTGTTCCCTGATTCTATTGTTCCTTATAATGCCATCATTAATTCTATTTATAAATTAAATGCCTGATTCCAGAGTCCAAACATCTCTGGCAACCTAAATCCACCACTTAGCAACAAATAAAATAGAAACACTCTGACTGGGAACCCGACGTGGTTGTCATGATTTGCTGTTCATGTGATCAATATCATCTAGAAAAGTAGTTTTCTCACTTGGGACTTCTGGAATATAAACTGTGGGAAATGATGCAAAAGCCCCCTCTTCACTTTTTCTTGGAGTGAAAATCTTATCTCCTTTCCCTTGAAATTTCTACATTTCATTGGCTCGCGGCTGTGGGGGGGAGATAGGAAATGGGTAGTATTAGAGTGGCAAGGGGGGACATGGTCCCGATGAATAAAATGTTAGAAAACACCACCAGTGTGAAAGATCAAAAGAAATCATGGCTAATTACCTTAGCCAAATGGATAAGTAGTTACTTAGATATTTACTTTAAAAATCCCACTCCCTCCCATCACCACCACCACCCCTCTTCAACAGACAGGGTTGTGGAGGGACACTGACGTTACAGCTGCAAACATACAGTCGGGTAGACAACTCTGCCCTGCCCACCAGGCAGCATCCACACTCTACTATCCAATCAGATTTTCCAAGGGCCCTGGTTGTGGTAAAATGTAAGGAGGGCTTACAATGGAGGCCTCTCTGCATCAGTATCTAGAAGAATCCCAGAGAGAACTGAACTAAACTGTTCCAAATCTACTTCATGTCTTGCATCAATTTATTTCCCTCAAAACTTGCCAAGTCTTTCTCACAGCTTCCTTTTCTTGCTCAGCTTTTCCAGCGAACAATCCTGATTCATTGTCTCCACATCCTCACCTCAGTGTAAAGGCTTCAGGCTACCACTCTTCCTGCTTCTCCTGTTCTCTCTCTCCTGTTCACTCAAACTGGAGATATGATGCTGAGCAAGAGAGACACAGCCACTGCCCTCACCCTGCTTACAGTCTAATGGGGAAACCAGTTTCCTTTACAATCCATCCTCTTTCATTATTTTTTCACTTATCAAATGTTACTCCCTCACCATGGACTAGCCACTGCCCTCTTATCTCCCCAGCAACCACCTGTTCAGTGGAAGCTCAGATGGCCCTTCCTCTGTGAAACCTTTCTCTACTCCCCTAGGTAGATTTCAATGCTTGTTTTCCTGCGTTCCCACAGCACTTAGTACATAATCAACCTGTTCGTGGTAGGGGTTGGGTTGGTTGGTTGGTTGGTTGAGTTTTGCACTTCTGTCTAGTCACTAGGACAGTAAGTTCTTTGAGAGAGGGCACTATATGTTTTCTCTCTGTAGCTCCAGCATCCAGAAGAGCACGCATCTAGCAGCAAACTAACAAAAATGTGTTATCTAGCCCATATCTCAGATAATAATACACCATCCATTCAGCCATTCATGCTACAAACCTCAGGGCCATCGCTGGTTCACCCTTTTCTCTCTTGCCCTACTCCATCAAAGTCCTGACTTATACCTCTGAAATATTGACTCTCTCTTTCCTGCTCTCCAACCCCACAGTCACAGCCTCATATCCACCTGGCCTGTGACAATAACCTGCTCACCATGTTCAGCCCTCCCACCACTGACTGATCTCTCAAGTTATTGCAAAAGTGATTTTCTAAAGCACAAGCCTAGTTGTGTAACTTCTCTATTCAATAGGATAAAGTCTTAACTCCTTAGTATAGTTTCAACTCACCTCTCTAGTCCCATGTCCTATCTCTCCTCTGTGACTTACCTGCCCCAACAGGCATCTACTCACCTTACACTCAAGTCACAATAAACTGGTATCTGCCTGCTTCCCTGCATTTGGATGTGCTATTCACCCTACCTGAAACACCACCACCACTAGTCTGTCACACACACACACACACATGCATGCACACATACACCTTTTCCTGGCAAATTCCTATTTGGGATAGAGGCACAATGTCAACTTCTCTCTGAAGCTTTTCGTGAGTCTGGCAGAATTCATTTGTTTCTCTCACACTGAACCCACATTACTTTGTTCATACTCCTACTCTAGCACTTAATGTGCTGCATTTTAATTCTGTCTACACAGCTGTGTCCCCTACAATGCTGTAAACTTGTTGGTGCCCAAGACATATCTTATTCATCTATGTAATGCACACCAGTTATATAGTACCAACAAATAGGAGGTTCTTAATAAGTTTTCACCACCGCTGAAGATGATTGTGGAGTCCACAGGTCTGGAAATATATGAAAAGAAAATACAAATCATTTAACCTGGATGCTGAGGGCACTCACTGGCAGAGGGATAGTCCAGATAATCCCTCAAGGACGCTCTCAGTTCTAGTCTGATTCTCACAGCACTTACTGAGTACAACAGGCCAAGCACTATGGTAGGTGATTTTTTAAAATCAGCCATCTCATTCGTTTCTCACAACAGACCTGTGAGGCTGGCAAATTATTTCCTTTTCAGTGCTGAAGAAAGAGAAGCTCAGAGAGGAGAAAAGACTTGCCCAAGTTCCTGCAGCCAACCAGCAGCAGAGCCCCCTACTGACCTGCAATTCAAAGATAAGCCTGCATGACCGGAAGTGAGCTTTCTTTAAGCATTGAAGCACAGCAACTCCCCACTGGCCCTAATGAATGGGAAAGATCAATCAAAGAATAATAAATGAACAAACAGAAATCAAATGATTTCCCCTGTAGCTTAAGTGAGCCCTAGACTCTGCTGAGATCAAGCCATATAAAGTGTAAAGTTTAATAAAAACCAGTAAAAATCCAATCCTTATTACAACTGCAGTTGGAAGGAGAAAGATTTCGGAGGCAATGAAGAAAACTCTGATTAGTCCCTCACATCACACTTTACTCAGCAGAATCTAAAACAAAACTCTAGATGGCGTCCCTTTAAATGGTCCAGTGGTTCATTAGTAACTATCCTTTGAAGTAGCTGCCAACTCGGCTGTTTGCTGCCTTCTTTCCAGTGCTGGCCTCACTGGCCTCCTGGCTGGTGTCTGTCACCCCCATTCCCTTCATCCTCTGCCATATATAGCAGAGCCTAACCTCGATTCCCTGATCCCACCAGGTTCCTCTCCTACCAGATCATTACTCACACTGTGTTCTCGGCCTACAGTGACCTTCCCCAGCTTCTCAAAAATATATATTCAATGGCCAAAGCTGAAACAACTTGATCAATGTAATAAATAACTATAGTATTGAATTATAGCCTAAAGTATAAAATAAATATCCATGAGTCTATACTGATAAAAATGAATGATTAAATAAATAAATAAATGCAAGAGTGACATTTCTAACCAAAAAATTCCAATTAATAAGTGTAGAGGAATGAGGGGAATAGAAAAATCACCATTCTAACAACCACAGTAATAATTGCTACAGGCAAGATCCATTGATGAATGCTAAATCAGTGAAGGAAATATTCAGGAGAAAGGATATTTGCATAGCCTCAAAACACCACCTCCCAAATTTACTATTGACTGAGGTGCATCTAACATATGCCCACAGATCCTTTGACAGATCTCCCTCCGAGAGGTGATGATCAAGTCTTCTTACCTTGAGTATAGCTGAACTTAGTGACTTGCTTCTAAGGAACAGAGCATGGAAAGGGAAAATAGTAACTGTACTGGCAACCACCAACTTAACTATGTGATCAAGGTTAAAATCACCAGCAATCAGTTGTGTGGATATCATGACCCCTCTGATCTGTGTGACGAGAAGGACATATCACTTATGTGATATTCTCCCCCAAACCCATAACCTCAGTTTATTCAGGAGAAAACACCAGACAGACTCACACTGAGGGACATTTCAGAAAATACCTGACCACTGGTCTTAAAAAGCATCAAGATCATTAAAGACAAGGACAGAGAAACTGTCATAAACTAGAGGAAACTAAAGAGATATGATGACTAAATGCAATGCAGGATCCTGGATTGGATCCTGGAACAGAAAAGGGGCATTAATGGAAAAAATAGGAAAATCTGGGGGGGGGGAAATGTCTGTAGCTTAGTTAATGGTAGTGTGCCAATGCTAATTTCTTAGTTTTGATAAATATATTGCAGTTATATCAGATGTTAACATTAGAAGAAGCTGGGTAAAGGGCATATGGGGACATTCTGTACTATCTTTGCAACTCTTTTATAAATCTAAAATTATTTCAAAATAAAAAGTTCTTAAGAGTATATCTTTTTCTGCTTTTTTATATATATTTTGTACTTCTATTTTTCTAAAATGAGCAATTTTTTTTCTCGAAAAATAAGGAAAAATCAGAAAGATGTTCACTTTTAAAGACCACCTTCTTGGAGAAGTTTCCTCTCAGGAGTTTGCACTGCACTCCCTCAGGATTTTGTCTGTTCAGAAACTCTGTTGTAGCCTCAGTTCATCCCACTTCCTCTTATCTTTGTTATGTGTCTTTCTTTTTGGCAGCTCTACAGAAGCAAGGGCCCTTTTAATCTCACCCACCACTTAGAATCCAATGAGCATCAGCTGAGTTATTGTCATCAAAGGCCAGGTCCCGAGCCAACCCTAGCTTCGGGACCAGCCTGCCAGCTGCCGCTCCTCCAGACCTCCTCTGCTGGGGCCTCAGCAGGTGTCTGCTCTGATTCAACGTTATCTCAGAGCTCTGAGACCATTTAGTCCCAGGACAATTCAAATCTCTACCATTGCTGGTCCCCACTGAAAATACAGCCTATATGGTCAGTGATCCTTACCCAGTGGGCTTTTCATACTGGACCAGGCATCCTCCCATCTACTCACATCTCACAGCTTTTCTCCCTTTCCCCTATCCCCTGGGGGACTCCACACACCACTCCAGCTCTAAAGTAAACAAGCTCACCTATAACCTGTACCTATCCTCAGAAGGTTCCGTTCACCTCACAGCTTTATTGGGATCATGGCTCTCCTGCTATGATGGTCCCCTGGAGTGGTTAAAAGCCAGAATACAGCTAGAGTAAACTGCTATGGCCCACTGCATACCAGGCCCCACCCAACACATAGGTCAGAGACCAAACCTAGAGGGAAAAAGCAAGGGAAACAAAGTATATCCAAATTCTTTTAGATACAAAAATTTAATTCTTTATGAGAAAATAAGCAAGGATTCATTTCTATTCAGGGAACAAACAGTTTCCTGGCTTCATATATTGAGCATCAACTATAGGATTTGCACAAGAACAGGGATTCCAAATTCTAGACCAAGGAAGTGTAAGAAATGGCAAAGACCAAATGCTGGCCACAACTTTTGGTGCTTTACCACAAACCTAAAATTTGTACTTGGGAATCCATCCCAGAGTTCTAGAATGGGAAGTTGGGAACTGAAGGTAGACCCTTCGTGAAGCCAGAGATAATGCATGTGGTGTTTCACATGCATTATAATGCTGTGATACTTTTCAAGCCAGGTAAGCAACAGCCTGAACACAGTGCTTTTTGGTGCCCTGTTTCAGTTCTTCGGGAGACTGGATGTGTCTGAAAGTCACTTGGATATGCCCAAAGTTAGCTTCTTCTCTGCTTTAGGAAAGTGTAGTTGATACTTTTTGTTTTTCATCTGCAAACTTTCACCATCTTTTGAACAATAAGTAATTGGTAGTAAAACCACATGTAAGGAGAGAATGCTAAATATGATCCCACAGCTAAGGTTGCCATATATGCCACAATGCAGGCTGTGCATCAAACAAGGGGTGGGGGGGCTTCACATCATAGATATTATAGATTTGCATATTTATTGCTGTGGTTTTCCAGAAGATGGCAGGAAAGCACCCTGTTCTAATAAAATCAGTCTATGATGACAATTTCCTAAGGGTGGAAGTAAAGTGTTTTGAGGAAGGGAATGGCTTTTTCTACATTGCATAAAGGTGATACATGGGCTAGCAGTGGCCATGATTTTATTGCAAGTTGTAAGATTGCTTTCCATTCAATAATTCTGTCTCTAAATTCTTAAACATTAGTCCACAGTAAGGACCCACAAATATTCCTGACTCTTTAGCTATTTCTCTAAGAGTTTCCATTTGCAGTAAATCTAACCTCAACTCAAACATTTATAGATATAGGAAGAAAGAAAAATTTCATACAAAATAATAATATATCCTAGTTAAAACAGTACCTTACAGCAGACATGGTTGGCTGAGCTTTTAGATACAGAAACTCATACCAGCTTTTAAAATGTCTACAATTTAATTTTCCTGCACTACAACAGTTCCTTGACCTAGTTTCTCCACTAAAGAGGTCCAATTATGCTACACAGTGAGGCTAAAATTTTGCCCTAAATTTATAGTGGAAGAGACTTATTAATTTGACCTCATCTCCTAAAACAAGCTTTCTCTCTGTGTGAATCATGTAATAGTGATTTTTTTTTTTAAGTAACACTAAATATGTCAACAAATATTTGTTGGGAACAATGACTTAGATGGTAAGAACTCCTATCATGCTAGGAGTTGGAAATACATAAACAAATAAAATATGTTCCTTTTCCTCAAGAACTTCACATTTTAGTGGAAAAGAGAAATATATGGATCCATGATTGTGATTCACGTATTACGAATTAGTAAAGTAATATGAACTTTACTAGAGACATATGCTAGGTTCAAGGATGAAAGGAGGAGGGAGGAGTCAACAACATGTAAAGCTTCAAAGAAGTTTCAAAGAACTTGTATCCATTTGGGTTCTTTTGCTGTAAGCAATAGAACCAACAGTCGAACACAAGCAAAAAAGAAATGTATTAAAGGACTATGAGGCAGATCACAGACTCCAAGGAAAAACTGAAGAATTCGTCCATAGAAAAGGCAGAAAAAGGGGAGCAGGGGAGCAGGAAGGAAATGCCACCATCAACCACTCCCCTGACTTGCTTGTCTGCTTGGTCTGACTTGGGGTCTTGTGTCCACCCCTTCAGCTGGGAGAGAGCAGGGCACCTGAACTGACTGTTACACCAAGATCCACAGAGTGGGGCAGCTCCCGAAATGGGGCACTGTCACCAGAAGAGGAAAGGATGCCAGGTGAGCAAAAGCAGATGTCTGCTTCAGGGGGTCTCACAGGCAAACTGGGCAAGAAGAGTGTCAGTGTAAGGGGCACAGAATCCAGACTGCTTTAGGCTAGGAGCTGACGTGAAGTGAAGCAGGGCATCCTACTCTGTTAAAAAGCTAAGCTGTGAGAAAAGAGAAATAGAACAAGGGTAGGAAATAAAGGCAGGATCAAGGGAGGGTTTTTTGGTTCTTGTTTACTTTTAACCTAGAAGAGATTTGAGCATATTTATAGATGGAGGAAGGAGCCAGAACAATAAGAGAAATTTAAGATCTTTCTGAGTGAGCCCTGGAAGATGGATTTAATCTGAACAGAAAGAAGTTACTATTGTTATTTACCATGCCAAGCACTTATTGTGCCAGACACCATGCTAAACAGACTCCACCTGCATTATCTTCTAATACGACCAAGGAGATACTATAATTATGCCCATTTCACAGAATGGGGAATTGGGTATTAGAATGTTTTAAGTCAATTGCTCAAGGTCACATAGCTACAGTGGCAAGGCAGTTGCATCTGTACAGCAGGGACATTTCTTCCTGACTCCAAAACCCTTGCTTTTAACAATATTTTGCCTCTTCCTATAAAACCCAAAGTAGGTAAAGAGGGGTGTACCAGCTTATAGATTTGTATCAGGGAAGTAGGACATGGGAGAGATTCCTATCATTTATCTTCACTTTTCTCTGCAGGATATGCCAGCCATGGATTGAGAAATGGGAGGTTGGGAAGTGAGGTTGACCAGTGAAGGACTGTTACAACGTGGGCTGGGAATGGGAGAGAAATAGGATAAGAGAAAAGGCCTGAGGAGCATGCCGAAGACCTCCCTACACACACAGAGTCCCCTAAGGTTGCACAGGAACCAGTGCCCCTGACTGTGTAACTCTCTACAGCACAGCTACCCAGTGCGGGTAGGAGGCAGAGCAGCATGCTGCTTAAGACAGAATCATGCTCAAGTCCCAGCTCTAGGGCTGTGTTACAAGGAGGGGTGAAAATAAAGAAAACCTTATTCAGAGTAGTAATTTCTCTGGCTCTGAGCTTGGATAATCAAAGGTTATTATTCTTATCCTATGCAAGCCAGCAGTAAAGTAATGCTTTTATATTATATATATATACATATGTATACACACACATACAAACAGACATATATTCCATTTCTATCACTAACAACTTCGGTCAGCATCCATCTACAAAGTTATGACCTAAATATGGTCATCTAGCAACATCCTTCCTACTCCTATTTTTCAGAAAATTATTAATGGCTTTCTGTTCTTAGTCTTTGTTTCTTAAAAATCCATGGCAACCAAACACTATTTTTAGAACACAGCAGGTAATAATCTTGGGTAATATGACAAAAATTTAGAAATGTCTAAGAGATGTCTGTAAGAAGTATATCTAAACAGTTTAAAAATGAAGTAAGATGTAGACTCCATAGTTAATGCCTCTGTGGAGGCAATACTATCTCACGCACATTTAAAAATCACCTGGAAAAACATTATGCTCTGTCTTGAAACCAAGTCCATGATTTAGTATTTAGTAGGAAAAAAATAAGTCACAGGAGAGGATGAAAATCAAGATTCCAGTTATACCTTTTAAAAGTATGTACACATAGATCATAGAAAATATCTGGGAAATTTTATGCCCAATTGTTAAACTGTATTTACCTCTGGGATTGGAATGGGTTGGGCTTGGAGCTCCCACTCAGAGGAGAGGGGAATTTTTACTTTTCTTTTTCTACAATACTCTGATTTTAAAAAATAAGCCTATATTACTTTGTTTAACCTTCAACTATTTTATTTACTTATTTATTCATTCACTTATCTAATAAACTTTTTATTTTGGAATAATTTTAGATTTACAGAAAAACTGCAAAGACGGTACAGAGTTCCCGTAACGCCCCCACCCTGTGTCCTCCGTTGTTAACATCTCATGTTATCCAGGTACCTGTGTAAAAACTACCAAGCTGATCTTGGCACATTACTATGAATTAAAATCCAGACTTTATTTGGATTTCACCAGTTTTTCCATTAATGTCCTCTTTTGTTCCAGGCCCAGTCTAGAGTACCACATTGCATTTAGTTGTCATATCTCCTTGGTCTCCTTTGGTCTGTAACAATTTCTTAGGCTCTCCTCGTTTTTCATGACCCTGACTATCTTGAGGAAGACAGGGCAGCTATTCTGTAGAATGTCCTCCAGTCTGGATTTGTCTGATGTTTCTCTCATGATTAGAATGGAGTCATGGGTTTTTGGGAAGAATAGCATGCAGACGAAGTGCCCTTATCATCACATCATATCAGGGGTACATGACATTGGCACCATATCACAGATGATGTCAACCTTCATCACTTGCCTAAGGTGGTGTTTGCCAGATTTCTCCCTATAAAGTTACTATTTTTCTCTTTCCATACTCTGGTCCTTGGAAGTGAGTCACTAAGTCTAGCCTACCCGCGAGGAGTTGGGGAGAAGTGGGGGACGAAGGGATGGGTTAAGCTCCTACTGCTAGAGATGGGAGTACTTGAAAACATTATTTGGAATTCTTCTGTAAGGAAGATTTGCTTCTTCTCCCTGTTCATTTATTTATTCAATCATTTATTTATATTAATATGTACTCATGTATATTTATTTTATACTTTGGTTTATAACTCAATACAAAATTATTTATTTTATTGCTCAAAGTATTCCAAATTTGGCTATTAGAAGCTCTTTCAGCATGGCTCCTGTTGTCCTTTTGACATGCACCATCCTTCCACATGACGTTTATACTCAGCTTAAATTTTTCCCTGCCCCGGCCCTAAAGTGAGCCATTTCTCCAAGGAGCCCTGATTCCTTTTACTGAAGAATGATGTTTAGAAACCAAGATGTGGGCACAGAGTGTGTCCCTTCAACTACTTTTTAATAAACTTGTTGAAGATTTAATAAGTTGGTGTGTGTGAAGCACTTCTTACCATAGATTCTGACACATAGTAAGCATTCAATACATGGAAGAAAGCCATTATTGTTGTTATTATTATTGTTATGCACATTTTTAATAAATTTGGAACTTTCAAATCCTAAACCAAAATTGTACCCCATTAGTCATTACATCAACCCCTAATAGGCCCACAGATTTCTCTATATTTCTGAGGCTCACAACCATATAAGGCCAAGAAATAAACATTCCTCCACCCTGGCCCAGGATTCTACATTCTTTGGCCGTAAAACCTTTTTCCTCCTGTCCTATCTACACAGAGCCATAAAATCAAAAGATTTCTGTGGAAAAAGACATCCCTTGATTTTTAAGTTTTTAAGTTTAAATGAAACATTTTAAGGGCATTTAAAAAAATCACTCCCATATACAAATCAAACTCATTTTGGATCTACAGAGTGCAGTTTTGAATTCCTGCCCCAAATAGCTGTTGTTTTGAAATACTGCAACGTCATTGATACGAAAATGGCTATTGTCCAATAGATCCGCAAAAGCCCCTCCAAACAATTTCTGTCGTGTCAGACACCAATGTCATTGCTCTTATTGAGTAATAGGTATTAGCGAGCCCCTTCTATGCATTCAATAACCAATAACAAGGGTTCTAAGGGGGTGACTTAAAGGGTCTCTATCTCAAGTACTCTGGCCGGTCAGAGTGGCCACCAGGAATCCTCTGGGCGTGAGAGTCAGAGAAGCGTCCTGGGAGGATCTGTGAGGAGGACTCTGGGACCAGTGGTCAGGCTCGGGACACAATAGGAATGAGGAAAAGATAAAGGGCCGCTCACACCTTTCAGGGCATTACCTGGGCCCTGGAGAGTTGTAGGGTGGGGACCAATGTGGAAAATAGCCTGGTTTAGGATCTGTCAGAAGCCTCATAGGGCCCAAGGTAAAAGCGCTGCAGGAGGAAGGCCAGGAGAAAAAGGAAGCAGAAGTTCCCCACCTTCTGAGTATCCATATTCTTCTTACTAAATACTTCAAGTTTCCATTTGTTTTTGGATAACTGCTTTTTGCTCTTGGTATCTCAGAATGTACTAATTTTATTTTTGGTTATTCTTCTCTGTCCCAGGCTTACATTCCTCTGGGCAAGGCCTGTTGATCCCAACCATACGCTGCAGCCTCTCAACTCCCCTGGCGCCTGTCTAGAATATTTCTGGTCTGACCCACCTTGAACTTCTCGCCTGTGCTCCAGCATGGCCCCATCCAGCTGTCTCCTCCAGGTCCTTGACCTGCCCAGCCTTTCATCTCTATCTCACTGTCCAGAGCAGCCCCTGACTTTGGGTCATGGCCCCCAAGGGTCATGTGGCTTCACACAAACGTCCTCCAGGCCCTGGAAAACTTATCCCAATTTCCTTGAGGAAAAGAGTTATAAGAACGAAAGCCACCTTTTGGGAATGTAAGCAAAGACCCATAATTCTGGTGAGGGTTGTCTTTCCTCCCTGCAGGAAGAGGTACAGGAGGGACCAGGTCAGCAGAAGAGGCAGATTCCTTACTTTCTAACATTGGGATATTACTATTAACTAAACTTTAGAATTTATTAAAAAGTGGCCAAGGGGTAGAGGGCTTCAAACTCAGGAAGCCAGCACTAGAAGTGCATATAGTCAGGCACATTGGTGTTACAAAGAGAGCAGGGGACTGAGAGCCATTTACACCTGGGGTCAATTTTTTATCCACCCCTCACCAGCTAAGATACTTTCGGCAAATCACAGATTATAAGCTTCAATGTAAAATAGTAACCTAATGTTACAAGATCTGTAATTTACTTTAAAACACTTCAGTATAATTTGTGTGATATGTGTGACAATGAATTTAAGCTTCATTTCTAGGCATAGTTAGCTAAAGTGATATCTGGAATGTATAGTCTAGGGGTGGGACTGTATTATATCAATTGATATAATAACCATTGTTATTGATCAATAACCATTGTATTACCATTTAGCAAGCTAGAAGTTAGAAATGGATTTTCCTTGGTGAAATTAAAGGTGTTCAAGACATGTGTGTTAGCCAAAATATTCTAGAAACACTTGCAAAAAGAAAGGATAAGAATCCTCAGATGTACCCCTTTGTGATGTTGTCTGAGGCTTGATCTCTAATCTATCCTTGTTTCCAACCACTGGTTTAGAAGACTTTCTGATTGCATGATGCTTACTAAAGGACATAGAATCCTACTTCAAGTTACAGTTGGAGCAACTAAAAGGAAATAGAGCTGGGACTTCATCAAACCTACCAAACAGACTGTATGAAATACTTTGTGCCTACTTTGCTAATGAATGGTAGTCTAATAAATGTCTGTATGTGCGGTAAATTCTGGTCTGAGGCTTACATGCACTACAATTTGATAGCAAGGTTGTGGAAGAATAGCTAACTATCACCACCCCAAACTTCTTGAGTGGCTACTATGACTTACAAGAAGAACTTGAGAATTGGATGTGATCAAATCGGCTTGAGGCAATTCTCAATTTCCATCCTTCATACCCTACAGAGTTGTTGAGGAGTTGCATGTGAAAAGTTGACAGTAAACTCCAAAATCAGTACAAACATACTGTCTCAGAAATATTTTTGACTTGTACAACCCAAGTTTCCCCAGGGCTCACCAGCCTGGCAGTACAGAGTTACATTACTGGTAATGTCTTAACGTTTTTCTGTTTCTTTCACTTATCTGCCTCACCAGAATCTAGCTCCCTGAAAAGAGGGCCCTGCGTAGAATTTCATAAAGTTTCAGCACGGGTCTCACGTGTGTGCACACTTATTACAGCGTGGGCACCTTTGCCAGGAAGAGCTGATACTTCTGGACACTGGCAGGCCCCTCCCACTGATGCTCTAGAGCAGTGGTTGTAGGGTAGGGGCTCACGCCATGGGAGATGCAAGGCAAACTTTTTTTGGAGAGAGAACACACAGCAAGTTTTATTGGGGGAAGAGGGGTATTCACAGGGGCAGGTAGATGAGAGGGGAGTCACACGGGGTGGGGGTGACGGAGATTGCGGGTACAAGGCAGACAAGGGAATAGGAACCACCCATGCACCTACGCCAACCCCAGGAATGGGGGGAGAGCAGCCAGGGCTCAGGAAGATGGGCTGGGAAAGGACAGTAATGGGGCTGAGTCCCTGGGCTGGGGGGCTCAGGAGCTCGTAATCATTGCCCTCTATCAGAAAGGGATGGGGGTGGGAGAGGGCTCCCCCTACACTTCCTCACGGGGTTAAGGCCTCTCCAGGCTCAAAAGCTCCCTAAATTCAAAGTCTCTTTAGCTGGGGGGGAGGGGAAGGAAGAGACAGTGAAAAAAATATTAGAGTTTCTGTTTAATTTTTGTTTCATCCTTTTTAATTTTTAATTCTGTGAGTGTTTTATAAAATATATATTAATACAAGAGAGGGCTTAGACATTTTTTAACAGATAAGGATATCAATCAAAAGAATTTGGAAACCTCTGGTTAGAGCATCCATGGATAGAAAGGAACATGCCTTTCTCCCTCCTGTACAATATACTCTGCTGAAGGCTGCTGAAGCAGTTGTCTTGTGCTCAAATGAGGGACAGATTCTTTAGTGGAATAGCCCCTATGTACAGCCCACTCGCCCCTCCCCGGCTTTCAGAGGACTCAGCCCTGAGTCCAGGGAGTGACCGAGAGAGAGGACACTCCCTTGTGATCCACATCACACTGGGCTCAGAATCACTCCACCCTCTGGCGATCTGAGCTTATTGTGGCTGACTCCACCTCTCTTAGGATGAGTTCTCTCCAGAAACCTCTTCTGACCCTGGTGCTAATATACTCTATCCACTGAGGAGACAGACCACCAACTCATCACAGACGTAGGGCAGACGTTCAGCAGACACGCCCAGACATGCCTGGAGCTCAGTGATGAAGGCAATTCAAGCTGAGAGGTTCCAGGCTCAACCACAGCTGACAGTATAAGGGATATTATCCCTTCATTGCTAAATCACATAATCATTTCTGAGGCAAAGCTTTACCTGTACCAGGAAAACCCCTCTTAGCAATTTTGTCTCCTGAAAGTAAATGACCCTTGTGTCTGCTTATATATTCAACACCTGTGGGAAAGTGTGATATTAACTGTATAGAGTGTTTTAATAACTAAGTGTGCAACAGATTGTGTGAATTAAATCTGTATTAGAGAACTAAATGCACATTTTAAAATGTGGAATTTCCCTTACAAGATTATGAGAGTTTTAACAGTAAAGTTTTGTTATTCTCTGGGCCCAAAACAATTTTCTACGGAAACATTTTCCCCAAATTAGAAAGGAAGCATAAGGAAAATAAAATTTGATATATAATTATTGGTCATGTGATTGGCCAATGTGATTGGCTGTTCCTGTCCAATTTAGAGAAGAAGCAGAGTAGTTGGACAAGATGCCGGTACAAGACTTATTTGACTACTGAAATCCCACAGGTCTGAGATTGGAACAGAAATTCTCCTAAAGCAAGGCAGGCAGTGAGGCTGGCCACCAGTCCTCCTTTCACATTATGAGTAACAGCCTCTACTGACCACCTTGAGCATTTCCTGTATTCCAGGCACTGTGCTAAGTGCTTCACATACATTGTGTCTAAACTACACAATACTTGACAAGGCAGGTACTGTGATGAAAAGCAGAGCCCAGAAAGGTTAGGCAACTTTCCCTAGGCACAGAGCTGGCGCGTGACTGGGATCTGAACTCAGAAGATCTAACTGACCCCAAGCCCAGCTCACCAACATGCCACCTGCCTTCCTCATGGGAACCAGTCGTCTGAATCCTTCAAGGGGAAAAAGAGTTGCTGCTTTGCCCTCTTGTGAACATTACCGTGAACAATGCCAGTGTTGTGGGCCACAGAGTTAAAATTGGCTCCTGTCCACTGGAATTAATTCAAGAGACAAATGAGAATCATGTCTGCAAAAAAGAAATACATTCTGGTGCTGAAATCAGCAGTATGTAATCCTCTTGAGTCAGGATGTAGTAACTTTATATATCAATTTTTGGAACTCTCTGATCAGATAAACTTTTATTTCGAAGTAAAAAAATAACAAACCCTTTCCCTCTAGTATAACACACCTCTTGTTCATTAGAGCCCCCAGCCAGTGCTCACAGCGTGCATTTTTCCCCCTCTTCACCACAGCACACTAGCCACACTAGATACATGAGGTTGTCCTGGGCACAGGATTTAACAGAGCTGGAAAAGGTTCAGGTCACAGCTAGATAGATCATGGGGATGGAAGGGCCTTCCATAAGGGAATTTCTAATAATATCAGGTGTATGGTTTAAAAAAGGGGAAGCCAGGTGGTGGGGGAGCATGACCTAAATCCATTACACAATAAAAAATTATTTGGGCTTATCCTAAACTCGCTTTCACCAAATCCCAGAGAGTTAGACACTCTACGGGACTCGATGACTCGGCAGAACTTGGGTGAGGGGAGAGCTGGAACAGAAGGCTGAGGATGACGTCCAGTCTCTACCCTGAGGGATGGGACTGAAGACAAGGCTTTATTCCAGACGGGAGTTCAGAAAGAGAAACAAGTTTGGAATGGGGAAGAGGATGAGATCATTTGAGGTGTGCAGAGTGAAGGTACTCGTGGAAGATTCAGGAGAAGACATATAGAAGGCATATAAGAAGAAATATAAGTCTGAATCTCAGGAAAAATAACCAGGAGCTAAAAATCTGAATTCATGAGTCATCAGCACATGGCTACAGGAGAAGCCATCAATAAACAAGATCATCTGGAGAAAAGGGGGAGAGTTAAAGGTTTGTTCCTTCCAGTCTGGGACCAGACTCGTTGTCTCCTGGGGGTCATTTTAGACTAAATAAAACACTAAACTTGTCTACCTAGCAGGCATTAAATATATAGAATACTTGTGAACATTTAACCTCTATGACATTTTTTTAGCTCAAAGAATTTTACAGAATAAAATTTTAAGTCTATTTGTTATAAATACATACAATTTAATCCTCCATAGTTTTCACGAGAAGTTTGTTAGTTACTCTCAAAACACAGAATACAAAAAGGAGAACAGTTGACGTAAATTTGCAGATGCCAGATGAATTATGGAATTATTGCTCCAGAGATAGTTATTTGAGGATGACACAAAAGACAACCTTCCTATTGCCTCCAAATGTCCCTTGGGAACCTTATCAAAAGCTTACACTGAGCCAGCCCTGATGGCCTAGTGGTTCCAGTTTGGTGCGCTCTGCATCAGTGGCCTGGGTTCCGCTCCTGGGTGCAGAACCACACCACTCATCTGTCAGTAGCCATGCTGTGGTGACGGCTCACGCATGACAAGAGACTCTCACATACTGAGGTATTCGAGGTAACTATGGGGGTTAAAAACCGATTTGGCTTGAACTAAAAAACCTGACTTATGGCTTATCAAGCATACATTGTACATCTGCTTAACCATTAAAGAATGTACTCTCTTAAGATAAGAATGCATCCTTCCCTCCTATGCCCTATTGGTAAAGCCCTATTGGTAACACCTGGATTAGTCCCTTTCCTGACATCATGGTCATGTTGACCTGCTAATTTGCAACTGAATACCTTTTGAAATTTTGATGAAAATGTATTCTGGGTGTGTTTAATGTATGTTCTTTGTTCTAAAAAGACATAAGACTGTAATGAAAACCATGCTTCTCTGGAATGCTTTCTAAGGCCTTCCCAGGTTATAATCTTGACTCTGGCTCAAGTAAACTCACCTTATTTTGTGTCGAAACATAGAAGAACCAGAAGACCTTACAAGTATACACAACCTTGTGTGGGGGCTTTGTGGGAGGTGAGGGGGGAGGAAGAAAAAAGGAGGAAGATTAGCAACAGATGTTATGCAAAAAAAAAGCCTACACTGCCCTAGATGATAGGACTCTGCTTCCCAAGAATCTGCCCCTTCTTGTAAGCATTTCTTATTTAGTCTATTTAGGTCCACTTGTTTATTTGTTTGTTTGTTTGTTGCTGAGGAAGTTTTACCCTGAGCTAACATCTGTGCCCATCCTCCTCTATTTCGTATGTGGGTCGCCGCCACAGCATGGCTGACGAGTGGTGTAGGCCCATGCCCGGGATCCAAACCCGTGAACCCAGGCCACTGAAGTGGAGCGTGCCAAACCCAACCACCAGGCCACAGGGCCGGCCCACACTTTGTTTTAATTGCTAAACACTTAGATATTTACAACTGAGGGAGCACTATGAGTGTTACTAGTAACAATATCATGACCAGTTGCTGAGAGCCAGGCATGTATCACGCCCCAGTCTGGGAGCCGTGAGCACTCTTCTCAGCAAGCCTGTGAGGCAGGCATTCGCATTTCCATTCTACAAAGGAGGAAACTGAGCTCCACGAAGCTGAGCAACTTGCCCAAGGCACATTGTTAGTAGCAGAAAAGCAGAATTCAATCCCAGATCTGTCTTTCACCAAAGCCCCTGTGTGCTCTTTGCACTACTTCACTAACTCATTTAAGGACTGACTTTCATCACTGAATTACAAAAATAGTAACGACTAACACTTTTATGATAACTAACAAATTATTGGGTTGAACCACATGAAACTGCTGCTATTTGGCCACTTTGACCTACAAAAATGGGAATTCCATATGGTGTGCCCTTATAAAAGTACATACACTGGTATGCAGCAGTGTGAGTTTCTAGAGATTCCAGGCCCCACAGGAACAGTAGAGGAGAACCAAAGATTTCACTCAGCTCATTAACAGAAAATACATGTTATGGCTAAAAAGAGAAAGAACAAATAGAAATACATGCATTTGTAAGATAAGGAAACTGTTAAAAAGTTTGTTGTGAAAGACCGAAATTTGTTTTTAAGTGAAATCTTATGTCTTAACTATAGGTTAACCACCAAGAGTGCTGTGAAACACCAGTTAATGAACCACTCAAGTGTGAAATTTAAATGGTGTCTAAATTAAAATACGTTTTCATCTACATGAGGGCACTAAGCACATTTAAAATATCCTATGAAATTTGGAAAAATCACAAGGATGAACAACCGAAAGATATGGAGAACCCTGTAAGTGAGGCATAAATCAGAGCTAAAAGGAGACAAAAGTCATTTAAATTTAATCCTTCTGTTTTATTGTGGAGAAAACTAACATTCAGGAAGATTGTGTCAGCAGGTCCTAAAACTTAGGTTCCTTACTTCCAGTCCAGGTCTCTTTAAAATA
This sequence comes from Tapirus indicus, assembly GCA_031878705.1. Taxonomy (NCBI): domain Eukaryota; kingdom Metazoa; phylum Chordata; class Mammalia; order Perissodactyla; family Tapiridae; genus Tapirus; species Tapirus indicus. Next base: position 16,105,351 of record CM062918.1, read on the forward strand.
GATCAGAATAACATGCTGTTTGAACACAATAATGTCCTTGTGAATTGCAGCTAACCATGGCATGTACTGCAGATGTAAGAAAATTTTCATGAGGCATAATTTTTACCTTGTAGCATGATGAGGTTGCTAAAAGTAAATATATTAAATATGTTTCATAACCATAAAATAAAAACACTATGAGTTTTAAAATTTAACAGCATTACATTTTCTTATTCAGCCTGTTATTATTATGGTATAACCAAAACACTACCTTCTCCTAGGACGTTTTTCTAATTGCTTTTGGATATTGCTTTGCCTTTTTAAAGAGGAAGGCATTCTAAAAATAGGACGCTGTCAAAATGATTTGAATTTCAAGGAAAAAAAACCCTCACACCTGCTCGCTGAGAAATAAATACTCAGTTCTAAAGCATGATATTTAGAATATGTCTTTGGTACAAAATTCAGCTATGGAGATCCACCGCTAAAAGACAGTTTGCCCGTAATTCAAAATAAATAGCAGAAATCAGCTATCTTAAGTATTTCCTTCATTTATGAGGCTGTATGTTCTTCTGGCCAAACAACTGCGTTATTGTGTGCCTGTGCTTTGGAGCATCTATAATTGCAATAGGGAAAGGTTGACTGCCATTCCTTATCATTCTCCCTATCTTGTGTTTTCCTTGAAAATTCTTTCAAAATCCACCAATTGGTCAATCAATCTGAGATTTACAGCTAAGGATTCATGGTTTTAAAGGAGAATAAATAACTCTTCCTGAAGGAGACTCACACTCACTAAAGAGATGGATAGAAACAACCACCTGTAGAAGAATCAATGTATCCTTCAAATGGCCTATGAAACCCAGCTCCCTGGTAGAAACCCAGTAGAGAGGAGGAGGCCATCAGAACATCCCGGGCAATGTCCCTGCTTTCTATGGAAGAATTTAGAATAATTGGATGGTGCATGACGCCCTCACCTTCAGCCGCAAGGGCTTCTGGCACGCTATCTGGAATAGCAAGAATCACTCAAGAGTGTTTAGAACCTTGAAAATCATCACTGCAAAAGAGAACTCACTTTCTACATACTGAATGCAATCCTGGTGCCTCCCTCATAGGGTTGTGTGGAGTCATTCATTCTTGCAACAAACATTTATTGAGCACCTACCATACGTCGGGCACTATCCTAGGAGATAAGGAAACACCAATGGACAAAACAGACAAAAATCTCTGCCCTCCTGCAACTTGCTTTATATGAAGGGGACACAAATGATAAATAAGTAAAATGTGTAGTTTGCAGATGGTAATAAGTGCTATGGAGAAAAATTAAGCAGGGAAAGGAAATTAAGTGAGATAATACATGTGCATAGCACAGTATAAGCATTTAAAAGATATTGAAGGGTTCTTCTTTCCATTAATAAAAGCTCAGAAAATTAATTCCTTGGTTTCAGGATTGGAGCTGAAGAGAAATTACATTTCTTCTTGGGGGAGTAATAATCTTATCCCACTACTTCTCTGTAGTGAAATAATAATAACTTTTATTTATCAAAGGCCTGCTTTGTGCCAATAACTTTACATAAAAATTCTTCATTTCATCCTGTAAAATGGATATTCTCCCCCATTTTATATAGGGAAAATGACACTCTAAGAAACTCAAGATCACAGATCTAATAATTTTATGTTAGAGCTGAGATTCAAAGGCAAATACACCGAGCTCCAAAATCCACCCTGTCAGGCTCTCTTCTTGTTTAGTGTTTAGGTTTAGGGTGTCAGGAGTTGGAGTGAATCAAGAAGGGAAACATGGCTATTGCTCCCACGGGACCACCCCCACCCTGCCTATCCCCCCAACCCCCCACCCCCACTAATCTCCTGCACAGACTATCAGTCTACACACATATGTGTAAATTGCTGGATTTTAGGATTCTAAAACCCAAAATGGAAAGCTCTCATTTGATGCATGCATTGCAAAAAAATCACTGGCTTGGCAATGTGACATATCCGTTACCATCTGAGGTTCTAGAGTATCTTTGGAAAGGAGCATTTTGTTTTATCCTCAAGCTGGTTGACAGCACTCATTTTCCTACTTCTTGTTTGGGTATCTCAGCATATGTGGTATTTACACAAGGATGGTGTGAAGATTTAGCATCTAAGAACCAGAGAAAAACATCATGCCAGAGACCAGGATTATCGTCATTTTCTTAAAGAATAATAATAAAAAAATTAAAACAAAACATATGGGTTTATTTACCTTCACAGCAAATAAACCAAATAATACTAACCAGAGCAAAGAAAAAAGAGAAAACTCTCTAAGTGAAAAATAACATGATGAAACGTGTCCCTTCTTAAGCTAATTATGTTACCTTTTCCTTGGTCCTCTGCCTCTCAGTCTATTCCTTTTCGGTTCAGTTAGTTAAAATTCAGATGTTTAAAAATTATGTTATCAATTATTTATTACTAAATTAGTGAAAACCATAATACCTTATTCATTAGTCTGATTCTTTATTAGTTCTCTGAGCAATCACACCTGTTTGTATTTTTAATTGAAAATGCAATGTAATAATAACACTAAAGGACACATTTTTTTAAAACTACATTTGCACTACTGTTTTCATTTTTGCATACACTCTTCTACCACTTAAGGCCCTGCTATTTTGGTTATTTGGGGTTGATGCCTCACACAGATTGCCTGCAAGAGTGACTAAGGTGAGTTTTAGAGAGTCATTCCCTTTTAATTCACACAAAAACAAAAAACAGATTAAATACAGTGCAATATTTGAATTAACTATTAAAAGCTAAATGTAAACAGATTACTTCACAAGGGGAGCTGCAGTGTTATTTGGTTTTAGATGGGCTATTTTTATGCTAATGTAATGGGAACAAACAGCAGCAGGGGAGATGGGGACCCGGCGGCTGCTGATGGGGAGGATTGTGGTGGGTTCAGAGCTGTCCCAGAAGGTGACAGTGACAGGAGACTGGTAGGCTAGAAACAAACTATAAGCACTAAGAACTGAAAAAGCTGAGAGAGGGTGGGAATCAATGATTTTGAGTAGGCCAGAAAAAGAAATGAGCTATGTAAGAAAACATATTTTAAATCAAGGAATTGAATGAAAAGAATAGAAGATGAGAGGGCAGCCCCAGACATGCCTGGAGTTCATCTCAGAGTACCTCCAGAACAAGGGAAGATCTAATCAGGACCTCCTACAAGCAGAGCCCAGACAACATGGTGTTAAATCTACGAAAAGCTCTCCAAGTAATATACATGTGCATGCCTTTGGTCTCCCTAATTTGTAAAGTGTTTTCCTTCAGCAACATGATCTTGCACATGGTAGATATTTGACACATTTGTTGATTGTTAACTACTGGTGAAATTATTTGAAAATGCTGGTTTTGCAGCTTGTATAATGGTGGACATGGTGGGAATTAGGATTGTTACGGGGAACCGAGTAAGGCCTTGAGTCCTTGGGGCTTGATCCTTGGAGAAGACTCTACCTACCCCCCTTAATCCTCTGAGAGGTGACATGGGCCGCTTATGAATTTGTCAGGTCCTTGTTTACTCTCACAGAGTCAAAAATAAATAAATAAGATTACCTTTTTCCTGTGCAGCAAGTGCTGTCATTCATATAAAATCTCTAACAACGCTCTGCTTATCTGTAGATTAATACAGCCACTTCTCACTGTGATGTGATGGGTAAGAATGATTCACCTATCATAAGGTCCAGGAGTCTGTCACCAGCATCTCATTATAAACAGTAATGGCAGATATAGACTTATGAACATTAGCATGGCTGGAACTGCCTTGATGGAGAAGGGTTCATTATAAATATTGACTGTAATTCCCTTTTTAATTAAAAAAAAATGTGAACCCTTCCTGCAGTAATATAACCGCAAATTATAGGCCCCCAGCCTCCTGGAAAGAAAGAATAGACAAAAAGGATAGTGCTAAAAAAATGCCCAGCCACCATAAAAATGTTGTGTGATTTAAATGAGAATTAAACAAAGAAAGTGATAAAAGTAATCAAGTAGTAAACAAAGGGCAGGAGAATTAAAATAAACAATGAACCAATAGGATAGTTAATTAGTGTACTTTGTAAAGAAGATTTGATTTCTCCCCAGAAAGCAATGGTGCTGACAAATAAGCCTGACCTACCAAATATCTCCAGGTGTAATGTAATATGTCCCCCATTGCCTATAAAAGAAATGCCACTGAATTACTCTGCATAGCGCTGAATTACTGTGGAGGCCTCTAAATTACCATGCATGGGGTCTTTGCTCTGGGTTGTTTTGACAATGGTCCTTTAGTTTTTTCAAGCTCTACAATTTCTATTTGAATTGTTCCAGAGCAGAGGTCTCAAACCCAAACACCCACAGAGCTCAGGCAGTAGTAGAGGGGGTAAATGGATAGGAGCAGGGGGAGACCATGACGAATTGGAGAATACCGCTCCACCAAAGGCAGTCAACTCTTGCCAAATAAGCCATGTCATCTAATTCTTAAAGAGAAGCTTGAAGTTCATATTTGTGTGTCAATTTTTTATATCAAAAGGGCCATGCAGGATTGGCTACATAATTTCAGGGTCCAGTGTCAAATGAAAATACAGAATCCCTTGATTAAAAATTATTAAGAATTTCAAGATGGCAACAGCAGAGCATTAAACCAAGTGTGGACCATTCTAAGTGCAGGGCCCTATGTGACTGCAGGCCAGGTTCAGCTCGTGAATCTTTCCCTATTTGCCCTTGTGACTCAAAGCAAACACAGTTGCAGGACAGCTAGAAAAGTCTGGAGCAAGCCCTATAGCTGAAGAACAGAGAAAAACTTGGCTGGTGGCTTACACGGGAAACGAAGTCTCTCCTTTGTTCTCACCAAGTCTTAACACCAACTGGGGGATTCAACTGCTGACAGGTATGTGCTTGTGGAGAAGAAATCTTCTGTTTTATTAATCCAAAATACCTAAAAGTCTGTTGCTATAACCAAAGTCCTATAAAAAGTGATATTCTCCTGAAAAGCCTTCCCACTCACGGCCCATCTACAGAGTTGGATGTGTGCAATTGCTATCTAAGAGGAACAGTCAATCTGCAGGTGATGTCACAAGTCAGACACACCTTATACAGGCATCAACACGTGCCTGAAAAATTTCATGAAAATGCAGTCATAGTTTTGAATACATTAATTAATATGATTGCTTAGAGAAATGCTTCCTATTTAAAGTGATGCTTGTAAGGTATACTAGAGTGAATGGACAGGGTGCTCACAGCTGGAGGTGACTGGCACACCCACCCCCACGTGGCACATACCTCCATTGGCACACTTGCTGGGGTGTTTGATTTAGAGGGCTTTCTGGACAGACAGTTCTTAAAGGTGAGGAAAATCTTTTCTAAAAAGAAAAAAGAAAAATCTCTCCTAAACTGATCTATCATAATCATTTCATATTTCCATATTTCAGGTTTATGTCAATTGAGATAGACATGTACTTTTTGGTTGATTACGATTATACTTTTCAGAATGGCTTATACCAACAAAATGCAAATTGCCATATTGGCTTTGTCCATGCCCAGCAAGATTCTAATCCAAACCGAAGCAGAAAAAAAACCAAAGCTATTATTCAATGCAGTGGTTTTACCTCCACGTGTAGACCATATATGCATATGTACCTATACGGATGTGCAGAGATCACGGGTTTATCTATTAGCACGTGGAATCGAACTAAATAGAAATAGAAGTATTATTATAGTATCAGAGAGAATAAATTATTCTGCTTTAAGTTTACCTGTTTGTTTTTGTCTCCCCCTTTTGAATGTAGTGGGGGAAGAGATCTGCATCTGTCTTGTTCACTGCTATATTCCCTGACATTGCCTGGCACATAGTAGATACTCCATAAATACTTGTTGAATTGAACTGAATCCATAAGATCAAAACAAATTACCATTCACTGATTCTAGGGTTGGAAATAGAAGGAAATCAGAGACATGTAACAGGACCACCAACTTCCCTAAATTCCACTGGCTCCCGGAGTCACTGCACCCAGTAACTGTTGCTTTCTGATCAGCCTCTCATTCCTGTAAGCCATACAGACATGAGCTTGGAGCAGGCTGGGACGAAGGTTAACTTCTTCCCAGAACCCAGAAAAGGCTAATGAGCTCTGTGGAATAATATTTCTCAGTATTCACCACACTGGGATCAATATCAATGTGCTGTCAGTGCGTGTATCAGCCCCACAGTCAAACAAAGAACAGCCCTTAGAGCCCAATAATGACGCTGGGTGTGGAGAGCTGGGGATGGGCAAGATGATGCAGAGATGACTGTATCAGCTCTCCTCAGACACAAGGCTTCCAGGATGTTGCACAAGACTGTCATTCTTGTACTTTGTCAGAGATAGGCAGCTTTTGGATTCACCCATTGACACACTCAGCAAAGTAACTCTCTTTTTATCTTCTTGACCCAAGAGATGAACGTGGAGTACACCTTCCTGACTGTGAGAGAAGTTTCCTCTTCTATCCCTTGCCTGGTGCTCCCAGGGAATGCAAACATCGTAAATTCAGCAGTGCACTACATATGTAGCTGATAAGACAGGTACAACGAACTTGAATCATTACTGACTCAGGTAAGATCCACTTTTAGTATAACGCCATCGTGCCCACACTCATTCGTATAGCATTTCCCATACACAGATCCTGCTAGAAAGATATGTCAAGCAAGGGCTGTTGAAAAAGGTCTGAGCATCAATTCTGCATTACTTAAATTTCTAGGATCAGAGTAGGATCTGACCAAGATTCATGCACATCCCTGCAGTAAAAGTGATCTTCATGTTTTAAATGGGATTTCATTCTACATGTGAAATCTGATTTTCCAATTAGAATCCGAAGGGGTGGGGTGAGTGGGAATAGAGTAAAGATGACTGCTCTGTATGGTATACACAGTTAAGATGTCATAAAACCAAGATGACAGTGGGTAAGCACGTGGTTTAGAATCCACGCATTGGTCAAATTGCATTGGTTTAGAATCCTGGCCCAATCACTTATTAACTATATGACATTAGCTAAATTTGTCAACCTGGCTAAAATTTGGTTTCTGCAAAATGTGAATAACACCTAATCCTATAAAGTGAGGCTGTTACTCTCTATCATGTAATGTCATTATAAGGGCTAAATAAGATATATACAATACTTAGTCCAGTGCCTGATACATAATAAGAACTAAATAAATGATAGCTGTGGTTGTTATTATGATTATTTTTATCACCCCCACCATGGCCTAGTTATCCACAAAGAATTAACTTCTTTGTAACTGTAATTCAGTAAAGAAAGCCATAACCAAAACCATGGAGGAGGTTAGCTTCTTGTAAGGCTTCCATGGTCTAAACATGGTCACACAGTAAATATGGTCTTGATGATCTTTCATTTATCTCCGTGAAACAAAATTCTTTAAATTCTAGAAAGTTTCAGTGAAACACCACTAAATGCAGCCATAGAGCAATCTCTCCCTTCCCCCATCCACACACACCCATCCACCCCTTGGGGATATATTAAAACCAAGGCAACTGAAATAGCCTCAGCCAGTAATTAAGACATGCAGCTAATCAGAGGGCAGCACAGGCTGTGGCCCTGTGCAAAGGAACCGAGCACCCAGGATGACAGCTCCCATTACTAGGGCTTTGTTCTCCTGGAGCAAAAAGAGCACAAAAGCATAAAGTTGGGAAGCTGCAACTGCATTTTGAACGTTTGCAGAGGTGGGGGAGATGGCAGGCTCCTCTGAACTGAGAGGCTATTCCACCAGATAACTGCGTCAGCCCACACCCACTAGCGCCTTCCCCACCCTCAAAGCATGACTCCACTTTTTCTAACACCGCCCTTAAGTAATGTGGCTTCTGCGACTTCCAGTAATTGTACAAATCCCCCATGATGAAGCAGCTGAGAGCACTATTAGACAAAAGAAACAAAAATTAAGCAAAGAGAAAATTCATTAAAATGCTGCCTTTGGTTATTTTTACTCCTAGCAATTCATGTCACCAAACAAGTCTTTCTTCGTGGCTTTTCCTTGGAAGTAATACTTTAAAAGAATTCCAATGGGCACTGAGTGGTTTTCTCCAGACTCATAATCCAGCCACTAGACACACTTTCCCTTCCCCCATCGCCATCTAGCACATCTCCCTGTCACCTTAGAGCTTCTGACTTAGCTGTGTTCACACCCGGAAGTCCCAGCAGAGCTTTCTGTTCACATTATGTGACATAAAAAAGCAGGCAATGAACAATCCATGCTCCTAAGTGCTTGTGATAAAGCTGGGCTGAGCTGACCTCTCCCATCCCAAACAGCCGCATGTCAGCCACATAGGCTTAAAGGACCGAGAGTAGCATGTGTGTGATGTGTATAAACAAACTAATTAAAATCTGAGGTCTTTCATTCTAGCTAGTGCCTAATGGGACCAATATGCCTGACTCTGTGCAAAAAAAAAAAAAAATCACTCCAAGCTGGCTAGAGGTATTGCTTTTCCTGCTTCCTATGATACATCTCCTTTAGGCTCAATAAACAGCCTAAAAGAAGAGGAACTCAGGGGTTGCCATTCTTTCCTGCAAGACTTTTCAAATAAAAACTATCAGCTTGGCAGCGCTGAGCCAAAAGACCACTCCCTGATTCCAAGTGGACATATTGATCAATTGAACTGACATGTGCCTCCTCCTTTCTCTCCCTTAGTGGCAATCAGCTGCACCAGGGAAATCCATTTCATTTCCCAAAACAAAAGGCAACACAGTGCTCCTCATCTGACACTGTCAGATCATATTTTTTAGAAAAGAAATAATGATAATAATGAAGATGCCTGGATAGAGAGAGGAGGTGAAAGGAGCAGGATACATGTTTAGCCGGAGTTTCAGAATTGAGTTGAGGATGTGGCCAAGTCCAGAGATCTGTATTTGCCACAGTCACTGAGGACCCTGCTCTTTAGTCATCTTACTAGGTTCTGTTAAGCAGGTTAAAGTTAAGCACAAGATAGCAACACCACTGCCACTTCCAGAGGCGCCCCCCAGGGTTACCCTTCACTGCAACTGCCGCAGAGAAGACTCGTTACAAGTCAGCCTGCAAATCACTCCAGCTATGTTAGAGACCAGCTAGAGGTGGAAAAACATCGTGGCAGTCTTTCAACTAACTACGAAGGACATGGGGTGAAGGACTCCCATACAAATCAAAAGGCTCAAGTAATTTCATCCGGTTTGGGTCTTCGCGTTTTTAGTAAATTCTGTCTTGACCATGCAAGAGATCCCCTTTCACATCAGGGTTATGTCAAATGCTTATTCAGCATTCGTTCCTTGCCATGAAGAAACTGAAACTCAACCGAGGTAAATACTGAATTTCATGCTGGAAATCACTTAATATTTCATAAATCACAAGAGCAAATAGGGGGCCAATTAGCTCTGCCCCATAAAAAAGAAACATATATCTTTACGATGTTTACATACCATGAACTACTCATTTTAGAGCCTACTTGGGGTTTTGCAATAGAAAATTATCTTATGTTTATGAAAAATTCAATGAGAACACTAAAAATAACAGGCAGAGATAGAGCAAGAATAATTCTACATATTTTGATTCCTCTATGACTCTTACAGGCCTTTGTCTTAACCCAGCAGCCTGAAAAACAAATTTAGGTAAAACAGCCCTTCTTTCCCTAGTCCATTTTAAGCAGACAACATCGCCCCATCTCCGCCTTAGCAAACACCGACTAACCAAGAAAACAGCCGGGCAATTAAGGCCCAGACATTTAACACTCACCATCTCCTGCTCCCACCGTCTTCTTTTGATGTTTACAGCACATCTGTAGGATGCAATACTAGGAGATGCCTTGTTTGACCTGCTGCATGATGCTGTGACATCAGTTCAGATGATGCAGCTCATTATGGGAAAGACTGCTGTTGCTATGGCAACTGGGATGTGCTAGGAATCCTTGCTGCATTTCCAGTGGAGCCTGAGACAATACGGAAGCCCTGTCAGAAACAGACGATATGCAAAATTTAGACCAAAGGAAGAGAATCTCTCATTGGACTAAAATCCATAGGTTTAAAAAGGGATTTCCCCGAAGGCACTTCGGAAAAAGTAAAAATTATCTCCTACTCTGTTGCTACACATGTGAAAAAGGAGGAGGGGGTATAGATTTAGTACTAAGCAAATAAAAACTCAAACGCACAATGTTTCTCTGTTGGGCAATTTGATCACTTTTTCCTCTCTGGACAGCATTATGATACCTTTTTTAAAGTTATTAAAAAGAATTTTTGCTCATTTGTCAAAGACCAAAGGAACAAAGCAGGGAGCAGAAAAAGAATTACAAATGGAATATAAACAGCTGAGAAAGTGACTCTAATTCTAAAGTAAACAGGCTTTAATTCTCAAAACATGGGCAAACTCCCACCAACGAAGTCTGCCCTGATCATTTCCTCTGATGGACACCAACCCCAGAACCTTCTCATGCAGAGTAGCCCCAGCTCTCACTTGAGCATCAGACAGGCACTTGGAAGGAGGTTTGGAATCCAGGGGGCATACTATACCATCTTCAACTTCTAGGGCCCCTTCCCTTGGCCTGCAAAGAACCCCTTCCACTCACAGCCAAAATACGAGACAGTCTTTTCTGGGACAAAACCTGGTGGTTGGAACAAGTGGCAGACCTGCTAGAAACTTCCAAAATAATTGGTATTCCAAACATTGAGGTTCTATTTTCCTATCTACGGGGCAATAAGACACACAGAAGGAAATTACTCATGGCCCTCTCTCCCCATAAAGGCTGGAACTGTGTGAAAAGCCACATTTAAACCAGACACAGTGAGGTATTTCTCCAGCTGGTAAAAGAAAAGCAAATCTAAAGCAATCATTTCTTTCCAGTCCTGGGCAGAAACAAACATTATTTGATGAGAACTGGGGGGAAGGAGAGGTGGACAGGGCAGTCATCTCTTGCATATTTAATACTCTCAGACCATGGAAAGAGACAGAATCAAGCTGACCTACATCCACTCTATGGTCACAACTCTGGAGAAAAACAACATTCTAAAACCCCAAAATCTAATGAGACAATTATGTTGTCCCCTCCTACTTCAGATTTCAAATAGTATTGTTAACCAACAGCGCGTGGGGTGGGGGGATGGAGTGGCAGAAGGAATTCAGGCAGTGCCTCAGTAAATAGGAGCTGATAAAACGCCTGAGAGGTGCCAAGATCCTAGCAGGGTGCACCATCAGCGTGCACAGAGCATCCCTGCACTGGATGGATTGTTCTTGCTTCACCTAACAAGGAATTGGGAGAAAAAGAGCAAGAGGTGAAGTTGCCTGCCCAAGTTGCCCATACTCTCAGTCATGGGCAGAGCCTGACTCCCACCTTTTATCTTAGAGCACAGGCCACACTGAAGGAAGTAACAAGACAGCCACTCCAATGCAAAGAGCACTGATCTGGGATTTAGGACACCCACGTGTTAATGCCAGTTCCTCCAGTGAGCATCTGTGTGACATTGGGCCAATCAATTAACCTCTCTGGGCCCAAGGTTTTCATCTGCAGAGATGATGGATTTAGCTAATAACCATGGTTTTCAAGTTTTTTTGTTAGCAGTGGAACCCTTTCTTCTGATGATACAGACCAAAGCTGGGCTGCCCTGGTTGAGGAAGTGATAAGAAGCCCAGAGTCAAGTCTAGTGAGCCCTTCTCAATCCCAGCCCCCCACCTCATCTGCTGTGATCTGACCCCTGAAGGCACCTCTGAAGAACACAGCTTCAGGGAAGATGGAGTGAAAATCATGGGTCTAGAACAATATTATCAGCCTTTCCAAAACAGAAATCCCTTGGTTCTATAAAAAGGAGAGAGCAGGGTGGGATCAGGTATTCCAGATTCAAATATGGCTTCTCAGAATGAGAAGAATCTTGTCAGTCCCCGTTGTCAGAAGGAAATCATTTGTTTGGTGGGAAAAATGGATGTCTCATCAAATCTGAGGCCAGGTCAGACTTTGTAACAACCTGAACTGGCTGAATGACCCACAAAATGGCCCGGATTGGCTAAAAAAGTGGACCTATAACGCAGAAGCAAGTCATGAACTATTTTCTTGCCTTGTGAATGGGCCTACAGGAATTTACCTCCAACTTCCCAGTGGCCTTTCTCACTGTCCCACATCCTCACCTTATGTTTTAAGGATTGCATGCAATAATATATGTAAAAGCATTTGGAAAGCAGAAGCATCATAGAAATGTTGAATCTCGTTAATATTGTCATTAACAGCCCACTCACCCAATCAGTGAAGGCTCTTTATCTCTTACCTATAAGTCCAGCAAGATTCTGGGCTCCAGAATAAGATGTTTAGGAAATGGTTTACAAAATCTGCACAAATACCAAAGGGGGGGTTACCCCTTACCACTCACTTCAGATGAAGTCAGGGAAGGTAAGAGACAGGGGATACTCCCAGAGGACAGAGCTACAGCCATGGGCAGAATGGAAAAATAGCTCCTCTTGGAGAACACTCATGGCCAGACCAGGGAAATTTCCCTACTTCCAGGTAGCCATTTTTACAAACCAAGGGTCATTTTTACCCAAAGCAATGTTGCTTAGCAATATTACTGACATTTTATCATTTTCAGGTTTCCAGGGGAACAGAGCTACAGAGTTAACCAAAGGTCAAATTCTCATGCAGAAGTAGTAAGGGTTTAGTTAATTCCCTACCAAAAGTGCCCAATTCTGGCTTAAAAATTGACCTTCACTCACAAAATATACAAGTATTCGAACACTCCAACCACATGTCTATACCCATATACCCAGGCTGCTGTGGATGCCGCTTCAATTAGGACACTTTATATACATTCTGAGACTATTCAGAGGCCAAAAATATTTGAACACCCAAAATATTTGGACACCAAACTACAATGGGCATTTGTGGCTCTTACTGTTGTTGAATGCCCAGCGCCCCTTCCACTTTCTTTAGATAACCATGCAAAGCAGAAATTTTTGCCTGAAGATTATTAATCACTGGTGATCAGAATAGAACTTGGCGATCAGAATAGAATAATAATGATATATAAGCTCGGTTATTATTGTTACCTGATGTTTGGATGTATTATTTCCTCTCAGACATTACCTCTTCCATATTCTGATATGCTTTGGGTGGGATTCCAACCAAGGAATGCAGAATGTCACTCAGTCTTAAGCCAATTAGTTTGTTCCATCCCCCTGACCTACAGAAATTTGTGCAGAGATGGGTATGGGATCCTTCTGAAGCTAATGAGATCAATGACACATTTTAATGGAAAGCATTGTTGGCTCCTGGTTTTGAAAGTGAAAGGATGTCAGATCTGAAGCTGCTCATCCATTTTTGCATTCATAAGTGAAGAACCTATCTAAGAATAAAGCCAACAAGTGGGGGAGCAGAGCTGAGTTGAGAGATGAGAAACAGTACTGGTGGCACTGCTTGAGCCAGAAATCAGCCCTTCTCTGGCTCTGTAGGTTACAAGAAAAGTTCCTTTTCCTGCTTCAGTCACAGTAAACAGAGACCTAACTGATCCATAAAGCCATCAGGAAAACTATGTAAGGTATAAGTTGGCACCGTTAGCATGCAGCTTCCTTGGAAGGGAAAAAAAAAAGCTTGGGTTCTGGAGCAGTTCATGAGCCTCAGCAATGAGACCCCTCAAAGGGCTACGGGCAGGGCCAAAACTGGCAAGACCGCCTCATGAGCAAGATGCAAGGATCTGTTCTCCTGGACATTCCCAGATTTATGACAGTGACCACACACCGCAATCAGCCTGAGCCCCATTCCTCTGTCCTTTCCCAGACAACATTCCCATCAGCAAGGGCCAAAAAGCCCAGGAAGGGTAGATTAGATTCTGAATGACACCTCGATTTGGAGCCTGAAGCAGACCTTCGGGTGATTTTGTCCACTGACCCCAACCAGTTCAGAAATTTCTCTGCCATCCTTCTGAATTTAAAATTTTCTCTTGCCAGACTTTATACAGTTAGCGTGGTTTGCTGTTTCACTTAGATTTAACTCCAAACACAAACATTTGACAAAAGTGGCTTTAATGTGCTGGTGGGAGTACAATAGTGCTGCTTTATATTGTTGCTGGTGGTGCCATCCAGTTGATTCCGATTTCTAGCGACCCTGTGGGGCAGAACTCTGTCCCGTCTTTTTGCACCATCCTCTCACCTTCCAGTGCTCTACCAGACAATGCTGCCACAGTATGACAACCAACAGAGGTGGTGTGGTTCTCTAACAGGGAAACGAACCCGGACTGCGGTGGTGAGAGTGCCAAATCTTAACCACCAGGGCTGGCTGCTGCTTTATGTGAGGAAAGGAAAACATTCATATGCTTCCACATATGAAGTAGGGGTTTACGAGCTGTTTAAACTCTGCACTGGTATTTCTGGGACTTTCCTGTTTTAGTATTTAACTTTTTTCATAGGTCTTAATCTTGTCTGCTCAAGTAGACAGCTCTTTAGGATACTAACCATGTCATGTCCTACTTTTGATTTCCCCATAACCTTTAGTACACTCCTAGGCACAAGTAATTCCTTAATAAATCCTTCTTAATTCTTACTTTCATTTTTTTTTTTTAAAGTAACAGTGTTTCCATTCCAGGCAAAGACAAATTTCCTAGCAGCTTTCTCTGTATCACTCCAGAGTTTGAAATGTTATGAGTTTACTAGGGCTTATATGTGTAAATCTTTTCCCCTTCCTTTGCTGCCTAAAATAACAAAAAATAATTTGCTACTGAGAAGATCTGACCAAAAATGATAAACCAAGCCAGCAAGCCAACACCTACTATGTGTCATCAGAGACAGAGTTAGTAACGGTCTTGACATCTGTTTCAAGCTATTTCCCACTGAGTCTTACAATGAATACAGCATTTTCAGCCCACACAGTCTTTTAAACTAGACTCCTCCCCTTACCTAAGGAAAGTTATTGATAACTAACCCTCATTTTTACATATTCTCCCACCATAAACATAATACATTCTAAAAAGATGGGGTTTTCTAAGATAACTTTAGTTTCATTCCATTTTCTATGGAAAAGAAACAAATTACATCATGCCTTCATAAGTAAAATTCCTACAGCAAATAATATATTAAAGGGTTCACTATAACAAGGTGACAGGTGGCTCTAATAAAAGAGATTTGTTTACAGGGTACAAACATTTTTTTTAGTTTTTAAATTTAATAAGTGCACTCTTAGAAATCAGCTCTCTATAAAGTATAGAGTTACACACCATTAGTAAATAGTCTTCATTTGCTAGGGTCCTATGAAACAAATGAGAGAGCTGAAATCCTGCAACCTATTACAAGCAGCAATTTTGCCTTACCTCCAGCTGAGTCCTTACATTGGCCTGCCTTATATCTCATTAACTGAATGCATGTATGTCATAGAAAAAATTTCAAGTTTCTTCAGGGTAAAGACTATGTCTTCCAGAGCAGAGTAGGTTATGTAGCAAACACTTGTTGGGTACATTGTCTTGTAAATGCTTCTTTATCTGAGTTTGTCAAATTCAGAGACTTAATCCTTCCTCCCATTCTCCATCCCCTGGCCAGCTAAAGACATGCAATTGAAAACTCCCAAACCACCAGTCAAACATAAATGTATGTGCATATAAACACACACGCATACATATATAGACTTAAAAACATCAGTGAGAATGAGTTTTTGCACAGAACACCAATCTTTCCCTTTTATGCTAGCCAATGACACCATTTTAGTATTAAATTTACTAATTTACTACTAGAGTGAACATTCTATCAATGTATTTACTACAAAAACATTTCACCATAATACAAAATATTATTAGTTCATGGAATTCTTTAGAAAAGTATTACACAGACACAAACATAAAAGTAAATCTAAAATATTCATAAGTATACATGTTACAGAAAGAACATATACCATAATATATACATTGAGATATCATTTTAAAAAATCAAGTAATAAAAGCATTTCTTTACCTCACTCTATGTTTATTGTGCTTACTTGGTGCTATGGACTGAATATTTGTGTCCCCCCAAAATTCATATTTCAAAATCCTAACCCCCAAGTTAATGGTTTTAGGAGGTGGAGTCTTTGAGAGGTGATTAGGTCATGAAGGTGGCTCCCTCATGAATGGGATTAGTGCCCTTATAAAAGAGTCCCAAGAAAGCTCCCTTGCCTCCTTTCACCATGTGAAGACACAACAAAGAGGCACCGTCTGTGAACCAGGAAGTGGGTTCTCACCAGACACCAAATCTGCCAGCCCCTTGATCTTGGACTTCCCAGACTCCACAACTGTGAGAAATAAATGTCTGTTATTTATAAGCTTTCCAGTCTATGGTATTTCTGTTACAGCAGGCCAAACAGATTAAGACACTCAGCTCTTCAAAAATCACTTGTGTTTCTATACACTAACAACAAACTATCCAAAAAATAAATTAAGAAAACAATCCCATTTACAATAGCATCAAAAAGAATAAAATACTTAGAATAAATTTAACCAAAGAGGTAAGGAATTTATACACTGAAAACTATAAAACAGTGATGAAAGAAATTAAAGAAGACACAAATAAACAGGAAAATAGCCCATGTTCATGGATTAGAATAATTAACATTGTTAAAATGTCTATACCACCCTAAGCAATCTATAGATTCAATTCAATCCCTATCTAAATTCCAATGCATTTTTACAGAAATAGAAAAAAAAAATCCTAAAATTTCCATGGAACCACAAAAGACCATGCATAGGTAAAGCAATCTTGAGCAAGAAGAGCAAAGCTGGAGGCATCACACTTCCTGATTTCAAACTATCTTACAAAGCTATAGTAATCAAAACAATATGGTATTGGCAGATAAAAATAGACACATCAACAAATGGAACAGAATAGAGAGCCCAGAAAGAAACCCATGCATATATGGTCAACCAATTTTCAACAAAGTCACCAAGAATACAGAATGGGGAAAGATAGACTCTTCAATAAATGGTGCTGGGAAAACTGGATATACACATGCAAAAGAATGAAATTGGACTCTTAACTTACACCATAAACAAAAATTAACTCAAAATGGATTAAAGAATTAGGATAACACCTGAAACCATAAAACTCCTAGGAGAAAACACATGGGAAAAGCTCCTTGATATTGGTCTCAGCAATGATTTTTTGGATATGACACCAAAAGCACAGGCAACAAAAGCAAAAATAAATGAGTGGGACTACATCAGACTAAAAATTTTCTGCACAGCAAAGAAAATCAGAAAGGAGAAAATCAAGAAAGGAGAAAATATTTGCAAACTATATATCTAATAAAGGGTTAATATCCAAAATATGTATGGAACTCTTACAACTCAATAGCAAAAAAACCCAAATAATCTGATTTAAAAATGGGCAAAGGACCTGAATAGACATTTTTCCAAAGAAGATATACAAATGGCTAATAGGTAATATGAAAAGATGTTCAACCTCACTAACCAGGGAAATGCAAATCAAAACCACAGTGAGATATCACCTCACACCTGTTAGGATATCTATTATCAAAAAGACAAGAGATGACAAATGTTGGCAAGGATGTGGAGAAAAGGGAACCCTTATAAACTGTTGGTGGGAATGTAAACTGGTGCAGCCACTATGAAAAACATTATGGAGGTTCCTCAAAAACTTGAAAATAGAATTACCATATGATTCAGCAATTCCACGTCTGGGTATATAGCCAAAGGAAATGAAATCACTATCTCAGAGAAATACCTGCACTTCCATGTTCATTGCAGCATTATTCACAATAGCCAAGATATGGAAACAACCTAAGTGTCCATCAACAGGTGAATGGATAAAGAAATTATTATTTAGCCATAAAAAAGAAGGAAATCCTGCCATTTGTGACAACATGGATGAACCTGGAAGGCATTATCCTAAGTGGAATAAGCCAGACAGAGAAAGACAAATACTGTATGTTATCACTTATATGTGGAATTAAAAAAAAAAGTCAAATTCATAGAAACAGAGAATAGAATGGTGGTTGCCAGGGGCTTGGGGGAAGATGTTGGTCAAAGGGTATAAACTTTCAGTTATAAGATGAATAAGTTCTGAGGATCTAATGTGCAGTATGGTGACTATAGTTAATAATTCTGTATTGTATACTTGAAATCTGCTAAGAGTATAGATCTTAAGCATTTTCATCAAAACAAAAAGGTAACTATGTGAGGTGATAGATGTGTTAAGTAACTTATTTGTAGTAGTCATTTCACAATGTATACATACATCAAATCATCACATTGTATACATTAAATATATTACAATTTTATTTGTAATTTAAAATACAAATTTTATTTTGGGGGGAAAAAAGGAAATAATGACAACAACAAAAGACACCCAGATCTTGTATGGAATTTGGCCAAAAGATAAACCTTTTTCCTAATTAATGTAAGATTAAAACACTTCAGGACCTGTTTTAGGTGGTGTGTTGGCCCTTGACTTAATGTCTTAAATCACCCAAGAAGTAGAGCATAACTGTGGACAGTACTCTCTGTGGTTGGTCAGCACTATAATAATGTGCGGCTCAAGTTTTGAATTGTTAGTGGTATGCTACAGAATACCACTGATACACTAAGTGATATGAACTAGACTGAAGAAAAAGATGATACCCCAAGGTAAAAAATGAGCCAGCACCATCTATCTACATGGGACTTTAAGTGGTGATTTTAAAATAGGTGACTACCAACAACCCCCCCACCAAAAGAGACGCCATTCTGAGGCACTGCTTCTGATGCTGCATAGGGTTCTGGTGCATTGGTGGGTTTTGAAATCAGCTTTTGAGTCCTCTTCTTCTGCAGGAGACAGCCTTATGAGTAATTGTCACTCAGATGGTGGGATCTGAGGAGACCCCAAGGCCAGCCTGCCCCATGGTCTCCCTCACAAACCTGCTCTGGCTCCTAAATTACCTCAGAGTCCACTCCACTCAGTTAACAGAGAAGAATATCACTATCTGCCACCTGCAACCACTGGAACCTGCAAGGCAGCACATGCTGTGGGACGGGCACTAACTGGACTAGTGGGGAGCAATGGGTAAAGGGAAGGAAAAGGGGGAAAGAGAAGGAAGAAAACACGAAAAGAAAGAGAGGGGAAAGGGAAGAGAACAAAGGGCAGGGAAAATAGGGAGGAATGAAAAAGGGGGATTAAAAGAGGGAAATGGGGAAAGTGGATGGGGAGAAACACTGGGGAGGGCCAGGGGCCAGGGGAGGGAAAAGGAGTCAAGGAGGTAGGCTTGGGAACCTCAGTTCCTCCCTAGGCTCTGCTCCACCCAAGCGTATGTCCTTGGGCAAAGCATTTATGTGAGCTTCACTTTTTTTCTGGGAAATGGGGATAATAATTCTGCCTTTCAACGTTATTATAAAGATTATCCATCTGTTCATTCAACAAATATTCATTCTTTCAACAAATATTTATAGAGCACTCTTCCAGGTACCTGGCATGCATCTGTGAACAAAACAGACCAGAATCTCTGTCTTTTGGGAGCTCACATTCAAGCATGAAGTATCCAGCATGGCGCCTTGCATACACCAGACACTCAGGAGATGCTGGTTAACATTTTCATTGATAACTAACAGTAAGGCGTTATAAAATGTATAATATCACTATTAGCCCAAATTAATCAGATTAGCCAGATTCCATTCCTGTGGAGAAATGGAACTTAGAAGAGGTCAACTTGATGAGGAAGT
This sequence comes from Tapirus indicus, assembly GCA_031878705.1. Taxonomy (NCBI): domain Eukaryota; kingdom Metazoa; phylum Chordata; class Mammalia; order Perissodactyla; family Tapiridae; genus Tapirus; species Tapirus indicus. The sequence goes on from CM062918.1 coordinate 16,124,986, forward strand.
GAAGAAAGTTCCAGCAAACCAGATGGTACCTGGAGAGAAATGGAGGCGGAATTCCTGCCTTCCCAGGATGGACAGCCCTGCATTATCAGTAGAAGAAAACTGCTTTTCAAACCAAAACTCTCACTGTGGACTGTTAAATGAAGAGAAATAAATTGCCATAATATTTAAGCTGTTACATGTATTTTCAAAGCCCTCCAGGTTATTCCAATGATCAGTTAGAATTGAGAACCACTGGACTAAATAATTCATATGTGAATAATTGAGAATAACTTTGGAGCACTATGTGACGTATAAGTATACGTATAATTAATGTACATGAAGAATCACTACAAACTTCCTGTGGCTAGAACAGAAACTTTTGAGTTGTTCTACTAAGGGTGACATATTTGTACTGATCCACACTCTCCTTCTTCACTTGACTTACAGAAGGTGAGGGGGAGTGCGCAAGATGAGGGAAGCAGAATGAAAGGATCTCGAATGTGCCTTAAAAGGGGCTCAGTCTGGGGGATGAGGGGGAAGCAGAGCCACTCAGAATTTAAGCTAGGAAAAGGCATACTCTAAATGCTGTTCTTCTAGTAGAGTCTCAAAATATTTCCTTCTCATCTGGGCTTCTGAGGAATGGGCTTTTCTATTAATCTCTAAATTGGTATATTTCTCCAATTTTTTATTGTATTTAAAAGCTATCTTTTAAAAATACACTCTCAGCTTAAATTACTAAGAAGGCATATAGAGAGAAAAGGTGTATATAGAGTAAGACACTCAAATATTTTAGTCAAATGTGAGTTACTTTTTGAGAAATGAAGGAAAAGTAAATGGGAGAAATAGTTATAATTATTCTTACAATGGCTAACTGTGTGACAGGTGCTGTTAGGGTATGTATTAACTCATTTAATCTTTAAAGAACCCTATGAGAAAAGTACTGATTCTCATTTTGCAGGTAAGGAACAGAGGCACCCAGAGTTGCCCAAGATCTTGCTGGTATACGTAGCAGAACCAGGATTTGAACCCAGGTAGGTAGACTGACTGCAGAGCTTGTACTCTTAACCTCCAAGATACAACATATAATCCCCAAAATGTTTATGTTTGCTTCTGGAACACAGACCTTCCCTCATAAACACACCTCTCCAGGCATCTTGCCCTGGCCACCTTGGTTGCCCAGCAGCAGCCCAGAATTCAGCCAGTGGTAGAAACAAGAGCCAGTGCTCACTCCAATAACCCACAACACAGGTTAGCCATGTACAGAGCATGGAGAGGAGACTGTGCCTTAAAGAGCTTCCAATGATCCCTCACATTTTAGAGGCCACCAACTGCAAAAGTCTTGCCTAACAAAATTTTGTTGATACAATCTGACACTAATGGGCATGCACTAAGTTTTCAATAAATTCTTGTTGATCAAAGCAATACAGATCTCTAAACTATTCAGCCACTAGACCAGGCATTTATTTCCATGCTATAATGTCTATGCTGTTCGAGAGACAAAGTTGTGTAAAGACAATGCTGCTGATCCAAGTGAGTGAGGCTGCACAAAATACACAGCATGAAAGTAGATGAGCTGCACAAAATACACAGCATGAAAGTAGATGAGGAAGAACAATCTCAATAATTGCTAGGACTCTTGTCCCCCTGGCCTAATTTTCAGGCTCTGGGTCAGTGCTAATTTGCAGGGTTGCTTTATGAAGGCAGAGTCAGTAAAACACTGTTGCTCCATAGGGAAGCAGAGCACAGGGCTGGGGATTGGGAGCCCTGAGTCTCAGTGCTGGTAACTAGCTCTGAGGGTCATTCATATTCTCTGTGTTTCAGGTTTCTTCATGATACATGCCCTGCCATTTCTGGGGACCATTGTGAAATCCTCTGAGATAATAAAGGGGAATGTGCTTTCTGTATTTAAAGACCACAGGCCAGTCTAGTGAAAATGGCATAGGTTTTAGAGCCCGACAGACCTGGGTTTAAATCTCAGCCCTGTCATTCACTAGCTGTGTGATCATTGGCAAGTTACTTGCCCTCTCTGAACAGTTTCCTCACCTATTGTAAAGGGTTGATAGTAAGATCTGTCTCTCAGGATGAGCAGATAACTAAATGATCTAATTATGTAAAGCATCTGGCACATATTGGTGCTAAATAAATGGTAATTATTGTGCTTGCTTGCCAGCCATTATTTCTCAGGTTAGTCTTATGTAGACTATAAACATCTTCAAGGCTTTGACAATGAATTTCTCTTTTAAACCCTACAGCATCTAGCATAGAACTGAACTTGTGAATGGTGACAATAGCAGCAGCAGAAGGAGCAGTACTAGGAGCTGCAGAATTAACCACAGCAGCATCAGCTACAACCACGGTTAGAGCAGCAGGTAGCAGCAAAATAATAGCAGTAACAATAGTAATAGGGCAACAGGAATAATAGTAGCAATAGTTGCAATGCTCTCCCAGCCTGTTCTGTCTATGGAGCATCTATCCCTATACCAAAAAGATAAAGTCTCTCGTGCAAATAGCACTGATTTATAGGCACTGGGTCAATAAGAAGTTGAGCAAACCCTGCAAGCTGAGGAAGCTCAAATGCTAATGGACGTTAAATGCAGGTTTCTTCATTCTAGCCCTGTAAATTGTCACCCCCCACTGGTATCAGATGCAGCATCTCCATGCCACTATTAAATGAGGAAGATGCTACAGAAAGATGCTGGTAGAATTTTGAACAGAGCAGTGAGCCTGACTCATTCAGTACTTGAAGAGAAAGAAATCTCAGGCACCTGTGCTCTCAAACTGCACCCTAGGTCCAAACTTTCTTCTCTGACTCTCAAAACCCCAACATCTTGAGAGACTACAATACTCCAGGTTCAACGTCATTTTTCAGGTGTCAGGAAAAGAGCAGGAAGACCCAGATAAATACCTGAAAGAGAGGCCCAAGTCGGTCCTGGGTACTTGGGGGGAAAATGACAAAGAGGGGGAGAGTGACCTGAGTGAAGCCAAGAAAATAAACTTAGAACACCAGGGGGATTCCCCCATCCATCCTCACATGTGAGGTTTTCTTTCTGCGGCAGAGTTTAACTATTGTTTGAGAAAGTAACCAAGAGCACAGATGCAGTGGAATTTCCTCTTGCACTTTTTTATGCATGGCTTCCCTTGGAGAACATGGGAGAGGAAGTTTATTTAATAATATATACATGGATATATGTTTAAAGAGAAAACAATTACAAAGAGCCAAATGTGGGCAAAGCTTGACCATTAACCACATATAAAGAAACACCCTTCCAATAAGAGCAATTCCAAAAGGGAGAATACATTCTCTGATCAACAAACATATGTATGAAGATACTAGTACACCTATCCAAACACATGTATGCAAGACTCAGCACAGCCAAAGAAACAGCATATCAAAATGACAACACACCATGAAATAAACATCTTAATGGAATAACTCAAAGGAATTAAAATAAGACATATCAGGAAGACTCTCACTTACCACTACTGGATAGTATTTTTATTAACATGAGAATGAGGGACAACAATCTGCCCTTTGAGAACAAACAAGTCAGAAGCCCTGTTTTCTGTACAGGCCTGATGAGCTCTCCATAACCCAGCGATTTCCTCTTTCCTCAGCAATAGGAAATCAGAGGTCACAAAGAAAGTTCCATTTGGCTGAACCCCAAGGGGAGGAGCAATTCTGCTCAGAGCTCTCTGAACAGAGAGCCTAAGGGATAGAAAGCTTGGGTTTTCCTCTGCTCTACAGAGGACACGCATGGGCAGCGATCCTGGGAATGGTGCTAGAAGAAAGTGTCCACAGAGCAAATCTGTCATCTCTATCTCATCACCACCTCCCCAAGATTGGTCAGGGCTCACAGGTCTTGAAATTTCCCTTGGCCCACCCAGGAACAGATTTCCTGATTCTAGATTCCTAACTTTGCCAAGTTCAGTATTTGCCAACAGTGGGCCTTAGCTAGGTAATGGAAAAATACAGAATCTGGTGGCATCAAATAGGTGTGTACTAGCCAATATCCACCAAATGGCTGAGGGTGAGCAAGGATGAATATATAAGTACAAGGATGTGAGTTAACAGTTTTGACTTCAGTCTAGTAACGTGGCTGTCTCACAGACAGCTCTTTTTTCATTGGTGGCAAAGACTCCCTCACCCCTTTTTAGTCCCAGAGGCAGCAGAAGCTCTAGACATGCTGAGGGCAGGTAGTGGCAGGGCAGAGAGAATGGAGTAAGCTAGCAGAAGCAGAAGCAAAACTGTGGGTGGGAAGAGGCAACACTACGCCCCAACCCCACCACAAATATGCACTCGTTATTTGAATGATGAAATTTGGAGTTACTTAGTAGCTTGGGCTTCAGCAGAGGGCTCATCCCTGAAATTGACCTAATGGTAACCCATCAAACATTCTCTAAACTCTAAAGCACATATAAACATTATCTTTACTATTATTACCAAGAAAGATAATACCTGGACTCAACCATTTGGAAATTATATTTTACTCTTGTTTCTTGTTTTTAAGTTGTTAATGGTTTAAGTGGTTTTTTCATTGAACTTTAAAGTACTTGTTAGCCATGTCAAATATTCTCCACTGAAATTCTAGACCAATCAATCAATGAGGATGGCAGGGGAAAAAAAAAATACACACTTTAAAAAATTCGTCTTTCTCTTCGAGAAACATTATTTTCCATTACTAAAGAAAATACCACCCAGCTTGAAGTATTTATATTTGGTTGACTTTACCAATATTCAAGGCTATTCCAAGCAACCAAGAGTTGGTTTTTTTAATCACAGCTGTATGACCTAGAGGGTTTTCAGAACAAAGGAAAACTATGCTCTAAGTATTATTCCTGCTTCCAGCCATTACATACACAGAAAACACATTTCCGGCAGTTCTGGGATAGGGGTTTTATCCTTTATTCCAGCCATAAAGGTTCAGAGACACAGAGGTCTAGCTTCAGAAACTAAAATACTGCACTACACGATTCAGTACCAGACTCAGTCAATGCAAGTATAATGTGAGTTCTGGCCACTCCTAAGATTTTCCAAGCCTTGATGGGTAAAATCTGAGGGGAGAGGGTAGTGGAAGGGAGGCTGCCATCTAAGTGCTGAAAGCAATTCTATCTGCCCAGATACAGGGACTTGGATTCCCTTCGGGGTGGGCAGAGCCTTTTGTTTTGAAAAAAACATCCAAACCCACCCTTGGTTACACCTACCACTTTTCTTGGAGAATAATGTGAAATAATCTAAATGTAGATGTTTCAAATTAAAAATATAAGTATTCTGTTTGGTAGAGAAGATCTTCATTTTGGGTTGAGCTTGAGTGGTCTTTAGAGACATTTTTGTCCTTTTTTTCAGAGGGGAGCTATGGATTGAGGATAAGTTTCCCCTAAAGGGAGTGGAGAGTCACAATCCTTGGATGAGACAGAAACTTGGAGAAAAAATAGGGACTGAGAAAGCCCACCTTAGACTGGGAGGAGAGGAATGTCATTCTACTTGCTAGCATGCAGGAAACTAGGCAGGCGGGCACTAGAAAGGTCCCTGAAGGTACTCTAGAGCTATGTACTTTGAAGTAAACGACACTGCTATGGACTGAAATGTACCCCAAAAGTCATACGTTGAAGCCCTAACCCTCCATGTGACTATATTTGGAGATAGGGCCTACAAGGAGATAATTAAGGTTAAATGAAGTCGTAAGGGTGGGGTCCCGAACACATAGGATTAGTATCCTTATTAAGAAGAAACACCAAAGAGCTTGCTCTCTCTCTCTCTTCGCCGTGTGAGGGCACAGCAAGAAGGAAGCCATCTACAAGTCAGGAAGAGAGCTCTCACCAGAAACTCAGTCGGTCAGCACCTTGATCTTGGACTCCAGCCTCCAGAACTGTGTGAAAACAAATTTCTGTTGTTTAAGCCATCCAACCTATGGTATTTTGTTACGACAGGCCTGAGCCGACCAACACACACACCTAATAACTATTTCAGGATACTTTTTGTATTGTATTTTTGTTTCATTATTCCTCCACCTTCAGTAGTCTTGTTAAACCTGACAGTCTAGCAGATCTTTCAAGTACTTGAATGCCTACTATGCTCCAGGCACTGTGCTAAGCAAGGGAAAACAATGATGAAAGACATAGACACAGTCGCTATCCTTATAAGTAGTCTAGAGAGAAAGATATTAAACAAATAAATATACAGATAACTCGTGACAAATACTATTCTGCACATACGAGAGCTTGCAGTAGTCTTTGCCACTCTGTGCAGAATTAAGGGGAGAGCCTGCTTTCCATGTGGCAGAGCATAATACAGACTAAGGCAAGGCCAGTCTGGTAGTGGGGGCAGCCACCACCTGAGGGAGATCAGAGATGCCTGGGCCACATGACATGGTGGACATGCACCAGCATGGCAGCTTGATGAGGGACTGGAACACTGGACTGAAAGACCACTGGGGGCAGCAACCCTCTCTCTTGTTCACTGCAACATCCCCAGCATCTAGCACCCCTTGGTACACAGTAGACACTCAATAAGTATTTGCTTTTAGATGGATGGGCAGAAATGACAAGACCATGGGGGGAATCTGAGAAATAAATGCGAGATAATCTGAGGGGACTATAGTCCTATACTCCAGAATATAAAAACATAAAGTTGCTGTAAGAAGAGTATGAAGAGAAAGTGACACCTTATTACAATTCTCAGGGATATTCCAGTAACATTGACTGAAGATATTAGGGACCATGTCAGAAATCTCTGTAACACACACCTGTTGTTTCTGTCCAACAGCCATTTCCAAAAGTTCCAAGAGATCCAAACTTCCCTTTGGGAAAGAGGATCCAAAATTTCCTTTGGGAAACCACCCTCCACCATTTTCTAGTCATGTGGTTTCTATGGAATTGACTCAAACCCTAGCTACAGGGGAGTCCCTGATTGGCTTAAAATAACAACATATCCCATCCCTATGGCTACGCTGATTAGTTCCAGAACGGCACATAAACCAGTCAGAGCCAAGGAAACTTGTTTAGTCTTCCTCTGGAATTGGTTGTGGGAGGATATGAAACCACAAAGTGAGCCGGTAAAGCTGACACCCAGATGAAGCAAGCCTAGAGACAGATCCCGGTGATAATATTTGAGCCCTGGACCAAACCACACTGGAAGCTCAGCCTGTCTGTGGTCATTATGTGAACCAATACATTCCCATCTTGCTTAAGGCACTTTTGGTTTTTCTAGCTCTTGCAATCTAGAGAATCCTGATGGACACGTGCCCTGCTTGCCCTGTCCTCACTCTTTTCTGGACTGAACTAGGCTGAGTCACAGGGGCAGTGGGTCTCCCCACCTTAAGCCTCTCCGCAAGGGCTGCCGGGATTTCTCTGGCAGGTCTCCACAGCCATCCTGCCAGCAGCAAAGGTCCTGGGAGAGCTCCCTTTGCCCTTATGATTAAGGGCTCCAGCTTACAACCTGCCCTCCCTGCATCTGTTTCCTATGGCAGGAAGTCAAAATGCCCAATATGAGATAGATGGGGAAGTCCCTAGGCTTGAAACTCAGAGTTATTGATGCAGTAACAGATTTCAGCTGTCTTCCTTTCTGTCCGCTCCTTGTCAGTATCACAGCTACTCAAAACCAAGAAAACAGAACCTCAGGGGCTTGGGGGGATTACAGAGACAGGGAGCACAACACCTAAGGGCAGAAGGGCAGTTTTGACTCTTCCCACACTGCCCTGCAGCCCGAGATTAAGTGTTTATGCCCCTTTCCTTTGATTCTCCATCATAGGTCTCCAGCACACAGCCACACCCTACGACTGTAGGATGCTGTAGACTGAATTGTGTCCCCTAAAATTCATATGTTGAAGCCCTAACCCCCAATAGGACTGTATTTGGAGATAGGGCCTATAAGGAGATAACAAAGGGTGGGTCCTAATCTGATGGGACTAGTGTCCTTATAAAAGAGGGAGAGGCTCCGGAGCTCGCTCTCTCCCTACGTACACATCGAGGAAAAACCATGTGAGGAAACAGTGAGAAAGCACCTGTCTACAAGCCAGGAAGAGAGTTCTCAACAGAAACCAAACCAGCTAGAACCTTGATCTTGGACTTCTAGCCTGCAGAACTGTGAGAAAATACATTTCTGTTGTTAAAGCCACCTAGTCTATGGTATTTTACTACGGCAGCCTGAACAGACTAATAAACAGGAGGTTACAGCTACCTAAAGCCGAGGGGAACAAACTGTGTGACAAGGTCGTCCAAAGAGCTACTGCAATCTTAACCTGCACTGAGAAAAGAATAATATACTGTTGATGGGCAGTAACTGTCATGTTTCCTCTACCACACATAAAAGAGACAGTCAGAGGGCCAACCAGATGATGAGTCACCACTGAGGGAAACAAGTTACTGGCTTGGAAAAGAGGAGGTAGTGGTTTTCAAACAGCAAAGGTGTGTCATGTTGAAGAGCGAGCTAACCTTGTTCTGGGTGCCTCAAAAACTAGAAGGTCAATGAAAAAGAAAAAGGCAAGGCTGGTTTCAGCTTAAAATTAGAAAGCTCTACAAACTGGTACCCAACAATTGAAAGGGTTGCCTCACTGGGCCATTGAGCACCTTGTTACTGAAGATAGACGAGCAGAAGCTAAATAAGCATCTCTCAGAAATATCAAGCAATTCTCACTGTGGAGCATAAGGTTCAACTATAAAACCTTTATTTCTTCTTCCAACTTTATCATCTTATGAATCTATGACTGATAGCATAGTAAATAAGAACTAGCCTGCTGGTTTCAAATTCCAGCTCTGTCACTTACAAACTGTGTGATTGTGAACAAATTACTTGCTCATCTGTAAAACCAAGGCACAAAGAATATCTTCTTCATCCTCTAGTGGTTAAATGAGTTAATATATGTAAAGAACCTAGAACAGCACCCTAGCCCGTGGTAAGCTCCCATTGTTATTAATAGCTGAGTGACAACTTTATGCTCTGCCCCATTATAACTAAAATAGGATACAAAAATATATGCATGGTCCCGGTCCTCAAGACTAATATATGAAAGCAGGAGCAAATAATGATAGCTCAATTTTTGAGTTCCTACTACAAACTGAACACTTTATATACATCAAATCTAATCTCCCAGCAACCAGCAAAATAGGCATTACCATTCCCATTTAAAATGATGGAGCCAAAAATTATAAGATTAAGTAATTTGCAACTAGTTACAAGGTGACAGTAGGATTCAAATCCACCTTCATCAGGCTTCGAAGGGTAGGCTCTTTCCATTCTAGCAGCCATCTCAAAACTACTTGGCTCCTTTCGATTACCTAATTTCATCCTTTCCACACTCTGTGACCTAAATAGAGTGGACAGTGTGGTGTGGGAGTTGCATATATAAGCTCTGGAGTAAGGCAACGTGGGGTCAAATGGTGCCTCTGTCATTTACTAGCTGTGTGACATGCAGTAACTTACTTAACTCAGATCTCAGCTCCTTCATGACAAAATGAAGAGGATGATAACAGTACCTACACACAGAAAGTACATGGCACAAGGCTAATCACAATGAGGTGTGAGTTATTATTATCATTCTCATTGATGGGTAAGAAAGTGAGGCAAATCAGCCAAAGAATCTAGACTATAAATCAGGTTTCTTGTTTCTCAACCATTTCTCCACTAGGTCATATAGTTGTACTGATATGACATATTAGTGTTTCGCTTCTGAAATTAAAGACTACACATCATACTTCCACAAATTTAAATATTCCTAACACTGAGCTCTTAGCCAAAATGATTATATTTCTGCCGCCTCTGCAAAGCTCAAATATCCAATATGTTTTAATGCTAATGACTCACTCTTGAACCATAACAAATTAAGCCCCTGACCATCCCTCTTCTGCCCACCACTCCCGCCTCAGTCAGAAGAAGGTGCCCTCTGGTCCTGGTCCCAGCCGCAGCTGCCACAGGCAAAAACACTGCCAGGCCTCAGCCCGCGTGCTGCCTGCCCTGCTACAAATCCGGGTGTGTAGCTGTTTCAGAAATGCTACTTGCCTACTTGCCTCACATCTGGCTTCCATTTTCTTTACCAAATGGTCATGTTTTCATTTTGTGACCCTTCCTATGACCCCTGCTGGATTTCTGAACAAACCCACCACGGGCAAGCATTTCCTCTTGGTGAAACTCCTTGCCAGTCCAACCCTAATTATTGTTTTCTCTTTATTATAGTCCCTGATGGTGACAAAGTAACACTCACTCCCTTCTCCTATTCTGGAGACCAGAACAACAGTCCTTGAATTAAAATTAAAAAACAAAAAGCAATTGGAGGCTGACAGTGCCTATTCTCCTCTCTCTCTCCCTCACTCTCAAATTAGGCCCCTGACCCACACTCCCACATGGATGATGGGGTTTCCACCAGCCTGAGGATCCCAATTCCATGCCAAATATGGCTCCCCATATGGCAAAAAGGGCTGCTGCCATGGGACAGCTGCTGAGCTGAGGCTAAATCCTGTTTGGAGCACTTATGGCCCAGAGGGTGTCACCTCCAAGATGTTCAGGGCTCCATCTCTCCCCCCCACCGAGCCTGCCCATTAGGCTTAGAAGCAGGCGTGCAGCATAATCACCCCTGCCTCTCTTGGATCCCTGAGGGGAGCCCCTCCTCAGGGTGGAGCATCTGTCATATGGCTACCAGGCATCTGGTTTTAAGCAGATTTTTGTTGAGAGGGGAAATGGTGCCAGTATTGTACTGTCTTCCTTCCCTGTGGACATTCATCAGAGTAAATGACAAGAGTAGATTAGCCCATCAAGGATCTGAGTCCCACTTGGCTAAAATGGATTATTTGGATCCGGGGTCTTGAACTTCACCTACTAGGAGTCCCGTCCAGTGTTAAAGTACAGGGGGGCTTGAGTTGTTTTTCAGAGTTTATACACTTGTCTGATTGCACACCTACACACATTTTGCAACCTATAGTTGGCTTCATTTTTTTCCTCATAATTTCTCCATGTCCTTGTTAGTGATATGTAAACATTTTGTAGTTCAACTTGGGTTGGTGAATATTAAGGCCAAATCAGCAAGAGGCTGGGCAATACTAAGTTCAAAAAGGCCATCTCCTCCCCCACCATCAGAAAATACCAGAACTGGAAGGTTGGGAAGGCAGTGTGACTGGGGACAGACTCAAAAGCAGAAACCAGAAGCCAGGAAAAAACTGACATCATCCAATGATATGAAGAAAGAAAGAGGAGAAGGAAGGAATAGAAGGGGACAGAGTGGTGAGAGGTGGAAGGAGGAGGAAGAAATGAACATTTATTAAGCATCTACTGTGTACCCAAACTTTACAAGATGATTCCATTTTCATGGAATGTTTAATGCCCACGAGGACCCTATAAGAGAGATGCCACCCCATTTTCACAGAGAAGTAGCTTGCCTGGCATTGTCTAACAGCTAGGAAGTTTAACATAGTACCTAAATCCAAGTTTGTCAGAATCCAAAACCCCATGCTTTCATTTATTTTATTTTTATTTATTTTATGTGTGTGTGTGAGGAGGATTGGCCCTGAGCTATCTGTTGCCAACCTTCCTCTTTCTGCTTGAGGAAGAGTGTCGCTGAGCTAACATCTGTGCCAATCTTCCTCTGTTTTTTACATGCGGGATGTCTTCACAGCATGGCTTGATGAGTGGTGCGTAGGTCTGTGCCCGGGATCTGAACCCACAAACCCTGAGCCACTGAAGCAGAGGATGCGAAATTAACCACTATGCCACCAGGCCAGCACCAAAACCCCATGCTTTTAAATGCATTAATCTGTCTCTCAAATCTAAATGACTGTATTCATGCTCAACTGCCAAAAAATGACTAATGATGGATACATAGAATGTTTAAACAATAGAGGAAGCTGGGTGAAGGGTAAATGGGAACTCTCTGTAATATCTTTGCAACTCTTCTGTAAGTCTAAAGTTATTTCAAAGTCGAGTTTTTAAAAATGAATGTAACTGCATTTCACAGGACACATGTGACCCAGACAAGGAGGTGGTCATACTGTGGCTTAAGAGCCCAGTGACTCAAAGATCAATAAACAGGCTTCATATGATTTACTCATTGGCCTTTTGACCTCAGACGCTAATGAGCCCAAATGTTGCTTCTTACTAAAATGAAGTAATTACTTTAAAAATTGCTGTCAATCTGAAGATACTTCCCAGCTAACCCTATTAATGTTGCTAATTTAAGCATAGTATTAGAAACTGCAATTACCCACAATGCCACATGCTTATAATGATTATACCTCACCTCTTTGGAATATATGCCCAGGAATCTCATTCACATTATAAGCAGCTAAATATAGTAAAATACGTTAAGCTTTTGATGATAATGTCTACGACCATTCTAATGATCGGTAACTCAATCATTTAGTTATAAATGATGCCTTTAGTTATAAAAGTCCTATGTGTTGACCTGCCATCATCTTTTCAGATATTTACTAGACAAGAAAGAGGACACAAATCCTTCCAAGGACACAACCAGGCAAAAGAGAGTGACAGCCATCTAACTTTGCTTCTGCTTTTCCTGCTACCAGCTTTTGTGTTTCTAAAGGGATGTTTTAGAACCCTGCCTTTCTTTGGGGGATGGTCTCCTTTCACCCTCCTTGTGGCACTCCTGGGTCTCAGCCTTGATATCCTATCCTGGCCAACGGGTAGGCATATAAACAATCTACATCTGACCCCCTCCCCCAGGAAATGGAATGTTGGGCGAGGGAAGAACAGATGGAGGGGAAGTGGAGCTGAGTCATTCTGATGGCAGCTGAAGAGACTTTCCGGGAGCTCCTCCCACGGAGATCCCTGGAGCTGCCACGGCTTCTATACTTGTGAGATCTTTTTTTCTGTTATTGTGTGAGTTACACAAATATATTCAATCAATTTCTTTCTTTTTTTCTTTTAATAACACTCAGTTTCTATTACAAGCAATAGAAAACAGGAGGATCAGAATATCATATCTGGAAGGCATCTTTATGACTTTACATCAAATTAATAAGAGCTTTGTTCTCAGTCTTGTGTCCTTCCTTGGGTTTCTCATGGGCTGTGGTAAGGGCGAACATCTCCACGAGGGGTCTCAGTTTCCCAGGAAGAGCAGCAAAGAAGAGCAGTCCTCTTTTATAATCTAAACACCCCCAGAGTAGAGGGTACAGTTGCCAGGGGGCACACAATGTCCCTCACCCAAATAAGGCCATTGGCTCTGGCCATCTCTAAGATCTCAGGTCTGGGCTATCTCTAGAAAGGCCCCAGGGTCTGAGTGCCTCACTCCTGGCACACCCTGCCCTGCAGAATAAAGCCCCTCAATTCCCATGTTTCCTAATGATTATCCTAGCACAATGGCTTGGAAAAGGAAGAGGGGAGAGCCCAAGGGAGAGCTGGCCCAGCCAGCAGGCCCGCTTTGGAGGCAGCCAGCGGGCTGGGCTGGCAAGCCTCTCAGAGCCTGCTGCTTTCCACCAGGGGTTTCGCTGACCAGATCAGAGCAACACTCGAGAAGGGAGCAGCTGTGGCAGGAGACAGCTCCTCTAACTCCTTCTTAGCTAATGAACTGGAAGGATCCAGAGGGAGCCAGGGAAGAATGGCTCCCCTGGGGTGTGCAGGGAGGCCTCTCCTTCCTTGAATTTTCCATTTTTAATTAGGCTTGATGGTTTGGTCAGGGAAAGACTTTTTAGATAAAATATACCGAGCAGGGGTGGCCAAGGTATAATTCATCAAATCCCTCAGGATCTCAGATCCAATACTTCCCCTGATTAGGCCTCCTGACTTGTTTTGAAGGACGGAAGAGGAAAGGAATCAGGTATTTTTAAGGTATGTTCTGTATTTCACAAGAAACACAAGATAATTATTAAAAATTGAAACATTTCTGAAATACGTAACAGAGAAAGAAAATGTGCCCCATAAACCTACCTCCTCAGAGGATAACGATTCAGTGTTTTTATTTAATTTTTTTAAAATAGATATACAAAGATACTTGTGTGTATTTGTACATATATGTAGATATTTAAGACAAAAATTTGATCATATTTATACACTCTTCTGCTACTTGCTTTTTTCCAGTTACTGTGATTACTTGTAGATCTATCTCATTCAGTTTAATAGATGAATAATTTTCCATTTTAAGTTTATGCTTTTATTTAACCAATCTTTTACTGGTTAGTATTATTGCATATTTTTCAGAGTATTTTGGTAGAATAAATTCCTGATATAGGGATTTCTAGATCTATTTATATTAGAATACATATATAGACAGACAGAATATAGATATATATATATATTCTATTTTAATAGTGCCAAATTGTAATCTTTTTATATTTTCTTGTTCATTATAAATATGCTTCCAAAATTTAGGGCAAGTTATCTGAATGATTTGGCCATGAAATAGAGCCACCAGAGAAGTTCCTGCCTAGATGAGTTAACTGTTTTCAAAATCGAGGTGTGTGTCCATGGAAATAGTTGGGATGACCATAAACAAAGAATCCACACCAAATAAACAAAGCGGTGAACAGACAAATCATTTGCACAATTTTACGTTCAATTTCTCATCCTGGAAATTATTCACAATTGTAAAATATTAACTTCTTTTAAAGTAAAAATCCTGCCTCCCCATGTTTCTATAAGAAATTCAGTCCTAGGTAATTTGAAAACTAGAAATGGAACAGGATCTAGAAGGAAAGAAGCTAATATGCAATGCCACAGTCCTCTTGGCATAAGTCCTCTTGGGAGTGAGGAAGCTCCTCGGCTGGACCAACACTTCTCTTATGCAGATGCTAGATGCCCCTGCCCTGGGACTGGTCCGGGATGTCAGCAGTGCCTCTGTCCTTGCATGTAACATACGGAGAAAAGAAACCAAGAGAGCTAGCCTCAAACCGTTGCTTCTCGGGGGCACAATTCTGCAATTCACACAAAATTGGGCTATTTTTGCCTCCCCAACTTCCCTCACTCCATAAGCAATGGGGCAGGTCTGTATCCTCTCTTTCCTAAGACAGTGTTGAGCTACACTCCCCAGTACACACTAGCCTGGATCCAATCCCAAATTGGCATGTGTGACTAGCAGAGGCTGGCATGACAGCTTTTGACATCACTGGAGCCAAGTATCAACACAGAAGAAGAAATGGGTGTGTCCATTCTCATCCAAGCGTGTTTCAGTCTTTGTAGACCATAAAAAGTGCTAGCTGGTGTTTGAATAAGAGGGAAATAGAATAAGGTAATATGTTTTATGTTTGAAAAATAGCAATATGAATTCATGTGGTCTTAAATATTTACTTCTTCTATCCACAAGTTAAATTTTTTGTGTCATTCAAAATTAGTGACTACTGATTTTAATAAAGCTCTGTGTAAATTGAAGATAATAGAACAAAAAGTCAAAGAGAAGGAGAGGGAAAGGAAACTTCCAAGAGTGGATAGACTGGTTTTGAATAAGATGATTTGGGTCATCAGTTCCTTTCTTCATGTTCAAATTAGACATACGATGCAAAGAATTAAGTAGCCTCTTGGAGTTAACATAAGAATCATATAAGAATGCTGATAACCATGGTTCGTTGCAATAGTTAAATTTAATAAGAGGATTAATAAAGAGAAGCGTATTTTAAATGACATTGGCAGACATCAATATAGCATAAAAAGGCTAATATAATAGTTTATGTATAAACACACACCTTACAAATAATTCCCTTTAAAAAAAAGAAAGAAAAAGTAATGTTTTACCACTATGCTCTTTCAATGTAGAGTTATTATTTTTAATGTAGATTAGATAATCCCTCTCCCTAACAGGAAAATGTGTGAATGTGAGTGTACATGAGCATATGTGTGTGTGAATATACACAGATACATACAGCCTACTGTTTTATTTCACTTCAAATCAGTATATTAAAATGTATTATCTTGTAGTATATCTATAACAAACTTTACTACAGAAACCTAAGCTTTCTAGGATCTGTCTTAATTTTTTTAATTGAACAACAACAACAAAAATGGCTTTGGAATCTTATAGAACTGTGTTCAAATGCTGGCTCCACCATTTATATTTCAGGAGACTTGAGACAAATGAGTGACCACTCTAAGGCATGGTTTCCTCCACTGGAAATTGGAGAGCTACTCCTCGTAGGGTTGTAACATGAATTAGTGAGATGAGGACACCTAGCATGCACCAGACAAATCCTGGGCGTTCAATAAATTTGACTCCCTTCCCTTTAACTTAAACATGAGTGATTTATGCAAAAATGCTTCCTAAGCTATACATGGTACTGTTATTAGTAAACAAATGACTACTAGTTAATAATGTCAAAAAGCATAATTTTAAGGTTTTTTTGCAAATATTTGTCTTATGAGGCCATTACTCTGAGTTAAGTACATAGCTACTTTGCCTTAAACACTGTAACTGGCGTTTACCAACCAAAAGACTTTAGAGGGAAGGAGTTTTGATATCCTAACTACAATCCTTCAATCCCATGACCAAAAAGCAATGCCGAACCTAAAATGGACTGTAAACAGGACTGTTAAAGGATAATATACAGCTCCTGTTTATTGAAGAGAAACAAATAGCTCAAGAGTTTGTTCTTAAATCACTCATAAACCTTAGATAGCACAGCAAAGGGAACCACCTGATGTAACACCTGAAATATAAATTGTTAAACTAACCCTCTCCCTCCCATTCTGCTGCCAGAAAATGAAGCCTAAGTACAGGCCCCTAATCAATGCACATTACCAATTCTAATATTTAGATTTGCCAGTGTTCCTAAAAGGGGAAAAGTTCAAACGTAGGGAAGAAAAGCCAGGAGCAGCAGTAAATCCTGAGTAGATCAAATACTAGAATTGGAGTAAGATTCAATCAACTTTAAAGAAAGACCAGAAGCAACAAGAATTCCCATGAGTTCCATCGACCCTTGTGGGATCCTGCTTGTGCTTGTGGCTCCAGCTTGCTCTTGCTCTCCTGCACTTTATACTTTACAGCCATCTTCCCTTCCCTGCCTGCTCTGTGTCACAAGCTCCAGCATCAGATGTGAAGACGACAGCCTTCCAGAGACTGCCTGACCAGCTCCCACAATTACGTAAGGTCACTTCCATGTAACAAATTCCTTCATGTGTATGTGAGTATTTGTGTGTATATATGTATACAAATACACACACATACATAACATATGTATATATGCATGTATATCAAGAAATTTGTTACAGGGATGTGACCTTAGATAATTGTGGGAACTGGGGATGTATATATGTGTATATTTCTCTGATGGAACCCTGACTCATATAACACCCAAAATATATTCATACTTTTCTTTTTTCTTTTCTGGAAATATCTCAAATCTGTTTGCTGTCTTCAACATAGGGAGGAAAAGGCAAAAATAATTTTAAAATACCCCTCTCTCTCTCTCTCCTTCAGGTTATTACGTCATAATTAGAGGCCATTGTCATGGTGACATTATAGGATGAAGTATACCCAAAAGCAATTTTCCACATCTTTTCTGTTACTAGGAACTCACTTTGATTCAGTTGCCAGAGGCATACTTGCCTCCTGAGAGGCTAGGCCCTCCTCAGCCTCGGGGAATACATCTTCATTAGCCCAAGCCAATCAGGGTAATTTATTTTCCTTGCCAACGATTGGGTTAGGAATGGGCATGTGACATAATTCTAGCCAGCAAGATGATCAGAGAAGTCTGTTGAGAGCAAGGAGGCTTTAGGAAAATTTTCCCCTTCTTCTTAAAAAGGGACATGAATAAGAGATGGCCTCCTTTCCAGTCTTTAGATGTTGTTGTGTGAGGAGATGGTATCTGGAGCTGCTGTAGCCCTATGGAAGGCAGAATAATGGCCCCCAAAGATGTCTACATCCTAATCTTCAGAACCTATAAATAAGTTAGGTTACATGGCAATGGGGAATTAAGGTTGCAGATGGAGTTAAGGATGCTAATCAGCTGACCTTAAAATAGAGAGATTATCCTGGTTTATCCAGGTATGCCCAATGTAATCACAAGAATCGTTAAAAATGAAAGGGTGAGGCAGAAGAAGTGAGTCAGAGGGACATGTGACTATGGAAGAAAGGCGCAGAGAGATGCAATGTTGCTGGCTTTGAAGATGGAGGAAGAGGGCCATGAGCCAAGAAATGCAGGCAGCCTCTAGTTGCTAGGAAGACAGGGAAATGGATTCTCCCGTAGAGCCTCCAGAAGGGAACCCATTCTGCTGACATCTTAATTTTAGTTGAGTGAGATTCATGTGTGACATCTGACCTACAAAACTGTAAGATAATAAATCTGTGTTGTTTTAAGCCATGAAATTTGTGTTAATTTGTTTCAGCAGCAATAAGAAACTAATACAGCCCTCTTTGACTCCAATGCTGATATACCTGAATTCAAGAAATTAATGGCAGAAGTAGAGGGTAGGAGAGATCTGGCTTCTCCCGGGCGTCTTATTTCACCCAAACTCAGTATGTTCAAAATAATTACTAAAGCAAACGTAGACCACATTACCATCCCAATGTAACACTTCCACTAAACCCTGCACTTGTGGTTGGTTGTGTCCAGTTCTGAGCATCAGCTTTACAGGTATTGATTTATTTTTTTAAATGAGAGTTTTAGAGAGTAGCACAGTGCCTACCATATAGTAGGCACTCAATAAATATTTGTTGAATGATTGAGTCAGGTGGGCTTGGAGCATAGGTCACAGACTGCAAAATTCATCTCCTTCATAGCTTGCCTATGTTGGTGATACTTTGATAAGCATTTCTGGCCATTAGAAACAGGCCTGAAAACACTATCTGCCCAATTATCACTAATAAGTTCTTAGAATCCAAGCAATACAATTGGTTCCTCTCACCCTAGTCTTTCCATAACTCACAGAGAGTGACAGAATTTATTTTGTTACTCCTCAGGTGGTTTCAAACCAGTGGTCATGTCATTTCTCGCTATCCATTATTCCATGCAATCCTCCAGTGAAGACAAAACAATGAATTGCTTAACAAGTAGTATTTGGTGGTAGTGAGGTTGAATAGTATCTTTGTATTTGCCCCAGTGTTAGGACCCCTTTCAAGACTGCCATCTGCGCTAAGCCAAATGACAATGCTGATTTCTTGACTGGTCCAGTCTATGTGCTTGTTTTGCCCTTTTGGTTTGTCTGAAATCCAAGGCTTGTCTGACTCAGAATCAAAATAAGTGGTTACTTACGACAAAGGCTTTGGGGGGTGGGTGGGTTGGGTGGGTGGGTTTTGTTGTTATTGTTGTTGTTGTTTTGGGTCCAGGCATTACCCGTAATTCCCTTAGATTACATGCTACATTGCCCTTCCCTATTTCTTTTTTAAATGCAGACAGTTCTAGTTCAGAGTGGAGGCAAGGAGGTCATACACTGAGTGCTTTCCTGGGCCTGGAGGGACAGGGGCATCAGAGCTCTGAGCACTGGAAGGGGGAAAAGGGAGAAGACTGGAAAGTGAGAAAACAAAGACACACTGCACTATCAGAACCACATGGAGCTCAGACTTCTGTGGTGTCACAGCTTCTGAGGAACACATCGTAGAACAAATTTGCCTGATGAACAAATTCCAGAAACTCAGTAAGTGAACTCTCCTTAACTGTCTGCTTCCCTCATAGTGGTGGATCTTGGTCCTGGAGCCATTTTGTATAGTGTGACTCTGTTCCCCTGATTGGACCAAGAATAGGCATAAAGTTTAAGCTGGACCAATCACAGTCCATTTACCAATATTTGACTTGAAATAGTGAAGAAGGCAGAAGGGAAAGACAGAGAGACAAAGTGGCTTAGTCTCTTGGGACACCTCATCCAGTTTCCATGCACATAGCCTTGGGACCTGTGGGCTGATCATCTTGTACTTGCCATGTAGATCAAAGGGGCAGAGGAAACAGGCCTATGGAGAGGATGAAGCAGCCATGCCAAGGGGCAGCAAAGAAAGCATAAGAATGGTGTACCATGCCTGATTTTAGGCCCTTGAGAGCCCTGCCTGCATTCTTGCTCAGAATTACTCGAGTAACCCCTGTTATCTTGCAAGTTATTTTTTCTTTAGCTAATTTTAATTGGAGTCTATTACTTGCCACCAAAGAATCACAATAGTATATACCTGTGGTAGCTTCTTAATGTGTCAACTTGGCTAAGCTGAACTACGCTTCCCAGAGTTCCCTTTCCTGTATACAGTATGTCTGATGACAACTGGCCACAAGAAAGATTTCCGTGGGAGATGTGGTGGGCAAAAATGATGTAGCAGTACGCTGTAGCTCACACAGGTTGCTACTTAACTTGGCTGGCTCACCTCACTGTTATGAGGCAGCAGCTGGACCTGCAACTTGCTCTCCTTTCCTCTGGATCTTCCTTCAGCTTCTCCCACTCCTCGGCCAAGTGTGTGTTTAGTCTATGACGAAGAATTCTAAATGTTACTTTTATCCATATATTATTTCATTCTGTTGCTACCAGGCCCATCCTCCCAACCTTTAGAGATCATTTTGATTATGTGTCATTCTGTACATTAGCTACCTAAGGTTCGTTATAGCTACAATCCAACCCCTGGCTGTCCTCCACGTACCTTTCTTATTAATACTCCTTAGGGCCCTCCCATCTTCTAGAAATCTATTAAAGGCATTGGGCAAGAATGGAACAAGATCTAACAGATTAATGTGCTGCCCCTTCCTTATCACTTAACAGGTGTTTCTGAAGATACTGGTAGCCCAAAGGAATGACTTGCAGAAACGGAAATTTCCATCCCCAGATCAGGCTTGGGAGGGAGATATTTTAAGGTAAAAGGGGGCCTTAAGGCAAGTGGCTGCCTAGTCTGGCTACTCTTTTCACAAGCTTTGACCACCACACCAGGAAATAGGAAGCCCCAGTTTCTCCCATCTCTTACACATGGCAAAATTTCCCACTCTTTTCTCTTTCTTTCTCAGAGAACTGGAAGATCGTGAGGTCAGGGAAAGTGTCTGACTTGTTCCCAGCCTTATCCCCCATATCTCGCATATGCTTAGCTTACAAGTAGGTAATCAATAATTGCTGATATTTGCAGCATAAGCTTGCACAAAGCCCACTTTGACATTGAGGACTCAGGAAATCCTAGCCAACCCTAAACTGCAGCACAAACACCACCCTCCACGTCCACGGCAGCGAACACATTGCTGGCAGAGACTCATAACAACGTCTGGGAGTAAAAAAGGGAGCGAAGAAAGAAAGCATGGTGACTCACTCCTTTTAATCAAACCCACAATTCCAACTTAAAACTAGAGGATAGTCAAATATATTATTATCTTTAAGCTCTTTTAATTCTGAGTACATGAAAGTAATTTAAACTAAAACATACCACCTGAGAAACGTGTGTTAACTGTTTAAGAAGGGAGAGGGAGATATGAGATAGGAAGAGAGATAAGGATAGATTTCAAAAAATAGAAAATGGCTTCTAAAGAGGGAAGAAAGGAATAAAGTGGAGAGGACAAGGATAAAAGCTAGATTTCTTTGCATATCCTTTTGTTGATTTTTACTGTGAAATCATGTAAATATTTTATATCATTATAAAACAAAATTAAATTTTAAAAAGCAATCCTTTTATGCTAAGTGTCCACACTCAAAAAGCTATATACGGCATGATTTCATTTATATGACATTCTAGATAAAAGCAAAACTACGGGGACAGAAAACAGATTCATGGTTGCTAGCAACTGCAGTGGGGGTTGACTACAAAGGGGCTCTGCAATTTCAGGGGGTGACAGAACTGTTCTGTATCTTGTGCAGGGTATTTAATGCAGGGTACGTGATTTTATGCTTTTGTCAAAACTCACAGAACTATACATTAAAAAGGATGAATTTCACAGTATGTAAATTATACGTCCTCAATAAAAGGAAGTATAAAAAAATCCTTAATAATAAAAAAAATTTTTAAGTACCTAAATGTATGTCCAGTTGGTGGTATAACTACCAAAATCCATCATTCCAAGTGACTTTAAAACACAGTAATGTGTCTGGTCATTTTGAGGGGATACACCCTTATTTTAAAAAGAACTGCAAACATTTTTAAACTTTTTCAACTAATCATGTTGTTGAGAGTAGCATTAGTAATGCTACTCTCGGACTACCGTGTGTTTGGTGTGGGATAAGGAAAACAAGTAATTGTACTGGTGTTAAGAACAGAGATTTCAATGTAGAAGAAAGGAGGCATGGATGTAAGATCAATGAAATTAAGTAAAAACCCTGTTTTTTGAATTATAAGTATCAGTAGGAATTCATAATTTATTTTATCTTAAAAAATATTCCTATATCTATCCACTGAAAAGACCTAGAAATAATGACCAAACCAGAAACAATAAGCACCTGTAGGACCCACTGGTGTCTTTAGAATACCTCAGAGTTTCTTGGAGAAATGACAGACTCAGGTCTGGAGCAGGAAATGTAAAAGATGAGCCTAG
Organism: Tapirus indicus; assembly: GCA_031878705.1. Taxonomy (NCBI): domain Eukaryota; kingdom Metazoa; phylum Chordata; class Mammalia; order Perissodactyla; family Tapiridae; genus Tapirus; species Tapirus indicus. The sequence continues at coordinate 16,147,306 of CM062918.1, forward strand.
AAGAACTTGTTACACCAGAAAGTAAAGGAGTCATCAAACACTACTAGAGTTGCACCTGGCGGACCCAGGAGCCAACTTGAATGCTCCCATTGGCCAAATACAAGAAAATTTAGGCACCAATAAGGATACTACCTGCAGTGGATTAGACTGGATCACATGTGTTTAAATCCATACGTTCATAATGATAATAAAAAGCACTGGTCATCACTGCAGCATGCTAGGGAACCACTTTATACTTTTAAAGCTGATCAATAAACAGAAAGAATCAAGCACCTTTCCTGCCTTTCCTTTATGAACTGTACCTCAGAAAACCCTAGAAGTTGTTGAGGGGAAGATTTTCTGTAAGTTGAAAGTATTCCAGCTAATAAAGGAAGAAGTAAAAATAGAATATCAGCCTTTGGAATGCCTGATGAATTAATGGATCTAGTAAATAATCATCAGTAGTTGCTAAAATCCTCAAAAGGGGGAATACCAGACCTTACGTACCTCCTTGTGGAGTACCCAACACAATAACCTATGAAGTATTTAATCTGATCAACCACCAATTTATAGGAAAAACAAGGTGCAGAGGAGCACATTCATCAACACTATGAAGAGGCAAACAGCAAAATACAGACTGTGGGAAACTCCTGATTACTTCAACTACAAAATGATTTCAAGGGAAAAAAAAGAGATGGAAGTGAAACCATAGATTAAAAGAAATTTAGGAAATGCAATTGTGATGATTAAACCTTATTTGGATCCTGATTCTAACAAAGTGCTGTATATAATCAGTCAAGGAAACACGTGAACATTAGATATTAGATGGTATTGAATACTATTGTTAATCATTTAGTTATTGTTAATATTACTTTTTTAGGTGCGATAATGGTGTTTTGGCTATGTTCATAAAAAAAGAAAGCTTATCATTTAATATGGAAATCTTTACAGATTAAATGAATATCTAAGATTTGCTTCAAAATAATTTTTGGGAGAGTGAGGACAGAAGTAGGTAGGGTCTAAATGAAACAAAATTGTCCATGAGCTGATAATTATTGAAGCTAGGTGATGGGTATGTGGGGCTTCATTAAACTATTCTATCTTTGCATATATTTGAAATATGTAGTTACAAATCATAAGCTTAACTGTACACTATAAAAATGTATACCACAAAAACTCAGTGTTCAAAAATGATAAAAGTTAGCTTTATCCCTCATAAAGAAGAAGCACAATCTAGATTTATTTTAAAACTTGAAGCAGAACAGATTCTATCAGGATAAGATGCAATTATTAGTCCTAAGAATGAGCCCGACTTCTGGGAACAAGGGAAAAAATTTGGGTTGAGAAGACACGAGAACATTTCTCATATAAGCATTTCATGAGGAAGTGGTAATAATAACTGGAAAGTAAAGGCATTTTAAAAGTCATTTTTATTTATTTTAATAACAGCTTTATTGAGATATAATTCACATACCATAAAAATTTACCCATTTAAAATATACAATTCAGTGATTTTCAGTATATTCAGATATGTGCGATACAACTATCACCACAGTTTTAGAACATTTTCATCACCCCAAACGAAGCCCTGCACCCATTAGCAGTTATTACCCATCCCTGTGCTGCCCTCCTGCCACCCCAACCCTAGGCAACCACTAATCCACTTTCTGTATTCTGGATTTGCATATTCAGAACTTTTAATATAAATGGAATCATACAATATGTGCTCTTTTGTGTCTGGTTTCCTTCACTTAGCATGTTTTCAAGGTTCATCCATGTTGTTGCATTATCAGTACTTCATTCCTTTTTATGGCCAAATAATATTCCATTTATAGATATACCACATTTTATTTACCCATTCATCAGTTGATAGGCATTGGAATTGTTTCGACCTTTTGGTTCTTATGAATTGTGCTGCTATGAACATCTACATGGACATATGTTTTCACTTCTCTTGGGTATATGCCTAGGTGTGGTATTGCTGGATCATATGGTAACTCTGAGGAACTACTAGACTGTCCAAATGGCTGCACCATTTTACGCTCCTACCAGCAGGGTGCAGAGTTACAATTTCTCCATATCCTCACCAACACTTATTACCTGTCTTCACACCAGTGGGTGTGAAGTGTTACTCTCTGTGGCTTTGATTTATATTTCTCAAGATGACCTTTTAGTGTGCAGAGAAATCATTTTTCCTGAACCTTCATCACTCAAAGTGAGGAGAGAAGATCCTTTTGAAATGAGAACAAATTATTTTATACTTCAAAAAATAATACGATGAATGCTTTTCTGTGAGGAAGAGTCAAGCCAGTTTTCAGGAATAAAAAGCATATTTAAGGATAAATCCTATAAAGAAAGAAAAGGCAAAGACCATGAGAATATGGGGCAGTTATGTTTTCTGGTCATATTTTGACTTAATTTGACACCTAAGCATTATGTTGAATAAAAACTTTTATTCCCAAGAACTGGTTTCTCAATCAAATAGTGTCAGAATGAGCAGACGACTCCTAAATTTAACCAATAAAAAGGAAGAGGGAGGAAGGGAGGTAGCATTTGTGTTTTGATATAATTTTTATTAAAGTTGAAACTGAGTAGTCTGAGACTGGACTAGCCTTTCATGGAAAGGAGACACCAGCAAAGCCCTCCACTTGGCTAGAGAAGAGAATTCCAAAAACATCATCGCAATGTCCTGATGTGCTAAAAGGTTGGAAAAAGGCCTGGAGAGAAATTTTTAACTAAACATTTGGGGAAGCCTAAGAGACTGAGCTTAACTAGAAGAAAGTAAGTTGTCTAATTCAGGTAAGTTAGTAGAATAAAAGTAAACACCCCAAGACCACTTGATTTTGACATTTTGAATGTGGTACTTAAATAAGTGAGTCTGTCTAACATGAGAATATGGGGTAAGACATCTGGTGCCCCCAAAAGAGGAGGTGAACTTTGGAAAATCACAAAAATGACTCTTTATATACTCCTAAAGAAAAACTAGAAAATGGAATTTATGAAAATGAACCTACCAGAAGCCCAGAGAGGGAGAGATATTAGAAACATCTTCCTAAAATAAAAGGAAAAATCTCTGACATTTTATCTTGGAATCGCTGCCAACAAACCAAAGATAATTCAGAAAGAGGAAGGTTTTGTATCTTCCAGGAAGAAGGCAAAAAGGAGAAAGGAGAAAAAGATGGAACTGAAATAAAGAAAACATCTAGAAATGTGAAAGAAGATAGCTTTCAGAGTAAAGAATATCTTTCTTAGGAACATAATATTAACTGGACAGCTCTTTGAAATCTATTGAGAGATTTCTTAAATACAGAAAATCAACAAGACCATAAAAACTTCAAAAAAGTGCTAGGTGTGCTAGGTTACTGTATTTCAGGGGAAAGAAAGAAAAGTGAAAATAGGATAATGTCTTTGAAGAGAAAAGCCAAAGAAGAAAAGGAAAAAAAAAAAAAAGACAAGGGAGTAGGAGAATAATCTGAGAATAACTTGATTTATTCAAGGAAATGTTGAGGTGAGCTTTTAGAGCTTTCTAAAGCTAGCTAGAAAATAGAAAATAAATGTAGAAATGTCACAGACAGAAGGTAATGTCTTATATATGAAGAAAATGTTTTGAGAAATTATCTTGGAGAGGAAAAGAATATCAACGAAAATTATCACATTAAGGAAGAAAATGTCAGCTTTTTGGGGAAAAAAATAGAAATTAATAAAATGGAGAAATCAATATTTTAAAGCAAATAATAATTGTCATTTAGGGGTGGAAATATAAGCATTTTTCTTAAACCTTGAACTCTTGACAATGTTTATTCTTTTCCTCATTTGATAAGGTATACGACTTTTTCCCTCTTGCAGACTAAGTATTTTCAGTCAAAAGGGGTATAAAAACGATTTCCCTCCAAGTCACGACAATTAATAAATACAGGGTGGAAAATTCCTTATCTTTCTGCCCTGTTCAGGAGAGATCTGAGAACTCTGATCTCTGTGAAATGGAGACAATACTCATCTTTATAATCTAGGCTAGGATATAGTACACACTCAACAAACATTGAATAAATGAGGAAACGACGAAGAGAAAAACAGACGTGCACCCAAAACACTGCTTTTTCCTTGAGACATCACTCAAGATTTCTAAGTCACATCAAAGACTGAGCAGCAATAACTACTTTAAAAAATTCAACTAAAGAAAAACAATTCAGTTAAAATGCAAAGCTTCTCAGACATAGATCCACTTTTTAAATGTTATATCTTTTGACAGATCATGAAAAATTTCAGAAAATTAAAGTCTCAAATAAGACTACAAATACCTATTTTCTACCTAGGATTCTGAATAGGTGACTATCTACTTTTTTTGTATCTCTCACTGCATTCCCAGCCTTAGTTGAATTCCGTTTAAAGGCTTCTTTTTTCACAATGCTGCCAGCAGCACTCTTTACTTACAAGTTTTCATGAAATTGGCCTGAAGGTAATTAGGATGAGTCAGAAACTTGCATGATGACCATAATTTTTCATTAATAGAAAAATGTCTCCCCATTTTCAAATAAGTTAATCATTATATTCCAGATAATGACATCTTTTTCATGTGAAATCTGTATGGTTTGGTTATATACAGGGCAAGGGAGGAAAGATTTTAATTCTACCCATGATACCTGAAATTGGATTCAACTTCCCTCAAAAAAAGCCTGCTTAGATTAAATGAAGCCAGATAAATCTACCTGGCCCTTGCCCCTCTTCTATATATGTATATTTTAAAAAAAACAGGTGACAAAAAGATAATCTGTGACATGGATTTGCCTGCCTCCAGGCACAAGACTGAGTCCCTGAAGGCACAGATCAAACATGATTCCTCTCTGATCCTGTGCCCCACACAGGACGCTTTTGATATATCTTAGGGGAATGAAGATTGGTCAGTTCTCGGTACCAGATTCATACCAGATATTAAATTGCGGAGGGATTTATTGCACTACCAGGCTGTGGGGTTTAGTATTCTATTCTGGTTCCTATCCTGGAAAGCCCATTCCTTCACCCAGCAAGCATTAAGCAGCTTCTAGGAACCAGGCACTGTTATGTTTCTTGGGATACATCAGAGAATAAAACAGAAATTCCTTTCCCTTAGAGCCTAACATTCTAGTGGAGGGAGACAGATAATAAAAAATAATTATCATAATCTATATCCTGTTAGGTAATAAGTGCTATGGAAAAAGAACAAAATAGAGCAGGTTAAAGGGGATCTGGTGTGCAGGGGGAGTGACTGTGACTGTGACTTTACGCAGGATGGTCAGAGTAGGTTTCCTTAAGAAGGAGACATCTGAACAAAGACTTGGAAGGAGTGAGAGAGGGAGCCAGGTGGGTATGTGGGGGAAGGCACAGGGAAACAGCTTATGCAAAGGCCTTATGTGGGAGAGCCCGGCCTGCTTGAAGACAAAAGGTAGGCAGCTAGAGCAGGTGGGCAGCGGGGAGAGCACATGTCACGTGGGCCCATGTAAAGACTCTGGCTTTTATTCTAAAATAGAAATCCTCTGGGTGATGTTTGAAGTGAGGAGTGACATAATCTGACTTACATTCAGCAAGTTCCTTCTTACTGCTCTGTTGGGAGAAGCTGAAGCAAAGAGATCAACAGGGAGGCCCTTAGAGTAATCCAAAGGAGAAATGATACTGCACTTGTAGGGCTGCCCCAACAAAGTGCCCAAACTAGGTGGTTTAACCAAAAGAAACTCACTGTCTAACAATTCTGGAGGCCAGAAGTCTGGGGTCAAGGTGTCGGCAGGAACATGCTCCCTCTGAATGCCCTAGGCAAGAACCCATTCCAGCCCCTCTCTTAGCTTCTGGCAGCTTTGGGTGTTCTTTGGCTTGTAGATGGCCACCTTCTTCCTGTCTCTTCACATCAATGAGAGTAGTGAAGGTAATAGAGGTGGTCAGATTCTAGATAAGATTTGAAGGTTTGGCCACAGGTTATCTTGACAGATTGAATGTGGGGAAGGTAAAAAAGAAAAGAAGAAAGAATGAGTCCATGATTTTGACCTAAGAGCAGGAGGTGTTGCCACTAAGATACAGAAGACTACCGACAGAGAAGTGGGGATGGCGGCCATGGAGGTGTGCGTTCAGATCTCCCTGCTGCACACCGCGTAGTGCTCGTAGTTGGCTGCCAGCCTCCGGCAGACACATCTCCGGGCTTTGAGGCAGCATTCAGGCCAAGGCCATGGACTCCCTGGACCGCTCTCAGCCAGTGACGACACACAGCAGGAGTACTAGAGCGGAGCCATTCCTGCCAGGGCAGAATGCCTCTGCCTCTAAGGGCAATCTCTGCTCTGGTTCCCTACCTGCCTGCTGAGATTTTCTCAGATCTGTGCTGAGTCTCAGGCTCTTGCTCCTCTTTCCTCCTTTCTTCCCTCTCTCCTTTCACAGGTTTCAGATTGACAGTGCCATCCAAAGGCTCTCCCTTCTACTCCTGCTCTCACTCCCCTTTATCCTTCACAGGTGTCTTCCCCATAAATACCTTGCACTTCTAATTCCATCTTGGCATCTACATCCTGAGAACATGAACTGAAGCAATTAGTAGCAGGAGTGGGCTGAGAAAGCAGGCAGTAGGATAGGATTTTTGAAATGGATCATCCACCCCTCATCCTGCAAAGAAGAGCACATCCCAAGTAATTTGTGGGGCATGGATAGTCCCTGGCACGAGGTGGTGGGCCAGGTGCTGGAGACTTTACTGGTGGTGATGTGGGGACACATCCGGGGGAGGGGAATGCCCCTGCCAGTAGGATTCAGGCATCTGAGGTAAGGGAGACAATGCACAAAAGGAAGGTAGAGCTGGTGGGTTAGGATTAAGTCGTACTGCCCTGCAGGGGTGTAGTGAACAACCTGAGAGCACCTACCAACAGTTAAAGGCTAACCGTAACAATCAGAAAACCTTTCTGGTAGTTTACAGAGCGGCCCTTATCTCCCACAGAGGAGGAGTAGACAAAAACTGAGGAGCAAACCCAGGGCTGAATAGTCGCAAAGCTCCAGAAACATTTAAATGCTTAGCCAAGGCAGGTCTATTATGCAAAAGTCCTAATTGGAAAAACCTGGGACCCATATGGGAGCATCTGGGTTAAAGTCCCTGAGAATTATGGCTCTACAGACTCCCCGAACCCTCAGAGCCTACAGAGGTGGCCCACCACTCCTTGTTAAGATCTAGCACATTCCCCCATACAGGAAGACACTACAGAGCCTCTCTGCTACAGGCAGCACATGCCACCTTCGGGAGCAGTTCCACCTTGTTTCCTGGCCACCAGACTGATAACTAGGGATAAACTCCACCATAATCTCTGGTGACGTGCTAGGGCTGATAAGAGAAAAAAGAGATTACACCCCAAAGAAGCTACAAGAGTTAGTTAGCATGTCTGGACAGTCCAGGGGAGGATCTCTGTGGCTGGATTTTGAGGGTGTTGGATCAAGGGAGAAGGAATATAAAACTACGTAAGCAACAATAAATTGACTTGGGAGCACTGTCTTAGGACATGGGACTTAACACCCTGGCAAGGACCCCATGGAAGGAGCAAACTTGCTGTTGAGGTCGCTCCTAGAAGCCTGGAGAAAACTATACAGCCTGTGCTAAGAAAAGTGGAAATGCCTGAGTTGCCACAGCTAGCAGTAGAAGAAGGGATCAAGAGGCTAAGGGAAGCAGGCATACTGGAGGGAAGCAGCACCTCTCCTGAAGGTGGCATATGCTGCCTGTGGCAGAGAAGTCTCTGTAGTGTCTTCCGGCAAGGTGGATGTGCTAGCACATGACAAGGAGTGATGAGCCATCTGCGTATCACATTGGGCACTATGTGATGCCAAATGACCCACCAGAGGATTATATTCCATAGGAGAGCCAGGGGGACACTTCATTTACCAAGGCCACCAGGAATTTGTCAGTGAGAGGAGAACCAGCATCACTAAGAACTTCAGTGGCGGCTCTCCTCTGTAGGCCAGAGCCTATGGTAGGAGAGGCAGTCACAACGCTTGGCTTGTTGATAGTGATAGGGTTGGTGGGACCCCAAAGCAATAGAGGCCAGGTGGCAGCACAGAAGCCAGGAGAACAAAATTACTGCAATGACTGGCAAGGCTAGAGGGGCAGTTGACTGGTCAGGAATCTGAAAGGAAAAGACACCAGAAGATCAGAGACCAAAAGACCCATGTAAATGGACATATAGTTGCAAGCATGAAGTGTGAAGATTTTTGCATCACATGTCAATGCCCATCAGAAAGCATCCACCATGGAACAGGCACTGAACAATTAAAGAGGCAAAATGACTTGGCCAGTTGACATGAGGCAGCCTTTGTCATTGACCACCTTGAATAACAAGATGGGCACATGCCCACAGTGGCAGAGATGAAGGCTATACCTGGGCCCAACAGCATGATTCCCACTTACCAAGGCCAATCTAGCCATGGCCATCTCTGAATTTCTGACCTCAGAGACAAATGCTGAGCATCCTATATGGCACTATTCCTTGAGGAGACCAACTAGCCACTTGGTGGCAAGTTGACACCATACCCTTTCGAGGGCCAGTGATTCATTCTTATAGGCATAGACACCTATTCTGAGTGCGGGTTTGCCTTTACTCTCTGCAGAGCCTTAAGCAGCACCACTATCCAGGGATCACAGCGTGTCTATTCCACAGACATGAAATCCCACAAAACACAGGATGTGACCAGGGAACCCACTTCACAATGAAGGACATTGTGGAGTGGGTCCATGACCATGGAATACATTGGTCATATCACATACTGCACCATCCAGAAGCCACTGGCCTGACAGAGCATTGGAATGTTCTGCTGAAGGTGAAGCTGAAGTATCAGCTTGGAAGCAATTCTCTGCAAGGATGGGGTGCCATCTTCCAGGATGCAGTATAGGGATTGAATCTGTGTGGCGCTGTGCCCCAATAGGAAGAATTCATGAGTCTGGGAAACAAGAGGTGGAAGCACAAGTGGCCCCACGTACCATCCTTCCCAATGACTCACTGGGGTCTTTGTGTTTCTCCTCCTCATTACTCCGGGCTCTGCAGGGTTAGAGGTCCTGTTCCCCAAAGGAGGTGCACTCTGCCAAGGGACACAGCTTTCTTTAATGCCATATGTAACCTGCTAAATGCAGAGCCCCTCATTCTCTTCAGTTTGGGATTTAAGAGAGAGGCAAGACATCACCAACTACACTTTTACGGCTCGTGATTGGACAATGTGTGCATTGCAGAAATTGCATGTTTGGGGGTCCCCTGTACATCTGGTTCCTCCATTATTTTATAAGATGTTTGGGACACGAAAGGATTATCCTCTGGTTTACAAGCATGCTGCTTACGAAACTGCCAAATTACTTAAATGGCCTTCCTCAAAGGCTGTTTCCTGTAAAAATCCCAGTTTAGTGATAGATCAGAAGAACCACCTGCTGCCTGGGCCAGGGCTGAGTTGGTGATGAGTCACACTTTATCCATTTAACTCTTTCCCATTTGCCAGATGTTAGTGACACTATCTCCTTCTTTGGAAGCAGGAGAGGAAACACGGCACTATAATGAACATCTGAGACCAGATATTTAAAATAATGAGCTTTTCCTGTAATGAATAGAATGTTAGACATCATGTTCTTAATATGCAGAGGCTAAAATGAAAGGTCAGTTTTCCTGTAGTGAATTAGAAAGTGAGCAGATGATGTTTGACTATGTTAGGAGAAAGAAAGCAGCATTCTGACCGCACCCTTCCTCCTCTAAAATTCCTAAAGCACTTGTGATATTTTGCTGTGGTGGGTAGATGAGATATTTGAATTTCCGAGGCATGGGAGAAATTGAAGAGTTAAATCTCACTAGCTCACAGAACCAAGAAGAAAAGGAAACAGAGAGCTTAGATATCTTCTCTCCTTCTAAAACAAATAGTGCACAGCCAGGCATTTAAGGCACCTTCCCTTAAAGTAAATTTTGCACATACAGGGTCCAGAGTACATGTGTTCTACAAAATTATTTCTTCTAGAAAATTCATAAACAACAAAGTGACAAAGATGGCTATTGGGATTCAAAAACAGTAGCAGTCCAGAAAGCACCCCCTTTTTAGAATAAACTTTATACTCAAATAGAATTTCATTCATACAGGCCTGGGGTCTGAAGGAGAAGGGTTAGGTTTCTAAAGATAAATGAGTTAAAACTGGGGAGTCTGGACAGCATCCCTGGAGTTGCCATTTACTTGGCATCAGGTATATTCAGTTTTTGAGTCAAAGTCACAACTATGGTATGAAGGAGACAGTTGCTGGTTTTACGGTCCTTCACTGGAGTTTGAATTTCCTGGAATGCCACAGGAAGAAAGTTCAGGCCAACCCAGCCTATGTTTTCTGAGAGAGAGCCAAACCTTAGTGACGATCCGATTTGGGCAGCCAAGAAGTCTTAGTTTTGATCTTTTGTAAGGAAAAGTTGGGACTCTGCCCAAGTCAACAGAAGAGGGAAGAAGCTGGGATGGGAACAAGGCCTGTGAGATGATGCCTGCCTACACACTGACCAGACTGTCCAGTTTGAGGCCTCCTCCTTGCCTGCTTAGGCCTTCGGCAATTACTGAGCTGCTGGTTACTGAGCCTTGACACAGAGCATATATTCACTTACTGTGTCTCTGTCATGTTGTTTTAAAACATCTTAGAGTCTTTCTCACCAATGACAGCTGACCCGGAGCTAGAGAGCAGGACCCTCTCCAGAACCCTTTCCTGGGAGGTCTAAAGCAACTCCGGCTTCTCTGGATGCTTCTCTGGAGGGCAACCGGGCTGGGAGCCCAGTAACAGACAGCTGGGTTCAATTGGCCTGTGGAAGCTGCTTTCTCTGTAGAATATTACTGGAGAGTATGGTGTAATGGTTTCAAACATGGGTCATGAAGTCAGAGCTGGGTCAGTTCCCAGTTCTGCCACTTACTAGCTGTATAAATTCTGACAAGTTTTTAAATCTCTATAAGCCACTATTTCCTCATCTGAAAAAAAATAGAAATATACCTATCTCACAAGAAATAATGAGATAATACATGTAAAGTGCTTGGCATAGATTAAGTGGTTGACATCTGTGTTATCCTCATTACCAACAGAACAATGAATGGGGGAAAAGGGAAACATAAAAGTAATTCCTCATCTGTGACTTTGTTTCCCAAGATGTATAATAGGTGCATAGTTACTACACCCATTTACCTTAATAGATTTTGAAAGGCAAATGAGACAACAGATATGAACTCCATTGGGAAAGAAATACAACATGGTGTCATTAGCAGAAGGCTGTGACCCGAAGAAACCAGGACATGGCCTTCAAATTTGATTATTTCCTTTTGGGAATATTATTCCTGAACTCTACCTTTCTGTTTTCTAATTCTCCTACTACAGAGGAGAATTCACATTTTCAATTGCCACTGAGTCACATACTGAGATTTTTCGACGCAGGTAATATTGAAATCTCATAAGCTCTTTCAGGCAAGAAAATTTTTAAAAAAATTACCACGTGATGAAAAATGAAGCTCCCACAGGTCCAGACTTTGATGAATTAACAAGCAAATCATAGCAAACATCAGTCTGGTCACCTTCAATGAAAGAGAATTTAAATCAACCCAATTCTATCAGAAATAAGACCTCCTTTTCCCCCTGGAATAAAAGTCATTCTCTTATCAAAATTCTGATTCAAAAGCTAACAATCCTGCAGTGTTTTATTTTTGTTGAAAAAATTTCTTCTACAGTTTATTGCCTGTCCCTGAAAATAATACACACAAAGTCCTAAATATTTACCAGATGATACAGATCTGCCAGAGTTTTCAGCCAAGATTCAAAAGGTTTATGAAATCACTTCTTGGACATATTTCTAACAATCTGGCCCAGGAAAATTTCACTGGGGAGGATTTTTCCACCTTCTTCACATCTCCTTTAGGTCACAAGCCTTTGTGTATGTCCATATAAAACTCACACCCTGCAATCCTGAATGTCCTTGCTCGTTCAGAAGCAGTCTTTATCAATAGATAAATATACAAAAAAGTTTATTCTCTGGGAACATCTATTTCCAATGAAGATACCATGTGTTCTGGCTTTAGTACAAACTTATTTTCCCAGCCTCCACCTACTCAGATCGTAACTATCTGCCCTCTTAACAAAATATCTTCTCAAAAATAAATTTCAATTCAGTTTTTCCACACTAGCAATTTTCAGTTCAGGTTCCACGGAGCCAAGTACTAAAACTGCCTCAATCAGAGTAACTTCACTTTTATTTTTGTCTTAAATCTTTTCAATTTTATTTGAATTAAGGCTTTAAAACATTTGGGGAAAAAATCATACTCTTCTGTAGTTACACCCTTAAAAGAAGAAAGTCAGTTTCATTACTTCGGTTACTAGAATCTTTTAACTAATCATAGAGATTAAAATGTTACATTCCCTTTTAAAAGTCTTTCAAAAGTATTGTATGCCTCTGAGAAATTTTAAGAAGAAACAGAAGGTTTTAAGAAGGAGGCTAGACCTCCACATCCTGTCCCAGTTGCCTTGAGTGTCTGACTGCGAAAAATCCCAGTCTTCCCCATGGGAGTTCCACACTCAGATCCAGCCAGGAAGGTCACATTACATCCACAACTCCAGAGGAAGAAAACGACCCAGAGGGGTGCCAAACCAGGCCAAGCATTTACTATGGAGCAAAATTCATCCATAAAGCAGCGACCCAGTTAGCGAAGAGACAGTATCCTCGTTCTACCACGCTGTTATTTTTGTGTTTCTATGTGGGTCACAGCACAGACAAATCCACGGAGAATTTGCCAGAGAAAATATGGAAGTTATAATTGAGTATTGTTGACCCCACTTTTCCACTCAAATTGTCACATGAAGGGAAAGCTGAGACCACAGGGAGTAGCAAACCACATTTGCCCAGACTTTGGGATTTCACAGACAAAATGTTTTTAAAGAATTAGGGAACTGAATTACAGTAGCTAACTTTGTTTTTTGTCAAGCAAATATATGTTTAAAATGATAATTCCCATTTATTACCATCATTTTGTGAAAGGGCATTTAACATCAAAAAGTAGGGCAATAATAATCCCAGAAAAAAGGGCAGTCATTTCCTGAATCAGTCAGTTGGCCCTCTTATACTGACATCACAATGAAGGCAGCCACCCTGCCCCCTACCTTGGATTTAATGTTCTGTTTTGTTTCCACTTTAAACCAGTGAAAAGGACTTCAAGGCAATCCCAGTCAACATTCTGGGTACCCAGAGGAATGAGGCCAGAGGATATTGTGATGCAGGCTCCCAAAGGAGCCTGGGCCTGAGGCAGCTGGTCATGAGCTCAGCAGACTGGTGGGGAAATCCTTGTGGGATAACCTCGTGAATTAAGGTGATCCAACAGAAAACCAAATGCATCATGGCATTTTATGAGCTTTGCTGTATTGTGCCCAGTCCTGGGAGAGAGATGGAGAAGCCAGGAGTGCACACCCTCTTCCACTTTGCTGGTCAGCTTTCCAAGCTTGGTGATCCTTTTCCAGCAGATGGCAGAACAGACACATTAAAAAACTCCAAAGCCACCCAAGGTTTCTGCCTCTTGTTTGGTCCTTGGTGTTATTTCTTTAAAGTCAGCCATGTGTAAGAAGAAATTTTGCAAATAAAAAGCCCCACCCACATTCCATCCCTGAATCCTGTTTACACAGTACTTTGGTCTTCGTGGAGAGGCTACAACTCTTTGCAAAGAGAAGGACCACAAAGTAAAGAAAGCCCGACGATAAAGCGCAAAGACCAGGATCAACATCTTCCAGCTGTTAGAGAACTAGAAATAAGTCATGCATTTTTTTTCAATTTCTAAACCCAATCAAAGCTTTCATTAATCTTCATCACATGTGCCTATAAAGGTAAGTTATGAATTGTCTTTTCTAAAGAAGCCCGTGAATTTTACATTGCCTCTTTCTAAGGAGAGATGACATATAGTATCCGAAGTTACACAGTGGGTCAGGAGAACAGCCAAGAAAACCGATCGGGTATCTCTCTACTGGAGTGTGTTTTCACAAAAGCAAAATCATGTTTCCAGCTGAAAAAGTATTTCCTAAAATATACTCTAATTGAATATTTCAAGCACAATAGTAAGTAAGTAGGTCACTTGCTCTCTAGGATTCAAAGAATATCGGCCTGTGGTACTCCATTTCTATCCTGAACAGGAAAGTTAAAAGGAAAACACTCCACACAACAAGAAAATCCACACCACAAAGCTCTTTGCAGCAGAAGCTGCAGCTCAGGGGTCAGATCTGTGACTGTGAGTTTTGCAGATAATTTTCAAAACTCACTTGACCTACAAAAGTATAACTAGTTGGGCTTCCCAAAAAAATCTGCAACAACTATATCCACACTTCCACCCTCCCTTCTGGGCAATTTCTAGTCAGAAATTAGACCCAGGAATAAATGCCCTAGAAACGTTTTTTAAATAGCCCCAATATGATTGTCAAATCATGCTCCTTCTCCATGCTCCCCTTCCTTTTTTTCAGTGTCTAATCTGGTCTGGCCCCCACCCCCAAACAATTATCCAGTGTTCCCAGGCGTGCCCCATGCTCTGTGCTTTCCTGGATGCTATCTATCATGAGAAATTGAATGTTAAAGCTAGACAACCAGACAGAGGAATTAATACAGCTGCTTCCACTAAATCATATTCTGCCTGTAAGTAAACCACACTTTAAAATATAAACATGGAGGACTTGGCAACTGTAAAGAATGCAGGCTCCATGAGGGCAGGGATGCTGTTTTATTCACATCTGTATTCCCAGGACCTAGAACAGAAGCGGGCACTGTGCAGCAGCTCAACAATAAATATCTGTCAGATGAACAAAATGAAGGAAGGAAGCATCCCCGTTCCCTTCTCTCTACAGTCCATCTCTGCTCCCCTTTTGCTCCCTGTTGTACTTAAGTCTAGTTCCTTTAATCAAAACTCTGTTGTCAGGTAATATCTATCAGTCATTTATATTTTTAGTAGCCTTTAAGCCACTGCTTGGACTGTCTGAAATTTCAGTTTTACCTCTAAAAAGAGGCTTTGGCTCCTTTGCAGGCCCAGTCTCAGTCAGCAACGGAAGGCCTTTGTGGCCAGGCCCTATCCATCCTCCTCTTCATGCATATGGCCAAACTTTGAATTCTTTGGAAGAATGGTAAATTGTTCATAGGCACAGCTCCCTTCCGCAGGAACCTCCAGATTCCCTCCTGTGGCTCTCCTTAGCTTTCACATCTTTGAAAATAATCCAAAACCCCATCTGCCTGCTGTCTCTATCTTCTTTTCTCAGCTGTCAAAACCTAGAAGACGTGCTATTGTTGCGTATTTAGGCTCAGCTGTACTGTTCAGTAAAGGCCGGGCCGCGCATTTCCCACACCTCACTCTGTGAAGCCAGAACACTCACCTTATTGAGTTAACCAGGAGCCCGTCCCCACCCTCTCACACACTAGGGGGTGCTGTTGCTATATCCAGACCCCACGAGCTTGGCGACAGGGATAAGAAGGAAGTGACAGAGCTTTCAGGGTCCTGGGAGACGTTTCCAGCTGGGCCTCTCTGCACAACCCCTCTGCACAGTTTCTCAGAATCAAAGATCTCACAATTCCAAGGTGCAGCTTACACATGGTGCAAACAAAAGGGAAGGCTGAACTCCAAACCAAAGGTTTTACTGTAGGACTCATTTAGGTGCACAGGCTCACATAATAGTATTTATGACAACTGCTGGACATAAATAATTTATCCTCACTCACCACCGGAGAAGAAAATTCTGTTTAGACAACCAAGTGGCAAACACTGTCAGGCAGAATTAATGTATCAAAGGCCAGCAGAACAGTCGGAAAACACTTGAGTTTGTCCCTGCTTTTCACAGTCATCTTCCCTGGTATGTGATGTCTAAGACATTGGGAATGAAGGCTTCATACACAAACAAATGACTGTCAGCCTCTCGGCCCCCGGCTTGGCTATCGCACAAAGCTTGCAGGCTGCCAGAGAAGCCTCGCTTAACTCTTTGCTTGAATGACTGGTGGACCTGCGCTGCCAGAAAAGCTCTCATTCAGCAGAAGCCCTTTTCAAACTTCTGAACAAGTCATCATGACAAAGAAAGTATTTGTTGGGTTTGTGGGTTTTTTAAGATAAGTTGAGAAAAATGTGTATTTACAAAATTTCTCTGAACGAGACTCTCACCCAACAGTATGAACATCAAACATTCCCACACAGAGAAGAAGGGATCCGCACCAAGGAAAAGAACTCTGGGATTGATCCCAGGAGAGACAGTCCCGAGCACCCTCCCCCACCACAAGCCGGGGTTTCACACCCTTTGTTGGTGTGAGTTGGGTCCTCCACACAAATGCTAATGAGCAACAACTCACTAATGCTAATGATTACAACTCTCTTTGGCTCCAAAAGCAACCCAGCCAAGCTAGAAACTTGAAGAATCACAAAGTGGTTCAAGAGGGACTCATTCAGCTGGAGGGGCCATTTTAGGGCAAATCTTACACAGAATAGTTAGTTTCCTTTTTGCTCAGAATTCCCTCCCTAAAAGGGACAGAATCCCAAATAGAGGTGCATCAAACTTTCAGATGAAATGCAAGGAATTTCCAGTTCCAGGTTTTTTGCAACAACCAGCTTGACATTTGCAAATAAAGCTCTAAAGACAAGGATAAATATACTATACTTAGAGTGTCGGGGAAACTTTTAAGAAAGTGGCTCTCAACCTAACTTCTGCCCTCACGTACCCAAAAAATACACTACCATCAGTTATGGAGGCTGACTACTGCAGTATTACTTAACTGGAGCCTTAGGGAGCAGACCAGAATGAGGAGGTTGGGGGATGTGATGTGGGGTGTAGTTTGAAAAAGGCTTCCTCTGAAAAAGCTCAGCCTCATTGGAAATCACTGAGGTTGACACAGTCGGGTGCCAAAGAGAGCACACAGGTGAGTAACACCGATATATTCATGGTTTAAGGTCCTGATAAGCGGTGGGTGAGCATTTCCAGTCCTAATACCACAAAGTTTTATTCTTTAAAATGAGAAACACAAAGACAAAGCCCTGTACCTATTGCTACCTAAAAACCTCCATATGCAAAGTGCTAATTGGTTTGAAAAGTAATAGCAGAAAGCAAATTTTAATTTAACATTATCAGCTATATTTTAAAAAATTTGTTTTACAGTCATTCCTGTGATTTCCTAACCCAAACAGTAAAAATGAAGGCTTGCCTCCTTAGTAGATTCAGCAGTAATCTCAACCATGTTTGCCCATCAGATTCACCTGAAAAGATTAAGATATCCTTGCTTGAAACCACCCCAATGGATTGTCATTTTTAATTGGCTTGGAGTGGGACCTGGGCAACCTACTTTCTAAAACTCCTCAGGCGTGTGGCTCAGTCGGGTACCACTGAACTGGTGTAGCCAGGCCCACCACCTGAACATAATTAACTGCTTTCTTTGAACTTCCCCATATCTGAATTTTATTCTGCAAAATGAAGTTAATCAAGAGTACTCCCGCCTGAATATAGTGAAAATAAGATGATAATCATAAAGAACTTTGAGGTAATGAAAAAAAAGGAAGTGGGTGCTTTTATCTTGACGTTTGAAACCAATTGTTGGCACTGCTAACTATGAAGCCACAAGATGTTGGTGAGATGATACAGCAAATATGTAGCAAAGCTGTAATCCTGAAGTGGAAATATATCACATCTCCTTAACAAAGAATTTATTGCATTGCAGAATTTGGCATTAAATTCAAACAAAGTAGCAGTACAGAGACAGAAAGAAGAAAGGGATGTAAGAAGCTTGCCTCATGAAAAGTCTAAACAGATCCAGATGATATTGGAGGGAGGTTCAAACCCATCGTCCTGTGGTGTGAAGATAGCAAAGCCACCTGGGGAAGAAGCCGTCAGTGCCAAGGGCACCCTGCCTGCCTCTCCTTTGCTTTTTTCCCCCTCCCACACCTCCCTGCAAGGCCAATGGACCAGGTGGGGCTCCGGACTGAAAATCACTCAGATCCCCTCTGCCCTGAACAGTAGGGAGCAGTCAGTCCCTCGCTGCTGGCAGAGATTAATGAGACACAGACACCCTTGGAGCCTAAAACATCACTCAGCAACAAATCAGATCTTGGGAAAGAGAATCAATAGACCGAACCCTAGAAATTAAGACTCTGAGTCCCCCCACCAAGTCCCTTGGCTTCAGAGGAAGTGGCCAGAGGCACCCTCAGATACACAAGCTCTGAACTGGCAAACTTCACCTTCTCAGAGCACAAGAATTACAGAGCTGCCTGGCCAGCACAGAATGGCACATCTTCATTCACCCACACCTGCAGCCTCTCCATGACAGTAACACAGCTAGCTACATAAGGACAAAACACAAGGAACACCTTACATAATCGAGGATACACAAGAAGGTGACATGCACGGACCTGTGTTGGAATTTCACATGGGCAATAGTCCCTAGCTCCTTCTAAATGTATTTTTAATGACCTAATTTGGTCAGAATTTTGGTGATACAGCTTAGCAACCAGCACAAAGTAACTTCCCTATCCCTTCCTGCAGTGCACCCTCAACCCCTGTTTCAACTCTTCTCTCAACCCTTCCCAGCCAGGGCAAGCCCTGGGTTTTCAATTTCCTAAACGGGGCCTGGGCCAACGCAATGATTCTTCATGCAGTCACCTCGAACTCTTGCTTCTGGAAGACTGAAGCAGGCATCTAATAGCCACCAGTTATCAAGCCCCTACTGTGTTCCAGACTCTTATCTCAATTTCGTCTTCACAGCAATTTATAAGGCAGGTATATTATCCCTACTTTACAGATAAGGAAGTTGGAGCACAGAGAAATTGAATAACCTTCTGTCTGAGGTCACACAATCAGTAAGCAGTAGAGCAGGCGTTGGACACAGCTTTCTCTAATCCTAAACTCATGTTCTTTAAAGTAATAATGGTGGGTTCTTACGTAGCACATGTGCCAGGCACTGATCTAAATACTCTCCAAATCCAACTTATTTAATCTTCACAACAACCCTAGGAGAGAGATACTGTTTTCACCATTGCCATTATCCAGATGAGAAAACTGAAGAACAGAGAGATTCAACAACTCTTAAAATTCCAAAGCTCATAACCGGCAGCACCAGGATTCAACCCGGGCAGGCTAGTTCCAGCATCAAGGGCTTAACCACGGCACAAACTGCCCCTCATTCTCCCTATAACTTAGTTCTTTCTGTCTTCATTCATTCAAATACTGCTTAGATCCCTTCTAGGCACCTAACATCTTACCAGGTATTGTAGAAAAATGACCAGTATTTGATGGATTCCTCCCCTCTGAGAGCAGCAATCTATATGGACAAAATCAGCAAAACAACATTAAGAAAGAAGGCAGTGTGGGAGATCAGAATTTGCTGCCCCAAAATGTGTCTCTTTGGCTTAATTATTTTTAAGAACAAAAGACTTAGAAACTTTGACCGTCCCCCTAACAGCCTAAAAGAATTAAAGATAGAAGGACTGTTCCAGGAAGGAGCTAATACCATAAGATAACTATAGTATAATATAAACTAGGTGTGATAGGAAGACACCTGGCAAGGCCCATTTTTATCAAAGTTCTCTCTCATCGTCTATAGATGGCCCAGCAAACGTTTGTTTATGAAACATTTGCTTTTCCATCTCCATGTAAATTATCTTCCTCCCCTTTGAAGTCCCAAACCACTACCCCCAACACCCTTTTTTGTCCTTAGCTGAAGATGGTATTTAAGGTGGTGGGTTCAGCCATTTTGGCAAGTTGTTCAGTTCTCCTGGGTTTCTCCCATGTATACATGTTATTAAACTTTGGTTTTCTCCTGTTACTCTGTCTCATGCCAATTCAATTCTTAAACCAGCCAGAAGAACCTAGAGGGTAGAGGAATAGTTCTTCCTCCCCTACAGCAGTTACCAGAATGTGAAGCCAGGTAACCCGTATTTGGGGCAGCAGAGGGCCTTGAGCACTGGGACAGGCAGGGGGATCTCTCTGAGCGCTGAATGTGAGTTGAATTTGGAGAGGTGGAGAGAAT
Organism: Tapirus indicus; assembly: GCA_031878705.1. Classification (NCBI taxonomy): domain Eukaryota; kingdom Metazoa; phylum Chordata; class Mammalia; order Perissodactyla; family Tapiridae; genus Tapirus; species Tapirus indicus. The sequence goes on from CM062918.1 coordinate 16,167,264, forward strand.
GGTCCAGGTAGAGGGAATAGTGTGAGGAAAGGTAAAAGCCAAGAGAAGGACTTGGGATGGAGGAGGGTAACCCTCCCACACTAGACTCTATACTGCCATTTCATACGTGTTACCTCATTTAATCCTCATGCAGGTCTATAAGGCATCCTCACTTAACAGATAAAGAAAATGAGGTGCAGAAAGTCCAACAACTCGTGGACACACAACTACCAAGGGAGAGAGCTGGGTTTGTCTGCCTCCTACACCCTTTATCTAAACTGGGGCCTCTGCATACAAATGAACACAAACTGAGGCCGAGGAATGGGGCCAAGACTGACAGAGCCAGGCAGAATCTAACCATTCTGATTTCTACCCCTTAGAGCCACTAGGGCTGTTTGTCTTTCTCCCATTCCCCAGGGCGGTACATGCATTTTCAACGCAGAAGCCTCTTCCTGTGGTGTTCCCACTCCAAGCAGGCTCCCTCTCTGCAGACTGACATATCGTGACTTGTCCAAATACAGAGTGGTCCTCTCAACCCAGTTGAACTCTCCAGGGAAGGGCCTGGCTGAGGACAAGCTCTCTGCTGGTAGGGACACAAGCTAGGCCTGGGGGGCCTCAAGGACCCCCTAATCCAGACCCCTCTGTTAGGAGGAAAGAACTGAGGCCCAGAGAGGGGAGGGCAGTGAGTCACTGAAGGCATTCCCTTACCCCACCAAAAAAAAAAATCTGAGCTCCAAAAAAGTGCTTTGGCAAGCAGAGGTCTGAAATTCCTGCAACAGCTTGGGGAGGAGGTAACTAAGGATCTGCCTTTCCACAGAGTCTGTCTTTAGACTCCAGTGCTGCTAAGACTAAAAAGAGTAAATCTGTTTTCTTAGCAAGGTTCAGGCTTGACTCAAATTTTGTGTTGTTAGGAAGGAGACGGGGGTGGAGGGGCATCTAAGTGTGAATCATCAGCTCTTAATTAGCAACCTGGGGAGTGGGATGTTTTGGGAAAGTGTGCCTTCTTGAGACCTTGCATTCACTCTCTTCCCCCTGCAGGGAAAGCAGGCCCTGATGTTAGAGCACCCACTTACAGCCTCTTATAGCATGCCTTTTACAGCCCCCACTGCCTATAACAGGAATACAGGTGTCGTGATGCTTCTGCCATTGTACCCTTAGGTGGCCCTCTAAATAGACTTGAAGTAGACCCAGCCACAGCAAAGGAGAATCTGCTGTACAAAGAGTAAAAGCAGCACCCATTAAGTCACTGTCAGAATGCTTAAAATGTATATCAAGATCATTACTCATCAAACTTTCCCTCTGGGAACAGATATAGCCCATTGCTCTTTCTAAGGCCAAAGGACTGTGTGTTACCTTCCATTAATATTTCCTGTCACTCTTCAGTTCCATTTCCACCAATCATCACATTAGACCATAGCCAAAAGACATAAGATTTTTTAAAATGTACTAACATTCATGTGCTCAGAGTATTTATAGGTCAATTTCCCTGCTGGCCACTTTTAGTGTAGTTGTACAGTGTATGACGAGGATTTCTTCTCATTCTCTTTAGCATTAGGTCAACTCCTCTGAGGGAGAAGAACCTAGATATGTTTAAATAAAATAGACCAATGACCTTGAGCTATATCATTTACACAGTAGGGGTTAGACATGCATTTTATTCTAATCTAGGATTTATTGACCAAAAGTAATTTGAAATATTTGGGAACCTAGAGATTGGATGACTTAAAGGTAAGGAAGTTGGATCATTCCCTCTTTCTTTAAATTCTCTTCCCCTACGCACACCTCTCTGTGTTTGCCTCCTACCTCTCTGAACACTCATGGTTAGGTTTCTTTACGCACCCCTCTCCCTCTGCCAAGTCCTTAAATGTTGGTATTTCCCTGAATAAACTCACCTACTCCCATGTCTACATCATATATTCCCAAATCTGTACTTCTACTGATATCTCTCTTCAGAACTTCAGACTCATTCATCCAACTGCCAACTACACATCTCTAGGATGTCCCACTAGCTCCTCAAACTCAACATGTAGAAAATTGAACTCATCATCTTCTCTCTCTGCCACCTCCCCACACCCATTTCTCCTTCTCTGTTCTCTGTCTTGTTGATGGCACCACCTTCTATTATTACCCAATCAGAGACCTGGCAGTCATCCTTCACTCTTTGCTCCTCCTCACCCAAGGTCCCTCACATCCAATCGATGTTAAGAACTGTCAATTCCCTCTCTTGAATCTATCTACTTTTCTCCTCTCTCAATGCCACCAGCCTAGTTCAGGTAAAAACCATCAATTCCCAAATGTGAGATAAGTCTCCCAACTGGTTCTGCTATCCCTACTTGAGCTCTTCCAATCCATTCTTTATGTTGCCCCGTGATCCTCCTAATATATATATATATATATATAAACATGTCATACCCCTCACTAGAAATCCTTCTGTACCTCCACTTTGCTTTTCAGATGAAGTCCAAATGGTTTTACCAACTGAAGAGACCCTGCATACCTTTGCCTCCACACACATTTCCACCTTCATCTCTCACTAGAACTCCTTCACATTTCATGTTTCAGCCACACTGAATCTCTTTCAGATCTTCAAAACTGCTGCTTTCTCTCTTGCCTCCTGGCCTTCCTAGAATCACAGAATTGTACAGAGGAAAGGGACTGAAAAACACCCAAATCAGGGCTTTCCAACAACTTCCCCCTTATCTTCAGAAAACTCAGTACAATTCAATGAATATTTATTGAGTACCCGCCAAGGGTAAAAACACTACCTTAGCAGCTGCAAAGACACGTAATAAGTAAGACATAGTCCAAGCCTATAGAACTTGCAATATCATTGCTTCTCTTAAACCTGAGTTTAAAAGTTCAAGTTCCTGAGTAGAGGATAAGGTTGATGGTACTTGAGGGTACATACGTGTAATGAGTGGTAAATAAGCTGTAGAGCTCTAATGCATAGTATAATGAATATGGTCAATAATACTGTACTATAATGATGCAATGTGATAAATATTGCTTTAATGGCAATCACATTACAACATATAAAAGTATGAAAGTAACACACTGTACACCTTAAACTTACAAACTGTAACATGTCAAATTTATCAATATTATAAAATAAAAATTCCTGAAATTTAGTTTCTTTCCTCAAACTTAAGTTCAAGCCACACTAAGAAACTATTGGTCCCTGACACAGCTGGCTTGTGCCTATATTCATTTTTACCAGAATATTTCACCCCTTTTTCTACCAATCCAGGGCCCACATATCTTCTCCTCCTAATCTCTATACTTCAAAGAAGTCCCAATTGGCTGTTTTTGCCTAGATTAGAAAACTCTAAGTTTCTATTGACTTTCTCAGCTGTTGTTTAAGGCACTCCAATTGACATTGATTCCCAGGGATTCCCAGGAGCCAGAAACTCTGCATTTAGTAGCTACATGAGGTGTTGCATCAGTCAGGGCTCGACAGGATTTTTAAGTTTAAAATACTGGAGCTCAGGAAAGGGGTAGAGGGAAAAGCCATCCTGAAGAAATTTAATAACCAACATTTCTGGATTGCCCTCAGTCACACACAGAGCAAAATGATAGAGTTAGGCAAAGAACATGTATCTAGAATCAAAAGACTATATTCTATGTCTTCACTGAGTTAGGAATGTGATTTGATGATGGAGACATGATCTCGGTAATAGTTTTCCTTCTTCTTGGTAGGTAGATGACTAAAAGGCCTGGTATTATGAGAACTGCAAAATGGCATCCCCTTTGGGCAGACAAATGATAAAACCTCACTCCTTCTTCCTGACTGACTGGAGGCAGGCTTTGTGCTGGGTATATGCTGCATGTCCACATGTGATTGGCCCTGTATGACACCTCTTTGACTTCCAAATTCATGGCTATCACTACATAAATGGGAGATATATTCTCAGGTTTCTCACCACCCAGCCTTGAAAAAGAGGGGGCTCTACTTTCCAAACAGAGAAAGTGACTATAATACATTTTGCATACTTCTTCTCTACTTGGAAACTCATGTGAAATTTCCTAATGCCTTGAACTTTCATCATCTGTTCATAATGGCCAATCCTGACCCACCCCCACTCCCAGCCTCAGTGAAGCAGAAACCTGACTTGTTTTCAAACACAACACAAATGGAATTCCTGGCAACAAGAGTTTTGCCCAGAGGTGGTAATGAAGTATAACCATCCCTGGATGATCAGAAGCCCAATGACTATTAATAGAGAGAAGCAACATGAAAGTGCCAAATAGAGTAGAGAGCATGCTACAGCTGGGTTGAAACACTAAACAATTAGGACTAGGATGTAGAGAATCAAGTGGCCATTTGCCATGTTTTATTCCCTTTGGTTTCTTAGGCTGGACTGATCCCTGTCAGTTCAAGGTGGGGCACATACTAGCCTGATTTGATTTGGGAGCCAACCGAGGATTCTGGGTCCTCCTTTTAAGGCAGGCCCTGGACCTTAGTTTAGCTGAGTGTTTCTAGGTCTAAGACACCTTTCTTTCCATCTATTGCAAAGTCGGTTCGTGAGTACATGTCAGACAGCAACAGCAATAAGCAGGAGAGCCAAAAGATTGGATGTGGCATCAACTCCATGTTTCACCTGCACCCCTAGAGGCCTGAAGATTCTGCATCTGGGGCGGCAAAACCTCCCCAAAGGACTGCACACAGAGTGACTTTCATATTTTCACACCTTTGGCGTGGCCTTATTACTCGAAGGATATTAACCCCTACATTCCATCTGAGAATCTTTCAGTGAGTCTTTCAATCTAGAGGAAATTATCAAATAAGGGAATTCTTGATTTACAGGTCAAAGATATTTATTGAGTTTGGAAACATTTATTACCTTCCCTGTGGAAAAGAATAGACTTAGCACTAGGGTGGGGTAGGCTAGGTGAGTGAGGGCTTGAAAGATGAGAGACACAAGAAGCCTCCCCTCACAAGACCTTAAAAATGGGGGAAAATGACACAGACATAAAATAACTAATACAAAAGAGGGACAGAGCCCAGGTATCTGGGGTTGTGCTTGCTGAAAGAGAACCAAATTTGGAACTTGCCATACCATCAACACCTTTTATATATTTTTCATTCTCCAGAGTAAAACCTTATCATCCCTGCCAAGGAGAGAAACTACAATAACCAGAAATATGCTCCTGGGGAAGAGGTGTCTGTGCTCTTTTGCAGAAATATGCTCCTGCAGAAGAGGTGTCTGTGCTCTTTTGCTATTCCCAGGATAGAGGCCCTGAGGACCATTTTCAAGTTGAGTTGGTTTTCATGTGTATGAATGATTTGGTCAATCAGACAGTAAAATAGCCAAATACATCAAAAGGATTAGAAAGGCTCACTGAGGCAAGATTATGATCCATCCAGCAGCAGGTATGTGGGCTCTGCAGCAGGGCTGGGACACAGACCAACTGATCCAAGTGGATGCCACCATAACGGTGCGCCCCAAGGGTCTCTTACATCCTGGGGAGACAGTAATTGCAGTCCTAACAGGAAGGTCTGTGAAACCAACTGCAGAGCTCCCCAGTACACTGCATTAAAAGCCATCAGAAGTGGAGGCTTTGCTGATTAGAGAAAGTAACTCAGGATACTGAAAATCCTCAGTCAGACCTACTTCAACTTGATTGTAATTCTTGACTCTAGGCCTATTTCTGAAAGACATCAAACACAGAAAGAACAAAGTCTGAGAAAAAACAAAGCTTATTCGATTTGGAGGATAGAGAATGAGATACGTAACAGATGGAATGAGGAAGGGCAAAGGGCTTAATAAGATTCACTACAGGATTAGGCGTTCATTTGATTAAAGTCAGCATATGCTGGGAAGAGGCAGAACAAAACCACAGCGCTCTGACTCACCATGCTCCAGGGTGCGCAGCCACCACCATGCGGGTGAGGCCAGGTGGAAGCCTTATACAGTCATGCATCACTTAACGATGGGGATACATTCTGAGAAATGCATCGTGAGACGATTTCGTTGCTGTGGGAACATCACAGAGTGTACTTACACAGACCTAAATGTAATAGCTTACTGCACACCTAGGCTACAGGGTACTAATCTTATGGGACCACTATAGTGTATTTAGTCCATCATTGATCAAAACGTCGTCATGCGGTGCATGACTGTACACAGCCCTGCTAAGAAGCATCATAATTGGTGAACTGGACTGTGAAGGCTTTGCCCTGCTCTTTGGTGTCGTGAAAGTCTTGGCCACAGAAAGAACTCATCTGGTACAGAAACAGAAGAGGTCAGCTTTGTATCCTCATGCCAAGTGCAGTGCTGGACACATTGCTGTGCTTTGAACGAGTGAATGTCTAACCTATTAGTTCTGTCTGCCAGATCTGGAAGGGGTATAGGTACAGTCTGTGACAGTATGTCTGGATTTGCCTGATCATCCCAGTTTACACCTGTGTATCAGTATAATCAGTAATGTCCCCTTTCATTTGCAAAGGGTATTATCCAAATTCTATTTTACCTTAGGTATATAGTCTATCACCAAAATGAATGTTTTCATTGAGTAGTGATCACAAACACACGTGGGTTCATTACTTTTTCCACCAAGTCATTCCTTAGTCCTTACAGAGCCTGTCTTTGGTGGACTTTGTGAGGCTTTTTTTCTCTCTGGTCTCCCTTTTCATCTCTTCCCCCATATCTCCATTATTTCTTCCATCCACGTCTTTCCCTCAAGTGTCCTTGCTCTACCCCTCCGGGAGGAAAGTGTGAATCAGCTCCTCTGCGTCCTGTGAGTCCTGATTATTTTAAGTCCTTCAGAGTCTCAGAGCAACACCGCTGCCAACACACCTTTCCTTGCTAATACTCGCCACTTTTATAGCATGACTTCAATATACTTTTGGGCTGACAAAGTCTCTATCTTTTTTTCTGACTTACCAAAGACCCCTCCCAAGAATGAGTGATAACAAAGAGAAGGAAAGAAGGAAGCAAGGAAGAAAACTCTATATTGCTACAAATGAATAAATGAACAAATAACTTGAGTAAGGTCCTTCCTATCGGCAAGGAGATGGGCTTTCAGCCCTGTGGATTTTTCTTACCTACCAAAAAGAGAGGACTGAATTCTGTGCTTGCTTTTTAAGAAAGGAGTCTGATTTATTCCTGGGACTTATATCTATTTCCATTTATTTAGCTTAGCATTCACACCAGCAGGATTCAAGAACAAATTCTGTTTTGTGCAAGACAAATCATCACTCACTCCAGGAAGCCCAAAACCATCACAAAAATAAAGAGAAGGAGGAGGCAAAAGGAATGTTAGTAAGAACTGGATCCATTAATGAGTTTGGGATTTTGATATTTTTTATGTAAAATTTTTTCCATTTTTCTCTCAGACCATGAGTGGGAGCTTATTATCTGGTGTGTAAAACTTCTTATGAGCCTCTGGCATCATTGCTAATAAGGAAATAATAGCAGATCTATAGTCCCTGTCTTCATAAAAGGAAGCAAGAGACTCATCTGGCCATATCAGATGCAGGACTGAATTAGGAACCTTAAAAAAATAAATTCAACTCCATAAAGTGTGATGTAAAGTTAGAGTCTGAAGACTTGGATTGAAATCCCATTGTATCTGTTCCTAGCTGTGCAGGCTTGGACAAATCTCTCAGGGCCTCAGTTTCTCATCCGCACAATGAGGGGCTTGTTGCTAAAGCTCCACTCATCACTCAAACTCTACGAATCTACGACTTGATCATTTGGTCAGGGAGAATTTCTTTCTCCCATCAGCGCCACGTGAAGGGCATCAAATGTTCACTCCATCTCCTACTCCCACAACCCAATAGTTATCTTCTAATAGCCTCTGGGATCTCCATGCTCCCTCACTGCCCTCACCTTTCCCTGAATCAGATGCTCTGGATTACATAACTTCACCAGGGTGATTTCTGGTAAACAAAAACTGTCTCTTCTTCACAGTGCCTGGCTGTGCTTTGACTATGAGCTCTCTGAGCACAACAAAATATCTCATATCAAAGGGTCCATCTGCCCTTTGATGGAAAATAGAGGTTGAATCACCAAGTTTCCTACAAATTGGCCAGCTCAGGTCCACCACTGAGAAATCAATTGCTCACCCTTCTATGTCTCTCCTGAACCAGTGTATGTTCAGTGGATGCAACAATACAACAATTTTAACCCCTGCTCCTCCTTGGCAAAGAATATTATTTTATTACATCTGCCTAGAAAGGTACCAACATTCTCTGACTTACTATTGACACTCATTGATTCAAACCTGACTCCTAGATGTGCTTGCTTATTAAAAAGAGCCTGAACAAAGCATGAGTTATTCATTTTCCCTTAGTGAGAGAAGATTTTACAGTATCTTCTTATAGCAACCCTTATCAAGCTGGTTTAAAAATAGTGGTTATAATTCATTAGTACCCTCTGTTCCTCTCCTATGAGGTGGAAACATTTTTACATAGTCAGGCCTAGTGGTCTTAAACCCCATTTGAAGATTTCCTGAAATATCTCTCATAATAACTACCTCATGGAATTACTGGGACCATGAAACGCGATAATGCACGTGAAGAGTACAAAGCTCGGCCATTATAGGAACTCTCTATTTTTTCCAGTGGATAAGAAAGATGCCTTAGAGGAGGTGGCATTGCAGGAGCTTTCTTGATGATGGTAAGGAAGGATTACTGTAGGTGGCAAAATGGTACGGGCAAGAGAGAAGGAATGGATGCATAAGTGGATAGAAAAGTGAAACGGATGTCGAATAAACCATGAGTACAATGTGGGAAAGTTCTCCTGAACTCTGGCTTCTCAGCATCCCAAATGGCCACACTCATGGAAACCTGGTTTTCTGGTGGGTTTCAAGTTCCACCCTCATTATAGAGTCTATAATCCACCTACAAACTTCTGCTTCCTGCTCTCTGAATGCTGCAATCATCAGAACACACTCTCTGCTTTCTAGTTGCTATGCGTAATTTCTACATCTCTTCCCTGGTACCAGTGGCATTCATATCTCTACATTTGATTTCTCTGGTCTGAGTGGAAACAGCCACCTGAGATTCTATTTTACAGATAACTTGATAAATTCCATGATGTTGGAACCCATGCCCATTTAATTCTCTAGGAATTGCATGTACCACTGCTCTGCTGTGTTCAAGGGCCCATGGTTGATATTTTCTTCATAGCAATCATGGAAGGCATGTATAGACTTCCAAATGCTCTGAAAACAGCTTCCCACACAAGGAAGAACTGTCCTGCTCCAAACATCAATGCTGCCCTTCTGCCTCCCTGCATTGGACAATTCTGTCTAGCCTAGTAAAATGCTTCCTGGGAGGGAAGTCCATCCAAAAGCCTCCATATTTCTAAACCTTAGTTTTGCTAGGCTGACTGCCCCACTCCCACACCCTAGCTGTAAGACAGGTTCCTTGTGGGCTCTGAATTCCATTCCCTTGTCCCTACTAACTGGGTTCAGGGACAGTGGCTGGCACAAGACATTCTTGAGAATGAGATTCCAACCCAAATCTACCAACCACAACATGAAACCCTCAGACTGGACTTGTGTCCAGTCTCTTTTCCTTTCTTTTCTTTCTCTAGCTTCTTCTGTCCTTCCCATAATTACTACTTTTCCTCCTATTACAAATGAGTCTCTCCTTCTGTCATCTCCTAAACCTCCCTGAAGGAATTCTCTGGCAAATTCTGGAAATTATTTTTTAAAAGCCAGAATGCTGAAGACCAGTCAAACAAACAAAAAAAAAAAAAAAAGGAAAAACTAAAGGCAGTGTGCATTTGATTCTGGAAACCACATGCTTCTATGCTGTCTTAGGCACTAGTGCAGAAGGGTCCCTTGAGAAGGAGTCAGGCTATAATATTACTTAATATTGAGTATCTTGGCAGCACTGCAAGGTGATATTTACCATGACCTTCCTTGTATCAAGAGCTGGATTTCCAGCAATTCTTTCCCTGGGGCCAGTTTCTAATAGCTTTATGGCCAGAAATTGCTGCACAGCTGGGAGGGGGGCAAACAGATATTACTAGATTGAGGCCCAAGGTGTCAGTGGCACTGTGCACAAAAAGCTGGCCCTTGGAGGGAATAATGGTCAGGAACTGCTCTGGCCACTTGGCAGTTTAAGGGTGTCACTAGTTGGAGAAAATGTCTGAGGCCTAACCCAGATAAAAGGGGAAGCTGGTACCTCACCTGCCAGCTCCACACTGAAATACGGGTGGAAGCCCAGCTCTGGAGCTTCTTCCAGTAGCCAGTCAGGTGGCACAACAAGCTGGTGCCAGGCCCTAACTCTCCCTTCACCATACCCCAGTGAGAAAGCACCCCCAGTATGGGGCTCAGCAACACTCTGTCTATAAGGGTGACAAACAAGGGGTTTATAGCCTGACCATCTTATCTGAGGTGACAAGAAACCTAGAAAGAGGCTATAAACGTGTTCTTATATGGCCACCACAGTGTAACTAATGTCTCTGTGTAACTAGAAGACCCTCACTCAGGGGGGATGTAGTCCCGTGAGAGCACAGCTTGGGTGGAATGCGGGCATGATTTCAGCCCCCACTGCTTCTTATGTTCAGGAATAGTACACAATATACAGCCACACAGAGCTGCCCCATGCCATAGCTCAGGGGCTAGAAATGATTAGGTTCAAGGGCAAAGTGTCAGAAAAGATGGTAAGTGTCATGTCGGGGTCAGCCCAAACCAAAGGCAGCCTTCTTACACCCCTCTGCATGCTGGGGCATCAGTCTGTGCCAGACTAGCTGAGGACAGAGGTATTGGGAGGAGCAAGGGTTGAGGGAACACGGTAGCCCTGCCAAGACTCACACTCAAGCCAATCACGTCCTAACCTCACTTTGACACAGTCAGAGACCCAACCCACTATCATCAGGCTCAGTCACCACCATCTGTTTCTGAGGAAAATTATCAAGAACAATTCATGCTTGCTTGCTCTGAGTTTGGGGATCCAACAGTGATGTGAGGTGTAAAAAATGGGCCAAGCAGTATGATCACCAATGAAGGAGTCAAAAAGAATAGGGGGGCAAGAGGGCCAGCCCCATGGCCAAGTGGTTAAAGCTTTGCACACTCCACTTCAGCAGCCTGGGTTCACGGGTTCAGATCCCATAGGCGAATCTTCCTCAAGCAAAGAGAGGAAGATTGGCAACAGATGTTAGCTCAGGGCAACTCTTCCTCAGCAAAAAAAAAAAAAAAAAAAAAAGCCTGAAACAAAGAGAGGAGGTAGGTTAAAAATAAAATAAATGAAAAATGCAGAGACTGACAAACTTCATAGATGAGATCACCTCTAGTCTGTATAAACTCAAAAGAGGATTAGGAACTGAAAAATTGTGCTGAGAACAAATGACTAAGAAGGAGAAAAAAATTATGAAAGAGCAGTTAAAAGATGTGGAGAATACACTGAGAAGCTTCAAAATATATTTAATCAATCCCCAAAGAGCAGAGAGTTAATGGAAGAGAAGAAATATTCAAAGGGTTAGGGGCTAATAATTTTCAAGAACTGAAGAAAGATAAGAGTCCACAGTTTGAAAATATCCTCTGAGAGGCAAGGTGAATCAATAAAAATAAATCCACAACCATAGTGTGTGGTCAAACTACAAAACATTGTAAAAGTCACTAGAGAGAAAAGACAGATTTCTATGAAGGAATGACAGACTGACAACAGATGTATCATCAGCAACAATCAACGCCAAAAGAAAATCAAGTATTATCTTCCACATACTGAGAGAAAATAATATCCACCTTGAATTCTATACCCAGCTATTCAGGCATAATAAAGTAAGGGAGGGGCCGCCGTGGTGCAGGGGTTTAGTCTGCGCTTGGCAGCCCGGGGTTCTCATGTTCGGATCCCAGGCACCCGCCAACGCACTGCTTGTCAGCCACGCCGTGGTGGCATCCCATATAAAGTAGAGGAAGACAGGCACAGATGTTAGCCCAGGGCCAGTCTTCCTCAGCAAAAAGAAGAGGATTGGCAATGGATGTTAGCTCAGGGCTGGTCTTCCTCACACACACAAAAAAAAGTAAGGGAGCTCACCACCTAGAGACTCTCACTGGCGGAAAAAAAAAAAAAATTGAAGAATGCACTTTAGCAAGAAAGAATACAGGACAATGAATATAGAAACTGATAAAAAATATAATAATGGTATATTTAATCCTTAACCATAAAAATAACTATTTTGCGGGGTTTTTTTTAAGTTGAAATAAAACACTAGATAATAAGAAGAAAGATGTGTGGAGGGTCTGTATAGGGGGAAGGGAGGAATGAAGAGATTCTTTTCTTATCCAGAAGAGAAGAAATATACTGAGTAAACATAGGCTTTATAGAAATTTTCAAAATTAAGTATATAGGTTAAAACTGTAAGGATAACCACTAAAATAAAAGAAATATACCATATACATTCCAAGCCAACAAAGGGAATAAACATGAACAGAAAAATATTTATCAATCCCACAGGAGGCAGAAAAGAAAATAAGGCAGCAAAGAAAAAGAGTGGCTGTAGCAGAAGTGTCCAGACATCTGCCAAAGATTTGTGTTCCTCTACCAGTGAGGAACTGTTGCTGGGAAGTGGCCGTCCAGCCAGGTACTACATTTCCCAGGCCCCTCTTGCTTCTAGGTGACTAGTTCTCATCAACAAAATGTAAGCAGTAGTGATACAGATGACTTTCAGGCTGACGTGGTTAGGAAGCATGTGTGCCTCCTCCCCCCTTTCTTTCCCTTTCCATGGTGATTTTGTTGGGAGATCACATGTTGGGAGTGGCAGAGCCACAATATGGAAGGAGCCTGGGTTCCTGAATGACTGTATGGTATCAGTGTACCCTCTGTGACACTGATCGGATTTTATATAATAAGACATACACTTCTGTTGTGTTAAGTCACTGAGGTTTCCAGGTTCATCTGTAACCTCAGTGAGCAATGCCCTAAGTAATACAGATGGTAAAGAAAAAACACAAAATAAGATGATAGAAGTAAGTCCCTATATATTATCAATCACACAAATGTAAATGGACTAAGCCCAGGGGTTGGCAGTGCAATCTGGCTATGTACATTCATTTATGTATTGTCAGTGGCTATTTCTGAGTAGTTATGACAGAGACTATATGGCCCACAGAGTCAAAAATGTTTACTAGCTGGTCCTTTATAGGAAAACATTGCCAACCCCTGGATTAAACCCACTTATTAAAAAATCAGATAAAAGAATGGATCAATTTTTTAAGATCCAAATAACGCTATTTATAAGAAAACAATTTTTAAAAATCACACCAAAGGTTTGAAGCTAAAGAAACAGATAAAGATATGACAAGCAAATAACCAAAAGAAAGCATACTTAGCAATATTAATAGCAGACAATACAAAATCTAATGCAGCAACATGAAGAGAGATAAAAAAGTACACTACACAAAGATACAAAGAAACACCCCAAGAAGATACAGCAATCTTGAACTTGTAAGCACCTAATTATATAAAGTAAAAGTGACAGAATTACAAAAACTTTTTCAGAACTATAAATACAGAGGTAAATTTTACCACAAATCTTTCAGAAACTGATAAACCAAGCTGAGAAATTTTAGTTATATTAAAGAAGCAATTAGGAGATTTGAAAGCTGTGACTCCCAATGGAGAATGGGTGGGGGTTTCAGAACCACCTGACTAACTTTTCCAAACAACACATATATCACCCACCCTACCCAGAGAGGAGAAAAGGGAGCACTCCTTTGAGAACTGATTTAGTATACCTCTAATACTGTCAGCAAGATGAGTAGCCCTTAGGGGTGCTATGCTGTGATGAAAAGAGGTTGAGAACTAAGTTTTTCTCAAGGTGGTGGACAGCAGCCAACCTCAATGACAAGTGCTCTGAAAAGAAACCTATGTTGATTTACCAAGTCCTTAAACCATTTCCACATGAGCTTCTCCATGGCTCCCAGAGATATCAAAGGACTGGAATAAGAAGAGCAGAAGATCTATTATGATAGTGACCAGCTTTCTCTCCTGAATTTCTGGAAAATTGCTTCTAATTTTCAAAACACATCAGAGTTTTGTCTTAGTAGATTCACTTTAACTGAATATCCAACTGCCTAGGATAGGAAATATTTCTTAAGGTGTTCAAAACAATCTACATATTCACTTAAAATTTTGGCAGTCCAGCTTTAGGGAAATCTTACCAAAAGACAACATATTAAAAGGTACCCCACTCCCTCTAAAAGTTCAAGGTCAAAGTTCATTGAGCAAGAGAAATCCAATTTAATCTAAGGAAACCACCAAAACGAAGTTGAACTCTGTGATAAAATAGAGGAATGTAAAGTCCTCATCCAATCAGTCCATCAGTCCACTTGGTTTCCTCTCCAGCCCTTGCCTACAGGAAGAGATTTATAATAATGTAGTCAATACATCAAAATTCCCCTTTAACAAAGTAGTTCTATGTGCATGGAAGTTTGTAATGAATATATTTTGAGAATATATACTCAAAGGCAAGAGTAAAGAAATTGTGTCTAAATAATGGACTGGAGGCACTAGTTCAGAGACTAAAAATACATAATGTTGGAGTAATGAGGAGTGTAGTTGATAGAAAACATAAAATACTGGGGAGAGAAGTTCAGTTCTGACATGGGAGACAAGAGAATCACTACTTATTCTTGAGTAGGTAAGTGACATGGTGAAAAGGATGTTTGCACAAAATGACAAACTATGTGAAAGAAAGATTAGAGCAGGAAGGGAGAAAGTAGAAGACTTTTGGATAGTCCAGGTGAGTTGGTGAGAGTGAGGGTTTCAGAGGGGTGGCCATGAGAATGAGATGTAATGTGAATGAAGACTGGGGAGGAGGAGCCAACCAGACTCAGTGAAAGACTGGATGAGAGAAAAGTGAAGGAAGGAAGGAGGAGAGGGAGGAGGGAGGAGGAAAGAGAAGGAAGATAGAAGAACAAAGACTACACTGATTACATTTACAAAACTTTGATCCAGGCATGATGACAGGGAAAAGAAACCTGTATTTATGGAAGGTTAGTTTTAAGCTCATTAAATTTAAGATAAAAAATAAAAATCAGGCCAGCAGTTGAAGAACACAGTGATTCTCAAAGAGTAGCCCATAGAGCCCTGTATCAGAATCCCCTGGGTGCCTATTAAAATGCAGATTCCAAGGCTCCTCTCTAGACCAACTGAATCACAATCCCAGGAATCTGGATTAAAAGAGGTCAGAGGAGGGAGGTACTGAGCACACTAGAGGGTATCCCCCACGGAACCAGAGACAAGATATGCACACTCTGTAGACCAAACCCCAAGTGGCTGAACTTAACCAAAGTTACTGAAGAGGAAAGCAGGATCCAAGCACTAAGGCTTGGGGGGTCTCAATAGTTATGGGTCATAGACAAAGAGTAGCCAATAAAGAATACTGAAATAAAGGAGTTTGTGAACTTAGCATGAGCCAGAATTATACATTTTCACAAGGAAGAGGGAGTTTCTGGCAAAAACACCATTGGGCGCTTGGATGCTTTTTTTCCCTCTGAAGTCCTAGATAATTGCATTGGAACTCTTACACCTGACCAAGAATACACTTTGAGGCTGCTGACAGCATACTAGTCAATAAGAAAAACCAATAGGCTAATAGTAGGTACAAAGTAGATACAGGTACTATGACTTTTAAGTCTTAACTTCCCCAAAGTGACAACAGATCTTGTCTCTCTTATTTTCATCATGTATTTAACCCATATGTGCATAGCTTTTGGATTTAAAAAAAAATGATTAGGGAATGTTTAAACAGGTGCCCAATATTTTAAGCTTTGGGGGAAAAAAGTGATTGGCCCCAAGTGTGCTTTTCCTCCCAGTTACATTTCCAGTGTTTTTAAATGGTCCTAGTTTCCAAGGTAACAGCCAGTGGATACTGGGTTGTATTCCTCCCAGCTTAAGAGTTGTAGGCAGGTGCTCTTCAGGATGTAGCGAAGGCCTCCGATGCAAACACCCAAATGCTTTTCTTGAATTAATGAGTAAAAATATTCAATCACTGCAAACCTTAAAGTTGAAAAGGACTCTCATGGCAACAACAGCAATTTTTTTCCCCTCTTTAGAAAGGGAAGAAGATTTGATTGATAAATGCTTTATTTGCAGTTTACATTATCAAATATTATAGTGGGGGTAGCCTCAGTTTTTCTGAAGCTTAAATTTCCTGGGAAAATAAAAACCTTCAGCCATGTGAATGAACAGAGTCGGTGGGGGAAGTGAAACCACAGTGTGGATAAGGAGATGTGAAATGTAAATGCTTTATGCAGCTGGGGTCTTGGTATAAGAACCAAACTCCTACTTACCTTAAGATCCAGGGATATACAGAGCCACTCCTAGAAGCAGTGAGGCTGGCTCAAAGAGTCTATCTTATATGAGGGTCTGAACAGCCTCCTGAAGGAGAAGTGGAGGCTCATAACAGGAGTCCAAGGTGAGGGGCCAGGATCTGGTGTCTGGGTGTCTGTTACTCAGATTCACCATTCTGGAATGATTCAGGACTAAATCCTAGCTAGAGGCGACTGAGATACAAAGAACAAGCTAAAACAAAGAGTTATCTCACTCATGTCTTTCTGAGGCCCTGAGAACCCAAGGCAACACTGTTTTGTGGCACTAGTTGTGGTGAAGGGCAGTGTGAGAGCACACTGGGATGTAGAAGTTATTTCTGAAACAGCCCTGTGTGCGCAGAGGCCATCTTACTATGGAGTAAATGGGGTAGAGTCATGGAAATATTATGTTCTTCCAGTTGTTGCAGCTTTTTTACACATTAATTCATTCAGAAAGTATTTATTGAGGTCAGACTTTGTGACAGGTAGTTGGGATACAGCAGTGAACAAAACAGATGACGTCTTACTCTTTGGAAGTTTTATTCTAGTGGGGGAAGACAGAAAACAAACAAACAAATTGTGTGGTAGAGATAGTTGCCATGGAAAAAATTAAAGCAGGATAAAGGGGATGTGGTTTTGGCAAAACACAAGTTGTGCTTCTATTTTAAATGTTTTTATAATTCATCAAAAATCCATTTGATTAATTTTAGTAGTTGCAATAGTTGGGGAACATGTCATAATGGTAACAGAAGACACAGCAATCCCAAATGTGTATGTATCTAACAACAACAGAGCTTCAAAATACATGAAGCAAAAACTGTTGGAACTGAAACTGAAAGGCCAAACAGAGAACTCCAAAATTATAGCTAGAGATTTCAACAATCCTCTCTCAGTAATTGATGGAGAAGTACAAAAATTCAGTGAGGATATACATGATTTGAACAACATTATCAACTAACTTGACCTACTAACATTTATGTAACACGCCAGCCAACAACCGCACATTCTTTTTCTGTGCACATGGAACATTCACTAGGCATACCATATCCTGTGCTATAAAGCAAGACTCAATAAATTTAAAATAATTGAAATCATATCACAAGAGAATTAAACCAGAAAAAGAATAAAAAGACACCTAGAAAATCCCCCAAATATTCGGAAACTAAAAATAAGCATCTAAATAATCCATGTGACAAAGAAAAAAAACATAAAAGGAAAAGTAAATATTTTGAACTAAATGAAAATATAAACACAGCACATTAAAATTTGTGGAGTACAGCTAACACAGCTAAAATTGCCTAGAGGTAAATTTATGGCTTTAATTGCTTCTATTAGAAAAGAAGAAAGGTTTAATCTAAAATCAATAATCCAAATTTCCACTATAAGAAACTAGAGAAAGAAGAGCAAATTAAACCTAAAGTAAACAGAGGGAAGGAAATAATAAAGAGTAGAAATCGATGACATAGAAATGAACAATAGAAAAAAAATGAAACCCAAAACTGTTTTTTTGCAAAATACAATAAAATTGATAAAATTCTAGCCAGAGAGATCAAGAAAATAAGAGAGAAAACACAAATTAACAACATCAGGAATGCAAGAGGAGATCTCATTACAGATATTAGAGAAATTAAAAGAAAAATAAGGTAATATTAAAAACTTCATGATGCTGCTTTAAGACAAAACTAGTCTTTTCTTCAAAAAAAACAGAAGCACATACACAGTTATATTTCTCTGAAACTATTCCTCCTCAGTGTAGTCTCAATCACTGATAATAATTATTACTGTTAACCAAAGTAACTTCTATTTTGTAGAGAAAACTGGGGGGTGGATAATGTGAACTGTTACACCCCAGCATTTTATCAGACTAGCAGAGCTCATGAATTCATGTAACCCAACTTTCCACAGTCACTAATATTCCGTATATATCTTCCTAAAGTGGCAAAGACGAAAGTGGTCATTAACATGACCCAAAGATACAGTCTTTCTATAGTATCTAAAAATAAGAAGCAAAGGTATATGAAGTCAAAATTATGCTTAATAATTAATACTTTAATATTCAATCTTAAAAATGACCTAGGTATCCAATGATTTTCCATTAATTAACCCAATTTAACACCAATCCAAGATTTTAGGTTACCTAGATCTTGGACATTTATCTTCAAGCTGACATAGTATAGAACATAATTACTAATGGAATAAAGGTTCATCAAAATAAGGATTCAATGGCATCAAACGCAAATTTACATTTTTCATAAGCAAGCATTAAGTAGAAGTAATCCTAGCTTATTTGATCAGTAAACCTGTATAAATTTAGAAAAACATACCCAAGGATAATAAAAACGTACACATATTATATATAACACTGATAAATCAGTCAAACAAGCAGAACTCAGAAATGTGGTTGTAAAACGGCAGGCCTGAAGTCTTTACTTTTCTTCCTAACCTATTGCAAATAGTACGACCTGGTACTACTACAAGTGCAGTGGAAAGAGCAGTGTATTTGGCCTCGGAAGATGGTAGGAGGAGTGCCAGTACTGCCTATGGAAATCACTACACCCTTATCTCAGCTTCTGTTTCCTGCTCTGAAAAATGAGACACCATCTCCGTATGAACCATAGTTTTATATACTACTAAGACAGATAATTGTTTTATTCCACTGCTAATGTAGATAGTTGGAATTATTACGACAATATTTGTTGGTAATAGAATCCAAATGTTCCAGAATATAAAAATAAAACTTTTTTTCTTGTTAAAAAATCAGCTGAGAAAAATCCTTTAAAGCAATCTCTCCTACAGTCAATTTAACAATACCTATACAGACTCTTTCTTCTCATATGAGTCAAATCTTAACTCAAGATACAAAAGATTAACTAAAAAGCCACTACCTCATAACTTTCCTATATGACTTCCAAAAGATGTGATAAAGAATGCTATCTCCCCCTCAGAAAGTGATAGGAGATTTACATATACTTAACTGGTGATAAGAGCAAGAATTGTTTCTGTCAAAATGCAAATATGGGATCTTAAATATTTTTCAGTTTAGCAGAAGCCAACAGTGTTTTAACGTTGCAGATGGGTAGTGTGAAGACATGAGCGTGATAACAAAGGCATAAGGTGAACTGGGTAAATGTGTTCAGTTAGTGATGTATGCAGTGTAGACGGGGGAGGCTCAGGATGGGGGAAGAAGAACCAGGAGGAAAAGACTGTAGGGAAACACAAGAGTTTGGGGAAAAAAAGAAATTGTATAACAGAAATGAGAGAACAGAGTAAGGATATCCAAAATGTTCAATTTGCACATCTCTAGCACATCGGCCTACTGGATGAGGGTTTCAATAAAGGTACAGCCTGAGAGAAAACAACATTCAGAAAACAAACATCAGCCTGCACTCCAACAGAGATGGGGCTGGGTGAAGCTATTTTTCGTATCCAATTGATTCTACGCAAGGAAGTGTAGCTAAACGAGCAGCAGACTGTGAGGGAGGTGGGGCCTAGAGACCCAGCAATCAGGGCCAACGTTAAGTGGCTCCAGAAGAACCTCTTAGCAGTGAAGAGACAGAAACACAACTTCAATTTAGCCTAAGTAAGAAAGCTAATTTGTTAGTTCAAGTAACCAAACTATGGAAAGGATCGAATGATACAGAGACTCAAAGGACATTGACATTCTTCATTTCTTTTCGCGGTCTTATTCTCGCAATTTTCTTCCTCGGGGCACAGAACTTGGACCCCAGGGGCCTTGGGTTTCCATCCTTACAGCCCAAGAGCCAAGAGATAAAAACAAACAAACGAAACTATTAGTGTATTCTAAGATCATTAAAGGAACGTTTTATGGGAAATTTTATAACGAGGGGTCAGGCTGATGACCTCCCCTGAACCCACTACTTCAGCTGGACATCACACGCCTCAAGCCGGCCTGCAATGCGAAGTCCACGCCCCACCAATGAACCTCGCAGCCTTAACAATTGAACCTGGATCTAACGAGGCCTTTAAATCTAACTATAAATTTTCAAGAACCATGGAGGATAGAGAAACAAGTTAAACGACATCGTCAGTAAGAAAGGAGCCAAATGCAAGACCTGTGACGTCACAAAGGGTAAATACCCCGTTTCCTCAATAAATCAAGGGCATGAAGAGAAATGGGGGGAGGGGCGTTGGAGGATCCTAGAGACCTAAGAGCAGAGGCATCAAATGCAATGTGGAAGGGAACTCCGGATACTCAGGACAAACCAACAATAAAAGGCATGTCTGAAACAATCATGGAAATAGGAACGTAGAGTGAGTGTCAAGTGATATTAAGGAATTACCTTAACTTTTCGAGGTGTGATAAT
Source organism: Tapirus indicus (assembly GCA_031878705.1). Lineage (NCBI taxonomy): Eukaryota > Metazoa > Chordata > Mammalia > Perissodactyla > Tapiridae > Tapirus > Tapirus indicus. The sequence goes on from CM062918.1 coordinate 16,187,837, forward strand.
GGCTGGGTGACTACTTTTTTTTCAAGTACCCAGCAGAGCAAGTTTAAATGGGAAACGACGTCTCTAAGAGTGTGGACCGGCCCGGCCCTCCCCGACCTCGGCGGCCGCAACGACCGCGCCTCCCGCTCCCGGGGCCTCGAGGGCGCAGCGCGGGGGCGGCCGCCGTGCTCGCTCCTCCCGGCATGCTCCGCGGCCCGAGCGCCACGGCCCGAGAACCCACGGTCACGGGCTCGGGGCCGCCACGGGCCCCTTACCCAGGGTGCCCCGGGCGCTCATTTGCATGTCCCGCCCGACAGGTAAACCCGGCAGGTCCATCGCAGCCTAGCGATCAGAGCACCAAACGTGCGGGCCTCGTGGCTTGAGCCTGTTGCATCCAATTTCCCTAAACCTCCCGAGGCAGCTGGGAAGGCGCGCAGTCCGGTCACCGTAAGTAGGAGAGGCGAGATGCCGCCGCGCCTTATATAAGTTGTGGGCGAAGGCGCTAACGTGCTCGCTTCGGCAGCACATATACTAAAATTGGAACGATACAGAGAAGATTAGCATGGCCCCTGCGCAAGGATGACACGCAAATTCGTGAAGCGTTCCATATTTTATACCCGGTCCCGACCTCTGGCCACTCGGTTGATGAACACACGGGACCGTGGGGCTTGCAGAGGTGGCTCCACAGACCCCTCCCGTGTGCACCCTCCGTCCGCACCCGGGGCCCGACGACATCTGTGGGGTTCTGCGGGCTCCCACCCGGTCCCCCCATCCCCGTGGCCGCGCGGTCAGGTCCCTGTTATCCAGTTACCTAGGTAATCCCGGTATCTGCCTCCGAATGCTTGTCGTTGGTTAGCATCTGCTTTTGATCTGGGCAGTGAACTTTTCTCTTAATCACATCTCCCATCGCGAATCCGTCCAATTTAGGAAATTTCCGAGCATTTCCGAGTGCTCCTAGAGGCCAGATGAGAACAGGCCTACAAACTCGATCCCAGAAAGACTTGTGAGAGCAGATCCGGATGGGCCTGCTGCCTCCAGCCAGTTTTCAGGTGGTCCTGGAGCCCTAGGACCCACAGGCCCCGGCACGTTGATCCAGCCGGGGTAACCACTCCGGCGACAGCCCCCGCCTTTGCGCAGCTCGCCGTCTGAGAAGAGGGCGGACGCACTCAGGTCCAAAACGACCGAAGGATGTCACAAAGGCGCAAGAAATGTGCATTAATGTCGCATACTTCCTTTAGTGAGGATTCATTAATTTAACAATAACTTAGTAATTTAATACTTTGGAAATGATTTGGTAAGGACTCCGAGCAATTCAGGTGCCGAGCAGCCTTCTGGTGAACAAGAGCCAACCCACCTGGGCCTCTGGAGTTTGTGTTGTTGAGGGAGACAAGACCCCAAATTAGTCAATTTCAGAACTTTTAAGTTCAATGAAGGCAATGCAAGTTGACATTTTCCCATTTCCAAGATATATAGAAACGACATACTGGCACATAACTTTCCGGGTGTAACATCTTCGTTTTCATTTCATAGATTGCCCTACACGAATATTCCCATAGTGAAAAATCACAATTTCATTATTGAGTGCCAGACGTCGTGCTTTGACACATATTGTTTCTTCTTAGCTGATAAGCCCAGGGTGGCCGGAGGTCGGGCAGGTAGCAAAATATGGAACGCTTCACGAATTTGCGTGTCATCCTTGCGCAGGGGCCATGCTAATCTTCTCTGTATCGTTCCAATTTTAGTATATGTGCTGCCGAAGCGAGCACGTTAGCGCCTTCGCCCACAACTTATATAAGGCGCGGCGGCATCTCGCCTCTCCTACTTACGGTGACCGGACTGCGCGCCTTCCCAGCTGCCTCGGGAGGTTTAGGGAAATTGGATGCAACAGGCTCAAGCCACGAGGCCCGCACGTTTGGTGCTCTGATCGCTAGGCTGCGATGGACCTGCCGGGTTTACCTGTCGGGCGGGACATGCAAATGAGCGCCCGGGGCACCCTGGGTAAGGGGCCCGTGGCGGCCCCGAGCCCGTGACCGTGGGTTCTCGGGTCGTGGCGCTCGGGCCGCGGAGCATGCCGGGAGGAGCGAGCACGGCGGCCGCCCCCGCGCGGCGCCCTCGAGGCCCCGGGAGAGGGAGGCGCGATCGGTGCGGCCGCCGAGATCGGGGAGGGCAGGGCTGGCGCGACTGAGGCGGGCCCGGCGGCCTGCCTGGAGCAGGCGGCGTCTCCCCCAAGTCTTTCTCAGAGCTTGCGACTAGGTTGGCCGGCTGGGCCACCGGGGCGCTAGGTCGAGCACAGGTCATTCCAGCAGAATATGGAACGTGTCACCGATATTTCACTGGTGACAATGGGGCCCTTGTGCCAGTTCCAGAAAGCACTGTAGACACGAGCCCAGCTTACAGCCCTCCGGAAGTTTCCCCCCGACGACTCGACCACTCAGCTCTGGGCCGTCGGCTCCACACCCTATGCTTCTCTCTGCGCGTATCAGCACAAGTGCCCCGGGCCTGGGTCCATTCTGCGCAGGCGCCAGGGGGATCCGGGGCGGAGGAGCCTGGATGGGTGGCCACGCCCTTCACAGGTGTCCTGCCCTTGGGTCACCTTGGAGCCTGGCGTCCAACCGGCTGGAACACTGAAGAACGCGCTGAAGGCCCCCCGCCTTAACCTGAGAGGTGGACTCGCGGAATTACACTATTAGAGTTGAACTGGAGAATCATTCTTGTACTCCTTTATGCTTCCCGCAGCCTACCCCCAGCCCTGTTATGATACAAACATGTAGGACAGACCTACTTGCAAGAAACACTGGAGTGTTAGTGTTAAATATTCTAACTACTGCAAAAACCACACTGCTCAAGTCATAGCCTTGCGCGTTGTGAAATGAGGGCCAAAGCCTACGGTACTGAGGTGGTTACTGTGCTCCATACGTTGAATTAAAATGAAGAGCATAGGTTTGCCTGTGTCGTGTTAAAATGGCATCCTTAAGAAGGAATATGGCATATTTGTAAAATAAGGGGAGTTTTGCTGCTTTTTTCTCCTTCTTGTGGTCGTCCTACTCTTTCTCCGAAACTATGACACAATATTTTGAATTAAAAAACCTGCAAAAGATCAGTGATTTTGACAAGTTTTTAAATTGGTACCCAAATTTTATGATGTACAAAAAGAAAATAGTGTGAAACCCTGTAAGAGTTTCTGGTATTGCTGAGACAAAAAGAGAGAAAGGAAGAGAAAGCCTACAGGGATTATTGCTAAACCTATCTTTCTCTGTTTATGGTTATAATTCTTTTCTTTCATAGCTTTTGATAAGTAATAAAAACACTGTTCTCCCCCTCAAAAAAGAAATTTGGCAAGGATGACACACCTATTGAGTTAAATTGCCCAATTACAAATAAAATATGGTTTGATATATTTCTTCTAATGGCCTGTCTTTCCAATAAGCCGTTTCTGACTTCAAAGCTATTAAGAAATAGTAAATTGATGTTCAATTTTATGACTTGAAGAAATATATGAAAACCCCTTCCTGTTCTTGCTCTCTTTAGAAACCTTACAACCAGTTTATTAAAGGATACCTGGTTAGAGGAACCTATAGTTGGAAGGCCGGTTAAAGTTCAAGGGTCATGAACTTGATGTCTCTACAAGCTGTAAACTCCTTCTGTCAGGCTACACTCCTGGATGACCACATGTAAACCCTTTGTATTCTCAAAAGAAGAAAAATGTTTACCACATACAGGAAAAAAAAAAAAAAACTGAAGGTTGACAAGAGATCAAATCCTTTGGGGGTAAAAAAATCTTTGTAATGGCTTTAAATTATCAGACGTGTACAGAAATAGCAAGAAAGCATAATCTTAGTGGCAGTCATGCCACTGCCAAACACTGTGCTGTTAAAGAGCTAGAGCAGAATTTCTCACAGGTGATTCATGTATGACCCCTTTAAAAATAAGAAATTGTCTCTAGACCTCCAGTATTGCTGAGATGACTCCTATTGTTATTCAAATTTGTATAAACATAAAACTGGTTATAAACTCCTTATTTGTATAGCTGCCATAAACTCCAAAACCAAGGCAGTTTTGCAAATTAAGTACAAAACTACAAATCAATACAATTTAAATTAACAACATTAATTTATTGCAGTAGATGATGTGTTTGGCTGAAACTCAATCACTGTTGTTGGGTTTGATAGTGGAAAGATGTAGCCTCAGGGTCAGTTCTATACTTAATCTGTTTCTGTGTTTTGACTAATGCAGAGAATACCAATTCACATGAGGATGTTCTGAAAAAACTGAGCCTTTGTTTACTACCAAATTATATAGATACTAGAACATACATTTTTTCCATATTTTAACTGAAAATCAGGACTCGGCACACAATGGTTGGGAACTGAGAGTCTATGAAATAAGGTAGTTTAGGAAAATCAGGCCTCATACATAACACTCTGCCAGTGAGCAGTCCTTGAGTTCAGTATATTACTTGAGGACACTGCAAAGCTGTATTATTTATTTCAGCATGGAGTTAGCATAACAGTATAATTAAAAGCAGCACCAAATATGCATCTAATCAAATTTTGCAGAAATTTGGAATAAGAAAAGATGGTCTGAAGTTAGTTTTAAATTCTTAGAAATATTTTTTAAACTATTTTTTTTTTTTTAGTTTCAGTGCTGAGCTCAAAGTCAGACTGAGGTTAAAGGTAAAGAAAGGACTAGGCTTCTCGTAGCATTTATTTATATCTGGTTGAAACTCTATTTGGCCAATATTGCAATAATTATTGGCAGTGAGAGAGAGTCTGTGTAATCAAAAATACCCTCTCACTCTGCAAACAAGGCTGACAGCTTCCTACAGGGAAACGAATCTGACACAGGCGTCGCAGGCCTTGTGGTTTTTCAAACAGGCTCAGCACCATGTTTGCCATGAATGAGGCTTGAGAATGCAGAATTTCACAGAAGCAATTAGTAGATACTGAAAGTGACTCTTTACACCATTTCAAAATTGATCATAAATCAGATTTTATTATTATTGCTTCCACTCTGTTTTCAATTTAGAATATTCAAATCACCATTAAATCTTTATTTGTATAGAATGTCCTGAAAGCATTTGGCTTTCACTTGATGCGAATACATCACTTATATTATTCAGTATGCCTCTGTTCATTTCTCATTAGCCCCTACAAAATAGTACATTACTCAGTGGCATGTCATTCTCATGATGTGAAGTCGAAGTGTTGATTTATTAAAAACCTAAGAAACTAAAGTCTTGGTCAATGAAAATGTTAATCATATGTATATTATCACTAGGAAATAGAAATTTTGTCTTCATTGACAACTGAATATAGTGGCAGACACTTGCCATTACTGTTATTTAGAGAGTAGGACATGCCAACCTAACAGCAGCCAGTTACACACACTGTCCCTTAGCTCTGTAAGATGAAATGGCAAACATAAATGCAAATTCATATTGAAATCTCATGGCAATGCTTTGTTATAAGCTGAATATAATTTATTCAGATGTTTCAGACTCTGATTATTTTAATAGTTTAAGATAATCATCCTGATAAAAAGTTTCTTTTAAAAATCCCGTAGAAAACCCTCTGACCCCTAAGAATCTGTCTGAAGACTCCAAAAGGTTCTGGATCCCAGTTTGAGAAACACTGCATAGGCGGATACACAAAATTCTAATTTCTGGAGTTTGTGTAGCTTTATATGTGTTCTTTGCTTGAGAGAATAACTCAAGTATTAGAAAGAGAAAAGATGGGAGGGGTGGGTAATGTTTATTTAGCACCAACTACTTGACAGGCATTTTACATACAAGATTGCCTTTCGTATTGACAATTATTCTGAGGGGTAAGTATTACCCTATTCTACAGCTGAGGACAGTGATGCTCCGAGGACTTGTGTGCCTTGCTTAATGCATGTGGGTCATCCAATCAGGTTGAGGAAGAGACAGCATTCAAACTCAGGATCCTCAGACTCCAAGTTCATGTTGCTTCTATTATCCGTGATTTAATTTAACATTAGAGATATCCTAATACAGCTTTAACCAGGAAAATCTTTATGCACTGTTTTGAAATTCTTGGGCAACCAATGTACAGAACACAAGAGGATGAAAAACTTCAGTCAACCCTACGTGTTCTGTTTCTAGATTACGAAGGAAAAAAATTCAGTCTCAGACCAGCTCACTTCTATCTTCCAAAACACTTCTGGATTACCTTTTCTAGACTATTGAAATTTATTCATGAAATAAAAAGTAATATAATTGTTGTAGTCAGAAAAAAAAACAGGAAAAAACCTGTGACTATAAAAAACAATAATAAGGGGCCGGCCCGGTGGCGCAGCGGTTTAGTCCGCGCTTGGCAGCCTGGGGTTCGCGAGTTCGGATCCCGGGCGCCCGCCGACGCACTGCCTGTCAGCCATGCCGTGGCGGCGTCCCATATAAAGTAGAGGAAGATGGGCACGGATGTTAGCCCAGGGCCAGTCTTCCTCAGCAAAAAGAGGAGGATTAGCAACGGATGTTAGCTCAGGGCTGGTCTTCCTCACCAAAAAAAAAAAAAAACAATAATAAAATGACCCAAGCCAGGACGTCTGTGCCCATGGTGTCCTCCATTAAAACAGGTGATTCAGAATTGCCTTTCGTGTTCAGTTCTTGAATAAAATAAAATTTGGCTCTTGAAAAATAATTGAATAAAATAAATAAAAATTCAATTATTTGAATATATGTTCTATCAACCGAAATCAGCTTTCTGTTATAGGTAAAAAGCTTTTGTTTTCATCAAATATTTTTCATTAAAGAATCTCAGTAGAGTTACATAGACCGCTAGCATTTCTGAGAGTTCCTAAAAAGGTAGATAAAATTCAGAGTTTTTTTTAAGTAACAAAAAAATTAGGTAGAGAGGGAGATTCTGAAAGAAAACAGGAAAATATTTTCGCAACTTTACGGTTAGCAAAGATTTCTAAGATAGGACACAGAAAGCAGAAACCATGAAGAAACTGATAACTGGACTTCATCAAAATTTAAAACTACTGTTCATCAAAAGACGCCATTTAAAAAAAAATAGGCTATCCAGAGACTGGAAGAAAATATTCAGGAAAATTTCACAATCAAATATCAGGAAAAGAACCTGTATCTAGAATAAATCAGGAACTCTTACCACTCAGCAATATAAAGAACAACCACCCAAATAAAATACGGGCAAAGATTTGAACAGGCATTTCACAAAAAAAGATAATACAAATGGCCAATAAGCAAATAAAAAGATGCTCAACATCATTAATCATCAGAGAACTGCTAGTTAACACACAATGAATACTATTTCACACCTACTAGAATGGCTAACATTTAAAAGATTGACAATACCAAATATTGGCAATTATGTGGAGCACCTGGAGCTCTCAAACATGGCTGGTGGGAGTGTAAAATGGTACAACTTTTGGAGAACTGGCAGTTTCTTAAAAAGATAAACATACACTTACACCATGACCCATCAATTCCATTCCTACATATTTGTCCAGGAGAAATTAAGACATATGTTCATGAAGATTCATATAAGAAAGTTTACAACTGCTTTATTCATAGTATTTCCAAACTAGAAACAATCCAAATATTCATCAACAGGAAAAGGGATACATTGTGGTATATTAATACAATGGAATACTAGTCAGCAATAAAAAGGAACATTACTGATATGCACAACAACTTGAATGAATTTCACAGGCATATTGCACAGAAGAAGCCAAACGTGAAAGAGTACATGTTGTATGATTCTGTTCATAGAAAGTTCAAGAACAAGCAAAGCTAACCTAATAGTGACAGAAATCAGAACAGCAGTGGCTTAGTGGGGAGAGGTAAATGGGAGATTAACTAAAAGATGAAGTAAAATTCTATATCTTGATCAGTGTGTGGGTTACATGGGTGTAATGCATTTGTCAAAACATATCAGCTATACACTTGAGATGTGTGCATCTCACCATTATAAATTATACTGCAGTAATACACCATGCTTCAATAAAAAAAGATGAAAGCATCAGGAACAAAAGGATTCCTGCTGAAATCTAATGCTGAAGGGTTTGCTGTTTCTAACCAGTTTATCATGCTTCCTGGAACTTTGTCTACACTTATTTACCAAACATATATTGATCCTATCTAATGAAAAGGCATTTAGTAAAGCTGGTAGATACTGCCTTGGTGGAAGCTACACCGAGTTGAGTTGAGAAATATATACATATACTTCTGAAGTAGTACACTGAATGTTTTTTCAATTTATATTAATTCCTGTATTTAATAAATATTTATTGAGTACCTACTATGTGCCAGGCAATGTTCTAAGCACCAGAGGTCCAGCAGTGACCAAGACACTACACCCCTTCCTGGAATTTCACCCCAATGTGGAAGAGACAGACAATGAAAAAGTATACAAATAAATAAGAGGGAATTTCAGATGGTGATAAATGCAATATTTGACCACATGTTTCTCATTTCTGAGAAAGGGTATGTGAATCACATATTTGCATGTCAAATCGCATGTCATATTTAGCTCCATTATGATTTCAAAGGTCAATTGTCGAAACTTTTGTTCTCACTATATGATGAAAACGCACTTTCAAAACATGAGCACATGAAGCGCTATTTCACCAGTGCACATTTATGTACATTTTATTTTCTCACACATTCTTTTAAAAGGGACAGACTGACAATTCACCAGATCATTACACACAAATTAAAAGCATATGGTCTCTGCATTTAAGTAAAGTACACTACACTGTTAAAATCCACCAACATCCCTCAGTTTCCCTGGGAAATCGCCCTTTCTCCTCCAGGCTTGAATACTTAAAGAGTTACACTATAAAGCGGCTGGAGATTTTTAAACCCTATTGGATTTTAAAAACCTACTGAAATGACCCATGAAAATCAGACTACATACCACCCCCTTGTTCATCACATCATGCATGGTGTAGGGAATAATAGTTTCAGACTCTGAAAGTCTATTGGCACCTAGTACATTGCTATAGTTTGAGAGGCATGCCATGGAGCCACACAATTTCACTAAGTTAAGCATCTGTTACCACACAGTAGTATTGTTGCTTTTGATATCTAAAAATTCATTTTGTTCTTATCCGTGGAGGAACAGGAAGAGATTGTAGCCATTAGTGTTTTAGCTTTGTTTGACATTGATGAAAAGCTAAAATGTAGTAGTATTAACTGCTGGCAGATGGCACATCACCCCTTGTCATAAAACCAGCTTTCTCAAAGCCAGGTAGACTTGTGCAAGCCAAAACATGGATGAGATTATTTTATATAATTTTAGTTTCTTCAGTGGTTTATACCATTTTGAGAAATAGTGTTATCTTTCATTAGTTAGCAAACCCTGTCAGCACTTTAGGGAAAGCAACAGGTGACAAGCATCTTTAGTCATCACCTGCTTGGAAACAGAGACCATGACAGAGGCAGTGTGTTCTGCCGAGCGGCTTACTGGCAGAACTGAAATTAAACCGGAGAGCACTGAATTGTCCCTTTGGGACAATTCTCCTAGCATCCTCTCCAGGCCACACGATTCATATGGAAGGAAAGATTTGTTGATTGTCACCTGCGGGTGCATCTCCACATGATGAAAATCCATATTTATGTTCATTCACCTTGCAAAATAATGATGATAACAGTGATGATAGATCTTGAGAAACCATGGAGCAGGTATTGACGTGGAGGCAAGCAATTCAAGAGAAGGACAACCAGGGCTGCAGAGTCATCTGAACAAAAAGAGAATTAAGAATCAAAATGATCATTTATATATAAATATATATTAATGAGTGAAAATGGACCCTTACAATTTATACAGTGAGGCTGAGTTTTACTTTTTTCTATTTTATGAAAATATATCCACAGAGTTGGTACTCACATGAACAATAAAACTCAATTTGTTTTATCTTTCCAAGGCAGGGTTTGAGGTTGATGGCAGAGGCAAGAGAAAGCCTGTTGATCAAATCTTGCTCCATGCCTTCCAGCTGAAGTGTTTTACACTCTAGGCTAAGAAAATAATTCCAAATCACCCTTGGATGGCGTACATAATGGTGTCAGAAGTCATCCTAAAATATTTTATCCTCCTGGCTCCTTTCTCTTCATTCTGAGATGCATGGTCAGTAAGGACCTCTGTTCTACAGATCCTGTGGCTCCTAACCTGTGGGGCTGTTCAGAACACATGCTTTGGGGCAAGTATATCTGGATTTGAATCTCAGCTGTGCCATCCTGGGTTAGTTCTTTGATTGTGCTTACCCACAGTTCTTTGAACTGGGAATAATACCAACCTCATCACATCATTGCAGGATTAAAATAAGATGGTGTATGAAACATACCTGGTCTATGAAAGGTACTCAAATAACTGTTGGTTCATTTCCCCTCTGCTTCTATCTCATAGGTCTTATCATGCATTGTTCACATAATTAATTATCTAATTAGTATGTCTTATTGTTTACCCCCCCTTAAACGATAACCTCCCTAATAGTAAGGATGGCAAATCATTCATCTTTGTGTCCCCCGGAGCCCACCACATAGTGCCTGAAACAGAGTAGGCACTTGTAAACTATTGAATTTTTACTTCCTGTAACTCAGCATACCCTCAGCAATTTAATGACATAAAACCATAGTCAAAATGCCCAGTGATGTTTCTTTTCTCCAATAGGCCGGCTGCTTTTATTTTTAGAAGTGTCTTTCTGGAGTATTCACTTAGACGGATGGCCTTTACTGCAGGCAGGCAGTCCTCCCAGGCCAGACTGGGCTATCTGTTTCACGATTCAGCTGAGGCCTTCCTTTTGTCCTGAATTAGTTTGTGACGTGCATGTTTAGATGAGTTTTCCAGTGAAACAGGAGGAGTTCAAGGAGTAAATCAGCCAAACTATTCCACCTTGTGTCAACTGAACATCCATTAGTTGCAAATTTATAGTACAGCTGACTATATATATATATATATATATATATATGTGTGTGTGTGTGTGTGTGTGTGTAATACATTTCTAATAACACTCATAAGAATTTTACTGAGTCCTAAATGTGCTCAAAATGCTTTGATCCAAGGAAATTTATTCTTTCAAATTCTCCACAGATAAAGTAAGTGGCAATTATACAAATATTTTAAAGAGGCAAATTCAAATCAGTTACATGGGGCCATGCCTTGCACATTTTACTTGGGGAAAAAATGTAAATAAATTACTAGTCTTGAATATTTATGAATTAAGTGCAACTTTTCTTTCCTTTATCTTTCTCTTCCATTCTTTGACCTTAGAGAACCTCAGTTTTCTCATCTCACAGGGCTGTTTTGAGGATTTAATGAAATAAGTTTACACAGTGCCCGACACAGTGCCTACCACACAGTATAGGCTGGAGTCACAGCAGCGAGCAGCAGGAATTGCCACTCAAGGCACAGCCTAAGCCTGGGCCTCCGTTTCAGGAGAGATGAGAGTTCTCAACGACAATCTGGTAAAGAATTTCCCGATCTCCTTCTCTCTGAGCTCACAGACATTCCAAAGATCTTTGACCAAAATACTGTAAGAATTCTGGCCACAGTAAATTTCATCAAAAATATTATCTTGGAAAGAAAAACACAAGGAAGCCTAGTTGGAGGAGGGGGAGTGCTCAGGGGCTCCCGGGAGCTGGCCATGTTCTGGATCTGGGGAGTAGCTACACAGTTTGACTTTATGGTAGTTAGGCTATACATTAATGTTTTATGCCCATTTCGGTACGTGTGTCATATTTCACAATGGAAAGAGTTTAAAATGAGATCATATGTGTGTGTCTCAAACAAACAAAGAATACTTTCTTGCGTTTTTAGAGTGTTTTATGTTTCTCAGACTGCTTTCAAACAGGTGACACACTGAATCAAATAGGACTTCTCTATCTGATCCAAAGATATTAAAAGACTGAGGTCATGGTCTTGTCTGCGGCTACTTCCTGATCAAGTCTAGTGCTTTGGACTAAGCTGTCCTGTGTTGTTTAATGTTCTTTGTACTTCTCCAAACTTTCCTCCAAACCAGCATGTGCACTTGACACCATGCTAATATTATGCAAACTAGTGAAATCTTAAATAATTTAAATTATTAAATAGTTCAAACATATAAGCAAGTATTGAAAATAACTTAAGAAAATACTATATGTAAAATTTTACTTATTTGCCCAATTTGCTTCAAACTTTTCAAAAATAACACATTACAGATATATTTTAGTCCCACTGTGTACCTCTCTCAGCTGCTATTCTTATTCCTCTCTTCCCAATTTCCATGAATTTTAAAAATAATTTTCCACACACACACACACACACACATATATACACATCCATAAACAATATGTAGTATTCTTTTGCAGTTTTATAATTTTTATTTAAATTGTACCATACTATAATATCCTTCCACAAGTTCTTGTTTGTTTTGGCTTAGAACTATATTTTTGATGTTTACCCACCCATGCTAATAGACGTAGCTGCTGGATAGTATTCCTTGCCTGGATATAGCACTATTTTTTAATTTACTCACTCTCCCATAAAGCACACTTAGGTTGTATCAATTATTTTGCTACTGAAAACGTTCTTATAGAACAGGGATTGGCCAACTACAACCCACGGGCAAAATCCAGCCCACCACCTATATTTGGAGGGCCCATGAGCTCAGAATGGTTCCTACAGTTTTTAATAGTTGAAAAATCAAAGAATACTTTGTGACCCGTGAAAATTGTATAAAATTCAAATTTCATTGTCCATAAATAAAGTTTAATTGGAACACAACAATGCCCATTCATTTACATATTATCTAAAGCACATACAGCAGACTTGAGTAGTTACAACAGAGATCATTAGTCCATAAAGCCTAAAGTATTTACTATCTGGCTCTTTACTGAAAAAATTTGCAGATCCCTATTATAGAGGTCTCTTCATGTACACATGTGAGAGTTCCTCTAAGGTATATTTCCAGAAGCTGCATTATTTGTTCACAGAGTGCTAGATTCTTCAGTCTTACCAGATACAGCCAACTTAGTCTCCAGATAATTATTCCAGTTTACATAACTACAAGAAATGTGTGAGAATTCCTACTGATTTATTCACCTGGTATTATCATACTCTTAAGTTTTTGCCAGTCTGATTGGTGTGAAAGGGTATCTCATTATGATTTTTATTTGCATTTTTGTAATTACTTAGGAAGATAACCATGTTTTGACAGATATTGTGAATTGTTTATTCACAAACTTTTCTCATTTTTCTGTTGGGTTGTTTATCCTTTTCTTATTGATTTCCAGGAATTCTTTATGTATTCTGGAAACTAATTCTTTCTAGGTTATATTGGTATCTTCTCCCTATCTTTCTGAGTCTTATCTTTCAATCTTGTTTGTAGTATCTTGTGTGTATACAAATATATACTTTAATATAATTAAATTTGTCCATTTTTACTTTATGGATTGTGTAGTGTTTTTTCTTATCTAAGAATTCTTCCCTACTCCCTAATTTTCCCTATATTCTTCCCTAAGGCTATAAAGATAAGCTCCTACATTTTCTTCTAAAACAAAATAATAAGATCTTGAGAAGTGAAAACAAGTACTTATCTAACTAACCAGGTCAAGATGAATAGGTGACAGTTACTAACTTCAACCCAATTCTGCCTTTGCCACCAGGAGCCTGATGTAATTCTAGCCAGAGAAGGAGGGCTATGAAAGAGAAAATGAGATAATAATTTTTTAAAATACACTGATGACCTTGACAGGAGGAGGGGGTGGATTACAGTGGGATGCCGAGTTAATGGGAGATATGGAGAGAAAACTAAATTATTCTTTCAGTAAGCCTGGTTGTAAAGGGAAGGAAAGACATAGAAGCAGATATAAAGTAAAGAAGCAATTTCTTTATTAAAGAAATTTCAGCATGTTTGTATGCTGATGGTAAAGAGTATAGCAGAGACTAAAGATTTGGGAGTGAGGGGAGATCATTGACAGAGCCAGGCTCCTGAGGAGACCGATGAGGTGGGACACAGATGTTGGATGGAAGGGGGAATCCAAGCTCCATCTTGCTGCACTCACACATTTCCTGCCTGGGATACCTCTCCTGCTCTCCTCTGCCTCTCTGAAAACTACACATTCTTAATTAAGACCATGTGGTATTAGAACAAAGGATAGACAAATTGATCAATAGAACCAAAAAAGAGATCCACATTTTCAAGGTCAAAGGTAGCACTGAAGGGCAATGGGGAAAGAATGATTTCTTCAATAAATAACATTGGGTCAATTATGGATATATATTTAAAAAAATCTTAATTTCTATCTCATGCCATACATAAAAAAATCATTTCTGTGGAATGTATATCTTAATATGAAAAGTAAGACGATAAAACTTCTAGACAATAGTAACATAAGAGAATATTTTAGTGACTTTGAGGCAGGGAGAGTTTTCTTAAACATATTAACTGATAAGGAAGAGACTGACTATATTAAAATTAGGAATTTACGTTCATCAAAAAAAAATCACCATTAAGAAAATGAAAAGGTAAGCTACAGAGTAGGAGAAGATATTTGTAATATATATAACCAACAAAGGGTTCATATATAAAGAATTCCTGCAAATCAATAAGAAAAAGACAACCTAATAGAAAAATGTGCACAGCACTTGAACAGACCCTTTAGAGAAGAGGATATCCAAATGACCGATGAACATATGAAAAAGTTTCAATGTCATTGGTCATCAGTGAAATGCGAATTAAAACCATAATGAAATTCTACTAAATACCTTCCAGAATAGCTAGATATAAAAACACTGGCAATACTACAGTTGGTTATATATTTAGAGATAGACAGTTAGATAGATAGATAGATCTTATTGGTTCTGTTTCTCAGGAGCATGCTGACTAAAAGAGATATTAAAACATATGTAAAGTTCTGGAGGTTTGAAGTCCAAGATCTGTCAGGGTTGGTTTTTGGTGAATTCTCTCTTCCTGGCTCATATATACCTGCCTCTTCTGTGCGTCCTCACATGGCCTTTCCTCTGTGTGTGTACAGAGAGACAAAGAGTGAGTTCTGGTCTCTCTTTCTCTTCTTATAAGGACACCAGTCCTATTGGATTAGGACCTCAGCCTTATGAACTCATTTAACCTTAATTACCTCTACAAAGGCCGTGTCTCCAAATACAACCAAACTGGGGTTAAGGCTTCAACATATGAATTTTGGTGGGACACACTTCAGTCCATAATAGGCAAGACTAGATAGAACAGGGCAAGAGATACTGTTCAAAGACATAATGATTGAGAATGTTTAGAAGAGATGTTCAGTAAACTTAAAAAATCCAAAGCAGTATAAGTGAAAAGAACTATGTGCTTAAATACATCATATTAAAACTACAGAATACCAAAGACAAAAATAATGTTAAGGGCAAATAGAGAAGAGAGATTATCTACAAAGGAACCTCTTTTAGACTTACAGCTGATTTTTTACCAGCTTCAATGAAAGTAAAAGGATAATGGAATAATAATATCTTCAAAATCAACTGTGAACCTAGAAATGTATATCTAGTGAAACTATTGTTTAAATAACAAGTGCAAAATAAAGATATTTTCTGACAAACTAAAACTGAGAATTCTCACTAAAAGAATTCATACAAGATATATTCCAGGAAGAATGAAAATGAATCCAGAAAGAAGATCTGAGATGAAAGAAGGAACAGTGAGCAAGGGAAATAAAAACAAATGTTTACTGTATAAAATAATCATAATGGGAGTTAATTTATATGGTTATAAATTAAAACAAAAATACTGGAAAACAGTAACATATGGGTGGGGTGGGGGTGATCAGAGGTATAAAGCATTCTAAACTTCTGTAGTGATCAAGAAAAGGACAACTATATTGACTAACTTTAGAATTTGTTAATAAAGTATGTTAAAATTTTGAGAGTAACACTGAAGGAACAGACATAGAGTGTAAAATTTTCCAATTAGTAGAGGAGAAATAAACCAAAAAACAGTCAAAGCCAGAAGGCGGCAAGAAACAGAGAGACGAAGAAGGAGGGAGAGAAAGTGGAACAAATGGAAAGCACAGAATAAGATGATAAAAAGAAATTCAAACATATAAATGATTACAAAAAGTATATAGAACTTTTCAACTGAAATACAAAAACTGTGGCCTAGGTTAAAAAGGAGTCCATCTTTATGCCATTTATATAAGAAATATCTAAAGTTTGAGATAAAGTTTCAACACAATGGTTGAAAGTAAAGGATAAAAAAAGACACACTCAGTAAATGCCAACCAAAGGAAAGCAGCAGAGCTGTATTAATAATGAATAAAACAGATGTTAAGGCAAAAAGCATAAACAAGGGTAAGAGAGACATTATAGGATGATAATACTATCTTCCAAGAAAGTTTAACAATCATGAACCTTTATGCACCTAGTAAAAGAACTTCAAAATATGTAAAGCAAAAATTGACAGAACTTAAGGAGAAACTGGCAAATTCTGTATCATATGAAAGATTTTAACACACTTATCTTAGTAATTGAGAGCCATAGACCCAAAAAATCAGTAAAAGTATTTAGGAGTGAAGCACCACAATTTAATAAGCTCTGTATAATGGACGTGTGTAGAACATGAATTGTACCCAAGAATTAAAGACTTCACATTCTTTCCAAGTGCTTATGGAAAGAAAACTGACCATATACTCTCCGTGAAATAGATCTCAACTAATTTCAAAGTGTTATTAGAAAGACTATGATTTCTTAAAAATTTAAATTTGAAAGCATACAAAAACATAACTACAAATCTTCTGTTTATAAAATATTAAAAATGCTTCTAACAAAATATAGAAATTAGGAAATATTTCCAAAAAATGATAAAAACATGATACCTCAAAACTTGTAGAATACAGCTAAGGTACTACCTACAGGAGAAACTTACAGCTTTAAATGCATATTAAAGAAAACAGAAAAACTAAAAACTAATGATCTAGGCAACCAACTTGAGAAATTAGAAAATAACACAATAAACCCAAAGAAAGTAGAAGGAAGGAAATAATAAAGATAAAAGGAGAAATTAATGAAATAGAAAACAAAGACGCAATAGAAAGAATCAATAAAGCAAAAAGCTGATTTTTTGGAAAACACTAGTAAAATTGACAAACTTTTAGCAAGACTAATCAAGACAAAAAAAGAAGAGGTACAAATAAGCAACGTGTTGAATGTAGAGGCGGGGACACTACAGATACAGCAGGAATTAAAAGGATAATAAGGAAAATATGAACAACTTTGTGTTGATAAATTTGAAAGTTTAGATGAAAGAGACAAATTCATAGAAAAATATTATCAGTCATATCAGATTGATCGATTACAGAATGGTGTAAATTGAAAATTCACCAAGAGTTTTCAGGCTTACACCAAAGAGGGGTGATCCTCCCAAGATTGTTGGGATACCTCCTGACCAGAAAAGGGAGGATTGTCTGAATTCTCAAATTTCATGCTAAGCCTTGGATCGTATAGTGAAAGACAAATCAAATATTGTTTGAGGGTGGGAGTGGGGTGGAAAGGGCCAAACAGCAGCGCCCTATCAACAATGGAAGGCAGTGTCAGCTTCGCACACTCACCTGCCACTTCCTGGTGCAACAAGAACTCATA
The DNA here is from genome assembly GCA_031878705.1 of Tapirus indicus. NCBI lineage: Eukaryota > Metazoa > Chordata > Mammalia > Perissodactyla > Tapiridae > Tapirus > Tapirus indicus. The sequence continues at coordinate 16,205,404 of CM062918.1, forward strand.
GCACTCTGGACTTCTTCACATGACCGACAGTTTTCACCACCTCTGCCCAATGGACAAATCCAGTGACTAAGAAGCAGATGAGACTGAGCAAGAACATAGGTTTTGAAGTCAGAACAACCAGGGTTCAAATCCACCACACAGTTGACATGATCTTGAGAAAATACATTTAATATATCTGCATCTCAGTTTCTTCATCTGCAAAATACAAATAGGATTGTTCATAGAATTACTAAGCCCAGTATAGAAAGTGTTTCTATAGAAAGTGTTTATAAAGTTATTATAATACAGTTCTGGTCCCTGCCCCTACTCAGTATTGGTGGGGGTAACACATTTCTAAGTGGATATAGCTCATATACGATAAAAATGCTTCTCCTAAGATCTCGCTTAGGAAGTTCTACACATCACATATTTAATAATCCTATTGTTTGGACCAAAGTGTTCAGTTTCAAGGAATTTTGCATTTTGGGTTTATCACATTTTCCAGGGGGGCTGGTTAGCATTTTTCAGTCTGTAGAAGAGAATGTCCTGCATTTGAAATGGCGGTAGAAGAAGACAATAGAAGAAGACATAAGGGGCGTCGGTGAAGTGGCTGGCCGCCCACTCCAGATGATGCCCCACTGGTATCCTGTTCATGTGTCTAAATATAAAGAAAAAAAATGTTGTGTACTGGCCTGCTTTATACCTTTAAAGATATATCCCCCCAGTGGGAAATATATTTTCCATCCAAACAACTGACTTCCAATAAATAGATCACATTTGACAAATTAATCTTTGAGTACATATTGATATCAAGCTATATTTAGAGTCTAGAATTTATAGGCCTATAGATTTCAACATCAGTGTTGTTTCTTCTTTGTTTTTAAACTGTGAGACCTAACCTATTACTGGGTTATGAAATCACCTGCTCTGGAAGATTGCAACTATGATTAGTTGGTTATGATCAATACTAAAAAAATATAGAAAATATTGAAGAGCATTATATATAGTAAGGGAAAATATTGTTTGGGAAATTTTCGTATCTGTGTTACATGTGTGAGTGTGTGTGTGTGTATGTACACACTCAGTGGTTCATGATGTCAAAAGTATTTCTTACTGTGGGTCTCAGTCACAATGAGAATGAAAGCAGCTGCTCTGTGGGAGCTGGGAGAAAGGTAGGAGGCAGGGGCAGGGGTCAGATGTCCTACTGTGTGTCTAAGATCTGAAAGCCCACAACATACCTCACACACATACCCCTACACTCAAGAGGCAGTTTCTAGCGTTCAAGTTTGTTTTGTAAGACAGTTTTGGGGGACTCAGAAGGCAACATGTAAGAGAAAAGCTCATCAAACTAGCCCACAAAATCCTCTTTAACCTGTACTGTATAAGTACTGTAGCCATAGTACTAAACACCCTAAGAACTCTGTGTAACAATGTTCCGTAGGGAAAATGCAATCATTTTCAGTTTGTGAAGGGAGATACTCACTAACCTGGGGCGGAAGAGACCTAACTTGGTTGCCACTAACCTGATGACTTTGGGTGATGACTCTGGGTAAAGCAGTCATGTCTCTGGACTCAGCTGCCCCATGGATGAAATGTTGAGGATCTTTAAGGTTTTTTCTTGCTCCATAATATGATGGCCTAACATTTCCCTTACTGTCCCACCTATCCCCCTACAATAGTGGGTGGAGGGAATAGCACAAACTTTACTGTAAAAATGACTTGCCCATTCTCTGGCTCCATGAAACTGAGCTTGTCACCAAATCCCTCTTGGCCTCCATTTCCTCATCTGTAAAATATAAATAAGATTAAATGTAAAAGCATCTAATATAATCATCAATGTTTCCTTCTTTACTTCTCTATTCCCTCATCTTCCTCACCTGCCGGGCTGTGGAGGCTGACCTTCGCTCTCCACCCCACTTCTGCTTCATCACTGACTGTAGCTACAGAAGGGGCTTGGTGGAAGGGGGAGAGCAAACAAGAAGGAGGAAGGCAGAGAGTGAGGCGTGTCCCAGCAGAACTGTGGGGAGCTGGCGCATCTGGCAGTGGAATCCCTTCAGGGCCTTGACCCTGGCTGCTTCCTCAGGCTCTTCTTTTCTCCTTGAGGACTGCCACCCTCCCACCACTGCTGCCTCCAAGGGCCCTAGCAACCTTGAAAAAGGAGAAGGAGGACTCGGTGGAAACAGGAAAGAGAAAGAAGGATCAAAGCTGTGGGGATGATTCCTTGTATGGATGCGATCCTGGGGTGCTTGGGTCTCTATGGCAGCCTCTGTTTTCAAAGGACTCAGTATTTGTCATCTCCTTCCTAGAGCCTCAAAGAAGATAAAACAAACAAAAGCAAACTCAGCCTCTCCACAGGCACCTGTGAGCAATAGAGATTTTTATTGGTCTGCGTGAAGGAGATGAGCGAGATAAAGAAGGAGGTTTACGCACAGTGTGCGGATTACTTACATGACAAAAATCCCCACCAGACTTCCAGGTTCTTCTCTGAAACCTCCTCTGAGGCCATCGGCCACCTGGTCTCTTTCTCTCTTCTGGTCTGCCTTCATTCAGGCAGCATTTACCTCTCCGGGACCTCTCTGCACCTCTCTCCTTTTCTGAGGCAAACATTTCAGTTCCTCCAATTTTCTCTCCTCAAACCTATCACTTGGCATCATCCTCAGTGAAAAAGCAAATAAACTCAAACTCCTCCAGTCCTCATGAATCACCCTCTCCAGAGGGTGGTAGGGAAATTATAAATAGTAAATGATTTTCTTTCTTATCACATACATGCATGCATGTGTACAAAATTATTTGTTGATGGTAATGTTGGTTGACATTGCACATCAGAGACACATGCTGGAGGAGAAAAGGGATGTGGGATAGGAAGAAGCTCCAGGTACCTAAAGTGACTGAGCTGATAGCAGGTCCCAGATGGATACAGTGGGCTGCTGATACAGAAATAATGGAGGGCACGTTCTGTAGTGGTCTCAACCTAGACGATCCCTCTGCCCAGCCTACCATCTGAAATTTCAGCAAATTTCCATTACCAAATAAACCTTACAATGTTTATTTCATCGTCTTCATCTGCTAAAAATAAACAACAAATCCCAATTCCCTTTAGAGGGATAGAGAGTCAGGCTCAACGCTTAATTTCACCTGTTGTCTATTTCATAATAAGGTCTTTAAGGACAGGGGCTCCATGATACTCATTGAGGGGGCTTGCCCTTGCAGGTCTATCACAGTGCTCTTCAAAGAAAAGGCAGCCAATGAACGTGTGTTGAACTGGGTAGATTTTCATATCATGACTATACGTAAAAAAGCTTTTATAGATAGCTATCTATAGAAAACTAATTTTAATTAAACATTTTCTTTACTATTTTCTACCAAGTTTAATTTAGTTTCTAATCTAATCCTAACCCTATTGTATGGTTACAGAACACCATCATTTGATGTTTATGGGACTAGAGGTTAATACAGAGAATGCTGTTTGAAGGGCTTACTCTTGAAACACGGCCCAGATTCAAAACGAAGCACATCTATACAGCTATGAATGGTATTAGCTATGAGCCACTTCCTATATCCACTGTCATTAGTTAGTACTCTTCAATCTTTGTGATACCAGAAAAATCTTGTTTTCTTATTACCAATATAAAATATATTTCTGACTCAAGAGACTATTGCCTAATATAGAGAATCATCAATTCAGTCACATTATAAAATACCTTTGGATATTGATACTTTAAAATTTTACTTGTATTTGACTGAAATTATCATTCTAGACTGGGAAAATGAAAATTAAAGTGCCAAGTATCAAGACTTGAAATGTTCTGTTAGCAAGGAGTTGGGAAGGCTAAAAGAGGAGGGCAAGGACAAAGAAGATGAAGGAAAAATCTGCCCACTCTCCATCCAGCCTGGTTGGTGTTTCCTGGTTGTAAAGAGATAGCACAGCTCATGGCTTTTTCACAAGGTTGAGAAATCGTTCTGATTTGGCCTTGGCCTCACTGTGATAGATGACACACTTAGACTTTTGATATGTACTGTGTTCCTTACAAACTTGAGTGAGTCCTGGATTCCAGACCTTGTTACCTAAGACAGGGTCTCACCTTCCACTCTCATAGAATAGATACAGAACTCTCAGGACACTGAAAAAAACTTCAGTACTCATCATTAGCAGTTACCAAAGCTATCTAAATCCTATAGCCAAGGTAATTTAGCTTCCTTCTGTAGGTTCAGCTTTGCCCCAGACTCAAGGGTAGATAAATTAAGGACCCCCATAACTAACATACAGCAGCTCTGAATTAAGCCTGTTTTACAGATTGTACTACCCCAAACTCTCTACAGCTTCTAGAAATTAGGCCCATACATGTTCCCTGTGATTAAGCTATTGCCTGAATTCTAGTTCTGGTATCTAAATAACTGCATTGTGTCCTTTCCTTCACGTCCTGCTCTACTACTCCCTGACTGGGTACTGTATTACCCTTGCTAATACTCTGGGGTACTAAAATCCTGCCCTCGAACCCAGACCCATGACTGCATCCCTTTTGAAGGCCTACAGCCTGCTCAATCGGACTACTACCTACAACCATCCCTGGCCTCTCCAAATGCATCTTTCCTATGCCTACAGCTGGCACCACACTAAAGCACCTTCCCTGACCAGCAAATCAGTCCAACACCTGAGGCCCAGACTTCCCTGTTCTACATTGCCTACTTGTCTCGTAGGGGCCCAACCATTCTGGTATGCCTGGGACTGAGGGGCCTCCTGGGACACAGGACTTCCATGTTAAAACCAGGAAAGTCCCTGGAAAACCAGGATGAGGTGATCATCCTATTTCCTACTAAGTTCTAATTTGCATTTGTGCCTCATTTCTATGCAGGAGGTTATAGATATGAATTAAAGATCTATTAATACCTGAATACATGTGTTGCAAGTCAGATTCCCTGGAAAGCAGACTCAGACACTGATTAGCATATAGGAAATTTAATGGGGAGCACTCTGTGATCAACATCTGTGGGCAGTGATGTGCTAGTAAATGCTTACTAACTTGCTCTCTGGGAGGGAAGGGGAAAAGCCCCGATTTGTGGGGTTTGCTGATGTCTGTGGTGTACATACTCCCACCATGACTGATTTTAAGCTGCCAACCTGGCATCAACCAGCTTGCAAAATCCCTGCAAATTTAACTATTAGTTCCCGTAACCCACTACAAACCAGCTGCAAGACACCATTGCCGAAGGCGGAAGAGAAGAAAACAGGATTGAAGGGAGGGAGGAGGTGGGCTGTGGTACATTCACAACAAAGACCTCAGCCAACTGCACTGTGAGCTCTGAAACTGACATGGACCTTCAGTGTTATCCCAAGGTGGAGTAAGGAAGCTGGACATTTATTCCCACACCCTTACCAGTAATTGAATGCAGGCTGCTCCCAGGAAAGGGGTGACAACATCCAGCAAAGTTTAGGCAAGGGTAATTCCTGGAATCAACCAGCATCACTCTCAGAAGTTTATAAATTGAGTCTTTCATTGTTATAGGGGTGATCTGGGCAGTGTGGCAGGGTATCCACCATAGTCCACCCTTTTCACAGTTTGGAAGCACTTCTTATAATTCTAGGAGCATCCACTTCTCCTTTTTAGTAGGCCTCTTTCTCTGGGGAAAACTTATAAGAAGAAGGTTAGTGGAACAATCTGTAGTCCCACTGCTGTAGTAGTCCCACAAATAATACTCACAGACGCCCTTGTTTACACTCCGTTCAAGATTACCCTCACCCTAAGCTAGCACCTCTGCTCAACTAGGTGCTTACCAGTAAGCACCTGAGTAAGGTGCTTATTCAGACCCTTAACCTCGAGCCTCTGGTCGCCATGCACTTCTCATGCCATGGCTGCTGCACTTGTCTATTTAGTGTCAAATTTAAGCAAGGGAGTATCAAGATACTCCCAATTGAATCATGTGGGTGTCTTACATATTCCTTCCTGGCCCCATTGTGTAATAGCAGCCCTACTTCCTTCTGAAGATTAAGGTTAATTACCCTTATCAAGATAGTGATTATTCTTCTTATCTGCTGGATCCCTTGTCATGGAAGCCTGAAGTAACCAGGTGGTAGCCATAAGGTGGTAGCCATAGCTTAAATTTCAATAGTATTCTTTTTTTTTTTTATGCTGAGGAAGATTCACCCTGAGCTAACATCTGCTGCCAATCTTCCTCTTTTTGTATGTGAGCCACCACCACAGCGTGGCCACTGACAGATGAGCAGTGTAGGTCCACACCCAGAAACTGAACCCAGCTGCCGAAACAGAGCTCACTGAACTTAACCACCAGGCTACCAGGGCTGGCCCTTAATAGTATTCTTATTGTGTAAGCATTCCCCCTTTGAGAAACATGACCCCTAAATCCACAGAACCCAGACTGTGGTAACAGGAAGCATAAATTCCACAAGAAGTTTACTGTAAACAACCCTAAAGTTCCTGAACTCATGTATTCTACCTATTGTTGGTAGTTCAAACACTCATTAGCCCTCAGATAGTGAATCCGTATCAGAAAATGTATCTTTTCCAGTCAAAATAAGTCACTTCCCCTTCCAGAATGGAAGGAGGTGCAAAATAGTCAACATACCACCAAGTGGCTAATTGGTCTCCTTGAGAGACGGTATTGGGGACGCATGGTTGATCTCTGTTGCTGGAAGTTTAGACAGGTTGGACATTTGGATCAGACTTGGTAAGTGGGAGCTTGTGTCGTTAGGCCCACACATAGCCTCCAGGCCTGCCATCATGGTAACTCTGTTTGTGATAATAGACCTGGCTGATGTTAACCAGTCAAGTCATTCCGGCTAATTGGTTGTTTAGTGACTCTTCCAAGGCATATGCACTCTGGTGGGCATTAACATCCAATAGAAAGATCTTCACATTTTGTGCCCACTCCAATAAGTCCATCCACATGTCTTTACCCCAGGCATCCTTGTTCCGAATATTCCAGTCTTTCTCCTCTCTTCTACCTCTGATTAATTTGCCACTGCCCATGAGTGTATATATATACACACACACATATGCTAACCTTGAGTCTCTTCTCTTTTCTTGAAAGTGAGTGACCAGGTACACCACCTGAATCTCTGCCCACCAAGAGGATTTCCTCTCACTGCAGTCTATTAAGGCCACTCCTAAGTGAAGGTGAGGTGAAGCTATAGTCCACATTCCAAGACAAGCCACTTATGAAAGAAGCCTATATTTTTTTCTCTTCCATCGGCTGGTCGTAAGCAACCCTCCTATGCAGACTGTGTTAGTTTAGGTCCTCTGGGAAGCAGATACCAAGACAGAATTGGAAATACAAGATATTTATTGGAGGTAACCCCTGTGAAAGATGAAGAGGAGAGGGAGCAAGAGCAGGTAGAGAAAACCTCTCAGGCCGGTAGCTTCTGCATAGTGTGATACATGATAAAACCAGTGTATTCCATGGTCATGGGCCCACTCCTGCACCTCTTTTACTGTGAAGTAGATCTCCTCATTGGATGCTATGTTATGTGGGATTTCGTGGCTCTTGACCAGGTACTCCATAAGTCCCCAGAGAGTGGTGCTGCTGAGGTTCTGGGGATAGGAAAAGGCAAACCCATACCTGGAATTGATGTCTATTCTGGTGAGAATGAACTGCTGTCCCTTCCAGGATATAAGAGATCAATGTATTCAACATGCTACCAAGTGGCTGATTGATCCCCTCAAGGAACAGTGCCATAATGGAGGCTCAGCTTTGGTCTCTCTTGCTGGCAAATTGGATATTCAGAGTAGCTGAGTCAGCTGAATCAGTAGCTAGATCAGCATTGTTAAGTGGCAGTTATGCTATTGGGCCCATACGTGGCCTCCTTTCTCCACAGTGACCACTCTGCTCATGAGCTCACTGTGCCACTGGGGTGACTAATGAGAAGGACTGGCTAATGTCAACTAGCCAAGTCATTTTATCTACTTGGTTGTTCAGTGCCTCTTCCATGGTTGATGCTTTCTGATGGACATTACTATGTAATACAAAAAAATATTCATACTTCATTCCCACTCCCATATGCCCAACTATATGCCTCCACCCCAGACCTGCTTGTCTCTGATTTTCTAGTCCTTCCTCTTCCAGGCCCCTTATTAGACAGCCAGCCGATCTACCACTGCCTATGAGTCCACAGATTTTCTCCTTCCACAAAAAGTGGATGACCAGGAGCACCACTCAGTTTCATCCATTTGGAATATTTTCCCTCACCACTGTCTTTCAAGTCAACCCCTGAGAGCAGTAATAACACAGCTGCATCTATTTTCAACTTGTACCCACTTACTGAGCTATCCCATTTATAAACTATGACTGCGCGGTTTTTTTCTCCTCCTTTAACTGGTCATAGGAGGCCACTCATGCAGACAGAGGTGTGAGCTGAGGGAGGGAAACAGGTGTAACTGTGGGTGATACGAGGATCTGGACTACTTGCTTACATAGCTTACTTGTGTCTTCTAGTCCTGCTCAGGTACAACTCCAAATATACCATTCTTATCTTACAATGGATTGCTGCTGGGCCTGCCTACCATTATGAATTGATGGCTCTGACAGAACCCACTCATTATGGGCAGTTCCAGATGTGTGGTCAGTTGGTGTCCACAAATCAAATGTTCCTTTCTCTACTAGAGCCCAGAAACATGCCAGGAGCTGTTCTTCAAAAGACCTACGAATTTCCACTCTAGATGGCATGGCCTTGCTCCAGAACCCCAGGGGCCTGCACTGTAATTGTCCCTTTAGGACTTTCCATAAACTCTACATTGTATCTTTCCCACTATTGATACCTCCCACACCATAGGTAGGGTCTGCTGGATAGTGTGGCCCAAGCAGCAGTATTGCTTATACCAAAGCCTGTACCTTCTGCAGAGCTCTTTTCTATTCCAGACCACCCTGCAATCTGGCAGCCTTCCCTGTCACTTGATATATGGGTCAGAGCAGAATTCCTAGGTATATAACAATGGTTCTAAACTAGGGATGATTTTGCTCCCCAGGGGACATTTAGCAAAATCTGGAGCCATTTTTTATTTTCATGACTAGAGTAGGGATAGTGCTACTGGTATCAACTTGGGTAGAGGCCAGGGATACTGCTATACATCCTGCAATGCCCAGGACAGCTCCCTTACACATAGAATTATCTGGTCCAAAATGCCAATAGTGCCAAGGTTGAGAAACCCTGGTGTAGAATGTGTTGCGTTCAGAGCCTGAAGAGGCCTCCCAGGTGCTGTGTTTCCTTATTTGTAGTAGTGAATGCAAGATGCAGCCAATTTCTCTTACTTTGGAGCGGATATCCTGGCATGTGCCTGACCACTGTACCCCTAAAATCTCTCCTGAAGTGACAGCTCCCTGATCTTTATAGGATGTATCTCCTTCCTCTGGAATGCATTGTCTTATCAAGGACTCCAGCTTGCTCGCTAGCTCTCAGTCAACCTGCCTGGTCAGCATGACATCAATGTAACGGTTCAAAGTGATGTTCTATGGGATGTCCAGACACTCAGATCTCTTCAAAATGTATTATAACAGATGTTAAGAGAGTTGACATATTCTGAGGGAAAACTGCAAATGAATATTGTTGTCTCCTCCACATACATGCAAACTGTTTCTGATTTTCTTTCCTAATTGGAATATATTCTCATATTGCCAAATCAACAGCCACATAACATGTACCTGGGGCCTTATTAATCTGCTTGCTTAATGATATCATGTCTAACATTACATCTGTTATTAGGGCTACCACTTGGTTGAGCTTACAATAGTCCATAGTCATTCTCCAGGAACCATCTGGTTTCTTCAGGGGCCAGAGTAGTGAATTAAACAGAGATATGATAGAGACTACCACTTTTTGCATTTTTAAGGGTGGCTCTAATATCTGACACTTCCACTCCTGGGATGAGATAATGTATTTGGTTTACTATCTTGGCTGGAAGTTGAAGATTGTATCACAGTCTTTGCCTGGCTTTCCCCACCATAATAGCTCTTACTCCACAGGCCAAGGACCACTTGGGGGTTACTCCAACCACCAAGTATATCAATCCCAATTATACACTTAGGACTGATCAAACAACCACTGGTGGGTCTGTGGAAACAGTGGACCTATTGTATGTTGGACTTTGGACAGGATTCCACTTATTACTTGATTCCAGTATACTCCCATTCTAAGAAAGCCATAGTAATGATGCTTTGAGTCTCTAGGTATCAAACATCAGCTCAGACCCTGTGTCTAATATTCCTCAAAATGTAATGTCCTCCTCTTTTCCCAGTGTACAATCACCTGAGTAAATGGCCTAGGTCATTTTGGAAAAAGACAGGGGAAGTCTTACATTTGCCGGGTGTTATAGGGTTTTTCCTCCTGGAGACCTGTTCATCTTTTTAATCAGTTGGTTCTGGGTCTGAACACTGGCTCAGGTCTGGAAACTGACTAAGGGACTTTAACTTTTATTGGAGTGGCTGCCCTTGGCCTCTTGCTTCTCCATATTTGCTTTTAAAAAAAATTTTAGATGTTAAACAGCATGATCATTGAATATCCATCTCTTTTGCCCCTAGGGATGCCATGTTCTATTAATCATCTGCACAATTCCCTGGTCAAGCCTTCATGGCTATGCCTCCAACCTTGTAGGTCATTATGGTTAATTATGCCCTTGTGGCTTCTGGCAATTAGTGTGCCACCTGCTTTGGGATGCCATCACTCCTTTAGCTATTAATGAGCTCAATTCTATGACCACCTCGCCTACCATCATCCCCAGCCTGCAGATGAGAGGAGCCACCAATAAACTCCTTAGTGATACTGGGTCCCTCTCATAAGAACATTTCCGATGGTCTTTGAAAATGCAGGGCCACAGGGTCTTGGTGAATGCAGAAATGTCTAGATCCTAATGTCTGTCCACCTCCACCTGCTACTTGATCATTGGCTATATGGGCCCAGGGATAGTGCGTCTTGAGTTTAAATGCTGCAGTGGATTCTCAAAGTGATACAGATGAGGACTGTCAGCTGACTACAACCCTAGAGGCAATTCCTTCTTGAAAGATGTGAGCAGTGCACTTCATGGCTGCCATATAGACATGGTTTTGAACTGAAAAAGGCACTAGGGCAACCGAAGTTGATGAGATAGGGATCAAGACTACTTGCTTATGAAACTTAATTGGGTTCTCTGGCACTGCTAATGCCCAATCACAGATGCACCACCCATCTTATGAAAGATTGCTGCTGGGTCCATCTGACCTTATGACTTGATGGATCTGGCAGAATTTACCTCATCTTAGATAATTCTGGCCACATGGTCACTTGATAGCTCATGGTCATGCTCTGTTTTCCAGGGCCCACAAGCATGCCAGGAGCTTTTTGAAAGGTATACTTCTCTGCTACAGATTATCATAGATCGTTCCAAAACCCTAAGAATCTATGTTGTGATTCTGCTATTGGAAAACGCCATAAACTCCACATGTTGTCTTTTGCTATCACAGATTCTTCAAATCCACTGAATATGCCGTCACATGGACCTTTCTAAAAATATAGGTAACTCTGCTTGTCTTTTCAAAGATATGAGTTATGGCTTTACTCTACATTTGTTTTCTACTTCATTAGTTTTTACTCTTTTCTCCCTCCTGATAATTTAGGTTTCCTAATATACGCATTCAAAGCTATAAATCCTGTTTACAATATATGCATTCAAAGCCATAAATCTCCCTTGAAGCATAGTCGTAGCTACCTCCCTCAATTTAACATCCTACAAGATTTGATATGTCTTATTGTTATTATCTTTTACTTCAAAATATTTCTACTTTTCATTTTTTTTCACCCATGAATTTTTTAGAAGTATATGCTTAATTTCCAAGCGTTTGGAGATTTTCTTATCTCGCTGTTAACTTTTAATTCTAACATAACCAGAAAATAAACTCTGTGCGATTTTAATCCTTTGAAATTTGTTGCGATTGCCTTTGTGGTTCAGCATGTATTCAACTTTGCAATTATTTCATGTAAATATCTATAGTTATTGGGTGCAGTGTCTAATATAAGTCCATTATGTCCTGTCTGCTTATCATGTTCAAATATTTGATAACTTTACTGATATTTGTTATCTCCTTGTTCCATCAGTTATGAAAGAGATGTGTTAATCTACTACATGGATTGTGGACCTTTCTATCTCTCCTTGTTTTTTTTTTTTTGCTTAATTTATTTTAATGCTACATTATCAGGTGCTTACAAATTTAGAATTGCTGTCTCTTCCTACTGAATTAAACCTTTTATCATTACTAAATGTTCTCTTTCTCTATTAATGCTTTTTGCCATAACTTAAGTCTGAAAAAAGTATGGCAACACCAGCTAAGTATTTGTGTGATATATCTTTTTAAAAATGCTTTTCTCAGGGCTGGCCCAGTGACATAATGGTTAAGTTCGTGCACTCTGCTTCTGCAGCCCGGGGTTCACAGATTTGGATCCTGGGCGTGGACCTACACACTGCTTATCAAGCCATGCTGTGGCAGGCGTCCCACATAAAAAGTAGAGGAAGATGGGCACAGATGTTAGCCCAGGGCCAATCTTCCTCAGCAAAAAGAGGAGGATTGTCAACAGAAGTTAGCTCAGGGCTAATCTTCCACACACACACACAAATGCTTTTCTCCTCTATTAACACAGTCCTGTATTTTTTCTTATTCTATAAATGCAAACTACAGTGACTAATTTTTGAAACTTGAACCAACTCTGTATTCCCCTTTTAGTATCTTGCTAAATACAAATACTTGAGATTTTTGCATTTTTAAGATTACCCTATAATTATGTCCTTGTTGAATTTAGTTATCAAGACTATGTTGGCCCTCATAAAATCAGTTAAAGTGTTTCCTCTTTTTCAATCTACCAAAGACTTTATATAAGATTTGTGTTATTTCTTCTTTAAATATTTAGTAAAATTCACCAGCAAAGCCATGTGGGCCCATGTGTGTGAGTGAACTTTGAAGTTACAAATTCATTTTAATAGATATCAAACTATTAGTATTTCCTACTCTTTTCATGTAAGTTTTGATAGTTATGCTTTTTGAGAACTTTTCTATTTCACTCGTTTTCAAATACATTGGCATTCAGTTGTTTATAATACCATCTTTTTCTGTTTATTCTATATCCTTATGATTTTTGGTGCTGCCCTTCCCAATGCTTGTGATTTTGTCATTTTTTTGAATCCAGTCTGACTTCCTGTATTATTTATTTAGAACATTTATTTTTTTAACTCAATGTACTTGTTAATATGTTTGGGTCTAAATGTACCACAATACATTTTTGTTCTGTTTGTCTCTCTGTTCTATGTTTCCTTTTCTCTTTTCTTCCCTTTCTTTTTTAAGCATTTTTTATTATTCCATTTTTTCCTTTCTACTGGCTTCAACGTTACACTGTTTTTACTATTATTGTTAACAGTAGATTTACCCACGTTTACTATTGCTGTTGCTTTTCATTCTTTCCTAAACATCAACATTCCATCCGGAGATAGTTTTCTTTTGCCTGAAAAATACTCTTTAGTATTTCTTTTTAAGAGCATTTTCTACTCTGTCTGAAAATGTCTTTTATTTCACCGTTATTCTTAAAGGCTAATTTTTTGGGGGTATTGAATTTTAGGTAAAGATACCATTTCACTGTTGTTTGACTTCTAATATTTTGATTGAGAAAGCAGCTTTTAGTCTAAGTGGTACTCTTTTGAAAGTAATACTTTTTCTCTGTTTGCTTTTTTTGTCTAATTTTCAGCAGTTTTATTATGATATGCTTAGGTATGAATTTTTCTTTTTTGCTTGAGATTGCTTCATGAACCTTGAATCAGTTGTTTGCTGCCCTGATAGTTATGGAAAGATCTCAGCAATTATCTACTCATATATTGCTTCTACCTCTTTCCCTCTCTGCTCTTGCTGAGTTCAGCTAAATTCATGACAAAACTTATTCTCTTCCATCTGCATTTTTATTCTTTCAGTTCTCATTGTTTTATTCCATTTTCTTATGACTAGTCTTTCAATTCATGAATTTTATCTTCATCTGTGTCTAATCTGCTATAAGCCAGTCCTTTGAGTTCTTAAATTCAGCTAATATATTTTGGGGTTCTCTAACTTCCACTTGGTACTTTTCAGTATTTTTCAAGTTATCTGCTGAAATTCTCTAAAATTGACTTTTATCTCTCTGGGCTCAGCAAGCATATTTTAGTCTATGTTGTTTCTGTTAGTTTTAATTCATGTTGTCTTGTCCACACTCATACCTTGTTATTTTGTAGACATCAAATTTGTAAAACTTTTTGTGGAAATTCTTTAAGGAAGGTCTTGAACTCCAGTTCTTGTCCACCTATATCTACAGGAGGCCATCAGAAGTATTGCTTAGCCTTTCAGTTATCTCCTACAGAAACCTCCAAAAAACCCAAGGGGAAAGTGGTCCCAAAGACAGGTTTACCTATTTAGGCCTTTTTTCTCCCTCAAGTGCTGGCTGTAATTCTTCACTATCTTGTCAGCTTTTTGATCGTCTTCAAATTAATTTTTTGAAACAATTTTGTCCATTTTTTTCTAGGCTTCCTGTTGGAGGGTTGGTCCAAATGACCTTACTGGCCTTATTACAAACAGAAATCCCTTCTTGTTGCTTTAAGCCATCTAAATTCTAATTATATAGGAACTTGACTTTCTGTAAGACAATGTTAATTTGAGAAGGGTGAAGATATGTGAGACCTGTGGTAAAAAAACTGTATAACTAAATTTGGCTTCTTTCCTTTTAAATTCCATTTGAGTGATATATTATAGTTCCTCTATTTCCTAGAGGAACTCCTATATTTCCTAGAGGAGCTACCACAGTCAGTATAGATTTCTCTCTGATGTAGGTTTTCTGATGGTATTTTAAACAGATTTCTCCATGGAGGTTTTCTTATTTAATACTAATACAGTTCACATAAAATGCTTGGTTTTTCTTTCTTAGAGGGATAGCCCTTGGAGCTACCTACTGTGCTAATTTCACTGAAGTCACTCAGAATAATTCATTTTTGAATGTTAAACCAATTTTGCATCCTTGGTCATACTATATTATCCTTTTTATATATTGTTAGTTTCAATTTGGTAAACTGTAAGAATTTTTTGATTTATATTCATGATATATTGGTCTGTAGTTTTCTTCTAACATTCTTTTCTAGTTTTGGCATCAGGGTAACACTGGCATTATAGAATCAGATGACACAATGCTCCTCTTCGATTTTCTGGAAGAGACTGTGTAGAATTAATGTCTAGTGAGTTAATGAAATCATGTTTATGGCAGACAAAGAAATGTGCCAGAGAAAACTTGTTTAAGACTATTAGCCTTTTGGTGAGAACAATTGCGCAGAGAGTTTGTAATATTGGGTAACATCAAGTCAATTTAAAAACAATGCAAGTGATTCCAAGTGGTTTCCCTTGAGTCCTGAGTTCACAGATATTACCAATACTACTCAGTTGCTGTCTATTCAGAGTCAATGCCAAGTTTGAAGTGACTGAATAACCCCTGTGGATACTCTGTGTGGAACAACTGAAGGGAGAATATTTTCAAAGAAGTTGAGAAAACATTCAGTACAACCTGAAGTAGCATTTGTTTTTACAGCTGATGGTGGTAAAATATAAGCATGGAAAAGAAAGAAGCTTACTTGGGCAAATTTGTCAAACTTTTGCAATGTAAGGTTTAAAATCTGTGGTTATCCATTATGTTATTTATCAGTAGGTCCTCTAAAGAAAATATCTGAATCTATCATGGGTTATTGAACCAGCAGTATTAATGGTGGACTTCATCAGCTCTTATGGAATTACCCATTGTAAATTCCACGAATTTGTCAGAAATAGAAGCTGAATGCCCTCATTTGCCCTTCCAAATAGCAGTTCAATTTCTCAGCGCTAGTAAAGTTTGGTAGCAATTTTTTTAGCTTAGGGACAGAATTGAAATTTTTCTGAATGAGAGGACTCACCCTCACCCACCATTATTGAACACGGAAAATAAGCTTTTTGTTCAAGACTTGATGTTTCTTAATGAATTCAATCTAAAATTACAAGGCAAAGTAGCTCTTACATGCAAAATCTATGCTGCAGTAAAGTCATTTTGATGACAATTAACATTATTTGAATCACAAGTAATGCCAAGCTGCTTTATATACACTTTCTGTACTATTAGAAGTTAAAACAAGAAGTGAATTCTTCATTCCAAAATTTGCATTGGACATACTTTCCAAGCTCACACTATAATTCCAGCAGCATTTTTTGGACCTTGATAAAACTGCAAGGGAAATTCCTATATTTCAAAATCTATTTAACTGTGCAATTGTGGAATTTTCACACAACCTTCAAATGGAAATGATTAATTTGCAATGCAATGACATGTTAAATTTTTGTCAATAAAAATTTTGTGGACATTTATTTAAATATCTATATATTATCCTTGCTTTTGGCCTCTTGGCCTGCAGAGCTTACAATATTTACCATTGTGCTCTTTCTAACGTTTTCTAGTCCACATTCTAGTACTTTAGACTGGTAGGTTTTCCCTATGAATTATTACTTAAGTGCAATAAGATGCCCTTTCCTCAATCCATTCTTAGATGTTCTTCAGAATTTCTCAAATACATTCATATAGTTTTGGGGCTATCTGAAATCTAGAATATGCAATTTCATCTGATTCTGTGAGGAGCTTTTTCACTTTGAAGAAACAGATTATCTTTCATTTATGAATTCTAATATATACTGGGCATTGATTCCAAGGACTTTCCCACAGTTGGTGCATTAACAGTGACCCACGTATGACTACTCTGGTCATATTCAAACTTAACCTGGTGGGTAAGGCCTTCCTACGCACACACACATGCATTGTTTCTCTTTTGTGAATCTGCTGATGCTGGTTATCCCCTGGAGGAGTTACCACAGTCACTGTCTGGTAGTATTTTAAACAGATTTCTCCATGAAGGCTCTCTCTTTACTTAACATAAATATAGTTTTTCACACCAGTGAGTTTTCTGAAATTTTATCTAGCACTTAGTATTTTCCCACCTGGTACATATATGTGGTTTCACGGCGGGAATTTTCTGATACACTTGGGAGTTGTGACTTGAAAGTGAAGGAAATGCACAATCACTGGTATCTCCCCAGTGTGAACTTTATCTGCAATTGTATTAGTTATCTATCTATTGCTGTGTAAATTACCCCCAAACTCAGCAGCTTAAAACACTACTTTTCTGAGGGACAGGAATCTGGGAGTGGCTTAGCTGGGCAGGTCTGGTTCAGGTTCTCTTGTGATGTTTCATTCGAGCTGTCAGTTGGGGCAGGAGATCAGCTAAGCTCATTCACATGATTTTTGGGTAGACCCTAGTTCTTCTAGTTGCTGAGCAGACTTCAGTTCCTCATCATGTGGGACTCTCCATAGGGCTACTCACAATATGACAATTTGCTTCCCTCAGAGCAAGAGATCATAAGAGAAATATGTGGGTACCCAAGAGGGAGAACCACAGTGTTTTATAATCTAATCTTGGATCTAACATACCATCACTTCTGCTGTTTGCTATTGATCACACAAGACCAATGTTTGTAAAATGAAGTAGAGGACCATGCAAAGATGTCAATACCAGGAGCCAGGACCACTAGGGGCCACCTTGGAGGCTGGCTATCATTCAATAAGTTAGACTTGTGGTTGATAGCCTTTCCACACTCAGTGTATAACAGACTCTCTTCAGTATGAAATTCTGATGTACTCTGAGTTGTGACTTCTGGGTGAAGACTTTTCCATGATTACTGAATTCATATGACTTCTTGCCTGTATGAATTTTCTCAAGTGCAATCAAGACAGACTCACAGGTGAAGGCCTTTTCAAATTGAATACTTTCATAGGTCTTTCTCCAGTGCAAGCATTACAGCATACAAAGATATGTGATCTTTTGGTGAATGCCTCCCCATATTCAATGCATGTATAAGATTTCTCTCCTGAATTACAGACATTGAGGTGTGACTTGGAAGAATTCCCCAGTTACTATATTTATGTTTCTCTCCAGCACGAATTCTCTGATGTTCAAATGGGTCTTCTGATTGAAGGCCTGCTCACATTCAGTACACATATAATTTTTCTTGCTGAGTACTGACTAGTAGGCAAGATCTTTCCTACTTTATTCACCTTAGCTGTTATGTTCTCAACTCTACTTTCCACAAGAGCCTGGAAGTGGTTGGGTTGTCTTTTAAGTTTCAATTGGAGTTGATGGAAAAGGCTGGCTGGTCTCAGGCAAGATCTCACAGCCTGAACGTGTGTTTTTACCTGAAATACCAAAAACTCCAAAGCTTGTAGGTTTTCGAGGGAACCTGAAAGAATTTAATGCTCAGAGTACCTCAGGAACGAAACTGTTGGAAGTCTCAATAACAACAGTAGTTAAATTGCCTGAGGACCACTTCTTCCTTAGTTTTTATTTACTGCAGGCCTATTGGTGATGAAGTAAACTTAGCTTTTGTTTGTCTGGAACCATCTTTATTCCATAGGACCTTTTCATTGGCAGGTTTTTTTTATCCTCTCAGCACTTTAAAGATGTCATTCCACTGTCTTCTTTCCTTGATCATTTCTACTGAGGTATCAACTGTCAGTCCTATTGGCGGTCCATTGAAGGTAATATGTCTTTTTCTGTAGCTGCTTTAAAAAAATATCCTGTCTTTGATTTTCAGCATTTTTCCCATGGGTATCCAGGTGTAGTTTTTAACATTTAGTTCTGCTTGACTGGAATTGGCTGACCTTGATCTGTGGGTTGGGCTGAACTTTAATCTTTCCAACAATTTTGGAAAATTGTTGGCCATAATCTCTTCAAATGTTGTTTCTGCTTCATTCTCTTTTTTCCCTTTAGGACTCCAAATTACATGTTAGACATTTTGAACACATTCTGCTTCATTGGTATTATCTAATTTCTTTCAGTTTACTAATCTTGTTTTCTGGTGCACACAATTTGTTACCTCATCTAGGGAGTTCTTAATGTGATTTTTTTTCAGTTCTAGAATGTCCTTTTAAAACAAAAGCATTGATGAAAACTTGCCGTTTTTCATCTGTCAACCTTTTCCTCCATTTTCTTTCATACTAAATCACAATTATTTAAAAGTTATTGTCTAACTCCACAATCTAGATTATTCTGATTCAATTGTACCTTCTCTCCCTCTTGGATATCTTGTCATATGATTTTTTTGCTTCACATACCTAGTTATTTTTAAACTCTGTGTTGGATATTATGTATAAAAGAACTGGAGAGGTTCCAAGGCAATTCCTTCCTCTGAAGAGGACTCCCCTTTGCTCCATCAGGCAAAGTTAAAAGTTTTGGTAAGATTTAGCCCAATTTTTGGACCTATAAAGTTTTCAATCAAGAACCTGGACCTTTGTTTCCGCAGCCTTGAAAGATTGCAAGGGATTCAGCTCTGCTTTTCAGAAATTTTCAGCTTAGCTTTCTTCAGCTTCAACATTTAACAAATATCTTGATAGGAAAACTCTTCTTTCAAGGCCATTCAAACCTTCAATTTTGTCACTCCATGCCTATGAAATCACTAAAAGAATAGCTGGGTTTTTTGCCTTAACATGGTTCTCTGCCTAGGCCAAATCCAGATCCCCAAACCAAACCCAGATTCTGCAGAGGAAATTCAAGGGAAAAAAAAATTCTGATCTTTCACTAACCTCTGAATAGTTCTCCCCTCTGCAGGACTGAGTCTATTTTAGATCCCATTTCCACACCACAGTGACGCCTTTCAAAACATGGCTTTTGAAAGTTATCCTGCTTTTATGTGTTGTTAGATGGTGTGTTGACCTGCTGTAATCTACTACATCTCATGTGAAAACTGAACCTCTAGTGTTAGTAAGGCAAATATTAAATGGGTAGAAAAATGAAAATGGCAACTTTGGAAAATTCAGGATGTAAAGTTGTATTAGAATACTAAAAACCATCCTGCAATAATGCAAATTTCCTCCTCCAATTCCTTGCCCTACTCCTTTTATTATCAGTTTCCCCTCATTTTTGGATAGAACACTTTTATTCACAAAGAGTCAGGAATTGTAAACACTTGAATTTTCTAGGAAGTAACATTAAAAGCTTCCTTACTAATGCCCAGATCTTTGCCATTAAAAAGCTTAGTTCTGGCTAGCTTATTTCAATTTATGATTATAAAACTGCTCAGTAACTACCAAGTCTACATATTGATATACAGTTAAGAGTTTAAATTTGAATGCCAAGGTTTTTTTCTATGTAATTAACCCTTACCATATGAACTTTTTCTTACAGAAACTCCATTTTATCCTCCCCAGATAAAATATACAACCACATAACTGGGAATAAATCTCGTATTCTTGCATCCCAGAGATTTGTTTAGTTAGATGGCTTCTGGACAGCTTGATTCTTAAAAAGTTCCCGTAAGTGATTCTGATGTTTGGAAACCACGGCTATAAACAGAAAAACACTCAAAAGTCAGCACTCCTAAAACTTCTAAGGTTACTTTTAGCTGAAGAAACTTGTTTGAATTTAAGTCTAAATCTGTTAAGATTTGCCATCTATAAGCCTCATATAGCACTTAAAATAGACTAAAAACAGCCAAAAAGATTTCAGAAGCAGAGACTTATACTTTGAAGAGACCGTCCATTAAATAAGTCACATACTTCTAGATCCATTATAGGCATGATTTTGATACTTTAAGGTTAGCAGTTTTAAAATATTAATCACTTCATTAATCTATGTCACAATTTATTCAAAAATTTACTGTATGATCATGATTTAATGTACAGTGTGGAGATGCAATTACTGCCCTCAAAACTACTACTTTACGTTATCTTCAGAATAGAAATAAGGGTGTGAAAGCAATTCAGTTCTGATGTATACAATTATGTCACCAGTCCTGCCTTCCAGATGCAATATTTTAATAATTATGATCTCTTAAAAGAACTATTACACATAGCTCTCCTCATTTACTTATTACTTACAACTAAAAAAAGATTCCCTTTGGAAAAAAAGGTGGTAAGAATAGAAGCCAACTGTCATCCTTCGTAAAATTTTACTTTGACCTATATTATTTTGAGTTAATCTACCATAAATTATTCCACATGGCTAAAACTTAGATTTAATTATACTAACAACTTAAGCCACAGATCAGCCAAATATGGTGTGCGGGCCAAATCCAGTTTGCTGCCTCTTTTTTGTAAACAGTTTTACTAGAATGCAGTCACGTTCATTTATTTCTATATTGTTTATAACTGTTTTTGCACTACAACAACAGAATTGAGTAGTGCCAGAGAACCTATGCCCTGCAAAGTCTAAGATATTTACGATCTGTCCTTTCCCAGAAAAACTTTGCTCACCTCTGATCTACACCATGAAAATAATTATTTAAATGGATTTTAAAGTAACTTACAACACTCATTTTATAGTTAAAAGAATTGGACAAAATAAATTTTAGTTTGTATTTTAACAGTACATTGCTGATAACAGTTTCCCTCTATAAACCAGTCAGCAACTATACCTCTGAGTGCCAACAAAGATGAAAAATCTGGAAACGAAATTTCCAAGGAGTAAATCTGAGAGGGTATCTAAAACACTACATTCTCTCAGATAACTAGGGCTTTTAAAAATTATCTTTTTACCTACACATTTAAAATAACCCAAGTCCTATACAAATAATTAACAACAGTAGGGATAGTGTGCATTGCTTCTAATTTTACTTATCATTTTAGGGTAATTTTAAGATATAAGTTGGCTTCATTCAACACCTATAAACGCATTTATTTGGGTAAAATGAAATACCAAGAATCTAGAGAAAAGGGGAACCAAGAGCTCCAAATTTAAAACTGGTAAGATATTTTAAAAACTGGCAAGTACGTAAAATATATTAAATAATTAGAAAAAAACATTCAGTTCAAGGGCACAAGAAAATGATCTGGTGAGTACAGATACATAATTAAAACTAATTTGGATGAATTAGTGAAGCAATAAATAGATCAACTGCTAAACCTACATCACTTATTTAATGCAAAATAGAAATAAATTTGAAAATAGGTCATGACACTAAGAATCTTAACTAAAAATTAAGCAAACTATTAGAAAAAGAGTCATTATTAAATTGTTTATAATAATTTTTACCACTTGCAAATAAAATTGACTAGAAAATCTGTACTGTAGGAATAAACAAATATTACATTGTTCTAACACACAAATTCCTTGACAGCTACTCAAAGCACACATATTGCAGGTCTTAGCACTCCTAACTACTGGTAAAAATAACTAAAGCAGAACTGCCAGCACTGCATTAATTTCAAGGTTTAAATTTTCACATATCAAACTCAGTAATAACTGAAATCTTAACTTAGACTACCACTGATTAGCTTTTCAAAATCATTCCTACTGCCTGCAAAATTTCTATAACACTAATACTAAACCCTTTAAGATTTTAACAATGTGAGAACTGCGGATCGCCCCCCCTCCAAACACACACACATACAAAGAGAGAAAACTAATATCATGGTGGGGGGGGGGGGATGGAATCACGCTCACAGGATGATGATGAGGTTCAACTGAATAGTGAATACTTCCAAAATTCATTAATTAGATCTTAACTGCTTTAAAAAGATCACGGTGCTTGGATCACCCTGAATGACTGGATATTAGATATAAGATATTAATGCTTGTACAGTCTTCTCAACCCACACAGATGCTACCATAAGAAATCAATTTTGAAGAGTAGTTCCTTCCCTTATTAAATCTTAGGAAATTTTATTTTCAGACATTTGATAAATTGAAAAGGCTGCTGAGAACTTCAAGAGTTCAAATACAATAAAAAATTAAACATATCCCATAAGTATTGAAACAAATCAGAAATTGTTCAGCCTAAGAATTAAGGAACTTAAAATGATTAAATTCAAGATAAGCACATACAAAGATTCAGGTCAAACAGACCTCATTAGATCCACAGACTCTGACAACATACACCCACAAAATTTGGCTTAATATTCATAAACCAAGAAGAAAAAACAAGAATATATTCTTCAACGTTAGCAGCTCTACTATAAACTAGAATAGGCTTCAAAATATTTCCGGTGGCCCAAAAGAATATCTAGCCACAGCTCAAAATTCAGATCCAGGTAACATTTAAGTCTCAAGAAATCTGTGCAATCTTATTTTCCTGAAAATTT
The DNA here is from genome assembly GCA_031878705.1 of Tapirus indicus. Taxonomy (NCBI): domain Eukaryota; kingdom Metazoa; phylum Chordata; class Mammalia; order Perissodactyla; family Tapiridae; genus Tapirus; species Tapirus indicus. Next base: position 16,228,505 of record CM062918.1, read on the forward strand.
TAAAACTGAATTTTTATCTGTAAGTATACATCCAGAATGAATTTTGGATCTCCTCTCATGGTACAGTAAACACTCAATAATATACCTCCCTAATAAACCTTTCATTGTATCAACATAAATTTAAATTATTTTCATTTTCCTACTTTACGCAAAAAACAGTTGATTTTTACCAATGAAATGGTAAAATTAGAGGCAACTATAACTTAAAATTACACAGCTTCTTAATGGTTTATTCATAGCATTCTTTACACAGAAGAAGCTTCACTGATATTTAATTTACTGCAGCATCCTGTGGGTGAAGCACAAAATTACATTATAAACAAAGAAACAAAGCACTTTTGACTTTTTAAAATTATATATATATATTTATATCCAGTTGACAGATAGCATCACAATTATTACTGTATAAAAAACTAAAAATCACCATGGAAGCTAAGGCCTACGTTCTTATTCCAATTGTTCCCTTTTGTTAATATCTAACAGATGTTAGAAATTAAATTCCAGTACCTCAAAAAAAAAAGGTCTACATTATTTACATACAGTATGGAAAATAAAAGCTGCTTTTCAGCTAAGTTAGATTGCTGTTACCTACAGTATTTACATTGTAAACGTTAGGGGGAAAAAAAGCACTACTAACAAATACCATTTCAAATGGAAATATATTGTGCCTGGAATTTTGTTCTGAAATTAATTGTATATCCTAATAAGTGTCTGCTGAATGGAATTTGACTTCCAATAAATCTACTGAAATTGGAAACAAAGTACCACTATGGTTCTTTATGTTGCTATCTAGATACTGTTAAGTACAATACTGTAATAACTACAAGCACTGGAGCTTAAATAAAACAATGGAAATGTGTAGATGGGATTTTATTTAAAATTGTAAAAATAATGCCTTAATGTTTACCCACAATTATGAGACTATCTAATATTCTCTTCATCCTTTAATAAGTCTCATATATGGTACGTCTCTAAACAGTGAAACTTTCCAGTAACTTACCAGAGAAAAAGTTTAATTATATTATTCTGTTCTTAGAATTATTTTTCTAATATTTAAAAACATATCTATACCCTTGGCAAAAACAAATGCAATCAATTCAGTGTAACAGACTGAGCTTTAAACCATACTTTAATTTTCAATTAACTGTAACCTACTGGTTAATTGAACCAAATGTAGAATTTTAAATGACCCACTATGAAGCCTTTCAAATCAATTATAGAATGCATAGAAAAGTGGAGATAAGTTTCCGGGAAGGTGTAAGGTAGTTAATGTGGAAAATGGTAAATGCTAGTTTTAATAACAAAAATGGTACTAAATGCATATGAAAGTTAAATTAACACAGTATAAAAGAGAATAGCTTAAATAAACTGGGATTCACATATTACAATAGCAAAGTTATGACCAAATGAGCTGAAGACACGAACAGTTCTGAAAATTCTCTTTTCAGCCTACTTTCAAAAGAAACAGTCAGGCTTTTTTCCTGTACATAGTTTTGAGCTTTGTCTATACCATATATAGTAGAAAAATAAATTCTTTAGCAACCTAGAAACAGTTTATAAAACTCTTAAAGTTTAATTTTCTTTGCCAGACATGCCAATGTTAAACTGACAGCTATAAATTAAAGCTATATAGACAATAGGTATAAGTAATATAGAACAAGAATACTACATTTACCGGATTTTTTCTTTTTAAAAATTACTGTACTTTCTTAATTCCTGTGTGCTTTGCAATAGGAATAACAGGGACTTTGTTTTCTTAGAAAAGATAATAACATGTAAGAGTATAACACAAATAAGATAATTTGTAATATACATGTACTTCAACAGCAGCCTGGTTCATGTCGACATCTTGATTCTGAAGTTAAAATTAGAAGTACAATACCTAGGACATAACAGTTGGGAAAGACAGTATTTATTTTAAGAAAAAATGTAGCAAATCAAACTCTTAGGAGCCTCACATGTCAAAATCATCTATTTACTATAATACACGTAAGACAACCTTAAAATTGCAGTATGAATGAAGATTACAACATGGACCAAATAATTTTCTCTTTACTACACAAAATATAACCTAGCAATGAAAAACAAACCATTTTTTTCCTCTCCAGAAAAGAATCTCATGGTTTGATAAGAAATTTTGGATAAAGCCTAACAAAATTTACCTATGCCACCTATTCTGAAAATTTTATCCATAATTTAGTACTCTGGTTGTATCTTCACTAACAAAATGTTTAACCCCTAAAGCAGCAGTCATTTACAGCAAATCTGGTACCAACATCAAAGGAAAAAACTGGTTTAAAAAATGGTGCAAAAGCCATTTGGATTTTAGTATAACATATCACAGAAAAGAATATGAATACAAGTTTGCAATTTTATATATACACACTCCAAAGAGGCTGTCAGTACCCAAAGTATTTTTATTGCTATATTAGCAATGGATTTTTGGATATGTTTTTAAGGGCCACATAAAAATATATTTAAGGAACAGATTAAATTGAAGTCCTAGATTAAAATGTTTGGTTTAAAGAATTTTCTACAACAAATTTCATGTTTATGTATGAAAAGTTATATAACCTTATATGAAAATGTCATGAAGTATTTTCTACACTATACTAAATGTATTTCCCAAGAGGGAAAAAATTAAAATATCTAAAATATATTAGATTAAGATTACAAGACCATCATTGATCTTTTGAACATGCATCTGTTTACAGAATTAACAGTATACAAGATGTTTATTTCATTATGGACCATAAAGAAATGAGTTGGTGACAACTATAAACATTATCAACTCACTTTAGCCACAAGCATGTCCTTGGTACGTGTGTACAAGAAATATGTTCATTTACCCCTCATCAAATCATCCAGAGGTTTACTTAGAAGTAAAGATGAAGGTGCAGAAATATGTTAAGTGTATTTTTCTTTCTTTCAAACAACATCCCAAGCATGGCATAAGTAGCCTGAAATTATAAAATACTTAACTGGGCTTTTAGTTATCTACACAGACTGCTAAAATGTAAATTAAGTTGCCCAAATTAGCACATCAAATAACAAAACCAGCCATAAAGCAGGCTGAAAAGCATTAAATGTTTCATATATGTGTTTTTAAATCATTTAATCTCTATAGAAAATTTTTATTCACAATATAATGTGACAGAAAATGCCACAGGAATGATATACTGATTGCAATAAGGTTGCATGCAACAGCAGCTTTGTATTATAGCTATTTTTGTTTATAAAAATTAAACCTCTCCAGTCATGCTTATCACATGGTCTTAGATTTGTAATGTAAATGAATAAGGAATACCATATAGTTCAATGAGAAAATCTCATCATTTTGAATCTGAATTATCTGCAAGAAACATGAAAGTACTCTACTGAACCCTGAAACATGCATGCCTAGATTTGCTTTTTGTCCTATTTCAGGCTGTCTGCAATCACTTCCTACTTATATAATACCAAGAGGATCCGTCTGTAACTGTGGTTGTATCAGCTGAGGTTGCAATGGTGGTGGTAACTGAAGTGGTACCATTGGTTCCACCAACTGTCCTGGATTTGAAGGTGGTGGAGGAGCCAAAGTGTTTGCAGTTTCCACAATTTCTCCATTGTAAAAGAAAAACTGACACTGTTGAATGAATGTTTCAACAACAGACTGATGGATCTTAGTGGTAGACAGAAACTCTCGATTTTCAAAATCAGGTCTCATCAAGGTTGGCCAAAAACAGATGGACAAGTTGTCTGCTGTCATGAGGTTGATTTTATTTTGCTGACTAACCCTGAAATTATGATAGGAAAAAACAATTAGAAACCAATCAAAACTCATTACACACTTAAAGAATCCTAGAGCTGGAAATGATCTCAGATGATTTAGTTTTACCTTTTATCTTAACCTCAAACTTAAAATATTTTTCTTCTTGTGCATTCTATGCTCATCCACATTCTAATAACAGGAGACAGCAGTAAAATCCATTCCTTATGAGAATCAAAGATAGTCTTTTAAAAATGCTGTACCCTGGGGTTTTATAATTTACTGATAGAAGCCTCCGTAATTTATGTGAAAAAAACCTTTTTTCTCAGGGTAAGAAGAACATGCGACAAATTTTAATGAGTTTCCAGCAAGAGAAACAGAAAATTCTAACTAATTGCATATCTCAATTCTTTGACTATCGTGAGAGGTGAAAAGACAAACATGCTATGCCATCTCTTTGAACCTTGGAAAAACTGAACTTTGAAGAAATTATTTTATCATATTCTCCAACCAGGAGACTTCAACTTTCAAAAAAATTAGTTTCTAGTATTCCAAAAAGCAATCTTTTCCATCATTAAATATCTTGTACATTGTCACAAATTTAATTTGAAAGATAACATCCAGTTCACACAAACACATACCACCTTAAAATTCTTACGATTTAACAATAAATAATTTACAAATGGCCATAGACTATTAACTGATTTGCATCCAGTCCTTTAAATATGTGAGCACCCAAGAAATATAAGGGGCAAATCTTAAATTATAACTCAAAATTATTAAACTGGGGAGGAATCTTAGGTATTTTTTCCAACCCTCTCATTTCACACATGAAAAAACAGCCCAGTATGCAAGGTAACAGAAAAATCTTATACTTAAATTTGCACATCAAAAAATTTAAAAATCTAGGGGCCGGCCCAGAGGCGTAGTGGTTAAGTTCGCACGCTCTGCTTCAGCCGCCCAGGGTTCGCCAGTTCAGATCTGGGGCGCAGACCTACTCACCGCTCATCAAGCCATGCTGAGGCGGTGTCCCATACAGAAAAGCTACAACTCTACAACTATGATACACAACTATGTACTGGGGCTCTGGGGAGAAAAGAAAGGAAAAAGAGGAAGATTGGCAACAGATGTTAGCTCAGGGCCAATCTCCCTCAACAAAAGAAAAATTAAAAATCTAAACCGAAGGAACCCCTGCTTAAACACAGGAGTTGCTCATCTGAGGTAAAATATGTGCCCTAAAAACATGTATTCTGTGGTAAGAGTTATTACTATTTGTTAAGAGACTAAATTAGAATATTCAGAATAAAATCAACTTTTGTTAAAATATAGTGGGCTCAGTTTGGTGTTTCTATGTAGTAGGCAAGTGTAGATTCTGAAAACACCTATAAAGTTGAAAGATCTATGAATATGGGCATCAGGTTTAACTGTTAAGTCAAAAAGTGCAAAGGAAAGGTATCAAATCAGTTAGAGATGAGGGTGGCCAGGGAAGGCTTCCTGGAAGAGGTAATGTTTGAGTTGAATCAAGGATGACGGACATTGGTAAAATAGTAGGAAGGAAAGGTAATTCAGTCAAAACAGTGGTTCTCAACTTCAGTGTGTATCAGGACCTCCTGGAGGCTTATTAAAGCACAGATTGATGATTATCTCTGAGGTGGGACCTGATAATCTGCATTCCTAACAAGTTCCCAGGTGACGCTGATGCTGCTGGTTTCAGGACTGCATTTGAGAACCTCTGAGGTAGTGTGTTAAACTGTGGGGAGGGACTGGGCACAAATCGATCCTTTTGGTTAAGTGCTAATAGTTAAATATAGTGGCACTTACTTGATGTATGCATGGGGAAAAAGGAAAGGAGATGTAACTGAAGAAGTTAGAACTAGACCACTCAATGTTAAACAGTTTGAATTTTTTCTTCAGATTATAGGGTGTTTAATCACAAGTGATCTTTACAGAAAGATCTTTTAGAAAGATCATTCTGGCATCAGGATCAAGAAAGGATAAAGAGGAAAAACTGGCAGGGAGAGAGCTCAGTTACAAAGAAACTCGAGTTCCCTAAAGGAGAAATGATAAAGCCTAAACTAAAGCAGTGGCAGAGGAACGAAAAGGAAAAATAATTCGGAGAAAAAACTAACTGGACACAATAACTCACTGAAATACGGACAGTGAAAGAAAATATAAACAAAGACTAACTCCATGGATTAATTTTTTGCAATTTATCAATCATCCATTATATACTTATATGTTTATCACTTATTTCCTATACTAGAACGTAAGTTCCATGAAATGGGTGACTGTTGTATTCACTGCTATGTCCCTAGCACTTATAAGAGTACCTGGTACACAGAGTAACCATTGCAGCTAGTTGAGTATTCCTTTTAAAATTTAAGTCTGAGAATGTTATTTCTCTGCTCTACCCTCCAGGGGCTCCCCATACCATTCAGAGTAACAGACATACAATGCTATTTTCATGGCGAAAGTCTAACTCCTCATCACCCCCATAAATGTCAGTTGAACTCAGAGTACTTAGTGATATACATATATGAAGCAATCTCCTTATCTTGTCAGTAAAACATTTTGAGGACTAAAGCTAGTCAACAGACTACACTCTTAAGTAGTACTGACCTATATGATCTAGCACTGTCCCTCTTCCCTTTTGACCTTATCTCTTACTCTGTCCATCCTTCATACCCTGCTCAAATCCCACGGGCCTCTTTGCTGTTCCTCAACACATCAAATATGCTTTTGCCTGTGTTGTTGTATCACTAGAGCCAAACACAGTTAAGTGTCTAAAATAGTAATGATGGGAGGCTAGCACTGTGATTCTTTGAACATGCTCTTTGTTTTCTCCCTTTTCCTTATTCTTTTTAATGAAGTACAAGTCTTACTTCAGCATTTTAATCAGGCCAGACAATAATATGTTCACAAATCATCCCTACACTCCATACTGGGTAAGGTCTCCTGTGCATATCTGTTATCATACCATGAACCACCTGTATGGTAATTTTCAAAAGAGGAAATTCCATTAAATTGACTGAAATACTATATATGCTGGTATTTTCTCAGGGAGACTTTGGAAAAACGTTACTAGAAATGCTAAAATAATTTTATACTACATTGATGACAGTATAAATTTAAACAGTGGTTAATATTCTCTTTTTTTTTGGTGAGGAAGACCGGCCCTGAGCTAACATCTGTTGCCAATCCTCCTCTTTTTGCTGAGGAAGACTGGCCCTGGGCCAACATCCGTGCCCACCTTCTTCTACTTTATATGGGACGCTGCCACGGCATGGCTGACAAGCAGTGCGTCGGCAGGCACCCGGGATCCAAACCCACGAACCCCAGGCTGCCAAGCACAAACTAAACCGCTGCACCACGGGGTGGCCCCCAATATTCTCTTTTTTTTTTTTTTCTGTGTGTGAGGAAGACTAGCCTGAGCTAACATCCGTTGCTAATCCTCTTTTTTGCTGAGGAAGACTGGCCCTGGGCCAATATCAGTGCCCGTCTTCCTCTACTTTCTGTGGAACGTCGCCACAACATGGCTTGACAAGCGGTGCGTCTGTCTGCGCCTGGGATCCAGACCTGCGAACCCCTGGCCGCCAAAGTGGAGCACGTGAACTTAACCGCTACGCCACTGGGCCGGCCCCTAATATTTTTTCTTAAGAGGTACAGACTGAAATGTACTTGGTTTGAGCATTGATATTAGTTGAAAAAACAAAATTTATAGCTAATTAGAATGTCAGTAGAAAATATCATGAAGAGTAGACTTTTGAAAAAATTAGTACAAATACTAATAATTCTATTCAGTCCCAAGAACAACTTTTTGAGGTGTTATTCTGTTCATTTTTATAGTTGAGGAAATCAAAACTTAACAGTAAGTAATTTCAGGCTGGCCCAGTGGCATAGTGGTTAAGTTTGCGTACTTCACTTCAGCAGCCCGGGATTCACCGGTTCGAATCCCGGGCATGGACCGACACACTGCTCATCAAGCCATGCTGTGGTGGCGTCTCACATATAATATAGAGGAAGATAGGCACAGACGTTAGCTCAGAGCCACTCTAACTCAGCAAAAAGAGGAACGTTGGCAACAGATGTTAGCTCAGGGCCAATCCTCCTCACCACAAAAAAGTAATTTGCCCAAGGTCATAGAACTAAAAATCCTTCAAAACCAAGTCTGTTTGACTCCACAGTTTAAACTTTAAGCTATTATACAATACTGCCTTTGACTTAATGAACGGCACTGGGAGGAGCACCTTTTGAAAAAGAAGCATAAACTTGAAGCTTAACATATTTAGGGCTATCAATACAGGATTAATGTCCTGTATTTCAGGTAACAGAATGGATAATAATATGAATTCAAGTTTCTGATAAAATTTCACTGTGTGGAATATCAAAACAAAACAAGCAAGACATACAAAAGCAACACAATGTGATAGAAAAAGCAAATGGAACCTCTTAATAAGACTTGGATTCTACTCATAAGATGTGTCACTTATTAATTATGTGACACCAGGCATGTAATTTCCCTCTTTAAATCTCAATTTTTCCAACTTCAAATTCACAGATTTGGTTACTTATCTAAGTGTCATTTCATACCTAAAATTCTAAGAGCCTATAAAGGAGAATTGTTAAAGAATAGCAATGATAAAAAAGAAAATGTACTTACCATGCTTACTATTTATATAAATCATTACATGTACTAAAAGAGTCATATACTTTTCTTTAAACAATAGAAAAATCTGTTTTAAAAATCCAGAAAAAATAATTTAGCGAACAAAAACTGAACAACATGTTTAAATTACTTTGTGTCCCTTTTTCTATCTTATAATTACCCAATTTATAAAGTGACAAGTTTGAAATCTGTGGTGCATTTTATTTGCAAAAACAAAAAAAAAATACCTGTTTAGATGTGTTATCACGTATCTGAATACATCATAGTTTACAGGATGAAATTTCTTAACAATTTCTTTCAATGCATGAAGACGTTCTGTTTTATCCGGGATTTCTACAAAATTATAGTAGTGAAGAATTTATGTGAAATTCATACATTTAAAAATACTTGATAAAGCTTCCTGCTATGCTTATTGTAAAAGACAATCAAGAATGTGTTTGAAGCATATTAGGATAGGTAAACAAAAACAAAGAAAACGTTCTAAAAAACCTGCTAAATACATTATCATCTATTACAATAGCCTTTTGCAAGTAAAGCTAATTATTGAAGAGCAAAGTGACTCGGAAATGGTATATCAGCAATTTACTCAAGCAATTTATATAACTAGATACTGATTTAGAATTCACTACTTACAAATCTGTTAGGCTCTTATAGTCACACAACAGAGAGTAAATATTTTAGGTTTTGTGAGCACAGCTACTCAACCCTGCAGTCGTAGCACAAAAGATACAGACAATACATAACAAATGAGTGTGGCTGTGCTGCAATAAAACTTTTGAAATCTGAATTGCATATAATTTTAACATATCACGAAATTTTCTTTTTAATTTTGTTGAACCACTTAAAAATGTAAAAACCATTCTCAGCTTGAAAGCCTTCCAAAAGCTGGTGGCAGGCTGAATTTGGCCCATAGGCCATAGTTGGCCAACACCTGATTTAAAGTATCATCCTATATTTATTCATAATTCACTTTGCTTATCAAAAATCTTTCTTCACAATCAGTACAAGCATTTAACTCACTCTCCAAATTTATGCAAATTATGAAACAGGATAACTGAAATGTGGTTCTGCTGTATATGGGAAATAAGAGAATGCTTTATTGTTCTTCATCATTCATGTCATTCTTCCAAAAGGTAACAATGAGTCCCTCTGGAGGAGGCCAATCTGCATACCAAATTATGGTAGTATAACCAAATATTAACAAATGCTCATTTGCCACATATTACTTCTAAATCAAGTCCTCAAAAATATCCTAAGTAGAAAGTTCTGAGCTACTGTTTATGGTCAAGAAGTAAGAAAATCTAAACTACCAATTTAACCATTTTCCCAGTTTACATACCACAGTACATGTAAGGCAACTATACCTTGTGACAACGTAGTGAAGTGGTTTTTAATGAAACGAAAATTAACTAAGAACTTTAACATAATCAAAATTATAAGTAGTCTCACTTTAAAAAGGCTGAAGACTTGTAATCAAAAGGAAACATTAAAGAGAAATATTTAGAAACAACATTCATTTTAGCTATTAAGAACACAATGTAGATTAAGCACTAGTTACCTGAGACTCAAATAGACTTTCTGTTTCATTTTCTAGACAATATGAGTATTTGTTTAATAGAAACATCTAGACGAACGATACCAAAGTGGGAGGAAATACTGAATAAGTACCCATTTTCCTGCCTCACTTTTTCAAAATATGACTTAAGATATGAGACCAAAGTTAATTTGACTTAAAAATTTTTAAATATACATGTGTACATACCATAAACAGGTTAACATTTACTGAAGGACATTGTAGATACGCTCATTTGAAGAGTTTATTTAATTTTCTGACAATGTCTTTTAAGTTTGAATTAAAATACAAATCTCAAACTTCTAGGACAATGATCTTCAAATGTCTAGGAGCACTGAGTCACCTGGGAGGCTAGCTAAATCCAAATATTCCTGGGGCCACCCCTAGGGGGACTCTGATTTTATTTAGAGGAAAATACCTTTAAGGAACAATTACAGTAAGCTGAATTTTTATTGGCTACACATTCTAGTGCAGGACTGATTTTAACACATAGCAATCAATGTACAAAACCCACTATCACCATCCCTTCTCAGAAGAAGGCGGCTTATACTTACTTGCTGCTTCCAATAGCTCTGGATGAAGAGAATATGGAATTAAAGGATCTGGAAGATCTGCAAAGAAAGCTTTAAGAGCTCCAGCTACAGCATTTACTGTTACTTCCATTGATACTAGACTGATATTATGATCTATAAGACAAAAGTGAAAATTTTAATTTATAATTTATATAATAAAATTTTAATTTATTATAAGAGAAGTAAGCTAAACAAAGATACTTATAGATCCAAAGATATTTAAGTTTTCTCATTGGCCACCTTTCTTTACAGGCTGATTCATCCCCCTCCTCCATTATTTTAATATAGGTTTGCCTGACAAACTATATAGATAAGGGAAGAGAGAACCAAGCAAGCAGCATTTTCTGTTTTAATAAAAAATGCTATTAGGCTTATTAGTATATTGAAGAACATCAGCTTTTACTAATATCTATCTTATTTTTTTGGTGAGGAAGATTCCCTCCTCGCTAACATGTGTGCCAATCTCCCTCTATTTTGTATGTGGGACACTGCCACAGCATGGTTTGACAAGTGGTGTAGGTCCACGCCTGGGATCCGAACCTGTGAACCCGGGCCACTGAAGCAGAGTGCACGGCACTTAACCACTATGCCACGAGGCCGGCCCTATCTTCTTTTAAAATGTTTTGTTTACATAAGCTATTTAAAAGAAGCCATAAGGAAAGAGACAGACAGAAGATAGGAATTATGCATGTAAATTAGAGTTTATACCTTTTAACTTAAAATGTAAACACTTATCAATGAAATTCTGACTTAAAAAACAAGAATGATAAACACTTTTATGTACTAAAGCTTATTCCTTAGGCTATGTTCCTTGTAATAATAGCTACCCAATGAACATTTAATATGGTGCCTGGCACAGAAAACTCTTCGTATGCATTATCTCATTATTCCCCAGTTATTCTTATCACTCTCATTCAAGGAATGAAAAAGTTGAGATTTAGAAAGATTAGCTTCCCTAGGACACAAAGACAATTAAGTGGCAGAACCAGAAAATAAAATCAGGAAGTCTAATTCAAGAGACCCTGGTACTGACTACTACCCCTTCCTTCATTACTGCAAGTGAAATTCTACCAATTTGATATTATAAAGTCTAAACAGATTTTCTAACAAACTATTTTTTTAAATAAAATACTATAAAATATTCTTTCCAAGTAAGGCAAACACACACACACACCCCCACACACACCCCACTTAACAACTGACATTTTACCATTTCAACACATATGAACTTATATTATTTTACATGGTTATCTAGTATTTTACTCAGAAACACATGGTGGTCCTCCCTATTTTTAAAATTACAAACAAAGCTACAATGAATGCCCTTGTATATCTTGGTATGCTTACTCAAAGACAACTGTAACATGAATATTTACAAGTGGAATTTCTCTAGAAAAGCTATCTGAACTTTGATATTCATGAACTGCCTCTCAAAAGGCACCCACAACCAACATACCTGCTTGCCTACACCCAACCACCAATCTTTTTCACTCTGATATTAAAAATAAACAAATACAATCTTTTTGTTTTAAATTTTCTTTATAACCAATAGAGGCAGAACATACTTTCATGTATTTGTTCATCATTTTATTCTGATGTGAACTGCTTAATCTAGCATAGATATTCCACACCTCCCTCAAATTTATAGTTTGTCTCCTGATTCTATGTTTTATCCACTATCTCATATAGAATTTTTACATTTTTAGATAGTCCGGTTTAGCATCGTGTTCATGCTTTCTAGGTTTCATATCAAGTTTAAGCCTTTCCCTATTCCGAGATTATAAAAATATTCACTCATTTTTCTCCCTAGTACTCAGTTTTCATCTTTTACATTTAAATCTTTGATCTCATATAGAATTTACTTTGAGTAGGGAATTCAGCTTTGTTTCTACTCCTAATGGTTAGTTAGCCCAATATGAAAAAAACAAAAACCTTTTAAATTACATCTTTAAATAAGGGCTATCTCTGATATACAAAGATGCTGATGCGTCATAAATTAATTTGTTGCTTTTCTAATTCTGGTAATGGATTTATAGCTCTCCCATTTCTTGACTGTGGTATCTATTCTATGAAATACCTCTAATCTCACTTCTCTCTCCCTTGAACATCTGTGTCCTGAGGAGGTTTTCTTATGAAATCAATCTTCCCACCATGAAATTTCAGTAACAAAAATAATAATTTTATTTTATATAATTATCTACTTACCTTGATCAAACTGTTTTTGAATATTGTCTTGATCAGTTTTGTTCCCACTAACACGGTAGAGTCCTTCAGTACATAATCCTAAAAGAAGAAATACATATGCTTTTACAACATGTGTATCTATCTGTCTATCTATCTATATATATCTACAACAAAAAATATACTTAACCTTATGTACATCTCACTGACTTACAAAAATATGGTGGTAAACTATTTTTAAGAATTAAATATTTTTGAGCATTTCATTTTAATTTCTTAATGGACTACTTTTTATTTTAAGCCATTTAAGACATCCAGTTCCATGCAAAATGAGAAGATACATTTCTCACTATTTCTTCCACTAAATAACAGGTAAAATTCCTGAATGCAATATATAAAAAAACAAATATCAAGAGACTCTGAATGGTGGAGAGAAGAAGGTGGACTGGCCAGCAACCTTGGAACTTGAAAACGACGACAGTGAGTTCCTAGGTTTTCTTTTTGCCTCTTGTATATTCCAGACCAAGCAATAGAGAAGCCTACAACCCAGAGATACCAATGAGCACAGGCAAAAAATAAAAACACCACACAGAAAACCAACAAGAAAAGCTTGCTCTCTTTAGTGAAAGGATTGGGAACTTAGTAAGTAAAAGGAAACATTTTTGACTGTAACTGCCCTACTCCAGCCAAACACCATGGAACTCACTCCTCTTCACACATCATCGGTGACCAAGTGGGGAGACTAGAATTCCTCCTCTGCCCAGCAGTAACAAAGGTGCTCCTTCCCCTCCCTGGAGTGTGTCGGGAGGGGCTGAGTGGAGAGCCTGAACTTCTGAGATAAGAAGGACCCTCTCCTCCCCTCACCACCATGGTAGTGTCAACAGAAGCCTGTAGAGACCAAGTGGGGAGTCTGGACTTCCACCACCACCTTGCTGTAATGAGGCATCCCTCCTCCCCTGCTGGTGTAGTGTCAGAGGAGGCCTGCTAAAATAGAAGATTTAAATAAGATCCAAAATCTCATAGCATAATATCCAAATGTCCATGATACAATAATAAGAAAACTAAAATCATTCATCATACCAAGAACCAAGAAAAGCACAACTTGAAGAGAAAGGACAATTAACACCAACACAAAGATGTCAGTTGTGGGATTATCTGAAAAGGATTTTAAAGCAGCTACTACAAAATACTTCAATGAACAATTATAAACACACTTTAAACAAATGAAAAATAAAAAGTTTCAGCAAAGAAACAAATATAAGGAAGAACTCATTGGAAATTTTAGAACTAAGAAATACAGTAACAGAAACAAAAAAATTCACTAAATGGGCTCAGTAGCTGAATGGAGATGACAGAGTAATGGATAAGTGAATTTGAAGATAAATCAACAGAAATTACCCAATCAAAACAACCTAAAGAAATTAGACCAAAAAAAAAAAATGAAAAGCTTCAGGGACTTGTAGGACAATAACAAAAGATGTAGTAACATTTATGTCACTAGCCAAAAGTCTATACCTATCTCTATGTTCAACGGGAAGTTCCTCAACGCATGTCTGAAAGAGACTCAGTTTAATAAGGCATTGTACTCTTCTGATCAGAGGGGGGAAAAAAAGAATCAATTGAAAAGTAGATTCTGTCAACCTTATTCCTAGACCAATGTCAAGGCCTTTGCATGGGACAATGTATAAATTCCTTCTAATTCTTCACCTGGTTAGAATTATTTTATTCTTTACAAAGAATATATGAGGATGTGAAAAGGGAACAAAGTGTACCTTATACTGGGGGGAAAAGTCAATATTCAGAAATCCATGAAAGGGAGCATAAGTCCACTGGCAAAAGTTTCATGGACCAAACTTATATTTTTGAAAGTTATCAAGTTTTACTGACACAGTCAACATGAATTAATTCTCTGATGAATGAAACAAATCAGACACAAAAGAATTTATTTAGTATGATTCTATTTATAGGAAGTTCTAAAACAGACAATACTTACAGTGGGGGGAAAAATCAGAAAAGAGGTTCTCTCTGGTGGTTGGAAGAATAAATGGGAAGAGATAAAGGGTGACGAAAAATGTTCTGTATCTTGTATGTGGATTCAACGGGGGTATGCATTTGTCATAAGTCATCTAATTGTACCCTTAAGTTTGGTGCCCTTCACTGTATGTAATTGGACCTTAATAAAAAGAACTGTAAGCAAACAATGAACTCTAGTCAGCAGGTTTACAATCTAGAGTAATATGGATACTTTTTGTGTATTCTAGACTTGAGCAAATGACTAAATATGCTGAGGATAAAGGGAGCAAGGATTCTCATTGTTGGAGAAGGGCATTACTAATAACAAAAAGGGGACTAGAACTAAAATGTACTTTGTGGTGTTGGACTGAAATTGGAGATATCAGCGTAAACTCATCATTTTCAATATAGATAATTGTAGAATAACTACAGATATACATATATGGATATGCAAATATATATACATTTATTTCCTAGCTTTGTCTGCTGAGAGGTCCAGAAGCAGCCCCAAGTTGGTTTCTAAATACTAATCTCTACCAAAACAAACCAGAGCTCTTTGGAGAAAAGGCTGATTCCAAGGCTGGATCAGACAAAGTGTAAGCCAAGCCTAGTACATCTTGTGCCAGAAAGTAAGGAGGTATTTAAGGAATTACGGGGACATATCTCAAAAGGATGCAGAAGCCATGAAGGGGCCTAAGCTAGGACAACCTGAACATCAAAATAAATAAGGACATTAATGGAGCATAACTCACTGAACATAATAATGAGGAAATATCAGATGAACTCAAAATGAGGAAGAAAGTTCATTTGTACAGGAAAATATCAACCAATAAACATAGGAGAAATGATAGAGATAAAAGAAAATCAATGAGGGCAGGCTAAAACTAGAGGCTGAACGTCTGATGACAGTCTCAAAGTAGAGAAAGACAAAAGAGGCTGAGGAAATATTCCGAATTAAAGGTGTCGAAAAAGACACGATCATTAAACGCAATGCACCTAGATTAGATCCTAGACTGTCCCTCTAATAAAGAACTAAATGGCCAAAAATGTTAATAACCCTGAGGTTGAGAAACCTGACATAGTGATAAGCATTTAATATTATCTGCTAAATGAAAATTATAAGGTATGTAATCATCCCTGCTAAAAATCTCGCCTTCCATTCAACTAATAATTGAACAATGTGAAAAAATAAACACACAAAAAACCCCATCAACTCAATTATCTAGATGTGAATTATCCAAGTTTTACTTGGACTTATATCACCCAAAGTCTCTCTCCTGGGCCTCCAAGCAATAAAGGTATTCAAAATGTATCCCAATATTCCAAAACTAAATAAAAAATTTAGAAATTTAAAATGACGCCTTTTTAAGTATCATTATCTTTTTTCATTAGAAAGGTAACTAAGGGGCTGGGCCGGTGGCGCAGCGGTTTAGTTCGCGCTTGGCAGCCTGGGGTTCACTGGTTCGGATCCCGGGCGCCTGCCGACGCGCTGCTTGTCAGCCATGCTGTGGTGGCGTCCCATATAAAGTAGAGGAAGATGGGCACAGATGTTAGCTCAGGGCCGGTCTTCCTCACAAAAAAAAAAAAAAAGAAAGGTAACTAACCCTTGTACCAATCAGAATTCTTGTTATCTGAAGTTCTAAAATGGTCTAAGCTCTACGTGAGTTGCTAACAGATACAAAACAAGGGTTTCACTCTCTGTTTCTGTATACCTTCAGGTCAAAATAATTATAAATCATAAAACAGATTACAAAGGATGAAGGAGAAGTAAGGTGTGTAGATAATCCATATATTAGATAAATATGTCCATGGGGAAAGGCATCAGCAAAAGAGATGGAGATGGGAATTTCGGGGCTTGGTTCCCCCACAAAAGCAACTAAAATGACTGCCAAAAAGCGTCCAAGTCAGCCTTTGCAAAACTCTGGAATCTAGTCAAAAAAATCACAACCACCAGAAGGCTTGGCAAAGAACTAAGCTTTAAATTGCCCACCTACCATCCTCCCACACCCCAGATTAGCAAGAACCATGAACTCTCAGTCTAAATTGCAAGTGTCAGAGGGAACAATACAGGTCTTATTCTCAAAGAATTGTGGTTGTGGATTTTAACCTGTCTGGCAGCTCCTGGAAGGAACAGCACAAGGGCTTGCCTATGTTTCCCTCAACTTGAAGTGTTCCTAGGGTTGGGGTGGCTTCACAGGCATTTAAAGGCAGAGGTATTGGCCGTAGCAATCTAGGGAAAGGAGCAACAGTCACGACCAGCGATATATAAACCAAAAAGTCTAGGAGGGAAGATGTTGGGAAGAGAGAGAGTGGGCGAATAGGGTTTTTAAAAGCTCCTGCATATACAGTGGAATTGAGAAGTCCAATGCATGCCCAGGGCTGGACATATACTCAGAAAACACCTGATGAGATCCTAAACTTTCACCTCTGGCTGTCCACAGGCTCTGCCCAAGCTGGAAGTAAAGGCTTGGACAGAGTTATAAATGGCTTGGGTAAGTGTTGAAAGAGTACCCCAACACACAGCCAAACTGCAAAGACTTGGAAAGAATTTTTTTC
Organism: Tapirus indicus; assembly: GCA_031878705.1. NCBI lineage: Eukaryota > Metazoa > Chordata > Mammalia > Perissodactyla > Tapiridae > Tapirus > Tapirus indicus. The sequence goes on from CM062918.1 coordinate 16,245,814, forward strand.
CAGTGGCTCCAGGCATTTAAGGGAAGTGTCAAAACAGTAGCTAACCACTAAGCAATGGAATACAGACTTCAGTGGCCAAATGACAACGAATACAAACTTTAAAAACATAGCTTATAAAACACCAAACAAGCAAACATAGCCAATAAATAGCAACAGCAAATCCTGGTAAGGGGTAAGAATCTGATTTCCAGAGATGCCATATTATAATATTCAAAATATTTTATTATGAACAAAAAATTAAGAGGTATGCAAAGAAACAAAACAGTATGGTACATTCAAGGAAAAACAAATTAACAGAAACTGTCCATGAGGAAACCCAGTCATTGCAGTTATGAGACAGACTTGAGATCAACTATTTTAAAAATGCACAAAGAACTAAAGGAAACCAGAAACAAAAAACTAAAGGAAACCAGGAGAGCAATGACTGAACAATTAGAGACTATCTATAAAAAGAACTAAAGGGAAATTCCGGAGCTGGAAAGTATAGCTAAAATGAAAAATTCACTAGAGGGGTTAAAAGCAGATTTAAGCAGGCAGAAGAAACAATCAGTGAACTTAAAGCTTGGTTACCTGAGATTATTCAGTCTAGGAGCAAAAGAGAAAAGAATGAAGAAAAATGAACAGAGCCTAAGAGACTTCTGGGACACCATCAAGTGTACCAACATATGCACAAAGGATTTTTCCCAGATGGAAAGGAGAAAGGAGAATATTTGAAGAAATAATGGCTGAAAACTTCCTAAACATGGACAAGAACCCCACAAATCTACACATCCAAGAAGTTCAACAACTGCAAGCAGGATGAACTCAAAGAGAGCTATGCTGAAAAAACGAGAACTGACTCATCACATCCTAGGAATCCACAATAAAATTAACAGCCTATTTCTCTTCAGAAACTGTGGAGGCTAGAAGGCAGTGGATGACATAAAGTCCTGAAAGAAACTATCAACCAAGAATTCTATATTTGGCAAAACTATCATTCAAAAATGAAGGAAAAATTAAGCAATCTTAGATGAATAAAAGTTGAGGGAGCTCATCACTAGTAGACTTGCCCTACAAGAAATGCTAAAGGGAGTCCTCCAGGCTGAAATAAAACTCCCTCAGACAGTAATCTGAAGCTATACAAAAAATAAATAACAAAGGTAAAAGTACTTACATAGGTAAGTATATAAGTCAGTAGTAGTAGTGTATTTTTGATTTGCAACATCTTTTTGTTCCTATATGATTTAAAAGAAATGCATAAAACAATAATTTATAAATCTATGTTAATGGGCACACATGTATAAAGATGTAATTTGTGACAATAACAACATAAAGGGGTAGGAGATGAAGCTGTAAAGAAGTTTTTATATGCTATTGAAACAAAGTTGGTTTTAATTAAAATCCTATAAAATTAAGATGTCAATTTTAATCCCCAGGCTAAGGATTAAGAGAATAATCTAAAAATACACAGAAAAAGAAACAAAAAAGTAATCAAAACGGTACCCTAGAAAAAAAAAAATCACAAAAGAAAGCAGTAATGGAGGAATTGAGAAACAAAAGGTTTAAGACATAAAACAAGAGGGGCCGCCCGGTGGCGTAGCGGTTTCGTCCGCGCTTGGCAGCCCGGGGTTCGCCGGGTCGGATCCCGGGAGCCCGCCGACACACTGCTTGTCAGCCACGCTGTGGCGGCGTCCCATATAAAAGTAGAGGAAGATGGGCACGGATGTTAGCCCAGGGCCAGTCTTCCTCAGCAAAAAGAGGAGGATTAGCAACGGATGTTAGCTCAGGGCTGGTCTTCCTCACCAAAAAAAAAAAGACATAAAACAAGAGCCAACAGCAGAAGTCCTCCTTCTCAGTAATTACTTTAAAAGTAAATGGATTAAACTCTATTAAAAGACAGAGATTGGTAGAATGGACTAAAAAGAAAAAAATGATCCAACTATATGTAGTCTACAAGACACTCCCTACTGATCCAAAGACACAATGTGTTGAACACAAAAGAATGGGAAAATATTTCATGCTCAACATCATTAGTCATTAGGGAAATGCAAACCAAAACCACAATGAATTATCACTTCACACCCACTAATGATGGCTATAATCAAAAAATGGAAAACAAGTGTTGGTGAGGATGTAGAGAAATGGGAACTCTCATATATTGTTGGTGGGAATATCAAATGGTGCAGCCTCTTCCTCAAAAAGTTAAACATACTCATAGGCATATACCTTAATGAATTCAAAACAAGTACTCAAAGAAATATTTGTACACAAATGTTCATAGAAGCACTATTCACAATAGCCAAAAGCATAAATAACCCAAATATCCATCAATGGATGAATGGATAAACAAGATGTGGTATATTAATAAAATGGAATATTACTTAGCCATAAAAGAGAAATGAAGTGCTAATATATGCTGTAATGTGGACTAATCTCAAAAACATTATGCTTAATTAAAGAGCCAACAAAAAAGGTCACATATTTTGATTTAAGTTATATGAAATAACCAGAATAGGCAAATCTACAGCCACAGAAAGCAGACTGGTAGATGCCAGGGGCTGTGGAAAGGGTGAATAAGGAGTAAGTGACTGCTTAATAGGTATAGGATTTCCTTTCGGAGAGATGAAATACTTTGGAACTATACAGAGGTGATGGTTACAGTACATTGTGCATGTACTAAATGCCACTGAATTGTAGATTTCAAAATGCTTTTATGTTGTGTGATTTTTTTTTACCTCCAAAAAGATGTAAAATCTCATGTAGGAAAAACATCAAGAATTGATAGAACATAAGCTCATTCCAGCTAGATGCTATGGAATTGAAAGTATATTCTTATTGCTTGATATAAATGTAAGGACCACAAAGGGAAGTATATGGGTAAATAGTAGTAAAGCAAAAACATATTGCAAAAAAACTGTACATTATGAATTTAAACACACTAAAACATTTTCCTCATTAATCAGTTATCCCCCAAATTAAATAACATGATTATTTATTTGGCAGTGTTAAATGAAGAACTAGCTAGCCAGTATGTTACGTTGTACTTATTAGATTCTCTCTTCTGGAAATCTGGAATTAGGATTCAAAGACATCTGGTTAGGCTCAGCATGTGGTTAAAACTCAGACATAAAAACCTAGGATCTGTGAACAGATAAGATGAGCCTAGAAAGAGAAAAGAACACAGAAGAACAGATACGACAATACTACCTGGGTTCTAGTCCATTGGGATTAGATGCTCTTGGCTTCCATAAGATACTCTTTATTCCAATTAAGTGAATTTTTTGCATTTGGTTTCTTGCAACCAAAATAATTTAGATTTAAAAAGTCTTAATTCCTAGACTATGGAATTCAGATCTATTTTTTTTCTAAGCATTCAATATTTTTAAGCAGGAGAGAGATCTGGGGATAGGGAGACACTGCATCAGAAGCAACAACCATATAAATGTGATGTAATAGATCTTAGTATGGTAGTGACACTGGAAAACAGATGTTAAGAAAAAATATTGTTAAGGACAAGGCTTAGCAATTAATGGTATGTGGGCACAACGGGTAAAAAAGGAGTCAGACTGATGAAATACCTTTGCCCATGTAGCTGGGAGAAAGAAACTGGCATTATCAGAAAAAGGAAAATCAAGAGAAAGAAGTAGCTTGGGGGAAGACGAATTGAATTTTAATCTTAAGTCTAAGATATCACATCCAAGTAGAAACGTTCAGCAGGCAGTCAGGAATACAGGAAAACACTGGGGTGTGAGAAAAAAGATCTGGGAGTCATTCTCACAGACGTGATGGCTCAAGCCCAAAATCAAATATAAAACAGAATATACATAAATGAGATCAACACTAAATGACAGGGCTATACCTTGCTGAAATTAATTAAAGATGTACTTAGTAGATCCAAAAGAGATACGAACATATGGAGACATACTATGATGTGTTTTGATTTGAAAAAGGATTTAATGTTCCTTAATAAAATGCCTACTATGTTCTGCATATTTGAATACGCATGTGTGATATAAGACATAAACTATATTGTCCCTGATATGACATACTATAGAGTTCAACAGGCCAGCTATTTTGAGTCTTAAAACAACAGATGAAGTAAATATGTTCATGAATCTCAAGCTGAGTGAAGTGAGATTTTTCACATGCTAAAAAGAAGCTTATAAACCCAGACAAAACCATTACAAAAAAAGAAAACTACAGATCAATACCTCTCATGAACATAACTCAAAAAGTATTAGCAAATTAAATCAAAAAAAGTATGAAAAGAATTATACACAGCCAAGGGATTTATCCCAGGTATGCAAGCCTGGTTCAATATTCAGAAATCAATTAATATAATCCATCAAATCATTAGACTAGAAAAGAAAATTCACATCATATCAATAGATGCAGAAAAGCATTTGACAAAAAACCAACACTTATTCATGATAAAAACTCTCAGCAAACTAGGAATAGAAGGGAACTTCCTTAATTTAATAAAGATTATCTACAAAAAACCTATAGTTAACATCATACTTAATAGTGAGAAACTCAGAGCGCTTTCCCACTAAGATCAGGTACAAGGCAAGGATGTCCCCTCTCACCACACCTTTCAACGTCATATTGGAAGTCCTTGCTAAAGCAGTAAGGCAAGAAAAGGAAATCAAAGGTATACAGATTGGGAAGGAAGACATAAAACTACCATTTTTCACAGATGACATAATCATCTATGTAGAAAATCGATAGGCAAAAAAACTCCATTTTTAGCACTTCCAAAAATCAAATACTTCAGTATAAATCTAACAAGTATGTACAAGATCTCTATGAGGAAAACTACAACATTCTGATGAATGAAATCAAAAAAGAACTAAATAAATGGAGAGATATTCCATGTTCACAGACAGGAAGACACAATATTGTCAAGATGTCAGTCCTTCCCAACTTTTGATTGATCTATATAGATTCAATGCAATCCCAATCAAATTCCCAGCAAGTTATTTTATGGATATCAACAAAACGATTCTAAAGTATAAATGGAGATGTCAAGACCTAAAGCCAACACAATATTCAAAGAGAAGAACAAAGTTGGAGGAATGACACTACAACTGTAAGACTTAATATATAGCTACAGTAATCAAGACAATGTGGTATTGAGGAAAGCATAGGGAAATAGGTCAAAGGAACAGAACAGAGAGCCCAGAAACAGACACTCATTAATGGTCAACTGATCTTTCACAAAGGAGCAAAAGCAATCAATACAACAGAGCAAAGATAGTCTCTACAACAAATGGTGCTAGAAAAACTGGACACCCACATGCAAAAAAAAAAAAAAAAGAATCTAGACATAAACCTTATACCCTTGACAAAAACGAATCACAGACTTAGTCACAGACACAGAACTATAAAATTCCTAGATGATACATAGTAGAAAACCTAGATGACCTTGGATATGGTGATGCCTTTTTAGATACAACACCAAAAACACAATCCATGAAAGAAATATTGATAAGCTGGACTTTATTAAAATTAAAAACTTCTGTTCTACAAAAGACAATGTCCAGAGAATTAGAAGACAAGCCACAGATTGGGAGAAAATATTTACAAAAGACACATCTGATAAAGGACTGTTATCCAAAATATAAAAAGAACCCTTAAAACTCAATAATAAGAAAACAAATAACTCCATTACAAAATGGGCCAAACACCTTAACAGATATCTCATCAAGGAAGACTGACAGATGGCAAATAATCATATGAAAAGATGCTCCACATCATATGCTAACAGGGAATTGCAAATTAAAACAATGAAATACCACTACACACCTATTAGAATGGCCAAAATCCAGAACATTGACAACACCAACTGCTGGCGAGGATGTGGAACAGCAGAAACTTCATTTATTGCTGGTAAGTATGCAAAGTGGTACACTTTGGAAGACAGTTTGGCCGTTTCTTACAAAAGTAAACACATTATTACTATATCATCCAGCAATCACACTCCTTGCTATTTACCCAAAGAGTTGAAAACTTATGTCCACACAAAAATCTGCACACGTTTATAGCATCTTTATTCATAATTGCCAAAACTTGGAAGCAATCGAGATGTCCTTCAGTAGGTGAATAGATAAATAAACTGTGGTACATCCAGACCATGGAATATTATTCAGTGCCAAAAAAGAAATGAGCTATCAAGCCATAAAAAGAAATGGAGGAAACTTAAACGCATATTACTGAGTGAAAGAAGCCAATCTGAAAAGGCTACATACTCTATGATTCCAACTACGTGATACTGTGGAAAAGGCAAAACTCCGGAGACGACAAAAAGATCAGTGGTTGCCAGGGGTGGGGAAAAGTGGGGAGAGACAGACAGAGCACAGAGGATTTTTTAGGGCTGTGAAATTATTCTGTATGTTATTGTAATGATGGATATACGTCATCATACATTTGTCCAAACCCATAGAACGTACAATATTAAGATGTACAACATAAAACCGAATGCACGCTATAGACTTTGGGTGATTATGAGGTGTCAATGTAGGTTCATCCTTGGTAAAAAAATGTACCATTCTGGTGAGTGATATTGGTAATGTGGGGTGGGGGTGGGTTTTTCATGTGTGGGGGCAGGGGATATATGAGACATCTCTGTACCTTCCTCTCAATTTGTTGTAAACCTAAAACTGCTCTAAAAAATTAAAGATATATTCTATATCTAAAGATATATTTTATATCTAAAGATATATACTATATCTAAAGATATATACTATATCTAAAGATATATAAGGCTTACATATCTCAAGCTTGCAAAGGATGACGTAACATGAATGGAGCAAGAATCTTTTAGCAGTAGTATAAGTGGCATTTAAGGCACAAGGTCACTACAGGAATAACAGGCTTAAGGCAGTATTTTCCTTTCTCAATTAATCAAAAACAATAATTTTAAATTCCACTGGGGGGAGGCAGGCAGGACACATATATTATTACAACTTGAATTTACTGAATTAAAATATCACTACTTTTCAGCCACTAAACCTTTAATATTTGAGAAAAAGCAACAATAGCCTTCCAATCTTTCATGTCATTACTTTCTTTATATCTAATGATTAAATGTTCAAAAAGTAAATATTACGTGCATAGTTTTCATTCCATCTTCAAAATAATTGACCAGAGGCCTTTTGTTTAAGGTAAGGAAACTTAGGAAAGCGGTGACTTCCTAAAGGTCACACACTGAGCATGCCAGGGTCATTAATTTGTCCCATTCAACATATAGAGGATATATTTTTGAAATGCCTCCCCATTTGTTTTATAGTAGGTGGTTTCCTCTCTCTGTAATGCTTTCTATCATTGGGATTGGGCATAGCAACTTCCTATAGAAGTTTCCTAGAAAACAAAAATATAAGCATATAAAGATGTATGTAAAAGGATAACACTCAATATTGAATGTTTGGAGACTTACGTTCAGAAGTAGGGGATTACTGAATGAACTATGATTATCAAAAATGTTAGAATATGATAGATATGTCATAAAAAGCAATTCCAAAGATAAGTCTCTTACACATGGAATGAAGTTGCTCATGTATTAAAAATTTTATAAAACTATGTTTAAGTTTCCCCTTTTGAAAAAGCTATATGTGTTTAAATGTGTATTATATATGGTATAAATATATAGGAAAAGAAAAACTTCTCTCTTGATCATGAAATCACAGGTGATTTTTCAGTTCTATTCCTTAATCTATACTTTATCCCCTGCTGTAATGAAATTGACAGTTCCTTTCCTTAAAAAAAAAAAAAACCAAAACCCTGGTAATCAAAAATCACCTGTAAGCAGTAATGATAAGTGGTGGCTGGGCTAGAATCCAATTATGTGACCTCAGACAAGTTACTTAATTTCTCTGGGCCTCAGTTTCTTCCTCTGTAAAATAAAGATAGTAACTGCACATATACCCCACAGAGGTGTGAAAATTAAATGAATAAACAACACACTTATATTATACTGCAAGTTTTCTACACAAATAGTAAGCATTCAGTAAAAATATTATATTATCAAAGTAATTATTTCACCTGAGGGATAAAATGAGTAAGGGCTAGAGTGCTTCTTCAGACTTGCAAAACATTCATTTCCCTACAGGAAGTTAATCATTAAAAAAACAAAAGAGCTACAAGTATACATCATCTGGTTATCAACCATAAAAATGACAATTTCATATGTTTCAATTTAACCTAAAAACAAAGCATTTGAGACAGTTTTCATCCAATAGCCTTTATTTCCTTAAGGTAACCATAGGGCATCTTGCACACTGTATATCATCATCATCACCCATTATCATCACAATACAAAAACCATGTTTTTATGATATTATAACTTTGTGACTCAGCATAACGCAAATTACTCAGGTGACAAATTTAAATTATGAAAAGTAGCACAAGTGCCTCCACTCTCTCACTTTTGCAATAATCATGTATTCTTTGTATTTGTAGGAAAAAAACAATAAATGTGAATCCTAGTTTGGAAAATACAGACAAAGAAATACTCTTAGTGCATAACTAATGTCATGAGGATAAACACTCAGGGTTATTACAAAAAATTAGGATTCATTTTTTAAAACGTTTATTAAATAATGATTTAATTCTAAGTGCCAGACACTGCTTTAGGAGCTAGGGGTCCCTACTCTAATGAAGATTATGGTCTAACGGCTGTGGTGTTAAAATTTTTGAGAAAGCATTAGCTAAGACCCAATGACCAGCTACTTCAAGATGACAATGTTCTCACTAACAGATGAAAATATACTTCAAAGCTAGAAACCACAAGAGGTGATATTAATATACCAGAAAACCTCAAGGAATTTCTGCTAGACATAGGCATACTAAAACTATCTGAAGAAATGCTTTAAGGGCTAACTTATAATTCCTCTTTGCTAGATCAAGAATAAACAGGTCACAATGAATCACTGAATTCAGATGTCAGTGATACCAGCTTTTCACACTTATTTGACATTGCTAAGGTTATTAAAAGCCTAGAATTTCAAAAGCAACATAAAAAGTCCTTTAGGAACTGACATCATGTGTCTCCTAGCATGATGCATTAAGAAGAATGTATCAGCCCTTTGTAGAATTCCAGCCAAAAATATTTAACTTGAATCTGACCAGGAAATAGACAATTTAGGAACATTCTTTAAAAAATGAGTCATGAAGACACACACACAAGGCCAGGGAACTATTCTAGATTAAAGAAAACTAAAGAGACATAATAAGAAACTTAATGCATGATCCTTCACTGGATCCTGAATTGAAACAATAAAAAGTTATAAGAGGACATGACTGGGACAATGGAGGGAATCTGGAGGGAACAGAATATTACATAATAGGATTTCATCAATGTTAAATTTCCTGAAGGTGGTTATTTATATTGTGGTTATGTGGGGAAAACGTCCTTGTTCTAGGGAGATAAATGCTAAAAGATTTAGGAGTGAAGTGTCATGTTGTCTGTAACTTACTCTCAAACAGTATGGCAAAAAAAAAAAAAAAAAAAATGTTGGAGAAGAAATGTGGCCAAAGTAAATAACTGATGAACTAGGTGAAAGGTATATGGATGCTTAATCGTATTCTTGCAACAATTCTAAAGGTTCAAAAATGTGAGGAAAGAAACAAAGAAAAAATAGCTATTTAAAAAAGAAATAATCCTTTATGAGAGCAAAAGAACAAATTGCCTAGGGAATTATGGGATGATTACTGAAGATTTGTGGTCGTATATTTAAAATGAAATGCTAAAAAATACTCAACAAACTAGGAATAAAAGGTGTTACAGGTTGAATCCATCTCCCCCCAAAATATGTTGACGTCCTAACCCTCAATACCTCAGAAAGTGACCTTATTTGGAAATAGGGTCAATGCAGATGTAATCAGTTAAGATAAGATGACGTCATATTGGAGTAAGGTGAGTCCTTAACCAATGACTGGTGTCCTTTTAAGACAGAGACACACAGGGAGAACCCCAAAGACAGAGACTGGAGATACAGTTGCAAGCCAAGGAACACCAAGAGGCAAGGAAGGATTCTACCTACAGTCTCAGAGGGAGCATGACCCAGCTGACATCTTGATTTAAGACTTCTAGCCTCCAGACTGTGAGCAAATAAATTTCTGTTGTTTTAAGCTACCTAGTTTGTGAGACTTTGTTATGGCAGCCCCAGGATACTAATACAGAAGGGAACTTCCTCAACACGATAAAGAGCATTTATGAAAAACTCACAGCTAACATCGTAACGGTGAAAGAATGAAAGCTTTCCTCTAAAATAAAGAAAAAGCTAAGGATACCTGCTTTCACCACAGCTACTCACCATTGCACAAGTTCAAGCCAGAGCAATTAGGCAAGACAGAGAAATAAAAAACACCCAAATTTGAACAGAAGAGGTAAAGCCATCCCTATTCACAGAGGACAAGACCTTACATATATAGAAAATCCCAAAGAACACACAAAATAAACAGAGCTAATAAAAAAATTCAGCAAAGTTGCAGGATAAAAGATCATCCCACAAAAATCAGTTCTATATACCTGCAACAAACATTCTGAAAATAAAATTAAGAAAACAATTCCATTTACAACAGCACCCAAAAGAATAAAGTACCTAGGAATAAACTTAACCAAGGAGGTACAAGATTTGTACACTGAAAACTATAAAATGGTTTTGAGAGAAATTAAAGAAGATCTGGATTGGAAGACTTAATACTGTTAAGATGGCACTATACGGCGGCCAGCCTGGTGGCGTAGTGGTTAAGTTTGTGCGCTCTGCTGCAGCGGCCTGGGGTTCATAGGTTTGGATCCTGGGTGCGGAACTATGCACCGCTCATCAAGCCATGCTGTGGCAGGCATCCCACGTAAAGTAGAGGAAGATGGGCACATATGTTAGCTCAGGGCCAATCTTCCCAGCAAAAAGAGGGGGCAAAAAGAGGGGGATTGGCAGCGGATGTTAGCTAAGGGCTATACACACGCAAAAAAAGATGGCAATATTACCAAAGTGATCTACAGATCAAAATGCAATCCCTATCAAAAGGGATTGGATGGCTAGAATTAAAACACAGACCCACACACACAAAGAACATAAGTATTGGCGAAGATGTGGACAAATCTGAACCCTTGTACAGTGCTGGTGAAAATGTGTAAAATGGTGCATCAGTGCATCCACTGTAGAAAACAGATTGACAGTTCCTCAAAAAGTTAAGCACAGAATTACTATATGACCCACCATTCCACTCCTAGGCATGTACCCAAAAGAACTGAAAAAAAGGTACCCAAACAAATATTTGTATATGAATGTTCATAGCAGTACTGTTTACAACAGCCAAAGGAGCGGAACAAACCAAATGTCCACCAACTGATGAACGAACAAAATGTAGTATATTCATACAATGCACATGCTACAACACAGATGAACCTTAAAAACATGCGAAGTGACAGAAGCCAGACAAAAGGTCACATACTGTATGATTCCATTTATATGAAATATCCAGAATAACATAAATCTGTAGAGACAGAAAGCAGGCTGGTGGGTGCCAGGCTGGGGCAAGGGGGAACAGGGAAAGAAGTACTGCTTAATGGGTACACAGTTCTCTCTGGGATGATGAAAATCTTTAGAACTAGATGAAGGTGGTGGTTGCACGACACTGTACTACATGCCACTGAATTGTACACTTTAAAGTGGTTAATTTTACTTTATATGAATTTCACCTCAACAAAAATGTAAAAAAAAAAAGTGCCACTCTAAGTCACCTGACCTCTGTATATCCAATGTTGATAACCATGCTTCCTTCTTACTAAAAATTTTCTTCTCCCTTTAGGGCATCACTCTTTTGTATAGTCTATTTGCATTGTGAACTTTTCTTCTCACTCTATATGTTCACCTTGAATTTCATCAACACATAGCTTACATTAATATTTATACAATGACAATTACCAAAATCTTATCTTAAGACGAACCTATTTTCCACAGATCCACAGCCATACATTCAACTGAGTCTTGGGCTTTTATATGGATACCCCACAGGCACCTTAAGATTTAACATGTATGTAATATGAATCCATTATCAAAATGTCAAGGCTGCTTTTCCTACTATAATTTCTATTTCATTAATGGTACACCACCTACAGTCACCCTATTAGAGCAACCTGAGAGGCATTTTTGAGTCCTCTTTCAACCCTATTATCTAGCAGGTTTATCATCCTTAACCAGTTCCAGAGAAAGGCCTATTTTTCCCTTTCTTATCAATCTCTCTCCTCCACACTAACTCTTTTTGTAATATTTCAAGGGTCACTTTCCCAACTGCAACTTAGCACAATTTATTATACAGTACTATTATAAAAACTGCTATAGGGACATCTGATTCCACCATGAAGGATTATCATGGAAATTGCCTTCCTATAGTAGACGATTAAAAATTGGAAAAATTATATGAAACAATTTTCAGACATTAAACAATGGGCAGCTCAAAACTGTGATCCATGAGGGAAAAAAACCAATCAAGTTAAATTGTGTGAAAGCCTCAATTTAGTGCATGGAGACAGTTTTTACATAGTAGTGCAGAGAGGTGGAATCCCAACAGAGCACAATGGTCTACCAGAGTTGAGAAGATGGAGACAGGAGTTCAGAAAGGCAGAGAAGGCTAGAATTTGTGGGGTAGAGTACCAAAAAAGAGAGAGATACACAGAGAAAAGAGCCTCAGAGATGTGCAGAAAGTCCCCAGAGTCTTTGGTTGAATGCTGCACATGTATGAGAGGAAACTTCCTGAGGCAAAGGCTTAGAATAATTCAAGTTCTAGTCTCAAAAGACCTTTTAATATGCAGGGCATCAGATCAAGTCCTCATATCTCATTGTAAGTCTAAATAAATACTAGAATAAAAGCAGCTCTGGATCCACCAAAACAAACTTACAAGCAAGGATCAAAGGATCCTAGAAAGGATTAAACTGATTCACAAAACACTTAACACAAGACAAAAGATATTCAACACACTTTAAAGGAACACTAGAAAATTCACCACTCAATAATGTAGAATTCAAAACGTCTTACATCAAATCAAAACCAACAGACAAAGGTGGAAAATACAACCCATAATCAGGAGAAAAATCAACAGACCCAGAAATGATATATGATAGAATTAGTAAAATAAGGAACTTAAAACAGCTATTATAAATTTTGTAAGTATACTCAAAGCTGTAAAGGAAAACACCAACATGATGGGTAGAAAAATGAAACACATTAAAAAAAAAAGACTTAAATGGAACTTCTAAATTTGACCATACAGGAAAAAAAAATTAGTGAACTAAAAGGTATAGCAACAAATATACAGTCTAATCAAAATAAAACACAGAAAGAAAAAAGAAAGTTTAGCAAAATGAATAGAGCATCAGTGAGCTGTGGGACAATTTCAAGATGTCTAACACAGATGTAATTGAAGTACAGAGGAAGAGGTGTGGGAAATAGGAGAACAGAAAAAAATATTTCAAGAAATAATGGCCCCAAATTTGAAAATTACAAACCAAGAGACCCAAGAAGCTCCAAAAACTTCAAGCAGAAGTTGGTTTTTGTTTTTTTTAAAGCAACACACTAAGGTACATTTTTAATAAAACTGCTAAAACTCAGAGAGAATAGTCTTAAAAACAGCTGAGAGTTGAGTGAGAAAGGAGAACACATCACATACAGAGGAACACAGGTAATAATAACAGCAGACTGCTTGTTAGATACCATGCAGAAGACAATGAACAGTCTTTAAAAAGCTGAAAAGAAAAAAAAAAAAATCCATCAGCCTAGAACTAACTATATACCCAGAAGAACAAAGCTGGAGGACTCAATACTTCTCGATTTCAAAACTTACCACAAAGCTACAGGAATGAAAACAGAGTGGTAGTGGCATACATGGACAGGCATATGGATTAATGGAATATAAGTGAAAAGTCCAGAAATATTCACATTTACAGTCAATTGATTTTTTAATCTTATTTTTATTTTTTTTCCTTTTTTTATAGAAGTATAGTTGACATAAAATATTGTTATTAGTTTCAGGTGTACAACATAGTGACTCGACATTTATTTACATTTCAAAATGATTACCCCGATAAGACAAATAACCATGTGTGATCATAAAAAGTTACAACAATATTGTTGACTATATTCCCTATGCTGCACATTACATCCCTATGACATTTATTTTATGACTGGAAGTTTGTAACTCTTATCCCCTTCACCTATTTTGCCCTTCCCCCCACCCCCTCCCCTCTGGCAACCACCAATTTGTTCTCTGTATCTGAGTCTGTTTCTGTCTTGTTCATTTTTTTTTTTTTAGATTCCACATGTAAGTGAAATCATACAGAATTCTTCTTTCTCTGTCTGGCTTATTTCACTTAGCATAATACCCTCTAGACCCACTTCTCTGTTGTCACAAATGGGAGAATTTCATTCTTCTCCATGGCTGATTAACATTCCATTGTATATACACACACAAACATCTTTATCCATTCATCTACAGATGGACACTTAGGTTGCTTCTGCATCTTGGCTACTGTAAATAATGCTGCAATAAACATAGGGTCGCATATATCTTTTTGAATTATTGTTTTTGTTTTCTTTGGATAAATACCCAGAAGTGGTATTGCTGGATATGGTAATCCTGTTTTTAATTTTTTGAGGACCCCCCCATACTGTTTTCCATAGTGGTTGCACCAATTTACATTCCCACCAACAGTGCATGAGGGTTCCCTTTTCTCCACATCCTCACCAACATTTATTATTTGTTGTCTTTTTGATAATAGCCATTCTGACAGGTGTGAGGTGATATCTCATTATGGTTTAGATTTGCATTTCCCTGATGACTAGTGATGTTTAGCACCTTTTCATGTACCTGTTGGCCATCTCTATGCCTTCTTTGGAAAAATGTTTATTCAGGTACTCTGTCTATTTTTTAATCAGATTTTTTGTTTTTTTGATATTGGGTTATATGAGTTATGTATTTTGGGTATTAACCCCTTATCAGATACATCATTTGACAATATATTCTCCCATTCAGTAGGTTGCCTTTTTGTCTTGTTGATGGTTTCCTTTGCTGTGCAAAAGCTTTTTAGTTTGAGGTAGTCCCATTTGTTTACTTCTGTGTTTGCTGCCCTTGCCTGAGGAGACATATCCAAAAAAATATTACTAAGACTGATGTCAAAGAGTTTACTACCTATGTTTTCTTCTAAAAGCTTTATGGTTTCATGTCTTCTATTTAAGTCTTTAATCCATTTTGAGTATATTTTTGTACATAATGTAAGAATGAATGTGGTCCAGTTTCATTCTTTTGCATGCATCTGTCCAATCTTCCTGGCCATTTATTGAAAAGACCATCTTTACTCCATTGTATATTTTTGCCTTCTGTGTCACAGACTAATTGATCAAATAGGTGTGGATTTATTTCTGAGCTCTCTATTCTGTTCCATTGATGTATGTGTCTTTTTTTGGGTATGGTCAATTGATTTTCAAAAAGAATGTCAAGGCAATCCAATAAATGGTGCTTAGACAATGTATATCTACATGCAAAAGGATCGAGCTGGAACCCTTCCTGGTACCATATGCAAAAATTAACTCAAAATGGATCACAGACCTAAATGTAAGAACTAACACCGTATAACTCTTAGAAGAATATATAGGAATAAATCTTTGTGATCTTGGATTAGGCAAAACCTTCTTAGATGTGATACCATGCACACAGTGACAAAATAAAAATAAAACAAATTGAAGTTCATCAAATTGACAACTTTTGTGCTTCAAAAGATACCATCAAGGAATTGTGAAAGACAACCCACAGAATGGGAAAAATGTTTTGCAAATCATATTTGAAAGCAACTTGTATCCAGAATGTATAAAGAGCTCTTAAACTCAACAGTAACACAAACAACTCAATTTAAAAATGGGCAAAGGATCTGAATAGATATTTCTCCAAAGAAGATATACAAATGGCCAATAAACACTTGAAAATATGCTCAACAACATTTGTCATTAGGGAAATGCAAATCAAAGCCATATGAGATACCACTTCACACCCACTGGGACAACTATAATCAAAAAAGGGAAAAATATGTGTTAAACATGTAGAGAAATTGGAACTCTTGCATATTGCTGGTGGGAATGTAAACTGGTGCAGCCACTTTGGAAGACAGTTTGGTAGTTCCTCAAAAAGTAAAACATAAAGTTACCCTATGATCTAACAATACCACTCCTAGTTATATACTCAAGAGAAGTGAAAAATGTGTCCACACAAATACTTGTACAGGAATGTTCACAGCAGCAATATTCACAAAAGTCAAAAAGTGGAAAGAACCCAAAATGTCCACCAATGGAAAACTATTCAACAATAAAAATGAAGTATTGACAGATGCTACAATATGGATGAGCCTCAAAAACATTATGTTAAATGAAAGAAGCCAGTCACAAAAGACCAGAACAGGTAAATCTATAGAAATAAAAAGTTAAGGGGGGTGGGTGTGGGGAATAGCGAGTGGCTCCTTAATGGGTATGGGATTTCTTTTTGAGGTGATTGTGCCAATGGCTGCACAACTCTGTGAATATACTAAAACACCATTGGATTATACGCTTTAAAAGGGTGAATGGTAGAGTACGTGAATTACATTTCAATAAATGTGTTATATAAAAGACTTATAACCTAAGAAAATTACCTTTCAAAAGTAAGGATAATTATCTGTTTAAAGCAAAAATTGTAAACACATACTGTGATGTTTAAAACATATCATAGAAAATGTATAATGATAGAACAAGGAATAGGAGGATTAAATATAGTGTTACAAGGTTCTTAAACTATACATTATGATGGTGTAATATTATTTGAAGATAAATTGTGATTAAAGATGTATATTTCAAATTCTAGAGCACCATTAAAAAAACCTAATAGATATTAACCTGATATTGAAGTTAAAATAGAATAAAAAATATTCAATTAATTCAAATGAAGGCAAGAAAAAAGGAATAATGATCCCATGGGACAAACAGAAAATAAAAACAAGATGGCAGATCTAAAACCAATTATATTGATAATTACATTAAAAGCCAATGATCTTATAAACACTCCAATGAAAACAAGTGGATTGTCAGACCCAATGATATGCCTATAAGAAACTACATTAAATATAAAGATACAGATAGATTAAAAGTAAAAGGATTGAGGGGCCGCCCGGTGGCGCAGCAGTTTAGTCTGCGCTTGGCAGCCTGGGGTTCGCAAGTTGGGATCCCAGGCGCCCGCTGACGCACTGCCTGTCAGCCATGCCGTGGCGGCGTCCCATATAAAGTAGAGGAAGACGGGCATGGATGTTAGCCCAGGGCCAGTCTTCCTCAGCAAAAAGGGGAGGATTGGCAACAGATGTTAGCTCAGGGCTGGTCATCCCCACAAAAAAAAAAAAAAAAAAAAAAGTAAAAGGATTGAAAAGATATACCACATAAACATTACTCAAGAGAAAATACCGTTGGCTATATTAATATCAGACAAGGTAGACTTCAGAACAAGGAATATTACAAAGCATAAAGAAAATGCTTCATGACAACAGGTCAGGTCATAAAGACATAATTCTAAACGTATATGTAACTAAAAGGATTTCAAATCATATGAAGTAAAATCCAAAAGAAGTGAAAGGAGAAACAGACAAATCTACAATCATGACTGCAGACTTCAATAGTACTCCTTAAGTCATTAAAAAATCAAGTCAACAAGAAAATCAATAGGGATATAGAAGACTTGACCTACACTCTCAAAGAACTGGACCTAACTGACATAGAACCCTTCAAGGAACAGCTTAATAAACATTCTGTTCAAGGTCCCATGGAATATTCTTCAAAACAGATAATATTCTGTCTCAATAAACTTACACTGAAATCAAACTATTTGTTTTTCAACTGCAATAGAATTAAACTAGAAATGAATGACAGATATCTGGAAAATACTTAGAAATAAAACACTTCTAATAACCAATGAGTTAAATTTTTAAAAAAATCACTAGGGAAATTACAAAGTATTCCGAACTAAATGAAAATGGAAACAACATATTAAAATCTGTGGCATGCAGCTAAAACAATGCTTAAAGGAAAATTTTTAACATTAAATATAGTAGAAAAGACTGGTCAAAATCAATCTAGGCTTCTACTTTCAGAAACTATGAAGAAACCAAATGAAAGCAGAAAGAAGGAAACAAAAAGTAGAATTCAATGAATTAAAAAACAGAAAAAGGGGAAAATCAGTAAAACCAAGAGTTGGTTCTTTGAAAAGATCAATAAAATTGATAAACCTCTAACAAGAGGAAAAAGAAACACAAATAAGTAATACTAAGAACACAAGAGAAGACATCACTACAGATGCTACAGGCATTAAAAGAATAAGGAATTTTATAAACAACCTTATACCCACTTGGATGAAATGGACAAACTCCTCAAAAGATGCAAACAACTAGTGCTTATTCAAGAAATTGAAAATCTGTACAGCCCTCCAACTATTAAAGGAATTTAATCCATAGTCAAAAACCTCCTCACAAACAAAATTTCAGATTCAAATAGTTTCACTGGTGAATTCCACCAAAATTTAAGACAGACATATTACTAATTTTATACAAACTTCTGCAGAAAATAGACTCCATCTATGATGCCAGCTTTAATACCAAAACCAGACAAAGACATGGCAAGAAAACTATAGACCAATACCCCTCAGGATGCAGAAATCCTTAACATATTAGCAAATTGAATCCAGCAATATATAAAAAGGACAACATTATGACCAAGTGGTGTTTATCCCAGGGATGCAAGGTTAGTTTAATACTTGAAGATCAATAAACATAATTCACCATCTAAACAGACTTAAAAAAGAACCGTATGATCACCTCAACAGATGCAGAAAAATCACATGACAAAATCAATACCCATTTTGGATAAAAATGAAGCAAATTAGGAATAGAAGGGTACTTCTCTACCTGATAAGGAGCATCTACAGAAAACCAACAGCTAACATACTTAATGATGAAACACCGTATGCTTTCTGAGGTGATGAAAATGTTCTACATCTTATACAATTAAAATTGGTGAATTTTATTGTGTGTAAGTTATACCAATAAACTACCATAATATTTTCTTCAGGGTTGTTTAAAAAAGGTTTAGTCCTTTAAACAAAGATGTTAATTGTAACAATAAAAGTACTGCTCATTTATATCACTATGCCTAAGGATCCATAAACACTGAAGTACAACTTTTAAATAATAGATATTTGATATATATTTACATTACCACAAGTTAAACCCTAGAGAGAGGATGGCTGTGCTACAGTCCATATTGAGAATTCAATATTGAATTCTTAAACTGGGAATTTCTGCTAAAAGTGATTAGCATTAGTCAGTAATAAAATCAAACAATACACTACAACAAAAGAACTAGCTTTAATCTTTTATATAACTATCCTTGACGTCTTATGGTACCTCAGTACACTTGTAACAAAGCACTTAAATATATAAATTACCTGTCAGTTGACTGAACTAATTCAAACTGTGCTAAGAATTGGACTAGAATTTCATTTAATCTTACACTTGGAATTCATTCATTTTCCTCAAACCAAATCACTCAACTACCACGAAAATATTCAAGAAATGGGAATTTTTAATTATAAAAACAAATGCAAAAAATACTATCCATTATTACTTTATTTTCTAAGTACTAAAGTATTTTCTAATTGCTCAGTCATATCCATAAGGCCTAATTATATTACTAGAGAAAATGAGAATTCTTTAAGTGCCAAGCAGGAAGCTAATATTATAAGAACCTCTAAATTTCTACTAGGCTAAAGATGGACAAAAATATAGACAAGAAATTTGCCTAATGCACATTTTGTTGAAGGAAAAAACAAATTTAAGGGCATATCCAAATGTAGGCTCTATAGTAAATCAACACTTATTAACAAAAGGGGGAAGATACAGGCTATTTCAGATATAATACTAGTGGATAACAGGTATTGCCCCATATTGCATTCCTTTATTAAAACTGAAAGTCAGCACTTCTCACCAAACAGACAACCCAGTATGTATAGAACTTAGCTGATAATCAGACTAAAGGGTAAAGTGTACATCTAAGAAAAATGAACTTGATTTTTTAGATAGGACATGGGCATCTTTGCTTGTTTTTTAAACAATGTGTGTTTATCAAGGGAGATCATTAAGAACAAAAAAAGCTTAAATGGATTTAACTCATGTTTTCAAACCATTAAATTCTGTAGTCCACACAATCAGTAAGATTTCATGGTTAACTCATGTTCATTTTAAATGCACATAAACATGATAATATTCTGCCATTATTCCCCAACTTTGACTAGTTCAACCCTCAGATAATAGTTTACACTGGACAAAGTAAACACAAGAGCAGGCTTGTTTTTAAAATAGTAAGGATATCTACATACTCTTTACAGCTACAACTCAAACCATATAAACCACATCAAGCTAGTGCTGCTGAATAAACAGTAACATCTCAAACAAGCTGCCTTTCATATATTCATAAATACTGCTATGAATTTTAAAAGAAAAGTTCACGTGTAAATGGGTATTAAAATAAATATATTGAAAAAATATTGAAAACTTTCAAATTATTGATTTAAATCATTAACTACCTATGATTAAATAGTAGCATAATTTAATAATCAAGTTATTCTAAATTCCAGAATAAGTATAACATTTTAGCATTCAACTTAACTAGTTATTAAAGAGAAGTCCATCAAAAGCATTACTGGCCAGCCACAAAACTTCTTTCAAATATCAGATGGTTACATCCAGAGTTAATACTCAAGATAATCAATCCTAGTAATGAGAACTATATACCTTTTTCAAAACTTAGCTTTAATTAATCATAAATTTTAGACAAACTGTTAGTATAGCAAAAAAGAAATTTTAAATCAAATCTCTTGAAATGACACTTCTATCCTACCTGTATCTTCAATAAATTCCACACATTTTTCAACAAATAGTGGTATGGGCTTCTCAGCTGTAACCAGATCCTGGAGAGGCATCCCAAAGTAATTACTTTCCCAATTTCTACGTGTTGGTGGGTTGATGTTCTTAGTTTTCTTTTTCTGCTATAAGAAAACATAAGTTAAAACCATCAAAATTAATTTCCTTCAGAATAACATTAGTATTAAGCAATGTAAATATACATTTTTGTATCAGAAGAAATATTTAAAAGCCACATCCAACCTAAACCATCATCAATATGGAACTCATTAAATAAATTCGCTAGAAGCAGCAACTTGAGCAATGGGAAGAGACAAAAGTGAACAGAGAAAAAATGGATGACTAGAAGAAAATGTTCCCTTTGGAAAATAATAAGAAACTGGATAAGAAGGGAGATTAGAAAAGATCATTTTTCAATGCCAATGCAAAGGAAAAACTAGGAGTGAGCAATGCTCAATTCAGTTTAGGTGTGGTCTATTAATTTTATTTGGTCTTTGGGGCAGGTCCAAGTGAGGTTTGTGTGCATAGCTATATTTGTGAGAATATAGCTTTAATTACTGATTTTACAAGGAAGCTATTAACACCATAAACTTTTAGTCCCATCATTTGTTCCTTCTTATTTTCCCCATTTTCTTCCTATCTACTGACTCTACTTCACAAATGTTAAGATAACTTTCATAAATAATGAACAAAACATTTTCACAATTGTAAAAACAAAATTAAATAAGAACTTTCAGAGTTTAACTTCTATCTAGCATTGGGAGAAAATGGGTTCTTAACCAGGGAGTGAATATCTCAAAAACCTAAGAAAGTATTGTCTGTAATTCAGCTGTTGCAGAGATTCTGAGTCAGTCTTTGTGGAGTAGGGTGTATTAAGCATCTTTACAGATGATTCTATTGTGTTCCCCCAGCTGAGTATCTCTAAAATATAGGAAGATGAGGAAGTTTTCAGAAATTCAAAGGTGTAAGAGCACTTTTATTGACAGCTCTGGTTCCTTTTTCAGTCTAATTTTATCTACAAACTTTTATTTTCTCTGGTATAAATCACAAACCTATTCATATTCATCATTAAGTATCATTAGTGACTCACAAATAGGATAAAAACATACCATTTCTAATCAGAAAGGGGGAGGTGGGGGAGGGAGCACAAGCACAGCTTTTAATGCCTAAACCAATAATCCTCATCTTAATTTCCCATTCTTTTTGGAGGAATCTCTCCTTTGGATGGATCCCTCAATATATTCTTCCAAGTCTCTGGATATGCTGAATAATTAACTAAGCCCTCTCTTCATTTCAATTTCAGGTTGCTCCACCTAGCAAACTTCCAGAGCTCATGAAATCCAACTTCTAAATTCTCACTACTCTCACTCTCTGGTGATACAGATTACATACAACTCTGGCTATACAGATTACATACAATGTAACTCAGTGTCTGGAATATTGACAAGAAAGCTTTGGAATGTTTGATCTGGCTCAAGACCTAACCCACCAAGTCAACTAGTGTCGATCCTTACTCCTTAAACAATTCTCCCACTACCACCACCACCAAAACAGAACAATGTGCAAGAAAGCGGAAAGTAGAGAGACTATAATTTCAAAACTGAGGAAGGGATACACTGGCTGGGTCCTCTTTCTCAGGAACACTAAGGTGCTTCCTAGCCTGCAAACTACTAGCTTTTGATTAGAAAAGTGAAAACTGAGGCAAAGATAGATGTGTTTTGTTTAGAGAGACAATACAGTGGTGAAAAAGATTACACTTAGGTAGATTAATGAAAACAGCAAAGCCTAGCCTATGACAGGAGCAACAGAAATGAAGAGATAAAAAGATCTTAACAGTCTGCAATGCCACATAAAGAATACAAAGTTGTAAGAAAAGTAAGTTAGCTAATCCTAAATGTTCCAATCAACTCTAAAAGTAAGTTAGCTAGTCCTAAATGTTCCAATCAACTCTTAAGAAATCCTCTTTTTAATACTGCCCTTTAGGAACCAAGCTAAATTCTGAAATCATTCCACCCTTACCCTTGGGGTCACAAGGGAGAAGAAAAAGTAAAGTATAAACTTTATCTAGGAAGCCCCAGACACTTTACTAAAATTGGGAAGTGGAGACAGGGAAGCAAAATAAGGTAGATTCTCTGGCTTATGCTCAGGGAATATCCCCCAAGATCCATAAAGTTTCAGGGGCAAGTTATTTAATTCTGTAGTTACACCAAGATTCAGGGCTAGTAATCTCCTATCTGCAAAAGCTTATCCATGGTAAAATAAACATTCTATTCACAAATAATGTAAACAATGTTATCAATTAAAACGTCCAGCAGATATTACAATAATTAGTGTAAGTAAATCGAACTTAAATAAGGAAAATGTATATTAACAGCTCTTTCCAGAAATTGCTCTCCCACTTCAGTAATATCAGCAACACAGGGGAGGGCATCAAAGCACCACCCTCAAATAAATGCTACAATCAACAGCATTAAAAAAGAACACAATAGGGGGCCGCCCGGTGGTGCAGCGGTTTAGTCCGCGCTTGGCAGCCCGGGGTTCGTGGGTTCGGATCCCGGGCGCCCGCCATGCCGTGGTGGCGTCCCATATAAAGTGGAGGAAGATGGGCACAGATGTTAGCTCAGGGCCAGTCTTCCTCAGCAAAAAGAGGAAGATTAGCAACGGATGTTAGCTCAGGGCTGGTCTTCCTCACAAAAAATAAAAAAAATAAATAAATAAAAAAGAACACAATACCTCAACTGCTTCATTTGCAACCAACAAACTGAAGAAAACTTAAGTAGCAAAAAGCAGTTGACTAGGCTTTCAAAGAACCAATCCAGGAAACAAGAAAATTTGGACTTCACTATTCTCTTAAATTTAAGATGGGATTCTTGAAATAAAAGATTAAAGAAATGAGACAAAAGGAAGTGAAATGTAAAGAAACTGAAAGAAAAACCTATTAAAGAAATGAAAACCTCTTTAATGAAAGACTCAATATAATTGAAAAGATAAGAATAAAATGGAAAAGATCACCAGTTTTCCTTTCTACTTGATCATCCCTCTGACACACACAAAAAAGTATTCTTTTGCTCTCAATTAAAAAAGTCTCAATCTTCACTCTCCCTGTTCGCAACTTGCCCCATAATGCTACTCCCTTTTGCGGACCAAGTGTGCAGAAGTCATCTCCTTCCATTCCCTTACATGTACTCAAACAAACTAGTCTCTCACTCTCATCACTCCACTAAATCTGCTCTTATTAAGGTCATCAACGATTATGTTTTACAACAGTTAGTTCTCAGCTTTCATCTTACCTGACCTTTCAGCAGTCCCTCTCTTCACTGGACTTTCAGGAGACCACCTCTAATACCTCACTCACTCTCCCCTTATTAGTCTCCTTTGCTGGTCCCTCCTTGCCAATCTTGTAATGGTGGGAACACCCCAGGCCTCAGTCCCAACTGTCTTTTTCTCAACATCTATCCTCACCCTCTTGGTAATATCCATATGCTGATAGCCCAAATCAATACTTCCAGCTCAGCTCTTTCTCCTGAGCTGTAGACTCATTTGAAACATTCTACCTGTCATCTTCACCTGAATGCCTAAGAAACATTTCTTCCTTAACATGTGCATAACTAAACTCCTGATGATTTCCTTAAAATATGCTCTATCTACAGCCTTCCTCATCTCAGCTGCTGGCAACTCCACCCTTTCAGTTGCTCAAGCTAAAAATCTTGGTGTCATCCTTGATCCCTTTTTCTCTCACACCCTACTTCCAATTGTAAGCAAATGTTTTAGATACAGAATCTTAACTGTCCTCACTGCTAACTCCCTGGTCCATAAAGCTATCATCACTTCACAGGTCTAGATTACTGAATCAACTGCTCAGTCAATTCCCCCTGCTTCTATCACCATACCCTACAGACCATTCTCAGCAAAGTTGCCAGAATGACAGCGGCTCCGCAAATAAGGGCCTGAAAGGCCATATATAATCTGCATGCCTTGAACTCTGCCTCTTTATATTCTGATCTCATTTTCCTCTACTTTCTTCATTATTTACTCTCTTCTTCCAGCCACGTGGCTTACTTGCTTTTTTTTAACATGCAAGGCATACTCCTGACTTAGGACTTTTGCATTGCCTGTTCCCTTTACTTTCTCAAAGAGGCCTACACTGGCTACCCTATTAAAAATTGCAATCTTACTGCCTGTCTTCCTCTAGCTCCTGCCCAGTACTACCAATCCCTCTTACATTGCTTTTTCTGCCGATAACACTATATAATTTACTATATTATTGGTTTTTTTGGTGCCCTCCTGCTACAATTTAAGCTCCACACAAGGAGAGGGATTTTCATCTGCTTGGTTTACCAGCATACTCCAAAGACCTGAGATACTGCCTGTGTGAAAAAGAGAAAAGAACAAAGATATTTGAGGTCTCTTCTGAAATGACCTTAATTTATAGATTGAATGATCTCATGTACTAGGAAATATAAACAACAAATAGGAGTGAGCCATCAAATTACAGACATATCACACTGAATTCAGTAAGCTTCAAAGAATCTTAAAAGCATCAAGGCAGAAGAAACCAATGACCAACACTGGAGGGAAAATATCAGGCTAGCCTCGAAGTTCTCAGGAAAACTGAGAAGTCAGAAGACTCATCTATAGGAATGTTCATGGAAAAGGGATGTGTCAAGAATTCTATACTTAGCCAGTATGTCAATCACATGTGTGTAAACAAGCAACTACAGATTTTTTAACATTCTCAAATATGTAATAATTACTATATAAATTACAGCATCCTCAAACTCCTTCTGAAAAATCTTAAACACATGATGAAACATTACCAATAAGAAAGAACTTATATCTGGAAAATTTGTGCTATGAAAAATAGAAGATTAAACATTGTATATGGTTAAACATAAAACTAACTCTTAAGTTATGGTGCTATGGCTATTAAATAGAATCTAATCTACAATTTTGTGGGTAAAGTTACAAAATATAATTGGATAACACTCCAGAACCAAAAGCCTCAACCTACCCTAAAGGGTGGGGGTGTATATAACAGATAATTTAATTATGCTAATGAATGACAGGGTATCATGACATACTATGGGGGGGTAAGGATGATAAACTGAAACAAGGGTTCAATATAAATTTAAAGATAAAAATAAGCAGCACACAAATTAACAGTTCCTTCATTTTTCTTTTTTTTTGCTACTGATTAAGAAAATAGAAAACAAGAAAAAAGCAAACTGAAACTTATAAATGCAATAAGATTAGCTATAAGATATTCTCAGACGTGGTACAAAACTAAACCCAATAACCACATGCCATTTAAACAAAGAGACTCCCAAGAGCTGAAAATAAAAGGATGGGAAAAGTAATGCTTTTTTTGTTTTTAAAAGAGCAATGTTAACTTTGGAGTTGTCTTCTAGGCAAAAAGCTTTGAACTATACAAAGAGTCACCCCTATTCCCTATTCCTTTTCTCCTATAGCATCAATTTGTCCCTCTCCTCGCTCATTCTTATAAACATATAAATACTAATATCTCTCATCTTTAAAAACAAACATGAAAACCCTCCTTTGATCCCACATTGACCTCTAGTTACTGCCCCAATCCTTACTCCCTTTCACAGCAAAACTTCTTGAAGATGTCATCTACATCTACTATCTCTACTTTTCACATCTCATTTACTCTTCAACTTACTTCCATCTGGCTTTCTCTTCCATTCCACTAAACTGCTTGTCAAGATCAGATATTCCCACACTATCGAATAAAAAAGAAATTTTTCTCTTCATCCTTCTTGAGCTCTCAGCAACACTCTTTCTTAACTACTTCCTCCTTAAACAACACTTGCTCTCTTGGCTCCCATGTTACTACTCTTGACTGATTTTCCCTCTTTTCTCATCAAGGATTCCTTTCTCAGTTTCATCTGCCAACAACTCTTCCCAGTCTACCCAAACTCAGTTCTGAGCCCTCCCTTCTTCTCTAGCTGTACTCTGCCCTTAGGTGAATTTATCTGACCCCATAGCTTTAAGTTCTCTTACATCCTGATAACTCTTCCTCTGAGTACCAGATTCAGACATCAAACTTTTATACTTCCACTGGGAATGTCAACATAGATATTTTAAACATAACATAAAAAGCACAAAACAGATGTCTTGACTGCCGCTGGTCTGAAACCTTTGACCCTTAGTCTTCACTATCTTAGTAAATCTATCCAGTTGCTTAAACCATAAATGTGGGAAGCAACCTTGATTTTTCTCTTTTCCCTTACTGTCCACAGCAATGCATAAGAAGCCCTATTGGTATGACTTCCAAAATACTATCTAGAATCTGACCACTTTTCTCTTTTTTGGTGCCTGCACCTGGCACAGGATCTAGCACATGGTAGACGTTCCGTAAACACTGACAGAAACAAACAAAATTATACACAGGAACCAGAGAAAGCCTTTTCCATGTTAAGATTTCTGTTAGTAAATATGCAAAGTACTGTTGGTTTATTAATCAGTTTACAGAAACAGTTACATTATACCTAATTCTTTATTCCTATAGGAGTCACTACATAGGTGTGCCTAAGCTTAAGCATCTGAACCTAATAAAATCCGGATTCATACAAAATAATGATTACTTATTATAAAATTACAACAAAAATTAAACATCCTATTCTATGTGAATTCATTTGGCTATAAGGTGATGTACTCTGAACAGTGTAAGAACTGAGCACTTACCATGTGCATATAACATCATGCTGGGTATTATGCAGGATACAAAAATCAGTGGAAGTAAAGTTAATGCCCTCAAGAAACAATCTATTATGAAGAAAACACACATCACTACCATTTAATTAATAGCACATACAAAATAATATATGATTAAGTGTCAAAATAATTAGACGTTAAGATTTAAACCCAGATTTCAAAAGGTAGAACATACAAAGGAAGAGACAAGGTTGGGGACATGTCAGGAATTTAGAAAGAATCTAGTCTGTAAGTCATTTACTCATCTAAATATTTGGATGCCTACTATATGTCAGCATACGTACTCAGAAATCACTAGAAACTGCCATTTATTTACTGCTTACTATATATTAGGTACTTGGTAATATAATATGCATAATCTTAATCATTACAACAGCTCTGAGACAGCTACCATTTTGCATCTATTTCAACACACCTGGACTAAAAAGTATGTATAGGAATGAGGTAGGCAAGGACCACATTGCAAGCGGCTTTAGGCACCTAACTAAGGAATCTGAACTTTATACAGAGGCTACAAATATATTTTGTAGGGAGAGATATTAGTCACTTCTATTTTAGTACTATCCCTCAGAAAGCAACATAAAAGAACAGTCTGAAGCAAGGGTGAATAGGAGACAAAGAAACTTAAAGTTATTGCACCTCCCCCCCCCCCCCCCCCCCGCTGTGAGGACATGGAGAAACTGGATCAATGACATATTGCTGGTGGGAATTTAAAATGGTACAGCTACTCTGGAAAGCAGTTTGGCAAATTCTTATAATACTAAATATGAAATAACTGTATGACCCAGCAAATCCACTCTTGGGCAATTATCCCAGGAAAATGAAAACTCTTATAAAAATCTGTACTTGATTGTTCATAGCAACTTTATTCATAAAAGCCCCAAACTGGAAACAACAGAGATGTCCTTCAACAGGTTAAAAAGCCGTGGTATATCTATACCATGAAACATTACTCAGCAATAAAAAGGAACAAACTATTGATCTACGCAACAACTGAACTGAATCTCAAGGGAATTATGCTGAATGAAAAAAGTCAATCCCAGAAAGTTATATACTGTATGATCCCATTTATATAACATTCTGGAACTGGCAAAATTATGAAATGACAAAATGGAAAACAAATTAGAGGCTGCTGGGGGTTACAGATGGTAGGGAGTGAGAAGTGGGGAAAGTGGGGTTATAAAAGGACAACAGGAGGGATCTGTTGGTGATAGAACTGTTTTGTATCTTCACTGTGGTGGTAGATACACAAATCTATGTATATGAAAAATTGCATAGAACTAAATAAACACATACATACAAATGAGTACAAGTAAAACTGGGGAAATCTAAATAAGATCTGTGGATCAGATTAATGTCAATACCCTGGTTATGATACTGTACTACAGTTTTGCAAAGTGTTACCTTTGTGGGAAACTGGGCAAAGGGTGCATGGGATCTCTGCATTATTTCTCACAATGGCATGTCAATCTACAATTATCTCAAACTAAAATGATTTTTTTAAAAAAGGTCATTACAATAATCCAAGTAAGAAGTTATGACAAACTCAACTAAGATTGACAATAAACAACATCAACCATGTAGGATAAACAGCAATAGTATGTAGCTTTGGCACACAGTAGCTCCTTCTGAAAATACATTCTTACCCAATCATGGTGAGGATAGGGAAGTAAAATCTACGGCCTATGAGGAAAAACCTGCCTTTCCTAATGAGGAGGTACAAACATGCTTTGTATGACTGACTTCCAGAATCTCATAGGAATTTCCTTAAAGACCACATTGTGCTACATAGGGCTTCTCAACTTCAGTATTATTGACATTTTGGACTGTATAACCCTCTGTTGTTGGAGACTGTTTATGAACTGTAGGATGTTTAGTAGCATTCCCAGCCCCTATCCAGTAGGTACCAGTAGCAACTCCTCATCACAGTTGTGGGAGCCAAAAATGTCTCCAGACACTGCCAGATGCTCCCTGGAGGGCAAAATGGACCCTGGTTGAGAACTGTGCTAGGCTAATAGGCTAATAAAATCAAGGACCAAGAACTCAAGATTGGGAGATGGCTACAGATATATTCCTGGGAAGTCTGAGAATTTTAACTTCAAAAAAAAAAGTCAGTACATAACTCAAGATTGAGAAACACTACTGTAGGGTACACAAAGATGAATGATATAACTGCCCTCAAAAAGCTTACAATGTAGTAAGAAAAACAAAACTTATTAAACTACAAAGCGATAAAACTACTGTAAAGCGATTATTTTAGGTGGGAGGAATAAGTATTACATCACAGCATAACACATCAGTATAAGAAAGAAGACTTTAGTGGGAGCCAGGCCTCCATGAAGGTTTACTTAATCCTTTTTGTTAAAGTCTATAAAAGCTGTAGGTGCTGGCTGAGAGTCCAAACACACTTTGGAAATCAGGAATGTTGTTAAGCTCTGTCACATCCTTTAAGTTACCACCAGGCGAAAAGAGGGAAGAGAAAATAACTGAGGGTAAATAAAGGTGGTCTGGGTTCTTGTACACACTAACAGACAAACTGGTTCTAGTGCCGATTCATCTCTAAGATGACATCTTCCTACGAATCATTTCAACACATATCATCTATCTGGCAGGTATTTAATTAACACCATTAACAACTTCACTAACAAAAAAACAAAACTGGAGTCGCCTGGAGAGCGTCCTAGCAAAATATCTAGCTATTCAAGTGAATAATGGGTGCATTTCTTCCCAGCTTCCCCAAATGTATATATATTTTAAGTGTATTCAGATGAAAATATGTTTTATATTATACCCAGCATTTCATTCTTAAAACCACTGTTTCTCCCTTTGCTTCCCATCTCATCTGTTAGGTACTTTCTGTTACTGTAATGGTTACCAATCAGATCATCAGTAAAGAATGAAGAAAAATTTCGGTGTCTTCCTCCTCCCTCACATCGAGAGAGGTTCTTAGGCTAGGGTCCACAGCTTTAGGAAGCATATGAAACCCTTAAAACTCCAGTAAAATGTTCTGCATCTGCATTATTCCAGGGGAAATACCTAAACCTTCCCTCAGACTTTCAAAGGCTAAGAACAACTTCCAAAAAGCTCAAAACAATTACTTTATACAAAGTGTGCAAAGTGTACCTTTTATATCTGGACAAAGTTGGATACAACCACAAGATCACTTCTATCACAGCCTCATATATTGTTATAAGAATTAGAAACATCAAAAATTACTACTTTTTTGAGCCAGCCCTGATGGTCTAGTGGTTAAAGTTCAGCACACTCTGCTTCAACAGCCCTTGCTCAGTTCCTGAGCGTGGAACCACACCACTCGTCTGTCAGTAGCCATGCTGTGGCGGCGGCTCACATAGAACTAGAAGGACTTACAACTAGAATATACAAATATGTACTGGGGCTTTGGGGAAGAAAAAAAAAGAGAGAGAAGAAGGTAAAAGATGTTAGGTCAGGGCAAATCTTTCCCAGCAAAAAAAAAAAGGCAGAGCTGCTATAAAAAAATTACTACTTTTAAAAAGCAGTCCTTCTTCCACTGGGGTTTCTCTTTACATAGTCATGGGTTAAGTCCTATTTACTTGAAGACTCTCTCACAACATCAGCTGAGATGATAAGAAAACATTACAGAGCTAGAAATCATAAAACTATACCTACTGCAGAAATAACTCTTCTAGGATTGAGTGGGACAATTTGTAGTATATCAAATTTTGGAGTACATAAAATTGACAATCCTATAAACTTTCCCGTAAGTACTGCAATAGGAGCAACTGTCCATTGACAAAAATTATAGTAAAAACACAATATTCTATGTTACAGGAGTTAAGTGCCTTCTCGATATATTAACTAAATATATTCTAACAATTACAATAAATGTGCTGCAGAAACAAGAGTAATTTCAATAATTTGTGCTATGGCAGTTTTTGCTCAACATTCAATATGCTGCTATGAAAGCTAAGAAAAAAACCAAAGTTTGAATAGAAAGCCACACTGAAGAAATTTACATTTGCTTTTAAATTAGTGAAAACAAACATAACACTGACACAATCATTTAAATTGTCTCATTAGAACACATGAATCAGAAACATACTTTAAACATAATTTAAAAAGTGACCACCTAGTTACATTTCAATCTGAATTTGAAACCACCTAGTTACATTTCAATCTGAATTTGAAAAGTAACAAATCATGGTTAAACAGTCTACACAGAACAAATTCAAACAAATAGTAAATAGTGAAATATAGGCAGAAATACTCACATTATATATCCATACTTATATAATATCATAAATTGATATAGCCAGCACCAGAAATGCTACCAAAGAAACCAATTTTAACTTTAGGAGAAATTTTCATTAACACCATACAACTAATCAATCAGAGGTAGACCAATTTAGCCAATTAGCCAGTAAGAAAACAGGAAATGGTTACTAAAGAATGCCTCACTACATGCTTTCCAAATGAGATGAGAGATATGAAAGAACCAGAAGTTTTGCTAATCTTGTTGAAAACATAAAATGTTTAATTTTCAACAAAATCAATTTTACTAGACTGAATTCCTTGAGAGCAGAGCCCATGACTAAGTCATCCCTGTATCATCCTTAGCTTCAGACAGTGTTCAGGCACAGTAGGTATTCAATAAGATGCTTATTGAATAAAATGACAGTTTCCTTGAGTCAAAATAAATTGTAATTATTACACAAACACATAAATCGTTCTTTTATTACCACTACAAAAACAAAGTCATATACTCATACTGACTTTAACTGATCACAGTACAATATAATGTGCTAAGCCATGCAGATCAACTATAAACAAGATAGATATATCTTGCCTTAGTGCCGACACTGTGGTTCTCATCCCTTAGAAACTATCCCAATTTGGGGGGAAGCCAACTTCATACAGAGCTCTAAGGATAAAGGCTTGGACCTACATTCAATAGCGTAATTCTATTCCCCTGGCCAGAGTGTACTGGTTAGGAATGGATACAGGACCCAACTCAAGGCAAAGAAGCTGGAAAAGATGCTGGTTGAGGGGTCTGGGAAAGCAGTTTTCTCATTCTTCTAAACATACTTCCTTTACAAAACTCACTCTCTCCCCTAAGGAAGTGTCTGCAAGGTAATAATGGATACCCTGTATCAACTGCCAAGAAATCTAACCAAATAGGTACAATACAGAAAATCTGAAACTTTCAAGCAGTTCAGGAGTTTGTTAAATGACCTTGCTCATTAAACAAAGTGCAAGCCTACCCTATCTGCATCTGATCTGTAAATACTACTCTTTCTACAGTAAGCTTTTTAGTATCCAATTTTTATTTAGCCTTAATTAAAATTCTTTCAAGAACCTAGTTTCTCTCAGATGAACACTAGCAGTCAATCAATTGACTGTCAAGAGGTTAAGTGATATACACTAAAAACAAAAAGCAAACTTACCGTATAACTTACGCATTTTGATATAGAAAAACAACAGTTCCATAAAAACATACTTCCATATATTTCATTACTTTTATATCTGGAATAACAGTCTATAGACCAAGAGAAAATTCTGGTCACCACTGGTTAATGATATTTTTAAAGGCCATTTTACCTAATAAAGACTGTGAGGTTCTAGAAGTCAGAAGTCAAATAATTCTAAACCTACGATTTACTACATTTTAAAGGATCTACCATATTAATAGCATGGTATTAATTCACTATTTACTAATACTAAATTAACATCTTATGACTCAATGTATACATATAGATATCTCTTCAGTTTTTTAAAGAAAACATACCTATTTTGGTATTCTTCCCCAAAGAGGCTCCAAACCCTATCACAAAAGATAAAGCAACAGAATCTTCTAAGATACTAGCTAATAGCAGGGTTTAGCAAGAAGGGAGCAGTAGGAGAGAAAAGAATATGGACTGGAAGGAACATTCGAAAATAAAACAGGACTTGGTAGTTGCTAATCTAAGTAAGAGGATAAAAAGATTCAGGACCTGGAAACAAGATAGGAAAACAATTTAAAAAAAGCTGAAAATGAAAAATCATCAGAATATCAGCTTACTCTAATGCACCACAAAATTCACCAAGTACTTTACTATTTACTATCTGAATCAAGCTGACAGCACTGAAACAGATACAGAAGAAAAGACAAACTAGCTTAAACAACAGGTACACCTCACTTCATGGAATAGATGTGTTAAAAATTGGCAATTTTACCAATACAACTCAAATTTTCTCATTCAGTTCATTCTCTTAAAGTACTGTTTTTCAAATACCTGTAGGTTATGAAATCAATTCAGTAGGTCACAACCAGCACTTCTTTTTTTCACTATAATAGACTAGAAAATCAAAATAACATATACAGTAGAGGTTAAGTACTGTTTTGCGAGATTTCACATATGTAGAAATATTTGTGTATAATGGGGCATGACTTTAAAAAAATAATTCTCACTGATGATTGTAATCAAGAAATGCCTTAGAGGTTTTGTTCCCATAACTAACACTAAACTCATTTTGGAGTATAGAATAAAAGACAATCAAGCATAAAGCAAAGCCTTCTTTTATTGGCAAGAAGGACAACTAAGCCCAATTTAAGAGAAACACATCTCTGGGCCTTCCTAAGATGGCACTAATGCCCAAAAGTTATGATTTTCCAGGTGTCAAGGAATCTGAGAAGATTCCTAGATTATGGCTCCCATCTTGGAATCAAAAAAATGAATGTAAACAGAATGACCTTCTCTCTTGGAGGAAAAAAAAAAAGCAAAGAAGTGTATAAACTCAGAATCAGAAATCACAAGAGTACGTATTTAATCTTAAAATAAAATCTTAAAATGAGTCAGGAAATTAAACCAGCAAATGGGACAAAAGACTGTTCTGAAATACAGGCAGAGTATACTGGGATATTTCAGGCCTGATGCACACTATAATAGCATTTATTGAGCACTGCTATATGCCAGGCACTTGAAAACACAGTTCCAATTTCTACCGCAATTCCAAGGGAAGCATTATAATTCCTAATTTACGGGTGAGGGGATCAGCGAAGAAAGGGCAAGTGTTTTACTCTTACCCTCTACCTACTGTTCTTAAGGATCATTCTCGGTTAACTTGGCCATTCAACACTGCCAGTTCTTCAAGGTTCTGTTAGGCACTCTGTACTCACTCTGTAGGTCATTTCATCTACTGCCATTTCCACTTCACTGTCTCCCAAATACGTATCTCCAACTCAGACCTCTCCTCTGAGGACCTGTGCGTCATCTCCACTCGAACTCTGAAACCAAAGTTATAATTTCCATTCCCTAACTCCAAACCTGTTAAATTTCCAATGCGATACATCATAAGCAGTATCATCGCTGATGAAGCTGCACAAGCTAGAAACCAAGGAGATAACTTTCCTATCTCATTCATCCTTTTCCTTCCCCTACATGTGCAATGTATCATCAAATCTTATGGATTTTAAGTATCTCTCAAATCCATCCCATTCTATTTCCACCATTCTCCTTCCCCAATCCAACTACTCAAAGCTTTCACCACGTTTGTTTAGACTACTGTAATATGCCAACTGGTTTTCCATATCACTCAACCCATTCTCCACAATGAAACCAAGTGATTTTAAAGCTACTCACTGTCCAGTTTCAAACTACTCTTAGGCTAAATAACAAAAATTCCTAACACTGCTAAAAAGGTCTGAGTCTAGTCCCAACTCTCAAGTCTCTCCTTGTACTATTCTCTCCCATAGATCAGGGTCAGCAAACTATAGCCTGGGGGCCCAATCCAGCCTGCTGCCTGTCTTTGAAAATACCCATACTCATTCTTTTATGTATTGTTTATGGCTGCTTTTGTACTGCGACAGCAGATCTGAGCAGTTGTAAAAGAGGCTGTATTATCCTCAAAAGTTAAAATATTTATTATCTGGCTCTTTACAGAAAGTATGCCAACACCTGCCTTGGATCAATGACCAGTCACAGTGACCTTTTATTCATTCAGCATTAAATATTCTTCCATCCATCAAAACATTCCCCTAGTTAAGTCTATTCATCAATCAGATCTGACTTATTAAAATGATGCTACTCAAGGAGGCCTTTCCTCTCCCTCTAAACTAGTATTCCCAATTCAGATTAGCCACATTTCAAGTGTTCCATAGCCTCACGTGGCTACCATGTTGGAAGAACAGTGCCAAGCCAGAGGTCTGTGTGTTTTGGGGCTCTCTATTCTATTGGTGAATGTGCCTATCCTTGTGCCAATACCACACTGTTTTAAATACTAAAGTTTTACACTATCTGCTAGAATAAGCACACATACATCACCACTCCACCTCTACATTTCTTCTTCACAAGTGTCCTGGCTATTCTAGGTTTATATGGATTACAATCAGTGTGGGAAATTTCTTGAAAACCCTGACACCTTGAATGAAACAACACTGAGTCTAGAGATCAGTCTGAAGAGCAATAACTTCTTATATGTCATATTCATGAACAGGAAGGCAGTAGCTCCCGTTTACTTAGGTCTTCTTTAATGTCTTTCAATAAAGGTTTATACTTTTCCACAGAGATTTGCACAAAATGTTATAATTACTCCCAGGCACTTGATAACTTACCATGCTTTTGTAAATGATGTCTTCTCTATTTTTTCTAGTTGTTTATTGCTGATGTATAGAGATGCAACTGATTTTTAATTACTGAAGTTGTACCAAGCTATTTTGCTCTTTTATTATTACTAATAACTGATCTGTAGATCCTTTTTGGCTTTTACTTAGACAATCATATCTGCCAATAATGACAATTTTGTTTCCTCCACTCCAATATTCATGCTTTTAATTTTTTTTTCTTATCTTATTGCTTTGACTAGGATCTCCACATAATACTGAATAGAAGTGGTGACAGTATACATTTTGTCTTGTTCCTGGTTGAAAATGGAATCCATTTTCTCATTTAGGATAATGTTTATTGTAGATTTCATTTGTTTGGGTATTTGTTGATATCTTTTTTCAAGTTAAAGTTCTCATCTGTTCATAATATAGTAGCTTTTTCATAAATTTGTTACACTTTATCAAGTACTTTTTATATACTGGTGGATGGTTTTTTGCTATCGTATGTCCAAAAACTCTTTATCTAAAACCATTGGAGCAAGATATGTTTTAGAATTCAGAAATTTTTAGTTACTTCCCATAATGTACAGTACAAAAAATATCTACTATGTAACAAACCCAGCAAATTTTGGGTCAGTACCCTGTACTCAAATACATTAATATTTTTGCAGTGAATTGTATGGCTATTCACTCTAAATAAGACAAACAATAATTATAAGTAGCCTCACATCAGTTCCAGTCAGGTTTTGCCACCAAGAACAGGTCAAATCAGGTTATGCTGCCAAGTTCTATAAAAAAAATTGGGGGTTTTCAGAGGTTACTGGATTTCAAAATTGCAGTTA
The DNA here is from genome assembly GCA_031878705.1 of Tapirus indicus. Lineage (NCBI taxonomy): Eukaryota > Metazoa > Chordata > Mammalia > Perissodactyla > Tapiridae > Tapirus > Tapirus indicus. Next base: position 16,282,911 of record CM062918.1, read on the forward strand.
AGAGTCTGAGGACCTGTATTTTATTTAGGATTTGTGCATGTAGACTCTTAAGTAAAACAGGACTATAATGTTCCTTTCTTACACTGTCTGGTTCTGGAATTAAGGATGAACCAGATGACTGCAGAGAATGAATTAAACAATGTATTCTCCTGCTTTCTATTTTCTGAAACAGTTTGTAGAACACTGGAATGATCTGTTCCTTGAAAAGTCTCCTGTAAAATTATGTGGGCTTGGTATTTCTGTGGCAAGATTTATCGACTACTTCACAATTTACGTAACAGTTACAGGATTATTCAAAGCTTTCTTGTCTAGGTAAATTACAATTTTTTATGAGTTTGTTAATTAATTTGTTAAACTTTCAAACTTGACATAAAATTATTGATAGTATTCTCTACTATCTATCTTTTTAATCTGATCTATCTCTAATTATATTCCCCTTTTCATTCTTGGTGTTTATTTATGACTTCTTTTTTTCTGATCAATACTGTCAGACATTTGACTATTTTTCTAGTCTTCTTAAAGAATCAACTTCTAGCTTTGTTGATTTCTCATTTGGTTCCTGAACCCCTGTCACTTTAAAACTGAATGTGTGCATCAGCCTCCTTGCTAGATTATCTAATGCTAGTCTCTTCCCTACATGCAACGTCTAAAGTCCAACACAACTTTCCTTACTGCTCAGGCCCTGCTTAACTAACTGCTTTTGAATTTAAACTAGCTCTTCAGTTTAGTAGACACTTACAAATGCAATGCTATTTCACAATACATTGAATTAGGACAGTTTCCTATATCTCACCTTGCTTAGTCACAATTTTATGCTTCTTTACAAATGATTTTCTCCACCTAAAATGTCTTTTCTCCTCCTTAAAGCCCATCAAAATACTCAAAACTGATGATTTTTACCTTTTTCACGAAGTTCTGTGAAACTAACTCCACACAATCTATGAGTGATCTCTCAACCTGTATTCTCTTAATATTTATATTTGAACAATACTATCACAAAATAGTGTACATACTTTTTAATTTAACAAATTTACCATGTGCCAGGCACTGTTCTAAATAAATATAAGCTTGTTTCTCATAGTAGCCCTAAGTATGATTATCTCCATTTTCCTAGATGGAGGTGCAGAGGGGTATACACAGCTAGTAAGTGGCAGAGCCTGGATTCAAATCCCAAAAGTCTGGCTCTAGACCATGTGCTCCTAAGTATTACACTATGCTTCCTTAAATTGCTCTAGTAGGACTTTCCTAACCCTGCACCAACCACAAGGTATTATCTATCAAACTAACCTTGAAGCTCTTTAAGGGATGCATGTCTTCAATTTTTTATATCCTTCACCAGCTTTTTGCACAGACTTAAGCATTTAGCAGGTTTTTAGTGAATGCTTACTGAATTGAAGTATAAGACAACTTCAATTACTCAAGTCCAGCTTACACTATGAAAATAATTTTTAGGCAAACTAAGCTGCACTTAAGTGCTCCAGCCTTTCTGTAATGCTTAAAGGAAAAAGACCAGGGATGACTGTTAATTTTATAAATAGTTAGTTTTATAAATAGAGAGATCCAAGGCATTTCACTGTGCATATATAAATATGAAACCCTAAAATATAACTGTGGCACAAAACTATATCTATGAAATTGCACTGTAACCTATGGTTATCTTTTTGAAACCAAATATTTAAGTGACACCAGATTAAAGAATTACTTACAGATCTAAAAGCTTCTAAAAGATAATTTCTCCAATTTTCTTAGAGTTCAAATATCATAATGCATGAATTGAAAAATTAAAGCAATGTCATACAAAAGTGCAAAGAAATTCTAAAACATCTCTACAGGTAAGACAGCTGAGACTACTATGAGTTAAAGCAGATTTTAAGTACAACTCAAAGCCAACTCACTACTTCAACACAAGTGAGGGAAAGACTGAATGAAGACTAAAATGAAGACAGGTATATTAGACCAAGTATTAAGTGGAATCAAATATATGAATCATTTGCACGTGTGAAGGAAGAGAATCTAGGTCTGATGTTAGTTCCCATTTGTCTCTGTTGCTAGGAATAATAAAAACTAAAGACAAAATACTGTAGTCAGTGAATTTAAGGTGCCAGTGATTATAAACAGCACTATTACTTTATATACCTCTAAAAAGGAAAGAAAAAAACCCTGTGTTACTTAAATTATGACATGCCATCAACTGTAAGACACACCTAGATTTAAGAGATGTAAAAGAGCAAAAAAAAAAACTGGATTTTAGAATCAATGAAATACAGTTAAGTAACTAGGTAGGACAAATCAGATGTGAGATTTAATTTAATTCAAGGAACATGAACATTATCATTAGTAAACTAACTGGAATCAGGGACCATGTTAAAATTTCAGAATATAAATACAAATTTGGCACATTCCTTCCCTTCACAGTGCTCATAGTTAAGAAATTAACACTAAAAGAGCTATAGTAATAAATACTGAGTCACTGAAATACTCATGCCTTTTGAATCTAGTGATCCCACTGTTGTACATTCACCCTAAAGAAATAATCCAAAAGGAACAAACTCTTATGCAAATTGGCCACTGCAATAAAAAAAAGATAGCAAAATTAAAAACTTGGAACCCTAATCATCCGGTTTTGATACAATTTGCTAAATGGAAAACTAGGTAATGACTAAAAGCATAATTTAAAAGACTATAGAGCAATATCAAAAAATACAACTAAATCAAAAAACATAGAAAAATATATGTATACACTATGATTGCAACTGATTAAAAATTAAGTAAAATTGGGAGGGAAATATAAAGAACATTACTGGGACATATGTTGAAAATGTTCAAAAATCTACGTTTTTGAACACAGATTGTAGATTCACTAATAGTATTGTATCATTGTTAAATTTCCTGATTTTGGTTATCTGTACTGTTGCTATTTAAGAGAATGTTCTTGTTCTTAGGAAAAATACAATAATGTATTTAATGATAAAAAGAGTCCATTATCTCCAAGTTAAATCTCAAAGGGCTCAAAACAAACAAACCCCAATACACATACACACTGCTCAAGCAAGTGGGGAAAATGTAAACAGTGGAGAAATCTTGGTAAAGGGTATATAGGAGCTCCTTTTATTCTTCCTGCAACTATTCTCTCAGTTGAAATTATTTCAAAATAAAGTTAACAAAACAATTAGGTAGATTTGTGATCAAAAATGAAAAAAATAACACATAATAGCAATTTAAAATGGAAAGACTGTGGATACTTTACTTTTGTCAATAAGTAGTAAGTAGTTTTAATAACATAAGCAAATTCGGAGAAAAATACTGAAGACTTTTGGCAGTGATAAAATGTGTAGCAAGGACTAGTGGTAATAGGGTGAGTGTGAAAAGATGCCAGAGATATTTAGTTAGTAGTGTGTTGTGAGTTAAGAGTTTGTGCTTGAAGTCTAGATGAGTCTTATTTCAAAACAGTCTACATGCCTAATCCAGAGAATAGTTAATGATAAAATAAGGAAATATTACAGCTTAAACTTAGAAAATAAAATAGAGTCAATCCAACTATAATGGGCAGCAATTACTATATGTAGGAAAACTATCTAGAACAAGCCTACTCAAAATATCCATATCTTTAATTGGGCTTGATAAACAGCAGTCAGCTGTAGTAAACATGCATTGATTAAGACTATGTATGGACTTAACTGATGATGAAGTTATCAATTTGTAGAATAAAAGCCTACTGAATGCTATCTTAAGACCATAAAAACCTTGAACAAAAGTTTGTGTACATTCCAGCATCAAATAATATTAGAAGTAAAGGTGCCAAAGCACCACTGTGAAAAAGGTCTAACAAAAATAAAAATTATTAAATACAACTTTAACAGCATACATATTTAGGTTTCTAACGCTTACTACCATCAGATAAGTTAATATCTATTGAAAATATAAAAGACAAAAACTTGCTATTTGGTCAGACTCCTGTAATTCAAACTTTAAAACCTTTCTGCATGTCTTCAGACAGTAGACCACCATCTACAAAAAAGCTGCCTGGAAAAGTTAACACATTTCCAAGACTACAAATTATTAGTTTTACTGTATTGTTAATATCCTTGAGTGAGACAGGTATACCAAATTAATATTGGAAAACTAGTAAGTCAGAAAGGAAAAAGAGACAATTGGGATGCTTACAGACAAACAGAAAAAAAGAAAATCACTTTATATCTGAGTTTTTGTAAAGAGAATAAACATATTCACCTAGAATTTTTATGCTGAAGAATATGAAATCAAACTTCTACCCGAATAAGATAAAGTACAAGGTAAACAAAATGCATAAAATAAAAAATAATTTGCCCTCACAAAATATTCAGAAAATTTAAGAGCTGCTAATTATATTTACTGAATGACATACAGCAGCCTAATTTTTCACTGATGTCAAATCCATTATCTTCAAAAAAAAATACATTTTTTAAAAGGCAAAACAAACATCTTGATAAACATTACTGACCACAAATTAAATTTACCTTCTTATCTTCTTTTACTTTGTGGGTTTTCTTCTTCATTTTTTTATCATCTAACTCCTGGTCTGAAGTAATTGCAGGATTATCAATACCACCTTTCCAAGTTTCAACAGGAGAAAGCAGTGGATCTTCTTCACTTCCTCGATGATGTTTTCCTTTTCTTTTTGTTTTAGAAGTGGTGAAAGCTTCATCATCACTTGCATCTGAATGCGTTCTTCTATAGTATGATTTGGCTTTACTAAACAGGGTTTTAGATTTATATTTATATTTTGAAGGCCTTCGTTCCCCATGACTTTTTGAGGTTCTATCCGAAAATCCATTTTCTTCATCTCCTTGGATGTTGTTTACAAATGAGTTTTGAATTTTAATAATGCGATTCTGACTATCATCTGGGACAACGTAAATCTCATCAGAATAGCCCTTCTGTTTGAAGATTGTGTCAATGGGTTCCGCATAGTTATCTGAAGGATCCATATCTTCAGGATGTGCCAAAGGCACCCGGGAAGTCTGTTTTCTTGGATTTTTACCAATACCAGCTTCAATTGTTTTTAAAAGGTTTGGATCTAGTTTTTTCACATTTGTCTTAGGTACAACTGGTTTAGGTTTAATAGGTGGAGGCACTTTATGGTTGCGTTCATGGTCATGACAGTTTGGGGTGCTATGAATAGGATATTCATTTCCTTCCAAATCTAATCTATATCTGGAACGGTCACTAGGTGTTGGAAGCAACTGCACATCATCCCCAATTGGACTATAAGGAGGTGGTGCTTCTGTATCATCATCTGAATCAGGGTAGCTGTTATAGGGAAAACAGTCTCTGGGAGATGGTAGAAAAACATCCTCACTTTGATGGGTTGATTCTCTTGTATTATCAGATAAATAAGAATTTTCTATCATATTTTTCTTCTCTAGAACATCACTGAAAAACAGTGTAAACACCTCGGTTTGCCGATGATATTGAGATAAAGAATACAATGCTGTAAATTTAGCAGTGATCTCAGTTGCAATATGTTCACCTTCAGTCATTAATTCCTTAATGGCCTCATTTTCAAAAAAATCTGCTTGGCTGTCGGTAACTGCCACCAGTTGTACAGGAATGGTGTCCTGAACTTCTGATAGAAATGCTCGAAGCATTCCCATTGACGCTTTCCGTTTGGCAGAATAAACTAATATATACCCATGAACCAGTTCATCTTTCCTTACTCCAATTGAGGAATGGTATGATAATATTGTAATCTGTATTCGCCTCCTTTTTTCACCAATAATTTTATCAAGCATTAGGGAATTATTCTGTCCAGCTTGAGCAGCACTGCAAGAATGAGAATCAAGGAAGGGTGAAAGAATAAGATCCACACTAAATGGATCACCACACATGGCACACATGACAATTCTCAAGTCAGCTTCTGATACATCCTTATTGGTAGGAACTGGGCTCACCACATCCAAATTATGTTTAACTGATTCTAATACTCCTCTTAGAGCTTGCTTTATTTGGGTTTCATTAAATTTACGAGGATATGTACCAGCAGGTACATCTACAAAAGGACATTGTAACTTGTTTGCCAACTGTTGCCCTTGGTGCCTGAGAATTGGTAGATTCTTACTAACAGAATCTCTCTGATTAGCCAGAATCAATGTAAATGGAAGATTAGCCATATATTTATCTTTTCTGATCTGAGAAGCTTCAGTTCTTATTTTTCCAATAAATTCCCCAATAAAGTTCAGTGACTCAATGGAATTAAATACACAGAAGCACCCATGTGGTTTAAAGGCGGCAGTCCATAACTGACTTAAAAAGTAAGGCGACTTGGCATCAACTGGCCGAAGATCAAGTTCATAAATTTTTCCATCTAAGGCATACTCATCATCAGTGGATTGTGTCCTTATCTCATTTGCTAGTTCCTGGGCAAGGCCATCCTTCCCTAAAATGAAAAGATTAACTTTATCTATATTGGTACTGTCATGATACAACCGTAAGCGGCCATGATCCAACTGCAAAAGGCTACTGGCAAGTAACTGCTCCACTTTAATGTCTGTACAATTTTGCCCACTAAGACATGTTTCTTTAGTGGGATGATAAACAAACCCTATATGCTTAAGTAGAAGAGACTCCCTATCAGGTGCAAGTTTCTGTAAAGCTTTATATCTAGGTTCTTCACTCAAAACTGTATGAATTTCACTCATTTTATCTGAACTAGGTGTTGCATTAAGATCTAAATCATAAAAAAGTTCAGAATGCTCAAAAAGCATTTCCTGGAACTCTTCTTTGGCTTTTTCAACTATTTCTCGCTGATGCCTACCATACACTTCTTTGCTATCAGCCTCAGTGATATATTTGAAGGCTTCATCCTCCATAACAAAGCACATAACTTCCTCCCACGGCTGCCCAGGTGAAATGAACTGAATTTTTTCCAAAGTCTTTTTGAATTTTTCCTTCATTTCTACCCTCCTCTTCTCTGATATTAGATGTTGTACATGGTTCTGATAGACTTTTTCAGCTTCTAAAGTGCTCAGGAGGTCAAATGGAATTCGTCTATCATTAATTTTGTCTATATGGTCAGTTTCATCCCAAGGTGTTTTTTCTAGCACCACAAAACATAACTGAAAATCTGCTCTCTTTTCCATTAACTTCAAAGCTTCTGACCAATTCAAATGTTCAATCTCCTCTAGATTTGGCAAAAGAGTGTTAAAAGCTCTTGGTAAAGTGTTTATATATTCTTCTCTCCTTTTTCTTATATGTTCCTGTTTAAGTTGTTCTATATGTTTTGAAAATGTATTTCTGGCCTTTCTTGTTCCCTCTAAGTTGATGTATTCTTCATAATCAGGATGATTTTTTAATTTATTACTAACAGTTTTCCAAGTTGCATGATAATCTCTCACAGTCTGCACAAGTTTTTCAAACTTATCTGTTGCTGTGACAACAAGTTGTCTCTGTGTTTTATAAGCATCCAGATAGGGAATAATTTTAGGCTTGCCACGAGTTTTATCCAACATTTGTACCAATGCAGTGAAACAGGTCTCAATGTTGACATTAAATCGTGCTGATGTTTCCACTACAAGAAGGTTCTTTTTGTTTGAAGCAAATGCCTGAACTTCTCTAAGATAATGATCCACACATTCATCACATTTAGTTGCTGCTATTATTACAGGTTTTTTTGATTTTGAGAGTTGGACAAAAAGGTTATTCACAAATTTAAGTTGGTCATCAAACTTCCTATTACATCCCTGACTTACATCAATGCACAATAAAAATCCATCTACATTGAGCTTCCCTTCAGGCATTTGCTTCTGTTCAAAGTCTTGCTCCAAGCCCAGCTGATCAGTGCAAATGTACATTAGTTTTTCTGCTGACTGCAATTTAGAGGCAGCTGCACGTTTTATATATGGTTGCAAATTCGTACTCCGATGAGGCAAGAAAGTCTGGTCATCAATGAACTCTGTTTGTTCAATGACATGAATTTTGCATTCTACTCCATCTTCACCATTTTGTGTTATGTCACCCCAGTACAAAAAGTGATCATTATTTACTACTCGGCCTCCAAAGTCAATGGTGCTAAGCACAGAAGTATGCTCTGGATAATATTCATCTGCTTTTGAGCGTACAAATCTATTGCACAAACAGGACTTTCCAACTCCACAGTTACCTTTGTCTTTTTCAGTCCCAGAGAGTCCAACTACACTGATAGTATAGGATGGGGGACGAGGCTCTTTGTTTTTTGCCATCATAACTCTCTTCTCATGTCTCTACATTCATTAAGGTAACCAGATATACTTCTCATTCTGAAAATAAAATTCCCTCAAAATACAGATCCCGAATTTCAGAACTATATTTGGTTCTTTGTATTTCCCTCATTTCTGTGCAGAAAGGTCTTCGAGATCATATGGATCATCTTCCTAGAAAGAGGAGAAAAAAGAAAAATCTTAATCATGAATCACACACACTGAATTACATACGCATTAAAGATTTTCATAACAAAGCACCACGCAAATTAACAGCAATGTTACGTGTATTTTAAGAAATTACCATAAAGAGAGTTTATGATTTACTGCTATAAATGCAAGCTGACCTCAAAATCTAAGGCAAATCTAACAAAATAACTAAATATAAAATTTAATGTAATGTCTCATAAACTTTAAAATAAGCCCCTATTAACCAAATGTGCATTTTGTCTCAACTCCTTCCTGAGTTTGAGGAAACAACTTGTCCTTCCTCTCCCCCTCAATTTTCCTGCCTCCCGTGACTGAAGGCTGTTTGGTGATAACTAAAATGTACTAATTGCCTTAACAACTCCCTCATAACTTTCAAAAACCTGCTTGTTATTACATGGTTCCTCAAAACTTATTCCCTAAAATGGAATTTCATATGAATTTAGCAAGATTTTAGAATTAAAAAAAACTTCCAAGAAGTTTCAAAACAGTCCTGTGAAATTTATCAAATTTTATGCCCAAAACCAATGAAGAATATTCAAATACTTAAGTAGGGAAACAGAAATAAATGGACAGTTAATACAAATAATGACAGTACTTAACTAGATAGATCAATGCTTCTCAAATTATCCAAGGTGAAGGACCAATTTTTTTTTTTTGTATCTGCAAGTCCAACTTTGTAAAAAACACTAAATGAAATTAAAAAAAAAATCACAAGCCCCAATTTCTTATTAGATTCAAGAGACATAAAATTACGGTCAAACTGTTTCCAAATGTTCTTGATTTCTGCATTTATTTTCTCTCAGAGTAGTTACAAAGAGCTCATGGACCACATTTTGAGTAACACCAAGCTAAAGAATTTTAAGATTACATATTTGAGACAATCTTTTAGAATTATTTGATATACCAGCAATATTACGTAACCTTTAAAAATGCATGTAATTAATTTAGGTTATTTATTTACGTGTCAACAATGAATCAGTCTCTTATAAAAATTTTATTTGGTACTTTACATTCTTTTGAGGTTGAATTAAAAGCAATACATCATTTCTACCACATCAGAATTTCATGAGATGTGGAAAATATCCAGTCATGTACATCAACATATGTGAAAATTATCTTCAATCCAGATAAAATAAAGAATATAAAGAACATGAAGAAAAAAATAAAAGGTAAGAGCCACCACCTGCCCCAAATACCTGGCTTCTCCACTAACCTCAACTGCAAGTAAACATCTATTCAGATTATACTGCAATTTGCTCTAACAACTAATGGTAAAGAGAAACTGTTCTTGTAATTTAAAATTTTGGCTAATATTTCTGGTAAAATAATGTTTAAAAATAACATTTTTGATTTATTCTTTTACTCTAGAAGTTTATTCTAGATATTAGCCTCAACTAAATATTAACACCATCACCCATGTGATATTCAAACAAAATATTTATTAAGTTCACTTTTGTAATAAATAAAACGTCACTATGTTGAAGGAGCAACACAAGTAGAAAACCATGAGTAAACAGAACTGATTTCAAATCTGACTCCTATTATTTACTAGTTTATGACAATAATAAAACCCTAAACCTTGAGACATGGTTCCCCATCTATAAAATGGGGCCACAATGTCTATACAAATTTAAGAACAAAATCATGTTTTTAAATGTTAAGTGCCTGGCAAAAAAAAAGGTGCTTAATAAATATTAGTTCTGTTTCTTAATTTGATTCTTAGAACCAGGGAAGCTGTCGAAGATTTATAAAAAATGATGCAATCAGACTTGTGACTTATCTAGCAGCAATGAACACAATAACTAAAAGTAAGAGAAATTAGGGCAGTCCCATCCAATCCTGTTAACTCTTTTTTATTCGTAAAATTTTTTAAAAATCTTAATCTGATCAAACTGAGTATTTGTACCTACCACCAAGTTATAACATTCTTTACTTCAACCGTGTAAAAGAACAATTACTGGACTACTTTATGGATGTTGACTGAAAAACACAGTGAATTAACTGGATAAGAGTTATATACAGTGATAAAAAGTGAAATTAGTTTATGAAAATAGCACACTCATTCCATAGCTAACAAGGAAAAAATTGAAAAAACAGTAGAATACAAAGTCTATCCTTCCTTCTTACTAGAAAACCAAAAAAGTGCAGACAATATACTTTAAAATGTACATCAAGAGAAAATGTATCTCGTGATTACTACGGGGAATTTTATTGTTAAACAGTACAAATGCTGGAACTACATATAGCTCTTTATTAAACTACTATTCTGAAAACTAAGAGCAATTCAGAGACTTGTAAGATTGTCCTCTGCCTTCTAGTTTAAGAGACACAAAGTTAACAGAAAAGTAACAAAACAATGTCAATGAATAGACCTGAGAACTGTAGAAAAATTTCAACTACAAACCTAATCCTCACCATAACAGTCACATCTTTATTAATATTTCAAACACATTAAAAGACTCACTTCTGCTCTTCCACAGTGTAAACCTCAAAATACCAAGATACTTTTCTATCTTAAGTTATAGAGTGTTAAGAACCGAAACTAAACACTATCGCAAAATGTGTTTTAAAAGTTTCAGGAGGAAAAGGGCCTTAAAATTAAACGAAGATGAGTGAAGGCATTAAGTCAGGACCCTTTCACTCACTGGTCATTGAAAATTGGAATGCTTTTTATCTAATAGAGTAATACAACTCCATTATATTGAAGATACATTTTAATACTGAGGCTTCAAAACATCCCAATTAATTTAATAGTGGCAGTCTCTGAACCATGAATATTAAAGTTTAAATAAAAAATAAGGTAGTTCTGCACGACATTTACAGTTTTCACACCAAATTCACAGTAAACTACTAATTAGACACTGCGAGGAACATCCACATCCTTCTTTCTAACAGTGCTCTCAGGCAGGTTACCTGCTAGTATTCTGAAGTCAGCTCCAGAGCTTATGTCATGAGTCACCATATAGTGATTTGCAAACTGTGGTGGAAAAATTCTTTTACCGAGAGGTGGGAAAGAAGGATAGTGGGCAAAGAGTTGCTCTCTCCTTCCAACTGACTCATCAGAGCAGTGCTTTCTTTATCTGATTTACAGGTTTTCTTAACTCAGCAGCTTTAGTTTAAAAAAGTGTTTTCAGATTTTAAAAAATTTGAGTCCCTAGACTAGAAAAAGATTGTCGTCACACTGCCCTCAAAAAGATTTTGCCACTTGTTTCGGTGACTATGATATTACCACCTCATGGGACAAAGATAACTTTCATGAGGTTGTCTGTAATAGGTTATAAGGGAATTTAATTTCAGACACTTGGATAGTTTATACATCCATGAAATATCCACTGGCCCTCAACATCCATGTCAAAATTGCCCTCCATTAACTAACCAAGGTAGTTTTTCTTCTGTGCTGAGAAAAAAAGAATCCTTTCTGTTTTTTGTGCTCCCAATAATAAATTAATGGCCAATGTCTATATGTGGGCTGTTTAATGGGAAAATTCCTTTCAAATATGTTTAATGGTAATATTTGATTATGTCAGTCCATACATATAACTTTATTTTCATATAACTTGTTCTCGTCTTAACATCTAGCATCACGCTTATTTTTACTCATGAAGAAACCAAGACAAAAGTAGCAATGACTTAAAGTTATATGGTTAAGATAAGTCTTGATGACCAATCTTTACTTTCTTAAGCATTAGTGCTGCTTTTAATAGCAGGCAATGCAGTTTCTCATTTCGCCTTTAAGATTATCTTTATAAACTTACACTTTCTTTCAAGGAAATGGTTAAATTAAGTATCCTTTCAGAAATTAATGACAATATGTAATTTGAATTGAACTGTCCTACAACTATCTGCCGAAATGAAACTCTCTCTACAACTAAGTTTTCTAAGATATTTTACTAAGCCATTCAAACATAACATGCTCCTTTTAATAGTTTTAATAACACGAAGTTGCTTTCTGCCAAAAAAAAAATTTTTTTTAAGTTCTACAAGGAATCTAGGAAACTGAAAAAATAGATTCTCAGTAATCCTGGATTTAAACTAAAATTCTTTTGTACCTTTTTATAAAACTGTTGCATTCATTAATAAAAGGTTCAATTTTTAAAACATTTTATATTTTTAAGCTATTATACTGTGTCAGGAAATTCCCATTGGCCCTATTTTCAAAATATATCTACAATTTATCACTTTTCACTACCTTTACTGCTATAACTCTGACCCTACCCATCATCATCTCTGGCCCTAGATTATTCCAAAGGCTTCTAAATTAATATCCCTGCTTCCATTCCTGAACATCTTCCCTAGTCTATTCATATCAGAGCAGTCAGAGTGTTCTTTTTAAAAATGAGTCAGAGCCTCCCATTCTTCTGCTCAAAACTCTCCAGTGGCTCCTAAAAGTCAAAGCCAAGTCCTTTCAATGGCTTATGAAAGATCTGCCTTCTCCAACCCTATCCTACCTGCTCTCATACTAGTCTCCCTATTCTCATTATGCTCCAGTAACACTGAGAACACTGAGCTGTTCCTCCACGTGCTAAAAGCAGGTTCCTGCTTTTGCACTTACTTTTCCCAATAGTCCCTCGAATCCCCCTTGCTAACTCACTACCTCCTAACTTACTATACTTCTTAATTACTTGTCATTAACTCTATCCTTCTCTCCACCCCACTGCAGGTTTAATAAAGATCCACAAAGGCACAAATTTTTGTTTATTTCATCAATATGTCCCAAGAGCCTAGAACAGTGCCTCCCACATAGTAGCTACTCAATAAATTCGTGAATCCTAATAAATACTAAAATCAAAATGCTTTTAATTCTTTGGCAAAAAAAAGTAAAGCATGTTGTTTACTAAATAAGTGCTGTAATTTATTAACCTAAAAGGTTTTCTAAAGCTATTTATGGAGAAAATATACATATATTTCAAGGTCCCAAAAATTTAGTCAAAAATGGAGCCATCAGAATGAAGACTATGATCTATAATAATGTATTCAACCAGAATCATCTTATTTCTAATTTTGACTTTTAAACATTTTATTGTTTTGTTTTTTTTTTTTTTGTGGGGAAGACCAGCCCTGAGCTAACATCTGTTGCCAATCTTCCCCTTTTTGCTGAGGAAGACTGGCCCTGAGCTAACATCCGTGCCCATCTTCCTCCACTTTATATGGGACGCTGCCACGGCATGGCTGACAGGCAGTGCGCGTCCGCGGGCGCCTGGGATCCGAACTCGCGAACCCCGGGCTGCCAAGCGCGGACTAAACCGCTGCGCCACCGGGCGGCCCTGACTTTTAAACATTTTAAATCACAAATATAAGAAATTACATTTTCAAGACCTAGTTATACAGGAGATTTGTAATTATATACTCCATCTTAAGTCAAATAAATAATATCCTTATATAAACAAATATTCAAAAGAGAAGACAGATCCAAGCCCAAAGATAATCATATATGCCACAATCTTAGGTAAACTTATCTAGAATAGTTTAAAAATAAAAGTATCAACTGTATACTAAAAGATGAATATAGTATAATACTGACATATTACTTTTCTTAATGTTGCTCATTCTCGAAGACAAATTTATCAGTGCTGTGAAATATTAAAAGAGGAAATGAAAAGCCATTTTAACATATACAAAACAGCCAAACAATTAAACAAAGTAATACCTTTATGAGAGCCAATCATATTCTATAACATTTCTTTGACCAAGGTTTCTACCACAAGCACACAATTTTAAGGTTGAAAGGAACGCTAAAAAGTCATCTTTAGACAAGACTACAATCAGGTGAATAAAAACAGAATTATTAAAAATTTGAACAATTCATGTAACGACTCAATAACCTGGAAGCACATCCTGGTAGGATTCAGGATTAAATTCTGATAGGATGGAAATTTTGTTTGTTTTCTTACCACATTCCCAGCATCCAGAACAGTGACCAAGTCACAGTAGTGCTCAAATATTTGATGACTAAACCAATCAATCTCCAGACTCAGATCCTAAACCACTAGGCTATCTTGAAGCCACACTTGTACTCACAATTAACAAAAATCACACAGTGCTATGAGCCCATAATGTCTAGTGCAGCAGAATATTCTAATATAAAAAGTTCAGGTTTTTTTCAAGACCTATAGTCTGCTCCTTAACACAAATTATGAGCTTATAAACAGTAAGCCTAAAGACTCAATAGAAGTACTTCCAGGAGGGTCCAAGTAGGCAGTACTCTGGGAGCTCCCCAAGCCCTACTCAGCAAAGGGAATGTTGCTTTTAGCCATTTTATCTTTTGATATTTCAAGTATTTACTGTTTGAAAAAAAGTTTCACTGCATAAAATATTTGAAAACCAATGACCTAAACTATTCCCAAACAGATTAACTACCTACCCTATTATTTAATCTACACTTTCCTCTAACAACATGTTATGTCTCTGAGGCCTTGGTGTGAAAGTTACTCTAAACTCTTCCTACGCCATTTCCTTATTCTGAACCAAAGGTCATCTCACTTATATCAACCTATGTAAACAACCCGTTAAGTATTTACTGTACTTAGCTACTATCTGCCTAGCTTTATGTTCAAGGTTTTGAGGGTACAAAGGTAAGGATAGGGAAGTCCATTAAGCCAGTGCTATGAATATGCCAACCTCCCTTCCAGGGTCTGAGTCCATCATCCTCACTTTGGAGAACTGAGTAGGGTGGCGGAAGGGGATAATTTGACATTCAATATGGTAATGCTATAATGGAGGGAAACCATTATTTTCATTATACAAACTACTTAGGTAAGGTTTAACAATTTTCTTAATGATAGGAACATTAAGAGGGCCAGTAAGAATCTCAGGAAGGAGTACAGACTAAAAATGAGGTATGGATTAAAAAAAAGGCTCAAAAGCACTTTTCCCCACTATTTTTAAGAAGCTTTATAGCACCAGAGTTGAGGAGACAAAGGCAATGTGCTATACAATCATGCGTCCCTGAATAGGGATACATTCTGAGAAATGTGTCATTAGGCAATCTCGTGTGAATATCATAGACAGTACTTACACAAACCTAGATGGTATAACCTACTACACACCTAGGCTATACGGTATTCATCTTATGGGACCACCAACGTATATTCAGTCCATCATTCACCAAAATGTCCTTATGCAGCGCGTGACTGTATGATGGAACTGATAAATGCAATAGGAATTCAAAGAAATGAAAGATCAGTACAAGCTGGAATAGATCAGGGCTTACAAAACTTTTTCTGTAAAAGGCCAGTCAGTAAATACTTTAAGCTTTGCATTCCATACAGTGTCTGTTAATAACTATTCAACTCGGCTGTCATAGCACAAAAAAGCTATAGACAGTACTTAAAAGAATGCCCATGATTGTGTTTATGGACACTGAACTTTGAATTTCATATAATTTTAACACATCACAAAATATTATTCTTTTAATTATTCCCTCAACCATTTCAAAATGTAGAAAGGTATTATACAAAAACAGGCAGAAGGCCTGATTTGGCCCAGAGGCCATAATCTGCAGACCCCTTGCAAAAGATTAAGTTTCAGTGAGGAGAGAGTATTTGAGTGAACTCTGAAAAATAGACTGGATTGTCATTCCTAATGTGTGATTAGGGTGGAATGGTTGAGCACAGGTGACACAGTGGAAAGTAGAGACTTCTTATTTCATTTACTTCTGAAAATGTAAGAGATGACTATAGAAGGTCTTCAAGGGCAAACAAGAGTTAGACTTTATAATAAATAATAAGTCATTACAGACTAGAAGTGGAATACAAAATTAGATTTGGTGGTGCACAAAGCCCAAGAGACGGACAAATACTGCGGCTTGAAAGCACCTGAACTACCACAGAACTGAAAAGAGCAATCCAACACAAAGAAAGCTTGGTGACTGGCTGCTAGATATAAGAAATAAAGACAAATGAGTCAGTGTTTCTTAATGAAAAACTAATCAGTTTCAGGAACAGATAGTGGTATCACTTGAGTTTCAGGGGTTTTTTCCAAAGACAAATGAAAATATAGAAACGAAATGAGGCAAGGTCAAGATCAGTAACAAATTTCAAGATCCTAAACTTTAGAAAATTATGAGAGACCATTTGATTTAATACTCTTCTAAGAAACACTCAGAGTTACATAGTTAATAAAGAAGAGTAGAAATCTGGATCTTTCAATTCCCCAGATGATAGGAATGATAATTTTCCACTAGTTCTCTCAACAGTCAACCAAAATAAAAATAAATAAATAAAAAGACATATTATCCTGGTTCTGAAAAGGCACGTAAGGAAAGAAACATAAAATTTTGTATCAGGAAGAGTACATGATCAACAAAGAAGAAAACAAACTATACCACATCAGATGCCAGGTATGAGTTTTTCCAAGGCTGTTTGACAATGCCAAATACAGCAACAAGGAAAGACAGTACAGCAAACATTATTTATTTACCCAGCACTCCTTTTATTAGCCTTGCGTTAATTCCTTTACACCAACTTTTAAATCAGTATGTACTGCCTTGTATATGGATCTTCTACTCTGTCTTGAACTGGCATTTAACTATTCCTAAACTGTCGAGCTCTCTCCCTACCAGAGCTATAAGCTCTTTTAAGGTAGCAATATTTTATATTTCCCTGTATCACTCACAGTGCCTAGATGCTCAATAAAATATTGGTCAGGGATAATAAAATAGGCTAACTCTAATATAGAATTAGAAAATGCAAATTCACTTTAACCATTAACTCTTCATGATGAAAAGCTTGAGAAGCTAACCAAGTAAAAACAAACTAGCCACATTTTAACCCTGAAATTACAAAGTCACTCATAACTCTTTTCCCCAAGTAATAGTTCTTTCTTTTTTCCTGGTGAGGAAGATTTGCCCTATTGCCAATCTTCCTCTATTTTGCATGTGGGATGCCGCCACACCATCGCTTGATGAGTGGTGTGTAGGTACGCAAACGGGATCCAAAACCGTGAGCCTGGGCCGCCAAAGCACAGCATGTAAACTTAACCACTACACCACCGGGCCAGCCCCAGCCAAATAATAGTTCTAATTCCAAGGAGTAAAACAAACAGACATGACCAAACATTAACAACCTATTTATGTGACTGCAAATCTCAGGTATTGTGGACAATCAATCTACAAAATACAGTGAAAAAAGACCAACGTTGTTTACTCTCTCTTACATTCAGACTCCTACTTGCAATTAAAACATCCAAATTCACATGTTTCTTCTGTAAAGGATTCCCAAAGAGGCCCTGAGAGAAAGTTGTTCCTTTTCTATTTACTCCTTTATAGTTACTACCTCTTCAACCAAAGCTTGAGCTACATCATCACTAATTTATCTTGGTATCCCCAAGACCAGGCACACAGTAAGTGCTAAATAAAGGTAACATGAATTAATGAATAACAAATCAGAGGCTTTCAATTTTTTTATACAGAATTTTTTTTCAAAGGATTTCTTATATTTAAGTACAATACATGTAACAGACAAAAATAGAAGCTGCCCTGGTTTGGGAGGTGGGCTGTCAGAGGAAGTCTCAAGACATCTAGGAAAAATACATAACAGGTCCAAGAAACAGAGTTTGAAAACCAACCAATTTAAAGTTCATACTTAAAATTCTTAGCCTTGAACTATTTTCCTTAATTTCTAATATGGTTTTTCCTGGTTAAATAAAATGATCCACAACAATCTTCACTTAAACAAATAGGAGCCTTATTACTAAAGTCACCAAATGATGGATCACTTTATCAAAGTTTCTACGCAGTTCTTTTAAAAACCAAATTCCTCTGGTGTACTTTAAGTGTATTTTACAAAAATCTTTTAGGAACAGATATTACTAAAACAGAACACTATACAATGCTTCTTAAGTCAATTACATTATTTGCATACCTTCTTGGTGCGCAAAGAAAAAATCATGGCTCTTCCAGCCCAAATAGTTTTAAAAATATCATCTATGGAAACTGAAGTAGTGACAATTAAAACTTATTCTGTAGCTACCAAGAAAATCTCTATTATTCCATTTCATATTTAATTAGTCAATATTAAAAGCAACACTTACCTTAAGTCCTGCTAATGTTGAAAAAGTGAAAGTTTAGTACAGTCTTCATGAGACAACTTTTTCTTCAATTTAAAAAAGTGAGTTACAAAACTATTATTCTAAGCTGTACCACAACCTCAATTCCAAAAAAGGAATGCAAATACAATATTTTATTCCTTAAAAAAATCTTAACTTTCAAGGTCAAAATAATTTATTTTCTCCAAAAGAGTAAGTGTACTAAATCTGTCACTCAAACAGAAAAAAAAGGAAGGGGAGGAGGGACGGTTTCAAAATATTTAGGATAAGTACCATGTGACAGAGTTAAGATAATTTTGCAACACATTTTTAAAACTGCTAAAGTAATTTAAATGGGGGGGTGTGCTACAAATTAATAAAGATATCAGAATTCTGTGACAATTCTTTCTGATATCAAAGTGTAACTCACCCCATTCCCCAATGCTCTTATAATTAATGAACAAAGAATGGTAAAATAAGACATGCTGAGGTGGGTTAAAAAATGTAGCCTACACATGACAACCAAATTGATTGTTAGCTAGTCATCTGTATCATTCTAACTTCTGCTTTAAGTCAATCAGATCAATAGTGCTATTTCTTGAAAGTTAAATGCAAAGGTACACCAAGCTTTTCAATCATGTATGTTTTGTCATAAAGTACTCCAAGGCCTACTCAAGTTTTTGGTGATCCGCACTTAACCACTCTCTTCCTCTGCTCTACTACAGGTACAAGAAATGTGGGTCACTTACAAAGAACAGATGAAAGAGCCAAAAATGAGAAAGCAATTTAAAATGAAAAACCTTAATCTGCAAACTGTCTAGTAAGTTACCGATATGGTATGTATATCTAAAAATACTAAATAAGAGTACAGTTCTATCATATTACAGTCAACTGGAACTGACAGTAAAACATTTCCAAACACCATTTTACTAATATATCTTAGTTAACCAAATATTTTTCCGAATAGTTGCATCTAGATCAAATTTTTGTTTAAAAAAAACATTTTAAACGGAGACTTAGAGAAATATTCCCTGAAATGAATAAGATCCTCAATGCAAAGAAACACCCTCTACTACACTGTTCAAACTGAATATTGGTTTTGGATTTGTTTTAAGTGGAACCTGCAAACCGCCCCCACCCCCCATCCCCGGCCCAACACCTGTAGAAGGCAGCATAAGCAAAGACCAGTAAATACAGAGACGCATTTCACTGTTTTACACCTGAACGTTTTTTTTTGAATGATATCGGTTCCGACCTATCGCAAAAGAAAAAGCAAATCATCGTTGGGAATTTAAACTTAAGAAGGCGCATACACACCATCTGTGTGCCTATTTTGGTCTAGACTTAAAACATTTAAATTCCCACTTATTAAGCATGGGCCAAAACTGGATTTCTATCATATGGTAAAAGTCTAAGCGTCCCCCCCAAAACTTTCTCGGAATTTTACTAAACGTCCTCCTAGCTCGCCTTGACTTGCGAGCACCTTTCAGCCTTGGCTACACCCGGAGCCTCCACCTCCCCTGCATTTCTAATAACGCTGGGGAGGGCGGGGGTGAGGGAGTGAGTGTATTTCTGTGTGGATAAGTGCGCGCGCGCTCCCGCGCCGTTCCCCACCCCCACCCCGATACTTTTCTTTAGTGGAAACCGGGAGAATCTAGACGTTATTCCAGCGAAAACTCAATTTCAAAGCCTCAGCCCAGGCGCAGGCAGCCAACGGGACTCCGTGTTGGGGTTGCGCAGTGCAACTTCTCATCCCCTACCCGAGCTTTAGCGGCAGATGGGAATGGAAGGGAACGAGGGAGGAGCGGGGGAGACCGGGGAAGTGAAAGGGCCGATCCCCCGAAAGGCGCTTAAGTTTGCAACCCAGATCGTGTTTCCGCGGAGGCGCCCACCCCCTCTCCCCCGGCCAGGTGGAACTCGTTAAGGGCGGCCGCCCGGCCAACAGACACCGCCACCTTCCCTCCCCACGTACCACCCGCGACCAGGGCGAGTGCGGTCCCCGGCCGCCACAGGCCTCCGCCGCCCCCGGCCCCGTCACCTGTGGGGAAAGCGCCCCCTCCCCGGCCTCTCTGCCCTTCACGCCGACCGCGTCCCCCGCGGCAACGGCTCGCCGCCCGGCCTGCGAGGACGGAGCGCGCCGCCAGGCTCCCCTCGGCGGCGGCCGGGCCCCAGCCCCCTGAACTGGTTACAACCGGCGGCGGCGACCGAGCGGGCCGGCGGGCGGCGGGAGGGTCCCCGGCGGGGCGGGGAGGGGGCGGGCGGGCAGGCCCGGAGCAGCTCGGGGACGAACGGTCCTACCTAACACCGTCGGTCTCCTCCGTCTCCTCCTCAACGGCAGCGGCCCCGGCGGTGGCGGCGGCAGCGACATTCCTGGGGAGCGCTCCCGCCGCCGCCGCCTCCTCCTCCACTCTCTGCTCGCCTCTGTTCCCCGGCGCGCTCACCGAGCGCCGCGTCCCTTCGGCCACCACCCCCCGCCCGCCCCGACACACACGCCCCGAAACCTTAAGCCCTACGGCTCCCGCGGCCGGGTAACCCACCCTCCCTCCCTCCCCGCCACCAGCGGCGGCCCCGTCCCTCCCCCCTTCCCCAGCGCCCGCCGCCGCGCCGGGCTCAGTAATGGCGGCCACTCGGGCTCCCTCGCGCTGACGGATCTCTCTCCCTCTCTCCCGAACTTTACCTCAGCATCTCTCCCTGCGCGCACCGCCGGAACGCGCGCGCGCGCGCGCAGCCACACACCCGGCCGGGGGCGGAGCAGCGGGCCAGCCTCGATGGGGCGCGCGCGCGCGCTCCCGCGCCGCCCTCCCCACAATCCTCCGCCCCCGCCGCCCTCACCTCGCAACGCCTCCCGCCCCGCGCTCCCGGCTGGGCCCCGCCCCTGCCCTCGTCTCCCGGGAGCCTGGGAAGGCGCGAGCGCTCGAGCCGGAGGGAGGGGAGCGAGCGCGCGGGGCCGCGTCCTCGCTTTCGTCTCGGCTCCCCGATTGGCTTCTGCCCCTCCCCCTCTTCCTCCGCCTCTCCCACCCATTGGTTCCCTCTCCTACTCCAGTCCTTCTCACCTTTTCCCTTTTACCCATTGGCGTGAATATTTTTCCTCAGCTTTCGCCTTTCTCCGTGTTCTGCTCCTCCTCCGTCCCATCCTCCACGCTTTAGAGGCTGCAGACCGTGCAGCCCTGAGCACGGCCGTCTCCGAACCTTCCCTGCTTTCTCCCTTTCCTTCGGTTCCGGTTTCTGGCGGTAACAGAGCAAACCACAGTACTGCAAAGGAACCTGATATGTATTGTGTTAGCCCTTGTAAAACATCGCATGGGCACTGAATGAGTCTCGAAAAATCACCCTACTGTCTCTGAGCCTTAAAGAATTCAAGGGAGGAAAACATGCGCCCAAGCTCGTTCGCAGGGACATGCTCGCGTGTGCTGCGGTCTGTGCAGCCAGCGTTCCGCCTGGGGATGCTCACCAACCACAGACATCACCGGGCCGGGACCTGGTGCTATGCTCACCCAGAAGGCAAAACTCCGTGGGAGCGAGAAGAATCCATTTCTCTGTCGACACCACGCAGGGACGCAGGCAGGCCCTGGTTTAGTTCTTAGCGAAGTTGAACGACACGCCAAGACTTGGGGCGGCTTTTAGGGTGGCCCCAAAGACCCCTGCGCACACCACTACCAGCCCAACCTGAGGAACCACCGGCCGCCTGGCTTTTATTATGCTGCCTTAAATATATTCAACATTTTTTGAGACTTCTAGAAGTCTCACAAGTTCGGGGATACACTGGGCTTTCGGTGTATTTCTCGTCTGGGCATTGGCATTGAATGGTGGAGAAAGAAAGGACGATAGAAAAGTGCCTTTCCTTTTACCATTGAAGGAACTGAGGTCTTGTGACTTTGCCAAGGTCGTCAGAATCTGTCTTACACAGAGGTCTTAAAATAGTTGCCAGCAGATGAAAGAATGGGCAAAAACATAAATCTATCGCATTCGTTGTTAAGTCTAAAAGAAGGAAGTAATTTGGGGGAAAATTTTTCTTTGGGGAAAGATTTGTTTCCCGCATTGAAAACAGTTCATCATCAGTAAAGTTAACATATAAAAAGTCTCTTAAATTCAAGTTATTTTTTATTTCTTATGTTACATAAAGTCCTGAAATTAGCCAAGGTTGCTTTTTAGTGTTATAATGATGCAGCCTGCTGCCAACCAGAAGCACATTTACGGTCTGTTAGTAAAGAAAAACAAAAACTGCCTTTTGGTAAAAATCTGTTAGAAAATATTTGTTAATAAATCTGTCACAATATTCCTGCAGAAGTTCTGTTGGTTTGTTTCACACCCCTACCCCTCTACTCTCCATATTTCTCAAAGGTAAACTTAATAGACAGAAGCAGAAGAGACATGATTAATTTCTCTATATGTCTCACTCCCTAATTTTAAAAAGGCATGACTAAAATTCCTTACTCTAGCCACACCCTTGCATCTGAATGGTACCAAATACTGTAGGTTAAGTAAGGTCTGTAGGTACTTTCTTTCACTTACAAACCATAGTCAGGGAAGAAGGACTGTAAGAAAATTTGCAATGAAAGTAAATATAGAGGGGAGAGGAGGAAATTGGGGAGAGGGAGTGGAACCACCAAAATGTACTAATGCCATGAGTACTATACCACTTGTATAGGTTGGAAAGTTCATCATTTCAATGCACTTCTTGGCCTTTGTACTAAAAGTCCTTAAAAATACAAGAAGCCAATTCAAAGTCATAACTTCAACTTTGACATGTTAAGTACTATAGGGTGTCCACCCTAAAGATACTTTAAAAATTATTTCCTAAATCAGAAATTTCATAACCATGAAGATGTGTCAACATAAACCAAAGTCAAGTAAATCAGGGCTTTTAAAGGAAACATTAACATATAAAGAAGGCACATTCTGTAGGACTTGATACTGAAGAATCAGGACATGCTAAGGGGGGGAAAAAAGTCTTGGAATCTCGTTTTCTTATCATGAAGACACCAGAAAATGTTAAAGAAAGCCATGGTTTTCAAATAATAATTTTCATAGCCAACATTGTTTTTAATCTTCCTACATCATCTATCTTGATTTAAGGGGTCTAGAACTTTAGGACTTTGCTCATTATTAATACGAATAGTCTAAAGCTGCTTACCAGTAGAAATAAGTTAACAGATTTTTATCATTTTTATGTTACTTGCTTATCTTAAAAAATCATACAGTTTTCTGTACAAATAAAATTCTGAAAATGGGAATTGGGGGTCAAATGCTCACATGGTTGAAAATGCTCAGATATCTACAAATAAGAAGCAATAAAGAGCAGAAAATAAAACAAAAACCAAAGGATAAGATGGCATTTTAAACAATTGATCAGGAACCGTGCCTTAAGAGAAATAGCTTTAAACCCCCAACCTCCCCACCCAAAAGAAGAAATTTTGAGAAAATAATTTATTCTTTACACACACACACACACACGAGAGATGGAGTAAATATTACCACGCCCTTTCAGATCAACTACTCTTCTTATCTAAAATAAAAAATTTAAGCACTTGTTCTGCTGTACTGTATAGTTAAAATCACTCGAAGCTTTGTTTTTCATTTACTTTGAAAAAATCAGCAGAATAAGATTTCAGTCAGGCATTTTAGGATTTTAATTTAAATATTCTCCACAAACTTCTAGTTCTTTAACACATCCTAATAAAGTATTAATATGCATGATCTTTTTAGGATCAAAAGAGATGACAGCCATGAAAAATGTTATCAAAATTCCAGCTTCTGCCGTCAGTGGCTAACAGTACAATATTCAGACGCTTGATGTGATTTGGCTTCAAAAGAACTTACCCTATAGAAGCAGCTACACCCCCTGCTGGAAATCTCTGATCATAACCACTTTGGCTTTCGTAGCCTCAATCAAGAACTTATGAAAAGCCAAATAAAGGGCCTTTCCATTCACGGCAAAAGTGACCAATACTTTTTGCCTGTCTGATATAAGGCAGACTTTTGGAGAACAAACTACCTCAGAATATCACCTTGATTACAGACAAAAGACACAAAGAAATTGAGGAATAATGAAGGCAAATAACTAAATGACCAAAGCACAGAAAGATTGTTTATTATCTAATTTCCTATTGAATTTCACAACTCATTTCCACCTCCCCCCACCCCCACAAGCCCCACCTCCTGCCTAGACTTTTCTCTTTTTCCCAATCTCATACAGTTAGGCCCATTGGGAGGAAGGAAGGCTGGGCGAGATGGGGTGTTACTCCCACTAGTAGGCAGATCATCATGTACCAACAACCACAGTAGCCATTTGCTGAGTTAGGGTGCTGGAAAGCTTTCTCCAAATTTGTTTCATGGCTACCAATGATATTTTCAGCATGAAGAAAAGGTGCTAATTATGTCTTGGCTGTTACTGTAGAAAATATTTTGACAAGAGTTAAGATAATTGTGAGCATGGGACTGGAGCAGTAAGATAGTAATGCATTGACCTTCCTGGCATTTTGTTCCACAGAGCCTTGTTCTGTTGATTTTCCAGAGTTGTATTTTCAGACTGAAATCCCAAAGATGGTATCAGAGTCTAGCTTCA
The DNA here is from genome assembly GCA_031878705.1 of Tapirus indicus. NCBI lineage: Eukaryota > Metazoa > Chordata > Mammalia > Perissodactyla > Tapiridae > Tapirus > Tapirus indicus. The sequence continues at coordinate 16,307,922 of CM062918.1, forward strand.
AAATGTCATGTTCATGCCGCTCTGGTCCTAGGACATTACTGAAATAGTGAAAGCAGAACTCTTTTTTTGAATAATTAGTATTTTTTTAAGGATTATTTATAATGCAGACTCCTTTTAAAGGAATAACAATTCATTCAGGTCCCACCAGCACAAATACTTTAATTAGACAAAAATCTTCAAGTAATTTCCTCTCACAAAAGGAGGTATTGTTGGGCCATCTGGACCCTCCATTGAGTTTTTATGAAAGATCACAGCTTGAATTTAATCAACCCCAATAAGGTTAACCCCATAAAGCTAAAAAATAATTGCAAAGGTTGCTAACTGAATTCTTTCTTTGAGATTGTTACCACTGTCATTTGTAAATCATGGGAAACAGGAACTTATAGTGCTTTACTAACCACAAGAACATAATTTTTGTAAATATTCCTTATGCCCACCCTTGTTAGGCCAAATTTAGATTGTGAGCCCCTCTAGATAGGAATCACAAATGAATATTTGGCCCTGTATGATAACTAGAATATCATTATTGGAAAGCTCAATAAATGTTTGATAATAATAATGTGCAACAGTCTAGGTTTTATGGATTTCTGTGGATTTATGGCTAACAGAAGGCTTTAGATTATATTTTGAAGTACCACCCGAGATGATCACATTGGAAAATACAAATCATTTAAACAAATTGCTGAATTAGCCTGTGAAAGTTGAGTTAGATGTCTTTCCTAAGTCCAACCCCCAGTTCATGTAACCCCCAGTTCAATAACTGTGGAAACATCAGGGAACATTCTAAAGAACTGGCATAGAATAAGAATGTCTGCAATCAATAATAAGGTGTCTAATCACTTCACAATTAAGGCTTTGTCATTTTTCCCTATTGTAAGCTGCAATAGATGGTAAATGTTTGCTTTGCCAATTCATGCTTCTGCATTTTCTTCAAAAAGCTCAAATAACAATGTGATTTTTCTGATGGATGCACAGCTTCTTTCAAACACATCTATTACAGAGTGAGGAATAATAATACTGATCTTTCCCCAAATAGGCTTCCCATCTCTCCTCAGCACAGCCCAGCACAGGGCTGTAGCATATGCTTCATTTATTGCCAACTTTGGTTCCCATAGGAATGGACATTAAATAATTTCTTTCTATTCATTCCCAAAATAGTATTTACATTAGGATTTCTGAGATTTTACAAACATGATAACAAAGTAAAAGCAGCAAAAATTCATAAAGAGCTATATGTGTCCTATAAATCAAATTTTTATTAAATTAAATTTAAATGGAGGCAAATATTTAAAATATTTTAAAAGTATATGTTTATTGAGGTAGAAAAATATCCATAACATTTTCTGTGGAAAAAAAATCAGGCTACAAAGCAATAAAGGTAGTATGATTCCATTTATGTAAAAAGGAAATGTTTTGAAAACAAGATGACAAGATTATTGACCAACATATTAATAGAGATTTAATCTAGATGGTGGGGGATTATAGCTAATGTTTATTTTCTTCTTTTCGCTTTTCTGTATTTTCTGATTTTTTACAATGAACATATTATTTCTTGTGCAATAAAAATTTGGATTATAGTGGTGTTGAAAATTGAGAAAGAAAGACAAAATATAAAGCAGGATAAAGTAAATTGTGTTGAAGCAATTGAACTGCCTACCACATGTATGTCCTTATTTTCTCTTATTCTTCCCTTCTCTCTTTTTTCCCTCTTACTCCTACTTTAGATGTTTCTTCTTTCTTCCTTTCTTTTTACTTTTTGATTCTCCTCTTCTTTTCCTTCTCTCTCAATTATCTCTTGGGCCGTTTACAGGCCACCTTGGGCATTGCCTGGTTCCATCTGCAGCAACCTCGGATGTAATGGAATGAAATGGTCTAGGCAAACATATTATTGCCACCACTAGATAATATTATCTTTGAAGACTTTTTTTTAAAAAGTTCTTACAGACCAAAACATATCAAGCAAAGAACATACATTTTATTATATTTAATGACTCCATATTTTTAATTATGTAAATCTGCCAATAGTATTGCCTATCTTGCCGATGGCCTCATGGCACAGATTCTATTTTTAAACTCTGTTTCTACACTGACTGTTCAAAAGCTTTCAAGTACAGACAATAGATAGTTTCTCTAATGGCTGATAAAGCTGAGCTGATCTTTCCACATGCTTTGGACCACAGGTTTATGATAAAATGTGTTCCATTTGGATGGTTTCCCATGTGGATTTGCTGACGCTTAGGTTACCTTTGGTTTCCATCACCCCAGGGAACTGAGGATTGCTTTTCTAAGTTGGGGCATTTATCTTGTAGAGCTCCTCCCCCTGTCCTCCCCCTCTGTGTCCTCCTCAGCACAGCAATCAATTACCAGTTTAAAGAAAAGGTAAAAATGGTCTCACTACAGTGCAAAGGAATGCTGGGGCACAAATTAGTCTGTAGTGGAAAGCCCACCAAACTGGGAGTCAGGAGACCTGAATTTTTGTCTCAGGTTCTGCTTACTGTGTGACCTTCAGAAGTCGTTAACACTCTCTGAGCTGAAGTTTCCACATCCACAAAACAGTCCCTTTGCCACTCTAACATTATTTAGTTTGAAATTATTTTGCAGGGTTAGCTCATAGACCAGGCTTCACTTTTTTGTGGTTCACACTTAATTTAACACCCACCCACACCCACCACCACACCCAGGACAAAGCCGTTACTCTTAGCTTCCCAGTTGGTTTTGTCTGGAGCCCTTACCTCATCCTTCCCCATAAAGAGAGTAAAATTTCATCCTGATGAAACCAAATTAATTTGCATTCCTCTAAAACCCATCCCTAAAATCTATTTTGTTAGGTTTGGACCTCCAGATTTTCCAGAACAAGCCTGCCCCATCCCTGTCATAAGGTCAGCTGCTCTGAACCTTCTTTGCCAAAAGGTTCCTTGTAGTTTCTAAGCCCACAGTTCTTTTTTTTTTTAAAGGTAAACTTTCTTTTTTTTTTTCTCTCTTTTCTTTTTTCTCCCCAAAGCCCCAGTACATAGTTGAATCGTAGTTGTAGAGTTGTAGCTCTTCTATGTAGGACGCCACCTCAGCATAGCTTGATGAGCGGTGAGTAGGTCTGCCCAGGATCCGACCTGGCCAACGCGGGGGCCACCAAAGCAGAACAAGCAAACTTAACCGCTATGCCACTGGGCCATCCCCAAAGTGCACAGTTCTTTATACTCCCAGAATTTATTCATTACTTTGCACCCTCCACCCCTTGCCCCACCAGCAGGACAATCCAGAGCATCAAGTAGCCAATCCTGGGTCCCCACAATCCTGTTTAGTAATCTATTCAGGCTGTTCATAGTCTTACCCCTGTCTTTCTCCCTTGTGCCCATTAAGTCAGTCCTGTTTCCACGTTCAGCCCCAGATAACCACTAATCTCCTTTCTATCTCTAGGGGTTTGCCTATTCTGGATATTTAGTATAAATGGAATCATACAGTATGTGGTCTTGTGCCTCTGGTTTCTTTTACTTGTCATAATATTTTTAAGGTTCCTCCGTACTTCAGCATGCATCAGTAATTCCTTTTCATTGCTGAATAGAATTTTGCTATTCTAATGTGGATATACCACATTTTGTTTATCCATTCACCAGTTAGTTGACATTTAGATTGTTTTCACTTTTTGGCTATTATGAATAATGTCGCTATGAGCATAGAAATGTGTGTGCGAATATATGATTCCATTTCTCTTGGATAGATACCTATGGGTAAAATTGATGGGTCATAGAGTAAATTTATGTTTAATGTTATAAGAAAATGGCAAGCATTTTCCAAAGTGGTTGTACCATTTTACATTCCTGTCAGCAATGTATGAGTGTTCTAGTTTCTCCACAACCTGGCCAATGCTTGTTATTGTCTGTCTTTTTTATTATATCCTTTCTAGTGGGTAGCAAGTGGTATCTTATTGTAGTTTGAGTTCACATTTCCCTAATGACCAATTAGGTTGAGCATCTTTTTATGTGCTTATTAGCCATTGGTATCTCTTCTTTGATAAGGTATCTATTTAAATCTTTGCCCATTTTTTAAATTGGGATGCTAGCCTTTTAACTGAGTTGAGCCTCATTGGAGCTTAAATTCTTGGACTGAATTTTCAAAAAAAAAAATCATTACGATTTTTCTTAATGCAGTGATGACTTTATTTTAATATTTCCCAATACTTCCCAAGAATCACTTCCTTGAGTGTTTGCAATACTTCTTTTTCCCAACTTGCAAAACGTTGTAAAAGATACAATATCATTGAGTAACGTATTTTCTCTTCTTGGGTATTCTTACAGCCAGTTTACTTAATTAGCAATACATAGTTGTTGTTTAGACTTTCTTTCCCCATTTACTTTCTTTCCGCATTCCTCCTTGTTCAAACAGATAGCTTCATGCCAGTTGTCCTATTTGATTTTGTTCTTAGAAATAGTATACTCATTCTCTCAGAAAATCTGGGTGAAGGACTATTAAACAGTGAGCAATATGCTCCCTCATCCATGACAATTGGGATCTCTATCTCAATAACATGAGCCTTGAACAGGATTTTTGAGGCACTTCAATCAAAGTGAGTAACTACAACTAAGCTTCCGCTCCTTGGTGCCTAATTCATTTTCAGTTAGTAAGTATTTTTGAAAGTGAGTTAACTCTTTTAAGCCAAGGGAGTACAATTTTAGAGCACTTCAAAGTGATCTTTTCATTGGATACCTCGAAATACTGCCATGCCTTTTAATATTTTGCAGTGCAAGGCAACTTCTTGGCCCCAAAGAAATCATGTGCCACAGAGATTTAGAGATTAGAAAGAAAAGAGGCTACTGCAGTGTGGATACTCACTTCTGATTTAGTGTGTGTACATCCTCGGTGTGGCCTGCAGGGTCATGTTACTGTGGTATGCATCCCAAGTGTCATCCTAATTCTAAGAAAAGAGCTCTAGATTTGACAGTGTTCTGTATGTTCGCCTTGTATTGGAACTGGCTGCTGACAATTCTTTGAATTAACCTGAGGGTAAAACTCTTCACCCACCCCCAATCATCTCATCAGTTAACTTGCCGTAATAGTCTGTCACAGCTCACCATTCAGATAAGTATTTTTAGCTAAATCATCACAATAGGTATTTGCAAAGGTATTTTCAGATCAGATGCCACTATATACACCTGCAGCTTAGAGAGAACGCTGCCTATCAAACTTTCCTAAAATATAGAGAATAAATACTCTGTAAGTTGCTAAGATGAAATGTCCTCATTTGAAAATGGAAAAGTCTTCATACAAAGTGGAAACACTTTGGGAATGCTGACAACCTGGAGATCCAGGAACTCTCCTTGGTCCCACTTGTTCTGTTACATTGATCCAAATCTTATTTAGTTTTATTTTTTAGTTTAATTTTGTTGAGAACTCTTGTTTGAAAGTGATGTATATAAAGTGTAAGCTGGTTATAGGGTAATTATTTTTAATTTACTCTGGATTATTTTATATATGAAATATATTTGAAGTTTGATATATTCTAGAGATTCAATATGATCCCAAATTTGTTCAAATACAGAAAATATATGAATACTTAAATAGCCTGGGAGGAAATATATAAAAACATAAACAGTAGCTATTTCTGGGTAATTTTCTGAAAAATATATTCATCATATGTACTTTCTCATATATATTTTCTAACATACCTTTATACTTTCTTAGGATTTAACCAAGAGGATATTTTTTAGTGCTGCACATACTAATCATATCTTCTCATTCACAATATTCCTTAAAATTACACTGACTGCCAGAATACGTGAACAAGAGTTTTGAAACAGGTAGACCATCTCTATGGAACACTATTTTGATATACTCTCTCTTTTAACAACAATCCATCTGTACCTGCTATGTGGTAAAGTCTGTGCTCAAATTAGAAATATAAACATGAAAGGCATGGTTCCTGCCTGCGATGAATTCATTTTCATGTCCTAGGATTGGATCTTAACTGAGAAGTAGGCCCATAAATTACATCCTTTAATGAAGAGCAAATAAGCCTTTCAATTTCTATTATTTATAATAGCTTCATCATTTACAATTTCTCATTTTAAACATGACAAGCGTAGATGATAGATAGATAGATAGATAGATAGATAGATAGATAGATAGATAGATAGATAGATAAAATCTTCTGAAGAATAAGAAATTTGGGCAATAATTTCTCCTTAATCTAATTAACCAACTAACTTGCTCAAATTACTTTTGGGATTAAGGTATTTTCAGACTCACATTCTGAATGTTACAGGCATTTTGAATCAACTCGTTTTTCTCTTCTATTGTCAAATTTGTAGTCTCGTGGTTTTGTTTTTTTGCTGTCTTTAGATTAGTGCCATGCCACCAAATGACATAGAGGCCATTCCAAGACCAAGTGAAGTCTTGTTTTAACTGGCATATAACTGTTTTTATTTGGGTTTCTGTGGAATTTGGAAGTCTGCAACTCATCCAAAATAAGGGCATTCCACAAATTCCATTTCATAAAAGCCATCCCTCCTTCATATACTGTTTCTATTTCCTTCAAGGTAACTAAACTTTTAGCGGGACATTCCAAGAAAAGTGATAAAGGGAGGTGTTTAAGACAACCAAAACACAGAATTCTTACTCAGCAAGTCCTCTTGATAGTATTAATAGCAGTAGCAGCAGGAACTGTAGTAATAGTAGTATACAAAAATAATAATCATAACATAGTTAACACTTAAAACATCAACCCTTTTAAACAAATTTAGAAAATTGAAGAATTAAAAATATCAACATTTCGTACATATATTAGTTGATTCAATATAAATAATAGTCACAATTCTTTCGCAATGTGTGCTATTTCTCAAATTGTTTAAACACAAACTAGGTTTTTCTGGGTTGCCAAATTTTTAGCCTAAAAACGTTAGTTTTTCTTTTAAACGCAAAAGTTTATTTCGACTGGACAGATTCTGCTATAGAGAGGAGACCTTACGGAGGATCTTGGCTCTGTTCCGATGTAGGATTACTCCTGTGGCATCTTGTTTCCTGAGAAATACAGCGTACGGCAGCTCCCCACATACGTGGGTCAGCCTCTTTGATGTGCGGGTAAAACTCATTAAAATTAATGGGGATGAGGCACATACATCAAGGAGAGCGTGAAACCCACAGAATATAATAGCAGAGGAGACTCTGAGAACGTTCTGACTGGGAATGCACAGTGGGTTTGTTGAATTGTAATAAGGATGGTGTCCCGGGTCCTCATTTCCTCTGGGAATGCCTCGGCATGCTTTCTCATGGCAGAGTGTTTTGTTCCAGGGATGTGCTGCTCACAGTCTACTCACCCAGCACAATTTAATACAAATACCTCTGAGTGCACTAATTTGTGAGAAATATGCTCCATAACAGCTGAGGTAACTTGGATTTTCTTGCTTGAGAAAAGGAAGACTATTTTTAAACATATAAAGGATGCAGTGAAGAATAAATAAAAGAGAATGTCCTTACACTGCCAAGGGTTAAAAAGAAGGAAGCCCAGACAGTGCTGATTTTAAAAATTAGATACCATAGGGTTTTGTGGGCTTCTCTAGAGATGTTTAAAAACCAGAGAGAGTCAGGGGGTCGCTGGTAGGTCAGGATAAAGGACTAGGTGGACGTGTCTATGATATTACTCTTATGAATTGAAAAATGCCATTAAAATCAAATGTTCTGTGTGTCTTAACGTGCCTATAAAACAAAGAGATTACCTTTCACTTGGTATGAACACATGGTAAATGATGCTCCAGTGGCTCAGGGTAGATGCCAATATCAGTGTCCTTGACGTCTCATATCGTTTCATTGGATTACTTGTCTGAGCTCTTGGTCTCAGACTCATCTTTGCATCTGTAGTACTGGTCCTTTGTTCCCACAGCTCATATTAATAATAATAATAATAGTAAAAAATGAATAAATCATTATTCCTTTCCAATATGTGTGACATTTTGAATCATTCAAAGTTTTACAAATAGATAGGAGAAAGGATACTGTGTCATGGTTCCCAAACTTTTCATATTCACTTCAAAGATTTTCAATGGTTTCCTTGTGATATTTTATATTTTGAGAATCTATTGATGATGAGACAAACACAAAATGACCACCACAACAAAAAGCGGCCATGAATTTTCTTATCATTTTAAAATGAGTGTATTTTGTTAATCCCAGTGGCATTTACGTACATTTGAAAAATCGTCCCTGTGGGACACTATGTATTAATTTCTGGACAATGTTTGGTACGCATATTCTAAGGTCCCAACAAGTCAGCCCTCTAAGGGAAATAACGACTGGATCCGTGCAGGTCTGGATCTACAGTAACTCCTTGAACACGTGAGCAAATGTCTTCTCCTTTCTGAACATTAATTTCCTCATCTATAAAAAAAGGAGGCTGAACCAGCTGCTCTTTAAGAATCCTTTGAGCTCTAAAACTTCTTTGATTATATCAGATCCTTTATTTAGCAACATACACAACTGGATTTAAATGTCATAAGTGGATGTAAATGTCAATGTGTGACAATACTAATATGCTTTTCATGCTAGGAAGTTCTTATCAAAAATTTATCAGTGTTCCTATGCATTTATGTCTAGTGAACCCATTATAAATATCCAGCATGCCTATTCTTAAACACTGCTTTATTTTTTATATTTCACTTAGTCAATAGATCTTAAGAATTATGTTTCAACATATTTATCACTATATTATAGATGGAAACAGTGAAGTCTGTCCAAAGAATCACATAGTAAGTCAGCGACATAGTTCAGAACAGAGCTGTCATCAGGAGATAATTTCTGCAAAGAATTCTGAAAGTATCTGTTTATGCTCTCTTCATAGTAATGAGTAGGTTATTGCAGTAATCTGTAGGTGATTTTCCTCTCCAAAATTATCACTGTCCTAATTGCTGATGACTATTAACTCAGTATTTTTCTAGTTTATTCTATTTGATTGTACTTGATTAAAAGATTGTAATGCTGCTCTATCAGGGTTTGTGTATGTTTTTTAAATGTTGAAGTTGAACTATACCTTAAAATATTTAATATTAATATTATTATTGCTTATGTAAATAGCATTTGCAGTAAAACTTTGAGAGTGAATGAGTTAGTGAAAGTTTAATAAGTGCTGTTCTTAGTAAATTTCAATAAATTATTATACTTTTTAATTTTAAAATATCAAGTCACATTTAATGTTTATAGACCTATTTAATATTTTTACTTTTCTTCAGAAATATGACTCTAGAGTTATCTTCAGCATTTATTTTACTCTTCTGACCATGTTTTTCCTAAAATGAGTATATATACAAAATTACTATGACCTTATACACCGACATACATATATGATATTTAAATGCCAAGTACATATCTCTTCCTCTTCTTAATCATTTTGAACTCTCAGTGGATATTTAAGGTTGTCACAGGAATAACTTTTATTTGTGACTGTATCACCACTTTAAAGCCTAATTAAAGGAAACATTTTTGTTTTAAAATACTGAGAGTCTAGAAATAAAGAGATTTCTGCTCTGCGAAACCTGGGATAGCCAATGTTTTAAGAGCAACTGAGCACCTAATGTACTGAGAAGAGTAGCTTTCAATTTGGAGCAATAGAACTACTGTCCAGAATAAACCAGTACCCGTTTAATAAGGGTTAATATGTTTACATTTCACCCAGGTGTAAAAAATTACATTGAGCAAAAATCTAAGGAATCATGTCAGGATAGGTGTGCTAAAATTCCAAGAGTTTAGCTGGTAGGGGAAAGGAGAGAAATAGAGCCTAAAACACAAGAAGGTACACCAAGAAAATTTCTATAGAGCCAGGGAGTCTGGCATTGAGCCTTCTGTCACCTCAATTCTTCCTTCTTTTTATCCTTCTCAGTCCTGAATGAAGTAGGATGACTGGGCCACACTGCAGGCCCCTATAAAGAGGTGGCCCGTTCATTGTCACTCTGCAGTGTGGATATAGATGCATTCATGGAAACCTTCTCTGCAAGCTGGAGCAAGCTTTGCACCCTGATTAAGCACGTGCAAATTCAAGGCTGCTGAGCAGTCTCTTCACAAAGCTTCCCCAGGATTGCTTGGCAGGGTAAAAATCTTCCTCAAAAATATGCTGATTAAGGAAGGGTTCAGATACAAACTGGAAGTGCTGCATGAGATAAATAGGGTCAGAAGCAACTAGTCAGAAACTCACAAGGGTTTAAATAGGCCCTTGATTGGCCACTGCATGATGGGAGGACATGAAATGGGCATCTAGTTACAGACACAAATAAAAAGTTGAAAAACACTACTATAGTTTCAAGGCTAAAAAGAAAGTTCAGAAATTAATTCCAGCTTTACATAATCACACAGGAAGCAATTAAATGAAACAAGACAACCTGCTTGTTCAGAAATTAATTTCTATGCTAATCTTGAACCCTAAATTTTTGCTAATCCTGTTTCAGTTTAATCACTTTTACGAAAGCACACACATTTACATGTTTCCCAAATGCCACTGTTTAGCAGTTTTCACAGCATATTTTGTTTTGACACAGGTCTTGTCATTCTTGCCCTCATCTAACAAATAAAAAAAAAGGCAATCAAACCTAAACACAATCACACACAAATTTTGGAATATTTCTTGGTACAAATGCCCCTGAAAAATTCTAATTTTTATGAATCAGTTTGATGCAGTCCAATTGATCAGAGGTCTTTACAACAAACCTCTGAAATCACTTCCATGGGCTGAGTAAGCATCCAGTGATTTACCAAATGATGGGTGGACAATTGCTGTCATGATGCCTTTTGGCACATTAACAAACACCAAATTGTGCAGTAGTCATTTTCCAAAGTAAGTGGTTATTACCCCTATGCAAAGACTTTAAAGAGTCTAAGTAAAATAACTATAGCTTTAATATGAACTCGGAAAGTGGAAAGGGACCTCTAACCCATCCTTCTTCCTCTAGATCGAAATACATTTACGACATCTAAGAAAGGACTGTTTGTCCAATTGTGTTTTTCAGGCAATTGTTCATTCATCCATTCATTTAACCAACATTTACTGAGTGCTGGGTGTTGTGCTTGGTGCTGGAGATATGAAGATAAAGACAAATCCCCTAGCCTCACTGTTTAATGGGAGAGACAAACAGGAGAACAATATCAAATGATAGTGATAAGCATGATAGAAGAACGCTCTCCCCTGGGAGTAAGGGTGTAGCAAGGAAGGCTTCCATCACCGAGGAGGTGATGCCTGACCTGAGTCTGAAAGAGGAGAAGGAGCTGCAGTGGTGAACAGAGTAGGGAAGGGCCAAGGAATGGGCACATGTGCAGAAGGTATGGAGAGAGAGGAGTTTGATTTGATTCCGTTTTCATTAGCCATCAATTTTTTTTTTGAGGAAGATTGGCCCTGAGCTAACATCTATTGCCAATCTTCCTCCTTTTTTGCGATTTTTTTCTCCCCAAAGCCCCAGTAGATAGTTGTATGTCATAGTTGTGCATCCTTCTAGTTGCTCTATGTGGGATGCCGCCTCAGCATGGCTTGACGAGCGGTGTGTCGGTTGGCGCCCAGGATCGAACCTGCGAACCCTGGGCTGCCGAAGCGGAGCGCAAGAACTTAATCGCTACACCACCGGGCCGGCCTCTGCCATCAAATTTTTTTAATTAAAAAAAAAGTGAAAGAAACTCAGTGGGAATCATTTGGAAAGACAGGTGACCCATGATTACACTAGAATGCAGCTCCTAGTTTTATTGCTTCAGGGCAAGAGAAAGGAGTTAATGGTCTCCAAAGACCCTTTTCCACTTTAAAATTCTCTCATTTTTGAGGCACAGGCTTAACAATAAAGTAATAAGGAAGATCAATTTTCATTTGTGACCACAGCAGTCAGGCTAGGTGGGGGAGGGTAAAGAAGACTACAGGAGGGAGTCCAAGAGGCAGGACCAAACAGCCCATCAAAACCACCACTTGATAGTTTCCCAAAACTCTATGCCCCTGGTTCCTCAATCTTCTTTGAACATTATTAGCAACTTCCCATTTGAGAGGCTGTGATATATCCCCCTTCTTAGGCTCTCTGTGACCTTTTTAAAAGATAGTTCAAAACATTACCCATATAGTTGTAGTCTACGTTTCTCATTTTTAACACTTAAAAATTCAGTATTCTTAGATGCTTCTCTTTCTGCAATACAAAGGAAATAATGGAAGCATTTGTTCCAAAGAAACAAACAAAAAACAGAAAACGTACATTAAATTTAGCAGCAATAATTTTGTAGGGCTTCCATAGAACTGGATGGTAATTGTCTGATCTACTGAGAAGCACTTCATTCAATATTTGCCTGCCTCCATGCTGTGCGATAAGTTTTTTAAGTGACTACTCATTTAAATAAACTTCTCTTGGGTGTGGTACAAGATAAAATTAATACAAAACTTAAACTGAAGTCAACTTTAGAACAAGTCTTGTTATGGTGAAAACCCAAATATTAAGACATCATTAAAACTTCCTGATTAAATTAACACAAGTGGCACAATCTTTCCTTTTCCCATTCTGTTGAAGAAGCTCAAGTTTCTCTATGCTGACATCTCAATATATTTGAAGGACCAGTCAAACCAGAGTGATATCTCAACCTCATATAAAACAGGGAAGAATAACCAAATAGCAATGATTACTAAATGTTGCAATGGACTATTCTAAGTGGCACTCAAAAAATGGTGTGCCCTTTAACATGGCAATTCTACTTCTAGAAATCTATCTTGTGGAAAGGTAAATAGACAAGAATGTCCACTGCTGTACTATTTATATTGTGAAAAAAGGAAAACAAACTTATCCTGATTAAAAGAGAAATAGATACATCAATTATGTGAGAACCATGGTATGGAATACTATGCAATGATTAGAAAGAATGAGATCCATTTACACGTACTAACATGAAAAGATCTCCATGACATATTAAGTGAAAAAAATCATGTGGCTTAATAATGTATATATAGCCAGATCCCATTTATGCGAGTATGTATATGTACATATATCTGTACATTTAATATATGGGAAAGGTTTAGAAGGATGCACACCTGAAGAGGAAAGCGGGTGGAGTGCGAGGGTAGGGATAAGGAGATGGCAAAGAGGAGTTTGTTACTTCCTATGCTTTTATGTTGTTCACATTTTTATGATTAAAACTTTTTTAAGAATTGAAAAGAAAATAGTATGCATCAATTGTTAACCAAGAGAAAAGAACAGCAACAGCCACAAAAATCCTAAAATGAAGCATTTAGGGGCCAGAGCACACATTAGAGAGGGGTGTGAGGAGTCAATTTGAGAAGACTGAAAACTATCTTGGTAGCAGCTTCTTGTTCTTTTCTTGGTATCAGATAAGCTATTTTCAAACAGTGAATTATGTAGCCCTAAAGCATGACATCTCTGATTGGTATGCACTGCAACTTTATACCATACAGATTGTATCATTTCGTAATATGTGTCAAGCATGTCACTAAAAAGGCATGAGACATATGTGTTTTACCTGTGATAAATCACCTTGACTCGGTCACAGAACGAGTAGACTACAGACTGCACAGTTTTCTAAGTGCCACATAAGAGCCCTGAAACATTGTGACACTCCTGTCATTTTGCTGGCATAAATGACACATGCCATCAAAACCACAGCCTCATCTCACATTTGTTACATTTTTGACAAGCAATTTTCATTTGGTAATGCTTGTTCATGGATATTGGCATAAAACAAAAGGAGATATATATCAGTTTTTTTCATTTCAAAAGTATGAAGGGATATTCAACTATATTTTTTGTAATGCTGGTAATTTCTTAGAATTATTAGACTTAATATGATAAACATTTAATATGATAAATATGTAAAGTATAATAACTTGAATAATTATATAGGGATTTTTGTTCCATGGTACCCCACCTTTCCTATTATTTAGCTCCTTCCATCCCTCCCTTTCTTCTTTCTTTTTTTCCTGCCATCCTTTCTTCCTGCCTTCCATAAGTACGTATTAAATACCCATTATGTGTCAAGCAGTGCACTGGGTGCTAGGAATTCAAATTACAATGATGTAATTCTCCCCTTGGATGAGTTTACAGAATGGTGAGGTAGATCCACATGTAAACAGGTTAATGTGAATAAAACATGGTGTTGTAAACAAAATCCTGATGAGAAAGAAAATAACATTTATTGGGCATCTAATATACACAAAGTGCCATATTAGATGTTTTATTTACATTATTCATTTAACCTGAACGCTTAATCTTCATACCTTCACATAGGTATTTTTATCTTCTTTTTGCAAGTGAGGAACTTGACTTACAGAAAAATTAAATAGCGTTAAAAATTTCAAAGCATTGAGAAATAATCAGCAATGCTATGAAGGTGATAAATTACAAACTTGGCTGGATTAACTGACTTGTCAATACCTGCTCCTGAACTAGAACCCAAAAACCTTGCTACCCACTGCCAAAGCTCACTTTTACACAGACAAAAAGAAATGCTGTAACTCGTTATAGTGAAACACAGTGTATGTTTTTAATTATTGGGCTTTGAATTTCAAGTCTAAGAAGAAAACAATATCATTTTATTAACAATTAATTAGAAAAGAATTGATAAATGGACAAGTGAATTTTCCTGAAAATAAAAGTATTCACACTATGCACAGAAAATGGAGGACTCTACAAATGCTATTGAATGGCTTATCTGACCTCCATTTTACCAAGTTTCTTTAATTTCACAGTTTATATGCATTCTTAAATCAGGAGATAATTTTTCCCCCTTTTTGGGACAGTTTTGGTTCAGTTTCTATAGCTAAGAAGTATCTAGAGGACATAAGGCTGCGTACTTTTTACACATTATACCTTGTAAGCTTTTTGGGGGGGCAGGGAGGAGGGAGCAGGCACTTTACAGCTGGTGAAACTGAAGATCTAAAGTATGAAAGAAAGGACAGTTAATGAGCCTTCCTCATAAATACAGTTTAACATTTTTTGTTTTCTTTGTTAACATACATGAACAGTAGCTTGTTTGGTTCATTCTTTTCTTCCAGCACACATATATTAAATGCTTACTGTGTTCCAGGCTTTGTGCTAGATACTGGCGATACAAGAATGAAGGAGCTCACAGTCTAACAAAGACCTGTAAAGACCATGTTCTAGGTGCTATACTATATGCTTTACATGGATTGTCTCATTTCACACTTAAAATAACTCTGTCAGGTAGGTACTAATATTGTTTCTACTTTGCAAACAAAGATAACAAGGCTAATAGAGGTTAAGTATTTGCCCAAGGTCACACATCCAGGAAGTGGCATTGCTAGGTGTATTTGAATTTAAATTACTGTAAACAAAGAGCTATGGGAGCCAGAGAGGCATAAAGGGGAGTGACCAACTTGGCTTCAGGAAGTCCAGAGATCTTAATAGAGGAGACAACATTTGAGCTTTACCTCAAAAGAAGAAATAGTGGATATTCACTGGGTGGAGAAGAGTGCAAGGGTAGTCTAAAAAAGGGTAGGCTAAAAAAAAATATATGCAAAGGCATGGAAGTGTAAAAGGTTGAAGAAACAGTTTGAGACCAGCAAGAAATGAGTCAACAGACCTAAAGCTAGATGAGGAAGGTTTGCAGTGCTTCAACAGGAGCTTAGGCTTTATCCTGTAGGCAGCAGAAATCTAAGAAGGGAAGGGAATAAAAGATGGGGTGTGTGTGTGTGTGTGTGTGTGTGTGTGTGTGTTTAAGATAATGCTTGTGGCAATGTAGAGAGTGGGCAAGAGTACAATGTCTACTTGTAACTGCAACAGTCTATGAGAGAAAGAAGGGGCTGCCCTGAGGTTCTATGTGATAATGTGATTTATAATAAGAAATATATGTTTAGTCTTCATCCCCAGTCCCTGACACAGAGTTCCTAAAACCCTTGTAAATTCCTAAGTGATAAGAGCACTAGGAGCATCTTTTGTTCTAATGAGGTGACTCAGGGTGGGCTCTTAGATGGCTTCTGGATGGAAGCTGGTCCCCAGAAAGACCAAGCCATGATTACAAGCTTGGAATTTTCAACTCCGCCCCCGACTTTTCTAGAGAGGGGAGAGGGGCTGGAAATGGAGCTAATGATTGATTACACCTACGAGAGGAAAGCTTCATAACATCCTAATAGTATGGGATTCAGAGAGCTTCCAGGTTGGTGAACACATCCACACCAGAAGGTCACGCACCACAACCCCATGGGGACAGAAGCTCCTGTGCTTGGGACCCTCCCAGACCTCGCCTTATGTATTTTTCATCTGGCTATTTATCTTTATCCTTTGTTACATCCTTTAATACGTAAACATAAGGGTTTTCCTGAGTTCTGTGAGCTGTTCTAGCAAATTAATCGACCCCGAGGAGTGGGTAGTGGGATCTGTAGCCAAGTTAGACAAAAGTTCTGGGTAACCTGGGGACCTACTACTTGCAGTTGGCATCTGAAGTGGGATGGGAGCTGTCTTGTAGGACTGAGCTCTTAACCTGTGGGATCTGACACTATCTCAAATTAGATAGATAGTATCAGAATTGAGTCAAATTGTAGGACACCCAGCTGGTGGAGAGAATTGCTTGTTGCGGGAAAAAAAAACCCAAATATTTGGCGACTAGAAGTGTCAGAAGTGAAGTTTTCTGTGTGAAAGTAAAGGAGAAAAACTGGTTTTTTTTTTTCTGTTGACGCAAATAATCCATAGCCAATCTATAAATCAAAATTGGGGTGAGTTTATTATGAGCCAAATTTGAGGACCATACAGCCCTGGGCTTTCCTTCCCCAAGGAAGGAAGGGCACCAAAGAAGTGGGGTGTACAGAGTGGTTATATGCCGTCAAAGAGCATATATCACATATGATTGCAATGCTCTATTTACAATAGTCACGAGATTTCCCTGTCAGCACAGCGACTGATGGGCACAGCAGGTAGCAGGTCTGTTGTCTCAAGTTGGGTGGTCACAGAATGAGCACAGCAATCAAATCCTAGCCTAGGGAGAAATGCTTATCCTTAAGGAAATGCCTATGTGGGGGAAGTTGCATCCTTATCTTAAGGGCATTTTTTCTTGTCTCTGGGACACGGTAAATGCTCAAAGCAGATATATAATGCATGTTCAAAGGCCAAGTCAGGCCCTTTTGGAAAAACAGGGTCAGGCCTAATTAGTTTTACACCAAATGGCTTCCTTATATACTCCAGTATATCCTATTGCTTGCCATTTATTTAATCATTTCTCAATTTACTCTAGTTCTGGGGATGTCCAGGTAGTCATGCAGCCTCCACTGAGCAGGATGCTAGTGGGTTAATAAGACCAAGTACCAAGGGAAGTAATTCTGTGTATACCTTATACATGCCATGTTATTGTACTAAGCATTTTTACTTATATTATTCACTTGATCCTCACAACTACCTTTAGAGGTTATTTCTTTCTCTATTTTGCAGAGGAGAACTCTGATCATGAAGAAAGTCATCTAAGGTCATACAGGTGATCAGTGGCAGAGCTGGAATCCAAAGCACCTAAGTCTGTCTTCCTCCAAAGCCCATGGCCTTTCACAGAGGACACGCTCAAGGACACTACAATTTATTTAATGGTTCCATTCATTCCAGTTTGCCTTTGCTGACTTTAAATAAAGTGTCTTCCAGAGCCAAAGTGTTAAAGCAGCAAACAGAGATGACAAAATACTGGTCACATAGCAGATCTATAAAATACAGGCCTCGTTAGGGGCTCTTTTTAAAGTGTGGTCCATACTTCACCTTTGTTGGCATACTGCCATTCTCCTAAAAGGGAAATTTCTAGAGATACATGTGTCATTTGCATTTGTGGCTTTGGAAACTTCCCAGAAAACTATGATCTGAATTTAAAAATGTGGTATTAAGGTAAAAATTACACTTAGCTTTACCTACCAACCCAACTTCCAGAATCAAGGTTATTGCTAAAATGATTTTGAGTAGGCTTTGTGCATTTAGATGTATATACATACACACACACACTCACAGTGTGCTTTTAGAGAAACCAGGCTACTCTGCTGCCTTCAGGACCTATTTGCAACATTGCATTCCAGTGACTAACTGGCCTTGATGCCACATTATATGAAGCTTCACACTGCTGTGGCAAAGTGCCACAATACTTGTATTGTCATTCATTAAGTTTTACAAATAGATTGGAAAAGATGACCACATAGTGTAAGTGCTATATAAATGTTAGTTGCTGCTGTTGCTATTCATCATCATCATTATTGTTTTTCCACTCCAACAGGTCACCAGCATTAGTACTATCAGAAGTAGACCCTAAAACCGTTTGGAAGGTCTAGCAGTAGCAGGAATCCCATATGCTTTTGACCAAAGAAGTACCTTCTTTTATTGGAAAAGGGTGCTCTTCAGATTGACTCAACCAAGCCAATCATCTCATGATCTTCCTCTTCCATTTTCCCCCTCTTCTTCCTTTCCTTCAACAAACATTTATTAACCCTGGTGATTAATTCATCCATGTATTCAACAAATATTTATTTAGCACCTACTTTATGCCAGAGCTGGTTCCAGATTAGAGATTAGAACAGTGAATAAAGCAGATGAAAACACCTGCACTCGAGAAGATGCTAGTCTAGAGGATGGGCCATGCCACACATCTCAACCAGATCATCAGTCCACCTGAGGGCCAGCTTTAGACACCCTGTCAGGATCTGGGACTGACAATAGGTGAAGAACAAGGAGAAGAAAAGACCAGGCCTCCAGACAGCCATCTCCCACTCCCACCCCCCTCCAGAGCCTGACTACACATCAGCTCGGTTAAGAAAAATTTTCCCTATTGCTACACTCACCTTTGTGTGATGCTTTGGTTTGTTACCACCTCTGGAGTCTCACAGTTCTTGTGGCTCTCCTTTCCAACCAGCAGACTCTAAGACCAAGCACCTGGGATACAGAGCTTCTCGTGAGGAAAAACCTGAAGATCTGAAGGGACTGAGGGCATTTAAATCAAGACTCCTGACTGCAGGCCCTGCACAGGCAACTTCTTATTCAATCGGAGCCTGTCCCAAGAAGCTCTACAATCTAGGAATCCAACCACATACGGTCCACCTCTGCTGAGCTACAAACTCACGTCAGCAATGCCTGAGAGGCATGACCAGGGAGACGGAATTTGACCTACTTTATACTCGGCCTCCTTCTCCATAGGATCTTAATGAGTTTCATTACACCAAATCTTCTCTGTTTCCCTAAAATGTAAGGAAGGAAACAAGATTCAAAATGATTCATTCAGAAATATCCTTTTATTGTGCAATGTTGATTAAAATCACTGGTTTCAAATGAGGGCATGTCAAGTAGATGACTACCACTTATCCATTATAAGAGCAGGAACAGAAACTATCTAAAAAATAGCTAAATTAAACTCTCAGAAAACTAAAAAATGTTTTTTTTGCCAGTGATTCAACCTCTTTCCCTCAAACCAAACCTTTTACTAAAAGAAACAACATATGAGGAAAATGGATGTTGTGCGTTGAATTTCTTCTTTTCCCTTTCCTCTTGGTGGAGGTAACTAATGGCCAGTATAATAGCCAAGAGGTAGGCAGGCAGCCACAGAGGAGAAGAGGAGGAGCAAAGGACAGAAGTAATCCACAAATGGTGGCTAGGCCTGAAACAGTGTAGAATTTAGTGTATTACCACTTGACAATGCAAGGAAGAGGCGTGGAAAATAATAGTTATATTAGCTTAGGTAATGACAGTAATTAATAGTTGCATGCTTGTGCCATGCTAGGCCCAGTGCCTGCCAGGTATTTTATATCCATTATCTCTTAGCAATCCTGCAAGGGTGGCATTATTCTTATTTTAAAGAAGGAAATTTAGAGGCTCAGAGAGTAAAGTAGCTTGCCCAGGCCCACATTGCAAGGTGGTGGAGCCTGCATTGGAACCCAAACTCCATGCTCTTTCCCCTCACCACAGGCCTCCTCTACACTACTTCTTAGAATCCACTGCAAAACATTACACACTTCTCAACGGCAATGTATTATATTATGACAATTTAAAACATATTAAATTATGTTCTAGTGAAACATGTAGGATATCATTGGCCTGTGAAATCAGACCTTAGTGTACAGAAAAATTATCTAAAGAGCTTGTTTAAATTGTATATTCGTGGGTCCCACCCCAGGAAGATGGAGATTCAATCGGTCAGGGGTAGGGTCTGGGAATCTACATTTTTAACAGGCATCCAGGTAATTAATATAGGCAATCCTCAGATCACACTTTGAGAAACAGTGTCACAGATCTTAGCCAAAACTGCCAGTTCTCAATCTACTATTCCCTTGTCTTGTCACTCGCTTTATTCTAAAATATATGGAGCCATGCCGATGAGATAGTACTCTGATGTAGTGGGGAAAAATACAATACTGGTGGGGAGAGGCCTTTTAGTTCTTGGTAGTACTCTGTTGCTAACTAGTTGGGTAAACTCAAACAATTCCTTTAAATGCTGTGTGCCTTTGCTTCCTCATTTGTAAAATGAAGTTTCTAAAATGACACATCTATGATTTTATTTCGCTGAAGAAAGCCAACTTTTTAAATGATAATGATCTATAGAGCCTAGACATTTCAAAGATGAAATGTAAGAAACAGAGTCTATTTTCTTTATAAATTTTATAATATCAACAGTTTCTCCAGACACCATGGGTTTGGGGGAAGGGAATGGGAATCCAAAGATGGAAGCAGATATAACTTAAGCTATATTTTTAAGACAATTCAGTTGTTTGCTTAGAAATCAATTTCTTCCATCAGGTATTTGCATCTATACTAAGAATTCTTCAAGTATATAGTATTTCAAATCTTAGAATGCAAGTTGTTGCACAATCATTCATTCTAATTTTCAGAAGCATCTTGAAGTCCAAAGCTATATTGAGTTTTTTTTAAAGAACTAAAAATACCTCTGATTTTCGCCAACACACCCTTAGATATTGAAAACACAGGTTGAGAACAGCTGGTTTATATCTTTTTTTAAAATGCCCAGAGTAAGGCTTATTGGATGGTTGGTGTCCATGAAGACAAATGAGTCACACAAAATGAAGTCACAAGCTACAAAAGAGAAGGAAGACCACTGGTGAAAGAGCTATGATTCTAACTCAACAAGGAAAATCATGAAGCAACTGCTGCTCTTTCAGAAAATTCTGTATATATTTACCTCCTTGAAATATTCCTCCTTGCTCTGTGACTTATTGACAACTTCCTGGGAGGCGCTAATTTGGTTTTTCAAACAGCCTAGTCTAGTACAGAATTTGGTTACAGAAAGCAACAAGGAAAAGATATATTATTATATGGGAAATCTGAACCACCAAAAACAAAAGAAACAATTCACTCAATTAGGAACTAAGTTGAGATGCACTACTTATAGCAATGTTGAGGGAGACATTAATTTCACATTTACATAGTACATAATATTTTCTCCAGCATTTTGCGGTATAATTTAACAGCTCTTTTTGAAAAAGGAACTTTTCAGCTCAACTGATGCTAGTTTTATCTCCAAAGCTTTCAATTATACCACATTCCCAAAAGCATCATATTAAGTAAACTCAATGCATTCATAATCTTACATAGCCTGTATAGCACAGTAGAGTGACTTACGAAAGTGTTCTGAGATTATTTTGCATGTATCAAAAGGATAAATATACTTTTTCTGGCCATTTTCTAGCTATTTCCTTAGCAAGATCTTGGAGAGTTCATAAATTGACTTTGACTTCTTCATTTTATGATTTTGCAGCATCCAAGAAAGATAAAATGTTTTCTGTTGCAACTAAGGAATATAATGTTGCTACAGTCTATTTACTTGTATTGCAAGGTAAGCTCGAAGTTGAAACGAAAAGGTTACTTTTTTAGGTCAAAAATTCTAAGGAAAACAATTTTTGTATATTCCATACTAATCTTTAATAACATTCATGAATGCTATGACCTAAAAAACTCAAGTAACTTTTTTTATGGCTTAAAAAAAATTCCAGCCCATAACCTTTAATCCACACATAACCCAAAACATGAACTCTAGAACCAAACCACTGATGAGCCATCAAAGACCAGATGGGCACCAGGCTATGTAAGTGCTCGAGCACCTTCTCCCTTCACATTTTACTGCATCTTCTAAAGCAAAAAAACAGTTCTGTGAGCCTCAAAAGGGCTGGTGGAACTATAGAACTCTCTCAACTAAGACAAATGAGAAGAGTATGTCCCCAGTGGGCCAGGACTTCTATAATCATGAGTAATCGTGACTTTCAGAATCATTGGAATGCTACTTGGCCTGTAAAATTTGCATTTATTTACCTAATTTCTTAGAGGCTCTGGGCCCACTCAAATAACTTTTGGTATAATTATGGTCTAAGGATATCCTATTAATGCTGAGGGAAACAGACATGCCTTTGTTGGAAATGTGTCTATATTGTACCTAAAGAGTAAATAGCTTTTTCTAGAATTGTTGTTTAAGCATTCAGAATTTTGGTAAGCTAAATAATCTTAATAATAATTCAGAATAATCCTGGTGTCTGAAAGGCCAGGAGAAGGAATATCAAAGCAGATGAAATGAATTAATAATAATGGCAGCTAAAATTTATCAAGTATTTGACATGAACGATCCTGGTTAATCCTCACAGTAGTCCTTGGAGGTATGATTATATATTTCATTTTATAAATGAGGAAACTGAGACCCAAAGAGGTTAAGCAACTTGCTTAAGGATTCATAGCTGGTAATGGCAGAATAAGAATTTAACCCAGGCCACTGAGTTCCAGATCTGACATGTGTAAGCAGTATGATATACCACCTTCCCGAAGGCCTCTTTTGTTTCCACAAAGTCTAGCTCTACGACAACGGTCAGCTTGTCTCTGCCTACCTGCCATCAGTTGCCAAGGAAATAAGACGATCTCTAAGGTGCGCAGCATAAAATGTTCCAATGAGATTTAAATAAGAAACTTACATTTTTATTTATGCTACATTGTGCTGTACTAAAGGCAATTTATTTCATTCAGTACTTCAAAAGCCATACTATTAATTTTGGAATGTGATACCGGCGTGGAAGACTTGCCCTGTCCAATATATTATTCTTTTCAATAGGAGTTTCTCTGGCATTGAGGATACGACATTTAGGGACGTGGAATTATGGCCTCTGTGAACACAATCCAAGTTATAAAGCTCCTTGCAAGGGGTTGGGGAAGATGGGACAACTTTTTACTTAGAATTTGTGGAAAGTGGCCATAAGACAGATGGAATTCTCACTCCTGTCGCTTTAACTGGGAAAATCCCGTTGCCTTGAGGCTCACGGAGGAAGAAACTTGTTGCCAGCTCTGAGCCTGGGATGTCCCAGCAGCACCTCCTAAGCAGTGGACCCTAACAGTCTTCCTGTCATCTCTAGGGACCATGGAGTTCCTCAGCCCCAGTACCGATGATAAGTAATCCCAGGGACCCTGCGCAATTTCTAACATCTTAGGGTGCACAGCTAAATTGTGTGCATTATTTTCTTCCCTAACTTTTCTCTTCTGAATTGTGGGGGTTCTGAGTTATCTGTACCCACACAGATCTCCATGCCTTTGGAAGGTGACAATGACCAAGTTCTCTTATCATCAATTTATTTGAAGCTTGTAGTCACAATAGACAAAGAAATTACTGGAAAAGGTTGGAAAGGCTAAGAAGGTTTTACTAAATTATGTAACAATATTAAATTGCCTAAAAGTACAAGTGCCTTTTCAAAAGGCAGCATCCTCATTTGTAACTGTATTCTTACTGTTTAAACACAAGTTCATCCTCTATTTCATGAAACATTTTATTGTTTCCTTATCTGGCAATGGCAATTCTTGACCCCGTGATCAGATAAGAAGGTTGGGCAGATGGGACTTTCAATTTAAATGGATTTTTATGCCATTAAAAGGAATGTTTGCTCTGTCTAAGAAGGGTATTGACTATAAAAGTCACAGGCTCCAGAAAATGTCCTGTGGGATTTTTCCACTATCCTCCCAATTAGTCGGTCAATGTGATATTTCTCTAAACATGATTATTTATTTTTCTCTGGAGGGTTACCTTCTATCCCACTCAAGAAAGATGATCCTGGAAAATAAATAAAGCTTTCTATGCCCTCAGTGCAATATTTATGATTAATTGTAGCCCATCATGATGAATGACAAAAGGAAAAAAGCATTCAGTTTCCTTGCTCTTCCCGTATGAAAAACCATTTGTTGCAGTTTGAGTCCCAGCCAACTTCCATTGTTTAGGCAATAATTAGTCAAATTATACCAATCACCAACAATCATAACAGAAATTATATAATTGTAATTTAGACCAATGACCTTGGACTTATGAAAATAAAACGGGGGGTGTTGAATTGCATAATGTGGCACTACAATTCTATACCTATAAACTCGAGGTTTTTATATTAGTTAATTAATTTACAATATCCTGTACCTAAACATTTCTGAAAGTGACAAAATTATGTAGTCCCACAAAATATCCAAATAGCATCTTATTTCAAACAAAGTGATCCATATTAAAAATAAAATAAGACTTCTACTCTCATATAAATAATGACTACATATATTTCAGAAATTGGAATGGACTTGGCTGCAAACATGTTTAAACTGAACTGTTTCAGGGAATTGGTCTAATCTAAACTATTAAACAATTAAAACTAATCAACATCTTTTCTAATCAGAGAAATGCTGAATCTGTTCAATACTCACTGTCCGTAGAGCTCACCGTAGGAAACAGAACGGGTTATGCATACAAAAACAACCCTCAAGTTGGATGCTTTGAATCAACAGAACGATGAATAAAAGACTCTTCCAGCACAGTAGGCAAATTTCCCTTATAACAGGCAGCCAGGAGAAAGCAATATTTCAGTGTTTGCTTTCCTTCCTCTGAGGGAGAAGGTTTCACTATGACTTATTTCACTTCCTTTTGATTCTGTCCTTTTCTCTTGGCTCTCAGACAGCTCCAGCAGCAACATGACACGACCACTTTGCACTTGCCGAAAGCACCTTTTCTCTAAAGCTCTCAGCTGTGGTCTATGCGAGGAGAGTGTAAAACAGGGGAAACGATGCAAACATTGAAGTTCGTCCTCTCGTGCAAACATTTTGAGAGACCCAGGCTCATCTGAACCCCAGACTGGGAACAAGGGACACCCCAAAAACCTAACTCCTCCCAAAGTTCATGCTTGGAATCCTTGAGGCCTTCGGCAAGATTTACCATTATCTTGAGCTTGGTCTCACGTATGAAATAAAGCCATGCCATTTTCTTGATGAGGATGTGAAGAGTAACTAGACTGCATTTTCTAAAATAAAACTTGGAAAAAAAGCAGATCCTTGGAATTCTAAAAATAAGCCTAAAGTGGGTACTCAGTGTGTATCAATCTTGAATGCATGTCTCTGGAGTAGAAAAACTCACATTTCTATTTTTTCAAAAACTGAAAAACTTTCTTATCCAGGGAAGAAACATCTCAAAATAAAAAATTCTTCAGAATAAAACTTATCAAAAGGTTGTTGACACTCTCTCTTTCATACCTATGTATATACTTAGGTATATCTGCATCTATATCTATCTACGCAAGTATTTTTTAATGGAAGGAAGAAAACTTTCTTTACAAACATCAGAGGTCTCTGTTGTATATGAAGGTATTTAAGGTTACTATCACAGAATAGAGATTTTGGACTCCCCAGATTCGATGAGTACCGGATTTCAGGAGGCTATGTTCATCCCTTTGCTCTCAGAACTTACAATGGCTTTCAAAACTTAGAGCAGTTTTCTCTTTGCATTTTGTCAAAGATGCAAATAGTTCTTTTCAAAGTTTATCAGCTAATTAGAAGAGTTGGTTTGTGTGGGCTGGAAATTCCTCATCCCAGTTTTTGAATTTAATGAACCTGAAACAAAATGTGCATAATAGCTATATACTCTTCTACCAAAAGAAAACATCGGGAAAAAAACTAAATCTACCAAAGTAATCAGAAGGAACTTTTTTTTACAAACACGTATTTCTTCTAGATTAAAGAAAATATAAGCTTTCAAAAAGAGATTACAAACCAGTATATAGTACCATCCTGGTTTTGTTTTAAAAAATATACATACATATAAACACACACACAAGCAAGTCAAATACAACAACACACAGAAAGGATAATTTATCATGGGCAAGCGGAGTTTCTCCTGAGAATGCAAGGCTAGTTCAACATTAGAAACTCGATCAATGTAATTCACCGCATCAATAGACTAAAGAAGAAAAATCATATGATCCTCTCAATATTCACACAAAAGCATTTGAAAAACTTCTACATCTATTCGTGATACTCTTAGCAAGTTAGGAAATGAAGGGAAATTCCTTAACCTAATAAAGGGCATCTACAAAAACCCTACAACTATCATACACAATGGCGAAAGAATGAATGCTTTCTCCCTAAGAACAGAAACAAGGTAAGGATGTGTGCCCTCACCACTCTTATTCAACATCACACTGAAGGTCTAGCCAGTACAATAAGGCAAGAAAAAGAAACAAAAGGCATTCAAGTTGGAAAAGAAGAAATAAAATTTTCTCTATTTGGAGATAAAAAAATCATATCTAAAGATATCCAACAACATTAGTTACTAGGGAAATGCAAATTAAAACAACCATTATATACTACTACATACCTATTAGAGTGGCTTAAAAAAATGATCATACTACATGCTGGTCAGGATGTGGAGCAACTGGAACCTTCATACTTGCTAGTGGAAATGAAAATGTGATACAGCCACTCTGAAAAACAGTTGGGCATTTTCTTATCAAGTTAAACATTTGCTTAACATGTGATCCAGCAATCCCATTCCTAGGTATTTACCCAAGAGAAATGAAAACTTATTTCCAAGTGACTTTATTCAAATTGCTAAAAACTGGAGACAACTCAAATGTCCGTCTGGTGAATGAAAACAAACTGTGGTACATTTATACAATGAATTATTACTCAGCAATAAAAAAGAAATGAACTACTCATACACACAACAACATGGATGAATCTCAAATGCCTTATGCTAAGTGAAAGAAGCCAGACTCAAAAGGCTGCATCCTGTATAGTTCCACTTAGATGACATTCCAGAAAAGGCAAAATTATAGGAATAGAAAACAGATCAGTGGTCACCAGGGTCTGGAGATGGGCATAAGAGGAGAGGTTGACTATAAGGGCAACAAAAGGAATTTTTTGAGGATGATGGAACCGTTCAATATCTTAATTGTGCTGGTGTTAATATGACAGTGTGTGTTTGTCAAAACTCATAAAACAAGTACACCATAAGTGTGAATTTTACTGGAGGTAAATACAGTATGCTTAAAAGGTAACTTAGGGGCCAGCCCAGTGGTGCAGTGGTTAAGTTCGTGCACTCTGCTTCAGCAGCCCAGGGTTCGCAGGTTTGGATCCCAGGTGCGGACTTACACACGGCTCATCAAGCCATGCTGTGGCAGTGTCCCACATACAAAATAGAGGAAGATGGGCACAGATGTTAGCTCAGGACCAATCTTCCTCAGCAAAAAGAGGAAGATTGACAACAGATGTTAGCTCATGGCCAGTCTTCCTCACTAAAGCAAAAAAAAGTAAATTAACAAATACAAACATAAAAACCTGGAAAGATATATACCAAAATACTGATGATGACTATCTCTTAGATGTGGTATTATAGGTAATTTTAATTTTCTTCCTTGTTCTCTGAAATTTTAAAATTATCCCCAATCAATATGTATTATTTTTGCTTCCAGGGCAGGGGGGCAGGGGGATAAAATTGAATTCTTTTCATCTGTTGAATGTGAGCCTCCAGACCTAGTTAAGACTGCAGCTGCCTCTTGGATGCCTCCTTGATTCCAGTCTTTCTTCCTCTTGCCTTCTGTCCTTTGAGCTTTATAACAATTTCAACATGTCAATCCTCAGCTCAAGAAGCTGCAGTGGTTGCCCAATGCCTACTCAAGCAAGCCCTAATTTCTAGGCTGCCTTTTGAGTCTATTTTTGATATAATAAGATTAGGCAAAGATTCATGGAGCCCTTATTATGTGCCAGGAACTGCTAGGTGCTCTACATGCGATATCTTATATAATCCTCAATTTATAGATGCCCATAGTCACAAGCTGATAGAGACAGTAGTGCAATGATTCCAGAGTTCAAATTCTTAACCTCTGCAGTGGAGTGAAGTGGTTAAGGAGCATGGCATCTGGAGGAAAGCTGACTGGGTTCCAAAGCTTGGCTCACTAGTTTCTAGCTTATGACCTTGGGGGAAATACTTGACTTCTCAGTCTTTTTCCTGAGCATAAAATAAGGATAATAGCAGTAACTATTCATCAGTTGGTTGTGAGGATTAAATTATATTATATATGTGAAGTGTCTGGTACATGATAGTTGTCCCCTCCATGCCATCCCCCTCCCCCTCGCCAGTCTTCTTTCCTCTTCAGCTCTAGCAGGAATCTTCAGCTCCTAACTGATCACCATCAAGGCGATCTCCTAACTGTTCTGTAACAGCACCAGGCTCTTCTTGTCATTGTTTTATTATTTCTTCAGCCCAGAACATCCGCTCTTCTCTTTTCCACCTTCTGTCTTACCCTAGCCTACAAGGCTCAGCTCAAGTTCCCTGTCCACGACAACATTTCTTTATATACCTCCTGGGAATGGTCACTGATGGTTTTATGGGCATTAATTTTGTCTTCAATTAAAACGGTCAGTCAATAAAGTAGTCATTAGCCTTATGTAGTTACTTAAATTAATTAAAATTAAAAATTTTGTTTCCTCAGTTACACTAGCCACATTTCAAGTGCTCAGTAGCCTAAGTGGCTAGTGTCAACTATATTGGATAGCACCAATATAGAGCATTTCCATCACCATAGAAAGTTCTATTGAAGAGTGCTGGTCTAAAACATAAACCTTTGCAGGGCAAGGGTTATAGCTAAGGTTCTGGAAACCCAGCAGTGCGTAATACAATGATTACAAAGGAGGAACTCAGTTGAGTACTTATGTTTTGCTGTATTGATTCACCAAGGGTATTTATATTTGATAGGAATACTAATGTAGGCACGATCATTCAATCTAGGCTACAAAATACTGATTGATTAAAGTATTCATACAATTTCAACTTTAGATTCGAAAGAACAAATTTCCAAAGGGTCCAGCCTATCTTTTCCTTTTTAGCGAAATGAAATAATTATTCTGCCAATGACCCTTTCATTTAGGAGCTGATGTCCTCTATGACATATGCAATTTTCACAGAATCTTAGATTGAAGTTGCTTGTGTTAAGTAATCTTTTGCAAAGCATTATCGAAGATAATTGTCTTAAAGTGAAAAGATTTCCTTGTGCTTGGCAAATACCGCCCTGATAACTTGCAGCATTTCAATAAAAGGAAAATGCATCCATTCACCTATTTTAAAGGTAAAGAATTATGGTCAAGTGATTTACCCAAGGTCACATTTCAGTGCTACTACTGGATCCAGCTCCCTCAGACACTGGAGCCCTGTTTCACTCTCTCTTCACTGAATCCTTGAGTTCTAAATCACTCCCATACCCTTAGGGCATTTTGCACCCACTAATGATCCCACTTATTCTGAGTGCCTACAGTTTGTAAGCTTTCTGCAAAAGCAGCAAAAGCTGAGGTGGATGCAGCCCCCACCCTCACCTCAATCATGTAAATATCTTGACTCTGTCCCAGTTGAGTCACTGCCACAGAAGAAAGGACTCTCAAAAAGAGTCAGGTGAGCTTAAACCATTGCAGTAAAGCTGTTGCAGAGTAGTAGGTCATTAAGAAATAAAACACAAAATTAGCAAAACAGCATTTTTTCCGCCATATGCTAAGAGGTTTCTCCAAATGATAACACACACAAAAATCCATACATCAGACAGGAGGGCGAAATGAGAGGGTGGCTTCAGGGATGCGTTGATTGAAATACTCAAGCAAGATGAATTGCTTTTTGATAATTAGATTTGAGGAAATCTTTTTTTTTGTCTTCTGCGACTCCACTGTTTATGTATTGCAGAAAGACTTAAAATTCCAAGAAGATAAAGGTCTTTCTCCACATGCTTCATCTCTTTGTGCTTATAACCGAGACACAATGAGAACTTTTATAAAATTTCTCTTATCAGGCTTATTTGCCAAATATTTTCAACATTAAAATGATTCAGTATTTCAATCAAACTGTAATTAAGACTTGAAGAAGAAAGTTATTCCAGGGTACATTGTCATTAACATTCAGAAAGAATAAAAGGGGGATAGATGTGAGTTTCAACAAATGAAATTAGCAAAATGAAACTGATTTCATATTTTAGGCATTCCCTAACAGCACAGCTCCTGGAATCTAGCATAAATAATAGCCCCAATTATTAAAACTGAGAAATTCAACGAGGCACAAGATCAAAGTGCACGCACACTGGGTTAACCTCACACTCATTCAGCCACAATTATTAAAAAATGCTTTCAGCTAGGCTTGCACTTTGAATTTGAGAGGATTTCTTAACTGACGGCAAATTTACAGCCTCTCCTTATTGCAGCAAATTTGCTTGACTTTTGGTCTTTATGCTGACATTTTGATAAACTAGTACTCCAGTCCCATCGAGAAATAGCATGATAATAATCTATGGCAAACACTCACAAATTAAAAAAAAAAAAAAGAAAGGAGCAGAGATAGTAGGATAACATGTAACTCTCCAACACCAGAAAAAGTAATCAACAGTACCAGCAAAACCTTATTGGCAGCCTCTTTGCTTTTGTCCATACAGAAATCTACTCCCCCTCCCCCCATCCCCTGGGAGGTGTGCTGAATCTTTTCATTAAAGAGATCGGAATAGGAAGGTAGAGAGAGTCAGAGACAGGACACAGAGTGTAATGAAAAGATACAGGGAGAGAGATAGAGAGACAGAGAGCCCTAGACAGATGACATGGAGAGAGGGGCCGAGAGAGAAACAAATCCTCTAATTTAGAGCTGGTTGGTATCAGATTAGGCGTTGAGTACAATAGTCTATTGGAAAGTCCAAACAAGAGTGAAACAAAGGTGGATGTATTCAGCTTAAATTGACTTGCTCAGTGGTCCAGTCATATTTTCCCTGACCTTTCCACCACATTGCACCTGCAGTTCACGTTCAGGGTCTCGCTGTTGAGCACCAACTAACCTTGGTATTTTCACTCAGGCTGTTCCAGTCAAGTCAGTCACCAGAAAGTGGGGAATACTAATTTGTAACCTCCAAGGTATTTGGATCAGGAACGTGTTTTTTATTTGAAACTCAACTGTCTGAGCCACTCATCTCCTGATACCATTATACAGCACAGCTGCCCCGGTTGCTCTCAGATCCTGGCATTTCATTAATTAGTACAAGAGATGATCGCCTCCAATACTTGCATTAGTCAAAGCATCCTCTTCACCAGTGAAGCAGGAGGTAGGAGACATTGTAGGATTGACTGATTCTGGGGGTTAACAATATGAAGCAAGAGTCTGTGTGATTTACTATATATCCATTGACATTGACCTGTTGTTATACACAACAGAAGACACTGAGTATTCCAGTGAACTTCATTTTAAAATGCAGGCCAATAACATTAACTATGCCAGTGGTTCTCAAACTTTAGCATGCATCAGCATCACCTGGACTGGAGGGCTTGCTAGAACAAACACTGCTGGGTCCTCCCCCCAGAGTTTCTGACTCAGTAGGTCTGGGGACCCACCTTGAGAACCCAGCAATCCTAGGCAATTTAGGAAGAGAAGGCTATGGGGAAAATGAGTAGGGTCATACATGCAAAGAGGGAAGAAGATGCCTCCTCTAGACCAGTGCTTTTTGAACTTGAATGCACCTGTGAATCACCTGGGGATCTTGTTAAAAGGCACATTCTGATTGAGTCGGCCTGGAGTGGGTCCTGAGAGTCTGCATTTTTAATAAACTCCAAGGTGATGTTGATGCTGCTGGCCCAGGAATCACACTGAGTTTCCAGGGCAGTGTTTTTCAAAGTACATCCTGAAGACCATCTGTATCAAAATCACAGGGTTGATTGGGGAGGAAGGGTATTGTTATTAGTGCTGATTCCCAGGCCCACCTCTTGATATATTGTATCAGAAACTCTGGAAGTGGGGCCCCAGGAATCTGCAGGTCAAACGAGTTTCTGTGATTCTTATACAGACTGAGAACAATGGACTGGGGGGTGGAGGGGGGAAGAAGAAGTGGGCAGGGAGAGAGAGACATCAACAGGTGGTTAGTCAGTGATCAGTATTTCCAGGTGTTGACTACCAGGGCCCCTAGTTATTTTCTCTCTCTTTATTCTGTTGCCCATCTTTTGCTGGCTGTTGGTGACATCATCAGAAAAAGTAACTAGGATCCTAAAAGAAGGAGTGAAACTTTTAATGGCCTATTCTGCTCTGTATTAGCAAAAACTTGGTAAGGAAAAAAAAATGGAAACTATAGGCCATATTTAAAATATTTTCCAAAATTTAAATTATTCCTGCTTTACCTATTCTGTTTCCAAAGACAACCACGACCGTTGTCTAGACTTCTTTTGTTAGTAGTAAGGGAAAAATGTTTCTGTAGTGATTACTTAATATGTTGCTAAATCCAGGAGACAGCAACTGTCTGCCAGCAAGTGCCATATTGAAGTTTCCTAAACAGTGCAAAAAATAGAAATTATTTACAGTTAGCATTCAACATTGGCAAACAAGTCATGCTATTAAAGATGTATTTGCATATGTTATATTAAGAGGCATGCAAACCTATGTGCAAAACTGGGCATAATTAATCATTTCCACCAGTGATGACTATCCCATTTCCAATCTTGCCATCCAATCCCTTCTTTCTTTTGAGCACAGATGTGTGTTTCTAACCTCCTGGGATCCCAGCATTATGTGCAATACCTTTCCCCCCACCCCCAGCTCCTGCACCTACATTTAAGGGACTGAACCATGGAAAATGATTCCATGTTCGTATCCAAATACTAAGAAAATAAAGTTTGAACAGCAGTAAATATGGATGGTGGTTTCTAATCCTCATTCTTATTGTCAGATACATCTAGAGAGATTTTCAAAAGTTCAGATTCCCCAACCATCTCAAGATTCATATTCAGTAGATTTGGGGTAGGCCAGGAAATTTATAACTGTCTAAAACACCCCAGGTGATTCAGATGATCACCAAGGATTGGGTACTACTGACTTACATAGAAGAACATTGGACAGAATCAGGGAACTTCAATTGTCTTGTAGGTATTATTTTTGTTGTTAATATTAATTGAGTTCTTCCTACGTATCAGGCATGTTACTAGGCACTTTACATGTATTACCACTGAATCATCGCAACAACCATCCATCTTCTGGATGAGGAACTACGACTCGGAGAGGTTATGTAATTTGCCTAAAGCCAGAGATGATAAATGGAAAAGCAGGAATTTGGTTTTATCACTAAGAAGTACATGAGTCATTTGAGTAGTTTTGTGAGTCATTTAGGTCATTAAGTTTTCTCATTTGGAGATGAAGTCTGTGGTACTAGACACTAGATCACTTCTAATCTTTCTTCAAGCTCTGACGTTTACTTGTGGTATTGAGTTGAACTAGAAGACACGGTTTATGGCCTTCTGGAGCTCAAGATGTGTTGTCAGACACCTTCGTCCCTCTTCCCATTTCAGGTTTAAAGTGTCACTTCATCTATGGCTCCTTATTTTCTATGGAGCAAGATTCCTTTGCCATCAGCCCTAATCCCTCTCTCAAGCTTCATCTCCCAGCTCCTCAGAGCAGAACCCCAACCCTCCAGCCCCGCTGGATAACAGGCTTACCCAGCTCCGTGCCCTTACTCACAATGTTCTTTCTGTCTCAATCCTCTGCCCTTGTTGGTTGCTTGATGGAATAATCCTGCTCGTCTTTCACTGCCAACCCACATATCAACTCCTTTGTGTAGACGTCTCTCTTTTCCTGGTCAGAATTACTTTGTTCTTTTAAGACTTCGTTTTGTCTTGTGTTATAGGTAGAATGAACTTAACTCCTAGCCCTCTGGCAATCTCAGTTTCAAATATTTTGTCAGCTTATCCACATAAGCATGCCAGTACTTGGCAGTCTTGGTTTAGACGATGTGGCAACTGCAGTTATGGCGTATATGCCACTAGGGGTGTGAACTGTTTTCCTTTTGGTGAGATTCTAGAGGGCAGAGGCATCTGCCTTGTCTGTTTAACTGTTCTCCCATCCATGTCCATCCATCCATCCAAACATCCACTCATTTATTTGCATATATATGTCAAATTATATACCTCAAATTTAAGTTGCCTATACTTGGTGCATAATTGACATTTAATTTTTTTGTTGAACTATTAACTGATTTTATGTGAATCTCTGCTTAGATAAATCTTTTGTAATCAGCTTCTTCTCCACCACCACCTCTGCCACCTGGGATAAAAACTATTTCTTCTGAAGAAGTAAGTAATGGGGTATCAAAGGAATGATAGCTACAGAAAATGAATAGAAGGACAAAATGTTAAACTTGATTAGTGCAGGCTATCAGCATAATAAAAGAGACAAAGCTGACATTGTGCTTTGGTTAAAAGACAATGATGAAGGCCAAGCTCTTCAATTGGACCTGTGCCCAGCACTGCCTTTGTACCAAGCCTGGAAAAGGATTTAGACAGCAGGTAACCAATGTGACCTGTAAGACTAAGTGAAGGTAAGCAAGGGGCCGTGTCTGAGTCTGCTTGGCCTGCTATAACAAAATACCATAGACTGGGTGGCTGATAAACAACAGAAATTTTCTTCTCGCAGTTCTGGAAGCTGGAAGTCCAAAATCAGGGTGCCAGGATGGTCAGGGTCCGGTGAGAGCTGCCTTCCAGGTTGCAGACAGCTGACTTCTCAAGGCACATGTCAGAGAACAGAGAGAGGAAGTAATCTCTCTCGTGACGCTTAAAATGGCACTAGTCCCATTCACGAGGGCTCCATTCTTATGACCTCAACTAATCCTAATAACCTTCCAAAGGCCCCACCTCCGAATATCATCACAATGTGGGGCGTGGCTTCAACATATGAATTTTGGGGGACACAAGCATTTATTCCATAACAGGCCACCAACGGGTCCTCAGGGTCAGAGTCATTCAACCCACCACAGCAGAGGGTGGCAGCATTCAGGGGAAAGAATATGGTAGACTTGCGAAAGGGATTTCTGCGTACTTGGACACCTAGAGAACAACATGCATAAAGGGAAATTCTTACTCAATACTGAATCTCCTTTTCATAGTCATTGTTGCTTGGCAACTTGTGGAAGTTTTCACTGACTTCTCAAGGTCTTCTTAAGCTTCTCTTCTCTGTGCTCCCAGACCAGGTATCTCCCCCATTAACCACCATACCATGGTTTGCTAAGACTCTATCTATCACACCAAACTGAAAGCTCTATAAAGACAAGGTGTAATTCACTTTGGTGTTCCCAAGGCCTAGCAGTGACATGGAAATTACTCAATATATGTTTGATGAATTAATGAAGGGAAAAATTAGCTACCTGCATCTATCATAGGTAGTTCCTTCTAATGACCACCTTTGGACTTTTCGAGAGGGAGGTGTTCTGTTCATGTCATCCTGATGCAAAATTAGGCTGTCTCAGACTAGAGGTAGGTTTTTGACCCTGGGAAGATCTAACCTTGGTGACAATGAGGTAGAAAGGATCAAAGCATACAGGGCTAGTTGGACTAAATCCCCTCTAAAACAGAGAACACCAGAACTTTACTACCCCAGTAATTGCTAGAAAGCAGCTCTAATTCTTTTATTCTAGTAGGATAGGCAAAATATCTCCTTTGCAAGGGTTTGCCCTCTTGTTTCTGACTTTGCATGAACATCCAAAGAATTCCTGTAGAGGTAGCAAATAGTCTCCTCCTTGTGCAGGATGAGAATTACAGCTTTAACATTTACTTCCTCTTAACCAGGGTGCAGGAATCCTGAATCAATAATTTCAAAGACCAAATGAGATGGGCTTTGCTTTATAATGTGTTTTTCTGTCTCACTATGCACACACCTGCCCTTCTCTTTTTGCAATCATCCGCAATTTGTTTTCTGTCATGACCTGTTTAGTACTGGGGATGCATTTCCCTTGATCATCTACTTGAATATTGAATAATTACTCCTCTTTTGATGAAAGCTTGGTTGTTCAAAAAAGGTTGCTCACAGATGACCATATTGTCTTGTAGAGAAGCAGAGAACAAGTTTTTGAGGCTTGCGTCAGGGGTTAGTGGCAAGTCATAAAACGGTTGGGGCTGTCAACATTCTCGCAGCACAGCCTCCAACACATTCTAAGTCGCCTTTACTTGCATCTCAGCCAGAAATCAGATACATGATGCCTGCCTCAGACCTATTAAATAAGATGGTATATTAAAAAAACACATGGTCTATGGTGAATGGTAAACACGTTGACTGTCTTGTTCCCTTATCACTTCCCATCCCTTTCCCTAATGCACAT
Source organism: Tapirus indicus (assembly GCA_031878705.1). Taxonomy (NCBI): domain Eukaryota; kingdom Metazoa; phylum Chordata; class Mammalia; order Perissodactyla; family Tapiridae; genus Tapirus; species Tapirus indicus. The sequence goes on from CM062918.1 coordinate 16,344,256, forward strand.
CTACAGAACATGACCCAGCTGAAGGTCAATCAGCGGAAGTGGAAGGAACTATTCTGCTATAGTTTCCTGATATTCTTTCCTAGATCCTAACACCAGTGGGGATGTGGTCCTAAAGGCCTCAGATGATTGGGGTTCCATCTTTCTAAGATTATCTTGTGCTGTTTTATTGATTGTGGCCCTTTACTGTGAAAAAAGAGCAATCAGTTTCCTTTTTCCATTTTTCAGATCCGGTCACTTGGTTATTTAAACATAACAGTGTGTGTGTGTGTGATGTTTCCATCTACTGTAAGGATTTTATATAAACTATAACTCTCTCAAGTTCTTTTTGGCTGGAAAGTTTTAAAGTCAGATTAGATCTAGATTGAGTTTTAAGACGGGTCTTTCAATGGTAAAAATAGCAAAGCATTTAAGAAAGTGTTATCTACATACAAATAGTTCATACCTTCAAAGGATATTTCATTGTTTCTAACATTCCACAATCCTGACCATTTCAATAGGCCTTACACAGAAAGTATAATCCTCCTCTCCCTACTTTATTACTTCTGATAGTGATATCACAGACCAAAGGATCATTAAAATTGGGCCCTGGATTTTTTATTTTCTTCAAAGGAAGCTGTCAAGAAAAAGTATATGCCTTTTAAATCAGCTTATCACTAAGTCACTCCTTAGATTATTAAAATTGCAAGAACATCCAAAAACATCATTTAATTTTTATAGAGAAAAAGCTTAATTATTATGGTAAGAAGAGAATACTAATGTAAGTCTGTTCAGAATTGTTGAGAGGCATAACTCACAAGATATTATGCAGTACACAGCAATACCGTCACCTCTCAATCATTCAACTTCTGATTCTCCGCCATGTGTATGAACAAAAGCCTTTGCTGCTGCTGTCTCAGGCCAGAAGATCCTTCCTCCGACTACCCGGTGTGTTCTTTCTCAAACTGGTGTTTCGCAGAGCACTGACCTTCAGGATGGTGGGAGAGACAACAGAGTAGAAAGGTGGAGACCATAGTGGTTACGGGCATGAGCTGAACACAGGTTGATGACAAGGAATGTAATGGACCAGGATACTGATTAATCCAACTCTGTGCATCTGATGTCAACATTTTTAAAGTAGACTTTAATGCAGATATAGTCCTAGCTCTGGCATTTCCACCTCTATCGTTTTAAATGTTGCCCCCTCTAATCCTGTCTCAATATTTGTAAAATGGGCATGAGAAAAATATCCCTGTCTCACTAGTTGTGAGAATAAGAAGATGCATGCCGGTTTGTTTGTTCATGTATTTCTTTACCTGTTTGTTTTCTGCCTTCTCTCTACCTCACATCCAGGTAAATATCAGGGACTCTGTCTTGTTCGTGGAGGTATCCCCAGTGCCAGGAAAAATGTGGTACACACAGCAGGAGTTCAACAAATATTGTTGTGAAAAAAATGAATGCCTGAAAGAATACACGAGAAGTTCTTGGCATGATTCCTGGCAAATAGTAAGTGCTCAATAAATATTAGCATAAAAAACAACGTAGTTCTGTGAGATGTTTCTCAAACATAGGATCTTGTGTAACATGTATTATAAAGACTCTGAACTATCCTTCAGTGAAGAAATTTGTATAACTTTGTTTAGCTCCATTTACCAATCTTATTTGGCCACAAAAGCCTTTCTTCCCAACTATGCCTGTTAATTAACATTCTGCAACATTACTGTACCATTGAACACGCTTTGGGAAATAATGATTTAGTCCAGCATCGCTGTTTTAGGGGTAAGGAAACTGAAGCCTGGGTATTAAATGGTTTGTCTAACTCAAGTAGCCAGCAGCAGTGATTCCAGAAGTGGAGGCAGGTGTTCCAACTCCCAGGCCCACATTCTTTCCCCCAGGTCCGGGGAGCAGTGGTGAGTGGCCAGTGACATCATACTTTGGAATTAGAAGGTACTGGATTCAAATCCCACCTGCATTGTCTAGCATTGAGGTCTGCATCAGACACTGCAGGTGCCGCACCTCATATCCTTTCCTCCCTTAATGGGGCCACTTTGACACCTGAGCACGCCATACCTACTGGAACTGGCCCTCACAAATGTGCAACCTGGAAGTGCAGAGGGCTTAACGTCCCACAGGGCAACCCTTGACGAATAGCGGATGGTTGCTCAGGGGTAAATGCTTTCCGCTCTGTTCCTCAGGCAGATGACTCTGAGGTGCATTCTGTTTGTCTCCCTTGAGGGTCCCTGTGGGACGGTGCCCAGGTGCCCATATCAGTGACATAGTCCACAGCTGGGTAGCAATATAGGCAAACTCTCCACATTCCTCGCTTGTCTCCTTTCCAGGCATGCTGCCTCCTCCCAGGTGTGTTACTCTTTTGCTTACTACTGAAAACAGCTGTGTCATCTCTTGTGAGCCCATTAAACAGGTGCTGGGTTTCACACGAAAGGTGGCTGCAATTCAGCAGGCGGAGGTGTAAAATAGGAAGCGACATCTAAATATAAGTTGGATAAGAATGGAGGCCGCTAACAGATGAGAGCTTCTACTGGGCTTAAAGCTCTGCTGTGTTTTTCCTCCTGAGTTTTCAAGGATTTTGCGAAGACATAAGAACAATGTGTTTACAAACATACTCTGTGTTTATGACACCTTCTGGTTCTTCTGTTATGCTGAATAAAAAGAGAGAGCTACTCTTGGTGTGGAAAAACAGTGCAATCTGAGATAGCTACCACAATCCTTTAGCAATGCTGGGTAACCTACCAGGCCACCAGAGATCCAAGCTTTAAGCTTATTATTCTGCTCTTGACACCCAAGGCAAGAAAAGGAAGCAGCACAGCTGTATTAGACTGTGGAAACAAATAGGCCCTCATATCTCAGTTTATTTCCTCTTCATATAATAATACAATACAGGCGTTCCTCTTCAGCAATTTTCCTCCATGTTATGACTCAGGGACATGGGCCCTTCCACACTGTAGCTCTGTTGTTCCCTGGAGCCTCGTCCTCGTGATCTGCATTTAGCTGGCAGAAGAGGAGCATATGGAGAAGGCACTCTGCCCACAGGTGACACTCAAAACCAAAGTTCATATTCCACTGGCAAAAACTAGTCACGTGGCTCCCTCTAGACGCACAGAGGTTGCGAAAGGTAGTGACCAGCAGGGTAGTGACTTCCCAGCAACAACTGCATTCTATGGAAGGTGGAGCATAAATTGGGGGGAGCAGCTAGCCATCTCAGCCACAAAGGTACAGTTGTCAAGAATGCCAGTTCTAGAGCCTGCTGGACCTGGATCCAGACCTGAGTTCTGCCACTCACTAGCCGTGCAAACATGTGAGTGTTATTTCACCTCTCACAGACCTTTTCCTCGTCTGTAATTGGGGATAATGGAAGACTCTGTCTCACAGGGTTCTTGTGTGGTTTAAGCAAGATCATGCACCTGCCACCCTTGTCACAGTGCCTGGCACGTAGTGAGCACTCAGCCCACGGTGTTTTCATTATTAACTATGAAGAGATGTCACCACCTCACTCAGTGGGAAGTGTAAGTTTCCTTCAGTTTGCGAAAAACAGAAACATATACAAATTATCTTAGTTAATATCAGTTTACTTTTTAAGAGATACAGGAAATGAGAGAGAGCAGGAAAAACAATCTGAGCAGCCACACAGCCAGCTTCTTGGCACTAGAACATCTCGTAGGTGATGGAAAGGGCTCTAATTTTGGGAAGCAGTCCTGGAAGTTCAGGAGCACCTCTCAGGAGGGGATGTTGGCTGCCCCGTCCACAGGACTCAGCTCCCCACTGGCTCAGCCTCTTTCTTTCCTGCTGCTTCTGACCGGCCTCTCCATTCTTCTCAGCACCTCCTCATTTCTTCTTACTCACAGCTTCGGTGCGCTCTTCTCTATGTACCTTGGCTTCTTTGCCATTGTGTTTGCCGGGAGTCTCTGTCTAGCCTCTGACTCTTAGAAAGTCCTTATCCAATAAAGGGCACCCATCACAGGCCCACCCACCCAAAGCCAGTCCACTCAGCTATCGGTGGCTGTTGTCATGCCTACCGTGAGTCTCTGACTCAGTCAACTGTGCCTGTGGCTGTGGGAATATATCATACAAACATGGTGACCTGGCGTGAGAAAATGCTTCATGCTTCTTTGTTTAGAAAGGAACAGTGGTTGGAGCCAGCACTCAGGATATCAGGAATAGGGCAAATCATTAAAATTTTCACTGGTAAAAATCTTCAAAGTTATTGCCTGCCTTCAGCTTGCTATGAATTAACTTGGTTTCCCAAATCTTATGAATGAGCACTTAAAAGTGAAGTATTAAGGTCAATTCACTTAACTGGTATCGCTGGTTGAAGTTTGTCTACATTTACCCATCTTCCATACTGCCCTCAGAGTTCCTGTCCCCATATAAATCTGATTATTTTACTTTCCTGCTTAAAATCTAAACTGCTTCCTTTCTACCTATAAGTTAAGCTCCAACTTCTTAGCCTAACATATTGGGCCCTCTAGACGCTGCCATTCCTGATTCATCTTCTACCCTCCCCTCCACTGCCCTTCCACCAATGCCCCACCACACTGGATTTTCTCCATTCTCTTTCACACTTTGGTGACCATGTATATACTGTTCTCTACTAGGAATTCTGTTCCCTACCCCATCACTACCTGGCAAATGCCCACTTATCCTTGAAGACCCAATTCACTTGATATCTTCTCTCTGAAGATTTCCCTGGATCTGCCAGTCTCTGCCTCCCCCCACCCATCACCACTCCCCTATGCCTGGGTGAAATCAACTATCCCTCACCTGACTCTCATAGCATGTAAACATACCTCTATGGTGGTGTTTATTATTTTACATTCTGCTTGTCCAAGAGTCAGTCTCCCAGGCACAGCTGTGAGCCTCAAAGGCGGAGAACGTGACTTATTCATTTTTTACGTTCCCAGGGCCCCAGAGAGCATCTGTCTCATTTAGCACCCAATTCCTGTTTGTAGGATTTTATTGTAAATCAAAACCCTGACACCACAAAGGAATCTGGAACATGGAAAGAAAATCCACTCATTCTCTGTGTGTTTCTTATTATGTAGGATCTTTACTTCTCAAGGGTTATTTTGTGGTGGACCACATTTAGTCTATTCTATAGAGTACTAAAGAGAAATGTCTACATTTTCTATAAAGTTACACGACGAAAGCTTCGATTCTTCTTTAAGATCTAGGAAAAATGTAAGATGTTTTATGTCAGGTAGTTCTCAAACATCCTCTCTTATGCTTTTCTCCTAATGCAAGTGTCATCATCCAGGGAGCAATGAAATTGCCAAGGTACGTTAACTGGAGACATGGGCTAGAATGATTAAAGCCACATTTCTTTTTCTTTTTTTTTTTCTACCCAAAGTCCCAGTAGATAGCTGTATGTCATAGTTGTGCATCCTTCTAGTTGCTCTATGTGGGACGCCGCCTCAGCACGGCTTGATGAGTGGTGTGTAGGTCTGCACCCAGGATCTGAACCAGTGAACCCCTGGCCACTGAAGCAGAGAGCATGAACTTAACTGCTATGCCACAGGGCCAGCCCCTTTTTTTTTTTCAATTTTTTTTTTTTTTTTTTGCTTCACATTTCTAAACATGTGGACACAGACCTTCTTTGGGCTTTTGAAAAAGTAGTTTCTCATTACCAGACCTCCTTTCTGCAGAGGGTCTCTTCCACTTTGGACTCTGAGAGAAGTTGGCATTTGGAAATGTGGGTGGGGCTGGTATAGTTGTCATGACGATCAGAGGGTGCTTCTGGCATTTAGTGGGTAAGAGCCAGGAATGCCAAATACCTTGCAATGCGTGGGTCAGTCTGCAAACGGAATATTGTCCCACCCAGTGCCAGTAACCCCCCAGGTGATGACCATCAATTAAGGGATTCGTTCAGCTCCCTAGCTGAGAATCATTGAGTTAACCATTGATATGCTTAAAATCTTTTTCTTTAAGATGAAATGAGAGCAAACCATAGGAATCCAAAAGGAAGCTCCTGCCTCAGTTTAAAAAACTTTGATTTAAAGAAATTCATAGTTTTTTCTTTTCTGTGCAAAATGTGGGCTTATATCACATTCACTGGAAACAGGAGATTCCTAAAAGAATCACCAAGAGAAAGCATTTAGCATGCCCTCTGGCTCGTGACTATAAGACAGAATAGCAGAATACAAGGACCCTTCCTTTGAAATGCACTTAATTTAATAAAACATCAAGTTAAAGGTAGGACAGTCTCATCCCTATTGCAAAATAGCCTGCAGAGTGAAAACTGAAACATGCACAATTTCATTAACCTTCCATTCCTAGAGCGTAATGTAGGGAGAGTGCCATTTTAACATCCATCCGAGCAAGGCTACTTCCAGGCCCTGAGAGAGCTTTACACAGTAACATTATTGTCAGCGTGGATACAGGAAACGATGTGGAGGAAAAAATCCCAGTCAGACACAGCATTTAGAAACATTTATCCTTTTAATCATCCACCTTTTGAATGAAGATATTGCCTTTTCATATAGTGTTTTGTCCGCTTTGTTAAATATTCTTAGCAGCAAGTGGAAAATCATGTCAGTTATGATAGTGATATTTATCAAATTTGGAGATTCTGTTAAATCCTGACCCACGGTGCATAGAATCACAGAACTTTAGAACCTCAGGGCTTCAAAATAGTTAGAGGTCACAGAATCCAGTTCCATATTTTGCAGATGAGGAAACAGGCTCAGGGAGATTAGGGACTGTGGAGGTGACAGCTCTCTCCAAGGATGGGGAGAGAAAACAGCCTATCTGGGTAGATTTGCTCTGTAGGAACAGCTCTCAGCATCTCCCAGTTACAGATTGTCTTTGAGAACCTTTAATTATTTTCTGAATAGATAATGACAATTCAAAACCTCGCTCATTTTATAGCATTGTTTAGCTGTTAATACTAACACAATGAGCTTCAGACCGAAAAAGAGAAAGAAAAATTGGGACAAAAACAAACAACCACGCAATTTATAAAACTGCAAAACATAACCACCTAACATTTGAAGAACATGTCATACTTCATTCAGATGCTGTGTTGCCTTCAACTACAGTCATTGCACAAGAATGGAGCATCACTTACCTTCTCTGGTTCTGATGGGTTGGCACAAGCACGTAATGTCCGTCCTTAGGCGCCCTCTTCCTCACCACCCCCCACGTCATTTGCAAATGAATTGTACACCTAACATTTGCTTTGTGCAAGTGAATTTTAGACCCTGGAAATAAAATGAGCATAGTTTAGAATGTTATAGCAATAGGCTTCAAGTTTAATGAGATTTGGATGTAACGTAGCAATTTGGAAGTCTCTTCAAGCTTATGAAAATGAGATTCTACCCAAGTTTACAAGCAGGTACAATAACACTTGGAATGTGACCATGTCGTGCATCCAAGAGGCTTTTCGGGAGTCTATGTAAAGCAAATTGCTTATGTAATATTCTCCTTTCCTTTCCAGAATTCTGTTCTATGACCACTGACACTAGAACAAAATGTCCCTGTTCGACAGGTACTGTAGCATTTTGTTAATTAGCTTAAAATACAGCCAATTTGTCCTCCTGCTGCTTTCCCTGAGGCGACCAGTATCTGAAAGCTTGTTTTAAAGCCCTTCAACAAGCAGGAAGAACCACACCTGTTGCATCTGACTTCCTCCCCATTAAATCAGAATGAATAATTTAATAAGAACTGCTTATGCACAGACACTCCAGTGACTGGTTGAAAGATAAGACTCTCAGGCTGCTGGTATTTTCTCTTTCCCGCTGGTCTGGAGCGGAAACTTGTTTTTTTCCTCCAGTGGCAGTAAGCCAAATAGCCCTGTGACCTTGGACTTTCCCCTAAGCCCTTAGCGCACCAGGACCTTGCCCCTATGACAGAAGGCATTGTTTCCTTTGTAACTGTGGCAGACACTGTTGGTCGGCTACTCAACTGACCTTCACAGCCCCCATCTTCCTATAGGTTGAAACAGGCAGATGCTTGTATTCCCAGCCTCCCTTGCAGCCAAGATGGTCGTGTGACCCAGGTCTAAACAATGAAGCATGAGGTAAAGCCTGCTGAGGGGCTTCTGGGAAATCTCTTCTTCCCTGACTGAGAAGTGGTTTGGAGCTGTAAGGGCTCTAGAGCCAAACTGCCGGAGTTTAAGTCCCAAATCTGCCACTTCTTGTTTACATGACTCTGATAAAGCTAATTATACTCCTTGTTCATTGTTTTTTCTTATCTGCTTTAGAATTAAATGAGTTAACACATATGAAGTGCTTAGCATAGTCCTTGGCATATAGTAAATGCTCAAAAAATGTTAGTTATGATTATAATGTATAAAGATGGAAGGCAAGTGATGAACGTTTCTCCTAGCTGCCTTTGGAAATGGCTTTGTGAGGTCACCATGGAGTTATGGCAACCATTTTGTGACCATGAGGGGAAGGTCAAGAGAATTGCAAAGACTCTGACTCAGTGTCCTTGCATTGTGAAGATGCTGACTCAAACCTGGGACTGCCTAGCTCAAGGTTTTCTTAAGTAAACAACAGATATTCTCAAAGTGGATTTTCTGTTACTATCCGCTGAACAATCCCATCTAATACTGACACTATTAACTCAGGGTTTAAGCCCTGCCATCTCTGCCTTCAGCTGTTCTGTTGGCTTTGCTCACCATGTACTGCTTCCTCCTCTGGTGAAAACTTTTTAGGATGTTCCCTTCTAACAGTTTGAGACTGATTTTCTTTACTCTGCTCTGAGACCTGTCTTAAATAGACTGTGAGCTTGATAACAGCCTCTTGGGTGGGAATCAGGGTTTAATGGGGAGGAGGAGTTATTAACCCCTCTCCTACTTCATCTGAGCAAGATCTAGCTATGAAACAGGCAGGCATCCTGGCGCCTCTAGGGCTGGCCACTGCATGCAAATATCCCAATGGGCTGCAGGGGTTCTAATGTGGCAACCTACAGGCTGTGTCTGAGGTGGCTGTAGGGGTGTCTTCAATCTCCAGGCACCCTGGGGATCCCAGGCCACCACATGTGTGGATGTGGAGGGGAGAATTGGGTCCCCCCCACCCCGAAGATCACATGGTGCTTCTTTGCCAAAATCACTGTAAAGCTGCCGCATCTCTGCACCCCTGGTGCACTTATGTTTCTTCTGGCAAAGTTTGTTCTCCACACTTCTTTGTTTTCCAGACCACTCCTAGGAAGGCTGTTTTGAAAAACATTGAAGGCAATGATCTTGTAGAATGACAGAGGAGGAAAGAAATACAAAAGGAGAAGCTTGTGACTCCCTCTTCTCCAGACAATTGGCTTCTTGCTGGGTGCCTTGTATCTGTTTCTCTACCCAACTTTGATGATAAGCCCCTAAGGGTTTCTTTCAGTCTGTTCCTTACTGAAACCACTGCAAAATCATAGTAAAAACAAGGATAATGAAGAGGGTCACTTTGTAGACCACCTGGGTTCTGGAATTAAATCCAGCTCAGGTCAGGAACAAGCTGTGAGACCCAGTTGCTGTCACCTATCATAAGACCTCAATGAAATGATTTTCAGTATTTCCAGTGCATTGGTAGATAATTTTTCCATCAGATAAAATTCAGAATGAGCAGAAAGTTTCTCTGGGGAAATTTAGAAGAAAGAAAGGCACATTCACCTATTGCCTGAATCTGTTTTCATTCTTTAAGCATATCAGTGTATTTATTATTTAGCTAAACACCCACAAGTGTCAGAGGTAAGGATCAACACATTGCCATGGGCTACATTCTCAAGAGACTGGACCCTCTGGAAGCCGACAGAAATGATTTAGGTCATTAAGCTGTTGTTTAATAAATTGTGCAGTGCTTCAGCACCCTATGTCCTGCTGACTCCCAGGATGTGCTACTCGAGGGAACAGTTTGATTTGATGTACGTGATAGACACACTGCCATGCGCTATGGGATGACCCAGGATCGGACATGGACCTGCCAGAAACAGAGCAATGGAAGCTCCTCCGCGGCTTTTCCACCCCACAGTGTCAGACTTGCCTAAGCCCCCTCTCCTGCTAAATAAGCCATTTTTCCCCCAATGCTTCCTGAGTCCTTAATCCTTTCACTGAGAAGCCAGAAAAAGAGGTCAGTGCAAATGGGTGTTGAAAAGAAAAACCCTGAGTCTCTTTTAACCAAGAAAAGCAGAGCATTTCTGAATTCTGGCTCTGACACAGAAAAGGCCTGTCTCTAAGTCCCTGCTCATGTTGACTGCCTGTGGACTTGTTGGAAAGAATTCTGGCTGATATTAAATGCCATGATCATGTTTCCCAGGAGAAACACTTTAAATGTACCCAGAGCCAGTTTTTTGGAAGCAAGTACGCCAAGCAGTCTACTATACATTAAGTGTAAATGAGGGAATATATAGAGAGAGGATTTAAGATCTGTAAAGTCCTAGGCGTGTAAACCCAGTGGCTGGTGCCATGTGGGGAGATCATGAATGTAGAAAGGATGGAGATGGGGCAACTTATTTTTATCCACAAAGGGTATCTGTGTGGGTCAGGAATGCAATCAGACAACTTATGTTGGTCTGACTCAAACTTTGTACTTAGTTCAAGGTGTACTTAGCTTCAGACACTTTCACCTATAAACACAAGACACTGCAAAATGATTTGAGTATTTAAGATCAACAGCTGAGGGCTGGTTTTACTATAGGACGTGGCTACATAAGAACTAACATGTCTGATGGCTCTTTCTTACTACGAAGATGACAAGTCAGGACTTTAGTTTCCAGGAAACGAACATTCATGGCTTTATTACCTCCTTGCTAGAGAGACAATACGAGCGGAATTGAATTCATTCCACCCATAAATTTCACTTTGCCCTGATTCCCAAAGTAATGAATGAGTTTTTAAGCAGCAGTTGCTGAATGCCTCTTTGCTTTGTCCTGACATGCAGATTATTTAAGAGGAAAATCAAGCCAGGGAAGTGTTTAGGGGGAAGAGTACTGACGCCTGCAAGTCACTTTGAAATGCTTCAAAAAATAAGCTGGATTATTGGGAGAATAGATGTGTAGATAAGTGATAAGGCAAGTATGGTAAAATATTAATGAAAAAATATCTAGGTGGTAGCTATAAGCATGCTCGTGTAAAATTATTTTAACATTCAACTTTAATATTAAACATTTCATAAAAATATGGTGGGAAAAAACTGAGTCAGGGTTTTTTTCTTGCCCTTTCTTCTAATAGTTAAAGATAATTATCTGAAAGGACACAGAAAGAAAATAGCTTGGAATAAGTCCTAGACATAAATGAAAAGTAAGAATTATGTATGTGATTTTTTCTTAAGGAACCCTCAGATCTATCTCCACCAGAGATTCCACCATTAGAAACATGGTCTTTTGAGCTAAGGGGCTATTCTATGAAAACCTCCTGGGGTTCTTGGAGAACTACCAGATTAAACTCTGTTAGTCATTAACACTCAACTGCAAATCTTAAGAGACCACTTCCAAATAATATGTGGCTTAAAAGGTTGGGATACGGGAGACGGAAACGAGAACCTGAGCACTGAATGCTTTAGGGGAGGAGCACAAGACGCTGAAAGAGTATCTGCAGAGGCATTGAAATAAACTTCACCTTCCTACGAGGTTACCCTGGGCCAACCCAAATCCTGATTCGTGTTTGCTGCTTTTGAATTCTGTATAAAAATTCTCTGAAACTCCAATGGAGGTGTCCTGTGGCAATTTAAAAAGGCTTGTAAGAAGGCTTATAAAGGCTGCCCTTCTATCACTCTTGCCACTTGATACCAAGGACTCAAGCCCAAATCTTATCCCCACAGGGGACACTTGGTACTATGGACTGTTCATCTATGGATAGGTTTAAACTTTGACTTACCTTTCTTCTGTGGAGGGGAATTTCTTTTTTTTACATTTATCTATTTTTCTATCATCAGGAACACCCTTGTCTTAGCCCAGTTTCTTCAGAAAGCCGAGCCTGAGGCAAGGGTTCAATGTTACTATTTTATTAGGGAGGGTACACCAAGGATCGGGAGTGAAGGACGAGGGAAGTGAGACAGAAAAGGAGATAGAAGCAGCCCAAGGAAGTGTATTGAGCTGGCCACCACCGAACACAACTGATTGTTCGATATCACAGAACCATATTCCATGGGGCCGCATAAACAGTGTCTCAGGAATGTCCCTTTATGGGAGAAAAGGGGAAGAACTTATCCCCTGCTCCCATATCTCATTGGCCAAACGTTCACTCTACAGATTTAATTCTCCTGCACACCCACGTGTACATGTGTGAGGGTTGCTATGAATTTCTATGTCCACATCTTGGTATCAAAGAAGTCCCAGCGTAACAGGTGAGCAGTCCACAGCATGTGTGTGAAGCAAAGTACTGTCAGGTTGTACTTTTGTGAGCTTCAGTGACAGCTGGAGCAAGAGATAAGTGAAGCAGAGAGATCTAAAGTGGTGGATAACAGTCTAATATAGTCCACCCCTGTACCGAGCAGCCTACTCGTGCCCTCCGTCATCTGGCTCTTGTAGTACACTCTGGAGCCTTAGTCTTCTGAGATGAAGATGACCTCATCTTTTCCCTGAAGGGGGAGGTCTGAGTGTAACCAGTCACAGAGTTTCCCTCAAGGTGGTGGCAGTTAAAATTTCCAAAAAGATCCAAGGCAAGAGAATCGGTGAAATAAGATGCAGTCCCACAGTAGCAGCTGGTCCTAAGGACACAATTGACATTCACCACCCTCTCTTCCACCTCCCATTTTAGATTTCTATCACCTTGGCCAGCACGTTGCCACACTCTGCACTGCCTGCCTAGTAGTATAATCAAGATCTACATCCACAAGGGGTCTGAGGTCTTTATTGCTTAGCCCTAGGGCTGTGATTGCTATAATTGCCCAATTTCTATGGACGCACCAAAATATATCCTCAAGAACCCTGTGGATTTCAGAGGTACTCTTCCCTGCTCACATTGTGCAGAGTAGCCAGAGCTCCTTGTGGTACTCAGTACAGTAACTCTTTATTTGCACCAGCACAAGGAGCCCAAAGTGGCCGGGTGGTAGCTGCAGTTTCAAGTTCAGTGGAAACCTTACTGTGACCTCTGGACACCAGGCCTCTAAACTGGGAAAATTCTGTTTGTGGGGATACAGTACACAAATTCCATAAGAAGGTTGCTGGGAGTAATGATGAGAGAGGCCATACCTCCTTCCCAGACCTACGTGTTCTAACTATTGGGGACATAAAGCCATATATTGGCTGATAGTTCAACACACATATTGCATGCCTGGAGGAGAGGACTCCAACTCTGCAGGGTATCTTCCCCAAGGTGGCGACTCAGCTTAGCCTTTATCACCCCAACCCACCATTCTATTAGACTGCCTGCTTCTGGATGGCAGGGTACATGGTGGATCCTGTAGTTCTGTGCGTGTTGTCACTCTTCTTTTGTTGTTGCTGTAAAATGGGTCTTATGGTCTTATGTAATGTTATGAGGGCTACCACATCAATATATCAGGCATTCTGAAAGGCCTTGGATGACTATGTTGGTGGAGGCATCACAGGAAGGGAAAACAAACCCATAAGCAGAGTAGGTATCAATTCCAGTAAAGATGAATTGCTTCCCATCAGGGTAGAAGGGACCAATATAACTGCCCTGCCATGAAGTGGCCGGCGGGTCTCATTGAAGAATGGTGTCCTATCAAGGAGGCAACATCAGTCTCTGCTTCTGTCAGTGCCAGTAGTGACAGCAGCCTTGGTAAGGGGGAGCCCGTACTCTTGGGCCCATGCCTAGGCTCCTGCCATGCTACCTTGGGCACTCTGTTTATGGGATCACTGCACAAACACTGGGGAGCTGAGGAGAGACACTGGCTTATATCCACAAGATGAGTCATCTGTCCCCCTGGTTGTTGAAATTCTCCTCCATGGTGGATACTCTTTGGTGATCATTAATATGAGACACAAAGATCTGGACACTTTGTGCCCAGTCCCATAAGTCAAGCTACATGTGTCTTTTCCACACCTTCTTGTTCTTTCTGATGGGATCATCCTTCAAGAAACTGCATAAACTGCATCTCAAGGATTGTATATTGTATTGGGATGGGAGAAAAAGATGGAAGAATTTCTCTACCACTGGTGGAGAACTCCCGTTTCCCACTGGTCAAAGGTTTAAATCAGGGGATTGTTAACTCTCTTGCATTTCTAGGCTGTTGCTCATGCATGGGCACCTACTGGGGTCCCATGACTTTCTGTCAACAGGGAAGCCCCAGGAAGAAGGTGAACAGCTTGCAGTACAGTTAGGAGGCTAGACAGTACCAAGTGGCATCTGTGTGAAGTCTAGTGGAGCCCATGCAGAGCTGGTGACCGCTGTAGAAGCTGGAACAAGACAAATGAGGCTGAGAATAACTGAAGTAGAATGTAAGTGTTTGATACACCCCTCAAAAGCACGTTTCCAAAGGGGTGTGACCCAACTGTCTCCAGGCTATAGGGATCAATGAAGTCATTTTGTCCTTAATGTGGAGTTTTACTGGCGTGTAGGACTCCATCTGCATTAGTCCCTTTCCACAGTCCCTCATCCTGTAAGTATTCTTGGAAGTCTAGGGGGACATCTTAAACGTGTTGGAGACTCCTTCTGGGCCCACGCTCACTGTGATAATGGCTCTGCCCCTGCAGGCTGACAGCCCTGCTGTGGCTGGGGCTGTGCTCTGGAGGCAGAGCCTTGCAAAGTGCCTTGGCACCTAGCTCACTGCCACACAGAGAGGCAGTAGTGTTCTTCCTCCTGTCATGCTTTCTTGGGGGAGAAGCCTCATCCTGCAGTGGAGTTGTTTGGGCTCCGTGGTGTTACAGAGTTTGATGACACTGCTTTTCCAGTTTATTTATTCTTCTCTCGAGGGCTAGCATACAACACCAGGATAATTGGGCCAGGGTGGCTTCAGATAACAGCCTCTGGGCTGAACCAAGAGTCATTACTCCTTTTGATCCTTAAGTCCTATTGCTAAGCCCAGCTTGCTGTGCCAGATTTTTCTTCCCTAAGGATAAGTTTTCTCCTGGGGACTGCACAGCTCCTGCAATTTAGCATTTGATACATCTTTCTCCTCCAAATCCCTTTCCCCCAGTTTGCCAGAGGACTCAGGTCAAGTTCTTTGTCTAGGAGATTCCTGAGGACTCTTGTAAACCAGGACTACTGAGGGCTGTGAGGTGCTGTCACCCAATTCCTCCCACCAGTCATATCTGACCCTCAGCTCTGGCCCAACCCCTTAGTGCCCCCTACTCCTTAGGAAAGGAGTACAGAGAAAACATCTGCTATACACACACACACACAAACACACACACACACACTCACTCACTATCGGGTTAGTGATTTAAAGGTTGAAGTTGGAAGCCATTTTTTAAGAACTCCCGTTAAATGTTTATGAAGCTTGAACCTGCACAGCATCCTTTCCCACTGTGCTCACTTTGATGATCACTTCCTTGTTGGGTTTCGGTACCCCTCAAGTTAAAACACTGGAGCTTTTGCAACACACAGAGATCAGGAGGCCTGATAATAGCCTCAGGGAAGCAGCAAAGTCTTTACAGGAAAATGTGTCTTGGACACCCTCCGTGCCCAGGGCTCCAGCCTCCACCCACTCTCACCGCCTCTCAGGAGATGGAACTCAGTGGATGATCCCAACACAAAGGGGATGCCCATCGTTCCCTGTAAAGTTATCAGGATCCCAGACTTCGTCTTTTCAGACTTTGGGTGAGAACTTCCCCTTTACATTTCCATTGTTTCTTGGACAAAGGAAGTAGAATTTTATGCCAGCCATGTTCAAGTGAGTCAGTACAGACTGACTGACACATATTGAAGAAAGCATTTTATATCCTACTGCAGGTAGGCACACCCTGGACTAGCTGCCTTCAGCTGAAATACTCATGTAAATGCTCACTTCAAAATGCATGTGCAGCTCAGATCCTGGGACAAATTCCAAGATGCTGCTAATGTTATTTTATTGGGCTGTCATTTTGTGGTGGCTTCTTAAGTGCAGCAGTCTGTTGTCATCTTCCCTGAGACAGCACTGGACACTGCACTGGACTCTCACTAATAAAAATGCTTATTAAATAACTGGGTGAAAGAATTAAGTGTAGAAATCATTACTTGAATTAAATGCCATGAGCTAGGAATCTGTACATTTTTTTTATAATAGAACAATTTTCATTGTAGGAAACTTTTTTGAAAGAGAACTGATACATAACCAATTTGAATATTTGTCTAGATATTGCTCAACATGGACTAACACAGGGTCACAATTGCAATGTGCAAGAATACATAAAGAGTAGTATAGTTACATCTTATTTGCTCTTTCATTTGCACATACTCCCGTGCTTTATTTTTTTTATAGAGATATAAAAACTGAAGCCTGAGGAAATGAAGTGACTTGCCCAAGGTCACACATTAGTTAGCAGCAGATCCTGGACTAGAGCCCAGATGCCCTAACTCCCATTAGGCATTTTCCCCTCTACTCCCTGCTCAGCAATAAGGTCTTCTCCTTAGCTGTATTTTCGCTCCCATTTCACATGAATCTCTCCCCCTTTAATTTTGAAGTCCACTATGCCAGAGGTGAACCAGTCTTGCTCTTTGAGAAAGGCCGCTGAAAGCAGTATTTCGACCACCAGATTTTATTCATTCTCTTTCTTAAAGACATCTCTGGTGAACTGGTGGAAACATTGCTGTCTGAAATATTTCCAAGTCAGCAGCCACCTGTTCATGTCACCAGCTATGCTAATTTTAGGAGAGGCAATATTGTGGAAACAATTTGGTTAGAAATGCCATGATTTTCTCTCCTTTTCCTCTTACCCTCTTACCTCTCTTACACACACATATGCACACACATGTGCATGCGTGTGCACACACACACCCCAATTATTTCCTGTACTCAAAGGGGTGCAAAGGATCCCGAGAAGTTATCTAGCTTGTTTCCCTTAGACAAGATGCAAGCAAATCTGACTGTCTGAACAGAAGACTCCTCCCTCAGAAGTGTGCTTTAGTTTCTAATAACTCTCACTAAGAGTGAACCTCATATGGGTACACACCACATACAGGCACAGCCGAGGGAATCAGAGAACCCCCACTGGCCACAAAGTTACCCACAGCTCCATTTTCTACACCTATGATGCTGGGCTTTTTTCAAAGAGCTTTTCCTGGGAGACATGCCCCAATAGCCACCCCCTTCTAAATGGATGCACCTTAGGTGTGGCAGGGAGCTTGTATCTGGTACAAGATTCTCTGGATTCATCATTCCGTCTCCTCAGCAAGAAATCTTTCCTACCCTAACCCCACAGCAAAGGCCATTCCTATCACTTCTCCTTGACCGCTGCAAAGATTAGAAGAGTAGGTGACCCCCTCTGTATCACTGTTGACTCTTAGCTTTCTCCAGGCTTCATCCCATGAAAGGCACATCTAGCTCTTACTAGATGCTGGCAGCTACTGCTATGAAATTCGTTAAGTAGACTTTTAATGAGAGCATCCTATGTGCTGAGCTCTTAGTATATAAACCCTGCACATGAGAAATTTATGATCAAGTGAGAAAGATGATATTATTTATGATGATGGTGATAACGATTAGTATATGCCAGGCCCTTTGCTAACTCACTTAATCCCCTCATCAACCCTATTAAGTGTTATTATCTCCAGTCTTTATTCATGAGGAAGCTGGCGCTCAGAGAGGTTAAGTGACTTGCCCAAGGCCACACAGCTCATTAGTGACAGAGGCAAACAGCCTTCTTCCAAAGTCTGTGGTGCAAAACTGTGAAAAAGTAGACACTTTTAGTAGAGGGTGATAAGATCTCTAAAGGAGTGTGTATAAGATACCTGGGGAGCACAGAGCAGTCACCTAACAGTCTGAGGAATTACAGAAGACTTTCTGGAGGAGATGTTCTCTGAGTGGCCTCAGATTCCTGATCTCTAGTCCAGAGGCAGGGTCACTAATGCAGTCACAGAGGTTGGTCACCGCCTCCATCTCTGTGGAGGCCTGTTGAGCCTCCACCCACTCTTCCCTTCTCCACATCTTGGCTGGACATGACCTCCCCAAACTGTTGTTGGTCCTGGTATCAGACTCTTATTCAGAGGGAGTTTATGCTTCTTACGCTTCTGTCCCTTCCCCTACCCCCAGCTCGGTTGCTCAATTCCTGCGCAGTCTAAAGCAAGTAAGAAAACTGGTTACTGCTTCCCTTTCACCATTAAGTGAACCCGGGTGGCAGGCGAGGAGAATTAATGCATTGAATCCGAATGTATCTGGGATGGAGTGACTCGATTACAAACTCACTGTGTCATACTTGAACAATATAAGGATTCTTTCCTTCTCTCCAAGAGCCCACAGCTGCAATATTTCTGAGCTGCTTTGCAGACTCTTATCAGAGTTTTAATGAAGTGTAGTTGGTTTGAAGTACAGTCTGTCGGTTCTCATGAAAAGAATTAAATTTTGATCTTGCACAGTGTGTTCAGCTCTAAAATGGGATTCAAGTCTCATTATTCAGAAAACAGTCACTTATTTTCATCCCCAAATATTAATTGTCCTGCTGTATTTTCACCTGATGGGATGATGAGCTCATTATCGAGAAGGGTTTGCCCACAGGAAACGATTGATTACAATGATCCAGAAACTGGTTGCTTAGAAAGAATTTCAAAGGACCAGACACTGCAACGCTGAAGGGGTCTTTGGCTGGAAAAAAGAAAACTAATTACCACACACAATCCTAGTGACATTCCAAGTTAAACCAGTATGGCCACCGGGATGTTTGCAACATTTGTAAAAGGTCTCTGGCTGCATTTTTTTGTAGCAATAATCACTGATTATGAGCACAGGGCTAGGGAATAACCCAAGGTCTTTTCATCCATCCTCTGATCTTTAATGAAGCCTATATGTCAGACGGGCAAGACTACTCTCTCTCAGTCTAAAGATTGCCAATAGTTTTGATTTCAGGGGCCTGGCACATAGTAGCTGCTCAATAAATATTTGTTGAATGACTAAACAAGTCAGAATGCCTGTTCTGGCTTTCCTGGACCTCCCAGGAGTGATTTTCAGCGAAGCTTTCTATTGTAGCTTCCAAGAAACAATCTAATTTTCCCAACCATGGCTCTGGAAGGTGCAGTGAGCATAGTTTAGAAGGGAAAGGAAAGAAAAGGAAGAAAGGAAAAACAGAAGGAAAAGAAGGAGGGAAGGAAGAAGAAAAGAAAGAAAGAAAAAAGGAAGGAAGAAAGGAAAGAAGGAAGAAGGGGAGGTATCAGGAGGAGATAAGGGAAAGGAGAAGGAAAGGAGAGTGTAGGGAGATAGGAGGGACAGAGGAGAACATCAGAGGCAAGAAGGGCAGTGGGGTAACCAGGCCAGAGAGAAGAGGAGGGAGACGGGAGAGCAGGCGTCTAGTAAAGCGGTTCACGGCCTGGTAGCAGCTTTAGATAGCTCTGGGTTAGTCGAGAACAAGTGATGCGACCTGGGAGTCTCAATAGATGAGAGACAGAAATAGCCCCCTGGAAAGATTCTGTGTCTGTGGTTGTTTAGCAGACTGAATTAAAAGGTTAAAAAAAGAGAGAGAGAGAGAGAAAGGAGGGAGGAAAGGAAAGAAGGGAGGGAGGGAGGGAGGGATGGAGGGAGGAAGGAAGGAAGGAGAGAGAAAAGGAGAAAAAAAAAAACCCTCCCAATTAAAAAATCTACAGTCTTCCTAGAATCGTCAGTAAGTTCCCTTTCACAGTGGTAAGAGAGCCTCTGGTTTCCAAAAGGGACTTTTCTAGGGAGCCCACAGGTTAGAGCACTGGTCGTGGGGAAATGAAGGCTGCTTATGCCAGAGAGCAGATCTGACTTATCCAGATAATATAGATTCTTTCCTTGTGGGAAGTTTGGCTCATTCCATTGCTTTCTACACAACCCAAGGCCAAGATTATGGTTTTACTTGTCCTGCTCAGAAATTTAAAATGCTCATTATCAGCAAGTTCTTCATTATGTCTAACCTATATCTCTCTTGCTTTAATACAACGTTCTTTTTTCCTCCCTCTCCAGACTTAACAGAGGAGATTAATTAGTGCCTATCTTCTGGACAGCACATTCCTTCATATTCTTAGGTCATTCATTAGCCACTTTCTCCCAAGGGAGGCTTTGAAAAATAACTGAATAGATAATGAGACCTGGTTCTGCTGCCATTTCCTGACCCATCCTAATACACAGCCTCATGGACCTGCTATGGGGGAGAATGACAATGAAAAAAAAATCTCAGATTGGGAATTAATTGCACCTTTCTTTAGCATTTAACATAGATTATCACCCAAAGGTTAACCGCATAATCTTCCAAACCTTTCTACAATACTCATGTCGGGCAGGAAAAATCACCTCCACAAGAGAGAAGAAACTGGGATGTGCCTTTCCCCCGCAGGTTATCAGCACAGTCAGAAAAAACTCCAGTGTCTGGACTTGAACTTTCTTGCCCTGCCCACACTCCAAAGTATCCTTTATGCCTTCAAGAAAGTCCAGAAAAATCTCAAGGAACATCTGAGAGCTGCAGCCACGAGGGAAGCTTGTTCCTGGTCTCTCTGCCATTCTAACACTCCCCTGGACCTGGCGATTCACACCCCCCCCACACACACCAGGCTTGTCACCCCGAAATTCTTTCTCCAGAAACAAAGCCTTGCAGGAAATGCTCCGGCCATTGAACTGCTTCATAATGACAACTTTCTCAAAATTTTCCATTAGGCAGCTGCTCTTTGAGTTAGAGTGTTGAGAAAGGTCATCATTTTTCTTGCTGCTTACACTTGAGCATGACTCAGGAGAACAAACAGGGAAGAGACGGTGTTAATCCCCACATTATTTTTAATACCCTATGTGGCCCTGCAGGCCCCACACAAGATCCAGAACTGAAGTAAGCCTGTCTTTCTTTATGTAACTGGTTACCTTTGCACAGACTCCCTCGTCTCCCAGGACGAGCAGGTGGCTACAGAAAAGGCACCCACACTGGACAGAAACCACCAGGCAAGACTGGCTTCCTCTGGGGCAGGGGAAGCAGATAGCCAACCCCATGTCGGGACAGAAATTGTGGAGCTGAGAGTGTGGGCAGGCCTTCTCATGGTCAGAGGAAGCAGTGGGGACCGAGGGGACATGAAAAGGCCCTGTCCCCAGCCAACACTCTGTCCCAGGCTCATGACATCTGTGACATTCCATCAGTAGCCACTCCTTGCCCTTGTCTCCTGGGAGAAGACAACAAACCACACATGGAATCATTAACAAGCCAGTGGGAATTTGTTCGTCCGATTACTCCCTCCGGAAGGGGGGCTGGAGGCCGCAGGAGCTCCCAGGTGTGCAAGCCGACTCTTCCACTAGCAGTGTGGCCCGAGCCCCACCTAAGATTGTGCAGCCTGGAGCTGAGCAAGAGAGGGAGCAGGCAGCCCAGTCTTCTCTCTTGGTCCAGCCAGTGGGTTTTAAGACTCCATGACTAGTTTCTACTTACTGGCCTGCAGGGCTGGCACACCTTTTGCATGCGCGCTCGGAACCGTGGTGCTCCCGAGTGGGCCCCTCACAATCTGGATCTGCAGCCCTAGGTTTTCAGCCCAGGGTTTGCCTGGGTATGATGTCAAATTAAGCCAATAGAATTCCAGCTTTGGGACCTTGGCAATTCTCTCTGAGGCTAAAGGCTTGGTTTTAAGAAAGAAAAGGAAAATTGATACCTGCCCAGCGACCTGTTGGCTAAGTGTTACAAAGCTACCTTTACCATGTTCAGTGTTAGGAAGGCTCTGTCCCCTCTGTCCTGACAGGCTGTGTGGACTGGGGGCCTCCGTTGTACCCTAAATTACTGATAATACAGTGTCCCATTGGCAACTTCCAAAACACAGGATGGGAACTCTCTTCTTGGTTTTAAGGCTGGAATTTCAGAGGTGATTTCAAGTTTGATTGCCTAGTTCTCATATTCTACAGATTTGGGCAAGTCAGCTGTCCACGACAGCATTTTCTTTCTTTCTTTCTTTTTTTTTTTTTGTGAGGAAGACCAGCCCTGGGCTAACATCCGTGCCCATCTTCCTCTACTTTATATGGGATGCCGCCACGGCGTGGCTGACAGGCAGTGCGTCGGCGGGCGCCGGGGATCCGAACTCGCGAACCCCGGGCTGCCAAAGCGCAAACAACTGCTGTGCCACCAGGCCGGCCCCTCCACGACAGCATTTTCAACAGCTAGCCCCACCCTTGCTGGTGCGCATTATGAACTGAAGTAATCCCATCCTGAGCCACGAGATCTCTTGCTTCATTTAAAAGAGCAAGTCTCCTAGCACTCAGCAGCAGGAGGACCTCTAGGTTAAAGATAGCCATTTTCCTCAGCTGTGGCACGTTTTATGATTTCCTCAGGACATCCCCCACGTGATAATGGGTCCTCAGTCTTTTGGTGGAATGCCTCCCAGATTCTGCTGGGGGGCTCAAGTGACATTTCCAACTAGAGAGCAGAAGAAGAAGAATGGAATGAGAAGCACATTCATGATTCTCTTCTTATACAACCAAGTTTTTCAAGGAATTGGACAATTATTCTTCTGGCCTTGGTCTGTCTCAAACAGTCGTATTCACATTCTTCATTTGGGGCCGGCTCTCACCATCCCAATTGCCATGAGACATTAGGTGATCACCTGGGCCATTCTGGCAAAATCTCACTTGTGTCTGAATCATCTTGGTTAGTTTAGGAACAGGCTAGAATTTTACCCGGATACTTATCTCCACATTCTGTTTTACTTTGAAGACCTGCCTTTTTAGATATAACTGGAGTCTCACAAATCTCTCTCACATGGATTACCTGTGCCAAAGTGGTCATATTATGAAATTGAGAAGGAATTAGATTTTTGGTTCTTTAACTTTACTTTCTTCTCAGTTTCTATCCTATTTTAGAAAAGATGGAAGTTACACGTCTTCTTTTATACCTATTATTTCCACTTCAAAATAAAAAAAGGAAGGAGTTAATGACCAAACATTTTTGATCATCTCTGTCTCAGAATATTCTGTATAGGTCTCTCCAGAGAGGAAAGAGGTTGTGTTGGTTCTGTCTGTGAAAGACCGAGACAAGTGGGTTTAAATAACGCATAGCTTTTCAGTCTACTAAGGAGGTAGCTATGTGATTGTTTATTGCTCTTAAATGACTGAGAATTGGTAGGAACTGACATTCAAATGACACCAACATGAGGGCACAGGATGGAAAGGAGGAGCAGGGGTGGTGGCAGAGTCGAAATGATGGTTTGTTCCATAATTGCATCCCTCTCCCAGCATATGCAACAATTCTGTGGGTATTGCCACTCATTTCCATTATTCTCTATTTCTTAATACAGAACACATACCTCTCCCCTCCCAGGGACTATATAGCCATACTCGTACTCTTAGCCAAGGGATAAACAAGTCCGTCTTCCAGGAATATGAATTTTTCCCCAAAGATTTGGGGGTTGGGACATATAAAGCAATTTAACTAGTAATTTAAATAATTTTATATTAAAAGCAATATATTATAGAGTATAATATTCTAATATATTTTTAACATAAAAGGGGAGAGCGCAACCGACTTTTCCAACTTCCGTGAGCATGCTGCTAAATGCCAGGCTTCCAGGGAGCTGCATTTCCTCGCTCCTGCAGGTAGGGTACTTGAGCGGAAACATCTGGGAAGCTCATCACGCTGTATCTAAAAGACTACCTGCCTCATCAGTGTCCCTCCTGAGGCTGGCCAGCAGCTGAGGTTCATTGGACAGGGCTGACCCAGGCACACTGCTGCACGGCTGATTGCATGACGCCTGGGCCCAAAGGAGCCATTCCACCCCTCTTGCTCTAAATACATCCCCACTGCCTGCCCACTGCTATTGCTTCTCACTTGACAGTAGTTATGAGGCCATTAGTAGAAAACAAGAATCTGCTCTTTCCCCATCTGCATATTGGACAAGTCCTGCACTATTTAGCTTGTGAGGCCTGATAAGAATCCAGCACAATCTGCCCATTGACTGCTGGCCTTCTTTCCAGCCCCAAGTACCAGAGTCTCCTGGCTTAGACTCTTATTTTGCATGTCTCTAGCTGTCCCCAATAGAATGCTTTTCAGTCGCACCTGCATGGCACTTGTAAGAGGAGAGAAAGGGCTCCTTTTGAGCTGATTCAAACTCCTGGCCCTCACACTCGTTCCACTCTTGTGTGACCCGGAGATCTCTAATTTGAGGCCTAAACATGTTTAAAGAATGCTGTTTTCATGCATCCACAATGCACTGTTTATTTTGACCCATACTCCTAGGAACAGGCCAAAGAAGAAGGCCAGGCAGTGATGACAGGGCTCTTTCTCCTCCTCCTTCTTCATGATGGCTCTGAGGTCAGTCATGCCTGTGTCCAGGCCTTCAGGGAGGGTTCATAATAATCTCCTCTGGATTTAGCATCTGAAATATCTCTCTGGATCTGATTCTCCCTTTGCTGATTTTAAACTTACTTGGGACATGAATAGCCCACTGCTGTAGTCCCATGAGGATCTAACACATTCGAAAATTATTACCACGATGACAGAATATTGGATGCCATGATGAATTAGGAAGTCCAGATGCCAATTTATAATGTAGTGAGGTTTAAAAAGAATTACTCTTATAATGATTGCTTCCAGAATTCCTTTTGTGAAGAGAACTGACTGCTAAGTTCCATGAGGAAAGGGATCATATCTTTCACTCCTCCTTGAACACCCAGTGCCTATTGGACACTTAATAGATGCTCAATAAATATTTGTTGAAGAACATGAATGAACAAAAAACATATTGATGGGTCATTTAAATGGACTAAATACAGTGTTTGGAAGGACAAGAAGGACAAAGGAAAAGCTGAATGGTTATGCATAAGAAAATGGAGGAAATTGGCTCTCAAGAGGGGAGGGAAAGATAAAAGTGAGAGGGCTGAACAACACTTCAGGAGGCAGGAGCAGATATTTAAGCTCAGGGATGTATTAAATTCAGTTTTAAGTTGTTCATGTTTCAGGAGTATAAAATCCCTCCATCTCCCCATATTTTTGTAAAATCTGCCCTACACACAAAGGTCTCAAGTGAGCACTTTTGTTGTTTTACTTGCTATGTGGCAAACAGTGGAAGGTGCTGAGTTTCACGTGTGGGAAGGTACCAAGTGAGCAAGGACTGCACACGTGGGTGGTCAGATGATCTATAAACTATTCCACTGGAAGCAGGAATCAAGAGGTGCCACCTCCTCCTTCCTCCTCTACCCAAACTCCAGGAAAGTTTGGATAGTGTGGGGTGAACCCTGCACATGAGGGGTGTGTGTCATCCTGATCTCCACTGACTAATCACAGTAAGAAATGACCATCAGGGCCGCCCGGTGGCGCAGCAGTTTAGTCCGCGCTTGGCAGCCCAGGGTTCGCAGGTTCGGATCCCGGGCGCCCGCCAACACACTGCTTGTCAGCCACGCCGTGGCGGCATCCCATATAAAGTGGAGGAAGATGGGCACGATGTTAGCCCAGGGCCAGTCTCCCTCAGCAAAAAGAGGAGGATTGGCGACGGATGTTAGCTCAGGGCTGGTCTTCCTCACAAAAAAAAAAAAAGAAATGACCATCAGGCCACCTACTTCATTGGTATCGGATATTGCTCAAGTCTTGTTCTTTCTTTCAACCCTTCCCCTTATCCTCCTCTCCCACTCTTTATAATGCCTTGAAAATTTTTCATTATGATGAAAAATGAGAGAAAGGTTCTGAGGAGGAGAGAAAAAGAAGCCACAAAACGAGAAATATGTTTATACCCATAAACATTTAGGCCAGGGATTATCACCTATGAAATCTCTTGTTGCTTTTATAAGACCCAACTTAGTAGAGGTAGAATGGCTTTTGAAAAATGCTTGTTATCTTAAATCCAAAGTAATAATTAATTGGTGTGAATCCAAAGTAACAGTTAATTAAATATAAGAAATTATGATAAATCTAAAACTCCAAATGAGATTTGTTGAAGAAAAAAAATCTTTCATGTCACTGAAGAAATGTGCTTTTCCCGTCTTCAACCATCTCAACCACCGACCGTGATGAATTAGTGAGAGTAAAACAATAATACTCTACCATGGACTATGATAATAGGTATCCTTTATCATATCTATTTAAATTTAAAAAATGAATTTGATCAAACTGTAGGAAACTTGCATACCAAGAGACAGTTTAAGGTTAATGTTCTTTGAAATTATTTCAGGCTTTTCTCCAAATTCTCCAAAGATTTTCCCTAGGACAATATCCTGGGAAACGAATGGTGAGGACAGACCCTTGGCATTTGAGGATTTCACACTGGCATATTTACAATCTGCAACTTCTGCTATTTGTAAGTGACCCTGGAGTCCTATGATATATAGGAATTTGTCATTTTGAACATCATCTTAACGTGATTCTGTTGTTCTCTACTGCTCTGGTACTCAACAGCTTTACAGAAGTGATAAGCTCTTTCTCTATGAAAAATGACCAATGAATTTATTAAAAATTGAAAAGGTGTTTAACTCATGATATGAAGGATGGGACAAGAAACAGACATTCGTTTGAAGTGTGGTTCTAGAAAAACCTAGATTCCCCAAAGTAAAGAGAAGCAACCCTTTCAAATATTAAGAAGTTCTCTGCTGGGAGTGAGTGAAAGAAATGGAGATTCAGGAAAAATAATTTCTATGACCAGTACCTAGCTCACACTTTAATAAAGAGTCATAGTACAGAAGGGACATTGTACTCAAATTCTACTTCCCACTCATCCACTAGCCAACTGTGTATACTTGGGATAGTTACTTGACCTCTCTGGTCATTGTCATTATTATCAATACTTTCATGGCTGACCTTTGTTGAACCCTTACTATGAGGAAGGCACTGTGCTAAGCTCTTCACCTGGATTATCTCATTTAAACCTGATACAGCAGGCACTATTATTACCTGTAGAAGCCAATAACACTGGATAACAACAGCTAACAGCTATTGAATGCTTATCATGGGGGTTATTATGCCAAGTGCTTTACATGCATCCTCACATAATCCTCATAATAATGAGCTGGGTACTATTAAACTTCTATTTAACAGACAGGAAGTTGAGGCTTAGAAAGGTTCATTAATCTGTCCAAGATGACACAGCTAGTAAGAGATGAAGGAGGAATTTGAATAAAAAGTTCTGTGACCCCAGAACTCAAGATCTTAACCACTAGGCTCTGTTGAGCGTATAAAGAAACCGATCGCACTAAAACACAGACATCTGTGCACAGGTGTGGAGTTCTTTATATTTACATAAACACCGAGTGTTGGCAATCTACTGTCATGTAGTCATTATGTCATATAGATGGTATTTCCCACCGGCAGGGCCAGCCCTCTGATCCATTTCCTCCGTAGTCATTTTCATGGAGCCATACGCACCTCATGTGGCTTCCTATAGTGGCAAACAGCAAAGACTGAAAGGACAACTGGTCAAGCTTCAGGTGGCAGAAATACCGACTGTGAGGCCAGATTTCATCTCCATGCGACTCCAGGTGGCCATTAAAGGACTGAACCCACGCCCTGGTCACATTAGCACTGCACTTCATCCAAAGAAACCAATTGCCCTCATCAAATCCTAAGTGTTGTCTTGAGCAATTTCACCTTTTGTACCCTGCTAAACAGATGGCAAGAATCTGCGTTTCTGACAATTGAGCAAACTTTCTTTTTCCCTTTCTCGTCTTGCAAAAAGAAAGAAATAGAAAATGGAAATTCACTGGGACAAGCAGAAGACAGATTTCTAATGTAGATTCTCCAAACCCTACACACACACAACACACAGACCCACACACGCACACACAAATACACACACACACACACAGAGCCACCACCAGCAGAACAGTGGAGATAAGAGTGACCAGTGATCTGTCTATCGTGCAAGCAGAGGGGAGACTTGGTAATACTTCATTCTCATCCATTTTCTTTAAGGGATCATGGGTCAACATTTAGATTTTTATAGAAGAAGACACAGAAACAAATACAATCTCAGATTGATTGCAAATCTGAGGAGCAGTTGTATCCAAATTATAGTTATTAATGTTATTTCTGTCTCTGGGGAATGATCAATTACATCCAAGTCCTTTACTTAGCAGAGTTATTATGCATTTAGGAACTTAATTTGGGGACAGTTTTGATTTTCTTTGGAAAAGAAAAGGCAGACTCATCTTTTAGCGGAAGCGTGACTATTTTGGGATCTAGTCAAATATCATCTTCTTGAGAGAGAGAGAGAGACCGGCCGAGTGTCCCTCTCATCTTCCATGGGTGGCGCAGATGAAAAGGGGAGGCATGTGCAGGGCATTTGTTCTTAGCTTCATAATGATGCTTTCCCCTTATCTGACATTCACTAAAAATAACATTTGAATGAAGGAATTGGGTCACCCGCTGACATTTTTGGTAGTAGCAGTATGTTAGGGGGAAAGCTGTTATATTCTCCTGCAGAAATGCACAAGTTCAGTGTTGGACTTGTAGAAGGCATTTCCAAAGAAAGCTAAGGAAATTTCTCATTTGGATCTCTTCAAAGCACAGGAGAGAGGGCTGCATTTCTGGGGCAACTTGGGGACACTCCCTCTTGGAGGCAGAGGCCGAAGTAGATAAATAAAACTTTAAAGTCTTGTTTCAATCCTGCAATTCTATATCTTTTTCCATGTGATATACTGGCCCTAAGGAATAAGCAAATTATTCAATCTCTTTATCTCCCCAATACATTTGTTTCATTTTTGGAGTATGGAAAATGCAAGCTGCAGATTATTTTAGTGTCAGATGGCTGGAGTGAAATTTGGAGCCTTTAAAGACAGAAGACACTTGTATCCTAATTCCTGGTTCCAGGACTTTCAGGAGACCTGGCACACAGTAGAGTTCAATAAAGATTACTGAATGAATAGTAATCATCTGAAACCTCCTCCAGCGTCTCTGACGCATCTTCTGCTGCTTCCCCCTCACTCACTCAGTCCAGCCCCATGGGTGATACATACACCAAGCATGTGCCTCCCTTTGTTCTGGCTGTACTCGTGGCCTGGAATGCTTCTCCCATGAGTGTGTGGGACTGGCTTCCCCACTTCCTAAGGTCTCTACTCAAAGTCCTTATCAGTGAGGACTTCTGTCATTTCTGCCACCCACCCATTCCCCACATTCTTCCATTGTACTTACCAGCAACTGATTTAGTATATATTCACTTGTTTGTTTAGCATCTTATCCTCCCACTAGAATGTGAGCTCCACAGGAGAAGCAGCTTTGTTTTGTTTATTGCTGGATCCCCAGAGCTTAAAAATAAATATTGACTTAGTGAATGAACAAATGAATGAACATGTGTTTTAGTTATCACTCCTCCACTTGATAGGGACAGACATCACTCAAGCAATCTCAAGTAAAGGGGATTTACGTTAATAAGAAGGAATCTTACAGAAATCTAAGAATAGGAATGTTGGTAGGTTCCTTGGTAAGGCAGTGTCCTGGAGGCAAGAACTGGAGGGAGCCGCCAGGACTTCGGAGGCAGGGCTGGAAGATCTCTACCCCAGCACTGCATCATTACTACACTTCACTCGATTTCTGATTTCCTGATGACTTTAGTTTGTGTCATGCCATGTGACAGCTCCAGCTCTGAGTTTACTACTTCACCTCCTTCAGCTCTCTCAGTCTCACTTTACCCACAGAGGAGTCCAATGATCTCAGATCATCTCTTCAAGCCAGGCCAACAATTCCTAAGTCTGGCTTTTCAACCGGTTGAGCCTGTGCTGTCCCAGGTCCACTCGCCTATGATGTGATGCAGGCATCATGTGCTCTGCTCCCCATTCAGTAGAAGTCACTCGAGGGACAACTTCTAGAAGGATCAGGCTTTTGACCTCCCGAATACTATCCTCCTCCTTCTCCAGGAATTCTTTTTTATCTCCTACATTCCCCTTTAAAGGCAGTAGGAGGTTCATTGCACCTTTTTATTTTTTTGATGTTTTTAAACAGTTTTACAAAAAAAAAATGCCTAAAAATGATGACATGTGTTAGTTTAAAGACTTATAGTTGATATGGAACCAAATGTCACACAAGCACTCTTTTGTCTTGGGCATCATGGGCAGATTCTAGAAGGAATCTGACAATGCAGCTCGTGTGGCAGTTCCTGCACCATGATTGGGTGGAAAACCTCTCACAGACACAACTGACCAGAAATGCTGTATGTGGGGGGCTTGCTTCTCTTACCAGTTAAGAGGACTGCTTGAGCTTGGGAGAGTGAATATATAGGGACGGTTAAATTCAAAGCAAAGGGACTAACAGAAGACAATTATTTTGTTTGGCTCAGATGCAGAAAGCTAAGACTCTTGAGAGATATGTAATTAATCCATCACATGTCCTCTTTAAGTCTCCTCTCAAGCCCAGGATTTGTTTTCCTTTCTGGTCTCAAGATGTCACTATTGAGAACCCTAAGCTAAGTAGACTTGAGGCCCAGCATGGAGCCTGATGATGTTCCTGGGAGACTGTGGTCCTCAGCATTCTACTGAAAGCAGGTGGCCATGAGCGACAGGGAGATGACACTTATAGAAGCCCATGAATGCATTCAGTAGACCCAGGGCCAGTCACCACTGCTCTGTGGCCCCCAGCAAGCAACAGCCCCTGTGGGCCTCAGTTTCCTCCACTCTAAATCTCAGAGTAATGAGGATTGAAGTCTAATTGACACATTGGTTGTGCAGAGACTTTATCTTTTACAGCAGAAGTTGACAACTATGGTCCATGGGCCAAATCCAGTTTGCTGCCTGTTTTTTAATGACCTGTGAGCTAAGAATGGGGTTTACATTTCTAACTGGTTGAAAGAAATCAAAAGAAGAATAATATTTCATGACATGAAAACGATAGGAAATTCAGATTTCGGTGTCCATAAGTAAAGTTTTATTGACTACAGCCATGCTCGGTCATTTATGTATTGTCTATGGCTGCTTTCCCACTACAATGGTAGAGTAGTTGTGACAGAGACTCCATGACCCACAAAGCCTAAAATATTTACTTTCTGGCACTTTACAGAAAAAGTTTGCCAACTCCTGTTTTAGGTATAGAGGCTGAAAATAACCAGCTGGGTCAGACACGCTTAGGATGAAATCATAGCTCATCCCTAATGAGCTGTATGACCTTGGAAAATTATTTAACCTTTCCAAGCTCCACTTTCCTCATCTGTAAAATGGAGATGATAAGAGTCCTTATCTCAAAGGGTCTTGGGAGGAAGTGAATGAGACCACCACGAGGCACTAAGCAGAGGTCCCAGCCCGGCTGAGTAAACCAAGGCATGGTTGTCAGCCTCTTATCCTCAGCATGTGGCACAGTGACCTGCACAAAACAGGTGCTAATTATGTAGTGGGGGGATAAGTGCATGAATAAACTGCAGAGAGTAAATTTAATATTATTTTGGCACATCACTCTGAAGGTGTTGGGGGCCGAGTAGCCAGTGAGAGAAATGGAAAAGATAAGCCAGAAGTCTGGGGCAAGTCAGGACCAACCAGGCAAAGCCAGACTAGCCACAAGTTGTTGCTGTTCCTTCCACCCTGCCCTTGCTCCAACAGGGCCAACTGAGGCATGGGGATGGCTCTTACTGGGCACTGAGATTTTTCTTCTGCTTGGGTTTATCATAGTACTTACTCCTCACTAGAGGCCATTCACTCATTCCTGCATTAGGAAATCTTTTTTGCTTCACCTTTAAAATATATCCAGAATCCTCCCTTTTCCTCCCTCTCCTCCCTCTGCCACTCCTACTGCTCTGGGCTAAGCCACCATCATCTCTCACCTTGATAGTTGCAACGGCCTCCTAACTGGTCGCTCTGCTTCCTCCTTCATCCTCCTGCAGGCTATTCTTAGTCTGGCAGCCAGAGTAATCCTTTTAAAAGGTCAGATCATGTCACTCTTCTGCTCCGACTGTCCAGTGGCTGCCTGTCTCACGCAGAGTGAAACTCCAAGTCCTTACAATGGCCGACAACTCTCTGCTTGTTCTGTCCCCTCCCTTACCTCTGACCTCCTCTCCTGTTCCCTTGCTCATTCTGCTCCTCAAATACACCAACGGGCTCCTGCCTGAAGGCCTTTGTCCCGCTCATCTGTCCCTTCCATCTGGATACTCTTCCTCCAGATACCCCCATGGCCAACTCCCTCACCCTCTTTAACTCTTTCCTCAAATTTCACTTCTCAGTGAGATCTTTCCCGGCCGCCCTGGTCGGTTAATACTGTTAAAAATCAGAAGTGCACCCTTCCAATGCTCCCAATCCACCTTACCTTTATCATTAACTTATTTATTCTGTTTGTATTGGTTTTATTTCCACTAGAATATAAGCTCCATGAGGGCAGGGATTTTCGTCCTTTTTTGTCCAGTGATGTACTCCAAGCATCCAGAACTGTACCTGGCCCATAGTAGGTACCCAGTAAAATTTGTTGATTGAACCAATTAATAATCCAATATTCTATAATCCGGTGGTCTTTCCCCCAGGCTCAGACTCTCCCTCTCATTGAATCTACCGAGAACCTGACCACCTCGAAGCCTCTGTGCCAGTATCTTAGATTCTATAAAGGAAACTGTGGGAGAACTGCCCTCTCCCCAGGGGAATGTGAGGGAGCCCCAACCACACCCCAACCTCAGCTGTACCCTCTGGGCCAGGAATGACCTCACTGAGGGTGGAGAATCCAGCATCGGACTGTTTAAATTCTTTTGCTTTTTTCTTTCCCTTGCTTTGTGTTTGTACCAGCATTATTGACAAGATATGCAGAACTTGAGCAAAGGGGTGGGGGAGACATAAACCTCAATAGCACCGATTTTGCAGCTTGCATAAAAGATCTGGCAGGAAAAAGAGTTTGAAATGTTGGCAAGAATTAGGGGTAGAGTCTGTATATCGACTTATCCCAATTACCTCAGATAATGGCGCAATGATATCGTCACCTCTGAGGAGAATGCGAGGAGAATATGGAAAGGCTACCATCTCCTCAGGTTCTGTGCCCTGCCCGGCACACTACGGGCACATCCCGCACAGCAAATCCCAAGAAGGAGACGGGTACTCACAGATACCCAGTTCCCAGTTGTCACGTCACGAGGAATCCTGTCAGCGTTCACAGGAAATGTCCCCAAGGATCTATCCATCTGGCCCATGTTCTAGGAGAGATGACTGTGGGCAGAGTCATCATAAAGTTTAGGTATGTATGAATTATAAATAACGATGAATAACCACATTATAAGTTGTGCAAGTCTTGTTTCACACAGATGAGATTTATACCTAAAGGTACTGGCCGTGAAGCCTCCCTCTATCCTTTTAAGGCCTCAGCCCACTTAGCAATAAACAAGGAAAGGAAATGGCCTGAAGAATTTATTGAGGAAAGTCCTTGACCAGCCACAGCCTGGGGCATTCCTGGTGTTGGCTCCCAGTGTGACGTGTGGACTCTTTCCTCCCCTTCCACAAGTATTCTTTCACTTCTCAAGTTGATACCTAAAGGAAAGGGGTGGAAGGAGGAAAATTCTCATGGGAGAGCAGAGTATAGACTACACTTCTGGGCTCCTCTGTAGAACCTGGAGGTTTGGGGTAAAGTTTGAACGCTTCTCTTGAATATAGAGCTATTTATTGATATAGAACAGGCATCTACAATTTCTTTTCCAACTATCAATTTTGTAGTTGTGTTTATTTTTAAAAAGAAGCCAATACCTTGCTCCTCTCTGCTTCTGCCCAGTCAGAATGTAAGGAATAAAATACTAAGTAAAATCTCTATGCTTTATAATGACCCTTCGGGCAGTGCCACCCGCCCCTCACTCTGGGCCAGTGAGTCCATTTGCAAAGCTGATTCAAGAAGAAAAGCGAGGTGTAGTGGACAAGCTGTACCCCTCTGCCCTGATTAATTTTTTTTTTTTTTTTTTTTGGTGAGGAAGACCAGCCCTGAGCTAACATCTGTTGCTAATCCTCCTCTTTTTGCTGAGGAAGACTGGCCCTGGGCTAACATCCGTGCCCATCATCCTCCACTTTATATGGGACGCCACCACGGCATGGCTGACAGGCAGTGCGTCGGCGGGCGCCCGGGATCCGAACCCGCGAACCCCGGGCTGCCAAGCGCGGACTAAACCGCTGCGCCACCGGGCCGGCCCCCTGATTAATATTTTCTGAGTGGAGTTTGACCAGCCTCAAAATTCTTCACAAATTCAAGAGGAAAAGGCATTAGGCTTCTAGATGGCCTGGATCAGGTTTCCATAGCAGCTTGGTTAGACAACAGACCTTTTCCCAAGAGTTATGCAGATCTTGTCAATGATGCTGGTGCAAAAACAAGAAAGCCAACAATGGGGTCTTGTTCATTTTAAGCTGAGTCATGAAAATCATGCATTAAAACCATCCTTGTAGAAAGACCTGATTGGTAAAGCAATAGCCAGTAAACTTGGAATTTTCAAAAGGAAATGTTACCCTCCTGGAAGGAATTTTCAAAAGGAAATGTTACCCTCCATATTCTGAAAGACATTCAACACAATGAGGGGTTGAAGAAAAATAATTTGACATTGCACTTCTCAACCTCATAAAACATTTTTAAAACTAACTCATTATCATAATTTATAGCAAGAACTAGTCTCTTAAGTCTCAATGGACAGTCTGTCTGACATCATGGTCCCATTTGTATGATTCATTTTTTTAAAAGGCAATCTTGCCAGACGATTAAAAAGTAAAACAATTAATTACTTTTATGATAGTTGGTTGCCTTCTGGTCCCTAGTTTTTCTCTTCACAGGGAACATTATCACTCACTCAGTCTTGCCTGATATTTCAGTCAATGTGTGTCAGAATGCTGCTCGCACATTAGCACAGACCATCAAAACACGCAAAAATGAGGCCCTCATTTCATCGGCCGTTGCAAATTTAATGCTGTTCTTGTCTCGTGTTGCTTATAATTCTGCCTTCTACTCCGTGATCCCTTCATAGCAAAGCAGTTATTTAACCTGACCTGCACTGCCATTACACCAAATGTCACCATTCATCCCAACAAATAGGAAAGCATTAGTTAAGGACAGATCTGTTTTCACTGGTGCTCTCTCAAAGAGGACAGCGAGAAGACTGTGGTGATACAGAGTAAAAGATTAGGAAATTATTTCTTCTGAGACTCTTCTTATCTCCATCTACCTCCAAGGGCAAGTCAGATGCCATCTAAGTCAAACTGAGGCTGGCTTCTATTTCTCTACTCCCTCCTTCTCACTTTCCAATTTTCTTCACAATTACAGAAGTAGAAGTAGAAAACCACTTTTCTCTTTAGATTCTCTATTGCTTACTGTAATTATTATGGCAACAATTGCTGGGTGGATTTGCAATCTCTAATGTTTTACCACAATGAAGATATTAAATCCTCTTATGAACATGATCTCATTAATTCCTATAATGATACTCCAATATAAAACAAGGACCAAGACCTTCAATACTCTTTCTCTTTACAGATCGGGAGAGTGAGGCAAGGTGCTGGGAGGCCAGGAGGGAATTAGCTAAGCTGGAATTAAAACCTAGTGTTCTGATTCTCATTTAGTGCTAGTGCTACACTAAATGATTCTACATCTTAGAGGCACAAAATAAACATATAAAGAATCAGCCAGGATGGAGTGAAAATAAAAATACTTCCACAGAGTTTCAATAACATTTCTGTGACTTTTGACTGTAGCAAACAAAGGAGAGTAAGACACAGGAGATTGAAACCTTGAGACCTCAGAAAGGACTAGATGGTTTATCCTTTGACATAGGAAGCAGAGGAGAAACTATCAATCACTGATGGAAACATAATGCAAAGTTAAGCTAGTGGTTTATTTTTAAAGATTGTATAGTATGGACTACAAAGGGAAGTTCTGAGGCATGTGAAGCCCACTCATACTCTTTTCCATTCAAATACAGTTTTCCTTTGAGATGAACCTTAAGTTTCATCTCCTTCATGAAGTCTCCTTTAACTGCTATAGCTCAGATTAGTTTCTATCTTGGCTGAACTCCTACAGCACTTTTCAGCTAAGCCATGGTTCTAGTTAGAGTGTATGTCATTATAATGTGGTGGGGTGGGGGAACCACTAAAACCATCTCAAGTAAAAAGGGAGTTATTGAAAGGATACCGTGAGCTATTATAGAAATTAAATATTAGAAGCACAAAGAGGACTTAGCTGGAAAATTGTGAGGTAGGAGTATATTTTTCTCTCAACCTCTGGAATATTTCTATTTCTCTCACTTGCATCTACTCTAGTCTCTCTGCAGACTGTTCATCTATGGTTCTTCCTCCTCCAGATCCACAACTTGGCCATGAGCCCACTCCATTGCCAACTCTACATGACCTTGTTTGCCAAACACCAACTACCATCTGACTATAATCTCTGAGTCTCTTAATTTAAATTCTTAGAGGGAACTCTCACTGGCTAAGCCCTATCTATAGATTGGTACCCTTTGGGATAGGTGTCCAATCCTGGTACAGCTCCTGTGACTTGGGGGTGGAGGAGGTATCATGTGTGATGCAGAGGTGCTCCTTTAGCTAGAAGGAGAAGTTAAATTGGGTTTGTCTCACCTATTTGCTCCAACAAGTCTTAGCATGTAATCGTATTCTGCCTTGCCTTCATATTTAACTTGTTTTGTGCGTGTAACTTGTCTTTCCTGGTACGGTAAAAGTTTCTTGACATTAGGGCTCTGCTTTATTTTCTTTCTGCCTCTTTCAGGGCCTTGTACATGGGTTATCAAAAATACTGGTTGAACTGACTTTTCCCTTCTTTGATACACACCAACTACAAAATGTAAATATTTCTTAGCTATTTGATAAGTGAACTGATGGTGTTACATTTTCAGTTGCAAGAAAGATAACTGAAATCAAAGAAATAGAAAACAAAGAAAAACAGAGAAAATTAATGAAGCCAAATTTGGTCCTTAGAAAAGATTAATAAAATTTATAATACCCTAGCATGACTGATCAAGAAAAAAGAGAGAAAATACAAATTATATCAGGAATGAATGTGAGGATGTCATTATAGACATTTAAATAATAATAAGGCAATATTATGAAATATTCCTGCTAAAAAATTTCACAGTTTAGAAGTACTGGAAGAATTCCTTGATAAACTCAAATTGCCAAAACAAAAACAAGAATAAAGAAAAATCTGACTAGCTCTATGTCTATGAAAGAAATTGAACTTGTAATTTAAAACTTCCCCACAAAGGAAACTTCAGGCCCAGATATTTTACAGTGAATTCTCTTAAACATTTAAGGAAGAAATATTATCACCACCAAGGACTTGAAAGATGCAGGGGTGGTGATTCCCATCACATCCTCACTCAACTTGCCTATTTGGCCTGTGCGGAAATCAAGTGGATCTCGGAGAATGACAGATGATTATTGTAAACTTAACTAGGTGCTGACTCCAATTGCAGCTGCTGTTCCAGATGTAGTTTCATTATTTGAGCAAATTAACACTTCCTCTGGCACCTGATATGAGCTATTGATCTGCCAAATGGCTTTTCCTCAAAGCTGTTATAAAAGACCACCAGAAGAAGTTTGCTTTCAGCTGGAAGGGCCAGCAATACACCTTCACTGTCCTACCTCAGGGGTATCTCAACTCTCCAGCCCTATGTCATAATTTAGTTTATAGATACCTTGATCACCTTTCCTTTACAGAAGACATCACACTGGTCTTACTATGGGCCACCAAGTTACTATGCAGTCTGAGCTTCCCGCTGTAAACTGAGTGTTTTCTGACCTACCAAACCATAAAGTTGCACTCCATTATCAAATGGAAGTGGTATATCAATACCGGGCTTGAGTAGGCCCTGAAGGCACAAGTAAGTTACATGAAGAAGTGGTCCAAATGCCCATGGTCCCCACTTCTGCTACATTATCTTCTTTCTCCCAGCCCATACCTATGGCCTCATGGGGAGTTCTCTACAATAAGTTGACTAAGGAAGACAAGACTCGTGCTTGGTTTATAGAAGGTTCTGCACTATATGCAGGCACCAACCAAAAGTGGAAAGTTGCAACACTACAACCCCCTTCTGGAATATCCCTGAAGGACAGTGGTAAAGGGAAATACTTTCAGTGGGCAGAACTTCAAGCAGTGCACCTTGAGCTCATTTTGCCTGGAAGGAAAAAATGGTCAGAAGTATGAGTCTATAGAGATTCATGTGCTGTAGCCAATGTTTTGGCTGAATGGGTATGGACTTGGAAGTAACATGAATGGAAAATTAAAGATTAGGAAGTCTGAGGAAGAGGTATGTGGTAGACTTCTCTGAATAGGCAAAGAAAGTGAAGATATTTGTGTCTCATATGAATGCTCACCACAGGGTGACCTCAGCAGAGGAGGATTTGATAACCCTTTCTATGGATACATGTCAGTCTCTTTCCCCAGCCACTCCTACCATTTTCCAAAGAGCTCATGAATAAAGTGGCTATGGTAGCAGTGAAGGAGATTATGCATGGGATCAGCAACTTGAACTTCCACTCACCAAGGCCAACCTGAATACAGTTACTGTTGAGTCCCAATCTGCCAGCAGCAGAAACCAACACTGAGTTCTTGATATGGCATCATTCCCTGGGCTGATTAG
Source organism: Tapirus indicus (assembly GCA_031878705.1). NCBI lineage: Eukaryota > Metazoa > Chordata > Mammalia > Perissodactyla > Tapiridae > Tapirus > Tapirus indicus. The sequence goes on from CM062918.1 coordinate 16,382,663, forward strand.
CCAGCTACCTGGTGGCAAGTTGATTACAATGAACACTTCCATCATGGAAGGAGCAGTGCTTTGTTCTTACTGAAATAAATACTTACCCTGGATAAGGATTTGCTTTCCCTGCATGCAATGCTTCTGCCAAAACTACCATCCATGGACTTACAGAATGCCTTATCCAACATATTGCATTTCACACAGCATTGCTTCTGATGAAAGGACTCACTTAACAGCAATGGGCTATGTGGCAATGGGCCCATGTTCACGGGTTTCACTATTCTTATTGTGTTCTTCATCATCCTGAAACAGCTGCCTTGACAGAATGGTGGAATGGCCTTTTGGAAACATAGTCACAGTGCCAGCTAGGTGACAATACCTTGCAGGGCTGTGGCAATGTCCTCCAAGAAGCTATGTATGCTTTAAATCCGCATGCAACATATGGTGCTGTTTCTCCCACAGTTAGAATTCCTGAGTCCAAGAATCAAGGGGTGGAAATAGGAGTAGCACCACTCACTATTATCTCTAGTGATCCACCAGTAAAATATTTGCTTCCCATTCCTGTGATCTTAAGTTTTGTTGGTCCAGTGATCTTAGTTCCAAAGGGAGGAATGTTTCCACCACGTGACACAACAATTATTCCATTGAACTGGAAGTTATGACTGCCATCCAGGCACTTTTGTCTCCTCATGCTTCCGAGTCAACAGGCTAAGAAGAGGGTTACTGTACTGGCTAGAGTTATTGATACTGATTATCAAGGGAAAACTGGGCTGACATGACATAATGGATATAAGGAAGAGGATGTCTGGAATACAAGAATCCCTTAGGGTGTCTCTTACATGCCCTGTGATTGAAGTCAGTGGAAAACAATAACAACCCAATTCAAGCAGGACTGCTAATGGCCCAAACCTTTCAGGAATGAAGGTTTGGGTCCCCCCACTGGGCAAAGGAGTACAACCAGCTGAGGTGCTCACTGCAGGAAAAAGGAATATGGAAATGGTAGTGTAAGAAAGTAGTTATAAATACCAGCTATGACCACATAATCAGTTGCAAAAATGAAGACAGTAATTGTTATGAGTATTTCTTGCGTATTTTGTTATAAACATGTTTATGTGTACATATATAGAGAAAATTTGATACATTTGTTTTCTTCCCTCTCTTATCCCCATATCATCTAACATAAGATAAATTAATAATAGTTAACTTTACATCACAGTATTTAAGTTATAAGATATCAAAGAGAAGAGTGAACATCACCCAAGATCTTTGCATCCTCTTCTGGAGAAAGGGTCAGTGCAATTTTGGTTATGTACAGGGTAGTTGTGTCATGTTTGGCAAAAGTAAGGCTGTTATTGTCTTTATTTGGAGATTCAGTGTGGTTTAAAGAGACATATATGGGTGCCAAGTTGACAAAAAATAGACTGTGATGGTCAGTTTTATGTCAACTCTACTAGGCAATTGTCCCCAGTTATTCAATCAAACACTAATCTAGGTGTTTCTTGGAGGTGTTTTGTAGATGTGATTAACATCTACAATCAGCTGACTTTAAGTAAAGGAGATAATAATCACTCAATAACCACTCAATAATCTGGGTGGGCCTGACCCAATCAGCTAAAAGACCTTAAAAACCAAGCTGAGGTTTCCCTGAAGAAGAAAAAATTCTGCCTATGGCCTGAAGCTTCAACTTCCTGCCCAAATGTTTCCAACCTGCTCTTCTTGATGGCTTGTCCTGCAGATTTTGCACTTGACTAGCCAGCACCCACAATTGTATAAGCCAATACCTTGCAATATAGCCATCTATCTATCTCTGTATACACACACACACACACACACACACATATATGTATATACACATATATTTATCCTACTATTTATATTTTTTCTGGTGGAAAGCTAATGGATGCACTCCTCAACTCCGTTTATGAGGCCATAAGAACCCTGATAGCAATACTTGACAATAACATACAGAAAAAGATTACAGACCAATATCACTCATGAATTATAGACACAAAAATTCATAATAAAATGCTACCACATCAAATGCAGCAATACAAAAAGGATAATAAATCATGACCAAGTGGGGTTTATTCCAGAGTTAAAGTTGGCATGATATTTGAAAGTCAACCACTGAAATTCATCACTTTAACAGAATAAAAGAGAAAAGCCATATCATCACCTTAACAGATCAGCAAAAGAATTTGACATTCCATATTCATTTGTGGTAAAAGTTCTCAATAATGAGAACTAGAAGGGAACTTTTCAGAGTGTGATAAAGAGCATCTATAAAAACCTACAGCAAATATCATACTTAGTAGTGAAATATTGGCTGCTCTCCCCCTAAGAATGGGAACAAGGCAAGAATGTCCACTCTCACCACTTCTACTCAACATGGAACATAGAGGTCATAGCCTGTGTAATAAAACAAGAAAAAGAAATAAAAAGCATAAAGATCTGAAAGAAACAGTAAAACTGTCTTTACTTACAGATGGCGTTATAGCTTATGTTGAACGGTGACCTCACTACATTGTAATCTTAGGCTAATTATTTAGTGTAACAACCTTTATTGTCCTCATCTATAAGATGGTGATACCAAGCTATGAAGATGGAATCAAATAAAACATGGAAAGTGTTTAGCACCGTGTCAGCCTCATGAGATGTTAGTGTTGACAACGATGGTGGTAGTGGTGGTAACTTAAACAATCCAGAACTTTATCCAGAGTTTTAACTTCTCTATGCCTCAATTTCTTCATTTGTTAAACAGTTAATACTATTGCCTACCACATAGGGTTCTGTGAGGATTACAAGCAAAGGCATATAAAGTACTTTGAACAATGCCTGACACAAAATAAGTGTGAGCTACATTTATTATCTAATTATATAGTCTACATTTTAAATAATCTCATATTTTTAAATTGTTCTCCAAGAAGCCACATTAATAGAAAGGATTTGGGATTCCATCTTCTTGGTGAGAAACATAGTGGAGCTTCTCTGGAACCCTAAAGTGATTTGAAGTCAAAGAAATTTAATCAGATTCAGTAAGCAGTTATTGGATAACACTCCATACCAGTCACTGCCAGGCGTGTTTATATATTTTAATCTCCTTTAGTCCTTAAACAAACTTTTGAATTGTTACTACCCTCAGTCCCATTTTGTGGGAAACTGAGACACAGAAAGTTTAAATAATTTGCCCAAAGTCCCATTGCTACTAACTGACCAAATTAAAATATCATTTCAAGGCCTCCAAGTCCAAGTGTTCCCATTGCTTCTTAGTCATGTACAACACAAGTAGCTCCCAACTAACCTCACCAGATTGTGTTTATTCTTTGTGTACAGATAAAATTAGTTAGTCAAGAACATTTATTCTAAATGCCCAAATTAACACTGCAAACGTGTGTCAAACGAATACAAACTGTTGGTGGGGGCGGGGAAAGAGGGAGGGAGAAGGATCCATTCCAATTGCTTTGGATCAACACCAGCATTTCTGCCCCAGCTTTCTAGACTCTAGGCTGTGAGAAAGAGATCAGGGCTATGGTAAATGGAGTCTCACCAAACTTCTTGCCAGGAAAAAAAGCAGCAGCTAAAAATGTAAACTGCGTTGGATCCTTGCACAAAGTCAGCCTTCATTACTTACTGCTACATGTTGGTCTAGAAGAAATTTTTCATTAACTACGCTCTTGCTGTAGATTTTATCTAGTTGCCATAGAAACTTTGGAGGAAAAGCTTGTTTTTAACCCTTGGACCAGGTTTGCCACCTAGTTTTATAGCTCTATTTAAAGAGCCCCCTTTATTTTAAACTCTTCCCCTTCTGCTCCTCTGTTTTCTCCTCCTGTGAGATGGCTGGACAGGACCTGTTCATGACCTTCGAACTGCCACTTCTTGTGGTTTTGAAGGCACAATTCCTGAGGGTCGACGGCAACAGCCAATGGTGCTTTTCTCTGTTTGTGAGATGGGCACCAGTTGCAACAGAGTTTTTTTTAAGCTGAAGTTTCACTTCATCAAAAATAAAAATGAACTGTCTTGTTTCTATAGCCTCTGCCAAGCAAGCTTCCCCACCTAGCCCAAGTCTTTACAGAAGACATCACGAGCCCCACCCAACTCCCCAGACAGCTCCACATTGGAATTGTCTGGCTTCTAAATTCCCTGAGTCCTCTGTCCTCCCACAGGCCCCTCTTCACTGCTCCTGGAGCTTCCAAATACACCACCAGAGCTGCGCTCGCCTGCACAGTTTTCCCTTCCCTGAGGGACATACACACGTATCTCAGAGCAGGAATCTAGGCTCCCTTTACAAGCAGTGGGCTCCCAGGATGTGAACTCCTGCCTGTCTCCATACTGGATGACATCTTTCCAACACTGTCCCTTTGTTCTTCTGCCTGGGAGCTCATTTGGCACATATGAAAATTCTCATCTGGTTGCAGTTGGTTTTGTTCCACAAGAAAGAGGTGGATGTTAACAACGGGATGTATTTAGTGGGGTCATTCAGGGCCTGGCCTTGCTTGGGTTTGAAGGCAAGGTTAGGGCCAGATGTCGGGCATTTCTGAAAGTTAGAAAATGTAACCTGTGGAGGATAGGAAGATTGCTTCCAAGCTCTTTTAATTTTGGTCATAGTTGGAGGTGTGGTTGGGTACCATGGCTGAGAATAATTCAACATAAATAACACAAGCAGATATAATCTCCCAGAAAGGAAGTGGAGTTGGGGCCTCATTTGTGTCCAGGTCATGACTGCCACTCCAAGGACTTAGCCTCTCAAGGTGAGGATAAAAACTGGGTGTGATGGCCTACCAAGGAGCTTGAAACTGCCAGTAATTCCACCTTGCAGGAGTGCTCCCTACCCAGGAGGACGTCTTGTATTAGAGCTCTCACGATCGTATCTCTGATCACAGAGCCCCAGAGAAAGGCCTGAATGACTCCCACAAGCATAGGGAAAGAGAAAGATTCATTGCAACCTGTTCTGTTCCTGTGATTACTAACGAACAAGTGAGATAAGCCAGCTCATCAGGGAAACACTCCCTGGAGATGAAAGCGCTTGAGGGTTGCCAAGACAGGCAGCCTTTCCCTGATAGGAAGTCCAAAGGTGACCACTGTGGCTGGGTGGATGTCTGCGCCTGGCTCTAGACTGACGAATATCCCAGGTGAGCCCTCGATGAGAGCAAGGAGGAGTTTCAATTGCATTTATGGGTTAACTGGGGCTACAAACTCCTTACCTCGTTTCTGAATGCCTCTCATGCCTCAGACAAAGCCTGGTGCACAGTAGATGCTGAGCAAGTGTTTGGTAAATGTGTACCAGGTTGGTTGGTTTTCCTTTTTTTTTTTTTTTTTTCCTATAGATCATAGATTTCTTTTTTTAAATAACAGCTTTATTGAGATATACTTCACATACCATGAAATTCATCCTCTTGAAGTATACAAATCAGTGAGTTTTAGTGTATTCACAGAATTGTGCAATTATCACCACTATCTAATTTTAGAACATTTTCGTCACCTGTACCCATTAGCCATCACTCTCCTTCCCCCGCCCCTCCACCCCTGGCAACCACTAACTTACTTTCTGTCTCTGACCATAGATTTCTGACCACCGCATTCAACAGCTTTATGGATCTCTGCATAAGCACACAAAGCAAATTTCCACCCGGGTCATGCTCTTCAGAAAGCATTCCTTGTGTTAGCCTGGTTCTAGCTAATCCTTTCTATCACTTAAAAAGAACAGATGGCTTCAGCCTTCTCTAGGCCAAGGCTGAGTCTCTGTATTGCCAAACATGTTGATGAGCACTGAAATTCAGCCCAGAATCACAATGAAAGCAAATCTGAAATACCTGGACATTGCCAAAGTAGTTCAGGCATTTCCCCACGCTCCAGCACCATTTAGCAACTACATGGGTGACCCATTCTGGTGCAATGACTCTTAGCAGAAGTGGAATTTGGGGCATCCCAGGTCAGTGATGGAAGATCAGGCTTGGTCTGAAAAGGCAGCATTGAGGGTGGGCAGTCATGTCAGCCGGGGGAATTCACATGAGGAAGCACCAAGAGCTGTTTTAGGATGAAGTCCCAAATCTGATGCCCAGGGTGGGTGAGGTTGCACTGGGAGCAGGGGGCATAGCCTGAAGATCTCAAACCCAGGGCAGAGTTGGTTCAGGAGCCAGGATGGGCAGCCAAGTACTGAACACGGGAATCTGTGGAGGCTGAACAGGGTGGACAGGGTGGTCCTGAGGACAGTTGCCAAATAGCTTGTTGCTACTTCAGTCAGATTTATTAGCCCAGTTCAGCAATTTTTGCCTGAGAGTATTTTAAAGGCATCACAAGGTCTCTGACACTGGGAACTGAAAATTCTTGATGGATAAGAATGTGGAGGAGGTTAGTTCTTCCTTCTACAGCTTAACCTCTTTAGAAAATGAAAGTTGGTGAGAAAAATTCTCCAGTTCCAAGAACATCATGGCAGCTTCCCCTAGAGGAAGTGGTCAGATATGTGTTATGTCTAGAGTTGGTTGTTAACACATGGCTTCTCCAGGCTAGAATGCGTGCTTCTTGTAGGGAGAGTCCACATCATTTTCATTTTTGTATCCCCAGTGCCTAGAAGTGTCTGGCACATAATAACCACTCAATAAAGACTTATTTAGTGAGTGAATAAATTTCTAGTACCTATCTCCAGAAAAAGGTATGTTCCCATTTTTTTTTCTAACTTCTCAAGGAAACAGAAGGGAAATAGTAAGATTTTCCACAGAATTCAGTGGCAAAAAGAGTACCTTCCTCCAAAAATCACTGTATTGAGGAGGGCAATTATGATAAAATGTAAATGTGTGCTTTTAAATATGCTACTCTTATCATGGGAAAAAATAGTACTGCACATCCAAGGGGAAAATATGTGAGCTGAATAAAGATTTTAAAATTAAAAAAAAAACACTTGATGTGATGCCAGGAAAATGAGCTCTTAATTTTGGTGCAGAGACAGCAAATCCCAGCATGAGTGTTGACCCTCTTCCCCCCCCCCCACCCCATGCCCATGGCAGATGCTGCTAATCAAGTCTAGACTGTTCTTTCCCACCAAACTGAGGCTTAACTTTAGAATCCTTGTCAACACTGTTTTTCCTGTGGTCATTACTGGGTGGTTGGTGTTGAAAGACATAATATAAGCCATTAGTCATGGCTGAGCTAGAGTGTAGAAAGGACAGGGCCATGAAGGAGTGTGAGGTCATTAAAGGAAGATGAGAAGGGGACCTGGGAGGAGCCCCAGTGGACGGCTGAGATCCGTGGTCTGGCTCAGGCCTTCTATATGGGTTGGTGGATGTGTGCAGAACAGTCTTAGCATAACTCAAGGAATAGCCCTGGGGCTGGACCTGAGACCCAGACAGAAAAAGGTCCCATTTTCCAAGAGACCCAAGGAGTGAAAGCAGTCAGGGCCTAGAAGTCAGGTGGCCTGGCAAAGTCGGTTAGTCCAAAGCCTGAGTCTAGATGAGGCGGCCAGTTAAGTGAAGGAGGGGGAAATAGCACTAATTCTGCACCAGGCTCAGGGAATAATCGAGTCTGCCCAGGAGACTTGCCTCAGCGACACACTGCCTGCACCCCAAGATCCCCCACCCACGTGGATGTTATAAAATCCCGGTGTCACACAATCTGATGGAGCAAACTGCAGCTGCTCCCGTGTTGCGGGTGAAGGAGGACAAGGAGGGAGGACTTGTTTCAGAAGTGAGGCATCCTCTCCGAGTTCCAGGGAAGCTGGTTAGAGGAACAATGTCTCTTCTCCTATCTTCCCAGGAGGGGGCAACAGAAAATTACCTTGAGGACAGCCTTTGTTTGGCAGTGGCTTCTTTGCAGACCTGAAATGCCTGCACCTATCTCCACGGCATAGCTCTGCAGGGCATGGGGTTTCAGATTCCCTTTTGAGGTGGAGGAACTGAAACCCAGACAGGCTCCAGGAGGAGTTCTGACGCCAGTGAGACGGCCGGGCTCAGCCCCAGGCTCTTCTTGTTCAAGGCTGCTTCCTACTGAACAGCTGACTCGTCCGGACTGACAGTGGAAAGCACAGTGCCCAACAAGCCACACCATAAGGTAATCAAAATAGCCCCGAAGAGAAGTGGGCAGGACCCGCTATGTACCAAATTTGAGTTTTCTATGGCATTTTTCCTCCGAGAAGCTAGAAGGATCTTCTTGCCTTACATTGAAGGGACTCAATAAATAAGTTTTTTTGATGTCGATAACATCCTTCTAATATGCATGTTTGACTATGGATCAGAAGAGTCAGTGAATGGGCTGGCCTACCCTTTTGCAGAGGCAGTGTGGACTAGCAGGAGTTAGGAAGACCTCAATTCCAGCCTCAGCACTTACTAGCTGTGCAGCCTTAGGCAATTACTTTCACTCTCTGAGCAACTGTAAATTTAGGATACAACTATTTACTTCTTAAGGGCTGTCCTGAGGATTAACAGTATATGTAAATACCTTAACACATAACACAAGATCAATGACACTAAATCCATCCCTCCCAGGAAAAATGGAGGCTAGTGGTTTTGTTCTTATAAAATAGGCAACGTAGGAAAAGTCAGTGTCAGAGATGATTCTGGACTCCTGGATTTCCAGACTCCAGGCCAAAGCTCTTTCTTCTCCTTCTCTCTGCTGTCTTGCTGGACTGCAGGCTCGGGCTGGGGGTGAAGGGGGCAGTGGGGAGAATGCACCCAGCAACTCAGCAAGCCGAGTGCGCCCGTGTCTCCAGAGCCCTGGCTCCGAAATGGAGGTGGGCAGCTGTGCCCTGCCCTCAGGGCTGCTTTTGGGTTCATTTCAAATGAAGCACGATTTGGAGGAATTACAATCATTCTGTTGGAAGATGACAACAGCATGAAAGTATGAGGGGGGAGTTGGAATTAAGGAGAGACGAAGCAAGGAGCCATACCACAAGTGCAAGACCCCTGTCACCAGGAAATGCTCCAAACGAGCACAGAAGCTAGTTGCTCAGTGAATCCCTGTCCCGGCTCAGAAAGCATGAGCATGTCTCCGAGTCCCTCCCCAGTCCCCTCCCCTGCCTCACGAGCTCAGGCTGCTGTCCTCCGCTGGGCTAAGCCTCTGCCAGCTTCCTCAGCCAAGCCCACAGCTTGCCAGGAGGTCAGGTCCAAAACACAATTGCAACAGCAATAGTGAAGGCTGAGCAAACAGCCCCGAAATGATGATGAAAAGCTGAACCAGGGGAGCGGGCAGGCTGTCCGGGAATGACAGCAGAATGATAAATCATGGCCCCAGATTCTCCAGACCAGGAGCTTAGCTGGGAGTGGTGGCCCAAGGAAACAGGCTACTCCTCCTGATCACGTTCTGGAAAAGCGGCACCTTTTCTTTTAAGATCATACAACACGCCGGTTGTTAAGACCACAATGAAAAGCCATTGGAGGAAAGTGTGAAAGTAGGACCAAGAGGCCTTAGAGAAGGCAGTCAAAGGCTGGCATAGTTTTAAAAAATGATTCTTCCCCAGCAACCACCAGGACAGTCCTGCTCTCAGCCTAGCCTCCAGCACAGCCTGGGTGCTTTGTCCCAGAGGGACTCAAAGCTCTTCAAGGCAGCAGGGGGACAACTACCCTTAGTCACCCCCAACCCCGGGAATAGAGAACCATGGGGTCGAGACAAGGAGAAGGTTACTCTCCTGGGCTGTGCTGGGAGAGTGGGCAAAAGTCGCACAGGAGCACAGTCCCGGGGAAGGGAAGGTTGGCCTGAAACCTGCACAAGGGGAGTCAGGACAGCGTGAGGACCTCCAAAGCCATCTCCTTCCTCCTCATCAGCCATCCGGTCCTTGGCCACTGGTTCCCAGGGAGCCACCAACGTACCTGCAGAGGAGTCAGACCTCTCAGGCCTTTAAAGAGCATCAGGGGTCTGTTCCTAGCTGAGGCCAGCCTGCTGTTTCTTTCTCCATATTGTTTTCCTTTTCCTCTCTTCATTCACACATCACCCTAGCTGAGGTCGTGTCATCTCCTTCTTGGATAACTGCAGTGGCTACTCTGTGGCCCTCTCAACACAGCTCTCTCCCTTTCAGGTCTTCCTTGCCATGACCATAAGACTTTCTCCCTAAACAACTTTTTTTCCATGAAATTCCTGACTCCAACTTTTATGTCGATATTCAGTTACACAGTGTCTGGAGCCCAGACCCCTCTGTCTGGTTTTCCAAATCATCCATAACCCAGCCCTAGCTTCCACAGCCTGTGGAGAATCTGGGCTTTCCATTCCACCTAAGCCAGGCTCCTCCATGTTCATTCCAGACTCGTCACCACCTCCTTTCTTATTCCTCCTTCCTGCAATGCCCCCCTCACCATCTCTGCCGAATCAAATTCTGCCCCTCCTTCAAGCTCAGCTGCAGCCTCATTTCCTCCTTGCCTTATAGGGCTTCTTAGGCCCCCATGATCTCTCACTCCTCTGAATTTCAGCTGATGTCAGTGGCCCAACATGGCTCTTAATGAATTTCTCATTGTCTCATTTGTCTAGCTATTGTGCAAGGGATTTGAGACCAGGGCCACTGCTTATATCCTTCAATGGCCTCAAGAGAACCAGGACAGGGCATGGTGTTTGCACATAAAAGGGTCACAATTCGTACTTGTTGGTTCTACAAAGTCCAGGTGGCCTTGGATTACAGTGGGGTCATTCATTCATTCAATAAATGCCTACTGAATACCTACTATGTGCCAATACCTGTGCTGGAGATCAACATGTGAAAAAGACAGGCATGATCCTTGACCTCAGGGAACTTATAGACCAGTGGGAAAGATAGACAAGCAGTTACAGTACAGGCTGGCATGACGAGGCTCTGATAGGGAACAGTTAGCATGCCATAGGGGTGCAGAATGAGGGTAACTAACCTAGTCTTAGTGGATCATGGAAGCCTTCCTAGTGTTGGTGTTTCTTAAAATAAGTCCTTGAATTAGCTGGTTAAAGGTGCTAGGGAGAATGAGAGAAGAATACTTTAAAAGAACTGAAATTTAATGTAGTTTGATCATTTCTAGGAATGTCACCTTGGTTTTTCTCTGTTTACTTAAAGGACCTTTATGTCATTAGTTATGAAATGACAATGTGATTATCTATCTATATCCATTGATCTCTTGATCTACACATCCATCTATGTATTCTTAGCCAAGTATACACAAATCCTGTGTACTTGCTAGACATGGTCTGGGTAGGAGTATGAGAACACATTTTTTGTATAGCACCTCTGTAGATTTTCATTCTGAGATGTTTGGGATAGTGTTGATTACAAATGGAGAGTGGGGAGGGAGAGGGAGGAGAGAGGGATGGACTGGACTCTCACAGAACACTCCAGTTCATCGGTTCCATGCACTCTATTGCCATTCATAGCATTTCTTTTTCAACCAAAACATGGGAATAATCAGACTGTCAAGCTATTATGGATAAAATGAAGAGACTGCCTACATACAAATCTGTATTCCCTTTCTATTACTGAGAACCAAAGGGCTAAGGTCCATTCCAGCTGGATTTTCATGTGTTCAGATTAGTGGGGCAGTTCCTTGAACAGAAAGAAGGCAAGATTTACACATCACCCATTTCTCAGAAGAGAGTCACAGCCTGGATGTACTGGCGTTTTATTATGCTACTTCTGAATTATTTATTTAATACTGGTTCACTAAAATTTAAAGAACACAAATGATTTTATAAATAAAACATGGAATGCCAGGGTGCAAAAATGGATGGTTAAATTCAACCAGTATTTTTAAGTTCCTAAAGAAACTGAAGTATGATGTCTCTGAGTTTATGCAGGAGAATAGATAAAATTTTGTGACTGAAGAGCCTTCAAGTCACACTAAGACCATCCTGTGGACCCGTGAATACAGACGCATGGTGCTGCCTAGGAAACCGAGATCTACCCTAATTTGTCCAACTCCCACAGCCTTCCATGGCCGTGCAGAGTCGGGGCTGGACCTCAGCTTCTCATGCTAAGTATTCGGGGCACAAACATCAAACTCTTTGTCTTGCATGGAATGGCGAAAGGCTGTGAAACACACTCAAGGCCCTGCAGTTCTACGGATTGGTTTGGAAACAGGAAGGCCCTGGCTGTGATATTCAACCCCATTAAATGACCGGCATTATCCGGAGCCTGCAACACGAGTTCGTTGTGCTTGCCCGGCTTTGATGCTGAGCACACTGGAGAAAGGCTGTGCGTAATTAGGAGCTGCCCTGGTGAAAAGGGCTTCGCTCACACCACATGCCCAGTTTTTGTCCTCAGAGGCGGATGCCAATCTAGGAAAGGGTGAGCCCCTAGGGAGATACATATATAAAGAATTTTGAGGATGTGTGGCTATCTTGTTACAGTGACTTTGGGGTGGGGAGGAGATTCCTGTTCAGAATTTAGAATTTAGGCCAGGACACTGCCAGTGACAGAATCTAATAGAACTCCACTGTTGACAGTTGTGCACAGTGAGCCCCCATGTTGTGGGACTGAGATGTGTTTTTCTAATAAATTCTTCCCAGTTCGATATGAATTGTTTCAAGGTACTTAAATGATCCAGTGACTTAATATTTCATTTTAAACCATGGTCTGCACAGAAAACAAGGCTGAGGTCATCAGGATTTTCAGACTTTAGATGTGCCTCTTCCGGCCAGCTTGGTTCCAAACCCAGAGGTAGCATTACAGATATATTTCTTATAAACATTAATAAATAACCCACATTGTTCTTTAGAAAAGCAGAATCAGTCTTTTCAATGGCTTGAAAAAGCTTTGAAATCAGGAGAATATGGAGGTTTTTAGCACTCATTACAAATAAGTACAATTGCTCTGAGTGGAGGGTCTGCCACCTATATTGCTAGCTTTCATTTGCCGGACCTCAAGCTTCCTTTAATTCCTGGACCCTTTAGTTTGTAATTTTTCATATAGCCAAATACATTCCCTTTCACGAGGATCCCAATAATCTAAACAAGCTAATAAGCTTTTGTTCCCCTTCCTTCATTCGTGATGTGGTTGTTGTTTCCAAGCTGACTGTTACCCACCTCAGCGGTTCAGTCCCCCTCTCCCAGCCAGGTTGGCTGTGGAGACGCATGCTCAGAACTTTGGGCAGGCTTGGCTGGGCTGAGACCAGCTATTGTAATTTAACTATGAGCAAACTCAGGACCTGAGCATTTGAAGGGAACCTCAAAGTCATTTGGGTCAAAGTCCTTCCCCGACAGTCGTCTCATCTCTGGTTGAAATCCTCACTACTTTATAAGACAGTCTATGTAACAGTTGAACATCACTAATTGCCGTAAAGGTCTCCCACCCCTCATCCCAGCGGTTCTACTTCAGTCATGCCATTTTCCTTACATTTCCCTGGTGCAGCCCTCTCCATGATGATCATAGCTAGTTGTTTACATATCCTTTTCCTCTGCTGAACTCTTGAAGGCAGGAGCCCCGTCGGGTTCATCTTGGTGTGTCCATTTTCCCTGAAAGGAGCTGAAAAGAAATGGGCAATTCTTCTAACTTTCCACTTCAACACTAATTCATCTCAGTCTATCAGTCAACCAAACCAATCTAACTATTCCATAGATCAATCCACAATTCTCCAACTTGTCTGAAAGGACATCATGAAAGATCCTGTCAAATAGCCTTCTAAAACCCAAATGTATTCCCTTGATCTTTGGGTTTAATATTTCAATTTAAAAAACGGAAATGAACTTAATTTGTGATGATTTCTTTTTAGTGAATCCATAATAGAACCTAGTAATCATGTCTCCCCTTTCTACATTTTAACAAACCATTTGTTAGATAACCCATTCTAGAAATTGGCTGGTGGCTAATGTTAAGATTACCAGTCCGTAGTTTCTAGAATCCACCTCTGAAATTTGGGGGTAACAATTTCTCCCTCTGATCTGCGGATATTCATTCCTTGGTAACTTGTTCAAAGATTGTTAAACATTGTGGGGCCGGCCCGGTGGCGCAGTGGTTTCATTCCCGCTTGGCAGCCCGGGGTTTGTGGGTCCCGATCCCGGGCACCGGCCAACGCACTACTTGTCAGCCATGTTGTGGCGGGGTCCCATATAAAGTAGAGGAAGATGGGCACGGATGTTAGCCCAGGTCCAGTCTTCCTCCGCAAAAAGAGGAGGATTGGCAACGGATGTTAGCTCAGGGCTGGTCTTCCTCACAAGAACAACAACAACAAAAAGTTGTTCCTCAATCATATCTTTAAATTATTTTTGTCCCCTAGAAAGTAATTTATCTGATCTAAGAGACTTGAAATGCATTTCAAATGGCCAGCTGCTCTCAATATCCTTGTCCCCAATTGGGGCTTCACCCCACCTCTCCAGGATGTATCCTCACAATGAAGGGAAACAAAAATCCATTCATTCCTGCCCCTTGGGATAGTGTAACTCTGGGATGTCGAGTGTAGTGAGAGTCTGGAGGGGCGCTGCCGGAGCATTCCTGCCAGCTATTGGCAGAGGTAGATTTACCATGAAGCTAATGAAGCTTAATCTTCAGAGAACTTCACTAATTTTGTATTCTTTTTCTTAAAATTGTTCTGCCAAATTGTGTAATCTTCAAAGCACAGACATATGGATCTGCCCTTGGGTCTTGTGTAAGCTCACGGATTATGCCTCTACTGGAAGTGTTCTTATGGGTATTGCAAATAACCAGTCTATCAAAGCAAGAAACAAAATATAGGGGTGTTTTATGGGGTAATCAGGAGGCTTGAAATACTCAGCACTGACATTATCATTCCACCAAGACTTTAGGAAATTCACTTAACCTCATTGTTCTTTCATTTTCTTACCCACAACAAGAGGAGAATAATCCTAATTTTGGTCTTAGTGGACACTCATTCAATATTGACCCACTGTAGGTAACCTACCTTACAATAAATTGATAAGTAAAAATAAATATTTGTTGACATTATACATATAAAACAGAAAAATTAACCTGGCAGAATGAGCATTTATTCTACAAGGGGATTGATTTAATTAATGAGCACTGAATAACTAAGAAGATTTGCAGTCAGGAGAACAGACTTCTGAACATAAGCCAGGAAGCGGTGAAAGGTTGAGCACGTCCCTTGACCCCTGCGAGTCTTAGTTCCCTCGTCTGGAAAATGGAGATGACAACACTTCCTCACAAAGATGTGAAAACTGATACCATATACACTAAAATGCTTTGTAAACTATGGAAGTAATTTATAGATGTATAGTGTTATTACTGCCTTAAAATCATAAAAATTATAACTGATTTACAAAAAATTCAACTTACACATAGTCTTCTGAAGTGCAGACCGTACATACTGTTGGTGATCATGTAGGCCATGAATTAAAAATTTAGTGAATGACAATGCAAATATTAAATACTATACAGATAAAAATCAATTTTAATAAAATATCCTACCTCAAGAGCAAATCTCTCCAATCCAGACCCCACTTTCTCCATTCAGCATAGTAGAAGTGCTAGGGATATTGGGGTTATATTGGGAGTTCAGAATCAGTAGATTTGTTATCAACCTTGTTATAAGATACACATTCCTTCAGTTCCTGCTTTTAATGTGCCCTGAAGTCCAGGATATTTTGTTGATACTCCCCAGCCCAGGAAAACATCTCTCTAGATTTCCAAAGTGCTTGCACCTAAGGGTTTTTGTTCCCTGCATAATATCACAAGCTTCTGATTTGAGAATGTCCCTCCATTCAGACAAACAACCTAGGGCAATAGTAGCAGGTTGCCCTTGCAATGCTTAAGCTCCTACATGGCAGAAGGAATTTTGTACCTGTGTCCTTTCACAGGTTGCCAGAAGACTTGAGAAGGCCTTCAAGCCTCTTAGAGATTTCAGAACATCTTGCTTGCAGAATTAATCTGTTGAGTTGGAAGGCTATGGCTTGACTTTGCTTAGCTCAGTTTAACAGCAATTTAGATGTAGATTCCTCTTCTCACAATCTGTTGTTCTACAAGGAAGGCCTCATTTCACCAAGTTCCATGCAGAGTGGAACTTCCAGGCTCAAGAGAGACAACTGCACTCATTATCCCTAGCCCTCACTTTCAATTCAGAGCGGAATCCTGTTTCAGTTCATTATCTCTCTGAGTTCTGGCTTCATCAGTCTCCATTAGGAAGTACCTTGCCTTTCTGCCAAGAGGCACTGAAGGTGAGTGGCCCAGTTCCCTGCCACCGGGGCCAGCTGCCAGCAGCCTCCCCCTTGCCAAGTACTCCCCCTCCACCTGTAGGCCAGAAACCCATCTTCCCTCCTTAGGGAGAATATGTCTTTTCTGAAATCACCTTCTGACTTGCAGAGCCCAGACAGCACGCTCTTCCTATACATCCCTGTTCCCTGCATTCATGCCTGCCACTCATATCATTTCTCACTTCTGCCATTGAGGGGTAGCTCACAACTCTCTTTTCACCTCAAATGAAGCTCTGATCCCCAAAAGGACCCAGACTGGGTGTTCAACCCACCTTTCTCATGATCTCTCTCTCACTATTAAACCCACAGCTTTCAAAGAAGAAAAAAAGAGAAGGAAATAAAGAAATCAAGGCCAATTTTGGACAGAAAAGGGAAGGGTGAGGAAGACAAAGAAAAAAACAAAGATGTGGTGGTTCCAGCCCCGTGGCATAGTGGTTAAGTTCGGCACACTCTGCTTCAGCGGCCTGGGGTTTGCAGGTTCGGATCCCAGGCACAGACCTATGCCACTCGTCAGCCATGCTCTGGCAGCGTCCCACATATAAAGTGGAGGACGATTGGCACAGATGTTAGCTCAGGGACCATCTTCCTCACCAAAGTATAATAAATAAATAAAGATGTGGGGCGAGAATCTTAGGATACGGGGGGCACCTGACATTGAATCAGGAACCCTTCCAAGGAGAGCAGAGACCTTGGGCCCATGGGGCCTCTTCATTTCATTTAAAAACCAATAAGATGGAACTAAAATATGTTTGCGTTTGTGGACTGGTGGGGTTTTCTCCCACCTTCACCCTTGTCATTTCTTTCTCTTCTCTGAGTTTATTTAGTAAAACAAATTAAAAAACAGACCCTGTGTAGCATAAAACATCAAAGCTTTGCCAAAAGAGACAGTGCCCGCGAGCAATAGAAAGATGTGTTTGTTTTACAGATTCTCTTCTCTGCAGGATCCAAAGCCCCCTCAGCCCTGCTCAGGAGGGACTTCACGCAGCCCCTTACGGGATGCGGTCAGGAACCAGAATCTCCGGGATTCATCACACACTCGAGGGAGCAGCTCTTTCCCCTCAGCTCTCTCCACCACCTTCGTACACACCAGCTTCAGCTACGCCTTCATTCCCAACAGCCGGCTCCTGCTTCCCTTGTGAAGGACCACCCTCACGCCTGCACACAGACAGCTGGAAGTGATCTGGAAGCTCTGTCCTGGGGAGGAAGGCAGGGATAAGCCTTAAATACCAGTCACTGTTGATTGCAGGGGTGTAAACTCCTCTGGCTCCTTGTCCGTCCCTTCCCGATGAAGACAGCTCTGAAGCGTGACCTCCTCTGTTTCCGAAAGCAACTCTGTAGGACTTCACTTGATACCTCCCTCTACCTCCCCTCCTGATCCCACTGCCCCACACACCCACCAATTTTTCCCGGGAATGCTTCCTAATAAATCACTTTCACATGATTCCTCATCTCAGCGGCAGTCTCTGAGGATCCCAATCTAAGATATCCTAGAATGGAGCCAAGAAGCTGTAGGGAGGGGAGCAAGGGAGAGAACAAGTCTCCAACGGGTGGGAGGGAAATGAGAGAGAAGGGCTTGACGTGTGGACTAAAAGACTTGATGGGGAAAGTAAAGAAACATTTTGTACCATCTTCCAGATCCCATATGTCTTCTAATAATAAGTGTGTGTGTGTTTGTGTGTGTGTGTGTGTATGCACACACATGTGGGTGTATGATTTTCCTTTTCCCTTTCTCTTTTTGGTAAAGGACTACACTGCATGCCTGTCAGATATTATAGGCATAACTAAAGAGTTGCATGTTATTTTATCCTAAAATGTATTTTCTTTATACTTTCCTAATTTTGGTAACAACAAAATAGCTTTTGACAGGAAATAAAATAAATGAAAACACAGTTTAAAGAAATGGCATTATATGAGCCTCTAGCAAAATAATTCTAGAATATGATAGGAAGGGGAGGCAGGAGTGGAGAGGCATCTACTTTCCGGGTTCACAGAGGTACCCATTTGATCCTCTTGCCCCTGAGCTGGAGGACCAGCCCTGGCTCTGCAGTGGGTTTGAGGGTCTTAGCTGAGACTCTTAACCTCCGCCTCTCCCTTCTCCCTCTGTAACATGAATGACGGTAATGAAAAGAACATTCATTACATCATGCTTATGGGGTACCAGTGCTTTAAAGTTATTAATGCATTTGACGCATGCAACACTCCTTTGAGTAACTATTGCTATCTTCATTTCACAGATGAGGAAACTGAGGCACAAAGAGATAATATAACAAAAATATGCACAGGTAAGTGAAAAGATGCTCAACATCACTAATCACCAGGGAAATGCAAATCAAAACCACGAGATATCCCTCACACCTGTTAGAATGGCTATCATCAAAGAGACTAGAAATAACAAGTGTTGGCAAGGATATGGAGAGAAGGAAATCCTTGTGCACTGTTGGTGGGAATATAAATTGATGCAGCCACTACAAAAAACAGTATGGAGGTTTCTCAAAAAATTAACAACAGAACTACCATATGATCTAGCAACTCCACCTCTGAGTATTTATCCGAAGAAAACGAAAACACTAATTTGAAGAGATATATGCACTCCCATGTTCATTGCAGCATTACTTACAATAGCCAAGATGTGAAAACAACCTAAGTGTCCATCAATGAATGAATGGATAAATAAAATGTGATATATATATATATATATATTGGAATATTATTTGGTGATAAGAAATCTTGCCAACTGCAACAGCATGGATGGACCTTGAGGGCATTATGCTAAGTGAAATACATCAGACAGAGAAAGATAAATACCATATGATCTCAGTTATGTGTGAAATCTAAAAAAGGAAGAAAAAGTTCATAGATACAGAGAGTAGATTGGTGGTTGTTGCCAGAGGCGGGGGGCAGGGCGTGAGCAAAATGAGTAAAGGGGGTCAGAAGGTACAAACTTCCAGTTATAAAATAAGTAAGTCATGGGAATGTAATGTACAACATGGTGACTATAGTTAACAATACTGTATTGCATATTTGAAAGTTGCCAAGAGAGTAGATCTTAGAAGTTCTCATCACAAGAAAAACAAATTGGTAACTAAGCATGGTGATGGATATTAACTAGACTTATTGTGGTGATCGTTTTGCAACATATACAAATATCAAATCATTATGTTGTACATCTGAAATTAATATAATGTTATACGTCAATCATTCCTCAATAAAAATAATAGTAAAACAAAACCTGCTTTTCCTTCACATGGTTGTTGTGAGGATCAAATAAAATAATGTATGTGAAAACGCTTTGACAATTCTGATGCACCACACATGTGGTGTACAGTATTATCACTACTGTTGTAATTTTTATTGCCCATGTTAACAGTTGCTATCAGAGCTATGGACCTGTACTTGCTATAAATAATCTTTCCCTATCGGTCTTACAACACCAAAAGGCTATATTCCTGGCAAGGTGCAGGGGGGCATTGTTTACCTGTAGAATATGTTTACTTGGAATTCACAAGGTTCTTTCTGTCTGCAGTGGAGGGCTTCAGTTTGAACTTAACATCTCTCTCTACTCTAGTATCTGGTCGTGTCTGGAGGACCAGCAAAGTGGGTTCATCAGGGAGCTCCTGAGGAGGCCAAGGAGAGGAACAATATTGGCCCTGGTCTACTGGCCCTGCCCTTAGCCACTGTTATGGGTTGAATTGCATCCCCCCAAAAGATGTTGAAGTTTTAACACCCAGTACCTGTGACTGTGACCATATTGGAAATGAGGTCTTTGTAGATGATCAAGATGAGGTCATTAGGGTGGGCCCTAATTAAATATGATTGGTGTCCTTATGAAAAAGGAAAACTGAGACACAGAGACAGACACTTTCAGAAAGAAGATGATGTGAAGATACAGGGAGAATGCCACCTACAAGCCAAGGAATGCTCAAGGCTACCACAAGCTAGAATAATGGACAGATCCTTCCCTCACAGCCCTCAGAACGAACTCACCCTACCAACACCTTGATTTCAGACTTCCAGCCTCCAGAACTATGAGACAATAAATTTCTGTTGTTTAAGTCATCCACTTTGTGGTACTTTGTTACTAAAACAGCCTTCTTTGTTACTTTGTTATGGTACTTTGTTACTAACACAGTTAGTTTGATAAACTAATACAGCCTCCCACTGATAAGCTCCCTCCACGCCCAGCCCCTGACAGAGAAGGCAGAACACCCTTGTAACCTCCCCTCTTGGGTCAAAACTAAGGCAAAGAATGTGGGTAAGTGTTCTGAGCCAAGGACAACCAATCCCCAGGCCCCAGGACTGCTGCAGCCTGGCTCGAAGAGATGACTGAGGACCATCATGTTCTCGCTCGGACAGTAGGAACTTGCAGTGGGTGGCAGGTGCCGAGTTGGAAGCCCATGTAGACCCGGGCATGTAAGATAAGATAAATAAGCAGAGGAAGCTGGTCAAGAGAAAGCAAGGAGAAAGGAGAGAGGCCAAGCTGATGAGAGAGACTGTAAGAGACAGAGAGAGACAGAGTCAGAGGCAGAGAGAGACTGCCTGGGCCCTAGGACTGTCTTATTTCTGCCCTTCCTGAAGCCAGATTTCTCCAGCTTCTCTCAGGCATATCCTTTAGTAAATTCCCCCTTTATTCCTCCTAAAACTTGACTGTTCTCTTTCTTGTACCTAATGTGGCCTATGTGGACAGCTCGGAAAGGAAACTTCAGTCCCTGCAGAAAATGATGCTTAGAAAAGCAATGACTTGGACATTTTACTTGATCCAACTCCCCTTGTTATCCTGTCTTAATCTGAGAAATAGCAAAGTGAGTTAAAAACTGAAAAATTGCTTTGTCTAAAAGCCCTAAGATATTAGGCACAAGGTAGAACTGTTCTGCAACCCTATGACAAAGTATAACCCAAAAAGGGGGAGAAAGGTGGGGCCGGGTGTAAGGGAATGAGCATATTGATAGGGCTGAGCCTGGAAGGCTCCTAGGGGCCTAGTCCTGAAGGGCCCTGTGGACCATCTGAAGAAGTGTGGGCTTCTCCCAGAGAAGGAGAGTGGCCCAACTGATATGGCTTTCAGAAAGACAGAGATGTCAGCAGGGTGTGGACTAGGTTGGAGGGGGATAAGATGGGAGGTAGGGAATACGATTAACAGGCTGTGGCAGGAATCCAGCCATGAGACGATGGTGGCCTTAGACGGGGACAGGACCCTGGAGGAGGAGAGAGGAAGGATCAAGTTAAGAGACATTCGGGGGTAACATTGAGCAGAGCTGGTGAACGTGGAGCTGAGGGGAGGGAGGAATGGATAAGGACATCCTCAGTGAGGTGACTGGGCAGAGACCCAGGGCCGAGGACCAAGGCAGCAACATCCTGACCCTTATCACTCCAAGCACCAGTTCCCGACATTTAAGACCCAGTGCCCCAGCGTGGCCCCATCCCCAGGGCCTGAAAGCATACGCCATCCCCCATCAGCAGAGAAGCTTCTCTTCAGGCTGCTGCCTGCCTGGAGCCTCGCACTAGAGCTGTGTTTACACAGCCGGGAGAATCGAATCTCACATAATCATATATGTGACAAAGGCCTCAGCTATAAGCAACGTTAATGAAGACAAATGAATCAGCCAAATGCTGCAGCTTGCACAGCAGCTCGCGGGGCCTGCCTCGCAGGGAGGCTGCTCTGTGGGGGCAGCTCCTTTCTGGCAGCGGCTCTTGCCTGGCCTGATGGAGATGTATGAGAACCCTCCTGCCCAGGGGCACCCCAGCCACTGCCTGGACAGCTGGGCCAGGGACAGGCAGTCACAGGGAGCTGTAAGGGAATTCAAGGAGATTCTAAGGGCATGTTTACATATTTTTATGAACGCTATCTTAGGGGAGACATGTAAGTAGAAATTAGCTGGTCTGATCGTGTTAAACAAGCTCCCTGCGTCCTGGTGGCTGCTGACGGGGAAAGTAGCTATTAGAATGTTAATTCCAGCCAGTGAGTAACCACACCCCAAAAGGCATCCTACTGAGTGCCGTGGATCGGACCTGCATCTGGATTGGGTTGGCTCTTAGCTGAATTCCCTTCACCCCTTTCAGGCCACTTGAATCTGCCCATCCATTTCTCTTTGTGACAGAACAGAAAACAGTCAACTTTGGGACTTTCACTCCCATCTCTCCTGAGGGGATCACAGCCAACAGAAAGAAAGAAGGTATTTATAAATCAAGCAGTGTACAACGGGGGCTGGCGAAGCGGCTGCGGCTCTGTCCTGGCCCTGGATGGCAGGGATGGATGGCGAGCAGGCTCCACCCTGACAGGCTAGGTGTCGGTGCCTAGAACCAGCTCAGACAACCTCTAGAGTGGAAAGACAACAGTCTGACGTGGCTTTGGCGAGAGGTCATAAAAACCTGCACCGTGTGTTGTGAAAGCATCCAGACCCGGCAGCAGGGAGAACCTCGCCATCGTTTGGGCATTTGCTCTGTCTAATTCAAGAGACCGCAGGGAGGACAACCTCTCTCCCCAAGGGACGTCTCTGACAGGATATTAAAACAAATGCCCCTCATCAGAGTCTAAATGAAACCTTCTCAGAATTTCCCCAACACAAATTAAACAAGCCAATTTTATTAGATCAAAACAAAGGGATTTGAGACTAATTAATCAGTGTAGTGATCAGATCAGCCAGTGACGGTGAGACAATGGGATGAAAACTTGGCAAGTCAGTAAAAGGCCTGCCTGAATTCAGACAGTGAAATAGCACTGGGACTCGTCCTTCGTGGAAGAAATTCCAATTGCTCAGTAAAGGAAAGTAAGTTGGGTGACAAATCCATTGTCACCAGCAATCTTCTTCAGAGAATATCCTCTTAATGACGCTCAGATTGATCTTCCATTCCTGGAAGGAAGAGAAAGAAGTAGAAGTGTTCAGAAAACATAAATATCTTTTAATGAAGCCGGGCAGGCTGCTGGAAGAATACGTGTGTACAGGAGAAATAAACGATAAAAATAATGCACTTGGGAAAATGAGTTTCCAGTATCAACAGAGTAACTATGAGTCAATAAAATAGGGATGGGAAATGGTGTGGAGCATCTCACCACATCGCTTAGCCAGCAGCCACACCCTCAAGGTGGAGGCAGAGGAAACTCACGTAACGGGGCCCATCTCTCAGGCTCCAGTTTTCTCCTCTCCTAAATAAAGGGTTGGGACAGATGAACTCTAAAGTCCCTTCTTGCCTAAAGATGCTACTCTTCATTTATTCCACAGATACCCTGAGAGGGACCCACATCAGTATTAACTGGCGATAACTGTGTCATGGGAGAATACAGAACGGGGACTCTTAAATCAGGGCTAAATCTGGCTTCCACCCACTCTCATCATTCCATTTATCAGAATCCTCTCAACAAATTGTATCACATTATTTTATACTTGCCTAACACCATGCTGGCCATGTGGTGGCTCAAAATGTACACATCCCTCATGTCTCCTGGAGTGGTGAAAAGCACTCAGCCTTTAGAGCCAGGAAGAACTGGGTTCAAATCCCCACTATACCACCTGCTGGTTGTGTGATTCTAGACTAGTCACTCCCATACAATGGAATATTAGGCAGCCATTAAGAAGAATGAGGTGGCTCTATAGCAACTCACATGGAAAAATGTCCACAATGTATTATTTAAGAGTACCTAGACAATAGCCAAAAGGTAGAAGCAACCCAAGTGTCCATCAATGGATGAATGCATAAACAAAATGTGTTATATACATACAATGGGATATTATTCAGCCATAAAAGGAAGAAAATTCTGACACATCCTATAACATAGGGTAGACATATCTATAACATAGATGAAATCTATTATGCTAAGTGAAACAAGCCGGACACAAAAGGACAAATACTGTATGATTCCACTTATATGAGGTACCTAGAGGAGTCAAATTCATAAAAATAGAAAGTAGAGCGGTGGTTTCTACAGGCTAGGGGGGGTGGAAATGGGGAGTTAGTGTTTAATGGGTGTGGCGTTTCAGTTTAGGAAGATGAAAAGAGTTCCAGAGATGGAGGGTGGTGATGGTTGCACAGCAATGTGAATGTGCTTCATGCCATTGAACTGCACACTTAAAAATGGTTAAAATGGTAAATTTTATATTTTCCACCATGTAAAGGTAAATGGCAGAACAGTGAGTATAATAGGATCCAATTTTGGTTATAATCTTTTTAATCTCTACATATTGTCTATGTACAGAGGAAAGTCTGGAAAGACACATACCACGCTGGTAACAGGGGTGACTCGGGGGCAGTGGGACTGGCAAGGGGTGCAAATGGATGACATGATTTACAAGCTACATGTAAGGCATGAGGGTTTGTGCCCAATTTTGAAAGGGCAATGTCAATAAATTCTGACTCTCAAAACCCCTGTGTTTCAAAAGGAAAAGGTATCCATCATTACTATTGTCTCTCCTTCCTGAGATACGTCTATAGATTTCCAGTTTTTATGAAATGCAGTCTGAACTTCTTAACCTGGCATTTAAAGGCCTGTACCAATGGGCTGCACCCGGCCTCTTATGGTTCACCTTTTAGCTGTCTCGACGCGTCAGTGTAACAACCGTCCAATATTCCCTGAGCACAGTTCACCTTCGTGGCTTTCATCAAGACATTCTCTCTAGTAGGCTGTCCTCCCCCTCAGTCTCTGCCTGCAGATACCTCATCTGTTCTTCAAGGACATGGTCTCTGAAGCCCTTGGGTGGAAGTGATTTCACCTTCCTCTCTCAAGGCAGCCATCACATCTAGCCCATCTTTGCTTCGTTTGTGTGTACATCCTCCCTCCCCTCGGGGGCCCTGTGCTCCTTGAGAGGAAGGACCATGCTTTACGCAGCTCGGTAATTCCTGCGGCACCTTCCGCAGCATATGACATGACAGCAAGCCTGGCGATGGTGGTGAGAGCCCCACACAGGGCAACTTGCACGCCCCTGCGAGCAGGTGCCTCCTTCAGCTTTGCCCCCGAGCACCTCGCTCAGCTCACCTAGTCCCAGCCACCACCTCCCTGAGTGCCTGTGTGCCAGGCACTGAGCTGAGAAACGACATTTATCCCCTCACTTTATCCCCACAAGCTCTCTGTGGTATAGGTGCTATTATCCCCATTTTGCAAATGAAGAAACCATGGCTTAGAGATTGAATAACTCGCCCAAGATCATACTGCAAAAGTGGGGAGTTGAACTCAGGCCTGACTGATTCCAAAACATGTGATCCCGACAACTACAATCTACTGCCTCACCAGGATACTTGCACATGCAGTAGGCACTCAGTAGTTGCGTGTTGAATGACTTTAACTGTAGAGAGGGCAGCACACCGCGGGGAGAGCACGATCACCGTTGACTGGGTGCTGAGGAAACCCGCAGTGCTCTCCTGGCTCCTTGGCCGGCGTTAGCACTAGAAATTTCAGTTCATGCCTGCTTGCAGCATTCAAAAGGACACTCCGTCCTGGTCCCACTGTTCATTTCAACACAGCTTTCCCTTCCCTCTCTTCCTCAGTCCATCTCAGACACCCATTTCTCTCCAACCAAAGCCTCATCCTCTCCCACCAACACCCAGGGGCTCTGCTTCTATCTGTAGATGGTTAAGTCAGGAAGGGGAGTGGGTGGCTGGGACAACCTCCCAGGACCTGACCTCAGACACACAGACATGAGGAGACAAGCCCTGCAGACCAAATTTGGCCCGCTCGACTTCCATGCTCTCCAGAAGCGCCAATGGTAAAGAACAGACACTGAGAATAGATTCCACGGGCCCCTGGGAGGGTGGGAAGGAGGGGCTGCCTGCTGCTGAGAGAAGCGAGGACCTCTGTGCATCAGCCCTTCTTCAGAGGCAGGTGGCCCAGGTACCTGGTGTATCCCAGCCTGCGCTGTCCACATGTGGCCGTGGAAAGGTGGCTGGTCTGAACTGAGATGGGCTCTAAGTGTAGAACACACATCTGATTCCAAAGACTTAGCATGAAAGAAAAATGTAAAATATCTCATTAATAATTTTTTATGTTGATGACATGTTAAAATAAGATTTGGGGTAGTTAGATTAAATATATATATTGTTAAAGTTAATCTGCTTCTTTCTAGTTTTTTAATAGAAAACATGAAATTGTATATGTGACTCATTTGTGTCTTGCATTCTATTCTCACTGGTCAGAGCTGGTCTAGACCCCTGGACTCTCTGTTTCCAGCCTTGCCTTACCCAACCATTGGACTCTGCTCAACTTCACCTGGGTTTCCTGCACAGCAGCAGCTATGGTGATCCATACCCTGGAACTTAGGGGTGTCCCTGCCTCTGAAGCCAACTGTAGAGTTTGAGAAGAAGAAATAGCTGGATCTTGGGGCTGGCCCAGTGGCATAGTGGTTAAGTTTGGCATGCTCTGCTTTGGGGGTCTGGGTTCACGGGTTCAGATCCTGGGTGTGGACCTACACCACTCACCAAGCCATGCTGTGGCAGTGACCCACATACAATATAGAGGAAGATGAACACAGATGTTAGCCCAGGGCCACTCTTCCTCAAGCGAAAAAGAGGAAGATTGGCAACAGGTGTTAGCTCTGGGCCAATCTTCTTCACCAAAAAAAGAAAGAAAAGAAAGAAATAGCCAGATCTTTGTGCATTCACTCACATTTCCCTCCCCAGCCCATTCCCCTGGCTTTCTTTACTTTAGGACAGTGGTTCTCAAAATGTGGTCCCCAGAGCAGCAGTATTGCATCACCTGGGAATTTGTTAGAAATGCACCATCTATATTATTGGGCACCATCCAGAAACTTTGATTCAGAAACTGTGGGGATGGGGCCCAGCAATCTGATTTTTAACAAGTCCCCCATGTTATTCTCATGCATGCTAATGTTTGCAAGCCACTGTCTTAGGGCACTGTTTCTGGAACTTGATGCTACATATTAATACCACCTGGGGAGCTTTTAAAACTCCCAGTGCCCAGATCACACCTATGTCAAATAAATCAGAATCTCTAAGGGTGGGACCCAGGTACCAGTTTTTTAAAGCTCCCCCCTTGATTCCAATGTGCAGCCATGGTTGAGCCCCATGGTCTCAGGGTAAAGGACTCAAGAATATCAGCCAGCCGCTTCCCCCAGAGCTGGACAGGCTGCAGGGAGTCAGTCGGTCAGTCAGTATGGCAGCCTTCCAGTGGGGAGAAAACAGTGCTGAAATGGAAGCTGCACTCACCTAGACCTAGAAGGCCTCCTCCGTTCTAGGTCGGCTGCTGTACTGAAACAGGGAATTGCACTTAGATTTTCTGAGGTTGAAATGACAAGGTGGAAAGGGAACAGTTTTTCCCATAGTCCACCAGGGGAGGGCGGCCAACAGGCCACTCGGAGGTCGAGGCCTGGACACCTCCATTCTCTGAGGCTCCAGGTATGTTAAGACAAAGAAATGTCCAGATAGGGTTTGAAAGACTGCGATATATTTTAGATGTTTACGTTTAATAAATCAAGGCATGTAACGCGTGTAAAATGTAACACACACACAAGGCAATGTAATCATCCTATTCGCAATAAGGACTTATTTTTAAAATTCATAGGCATGGTACCAAAGTCTGGCAGAAGTTTAAAGCAGATGATCATTTCCTTCTTTTAGTCCTATTAGCATATCTTTGGGGATAAAATTTTAAAAAGCCAAATTTGAAGTCTTTGGTGAGGGTGAGATCCCTGGATGAAAGGCCCTCCTTTGGCATGCCCCTGGAAAGAGGTCCTAGGTATGGCCCGGGGCAGCTGCGCATGGGCGGGTCATGGGGGTTGGCCAGCATCTGGGAGCCCCGCAGAGCCTGCCTGGGGTGAGTCCGGGTACATAGGAGGGAAGTCGGGGCTCTGCGGGATGCACAAGGTGGTGCCAGCCTCACACACACACAGTCAGTGCCCATGCCTGCTGCTCCCCACCCTCTTGGCCTCTGGAGTCCCACTGCCCAGAGGCCCACTTGGCCACTGGCAACAGGAAGTGGAGCAGTGACAGTCACAAGACACACTCCTTTCACCTTAAAGTAATTCCTCTAGTTTGAGACATGGTTTTGGGGGAGGGGAAGAGTTGGGGGGACACTCCTGCACAGCAGCTGCAGTATTGTGGGTTTATAAAAGCACAAACTCTTCTGTCCCAGATGCCAGACTGGGCTCAGGGCTCAGGACTCCACACGATATTATGCTCCAGGAGGAAGAGAAAGCAATCCCAGACTGAACCACAGTCATTGCCTAAGCAGGGCACAGCAGCAAGGAGCTGCAGAGGGCCCCTGCAGCTACGCTCTCTCCTCTGGGAGGGGAACTCAGAGATGTGCCGACTAAAGGGACCACCAGCTGAAGGCCTCACAGGTCTCCTAGGCCCCTGCTAGGCCGGCGGCATCCAAGCAGCGCAGGCAGCCTGGGAGCCTCACGGCAGAGGGGTGGGCTGCGGCCTGAGGCAGGGAGGAAACGGCAGCCCTTGTTCTCCTTGGCTCTGTGGGAATCAATAGCTGCCACAGTCTTCCTATTTCCTGGAGATACAACCCCAGGCCGCAGGCTGTCCTCTCTCCCGAGGAACATGCCTTCCAAGGAAGAAGGGCCACACCCAGGCGGAGGCAGGTGAGGGCTGGGGTTCAAAGTCCAGGGCCGGCCCTTGCTTTTCATGGTGTCCTCAGCCAGGGCGGGGTCTCACGCCGCGGTCTCATTACCCTCACTGTGGGTCCGTAGGTTCCTGACTTTCTTCAGCCTATAGAAAATAGGAGGACGAGGGGGAGAAAGGCAGGGGCCAGAGGGGGTAAATGAGCACACGGCTGCCCACAGCCCCATGGCACCAGGGTGGTAAACACTTGGAGGGAGGCCAGCCGTCTGGCGCCTTGAATCTTCCACATCTATCTCCCCAGTCAAGATTCAAACCTGTATATTCTGGGCTCTTTCTGCCCCATTTCACCCTGGCTTTAAATTACCCAGACCTGGGTCTGGGTTATTCTGTCCAAAACTTTCCTCTGGAAATCTAGATTGCAATGCAAGATGTAATTCCCAGAATCAGGTTTCTGAGGCCTGAACGCAAGACACTGTGGACTTAGCAGTTGGTCTGCAGCCCAGTTCTGTGAGCGCATCGGATGAATACACAATGAAGGGCTCAGGGGACAGCAGTCCTTCGGCTAAATCAGAGCCACCCAGCTGCAGCTCAGCTAGGCCCGGCTATTTAGGGAGAGTAAGGAGGACCTAGAGGGTCGGAGATGACTTGTGGGATCAACCCGAGGTTGTCGAATTGCTCCTTCACTGTCTCTGCAACTACTGGTTCCAAAACCCACCCCTCGATTCCGTAAGACAGAAGACCATTTCGGAAAGACAAGCCGGGCCGAGGCCCAGAGAGTCTCGCAACAAGCGCTGGAATAGTGATGGCAGCGGTAATACTGACGGTTGACAGGCAGCGCTCACCATGTGACCCGCACAGTCTACTGCTCCACGTGGGTTTACTCGGAATCTGATCTCTGCCCCGAGGCGAGGACCACCCTCTCTCCAAGGTGGCCTCAGGCAGCTGCCTGGAGGACAGTCCCTTTCCCTCTGCTAGTCCTCCAACCCGACCCACCTTGACTCTCCAGCTTCAGCATTCTAGATCATGTCCTAGCCAGCCGAGGACCTGGGCCTCCCTCTCCTCATCACGAGGAAGGAGTAGCGAGCCCCTGACAGCTGCGTTAAATGAGCCAGCCTCCGGGAGCAACACCGGGAGCAACACCGGGAGCAGAGGCTGCACATGCCCAGGAGGCAAGCACTGTCTGCTCCTTGCTGCTGTTCCTCTAGGGAACCATGGGGTGGGGGGGGTCTAAGTTTGTGAAAATAAGATATACAAAAAGCCTAAATTAAAATAATTCAGAAAATTATTATTGTCTTTATAAAGCAACGTGCTCTGGGGGACCTTTCTTTGTTTCCCTAAGTATATTTAAAATATGAAACCTCATCAAACACGTGTTGTATGGCGCACACCTGTGTAAGTGCTCCTAAAATGCTGGTTTGCATGAGCCTCATTTTTCTAAGGGAGTGTGTCCTGTACAGGGGAGGGCAAGAAGGAAGTAAAAGCAGCATCGCGTGGTGGCCGCACGCACAGTTGAGCACAGGGTGCCCGGGGACCAGCAGCGGCATCACGTGCCATCCTCACAACATACCCGTGGAGGAGGTACTATCATCCCAATTTACAGATGAGCAAACAGGCTCAGGAGGTCAAGTGATGTCCTCATTATCTCACAGCCATTAATAGCAGGGCGTGGTTGGAACCCGGGCTTGCCTGACTGCAATATCCGCAACTACAGGTAAGGTGCAAGCAAGACAAGGTCCAGATAGTCTCCAAAGTTATACCCTGTGGCTCCTAATTACAGAATTGACTGCAGAATCCTGTCATTTCATTTCTTTTTGGTGTTCCTTGTCTTCTCAATCCAGTTAGAATGAATTTTAGATGTGTCCCAAGTACCGTCTGCCTTCGGCTGCAAAGAGCCACTCAGACACTGAAGCTAGCCCAGCTGGTAGGTCTGTGAATAAACGCCCCTTCCAGAACGTTCTTTGACAAGTACAGCTTGACTAGAAGGACTCAAATGCCTGAGCTGGTCTAAAAGGGCCATCACCCAAAGCTGCCAGGTCTGAACAAGAGGTGCCCGGACTGTGGAACCAAATAGTCGCACTACTGGCTCTTGTACCAAGTCTGAGCGCAGCACAACAGGAGGTTCTCCAAGAAGCTTCTCCAAGTTCAGATGAGCTGATCTCTGTGTGGATTCAGCATCCTGAAGAGCCAACACCAATTCCAGGCCTGGCATGTCTAACAAATGCAGCGTTCAAGCCCAAGATGGTCAAATTGTTACCTCATGTTAAGTAAAATCTGAAGCTGCAAGCAATTAGCACTGCATCTGTGAGACTAGGGGAAGGCAACCAAGAGAACGGGGCTTCAAATGACTATTTTCGGCCATATGGAAAATCGATATGTTGTGTGCATGGTAAAATCCTTTCAGATATGTTTTTAAACCTTACATTTTTAAAATTCAGATTTTAAATGTTATTCTGGGAAAAGCAGCATGATTCCTATAACATCAGGAGATCTGTAAGTAAACTAAAAAGCTGTTGGAAACTTCAGTAAAGAAATTAACATAGTAAATGAACTTGGCCATTAATGCAAATTAATCAGACTGCATAAATTACAACTTTAATCAGTCATGGAATTGGAATATTTGAAGGGACCTTGGAAATTATCTGCTCCAAGAACAAGAATTATGGAAAATAAATGGTCAGGTGGAGGAAAAGCTTATGATTAGAGAAATGCACAAAGAAACAAAGAGTCAGGAGGCAGCACACATGGTGGTTTGAAAGCTCAGGGGTTTGCACCGACAGCCCAGGTTCGAAGGTCAGCTCTGCTTCTTGATGGCAATATGAACCTGGCCAAGTTGTCTGACCTTCCTAAGTGAGTTTACACCTCTGTAAAATAGGCAGATACAATGTAAATTTACTCTGTCTTAAGGGAGACAGTCCACAGAGAAGGGTTAGTTTAGTGCCTGGGACACCATGTGGTGCCTGGGCCATCAGCACTCAGTAAATATTAGCTCCATAGAAAAGGGACCTGCACAAACAGACTCTAAGTGAGCCAGACTGACACACTATATCACTGTGGCCTTTCTCTTATCTGTCTGAAAGAAAAAATAATACGCAGTAGACCTAAGCACTCAGATTTCTGACCATGAAGCAGGACATGGTACCCAAGGTCTTTCTGGAATGAAAAATGATCTTCATAGAAGGGATCCACATCTCAGCTGAGAAAGAAGCCAGACCTGATAAGCAAGAGAAGATGACCATGGAGATGGTGAATCTCCTCTCCTATGGGGGTCAGTGAATGTTTGATGCAAAGCTGTCCCATAGTTAGATAACTCTGGACAAATTTCTGGCCAAAAGAGGTTCAAAATGAGCTTCCATGGTGTTCTATTTTAGCCTGGAGATGGAAGCAGTGCTGCATTAACAGTGACTGAGAAAAGTTAAAGGTTAACAAATAAGATATAACTCCATGTTTGTGTGTCTTTACATCTTAATATAAACTTAGTTTAGCCTCGTAATAACATAACACATTAATTATGCCGAGGAAGGCAGTGTAGAGGAGTGGGAGAATCGCAGGCTGTGGAATAAAATAAAATCCTTGGACTGTCCGTTGATCCTATGAGACCTTAAAATGGGGATAACCATACCTGCCTCATGGGGTGCTGGGAAGTGTGGTCTGGCGCCGACCACATGGTTGGTAGCTAATGAGCATTTGTTTCTTCTTCTCATTTCTCCCACATTTGCTATATTAATAAGCAGCTCTGTTTTTGAATGGAAAAGAGGGCTATGCTTGCCTGACTCAGTTTCCCACACCAATAGGAATCCTAGCTGCTCAAACCAAAATCAAGGAAGCGCTCTCAATTCAGCAACAATGCTGAATCACAGACATGGTGTTTGTGAGGGGATTAGCTCTGGAGTATAATTTCCCAAACCTGAACCTACAGTGACAGAAAAGACACTCGGACTTGGAGCAAGAGACAAGGGTCTTCATCCCATCTCTGCTACTAGCTGATTTTTGACTGTAGCAAGTCACTTAACACTTAACCTCTGTCTCTGGTGCCAACTCTATAAAATGAGGGATTTTTTTTAGACTGGACAACATCCAAAGTCCCTTAGAGCTCTAAACATTCTATGCTCCTATAGTTTGGTTCATGCTGTTTGTTAAAATATGTGACTGCGTTCTACTCCAGAAGCCTCAGGGCCCTGCTCTCTGTCCTCCTCCTTGGGTCAAGTCACAATTTATTCCCTAAGTTAATGGCTCCATATAAACAGTAACTCCACAAACAGAATCTAGGTGAACCAGGGGACCGGCTGTCACCGCTGTACCTTCTGCTGATTCTGGAGATCAGCTAAAGCTGCATGAGCTGGGAATAAATGGATCTGCCACGAAGACAGGATTTTACTGTGAAAATGAGTTTTCTGATGAGTTTAAAGCAGTAAAAATGCTCTAAAGACTTTTATACCTAAATGATGACACATGAATTAAGAAACAAAACACAGCTTCCCATGTCTCTGCAGGTTTTAGTTGCCTGTGGCCAATATAAATTTCTCTTAACTCCCCACTGAGCCCCTCATTCTGCAAATTTTATTTTTCAGAATTCAAAATAAAATGAGGGCACGTGCCAAGCAGTGGTCTCTACAGTCTGACCAATGCGGGCAAGAGCTTTGGTTTTAGAAAATGTTAACATCGCACAAAACTAAGTAGTTGATCATCCTTGTAGTCTACAGTTTCCCTGGCACTTAGCAGTGTTTTGCACCTACAGGCTGAGAGCTCTTTGGAGGCAGCGATGACATCTCATTCAGATCGAGCACTGTGCCCTGGTATATTATAGATGCTTGCATTAGTCTGCTAGGGCTACTATAACCATGTACCACAGACTAGTGCTCGAACAACAGAAATTTGTGGCTTAAACAACAGAAATTTATTTTCTCATAATTTTGGAGGCTAGAAGTCTCCAAAGGTGTCAGCAGGGTTGGTTTCTTCTGAGGCCTCTCTCCCTGGCTTGTAGATGACCATCTTCTCCCTGCATCTTCACATGGTCTTCCCTCTGCGTCCCTCTGTCCAAATTTCCTCTTCTTAAAAGGATACCAGTCATATAGGATTAGGGCCTACCCTAATGACTTCATTTTAACTTAATCACTTCTTTAAAGGCTGTCTCTCCAAATACAACCACATTCTGAGGTACTGGAGGTTAGGACATCAACATAAATTTTGGGGGAACACAATTCAGCCTATTACAGCTCTCAATAAGTGTTGAATGAGTGAATAGTGGAAGGATGGGTGGATGAATAGATGGATGAATGGATGTATGGATGAATAACCGGGTGGTCAACAAATACTTAGCGAATCAAGTGAATTTACATGATCCTTTGTGGAGACTGGGTTTTGCTGCAATATCGTCCCAAAGGTTTTTACATTGTAAATTTTAATCCAGCCCTAGAAGATGTTTTTAAAAATTACTACTCACCAAATTCTATTCAGCTGACAAAAAATAGCCACACCCAGACTTATCAATTCCATTTCCCCTGTCCTAACCATTCCCATTTGTAACGACTTCCTGTACCCAAAAGAATATCAGTATTTGCCCACAAGAAATGACTATTACCTCTCCCATAAATACCTACATAGTTAGAACCTTCACATTAGGGAAACGGAAAGAACTAAGAGAATAGTTTTCGTTAGATCTGTTGCCTGATATTTCATTGTTCGTGACTGTTTTTGTTTGTTTTTAACTGAACCTGGCCAGTACTTAGTTTCTAGTTGTCTTAGCACTCTGATTCTCTTCAATGAACTACAGAAATGCCCCTAGAGAATTGTAGGGAACCAGGAAAATGCCCACCAGGGACCTTAGTGAATCTCTCCTGATTCACTTGGTCACTCTGATTCTCTATCACATCTCTGATGACATGGCAATTCACAAGCCCACCCTCCACTGCCAATGTTCCTCTTCTATTTTTCCATCTGGCTGTAGAATGAACTTGGTCATATGTAAAACTATCACGGTGACTGTAGGTGTAGATCTGGAGGGGGTCAGCGAAGTACATGTGCTCCTTGCCCTGCGCCACGATGTCCTGAATCATGTTGTTGGCTGCCAGTCTGACTCAGAATTTCCCTAGTGCCAGCCTTCATCACCATGGAAGCACTGCCAGAGGACACGCCCAGCCTTAATGAATAAACTGTTGTGGCACAGCAAGTATGAGACCAATTCACACGTGTTATGGGACCATGTGGCCACTTGTTCATTCATTCATTCCTCACTCATCCATTCCCTACTGGAAATCTTGTTCAGCAGATAAGCCAAGCCACAGCATATGCTTCCGTTGGAGCAAGTGTGGTAATTTTAAAAGGTTCCATTATGATTTATACCAATTTTGTGCTTAAAAATAAAAACAGAGAGATAAATGTATAGTATGAGTTCTATCCGTATAATACGTGAATTAGGTATTAAAATTTAAAGACAAATTTATTGTGGTCCTTTGTCGATGACAATGATGAATTATCCTGGTTATGACCTTGGGCAGACTGGCTACTCTACATTTAGGATTAACCCATGCAAGTGTCTCTCTGCTGCCTTCCCCTGGGGCTCCCTGAGATGACGTAGTATTAATGGTATTTCCACGGATGTCACTAGGCACGATGCCTTTGATTTTGACTCCGTGTACAGAATGGGCCCTAAGGTTCCAGGTTCTCCCCATCTGCAGAGTTCTTTCCCCCTTCCCACACACCTAGACATTTGTATCAGGAACCTATCAAATACATTCATGTGCTGTAAAACTTCTCCTCAGGGATTCAAACCAAGTGATTTCTGACCTCTCTCTGTCGCCTCTCTTTTCAAAATGTGTTTTAACTGTCCTGTTTCAGACATGTTTTATTGTAAACCACTTCACATTCTTTTTGAGAGTAGCTGGCATGTAAATCAGGGTTGAAGAAAAACCTTCCAACCACTGTAATGTTCCCAGAGCATGGAAAGCTCAGTGAGGAGGGGGAGAGACGGAGGGCCATTCCCCTCAGGCCCACCCGGCTGGGTGCACCTGTCACTCCATCGTCAGGGCCTGTTCTCTGCCGGCTCAGGGATGAGGGAAGAACCTCCAGAGGTCTGCTAGGAGCCCCTCTCTGCCAGAAACAGAGCATCTAATTCACTCAAGCTTTGCTCTGCTGACAATCCCATGTCAGGAGGACAAGGAGGACAAGGATGCAGTGAAGAGAGCTGCTGCTTGGACCTATTTTTGACCAATGAGGGAAAACTAGATGGATGACAGAGTGGAGGTGACTAGCACTTGGGAGAAAGGGACCTTGTCATCATACGATTTGCACAAGCCAAAGAAGGGAAGATGAGTGGTTTGTGTTCCTGCGACTGTGAGAAAGCAGAAGTCCACAAGTCTAGGGAGAAGAAGGTGTGATTCAAGGGACTTAAACAAACTCAGAGGGCAGCACAATGTGGAGGGTAAAGTGCATGCTCAGGAATGCGGCCAGACCTGAGTCAGGCACCCAGCTCTGCCCTTGGAGCGGTGCAAACGTCCCCACCCCGTATCTCAGGCTCCTCACTGTAATCATGAATAATAAGACCTACCTTGGGTCTTGACTGTGAGGACTAAATGAGATAAGGTACATCCAGCCCTAGTACAGAGCCTGAATCATGGCAAACACTCAGTCAAGAATGGCTATTGTTACCATTCCTGCAGGCCTCCTAGGTGTAAGGCACTAGGCTAGATGCTCTTCAACCCCATGGTAAGAGACTCTAATCATATAGAACTTGATTCTGGAAAGACTGGAGGCTCCACATAATATAATTCTGACCATCCATTCATACATAATTCTGGAGAGGAAGAAGAGAGGGAGTTATCCAAAGAAATCACTGTCTCCAAGGAGCTTA
This sequence comes from Tapirus indicus, assembly GCA_031878705.1. Classification (NCBI taxonomy): domain Eukaryota; kingdom Metazoa; phylum Chordata; class Mammalia; order Perissodactyla; family Tapiridae; genus Tapirus; species Tapirus indicus. The sequence goes on from CM062918.1 coordinate 16,419,093, forward strand.
TATTTTACAAGGACACTTCTATAGGTGGAAAGGAGGAACGTGCAGCCAAGAGCAGATACAGAGGAGTGGCATAAAATGAAAGAATCAAGTCGGGGAAGTGGAAGGCTGGGGCTTGGGATTAATGCACACACAAACAACAGTAAGAAACACTGGGGTTTGCTCACAACAAGAGAAGGGTTGGCCTACCGCTTGGGGCAGGTGACACAGTTAACTTAGAGATGATACAGTGAAAACAGAATTACTCAACTTCTAGTTTGTTTCCATCTTCTCTATCAAGAAGAATGAGCTGTGAGCCAGAAAAAAGAGCAAAGACATGGCCAAGAGGAAATTAAAGTCTGAGACAGCGAGGAGCTAGGAGGACAGCACCTGGCTGCTGCTCTGATCTCCAGGCTCCGATGAATTACCTCTCAGCACTGTCCGTACGTGCACCCAAGTACTCACTGCACCAGGGACAGAGAAATAAACAGCCCTAGGACCCTACGAGAACATTAATTCATGACTATAACACCTGAAAAAATGGCAATAGGTTAATATTTGAGAGTGTATGAAGCATGGTAGAACTTCCAGAAACTCGCAGAGACAAATGTCTCAGTTTTAGTAACGGAGACTTTTAGCAAAATTCTAGCACAGATTAGATGCCTTGTGTTGACCCAGGAGAATGAACGCTGGTCAGACCAACCTCACTGCTTTCACAGGGTTCCTCAGATGCTAACCATGTTCCACAGACATGGTAGCATTAGGAAACGGTAACAAACAAGGCTGCACAACCTCTTTGTGACACAGGCTCCATGATAATACAGTTAGGAGCACTCGGTCCCCAAAGAGGACTGAGAGCAGGTCAGCATCAGTCTGTAGAGGGATTTTAATGTCACATGACTCCGTCTTCAGTGCCTCCCTATAAGGACAGGGGTCTTGACTTTCAGGACAAAGGAAGTTTGCTGACCTCTGCTGGGAGAAAGACCCGGAGGCAGTTTGTGAGGGGAGGCGGGGTTGAAAGCACAGCCATGGAAGCAGAGAGCCTGTGTGTGGATCCCAGCTCCACCCCTTGCTAGTTGTCTGATGTTAAAGAAGTAACTTATACTCTCTAACTCAACTTCCCCATCTGGAAAATGGGGATAATTGTATTTCCCTCACTAGACGAGGTATATTAAATTAGTACGCATAAAAGCATTTAGAACAGTACCTGATTATGGAAGTAATCAGGATCCCAACCACCTCTGTCAGGCTGAAATGGTAGAATCTTACAAAATAAAAGCGATGAAGATAAAATGTTTACTATAAATTATAATACTCAATAAGGAAAACCACCTGAAAGTCTACTAATAGGGGATTGATAGTGCATACATATGATGGAATATTACAGCCATCAAAATCATGTTACAGAAGAATAATTAAGACAACGAAGAAAATGAAGCAGGGTACGGGAGAGGAGGTGATGGAGACAGAGGTAGTCTTCGGGGAAGGTGGTCTCTGAGGGATGGTGTTGATCAGGGACTGAAATGAGGGGCTGAGCCATGTAGTGCTGGGAAGAGCAAGGACTCTGAAGCAGAAAAGGGCTTGGATTGGAAGCTTGGTGCACAAGGGGGAGAGGAGAAGGAAATGAGGCTGGAGAGGCCCCATCACGCAGGACCCTGACAGCCTGGGAAGCACTGGGGTTTTATTTTATGTGGTATGGGAAGCCACTGGAGGGTTGTGAGCTAGAGAGAGTTATGATTTTAAAGGATCACATTGGCTAGTTTTTGGAGAATAGAGTATGGGGGGTAAGAATGGAAGTAGGGAGACCAATTTTGTGGGATGGTAGTTTAATACTTTTGCAGTGTTTTAAGAAAGAGATGATAGTGGCTTTGGCTGGGAGAAAATGGTGAAAAGTGGCAGGGTCAGAATATATGTTGAATAGCATGATCCTAATTTTATAAAAAAGAAACACACACACATATACTGGAAAGGTATATATATGCAGATATTAACAGCATATATGCAGATATTAACAGCAGTTATCTCTGGATCATGCTATTCATGGTGACTATAATTTCCTTCTGTGCGATATTCTGCATTTTTCAAAGTTTCCACGACAAACGTAGTGTTTAAGAAATCAGAAGGAAAAAAGACGACATTTTTGGAAAAGAAAAAAATCAACTATCCAAGGACAAGCCAAGTGAGGTGTGGGTCGATAACAGCCTAAGGAAAGAGAGGTCAAGGCTGAGATGTTGACTGACGGCAATTAGTGTAAATGACGAACTAAAAAAGTAATGACTGCAGGTAATAGGACATAATTTAGGAAGCTGCCTCCCTGTGGGAGGTGATGGTCCCCTTCCACTCTGCATTATTCAAGCCCACCTGGTGCATCATGTGCAGTTCTGGGAGCCACAATCTCAGGTTAACGGAGCTAGAGGAGAACAATCAGGAGAAGGAGGGGACTTCAAACCCCACACTAACAACTGGAGTGGTTACCATCCATGGGCACCCGCTCTGCGTCAGGCACTTAAAAAATATGAAGTAGTTAAGATATGAGATGCTCATTTGAATGGAAGGAAAAAAGTGGCAGATGAACATTTTTCTGAGCACTAACGGAGCCACTGCACTAATCTCTTTTCGTACTTTATCACATCTAATCCTTACCACCATATTCTGAGATAAGTATTATCTCTGTTTTATAGAACCACAGTTCTATGGAACTGAATAAAGGAAGCTGCATTGCATTGCTGTGGGTTCTGGAGCCAGACAGCCTGGGTTCAAATCCTAGCAGCTATGTGACCTTGGACATGCTACTAAGCCTTCCTAAGCCTCAGTTGCCTCATCTACAAAAGGGGCCTATGATACCTATCTCATGGGGCTGTTTGAAGAGTAAAATTAGTTAGTGCATTAGAGCCCTTAGCACAGTGCCTGGCACAGAGGGAGCTCAATACGCATCAGCTATTATTGTTAAGAAAACATGCCCGAGATCACCCTGTGAGTAAGTTGGGAAACCAGTGGAGAAGAAAAGAATTGGAGGGCCCTAGGTAGTTACTTTTGAGTAGGTGAAGGTGAAGGGAAGAAGGGAGAGGCTTGTAATGAATTCCAGAAGTAGAACCAGACCCAGGGAACATTAAGTATAATAGGGTGTTTGGTAGGTGGCAACCTGAAATTAGTTCACTAGGTGACGTCAGTGACTTTTCTGCCTTAGTAGATACAGATCTCCCTCCTTCAGGGAAGAGACATTAAGTGGTCACTCTTACTTCTGATGCTATAAGATGCCATGCCCCACTGGCCTAGAGGGAGAGCCTACTAAAGTTTCTTGTGGCCTGACAAAGCCTGCCCCTCACAATACCCCCTGTGATGCACAGCCAGTCTCTGATGAGAGGTGGGACAATTGCATGGAGTTCAAGGAGCCTCCTGGGAGGAGAAGTTATTAGAATCCCTCTGATGGGTAAGGATAGACCCCATAAGAAGCCCTCTGGGAGAAAATGGCACTAAAGACCCAAAGGGGAAACTCACCATGAGAGAAGGGGCAGTCTGGACTGATGGTGTTGGGTTACCAGCAGGGAAGCTGGGTAACCCTTGCAGGGGTGGGGGAGGCTGGTTCCAATACAGCCTGTAGCTGAGACAAAAAACCCTTCTGGATGTGGGTGTGATTTGAGAACAATGTCTGAGCACCATGAACTAAAAGAGCTGAAACCTTGGAGCCCAAGCACATGGTTGGTGCAGGGCTCTAGGGCAGTGAGAGAACCCCACAGCAGTGGGGAAGGGGGCTGACTGTGTGGAGCCAGTTTTCAATATCACCACATGGTGAGAGGCAGCGATGCCGGCAGACCACTCAAGACTCTCCCGTCTTCTGTCTCCCCCGTCTTCTCTCGCCTGTTTGGAACCGGGACTGACCCTTTGGACTGAATTCAGACCAGGGTGTTCTTGGATGTTTAGAAGAGGTGAGAGGTGGTGGGGTGGTGCTTAAGAGAGAGAGACTTTGGACTTGCTACTGATGTGAGCTGGAAGATGTTCTGGCAACTAATAGGGGGAAAAGGGTATATCTGTTATTTGTACACCCCAAGCTGGTGAAGTAGGTTAAATCAGTTGTACACATTTAACAAGACTTGATTAAGCTCAGCATTAAGGACTTCTAAAAATCAGAATTAATAATAATAGCTAATATTTATTCAGAGCTTATTATATGCCAAACTCTTTACACACCTTAGCTCATTAATCCTCACTGAACCCTATGAGACGGGGACTATTTTTTTATCACCATTTTACAGATGAGGAAACTGAGGCCAGAACAAGAATTAGACAATAGGGCCGCCTGATCACAGAGCCTATCCTTTTAACCACTGCACCCTTCCACCTCCCTGTAAAGATGGGGAGGGAGATGCAATACAACATGGAGATGCAGTTGATGGGATCAGAATAGATGAGTGTTTGGAATAGAAGCCTATAAATTCCTTTCCTATGCTGCAACACTGGGATTTTATGCTTCCTTGCAACCTACGAATCTGTGTGCTTCATTTATCTCTACAGAATTGCTATCAAAATGAATTGTTTGTTATGAGTGGAAAACAAGCACAGGAACTATTGCTAAGGAATATAAAGGAATATGTGGTTTACATATGGAGATGCATGCTAAGTCTGTAGGCCAAATTTCATGACAACGACCTTCAGAGGAGCAGTATTTGTTCATTCAACAAATATTCATTACATGCCTTCTGGGTGCGTTGTTCTAGGTGCTTGGTACATAGCAGGTAACTAATAGACAAAGATCCCTACCTTTGTGGATTTTACAGTCTTGTGGGGGGAGAGAAAATAAACAGTAAACGTAACAGCTGAGCAAATTATATAGTATATTAGAAGGCTTTAAGTACTTGAGCACAGTTGCAGTTTAAATTAGCTGGCAGGGGAGACCTCTTTGAGAAGGGGACTTCTAAGCAAAGACTTGAAGGAGGCAAGAGTCAGCCAGGTAGGTACCGGAAGGAAAACATTTGAGGCCGAGGATACATCCAGTGCAAAGACCTGGGACAAGAGCCTGCCTGGCTGGAGGAGCTGCGAGGAGGCCCGAGTGAGCGGGCAGGGTTAGGGAGGGGCGAGGAGTGGAGGTGAGGTCCACACAGCGAGAGAGTTGGCAGGTCCCCCAGGCCCTCGTGAAGACTTGGGCTCTTATTCCAGGTGAGATGAGGAACTGTTGTGGGCTTTAAAGCAGAGAAGTGGTATGATCTGACTTACATTAGATATATTAAAATGCACTGTATTTCATGTTGTTTTGACTTGAAAATATTCTTTATCGCTGAGATCGCTGCTCATGAGGAAATGGAGCTTGCACCTCAACGAACATCAGCACCATGTGCTCAGAACCCCACCAGTCCTGTGATTGGAGTGGAAGGAGAGGGAGCTGGTGGACTGAGTAAAAATAGTTTTGTCATTCAGTTCAAAGAGCCACTGGGAGGAATAACTAATAACAATGGCTGTAAAGGTCACTGCAAATATTAAGAGCTATCAAATGCTAACTACTACTTAAAAGTAAAAAGCCCGTCATTATTCTCTGGCCCTGGAGTCAGGACCTCTGGCAGCCTGCACGCCCTGGTAATGCTCCGGTGCCTTTAAAGGACTTTTCCTTCATCCTGTGTTATCTGATGGCTGAATCACGCAGCTACAGAGCTGGTGGAAGGAACCAAGCTGTTTACCATGTGTACTCAGCGACAAAACACAATCCTGAGGCTATGGGTTGATGCACATTTGTTTAAAAAAAATCATTAATTTTTAAGCTGTGCTTACAATACTGCCTGAAAAGCACTGAGTGCTTCAATGAATGACATGGGGAGAGATGTAAAAATCTCTTGCAATGAATTGTTTACACCAATCCACAGGGTCATGGAAATTTTGCTCGAGATTTGTTTGTGTGGGAATGACACTGGAATCCTAGCTTGCCGGTGCCAGCTCTGAAACCGACACAATGAGTAGCTATTGTTCTGACACAGTATCCGGCCGCTCATGTCTACACACACTGAAGACGACCTTCCCCTTTAGAAATAACTTCCAGCCACTATATATATATTTTAATTGTTATTGGTGTACCCAGTGCTCTAGATGCCTGGGGAGGAGGGAAATTGTATAAAGACATTTCAGACTCTCCTAAAAGGATGCCACAACTTATCTATTTTGGTAAGTGAGGTCACCAATGTTCCTGCATTCCTGGCATAATGAGATGTGTTAAAAGAGATGTAAAATAAGGGAAGTAAGTTAGTAAACACCTATTAAGTACCAGATTCTGTTATAATATCATTGCATTTCACCATCACAATCCAGTAAAAATAGATATTGTCCCCTATTTTGCAGATGAGGCAACTAAGGCTTGGAGAGATTAAGTAATTTGCTTAAATTACGTAATAGGTGTCAGAGCTGGGATCTGAACCTAATTCTGTTGACCCCAAATCCACATTCTGTTACCACACAGATCTGCCCTCGAGAAGACTGTCATCCAGTGGGTGAGGCAAGACTTACACACAGAAATCCACTGGAGAGAAATACTAGCAGTACATAACCAAACGGTTAATCCACATGACCAAGACTCCTGAATTCAATTCTACAAACGAGTACGAATGCCAACAAAGAGCAAGGCCCCAAGCAAAGTCCTTGCAGGACATTACTGAAGTGGAAGTGACTGGAGGAAGGCTGATTTTTCTATCAATGACATAGACGCCTCAGATGATCCAGACGACCTAGAAGACAGGCTCAGGCCGTGGGCCCAAGATGGCGCTGCCCACCTTTTGACAAGCCTGGGCCAACTCATGTCTTTTCCCTCAAGTTCCATGGCCTGCAGCTCAATAGACTTGGGGTGCAGGGTGTCAGAGGAAAAGCAGAAAGTCCTAAGACATTAAAGAAAATGTGAATGAGAGGTCACAAAGACAGCTAATTATGAAAATAAGCCTAAAATGTGATTGATTACCTGCTAGTGTTTTAGGAAATTTTTAGCTTCTAGGATGTCTGCCACATTTCTTGTCATCCACTGGTGTCTACTCTGGAAGTGGCACTTGTGCTAGTTCCTAAGCTACGTTGCTCAGCTCCAAACCCACCCTTCTCTGCTCTGCCCGGTGGCTCTGGGCGGGGACTCTGACCTGCTGGTCCCTGTGGCTCTGCCAGGAAAGAGTGCTGGATGGAGACAGCAAGGCTGGAGAAGGAAGTGGGACTAGCTTTTTCCTGCTGGCTTTCTGTTCGTGTCCCATTTATTGGCGCCTCCCCAGCCTCACTTCTTCCCCCGGCCATGGTGGTTCACTCCAGCAGCAGCAGGTGATTCTCACAGTTTTTCCAGCACTCACAGGACCAGCCTCATACTGCATGACCACCACCCCCCAAAACTGTTAAGTTTTAATAATTCTGACCCTTCCCTTGTTCCTCTAGTCCTCAGGCTGGTGGCTGCTTCCTTCAGTTACTCCCACGATACCTTCATGTACTCCCTGTCTTTTCAGTTCTTCAACATCTAGTTAACGATTCTTTATATTAAATTCTATTAGAATAACTGATGTGGTTTCTGTCTCCTGACAGGACTCTGACTCATATGCAATTAACTTCATTGATAATTTAAATTAAAGCAAATTGGAAAGCAATTTAACATATGCTAAGGTCCAATACAAATGTTGGGAACAGGAATATTTAGTTCATCTCTTGCACCCACATGAAGCAGATGGTTCTAAAATGCCAATCTGACCTTGTCCCAGCCAGTTTAAGGCCCTACAATGGCTCCCCATTGCTTATTGGATAAAGCCCAAGCTCCTAGCACCAGGCCCTCCACAAATCTCTGCTCCCCCTCCAGAGCCATCCTCCCAACTACGCCGTCTCCAAACCCACCAGCCACTTGTTACACCCCATGCATTTGCCTAGGTGTTTCCTCTGCTTAGAATTTATACTTCAAAGTCCAGCTCAGATGTCACCTCTTCTAAGAAGGCTTCCCTGTTTTTACTCTCCTTCTAGCAGCTAAACACTCCCTATTCTGTACCCCTTGTGCTCCTAAGTCTAAATGTCCTCTCCTATCAGACCACGAGCTTCTTGAGGCCAAGGCAGACATCATATTCTATCATTGTTTCAGCACCCGGAACAGTGCTGGGTACTCAGTAGCCCCCTTAATAAATGTCTGAACATGGAATTATCTGTTATTTTTCTATTATCCAAGTTTCTTGCCACCCACGTGAGGCATAATTAAAAGAAAATAATCTCAATGTTCAGAGAATTTTAAACTCATTTCCTCTCCTCTTCTGTTTGAATGGAACGCTTCTACAAACACAAAGCTGTTCCTATATCTTTGCATTTGATTATATCCTTAGGAAGTGAGGACTTTTTAATTTCCTTAGTTCAGTGCCAAGGAAGGCCAAAATCATCATCAAAGGTACAGTTGACAAAGGAGTAAAAATAGCCATCCAGGACCTTGGCTAAAAGGAAAATGGTCCCTCTGGCCAGGGCAGGCCACCACAGTGCTGCATAGTCCTCACAAAAGTCCTCTGAAGTCAAAAATTATCCCTATCGTGCAAGAGGTTAAGCCAAACAATTTGCCTAATTGGAATCTAGAACTCAGCTCTTCCATGTCACCACATGTGGGGATAAAGATGTTACTCCTGGGATTAACTGGTTCAGGCATCCTAGTGTGGCCAGGGGTCCCTCACGAATTAGGCAGTGGCAACACTTCCAAGTTGACTATATCATCAGAGCAATAGGATTTTTGCTGTCCCACACCTTGGAAGCCATTTCTCCCACTGCTGGCTGACCAGGCCTGTGCTCCACCATCTCAATGCTCCCTTGAAGTCTGAAGGGCCCAAGGGAGTGGATGTGGCCACAGAAAACTGTGGGAACCTGGAGGCAAGTAGCTGGCAGCACCAATCCAACTCTGACCAAGGCCACCATGTGCTCGACATTTTGGAGGTAGAGCTGGAAAGAAACAAAGGCAAAAAAATAAATAAATAAAAACAAAAATAAAACAAAGAAACAAAAAATAAAAATGTTTTAAAAAGCACAGTTTTTTTTGTCCTATAATGTACATTTTGATCTTTTAATATGTAAAATAATAAGCATCTGTCCTTGCATGAGGAAGGAACATGATTCAGTTTGGTCAGAGATATGTGACCTGTGACCTCTCTAAAAGAGACAGTGTGTTTCACCCACAGAGTTGATAAGCCGGCTGCATTTTCACACTTGCAGACATCACAAGGACTCAACTGAATCCCACCAAGAATCAACGATGACACTGCCCCACCTCAGGAATAATTACATCTGTTGGAGTTTCTGTCACTTTATTTTTAGGAATCTTTGCTGAACAATTGAACACCTATTTGTTTTTAATCATTCTGATACTGAAATTTTGTGTAAACCTGATTGATTGAGAGGTGTGGCTCTGGTATGGAACTAAGCATAACAGGGAGAATGGAGTTAGTTAAGAAAACAAAAGGAGATACATTTCCTAAGCTAATGTAATAACTTTAAAGAAACAAGCTAAATCTGTTATATTTTCTCCTTGTGAAGAACTCTTCACGTGGGATATACACTACTTTGAAAAATTCCACAGAAGGACACAATTAGATGGTGGGCTGGGAGTCGTCCCTGCACCCCTCCAGATCCGTTCTCCATCCTTTCCACTCTGAGTGCTGCCCCAGGAGGCACGACCTATAGACCATGTCAATGGTCTCATGCTTCCTGGCTTCCCAGCAGGTTCTGCCAATGAGGAACTCGCAGGAAGTGGGCCCCTCTTGGAGTCGTCCATGGCTAATCAGAATCTCTGCCTTCAGGACTGCTTCAGGCTGACTATATGCTTGATACAAGGTCACTTCTTTCAAGGCAGCCACTTCTCTATATTATGGCCACCCCTCCTCCATCCACCAAAACCCAGGATGAGGGCAGTTTTGCTGCTCCCAGCCCTGGGATACTGCACTACCCCGGTGGTTCCTGTCCCTCCCCCCATCTTTGTAAATACTTTCCTTATAAATAGACCCTCAATGGATTATCTTAATTTGGGTGTGCCATCTCTTTCCTGTTAGTACCCTGGCTGGGTAATGTTATACAGCTCAATATGCAGGGGGAGAAACATTCCAGTCTTACTGGAAATCTACTGCCCAGAGAGTTAGGTAGTATGCGGAGGAGCTATTCAAAATATTTAACACACTGCCCCAGCAAGGTCCTGGAGGCCCTGCTGAACCAGGCATTATCCCTAGTTGCTGGATTATAGAAAGGTCTAGAGAGTTCCAGGGGAGGGGCTGGGGCAGCCAGGGCAGATAGCACTTGGGAGTGTCAAGATCATAGCTATTGACCAACAACACAGGAAGGTTTAGTGTTTTAACAGCTGGTGCATTCCAGCTGAACATTAGCCCAGGTAATTTGCCTACCTATCTATTTTCACCTTTGGGTTAGCAAATTTCAACCAAAGAGTTCATGTCTCTGGTTATTTAACATACTTTGAAGGCAGAAATGCAGACGAAAAATGAACAGAGAACAGATGTTGCCTTGTATGTATAATGAATGAGCAACAAATTTTACTTTCCCTCACCCCCACCCCAAGTGAACCAAGAAAGGATCCAACTTAAGCCTCTGGCAGAATGGGCAGTGCATGGACAAGCTCAACATACAAACCAAATTTCAAAGCCTGCCCGGCGCTATCAGGCGACTTTTAGAACTGTGACATTTGCATCAAAGATTGTGTCTGTGCTAAGCATTTTGCATCTCTTATGACAGTCCTTTTAATCCAGGACTTTGGTTTCTGAACTTATTTGTTTGAGCCTATAAAATAAAGCACTGTGTTTGATCCTTAGCCACACACGAGAAGTTTCTTGATTCTTTTAGAGCTGATCCTGTGTAATATAACTGGTTATTCCTCCTTCGAAACATAATTATCTCATATATTTTTATATTTCCTTCTGCTGCTTCTATGGTGACATCATTTACATATCTCAAGTGATTAGTCATGAAAAAGGGCCATATGCTTACAACACATACTCTCTAGGTTTTATATTCTGTTAGCTTAAGCCATGGACAGTTCCACAAATTCCTTTCTTATTCACTATGTTGCAAATGCTGAATAACTAAACTATCTTGCTAATGTAGCATCAGGTTTAAGAAAATGAGACACCTAATGATTTTGCCAGAATTTCAAAGGGGATCTTTAGCTACAGGACAATGGTTAGATGTGAAAGAAAACTCATCCCAGGAGCTGGCATTTCAAATACTGCTATTTCTCTTTTGCTCCTAACAACTGGAGGTTAACAGAGTGACATAACAGAATTAGGGAGCAGACATGGAATGTGTGCATATATGTACAAGAAGCTAAGGGATATAGGACAGATTAAGCTATAGAAGAAAATATTCTGATGATCACAGACTGTAGAGTGCTGTAGGCCAGCCCGGCATTTAGTATGAATGTCAATGTCAGTTGACATCTATAACATAACGTACAAATTATCCTTCTGTGTAGTCTTCTGTTCACAAGGTTAACTGATCAAGGAGGATATCCTGTCTTGATACGAAGATGTGTTCTTCAAAGTTTATTTGTCGAGTTTGTTTCCTTATGCGATATGTGAGATTCATGAAATCAAACATTTCTACTTGTTAAAGAAAAATATTATGCCATAGGCTTTAATTAAACAACCACCTCTGGAAACAGAAAGGTGAAAAGAAGTACGATTAACTAATTGTGCTAACCAGTCTTCCCTGAGGATGTTAGCCAGGACTTCAAAAATTATAATAATATTAACAAAACAGAATTATCAAGCTACATCTAGTACTTTTCCATCTTCTAAAACATTCCTAGAAAAGATAGACATGTGGTCCTGTTAAGTGAGCAAACAAATTCTTTCAACGTTTCTAAGTATACTGTGTCCAATTCCCTGAGAACCCCGCCCCGGGGTCATTGTTAGTCTCGCCTGCCATTATGTTCCAAAACATACCACACAAAAGATCTCAAGACATGGAAACAATAAGTAATCTTCTTGGTTCCTAGTAAAATGTTAGTTGTTCTGGGAATAAAATGTACCATTACCTAAGCTTCAAGTGGGAAAACTCAATCAAACAGTAGTAAAAGTATAATGTAAAATAGGCAGCAAAGTAAACCCGGGACTTACAATGCTGCTGACACATGGCTGCTGACCACCCACAGAGAAAATTACAAAACCCCCCACAATCCATTACCTCAGTCAAGTGAATTCCCATTTACTACCAAGGAGCAGAAGCTATAAATTTTCCTGTAAATGTGCTGCCCTAGCAAATCTGTGACCAGAAGATGCCAAGAACATTGCTTCAGTAACAGCATTGGCTCCCCCATCTGACACCACTTCAGTCCCAGGGCGGTCTTTCTAAAATAGCCTTAGTCAGAAACAGGCAGCAACGGATTCAATAATAGAAAAGTATCAAACCCATTCATTTCCATCTAAAAAAAAATCCTGCTGATATTACAGTCTCAAAAAATCCAGATACCAAGCCATCTGGAATCTCAGTGGAGACTGAGAATTCCGACAGAAGGTCATAGAGGCACAGTAGTCAAAGGGACCTGCAAGCTCTCCCAGTGGGATGGCCAACCCCACACTGAGACCTTTTGTGCGCCATTCATGGCAGATAGTTCCACCGTCAGGGAGGCTTTTGCAAGCTAGCCTTAGGACTAGCTTGGACTTAGGTCAAATTGACATTGTTCATATGGATCTAAAACTCCCATCTCTGTTAACACTTCCTCTGGTTCTCCTTCTGTTTCTCTGAGGAAGTAGAAGAAGCCTAGGCCTCTCCTCTGCGTGAAGTTGACGTCCACCACGATGTCTTCTTTAAGCCTTCTCTCCTCAGTCCTAACGGACCAACGCTCACAGGCTGCCTGTATCCAGTTAAACACGGGGGACTAACCAACGAGCAGATGCAGGACCAGACACGCACATAATTACACTTAATTCATTAGGAAGATTGCTTCACCCACAAAATAAAGTCCTTTAGAAGCTACCTTTTAAAATATTTTTTCCTTTCCCATAGCAATGTAAACTTTTTCTCAGTGAAGTCTCATATGAAATATAACACAGGAATCAGAGCGTCTCTGGCCGGAATGAGACGGGGCTCAGAGCCTCGCCTGCTCAGCCTCCCTCTACTTCCGTCAGAGGCCCTAGAAACACCTCCGCGGAGCCCCAGGGCCCTGGCAGCACACCAGCACACCACGGCTCTAGAACTTCAGAGAAGGATGAAAGTAATCTGCTGGTCAGGTGTGGGGAGTTGGGGGGTAAAGGTATAAAGAGCAGGTGACGGAAAACCTCCCTAAAATAATGGCCCCTGAGCTGGATGGTGGCAGGTGAATGTGATCGGCAGCCAGAGCAAAGGCAGGAAAGCTCGGCATGTCGGCTGCGCGGAGCGACTGACCAGCCCAGTGAGAGCGTGAGAGGGGTGTGAACCGAGGGGTGTGAACCGACTGTGCACAGAGGGAGGAAGATCTTGACGCTCTGCTAAGGAATTGTACTTTTCCTAAAGGAAAAGCCATTGGAAGCTTTTGGGCTGGGGAGTGACGTGAGAAGACGTGTGCTTTAGGAGGTGAGGTGGTGATCTAGAGTTTATAAGACAAAATGGAGCAAAGGGACAGAAATTAGTAATGAGGGTGTTGCAACAGGTGAGATTATGAGAGCTTGCTGGGAGGGCATTTGGGAGACAGAACTAATAGGAACCGCTGACTAGTGGATTAAAGTAGAATTCTAAGATAATGCTAAAATTTCTTGTTCGTTCATTCATTTAACAAACACTTACAGAGAACCTGCTGTGGACCAGGCACAATTTAGAGACGAATGAGAGTAGTTTTTGCCTTCAAGAAAGTGACAGTCTATCAGATGAGACAGACAGGTCATTAGGCAATGAAGTAGACCACGAGTGGTAAGTATGACCGCAGAACTGTGTACATGATGGAACGAGAGCATGAGGAGTGAGAGGCAGGCACACGTACTGGGTCCCTCTACTCTGGTCCATCTTCCTTCTAGCAGGCCTTTCTGCACACTGGGGATTAGAAAGTTAAGGACTACAATCCCCGGTTTCCCTGCAGCTCCATTTCCCCACATGGACCTAGCCTCTGCCAAACAGAAGCAAAGACTGAAAGACTTGGAACATGGGTGTAGATACCCCAAGGTAGGGGCCACCTGTTCCTGCTGCCACAGTTTATCCTGACAAGCACGGCTGTGGGGGCTTCTTCGATTTTCCAGTGGCAGCGGTGCCTGTGTCTAGCCCCCAGCTTCCTGGGTACCATGCTGACATGAATCTTGGCAGAGTGGACCGAGACCTAAGAACTGTGGCAGCACCTCCCTTATGTCTGGCTTCCTGATCGTGGTAGGGGGTCATGGCAGGGCACCATCCTTTGGTGGGGCAGTTCTGCAGTGTTAATCTGGGAATTATCCTGAAACTCAGCCTAGAACCTGCTCCTCTAACCCTTCCAGTAACTTTATGAACCTGTTCTTCCATGCCTCCCCAAACCCCCCGCCTTTTTTAAAACTAGCTGAATAGGTTTTGAGCTGCAACTAATTCCTACCTGAATCAAAGAGATACTTAACACAGGCTGGAGGTGGTCAGGGAAGGCTTCCAGGAGGAGGTAATGCTTGGATGAATCTTAAAGGGTGAGTATAACTCAAATAGAGAACCAGGAAAAGACGTTCCAGGCAAAGCGAGGAAGGTAAGGGAGAGAGAGAATGATGTGTTCAGAGAACTGCATGGGATTTGTGAAGGGGAAGCTGGAGGTGAAGACGGGAGGGCAGACAGAGGCGCAGTCAAAAGAGCCTTGAGCCAGGCTAAGCAGTTTGAGTCTTATTCATACAAGTTATTGGAAAATGTAAGCAAAGAAATAATGTGAGCAGATTTGTATGTTAAAAGGACATCTCTGCAGAATTGTGAAGTGAAGAGTAAAGTGGGGAACTTCATCAGGAGGGAATTGCAATAATTCTGGCAAGAAATATTGAACATGCAGAGAGTAGCTAAGAGACCTAGGAGTGGAGTGGTGGGGACAGATTTTAGAAGTAATAGGAAGCAGAATCTTTGAGACTACAAGATCATCTAGGTATCAGGGTAGTGTGAGGATGAAGGCGTTGTTAAGGGTGACACTCCATTTTCTGGCTTTGGCAACAGGTGGATGCTGGTGCCACTTACTTGGATATGGAATAAGGAAAGGGGAGCGGGTTTTGTGGGGAAGATGAAGAGTTCAATTTGAATATGATAAATTTAACGAGCCTATAGCACAACTAAGTAAAGTTATAAGTAGGCCTTGGGATAGATGAGTTCAGTCTGAGAGTCCTTCCATATAAGTGGACACTGCAGGAGAATGTGTAGCCTGAGAAGAAGGCAGGGCTGATGACAGAGTCCTGGGGAAAATAACCATTTATAAGATAAGCATGGAAAAAGAGGAAGATTGGGCCAGAGCGATAAAAGAATGAAAAGAAAATGGTGTCTTGGAAGGCCATGGGAGAGATTTGAAGAAGGAAGAAGTGGTCCAGTGATAGATGTCGCAGAGTGGCCAATATAAGCACACCACACACAGACACACACACACACACACACAGACACAGACACACACACACACTGGTTTTTGCAAGGCCTGAGCAAAAGCAATTTGTTGGAAGAGTTGGGCAACGCATTTGACAGGGGAAAAATAGGCACTAGAACAAGGGAGGACACATCAAATGCTATTTTCTTTTTTTAAGAAACTTCAGTGTGAAGGGAAGAAAGGTAAGATCATTGCTAGGGGAAGACATAAATATGAAATTCCATTTTATGGAATGACTTAAAGTAGCATACAATTATTGAGAACTTGCTGTAAGCCAGGCACTGCTCTAAGTGTTTTACACCTGTTAATTCACATGATCCATCCAATCACCCTATGAGATAGGTACCATTATTCTCCCCATTATACAGAAGAGGAAACTGAGCAAGGGTGGGGGCTTAAGTAACTTGACCAGGGTCACAGAGTTAGGAAGCAGCAACCTCAGTGTCCATACCTAAGTATTTCAGGTACAGGGCTACATGCATAACCACTGTGCTTTACTGCCTCCACATCCATAGGGTGAGCAGAGACAGCAGAGGAGAGGGAAGGGTTAAAGCAGCAGAGAGTGTGGCACCTCCAGGGAGCCCAGACAAGACAGAGCCCTGAGGTGGGAGATCAGAGGTGAGGATGAGTATAAATGAAGAAAAGTTATGACCGCGGGGTCCAAAAGTAGATGGTGTTTGCACCGGACCTCCGTTTTTTCCTGTCCAGTAGGAGGTAAGGACATCTACTTGGTGTGAGCGAAGACGTGGTAAAGGAGAGCCCTTGATATGAGCAGAGAAGAGCTGAGGAAGCTGCTGATCAAAGGAGAGAGGGTGTTGTCAAGGGACAATGGAAGGACTACTGAGCTGCCCTGGATCCCAGCTGAGGCTGGAGCCCATGACCCTTCACTGTCCTCATTTTGCTGATGTGTGATTTCATTGAACAGATCTCCTGCTGGAGCAACAGAAACTGGGAAGTTTGAGCATGAGGGAAAGATAAGGAAATTAACAATATTAGAAAGAAACAGAAATATTAATTTACTTAACAAACACTAAATAGTAATTGCTATATTCCAGGCACTGTTCTAAACATTTCTAAATATTAACTCATGTAAAGATGAACACTAACAGAAATTGTTTCCATTTTTTGTTCTGTGAGCTAAGTGCTTCTTTAAATCTCACGCAACCCTCACAACCTCCCTATGAGGAAGCTATTACTCTCATTTTACAGTCAAGGAAAGTGAGGTGCAGACAGATTAATTAATTTGCCCAAGACCACAAGATTTAGCAAGCAGTGGAACCAGGATTTGAACCTACGTCTGTGTCTCCAGAACCTGGGCTTTCCTCCACCACACCACATCTTCTCTGTATAGAACGAGGTAATGAGGCTGGATAGAGAACTCAAAGCCAAAAAGGGGGTAACTGTTTGGCTGAAAATGGAGGAGCATAGGGTGAGGGTCTCAGTGTGTTTCAAGGGCAAATAGAAGGGGATAAACTGAAGGGCAGAAGATTTGGGTCAAGATTCCAGATCAAGATGGCAGCATAGGCAGACTCTGAACTCACCTCCTCCCACGGACACAGAAGATTTACAACGAATCTTGGAAAAATTACGCTCAGAGAGAACTGAAAACTGGATAAGAGTAACCCCTGCAACAAACGACAGTCCTAACTGAGGTGGAAGAGGCAGAAATTCCCTTCTGGAGAGAAAAACACGCCAACTTCACAACCCGTAATGCTTCACAGCCGCCCAGGAACAATCCAAAGGTACGCAGCACATGTGTGTGGTGCTGGATTGTAATTAGTATTTGGGTGGTGAACACGATGTAATCTATGCAGAAATAGAAATATAATGATGTTCACCTGAAATTTATACAGTGTTATAAACCAATGTTACTGCAATAAAAAGTAAATTTAAAAATAAATAAATAAAAATCTTTTTAAAAAAAGGAAGATTGGGGTCAAACATTGGTATTCCACAGTTTAGGATTTCAAAGGTAGAGCAAGGGTCCTGGGTCTAAATTGCAGGTGCTGGGCTAAGGTCCTGGACGAATGTGGGTTCTGGGAATGATAGCAAGAAGGCAGGAGTATGAACATGTACCATGAGGCTCAGGGCAGAAAAGATTTTCACAAGAGGATGAAGAACCAATGGGTTAGAATGGACTGTGGGGGACTAGGGACATACCAGCCAATCTGTCCTCCTGCCCCTCTTCCATGTCCCTCCTCATCCCCCCTTCCACTTGTAACAGAGTTAAATGATGAATTCAACACAACTCAGATAAGGTCAACTATGCAAAAGCTGCCATGCATACACAAAGTGTTCTGTACCAGCCATGGGAAGAGCAAGAGCTCGATATAACCTGATCAAGGGTACGCATGAACATATTTAATAAATATTTATTGAATTCTTATTACATGCCAATAAATTCTACTGGAGAGACAGAAAATAAACAAACAAGTAAAACAAGGCCAATGGTGAGTACTATGGAGAAAAACAAAAGCTGGTTAAGGGGCACAGAGAGTAAAGGAGTGGAGAGGGTGCATATTGCTATTTTATATAGGGCGTTTGGGAAAGGCCTTACTTAAGGGTGACCTTCACACAGCCTTGCAGATATCTAAGAGAAGACATACACGTACATATGCAAAGGGTCTAAGGTGGGTGCATGCTTGGTGTGTTCAAGGAACATCAAGGAGGCCAGTGTGGCTGGAGCAGAATGAGTGAAGGGGAGAGTAGTAGGAGAAAAGGTCAGGGCAGGAGCAGAGCACGTAGGTCCTTACGGAACATGGGAGATTTTTTAGCAGAGGATTAACATGATCTCCAAAACCTTTTCCTACCCCATGGGCAGGAAGATATTTAGCAGTATGAATTTGAGGACCATCAGGGTACTGGATAAGGTCACCTATGGCATGACTATAGAAAGGAAGAAATCTCGACCATGGGCCCAGGGCACGCCAATGCTTAGAAAATGGAGGGGTGAGGGGAATCAGCAAATGAGACTGAAAAAGAGTAGATGGTCAGTAACATAGGAGAGGACCTAACCGAGACAAAGTGGAGTCCCAGAAGTTTCCAGGTGAGGTTATTAATGCTGAGACGTGCTGCTGGGGACATGTTGGGGAGAGGGAGCTCTAAAGTCTGATTGGAGCAGGATGGGAGAAGAAGTGAAGACAAGTAGAGATCACTCTTCTGAGGAACTTTGCTGTAGAGAAGAAAAATAGGGTGGCAGCTGGAAGGAAATGTGCAATCAAGGAAGGGAATTTTTTTCCATGAAAGATGTAACAGCATATATGTAACAGCTCATATGTGTACAGTTAGTGAGAAAAAGCCAACTGAGGAAATAATTGATGATGAGGAAGGAAGTGGTTTAAGTGCTGGAACCACGTCCCGGAGTGGGCAAGAAGAGATGGGATCTAGTGCACAAATGGAGAGGATGGTCACGGATGCAGTAGGCTGGTAGATGTGGTTGGAGAAGCAGGTGGAAGGCCTTTTCTGATTGCTTTGGTTTTCTCAGTGAAGTAAGAATCGAGGCCATTAGCCAAAATGAAGAGCAGGGAGAAGTCAGTGATCATAAAGAATACGACAGAGTGGTTCAGAGTCCAGACTGTGAGTCAGGCCACCTGGGTTCACATCCCAGTTCTCCCATCTAACAACCATGTGACCTTGGGCAACTTACTTACCCTCTGTTTCCTCAGCTTCCATATCTACAAAATGAAGATAATATTAGTACCTTCCTCATAGGGTTGCTAGGATGATTAAATGAATTAACACACATAAAGCAAGGTTTTATTTGCATTGCAGACAACATTGAGTTTCTGGAGCTATTATGCTAATGGACTAGTCACGGACCACAGGGAAGTCACTAAAGTGATGCCACAGGCATTTAAGCTTTTCCCTGGGACACACATTAGTTTGTCTCCCATGTGGGTCAGGGGAAAGGGAGGTCTCAGACAACTTGGTGGGAATGCCCTGTGACTCTTGTGCACCATGATTCTCAACTCTGGCAGGAGTTAAATCTCCTGGGGAGTTGAACAAAAATATCAATGCCTGGGTCCCACCTTCAGAGATTCTGATTCATTGATCTAGGGTGGAGCCTATACTGGTACTTTCGAAAAGCTCCCTTCTTCCACACTAGTGCTGGTCTACTAGGTGGATCCATGTTGTGGAGAAGGGTGGTGGGCCATTGAGTTGTATTCTATTAAATATTCTATTCATCCAATAAACTCTGATTCCACATCTACAAGGCAACTTTCTAGATTTATTTTGGTTCTCCAAATGGTTTCTCCATAAGAGGAGAGTGTGCTGGTCAGGCCAGAGTGTCTGGTCCAAGTGGGAGTCACCTTCCCATTGTAAATGACTGAAGTGACTTTGTGGTCATGTGCAGTGGCGGGACTCTCTGGGGGCTCAGACAAGACTTTGTGGACTTAGGAGAGAAGGCACTGGCCATAGATCATAGGGAAGTCACTAAGGTGGTGCTGTCTTCTCAGGCTCATCTGTGGGCACAGGTTATCAGACCTTTCCCTGAAGACATTTCCATCTCTAGGAAGTAAGTAGACAAACTTGAACACCACATTTCAGAAGAAGTGTGGTGAGAGTGAGAGCAGAGAATGCTGGTTCAGTCCCCATACCTATGATTTTGGCAGTAACACTGGACATAATTTCTCACAGCCCATGGTTCCTAATGTACCTATAGACCATCTGTATCAGAACCCCCTGCTAAATTTTAATATCCGGAAGTAGGGTCAGAAATCTACATTCTAATAGGCTCTCTGGGAAAATATTATGTATGCTAAAGTAAGGGAATTTAGAGAGTTGAACTGATTTTTACTTCCCATGAAGATAATGCACGAACAAGTCAAATAGTGCAGCAGATCTTACAGTCTACTGCCTCCTCCTCCACCCCCGGTGGCACTAGCCGAAGGGCAAACTCTTTTCATATTTTTATTTTTATTCTTTTGTAAGTTATCTCCTCTGGATAATATTTCTATTTCTTAATTTACCAACTAAAGCAATTTTTCTTGACTCCCTGGTATGAAAGATAAGGATTTTGTTTATACTACCCCATTCCTCTCTTCTCTTCTCAATGCTTTATTTAAATTTTTTTGTAGCTTTTCTATCAATCACCACTGTAACATGAAATAATATTGAAACCTCTAATTCTTTTTACATACAAATTGACATCCTGTCTGGACTCCCCATCTTTCCTATTCCCTTCCACATTCTACCTTGTGTCAGGTGCATTTTGACTTTTACATTAATAGATTCTTAAATAGACAGACCTTCAATAGATGTACTTCCCCCCTGACCTGCTCACACTTGCCTTCCACAGGCCCTGTTGACTCCCAACCCAAATCCTCCTCTACTAGGCAGAGGGCTCCCTTGTCCCCTGAGACTGGTGCTAGGCTGTCACCTTTCCCTGATTGTCATCTGTCAACTCACTCTAAACCACTTCCACCTTCCAGAGATGTGTTGAAGTCTCTCATTCTTCTGTGAACCCTAGTTCCATTCTCTTCCCTGTTATGGGTTTATTCCTTTGGTTCTTCTATACTTTCATTTTGGTTGGTTCTTGGGAGTCTTGGAAGGCAATTGTGTGCACCTCGTCCATCTTCATGAAACAGATGTCCTGGAACTCATTTTATAGAACAATGTTCATTGCTCATTGTTATTTTGTATCTCAGCTCCAATTCCCTCGTAATTATGTTTGTTCTGTTCTTTCTCATTTGAAGACTATTCTTGATAGAATATGTGTTAAGCAATTTTTCATTTCCTTTGTCATCAGTTTATAACATGCTGTTCTTCTTGCATTACATTCTTTTCAAATCTACCTTATTGCCATTGAAAGCATTTCTTCACATATCTCAGCTCATCCTATCTATAATTCTTGGATGCTTGTCCCACTTGAACTCTCCTTTCAATTTGAATCTAACTTTTAAAAAACAAAGTAAAACTTTCTTTTCAAAAGTAAAAAAAAAGACTGAATATCTTATTTCCAAAGACAGCGACTCTGCTGCTCTATAAGTCTATGTCTAAGGGAGCCAGTTTTTGAACTTCTAGTCCTCTGTAGTGTGCACGTAGAGCTCTGCGGTTCAGACCTCAGCTTTGGAAGTGGATTGACTGTATTCAGATCCTGCTCTGCCACTTACTTGGTGTGTGATCGCCAGGAAGATAGCTCACCTGGCGGAAATTAGCCAGCCATTCTTCAAACTCTTGCCCCTTCCTCCTGCGGATACAACTAGACTCTATTTCCTACCATCCCTTGCAGTTAGGAGAGTTCTGGCCACTGAAATGTGGGTGGAAATCCTGGCCCACAAAAGCTGCAGAGTCTTCCACTGTCTCAATCACCCTGGCCGCTGGCCTGACATGAATGTCCAGGGCAACGTCGGAGGCCGTGTGTTGAAGACAGCGGGGCCTCCACCCATGCAGGGAGTAGAAACCACCCCACCCCCACAGCTGCTGCCAATTTGATTTTACATGATTAGGAAGTAATCTTTACATGATTAAGGAATCATCTTCCTTTTTGTTAATCCAATGAGATTTCAGGTTTATGTTACAGCACTTTGTTTCACCCTAACCAATATACTAACTTCTGTAAACCTCACCTGCCTCTTCAGACTAATTCCAGTACCCACCTTCATAGTGCTGTTGAGATTAGAAGAGAAACAATGAATACAAAGTATGCTAATGCATCGTGCCTGGCAAATGGTAAGTACACAATTAAGGTTTGTTATTATTCTGTGAGACCTGTTGTTAATGACTGTGGTCTATTAGGTATGATCTAAGAGAAGGCTCTCATGCACATTAAGACGCCCATTCCTTGCTTCCTGAGGTTCCACCACTCCTTTCTGTAAATGTCCTCTCCTTGAAAGAGTAACTTTCCCACCTTTAATTATAAAATTAACGTTTATATTTATTGCAAAGAAAATCTATAAAATACAGAATTTATAAAGAACCAAATATTGATCATCTATAATCCTATCTCCCAGAGATAATCACTGCTAGCATTTTAGCATCTGCCCTCTCAATTCTTTAACTATTAATATAGGTGTGCATATATGTAATACACATACATATGTATAATCAAAACTAATAATATTAAACACTGAGTTGCTTTTTTTACCTAACGTTTATCTTGAATAGTTTCCTATGTGTTCAAATAGACTTTGAAAAGATGATGTTTGACAGGTGCTTATGGGCATATAACAACTTGTTTAACTATTGTATGGATATACCCCACTTTATCTAACCCTGCCTTTATTGTAGTCTATTTTTGTTGCTTCTACCAAAATAAGTAATTGTAGAATACGCCTCCTTGTACAAAAGTCTTTGCCTCTCTGATTATTTGCCCTTTCTGTTTTCATGTTCTGAAAGGGCTTTATCTGAGCTCTTAAAAATAATTTTGACCCCCAAAATGACATAATAACCGATACGTATTTCATCTTGATTTATGTTTTATCTTTGCTATTTCTTTTTTTTTTTTTTCTTGTAAGTTTAAAAACAAAAATGCCCTTGGAAAAGTCCATTGATCTTCTCTCAGAAGGCTTCATGTTAATACATTTATCAGATTGTTTTATTTATAGAAAGGAAAAACAGGGCTGTATCTAAACCCTGGAAGTTAGAGGAAAAAGTTCTGAGAGAGGGAAAGGGACAGGAAGTGGAAGGGATAAAATCTCTGCCTATCTCACAATTCCCACATCAAGGGAAGTCTCCTCTTCTCCTGTTGTCACAACATCACCAGTAGACGAGCTACTGCATTTTTTCCTTTTATACTCGATCACATGCAAAAAAGAATATGAAGCATTAACAAGCTAGGATCTTGCTTAATTGAGTTTTTGCTGAGCATATAGATAGTGTTAACAATAAGAGTAAACAATGGCATCAAGGAAACATAATCCTTGCATTGGACCTCTTGCTTATTGAATGGCTTGGGCCAATGTCTGTAGATAAATTAATAATGATGCTAGCTTCCTCTGTCTCTAGCAGTTAAATCAATGCCCATTCTTCAGATCAAGGAGATCCAATATTTCTCCTATATATATCTTCACAAAATGGTTGGAAATGCATAGAAATGCAGTTTGCAGCCTTCTTGGAAGGTGTCTATGAGTCACAATTGTATATTCCCACAGCTGGAGTGGACCATGTGAGTCTGCAACTGGCTTGGCGTGTGCAGTAGAGTCGTTATCTAAGGTAAATGCTCTTCTATCTATCTTCTATCTTATTTGCATTTACTTCTGAATTGTCATCTATTCTCACGAGTGAAGGTCTAGTCACAGATATTTATTGGAATGACTGTGTAGCTCTGCTTTCCCCTCAGGCTTTCATTGAAGTGTAACATTAAAACGGTAGAGACACATCTGCCTTTCTAACTGTCTTCACACAAAGGATGGTCACCCTCAATAACATCCTCTTCACAGAAAAAGGGCAACACTATGAGGTACAATCAGGGTACCAGCAGAAAACAGATGGCACACTCAAATTAGGATAATTCACAAAGGGTTTAATGGAGCGACTATTTACAAAGGTATGGGCAGCGTTTAGGGAAATCACAGGTGTCAGTGTGATACTCCAAGTCTAGTCAACAATGGGGCAGTGACCAGCCCTAGGCCTGAAGTGGCTGTTACCAGACCCAGAGAGAACAGAATCATGTGGAGATGTCTATGTTGACTTACTTTTGACAGAGAGATGCAGCCACCCCTGGGTGACCCTGTGGGGAAGGAACCCAAAGAATACACACCCTGACCTCACTCTCCTCTTTCCCCTGATCTCCTGCTGGGATTTACATTGGTAGAACCCAACCAGAAGGCAGAGACTGGAATAGCCCATACAAGTCACTCTCCCAGGGCAGACAGCAAGAGAGAGAGGGGAAGGTGGAGACTAAACATGAAGAGATACATGGAAGACAGCTGGTAAAGAGGGAAAGACCAAGAGGAATGACTGAGGCAAAGACACTCAGGACTCAGCACATAGATGCTTTTTAAAGCCATGAGATTGAAGGTGATCACGAAGAGGGTGTGGGGAGAGATAAAGACCAAGGGCAGAGACCTAAGGATCTCCTAGCTAAGAGGCCAGAGACAAGGGAAAGGCCAAGAGTGTGGAACCTGGAGAGCAGGGGAGTGAAGAGTGAGCAACAGAGGGAGGGACTGAGCACCAGTGTCATGGGTTGACTTGGAGGAAACATGCGATATGGTGTCAGGAGAGAAGGGAGCAGGGGATGGAGACTGCAAGTGTGGGCAACTCTTTCGAGGAGTTTTTGCTGCAAAGAGGGCAAAAGAAACGGAAAGGAGAGCACTGGCAGGGGAAGTGGAGTCAAGAACAGGCTGACTTTTTTAAGAAGGAGAAATAACATGAGGTTTGTATGCTGATGGGAATAATCCAGCAGAAAGAGCAAAAATGATGCTGGAGGAGAAAGAGGGGACTATGGCCACAAGGAACACATGGGCCCCTACATTCGGGGGCAGTTACCACTCAGCTCCAGCCAATAGTTGCCAGGTCTCTCGTTTCTCAAAAGAAGCCAGAAATTGACCTTTGTTTTTTAAACAAACAAACAAACATGAAGTGTCCTGATATTTAAATGTTGGCAACTAATTTTAAAAAATTGTTAACTCTCTGAAGTCCAAACGAAACTCATCTGCAGGCTGCCATTTGGCGGCCTCTCACATATGACAGAGTTTAATCCCTTCCATGGTTACCAGGTGTGGCCTCCTGTTTTAGGGACCTCTGAAGGCCACTGGCTGTTTAATCTCTAAAATCTTTGAACCTGTAAGTGCCCCTGTGGTGGTGCTCGGCGAGGATGGCTAATGATACACTCATTGTCCCCTTCGCAAAGGGCAGCGGAACGGGGGTTGCCAGAGCCGGCTGCGCATCCTATACTTAAGTCCTCACAGTTAATACTTGGGCTTCACATGTGCCCTTTACCTCCTCCCGCGTCCTCCTCACTAAGGAAACTTACTATTATCTGCAGGCCAATGCAAATAAAGGTCACCAAGAGACACTTTCAGCCAAACACTGAATGCTGGCATGCGGGAGAAGGGCTGATTGTTTGTAGGCTCCTGGCTAATAAAAGAAATGCCAATCAAAGGGGCCTTTCCCCCGGTCTGAAACTCAGAAGCAGCCCGAGCTGTCAGCGATGGCCCCAAGCAGGACAGCGCCTGGCTTTCCAAGGGTGTCCACACCTGCACAGAAAGATTGCAGAGCCTGGCGAGCTGAGGTCCCTCACTGCCCGGGGGGCACAGGGCCTGCCAGGCAGGGAGGAAGGAGCGCGGACTCGGTCAGATCACGGCCTTCCTCCAGAAGCAGAGTGAGGAGGAAAGTCACCTTGGGCGGACTGCTGCGTTTCTTATACTCACACAACTGGTCTTTATAATAGGGCTAAAATCCTAGACCTCTCCAATTTTCACTGCGTGAATACAAGCATTAACATGCTTCTCGGGTCACAGTGTTGGTTTCCTCTAGTGATGCCTGCCTCTGCCTGCAAGTGTCATATCAGCCCCAGAAAAACTGTATTTTAAATTATTTCCTCCTATTTAAGAATGAATCACTAAATTTCCACTTGGGACAGAAACAGCTTTCACCTCTGAAACATGCTGCTCTCACTCACCCTCTGGTTCAGTCCTACAGAGAGCAAGACGGGGAAAATGTTCCAGCCGTCCTGTCGCACTGCTAAGCTCCACAGCAGATCTGTTTTCCCATCCATCCTGCAAAAACCTGCCCGGGGAGAGTGAGGAGGGCTTGAGCAGGCTGAGGAGGAGAGAGAGACTTCTCTACCAAAAACACTTTCAAATGTCTTCATGAGGGAGGCTAAAATAGTGCTCCCTGCTCCAAATGAGAAGGAGACTGGGGGGACATTCCTCAAGGGCCCCTCAGTGGGGGAGGATTCTGGGAAGGCGGCAGTGTGGCGAGCATAGTTTTTCAATCTCTCCAAACCCCCACCTAAAAATAGAACAACAAGGTAGCAAAACCAAAAACCCACAGGCAACATGTATAACAAAACTAGATGACAAGGTATCCCCAGGAACCCCAAAATATAAGCGGGTGGAGGCAAACCAACCCTCATGAGACCTGTGTGGTAGCCTGTCTCTACAGGAGGAAGAAGAGGGAAGCAACAGGGCTTGTGACTTATAGACCCAGGAATAGAAAACCACAGTGTAGTCGACAGGTATCACTGGAAAACGTGGAGGACCAATTTGAGAACAGCAGCTGAACTGGGAGGTTTCGCCCTTGCCAACAGCAAGTGGGTGCAGGGGGCCTGCGGTAAGAAGGACTGAGGGGCCCCTGTGAAACTGGGGCTCCCTTCTAGGACGGGGCCTGCACAGGGAGAAGTTGCTGGGAATGCAATCAGAATGGAGCAGAATTGGGACAAGAGAGACAAAGGAAAGAGAAAGTTCAGGCCGAATTGGGGGAGGGACACAGAGCCAAGGAAGCTGAGAAAGAAAGCTGCCGCGTATTTGAACGCGACACAAAAACAAGAGGGGGCTCTGTGAAGTAAGGAAAGCTTTACTGAATCCCCGCCTCATTCTAAAGTTCAGAGAAACTCATTTCATTAAAAACGAGCTTTAGGAAAGTATCCAGATACTACACAAGGTTACTATGAGGAAAAAGAAACTCAGGAACTGAAGCGCTTCCCACAGGCCAAGACAGCATGTCAGAGTCGTGTCCATGATACAGAAGGAAATGGTAAGATAAGGCTTCAAACTGAGTTAAAGCACATTAAGAAAATGACAGAAGACTTGAAAAAAAAATCAAAGTGAGAAAAACTCAGAAATGAGGTGACAGAACTCATATAAATTAGAAAGAAAAGAAAAAAATCATTTCAGAAATGAAGAATAAACTAGAAAGAACATAAGAGCAAATATACATGACAGATAATGCCCAAAGAGAAACAAAATGTGCAAAAGAGACACATTGTAAAAACCAAAAAGAAATGAAGAAATACAGGATTCAAGAGAAAATGAGGAATATTAAAGATATGCAAAGGAGCTTGAATGTATTGATAAGAGTCCTCGTAGAATAAAAGCCAAAGTGAGGGAATAGAACACATACTAAAAGCTATTAACCCAAGAAAAACTTTTCTAAAATAAAATATATATATATTTGAAACTACACACTGAAAAAGAACACTCTATGTACCTGATAATATCAACCTAGAATGACCAATACCAAGCCATATTTGGATGGGAAGAGAAATTGTTTGGGCACCTAGAAAAAGCACATGTGAGTTATAAGAGAAAGAAAATTAGATTGCCATTAGTCTTTTTCCATAGCAGTGTTTTTTCCCAGAAGGAAATGGGGTAAGATATTTAAGATACTCAAAGAAAGAAAGTATAAGCCAAGGACTTAATATCCAGGAAAACTCATTTTCATATATAAAGGAGACAGACAAACTTATCAACATGCAAGGATTCAGGGAATATTATTCCAAAGAAGCTTTCCTGAGGAAGGAGCTTCAGACAACCAAGATGACTAGGGCAAGCAGCGCTGACATAAGGATTGGTGGCGGACATGGAACATATACATTACCTGTGGAACAAAGACTATGTGAGGGCTAAGAAACAACATAGACAGAGTACAACTATTGAAAAATGAGGGAAGGAGCAGATGCAAAATATATGCATACATGCACATATGTGTCTACACACATACACCTCTTCTAGCTCTGTCCACTGAAAAGGCCTGGAGACAAGACTGATCCAGTAGCAAGGAGCATCTCTAGCACCAGAAAGTGGTTTTAAAATATAATTTCTCACTAAAAGAAACTGAGGCTTATTAGAGAAATGGTAGATTCCAGGTACGGCCCAGAAAGTGTACAAGACAAGCCTAAAACACCTTGTCGTACCAGAAATCAAGGAAGCTATCACAGATTACTTGGGTCATGTAAAAAGGACTTAGGAGCCACCTTGAAGAGTTTTCCACGAGCTAAAGATGTGATCATCTGACCTTCAGTAATGATAATAAATGCAATGTATTTAAACCTATAAATATGTTTAAACCCATGAGTTCTTAAATGATCTTTTTGAAAAGGAATTGGTCACCTGTGAAGTATGACAGGGAACTAATTCATGAGAAGTAGTAAATAAAGGGAAAGAATCAAGCATTTATTCTTCGTTTCCTACACGAACTCTACTACTGATTAGTCAATAGTAAAGGAGTCTCTCTTTATAAATGTTTTCCAACTAAAGAATGGGAAAGAAACGACAGAATTAGTATAGCATCATTTTGCAATTCTAGTGAATTAAAAGATGTAGATAGTAAGCATCAGAGCTGTTCCATCATAAAAAGAGAGACAACCAGATACCATGTATCTCCTATGATCTTGTCAAACACCACCTAGAATCTTGCCAAAGGGAACAAACCTGAGTCTGAGCCAGTATCTGGATCCAGGTGCAAATTTTCAGGAAATACAGAGGACAGGGGAACCTGCTGTACTGCACCAAGAGACACCACTCAGCAAAATGCAGATTCAGGGAAACTCTAAAAGTCAAATAGCCTGGATTCTTCTACGTAAATTTTAAGGAAAAGCAAGGAATGGAGAGGAATTCTGTAAGTTAAACGAGACTTGAAGATACATCAAATTTTAAAAGTGAGCAAGATTAAACTATAGTGCCAAGGATGCACATATGCAGGATAACACTATAAAAATGCAGCAGAGTGATTACAATAAAGTCAGGACATGATTACTTTTGTGCAGGAGACGGGACTTCTGGGTGGGTATATTAGTCAGGATTCTCCAGAGAAACAGAACCAACAGGATATATATATATAGATACATATAACAGGAGGTTTATTACAGGAATTGGCTCACATGATGATGGGGCTGGGAAGTCCCACGATCTGCCATCTGCAAGCTGGAGAACCAGGAAAGCTGGTGGTGTAATCCAGTGTGAGTCTGAAGGCCTGAGAATCAGGAGCTGCAATGTCCAAGAGCAGGAGAAGATGGATGTCTCACCTCAAGCCGAGAGCGAATTCACCCTTTCTCCACCTTTTTGTTCTATTCAGGCCCTAAAGGGATTGGATGATGCCCACCCGCATTGGTGAGGGCAGTCTTCTTTACTCAGTCTACTGATTCGAATGCTAATCTCTTCCAGAGGCACCCTCACAGACACACCCAGAAACAATGTTTTACCAGCTATCTGGGCACCCCTTAACCCAGCCAAGTTGACACATAAAATTAACCATCATAGTGGGTGACAAAGTTCTATTTCTTGACTTGGCAGTGGTTTCAAGAATGTTCACCTCAGAATAATTCATTAAGTCATACAATTGTTTTGTGTTGTTTTCTGTAACTGTGTTTGATTTTATAATAATAATATTATATTGTAATAATAATAGCTCACCTGAAAGGGCTCCCCACCCTTTGTGGGTGGGAGAAGAGTCTGGTGTGAGGCCAGGAGATGGGAGCAATTTCCCAGTAGACAGTGTTGTCTAACCAGAAAGCAACATGGCCCTTCCCAGGATGCTGATGAACCACCAGCACATTCTTCGATTTTTCTCACCCTGTGGGGAAGATCACTGGACCCTCTTGAGAGAACTATTAATTACTATATCAGATAATTACTATTTTTATGTCAGGACATAAGCAAAAAGTACTTTAACTCAGGTCAGGAAAGCTCAAACTAATTTCACAGACACCTTTAGAAAAGGGTTGTAAATGGATGAGGATTGGAAAGAGGGTGTATGACCTTCCGGAAAAAGCAGCAGATCTTGTTCCAGCCCTCACTGTCAAATCCTGTTTCATCTAGAGCTGTGGTCAATTCAACTGGGTGTACTGTGCTACGGTTATCTAATTCTTGATGATTTAATGGCTTTTAAAAATCTGAAAAACGGAAACATTTTATCCAATTAAAAAGAAAACTTCCCATCACAAAAGGCTTATTAGCCACTAGAATAGATTAGTAAAGGAAGTTCTGCTATCTCCTTCCCATGAGAGCCTAAGGGAGCCAGATATTCAGAATCCCCTAGGTGCAGGTGCACATGGAGACAGGTCTGACAGATGTCCATGGTGTCTCCCAAGGAGATTATCATGGTACTGTCCATCACTGACCAGGTGACAGGAAGGCAGAAGAGCATGGTGATTGGAGCACAGACGTGTGTCAGAAAGATTTAAGTTCAAATCCTGGCCTTTGTCACTTACTAGCGCTGTGACACAATTGGCAAATTCATTAACCTCCTGGAGGTTTATTTCCTCACCTGTAGAATGAGGCTAGCAATCACAATGATTTCATTAAGTTGTTGTGAGAATTGAATGTAGTGTTGGATGTAAAGGGCAAACACCTGACCCTCCACAAGAGCTCACTAGGTGTGAGCAATTCTCGTCATTATTGTTACGAAAATCATCGTCATCACAGAAAGGAGGGTCTATTAATGAACAAAATACTTTAGACCAGTGGTTCTCCAAGTGTAGTCCCCAAACCAGCAGCATCTGCAATATGTGGGGACTTCTTAGCAATGCATCTCCCTCCACCCCCTGCCCCTCATCTCCAACCTCAGACCTGCTGAATCAGAACCTCTGGGGTGGGGCCAGCAATCTGTGTTTTAACAAGCCCTCCAGTGATTCCAGGCACACTAGAGTTTGAAAACCACTGATCTAGAACCATCATTTGTCGAAGTCTCTTGCAAACTTTCACAGCCAGAGAGCTTGAGTTTTTCAGGAAGGCTGCTAAAATCTTGCTTTTTTATTAACTGAGAACAATGAACTTGAAATCTAGCCTTGATTCTATTAGCCAGTGATGCTGAAAAGAGAATCGCTGTCTGATGCCCCACTAGTCTTATAAGAGCATTGAAGGCAGAGATGCGGTTTGTCACCTGTGGGTTCCTCAGCATGTCACACCCTGACAGGTGCAGACACCCCATAAATATTCATTGCTTGAACAATGAATGAAGAGTTAGGAGAAAGGCTGGAGATGATTATGACATTCAACCAGCAGATAAATTCACATCTAAGATAACCTAACTTGTGATTTTGTTTAAAAGTACTTGCTTTCCAGAACTCAGGGAACACTCATTTGCTTGGCTTTGTCAGCAACTTAAGCATATCTTATTAAAATGTATGACTTCCAATTGAAATTGGAAAAAAGGATTAACAGTGATTTTAAAACCTCAAATAACTAAATTCCCAGTGAAATTGAATTTGGGGCAGTACTCAGCCCTTGGGTTAAAGAGGCAACCAAAAGAA
Source organism: Tapirus indicus (assembly GCA_031878705.1). Classification (NCBI taxonomy): domain Eukaryota; kingdom Metazoa; phylum Chordata; class Mammalia; order Perissodactyla; family Tapiridae; genus Tapirus; species Tapirus indicus. The sequence goes on from CM062918.1 coordinate 16,450,700, forward strand.
AACAGACAAAAAAGGATTATAGCTGTTGTTTTAAATGCAATTCTGAGGCTGGATGCTAGAAATAAAGAGAGAAAAATTACTTTCTCCCTCTATATATGCATATATATTATATAGAAGCATAAATTACTATTTATATCCTGAAGCATGATGAAATCCAGAACAATCAAAGGAAGATAAATAGATTATACTGAATATAATTTATTAAGGCAGGGAATTTTAAAAATTTTGTTTTAGAAAGGTTTTAATAATTCTATATTTCAATTAATCTGCATATCTCATTAAACACACATCTCTGTTAATAAAAGTTTAACATATTTAGAAAGCAGCATATTATCAAGTTGAAGCACCACATCTTCAGACAGAAAAATATCTTTTCCTTTAAGAGTTAGCAGTTAAAACTTACAACTGCAATTCCAGGAGGCACTGGAAAACTAAATGCAGTTTGGCACCCATCCACACCTACAGACTGTACAGAAAAATATTAAAGTAATAAAAAAAAAGTGTCAGAGGCAGTAATGCCAGGATCATCCATATTTATTTTGCTTCTTGTATTTGACCATCTATCAGTGTGACTAGCCCTCAGTAAAAATGAATGAATTGATAAAAATATATTTTATCAATATTCCCAGCAAAACATATTTGGTTTCATCAACGTAAGATCTACTGCCACCAACCTTGAAAGTTTGGTCTTTGGTCCGGGGACACCACCTCTCTTGGAGAGCTGACACAGAGCATGGAGGAAAAGCATATCTTCTCTGGAGTAGCTCTGTGCATTAGAGAAAAAGAAAAAGAAAACTGGGTGACTGATATCCATTCTTTGGTGGCACTTGATGAAATAACACAGAGTTAACTAATGAATTTATGGGGACATTGGATCTATCATTTTTTACTTTTGGCTTCGGAGTGATGGGAGACCCTCAGGCACTGAAGGAGCAGCATCCATTCATGTGTAAGTTGGCTGAGGAAGATAAGGGACATTCCAAAGAGCTTAACTTCCTCTCAAGGAGAACTTACTGACTCATTCATTCATTCATTCATTCATTTAGTTCTCTATAATTCTGTACTTGGGTGCACCTTTAGATGTACTTGAGTATTTAAAAAGTAGGACAATTGACTTGCCCATTTTTCCTTGCATTCTACTGATTATTTTTTGGTGATTGCAAACACTTCAAGGAGTTGAATGCAAACTCTTTCATTCTTGTAAGACATTTAAAGGGCCTGTCTTTACTCTCTAATCTTTCCGAAATTAATAAAAATAGTTTAAAAGTGTTCCTCTTTTAAAATTTTACAATGTTACCTCCCTATATTTTTCCACTAAAAAGGTTGTTGATAGGAGTGACTTCAGCATCATGGTGGAGTGAGCTTTTCCCCTAAACTCTCCCCCACTAAGATACAACAAAAAGGTCATCCATACATCAACGGAGGTCTTTCAAACTACACATAGGACGTCTGGGAGACCCACACAGCCTTACATCTGACAGCTGAGGTGCTGGAGACCCGACGGGAAGAGGTAGCAGGTAAGGAAGGCTCCCCTCCACCCCCACGGGCAGCAGCCCTGAGACAGACCGCGCAGCTCTCGGAGAGGAGGGGGAAGGGTGGCTCTCTCAGTGGGAAAACCTTCGCTCTCCAAGTTCCGACGCAGTGGGGAGCACCCACACGGAAGGAACACAACAGTTGTGGTGTGTCCTCGCCAAACTACCATTCCAGGAGAGCAGATAGCGAGGGAAGAACAGGAAGTCCCTGGGACGCAGAAGGTGAAAATCAGTGCCCCTCCCCCTCCCTCAGCTCCCAGGCCTAGCAGTGCTGCAGCCGGGCAGAGGTGCGTGGGGATCCAACCCAGCGGAGGTCCAGCACAGCAGCCAGCACACGACACTCCACCCACATGGAGATCCAGTCGTCAATTCCGCCCCGCCCCGTGGAGATGCAGCCTGGCAGCCAGTTTGCGACACCCGCCCACAGGGAGTTGCAGCCTGACGGCTGGTGCGAGAGGACTGGGCACCCAAACCCAGCAGCACGTGGCGCCCGCCCCCACTGAGGTCCAGCCCAGCAGCTGGCATGCAAAACTCTGCCCACACGGAGATGCACCCCTGGGGGCCAGCGTGTGACACTCGCCCCTGCGGAGTTACAGCTCCGTGGCTGGCGCATGACACCTGGGTGCTAAAGCCCAGCAATGCTGCAGCCCAACGGCCAGCACGAAACACCCCACTGCCATGGAACTCCAGCCCTGCCATGCGTCAGCCCAGCTGTACTTCACTCTGGCCAGAACACCTGCACATCTTAGCGGTTTGGGAACACACAGTTATTGACCCCCAAGTACTAGCAGCAAGTGGAATCTATGATCAGACATCTTCAGGATGAGGAAAAATAAAAACACACCCACAAGCACAATGCAAAAATACATTAAATCTCCAGACCAGAAGGAAAATGACAAGCATCCAGAAATCAACCCTGGAAGACAGAAATTTATAACCTAAAGGACAGAGAATTCAAAATAGCTATCATAAAAAAGTGCAATGAATTATAAGAAAATCCAGATAGACAATTCAAGGAAATTAGGAGCTTCTTCACAAAGGAGATTGAAACCATAAAGAAAAACCAGTCAGAACTGTTGGAGGTGAAAAACACAATGGAGGAGATAAAGGAAAATCTGGAATCTTTAAAGAACAGAGCTGACAATATGGAGGAAAGAATTAGTATTATTGACAATAGCAATGTAGAAAGGCTTCAGATGGAGGAGACACAACTAAGACTAAAAGGAAATGAAGAAAATTTCCAAGAAATATCTGACTCAATTAAGTGCAACTTAAGAATTATAGGTATCCCAGAAGGAGAAGAGAGGGAAAAAGCAGCAGAGAGCTTGTTCAAAGAAATGATAGCTGAGACTTCCCAAACCTGGGGAAGGAGCTGGAAATACAAGTGAATGAAATCAAAAGATCTCCTAAATTTATCAACAAAAAAAGGCCATCCCCAAGGCACATAGTAGTAAAGCTGGCAAAAGTTAATGACAAAGAAAGAATATTAAGGGCAGCAAGAGAAAAAAAGATAATGTACAAAGGAATTCCAACCAGGCTCTCAGCAGATTTTTCATTAGAAACTCTACAGACTAGGAGAGAGTGGAATGATATATTCAAAATTCTGAAAGATAAAAACTTTCAGCCAAGAATACTCTATCCAGTGAGAATAACCTTCAGATATGGTGGAGAAATAATAATTATCCTAGACAAAAAGAAGCTAAGGGAGTTCATTGCCACAAGACCCCCACTGCAAGAAATGCTCAAGAAGGCCCTCACGCCTGAAAAACAAAAAGAGAAAGGGGATACAAGCTTTGAGCAAGGAGAAAATAGGTAGACAAAAGTCAGATAAATTGCAGCTCTCTACCAGAATAGGTTAACAAACACTTAATTATGACATCAAAGATCAAGGGAAGAAAAACATCAAAAATAAACATAACTTCATCACTATAAATGCGAAATCACAACACAAGATGGAATAAGTTGTCACAACAAAAACTTAGAAGGGGAAGAGGAAAGGGATGGAATCAACTTAGACAAGGGGATAAAAGGATACCAGAATTTGCACTATCTAATCTATGAGATTTTTTTTATACAAACCTCATGGTAACCACTAAACTAATATTCAGAGCAGAGACACATACCATAAATAAAGAGAAAACTAAGAAAACCATCATACAGCATTACCAAACTGAATTGGTAGTCCGAATCACACAAGATAAGAAACAAAGCAAATGCAAAAGATCTGGAAAATGAGCAATAAAGTAGCAACACTTAGCCCACATATATCAATAATCACTCTAAATGTAAGTGGATTGAATTCTCCAATCAAAAGACACAGAGTGGCAGGATGGATTAAAAAACAAGATCCAACAATATGCTGCCTCCAGGAAACACATCTCAGCTCCAAAGACAAGTACAGACTCAGAGTAAAAGGTTGGAAGACAATACTCCAAGCTAATGGCTAACAAAAAAAAGCAGGTGTGGCCATACTTATATCAGACAAAGTAGACTTCAAGATAAAAAGGGTAATGAGAGACAAAGAGGGGCAATATATAATGATAAAAGGGACACTCCATCAAGAATACATATCACTTATAAATATATATGCACCCAACACAGGAGCACCAAAGTACATAAAGTAACTATTAAGAAACCTAAAAGGAGAAATTAACAACAACACAATAATAGTAGGGGACCTTAACATCCCACTCACATCAATGGATAGATCATCCAGACAAAACGTCAATAAGGAAATAGTGGACTTAAATGAAAAACTAGACCAGATGGACTTAATAGATATATACAGAGCACTCCACCCCAAAACAGCAGATTACACATTCTTCTCAAGTGCACATGCAACATTCTCAAGGATAGACCATATGTTGGGAAACAAGGCAAGCCTCTGTAAATTTAAGAAGATTGAAATAATAACAAGCATCTTTTCTGACCATAAGGCTATGAAACTAGAAATCAACTACAAGGAAAAAACTGGGAAAGTGACAAAGATGTGGAGACTAAACAACATGCTACTGAACAACCAATGGATCATTGATGAGATTAAAGGAGAAATTAAAAAATATCTGGAGACAAACAAAAATGAAACTACACCATACCAACTCATATGGGATGCAGCAAAAGCAGTCCTGAGAGGGAAACTCATAGCAATACAGGTCCACCTCAACAAACAAGAAAAATCCCAAATAAGCAACCTTATACTGCATCTAACAGAACTAGAAAAAGAAGAACAAACAAAGCTCGAAGTCAGCAGAAGGAGGGAAATAATAAAAATTAGAGCAGAAATAAATGAAATTGAAATGAAAAAAGCAGTAGAAAGCATCAATGAAACAAAGAGCTGGTTCTTTGAGAAGATAAACAAAATTGACAAACCCTTAGCTAGACTCACTAAAAAAATAGAGAAGGCTCAAATAAATAAAATTAGAAATGAAAGAGGAGAGATTATAATAGATACCACAGAAATACAAAGGATAATATGCAAATACTATGAAAAACTATATGCCAACAAATTGGACAATCTAGACAAAATGGATAAATTTCTAGACCATACAACCTCCCAAAACTGAATCAAGAAGAAATAGAGAGGGGCCACCCGGTGGCACAGCAGTTTAGTTCGCTCTTGGCAGCCCGGGGTTCACGAGTTTGGATCCCGGGTGCCCGCCGATGCACAGCTTGTCAGCCATGCCGTGGCGGCGTCCCATATAAAGTGGAGGAAGATGGGCACAGATGTTAGCCCAGGGCCAGTCTTCCTCAGCAAAAAGAGGAGGATTTGCCACGGATGTTAGCTCAGGGCTGGTCTTCCCCACAAAAAAAAAAAGAAGAAGAAATAGAGAATCTGAACAGACCAATCACAAGTAAACAGATTGAAACAGTAATCAAAAACCTCCCAAAATATAAAAGTCCAGGACCAGATGGCTTCTCCAGAGAATTTTACCAAACATTCAAAGAAGACTTTTAATACCTATCCTTCTCAAACTTTTCCAAAAAATAGAGGAAGATGGAACACTTCCTAACACATTCTACGAGGCCAACATCACCCTGATACCAAAGCCAGACAAGGACAATACAAAAAAGGAAAATTACAGGCCAATATCACAGATGAACACAGATGCAAAAATCCTCAACAAAATATTGGCAAACTGAATACAGCAATACATCAAAAAGATCATACACCATGACCAAGTGGGATTTAAACCTGGGACACAGGGATGGTTCAACATCTGCAAATCAATCAACGTGATACACCACATTAACAAACGAAGAACAAAAACCACATGGTCATCTCAATTGATGCAGAGAAGGCAATTGACAAGATCCAACATCCATTTATGATAAAAACTCTCAACAAAATGGGTATAGATGGAAAGTACCTGAACATAATAAGGACCATACATGACAAACCCACAGCCAATATCATACTCAACGGGGAAAAACTGAAAGCCATCCCTCTGAGAACAGGAACAAGACAAGGGTGACCACTCTCACCACTCTTATTCAACATGGTACTGGAGGTTTTGGCCAGGGCAATTAGGCAAGAAAAAGGAATAAAAGGACTCCAAATAGGCAACGAAGAAGTGAAACTTTCACTATTTGCAGATGACATGATCTTATATATAGAAAACCCTAAAGAATCCATTGGAAAACTGTTAGAAATAATCAAAAACTACAGCAAAGTTGCAGGGTATAAAATCAACTTACAAAAATCAGTTGCATTTCTATATGCCAAGAACAAACTAACAGAAAGAGAACTCAAAAAGACAATCCTGTTTACAATCACAACAAATAAAACAAAATATGTAGGAATAAGCTTAATCAAGGTGGTGAAAGACCTTTCTAATGAAAACTGTAAGATGCTATTGAAAGAAATCGATGAAGACATAAAGAAATGGAAAAATATCCCATGCACATGGATTGGAAGAATAAACACAGTTAAAATGGCCATACTACCTAAAGCAATCTACAGATTCAATGCATTCCCAGTCAGAATCCCAATGACATTCTTCATGGAAATAGAACAAAGAATAGTAAAATTCATATGGGGGCAAGAAAAGACCCCGAATAGCTAAAGCAATCCTGAAAAAAAAGAACAAAACTGGAGGCATCACAATCCCAGACTTCAAAATATACTACAAAGCCATAGTAATCAAAACAGCATGGTACTGGTACAAGAATAGACACACAGATCTATGGAACAGAATTGAAAGCCCAGAAATAAAACCATACACCTATGAACAGCTAATCTTTGACAAAGGAGTTAAGTACATACAATGGAGAAAGGGAAGTCTCTTCCAAAAATGGTGCTGGGAAAATTGGACAGCCACACGCAAAAGAATGAAAGTAGACCATTTTCTATTGCCATACACAACAATTAACTCAAAATGGATCAAAGGCCTGAAACTGAGACCTGAAACTGTAAAAATCCTGGAAGAAAATATAGGCAGTACACTATTTGACATCAGTCATAACAGAATCTTTTTCGATTGCATGTCTACTCGGACAAGGGAAACAAAAGAAAAAATAAACAAATGGGACTTCATCAGATTAAAGAGCTTCTACAAGGCAAATTAAACCAGGATCAAAATGAATAGACAACCCACTAGCTGGGAGAAAATATTTGCAAATCATATATCTGACAAGGGGTTAATCTCCATAATATATAAAGAACTCACACAACTGAACAACAAAAGAACAAGCAACCCAGTCAAAAAATGGGCAGAGGATATGAACAGACATTTTTCCAAAGAAGATATACAGAAGGCCAACAGGCACATGAAAAGGTGTTCAACATCACTAATCATCAGGGAAATGCAAATCAAAACTACACTAAGATATCACCTTACACCCGTTAGATTGGCTATAATCACCAAGACAAAAACCAACAAATGTTGGAGAGGTTGTGGAGAAACAGGATCCCCAATCCACTGCTGGTGGGAATGCAAACTGGTGCAGCCTCTATGGAAGACTGTATGAAGATGCCTCACAAAATTAAAAATAGAAATACCTTATGATCTAGCTATCCCACTATTGGGTATCTATCCAATGAACCTGAAATCAACAATCCAAAGATGCTTATGCACCCCTATGTTTATTGCAGCATTATTCACTATAGGCAAAAAGTAGAAGCAACCCAAGTGTCCCTCGACTGATGAGTGGATAAAGAAGATGTGGTATATATATATATATATATATATATATATATATATATATATATATACACAAAATGGAATACTACTCAGCCATAAGAAAAGACAAAATTGTCCCATTTGCAACAACATGGATGGACTGGAGGGTATTATGTTAAGCGAAATAAGCCAGAGAGAGAAAGACAAACACCTCATGATTTCACTCATATGTGGAATATAGACTAATACACGGATGGAGAGAACTGTTTGAGGGTTACCAGGGGCAAGGGGGAGAGATGGTGGGCACAAGGGGTGAAGGGATGCATTTATATGGTGATTGACAAACAATAATGTACAACTAAAATTTCACAATGTTATAAGCTATTAAGACATCAATAAAAAATAAATAAAAATAAAAAGGTTGTTTATACTCTATAGCAGCAGTGTTCACAACTGTGTGATAATGGGAAAAAAAATCACAATACCTTTTATTTTAGAGAGTCACATGCCTGCGGAATCTTCGCACAGTTAGGGAGAATATACATTTCTAACACTGAAATCAAGGAATGTGGGAGCTGAAGGATGCAAAGGTACCTAAGAAAGAACAAAATGCTTCAACCTCCACCAGCATGTCATGACTCCCAACACTCTAGCGGCAGCCCAGCCTCCCTTCTAAGCTTCCGGCTGGACTCAGGGCTGCCTGTCTGACCCTAACACTCTGATGGTAGAGAGGTCTGCAAGGCCTGTTTCAGAGGCTTAGCATTCGAGTGCGTGCGCACACACGCGCACGTGCGCGCGCGCGCGCACACACACACACGGCATGTGCCATCATGCATTCATGAAATGGCCTTTTAAGAGTGGGCCTTTATGTGAGAAATGAGCCAGGCTCTCTGTCTAGAGAGGAACTTGGGAGATGGCTCAGCACATGTTTTCTTCCGTGTCTGTTTCTGATGCCAACGAATGTTGCAAATAGCAGCTGACAGTTCCAGACCCTCGCAGATGGCTGCAGTGCAGTTAGGAGCTATCTTCACTGCCCTCTCCCCTTCCTGGCTAGCATTTGAAGGAGCAATTACATTACATGCTTAGATGAACTGATGAATAAACAAAGGTCTTTTTGAGGAACCTTATTTAATAGTTCTCCAGAAACTGCACACTTGACCCAAACAATAAAACTGGCAGTTGGTAACTCTGGAGGTGTGTTCCCCTCACTATTAGCTTACCAGCGTCTGGGGTGAGCTTCAGACCACCATCAGGCAAAGATGACAAGAGATTACGGTACAGAGACTGATAGATGGCTGCCCCTGCCACTAGCTGGGACCTATCTCTGATGCATGGAAGGTATTCCTGCTGGAACAAGTCTTTTCAGTTACACATGATAAATTCCTCTCGTTTAAATGACTGGGATCGGGTGATCAGCACTGTTCCTTTTGTTTCAGCAACCTCTAATATGAAAAGTGAGCTCGCATGGCCTGGAGGGAAGGAAATAAGTCAGGCTGATGATCAAGGCCTAATAAAAACCCCTCAAGAGGTCACAGTGGTTACACATGTTCCACAGGCACCTGAGACTTAACACGGCCCAAAGTACTCATCACCTTCCTCCTAAAACACCCTGCTCCTCTCCTATTGCCATCTGTCCATGACTGGTACCATCTGTCCAACCACACCCAGACACCACATCCCACCACTTCTAAATCCTATTTGGATTCAGCATCCTGAGTTGTTAGGTCGGATGTAGGAGTTGAAAGTGGATATTTAGCAGGGGAGGCAAGTTGAATGATGGAATGATCTACCACCGAGGGGGTGGGTGAAGTCAGGAGGCAGGTTAGCTAGCTGGGCCACGGGTGTAGGAATTGAATATAGGCCTCTCCAGCCACTGCCAACCCCTCCCTCCCTGAGTAGAGCAGCCACCAGAACATGTGACCTTAAGGAGTGTAAAGGTCAAAGCCAGCATGTTGAGTTCAAGCTGAGCCACTGGTTAAAGAGACGTGGTGGAAAAGGGGAGGTAGAGAATGGGAATATGGGACTTTCATGGGACACCATGAAAGTCAAAACTGAGAAGAGGCAGTCGCTCTGGAAGAATTCTGAAGACAGAGTATAAATGCCTATTGGACTTTTTATCTGCTCCCAACATTCTCTTATGTGGGCAAGCCAAGATCACTCGAACGGTTCAGACAGCGAGGAAGAGCAGCAGGTTGAGGTGGTTCATGCTCAAAACACTGTGTAGTAATAGGTAAGTTCATCTGCTGACAGAGAGAGACTGGGATGGGCAAGAGACTCCCCAGGACTATAGAGGTCTGAAGTAGCCTCTGTGGGAGAGGAGAGGGAGTTGACCACGGACACACAGCAGTGCCCAGCAGCCCCGAGGGCCCCACTGAAGCTAGAAACCACACATTTGTTGTAGCACCATCACACTTGGGTTTGTGGTTTTCTTCAGTGTTGCTGAGCAGTTTCAGGAGGAGAAGCAGCAGATTGCAGGAATAATACAAGCTTTGGCATTAAAAAAGCAGGTGTAGTGGCTACACAACAAGGTAAAGGAGTGAGGGAGAAGCAAATGAAACCATTCTCTGTGGAGGTCTAGATTGGAGAAGACAGGAAAGTGTGATGGTTACTTTTATGTTTCAACTTGGCTGGGCCATGGTGCCCAGATATTTCATTAAACATTATTCTGGATGTTACTGTGAGGGGGTTTTGGGATGAGATTAACATTTAAATCAGTGGACTTTGAGTAAAGCTGTTTACCCTCCACAATGCGGGTGGGCCTTGTCCAATCAGTTGAAGGCCTGAATAGAACAAAAGACTGACCACCCCAAGCAAGAAGGAATTCTGCTAACAGATAACCTTTGGACTTGAACTAGAACATCAGCAATTCCCTGGTCTCCAGCCTGACAGCCTTTGGACTTGAGCCACAACATCAGGTCTTCTATGAGTCTCCAGCCTGCCAGCCCACTCTGCAGATTTTGGACTCATCAGCCTCCATAATTTCACGAGCCAATTCCTTAAAATAAATCTCTCTCTATATATATATCTAGAGAGAGAGATCAGTTGATCAATAGATTTAAATCCATCCATCTATATACACGCACACATCCTATTGGTTCTGTGTCTCTGGGGAACACTGACTAATACAGAAGGTAGGTCCAGAGAGAGGGGAAGGACTGAGTGAAGGGACATCAAGGCATTGGAAGTCCTGAGAAGCAACTTCAGTGAGGGCAGTGGAACGCGAGAACAGGAAGGATGGTAAACTACAACATTCAGTTAGGGGAGTTTCAGATTTCAGATGCAGCGTGGATCTGAATGACAACCAAGTCAGAGGAGTGGAGGCAGAGAATGCAGAGACTGCAAACGCCTCTGAGGCTCATTCTGCACCTCGAAGCAGGGCACTCAGTGAGCGCGGGGCCTGGAACAGAGAGAAGACCACGACCCGGGGTGTCAGTAGACAGGGAGGCTGCCTGCTAAGGTTCTTCAGTGGCTCCTCATCATCCGCAGGGAAAGTCCAACTCCCTCGCAAGGCAGGGAGCCCTTGTGACCTGGCCCTTCGCACCCTCCCAGCTCACCTCTGCTTAGCCCCAGCCCAGCCAGTCTCAGCCACACTCAGCCACACTGACCTTCTTGTCTGTGGTCTGGAAACTGACTAAGCTCTCGGCCTTCGAGCCTTTGCACATTCCATTCTTCTTGCCCTTCTTGGAAGAGCAATCCACTCCTCACCCCACCCCTCTCTCTCCATCCTGGCACCTTCAAACGAAGCTGAAAAGAATCCTCACCTTGACAGGCACTCCTAACAAACCAAAGACCCTCTGGACAATAGTCTCTTAACGGCTCAGGAAAATTCCTTCCTATCCTCAGTGGTTAGCTATACCTTCAGTAAAGCCAACTGCACTTTTCTGCAGAACTGCAGGTTCTAAAAATCTTTTTAAAAGTTTCAGTCTGCTCAGTCTCAACCACCAGGATTTGAGCTTTTTAGTTTAATTCAGGTAGTATCAGAGAACTGTATTAATTACGTGCAAAGATGACAATTAGCCAGCAGCAGGTGGCCACAGGGGGACTCGCCTCCAGTTCTTTATGTTTTGCATATCTTTGTCCATGGCCACATCTCTGCCAGACTTCCAATTTCAATGTTTAGTGCAGAAATATGCTTTTTGCACTGATTTCTTTTCCTATTCTTGATTTTCCCCTACAGCCTCTCCTGAACTTAGTGCTTTATTTAAAAAGCGATAAATAAAACATGAGCCTGGTTTTAACTTTTAAAGCATGAGGTAGTTCAATAAATAGAAGAGTGGATGGATGTTAATCGATGACACTTGATTCATGGCTTTCCAACTGACACCTGGATCAGAGACTCCGGCAGTAAACTTTAAGGAACTGGGACCTCTGATTTCTTTCCTTGGCCTGAGAACAATTTGCCCCTTTCGCTCATTTTCTTCCTTCCATGAAGATTGTATGGGGGTGGGGAGAGACTCTGGGGGACAGGAGTAGCTTCGTTCCAAGTGGCCACCCTTGCGTGTTCGTTCATCTTCCCAAACACCCTTCAAGTTCTCCCTAGTAATACAGACAGAGCATCATTGTACAGTCACAATGGCCAGTCTTCCACAGGTGACCCTTCTTTTCACAATTAAGCAAACTGAAGCTCTTCGTGGCAGAAATAAAGTTTGATTGCCATCTTCTTTAAACTAAATGCTCTCCTTCCTTAATAAACTTCTCTTCATTCACTGTGAAATTGAAAACACAACCTTTTCCTGATGACCAGACGGCCCAGCAAATGTAACCACTCCAAGTCCTCCACACTTCCTCTCCACCACCCTCCACGGCAGGGAAATCAAGGGGCAAACGCCTTATTCCTCCCAGATACCAACCTCTCTTGAGTGGTTACTTAAAAAAAAAACAGCAGTGGAGTTGGGAGAAAGAGAATATTTCTTGAAAGCTATAAAATAAAACAAATCTTTCAGAGGAGGGTAGTAGTAAATGAATAAAAGAAATGAGTCAAAATTATATTCTTCATTCATATTTAACTCAACAAGGATGCCAGTTACATTTATTCTAATTTATCTGGTAGAGTTGTTTGAATTAAAATTTCCCTTCAAATTCATATCTAGTTCTCTGGTGAGTAAAGGAAGGAAATTCTGATGGGTAATGTAAGGCAATATGAATAGAATCCCACTCATATCAGTTGATAAACACTTAATACTGTGGATGGTTTCACTAATAAAAGCCTATCATGATTCCTGAGTTTCTTGGGGTATATTTTCCTTTGGCAGTCTTACCTAGGCAAATTTATTGAAGTTTCCAAACCTGTTTCTTCCACCCAAAAAAACGCTACCTCAGACTTACCAATATATGAAAAAATGCGGGGAAAGAAATTCATGTTGGTAAGTACTTTCTTAACTACACAAAAGGAAATTATTCCCACAATTTGGTCTCTCACATCATCAGGAAATAAACCTTCTCCTCCTTCCTCAAACCAATTTTGGAAATGATGACTAATGCTCTTATTTACACAGGAATTGATAACTCCTTCATTTATTGCTTAAAATAATAACAGATTAGGGTTGCTATGAATTGTCAAGGAAAATTAGTTTGCAACAAGGATTTTTATTAACAGAGTTGTGAATTGAAACTAAAACTGAAGTGGCAGCACCTATTCTGCTTTTGGCAAATACGCTCTTAGAAAGTGTGCAAGCAAGTCACATGCACACTTGTTTCTAAAAGCTCAGGACACTAAAGCATTCTAAAAAGCATGGCAATAAAGCTATCATTCAGAAATAAAAGTGGGTTATGCAGGGTCCAGCCTACACACTTCGATGGTGTATTTTCCTGTTCTTCCAACACTCCATTTTATCAAAAACCAACTTCACTAAACAGCTCCTGTGTCCTATTGTTTACTAACAGGAAGTGATCATTAGGAACCTGCATTTTTTATATTCACTGTAAAATATAATTAATTGGAAGCCTTAGAGAGATACAGAAAGCTGCTTTACATGAAAATGCCTCCCTAGAAAGGATAAGAAATCTCCCTGATTCAACGGAAAGCAATTACTTGATAATTCAAGACAGTAAAAACTTTCTCTCCTCACCATAAAGACATAAAGTAACAAAAGGTTTTGATATTTTTGTTTATTGCTGATTTTATGTACACTATTGATAAAAATTGGTTAGTGTAGAGGGAGACTAAATACTGTTAACTGTTTCAAGCAACAGTCTGAACGCTAATTAAAGAGTGAGGAGATATTTAGAGCAATGTTTTTTTTCCACAAAACATATCAAGCCTGGAATTTGAACTAGAGGGTCACGGAATATTTATTTTAAAACTTTCTAGTCAGTAAAAGAACAGTTCCTCTGTGCAGAGGGGCAAACACCACCCAACTTTTCTATAATTCTTCAGCAAGGAAAATAGGGGGTAATAGAAAAGAAAAAAGAGCACAGATTTCAGTTCCTAAAATAAACTTTATGCAATCACAGGAAGCATTGAGATCTCTTTTTTTCCTCCTCTTGCCGGAAAATGAAACAATCCCTGGGCCACAGGAAATAACACAAGTTTTAGAAAACCCTTGTGGTATGAGAGAGAAAAGCTCAAGGGGATCTCTTCTGAGTCCCATAAATGACGGAAAGAACAGATTTTTAAAGACTCAGGTGCCTCAAGAAGAAGTAATTGATTTGTACTGGTGAGAGTGACGATCCCTCCGAGGTGCAGGGAAACAGGACAGCAGAGAGTCACACACACAACACTACAATCCATATGTCTGCACACAACTAGCTCCTGGCCCCATTCTGGCAAAAACAGCAACTGCAGGAAGAGAAATGACTGCAGGAAGTGTGGAAGAAAGGAGGCACGAGGGGGACAGAAGAAGAAGTGGACAGGACTAGTTTATTTTAGATTGCCGGCAGATGCTACCAAAAATTAGTAAAAATATGGGCATGTCAATAATTGATGGGACAATTTAAGAAAAATCAACAACTCATAACTGTGGATACAATACTACACATATGCAAAAATTCATGTAATGTAATTGAGTAGAAGAAAAAGTTTATAGTATTTTTATTAAATTTAATTACAGGTATCAAGGGAATAAATCCTAGAATATCTACTTTCTGCCTTAAAAGCATTTTTTCTTAGACTATCTAGTTAGGAGGGTATTTTTGGTATTGCTATATAGGGCACATTAGTAGGTAAACATTTTTATAATCCCACCAAACACTTATCAATTAAGTCCTCAAGATGAAATCTCAAAAAATAGTTTATGTAGAGGAAATCAGGAAGAATTTCACATTTTGTAGAGATTTCTTCCTTTGTGGCTCTAATGAGAAAGGAGATTCCACAAAACCATCTGAAGACCATCTATCTGTGTTGTGAGATTCCAGCCCCACACTCTGAACTTAACAGGTCATAAATAGGATAATAAAATAAACAGCACTTAGTAGGCTAAAAATGTAGTTTTACATGACTTTGTAGACTACTGATTTTCAGCAACAGTAATTAGGAAAAACGAGCTGTTCAATCATTTACAGTGTCAAAATACATATTTCACCTCCTTATTCTCCCACTGCCATCACTCTTCTCCAGGCCTGGTTCCCTCACGGCTGTGTTCCTGTGACGGTTTTCCAGCTGGTCTCCCTGTTTGTCCTCATTTGGTTACTGAATGCTCCTTCCTCACACTCCCATCCCATTACTGCCGCCACCTCATTTCCTACATTGGCTGGATCGATCTTTTAAAAATGCAGCTTCCATAAGTCACTTCCAGAGTCAAGAACTCATGAAAGCCAGTTTCTTGGTAAACTTACGGAGATAGCTGACACATGCATACAAGATGTGTGTGTGTGTGCGTGTTAATGTAAACTACAGCACTCCACACACACTTCTTTTAACAATATATCCCAGTGGTCATTCCATTTCAGAATATATGGAGCTGCTTTATTCCTTTCTTTTTTTTTCTGGGGAAGATTCGCCCTGAGCTAACATCTATTGCCAATTTTCCTTTTTTTGCTGTTGTTTTTATGTGAACCACTGCCACAGCATGGCCACTGACAGATGAGTGGTGTGGTTCTGCATCCAGGAACCTAACCTGGGCTGCCCAAGTGGAGCATGCCAAACTTTAACCACTAGGCCACTGGGGCTGGCCCTGCTTTATTCTTTTATAATAGCTGCATTATACTCCATTGTATGGATGTTCCACAATTGATTGAAAAGCTTCTGTGGAAGGAAAATGGGTGGTTGAGTGAGTAGAAGGAGGAAATACACTTTCTCTCCAAATGATATCTTTAGGGTTAATTTTCATACAAACAATATGTACAAGTGAGTTAAGAAACAATATCCACGACCTCAAACACCCTTCCAGTTAAAAAAAACTAATTTACCAATAGTCTATCTACTTTTGTGTTCCTTTCTTGCCTCATCCCCCATCTATCACCCTAAAGTAACTCTTACCTGATTTTTATGTTTATCATTACCATAGGTTTTTAAGAAAATTTTATCCCATATACATATATATGTCCATATATATATATATATATATATGTATATATATATGGCTAAATATATTAGTTGGTTTTGCTTGTTTTTGAACTTTATAAAATGGTACACTGTAAATAGTCTTCTGGAACCTGACATTTTCACACATTATGTTTCTAAGATTCATCCATTTTTAAAAAGTAATGGTAGTTCACTCATTATCACTGCTGCATAATATTCTACTGTGTGACTATACTACAATGAATTTATCCATTCTTCTGTTATCAGACATTTGGGTTATTTGCAGATTTTTTCTACTCTGAATAGTGCTCTATGAATATTCTTAAAGGTCTCTTCTGGTGCACATGTGCAAGAAATCCTCTAGGAAATTCCCAGAACTGAGTAGTAAATTATGTGACTGCAATATTGTAACAAAGTGTTCTCCAAAGTGGTTGTTTACCATTTTACTAGCAATGTCTAAGACACATCCCTTCCAATACTTGGTTTTTAAGACTTAATTTTTACAATCGAGTGAGTAGAAAATGGCATCTCATTGGTTTAGATTTGCATTTTCCTGATTACTCTTGGGATTGAGGGGCTTTTCTTATGTTTATTTTCCACTCATGTTTTCTCTTCTGTGAAATGCCTGTTTTGTTTCTATTGCCTAGTTTTCAATTGTTATCCTTTTTTTCTCCTCACTGATTTGTAGAAGTTCTTGCATTATTCCAAATAACTAATTATAGGTGCTGCAATATGTTCTCTCGGTTTATGGCTTATCTCCTCACTTTCCATATGATGTCTTTTATTGAAGAGACATTCTTAATTTTAATGTAGCCAAATTTATCAATCTTTTCTTTTATGATTAGAGCTGTTTGTATCTTGTTTAAAAGATTCTTCCCTCCTAAGGTCACAAAGGTCCTATATTTTCTTCAAACTTTCATAATTTTACTGTTAAAGTTGATTTTTACATGGCATGAGGTAGGGATCCACTTTTTTCCATATGGATAACCAATTGTCCCAGCACTGTTTCCCTAGTGATCTGCAATACCCATTTTGTCATAAATCAAGCTTTCAAAGATGCACAGTTTCCAGCCTCTCTATTTTGTCAATTTCCTATCCCTGTGTTAACACCAAACTGTCTTAATTACCATAAGTTCATAGTAAGTATTGATATCTGGTAGGGCAAGTTACCTTCCTCCTCCTCCTTCTCCTCCTCCTTCTTATTTTTCTTCTTCAAGAGTTTCTCAGCTATTCTTGGATCTTTGCTCTTCGTATAAATATTTAAACCAGCTTGTTAGGCTCTATTAAAAGGGAGAATTATTTTTCACGGAATGCCTTTTTGTACCTTTAAGTTTTGTCTGGAAGGCATACATCATAAATACAAAATAATTTTTAAAAATCTTATGACTATCCATTATGTCATAAGTTTTTTCCATCCTATTGTCCTATTACCCATTACTTCCAAATATGAAACTACATCTCTAAGTAGGCTAGTTTTCCCATAGTTCCCCCATATACATCATATTCAGCCCATTTATACTCCCACATTTCTTTGCTCATATTACTTCCTCACAGTCAACCATCTATTCTTCAAACCTGATTCCAGATCTTCTTTCTCCAATCAACTTCCCTAAAACTACTAATGTACTTAAAGTCAGAGTTTGGCTCTTATTAGTTTTAAATTTTACTTTGTGATAGTTTGGTGTCCTCAATTAAAGTATGCGCTCCCTAGGGGCACGTATGGGCTGGAAAAGAGTTAAAGAAATATTTTTGATTGGTTCTTCTTAGCGTTAAGTGGATTTTAGACAAATAACTGTTGCTGACCCTCAGGTCCAATCACCATAAGGCCTTTTGGTTTGGATATGTTGGCTTTCTTTTGTACTTGATCTAGGTGAGAAATATGATTGGTGAACTACAAGAGAAAGACACTGCTTAATGGAATTTATTTGCAAGGGAGTTTTACAGCATAACTTGAAAATACCTTCAATAGCCGAGACAGCCTAATAACCTGTTCTCCTGGTGGTTTACAGTGTATCCGTACAGTTTCCATCTGAAGAGATGATAACGAAACAAGTGTGTGAACCATAATTAAATCCATTGGATGCAGTGTGAGAAATAATGTTTAAACAACAGTTCAATAGCTGCAACACCTATATCCTGAAAATGTTTTCTTCAATGCTTAAAACAGATATAGTTGAAGATAATTTATTGTTCCTATCTTATTTCTCAATTAAAATAAAAAATAAAAATCATTATTGCTTGATACATTCAATTTGTAAAAGACAAGCGATGTTATTGTAAAGGCCCAAACTAACCCGCAGTGTAAAAATAACCAAAGGCACAGGGTATAAATGAGCTGCAACAAAAACTAACAACTATGGAACTTTAAAATAGCTAAAAAAGACTACAAATAATAAGAGCAGGAAAATCATTTGAAAAAATCTTCAAATACACAGCCATTTTTTTCTCTCTTTTTTGTAATTAAAGGATATTCTTTTGTATTAAACTTTATTTATGTATTAACCAAGTTATTTGTTGTTACAAAACTGACATCCCTGGGAATAAAAGTCAGCTACATTTCAATTAATAAGTTGAAAGTATAGCACATCAATATTTACAGAAGTCATCCAATTTCAGAATTTAACAAGGTTTTCAAAGCATTGATATGCTTTACACTAAAGATTAGGTTTAAATGTTTTTGAAATAAGAGTTTCTGGTTAGGAAAGTGGTCTATGACCAAGTTCTATTATCACTATACTCTATGGAAACTTTAAGCCAAATTACTTAAAAATAGCTTTAAATGTGAAAACAATTTGCTGCTTCAGGTCACACAACAGGATGTGGCAGAAGTAAAAAAAGAAAGCAAATAATTCAATTGATTATCCTTCAAGTTTCAGTCTGAGCTCCAAATGTCAGTAGTCACTCAAACTACCCAGCACAACAGACTGCTCATCTAGTTTTTCAATAAGGTATATTTTGTTAAAAAATAAATAAATGAGACTTTGAAAAAGGGTCTGAAAACAACCATATATAACCAAATTGCAACATTTCAGGCATTTAAAAAGGGTTACCTTCTTATAAAAATACTATTCTGAAAAATATAATCCAATATTAGAAACCAATTCATTAATGCATCATTCTTTTTAATAACTTTATTGAAGGATAACTGATGCACAATAACTGCACATATTTAAAGCATACAAACTGATGAGTTTGGGCCTATGTATATAACTGTGAAACCTCCACCATAACCAAGTTGCTGAACATTTCTATCACTTCCTGAAGTTTCCTCACATCCTTTTTAATCCGACTCTCTCTCTATATCCTTTCTCCCCCAACACCCGTCTCCAGGCAACCACTGATCTACTTTGTCAGGTAGTTAAGTATGCATTTTCCAGAATTTATATAAATGGAATTATACAGGTTGCACCCTTTTTCGTCTGCCTCTTTCATTCAGCATTATTAGATTTATTCATATTATTGTATCAATAATTCATTCCATTTTACTGCTAAGAAGTATCCTATTGTGTAGACATAGCAAATTTGGGTTATCCATTCACCTTTTGGTGGACATTTGAGTTGTTTCTAGTTTTTGGATATTGTAAACAAACCTGCTAGGAATATCTGTATATAAGTCTTCATGTGGATATGTTTTGCTTCTCTTGGGTAAATATCTGGAGCAGAATAGTTAGATTGTATGGTAAGTGAATCTTTAACTTTTTTAGAATGTGCCAGACCTTTTTGCAAATGTAAATGTACTATTTTATATTCCCACCAACAGTGTATGAGAGTTCCAGTGGATCCACATTGTCACCAAGACTTGGTGTGGTCAATCTTTTTCATTGTAGACATCTTCATGGCTGTGTAGTGGTATCTCATTGTGGGGGTTTTTTGCATTTTGCTAATGACCAAAGGTGTGGAGCATTTTTCATGTTATTTTTTCAATGGTACCTCTTCTTTGGTGAAGTCTCTAGTCAAATCCTTTGCCCATTTTAAAACTGAATTTTTTTGTCTTCTTATACTAATGGGTTGTAGGTGTTCTTTACATAGTTTAGATACAAATTCTTTGTCAGATATGTTTTACATATGTTTTCTCCCAGTCTGTAAATTGCCTTTTAATTTTCTTAATCATGTTTTTCCAACAGCTGTTTTAATTTTGATGAAGTACAGTTTATCAACTTTTTCTATTATAGTTTATAGTGATTTTCTGTGTCCTATTTAAAAATCTTTGCCTAACTCAAGATCATGAAGATTTTCTCCTATGTTTTCTTTCTAGAAGTTTCATAGTTTTAGATTTTGCATTTAGGTATATGATCCATTTTGATTTATTTTTTGTAGATGTGTAAGGTATAAAATAAGGTTCATTTCTTTGCAAAAAGATTTCTAATTGTTAGAGCACAATTGCTGAACAGATGGTCTATTCCTCACTGAATTGCCTTGACACCTTTGCTGAAAATCAAATGATCATATTTGGTTACATCTCTTTCTGAAGTCTCTATTCTCTTCCGTGGATCTATATGTCTATCTTTACACAAATACCACACTGTCTTGATTACTGTAGGTTTATAGTAAGTCTTGAAATCGGGTAGTGTAAGTCCTCTGACTTTAATCTTCTTTTTTCAAAACTGTTTTGGCTATTCTAGACCCTCTTTATTTTCATATAAATTTTAGAATCAAGTTGTCAATTTCAGCAAAAGAGTTTCCTGGGATTTTGACTGGGATTGCATTGGATATACATCAATTTGGGGAAAACAGATATCTTAGCAATATTGAGTCTTCCAAACCATGAACATGGTGTCTCTCACCATTTATATGTTTTCCTTGATTTCTGTCATTAGTGTTTTGCATTTGTCCACATAACAGATCTTGCATATATCTTATTAGATTTATATTTAAATATTCCATGTTTTTTGGGCTATTATAAATAGTATTTTTTAAATTTCAACTTCCAATCATTTGTTGCTAATACATAAGAATAAAATTCATTTTTGTATATTGATCTTGCATACTGCAATTCTGCTAAATTCACTTATTAGTTCTAGTTACCTTTTTGTATATTGTGGGGAATTTTCTCCATAGATAATCATGCTGTCTGTGAATGGAGACAGTTTTATTTCTTCCTTTACAATCTGTATGCTTTTATTTCTTTTTCAATTGCACTGGTAAAATCTCTAGTACGATGTTGAGTAAAAGTGGTGAGCTCAGACAATCCTGCCTTGTTCCCAATCTTTAGGAAGAAAGCAGTGTCTTTCACCATTAGTTATGACTTTACCTGTAGATCTTTTGTAGGTGCCTTTTATCAGGTTGAAAAAGTTGTCTTTTATTCCTAGTCTGATGAGAATTTTTATCATAAGTGTTGATTTTGTCATATGTTTTTTCTGCATCTATTGAGATAAGCCTATGGTTTTTCTTCTTTAGTCTGTTTCTTCTTTAATTTGCTGTTTACATTGATTTTCAAATGTTAAACTAACCTTGCATTCCCAGGATAATGACCTCTTGGTCACAATGTATTATCCTTTTTCTATAATGCTGGATTCAATTAAATAATATTTTGCTGAGGATTTTTGTATCTATGTTCATGAGGAATATTTGTCTGTAGTTTTCTTGTACTGTCTTTGTCTGGTTTGGATATCAGGATAATGCTAGCTTCAAAAAATGAGTTGGGAAGTTCTTCCTCCTCTTCTGTTTTCTGGTAGAGTTTGTGTAGAACTGGCATTATTTCTTCCTTAAATGTTGGTTAGATTTAGCCACCTGGGGCTGGAGTTTGCTTTGTTGATTCTTAACTACAAATTATGTTTCTTTAAGTGATTTATGACTATTCAGGTTATCTATTTCTTCTTGAGTGAGCTTCAGTAGTTAAGGTTTTTCAAGGAATTTGTCTATTTTATCTAAGTCGTCAATTTTATGGGCCTAAAGTTGTTTGTAATAGCTCCTATTGTACTCTTTTTTACATTTTCTGCAGGGAAAGATTCGCCCTGAGCTAACATTTGTTGTCAATCTTCCTCTTTTTTTTCCCTTTCTCCCCAAAGCCCCAGTGCATGATTGTATATCCTAGTTGTAAGTGCTTCTAGTTCTTCTATGTGAGCTGCCACCACAGCATGGCAACTGATAGATGGGTGGTGTGGTTCTACAACCAGGAATTGAACTCAGGACGCCGAAGCAGTGAGTGCTGAACTTTAACCACTAGGCCATCAGGGCTGGCTCATTCCTATTGCACTTTTAATGTCTGTAGGATCTTAGTGATATCCCCTCTTTCATTCCTGATACTGGTAATTTATGTCTTCTCTCTTTCTCTTCCTCTCTCTTCTTAATGAGTCTGGCTAGAGGTTTGTGAATTTTGTTCACCTTTTCAAAACACCAGCTTTTTTTTTTTCTTATTGATGTCTTAGTTTATAACACTGTGGGGTTTTAGTTGTACATTTTTGTTTGTCCGTCACCTTGTGGATGTAACCCTTCACCCCTTGTGCCCCCCCCACCCCCCTTCCCCTTGGTAACCACCAATCAGTTCTCTCTGTGCGTGTGTTCACTTATATTCCATATATGAGTGAGTTCATGCAGTGTCTGTCCTTCTCTCTCTGGCTTATTTCACTTAACATAATACCCTCTAGGTCCTTCCATGTTGTTGCAAATGGGACAATTGCAAAACACCAGCTTTTGATTTCACTGATTTTCTCTCTTGCTTTTCTTCTCAATTTCATTCACTTCTTCTTTCTTCTTTGCTTTGGGTTTAATTTGCTCTTCTATCTCTATCTCTCGATTCTTAATAGGGAAGATTATTTCACTGATATGAGATCTCTTCTTTTCTAATATAAGCATTTAATGCTACAAATTTCCCTCTAAGCAGTACTTTAGGTGCCTCCCACAAATTTTGATATGTTTTGTTTTCATTTCCATTAAGTCAAAATATCTTATAATTTCCTTTGTTCCTTTCTCTTTGATGCATGGGTAATTTAGAATTGTTTTATTTCCAAATATTTGGGAGTTTCCAGATATCTTTTTGTTACTGAGTTCTATTTAATTCTGTTATGGTAAGAGAACATATTTTATATAATTTCAGTTATTTTAAACATGTCGATATATGTTTTGTCACCCAGAATGTGGCCTATCTTGGTGAATGTCCCATGTGCACTTGAAAACAATATGTATTCTGCTGTTTTGAGGTGAAATGCTCTATAAATGTTGATCATTATTCAGGTCTTTTAATACTTACTGACTGTCCTTGTTCCATCAATGACTAAGAAAGGAGTACTGAAATCTCTAATTGTAATTGTGGATTTGTCTGCTTTTAATTTTAGTTCCATCAATTTTTACTTCCTGTGTTTCAAAGCTATTTTGTTAGATGGATACACATTTAGGATCGCTACATCTCCTTGGCTACTTAACACCATCATTGTGTAATGTCCCTCTTCATTCTTGGTAATGTTCCCTGTTCTGAAGTCTACTGCATGTGACAATACTATAGCCACTTTATTTTTCTCTTGATTAATGTTTACATTGTATATCTTTCTCATCTTTTAGTTTATTTGTGTCTTCATATTTAAAATGAATTTCTTTTAGATAGTATACAGTTGGGTCTTGCTTTATTATCCAATCTGACAATCTCTGACATTTAATTCATATGTTTTGAACATTTACATTCATTGTAATTATTAATATGTTTGGATTAAAATCTGCCATCCAGCAAGCTGATTTCAATTTGTTCTATCTGTTCTTTGTTCCTTTTACTATTTCTACCTGCTTTTGGATTAAGTATTTATGACTCCTATTTTATCTCCATTACTATTATTTAACCTCATTTAAAAAATGTTAGTTGTTTTAAATTTACAATGTTTGACTTTAATCGCAATCAACTTTCAAATAATAATATGCCATTTCTCATATAGTGTAAGAACCTTACAGTAGTATACTCCCAACATATCCCCATCATCTTTTGTGTTATTGTCATATATTTTACTTTTATATATGCTATAAATCCACAACACATTGCTATTATTTTGTATTTAGACAGTCAATTGTCTTTTAGAATAATTAAAAATAAGACAATAAGTATTTTTTATATTTATCTTTATTTAACCATTTTCAGAGACCTTCATTTCTTTATGTGGATCAAAGTTTCCACCTGGTGTTCTATTCCTTCTGCCTGAAGAACTTCCTATAGCATTTATTGTAGTATAGTCTGCTATGAATGAATTCTCTAAGCTTTTGTCTGAAAAAGATTCTCCTTTTTGAATGTTATTTTCATTAGTATGGAATTCTAGATTGACAGTTTTGTTTTTTACTTTCAACACTTCAAAGATGTCCCTCCATTGTCTTATGCCTTACATACAGCAGATCTGCTATAATTCTTATTTTTGTTGTCTGTATATAACGTGAATTTTTTCCACTTACTCCCTTCAAGATTTTTCTCTTTGTTTTAGCTATGATATAGCTAGGTTTTTAGAATCCCACTTGGGGCTTTCTGAGCTTTGTGGATTCCCTGTTTTGACATCTTTTATGTTATTAATTCTTTTTTTGTGAGGAAGGCCAGCCCTGAGCTAACATCCGTTGCTAATCCTCCTCTTTTTGCTGAGGAAGACTGGCCCTGGGCTAACATCCGTGCCCATCTTCCTCTATTTTATATGGGATGCTGCCATGGCATGGCTGACAAGCAGTGGGTCGGCAGGTGCCTGGGATCCGAACCCGCGAACCCCGGGCTGCCAAGTGCGAACTAAACCGCTGTGCCACTGGGCTGGCCCCTATGTTATTAATTCTTAGTAGTTATCTCTAAATATTTAGCCTGTCCCAGCATCCCTCTCTTTTCCTTATTAGATGCCAATTTATCCCCAGCTCTTGCTTGTGTGTGTGTGTTTAACTCTTTATTCTCTTTGTCCTTCAATTTGGGTAGGTCCTATTTACCTATCCTCAAGTTCATCAATTCTTTCTTCATCTGTGTCAAGTTTACTGATGATCCCAAAGGCATTCTTCATTTCTGTTACTGTTTTTTTTTTTTTTATTTCTAGCATTTCTATTTTACTTTTTCTATGGTTTCTCTCTGCGAAATTCTTCATCTGCTCAAGCAAGCATGTTGTCCACCTTTTCCATTAGACCCTTTAACATATTAATCATAGCCATTTTAAATTCCTCATTTGATAGAACCAATGTCTGAGTCATCTCCATGTCTGGTTCTGTTGAATGCTTTGTCTCTTGATAGGGGGTTGATTTTTCTTGCTCCTTTATGTCATATATTTTTTAAATTGAATACTGGATATCATATGTAGGACAGCAGAGACTGAAGTAAATAGCATTATGGCTGAAAGTGGGCATGACTCTTCTTTTGCTAGAACCTCAATGTGAAGGCCTGAGTCAATTTGGTCAGGAGTAGATCTCTATATACCTTCTTGCCCCCTCCTCCAACAGTAGACACTGCTGTTATGTGATACTTAGTGCTTGCCAGCTTGCTGTGGAGCAGGGGGTTCTCTAGATTGTCCTGGTCCAGCCTTAGCTTTAGGCAAGCCCTGTGTCCCTGAGTCTTGGCAATTGGGCTTTCTCAGCAATCCCACCCATGTTCTAGTGATAGGATATCTTTAACGGCCTAGGGCCAAGATGGCTTCCTTTTCTCCCCCTAGAATAGAGGGTTTTTCTATTTCCTCTCCTGCAGTCATAATAAGCCTTCATCTGAGGACAACAATGTTTGCTACCCTCCCTCAGTGACTTACGGTGTTTGTTCCACAGGGAAGGAGGGTCAGGCAGGGCTTTGTGTTTGTCTCAAAGCAGAAGCTGCTCTCCTTCTCCAGGCCTGTACCACTAAGGAATGCTTTCTCCAGTCCCCTGCCCCATGCTCAATTCTTAGGTACTCAGTGAGGTCCATAGAGAAAAGCCTGTGAGTGTAAACTCCCCTTCTTTTAGCAGCTTCGAGGGGTTCTAGATTCTCCTGTTGTCCTACATTAAAACTTCAGCAATTTGTTAAAAATTTTCACTGGATTTTTCTTACCAGTTTGTAGGGAGCTTAACATCTCTTTCTTCTGTGCTCTGCCAAAGGTGAGGAAATACTTCCACCCTGTCTCTCCTTGGAGTGGTCTGTCTTTCCTTAACATTTCAGGCTACTTGGATGCACTGTAACTTAGGTTATCTAGTGAGTTTAAGAAAAGTTATGATTTTCTAGATCTTACAGTTTTTCTTGTGAGGGTGGGTAAGATGCTCTTTCCAGCCTTCTCCATCTAAGCGAAATTGAAACTCTCCAGTAGTTTGTTGTTGTTTTGAATTTCATAATTCAAATTTGCCCCTAAAATTTATATGGAAATGCAAAAACTCAAGAATTGACAAAACATTCTTGAAGAACAAGGTGATGATAAACAAGATAGTGAGTTATTGGTGCAAAGACTGACAAATAAACCAATGGAACAGAATAGAAAGTCCAGAAACAGACCCATAGAAACACAGACATTTAATTTACAACAAAGGTGGTACTGCAGAATAGTGGAGGAAGACAGTCCCAGCAGTACTGGGACAATTAGATATCCACAAGGGAAAAAAAGTGAAACTTAAAGCCTACCTTACCTAATAACTAAAAAACAATTCCAGGTGGATTGTAGAACTAAATGTAAAAGGCAAAACAATTCAATAACTTCTAGAAGTTAGTATAGGATAACACATTCATGACCTTGGGGTATTACACAAAAATCAATAATCATAAAGGAAAATAATGATAAATTTTAATACATTAAAACTAAAATCATTTGTTTATCAAGACACCATTAAGGGAGTGAAAGGCAAGTCAGAGTGGGAAAGACACCTGCAACACATAGAACTGACAAGGATTCATATGAAGAACATATAAAGCACTCCAATAACACAATAGAAAAATGGGCAAGAGATCTGACTCGCACTACACAAAAGAGGAAATATAATTAGCCAATAAATGTATGTAAAGGTGCTCAATCAACTTGAATTGTAATCAGGGAAATGAAAGTTAAAACCACAACGAGATACCACTAAACAACTACCAGTAATTCCACTCCCAGAAATAACTCAATAGAAATTCAAACACATGAACACCAAGGAAATACATACAAGAATGTTAAGAGCAGCATTATTTGTAATAGTAAAATACTGAATCAATCCAGAAATCCACCTTCGGTGGAATGTGATAAGTTGTGTATATTCAAACAATGGACTATTCTACAGCAAAGAGAATGAACGAATCACAGCTACATGCAACACACATGGGTCTCAGAAACATAGAGTAAAAGCAGTCAATATAGAGCAAAATAAATGCAGTTAATATAGAGCAAAATACTGTATAATTCCATTTAATGTAAATTTCAAAAAAAAATAAGCGAAACTAGAATATTTAAGGGTACAGGCTTAGGTGTTAAAACATCAGTATGTGGTTAACTTTGTAAGAGGAGAGGCTAGTGGTTGTGAAGGAAAATACAAGGGCTTCTGGGATGCTGGCAGTGTTCTACTCTTCAGCCTGGTTGGTAGTTACCCAGGTGTTCACTTTGTAGATATCTGACCTGTTTATTTATGTCTTCTGTGCTTTACTGTATATGTAGTACACTTCATAATAACCTCCCCCAAAAACCACCCCAAAAAAGCTTCTGGCAATTGGCGAACTTATTTTTTACTAGAGATGCTTCAAATGGAATGGTCGACTATCTGAACTCTAATATACTCTTCAGTTCTAACTTTCTAGGATTCTAGAAAGGTATTTTGTGTTTTCTTGGACTATGCTGGGGGGATTCTTTCCCTCTTTGGAACTGAGAGACACAGAATTCAGATAAAAGTAAAAAAAAAAATTTAGCTTTATTACTGACAAAAAGCTGGACTAGAGGGTATGTAACCACAATGGGTGACCAGGTACCCTACCCCTAAATTAGGTGGACTTGCCCACCCAAGTTCGAGAGAAAGGTATACAACTTAGATGGGTAGACAATTCTAGCCTGCCTCAGAAAGCTCAGGATTTGGCTGAAATCAAAGAAATGCAGACAGGAAGAAATCTACCCACAAGATGAGTCACTCCTCCTTCTCCCAAACGGAGTGAGTGGGGGAGCTAGACTTTCCCTCCTGGAGAGTGGAATGGAAATTCTCTGCACTCTATGAAAATGTAAGGAATAAAGAATAAATATTACCCCTAACAACAGGCAGACGAGCTGCGCTGGACAGTTTATCTTTGAAGTCAGCTCTTTGAAGCTTAGCAAAGGGTGCCATAGTCAAGATTTGAGAATAAGCTTCATTCTTGCTCTTAGAGCTACTTTCCCTTCCTCCACTTCTGAACCTGCATATATACTCCAACTTCAACCACTTTTTAAGTGGCTTTTCTGGAAGCATCTGCAGAGACTAGTAGGTGAGGAAAAGGAGAAAGGAGCAGGTGATTATATTTGTGGATCTTCTCTAAGTCATGTATTGATTAGTAAACACTATCTTTCCCATTTCTCCATGAGATGTACTAAATTATGGCATACAACTTCATGTGCATCTGGGGCTTATTTAAAGCATTCTTTTTCTAGGTAAAGTTAAAGCTTGGTTCAAGTACTTGCTTTTTTAGTTTTTAGAAGTGCCCAACGATTATTTATATTGGCCTCCTCCCCAAAAGACAATAAAAACACAAATATATATCTATAACTTGAAGTCATTGCTTCCTTCTCAGAGTGATGAATGATGATTACTGTGTGTCCACAGATACTTTTATTCATGATTTTAATTAGTATGGATAATTTGGTCCAGGAAATTTCAGTTCAGACACAGCAGCATGTTTGTTTTATTTAATTAAACTTTTATTTTTATTTTGAGGTAATTGTAGATTCACATGCAGTTGTAAGAAATAATACAGAGATTCTACTATGCCCTTTACCCAATTTTCTCCAACAGTAACATCTTGCAAAACTATAGTACAATATCACAACCAAGATATTGACATCGATACAGTCATGAAATAGAACATGTCCATCATAACGGGATCCCTTATGTTGCCCTTTTATAGCCACACACAATTCTGTCCCCCGCAACCCCCTCCTTAACCCCTAGAAATCACTAATCTGTTCTCCATTTCTATAATTTTGTCATTTCAAGCATCTTATATAAATGGAATCATATGGTTCATAACCTTTTGGGATTGGCCTTTTCATTCAGAATAGTTCTCCAGAATTCATCCAGGTTGTTGTATGTATCCATAGTTTGTTCTTTTTTATTGCTGAGTAGTATTCCATGGTATGGATATACCATAGTTTGTTTAACCATTCACCCATTGAAAAACTCTGGGTTGTTTGTGGCTATTACAAATAAAGCTACAATAAACATCCATGTACAGGTTTTTATGTGAACATAAGTGTGTGAAAACATGTTTATAATGACATATAACTCTTTGCCTAATTTTCTGGCTGCTTAACTACAGAGCAAAGAACATCAAGGCATTTGCCAAAGGTCATAGATCACTCCCTTGTAACTGAGGATTAACTTATGACTCTTATCAGTATTTGCAGCTTTACAACTATCTTGCTACCTGACCTTGGGAAGGCTTTGACTCTCTCTGAGCCTCAACTAGACAAGATACATGTTTTCAAAGTGTATTATTTGAAATATGAACTCCATGAAATGCTCCTAAAAGCGGGGTGGGGAGGGGTAAGAGGAGGTTTCTTGGTCAAATAAATTTGAGGAAATGCTGAATACTATATTCCTCTTTTGCAATTAACAAATGCCCTTCGGTGTACGAAAGGAGGGATCCAGTGTCCAGCCGCCCAAGTTCAAATTCCGGCTCCAGCGCTTGCTAGAATAGTAACTCTCAGCAAGACACTTAACCTTCCCATACTCTGGTTTCCTCATCTACAAAATGGAGATAACAACAGTACCTCACTCATAAGAACAGAAGATTAACTATAAGGACACAAGAAAACACTTGATAAATGTTAGCTATTATTATTATGCCATCAGAATCAGAATCATCAAAATCATTATGCTCTTGTTAAAAATACACACGTCCAGGCCCCACCCTTGGAGATTCAGACTCATTAAGTCTAGGGTAGAATCTGGTCCAGATAAAGAAGTAGAGGTTGATCTATATTAAGAATGTGGCCTCCAGGACCAGTGACAGCAAGAGACAGGGTGACAGGAGAGGTTTGGGTGTGCCCTGCACTGGAGAGTTTACTGACAGTAAAATTAATCCCTAAAGAGACTGAAGTGGGTTTCAGGATGGCAAAAGAGGAGTCCCTGAGAATCTCAAAGGACTTGTAGGAGCTGCAGGGCAAGCTGTCTTTGCCGATAGAATCCATCCAGAGTAACTCGGAGGTCAGTTTCCAAACAGTACCTATAATGGAAAAATCCCTAAATAACACTAGCTTAAACACCATAGAAAGCTATTTCTCTCCCAAGTAGAAGAAATCTGGAGGTAGGTCAGGAATCTTTCTAGCTCACCACCCTGCCATATCTAAGCGTGACCTTCAAACTCACTGTCCAACATGGCTGCTAGAGCATCTGCCACTGTATCCATATTCCAGGCAAGAGGATGGAGGAGAGAGGGAAGAAAGACCTGCAAGCCACCTCCCATTTAAGGAGAGTTCCTGGAGGTCACACACACGCTTCCAATTATATCTCATAGACCAAAACTTAGCTGCATGACTACCCCTAGAGGCAAATGCGATTCTTTAGGTGGACACAGAGAGGAGACTCACGGTCTATACCTCCACAGATACCATTCTTTTTTAGTTTTGTTGTTAATTTTGGCTTATCTGTTACGTTTAAGATTTGACTCCAATATTCCTCTAGAAACCTAGTATCCAATAGAAATATGATGTAAGCCACATAGGTAATTTAAAATTTTCTCTAGCTACATTTAAAAAGTTAAAAGCAGGTGAAATTAATGTTGTTTTCTTTTTTGAGGAAGACTGGCCCTGAGCTAACAGCTGTTGCCAATCTTCCTCTTTTTCTTTTTTCTCCCCAAAGCCCCCGTACACAGTTGTATATCCTAGTTGTAGGTCCTCCTAGTTCTTCTATGTGGGACACCACCCCAGCATGGCTTGATGAGCAGTGAGTAGGTCCGTGCCCAGGATCCCAACTGGTGAACTCCAGGCCGCCAAAGCAGAGCACACGAACTTAACCGCTACACCACCAGGCCGGCCCCCAGGTGAAATTAATTTTAATAATGTATTTATTTAACCTAATAATCTAAAATATGATTTCAACATGTAGTCACTATAAAAAGTTATGAAAAAAGTTACTGAGATGTTTTACATTCTTTTTTGTATGAAGTCTTCGAACTCCAGTGTGTATTTTACACTTACAGTACATTTCAATTCCAAGTAGCCACTTTTCAGGTCTTCAGTAGCCATTCAATGGTGATGGGAATTGAGCTAGTATATTCCGCTCTAACTTGCATATTTCTCTTTACTGCTTTCTTCCATATGCCTTTCAGCATTTTGTCAGGGAAAAAAATAACAGCTCTCAGAGATAATATTATTAACATTTTGTTGATTATCCTTTTACACTTTTTGCCTATGCAGTATATCCCTAAAAATACATATATATATAGATAACAAAAAAGAATGCGTCCAAAGAGGCAGGATTTAAACCTAGACCAAATTGCCTGATGAAGAGATGTCACACTTATGTCCACACACAAATTTAGTAAATCCTTTAAATGACTAACTCTGTAGACTTGCAAAAAGAGCACAGTTCTCTCCTGAATTGAAGGTTGCACTTGTAATACAGACTCGTGATTCCTCAAGGGGTAGTTCAATAAAATAAAATGCAGTTCTGTGCAGTTAGTACACATCAGCTTTCAAAAAAAATCCTAAATATAGCAGTTAGCATTGATATATAAAAATTTTATTTGTGAGTTGTTGCTCAGCAAATCAAATCTGAAAATGACATTATTTCCTTAGAAATACAAGAAAACAACTATGATTGCTCTTCTTTTTGTAGGTTTCACCATCACACTGCTGATTTCCAAAGATCTTATTGTCAAGCAACAGGCAAATTTCCAGGACACTTGAAGAATCACTCTAGAGGTGGTGGCAATCTTTTTACCACTTCTGCCGCAATCTTCAGGTAAGCTTTGGCCTGGAAAAGAACAGACTCATTTGTTTTATATTTCTCCCCAGTAGACATCAAATGACTCATGAACTGCTTGCCATCGCTGTATGCTGAATTTAATAGTAAAAAGGCTCAGTGAGACGATGAAATTCAGTAGCGAGAAGATACTGCTGTGTACTGCAGGTGAGGCAGGGGAGAAAGGATCTTAGGTTATTTGGAAGGTGATTTTCTGAAAAAATATTCAGTACCAGCAATTACTGTTTTTCAAACTCTAATTCCCACGTTAGCAAACTAGCAACCAGTCTAGTTGCAGAAAAATTACAACTTCTTCTGACAAATTGATACTCTGAGTTAGATACTGCCCAAACTTCTTTGTCATAAGAGTTATTCGTTTTAAAGAGGACTATTTATTGCCACCCTAGAGTTTACCTTTGGAAAGCATTTTCTTCATTCTTTCTGAGAATGGCCTCCAATGCTAGCACTGAGCACCTACAGGTTCCTTCACCTGGTGAATTTTGGGTACCATGCAAGAATTTCTGGGATCAGTTGTTACACTCTTCATCTCTGGGACCCCCAGTGCAGCAGAACACAGAGCAGCTCCCAAGCCACTGAGTGGGCCACAAACTAACCCGTCTGCTCAGCGCAGTTAGAACAATGGTCATGACGTTTGCATTTTAAGAGTTTTAAACAATTGCAATGCATATTAATTATTTCCCCTATATCATCTATAAAAAGTAACTGTAAGGGGCCGCCCAGTGGCGCAGCGGTTAAGTCCACACTTGGGAGCCCGGGGTTTGCGGGTTCGGATCCCGGTCGCCCGCCGACGCACTGTCTGTCAGCCCTGCTGTGGCGGCGTCCCATATAAAGTGGAGGAAGATGGGCGCGGATGTTGGCCCAGGGTCAGTCTTCCTCAGCAAAAAAGAGGAGGATTGGCAATGGATGTTAGCTCAGGGCTGGTCTTCCTCCCCCCCAAAAAAAAAAAAAAAGTAACTGTAAGACAAAATAGTAAGACTTTCTAAAACCATTACTGTATACATTTGGACACTTAGAGTTGTGAATATACTACTGCTACGACTACTACTATTGATAATAGCTAAAATTTACTCAGTACTTAATGTTTGCCAAGTATTACTTCACTTACCCTCACAGCTACCCTAAGGGGTAAGTTCTGCCATTATCCCCACTTTACAGATGAGGAAACCAAGCTCCAGGAAGGTGAAGAGTCCCGTCCGAAGCACTACAGTTAGTAGGAGACGAGCGGGCCTTTGCGCCTAGGCTGACCAGCTCCCCGACTGGAAAGGGAAAAGAACTGTGTGACCTCTGCTTACCTTGACATGCACAAGTGCTTTAAGTGTGTTTACCACATCTTCATTTTTTTGTGTGTGAGGAAGACCAGCCCTGGGCTAACATCCGTTGCTAATCCTCCTCTTTTTTTGCTGAGGAAGACTGGCCCTGGGCTAACATCTGTGCCCATCTTCCTCTACTTTATATGGGACGCCGCCACGGCATGGCTGACAGACAGTGCGTCGGCCAGCGCCTGGGATCCGAACCTGCGAACCCCAGGCTGCCACAGTGCGACCTAAACCACTGTGCCACCGGGCCGGCCCCCCACATCTTCATTTTTAAAGACTATGTTTGAGCTGTAACAGCTCAATTATTACCAGCTTTATTTTACCAGAAATGTGTTCGAATTTCATTTAATGTCCTTTTTCTTTAAAGAATAGCTCTCAAAACATGAATAAGGCCTTACTTTTTTTACTGAGTACCTACTATTCCAAGCACTTTCCATAAATAATCTCACTTACGTAAAGTAAGCATCATCAGCTCAGCTTGGATAAAGAAACTGGGAGTCTCTTGCTCAAGGTCACAAAGTCGGTAGGCGGGAAAACATTCAAACCTGTGTCCACCTGACCCCAAAGCCCAGCTGCTTCTACTACATCACACATTAAACAGTAAATCCAAAATGCAAGTAATTCTAATTTAATGCTTTGTCTAAAAATGGTTTCACTCTCTGCTATAGTAGTTAACAGAAACAATAGTTTTTATTTAAAAATGGAAATAGCATGTACTTTATAAAGAAATATTTCTCCTAAACCTAATGTGCTGGTTTTCACCCACACATCTTTGTAAATACCTTTTATCTCCTAGGAGCTTTTCTAGGTATTTAAGCCTAATATTTTGGGGTGAAAAGTTAAATTTCACTAAGGCAAGCTGAAACCAGGCCATCATTCTATAATCTTTTAGTTCTTAAGTTAGAGACATAAACCTATCAGACTACACAAAATACTAAATGATTCCAGAATAATCAAATTTGCTACATTTAACTTATGCTTTTTAATGGACTATCTCCAAGCTTAAATTTTCAACATATCACACTCAAAGTAATGGTTAGATTGTCATTTGCTGAGAAGCCACTAAAAGTGCTTAGTTTCACAGGTTCACTTTCTATAAAACTGTTGAGACTGAATTTTTTCAGCCAATACAGTATCATTTCAACAGATACTTTTTGGTTCTTCTTATGCGCAAGGCATTGTTTTGGGAAATCTGTGGGATGTAGTGATATAAAAGGAGGCAGAATAACTCACTGGGGCCTGGAAGTCAGGCAGGACTGGTTTAAAATCTTAGGTCCATTACTTACTAGCTGAGAGGTGTTGGGCAAGTTACTTAACCCTTCTAGGCTTAGTTTCCACATCTGTAAAATGGTTATAATAATAGTATCTACCTCAGGGGTTTGGGGGAGTATTAAGTAAGAATAAATTATGCGAAGTGCTAGCACAAAAGAAGCAAATAATAAATATTAGTGGCTATTATTACTATTATGTCCTCAAGTAATTTACAATCTCATTGAAGAGCTCATATGAACATGTACTTTTGGGCATTTCTCTCGCCTGAAGGGTAAGTAAATTAAATGCCTCCCTTTTGTTTAATCCATAACCAGCAAAAAGGCAACACACACACATCATATGTAAAAAATATGATTCCGATTTCTCAAACTCTGAATCCTTTTTCCTTTCATCAACTCAACTCTACATAAACTAACCCTTCTCTCCTATTCAAGATCTTTTATTGGGCCATCTAGAGGCACAGATAACACAGCTGGATCCTATTTGTCTGCTCTGTCATTAACAAGGAAAAGGAAATGGACGGCAAGCAACCAAAGTGCAAGAAGTTTTATGGAGAGCTTTTTTCCTTTGTCTTTGTTTTTAAAGATTTGAAGTCCTAATTTATCAGACACAGTCATTTCATATTAAGACTACGAGGTAATAATCCAGAAATTAAAAGATAATAAAGTTTCCACTCATATTTTAAAGTCTTTACCAGGAATACCTTATAGCACACCTTTCTGGATGCTGATATTAAGATTTTCACTTGCTAAAAAGGATGAAACCACAAAATTATCAATTAATCATGGGTCCATTACTTGTGTCCTGGACTCAATCAAAGGCAAAAGGTAGCTATAGTTGAATTAACAATTACGATCACACAAACACAAGGCAATGCTATTGAATTTAAGAGTTCTGAATCCTGAGTGTCCACTTTCTCTGGCTATTTCACACTATTTATATTTGGAGTTTCCATTCCTCCCCTTTGCTCAGTGGGGCACACGTGCAGAAGGTTTTGCCCAATGGCCGAGTAGGCAGCATACTGCTGCTGCTTTTTAATTGGGACTGCACTCCCTCCCAACTTTTCCAATGATGCCTCAAATTCAGCATAATTCATACCTTTAAATTAATCACTGTCTTTTTAGTGTTTGCCTCTTCTGAAAGTTAAACGTTACTGGGAGAGTTAAATCCCTAATGCCCAATTTTAAAAGATTTTATGGGCAGAGAATGAGAGCCCTGGCATCGGGCGTTGGGAGGAGGGAGTGATGGAAGATGGAGAAGGTGGAGTTAGAAAGAAGACAAAAAGCTAAAGATGAAACTTGTACTGATTAATAATTTTGCCTGTAGGTCAACCCCTAAAAGCAAACAATAAAAAGTGTCAATCTAAGGGGCTAATGATTAACAAATAATTTTATAGGTTCTGTCCCATTAACTTTTGCAGAAGTTTATCATGTTGGCAAGTAAACACTTCCTTCATTCTTCAAATGAAGATGTGACGGTAGAATGGGCATTAAGCTTCCATGAATACAACAGAATCTGTTGAGAGGTGTGACTAGCTTCTGAGAACTGGTTCTATTTGAGTTCACAGGGGAAAACAGGAAGGGGGTTATCTGGAGGTAAGACTCATCACAAGAATAACCAGCAAGATCCGGATTCCAGGACTCAATAACAGCTTCCGAATATCTAGGACTTAATATCTTTAATGTTGAAGCTGAGAACTCTGCTCTCACCTAATGATTCAAATTCTGCTACTCTGATTTTTAAATGCCAGCAAAGAGGGACATTTACTTGATGCTATGCAAGAAGGGTATAAAGGGACTTGACCCTTTGATAAGTGGAAGAGGAAAGACAGTTAGTGTCATCTCATATAGGAAATTTCAGAAGGTAGTCAATACTCATAGTTGTATTCTACTTGACATTTAGTGTGTGTGTGAGGAAGATTAGCCCTTAGCTAACATCCACTGCCAATCCCCGTCTTTTTGCTGAGGAAGACTGGCCCTGAGCTAACATCTGTGCCCATCTTCCTCTGCTTTATGTGGGACGCCTGCCACAGCATGGCTTGGTAAGTGGTGCATAGCTCTCCACCCGGGATTTGAACCTGCAAACCCTGGGCCGCCACAACGGAGCACATGAACTCAACCACTATGCCACTGGGCCAGCCCCATTTGGCATTTTTGAAAGTATTTTCACATTGTCATCTCACTTAATCCTCCTCACTCTGACATCAATTTACAAATGGAGAGAAAGGTTCAGAGACATTAGAGAATTTGCCTAAGGTCACACTTAGAAAATGGCAGTCTTGGTAATGAAACTCCAAGCTGATACAGATTTATGCTTTTCCTTCCATGCAGAGACCCCTTTGAAAATCTAATAAAGCTCATGTCCAGTTCCCCAGAAAAATGCATATTCATACACTCTGGATATAACTTCAGGGGATTCTCAGACTCGGGTTAAGACCCTCTGTATTAGGCCCTGTGGTTATGCATGCCAATGAGACCCGAGCTTGCTCACTCTCTTCTCTAGATGTCTGTGACAGGCAATGGAGGTGAACTGAAAGCTCGCCTAAATACACACAACAGACAGACACTGAACTAATCTTGCAGTTAATTAGGAAGGGAAGCAGGTATTGGGAAGAGACTGTATGGACTATGGGGTCAGAGCGGGTGTGGAAATGGCCTCCAGTATTATCTTGGACAAGTTCCTTACTGTAAATAAACCTCTGCTTCTTCATCTGAAAAAAAATGGAGATTATTATACATATCTCACAAATGTGCTATGAGAATCAAATAAGATAAAGTATTTAATGCGCCTAATCACTGTATTCACCTCTCAGAAGGAATTAAAGAAATTGTAGCTACAAGTATAGGACCCAGAAGGTGATAGAATGGAAAGAGGCCAACATTTGGAAGGAACAGACTTGTCTTTTAATCATGTCTTACCATATATTAGTTCTGTAACCTTGGGACAATTATTTAACTTCCTTGAGCCTCAGTTTCCTCATCTGCAAAATGGGGACGATTTATATGTTGCATTAAGTTGTTGTGAGCAAAGAAATTATGTAAATAAAATGCCTAACAGTGTCTGGCACACTTTAATTGCTATTATAATTAGGAAGATGATTAATAATAATGAATGTCTGCAATCTAAGAGTAGGAAATGAAACATCAATGAAAACAAAATAAATACAAAGCACCATTTTTCTCCTTTTCATGGCCATGTCTAAATCTTAAAACTGCTCAGAAGTCTTCATATTTAAGGTTGATGATGTGGTATATGAATTTCTCACCATTTTTGCAGAGACCTCACCAAACCAAATCTAGCGCAAACCACAAAAGGTTAGGCCGTTCACATTCTCATAAATGTCACCCAGCAACAGTAAAATAATAAGTCTAATGTTTACGCAAATACAAATGAGATTTTAAAAAGTCACTGCAAAATCTCCATAAGCACTGTTGTTGAGAGTTTTAAATTATATTATCTTTTGATGGTTGCTATATGTTCTCTGTTATATGACATTCCTTTAACTTCCTTGAAATGTTCTTTGCTTCTGGAGAATCTCAAAGGAAAAAGCAATAATGGACAGGTGGAAAAAAAATATTAAAAAATCTAAAATCATAATTGAAATAAACTAGTAAGTAATTATCCTTATTCATAAGGAATCATCATAGAATGTCTTTAGTCTTTTTTCAGGAGGCATTTAAAAATGTGTAATTAAAAAAAAAACTCAATTTTCATACTTTTCATTCTCTGCATAAAGTAAAGTACACCTATGGTGGTTGGAATTGCCAGACTTTAATTATATGAGTAATAAAGGGCTATAGTTTTTGCTTATCTGAAAGATTTCTACGGCAAGACTGAAAAGGAAATTTAACACTTAATACTTAAAAGGTAGAGAAAGTAAAACAATGATAAGAGCTACACTATATTTACTCAGAGGTCATACTCGCAGCAACTCAATCACGTGTACCGTAACTGTGGACTCCTGAGAAAGGGAAAGGACCTCTGGGCCTTGAAAGCGAGAACTCAAGATGAATCTGCTCTACTCATCCAAGATTCCTGACTGTCGATTTACTCTGACTTTATTCACAGCTCTAACCAAGCTTGGCTCTTTTATTTTCCAGTTCACACAAGATCAGAGGAAGCAAACTAGAATGAAAGGAGTAGTAGTTATGAATGGACAAAATAACAGCACTATAAAATTATACCCTTTAGCTAAGGAGAAAAAAGAGAAAAACTATTAGAAGACTGATTGGGGCTGTTCAGCAAAGGAGCACAAAAACTACATCAAAACTGATATACCAGATGATGGCTCAGTTTCTAACTTAAATAGCAAGTGCTACTTAGGGAAGAAGAGATATATATGATTGATTTTATTTCTATTAAAAAATAGAGGAAAACTAAAGATTTTAAAAGATTTTTAAAAGACTTTATTTTAAAGTTGTAAAGCTTTAGCAATCTTGAAAATCTACCAACTGTATTCCCAATGATGTTGGCTAACGAGCTACTAGTTTTTCTACCTCACCTCCCCAATCATATTTATTAAAATAAATGCAATGAAAATCCCATTTCTAATGGCTTATACAATTTCCCTATATCCAACTCAATACTTTCTTACATTAGGTTTCCTTCTCCCAACAATCAGCTGAACTTCTAATACTGAAATATAATAACCTTGAGCAGTTAGAATGATAGCCAGCAAGATAAGAACTTTACAAACTCTCATTGTTTGTGTTCTTCATGAAAAAACTGGTTGGGTGATGATTCTTTGTAGGTAAACTTGTTCAGTTGATAATTCAGAGGCAGTACTGGTATGCCTACCATATAAAATAGCTCCTTAAAGATGCTTTGGATAAGTTAACTAATCCTTCTTTAATACATGCATTGCAAATAGATAAACTTGATCTTCCCAACTTTCTATATACCAAAAAGTATATATTCTGTAAAAAGAAATTAAAATACATATTTAAAAATATAACTTACCTCATCACTTTCAGGCTGTGAAAACACAATCGGCTGGCCTGTATCTGAAGCTTCCCTTATATTAAGATGTAAAGGAATATCTCCTAAAAGAGCCCACCAGATATCCATTAGTACTACAAAAGGTTATACAGGCATTTGGAATTTCACTATTTGAACTTCAGAAAGAAACAAAATCTAATAAACTAAACTGATTCAAATCAACTTGAGTTATGACTATCCTCAATTGCTAAATCTCTAAAAAAGGAATTTCAAATGAAAATTAGGGGCAAAATATTCCATTTGAGGGTAGTACAGTGATTGCATATGGATATGTGACAGCTATGTGGCAGCCAATCGAGGGATAAGGCCTCTGATTTATTCTTTGCTGGAGGTCTTCCAGCAAGAAATGGCTTGGAAGACATTTGTAAATTATTTCTCCCTGTAATATCTGATATAGACACATCACACCACATAATAAGAAGAAATTGAAGAGGAAAAGATGAGGAGGCAAAGTAGTCAAAAAAAAGTACAACAAAATAATCTTCCTGATATTAGCAGATGAGTGAGCTAAGAGAACTGTTGAAAAGTAGGCCAGACCTATTATCTCAACTACCTGCCTCTTAATCAAATAGAATTATTTTTTCTTTTATTATATGTTAATCTATATAGCATTATGTATAACTTGTGAGCTTGATGAAATCTCAGGAAGTATGTAAGAACCTCCAATACACAGACTTGAGGTCGGAGAGGCTGTGTGTCTTTCCTGAGGATATATTACTACTAGGTGGTAGAATGTAGGGGGAAAATGCCCTGATCCATCATCCAGCTGACTCCACCACACCATCACAAATGAAGCCTTTCAAAAGGCTGAGATTTAAAATGGAGTCTTAAGTAGAAGAGTTGACTTGTCATGGTAGTCAGCATTCTTAGAACCACTCCAAATCCATGCAAAGGGGATTGAAACATGTGCATGTGTGTGTTATATAAATAAGTCATTCAGTACCATGAGAGGCAATGTAAATAATGCAGAAGTATATGTTACAAAATTACAAACCTATTACAATTTATAGTATGAAACACATGGAGGAACAGATATATTTCATGTTCCTTTTGTCAGCAAATTTTGAGCTCTTAACCAACTCTTTAAGTCTTTCCTAAACGTTCAATAGCTAAATGACAAAATACATGAATTTTTCAGTAGCCATTTAAAGATTAGCTTTTCAGTAAATTTGATGTCTATTCTATAGATAAACGTAAGACTGCAGAAATTGTCACGGGGCAGGCAGGGGGAAAAATGTTATAAAAAATTCTTGGAAATCCACAAAGTTTTCCTCTTGATTTATGAAGTGCCTATTAGGTTCTTCCATTATAGTAAGGAATCCTGAATGCTTTCATTTCTATTGCAGCAATGGAAGAAAAGAAAAGTAAAACCTTCTCCTTTATATAGCCACCTACTGACATCACTTCTGCCCTCCTGAGACTCATAATCCTACCAATAGGCATAGAAGAGTAGATGAAGAAAGAGGAAAACCTTGTTAGAAAACAGTGGCCTAGTGAGAGTGGTAATAGGCTAACAGCTATACACAGAGAAGGATAAAAAGGAGTAAAGGTATGGAGAGCGGGTAGGGAGCAGCCCAGCCTTGGAAAGTATCTTTGCAGGGCTAGGTCTGAAGGAAGCGAGGGCATATTTCAGAGACAAAACTTAAAGGAGTTTCTGTAGGATGATCTGAGACCTCAACTACTATGCATCAGTTGTCCCTGTAGGTAAATATGGATAAAGTTCTGAAGAGCCATTTTACCAGAAAATCATTTAAAACAGCCCAATGGATGAAAATAACTTAAGAGGCAGCCAGGGAATCAGCAAAGGACAAATAAGGGCTCCTGGGAGGTTCAACCAGCCAGGAGGCCACAGCTGGGAGAGCTCTTCCCTGATCTCAGTTCCTCATTCCCAACAACAACCTCTTTGTTACTGGGGCCCCTGCTCCCACTTATGGGAGTTCCCTCTGGGCCCCCAGGACTGCACTAAAAGGAGGAGATGTGCCCTGAGTTCCCATTACACTGTTAGATACAGCAGTCTAGAGCACTGTGATCAGTAATCAGTGTTTC
Organism: Tapirus indicus; assembly: GCA_031878705.1. Lineage (NCBI taxonomy): Eukaryota > Metazoa > Chordata > Mammalia > Perissodactyla > Tapiridae > Tapirus > Tapirus indicus. The sequence continues at coordinate 16,492,464 of CM062918.1, forward strand.
TGATACGTTTTTAGGGTAATTATACATTTGTGAGCTGTTGGTTAAAATCTAACTTCCATATGTGAGATTGTTTCTCTAGGAGACATGTTTCAAATTCTAAAGAACTGACTCACAAAATTGTACCACCCATTTAGAAATTAGGGAATTATAATATTGTCAGCATAATTCAATAATGCCATTATAATTACACATTTACTTTATTATATAAGTGAATGTCAATCTGTTATGTTATTATGCAGATTTGGGAAATTGAACTTTCTAGGTTAGTTAAATGAAAAACAGTTGCAGAATATAATTAGTGGCTATAATTATAGCAATGTATCAAAATATGTCATTAGTATTCACCTGGTATTGTGGTGGCTGCTATAGTACAAATGTATAATAACAATAACACATTTAACATCAACTTTTAGAAACTTAATTATAATAAAGAATGTTTTGAAATTCCTTGATCTCTAAGGGATCTTAATTGTTAACTACCTAAAACTAATAATTCACTCTATGCCTCCCTTATTTAGCATCTAACATCTGCCTTTGCCCAGAACAGAAACTCATTCATAAGTAGAATATCAAAACATGTTTCCTAAAAAGTCCATTAAGTTGCTTGTGGATTTTTTTAAAAATCATGTTTTATCCAAAACCTGTGTTTTGCTCACTTAACTATGATTTTACTTCTTCTGATAACACTAATCCTTCAATTCAATAATGTGAACAGTATTACAATGTAAATTTCAGGTGCCATATTTTATAAGCATGGCAAACACATACAAAAAGATAACAGAAAATATTGTCTTTCTAGAGCAGAAAGAGTGATAAATTCAGAACTGATCAGGAAGGCATTTTTCCATATGTAACAAGAACTGACACTTTCAAAGATTGCTACAACATACTGAACAGGTATTTTCATATACATCTGTTTATACTGAGAGATATGTTCCCAACTTAGCAAACAAACTGATGACCATTATTTAAAACATAAGCTTCAAATCACAGTACTCACACCACAAAACTCTCTCCTCAAATTCCAGTTATAAGCAGTTTTTATCTATAGCAGAGGTCATCATAATTGGCAGAACAAACCTCCTATTCAAAAAGACTTCCACTAATGAAGTATTATAAAAAGCCAAAGAAAGATTAGCACACAGAACTGCACTATACTAAGTTAATTTAAAACATAAAGCAGAAGCAATTCATCATTTTCTGAAACACTCTTCGTCATCATGTCGTATCCCCACTTTCGCTTCTTCCATTTTCTCTGAAGAAGAATATCTTACGGTCTTACCTAGAACATCAAGATCAAGGGTCTGCGCTAGTCTCCTTGCACCATCAGCACCAAAAATATGAGTTTTGTGTTTACATTTTGGACACTGGAAAACACTCATATTTTGGACAAGGCCCAGAACCTAAAATAATAAAAACACATTGAAATCAAAACAAAATTAAACCAAATCTCAATCCATTATTTCAACAAGTTTTTACTGAGTGCCTATTAGGTTCTAGCGATATAATGATGAGCAAGTTATGGTCTCTGGTCTCAAGGAACTCAAAAGCCAGTGGGAGAGCAAGACACATGTAATTAACTTTAATAATGTGATCAATGCTAAAGAACTATAAATGACAGGGATCAAAAATTCTGTCTGGGAAGAATAAGAGGAATCTCTGAGTTGCCCATAGAGAACTATTTCTTCAGGCTGAGGGTGAGAAGAGGGGTGAGGCCTGCAGCAGGAATTCTAAGCAGAAGGAAGAGCACAAGCCAAGACAGTCAAATATAACTGTGCAGGCCTATTTGGGCTGCAACCTAGATGGGGGGCCAAGGCAGAAGCTGTTTGGTAAGGAAGGTCATGGTCAGATTACCACGCTAAATGCCATTCATGGATTTGAGAAAACAAAAACCACAAAAGGTCTTTAAAGTTGAGAAGATGGTATCAAAGAGGTAGGGTTACACAATCATATCTATGTTTTAGAAATTTAGCTCTGATGGCAGTATGGAAAAAATAAGCGGGAAGAAAGATAGGAAAATAAATAGCTAACAGGCTAACTGTGGAAAAGCCTCATCGTAAATAACAGCTAATATATACTGACTGCATGTTATACACCAGGCACCAGGGTAAGTGCTTTAAGTGCATGATCTTATTTACTTTATGAGATGGGTATTTTATCAACCCCATTCTATAGCTGAGAAAACTGACACAGCTAGCAAAAGATTGAAACTCAGCGATTATCAGAATGTTATCATTTGAAACAAAAATTTAAAGTCTTATAGAAAGTGTCCATCTCTGAGTTTCCCCAACTTCCGGCACAAAATAGATATTTTGTAAGTATCTGTTGAATAAATAGACAGGTCCAGCAAATATACAGTCATGTGCCACAAGACATTTCAGTCAATGATGGACCACATATCCAATGGTGGTCCATGAGATCAGTACATATAGCCTAGGCTGTGAAATAGGCTATACCATCCAGGTTTGTGTAAGTACATTCTATGATGTTCTCACGATGATGAAATCACCTAATGACGCATTCTCAGAACGTAACCCCACCATTAAGCAATGCATAGCTGTAATCCTCATTCATGTTCCTTTAACCCTACCTTCTTATTGATGGGAAGCAGCGGTTCTCTTCTAGAATAAAAATGGGGAACACAACTATCAGAGGCTTAGAGATAACAATGTCTGGATCATCCTATCAATTCTACCAATAAGATTATCACTATAGGAGATATCTCTATTAGAATATTTTGCATCTTAAATGAAGAATAGCACTGACAGTCCATAATGAAACATATAGACAAGAAGGTGATCAAATCTGTTATTTTTTCTGAAAAGAGAAACAGAAAAGACTGAAGTTTCCCACAACAAACATAAATGAAGACAAATAGTGAGGGGCATAAATTTGGAACTAAGCATTTTCCAAGCATCTAATATATGCCCTTTTGCTGATGTGAAGTATCACAAAAAATAAATCACACTGTGTTTTGGTAATTCAGTACCATCTCCAGAAAGCTAGATGAAAACACAGCTAAATATCGCACAGCTTATTTGTTTATTCACCATGTCTATATAATACACGCATTGCTTGGGCAATTTTATTGCCATTTATGTTAAATGTGATATATCCCCTGACTGGAGGGCTTTCAACTTAAACATAAATATCACTCAAGAAGCAGGAAAAGGAAAAATGCTTAAATAATGCGAAAATGTGAGTGTAAATCCCAATCCAGAGAAAATGGAAAAAGCATTCCTACTTGGAATCTCTTAGACTTCCCAAGACATAGAAACATAGAGAGGCATGAAGCAAGAGTGTATGTTCAATTTGTGTGATTAATCCCTTATTATCAAATTATTCTCTATAGACTGTATAAATATCTCAGACATGTTCTCTAGATGGACTACAAAATGTCACAGACATAAAACCACAACCAAACTCAATATTTAATGAGCTCCTATTATATGCAGTCACTGGGCCAAACACAAAGAGCAGCTCACAGTGGTAAGCAAAACAGACTTGATCCTGCCCCCTCGGAGCTTGTGTGCTAACTGGAGAAACAGTCTGAACAAATAATAGTGCAAAAGTTTCCTTAAAAACTGGACCAGGGGCCAGCCTCGTGGCGTGGTAGTTAAGTTTCAAGCTCCACTTCAGTGGCCCGGGGTTCGCAGGTTCAGATCCCGGGCACGGACCTACACACCACTTAGCAAGCCATGCTGCGGCAGGCGTCCCACATATAAAGTAGAGGAAGATAGGCACAGATGCTAGCTCAGGGTCAATCTTCCTCAGCAAAAAGAAGAGGATTGGCAACAGATGTTAGCTCAGGGCTAATCTTCATCACACACACACACAAAACTGGACCAGCTTCTGTGAAAGCAAAGTACAGAGAATTATGAGGGTGGAGAACAGACAAGACTCTACCTACCCTGGGAGTCACAGAGGATTTCCCAGAAGAAATATTTGACCTAAAAGTTAAAGAATAGCAGGTAAAAACAAGGAGAAAGGGAAGAAAAACACTCAAGACAGAAATAGGGAGCACGTCTCCTTCAAGGAATTGAAAGGCCAGTGTGGTGGAGGTATGGTGTGAGTGACATGAGATGAGGCTTGAAAGGTAGGCTTGTGGCCATGTTAGGTGTCTGGGTTATGTAACAAGGGCAAACAGAAGCCATTAAAGGGTGTTAAGCAAGAGAGACCACTATGCCTAGACTTGTCGTAGACTCATTTCTTAACACTGTAGGGTTTTAAAAACAAGACAGAATGGAAAAAACTAAAAGGACTTGTCTTTGTGTGTATATGTTCTTAGACAAACACAAATCCAGGGATGTGTTCCTGAAATCAGTAATTTCAGCAGCAATAGTTTTTAGTGCTGTCTAAAATATTTCCAGTTCTCCTTCTGGGCACAAGGTTAGGATTTTTCTTCTCTGCAATTAGGTGAGGACACGTAACTTTTTTTGGACAATGAAATGTGAGAAGTGATATGTGTCACATCTAGGCAGAAGCTTTAAGGGCTAATTCCCCATTATCTTTTCCTCTGTCCCTGTGACCAGCAAGCTTCCAGAAAGTGGCTGCTCCATCAGTCTGGGTGCCAGAGTAAGAACAATGCAGACGAGTGTTGAAGCCAAACCATAATGGACATGTAGCACGATAGAAACAAACTGATGTTGTTTTAAGCCACTGAAATTTGCGGGTTGTTACCACACATAACCCAGCCCATCCTGGCTGACACAGGGGTATAGGAAGAAAATATTAGAATTTCTATTTCTGTTTTATAATTTCCTTTTTAATTCCAATTTTGTGTTTTATAATGAAAATAACATTAACGCAATAGTATATTATAGTATAGATATATATATATATGGTCTCAAACATCATTTACTGATAAGGATGTATACTCAAAAAAGGATAAATCCTTATCCTTTATCCTAATCCTTATCCTAATACTGCTTCCTAGGTTATCTTGAATAAACTTATTCCACTTAACTCTAGAATTCTCTCATCTTAAGAATTCCCACATGTAAACCAATTTGCTTTAAAAAACAGTTGTAATGGAACAGAACAGAATGCTCAGAACAGACTCATACATGAAAGTCACTGATTTTCAATGGAGATGGCACAACACTGCATGTTAATTGGCTACCCAGATGGAAAATAAGGAATCTTAATCCTCTATCTCACACCATTAATTAGTTAATTCCAGATGGATTATAGAGCTAAATGTTAAAGGTAAAACAATAACACTTTTAGAAGAAAACAGGAGAATATACTTATAACCTTAGAGGCAGGCAAAGATTTTTGAGCAGGACACAAAGAAGCACTAAACATAAAAAATTTTTTGTTAAATTGGACTACACTAAAATTAATAAGTTAATCAGAAGACATAATTAACAGAGTGGAAAGGCAAGCTATAGAGCAAGAGATGATATCCATAACACACATACATGACAAGAACTTTTATCCAGAACATATCTAGAACTACAAATAAATAAGAAAAAAAATCAGATAATACAAGAGAGAAATGGATAAGAGACTTAACAGGCACTCCATAGAAGAGGATATCCAAAGACCAGCAAAAATGAGAAAAAGGGTTCAACTTCATTTATCATTGGAGAAATGCAAATCAGAACCATAATGAGATACCACACATTTATGCTTAAGACCTGATTAGAATAGATGAACGTCCGTATGACTACAACAATGACAACAAAACCAAAAAATACCAAGTGGTGAGCACATGGAGCAACTAAAACTCAGTTTCAGTTGAGTGTAAATTGGTACAACCATTTTGGAAAACTATTTGGTAGTTACCTACTTAAACTCATAAATGCTTATACTACGGCACAGTAATCCCACTCTCAGTTAACAGAAATGTGAACCTAACATCCACCAAGAGACATGCACAAAAATGTTCATAAGCAGCACTGATTATCCAAAAATGGAAAACTATCTAAATGCCCATCAACAGTAAAATAGACAGATTGTGGTATATTCACATGATGGAATGCTACACAGCAATGAGAATAAAAGAACTATAGCTACAATCAACAGTATCAGTGAATCTCTCAAACATAATTTTAAGCAAAATAAGCCACACAAAAGTATAAACTTATTATTTCATTTATATAAAGTTCACAAACAGGCAAAACTAACCTATGGTGTTATAATTTGGGTTCTGCTTTGGGGGTAGCAGGGGCCAGCCTGGTGGCGTGGTAGTTAAGTTTCAAGCTACAAACAATGGGTGTGTTCACTTTGTAAAGATTCACTGAGCTGTACACTTATAATTTGCCCCCTTTTGTGTATGCATATCATACTACAATAAAATGTTTGCTTTAAAAAATGGTGGTCACGTGAAGAATGACTAATAAAGCAATAAGAACAAATACCAAAAACAATGGTTTATTGGGCATCTTGGGCACCTGCACACAAAAACCACCATCTGTTTTAAAGAGAAAATATTCTATAAAAATAGAGAAGTAGTTGTAAAATTAAGATGAGGTCCTTGGGAGGAGCAATTCCTATTATTTCCACCTGACACCCCAAGGAAAGATCTGAAATAAAAGTCTAACCCCAGAGAAGCTCTGAAATAGTGGGGTTCTAGACCCGCAATGTCTAATAAGGTAGCCACTAGTCACATGTGGCTATGAGTATTTGAAATGTGGCTAGTCAGAATCGAGATGCGCTATAAGTGTAAAATACATACTGAATATCAAAGACTTGGTATGAGTAAAAGAGTGTAAAATATCTCTAAAAGTTTTGTAGGTTTACAAGCTATTCTTTAAGCTTTTCAAGCTTTTTTATTGAAGTGTATCATGAAAACACAAAAAGTACACAGATCAGAAGTGTAAGACTGAATGGACTTATCATAGAGTAAGTTTGCCCACATTACCACAACCCTGTTAAGAAATGAAACATTGCCAGCACCCTAGAAGTCTCCCTGTATACTCTCCAAAACACATTCCCAAAGGTATAAACTAACTAACCTGATTTCTAACACCATAAATTAATTTTGTCTGCTTTTGAACTTGATATGAATGAAATCATGCAATATATTCTTTTGTGTCTGTGTGATTCACTAGCTAAACCATGTATGTCTGTAGTTTATGTTCATTGAGTCCTAAGATTCCATGATTATATCACAATGATTCATTCTCTTTTTGGATCATTTCTGTGTTTCCAGATTTGGGCTATTATAAATAATACTTCTATGAATGTTTTTTACATGTCGGGTTTTTTTTTTGCGGGTATTAGGTTTTGCATATTTAACTTCAGTAAAAAATGCCCACATTTTCCAATAAAGTTCTACCAATTTACACCCCCACCAGCAGTGTGTGAGAATTCCAGCTGTGTCACAGCTTCACCAACATTTGATATCATCAGTCTTTTTTCATCTTAGCAAGTCTGGTGAGTGTGTAGTGGTCTCATTGTGCTGGACTGTTCAATTGTCAATTGTTTAGACTGGGGACTATATTTCCTAGAATCTTCTTCCCCATATGGCTCCTTGTTCACCAAAAATAAAGTGGCATGAGATATGGGAGATGGAAGAGAAGCCTTAGGCATTATACTCTAAAGGTTTCCTTTGGGTAGAGGTGGTGAAAGACAGACGCAGAGGTGCAGGCGCATTCCAGTCTGTCCTCATTCTTCCTGACTGTGCCCAGCTCTCCTTTGCACTGTGGTTGTGATTTGCATTGCCATTATTATCAATGAAGTTTAGTATATTTTTACATGTTTATTGGTCATTTGTATATTCTCCTCTGTAAAGTGTCAGTTCAGGTCTCTAGTCTATTTTTTTCATGGATTATATATTTTTTTCTTATTGAACTGTAAGAATTCCTAGTACTTTTTAATACAATTCCTTTGTTGGTTGATTCTCAATTTTTATATTGACTTCATGTTGAAATGATAATATTCTGAATATACTGAGCTAAATATATTATTAAAATTAACTTCACCTCTTTTTTTTCTACTTTTAGAAAATGACTATTTTTTAAAATATGGCTACTAAAAACTTTAAAATTATATTTGTGGCTTCCATTATATTTCTATTGGACAGTGCTGCTGTAGACAATTAAAGTCTGACTACAGAAGTTATTTTGGTAGCTCCCATAACTTAATGTTTTTAAGGTCCTAAAGATGAACAAAGACATTTATCAGGGTCTGTAGTTTAAGAATATTTTTAAAAATTGAACAGAAATGAAACGTTTACCTTCAAGACTATGCAGGAAAGATAAACTATCAAGTTTCTTTTCTTTTAGCTGAAATTACATTAACTGGGGGCCGGCCCAGTGGCTTAGCGGTTAAGTTCGCGCGCTCTGCTTTGGCAGCCCGGGGTTCACGGGTTGGGATCCCTGGCGCGGACAGACGCACCACTTGTCAAGCCATGCTGTGGCAGCATCCCATATAAAGTAGAGGAAGATGGGCACGGATGTTAGCCCAGAGCTAATCTTCCTCAGCAAAAAGAGGAAGATTGGTAACGGATGTTAGCTCAGGGCTAGTCTTCCTCACAAAAAAAAAAAAAGAAATTACATCAACTGAATGTGATGACACTCATGTGTGGTTATCTCATTCTTTTCAGAAGCTCATACCAGATAGACAGACAGACAGATAGATACGCACACACATATATTTATTTGATTAATTTAACAAGAGAAAACAAATTATTAAGATATGCAGGCTATTTGGCAGATAACTTTTTCAAAACACGAGGTTAGTTGGGAGAAAATTTAAAAGAGAGCCTTGAATATTAAAAAGATTAGAAAACACTGCCCTAGTTCATTTAAGAGAAGTCCTCTACAATCAATGAGTTTTGAACAGGGACAGCTAATAGAATAAAAAAGAACATTAGAATATCCATATTACAATTTTGTTCATAAAACATTCTTCTCTTAAATAGGAAAGAATTCATGTCCACCCTCTACCTCCACCCCTCAAAGAAGCCTTATATCGTGTGAATACTTTATATGCTGTTAAGCTGTTCATGTTTATTGTAGAGCTATTTTTGTGTATCCTTTGCTAGCAGAAACATTAGAAAACAGACAATTTGCCATAGCTTAATTTACATAATACCACTGAGATATAGCTGTAAGCATGCTCAATCATTTTTTAATGTCTCATCAAAGTATAAGATCCTTTTTTCTTTTTACCTCAGCTAGTTTTACTGGAAGAAAGTAAATGCTACATGCTGACCTAACATCAGCCACCACAAACCTTTTATATGTTATTCTTACATGTCATTTTACATACTATTCCAATCAATCATTGGCTCAGAAGGGTACTTCTCTTATTAACTTTTTAAAAATTGATTCTTTTGAAATATCAACATTGCTCTGAAACATTGGATTTGGGGGTCTAAATGTATGGAATTAAGCAGGATTGAAAGGCCCCGATTTTAATTTCTTCTTGGCATTTTAAACCCAGATTCAGGTAAGTAACAAGCAAGATTTTCAGGCTACTGTATAATCCAATTTCTCAAGGTTACAATCAGGTTAAATTCTTGCTGGTTGGAACCTGTCACAAGGACTAAAAACTATGATTTAAGAAAAAATGAGGAGAAAAAACTCACTGTTAAATGGAGAATGAATAATAATAACTGAAATAGATTAGATTCATAAGTGCTTTTCAGTTCTCCATTAGCCCTGAACCAGTTTTTGGTATAATCCTTGAAGCATGTATACAGAGATTATAACTTTTAAAAATGAGATGGGTGTTCTTGTTTTCTCTTTCAGAAGACGTCTGTCATAGAAAGAACAATGAATGCGTAGACCTGCATTCATGCTCCTCTCAGGGACCAACTAACTAGTTGTGGGTCCAGGAAGTGCAACTCAACTTCTCTGTGCCTTGAGCTCTAAAATGAGGGTATGTAATGATCTCTAAAATCTCCATCTATAACAATAACATTCAGAGCTACCCTTTAAAATACCAGGCGCTAAGGTCTATGCTAAGTACTGTATATATAATCTCATTTAATTGCCACAATGACCTATGAGATAGGTCACAAAACACTGAAGCTAAATTATTTTCTCAAGGTCACAAAGTTAGTAAATAACAGAGCCAAAATTCAAACCAGCTGGGTCACTAGTTTGTATGTAGAAGTCACCAAATAAGATGACAGGTAATTGGACTAGAGGGTTTTGTTCATTGAACTAGGTGGCCTGAAACAATGATGAGTCAATACAGTTTAGTGGGCAATTGAGCATAGTAATTAAGAGCATAGTTACAAGGGAAGGCTGATTTAAACCATCTTCATCACTCACTGCTGGAGTTGAGCCTTAGACTTCATTCTCTCCTTCTAGTCATGGAACTCCTCTTCCCTTAACACCCTCATTATACCTCTCTTGACTGTTAACAGAACCTATGGCTCCTTAACTTCTCCCCATTTTTCAATCCACCAGTTTCCTGTCTTCACTTGCCCACCTAGACAACCCTGGATCCCAATGTAATCAAATTTAATGGAGATTTTGTTCCCTGGAATCTCTCACCCTGTAATATTCCATGACGTCCACATTACTAAACCTCAGCTCTAGCTAACCCACAGAAACAGCAGTTAAGAATGTGGGCTCTGGAAAGCAGACTGCTTGGGACAGGAGCCCAGATGCCTACTAAAAGATGGGTACCCTTATGTGAGTTATTTAATCTTCTGTACCATAGTTTCCTCATCTGCAAAATGGAGAAACGTTATCTAGATCCTCACAGGGTTGTGGTGAGGGTTAGATTAGTTTAATTCATGTGAGTCATATAGAACAGCATTCTAATTTAAAGCTTACATGGACTTCTGAGAGATTCTGGGAAAAGATACAAATGAGCATATATCTTCGGTCTCTGAGATGTAAACACGGCCAAGATGCAGAATGCTACCCAGTCTTATAAAGGTTATCACTGAAGAAAAGTCATTTTTCTAAAAATGGAAAGATTACCCAACTGTGAAGAAGGAAGGCACATGCACTATGTCATGTGCAAACTAGTTAATGTGTGTTCCTAGAAAGAATTCAAACAGCACTTTGCAAGGTCTCCAAAGCCAATAATGAAAGATTCTTTTTAAATACATCAAAGGTATGAAACTTCCCAGGGAATCAAGTGAGACTACTTGATGATCACAGAGGGAAAACTATGCTCAAGGATGAAAAGGAGAGAATAAATGTGTCCCTTGCCTCTATTTTCACAGAAGAGTACCTATTTCTAAATTGTTTTCTAAGGTAGGTAGGCTCAAGGTGTTAAGTAAAATAGAACTTTTGGGGTCCAATAGACAAACTAGATGCTGAAAAAGCTCCAAGACAGATATCATAAATATATGAGTTTTGAAGGGTGAAGGTGGGGAACTCCTGGTCCAAATAGATAACATATTGCCATAAATGGTTACTCTGCCAGAAAAATACTAAACCACAATTCTGATCCTCATCACTAAGAACAACTTGTAGGGTCTTTTCTCATGGAAATGGAAAACAATGAAAATGGAAAGCAAACACTGATAAGAATCATCTATTTTAGGTTCTAAGATCATCTAATTTTTTTAGAAGACAACATAATCATTAACCTTTATAAATAAATATTAAAAAGTTCCAGGCCACGGTAGGATTTTTTGTTTCTTTGTTTTTTGTTTGTAACCAGCAGGAAAAGCAAACCACAGAAAAAACAACATTTCTATCTCTCTTTTATAAAATAAATAACTATTTGCAAGGCTGAAATAGTTATAGAATTTTCATAATTATTTATAAGGAAAACATTTAAGTTCAGTGACCAGCATTAGGCTTTAATCTGTATTTGTTGCCAGGTCAACTGTAGCATAGACAGCTAGCTATTCACCCAAATCCACGATGTCATCTTCCTTGGCACATAGCTAACCTACATTTCTCAACTCCTTGAGAAATGTGACATGTGATCATGTGACTAAGTTCTAGTGGAATGTGAATAGAAATATGTGTGCCTGGTCCATGAAAATCTCCATTACATGCCTCTGTGCTGTCTTTCCCTCTGGCTGGTTCATGAGGATGGTCCCAAAGGTGGCCTTAGAAGTAACATTTCAAAATCGCAGAGGCTCCAACAGCCTAAATGACTTCATGGAAGGAGGCCACCCTGCTCATCTGTTCATCTACTGGTACTGTTATATGAGCAAGAAATAAACTTCTACTGCATTTGCATCATTATGTATTTTTGTGTGTATGTGAGGAAGATTGGCCCTGAGCTAACATCTGTTGCCAATCTTCCTCTTTTTGCTTGAGGAAGATTGTTGCTGACCTAACATCTGTGCCAATCTTCCTCTATTTTATATGTGGGATGCCTCCACAGCATGACTTGATGAGCAGTGTGTAGATCTGCGCATGGGATCCGAACCCGTGAACCCCAGGCCGCCGACATGCAGCACGCGGACTTAACAACTACACCACCGGGCCAGCCCATCGTTACGTATTTTGAGGTCTATTTGTGACAGTAATTAGCCTACATCAAATAATGCAAATTTTAAATAATGTAGAACTTTAGCCTCTAAATAACTTTAGCAACTTAATAAATCTATATGAAGAGAACAGTTTAGGCTCAACTAAAATACTCAAGGAATAAGGAAATCTCAAAGACACTATTCATCTAAATTTTCAAAAATTTCTTTTTATAATTCTTATTAGAAAATAAAGGGACTAGTTAAAATACCTAGGCCAAATACCTATGAATTAAAAATTTATCTGTTTCATGATAACATTCTAAAAGTACAATAATCAACATTAATTATATGACATTATATTGACATTAATTGGGTGTTTAGATTGTGCCGCTGTACTAATAAGCCTTTTACGTGCATTATCTCATTTATTTCTCACCTCAACCCTCTGAGGGAAATACTATAACTCCCATATTATGAACGAGAAAATGGAGGCACAGATTAAGGAACTTGCTCAGGTCACACAGCTACAAAGTGACAGCTCACTCTAGCATTCAGACTCCTGAGCTCACTCTCTTCACTAATATGAAAAAATTAAGGTACTGTATGCAGTACTTTATTGCCTAAAAAATCATAATTTGTAAAGTAATTTAATTTGCAACCATCAAAGAGGTTATATATGTAAAGAATATAGCTCTCTAAGTGCTAAAAATACTGTGTATATGAGGCTACGAATATACAGATAAATAATATATCTAGTTCTGTGAGGAGAAGGGACGGTCACATACATCATGTGATGGGAACAGTACTAAAAAGGCCAACACCAAATCATTTTCTCCACCAAACTCTTCCTTGCTAAATAGTTCTAAATCATAACCCTCATAGAGAACAAGGGCAGGGATTTGTGACTGAGAATCCAACCTCTTATTTCTAGTTCACTGTCACATGAGCAAAAACTGGCTCCTGGTAGATTTATTAATGGCAGCATAACTCTCAAAATCCCTTCGATTTCTGCTTCTTTTTTTCCTGACATTCTACCCTATGTAATCAATTGCCAAGCCTGTCAATTCTTCCTTCAAAATGTCAATTCCATTTATTCCCCTTTCCATTTTCATTGCCATTATTCTAGATCAGACCCTTACTCTCCCTATCACCTACACCAGTGTTTTTCCAACTTATTAAAACTGTTTTCTATGATAAGAGAAATATTTTACATCTTGATCCAATACAAATGCACACATATATGTGTTTATAACTGAGACCAAATCTTTATGAAATAACACCTTCTCTTCCTGAAAGTGATTTACCCTGATATTATTTAAAACTTTTGGTTATGTCTCTCACTGTATTGACATCATGACTCATTGGTGGGTCACAACCTGCAGTGTGAATAACTTTGACCACTGCAAATCCTTCCTTACTGCCTCCACTCTCCTGGCTCCTGTACTTTCTATTCATTTGCACCAGATTAAATTTTTTTTTGCTGAAGAAGATTAGCCCTGAGCTAGAATCTGTTGCCAACCCTCCCGTTTTTTTTGGTGAAGGAGATTAGCCCTGAGCTAACATCTGTGTCCATCTTCCTCTATTTTGTATATGGGATGCCGCCACAGCATGACTTGATGAGCAGTGCGTACATCCATGTCTGGGATCTGAACCTGTGAACCCCGGGCCACCAAAGTGGAGTGTGCGAACTTAACCACTACACCACCAGGCTGGCCCCCTCTTTTTTGTTTTTCTTTTTTTTTTTTTGCTTGAGGAAGATTACCCCTGAGCTAACATCTGTGCCAATCTTCCTCCACTTTATATGTGGACCATCATCACAGCATGGCTGATGAGTGGTGTAGGTCCATGTCCGGGATCTGAACCCATGAACCTGGGCTGCCAAAGCAGAGCACACCGAACTTAACCACTACACCACGGGGCTGGCCCCTCAGATTAAATACTTTTAAAGCTCCATTCTAATTATGTCTATTTCCTACCCAGTATTCTTTATGGACTCCTTTAAAAATCTCAAGAACAAAGTCCAAATTCCTTAGCCCAGTGTTTAAAGCTCTGCCAAACCTGGGCCTACCAGAGACATACCCAAACATATTACTTCAACTACAGACAAACTGAACAACCCTGAACACAACTTGTGATTTCCTGACTCTTTTCAGACTGACTTCTGTCCCTCCCCCAGTTCCCTGAAATGTCTATGAATTTCCGACTCCACTCATTCATTCAGTATATATTCAGTGAGCAGCTATATGTTCTAGGCACAGAGGGAGGTAAGTGGTCCCTGCACTTAGAGCTTACAATATGGCACTGTAATTGTGAAAGTACTGACAAATGTGGAAACAGTTACAAAAGGGCAAAGAGAGTGTTACTGGATCACACCAGAAAGAGCTCATCTAGTTAACAGAGTCAGGGCAAGTCGCCCAGAGAAAGAACCATTTAACCTAAGTACTGAAGGATAAAAGGGAGCTACCAGGTGAAAAATGATGGTTGAGGTTCTCAAGGCAGGGGGGGCGGGGTGGGGGGGGCAGCATGCTGAGGGCCAAGAAGAAAGAGACTGTTGAAGTCTCAAAGAAGTGGAAGACGACCAGTTTGGCCGTGGCAGAGAGAATGCAAGGCAGAGAGGCCTGTGAGCTGGGGATGAGGGAACAGCAGACTGTGGATGGCATTATATCAGGTCAAACGTCCGTATAAGAAGTATTTATCATCTGCCCGCTATCCACCGGGTAAATGAACATTTAAGGATATTTAAGGCATGTCTTCTTGCCCTCCAGGAACTCACGTTCTTCTGAGGAGACTGATAGGTAAACCTGTAGTGGGATAAGAGCCAAACCAGATATATGTTCAAACAGCTCAGAGAAAGAATTATTAACCTTTTCTGGCAGTTTGGGAAAAGCTTCCTAGAGGAAGTAATGCCTGAGCAGGGATTGAAAAATAAATGAGTTCCCAAGCTGACAACGGCTTATCAGGCAAGGGACCAGGAGGTGCAAAATCACAGGGACATGAAAAAAATCATGGCTTTTCCATGAAAGTCCTCCTTGATTGCCCAGAGAGGAAAGTGTTCTAATGTTCCTCAGAATTTAGGGCCCCTGAACCATAATGGAGTTACTCTACAGGATGATAAGGGACTTGAAGAAAAAGGCTTCATCCTCCTTTTTTCTTTTTTTAAATCACCAGTGGAGCTTATCACGGTACTTTGTTTACAGAAGGCACTCAATATCAGTAAATATGTATTTGTAGAATAAATAAACTAATAACTATTTATTGGATTAAAATTAACTAAGTGATCTCTTATGTACACAAGGAATAAGAGAGGATATAAACTTTCGTATACTTTTCAGGAGCTGAGAAGGAGAATACCTAAGAAGGAAGGGCTGGACAGTGAAATCCCCGGGAATCAAAGTTCACATGATAGGGGAAGGGCTCCAAATAGAGGTGCCTGGGCCTCCATTGTAAAAGAAGGCAACAGAAACGGGTGAGAATGACACAACACATAAAATACTCACTGTTAAAAATGTATAAGATTGAAAAATTTTTATTATTTTTAAAAAAACAATATATCTACCAATACTAAGATAATCAAGGATTTGGCAGAGCTGATATCATTTCAGGCAGAGAACAGAGAATTTAATAGTTCACCTCTTCTTCTCCTTCCTTATCTGAGCCCTGAGTTTAAGCAATCATTTAAATTAACTTCAGAATGTTCTTGCAGACATTACTAAACTCTGTCCATACCAATGAATTCCAATGACATCACTGTTTCCATGGTAACTAATGCATTTCAAAAGGGGAAAAAAACAGAGAGCAAGACTAAAAACTAGGAAAAAAATGAAATAAAGTGGTGTAAACAAAGCATAACATTCCTCCTTTGCATTTATGGAACATTTTCTGCTTTCAAATCTTTACCATTACTCAGATTTCAAGGCTCTTAAGTGTCAGAAGGATCTCAGAGGTCATCAAATCCACATCCCACTCACAGTCAGGATTCCCTTTACAGTATAGCTGCATCATGGTTGTCCAACTGCTTATACAGCTCATTGCTGGAAAGTTCTCACTCATTCACTTACAAAGATTACTAAGTACCTATCTTGTTCTGCAGGTTTAAGAGATGACTAAGATATTCTACCTCCTTTTAAAGTTTTTGCTGTTTAGAGGGCAAATAATTAAAAGTTAGGGGTGAAAAACGATGGCTATAATAAAGATAAAGGACGATATCAAAAAAGCGAATGTGGAGGGATTATGCACATCCAGTGACATTCATTACCACTCCACTTTAGCCCCACACACCCAGGACCAACCACATCCTGGACCTTGTCATGACCCAGAACTGCTCCAACTCTGTAAACCTAAACTCCAACATTAACCTTCTGGTCACAAACAGTTCTTTCACTCCCCAACTAATCCTGCACTAGTCCTATGAGCCTTATGCAGCCCAAGATCCTCCACTTGGAATACTTCCTCACAATACTTCCTTGCTGATATCCACAACTTTTATCCTTCAGTGGCAAACATCTAGCAATAGCCTAACCTGGACTTAGTGGCCATCCCTCTTTCCCACTGTTATGTTCCATAAGGATTCTCTGTCCCACCCTATGTCCTAGAGTTAGAGAAAACTCTGTCGGAGCAGTTATGAGATTGTTTGCTCTTTATTTATAGGGCAGTAAGGGTCAAGTGCTGCAGGGAAGTGACAGTAACATAAGGACTGAAAGGTATAGATGCTGAATTTGGCAACTATGGTCATTAGACCCCCAACTAGCAAAATGCATGTAGGATCTGCCCCACAGCCATAGTCACCCCAAGTGACAGCATCAGTTGAAATGGTCTCTTGGTGTACAAAATGATAATTTACGGGGGGGGGGGGGATAAGAAAATGTTTTGGCCTCTGCTCTTTTTAAAACTTTTCCCTCAAGGACTTCATGATGCTTTTGATGAGCTGGACATGTCCCTCCACCCTCATCTTACAGAATGAGAAGTTAAGCATTCACTTACATGCTGACAGAATGGCTATTATCCTGACCTTGAAGTGGCAGTAACAGATCATTAGCCCTGTTATCTAATTTCTGCCAGAAAGAAGGATTATGGATTACTTGTTCTGAAAAGTTTTGGTAGATAGCCCTATCTCTAACCTATTGCTGGTTTATATTTTAAAATCCCATAGAAGTAACCTTATTGAGTTATCTGGGTAGGCATATCTAGTTGTGTCTAGTTCATCTTGGAGGGCACAATAGGAAGTCACATTGCTCAAACTAAGTGCTTTATGGAGACAGTTATCTGTCTAAGGCGGGCATTTGGTTACCATTGCTTTAAAAGTTTTTCAAGCTAAAATTTACAACATAGAACACCACGATATTTCATTATCCACATATAAAAGCTGGCCCTAGAACACCTTCTGATCACGATTTTACCCCTGCTAATGAGAATCCCCTCAGATCGCCTTGAAGATAAGCACACAGGCCTCATCCTTATCAGGCTTCTCAGTTTTCCCAGGAGTATGGTGCTCTGATCCAGAGCTCCCGGCTTGTTAATGCACACCGCTCTGCACTAATGGGCAAGGGAGAAACGGTACTTGTCCAGAGGACAAGTCTCAACTCCACTACTCCACTATTTTACACTTTCAGGAGCTCCTCAGAGAAAAACACTGCTGAAAGCTTCCCTGAGAGTCCTTCATTCTAATACATCACCGGATCTTATACTATGTCATAGTCTCACTGAAGAATTTAACGAACGCTATGAATTCCCTCCACTCTCCACATCAAAACAAATGTAAAGTGAACATACAAATGGGCAGGAGGATTAGGAAGAGAGAATCATGGGACCCCCTGAAGCTAATCCATGGGCTGAAGTCTAAAAAGCTCTGCTCTATGAGCTCTAAAATCTATCCTCGAATTAAGCAAGGCCACTGGAGAGCCACACAGATGGAAGCATCACGGTGGCTGTGTACTGAAACGCTTGTTCTAAACTGTCCTCTGGCACAAGGCCCCTCGCTTCTGCTGAGGCACACCAGGAGGAAGGACCCTCTGTTTATGGTGAAGAAGGTGATGAGAGTGTGTGCATTATACACAGGGTTTCTTTCTTCTGAGAACCTAGCAGAGACTTATGCCTCCCTGGGCTCAGCTCTGCTTCTCTTGAGCATCAAGCTTTTTTAAATCTCATGGAAATGGACGGTTTTATAATGGTCCTATGTTTCTTCCCCTGTGGCTGCTAGAAAATTCATGGCATACTTCTAGCATATATTTAAGTCTCTTAATGGCATGCAATTTGTTGACAAACTTCACTTCTGACTCCATCTTATTTTAATTGTCCTTTGTCTTATTTTTATTATATTTTTAATTTGTTTTATTTTGCCATATGGTATAGAAAATCCTCAGATACTTTATATGAAAACCCTACTTCATCTTTATGGTTACTTTAAAAACATACATATAGGTGCAAACATGTACACACGTTATATTAATCAAGAAGAACTCTCAAACATCCTTCAGGTATGAGTTTTCTGAACAAGTACTACCTCTCTCAAATATTTGCAGCTATCACCGACAAAAAATAAAAACAAAACAAGAGTGTTTAGGAAATTATTTAGGTAGATACACTTGAACAGACCACTGGTGGGTAAACAAGTGAAAAAGATGATTTTTTCCTTCTGCCTCCTACAATTTAACTCATTTATAGCTCACCGTCTTCTAAAGATTTCTGCACAGAACTAACAAAAAATTTGGATTCTACTTCTCAATGACTTGCTTCTTCAGTTACAAGTGTCTTGTATTTTTGCAACAGTGAAGCTGTAAATGCTTACAGGCACGTGGACTTTTCGAAACATCTCAGCACCCTTGTGTGCGTCCATCAGTGCAATGTCCTGGGGCGTGGAAACAATCACAGCACCTAACAAAAGAACACAAAACAGAAGGACAGCAAAATGAGGCCATCATTTCATTCTTTATGGAAAAATTACTTCCAAAACTATGTTGCTTACATGCTAAAAGGGTCTACTACATTAGCTATTTAGGTAATTTGTATAATTTTACATACATGAATGGGAAGGATGAGGAAACGCCTATTTTGCTCTTGCCTATTTTTGGCTCCTCACTTCTAAAATTACAGCTGACTGACCAGTGATTCAAGATCACATCCCTACCATCAGAACCTGCTTCCCATTCAGACAATTTGCTAGTTAGAAGATACACAAGGCAGGCCTTACTTTCAAGAAGCTAACAGTCTACTTGCAGAGACCAAAAAATTAAGGATTATCACATGAAGTGCTAAGCATTACAACAGAGGTGTGCCTAGGGTGTTACGGAGTTATAAAGGAGGAATAAAGGAAAGATAACTAATTCAGTCTAGGGGAGATCATGGCGAGGGTGATAATGGATGGGATGAGTAAGCAGGAGATAAGGAGAAGCAATAGGGGAAAGTTTCTAGAAAGAGGTGATTCCTAAGCTGAGTCCTAAAAGTTTGTATTATAGAAAATGCACTAGTGGGGAACACACTGGAGAAAAGTTTGGTGGTGGTAAAACTATGGGCTGTGACAGAAATTCAGATGCAAAATAGTGGTGGCCTGAACTAAGGCAGCACTGAAAGTAGGTGGCGATGGAGCTTTCCTGGGTCTCCACTATTACCCTGCAGAAACCAAATGGTTCTATGATACAGTGTTTTGAGAGAAAGTGCAGTGCAATTTTTTCTTTAAGTGGAAATACCAGAAGCCTGATTATGATTTGCAGAGTCTGTGAATTTCTTAAATTTTGTGGTTTCTTCTAGATGATAACCTGAAAAATAATTATCATAACCATATTCTGGATCACCTCGATGGCCATCATCTTATAGCTAAATATACACTGCCATGACATCGCAGAGCCGCAAACCACCAAACTGGCCCCAAGTGGCAGTACTTCATCACAGCTAACAAAACACAGGTAGGACTAACAATAAGTAACCAATTGCACCAAGTGAAGGTCAAACCATACTACAGAGTATTGTCTGAATGATATTTTAAAGAAGTCAGAATAGAGGAAATTGGCAGCAGAACCATGTTATCACAAAGCATGTGGCAATACAGGCAATACAGGCTGCCAAACTGAAAAGAAGTGCGCCACAGGAGTCAGCTACAAATTGATCTTGCGCTCGGTATTTTCATTTCAGCAAAATACTTCATCCTTCACATTAATGTCACTAATTTGAATTTTATTGATTTTGTAAGTTTTGCTTGCATTTAATTTGTAAATTTTTTAAGTTTTTTAAAATTATATAAGAGCTATAAGCTTAAGGAATTTATGTTTACACCTAGTTAAGTAGTCTTATAATAAAAATAAGTCAACATGGGGTATGGGGTAGATTATTTTTTCTTTAGAAGGAGGCTCTATTCATTACCCAAGTTTGAGAAATACTAGCTTTGGAATTCAAACAGAATCAAAATTCAAATTTTTATCCCATAGCCAACTACCTGTGTGACTAGGGTAATAACAATCTCTCTGAGATTCAGTTGCTTCATCTACAAAATAGTATAGTAATACGTAGGTCACAGGGTGAAATAATTAAATGAACTAATGTACATAAGATGCTTGACACAAAGCCTGGATATGGGGTAAACATTGAGTAAATGGTAGCTGTTGTTGCTAATATCATCATCCTTATCTTTATTATTGTTATTAATAAAATGTCTTAGAAGTTGCTGGGAAGGTCATTTTCATATTTGCCATCAGGCAGTTCATCCTACTCTTCAAACTATCCCATCGATCACTAGATCCTTCTATTTTGATGTACTCTGCCCAAGAAACCAAAAACTAGTCTTTTAGAGATTGATGGAAATCACATCTCTGCAAAAATTGTACTCAGCTCTACACATCCAAATATTTCCACAATTTGCCACCTTCTAGGTTCTATTCTCAATCTATTTCACTGTTTTTTCATATCCCAGCATTTGGAAGGGATCTAATTCCATTTATTCCCCCATCTAGCTGTGTGACTAACCTTGGGCACATAACTCAGAATCATTCTGGGTCTTAGTTTCCTTAGCCAAAAAATTAATGCAAGGACTAGATAGTCTCCAAAGTCCCAGCTAGCTTTCTGATGATATGATTTAGCATTTCCCCTTAACTATAGTTTCCAAAACCACCCCTGTCCAACCTGACTGGCTCAGTAAACCTAATTAAATGAATGTGAAATGCTACCTCCTGCAAGAATTATGGCCCCTCAATCTCAGAGCCATTCTCCTCACATGTAACAAAACTCCCTTGGCTATTTCCACCAAACTCTATTCTTAACTATATACTAGTATGTAGAGGGTTTTCTACTTCATTAGACCTAAAAAGTATCTTTAGCTTTCATATGATATAAACGTTTTATTGTTTTAAATACCCTTTGCCTACTATTTGCATTACCTCTGCACAACATTGCTTCATGGACAGTTATGATTTTTCTCATTTCTTCAATCAAACAAAACTAATGACACAATGCCTTGCACAAAATAGGCACTTAACAAAGTATCAGTGTTTCAAACAATTTTCCTATATTTTCAAATCATCTATCCTAGACTACTTCTGCATGAACTCTTGGTTGGCAACTCCTTGAACTAGAGTCAAGAGCTCTGGATTCTGGTTTTGTTGACTATGGTAATGTACTATATAACCTTGAATAGCTCACTAAATCTCAATACATCTCAATTAACTTCTCTATAAAATAAACCTATTTCCATTGGTCCTATTTAATTTAAAGAGCTGTTCCATTAAAAAAAAAAGAATGTAAAAGTGTTATAAAAATGTTCAGTGACATTATTGTTACAGCTATAAGATCCTAAAGAGAGGGATTAAGTGACTCAGTTTTCTCTGTATTTAACCCTAACACAGTGTCACAAATAAGCATCCATGCCATCTAAGTTTCTTTGTAGAGTAATCTAAATAGCACAATTCACACATCAATTAAAAACAACTTTTTGACAAGGACAACAACCACCTTCCATGTCCCATCAAATGCTCACAAAACATGTAAACATTCCATTGGAACTACCAGCTTCATTTATAAGATTTTTTGCTGAAATACATATTCTTAACTAATGACTAAGTCCTTAATCACAATGCAATCACTCTCTAAGGACACTGTCTGAGAAAAAAATTTCTAGTTGTTCTTAAAGAATACAAAAATGTAGGGGCCGGCCAGATGGCGCAGCAGTTTAGTTCGTGCTTGGCAGCCCAGGGTTCGCGGGTTCAGATCCCAGGCACCTGCCGACGCACTGCTTGTCTGCCATGCTGTGGCGGCATCCCATATAAAGTAGAGGAAGATGGGCATGGATGTTAGCCCAGGGCCAGTCTTCCTCAGCAAAAAGACAACGATTGGCAACGGATGTTAGCTCAGGGCTGGTCTTCCTCACACAAAAAAAAAAGAATACAAAAATGTAACTGGCCCACACGTATATCACTACCTCTTTTCTTGTACCAAATTTCAGCACGTCATGTAAGTAACCACTTTGACAGCCCTACAATCATCTTTAGAATTTATGATAAGGAAATAAAGCAAACAAAAAAACAAACAAAACCTGCAGTAAAATTTAATTTAACCATTAATCAATCTGTGCATCAAAACCCAGATTTTTTAATTTTAAAGGAATTATGTCCATTTTTCCTTGTTAATATATCTCAACCTAAAATATGGTCTCCAAATCTGATATTACATTTTATCTTTATGGTTCTTGGCTTTCTACTTAATACATTTTAATTTTTCTCAGGCTTCATGGAACATGAATCAGTATGAACTAGCCTAGATATTTCCCCTTTATTCCATCACTGATGATGTCACTTCAGTTTTGTGATGGAGGGTTTGTTAGAAAACTTTTGCTCCCTCTACTGACCATAAGGAATGTCAGTAGCAACAAAGAGAATGTTTAGTTTGCAATAAATGGAACTATCTTCTGGAGGTATAAACACAGTATCATAAAACACCTACCTCGAGAATCCCTTGGAGAATTTTCTACCCATTTTCTGGAGTAAATGTCTAAGTCCAAACAAACAATATTGTTCAAATGCTATTTCCCAAGTTGCAATCTTTTTAAAATGCTTTTTATCAGCTGAGATTTACTATAAAAGGTTGTCTGGCAGATTCTGAAAAATATGTAAACATCCTAAAAAATAATTATTTAGAGTATTGTCTTAATTGCTAATTCTCTTGAGTATTAAGAGGAAAATCTATTTATAACTACATATCTGGATTTGGATCAGACTTCAGAGTAATTAAACATTTAAAACTGATTGTTCCAGATGTTAGGCTGCTCATAATTACACCGGTGTGGAACTACTCAACTATGCCATTCTAGGTCTCCAGGGCATAAACTGTATCTGGTTCCCATGCTTGACTGAGGACTTCAGTGTTGGAACCTAATAAATATGTACAACAAAAACTGCTCATAATTATACTAAGATGAGTAATTCTATACCTTACAACTCTTGAGCACATCAATGTAA
Organism: Tapirus indicus; assembly: GCA_031878705.1. Lineage (NCBI taxonomy): Eukaryota > Metazoa > Chordata > Mammalia > Perissodactyla > Tapiridae > Tapirus > Tapirus indicus. The sequence continues at coordinate 16,516,248 of CM062918.1, forward strand.
AGTCAACTAAAGACTTAAAAGAACAAATTAACTGCTACTCTTAATGTTCACAGTGCTTTCATATTTAGTGCTGCTGATTCTCCTTGATTTATTTGAAGATACTTGCAGCATAAGAAAATAATCATTCAACTTCTTCTAGCTTAACATAAATATACAATTGTTTATTAACCATAAAGTAGATTGGCTTCAGTATTTTTTAGTTCTCCCCGTCTTTCTCCTCTACGACCCCCAAACTTCCTGAATTATAAACATTGCTTGCTGTAAGATCAAGGAATGCCCACTAATATTAGTATCAGATTAAGTAAAACATGATTAAAAAGGTAAATTCATCACAAATGTACTCACAGACTGTGTTTCGACAGGAAATATAAATAATTCTTTCATGAATCACTGTTTTGGACTCTATGCTCCATTCCAACGGAACAGAGAATTGACTATAGTCACAAAGGGGATATGTTTTATTAATTTAAAGATCAATCATTATTTTGTTCACTTTGGAAATGAATTTTGTTACAAGAAATTAAGTCAATTGCTGCCAAAAAGAATGATAAAACACAATAATTAGTTGAAATCACAGTACTTCAAAGTCACTGGTGAGAGAGAGAATGTGCACTTTGAAACTTTAATTAAGAATTCAAGTTCATCAAAGGAACCTGGATGCATACCCGCTGTTTAGGGACAAAGATTGGCTCTTCAATAATGGACTCAACAGGTAATGGGCTTCCAATCACCTCACCTTAATGATGTTAACAAAAATTCACGAGGGCTATCCAGACTGCGTTCACTAAGGAACCATTAGGGACAAGTGAGGTTTTCAGAGATTTTAAAGAGCTTGGGCTGGAACCAAACAGCTCTCTCATGCTCACAGTCACTCTCTTTTGTGCACTCTGTCTCTCTCCCTCTCATTCTCATCCTCCCCCCACTTCTGATGTTTCCAGTAAAGTTAAGATAAAATTCTCGCTTCTTTTCAGTCTTGAATCCATCTTTATGCTGATCAGCAAACACCTTGGGGAGCCTACCTGTCGTACATATACGTTTCTACAACTCAGAAAGCTCTTCTGCTCTTCTGTGAGCGTCTGTTCATGTTGGACTCTTAGATTTGATATTTTGCATTTCAAATTCTGTTAGATGTGCATATAGCTCAGCCTGCCCATGCTTACAGTGAGCCACCACCAAAGGCTATTTGTTTAATAATGGAACACATTCCTTTTTATACACAGTCTTTCTCTAATATAAACTCCAGAGAGGAAAACTGCTACTCCCTGATTACCCTAACTTTATTTAACCAGATATATTACACATAATAGAGACTGAAACTTTAAATGGAAAACTTTGCTCCATTCCCAAATACTGTCATACTTAAGATATGAGGACATGCCTCAGAGCTATACTTCAGACTCTGATCAAATTTCTAATACCTATGAGCAAGTGCAAAAATTCTTAAATGATAAATTGTGAGACTTGTACTTTTTCTACATAAAAATGTTTAATGGATTTAAAAGTAGTTTTTAATATGAATCTGACTACCCATTGACCATTACACTATTCACTGAACTTTAAGACATTAAGGAATTTTAACTGTCAGGCACATCATGAAGAAGTGCCCAGAAATGAACCATATCAGAAGCTTCCCCTCCAAACACAGGCTAGATGATCAAGGAATTCAAACATCAGATAAGTTGGTCTAGACAAAGTGATTCTGAAAGCTGACTATATAAGAATCATTTCAGAAAGCTTTTAAAATTCTAGGTCTTCCCATGTCATAGTTCAGAAGTTGTCAATTCTCAGGCTATTTCTTTGAACTGTTAACTGATACCCTATCACTTCTACCCATAATATATGTTGACTCAAATACAAGAGCCTAAAAAGTTTATTTCTTCCTAAATTTTGATTGGAAACACTGTTGTCATTAACCAATAGTACTGTAGTTAGTTGCATAATTTGATTCCCAATCTAACAAGGACTGAAGTTTCAGACTGAACACCAGGTATGCCCTAAAAGATAAAACCCTGGAATACAGCTTCCAGTCTTTAACACTTGGCTACAATTTCTGTGACAACAAAACAAATTTATTTTGGAAAAAATTTTTATAATTTGATGTATTAAGCAATAATTTAGAATTTAAATATAGAAATCATGTGATTCTTGCCAAATATTCATTAATTGTAACTCTGCCCAACATTTGCATGGAAAGACAGTGCACCTGGAAGAAGTCCAAAATTGTCTCCTTTAAAGTTCCATTCTGCAAACTAAAAACATAAATGAAGACTTAATATCTCTGAATACTAGGAAAAGCTATGACCTAAGTCTTCCACCTTTAAGGTACAAGCATAGTTCTAGCTTTACAGTTTGAGGTCATTATAAATTGCAAAATTGTAGGGGAAACATAGCACTAAAATCCAAAGTAGCCAAAAATTCTTCTTTGAGTTTTCAACAGTTTTCCAAAAGATCAGTATTGGATGCCTTTAAAGAATTACTCTTAAACTTGAAAACAATTAAGAAGGGAAAAAAATAGTTATTTGAAAAAAATAAAAGATTCTATTTAGTTTACCACTATGTTCCTTTTGCTTTGAAAGAGTAAATACCAGTTAATCAAGGAGACAATTTCAAGTGATGGCCTATAGTCATTCGTTTATTTAACAATGGCAACAATAAGTTTCTGATCCTCCAAACCCCAATAGGTTTTCATATTATAAAAACTACTGTCTAAATTGTCAGTCAAAGAATGCTACTGTAAAAGAGATCATTGAGTACACCAAGCAAACTGCTGGTGGAAGGGAAAATACTAGTGTGGACTTGTACAGCTTTTTCTCAAGAATCTTTGATGAGTGAATAGTTCAGTTACTGTAGCAATAGGCCCAGTGCCTATCACAAGCAATAAATGCTGTTCAATTTAAACAATGACTGAAATATGAAAGTGACTATTTAAAATTCCAACCCCGTCTCATTTAAATGAATGAGAGGAGAAAGACCTCTGGCTTTCCTTCTACCTATAGCGTCCAGACAGGAAGAAAGAGCATCACCTCATTTCCATAATGTAATAACACCAGTCTGCTAGTGCAGCTTCTCTTGAGCCCATGGATATTCAGCATATTATCTAGCTGACTACTCCGCCATATACAGTAGCTTCTCCCTCTCTAGGAGAAAGAAGTCAAAACAGGGCCCACACTAGGACTATCTGACTGTTTTTCTGTGCCACTTCTGCCCTTCCCTGGAAGAAAAAGAGAGAGAACAAGGAAGGGACCATGATGGCTCCACTCTCAACTGCTCAGTCTTTGTCCCTTCTATTATAAGAATAATTTCCAAAAGTTTCATTTCTGCATCAATCTTCACTTAATAAAGTAAAGGGGAACTTTTTTCCATAACTCTATCCTATCAAAATAAACTCTTTCGTCCATTACTCCCCACTACACAAAATATATTTATATCACTGATAATCTCTAATATAAATATTTTGTTCATAAATTTGATGACAATACAATTTGTGGTAGTATGGATTTTCACTAATTTGACCCTACTACTGGTATGCGTATTAGCTTGCAAACTTTTAGAGGGCAGAAATCTCTGCTTTGTATTTCATCTACTGCAGGCCACTAATTCACAAGTATAATGACCATGAAGAAGAGGTGTTCTAGTTATTTTCCACTTGCTGCCTTGCACTCCCCACCCACACCCCCAAGCTTTGCTTCATTCTCCACCCCTCTCTGTCCTAATCAGTGCCCAAGTAGCTGAGCTCTGTGGACCTAAGTTTCCTTAACAATAGGGATTCCAATAGGGATCTGCCACTAGGAGGTACCAACAGGACATGAGACTGTGGGAGGAGAAAGAGGTTGGTATTATTACCTACCTCACACACCACTCCCTCCCTGCCTCCCAGGAGTTCTGGCCTTGGCTGTGTTCCTCTGTGGCCACAGCTCCCAACATGCAGCCCCTCTTCCATGGCTCCAGCAGTCGCCAGGTTCCACTGACACAGTTCGTCCCCTTGCCCCTTCAGGTAGAGGGACAGTAACAACTTCCTACTGTCACTAGTCTCTGGCTACTTCACTATCTCTTGTTGGTTTTCTTAATGCTGCTTACACCTCTGAAATAGTCCCTTCATTAAACTCTGTTCTGTTAATTCCTTTTAAGGTATGTCATCTGTTTCCTGCCAGGACTCCGACTAATATAGCACCTTAATATAAATAACTTGCTAAAACTCTCTAATCTCTTGAAAAAGAAAATATGCTTCACATATTTTATGCGAAGCATAAACTCTTCACTTAATTTCAAGAGTTAAAATCAAATTAAGATAGTCTTCAGATAGTCATATAGTGAATCTCAGTTAAAGCAAAGGAAGAAAGAAAAATATTTTAGGTAACATCTATTAGAATTCAAATACTAGCACAGTGCATTTATTTTCAGAATTTTCATGGAACTTATAATGTTCCTCAAAGAAATATTAATCCTCTTCTATTACGGAAGAGCAGTTAAGTGTTCAATAATACCCGAGTTCATCACTATGCATTAAAAAAAAACCCCAGAAGTCAACCCTGGCATTTATCCAGCTCAGTATATGGCAACAACTAATTTACAAGCTAAACAAACAACAAGCAAAAACCCAGCAAACTGTATCACACACAAAAAAAGGGAGTAAGAAAAATAATAAAAGCAATATTGACAACTCTGTCTTTTCCCCTTGGCAAGTTCAGCAAGACAAGAGCAAACCCAAAGACTATAATTGGTTATTTTCCATCCTTATCCTGTCTCCTTCTCCTCCAGCAATTGCTGCAACTATAGGTATTTGCCATGTGTGATGATTCCATTGTCCATGTAAGCTCAAATTTAAATCACTAGCCACTACGACTGCTGTCAATACATTTATCACTGTTACTACTACACAATGCTTTTAACACAAATAAGAGGATGATTTTTTTTTCTTTAAAGTTTCTTCTGATAATGAGCTTGTCATACATCCCATGGAACACATACAAGGAGTTGCTAATTAGCATTCCGAAAGAGGATCTTTTTGCTTGTACAGGTCTGCCTCCATGAATTTTCCAACAGGATGTCTCTTTCTAAGCATAAAACATTTAATTTCATTTTCAACATGGCTCAAAGAAATGCAAAGTTGATGCAAAGGCTCTTTCTACTTCACAACATTTCACCACCACCACCATCCAAAAAATCTCTTTTAAAGTGTTCAAATAGTTTCTACAAATACCATACACTTAGATGGAACTTTTACATTCATTATCTCAGTTGATCCTTATAATTCTGTGGGGTAGGCAGGTGTTCTACAGGTAAGGAAAAAGAGTCAGAGGGGTAGTTAGTACCTTGCTCAACACCCCTGCAAGAAAATAAGAGAATTATTATCTTACAATGGAGCAATGCTGGTGATTCTCCCTAGTAATTTAATACAAAGCCTGCACATAACCAAACAGCAAGTGCCCACATGCACACTATTACCCCAGACACCAAAACAAAGTTAATACTAAAAGGTATCCATTGACCACAAGGATATTATATATAGTACAGAAAAAAGAAGAGCACAAATAAATCCCCAAAATGAAAGTATTCTTCTCTCAAAAAGAGAGCGAAATAAAACGTATGTTTTTAATAAATGCTTTCTTTAACTTATACACACAAAGAAAACCACCTAGGTAAAAGCAGTTGGACTGGGAGAGGTCACAGGAATGAGTTAGCAGGATGGTAAGAAAGATAAGGAAGCACAAATTTGTTTACATAAACAGTGACAACTAGTCAACTAGCTTTGTCATTTATTCAATCAATATTAATTGCATAAGTCATTGCCCAAGGTATTCTAAGAAATACTATGATGAATGGGAAAAAGTCTTGCATTCAAGCAGCTTACAGCCTAGTTGGGAAGATAATACAGGCACACAGATAAAACATTCACTGATTTAACATTTCCTGAGTGGTTACAGGAAGGTACTAAGTTTGGCATTGAGAGAAACACAAAGATGAATGAAACAGAGCCTTAGCCCTCCAGGGAGTAACAGTCTGGTAGAAAAGATAACACAGTTATGCAGGTGTTGAATGGAGGACATGACAAGTGCCACAGGAGTGGTCCAAATAAAATGCTATTTTCTCCAAAGGGGGAGAAATGATTCCTAACTGGGGGTTTAGTGAAAATGGCAAGTAGACATTTGAAATAAAGTGGACGCAGGATTTGGGTACCCACTGATTGGGGAAGACAGATATTCTAAGTGAGGGTCAAATGTATGTAAAGACAAGGACTTTGGAAAGTAAAGGGAGGAAAGAGAGGGCAGTGAGTACATAAGGTGTTTTAGAAGGGATCCCAGGTTATGTGAAGGAGTTTAATGGGAAGGAGAGGGAAGTCAAATCAGAGGCGGACTCAAATGGGAGCCCAAAGAGCTTACGTAGTTTATGGGATATGAGACATAACAAAAGGTAGAACATAGAGTATCTTCAAAGAGTTCTAAAGTCAATGATAAGAGGAAAGGAAAATTAGGTTCCTAATCAGAAAATAGATAATTCAGTTAGGCCTAAAAAGGCAGACATGATTCTGACAGGCTGTTCCAGATTATATAAATTGATGAAAGTCATGATTCAAGCCAGGCCAGCAACTCTTTGGTTGCTGCCCTTCCCCCTAAATTCTTAGAGCTGGCCCAATTTTGGTATTTCCTTAGATATGTTGGCTGTGAAACAATGCTGGCCTGAATAAAATCAAACCTCAGGAACTAAGCCTTTAACAAACACACACACACAATCACATGTACCGCCTCCCCAGCTCCCCCTCACATCCTGATAGCTGCAATTCTATACTGACAGCCAGTGTGCCTGGAAACTAGCCAAATAGCCAAGACTAGTATGATCAGCCCAAAGATAATATTGGTCTTTCCAAGAATCATTTAGGGTTCTACTCCTAAAGGCCATAGTAGACTGCTTCTGGACTGCCTCCAGACCTTCCCTGGAATGCGTGAGTTAAACAGGCCCAAAGTAATCTCTCAGGAGTCAAAAAATAAAAATTGAATATAGCACAAATCAATATAGACCATTGGACGGATACTCATCAAACAGGGGTGCACAGGTTTAGGCACAGTCATAGACAAATTTATTTTTATCAGAGATCGCCTAGATTAGAATAATTTCAATCTAAATGAGTTTGAATAGACTAGAACTAAGAAAGTCAATGAGTCAAACATTGTTGGGTTTTGCATTAAGGCAGCGTGATGCAGAGGTGAAGAGCATGGGCTTTAAACTCAATCAGAATTGATACAAAACCTCAGTTACGACCCACCATAACCGTGTTACCTTGGGAAAGTCACTTAACCTTTCAAAGATTTAAGAAAATAGGGATAATATAACACCTGTGATAATTAATATAAAAATTAATATATAGAAGACTATCATTAAATGGCAGTTTATTAGTAACAGGCAATCATCATGGTACCAATTTATACAGAAATCTACTGTCCCTAAAGAATCAGTGCTTTCTATTTACTTTTTTTAATTATAAAAATATACATGCTCATTAAAGAAAATTTAGAAAATACTGATAAACAATAATTTTACCTCCATAGTCCAGAAGTAAATAAGTTTGTGTATTTTTAAAAGCATCTTAGTACCTGGCCCTATTTTTTTTTTAATGGATCAGACTTGAAAAGTGAAATACATGCTAAGTTTCTATAGTAGAATTATAGAACACTAGAAGTTTCATTTTCAGATTTCTTCCCCTTAGGCCAAGAAAAAGCAAAGAAAACAAGGTGTGGTGCTATCTTGTATGCTCTACAACATGTCTTAGTTATTCTTTAAGACTCAGATGCAGGAAGTGTTTTACAATTCCCCTCATGATCTCTCCTTCCTTTGATCCTCCACGTCATGGGTTTAGATCTCTCATACAGCCCTTTTCACACTCTGCATTCTAGCTACACATGCTCTTTTCTTACCAGTCACTCCCTGCCCTTCCTCTTGCTCTGTCTCCTGGAGCTGGGAGGACTCCTTTTAACCTGAGGCCCGTGAACCTCCTGAAATTATACATACAAATAGTGTTTCTGTAGGTACAAGTACATTTTCCTGGAGAGAATCATATATTCATCAAATTCTCAAAAAAGGTCTGAGACTCAAAAAAGGTAGAGAATTCTAGTTTAGGGAAAAGACTTGTGATTTAATTATCCTTAGATTCTCTACAGTGCTTGGCATCTACCTTTACATGGATAAATACTTGTTGATTTAAAATTTTATTAATAAATCATAAAATCAATGTTAGGTTCTGGTTTAATGAATCTTTTAAAATATATTTTCCTCATTCTCCAATCCCTCATCTTAACATAAAAAATACTATTTCTGAAAGGAGAATGGTGGGTACCAGGGGCTGGAGGAAGAAGGAATTGAGAGTTATTACTTAATGGGTAGAGTTTCAGTTTGGGAAGGTGAGAAGGTTCTGGAGCTGGATGGTGGGGATGGCTGCACAACAATGTGAATGTACTTAATGCTCCTTAACTGTTATGTATATTTTTTCCACAATAAAAAAAATACTGCTTTTTATTCTCATGTAATATTAATCACATGGGCAGACTCATCACCACAGGAAAGAAATAAAGAAATATACCGGTTAAATTTTAGAATATAAAAAAGAAATTCTCCAAGGAGAAGCAAATCTTAACCCCAATCTACACATTGTTGGGTTTAGAGTACAAGCACAAATTAAAAGAGGGTGATATCAAGGGGTGAAGGGATACATCCACATGGTGACAGACAAACAATAACTTACAAGTAAAACCCCACAGTGTTATAAACTATTAAGATATCAATAAAAACAAACAAACAAAAACAAGAGGGTGATATAATCACAAATCCTGTCCAAACAGAGGGGCTATCTGAGTAATCAACGGTAAATTGCTTGGGGACATCAGCTTATCTGCGTGAAGTAGATTAAATTTTTTGAAGGTACCAAGTCACAACTCAAGGAATAAATGATAATTTAGCCCATCCTTATCAATGCATTATCCATGTGAATAACGTAAGCACCTTGGAAGCCTGCAACAGGTATTTCGAAGTGCAATAAACATTTAGTGAGTATTCTTAAGATTTAGAAATATAAAAGTCCCAAAACTACTTAAAAAAAGAAAAACAGGCTATGTAGTACACTGATTACAAAAAGGATGAATTATTTTCCTATGTTACTTCACTTTACTCCCATCTCATACTTTACAGCTTCCCTTACCAAAGAAAAAGACTCAGACTCCATTAAGGTTACAAACATATTTAAACATCAAAAATATTCCTATTAATGATGCTATGTCAATATTTCAAACCAATGTGTTTATCTTATCAAAAACCTAGATTCTAGGGGCCAGCCCGGTGGTATAGCAGTTAAGTTCCCATGCTCCGCTTCATCGGCCTGGGGTTCGCAGGTTTGGATCGCGGGTGCGGACTGATGCACCACTTGTCAAGCTATGCTCTGGTGGCGTCCCATATAAAGTAGAGGAGGATGGGCACGGATGTTAGCCCAGGGCCAGTCTTCCTCAGCAAAAAGAGGAGGATTGGCAATGGATGTTAGCTCAGGGCTAATCTTCCTCACCAAAAAAAACACAAAAAACCTAGATTCTAAACCTTTTGATGATTAAGTGTCAGTGATACTCTCGGTTATTTATTACAACAAATAATTGATTTGCAAGACATTTAAAAATTCCATTATTTTCCCAAAAGTCCTTACATTTAAGAGAGATTTACTATTTCTCCAGTGCAATCTAGTAAAATCCTTAGAAAGAGTCAACATAAAAGCTAACTAATAATACTTAAATTCCAAATCATAAAAAAGATATTCACTACCATATTGAAGTATTGTGTATTTGATGTAAGCTAATATGTTTATTGATCTCTTGACTTTAACATTAAATAATTAGCAGAATATAAAATTTTCCCATAGTTGTATTTACCAAAAAGTCAAATTTTCCTGACAGGTACTCTTATTCAGTATTTATTCAATAAACATTTACTGAGTGCCTGCCAGGTATCAGGCACTGTGCTCTAAGTGCTGGACAGCTGTGAACCAAACAGACATGTTCTATCTATATAATACTTAAGTGCTACTACTTTTCTAGACACAGATTTACATCACCACTTTTCAAAGTGTCTTGAGGTTTTTGTAAACATACACATTGTGGTAATATTTTGAAAAATTCAATTTAAGAATCTGATCTCTAAAGGGAAATTTATAAATGATTGGTTTTTCAGACACAAAAATGTTTGCCAGTCATGGAGTTTGTTTTTCTTTATGGCAATAACAAAAAACATCAAAGATAGCACAAATTACTTTAAACTTTAAGATTTACCTGAAATGGGGATATTCTGTGAGACTGATAACTGCACATCACCAGTTCCTGGTGGCATGTCAACAACTAAATAGTCCAGTTGACCCCAATCTACCTAAAAATCAAGATGACACAAACATCATTATATAAGAACTGCAGTGAACAGTGATGTAAACAACAATAAATGTATGAAGAACAAATCTAAAACAACAGCTTTCACCTGAGCCATCACTAAGTGCCAGGGGCTGTACTGAGGGCTAAGGATAAACCAAAGAATAAGAGACAGTCCCTGCCTCTAGCAGACCTTCTCCGAATGATGAGGTTAAATTTCATACGCCACAGACACACACATACACACACACACACACACACACACACACACGGTGAACCCATTTCACAACGGGCTTCTATTCAGGACTCATCATTTATTTTCACTGGGAATAGCCCGTATTCTACCTAAGAAGCCCTTAGCTTTTTGTCCTTTGGGTTTTTTAGTACAGTATTTCCTATGGCAGAGTCTAATATAATTTTTCAGCTCACCACTTTTCCTTCATAAAACACACTAATAATGAAAACCAAAACTTAATAATAAGAAAATTTTAGAACTATAACTAGAGTGTCAATACTATTAACATTTTGATATTTCTTTCCAGGCATTTTTCTAAGTATCTATACCTAGAAAATTCAGTTATATAACCAACTCCTTCATGCTCAGCGTCAATTTCAATGGGTCTCAAGGCTTCCTCAGACTCTTCTCAAATGGTTCCTCCCTCTGAGTCCCCAGTCTCAGTGAATGGCCCTAGAATCCTCTCAGTTGCCTAAGGCAGAAGCTTGAAATTATACTTAAGTCTTCCCTTTCCCTCACTATCCCCAGTCACTTATTCTGCCTTCTAAAAATCTCTCAAGAGTATCCACTTCTCTCTCTCCCCACTGCCAAGAACCCAACAAAGGCCACAACTATCTATCAATAAAGCCTCCCAACCAATCTCTCTGCTCTGGCATTGCCCATGCAGTCAGAGTCTAACACCACTGAAAAATGGTCCATCTAAAATGCAAGCCTGACAATGCCACTTTTTTGTTTAGAAGTCTTTTATTGCTTTTAGGATAAAGTCTGAGCTTAAGCTCCAGAACATTCTGCGTGGTCTAATTTGCTAATTTCTTGCAATTTCACTTGCTAATTTCTCCTCATTCTTCAGATCTCAGCTTGAAATTTACTTCCTCTAACTTCCATTAGATTAGCTATTGTGTTCCTACTACGTACTTCTCCTAATCACTCATTCATCCAACAAATATTTATTGAGACCTACTATATATTAGGTATTGAGCTAGGTATTGAGAATTAAATGGTATCATGGTCCCCCTAGCCTCACAGAATTTACAATATAGAGGGAGCTAGATATTAAGCACATAATGAAATAACCTGTGCAAAGGAAAGAAGTTATTAAGTCTGAGAAACTGAAAGAAGATCAACATGGCTAGAGAGCAGTGACTGAGAGGAAGCGTGGCCTTCATTTACTGCTGTTTCATGACCCGTCTTCTCATGAAACTGTATCTGAGTTAGAATACCTAGCACAGAATGGACACACAGGAGATGCTTAATAAGTTTTCTTTCAAGGAACAAATGAATAAATGAACACGTGCAAATATTCGAGATTATTTTAATCTAAGTGAAAATCACACTGTGTATATAATCCCATATTCTGCTTCTTAAAACTTAATGTGAAATAAGCCTTTTCCATATAATTGTATATTTAAAAAAAATAAAGTTTAGATGATACTGGGTCAAATGGATTCACTCATGTACTAACACATTTATTCAACACATACTTACTGAGAATTGATTAGGTGCCAGGCACTGTTCCAAGTGATGGGGATGGAGCAGTGGACAAAACAAAGTTGCAGGTCTATGGAGCTAACTTTTTTTTTTTTTTAGGAAGATTGGCCCTGCGCTAACATCTGTTGCCAATCTTCCTCTTTTTCTTTTTTCTCCCTAAAGTCCCAGTACATAGTTATAAATCAGAGTTGTAGAGTAGCTCTTCTATGTGGGACGCTGCCTCTTGGCTTGATGAGCGATGAGTAGGTCCACGCTCAGGATCCGAACTGGAGAACCCTGAGGTGCCAAGGCGGAGCATGCGAACTTAACCACTATGCCACCAGGCCGGCCTGCCCCATGGAGCTAACATTTTAGTCGGGGAGACAGATAGAAAGACAAACAAATCAAAGAGCAAAAAATGCTACAAAGAAAACAAGTATCCCCTATTATACAAAATTATTTCATTCTTGATTTGGATATTAGATCAAAGAGCAAGAGATATTTTTAAAATCTCTTCAATCTCTGAATTTCAGAGAGCAAGTAGTAAGAGTTCAGATAGCAAAGGATTTATAGAAGAATTTCTTTGAATCTCTTGGGTTCCCAAGGTCAGGGCGAAGAACACTTGAACGGTAGGGGAAAAGAATAGACTGGTGGAAGGTGCTACTTCAGACAAGGTGGTCAGAGCCCTGAGGGAAGTGAGAAGAGCAGTTGTCTAGTCTAAGGAAAGCATTCCGGGTAAGCAACAGCAAGTGCTAAGGCCCTAAGATGGGACATGCTCAGCACATTCAAGGACCAGCTAGGAAAGCAGTACAGTCTTTCTAGAATAGTACTCCCCAACCATCAATCTCTCCTTCTCTGACTTTGTTTTTCTTCAAAACATTTACCAGTATCTGACATTTTATACTGACTTGTCTTTTAGGAATTCTATGATATTTCTCAAACACAAGTACTTTATACTGATTTAATGACACATTTTAAGAGGACAATGAAATGATGAACATCAAGTAGTTCATTTTCAATAGAGAGTTCCTTGGTTTGAAAAACAGTTACCCCAAAGTTACCCAAAGCCATCATCTACGAAACGATCTACAGAAAAGATAAAGGATACTTTCATTTTATATTCTCTGCACTGAAACTCCTAGCACTGGCAGACTGACAAGTCTCTTTGTTTCAGAGAACATCAAATGACTGGTGCCAACAATTTATCATTGTTGTTCCTTGGCATTTAATCATATTTATCATGTTGGCTCCAATTTCTTATTTCTTTAAAGAGAACTGCTATTAAGGTTCCAAGGAACTAAAAATACTTCACTGTTAAGGCAATTTATTTCAAATGACCCTTAAAATTGAATTTAAACTATCTGAAAAAACGAACCTGGCCCAGCACCTCCATCACACACAACAGGCATCCCATGAAGGCTTGCTGACTTGAACTGACTTGAACTGAACTGAACTGAAGTCAGTATCTGAGTTCCAGTTTCATAGCATTCACTAACACTAACATGGAAATAAACTGGCTGCCAGGAAGTTCTAGTTCTCTTATAAAAGAGTCACTAAAGCATTGATTTTAGAATGATTTGGGGATTATCTAGATTATACTTAGTGTTTATTTACTTGTATAAATCATGTGTTACTAAATGTAGGGAAATAAATACTATCAAAACACCCAGGTATCTCAATTAGTAAAACCCAGTGGCAGATCCAGATTTCATGTGGCCTGAAGCATATCCAATTTGGGTGGTCCTAAGACTAAGAATACAAAATTAGGAATGCAAAATTAGGTACAAAAGTAAATATTTACTTATAATGTGAAAAGAAATCACTGTGAAATGCTGGAGGCTTAGAGATTCAAGTTCCTTTCTCTGAGATCTCTTGAACAACAGAAATGCTTACCTAGAAATGCTTCCTAACGGCAACCTGCGTCCTCTCTCCAATCAGAACATTCTACAACTCCCAGCATCTCACAGAAGCCCATGCAAGTGTGGAACCCTGAGCTGAAGCTTCATTAGCATCATAGGAATCCCACCTCTGCTAAAAACTTCTCAGCTCCCTCTCAGGCTCCAGGCTTAAAGGATCCCAGCAAAACAGATTGAATCAGTCTAGAAGAGAAGTTACCAAGACAGTTCAGAGATGCCCTGTGGATAGCGGCAGCACTGCTGCAGAGAATTCAGCAATGTAGTTAGGAAGTCAGACGTGTGCACCAAATCTGAAGGGGGGCATGAACAGCAGAATGGGAGAATCAAAAACAAAGCCAGAGCAGCTGAAAAGGACAGGAGGAGGTACAGATTAGGGGCAACAGTTTAGATCCCAGTCAGCCAAGAGAGGCTTTGTGCAAGATGTAACATAGAACTTTTATTTCTCTCTAAAGTGTTTGAGATAGAGGCCTTTTGGATCTAAATATAATGCAGTCACTGAGCTTTTGCCAAAGCCATTCAAATAACACTAGAACAGTTGTTTTTACATTTGTCCTATAGATATATATGCATCCGTAATTCTTATAACATCACAATTAACAGTATTGCTCTTTTTTAAAATTGTTCTTTCACTTTGTTTATTAAGACATCCAACACTTGAAGATTACGCCACCAGGAACAATAACTAAATCTCTGTTAAATTATTTTTGTTTCTTTTTTGTCAATCTTATGAAGGGAAAATATTCCAAACTAGCACTAACTGGGAAAATTTTAGGCTAATATGTCTTCTCCAAACAATACTTTATATTTTATATTCAAAATAATGCCCAATAAGCTGCGAGTAACTCGAAGACTCAAATGTAATTTCTTCTTTTCTGAAGAATGATTGGGAGATATAAGTGTATCTTATATTTGGGCAGATAAGGCAATTTATCTTTTTCAGAACATCAGTTACAAACAGTGTGGTGCTACAAATGGGAAAAGAAGATCGATCACTTTCTTCCATAGACACTTCTATTAAGGATGGTTCAACATCTGCAAATCAGTCAATGTGATATACCACATCAACAAAATGAAGGATAAAAATCACATGATCATCTCAATAGATGCAGAAAAAGCATTTGACAAAATTCAACATCCATTTATGATAAACACTCTCAATAAAGTGAGCACAGAGGGACCGTACCTCAACATTACAAAGGCCATATATGACAAGCCCATAGCTAATAACACACTCAACGGTGAAAAGCTGAAAGCCTTTCCCCTAAGATCAGGAACAAGATAAGGATGCCCACTCTCAACACTTCTGTTCAACATAGTATTGGAAGTCCTAGCCAGAGCAATTAGCAAGAAAAAAAAAAGGCATTCAAATTGGAAAGGAAGAAGTAAAACTGTCACTATTTGTAGATGACATGATATTATACATAGAAAACCCTAAAGACTCCTTCAAAAAACTGTTAGAACTAATACATGAATTCAGTAAAGCTGCAGGATAGAAAATCAATACACAAAAATCTGTTGCATTTCTATACACCAATAATGAACTATCAGAAAGAGAAATAAAGAAAATAATCCTGTTTACAATTGCATCAAAAAGAATAAAATACCCAGGAATAAATTTAACCAAGGAGGTAAAAGACCTGCATATTGAAAACTACAAATATTAATGAAAGAAATTGAAGAAGACACAAATAAATGGAAAGATATTCCAGGCTCATGGATTAGAAGAATTAATATTGTCAAAATGTCCATACTACCCAAAGCAATCTACAGATTCAATACAATCCCTATCAAAATTCCAATGGTATTTTTCAAAGAAATAGAACAAATAATCCTACAATTTGTATGAAACTACAAAAAAATCCCAAACAGCCAAAGCAATCTTGAGAAAGAAGAACAAAGCTGTAGGCCTCACGCTCCCTGATTTCAAACTCTACTACAAAGCCATAGTAATTTAAACAGTATGGTATTGGCCTAAAAACAGAAACATAAATCAATGGAACAGAATAGAGAGCCCAGAATTAGACCCATGCATATATGGTCAATTTATTTATGACAAAGGAGGCAAGAATATACAGTGGGGAAAGGACAGTCTCTTCAATAAATGGTGCCGGGAAAACTGGACAGCGACAGGCAAAAAAATGAAACTCGACTACTATCTTATGCTACACACAAAAATTAGCTCAAAATGGCATAACACCTGAAACCATAAAACTCCTAAAAGAAAACACAGGCAGTAAGCTCTTTGACATAGGTCTTAGCGATGATTTTTTTGAATCTGATATTAAAAACAAAAGCAAAAATAAATAAGTGGGACTACATCATACTAAAAAGCTTCTGCACAGCAAAGGAAATCATCAACAAAATTAAACAGCAACCTACTGAATGGGAGAAAATATTTGCAAGTCATATATCTGATAAGGGGCTAATATCAGATATGTATAAAGAACTCATACAACTCAACAGCAAAAAAACAAATAATCTGATTAAAAAATGGACAGAAGATCTGAATAGACATTTTTTCAAAGACACAGGCCAACAGGCAAATGAAAAGATGCTCAATATTATTAATCATCAGGGAAATGCAAACCAAAACCATAGTGAGATATGATCTCACACCTGTCAGAATGGCTATTATCAAAAAGACAACAAATAACAAGTGTTGGCAAGGATGTAGAGAAAAGAGAACCCTTGCACACTGTTGGTGGAAATGTTAATTGGTGCAGCCACTATGAGAACAATATAGAGTTTCCTCAAAAAACTAAAAATACAACTACCATATGATCCACCAATTCCACTTTTGGGTATTTATCTGTAGAAAATGAAAACATTACCTCGAAAAGATATATGCACCCCCAAGTTCATTGCAGCATATTTACAATAGCCAAGATATGGAAATAGCCATTGACAGAAGAATGGGTAAAGAAATTGTGGTGTATATATATACAATGGAATATTATCCAGCCATAAAAAAGAATGAAATCTTGCCCTTTGGGACATTATGGATGGACCTCAAGGGCATTATGCTAAGTAAAATAAGTCAGACAGAGAAAGACAAATATTGTATGATCTCTCTTATATGTGGAATCTTAAAATAAAATTTAAAAAAAGCTCATAAATACAGAGAACAGATTGGTGGTTGCCAGAGGCAGGGGGTTAGGGGTGGGAGAAATGAGTGAAGGAGGTATAAATTTATTAAAATTTAAATATTTGAAAAAAAATCTGTTATAGATGGATTAAATAACTTCATTGAAGGGAATAGAGAACAAATTTACCTAAGTAACTTAGGAAATAAGTAGAGACTATAAGACTAAGGACTAAAGGAACTAGACATACGCAATGTACTGTAGTTAACAAAGTTGTTTCCCATGGGAGTACAGGTTAACAATTCTGATACCACTATACATGTATACTGGAACTTAGGAGAAAAAAAAAAGCAGCAGCTGATCAAAGCAGCAGCAATCAGGCCTCACTCCAAAGGATGCTGGGAGCACAAGTGCAAATGGGCTGAGTTGTCAGTGTTGAAAAGAAAGGCCCATAGATGCATTCCACTTCTGGCTTCTCAGCTGGCTCAAGCAATTTACCACAGCCAGCCTCCAAGGACAGCAGTTTCCATCATCAGCACACACAGGCCACATTTAAGTATCACAGGGTCAACATACACTTCTCTAAGCAAAGGTAGAGTGTCCAGCCATCCCAGGTCTGCTAGCCTGGCCAATGCGAGCCAGGTGAAAATAACATCAGCAGGGGTGGATCCTGGGCCTGTGAAATCAGGGGGGACATCACCAAATGGCAAGAAAGAGAGGCAGAGCTGGAGCCAAAGTAGTGGCCAAGAAGAATTAAACTCCTAAGGACAAGAAAAGGTGTAACTAAAGAACAAATGGAGAAATCATGAAGCAGGAGAAATGTGACAAAATCTAGATTGAGTAATTTAAAAGAAGGCTGTGTCCAGGTAGCCCATTCAGATGGTGCTTGAATTATTCCATGAGTGACAGGGCAAATTCTTAAAGAAAGTTGGGCTTGGCCAGACGTTGCCTCTTTCCTTCCTATCTCCTCTTAATTCTGACTGAATAGTTGGTTTCGACTCTTATGCCTACTTGACTCATAATTACTAGATCTCAAAGTAGTGTCCTTGTTTCTGACTCTGGCCATATATCTGTTGCTACTTCTATCCTATACCTAACTTCTGCCACCTGCCTGATTTCCTGGTTCTCCAACCCCAGTTAGGCACAGTCCTCCCCTAAGAGCAAACAGAACAGTACTTGTGCTTTGCTAAGATTCCCAGACGTGAAACTATGCCACTACTGGCAAAGGAGATGCAGCTAACCTTCTCTCAGACCCATGGACAAATTTGTCAGGCAAAATTACTCCTAGGATTTTTGATTCAACTAACTTCCAGGATTTGAATGGGTCTTCAAGCTGTAAGAATTTTAGGGTAATTGTTTTCATACATAAGTATCTCCCCAACTTCAATGCAAGCTCCCTAACAGAAGAGACTACTCTTTATACATCTCTGGACTCCCTCTCCACATCCAGTCCCCTCCATAATGCCTAACCAGTGTTCAATCAACACCCACTGAATAAGTCTATGAGTCAAGTTGCCCCTTACAATTTTATTATACTACAAAATTAAAAATTTTGCCATGTGAGGAACCTTTCATATACAATATAAATCTAAAAGGAACCATAAAGTGTTTTTATTCAAGTCTGAACCATAGTTTTTGCTCTGTCCAGTGCCCTATTCATAAAGTCATGCAACATTTCATTTTGGTTGCAAGAAGAAAACTGCTACAAAGGTTAAATTATTTAAATATAAATACCACAACAAAAATCTGAATAACAAAAAGATTTCTACCTGAGTTGATAGCCTACTGACCTGTGGAAATAAATGATACAACAAAATATAATAAACATATCCTTGAGATTGTTTTGATAAAAGCTGACCCAGTTATAAAATGAGAACAACATTATTCAAATTACAACAATGATATAAATGTTCTTTCCTACTTTTTTCATTTTTTTTCAGATGATAAAGTTCTCTAATCCATTTTCAAAGGTCTTCCTTTCTACAGAAAAAGTGGGGGGAGAGGAGGACTACTTGAATGAATCCCTCCAAAGGCACTACCAACCCAAATGATAGCAGCAATGTTTTGAGAGAAAAGAAGAGAAACTTGACTCTTTATCATCTCCCGTTCCCTTGTTGTTTTAGCAGAGGTATATAGAGCAGACCGGCCCTGACAACCTGGAGGCAGCATCAACTCACAGAGGACTTCTCATCCAAAAGTTGATACATGGCTCAATCTTTGGTAACTCTGTATCTAGTTTCTGAAATAATATTTAAAAGATCATCCAACTCCCAGGCCAGTCCACAGATGCCCACGTAAATCCACAGTACAGCTGAAACTAAAACCTCGCAATATAAAAATAATGAGGCTAACACAAAAGTAACAGTATTTCAGTTAATTATGGGAACATCTCTCTAAGTTCTCTTGAGTTCTGCTTTAGGGCAACTATTTATACATACAGATATTCATAATCTAGCAAGTAGATGTTAGTGACGGACAGCATTGCTACCCAAAAGGCCTAAAATATTACAAACCGGCCTAACAATCAAGATATTTTTATTTTAAAAAAATACTGAAAGAAATTAAAAAATAAAAACTCTCCCTATATACCGAAAGGCCGAAGCTTCAGAATTTTTTTTTCAGTAGGAGTAACAAACCACTTTACTAACCTAATTTGGAAGTTTATAAAATATATTCAGATGTGTAGTATACTCTCCTTAATAAGGAAAACCATAATACTCTTTTTAAAAAATCCTTAGAAAAAGTATTGTATTTGGGAGGTTTCAAGGTCCTGAAGGGGCAGGATTATAGCTGCCATAGAAGATGCATGGAGCCCCATTGAGAGAATTCATAGCCATTGCCTAGCGGTTTTCATGGTTCTTAAGGATGTTACAGAACTCCAGGGACACTGCTCCAGGAGACCAGTCTATCCAATGTACTACATGCTAGGGATGATGTGAAGAACTGTCCCAGTGGAGTTTACTTCTTTAGTTGTAGTTACCTGCCATCTGGGGTCCTACTCGTGAGCCTTAGGGTCCATCAGGTGGAACTGGGCTACTGAATAAGGGAAGAGGTGGGGAGTGGGTAACAGGTAAAGGAGAGCAGAAGAAAACCAACAGTTATTGAGAGCCTCTGACAAGGTAAGCACTAAATACTTTTTATATATGTGACTATGTAACATTGTAAAACAGACATTATAATCTCTATTTTACCCTCTATTTTGAGGGTTAGAGAAGTTAAGCAAGTTGCCCAAGGTCAGGCTGTTGGTGAGTGATGGAGCTGGGGTATGAATGCTGGTCTGTGTGATTCAGGTCATGTTCCCAGTCTCTCACAGAATGGAGTGTGGCATCACTGGTCTCCAAGTTCCTGAAGAGTTCTGCTCACACAACCTCATTACCCCAAGAACACATGAGCTTTACTATATTACTTTTTCTGTGTATGATAAAATAGATATATAAAGCAGAGTCTGTAGCCCACAGAAAATTATTTACTTAGATATTATAAGTAAGAAATAGAAGAATCATTAGTTTCCTTTATTTTTTTTTCCTTTTCTGGTTAATTATAATGATGTTTCTTTTATTTCTAAGTATTTATTTTTATGGTTTGTCATAGTATTCTTTCCTTACATGATCCTTTAAGAGTCTTTTATATTATAAAGCAAGAGTCCTAGTAACCATGGAAATGTTGAATGTAAATTTCCTGACTTGGTGCTATTAAAGAATATTTTAGCTTTCAATAGTCAACATTAAATTCTGGTTTTGTTTTAAATCAATAAGCATCATTCTACCAACTATCAATACAAGAAAATTATATGGAGTAATTGTTTAAATCAAAGTAAATAACCTATAAAGACTAAGAACAGAAAATAGATACTGTAAAGATTTTTTTCAATACCTACAGCTTTTGAATATGATATTTTTGAAACTAGCTCAGTAGATTTTATTCTAAAAATTTAAAGATCTAAATCATATCAAACAGGAAACCAACTGTGAGAAATTGCAGCTCCATATGCAGTTATATTTTAAGTATGAGCTATTATAATGCAGCTTTTGGATTTTAAATTCTGATTCAGACATTAATTACTATGGTTTAAGAAAAAAGCACTGGAAAGGGAGAGTTTGGCAAAACTCAAGACTATAAATCTAGCTGAGTATAGACAAGAGTCCAGGTATCTATTCATCAAATAGAGGAGTTTTAGTCTGGGAAGGCATATCTAAATTCCAATCGATTTTGTCACTAATTAGCTATATTACCATGGGTCAGTCAATTAACCTTACTGGACCTCAGTTTTCTCATCTGTAAAATAAAGTGTTTTAGATTAGATGATCACTAAGGTTCCTTCCAACTACTTTAAAAAAGCAAGTGTGACTATGATCTGTTTGTGTAAATTCAAAAATATTTGTGAGGGATTTGCTTACAGGAAAAGGTGAATAAAAGGTATTTTTATCCAAAAGCACCAAAATGACAAAACAAGTTGGATTTTTGTTTTTGTTTTTAAGGGAGCACATTATATAAGAACAAGAAAGCTAAAAATTACTTGGTACATTTAACAAATTTATTTTATAGAATGTGGAAAATTTAGCTAAATTTTGCAAAGAAATCAGATTCAAATGTGTACTGAACTACAATCTACTCTGCCATCCTAAAATACCTCATTCTAGCTCATACAGGAACTAATGTGTCATATCTATGTAAAATGTCATAATTCACAAAATAGATGCATTCCTGAAAAGTTGTTGGGATTGCCACCAAGGTGAGGAGCGGGGAGGGGATGCAATCACAAACCCTTAAAGGTTGAGAGGTCTCATCCAACTTTCCAACTAACGCCCAAAACTTCTTTCCATAAACATTCATGACAGAGACATACTCAGGCAACAAAAGAAAGCCCACGTCATTCCGATCCTTACCACATAAATACAAATTTTGGATCAATAAAAGGATGGAAGAAAATCGTCACTTAACAATCTTTCCTATTTTTCTCTTTCGCTACATGTGAGATTGGTTTACCTCTGACTTTATTACTCAGACTACATAGCTTCAGATATGCTTTGTTTTCTGATCTGCAGTTGCTGGATAACTGCTATTTATAAGACCTCCCCCTTTTCTTAATATGAATAAGCATCTACTAAATTACAAGACTTTAACTTGAGACTATAGAAATATAAATGAGCTTTTAAAAAAATAAAAAGGATTATACCTGTAGTATAATTTTTGTAAACTGCTGTTTTTTCAATAAAGAAAGAAATCTGCAAAGTTTCAGTAATAGGCAGAAGGGATGTGTGAAAGTGTCGCTGAACAGGTTAATCAGAAAGTCAGATATCAAGGTTTTATCACGAATTCATTGTTTGAACCCAGCCAAGCTACTTAACTTTTCTGTGCCCGTTTCCTCATCTTACAGTGGTGTAAACAGAGAATTTTAGAACTAGAAAAGACCCTAGAGATTAGCCCAATGTCCTTACTTACAGATAAAGAAACTGAAACTCAGAAATCAAATGACTTGCCCAAAACTTACTCTGCAAAATAGGAACAATAAAAACCTTTGTTTGCTTTATAGAGGTTTTTCTCTGGAGGAAATGAGATCATGGATTTAAAAAAAAAGCACTAGATAATTAAGTAGTATTACACTGAAAAAAGCTACTTTAAAGAGAAGCTTGTCATATCATGCAAGTCAAAACTTAAAAATTTCTCTCAACGAGCATTCCATGTTTATTCTTCCAACCAAATGCTAAGAAAATATTTGTCCATGTCTGAGGTCACCACATTCCAAAATGATCTGAACAAGTAATTTTAAAATATCTTTCCCATATGCCTAGACGACATAAGCAGAGTTAAAAGGCTTTTTGCAAATTAAAAGGAAATTTCTCATGAGTAAAACTAAGCATGAAAACATTCAGTCAAAATACAATTTAAAAATATGTAAATGACCAAAAATAAGGCCTAAGAAAGAAGAACTCATACCTGTTTGTTTGAATATATTAATTAAATTTCTACATTTTAGTGACCCATACCTTACTCCTGTTAAGAAGACCTGCCACCTACAAAGCTGAAGAGAAAAGAACAAATTTACTGTCATAAGTGACTTCCTAGTGAGAACTAAATAACGCAGCAGCTTTTAGCTATAATTACGTTTAACACAAAGGATTTTGAGAAAGATTAAGGAATACACATATGAGCATAGAGATGGAGATGATACAGCTACAAGTGGGAAATAGCTTGGAGGATTGGGGAAAAAATAAACATATAAAACAACCTAATTCCCATCTCATCAACTTCAGCATTTTCCAACTTCCTAAACTACATAATTACTTCAGAAGGACCCAAAAGACACCTAAGAAACCTGAGATCACTAAACTGCAAAGAAATAAGAAAACGGACTGAATTTTACACATCATTAAAAGACCATTAAAAGAGCAGCTGTTCCTTCATTCTCACTTAAGCACATTGGTCATTATATCTAGTCTTGTTCACAATAATCTTGTACCCCGATGAGCAAGTGAATGTGGCAATGTATCTAGAAGTTGTTCTTGCCCAAATAGGTTTCTGGTGTCTTCATATTTATCGTAATATTACAGAACACACATTAATATGCATGCTTAAAGCCAGAGTATAAATAAGTGGGTACAGAGGATAATCATTATGGAGTTTAACCCTAACTCAGAAATTAATACCAACATTTACATGTGCCAAGCACTATTCTAGACAGTGGGGATACAGCAATGAACAAGATACCTGAGGTTCCTGCCCTCAGGATGTGGGGATAGGAAGACCATAAACAAATCAATTGAAACATCACTTGTAATCTTGATGAAAGTCATCTTTCTAGACCTCAGTTTGCTATCTATAAAACTGGAAAACCAATATTACTTAGGCAAGTATCATCATATTCTTCTCAAACAAAAATTATGTCAAAAACCGTAAATCAATAGGCCTTGTACTCCAATTTCCCTGATCTATCCCTGCCTCCAGTGGCACATACAGAACAGAATGTAAGCCAGAGTAGGAGGTGTAAGCCATGCTATGAAACAGAAGAAAAAGAACTAGATCATGGTGAGACTCAATACAAACCTGTGTTCTATATAGAAACTAACTCTAGTTAGTAAGCTATGGTTTCTCAAATAAGATGATAATGATAAATATATGCTATTTGGAACATATTTTTCATTTCAGGACCAATGTCTAGATAAGTCACTTTTATATCAAATATCATGGCTGTCAGTTTAAAAATCTTTGTTATCAACTAGTCTAATGTTAATGTTAAATGCAAAAGTTAATGTTAAAAAGCAAAAATAAACAAGTGGGACTACATCAAACTAAGAAATGCAGATTATGAATTTCAAGTCACATTTAAACATGAGAATTCTTTTTTCTCTTCCAGTTGAAGAAATAATTTTATTTGATATGATGAATGTATATTTTGTGAAATTGCATCAAAACAGGCATATAGTCTGTAGTTTCATTCTTGTATTTAAAACAGCAAACTAGTTATGAATGAACAAATAAAATTAAAGGTTGAAGTTCTGACCAAGCTACTTTGGCATCAGAAAGCAAGACTATCTGGATGTAAGGAATTAACTCCTTGACTCAACTATACTCTCAGTAATTCTGAAATATTAATGTACAGGACAATAAATCAGAGTAAAGAAATATATGCAGATTCCCAACATAAAATGTAAGTTAGCTAATGGCCTGAATCAATCAATCAATATCTCTCCCTCCCAATTCCCCAATCAATGACACATGAAAAAAATAGAAATGAAGGGAAAAAAAGACCTACATTGAGAAAACTAAGGCTAAAATGTGGGCGCAAACCAAAAAACTGGGAGAAATGTGTACTAACGATAGAGCCATACTGCTGTCTTCCTATTAAAGAGTGAATCTCTCTTTTAAGGACAGAGGTCAAGTCTTATTCACTTTTGTATCTTCTGGACAAGCAGTACCGGGTACATATTGACCCAATAAATGTCTTATTTTGTGGAAAAACAATGAGATAATCAAAAGAGACCTTCCACATCCTCCTACCACCAAAGCTACTAACCACAGCCCACATTCTTTCCATATAATGTACTGCCTTTCAGTAACATCTCCATCCCCACTGTCCCATTCCTCTTCCATTATCTTCCAAAAGAAATTATACATCCAAAAACAGTGCTATCTCATACACAAAGATGCGCAGTGCAATATTTTTTTAAATAAAGAAAAAGTGACTCAAACTTCAATGTCCTTTAATGGGAGAATGATTAAATAAATTACCATCAATCAACAAACTGGAGGAATTGCTGTGAACCCAAAGATTGAATTAGGGCCCAGCACCCTCTCCTCACCCACACCAGGCCCTGCGCCACCCTATTCCTCCTGGTAGGGATGGGCTCAGTCAAGAGCATCCCGGTCACCTGAGTGCAACCTCTACCACACCAACATCTGGCTCGAGTGGCAGATCCCCATTCACTTAGGGTAGGCACTCTGCGCACTACCACCCAGGTGTAAACCCCACAGCCCAACCAACATGCAGAGGAGCAGCTGGAAGGTCCTAATCAGGGCCAAGACTCAGATCACCACTCTCCTACCCTTGGCACTGCATGGATACCTATGAAAACCAGCAACAGAGACCTCTCAAACCCCCTCGTGAAACAGCTGAGTCAAGTATTTGAGACTGAAGCCCCCAAATCAAATCTTCCCCCAGAGGCTGTTCTGCCCCCAGAGGCACCTTCACCTGAGTTGGACTTGCCTTTGGAAACCCAGTTATCCCTTGAAGACCAGATGCCAGCTTGGAGCCAGACTGAGCTACCCTCCAAGCAGGTGTTTTCCAAGGAGGAAACAGGACAGCTCACAGAAACCCCTATGACCAGCCAGGGATCAGACAAGCCCTTAAGAGACCCTGAGACTCCCTGATCTTTGGGTTCTAAGCAAAATAGATGAAAACCAAATGGCAAGGTACTAGGGCGATCTCCCCTCACCATCCTGCAGGATGACAGCTCCCCCGGGACCCTGACACCACAACAGGGTAAGCAGCCTTCTTCCCTGAGTGAAAATGTTAGGGAACTAAAGGAAGGAGGCATTCTGGGAACTGAACAACTTCTAAAAACTGGAAGACAAGCATAGGAGCAAGACCAGAACCATGACAAGGAAAACTAGCACTTTCACTTGGTAGAGAACTAGGCCCCACGTGGCCCCAGCACTGGGTTCACCCAGGGCCTAGTGTTTTCTGTGTCCCCTCAGCCCTTCTTTCCCTGGGAGACTGAGGAAAGGCTCGTTTTCTCTGACTCCCCCTAAACTAAGATAGACTATAAATGTGTGGGCATATATATAACTTAAAAACTCATTCTAAAGGTACTTCCAAAAGAGAAGTTCCAAAAGTGAAACTATCACAGTCCACATTCCTGGAATAAGGAAGTATACTATGCTATGTTCATCTCTATATTATTCCCCACAATCTCAAACCTAGGGTTTTCCACATGACGAGCCACAATACACCTCTACTGAATAGAGAACTAAATGAAGAAATGAGCAAAAGAACAAACAAGCAAATCCACTTAGAAAAAAATGTCTTGGCAAAGAGCCAAATCTGAAGAAGTTTCTAGATCTGTAGCACTTAATAGGAGATAGTGGAGAAGCAGACAGTGGCATGTTTCTGGTGGGAAGGCTGTGATCTAAGACCTCCATGTGGTATACAAGGAGGACCGTGAGAGGAACCACCGCGGCCATGGCAACTCTATTTGCTGTGAAGGGAAAGCTTCCCGATGACACAAGGAGGAAGGAATCTACCAGACTTTGCATCATATACGTATCTCTAATAATAAACATTAGGATGAAAATTATTTCATCAGTGAAACACATCATTTTATTTAATAACTATTATGAACTTCCCTAAGCAGTTATTTTGAATGATAACACTTACTTAGAGATATATTTATTTTGTTTGTTTGTTTATAACAAATATATTGCTTTCTATGGTTTTTTTAAAAGAGAAGCTCTCATAATTCTGTGGTCTCATCTCCTCTACGCATTTATCTAAAAAGTATTTCCCAGTTCCTTCTTGATGAAAGATATAATTATAAGTGTTTCATTATTATTCACGAGTCAAGAAATGTTTGCCAAATTTTCACATCACACACAAACATATCACAAAACTTAACCTCTACTTATCTAGATATGAAAAACAGCTTTTAGACAAGATGTGACATTAATTACCCAAAATACAAATATTTTAAAATAAATGCTAAGAGAAAACTTGACATCGTGTGAATTTTTTTAAATCTTTCTGAAGCTTTGCTACGAGCTAATTCTCCCACACGAGCCTTTGAAAACATTAATAATGAAAACGCCAGCTGAATTTTAAATACTTTCACTAGGCAACAATAGTATATACTGCTGATATTCCAAATGTAAAAGATTAATAATGTTCTTAGAATTCAACAGCTTCACAAACATTTAGTTAATTCACTCAACAAACATTTATTGAGAACTAATCATATTTGCCAGGTATTTGTCTGAAGTGCTGGGAACTGAAAAGTAAACATGATAGTCAAGATCTTACTACCACCCACATGGAGCTTACACTCTACTGGGTGGAAACTGTCAATAAACAAATAAATATAAAAGAAAATGTCAAATCACGGTAAGTGTTCTGATGAAAAGAAAACAAGATGAAATGATTATCATAGCCAGCTCTGGGGTGACATTAAAATGAGACCTGAAAAATAAATAAATAAAATGAGACCTGAATATCAAGAAGGGACAGACACTAAAGATCTGGGGAAATTTCGAGGGTTTCAGATAGAGAGAACAACAAGTTCAAGGGCCTTATGGTGGGAATGAACTTGGGGTATCTGAGGAAAAGGAAGAAATACAAGTACTCTGAGCAAGGGTAAGCATAGCAGAGACGAGGTAAACAGAGGTCAGATTAGGTAGGACCCACTAAAATAAGGAGTTTGGATTATGGTCTAAGCTTTTTGTTTTAAATTTAATTATAGGAAGTTTAAACATATGTGGAAAAAAAGAAAGGAGCAAAATGGATTCCTATATATTTATCATCCAGTTTCAACAATTATCAATTCATGGCCAGTTTTGCTTAATCTGTACCTTTACTCATTCCCCATCTACCCCTCAGACATCATATCATTTCATCTATACACATTTTAGTATCTATCTCTAAAATTAAGAACTCTTCTTGTAAATATAACCACTATCAATATTACCATCATTATACCATTATTTTCAGTAATAATTTATTAAAATCAACACCTATCTAGCCTTTGTTCAAATCTCCTTGTGTATCAATTTTTTTAAAAGCTTATTGGTTCAAATAAAAATCCAAATAAGGTCCGGATAATGCAATTAATAAGATTCTTGGTCTTTTTAATCTATAGATTATCATTCCTTCACATTTTCTTCCTTGCAATTTATTTGTTGAAAAACCTGGTTATTTCTCCTATGGGATTATCCACATTCTAGATTTCCGACTGCATCCTCATAGTTTCACTTACCGCATTCCTCTGTTTCCTGCAGTTTGTATAAGTTGGTAGTTATATCTGGAGGTTTAATCAGAATCAGGTCCAAATTTCTAGCAAGACTACTCCACAGTTTATCTTATGTACTCTAATCAGGAGGTAGATAACGTATAGAATCTCTCTCTCTCTCTCTCTCTCTATATATATATATATATCAGCAGTTGGTGATAATTACTGCCTTAGGTCTATTATAATACTTCATTAGGGGTTGTAAAATGCTGATGCTATAATTCTATTATTCCTTCATTATTTATCAGCTGAAATACTTCTGTAAAGAAAAAACTTCCTTCATCAACTCTGTGGTTAACAATATAGAAAAATAGAATAAATACTTGATTCTCCTTATTTTCAAGTTTTCCAGATAATAAGTTGGTTGCCTAGCACACTGGATGGTTTTAAGCAGGGAAGTTCTTAAAGAACATTCTGAATGTTGTTTGAAGAAAAGAATGATATGTAAGAAAGCACAAGTGAAAGCAGAGACACCACTTAGGAGGCTCTTGCAGTATTCTAAATAAAGGATGACAGGTTGTACTAGGATGGTAGAGAAGATGAACAGAAGTAGACAGATTTAAGACATATCTGGAATGTAAAGTCTACAGGACTTGCTGATAGGTTACCTACATAGAGTAAGAGAAAGAAAGAAATCAAGAATGAGTCCTAGATTTTTGGCCTGAACAACTTGCTTTATGGGAAACACTAAGAGAGAAGCAGATTTAGGAAACAAAATCAGGTAGGTAATGATATGAATGATATTAAATCAATATTTGCCAAATCTTTATTACTGATTTTCTTTTTCTTTATCCTGACTGAAAATAATTAAAAATTTCAAGAAGTACAAATAAAATAGTTTTATGATATTTTTCTGTAAACAATGCTTTTTGATGAAATAACAATAACACCAGGTAAGATGAAAATGTTTTTTTCTTAGATAATTCATTTTCTCTTCTTTCCTCCATATATATATTAACAAAGGATATGCTGGGTTAAAAATATTAAAGGATAGGAATAAAAATTATTTTAACCCAGATTGATTATCAATCTGTCATATCAGCTAATAGATCACCACAAATACAAGAGATATACAGCCAGGATACAGAAAAAAGGAGAAACAGAGCTCAAAAACTTTAACCAGCTACTTA
Source organism: Tapirus indicus (assembly GCA_031878705.1). Lineage (NCBI taxonomy): Eukaryota > Metazoa > Chordata > Mammalia > Perissodactyla > Tapiridae > Tapirus > Tapirus indicus. The sequence goes on from CM062918.1 coordinate 16,545,962, forward strand.
GTATTAACCAATTAATCTTGGGGAAAGATAGGAACTCTGATTCATTTCTTAGAAGCTAATTTTCCATTCTCCCATTTCTACATGAGTACTAATAATTCAAATTGTCCTGTTGGGTTTCCCTTGCCTCTCCTTACAAAGTAAGACGGAAAATGTGGAAGGTTTAGGAGAGAAGGGAAAGAAAAGAGCCTAACCACAACATATTATCAACGGCAACAAAAATAATTAATATTACTTTCTAAATGAGAGATTTCCAAAGATATATTAACCTAAATTTTCATATAGGAAAAGAATATCAGATTTTTCACAAATAATTTCTTGATATAAAAAGTTTAGAATGTTACCCCACTTTGATAATATACATTTATAGAATATCTGATTAGCTAGTGAGATAAAAATGATGAATCACTCCTGTGTAATGAATCATTCATATATGTATTATACTTATGGATAACAGTTGAGCAAATGCTATTGCTCTCCATTAGTCTTATAACTATATGTGTAAATATAGCTTATTTAATAGTAACTGGATTCCAGGATAGAATGTCCTTTTTTCATTATGCAAATGATAGCTCTGGGTTACCTTTCCCAACATCAACACTGCCCCTGTTAATTAGACTCTATTGAACTACTCAGAAGCAATAAAAGAAACAGTTCTGCCAGCTAAAAAATAAACTACAAAGTGAGAAAATATGATAAGCACAAATATAATTCCAAAAATTACAAATGCAAATCAAATATCTCAATAATTAGAGAGAGAGAGACCCTAGGGAACTGCAGGGAACAGTTGAAAGAAAGGAGTCTGAGTTCATTTACAAAAGCTTAAAAGCTATTATGTCTGAAGAATAAAAAAAAAAAAAAAAAGATTCCATAGGATCTTCAACATAATATGTACATTAAAATATATAAAACAATTTTATCTCATGTACAGTTATAAAATATTTTGAATTGAGATATAATTAAGTACTACATTTTATCTTACTTTTAAATGCTTTTCTTGACATTTATTTTTAAAGAAACATAATTAAATGTTTTGTGCTTCTGCGTATTTTTCTTACTCAGAATCATCATGAATGTTTTAATGCAAGTCAGTTCCATCAAACAGCTTCATCGATAACAAAATGTATTCTGAATATCAATTACTCAAAAATGCATAGTTGGAAGATTTCCAAACTGCTTGTTTAAACACAGAATGTACAACCCTCAGACAATTCATCTATTAACATTATCTGTAATACAAAATAGGTCCTTTATATTCATGTATATGACATAAGGCTTAGCTTTAAATTCCTTTGCTAATCTACCTTCTCCATCTAAAAGATCACATTTTTTTCCTCATTTCCACTTCATTCCTACTGCCTCCCTCTTGGTAAAATTTTCCCTATGTTTCTTCTTTTTCATTCTCCCTATCTAGATGCTCAGCCTTCCCCAAAATAAGTAACTGACAGTTTGTCTCTTCATCAATCTTCTAATACATTATCTTTAACATGGCTCAGGTGAGAAACAGAGTTATGGCCTAGCCTGACAAGAGCAAGGCACATATTTTCATTCCCTTAACCTTTCTGATTGCTATTTCTTTGACCTCCTCTCAAAAATACTCTGCTTATCCTACACTCAACCATAAGAATTAATGTAATATAGTTTCTAAGGAGTTGGTTAGAATGTCACCCTAATTACTTTAAATGAGTAGAGACATACAGACCCAGAATTTCAAAGGACTATCTGATCCTGAGGAAAACTGTTCTCACTGTTTTAGGTTGATTAGCACCAGGACAACAATGTATTACCATGAGATATATGCTTCCCAAGCAAACCAGACATTCCATCAACAGATCAGGACACTCACTCTCCAGAAGTATTTAAGAATCTTAAATTGTACAGTGAATTCAAAACTGAAACAAAGGAGCTAACTGATAGAGACTATCACCATAACTGTAGTAAGGAGTATGTAGAGTTACCTACTTTCAAAAGCCACATAAAACATCCACCAATGATTACTTGGGCCACAGGCCATTCCAGAGAATCACTAAAAATTTCACTCTCCAAATCTCCTTTTAGCAAAGCATTAATACCTTCTGTTTTTAGTTTATTCAACATAGTTTCATAATAGCTTATAATTTCCAAATACAGACATTAAATTATATCAATTATACTTTAAAGTAACAATTTTTTGATGACACTTAGGGAGATATTACTGTAATCAGTAAAATATGTGCAAATTAGATTTTAGGATGAGAAGACATACATTAATTCTCACTTAAAGAATGCAGTCTTATTAAACTTAAGACAACGACATGTCTTACTTTTCTTTCTTGTACCCTTTTTCCTTTCTTAACGTCAAAGCAATTAAGGGAGGTTTATCAACCACTGGAAGATCCTGGAGAAATCAAAAAGAAATGGAATTACGAAAATAAACAAAAATAGAGCTTTAAATAGGAAAAGGAATAAGGAATTGAGAACTGGTGCAGACATGTAGGCAAGTGTTGAAGTGGGTGGGGAAAACTAAGAATTTCCTGCATTCTAACTCTTGATGCTCTGGGCATCGTAAGGAACAGTATCACAGACACACTTGAGGAGTTCGGGTTCTTTCATTTGTTAACTACTGTGACACACTAGACAACAGTTTCTATTCTCAGGAAAACTTCATCCTTATTTCTATGTGGATTTTCACACAAAAATTCTCTCCCAGTTCCTCAAGGGTGTTTTCTCTCTAAACTTTGCAGACCCAGGCAAAAGAATGCCTTCCTAATGTAGGAAATCTTTGGGTCAGAAAACAGCAGCATTAAGAGCCCAGATGAGAAGGGTTACCATAAATTCAAAATGGCACCCATCTGGACACTATGTAATTTCCTCCAGGTATATTCAGCAAAGCCAGCCCTAGCGGTCTAGTGGTTAAGATTCAGCACTCTCACTGCCATGGCCCCGTTTGTCTCCCGATCAAGGAACCACACCACCCATCCATTGGCTGTCATACTATGGTGACTGTGTGTTGCCATGATACTGAAAGCTATGCCACCAGTATTTCAAACACCAGCAGGGTCACCCATGGTGGACAGGTTTCAGCGGAGCTTCCAGACTAAGCAAACTGGGAAGAAGGACCTCGCCACCCACTGCCGAAAAACTGGCCCTATGAATAGTAGTGGAGCGTTGTCTGATAGAGCACTGGAAGGTGAGAGGATGGCGCAAAAAGACAACTCAGGGTTCCACCCTGCTGTACTCAGGGTTGCTAGGAGTCAGAATCCACTCAATGGCACTAACAACAAATATTCAGCAACTCGACCGTGGAAATGGAAAAGCTGAACTGCAATTCTGATACAGGGATGGGCATCTGGAAGACAATGATGAGAAAGTCATTTGAAGGGTGATAATGAACTTCAAGTTCAGCAAAGAAGGAGTAGGGGACTGATGGACTCAGAGAAAGTAAAAATGTCAGGATCTAGGGCCAGCTCCGATGGCCTAGTGGTTAAAGTTTGGTGCTCTCACCACTTTGGCAGCCCAGGTTCATTTCCTGGTCACGGAACCACACCACCTGTCAGTTGCCATGCTGTGGCGGCAGCTCACATAGAAGAACTAGAAGGACTGACAGCTGGGATACACAACCATGCACTGGGGCTTTGGGGAGGGGAAAAAAAAGGAGGAAGATTGGCAACAGATGTTAGCTCAGGGAGAATCTTTCCCTGCCTGCTCCCCCAAAAAAGTCAGGATCTAGAGGTCTCAATGAGGTGAAACAGAGAGCAAAGTCCATGAAGTGAGAGGGTGAGAAAGCTAGATGGTTAGATTAAAGTAGGACCCTGAAATATAAGATTTAGAGGTAGGAAAGTTCTAATGATTACAAAATCTAGGTTAGACTATGGAAATGGACTGCTGGACGTGAATGGAATCAAAATAAAATTTACAGAAGTTGAGATGGAAGAATTAAAAGAGATGACCCAGGATGATGGCACAAGTCAGTCTGGAAAGACAGCAAGTCAGCTGCCAAAGCTCTTGATAAGTATTGAGGACTGCTCTAAATCCTCAGTGGAACTTATATGTGATTCAATGGCACCACCTAGGACCTTGTGAAAAATGCAGAATCTAAGGCCCCACCCCAGGCCTACGGAATCAGAATCTGCATTTTAACAAAAACTCCAAGTGAGTCAAGTTTGAGAGCTTAACAGATCCAGGTATATAGCCAATAGATAATAGAAAAGACAAAGGTAGGAAGTAGATGGTCCCATGGCATGAGCTTTGAAAGAGAAGTGAGTTTTTTTATTCAATGGTTAAAGAACATTGGTTTCATAGTGCCAGTGGAGAATTAGGCAAATTCTGACAGCGCCTCTGGAGCTTGAGAAGTCAAAGTAAATAAGGATCACAACTATTCTTTTAATATTTTGATATGGTTTTCCTACCCCCTTTCTCTACATTTCTTCAGGTTTATCTTATGTCTTAGGCTTTGTTTTTGTTTGTGTTTTTTTTTGTTTTTCATGTATGTTTTGTGTTCTCTTTTTGGTTTTTATGTTTTTACTTTATGTTGCCTCCCATTTCTTTTATAAAGATATGGAATATTTTAGGGGCCAGCCCGGTGGCACAGTGGTTAAGTTTACGTGCTCTGCTTCAGCTGCCTGGGGTTCACAGGTTCGGATCCTGGGTGCAGACCTATGTACCACTCATCAAGCCATACTGTGGCAGGCATCCCACATATAAAGTAGAGGAAGATGGGCATGGATGTTAGCCCAGGGCCAATTTTCCTCAGCAAAAAGAGGAGGACTGGCAACAGATGTTAGCTCAGGGCTAATCTTTCTCACCAAAAAAACAAAAAAAAGGTAAATGTCCTTCACTTGCTAAAAAGATCTACTAGAAATGTACAGCAAACATCATACTTAATAGTGAAAAAGGAGGAACACTGCCATCAATATCATAAAAGAGACAAGGAGATGCCTACTATCACCGTTACTATTTAAAATTCAACTGGTAATACTAGACAATGCAACAAGAAAAGTAAGACAATTAAGATATAAATACTACAAAAGAAGGACCACCTATCTAGAAATTCTATTGAAAAGCTATTAGAATAAATAACATTTTAAGATGGCCAAGTACAAGAAAAATACACAAAAATCAAGTTCCTAAACAATAGCAATTACCAATTAAAATATACATATAAGCAAAAAGATTCCATTAATGAGGAAATAATAAGAGGTTAGGTGTACCTTAAGTAATATGATGTTTTAATCTTTATGTTCCAATAAACATAAAACATTTGCACATTTAAAGATAGGTTTTTGTGTTATGGATCATTTATATAAGGGTAAGCCTTCAAAATATTAAACTTGACCAAAATAAATAGGTGCTATTTTACTTTTATATTTTTACTTGCATATTATCTAAATCTCTTACTAAATCATACAAGAGGTTAGGAACTGTGCCTGTTTCATTCATCATTATATATTCTGCATATAGTGCCTGGGACACAGTAGGTAAGATATACATATTTGTTGAATAATTATAAATGAATGAGTTCCTTCAATTTCTGATCCTTAAACTCCTTAATGCTTTTAATTTTGTATAAAATTCTACATGAAAGTTCACCTTTTATACAGGTAATCAATTTCATAAGAGGACACCAAAATCTCAGGTTTGAAATCAGATAATAAATAATAACTTTGGCTTTCAAGTGGTTTTAAGGGAAATTTGAAAGAATGATGTCATAGAAGCATCTACTGAAAGCAACAATGACATCTCACAAAAAAGAGGGAGGGGCAGAAATCAACCAGGTTAGTGATTACAAAGTAATACCACTCAAGGAGGGACAAGGAGAATAAGAACCCCAACTCTTGATCACTGAACAGTTACTCACTTTCTCAACCATATAGTATCTTCAGAATCACATTATAGCTGACTCTAGCAAGTTTCTCTGTTCACAGTAAACCTGGATCTGATTTCCTACAGGCTTTATAAAGGCACTTTCATGTTCTAAGGTGGTTCTAACAAAACACTTAATGCATCTACTCAGCAAATACTTTTCAAATAAAACTATCAAAAATTTTACAGCACAACACAGGAAAAGAAACAAGCCCATTTAAGTGGCTGTCAGTTTCCATTTCCTCACTTGAGTTTAGGAGAAATAAATAAATATCAAGTAAAAAGCACCTGAATACACTAAAAATATGAGTGTTTTAAATTCTGTGACACAAAGTAGTCGAAAATACTAGCTTCAATTTTTCTCTCTATAATATCACAAAACTTGGATTTCAGCTGACAATTTCTATACTAGGTTTCAGCCCAAAGCAATTTAGAAATAGACAAGTCAGAAACTCCTTAAAAATAAATTAGGGTTTACAATGGAAATGCTGACAGATGCTTCTTTACAATAATGCCTGATGAGACTACTATATTTTAGAAATGACTACATCACAATATGTATGCAAGTGTTGTATATTAAAATGCAACAATGCTTAGCTTATAATTAAATCAGGCCCATGAATAGTTCAGTAAAATACGTTATGAAGAAAGTGTGATGTGACAAGAAAATATACTGAGTTAAAATATAATGCAAGCAAGGATTTATTAGAACTTGCCATTTAGAAGATTTAAATAAGACAAAATATCAACATAAACACTAGGGAGAGAAGTCGAGAAGTACAAACTCAGTAAAGCCTAAATTTAGTAAAGCCTAAAATTAATTGACTTCCAATGTGACTGGTATATACCATAATTACTTATGAAACTATATCCATCATGAGATGATCATACCCCTAGACTAAGACCAAAATATAAATTTTTAAATATATATATATATATATATATATAACTTAACAACAACAAAAAAAAACCTTAGTATTCCTCCATCCACAATCTTTGATCAGCTGCTCAGCTTTCTGCTGCTGCCACCTTTTCTGCTATTACACCCCATGCTATCTTTCTCTTTGATAGTTACAAGCCACCATTTCCATCAACCCGTCTTTGAACTCTCTATAGTTGTACTGCAACATATAATGGTTGTCAAAGCAATTTGGGACTAAAACCCAGCATAAACAATTCTAACACCATCAGAGAAATAAGCCTTGATTTACTGAGAAGCTAAAACTAAAGAATCAACTTCAAGTTTCAAAACAAAGTAGAAACTCAGGAGCATTACATAGACAACTTCTTCCTTATAAAACTATCTGCAGGCATCGATGTACATCTCATACCAGTGCATAGTTCATCTTAAAACAAATAGTTTACAATGAGCTTTCTTAAATGACACCATGTTCTCTCATTTCATCTAATGAAAATACTGGATTTGTCCATTTGCATGGATGTGTTCTAGTGGGTTATTCATTAACTCAGTGGTTCTCAACAAAGGACGTTTTGCTCCCCAAGGGACATCTGGCAAAATCTGGAAACATTTTTCATTGTCATGAATGAGGGGAGAGATGCTACTGGCATCTGATGAGTATTTAGCAGACAGAGATGCTGTTAAAATTCCTACAATGTACAAGACAGCCCCTCCCAAAACAATGTCTAACCCAAAATATCAATAGCACAGCTGTTGAGGGATCGTCCACTAACTCCTTTGTTTTCTTACCAAGCAGCTATTCCCCATAGTTTCCCTTATCTTTAACCCACATAAACACTCAAACCATCAATCAAAATCAGAAGTGAACTTAAGGCAAAGAGGAAGAGGAGTGAAGTATGCAGATGACCTCCAAGAACAACTGACATTCATTCATTCAACAAATGTATCAGGCACAGTACAAGATCTCTGCTTTCATGTGGCTTGCATTCTAGTGATTCTCTGGTTGAAGAAATCTTCAAACTGAATTTAAAAACCTTCAATGCCTGACACATTCTGGAAAACTGATGTAGCTATGCACAAACAATGAATGCTGATAGAGCATTCATTCTATTTTTGGAAATGTCTTTACATTAATGAGCCAAAATAACTTTCCCTGTAGTTTTCACCCTCTGATCATAGTTCTGCTCTCTTGAGTCACAAAGAACAAATCCCTGTTCCACATGACAGCTCTTCACATATTTAAAGACAGCTGTCCTGCATCTCTGAATTTTGTCTCCTAAAGACTAAAACAATTCTACCAGTGCCTCTGACAGCTCTTCATGAGACAAAATCCTTCAGATTAGAAGGAAATGAGTAAAAATACTAAGGTTTTGTAAGAATTTAGGCTATTAATTAGTAATTGCTAAATTTTCTTGAACAATTCTTCTCAAACCCACGATATTCATTTCAATAAGAAAGGATAAAACATTTACTAACTCCTATGTACAAAGCAATGCATTATCACACTTTATCACAACAGTCCAATGAAGTAGATAATACTACTAGCCATGAAGTAGATAATTCACTAGACATGAAGAAATCAGGCTCAGAAAGATTAAAGGAATTTTTCCAAGATATTTTTCTCCTAAACCCACGCTCTTTTCACTATACCATGTTACCTAAAAATGGTGGTTTTCACATTTTAATTCAATCATTGAGATTTCATTATTTCCATGAACAGTTTTTACAATAAAGCTAAATCTCAGTTATTAATGCTTGTTCTAATAAAAAAAGTATTCTAACATCAAGTACATTTTAGTAAGAATATATTCTTGTCCTACCTACACAACTCTCTGTATAGATACAGTGAATTCTGTTTGATTAGCAAATTCTATGTAATATACGCTCTCACAAGTTGCGATCTATTAAGAAAACAATCTAGTTGCAATCTATGAAGAAAACAATCTAATTAAGAAAGACAACATCCATTTTAAATTTATATACACATTAGCCATATTGGAATAATATACAATGCCAAAACTTCTTAAAATTCATTCATTGGAGTCAGGCAGTATAATATAATGGTAGGGATTAACAAAACAGACTAGATTTGTAGCACTGAACAGCCTCTTAACCTCTCTGGGCCTCTGTGTCCTAAGCTAAAAATGGAGAAAATAATAGATCCTATCTCACAGGGTGTGGAGAACTGTAACAGGCTCTTAATCGGTCTCTCTCCTTCCACTCTTCTTGTCCCTTCCTTCCTGCTCCACCTACTTCTATTCTCTACACAAGCCGCCGAACTGATCCTTTTAAAACAAAAATCAGATCATGTCACTCTACTGCTCAAAAACCTTCAATGGCCTTCATCATATTTGAAATAAAATCCAAAACCCTTACCACAGCCTGTAAGATCCTAGATGATCTAGTCCCTGGCCTCCTTGCTCACTTTTTGCACTTGTTCACTCCACTTCGAATGTTCTTCCCCCGAATGCCTGGATGGCTCACTCTCTCTCCTTCCATTCAAGTTTGCTTTAAACGTCACCTTCTCAAATAAGGTTTCCCTGATCATTCTCTATTTTTTTCCATAGCATTGATCACTAACCAATATTATGTTTTTATTTATTTTTTTATTTCTATCTCTCCCACCAAAAAGTATGATCCATGAGAGCAGGGTCTCTGTTTCACCACTGTATTTCCAGCACCAAGCATGGTGCCTAGCACATTGCAGGTGCTCCATATCAATCACTGAATGAAGTGAAACAACGCAAGAGCTCAGCACAATGGTTGGCAAACAGAAAATATTCAATGTTAGCTATAATTACTACCAATATTTGTATTTCTGTTATTTTTCATAGAGTCATTAAACAAACCATCACTGAACACTAACTTTGTGCCACGCACTGTACTCTGATTTTTTTAAATGTTGATGTTGGGCTTTGGGAGATTTTTGTAAACTAGCTAGAGAGCCAGTGGCATAAGAGGGTAATTGCAATTCATAAAGTAATTAAGTGCTTCCAAAAGGCTTCCAGAATTCTACACCTTACAGAATTTATGATTTTTCTTTTAACCTGATCTGTTTAGATCCCATTAGCCCAGGCAGAATACCAGGCCATAGCAGTCAATCACAAAATGTTAATGGTGGGGCATTATAATTTCCTTCTTTAATATTTTTTTCAGGCTGTTGGTATTTCTTAAAACCAAAAACCAAGACATACTCTGGCCATGAACAATTACAAAATATATGAATCACCAAAGCTACCCAGAGCTATGGAATATATTAACAATTCAAATGAGGTTACATGAGAGGCAGCTGAGGCGCAATAGAAAGAGTCCCTTCCCAGCTATATGTGACATTATGCAAGCTACTTAGCTTCTCTATGCTTCTGTTTCCTTATCTGCAAAGAAGAAAAAGAAAATTACTTTACCTCATAAAAACGTTATGAAAAAGAAATAAAATAAAGGAGGTCAGAATTCCAGGCACAAACTAAGCCACCCTAAATGCATGCTCTCTCAGCTCCTGGAGTATAAACTCAGCCAGTGGGGAGTAGCTACTGGAAATGCTTTATACTTTTGTATAATGTCCACAATATCTGGCACAGATTCCGTAAATGTTGGCCTTATATTAAATTACACAGGGGAAATACTCCTAATTCCCTAAGGTTTAGATGGTGAAAGAATCAGAGAAACTGAGCGATTTGTCTAAGGCTTTGTGAGTCATTGATGAAGCGAAACTGATAACCATACACTTTACAAAAGGGAATTAGCATTTCTCTAGACTTGAAAGACCCCTAACATTTTCATTATTCATATGACTTCCAAAAACTTATGTCATTTTTTACTCATTTGTTCATTCAGTCAGCACATCTTGAAATTCAACGACATGCCACACACTATTCTAGGTGCTAGAGACGAAAAGAACAAGGCTTGGTCCCTCACCTACCCATAAAAGAATTCAAGAGCTTTTTAAAATAACCTTAAGGGTTATGGAAGCTCTGAGGAGGAAATCAACTGTTTTAGGAAAGGCTTTATAGCAGTGCTGTCCAACAGAAGTTTCTGCAATGATGAAAATGTTCTTTAATATGCGCTGTCCAATACAATAGCCACTAACCACATGTGGCTATTGAGCACTTAAAATGTGGCTAATGTGACTGAGGAACTGAATTTTAAACTTAAATTAATTTTAATTTTAATAGCCACATGTAGCTAGTGGTTACTGTACTAGACAGCAGAGCTTTACAGTATAGGTAACATTTGAGCTGAAGTCTTGAAAGAAGGGAGTAAGGAATTACCGGGGCTGGGGGGTAGTGCATTCTAGGCAATTGAAAGGGCACAAACTACATGAAGGGCTGCGAGAATACCTGAATGTGTTCAGAAAAGGCTGCCTGGGATATGAAGAATGTGGAAAGAAGAGAGAAATGAGGTTAAAAGGGTTAGATAGGGCCAAAATATGAATGCCTTTGCATACCAGGCTAAGGAGTTAAACTTTATGCAGCAGACAACAGGAAAACAACAAAGACTTTAAAGGAATATATGACCACATCCATGCTCTAGAAAGACAATTTTGACCATAAGATGAGTAATCTATTGAAAGAAGAGACCAGAGGGAGGAAGATCAGCTATGTATGAGACCACTGCAGTACTCCAAGTCGATGAAGACTCCAACCAGTGCCATCACAGTTGAGAATGGAGACAAAGGAATGAATTCAAGAGATCTTTTGGAGATAAAATTAGTGGGATTTAGAGAACTATGAGATGGACAAGAATAAATCAAAATAAAAATTAGTGAGGTACCAGCCTGGAAAACCAGATAATTAAGGCACTTTCTACATTGATTGAAGGGATAAAGAAAGCGTACAAGCTCCTGCTCAAAGCTGTTTATAAGAAAGCAATCTAAATATCCATTAATAGCTTAAAAGTTAAGTAAATTATGAAGTCATTTAAGACAGTATATATTTATTAAAATTGTTTTTAAAGAATTTATAATACCAAGGTAAAATGTTCATGATACAGTAAATGAAATAAGTAGGCTACAAAGTAGCACATACAGCATTACCTCGATTTTGTTTTATATAGTATATATATAGAACTTTTTTTAATTGAAGCCAAAAAGTCAACAGTGGCTTACTTAGATAGTGGCATAATGGGCCATTATAAATTCTTTCTTGAACATTTTTTTTTCCGATTATCTAATTATACTACAATAACTATAGAATATTTTTTACTTAAAAATAAACTTTTGCTCTGAAGCACTGTACCTTAAAGCACTGGGGCCTGTGGTAAATTTACTGAAGCGTGAGGTTGTATCACAAACAGAGGGAATTTGACATGGCCAGACCCCAAGTTACTGCAGGTTCATTATGGGAGACTAAATTCACAGCAGATTGAATAAGGCAGTTTTTTTCCTTTTGAAAAATATACCACAATTACAAAGTATAAAATGGATTATTTCCCATTTGATTTATTTATAATGTCTTCTCATGTATGATTTATGTCTGTATACATGCAACTACAAGTGGAAGTTTGGTACAAACCCATATTTTATTCTGTATAGTCATGCAAAAAGACATTTATTCTGCTCATACTCAATTTCAATTACTCAGGTTCATTTGATATAGAGCAGACACTATATGCTGAAGAAGCAGCTCAGCAAATACTAATCTTTTTTATACGTACATGTCAGTCCCTTTTTTGTGCTTAGCAAAACCTGGCTTTCCAAGTTCTAAATTTAGATTTACAAGGAAATCCTGACCTAGTATAGATAAGCCTACTATAGAGGCATATGGCTATGGCAAATCATCCTACATCCTGGATGTGACTAAAATACAAATCAGATAAGCAATGTAATAACTTCCTTCATTAAAAAGAAAATGAATAGAATCTTTGAACTGTAATTTTAATCACTTTATTTTGCCATAAGATAGGTTGTATTTGTCTTGGGAAACCACATGGACATTAAAAAGGGAATGTTAGCCTAACACTCCTAGCCAAATGACAAACCTTATTCTGATCCTTTTACAGAGGGAGAAAATAAAAGGCTGGAATTAAAAGCATTTTTCCATTTCAGATGTTTAGAAACCTGGCTTGATTTCCTTAACCAAAATTAGTTGTACATCTTATTTCTATGTTTTCTATTAAAACACACTGGTGGAGAGGCAGTCTTTTCTCTGGGGCATTTGTAAATAAGCCCCAGGGCTAAGTAGCAGCAATGGGCCCATTCAATAAATATAACGAAATTGACCGAGGTCAAACAGTGAGACAAGTAGCAGATCTGGGACTAGGGCCAGGCCTCCTGGCTTGAAATCTAGTGCTCCTCTCTGACAAGATTACAGTTCTTAAATTAAAATATATCTTCTCTGAGAGTTGAAACAGGGAATACATTTTAGGATACTAGTTAGTGACACTTGGGAAACATCAGCTAGCTCTCAAATCCAGAAACTGCCTTAGATGTTTTGCCTAACTACCACACACTACATAGTGGGCAAGAGTCACTAAAATAATCACTCCACAAACAAAGAGAATTCAGAAATCTGCAATAGCAATTAGCCACCAGTATCTTACTATGTTTCTGTGATCTAATGTCCATTTCCATGGAAACAGAAAAAGAAGTGAGAGGCAGCCAAGAGAAGAGATGTCAGAACTTGTCAGGTTCAGTGGCTGCTCGGAGCTGAAAGCTGCAAATGCCTTTTTTTAAAAAAAACAGCATCAGCTGACTTCTGGCACATAATCGATTCTCAAGTTAAGCAATGTCAGCTTGCTTGGAGAAGCATAAAGCTAAAGAACTGGCTTAGGTTTTTATTTTGTTTTTGAAGTCTTGGATTAAGGGGAAGGAGATACAAATTAAAAGCAAACTGCTCAAAATTCTAAACTTCTAAAACATAGGAATGCAACAGAATTGTTTCAAATTTCACAAAGTGAACAGGATTTCTTAGCTGTGATGAGGGGAAATGTAGGACCAGCACAGAGCATTACCTGGAATGAATAGCAATAGGGTGGAGGCAGAGAAGAGACAGAAAGCAGAAGCAGCAGCATGTACAAAGGCCCTGAGACAAGAGAGTGTGTAGCCCTTTCAAGGCACTGCAAGCACACAAGAGCTCTTAGTGTGGGGCAAGGGGTTATCACAAAAGGCCTTCTCAAAGGAGGTGACAGCTAAGCCCTATGAAGGATGAGATGGAGTTACAGAAGAGAGTATTCCAGCAAGAAGGAAGAGCATGAGATAAGAGAGAGCAAAATGAATCCAGGAATAGCAAATAGTTTAGGATAGCTGGTACGGAGAGTGGGAGTAGGAGTGAGCTGTGATGAGATCAAGAAGGGTCTTATTTTCCAAGTTAGATTTTGAACTTTTGTCCAGAAAACTAAAAGTTGTCACTGAAGAGTCTAAATCAGGAAAGTAACATGATGAGATCCAGATTTAAGAAAGATTAGTTAGACTATCTCAGATTACACAGGGATATAGATGTAGAGTCTGTTACACCTTTCCCAGGGGAGAGATAAGGGTGGACTGCACTGGGGGAGGGGTAGCAGCAGAGTTAGGAGAAGAGGACACAGTGAACCTGAGCAATAGGATAAGAAGAAGGATGAGTCAAGGAGGACACCCAGGATTTTGGCCTGAACAGCTACGTGGATGGTAGTGCCAATCACTGGGTCTCTGTCAAAGCAAAGGAGAAATTTCAGGTGTGTGAGGGTCAGTGATGAGTTCTAATCTGGACTTCATGACTTTCAGGAATCCATGGGATAGTCAAGAGAGCTATCCAGTAGGCAGTTGCACATGTGATGGGTACATCTACAACTAAGGAGAGACATCTGGATGAACACACGTATCTGGGCTTCAGACTGGATGACATTGCCAAGGGAAAGCACAAGACCAGAGGAGATTCCCAGAGATGAACTGTAAAGGCTTTAGACTGTTCAAATGTTCACTGCACCATTTACTAATTATATGAACTAGGATTACTTAGTCTCTAAGCCTATAAAATTGGGATGATTATACCTGTGCTGAGGACTAATATTTAAAAAATGAGTGTAGAAAGAGGAAACTAAAAGGTAGATGAGAAAAAGAGGATAAAAAGTAGATACAACAGGAGAATGTAGTGTTATGGAAATTAATGGAAAAGAGAATTTCAAAATTAAGGTCGATAGATCAAATGCTGCAGAGAGATCAGTTAAAATAAGAATTGAAAAGTATACAAAAGATTAAAAAAAAAAAGACACTTCTGGTGACCCTGGCTAAAGCATGGTAGAGGTGAATACAGACAGAAGTAGATGGTAGATGAGGAAGTGAGAGACAGATGTAGAAAATTCTTTCAAGAAGCTTGGCTGCAAGGGAGAAGAAAAATTAGACTGTATCTAGTGGAGTCAAAATAGAGCTGCTTGTTTTTGTTTTTATATTGGTAGAAACCTATGCATCATAAGCTAAAATGCTCTTAACTGCAAGTAACAGAAACCTAACTAACAATGTTTAAACCGTTAGGACATTTACTGTTTACTTAATAAAAAGTCTGAAAGTAGACAATTCTAGGGATTTTTCAGAATCTCAGTGATATTATCAAAGACCAAAGCCTGCTCTGTCTTCCTTCTCTGCCACAAAATAGCTAGCACTGCCAGGCATCATGTCCTTACAACAGAAAGAAAGGGGAAGAACAAACCTTACCCCTCTGTTAGGAAGCCAAACATCTTACCTAGAGCTACCTGCCCCCATCAGACTTTCCCTTATACCTCATTGGTTAGAACTGGGTCACATGGCCAGTTCTTAGCTATAAGAGAAGGTGAAAAATTATCTGACTTTTTAGACTCTATTTTGAGACAGTAAGGGAGACGGGGATTGGGAATAACTGTTACATAGCCAGCCAATACTATCTGCCACACGCACGTTTAAATGCTGATGTGAAAGAGTTAGCAAAGAGAAAGAAGCCAAAGACACAAAAGGGAAGAGGGCAAGAATGAGTTTAGATACAAGTAAGTTTATAAGACGGCTAGATGGCAGCCAGAAGGCTGCCTAGGATAACAGATTTCTACACAAGAGAGAGAAAAAAGATTGGAAGAAAAAACTTCCTAGGGATTACTAGGCAACAGAAGATTCAGTCTTTATTAGAAATCATTAATTCATAGTGCCACTTACAAGGACTTCTCTGCCAGCACCCAGCAGCCTGAGAGTAAGAACAGAGAAACTAGAATGTTGAAATCTACTCTAGATTGGAGTTAGGTTGGGTGATAGAATGGAAAGACAAGGGTATAAAGGAGCTGAGGTTATCAGCAAGCGTGAAATAATGGGCCATACATATCTATGTTAGGAAAGAAATGAAAGGTATGAAAAGGCAGAAAGAGTGAGATAGTCATGGAACCTGAGGTGCAGTGGCCCTAGTAAGAGGGCTGAAAGGATGAAAAGCTGTGGGAAGATAAGTAAAATGAGTACTTCCAAGGGACAAGATCGAGGGTGTACCATGAGAATGGATGGCTGAAGTAGAATGAAGGTTGAGGGCACTCATGTTAAGAATGTGAAGAAATTAAAAGGCTAGGATGTTAACTGGATTGTCTACATGGACTCTGAAGTCATCCAAGACAGTGGCTAGAATTGAAGTCAAAAGGAAGTGTCTATGTCTTCAACAAATGCAAAAAAGATGACCAAAGAAGAGAAGGAGAAGGTGATTATACTTTTAATAACCATGACTATCAAAAGAGTATAAGTATGAAGGAGTACTGAAGCAGAAGCTGCCCTAGGAAGCAAGGAACATGTCAAACCTTACCCTAAACCCCTGGGTAGACAGTAAGTGAAAGAATGAGCTGCATCCACTTAAGAAGACTTCATGAAAAGCAGGGTCTACGAGGAATCACAGTTTTCAGTAAAGGGAAAGAGAGGAGTTTTCAGTTATATATATTAAGAAGAATTCATTTCATATAAATTGGAGCCCCAGAAGCACAAAACAAAAATTTGGGAAGGAGAGGAAGGAAAGTTTAGGAGAGAGGAAGTACTAAACAATATAAAGACGAGATTTTTTTTTAATGACCAGAGAGGCTTATATTTGGGCTATTACCAAAAGCGACAGGAATATGGGGTATAAAAGAATTAGCAGGCCGCAAGGTATCCAAAAGAACCAGTCCCAGCAGCCTCTCTGGCTGGAAAACTCTACAGCCCAGACTAATTATACTCTCAAGGAATTCCCATTCTGAATTACAATGCCTAAAAATTCTCAGTAACAGTGCTTCCAACATATTAGGTTAATATCCAGATTTAGCTTTAGACATACATTCATTCTGGAAACCACTATCATTCACATTATATCTGTACAGTGAAGAATTTAACCTTGCTCAAAAAGGCCCCCCAAAACTGGCCCTTGACTCAGCTTCTGGGAAGTAATCTATAAAGTCTTTGTTTGCCTGGGGCCTTGGGCTAGCCAGAGAGCAACCATGAGATTTAGGGTGGGGGCTTTGGGTCATGCTCAGAGGGGCTGGAGTCTACAGACTGAGATCAGTCACATGGACAATCAATCATGACCATGTCACAGAATCCCAACAAAAACTCTGAATACCAAGGCTGAGGTGAGCTTCCTTGTTTGGCAATACTCCATGCATAGTGTCACACATCGATGCCAAGAAAGCAATATGTCCTGATTCCACTGGGAGAAGCAACGGAAGCTCCATATTTGATCATTCCCCGGACACTGCCCTAAACGCTTCTTCCCTTGGCTGATTTTAATTTGTTTCTTTTCCCTCTAATAAAACATATCCATGAGTACAATAGCTTTCAGTGAGTTTTCCAAGTCCTTCTAGCAAATTATTGAATCTAAGGGTGGTCTTGGGAACCCCTGAATTTGCAACTAGTGTCAGAAATGAGGGCAGTCTTGTGGGGATTATGCCCTCTAGCTTCGTATTTGATCTAAACACTCTGCAATATCTGTTCTCCCTAGATCAATGTGTTCACAGGGAAAAAAATGATTTGAAAAGAACTCAATACCTGAAGTTAGCTGAAACTGTCACTGAATAGTAACTAGTCTACTGAACTACTAATGGCCATCTGCTCCCATAAATTCCTCTGAGCAGTGAAGACATCTCAACAACTAACCACTAAGTAAAGTACTGCTGAGTTTTAATCTGGATATAACAGACCCTCACCATATTAATGAGACAAAAAGTCATTTCCCTTCACTGAATTACAGCTTGTTCTAGGTAACTGGGAAATGCCATCATACCTCAGTGAAGTGTGATCAAGTCCAAATAATGAATACCTGTAAAACAATTTAAATTCAATTTTTTAATTTAAAATAAAGCATTTTATAGCTACTAGAGTTTTATAAATGACTTATACTACTGCAGTTACTGACAGAAGGATTTGTCAAACTTCTCATTGCCAAACAATGCTCAAAAGACTTGATAACTTGCCCCCATATAAAAACTGCACCAAAATAACATATTATCTAAATTAACAAAAATGCAATTGAGGTGAAGTGAAAAAGGAACATTTAAATAACAAGTGTCAGAGTAAAGAGATTTACAAAGACATTCTCTCAGATATGCCTTATAATGTACCAAGTATAAAATACAAAATCTGCAGCCAAATGACAAAGGAAAAGTCTTAGTATATTAATATCAATCAGCATTTCAGAGATGATATTAAAGAGTGTGCTTTCACTCTTTTAAGTGGAAACTTAAACTTTTAAAACTTCAGGTGTACAGGTCAGTTAAAAGCTCAGCCTAGGGAATCAAAGGGATTACTTGTGGGACCCTGCACAAGTTACTGAATCTCTTTATGCCTCAGTTTCCCCCATTTACAAAATAAAAATGATAACAGTACCTATTATACAGAATTGTGTGGATTAAATGAGATAATACAGGTAAATAGTATAAGGCTTAGCACATAGTAAATACTCAATAGTAGGTACCTGTTTTAGTAGTACAGAATTACCTAAGGATAATACATTAATTCAACGTATTTAATCTGATGTTTTCTACATTCAGATAACCACTACACCAGACTTAGACTCTATCAAAATAAACTAATAATAAAGATCTAACATATTTGTTTCTATGGACATATGTATAGGCTTGGCATAAACACAAAAAAGAAATACAAGGAAAAAAAGGATGTTTTAATTCACCACGAATCATTTCTTTTGGTGGACTTTTTATGAACATAAAATTGACTAATATTACATAAGATAAGTATTAAACACACAAAAACATCTATGAACGCAAAATAGTATAGCATTATTTTCAAACTATAAATGATCACATAGCATTAACAATTTTTTAAAAAATCAATAAGGTTCACAGGAAACAAAAGAATCCCTGGCAGCAGGTTTCATGCCTTTCTTATTTACAATTTCTCTAAAATCTAATCATTGAGAAAATGAATAAAGTCAGAGGGTAGGATGCTTTAACAAGCTATAGGGAGACACTGATAGTCTCTGAAATAACTGACATCACGGGAGTTACACATTGGTAAGAATAATTTAGCAGTCTCTGGGTGAGTAATAAGGGTGAAAACTAAGTTGGTGATGGGGGTATGAAAGAGGATGAACAGGTTGCCAAAACTACCACCAGCAGTTTAAAACAGTCTTTCAACAATAAAAAACCTGACCAAAATGAATAACATGCAATCACTCTGCAGCGACTGTGAAAAAGGTGAGAATACAATTCAATCAGCTTTAAAGTAATCACAACAAAAATAATTACTGTATCTCATCAAATAGAAAACACTATAGGTTATAAGATACACCATTATTTTATATACCACTAAAGAAAAAAAATTAATAATTAAACTGACATGATGCCAAGATGTTATTGCTTATAAAATATGCTAATTTCAGATATTAAAATTTGAAGTATATGTATCTTAAAATCAATTAAATACAGTATCTGCCTAAATAATAAAAAGGGATCACAATAATATGAAATCCCCAGTAATATCCATAACTCTCCCTCAGAGCCTGCTTGGGATTTGTTCAAATTTTGGAACTTGAACAGCTCCAGCAGGCTTCTAACGTCTGACTCTGACCCATGATTCCCCAGCTGCACCTGAGGAGACAGGATAAGCCCTTGCCCATCCAACAGGGACCAGCTCTAAGAAGCTCTCCTCACGGCCCAGAAAGTAATCTTATGTGACTTTTATTAAGACTCTTTAATTATGACTGCAGAAGACAAGGTCCTACCTTTTATAATTACCCTCATCCTAGACTCGATTCAAATCATTATAGGTTATTCTTTAAAGTCTGTAAAGTCAACAACACAAAAGAGTGAAAAGTTAGGAATTCTTCTCAAGTGTTCAAGGTAGAAATGGAATATTACAAAGGTAGAAATGGAATATTACAAGGGTTTGGTAATTAGCCTCCTTTTAATTTATTCACTTACTAAGGCAAATTATTTTGGTCTCACTAGTTTTTGCTGCTAATGAATTGTGTCTGACATCATTCTATCTCCTTTGATCAATATATTTCTCTGGCTTGGCACATTTTTCTATTAGTGCTTCCTTTTGCACTAATTTTGATTGCTGACTTCAACTGAATGAGACAGTCCATTTTATCAATTCTCTTACAAACAAGCCAGCATTCTGCATGCTTCCCACTTCCGTCAGAGCTACAGTTAGCGCCGTTACATGAACTGACTATCCCAGGACCTCTATCACCTCCCCCTCGTAGGTACTTCCCCCTGGTAGACACACAAAGAAGGAAACGGGAAAAGTTTCTCTGCATTGTCAGACACAAAGGAATACTCAAGCATCTTTGCTTGATCAATGAAACACTGGCCAAGTTAAACTACAATGATGACTTCAGTTTCCTGGTACCTGTCTCCGCTTTCTCTTTCTTGTTACTTCCTTTCTTGCTCTCTTCTCAGATTCAGGCCTGGAGTTAAACCAGATGCTCTGTTTTTCTCTACCTGTCCTTACTTCTTTATTTAGATACCAGAAAAATCGTAAATGAAATTTGTTGTTTTACTCCATTTGCATTGAACAAGTTGTGCCCCTCCTCCCATTCTGTGTTCTCAAAGTAAGAATCCTGATTCTCTGTGTTCACTGCTGAGAATGAAAATTAATGTCAAGGGACAAAATCAGGACAAGGTCCCACCCCCTCTCCCTAGGAAGCACTTGAGCCAATGACAGGGAAGTAACACTGGTAACCTGAGTCCTCAGCTTCAATCATTCCTAGAGCACGGGTTAGCCTACAAATGGGCTGAAACACCTTCCTCACTCAGGCGAAAAGATCCATCCAAAGTAAATAAAGGCTTTGAACTGGAAAGAACGGGGAAGAACAGAGATGAGCAACCTAATACACCACTGAAAAGTTCTAGGGAAGAAGGACATGCAACTAGATAGGTGAAGAAGCCTAACCTTGCCAAAGGGGAGATCCAGTGTGAAGAAATAACTAATGATATACCAAACGGGAGAAGCGGGAATGACATGCTAGTTCCTGCATCCAGTACAGGGCAGGATGTGACTGAAAGGCCTAAAACCTAAGGAAAAAATTCAAGGAATTCATAGCCAAGAATAGTAAAGTACCTTCATCTTACAAAGGTACCAGGACTAGGGCTGATCCAAGAAGACCGATCACTGATGTAGAGCAGAAGATAATCTGGCCCAGCTAGATACAATCAGAGGGCTGTAGCAGGAGGCCTTCCCTGGGTGTTGGTTAGAAAAGAAGCTCCAAGAGTCAGGGCCCTCCCAGCCTTACAAATCGTTCCATCCCAAAACTACACAAGACTACACAAGAACAAGAAGTGAGAATTTCAGTGGTTGACACTGGAAAACAATAACTCTCCTTTTTTCACACTTTTGTTGCTTTGTTTTATTTCTATTCTTTTCTTGATAAAATTACCCATTTAAACCTTCAGGTCATTAAGTAGTTTCATCAGGTGAAAAGTGTCTCTACACTTGTGTTACTAGGGACCAGAACACAAGAGTAAATTGGTAAAGTAATGACACTGACCAAATCTACACTAACACTTGAGAAATTTGGCATAAATGACTTGAGGTGGAGGACCGGGACAGTTGGTGCCAGTCTAAAACACTGTAATAGCTTTCTGTCTTAGATAACTACAATAGCAACATGTGAAAAAAAGAACATTACAGGGGCTGGCCTGGTGGCGTAGTGGTTGAGTTTGCATGCTCTGCTTCAGCAGCCCAGGGTTCGCAGGTTTGGATCCCAGGTGCAGACCTACACACTGCTCATCAAACCATGCTGTGGTGGTGTCCCACATACAAAATAGACAAAGATGGGCACAGATGTTAGATCAGGGCCAATCTTCCTCACCCCAAAAAAGAACATTACAATATTCAAAGCTGCATATAAAAGTACTCAGTCATCACGGTGAGTTCAAGGTACTCAAGTGAGTCATCTCAGAAAAAGAAAGGCATTTTAGTAGGAGGAAATAACCAGCAATTAATATTAATAAGCTGTTTCTAACTCCTTCTGAGAACTCTTTCAATGCTGACCACAGGGTTCCTTCTATGACATAGAACCTAAATGAATCTGTGAAATCTGATCACCACCACTACATAATATCAGCCTTGTTCTCTAAGTTCCAACTTGGACTGCCTTAAATGAAACACCATAAAACAGTATCTGAAAAATAGTATTTGAAAATCACCAAATTTCTAACATATCTATACATTTTGCTTATGACGGCAAGTCAACAGTAGGTCTGTAACTAAAAGCTTTATTTTACAATTTTGAACTACATCTTACACATCCTTGTGTCCTCAGCATCTAACCAATGCCCCAAACATAGTAAGTAGCCACTAAATGTCCGCTGCTGAAGATGACAAAAAGTCCAATGACATTTTAAAAGTACAGCAATAATTATCTGATATCAGCTCAATAAATGTTAAATGAATGAATTCATAGCAATCAAAAGAAACCCCTGCCAGATTAATCAAACTGAACTATTTACTAGATAACACTGCCTCAGAAAAATATTTGAAAGAACTGGGCTTTAGTTATATTATATATTTATTTCCTTGTTCGCCAATCTATAGTTTTAAAAGAGAAAGGAGAATTCAAAACTAGGCTTAACATACTTGACTCGTTAGCCTCAGATTAAGGTCCCAAAGAAATCTAAGAGCAATAACTGAGTTATGTTACATAGAAACTTTGCTTCATGTTTAAAGGGTTTTTAAGAAAAAAATTATAAGTCTTAGGTGCCTGAAGGACTATTGTCCTGTCCAACTGAATTAATTAGTGTTCTTCATTCCTTAATGCTTCATGGAGGCCTAATAAAGTATTTTTAAATATGAGAACTGCTAAGTACCTGATGATGCAAAAATCACGGAGAGGAATGAATAAGAAGGTCAGATGCCCAAAACTGACAATGAAGACATTCAACAACTTCATTTATGGTTAATGGATAGTCTGTGAACCTTTTCCATGCATGGCAATAAATTTCTTTGGTATATTTAGATATGGCTAACTTAATTATCTTAAGAACATCATTTAATATTTTATCTCTTTGCCTAAGTGTCTGGGAGCCTCCGAAACTTAATATATCATATTATAAATCTGGATGAGGAAGGTAATTTACATTAGTTATATAATGTCAAAGGAAGAAAAACGGATAATTTCCTTAGAAACTGTTTAAACTATGAATGACTAAAAGAAGGTCGTTTGAAGTAATTTTCTTATATATATCTTAAGAGTCAGAAGATCTCCAGATCTAGTACCAATGACAAATAAGAAGGATTTAGATATGATTCAGTTAAGGACAGATACCTTACAACTACTAATATTTAGAGTTAAACATTAAACTGTTCAACAGTTTACTTTAAAGTGAACTATAATGATAATTAGTATAACAATAATTTTTCTGTATAGAATACTGTTTGAAATCAAGTAGGTTATAGATTTAAAAATATGTTTTTGTTATATTGTCTTTATACTGAAATGGTACTGATAATAAAATTTCATATAACACCTTGGCCAATACTTAATAGACCTCTGTTGCCTCAAACATTAAATACAGAAAAGAATTTGGTTGTTAATTATCCTGTTAAACACTGGGAAAAATACACCTATTATAGCTTCTTGTATAATCACTTTCCATATGAGAAATGATGTACCAAACTCCTTTGGCTCTTCCCAGGAGAGGTGCTTAGGGGGCTCAAAAATTTTTTTTTCATTTTCATTACAGGATTAAGGAGAGCTTAGCTCACACTCAAAAGCAAAATTCTTTAGGAAACCAAAGGCTGAGAACACTCCTTATTCAGAAGTGAAATTCCATTGTCAGGGAAATCACTAATACCAACTATCAAGGGACAATGTCTCATTCCTATTGCAGGATCAGCTAAAGTGAAACTGCTTCTTTAGTTGCTAGGAAACAACCAACTCATTATATGCCATTATCAGAACCCTAGAGAAGAAAACTGGCATCTGCTTCACATTTGGGGATACTGGAGATTGAACTAAAAGCACTGAAACTGCTGCCAAAGTCCCTGGTCTCCAGGGTTTACACTGGGGCCACAGCAGGTGCTGACACCAGACTAGCCTTTGAAGTTTTCCTTTCTATAGCTCTTTTTCTAATAACTAAAATTATTTTTTCCAATATCCCACATTATCAAACTCGAAGATTCTAAGACAAGACTTCCTCATTTAAGTTAAACTAAGTACATCTATGGTGAGCACAACTTACAAGAAAAAAACTACTACTCAGGAATCTTAACAAATAACAGAAAAATTTAAAACTTAAATCAGCTGTTCATTGAGTGAAATGTAGAATGTTTATGCCTTTAATTATTTAAAGTCAAAATGGAAAATAAAACTGTTCCAAAAATCAGGAGAATAAAAAAGAAGACACACCGATAAATCCAGTATTCAAAATAACATTCTAGCATTTATCTGCCTAGTTTTCCTAATTGATCATAAAGTTTAACTTCTCTTTTTACAGTCTGCCATGCTTTTTCACAATGCATCACAAAATGCATTCATGAACTTAAACCATATTTATTTATCAATCTTTTCCCTTTCTTTTAGGAGAGGATGTAGGGTGAAATTATGCAGATAAATTACTAGACATTGGTGAGTTGAAACCATGAGACTCCCTATGTTACTGCTTCTATATCCAGAAAAATAAGTTATCCTTCAGAAGAAGATGCAGATGTTGGTAGAAAAAGTTGATAAACCATCTTCTTTCACCAAATTACAAAGAATGATCCTGGTAGGGCTCCCCGATCCTAAAATAATTCTTTGCCCCACCTCCCACTCTAGTGCGCACCTCATTTCAATTACTCAGAGCTGCCACTCTCAGCTAAATAATGTTCCCTCAATATTACTTCATACTTTTACTCTCAAACGACTCAGCTGCACTCCACCAGCACGCCTACCTTCTCCCGACCTCTTACCCACCTTCCTCTGTGTCTTAGGAAACATCACATCCACTTAGGAGTGCCAGATTTAGCAAATAAAAGTACAGGACCCTCACTCAGTTAAGTTTGAATATTAGATACACAATGAATAATTTTTTAGTGTGACTATGTCCCAAGCAATATTTGGGACATACCTATACTGAAAATTTTTTCACTGTGTATCCAATGTTCAAACAACTAAGAATATCCTGCATTTTATCTGGCAACTCTATTACCATCCCACTGTGAGAAACCTTGATCCTTGACATTTTTCTCACTGTAATAGAAACCTGCCTTTCCTCAATAATACCTCATTTCCAAATTCCATCTATTAAAAAAAAAGCCTAATTTTTCTAATGTCCCTCCTTCTCTGAACAAAATCAATTTATCTGTCATTTTTTACACCTGTTCCTCCCACAGCTACTGAATTGCTTCTTCCCCATCACAGGTGATTTTCATTTATTTGATCCCTCCAATTCTACCCAGCCTCCTGGTCCCTCCTGACTACCTGTCTTCCTGGAAATCAGGCCTTGACTTCAAGGTTTCTCTCATTAATGGATATTTTTCCTTTCTGGACTTTCTGCCATGCCAATCCTGGATCTAACAACAGCTTTGCCTATGTTGGCTTTTAAGCTTCAGAAAGTTGCAAAAGACAGTCACAAAAACTTGGCAAAACTAAAAAATTATGACATTTAGCATCCAGTGGGCCTTTGCTGCTAAACAGAGACCCTTCACTTAAATCTTCATCTTTTTTTTTTCATTCCTCTGACAGTAATTGAAAAGCAGTGCCTCATGAGGCAGCCTGGTGGCACAGCAGTTAAGTTCACACGCTCCACTTCAGTGGCCCATGGTTCGCAGGCTCAGATACCAGGCGCAGACCTAAGCACCACTCATCAAGCCATGCTATGGCGGCATCCCACATACAAAATAGAGGAAGATGGACACAGATGTTAGCTCAGGGCTAATCTTCCTCAGCAAAAAGAGGAGGATTGGCAATGGATGTTAGCTCAGAGCCAGTCTTCCTCACACACATACACAAAAAAAGCACTGCCTCTTGATTATCATATGCCTGAGCCTGATTGCAGAACCATCAGCATTAGCGAGAGTCACCTGGGATAATCTGTTAAAAATGCAAACTCCTTGGCCCTCCCTCAGACCTAATGAAGGAAAATCTTCAACTGGGGAGTGGAACACAGAGGCTATAAATCTGAATTTTCAACTAGCTCCCCAGATAATTTTTATGAATACTGAAATTTGTGAACCAAATTTGCTCTATTGAGTAAACTCATTATGTTTTTCCTTCCACTGAGAAGAGCAAACAAATAATAACTTTTGTTAACCTCTTTTTAGTGCCAGGTATGATGGGTTTCCCTCATCTGCTCTTCTTTCCATTCTACTCACCAAATTTGGAACCACAGATTTATTCTCCAAAAATAACTCATCTATATAATCTTCTATCCCATTCCCTTTGCCTCTTGCATATTTCTCTTTAAATAATCTTCTCATTTTCTAGAATCTTCCATCTTTCTTCACTGTATCCTATACCTTGGAAAAGATATGGCTATCCCTTTTGGAAAACAAATGAAAAGTGCTTTCATTTCATTTCACGCCATTCTTCCTTAAGTTTCCATCCTATTTTCCTTTCCTTTTCCCCACCCCCGACCCCCCTGCAGGGCCTATTTTATCTAATAAGCAGAATACACCTCTACCTCCATGGTCTTGCTATAAATCCATTTTTAAACGCCTATAATCCGATTTTTTTCATTCACTGTTCTAAAGGATCACAAATGGCCACTGAACATCTATTATCTCCTTGTCCTTTTTCAATCCTCATTTTCACTGACTATCATTCTTAAAACTCTGCAAACTGGTGGTTCCCAAATTTGTCTACACCCTGGAATCAGCGGGAGAGCTCCAAAAATGCTGGTACCTGGGTCACACACCAAGGGTTCGTGATATAATCAGTCTGGAGTGTGACCTGAAGTTTGAAATTTTCAAAAGATCCCCAGATGATTCTAATATGCAGATATGTTGGATAACCATTGCTCCAAACACTTGATCTTCATGACATTAGTATCCTGAGTTCTTTTCCTACCTCTTGAATTATTTCTTTTCCTCTTTGCTAATTCCTTTTCCTCCCATAAAATCACCCATCCCAAACTAGGAATGTAACCAAAGAGAAGTCCTCAATTCATTACTCTTCTCTTATTATAATTAATATAATTCAAGCCTGAAAGTGAAAGAGATATCTCAGGGAGGATGGTGGTGATGATGATGATAATGACGATACCTAATATCAACAAATCTAATACCCCACTGATTATAAGATGTATCATTATTTTATGAAGCACTAAAAGAGAAAAAACACCTAAGATGAGGAGGAATCTAACAGAAGAAGCCTACATAAGCTGGGACCCCAAAGGACTACACTCCCTTAACCTAAAGGTAAATGAATTATAAAGCCACAATTTAGAAATCAATTTTAAGGAAATGCACATCTCTCAACTTGGGCCCTGGTAGAAGGCAGAAAAACACCTACTTAAGAAGATGAATCACAAGCTGGTACCCATGCAGCTTTCCAATCTGAATACATACCACCAGAGTGGTCCCAAACTCTAACAGAGAATTCAATTTAAAGTTGCCCTAGGTTGAAAGTGACTGGAGAAACAACACAAAACCTCTCAGAAAGAACCTGACTTCAAGCTAGGGATAAAGCAATTCTAAGAAGTCATCACTCATAAGATGTATCCTAATTAGACAAATGTTAAAATATAAACAAAAAAACTAATTTGTATTAGGACTGATAAAATCCAATAATAACAGGGCACACTTACATGACACATACTACGCTTTCTAAGCATATTACACATATTAACTTATTTAATCTTCACAGTGAGGTAGCTACCATCAGCCCTATTTTATAGGTAAGGAAACTAAAGTCCAGAGAGGTTTTTGCCCAAAGACATATAGCTATTGGATGTGCAGTAGAGACTGGACTCAGGCAGATGTAGCTCCAGAGTCCATGGCCTTAGCTACTGACCTATGGACATAATTCTGGAGAACATCAATATTTAAGGAGCAGACAGAGAAAAAGAACCCAAAGATCTAAAGGAAATTATGCAAGCTGCCAAAGAAAAAAGACACATTACTCACAGAGGAACAATCACAGAAATTAAGGCAGATTTCTCATTGGAAATATTGAAAGGCAGGAGACAGTGGAACAGCATCTTTAAAGAGTTGAAGAAAAAAATGACAACACAGAATTCTATATGCAGTAAAAGTATGAAGGGAAAATAAAGACATTTCCAATAAATGAAAGCTGAGAAAATTCTTCACCAGTAGACCCACACCACAAAAAAGACTAAACAAAGTTCTTCAGGATAAAGAAAAATAACAGATGAAACTCAAATCTAAAGAAATGAAAAGAAAAGAAATAGCAAATTTGTGGGTAAATACAAAAGATTGTTTTTCTTAATTTCTTTAAAAGATAATTTAAATAAATTTATAACACTACATTGTGAGATTTATAATGCATATATATTTAAAATATATCAAAACAATACACAAAGGATGGGAGGTAGTGGAACTACTATTATAAAGTAATTAATTTTATATAAAGTAGCACAGTCTTAAGAAGACTGTGAAAAGTTAAGAAATCATATTATAATCCATAAAGTAGCCACAGAATAATAATATGAAGAGGTATGGCTAAAAGGCCAATAGAAGAATTTAAATGGAATGCAAAAAAATATTTCATTTATCCAAAAGAATACAAGAAAAGAAAAACAGAGGAAGAAAAAATAGATGGACCAAATGAGAAAAAAGTCAAAATGGTAGATTTAAACCCAACTTTACCCACACTGGGTAAAACAGCAAGACAACTAAATATTGTATATAAGAGAACCACTTTAAATATATAAAATAGAAGGTTAGAAGTAAAAGGATAAAAAATGTATTCAATGGAAACAGTATGTACAAGAAAACTAATGTGGCTATATTAATATCAGATAAAGTAAACTTCAAGATTTTTGGAACAAGAGAGTTTACCAGAGATAATGAGGAACATTTCACCAGGTC
Organism: Tapirus indicus; assembly: GCA_031878705.1. Taxonomy (NCBI): domain Eukaryota; kingdom Metazoa; phylum Chordata; class Mammalia; order Perissodactyla; family Tapiridae; genus Tapirus; species Tapirus indicus. The sequence continues at coordinate 16,575,094 of CM062918.1, forward strand.
AATTCACCAGGAAGACATAACAATTGTAAACGTGTGTCAAAAGCTTCAAAATATATGAAGCAAAAACCAAAATAAAGGGAGAAATGAATAATCCCAGAATTGAAGATTTTAACACTCCTCTCTCAGTAATGGATGGAATAACTAGACAAAAATAACAATAAAGATATAAAAGATTTGAAAAACACTGTAAACCTGACCTAAATTATATTTATAGGACATTAACCACAACAATACAAAATACACATTCTTTCTAAAAGCACATGGAACAATCATAAAGATGGACCATATGCTGGCCCATAAAGTAAGTCTCAAAAATGCTTAAAATATTGACATTTATGGAGTAAATTCTCTAACCAAAACAAAACTATACTAGAAATAAATGTCATTATGGTATTAAAAAGATTCCTGAATGTTTGCAAATTAAAAAACATACTATAAATATTCATAGGTAAAAGAAAAAGAAACTACAAATTATTTCAAACTGAATGATAATGAAAACACAACATATCAGAATTTGCAGGATTCTAAGCAATGACTGGAGATAAATTATAGCCTTAACTACTTATATTAAAAAAATAAGAAATGTTTAAAATCAATTATCTAAGTTTCTACTTTAAGAAGCTGGAAAAAGAAGAGCACATTGAGCCTGAAATAAATAAAAGGAAGAAAATAATAATGATAAGAGCAGAAAACAATGAAATAGGAAATAAACATAAAAAAGAGAAAATTTAAAAGCCCAAAAGTTGATCTTTTGAAAAAATTAATAAAATTGATAAATCCCTAGCAAGAAAAATCAAAAATAAAAGAAAAAATATATTACCAATATTAGAAATCAAGAGGGAACATTGCTACATTTTATATCCTATTTAACAAGGTAATAAGGCAATATTACGAACAAACTTTATATATATATTCTGCAACTCAAGTGAAATGAACAAATTCCTGTAAAACACAACAAAGCTAAAACAAGACGAAATTAAAGATCTGAATAGAATCAGTCCTCAGAAATGTTCTCTTCACCCAGGAGAGAAAAAAAAAAAACACTCAAGCCCCAGATGTCCTTGGTAAATCCCATCAAATACAAACCTTAAACCAAAGCTAATACTTTTACTCAAACTCTTTCACAAAATGAAAGAGGAGGGAAGTACTTCCAAACTCATTTTATGAAGCCAAGATTAACTCTTACACAACACCTGAAAAAGACATTACAGGAAAAAAAATTAGAAACCAATATTCCTCAAAAATATTGATCTAAAACTCCTTAATAAATTATTAGCAAATTGAATCCAGCAATATATTAAAAGTAACTACAATATTACCTATTGTAATTAAAACATCATGACCAGGAAGAATTTATCTCAGGAATGCAAGGTTGGTCTAACCTCAGAAAAATCAATCAATGTAAATCACCACATTAATAGAATAAAGGAGAAAAACCACATGATCATTTCAATAAATGGGGGGGGGAAGCAACTGAAAAAATTCAATGTCCATTCACAATAAAACCTCTCAGCAAACAAAGAAACAGGAAGGAACTTCCTCAACCTGAGAGAGGGCATCAATGAAAACCTATCGCTATCATCATTCTTAATGATGAAAAACTTACTGTTACCCCACCCCTAAATCCAGATGAAGACAAGGCTGTCTGCTCTCATCTTTTTTGTTCAACATTATACTGGTAGTACTAGCCAGTACAATAATAAGACAAGAAAATGGAATAAAAGGAATATAATGGAAAGGAAGCAATGAAGCTGTTTTACTTGAAGACAACATCAAGTGTATACAAGGTACCAAGAAAGCTACTAAACCATTACTTAAAAACAGAAATTTAGCAAAGTCACAGCATACAAGTTTAATATACAAAATTCAATAGTATATACTCTATGTGCTAACAGCAAACAATTTGAAATTAAACACACAAAAAAATTCCACTTACAATACCATCAAAGAACATAAAATACTTAAGATAAACCTAATAAAAGAAGTACAAGACTACATATTAATCCAAGAAATTAAAGAAAATCTAAACAAATGTAGAAACAAACCATACTCATGGATTAGAAGACTCAATATTGTCAGGATCTCAATTCACCCAAAATTGATCTATACATTGAATACCATCCTAATGAAAACACCAACACACTTTTCTCTACAAATTGATAAGTTGAATCTAAAATTTATGTAGAAATGTAAAAGAATATAGAGTGGCCAAAACAATCTTGAAAATGAACAAAGTTGGAGGACTCACACTTTCTAATTTTAAGCATTCTATACAACTACAATCATCAAAACAGTATGGTTTTACTGCAAGGATTAAACTAGATCATGGAACACAATAGGGCATATAGAGATAGACCCATACACATATGCTCAATTGATTTTTGCCTAATGTATCTAGTCAATTCAATGGGAAAAGGGAAGTCTTTTAAACAAATGGTGCTGAACAACTAGATAAACTATTATGATGTGTGTTTTCCAACAACCAAGCAATTAACTCAACTCTGACACTACCTACCTGGACATAGCATCAGATCCCACAGATTAAGCACTTAGTCCCACAAGACTGCTCCCACTTCAGACACCAATCTAGTCTAGGTTGTTACCTGTGCTTCTGGACTGACTGGCTATAAATCCAAGGTTCACAAGACCCCCTCCTCAGGTTCAATTAATTTACTAGAGTGACTCACAAAACTCACAGAAACATTTACTTACGTTTACCAGTTTATTATAAAGGGTATTATAAAGGATATAGATGAACAGCCAGATGAAGGGGTACACAGGCAAGGCCCAGAAGGGGCCCAAGCATAGGAGCTTCTGTACCCATGGAACTAGGGTGTACAAACCATCCAGCATGTGGATGTGTTCACCAACCCAGAAGCTCATCAAATCTTGTTGTTCAAGAATTTTTATAGAGCTTCATCTACAGCCCACCCCCCTTCCCCTTCCCAGAGGTCAGTGGTTGGGGCTGAAAGTTCCAACCCTCTCAACACTTGGTCTTTCTGGTGACCAGCCCCATCCTGAGGCTATCTAGGGGCACCACCGTAAGTCACCTCACTAGCATGAACTCAGATGTGCTCAAAATGGGCTCCTTATGAATGCCAAAAGTTACTCCTATCACTCAGGAAATTCCAAGGGTTTTAGAAGCTTTGTGCCAGGACCTAGAGACAAAGAACAAATATATTCCTATTATACACAACCAGGAAGAAATAAAAACCTTATTTTTATCTCACTTCACATGCAAAAATTAATTCAAGACATATAAGTCAGAACTATAAAACTTTGAGATAAAATACACAAGAATATCTTTACAACCTTGGGGTAGACAGACCAAGACTTCTTAGAGAGGGCACAAAAAGCAATAAGCATTACAAAATTTTTTTTGATAAATTGGATTTTATGAAAATTTAAACTTCAGTTCATCAAAAGGCAAACCACAGACTGGAAGAAATATTCCCAAGACATATATCTAACAATGGACTTATAGCCAGAATATATTAAAACTCTTACGACTCAGTTACAAGAAGAAAAATGAACCCCCCTCCCAAAAAATAAATAAATGATTTAAACGGACACTTCACAAAAGAAGATACAACAATATCCAATATGCACACAAAAAGGAGCTCAACATCATTGATTATGAGGGAAGCACAAATCAAAACCATAAGATACCATTTTACACCCACTAGTTAAGAGACTGACAACACCAAATGTTGACAAAGATGTGAAGCAACTGAAACTCTTATGAACACTTGTACAGGTATTTATAATAACCAAATTTATTATTTATTATAAATTTATTATTTATAATAACCAAAAACTGGAGACTACCCAAATGTCCATCAACAAAAGAACAGACAAACAATACTTGGTTATATTCATGCAATAGAATACTACTCAGCAATAAAAAGGACTCAACTACTGATATATGCAACAACAAGGATGACCTTCAAAAGCATTAGGCTAAGAGAAAGAAATCAGATATGAAAGGTTACATCCTGTAGGGTTCCATTTATGTGAAGTATAAGAACATGCAAAATTCATTTATGGTGATAGAAATCATAGCAGTGATGGCCTAGGGTGGGGGATTGAATAGAAGGCAGCCAAGGAAACTTTCTAGGGGGATAGAAATATTCTCTGTCTTGATTAGGGTATGGTTACATAGGGATATACATTTATCAAAAATCATTCGACTAGGGGCCTGCCCGGTGGTGTAGTGGTTAAGCTCATGTGCTCCGCTTTGACGGCCCAGGGTTTGTGGGTTCAGATCCCAGGCACAGACCTACACACCACTCATCAAGCCATGCTGTGGTGGCATTCTCACATACAAAATAGAGGAAGATCGGCACAGGTGTTAGCTCAGCAACAATCTTCCTCAAGCAAAAAGAGGAAGACTGGCAATAAATGTCAGCTCAGGGCCAATCTTTCTCACCAAAAAGAAAGAAAAACATTGAACTATACATTTAAGATCTGTGCATCCCCTTGTATGTATAAACTTAACTCAATAAAATATTGTAAAGGAGAGGAAAAAAACTTTAAATCAAACTTCTAATTCAAGATGGTAGACTGACAAGTATTTATCTTCTCCCCCAAAATAGTAACTGCGAAAAGACGTGAGAGGAACTTCTGGAACACTGGTATTCTATTTATCTTGTCCTAAATGATGATTATATAGGTCTTTCACTTTGAGATAATCCATCTATCTGTACACTTATAATTTGTACACTCTTCTGTATATATGTTACATTCCTTTTTTTTTAAATCAGCCAGTGATTCAGGTACCCTCCACAATCCACTGCTGTAGAGAGCATCTATCCAGCCACTAAGTTTTCACAAAGGATGTTAAACTTACCAAATGCTGGTCTGCTTTTAAAGCAAAACAGAAAACAAAACAAAACATTCCTTAATGAGCAGCTCAGATGATCGGCACAGGTCCCCGTGTAGTCTGACAATACCAGCTTTTCAGTTCCCATTAAAATGTGCAGATGATAGAAGTGACTTTACAAAAGACACTAAAGTAAACATGTAGTCTAATACCCTAAGATCCTAGAGGATATTCTAAGTATCCCAATAAAATAAGTTATGGATCTGTTTTCTCACCCCATCTTTCATCCTGATATTTTGTAGTATGTTTGCTGAAACTATATCTCCAGCACTTATCAGAGTAAACTGTGACTTTTATACAATTTATGTGTCAGAAAGCCAAATCTCCAAATCTCCACTAGATCCTCGGCCAGACTAACAAATTCTCCAAATACTTTTTAAGCTGAGCATTTGATAAATGTTGAGAAGAAAAGTGAATAAATCAGACGACTGAAGTATTCAGGGCGTGGCTGAATTCGGAAAACAAAAATGTATAATGCCAGCAATTAACACAACTATTCTACATTCTCTGACAGTATTCAGCAGTGATAAAAGAGGCTGGGTTATAGCAGGACATGTGAGAATGTGGAATGGAGATTTCGCCCCTCTTCTCTTCCCAATGCTCCACAAAATAAAGAAATAATATACACTGGATCTTTCAGACTTTTGATCCTTTCAACCTCTGGTCTCAAAAAGTTTTCTTCGTTTATGAAAGCAAACACTGAATCTAAGTGTGAGCTTCAGGTGCAATCGTTTTGCAGCCTAATTAATTTGCACTGTCGGGTTTGATCTCTCTTATTCTGTGGGAGACTCCCTCTGCCTCTCTCCTGAGGGCACGTGCACACTCGCTCACCCTCTTCCACCCTCCAGGGCTCATTTGCAGAGATGCTTTTGTCATCTGTTGGAATTTGAGGCTTAAAAGGGTCCCTGAGATTCAAAAGGGACACTTAGGGGCAGGAAAGAGAACTTGCACACACCTTGCTCGGGACGGGCTATGGGGATCCTGCATCCCTGGGCTGGGAGCACTGACACCTGGCCTGGATCTCTGGATCTCTGATCACTGACTTGGATCTCTAAGTCTCTGATCACATGGGAAGTGGAAGTATTTCCACCTTCTTGTGACCACCCATAAAGGCTTAGGAGGAATCTGAATCACTTCCTGTTGAGAACTGTAACACTTAACATAGGAGAGGGAAAATTAATATTTAAAATACTCTCACAACAAAATCAGAGTTTTCCTTTGGGTGCTACCAGATTTCTATTGACTCTAATTATAAACTGAATAAAGATTGTTTTAGAATTTCCTAAAAAAAAAGAGGCTGACTTCATCCATACAAATAAAGGTCAAGGTCACAAAGGAATTGGTAGGGAAGGGGTGTTCTTGGGAGTGTAACTGAAATAACCAATCATGGGATCTGAGTGTAAAAGAGGAGAAAATGCAGCCAAGAGGCTTAAACACACTAGGAAAATAGGAGGATTCTGGGATAGAGATCAAAGACCACATTTATCAGAACTCAAGCAGCAGAAGAAAAATAAGATGTTCCAATGAAAAAAGAAGAGTTTCTGAGTTCAAGACATTTCATCTATGCACTTTCTCTGGAAATGAATATAGAAATATCTATGAGTAAAATTATCAACCTATAGCATGGTACCTGACCCAAAGTAAAATCTGAATAAATACAGAGTAATTGCTGTAAGTTGGTGGAGAAAATCCAAATTACTTATAATATTTACCTAGAACATAATTAACTATAAATTCACAGCTACTAAGAAAAAAGTAAAATTTATTCCTATAAATAACATATAGCCCATCTGATATTTTTAGATTATCCAATCAACTGTTCTCTTTCTTAAGGATAAATTAAAGTTGATTGGACAGACATTATATACATAAATATACAGCCAAATATACTCAGAGTAAAACAAAATTTCATTTTGTTCTGAAGCAATTTTAAATCACAAGCATCATGGTTTATATACTTTTTTTCTACATCTGAGGAATTTCTACACTGCTATTATAACTCAATATTGGCCACAATGAGATTAACCATAAATCTAAAGAAGGCCAATTACTTAATAAAATAGATTTCCTCGTCTTATTGCAGACTCAACAGAGCAACAGAACAATATAAAATAAGACATTAAGATTTTTAGTACTCATAAACCATGGGAAAGATTAAATCATGTAACAGCGAAATCTGGTCTTGGCGCCATACAACTCATTATACATTCAGTCTATCAACTGGATTCTTTTGCAAAACATCTCAAACCTGAATGCAAATTTTAACAACTCTCCAATCAGCAAATGCATTAACCACAGTGTGCAAATAATAAAATGATATTTAATGCAATTTTCTTACCTGCCTCAATAGTTTCTCAATGGCTGACATTACCATAAGGCCTCTCCAAACAACTGGTGCAGTCTCTTCAACCAGGAAGCCCATAGACATGCTGTAACAGTAAACCAAAAATACAACTAATTTACATAAGTTAGTCCAATATTATTCTGAAAAGTAACTTAAGTAAAAAAGATATGCTCACCAAGCAATACCATAATTCAAAAGAGGCCTCATTAGGTTGCCTGAAATAAGAAAAAAACCTTTCTTTTAGAAGAGTAAGTCATTATACATAAACATACTGACTTGTTTTCTTACGAGTGTCAAATTAAAAATACAAATAGGCTACTGCTGCTCTTTAACTTCCAACTTATTCACCTCATTTTGCAACAGTTTAAACATTATACCAAGCACACAACTAATACTGCCAATAGATGCAACATCTAAATAGAGTTGGAATATAGCTTTATCAAGAAACAATTCATCTATAATTTTCAAATGCTTATAAAAAATAGCCTCAATAAGTAATTTGTCCACCAATTTTATTCATATAGATCGACAGATAGATTACATACATATGCTTATCTAGTAATGTGTACACATGTATATTTGCACACACACACACACACGCATCTAATCAGTTCTATTTCTTTTTATTTTTTCCTTTACTTGAAGAATTTGAAAAATACAAAAATCCAAAAAAGTAGAAAAAGTCTATTTTGTACCTCAACATAATAAAAACCATTTATTAAAAACCCACAGTAAGCATCACACTCAATGGTAAAAGACTGAAAGTTTTTCCACTAAGATCAGGAACAAGACAAGAATGCCCATTTTTGCCACTTCTGTGTAACATAATACTGAAAGTTATAGCTAGAGTAATTAGGCAAGAAAAATAAATAAATGGTATCCAAATTGGAAAGGAAGAAATAAAGTTTCGTCTATTAGCAGATGCTATGATCGTATCTATAGAAAATCCTGAAGATCCCACAAAAAATCTGTTAGCACTAATAAATGAATTCAGCAAAGTAGCAGCATACAAAGTCAACACACGAAAATCACTTGCATCTCTATACGCTAACAATGAACAATATGAAAAGGAAATTATGAAAACAATTCCATTTATAATAGCATCAAAAAGAATCAAATACTTAGGAATTAACTTAACCAAGGAGGTAAAAGACTTGTACAATGAAAACTATAAAACATCACTGAAAGAAATTAGAGAACACATAAATAAAAGGAAACACATCCCATGTTCATTGACTAGAAGATTTAATACTGCTAAGATGTCAATACTACCCAAAGCAATCTACAGATTCAATGCAATCCCTATCAAAATCCCAAGGACATTTTTTGCAGAAATAGAAAAACCTATCCCAAAATTCATATGGAATCTCAAGGGATCCCAAATAGGCAAATCAATCTTGAAAAAGAACAAAGCTGGAGGATTCACACTTCCTGATTTCAAAACTTACTACAAAGCTACAGAATCAAAACTGTGGTATTGGCATAAAGGCAGACACAGACCAATGGAATAGAATAGAAACCCCAGAAATAAATCCTCATGGCGGAAGCAAGATCATTCAATGGGGAAAGGACAGTCTTTTCAACAAATGAAGCAGGGAAAACTGGATATCCACATGCAAAAGAATAAAGTTAGACCCTTGCCTAACATCAAATACAAAAATAAACTCAAAATGGAGCAAAGACCTAAATGTAAAAGCTAAAACTATAAAACTCTTAGAAGAAAACATAGGGCAAAAGTTTCATGCCACTGGACTTGGCAATGGTTTCTTGGATATGACACCAAAAGCACAGGCAACAAAAGAAACACTAGATGAACTGGATTTCACAAAAATTTTTTAAATGTACTGCATCTGTGATGTTGTGAAGTATATAAGTATATAAGAAATATACTTATTTGGTCATTCAGATAACAAAAATACATGTTTCTCAGATATATTTAGTCTTCATCCACAGTTTCTGGCTCACAGCTCCCAAAACCCTTGGAATTTCCTGAGAGATAAGAGCAATAGGAGACTCCACTCAAGAGTGGGGGCTGGTTGTCAGGACAACCAGACATGTGATCAGAGGATTGGAACTTTCAGTCCCACCTACTGATTTCAGGGAAGGGGAGGAATGCTTGAGGCTGAGTCAATTGCCAATGGGCAACGACTTAGTCAATCATGGCTATGTAATGAAGCCTCCATAAAAACCCAAAAGGACAGCTTGTCAGCCCTTTTTTGGAGAGCTTCTGGGCTGGTGAACACATGGAGGTGCTGGGAAAGTGGTGTGCCTGGAGAGAGAATGAAAGCTCTGCACCCCTGCCCTCATACCTTGCCCTACACATCTCTTTTATCTGGATATTCATCTGTATCCTTTATCATATTCTTTAATAAACTGGTAAATGTAAGTACGTGTTTCCCTAAATTCTGTGAGCCATTCGAGCAAATTAATCAAAGCCAAAGAGGAGGTTGTGGGAACCTCTGATTTATAGCCAGTTGGTCAGAAGTACAGGTCACAGTCTGGAACTTGTGACTGGTGCCTGAAGTAGGGGGCAGCCTTGTGGGACTGAGCCCTTTAACCTGTGGAATCTGAGTCTATCTCCTGGTAGATACTGTCAGAATTGAGTTGAATTCTCGGACACCCTGCTGGCGTCCAGGACACCCTACTGGCATCTAAGAACCACTTGTTGGTATGGGGAAGCCTCCACACACACATGTTGGAATTGGGTGCAGGAACCCTTTGTAGCATCAAAAGACAATATCCACAGAGTAAAAAGGAAAGCCACAGAATGGGAGAAAATATTTGCAATCATATGTCTTATAAGGAATTAATATCCAGAATATATAGAGAACTCCTAAAACTCAACAATGAAGAAAACAAAACAATTCAAAAATGGGCAAAGGAAATGAATAGACATTTTTCCAAGGAAGACATATAAATGGCCAATAAGCACATAAAAAAATGTTCAACATCACTGATCACTAGGGAAATGAAAATCAAAATTACAATGATATACTACCTCATACCTATTAGGAAGGCTACCATCAAAAAAAAAAAAAAAACCAGGGGCCAGCTCCATGGCATAGTGGTTAAAGTTCAGCATGCTCCGCTTCGATGGCCCAGGTTCGCGGGGTTCAGACCCCGGGCGCAGACCTACACCACCTGTCAGCCATGCTGTGGCAGCGACCGACATACAAGGTAGAGGAAGACTGGCACAGATGTTAGCTCAGGGCGAATCTTCCTCAGAACAAAAAAAAAAAAACAGAAAATAACAAGTGTTGGTGAGAATATGGAGAAATTGGAACCCTTGTGCACTCTGGGTGGGAATGTAAATGGTTCAGCTGCTATGGAAAATAATATGGTCGTTCCTTAAAAAACTAAAAATTGAATTACCATACGATCTAGCAATTCCACTTCTTGGTACATATCCCAAAAGGATTGAAAACAAGGTCTCAGGGTCTTGAACAGATATCTGTACACTCATGTTCATAACAGCATTATTCACAATAGCTACAATGTGGAAGCAACCCAAGTGTCCATTGACAGATGAATGGATAAGGCAAATGTGGTATATATATATATACAATGGAATATCATTCAGCCTTAAAAGGGAAGGAAATCCTGACATGCTACAATATGGATAAACCATGAAGACATTATGCTAAGTGAAATAAGCCAGTCACATAAAGAGAAATACTGTATGATTTCCATTATATGAGATACTTATAGTCAAAATCATACAGACAGAAAGTAGAATGGTGGTTGCCAGGGGCAGCGAGAGGTGGCAATTGGCAGTTATTGTTTAATGGGTATAAAGTTTCAATTTTACAAGATGAAAAGAGCTATGGCAATGGATGGTAGTGATGGCTGCACAACATTACAAATGTATTTAATATCATGGTATTGTATACTTAAAAATTGTTAAGGTGGTAAATTTTATGTTAAATGTATTTTACCACAATAAAAAAAAAGAGAGAAAAAAACTCTACTTTGTAATCTGAGACAAGACATTGCATTAATCGCAAGAGAAAAACAATCTACTGCTTATACTCAAGTGCAAAAAAAAGAAAACACACTTTACATAGTCAACAAAAAGTGACTACAAAAGATAGTCTCTTTTGTCAAACTATCTGTGCAGTCACATCCCCACTCATTCTTGCTACCATATCCTACCTCTCCACCATAACAAAGTACAGTAGAAGCCCTCTTAACTTATGCAATATGGACTAGTATTGAGCTAAAAGTTTAGGACAAAATCACAAAAATCTGGCAGGATTATGCACTCAGATTTCATCATATATTCTTTAGGTGCTTTCTCCTCTTTAAAGAAAATCATAAATAAAACATATAAGCATGGTTTATATAAGAAATCCATTGCTGAACTCTATTCATTGGATCCCTACTCAAAGAAAAAGCCATGGTCTTTCACTAAAAGATTAGTGAATGAGTATATATTTTTATGTTTTAAGCTGAAATAAAATGTTTAAGAGTATATATATAGTTTTTATGGTTTCCCTCTTTAACTTCAGCAAGCTCAATCTCCCCTATCCCTAATTCGATTGCAATAATTTTTCCACATAACTCTGTCAATTCTTTCTAAAGCATCCCACTTAAATTTTCAGAGAACTAACTTTTCTCTACTGTTCTCTGCACTACTTTCTACTTTCTATTTTCTTCAATTACATATGTATACAGATTAGAGTCAACTTGTACTATAAAATTGTTACTATAAATCAATACTCCCCCACCTCTCTCCCATTTCTTACTCCCCAAAGCCAACAACTCTCAACTCAATTGATTTTTTTTAACTTCTTATTTCGAATTAATCTTAAACTTATAGAAAGTTGCATAAATAGTACCGAGTCCTCATATGCCCTTCACCTAGCTTTCCCTAATGTTAACATCTTACATAACCATAGTACAATTATCACAACCAGGAAATTAACACTGATACAATATGATTAATTAATCTATGAACTTTATTCAAAGTTTGACGGTTTTTAGTTATCTCATAAAATATTATAGGATTTAGCTCTTTCTCACAAACACAGGCATGCTTTTCATGCACTCATCCTCCCAATGTACTTATATCAATTTTTATAATATGTAAATGTTATTAATAGTTGAGTAATATAGCATATGATATGATTATTTTTCCTTTGTCTCCCTGGATTGGTGGTAGGAAGATAATTGTCAGCATGTGTGTATGTGTATCCTTCATTTTCTATATATTTATTAGCAGTGTGTTCCTAAACTATCTTCCAGTTATGTAAATATCAAATACATTAATCAAATGCACTAGGCATTTAAGTTCATCATCTTGAACAAGCCTCTGCTGGACCTTTTATAGTATCTTTTGAATAACAGAAGTCCTTACTTTTTATGTAACCAAATTAATCAATTTTTTCTTTTATGGTTTATTCTTTTTGGGTCTTGTTTAGGAAAGCCTTCCCTAATATATATTCATGAGATATTCTCTTATATTGTCTTCTAAATCCTTCATAGTTTTGCATTTCACATTTAAGTCCTTAAACCATCTGGAATTTATTTCTGTGTATGGTGTGAGGATCCATTTTCTTTTCATTTCCATGTGGATAATAAATTGTCCCACCATCAATAATCTGCAATGCCAGCTCTGCCATAAATCAGATTTCCATATATGTGTAAGTGTTTCTGGGCTCTCTATTCAGTTCCACTAGTTTATTTGTCAATCCTTGAGCCAATACCAAACAGGGTATATATTGTAGGTTTATAATAAGTCCTTCTATCTGACAGAGCAAGTCCTCTACATGGTCCTCTCTCTTTAGGAGTGTCTTACCTACTCATGGTCCTTCACTCAACTTCATAAATTATAAATTCAACTTGGTCACTTTCCACACAGGGGATTTTGATTGAATATGCAGGACTGTGAGTAAGAATTAGAATTTATAAAGACATTAGTCTTCCTATCCATGAACATCATTTGTTTCTCCATTTATTGACATCTTTAAAATCTTTCAATCGGGGCCAGCAGTGGCGCAGTGGTTAAGTTTGTGCACTCTGCTTCAGCGGCCCAGAGTTCACAGGTTCAGATCCCGGGTGTGGACCCCCGGACTGCTTATCAAGCCATGCTGTGGCAGGCGTCCCACATATAAAGTAGAGGAAGAAGGGCACAGATGTCAGCCCAGGGCCAATCTTCCTCAGCAAAAAGAGAAGGATTAGCAATGGATGTCAGCTAAGGGCTAATCTTCCTCAGCAAAAAGAGAAGGATTGGCAATGGATGTCAGCTCAGGGCTAATCTTCCTCACCAAAAAAAAAAAAAAATCTTTCAATAAAGTTTTAGAATGTTTTTCCACATAAGATTTGTACTTTTTGCTAGATTTGTTCCCAGGTGCCCTGTATTCTTGAAGCTATTTGTATCTTTTTTGAAATTGCATTTTCTAACTCTTTAATACTGGTATATAGAAATTTAATTTTCTCATATACTAATCTTATTTCTAGCAACCCTGTAAATTCCCTTAATAATTTTAATAATTTATCTAAAGATTTTTTTTAAATTTTCTATGTAAATAATGATATTTGCTGCAAATATTGACAGTTTACTTCTTTTATTCAATTCTGTATTCATGAGTGTTAGTATCTGGAGTTATTTCGCAGGCTAGAAGTACCTGTATAATGTTAAATAAAAGCTGTGATACCAGGCCTCCTTGTCTTATTACTAATTTTAAATGAAACACTTTTAACAGTTCACCAGTGAGTATGATTCTTGCTATATATTTTTTAGAGATACATTATATCAGGTTAAATAAAATTCCCTTTTTAGTCCTAGTTGGAGAAGAGTGTTGATCATAAATGGTTGTTGGGTTTTATAGAATGCTTTTCAGCATCTTTCTGAATTATCATATACTTTTTCTCCTTTAATCTGCTAAAATGGTGAGTTACATTAACAAATTTTTTCTAATGTTCAACCAAACTTGCTTCCCTGGATTAAACCCAATTTAATCACAATATAGTTGTTTTATACAATGCTGAATTTGGTTTGCTAGTATTTGCTTAAGATTTTTTACATGTGTTAATTAGGAAGACTGGCCTGTAATTTTCCCTTTTCATTCTATCCTTCTAAGGTTTTACTAGCTTCATAAACTAAGTTGGGAAGTATCAAACATTTTTCTATTCTATGAGTGAATTTGCGTTAGATTGGAATTATTACTTTCTCAAACGTCGGCTTGCTATTTTTTGTGGCACGAAGATTTTTAACTACTGATTCCATTTCTTTAATAGGTTTGGAATAATCTACATTTTCTATTTCTTCCTGAATCTGTTTTGGTGATATATATTTTTCTAGGAATTGCCTATTTCAACGAAATTTTCAAATATATTGGCGTAAAGTTGCCCAAACATTTTCTTATATTTGAAACACACGCTTGTACCTGTCAAGTCCCTTTTTTATTTCCAACATATGTATAAGTCTTCTTTTTTTTTTTTAATTCTACCTTGCCAGGCGTTTGTCTAATTTGTTAGTCTTTATCTAATTTGTTAGCCTTTTCAAAAAACCAAGTTTTGGTTGTGTTGGTCCTCTCTACTGTATCTTTGTTTTCAAGTTCATTAGTTTCTGCTCTTAATCACTTCCTTCCTTTAACTTTCTCTGGGTTTACTGCAGTGTTCTAACTTCTTAAGTTAAATAGTTAGCTCATTTATTTTCAGTCTGTCTTTTTAAAATATAAATACTTAAGACTATTCATTTATCTCTATTATTTTAGCTTTATCCCACAGTTTTTATTTTCATTATTATTTCTTCTTTCAACTATGGGCTATTTAGAAATTGTTTTTAATTTCCAAATGTGTAAATGTTTTTACTTATCATTTTGTTATAAACTTCTACATTAATTACGTGGTAGGTAGAGAATGTGGTCCGAATGATACTAATCTTTGAAATTCATTGAAACTTGTTTCATGGCCTAGTACACGGTCAATTTTTGTAAATGTTCCAGGTGTGCTTGAAAAGAATATTCCACATATCATCATTGATTAAACTTGTTTATAGGTAGTAATTCTTTACCTTCAGTAATACTTTTGCTTCAAAGTATTTAAAGTCTATTTTGTCTGATACTAACATAACTACACCCACTTTCATTTTGCCTAATTTATCTTTTCCTTTAACTTTTAATCTATATACATTTTTATGTTTTAGGTATATCTCTTGTAAATAGCTTTAACCTCTATGGATTTTGTTTCTGCTTTATTTTGTTTTTGTATTCTCCTATCTTACAATATTATTCTTTTAACTGAGGAGATGTATAATATTTATATTTACATTGATGATATATTTGTAATTGATACATCGATGACATATTTGATGATATATCATATCTACTATTCTATTTTATACTTTCTCTTTGCCTCACTTTTTTTTATAACCTCATTTTTTATTGAGATTCTTCCCCTCATTATATTTTCCCCTCTTTTAGAATAGAAATCATTCAGTCCACTTCTATTCTTATAATGATTACCCAGTAAATTCAAAAAACATAGTCTTAATGCAGAATTAATCAATACCTCCACCTTCTTCCCCTTTGAATGCTTCAAGTCCAATCACTCTCCTTCCCAGGCCAATACGTATGCTATTTTTGTCCTGAATTTTAGTATTTTGGAAAATTCTCAGCCATTATCTCTTAAATATTGCCTCTGTCACATTTTCTCCATTATCTCCTTCTAGAACTCTAATTAGACCTGTGCTCGACCTTCTCTTGCTATCCTCCACATCTCTCAAACTTTCATTTTTTCCTAAGTATTCTTTATGTACCACATTCTGGGTATTGTCTTTTCATCTACATTCCAGTTAACTTCCTCTTTAGTTGTGTCTAATCTTTTGTTTTATCTGTCCACTTTTTTTCCAGTCTACCCAGAGCAAGGACAAGTCTAGTACATATCCCCAATAACTACCAATGTTGCAAAGATTTATTTCACTGGTCACTTATTAAGGATGTCATCCTTTGGGTGTCTCAGCTTTTAAATAGTGATTCCCCATTGAACACTCCTCCCTCCTTAGGTGCCAGACTTTGTCTCCATTCCTTCATACACAGACCTATAAAATATAGATCCTAAGCCACCAAGGATCAGCAGGTAATACCTGGGTAAACATCAATTCCATTGCACACCTACTAGCCCATATTTCTTTTTTTTTTTCTTGAGGAAGATTAGCCCTGAGCTAACATCTGTGCCAGTCTTCCTCTACTTTATATGCAGATTGCTGCCACAGCATGGCTGACAAGTGGTATAGGTCCGCACCTGGGATCCGAATCCACGAACAGGGCTGCCAAAGTGGAACACACCAACTTTACCATGGGGCTGGCCCCTAGCTCACATTTCTGAGAAATTCCCTTCTTTTCCTACCATCTCAGTCATGTATTGAAAAGTAATTTTTGTTAATATTCCATGTAATATTTTAAGATATGCTGTTATAGGAAGAGTTGTTCTGAACATCTAATCTGCCACATTGCCAGGATTAGAAGTGTAAAGCTGCTGATTTTTAGACAGTGATCTTATATCCCCCAAGATATTTTCTAGAACTCTCACTACTTTTCAGATAGTTTTTTGATTACTTCTTTTGAATTTTCTAGGTATACAAATATATTACTTGGAATTAATGACAATGTTGTCTTTTCCTTTCCACTGTTAACAACCCTATTTCTTTTTCTTGTTTTAGTGCATTGGCTAAAACCTGCAGTAGCAATGGAGCCTCATCTTGTTTTTAATGTAACATGGAAAAGATTCCACCATATAAAATAGGAGAATATGGATATCATCTATTCACTTACTCCTCCATTTGAAATAGATGATCTAAGTAGTTTTACTCTGTTCAAATCATGGCTTGAGGTTCAGACTGGAATTGGAAATTGAAACTAGGTGTTATGGACTGAATATTGTGTCCTCCCAAAATTCATATGTTGAAATCCTAGGCCCCACTGTGATGGAGGCTATATTAGGAGGTGGGGCCTATGGGAGGTGATTAGGTCATGAAGGTAGAGCTCTCATGAATGGGATTAGAGCCCTTATAAAAGAGACCCCAGAGCTCTCCTGCCCTTTCTGCCATGAGAGGACACGGAGAAAAGATGGCCACCTATTAACCAGGAAGAAGGTCCTCACCAGACATCAAATCTGCTGGCACCTTGATGTTGGACTTCCCAACCTCCAGAACTGTGAGAAATAAATGTTTGTGGTTTAAGCCAACCGGTCTACGGTATTTTTGTTACAGCAGCCTGAATGGACTAAGACACCGGGAGAGTCAAAAGTCTTCTCACAAAATTGAAAACCAAAATCTCTAATACTATAAAGGAATAATCTTTAATCTACTTTATCAGTATGTTAAATCCCAATCCAGAGAAAATGTGTACTTTAAATATTTCTTGTAGTGTAGTGAATAATAAATTGTAAACAGAAAGCTCAGCAATGTGAGCAGATTCACCACCATGTTAAATGTGTTTCTTCAGGATTTAACAGGGCAAAATGCACACTGAAACTCCTAAACATGTACAGCATATACATTAAAAAGAATGTTAAAGGCACATTCTTCATTATCTTCGAAGTATAAGAAAACATATACAACAATCTCTCCACGTAAACTTAATAGAAAAACTAACAAAGTACTACTGGTTGAAAGTTTACAAAGAAACTTCAGAATCCACTGCCCTGTAACAGTTTTTTTGAAGAGACCACCACTAGCTGAAGTTATCATGACACAGATCATTATTTCCTGCCTCCTCATATCTTCATGATAGCTCATGTACTGAAGCACAAAAGATTCTTACTGTAAGTCAAACCATTTCATTTGCCACAGTGCCACTCACAGAATGAATGACGCTCTGCCGCATCCTCCTCACTCTATTACAAGGAAGTGCTATCATTTCTAACAGTTGTGAATTTAATTAACGGATTGTATGCCACGAGTGGATTTCAAACAGATTTAGGTACTACTTTTATATTATAAATTAATTGTCAAGCTAGAATAGACACTGTGACCATGTGAAACTGAAGAGCTGGGTAAAAAGGAAATAGGCATAAGAAAGCCTGCTTTGAATCTTTCTATTAAAGTTGACATCATTAAATGTTCCAAGGATGACTCTGATCTAGAATCAAATCTTCTTTCTGTAGCAATCCCATTGTTCATGGATCAACTAAGTAGTGGACATTCCCATTCACTTGTTACTAGCAATAAGCCTGAAAAATCTCTGTACCTTCTACTCTGTTCCCTGGGTCCAAAAATAAAGTAAGAGTTTTAAATATAGTTGAACACCAAGGTTTGGGAA
This sequence comes from Tapirus indicus, assembly GCA_031878705.1. Taxonomy (NCBI): domain Eukaryota; kingdom Metazoa; phylum Chordata; class Mammalia; order Perissodactyla; family Tapiridae; genus Tapirus; species Tapirus indicus. The sequence continues at coordinate 16,593,584 of CM062918.1, forward strand.
TATATGTCTAAAAGAATATAACTTGAAATCATATAACTAGAGACATTAAATCCATTTTTTAAAATAAGGACAGAGAGTGCGGCCAAGAATATACATAGCTCATTTCATGAATTTTAGGGAATATTTAAACATAGAGTAAAGTAATTAAACAAAACAGTTTTATAAAAATAAGCCTTTATCCACATACTAATGAGAAGACACTCAAAGGTACAAGAACCTTCAGAAAGTAGGAAAGGACATTCAACGCAAGTTTTACAATTTTACTTTCTCACCATCCACTTTCCTATGCCTTCTTTCCTTTCTGACACCAACATCCTCTCTTATGAGAAATCAGATACAAGAAAGGAGCTGCACGCACTACTGTTCTTTCAGGAGAACTTCAAGGGACTGGGTGAGACAATGTAGTTCCACCAATTAATAGCACCCAGGAAAGGTTTAGAATACCTTACTTGTTTACCTAGAAAAAAAGAAGAACGATTTAGAGAGGAGGTAAGTAAAGACGGGAGAACGGAATGGGTCCAAACTGAAGTGCCAACTTGGACAGCCAAACGGCAATATAATAATACTGTACCTAGAAGTGGAAAAGAGCAGGATCTAGAATATTAGAGAAGGGAGCAGAAGGTAAGACTACAAAGACAATTCTTCAGTGTTTTTACAGTTTTACCCTTATTACTCCTAATATTAAAATTTCATTTATCTTCAGCATACTTTCCCTTTTTCTATTACCTTGGAACTCTACTATCCCATCCCAGGCACCTGCCCATCTCAAAGCTGAAAGCCATTCAGGCTTAAAATCCAACCTCTTTCCCAATAAAAAAAACTGCTCCTTTCTTTTCCGACCCATCCCTTCCCCAATCAGAACTCTCATCTTCTCACGTGGGTGGTTTCCACTAGGAAAAGAACCTGATGCAAGGAAACCGCACTGAGAACTTCAGCTTTGTAGAGGACGTAAGTATTTCTTAAACAGAAACTGCTCACTACAATATAAATGGGAGAATGTACAAGGGATATTTTGGAGCAGGGGTGATATCTCAGATTCTTGTCTACTCTGGGGCTAAGATTTTCTGCATTTAATTATTCAGCAAATATATACTGAGTAACTAGAAGTACAAAGATAAACTTGGCATCCTACTTCTGAAACCTTGCCAATTTATATTGCAGAGTTTAACAGGAAGAAGTGAAAGGAAGGCTAGAAAAAAACAGGTGATAATAGGTCTTTAGGTAAGGACGATAAATACTTGCCTTCCTTACTATTACTCCAACAACCTATACTCCACCATTCCTGGCCCCCAGCCTGACATCACTAATTGATCACTAACTGATTACTACTTGATCACATTCTTTCCGTATGAACTCAGAATTTTTTAAACACTATGTTCCAGGTAACTGGTATTTAAGATGAAAACTGTGTGTTATATTTGAGTTACAGGAGTAGTCAGGCATCTGGGAAGGAAAAATTTAAAAGATGACAGAAGCAACCACTTATATTCAGTCTAGAAGAGTAACAAAAATAGCAGTTACATTATGTGTCATGCAGCACTGCACAGACACTTAACAGATATTATATTTCACTGAATTCTTACAACAATCCTACGAGGCAAGTACTGTCTCCGTTTTACAAATGAGAAAAGTGGAAGGCTATTCCCAGCCTCCTCTCTGCCTATTGAAATCCCCTTCTTCCATGGCAGTCTCCAAACCAGCTTTCCATAATCATTCCCTCTTCTAATCTCATCTAAGATCTGACACTTAACAAATGTTATCCTGTATGATTATTTATCTTTTTTATACATCTATCCTGCCTCCCCAACTAAACACCATATATCCCTTGTGTAGTATAGCTGGTGCTCAAAAACATATGTTTATATAATGGCCAAAACAATTTTGTAAATAACTAAACAGTCAAAAGTAAATAGATATTTTAAAAAACTTGCACACCCTATATTTGGTCCTCCAGGCGTTTTCAGTGCAGTAAAATATTATTTATTATAAGAAATTAGCTACCTACTAGCTGTGGCCTTGGATAAGTTGTCTTCATATGACAAATGAAGTCTTCATATATCATATTTCATATGAAATAGTTGAAGACCAGAAAACTAATCTGCCCAAAGTTAGACAGCTAGCAACAAAAGCAGTAAGAATTTGAGTCTAGGACTATTTCATCCCAAGTCCCATAGTCTTTCCACACACATATCCCAAGAAGCAGGACGTTTAGGTCATGCCAACATACATGAGATCAGAAGATAACACACAGTTGGAAGGTTATCTAACACAGGATCAGATTTTCCTTCTATTGCTTGATGATGCCAAAGAACCTCCCTGAAATAACTTCACAGTGCTCTAATACACCAAGTTATTCTGAAATTTATGTGAATTATCTTTTAAGTCAATGAAAAAAGTCTTAGCTACGGTTACTAGCTGTGAAATTGCAGTTGACTATTTTGGGTTATTCTGATACATCTTTTAACTAAATTTCTGTAATCCCCAATCTTCCTGTTTATATGGTGACATTTCCACTCTTCTTATCAAATTTATATGACATATAAGACTGGTTTTCTTTTATTAGTCCACCTGGCTTCTAAAATCTCAAAAAAATATATTTTTGGCGAGGGGAGGAAGATTAGCCCTGAGCTAACATCCATTGCCAATCCTCCTCTTTTTGGTGAGGAAGACTGCCCTGGGCTAACATCCGTTGCCAATCCTCCTCTTTTTGGTGAAGAAGATTGCCCTGGGCTAACATCCGTGTCCATCTTCCTCTACTTTATATGGGATGCCGCCACAGCACAACTTGACAAGCAGTGCATCAGTCCGCACCCAGGATCCAAACCTGCAAACCCCGGACCACCAAAGCACAGCCTGAGAACTTAACCACTATGCCACTGGGCCAGCCCCTCAAATTCATTTTAAGCAGCAATAGTGAGCTCCAAGTACAAGGGATTCAGGAGCTGGGATTTGAAACATATTAGCAACACATGCCCACAAGACAGTGACAAAAGAAGAGCGTTTAGCAACAAGTTAGAAAAACAGGAGTGACATACTGGGACAAGAAAAAGATATCTTAGATGTATGACAAAGGCTTACCATAAAATTGCACTTCTTATAGTAACTAAAATGCCTGTTAATGTGTATGTTGTGAGGCAACCAAAAAGTCTAAACATAAAAAGCTATCAAGACAAAATAATGACAGCCAGCATAAAGAGACTCAGCTAAGCACATAAACAGAATATAATAGAATAAATAAATAGACACACAGCCAAAGACAAAATACTGGCTTCAGTGTGGCCTTTATACCAATGTGGTTAAAAGAATTACATAACTCAATTCGTTTTAAGAGAAAAGGAAAGATACAAAGCATAAAAATGAAAAACTATTTAAGAAGACTACTGAAAAAAAGGATCAAACATAACAAAAAATGCTATAATAAATAGATATAGCTGTGGAATGTAAATAAACATAAATTACAATAAAAACTATAAAATAAAAGATAATACATTTACAAATACTCAGGGGTCAACTTCTTTCCATAAACATTTTGTATATACAATAAAAGCCTTACTATATTACCCATTTAGTTACACCAAAGGTTGGGGGGCTTATACGAATGGCCCATATATCAGAGTATATAGCTAAGAAATCAGAGGAAAGAAGTAATAGGAAGCAGAGTACTGATGTCTGTAACCCCACAGCAAACTGGAAACTGTCCAGAAGGGTAATGAAATTTCACAATGTTAGATAGTTTTGTGATTTTGGTTACAAGGCTACCATTAAAGCATTTCTAGAATAGTAACTACTTTAAACGTTCCATTCTGTGCCATTTAAGATTATACGGGCCCGCCCGGTGGCGCAGCGGTTAAGTCCGCGCTTGGCAGCCTGGGGTTCGCGGGTTCGGATCCCGGTCGCCTGCCGACGCACTGCTTGTCAGCCACGCCGTGGCGGCGTCCCATACAAAGTGGAAGAAGATGGGCACGATGTTAGGCCAGGGCCAGTCTTCCTCAGCAAAAAGAGGAGGATTAGCAACGGATGTTAGCTCAGGGCTGGTCTTCCTCACAAAAAAAAAAAAAAAAAAAAAAAGATTATAGGCAATTAACTTATATAATAGTTGTAACCCTAAGAAAGACTAAATATAAAATACTTTTCTGTAAAAATATTTTTTATTTTATTTTTTTGTGAGGAAGACCGGCCCTGAGCTAACATCCGTTGCCAATCCTCCCCTTTTTGCTGAGGAAGACCGGCCCTGGGCTAACATCCGTGCCCATCTTCCTCCACTTTATATGGGACGCCGCCACGGCGTGGCTGACAGGCAGTGCGTCGGCGGGCGCCCGGGATCCCAACCCGCGAACCCCGGGCTGCCAAGCGCGGACTAAACTGCTGTGCCACCGGGCCGGCCCCAAAAATATATTTTATTTTAAAGGATCAATGAATACTCACCACTTAAGAGAATTATTTCCATTCATTCAGTCAGCATATTCACTGAGCACCTACTATCTATCAAGCATGAGCTTTGAAACTTGGGATACAACAGCGAAGAAAAACAGACACAGTATCTTCCCTCGTGAGACATAAAATCTATAGCAGAGACAGACAGTAACCACACGGTCACTAGACAAATGTAAACTCTCAACCAAAATAAGCCCTACAAAGGAGAGCACAGAATTTGGTCTAGTCACAGGGGTCTTTGGTACAAAGGAAAACTTGTTTATTAAGTACCACCACAACTTGATAGTTTTATAAAGTCTGGTTTTTACACATTGGTGTCTCTAAAATCAGGACACAGGTACTGAAAATATGATTACTGAAGAGGAAAAGAAAGCCATCATTTATCTAAAGATACAGGAAATTTTGTGTATTACTCAATATCTGAGATAGCCCCTTCCTCAAAAATGTCACTTATGCTAGAAAAGCTAAGTTAAAATTTGAGAAATGATTTAGCTTTTTAAACAAATATCCAAAGATCTGGAATAGTATCAAATTTCGAAACAGATTTTAAACATAGGCGTTTGTATGATATCCAGCCTTCAAAGAAGTAGCCAATGGACATTAAGTATGAAAACAGCATTTTGCGATGAAAGCCATTCCCATAAAAAGCTTAGTTAGGTTTTATATTTACACACATTTGCAATTACTTGAACTTACACCAATGTCAACTAGTTCAAATCTTAAAGACTTCGTCTGTATACATAGCTAACTTTTGACAACACCATAACTACTGAAGAAGTGAATCTTTAATTCTAATCTCCTAACAGCAAAGACCTAAACTTGTCAATTGACAAGTTGCCTATTGAAAGACATTATGTAAATATTAAAGAGATTATTTGGCTCCTCCTTGACAACACAAAATGTACACTTAAAAGTTAAAAATAATAACTTCAGCAGTCTCAACTCCACGTGCATAGTATCTTATCTCCTCCTAGGTTTACTTTCTAGAACGTCAATTTATGGGGGACTTTATTATGCAAAACTGATTATCTGCAGTTACTTGTATTTAATTAAAGTTGTATGTTTTTAAACTTCTTTATAAGACTTGAAGTTCATCTTATAAATCTTGTTATTTTGAATGTAATTTATAATTTTAGTATAAAAATAAAAACAATTACTTCCTTTTATTCATGTTCAATTAACTCACTACAGATCAAATTCCTCTAAATAATTATAAAGCTAGTTAAATTAAGTTGCCTAAACCATTTTAAACTATGTTTATAAATCAAATAAATCTGATTCTCTCAAATCTTACTTATGCCTGACAGAGTAGCCTCACAAACTACTAAAATCACTACAAATCCCTAAGCAACTCTTATAAATTTAATAAAACAAACTAATAAATGGAATAAATCCAATTATCTTAAATGCTCTAACACTGTTAGAAACTTAACCAAATTGTTTTATATCTTTCAAATTAAAATCCTCCTAGGTATGGTGTAACAGCGAACTGGGAAAAATTTTGGTTCCTGAGGACTTTGTGGAATAGAACTGTCATATGAGTCCTGAACAGAGTGCTTCCAAATTCTTATGTGAAAGAGAAATAAACTATCTTGTTTAAGCTACCATTGTGTTGGATTTTCTTTCACTCAAAACCAAACATAATACACAGTTATGTATCTAGTTAATACATAATACATGTTTAACATCAATTAAGCATTTCAAATTAAAATCACAAATCTAATATATCAGATTCTCTTATATGTTTGATTCCCTTAAATGTTTCAAACACCTTTAAAAACAAATACACATACACATTATCACAATGATGATAAAACTTTTTCTTAAAGTTAATAAAAAATGTTAATATTAATGGGTTTGATTTGTTTCGTAAGCAAAGCTAGCATGTCTACCAAGGTGTGGTTAGGGATACCGACTATCAGTCAGAGTCAAGGCAGGACCACAGGACCTAGGGGCTTATTCCGGAAGAGCTCAACCTGGCTGACATGCTAAGTTTCTTCTTATAGTATTAGGACTTTCAAAGCCCATGAGTTTTCTTGCATCCCAATATATCATACATTCCTTCAGGTTTTTAAGCAACCTCCTAATACAACATTTAACTGCCTGCTTTGAATTGGTGATATTCTGTACAGTATACTCAGATTCAACTAATCTCTTTACTGACTGATTGGATTCTTTTCTTATCTTTCTCATCTGGCTCAATGCCACAATTCTACATTCATTTTATTGACAGTGAAGATGCCACAGAGAAATTAGTTGATAGTTTATTGCTGTTGCTTTTACAAAATGATAACCAACAACTGGGCATGATATAAATCATGGCTATAAAACAGAACTTTATATGTTCACCATTATTTATTACTTGACTTTCATGGCTGGCTACTTATACAGCCTTATTAACCACAAAAGGTTAAAGGTAATCTTATCAAAGGGTGACCAGATATCTTAGTAAGGCCAAGAAACAGTCCACATTTTCAATGGGTAGCAATCATCTAGATAGCAAAAAGGGAACATAAATGTCACAACAGTCAAACTGCCAAAACTATAGGGGTTTTTGAAAACAAGTATGTCTAAATGAAGTTGCAATGTATAAATTCAAGGATCTCACAGTGATTGAAGTCTGTCAATTCCTTGCAACTGAGGAACTTAGATTTTAGGGGCAAAAGTCACAGACAAGCAATAGGGAAATAAGAGATTAAGGGAGTCTGCTGAACCCAGCTGTGGTTTCCTTACCAAGTTCCATGACCAAGGCAGTTAGGGAAGCATAAGCAGAAAGAAGTGTAAAGAAATGATCCTATCGCTTTTCCTCTCTCACTGCGCTGCTCACCATTTGGTACTGGGTGACTGAAAGTGCATTCACTAAATCACTTCGGAATATGCCTAGAAATAATGCTGAAACCTGGACAACCTTATTTAAGTAGACTACTAACAAAATGGCCCATGGCCAGAAGACAATCAGAATGGTATGCATACTCAAAACTGTATTATATGAGAAAAAGAAGTGGTTTAGCTGAAAAAAAAACTTAAGGCTGTGATTATGATATACAAATATTTCACAGGCTATCAAAGGAAAAAGAGTTAGATTAGTTGGTTCCCATGAGGGCAGAACTAGTAAAAGCATGTGAAAGTTACAAGGAGGCAGATTTTTGTTCAAAATGATAACAATAAATAGAGCTGTCATGAAACAGCAAAATCTCCCTCACTGGAGGTATTCAGACAGAAGCCAGATCATCACTTATCAGGTATTTGTGGATTTCATAATTTTATAATTCCACAAACTGAGAGTTTCATACACAGTCAAAGATGCAGAGCAGCAGCCACTTTCCCCAATGTTCCAAATTCATTGATAATTACCAGATATCCATTAAATGTTCTCAGTCTCTGCCATAACAAAGAATGCCGCACTTCCACAAGGCTCTTCTTAATGACTTACAGAAAGACTGAATCAAACCTAAAATTATCCATCCACGTCTATTAATAAGTTAAAAGCAACGGAGGCATGTAACATGCAGCTTACATATAAATACAGCTTACATATAAATAATTGCCACTACTATGCTTCAGAGTTGAATAAACCACTTTGATATACATCGATATTTTCTTCTCTTTTCCTTTGGATAATTTTCTTACGCACAAATACATTGTGGGTTATGGAGTATCTAGATTGCAGCCTATTACCCTGGGCAAACTTCATTAATTTTTTATATCACTCTCCTTATCTATAAAATAACAGAGACCTGCTGATGAATTTTATCAAATCTAGATAATCTAACATTATTTCTCCCTCCCTGCTTTCATCAATATTTCAGTGCATACATAGAAGACTGTTTAAGAGTGACTGTATATATACAGAAAGGCAAGAAGATGACAGTCTATAAACTGGATTTCCTCTCATTTCACATCCTAGGTTTGTGTCTGGAAACACCTGTTTCTGAAGCAAACGGGCCAGGCAGCTACCACAACCCAGCTCCCTGTCTTTGCTGACTATCTGTCATCCGCCCCTCCAGTTCACCCTGTCCTCTGACCCAGGTTCCTATATGAACTGCATCAAAAGCAGAAGATCAGAAAGAGGAAGGAGAGAGGGTTGGGCTATTTAATTTCCTGGCTTTCTCTGCTCCCGAGGAGGCAAACACCTCCACAAGACTGTCTCTTCCCAGGTTTGGGTCTGCTCCCCACCCTCACCTCTTCAGGACTAAAGGTAGTAACTGCTCCACTGTAACTCAACAGTAGTTTCCCTGTACTTGTGGTTTCCCTACACTTCATCCACATCGTTGTAAATGGTGCCTCTCTGATAATTCTGAATGTGCTATGTGTTTTTGTTAGAAAGTGACCCCAGGAAACAGATCCTTGAAATGAGACTGAGATTCCTCTAGAAACTCAGGGATAATCTCCACAGTGGGAGAAAATGGGACCACAGGTAATGCATTTAGCATTATCAAGATTCATGATTACACAAATTAGACGAAGGGCAAGTCTGGGAGATCCAGTGGTATGATGGTTAATTTTATGTCAGTTTGACTGTGGCATGAGGTACCCAGACATCTGCTTTAATATTATTCTGGGTGTGCCTGTGAGGGTGTTTCTGGATGAGATTAACATTTGAATCAACAGACTGAGTCAATGTGGCTGGGCCTCATCTAATCCATTGATTTGGGCCTGAATAGAACAAAAAGGCAGAATAAGAGAGAATTTGCTCTCTCAGTCAGTCTTCAAGCTGGGACATCAGTCTTCTCCTGCCTTCAGACTCAGACTCGGTTCTCAGGCCTTTGGACTTGGACTAGAACTATATCATCAGCTCTCCTGGGTCTCCACCTTGGGGACTGCAGACGTTGGGATTTCTCAGCCTCCTTAACCATGTAAACCAATTCCTTATAATATATCTATCTACATCTCCTATTGATTGTGTTTCCCTGAAGAACTCAGACTAATACAAGTGGCTATGGCACTTAACTGCTATGAAAACAAAAGTGATTGTAAAGATGGTGGACTCATCTGACCTCTTACTGCCCTAGAGAATATACAGGAAAAAAAAGAAGTAAAATCTACGAATATAACTTTGCTTCTGGCCATAAAAGAGTAACAATGACACTGCCCCCCCACCACCACCATACACAGACATTTTTTAAAAAATCTAGAAAACATATAAAACTACATTTTCAGGCATGGAACAACAGGCAGGAGGACCATGATCTCTGAAAGAAGAGAAACAAGGAGATAGCCCTGACTGCCTGGTTCACAGCCCTAGAGGCAGTTTCCAGGCTGCAGCCCGGGGAGGGAATATCCAAACAGAGCCCAGAAACCTCGCTGAGTTGAGAAAACAGAATCAGAGTCAGGGGAAGCCAAGGCAGCCGGAACTCACGGGGCAGAATCTTAGAGAGCAAGGAGCAACGGAGAGAGAGCACTGCAGAGGGGACTGTGGAGCCTTGGGCTGGGTACTCATCTGCACAGGACTGAGAAGAAATGCCCTGGGACTGGGGGAAAGAATCAACGGAGACTTTTAAGCTGTACAGTTCCCGAAGATCGCACACAGCTGGGAATAGTTTTTATGTTCCCACCAGCCAGAGAGGAAAGATCTCACAATACCTGGTAAAGTCCTCAGAAAGGTATCGCCATAGTACTGGGGTAAATTAGCCCTAGACTAAAGGCCACTCTGGATCCACCCAAAGTTTAAAAGGAAGCCTCAAAAGAATCAAATTGATTCCAAGCAACTTAACTGCATCCAATAGAAATTGGCAAACCTTCTATAAAGGACCAGACAGTAAATATTTTAGGCTTTTTTGTATATGGATGGACCTCTTGAACTAGGCAGTGTCAAGATATGCATGACAATTGGGGCTAAACAAAATCATATTCAATTAAAGAAGAAAGAAATATTGGGGGGGACCTTGCCCTCTATCTTCCTAACGCAATTCCCATTTATCATATAAATAAACTAAGGCTCAGAGAGTTTAAGTCAATGTGCCCAACGTAAACAAAGGTAATAATATAGGTTACAGCCAGGATTTGACTGTTAAGTCTCTCAGACTCTAAAATCCATGGTAACCACTATACTTTATTGCCTCCCTTGTAATAAGTCTTTTGCTCTCCCAGTCTAACAGAGAAATTTCATCACAGCATGCTATCATCTTAATTAATTCATTCTCTGTTGCTATTGACTAATTTTCCCTAATAATAGGTAAAGGCAGTTAACATTTATCAAGAACCTTTATATTTATTATCTCACTTGTTTTTCATACTTCCTTCAAAGTTGTGGAACTTGCCCATGAGTACACAGCAATAAATGGTGCCATCAGAATTGGGGGTTGGGTCAGTCTGACCCCAAAGCCCAAGACCTGTCAACCACACCACGCTGTCTTAATAGCAGCACAAATCACAGGCCTCAGAGTGGTCCAACGAAAAGAAGTACAGGAAAAACTATGTCCTAAACCACAGAAAGGGAAGAGGGAATGTAAGAAGGAGAGTGGGAACGACTATTTGTTTGGGAAGGGAAAAGCTTAACCGACAAGTATCACATGTTCTATTTGCACCTTGGCACATATCATTTCTCTATTTCCATCAAGGTCCAATTTAATTCTATCATCTTCATGGAGCCATGCTCTACCTCCCCAGCTCTCAATCTTGCCCCCTCTGGTCTTCTATGTTAGATATTTTTAAACCAATTTTGTGATAGCATAAATACATTATACTGCTATTTCTCAGTGTTTATTAATCATATTACAAGCAGTTTGAGAACTTCTGTATCTTATAATCTATATTCCAAGATGACTGCAGTGTCTGTGTTGATGACGATCATATTCAAGTACTATATTTTTGAAAAATTATTTAGAAGTTGTTTAAGACAGATTTTCAACTCCAAGCACCTTAATGCCAGTATAGTAAACAAAATAAATGGAGAAAAGACATGGTTCAAATCTCTATAGGACTTATTTACAAAGTGCCACATCTAAAATATTTCCAGACTTTCAACACAAACTACTTCATTTGTAAAGCACTCATTTGCACATCATTTTAAAAAAAGAAGAAAAAAAATTAGGCCAACAATTTCCTGAAATCAATAACAACCATTACTAAACTAGAAACCAAGACTTCTGATTCCTGGTTGAAGAACCGTCCATTAAACCAGCAGTTCTCCAAGTATAATCTTTGGTCCTCTGGAGATCCCCGAGAACCTCTCAGATGACCCAAAAGGGTAAAACTATTTTCATAAAAATACTAAGATATTATTTGGCTTTCACTGGGTTAACTTTTGCACTGATGGTCCAAAACCAGTGGTAACTAAAACTGCCAGCACCTCAGCACAAATCAAGGCAGTGGCACCAAACTGTACTAATAGTCATCATATTCTTCCCCAACATGCACAATAGTAAAAATAAACGTCAGTTTCACTGAAGAATGTCCTGGATGAAGTAAAAATTATTTCATCTATTAAATCTGGACCCTTGAGTACACATCTTTTTAACATTCTGTGTGATGAAATGGGAAGTACACACAGAGCACCTCTGCTGCCCACTGAACCACAGTGGCCATCTCGAGGGAAAGCTCTCATGCAATCGCTTGAGCTGTAAGCTAACCGAGGTGTATTTTTCTTGGAACACCATTTTTACTTGAAAGACAAACAATGGCTGTTCAGATTTCGGTATCTGGCATACAAAATGAAATCAGCCTGTCAATACAAATAACACAAATTGACAATATTTGTGGCCCATGACAAAATTAAAGCTTTCAAGTAAAATTAGAATTTTGGAAAACCTATGTCTGGCCACCATGAGTTTGACAGCTCCCCAGTACTTAACCCCCAACTCTCCACAGTCCTCAGTTACAACTACCATTTCCAGTCTCTGCCTGGGATTACAAAGAAACCAAAGTGGGTAGAGAGGAAGGAGGAAGGTACAGAGATGAGACAAGCCTCAAGCACATTCTAAAGGTAAAGGGCTATTTTGGGGTAGAGGTGGTAGAAGGTGGCAGATTATATTGTGATTTATAAATAAAACATCCCACATACATATTTTGTTCATGACAGATAGAACATATCACCCATAGTTTTAATGTCCATCTTTTAACATCAAAATTAAAAAGACAAACAAAACCTTTTCATTAAATTTTTTTAATATGCCCAAGTCTCTTCCTCTTTTTTGTGACCAATAGTTGGAAGACTACAGCACAGGGTTGGCTGGACTACATCACAGAAAGATTAGAAGCTCCTCTCTGTTTCCATGGTCCTCCTCTCTGTTTCCATGGTCCTCTGTTCATACTTTCCTATAGTACTTAGCGTGCTGACATTTTCCATCTCTCCCACTGGACTGTGAGCTCCTCAAGAATAGAATTTACATCCTACTCATCTTTTTTCCCTGGAGCATAGCACAGTACCATTACAGACATGCTCAACAAATGATTCCCAAATGATGGATTTCCCAAAGGCCAGATATAATATACTCTATAAAATATGTTTCTTCAAGGAGCACAACACAAGTTGTACATGGATGTCTTCAAAATAGAAGTTTCATAAATTGAAAACTTGGCAAATCTAAATTATAATTTTCAATTCTTATCTGATTTAGCCACTCTGAAAATGTTGACCATATCCTCCTAAAACTCCCTCTCAGCTTCCAGAGTGCAGTTTTTTCCTTGTCTTCTTTCTACTTCTCAGTCTTTCTCCGATCATCTTAGGTTATTTCCCCAAATTCTATCCTCAGCCCTATACTTGACCCCCACTAAAACTCTTTTGGATTACCTTATCTAAATCACGATTTATCAACCCCAGTAGAACTGACATTGTGGACCAGATAACAACTTGTTGTGGGAGGATGTCTTGTGCATTGCAGGATGTTTAGCAGCATCCTTGGTGTCTACCCACTAGATCGCCCAGTTGTGACAATCAAAAATGTCTCTAGTCATTGCCAAATGTCTCCTGGGGGGTAAAATCATTCCCAGTTGAGAATCACTGATCTGAACTAACAACTTCAACTATCACCTACATACACACGCACACACACACACACACACACACACACGCATGCACACTGCTAACTCCCAGATCTGTATCTTTAGCCCAAACCTCTCTCCTGAACTCTCAACACATTCCAATCACCTGCTAACTAACTCTCTTTGGAGATCAAACTCAACATAAACCTTAACTCATCACCATTTCCCTAAATTTATTCCTTTTTCCTATCTGCTCCATCTTGATGAGTGACACAACTATCTGCACAGTCACTCAGCTCAGAAATCCAGAAGCCATCCTAGAGACCTATTTCTCATTCATAGTCAATGAATTACCAAACCCTACTCATTCAATCTCTTTAATATCTCTCAATTAGGTCCCTTTCTCTCCATTTCTACTGCCACAGATTTAAATCAGGCCTTATCACATCTCACCTGGATCACTGTAATGGCATCCTAACTGGCCCTACCTCCCATCTAGTCCTATTACCTTTCCTCCACAATGCTGCCAAAGTGATCCTCCTAGAATGCAAAACTGATAGTGTCACTCCTCTCCCTAAAATCCCTGATAGCTTCACCTGGCCTTTGAATTACACTCCAGTTCCTCAAACAAGCACAAAAAGGCATTTATGATAGGACCCTCACCTACCTTCCCGCCCTAATCTTACTCTTCCAGCTCTCCCACAGAGACTTTTCACTTCTGCCATGCCAAATAACTTGCATTCTGCAGGTTTTTAACACATGATATTCCCTCTGCCTGGACTGTCCTCACTCTCAATCCCCAATTTCCTCTTACAACAAACTCCTTATCCATTTTTCAAAACTTAGCTCAAAAAGCCTCTAAGAAGCCTTCTCGAAGTTCCCAGTTTGATTTAGAGTCACCATCTCTGGGTACTCAAAGAACCATGCTGATACTTCTCTTATAGCATTCACTTATCATTGGCTAGCATGCCTTACTATAAGCTCCTGAGAGCCAGGATCAAATCTTATTTGATCTGATAGCCAAAGAACCCAGTATTTCTCATGTCTACTAACTACATAAAAGATACTCAATAAATGTTTGCTAAGTAAACAGAAATATCTCCTTCAGCATTTCAGTTTTGCTACAACTGCAAATTTTAAAACTAGGTTTAAAATAAGCATATCTTATTTTAAGAGCAACCATTTTACTTTAACCCAGCACTAGTTAAGGTGTAAGGAACAAAATTTTAAATCTTTTAATAAAGGTGCTTTATTTAGATATATATGTGTATATATGTATGTGTGTATATGTGTGTGTGTGTACGTGTGTGCATGTATCATTTTTCAGCCACAGAATCCGGTTTAAACAGTTATAAGAAAAAAGCCCCAAATGTTCCTTCTATGACTACAGTGCCTACTAACATATCCAAACAGAGCCATCTAAACTCAGGTCCTCCTGATTACTAAGACCAGTATCTCAATTTTCAGTTACTATTCTTACCCAAATCTGACAGTAAGAACATTCCTGTGAGGCTTCTGGGTCAAGTGCAGAACATGCAGTATCAAATTGTGCAATCATTTGCCTGAAATAAGAAAGTGGCTTATTTTCTTGTACCTATCTGTACCTCATACAGCCATCAGTTAAAACTTAGCCCTTATATGTGAGTCCCAATCCCCACAATACTACTGTACTTAAAACTGACCAGCATTACAAGTTCCCGATGAACCCCAAATCATAAAGAAGCCACATTTTCAGATCTAGACTTTAATACTCAGCTTCCCGCCTCCATCCCCACGTATCAGAAGCCCCACATGCATCACCCCAGCCTCACTCGCCTCTCATTCCAGCCACCACTGTGGCAACCCGCTCTGCTCAGGCTCTGACAGATGCCACAGGGGAACTACCTGACAGTACCTCGCCTCAGGCCTAGACATTGTGTGCCTCTCACCTCCCACCCCAAAACTTCCATGTTGACACCAAAGTGTGGGACACCACCAGATACCACAGGACTCTGCCAGGACTCACTCACACAGAACTCAGAATTGCAGGTGAGTTTACACCTCCTGAGGTGAGCCTTCGGTCAATGGAAGATGGACACCATTAGATAAATTCTTCCCTTTTCTCCCAGACTATCCAGAGATGGAGTTGATACAGTCCCATGCAGTCAAACAAGCTGTCACATTTAGCAACAGCCAGTTTGATAACACATTTTCATATCAGCTCTCCCTCCTTTTCTCCTTCCTCAGTCTGGTTTTGCACACCCTAATAAATTAGTAGTGCACAGGGCTCTGCTTTCTGGGGAGCCCAGTTTAAGATACTCTATCACTTCAAAAAAAGTCTGTGGTTTGTATACTTCAAGGGAGATCCCAAAGCCCATTAAACTGGAAGCTGCTATTTCTGCTTTCTTTCCCTTAATTGAAAGACCTCAGAGATAGTAGAATAAAATCAAAACCTTACTGTCACTGCTTCCTGACTCACCACTTCCCCTAACCTCTTACAAATACCAATC
This sequence comes from Tapirus indicus, assembly GCA_031878705.1. NCBI lineage: Eukaryota > Metazoa > Chordata > Mammalia > Perissodactyla > Tapiridae > Tapirus > Tapirus indicus. The sequence goes on from CM062918.1 coordinate 16,609,429, forward strand.
TCCAGAACAAACAGTCTCAAATAAGATCTTTGTATTAATGTCCATGATGCACTATTTTAGCTTGGCAATGCAGATGGTCTGAGGAAAGAATGATGGTGTATGCCGAGCTACCAGCTCCTTCTATTCTTCCAGGTTGTTCACAGTCCTAGATCTGGGATTCTGAACACCATCCTTTCCATCATGACTCAAATTCAGTCCCCACAAGACTCTACTCCTTATAAGCAAGCAGAGCAATGCTCAATATTTCAAAGCTAAGATATGAGGCAAGACTGAAACTGTCCTATCATACTGAAACAATGTGAGCAACCATTCCACTCCATATAACAGAATTCTCAAAAGTCAAATTACTACCCATATAGGTTCTCTCTTTCTCCTAAAAAGTAAAAAATGGAAAAAAGCAGTATAAAACAGTCACTCAGAAATAGCACAAATATTAACTGCTAAGATAGTATCTTAAAACTGTCTATTATTCATAAAAATATATACATATTACATTTTGAAATTAAGTTACTCTTATACCCAAAGCAAAAAATCAAGTATGCAGCTAATGTACAAGAAATTTAGCAGGAAACTTATTCATTTATTCAACTAAGATTTACTGTGCGTCTACTATATACCAAGCATTAGAGAAACAAACCAAGCAAGAAAGTCTCTGCTCTGTGGATGTTGTATTGTCTAGTTGGGGAGATAAAATTTAAGCAGATTACTCAAAAACTCTATCCTTGCAATTGCAATAAGGAGACTGAGGCATCAGAGAAGGCATGATGGAAGAAGAGACATTAAAAGTGAGACCTGATGAGTAGAAACTAGTTGTGGGAGAAGAACAGAAGACAGTAGAGGGATTTCAGGCAGATAGAATAAAATATGTGAGCATCCTGAGACAGCACAGAGCTTGGCATTTTTGAGAAACAGGCCACTGAGCCTGGTGTTCACCGAGTAACAAGGCAAGCTTGTTGGAATTGAGGCTGTAGACATAGACAGAAGGTGGGGACCAGATCACATAGGGCTTTACAACGTTGGTAATGTTACAAATGGTAATATTGACAACGATAACATTAAAGATTTTAAATACAATGTTATATCACTTTTCATGATATGAAAATATAATTTTAGGCTACAACTCATAACAATTTGTAGGCTAGCGAAGTTTCCAAACTGAAAATTAGAGAAGGCTTATAGCTAAGCTTACTAAGTCTCCCAATGAAACATCACTCACTATTCTATCTTCTCCCCATTCTGTAATAACTGCTCTTTTAAAGGATAGATGGATTTACTGGGTCAATACTATAGATACTATTGAAAGAAGTCTATTTGTTATGTCCAGTACTAGTAATATTGCCAGAGAAAATCTATCCAATCCTTTTTTTCCAATTTTTTTTCATTGTGGTAAAATACACATAAAATTTACCATTTAATCATTTTTAAGTGTACAGTTCAGTGGTATTAAATATATTCACAATGTTGTCCAACCATCACCACCATCCATCTCCATAACTCTTTTCATCTAGTAAAACTGAAACTCTATATACTTGTTAAACAATAACTCCCCATTCCCCCTCACCCCAGCTCTTGGCAACCACCATTCTACCTTCTGTCTCTCTGAGGTTGACCACTCTAAGTACCTCATATAAGGGAAATCATACAGTAATTGTCGTTTTGTGACTGGCTTAATTTCACTTAGCATAAGGTCCTCATGGTTCACCCATGTTGCAGGGTATGTCAGAATTTCCTTTTCAAGGCTGAATAATATTACATTGTACGTATATACCACATTTTGCTTCTCCATTCATCTGCTGATAGACACTTGCGTAGCTTCCATTTTTTAGCTACTGTGAATAATGCTGCTATGAACATGGGTGTACAAAATCTATCCAATCTTGAACAAGATGTCATTCCAGCCCATTACCTTGTATGAATGCATACCACACACACAAAATCTAGAGCAGAAGTCCAGAAGGAGAGTGAAAAGGATGCCTTATTTCACTGTTATTTTTTCTTGGCAGCATGTCTTTAAAACTCATTTTATATCCGGCTTTCACCAAACTACTTTCCTTTTTAAAAGTTTTACTGTTAACCTTAAAAATATATATATATATGTTTTGTTAAAGTACCCCTAAAAGGTTTCTAAAGTATCCAGTGAATCATTAAAGTAACTATGAATCAGCAATAATGGGGTCTACTTTAAAAAGCAAAAATTTCACAGGGCACATAAATAAAAATAGAGTATTACAAATAAAACTGCAAGTTAATCCTCCCAATAACTAAGAATAGTAAGTTCTTTTAATTTTTCTCATCTGAGAGAAGATACTGAAAATGTGCTGATAATTTTGAGAAACACTGAAAATGATCAAAAGATTAGGAAATAAGAAGAAAAAAAATCTCAAGAAAGAAAAAAAAATCTTAAGGATAGCCATCTGATATAACTCAAAAGTGAAAGAGGCATGGGAGAACACCAATCCTGTCTTGTGGCAGGAGCTCATCATAAACACAAAGATGTATGGCCTACTTGACATATACACAGATACATCTGGTCAACACTACTGGCTGCCATCCTGTGAAAGAAAACCAAAATTAACAGGCAGTAGCTAGTAAAATACATTTAGCTGTTCTGTGGTTAAATAAGGCATTCTTCAGTGACTTCACTTGCTGCAGCCCCCAGCTAAGATGGTTTGCAACAGAGCAAGTAAAATTCCAAGAGTCTGGCTATTTTTCAGCTCAAATTGTCAAAGGAAAAAAGAAAAGGGTTCTACCACACTAAACATGTATTTAGTTCAGGCCTATTCAATGACCTGTGCAAGAAACAATGATCCAAGTAGAGAGACGGATGGGCTTTCGTTTTGATAAACTAGGATGATGGGATTCTTCAAAGAACATAGATTTCATCTCTGAGATATTTCAGAGATAAAAGCACCTAAAGCCAGAGCAAACCAAAACAACTTTTTAAGATTCCTTCAACCCCTGATTATGTTAGGAATACCCTATGTCTAAATATTCTAGGTATAAAAGAGATTATAAACATAATCCAGGAAAGCAGCAAAGAAAAAGCCATTCCTTTAACTGTGATCATGGAATACACCCCAGAACACTTCCCAGAGAGAATGAGAGGAACTCGAGTGTCAGACGAAACCCAAGGATCCACAAAACAATCCCCAGAAGAAGCAAATTATAAATGAGAAGGTCTGGGAGCTCCATCCACTGGATCAGAATTTAATCACCCATGCTTCAGTAACACCCCTAACTCTTTCCTGGAAGGAAACAATGAGGTGATTTCAGGAATAGATAGAGCTCACTCTCATTCTTTATGCACTTAAATTACCTTTAAGAAATCTTAGTTGCTTCCTTGTAGTTCTTACTAAAGATGAATGCTAATATAAAAGGTCATTTGCCCAAGCTGATTTTCTACAATTTCTGTCTCATAAGCCCACACACATTCATTCCTAAACTTGAAAAATGCTTAATACCTTAAGACAGAGCAGAATACTGGGACATGAGTGCAAAATTTCTCTCCCACAACAATAGAAAAGATAAGTGGATCCTACTCAAAAAAGTTTCATATTTAATCATTAATAAGCACTATGTCAAACTTAATAAAATTACTTGACATTTCCATTTTAGTAACCTCACTCCACAGGCCTTAAAATTTTCCTACTTTATTAGCTAACTACATTAAAAGACAGTCTTTAGCAAAGCTAAGTAGCAATAAATTCACAAGTATTCTGAAGGTGATTTATCACCACAGAACTGTGAAAGAAAGCAGATAGTTCTACAATGAGTCATTTGAGAAAGCTTGGTGAAAATCCTCAACATGGTCACAAAAAAGAATATTACATTAGTGAAATGTAGCAACACATTTCTGTGTGCAACTACCACTTAATATTCACTTGCAATTTCAGTTGAAAACCTTTCTACTCAGTAATTTCTAGGACTATAATTTGGCTAAACTGTAATATGAAATTTGCATATTATGTTATTTGGAAAGTTAAAAAAGAGAAAAATAACTGGAATTTGTTCTTTAAAAAGAAAAGGTATATTCATGCTTAAATGATAGTTTCCCCAACTACACATGGATTTTATTCTAAATTCCATTAGGTTCCCAAAACAACTCATCATTTGCAGTCATTATAATGTCAACCTGTTGAGGTTTTTGTATAATACATACTGGCGAGGTTTCCCATTACCATAATTTTGCACAATAACATAGACAAATCACTATTATCATTTTAAGCTGATAGAAATATTCTCAGCCTTAGAAGCCCAAAACTACTATAAACTTAAATTTTTCTTCAACTACTGCATTCAGTTCTCTAGAATCAAATATAGAATTTCTCTCGGTAATCAAGGCTAAAATGTCATATAACTGCAAAAAGCATGGTTTTTCTACAATCTCTCCAAAACAGAAAAAAGATATAAGACAATGTGAATAAATGTATAACCTGCCAATCCTAACATAGAGTTTTAAAATGAACAAATTGACCAAAACTACATTACCATATATCTGTTTAAATAATGAAGAGAAAGGGACAATCCTGAAGTCCCACTGCCCCTAAGGTTGTCTAGCTAAGTCCAAGAACAGAGGAACATTTATAAAGCTGAGATTCTGCTCACTAGTCTATCTCCTCAAAATCTGAACTGCTGAGAACAAATCTTTCAGTTTTTCTTTATTGTTAATTAGATAATTTCACATTGCACTGTGTTTTCTGTAATAGAGATTACAACAGGATAAATTAACATGATAAAATGTAGAAATATCAAAATGACAACAATTAGTATAATGGTGGCAGGTTAATCTAAGACTCAAAAAATAATTTGTAAGTTGGGCTTTTAAGAATCCATATTCTTTTAAGCGAATACCTTAATCATTCAGTTTATTTCTTGGGGGACTTAAGATCAGCTTGTCAACACAAAAAAAGTATTCTTTTCAGGCTTTCCAAGATTTCCAGCAGCTCATCTTTACCAGAAAGTCTATTTAATGGCAGCCAATTTGCAAACATCAAATTTAAGATTACAGCTTCAGTAAAACAAGAAGAAAGAAATTAAAGTTCACTTCAAGTATTTATGTTGGCACAGACTGAACAGACTACTTAAGAAAAGAGTGACAACAAGGGCTCCATTTTGTCATCACTCATGTGCTGCATGCACCAGTTTCCACATTACTTTAATCAAGACACAGACACAATGAGTCTATCATTTAAAGTATGCAAATTCATTACTCCTTCTTCGTGAAAGTTTGATATTTTGGCTCATGTCACATATTTGCAAACTAAGTATGCACTCCACTAAAAGGACAAAGAACAAAGAAACTAGAATAACTTAGCTTTTTAAGTTTATATTTTCATGAAACAAGAAAACAACTAAGTGGGTGCTTGCAACATAAGACTGCTGAGATCAATAATATCATCACTAGATCAAGTTTCCTTCAAAATGTTAGGGAGAATCCTTATTGTCTTAAAAACAATTATTTAGAATTTAACATTGTAATTGACTCCAACAACTACACCACAAACAAAAGCACTTTAAATAGCAAACAATGTCTAATTAACTAACTTTTAATAACAACAAAAAAATATTTCCATTACGTACATAGATAATCCAATAGATACCCTTCAGTAAATACAGTCATTTTGTCCTAGATTCATGGAAAATAAAAAGCCCAATAAGAAACAAAAAGAAATTATTAGATTTTATACTTTTATTATAATTAGAAATAAATTTTAATAAACTAACTCCACTTAAACCATTTTTCAAGAAAAGTTACCAGTTTTTCCAATTTTTTCAATTTTTGATCACAGCATTTCCTTGTTCTTAAAGCTTTATATTTGGTAGCTTTGTAAGAAAATGTAATAAGAGTAGTAAATATTAAAGATTTACTCAAAAAATTACTCTATCCTATTGATGGCAGTGAAGGCAGGAGAGAGAAATTAATGTTTGGATTTTTTTAAAAAAACACTTTAAGACAAATCTGACAAAAACCTTATTAGAGAAAATAATTTTCATCTCTTCTAACACAAATATGTTACATACTTTCTATTCAAATACTCCCATACATCCAAAACATTTAACACAAAGAGACAAGGGTGATGAGCAAACTTTTGATCACTTACCATGTGGCAGGCACTGTGCTAAAAGCATTCCACTTACAGCAATTTTGTGATTAAGCAATCACTCACAGCAATTCTGTCTGGTAAGGACAACTGTTAACCCTATTGTACATGGGGGGGGTTGAGTCACAAAGGGGTTAAACAATTCACCCAAAGCCACACAGTTAGTCAGTGACAGCTCTGGAATTCAAACCCAGACACAGTCTGGCTCCGTATCTGATTTCGAAATTGCTTTATTACAACTGTGTATAAAGTATACACGGTTCATGGCACAAGGCCTGACATCAAGCAGGTACTAGATAAAAGTGTGACTATTATCATATTATTTATCTCTTCTTTACTTACTCTCTGATAATTCTGGATTTCCTTTCAGATTCATCATCTTTGGAATTGAAGGGCCATACACATCCACATCTAACAAACCAATGGCCTTTGACTGTAAGAAAATAGAATTTACCATAAGATTATTCCCACTCTTCATCAAAGATAAAACTCACAGCAACAGTAAATCTGACTATAGAAAAAACAGTTTGCAAAATATTCCAAAATCATAACCCAACTTTCAAAGCAACAATAAGGTAAAAGAGCACAAGCTGCTGAGGGTAAGTATTTTGGGTTGGTTTACTAATTTCTTCTAGATAACTGACTAGAGAAATCCACTGCATATGCTTTACACGCCGTAGTTCAGATCACCCATATACATAGTCTCAAACAGACTAAGACTTTTTGGTCTGAGAACTAACAAATTACATGCACACAACGTTAAAATAATGATTTACAATGGCAAACAAAACCCAGGACGATGAAGCATTAACTTTTGGAAAGGACATCTAACAAACCAAAGAATACAAAATGAAAAAAAAAATCACGGAAACAAGACCATAATTAAAGCAAGTGAGAAACTCTGATGCAGATCTGGCATGGAAATGCCAACAAGGACAGTGGCAGACACAATACAGAGACAACCTCTTATATGCAAGTCGCAGTTAAACCCCCAAGGTCTTCTAAAGAATTCATAACCAACTAAAACTGTTTTCTTTGATGACCCATCCACCTGCCCAAGGGCAGAATATCCTGACTGGTTTCTTCACTAGCTGCCAGTTAGTCAGCAGCTTAGCCACAGAAAGGAAAACAAAATTCACTATTCCCAAATACATTTTTTTTCCCTCTCCCCCCTCCTCTTTCTCCTTTGATAGATTAAATCAATCTGTTACTGGTTTTTCGCATATACAAGCAAACAGAATGCTAATACTAACTATACGCCTTTGAGTTACGTTTCACCAAGATTTACAACTCTCTTCCCTCTCTCTCTGTATCCTGGCAAGATAAACCTCTAAACCTCCCCAAAAAATTTTTAAAAAACTAAACAATCCCTCATCTTCCATGACACAAAATTACTCTGTAAACCTCATTGTCTGGTTCCTATAAATACACAAAATAAGGTATATGCAACATTGATGTCCCTAACTTTATACTGACTCAAACTGTAGTTCTAAGAAAACCATTTAATGTCCTCTACCAAATCTCTGCTCTCTACCAAATCTCTGCCTCTACCAAAATCTCAGCTTACTGTAAGATAAATGAGAAAACAGGAAGGACACTTTATCTTTAATAGAAGGGTTAGTGTATAAAGCTTAGGTTTAATGCACTTAAAAAGGCAGGAACATTCAATGAGAAATTCTGACCCATTTTAACTCCTTTTTAAACCACAAACAAAAGAATTTAGTTGAATTAAAATAGAATTAAATTTACTATGGATAAAAAGATTTTCAAATGAGGAGGCCTAAAACCATAAGAAATATGGGTGGTTGCTAATACTATTATCTAAGGGTCTGCTAATGCTGTAACTATCATCCTAGAATTTCACCTTTTCCATATTTTTCTCATGACACCTACAAAACTAAAAACTACCATAAAATAATAATAAATGTCAATAAAAACAAAAAATATTCTAAGATTCTTTTTCCTTGCTGTCATATATATTAACATTGGTTCTATAATAACTTACAAGAGTTAGGTCCCAGGTTTCACACTGATCTTCTAAAAATATGGGTCAAGTAAAATAACTTAGTTTTTCAATTTTATGTTTTGATGCAACAAGAAAACAAGTGGGTGCCTGAAATACACAAGTCAGCCCTCCAAATCCATGGGTTCCACATCTGCGGATTCAACCAACTACAGACAGAAAGACCTACGATGGTTGCATCTGTACTGAACATGTAGTACAGACTTTTTCACTCTTGTCATTTTTCCCTAAACAACACAGTATAACAACTATTTACATAGCATTTACATTGTATTAGGTATTATAACTAATCTAGAGATGATTTAAAGTATAAGGGAGGATGTGCATAGGTTATATGCAAATGCCATTTTACATAAGGGACTTGAGCATCCTCGGCTTTTGGTATCTACAGGGGTGGGGGTGCAGGGTTCTGGAACCAATCCCCCTTGGACACCAAGGGATGACTCTAAGACTGCTAGGGTCAATTTTATTATCACTAGATCTTCAGGTTTCCTTCAAAATGTTACAGAGAATCGATCTATCATCTATCTGTCCTGTCTTCTAGAAGAAAACCAAGCCTGTCTAAAAGTGAACCCTTGGCATCATGGTTTATGACAAAACTGAAGATCTGCCCTAAAATATGCTGTGGTAGGAGTGGATTTTACATATACCTAGATGGCCAGTAATATACATTATCACATAAGAATAAAGAGGGTGGGGAGGGAGATTATAAGATTTTAGAGTTCCTCTTCCTCCTAGAGAATGAAACTAAGAATAATGGAGAATCTTCTATGTGTTAGGTTCTCTGCATACTCTCTCTAGGAGTAGTTACCAACTGACCTAAATTTAGTACTGATCCTTACATATATCAAAAAGGAAACAGAGAAGTGGAAGGTATGAAGATAGGGAAGAAGAGAGGAAAGAAGGGAAAGAGGGACAAAGACAGGGAAGAGGGAGGAAGAAAAGGATGGAGGGAAGTTAATCAGTAATGTTATATTAAGACCTTGGATAAACTAGGCCTCTACAGCCAGCTCTATGGACAAATCAGAATCTCTAAAAACATGCCATCCTAAATCACCCAAATAAACACCTAGACTTTCCCTGATTATATCTCCCATTGTTTAAATTCCTTCTGGGTGCCAGGCACTCTGCTAAGCATTTTACTTATATTTCTCATTGACTCCTCATAGCAACCTGCAAGGTGATATTATACCTACTTATGGATGAGAAAGCTGGAAACTAACACTCAAAATGACTTTTTAGTATTCTTTCTTAGAATGAAGCAGAATGGGAAATTAAACACAAAAATACTAACCTCATAAACCTCCACCAGAACTTTAACATGATCTGACTACAAAAGACTTAGATATAGAGCAGAAGTCAGCACACTTTTCCCTAAAGGGTCGATTAATAGTAAATATATTAGGCCTTGTATATCATTTGATCTACAACTACTCAACACTACCATTGTGGTACCAAAGCAGCCATGCACAATATGTAAATGAATGAGCATGTGTGTGTTCCAATAAAACTTTATTTACAAAAACAAGCAGGATTTGGTCTACAGGTCATAGTTTGCCAACACTGATTTAGAGAATAAACTCTTCATGACTAAGTTATTCAATCACCCAACAATGTAACTTTGGTAGAGCCAAGAGCAAGCAGGACACAGTCATCTCTTTTAGTGTCAGAGAAGCCATCTCAGTAAAGATTTACTTCCTCATCCTTAATTGGCTAGTTTTTAAAAACAACAAAGAGCACACTTTTCAGGCTGTTTCACTGGCACTAAGTTAGCATGTCTTGCTTAGATTTTATATATCATGAATAAAGTCAATACCCATTAAATAGAAACACCGAAGCCTATATTAATTAAAGCATATTGTACTTAGAATTGTCATAGCTACTGAACCAGTAAAATTACCATAGCTACAAAAATTAGCTTAGACATATTTTCAAATCTAGAATCCAATTATGTTCAAAAGATGTCAAATAAACTTCATTTGTTTTTCATAATTTACTCCATTATTTTTAAATAGGCTTCTATTTTAAGTGTATAAATAGTTTTTCAATTTAAATTTCCAAACAGACAGTTTTATACTGAAGGAAAATAAATGAGCAAAGCGGAGGCTATAAATAAATATACACAGCTAGGTGTCTAAGTTTTATGAATCCTTTCCACCTTACTTCTAAAATAATTATATTTAGTCACAAAAGCTCCAATTAGGATTTTCCTATCTTTAATTTCAGTTGGGCTCAAAAGAATAATCACTACAAAAGCCTCATCAAATATATAACAGATAAAGAAAATATTAGCAAAAATAACTATAAACTTACTATTGTAAAGTGTGATTGCCATTTTTAGTCAGCACAAACTTAACCTAATATGTTGGTACCTAGTATTATACTCTTTTTTTCTGACTCTTCTACAGTACTCAAAGTCTAGCAGACGACATAAAACAAGACTGATCAACCAGAGGGGAAGGGGGCAGGGAGGAGGGCAAAAAGGGTGATTAGGCACATGTGTGTGGTGATGGGTTGTAATTAGTATTTGGGTGGTGAACATGATGTAATCTATGCAGAAACAGAATGATGTACACCTGAAATTTATACAATGTTATAAACCAGTTACCACAATAAAAAAATAAATTAAATTAAATTAAAATAAAAAGTCTCAAAAAAAAAAAAACTAAGACTGATCAAACCCAAGATACTATTTAGTTTTTTGGATTTGTTTCTTTACAATTCATAATACCCTATGAAAGCTGTAAAAGGTGGCAGAATTATTCAGAGTGATTATACTGTTTCATTACTACTGCATAAAAGCTGCAATTTGAGCGCCTACAAGTTCTGCTTTTTGTGTTGGATTTCAAACACACCAACAGTTTTGATCCTGCTTTGTTCTTCCAACAGAATTTATACTAAAGAAGACTGTAAAGCTTCATGACACATTCCTTTTATCCATGTCATCTGCTAATAGAACCCATCAAAACAACATCTTAGAGCAGTCCCACCCCATTATTTGTAAGTAAACGTTCATATAAGACTAGGACATACCTAAAGGTTGTCCTTCCCACAGAAGTATCCAGTTAAGGATCCTATGATTCCCTGCACATTATATTCCATTTAATCTTGAACTGGCAATTGGGATTTATTCAATTTAAAGTTGAATCAAGCCTCCTCTTCTTCTCTTTCTGCCTAGCTTTAAGTCAAGCTGCTATTCATAAGAATTTCAATTTCTTAGTAGAGAAAAAAATATATGTTTCTTAATTCTATTACCTAAGATTAAATAAGAATCTGATTGTCAGAATCAGATGGACAAGATGATAAGAGAACAATTACCTACTATTTATCAAAGGACTGTCTAAATCTTCAGGTTCAGTCAAGAAAGAGGAACAAGGGCAACATAAAGGGAAAAGTTCACCTGGCTGGATGGAGCACAGAGATGAGCTCATGAAAAGTACAGAGGAATCCCAAATGATAAACTAAGTGCTTGCAAAAGAGCTGAAAAAGTAGAAACGGAAGAGAAACGATAGATTTCAAATTAATGACTATTTTAGAGCAAAAAGAAACCTAAGAGATCATCTTAGTCTCTGTCTACTTTTTAGTGATGAAGAAACAGGCCCAGAGATAATGCCACAGCTGGGCCTAGGATCCACATCTCTCCAGAACATACCACAATGCCTAAACACTAACAATCACCAGCCGCTCCCCTTTCTCTCTCTCATCTCATCCCCTACCATTTCCTCCTTATCACTCCACTCCAGACACAGTGCCCCCTGCAGTGTCTTTAACACACCAGGTATGCACGTGCCTTAGGACTTTTTAGTTGCTGTGGCTTCAGCCAAGAATCCTGTTCCCCCAGGCATCCACCTGGTTCTCTGCGTCACTTCCTTCAAGTCTTGATTCCAACAGCACCTGGTAGTGAGGTCTTTACTGGCCACTCTGCCTAAACCTGCAACTCCCTCATCATTTCCAATGCCCCTTCCTGCTTTTTCTTCTCAGCACCTATATCAATATTTAACATACTATATATTTATTTATTTATCTTGTTTATTGTGTCTCCCCCACTAGAATGTTAATCCTATTAGGGCAAGGATTTTTGTACATTTTGTTCACTGCTGTACCCAGAAGCTAGAAGAGCAGGCAGTCATGGAGAAACCCTGTTTCTTTCCAAGAAATTCTAATTCAATAGGTCTAAACTGGGGTCTAACAAACTGCATTTGTAACACTCTAGGGTCAGAAATCTCCAGTAATAAAGAGTAACATTGAAGAGTTGTGTCTTTTTAATTATAAAAGTGTAGTTAACATTCTGCCATATGGGTGAATAGTCAGTCACGTATTTCATGGGACAAATGTATACAAAAAATTATTCGTTGTTTATCTGAAATTCAAATCTAACTGAGTGGGTGTCCTATATTTTTATTTGCTATATCTAGCAATCCTACCCCAGCTGGTATCTCTTCTTAACAGTGCAGCGGGAATGATTCAGTTGAAACATAAGTCAGATCATGTCTACTCAAAACCCTTCATTGGCACCCCTCCCCCATTTCACTCATGTAAAAGCCAAAGTCCTTACAACAATACACCAGAGCCCACATAATCTATCCAGTTCCCCACACCCCTGCCTCCCAATCCTGTTAATTTTCATCACCTATTACTCCAGTCCACTTCTTACTCCAGAAACCACAGTGGCCTTTTACTATTCCTTGAATAGTAAAGCTAAACATGCTCCACCTATTAGCCTTTGAACTGGCTGTTCCTTTTGCCTGACACAATCTTCCCTCAGATAGCCACACAGACTACTCTCTCATCCCTTCAAGTCTCTGCTCGAATCTTTTCAATGGGGCCTACCCTATTTTAAACTGCAATGCCACCCTCACCCTCAAGCACCTCCCCTACCTCTTATCCCAGACTACTTTTCTCACTTTCTAATATACGATATAACTTATTTAATTATGATATTTATTATCTATTTATTGTAAACTCCATAAGAGTAGGGATATCCCAAGCACCTAAAACAGTAAGCATTAAATAAATATTTGTTAAACGAATGAATGAATGGATGGATGAATGAATGAACAAACCTCCGTTTGTTCCTCTGCAGAGTATCAGATTGGTCACCGTACGATCCCTAAGGTCTCTCTCAAGCTTTAACATTCTATGATTTCATGAAATTCCCTTTCCTAACACTTTGATACTAACATTTTAAGTTATAGGATTCAAAATTACATAATGTATGCAAGGTTAAAAATATTCTGGTGTGAAAGAAAGGGTCATAAATTTCCTTGCGGTCTATTCCTAACCAAAACTTTTTCCCAAGAAAATCCAATGTCATCTTCATTTTTCTATTGATCTTAACTCGAGAAAAATGGGACTTAATGGAAGAAAATCTAGTGCAAAGAATGGCTACGGTGGGCTGCTGTAAAAAAGTATGATAAGGGTACACGACCTAAATCTTTGAAAACTAAAGCCACGGGCCGCCCGGTGGTGCAGCGGTTTAGTCCACGCTTGGCAGCCCGGGGTTCGCGAGTTCGGATCCCGGGCACCCGCTGACGAACTGCCTGTCAGCCATGCCGTGGCGGCGTCCCATATAAAGTGGAGGAAGATGGGCACGGATGTTAGCCCAGGGCCAGTCTTCCTCAGCAAAAAGGGGAGGATTGGCAACGGATGTTAGCTCAGGGCTGGTCTTCCCCACAAAAAAAAAAAGAAAAGAAAAGAAAACTAAAGCCACAACATGGTATTAAAGGGCTCATTAAAAAGGGGGCAATTTTTAAACTTGCTCACTAGTAAGATCAGGTTCAATAGGATTTCAAATGTAAAAAGGCTTTGTTGTATTTTTTTTCCTTTCCAGAGCAGGATAAGCAACATTTTCTTTAACAAAAAGCAATTCCCTTAAAGTCCCACATTTTCATCTAGTAAGTAACGGGGAAAATAAATTAGGGGTAAAACAACTAAGATTAAAAAAAACCTTAAATCCTTAGCCTAAATAATTAAAGGAAAAAAAGTATTAACACCCTTAGTAGGTAAAGTCTTCAAAATCAGAGAAAAATTAGAAAGCCTTCTATCGCCATGGTAATGCATAAAATGCAGAAAAAGATACTTCTGAACACTAACCTCTAAAAATAATAATCATCTTATTTGTGACATCAACCAGCCACTGTTTGCCAGAATCTAAGCTTACTGACCTAGAAACCTAACAAAACAAGAATCTTTCCCAAACCAGACAAAGTACTGCAGCAAAAGCACTGAAAACCAACATCAATTCCTTCAGAACGTCCTTAACTAAACTGCAATGCAGGGAAGAGCATTTACAATTCTGATAGCAGCTCTTCCAAAGAAAAGCAATGCAGCAACCACAGGAATGGATGAGAACAGAGCACTTGATCCACCCTCAGACTCAAAATCAGAGGAGCCAAGAAGCTGGTTTTAAAACCCATGCCTTCATATGCCCTCTGCTCATGCCTCTCAGTGACCCTTCCAACACTGCCCTGCTGAGGATTAAGGGCCCTCCTTATTCCTCAAGGAGATGTGATGGGGGAAAAGAAAATGAGAGAGGAAAGACGAATTGGTAAGAGCCAAGTTAGGGAGGAGGAGGGAGAATAATTAAGAAAAAAGATAGATTGTTCTGTGAGAAAAATCTGGATAACTTATTAGACAGAATCAGACGGTGAAATTCAAAGAATGCGCAATAGTGTTGCCACCAATATGTTATAAAAGAAATGAAACTAAGGATGAAAACACTAAATGTAACATTAGGGTAACTGTTCTCTAAAGCATAACCAACTCCAACAATTTCCATGAACAAAGTGAGAGAATGAATTACTGGCAGCAAGCTGCACTTTACCAAAAGAAATTCAAAAGGTAGGCCAAGGAGTACCGAGGAGGAGACAACTGGCCAACAGCTGCTTTAGAGCTGTTTGAAACAAAATGGCTACTGCTTCTAACTGGAAATCTCAAAGCATGTTGTGCATAATGCTTTCTACCTAAAACCATACAAAAAATAGAGGGGAAAAGCAGCTTGGGGCTTTTTACCTATCTGAAGACTATCTTATAAAAGAGTATTTTTATTTTATCATGTTGGATGATTGTGGTACGTGTGTCTATGTGCTTATGGAGGAGGACAAAGAGCAAGTAAGAAAAAATTCCTAATAGAAGATTGGCTTTAGGATCTAGTTTAATACACTTCCACTCCTCTGTTACACAATTAATCAAAAAAAAAACTGCTTTATCTTTCATTTTAATATTTAACGTTAAGTTCCTTATTCAGTACACTGAATTATTCTCATAAAAGATACCATAGCGGTAGACACACATGTCCCAAGTCAATTAATATTATTAATACACATAAGTGGTTATCCATTAGCAAGCATAACTGTTTATATTTTCTATAAAATGTATGAACCTTCAGGATTTAGATAATCTACTTAATCACAGGTGGCAACCAGACCATGAGTGAAATAAACAATTGCATTGTATTCAAATATATACATAACTATACAACAAATAAAAAATAAAGTTCAAAAACCATGAAAATTCCTCAAGGTACCATTATGATCATCACTTACAAAATGATTATAAAAATATCATTACCTAAACCCAGGTAAATTATATTCATGTAATTAATTTCAATTAAATAACTACTGCAACATACAGTATATTTTTAAATATCTCAGTTACCCCTCAACGCAATATTTTAAAGCAAGGATCAATAACAGGTTTTTTTCAAAATATTAATACCT
The DNA here is from genome assembly GCA_031878705.1 of Tapirus indicus. NCBI lineage: Eukaryota > Metazoa > Chordata > Mammalia > Perissodactyla > Tapiridae > Tapirus > Tapirus indicus. The sequence continues at coordinate 16,625,271 of CM062918.1, forward strand.
TACTCAAAATTCCAACACAGTTAATCTACTAACTCTACTGCCAAGTAGCAAAAATGTTTCGATAAGTGAAAATCAATGTTACTTAATACCATATGAATCACATAAGGTACCACCATTTTTAGGATTTTTTTGAACTAACATACTAAAGGCGTAGTGGACTGCATGTATGAAGTATGTATGTATGTATGTCGTATGAAGCAATCTAGGATTTGCATCACTAAATAGATGGATGATTGTGGATAAGTTACTAACCTCACCAAACCTGTTTTCTTACCTACACAATAAAGATTAAGAAGATACCTACCTTACAGGACTTTTGTGAGATTACAGAGCAGTGTGAATTTGTGAAACTTAGAGAACAGCTAACAGTTATACTATAGTACTATACGCCAGGCACTTCCTAAACACTTGAGGTATGATAGCTGATTTACTCTTCACAACGTTATGAGGTAGGTGTATAATAACAGTCAATGAAGAAACCAAGGCACAGAAAGGTTAGTAATTTTCCTAACACCAGCAGCTGTAAGAGCAGGAACTGGGATAGGAACCCAGGCAGCGTGCCTTCAGAGTCCACAGGTAACCACTACAACATGTGGCCTCTCTCCGATGCGAAAAATTACAAATTCCTAGCACAAAGTAAAGACTCAATGTTAGCGTCTTTTCTCCCTGCCACCAAGACCTCTTTATACAGTGAAACAGGAAAAACAAGCATTCATTCTCAGCAAGTAGTTATTTACCACACTAGGAAACCATTCAAAATAACATTCTAATTATTAACCCAGGCAACTACATAAGTTTTGAGAATAACAAAATGATCCTTAACGTGCACTTATTACTTTTATCTGAATTGATATTGTCTGTTTTCTGTTTTATAAGAGCAAGAATCATGTCTAGTTTAAGGTTTTATATGAGATTAGTGTGAAAGCCTCTACTAAATATTAAGTAACATATTTCACAGAAATTGGTTTTAGGGTTTTTGGTATATTAGCTGATTTTTAAGTTATATACTTACATAGATTACACAAAATGACACAGCCAAAAATGCAGTTAAGAAAACAAACATAGGTTCATATGTTCAAACCTAGAAGATATTTGCTGGGCCAAAAGGAAATCACCTATTGATTACAATGGACTATGCAACAAGAGAAAAAATTCATTATATTCTGCTTCTTATTTTCTTTTTCTTATAGCTGTACAGAAATCTGTGTCTCTTTGCTAAGTCAAATGCACAGTACTTACTACAGGCAAACATACATCAAAAGAGCCACTTACTGAATCCTTACCACGGGCCATTCTGCTAGACGTGTTTACATACCTATCTCTATATTTCACAATAGCTCTGTAAAATAGCTATTATTATTATTATTACACATTTCACAGATGAGGGACTTGAGTTCTGAGAGGTCAAGTGCCTTGCCCATGTTCACACAGTTAATAATTGCTGGGATTCAAATTCAGATGTGCCTGAAACCAATGTCCACGCTTTTCCTGATACACCCAGAGCTAGCTGTGTATAGGAATTACCTGAATCTGAATCACCTGGGGAGCTTGCTAACAAAACTGATGGTCAAATCCCAGACCTAAAAATAATAAATTCCCAGAGATTCTGATTTATTTAACAAGCTCCCCAGGTGATTCTTATGCAGCAAGCTGGCACTGGCCCTAGAAGCAGCACTTAAAAACCACCACCATACTTCCTCCAACTGCCTCCTCCACGTTCCATTAGGTTTAGTGATTAGAAGGTGAGATTATAGGGTCCTAGGCATCGGGTTTTACGTTTAATAACTGTTATTTATAGATTAAGAACCCAATTCAATTTTACATTGTGAAATACATTTTGGTAAATGACATCACCATCTTTTCATTCACATCAAAACCTGGAGTCATCTTTAATTTCTCCTCCCCTTCTAATCTTTCTCTTAAATCTGTCTCCTCCTTTGCCTTTTTACTACTAGCTAGAGGATATTAGCATCTGCAGACATTACTGGTTGCTGCCCCTGGAGAACTCCTACCTCCACCCCTTCTTTTCATAGGCAGAGCTCAGCTCCCACTATAAAGGTGGAAAATGTCAGACTCCCCACTTTCCCAGCCTCCTTTGCAGCCAAGTCACAGTCGTGAGATCCAGTCCCGGTCAGTGAAGCCAGGGAGCGCCTGGTCAAAGTTTTCTTCCTTAATAAAAAACAAAAGAGAACACACCCTTTTTCTTCCTCTTTGTGATTGTGACCATAAGGATGAAACCAGGAGAAATGCAGAAATGCCACCCCAGAGCCCTGATCAAGTTGGGCTTCTTTTTAACCAACTCTTTGACTTCCGGATTTCTTATGTGAAATAATAAACCCCTATTTTAAGCCAATTTTAATTGATAAGTCAACTCACTCTGGCTATTGCAACGACCTCCCTCACCTCCAATCTGTCTCTAATTTGTCCTTCAACACCTCTATAAATCTTACCTTTGAAAAGCACGGATTTTATCATGAACTGTACACCGGTAGAAAACTTTCTAATGTTTTAGAAACATTACAGGATTACAGGACAAAATCCAAACTCCTTTACCTCACATATGCATCCAGTGTATCTTCGGCTGGATTCCCCACAAGCCCCCTGTCCCAATACACCTTACAGTATAGCCATACAGACTCCTTCTCATTCCAAACACCTTATAATTTCCTGCTAGTTCCACGTAGTTCTTTCAACTTAGAATTCTCCTCTTTTCTGCTCTTTTTCTACCTGCCAAAATTCTACCTAGCCTTCAAATCACTGCCTCTGCTTAAAACTGGAATGAATTTCTCTCCACTCTGGTATTAACATACTCTGTTTACATCCACCAACTGCTGCACTCGCCACATTCTTCCTTATATGTAAACAAATATGTGCCTCTCTCTCCCTCACAAGGTTGGAGGCTTTGTGAAGGTAGCACCGGTGAGTAAACACAGTGGCTGGTACAAGATGGTCCTTGGATTGTTCAACTGAATTTGTCCATCATCACTTAGACATTCTCAACTATGTTGTTTAGGAGCCAAAAGGGACAAAGATTGTATTTTAAAGGGAAAGAAAAACTATGACAAAAATATTTGGGGTATTTGTGAAAATTATTTTTGTGGAACCTCAAAACCTTTTTGAAGTTAAGGTACAAAATAAAATGTTTTAACTGTTAATTGCTAAATGAGAACCAGAAAGGCAATGTAAAGCCTTAGAAAATGCTTAAAATACTCACTTATGTATGCCAGTTCATCTCTATTACGATTAAAATGACTTCTTAAATTCTATGCCAGCCAGTAAACTGCCCAGCTTCAATCTCATTACCATTTTAGTCCAGTATAAACACTGTTGGGAAATGCAATTCAAAACCACAATGAGAAACAACTTTACACCCATGAGGATAACTACAATCAAAAAGAAAATAAGTATTGGCAAGGGTGAGGAAAAACTGAAATCTTCATATACTGCTGGTAGGAACGTAAAATGGTACAGCCACTTTGGAAAACAGTTTGGTAGTTCCTCAAATGGTTAAACTTAGAGTTGTCAAACGACCCAGCATTTCTCCTGCTAGGTATATCCTCAAGACAACTGAAAATATATGTCCACATAAAAACTTACACATGAATATTCAGAACAGCATTATTCATAATAGCCAAAAAAATGAAAACAACCCAACTGCCCATCAACTGATGAAATGGATAAACAAAATGTGGTCGATCCATACAATGGACTCTTACTCAGCAATAAAAAGAAATGAAGAACTGAAACATGCTACGACACAGATGAACCTTGAAAACATTATGCTAAGTTAAAGAAGCCAGTCACAAAAGACCATATATTGTATGATTCCATTTATATGAAATGTACAAAATAGGCAGATCAATAGAGACAGAAAGTAAATTAATGGTTGCGTAGGGCTGGGGTACATGGGGAGATCGAGGAATGATGGCTAAGGGATGCAGGATTTCTTTTTGGGGTAATGATAAGGCTCTAAAATTGATGGCGATGGATGCACAATTCTGTGAATATATGAAGAGCCACTGAATAGTATACTTCAAATAGGTGAACTGTATAGTATATGAATTATCTCAATAAAACCATCTGAAAAAACTGCTAGGATGGGGCCAGCCCTGTGGCCTAGTGGGTGAGTTTGGCACACTCCACTTCAGCAGTCTGGCTTCAGTTACCAGGCACGGACCGACACCACTTGTCAAGCCATGCTGTGGCAGCAACCCACATACAAAATAGAGGAAGACTGGCACAGATGTTAGCTCAGGGCGAATCTTCCTCAGCAAAAAACAAAACTGCTATGAATCTAGTCAATTATAACAATTAGCAAGTCTTAAGCAAATACATAGATTATTTATTAGTAGGTAAAACAGTATAGACTAAAAAGTATTATGCTTTTCTATCTTGACCAAAAGTTGACTGGAAAAGTTCAACACATTTGCTGAATTTTCATAATCAGGGGCAATTCTACTGTATACCAAACTTGAAAATATGCATATTTTTTTCAAGTGCATTGGGAAAATGTATCTGACATCAACTCGGTTGTACAATCAAGAAACCTGGCATGGACGTCATCCCTGACTCCTTCCTCTCCTCTCTTGTACCCAATCCATCATCAAGACCTACCAATTTTACCTCCCCCTACACTTCCACTGCCAACACCCTAGTCCAAGACATCACCATGTTCTCCTGCTTAGGTTACTGGAATAGCCTACACTGGTCTCCCACACCCACTCTAACATCCCTTCCATTCTCCATGCAACAGTGAAGTAATTTTTAAGCAGATGTGATCGTGCCTATCCCCTGCTTAAAACTGCTTCCCATTGCCCTTAGGATAAATTCTAAAATCCTTGACATGGTCTCCAAGGCTGCTACTCTCCTTCTCACACTAACTGCCACCTCATTGGTCTTCTTTTGGTTCCTCCACCTCCCCACACTCCTTTCCATTCAGGGTTTTCTGGTACAAAGGTGCTTGCTCTCCAGGAATTTTCAATCTAATGGCAGTGAGATAAGACATGGAAGGAGAAGATAAATAAATAAGAATTTGGGGTAATAATAATTATCACCATGAAAAAAAATAAAACAGTAATGTAATGTGACAGAGAGTAATGGTGGTTGTAGGAAGGCAGATACTTGTTTGAGGAAGTCTTTCCTCAACCCTCAGATTAGGATGGGTATCCTGTTATACGCTCTCCTGGAAACGGGATTTCTCCTTTGCAGCACTTATCACAGATGTAAATAAACAACTTGGACTGTCTTATTCACCACTCTATCCAAATCCTACCACAGTGTCTGACAAATAGCAGATAGTTAACAAACACACTTTAAACGAATGCCTTGGGTTCTCCAGTTTCACAAACTGAATCATAAAACCACAGGCCATGTGATGTAATCAGCTAACCTATCTAACTCTGCCAGAGCCAAAACAAAGAGTCACCAAGAGAAACAGGAGAGGTTATCTATCCCACCCCCACTCCACGAGCCTCAGCAATTCGTGCTCTTCCACCTGTGATTTACTACTGCCTATGTCACATTCCCTGCAATGTTTCAGAAGACACACACTTAAACAACAGCTGGCTTCCATCTTCTCTATCTAATCATGTATAAAAATAAAACATCATTTATATTATCACAATCATTTCCATGGCAGATATGAAAATGTCAGAGCCCTAACTCAAGGACTACAAGGAGAAGTAGCAGCTTTGCAGGGGATTTTGTCAAAGGCAGATGTTAGCTACTCAAGTTCCATTTATAGGACTCATTTCCAAGCAAGTCTATTCTTTCCTGACTTCAATTTCCTCCTTTAAAAATGACATTTGGTAGACTCTCTAGATTTGCAAATTTCCCTTTTTCTTTTGATTACTTATAATATCCTTAAGTAACATGAAATCAAATCCCTTTTTTCTCCATTATAAAACAATTATAAAAACAATTTCTACTACCAGGCTACTTTTGCAAAGATTTGATGCTCAAAACATGTATTACTTGCAATGGGGAAAATTCTTTTAAAAGAATTGATATTCACAATTGATATTACAAATGTGACCACTGTAAAGACAAAATTGGGAGCTAATTAAGCTGAGAAATTCTCATTAAATGGAGAAAAACAAGTAATATTAAGATCTGGCTTTTAAGTACTTGGTCAAATGCCCATGAACCACAGTGTCTAGGGAAAGTTCTACCCCCGCATTGTTGCAAACATCCCTCTTATTCCAAATATGTCCTCCACCCCACCTCACTCCACCAGAGTGGTCTGATCTTTCTTTTGAAACTTAATCCTTTGGAAAAGAAAAGAAACCAGTAGTCTAACTGAAAAGCCTCTCTGGTGTTAAAAAAAAAAGTACACAAATTTTCCCCAAAACATCCTTCCCCTGGATGAATGCCACCCTCAGTCATGCACAGCTGGTGTTTGCTCACTAAAATACTCTGTTCATAAACAAGCCCCCTCTATCCCATTATCACTGGCATCTATTAATTTTTGAATTGTCTCTACTATGATAAAATTTCTATGCTATGTAGCTATTGGAAATAACCACTGAAATCAGTACCCAATTCATCCTGACACAAATTTTTTTTTAATTCCTCAGAGAACTTCTAAAAGAACAAAGGTTACCACTATTTTAAGCCAAAGAAATTAAGGGAATTGGCTAATAAAATAACAAGCAGATAACTGCTTAAAATGGATGTGCTATACCAATTAGAACATTTAAAGCCAATGTCAATTTTTTAAACTGTCTATAGCTTTAGCAACTTAGACAAGTCTTAGAATATATATATTTCTTTATCACAAACTTAAAATGTACTGCCAGTTAAAAGACTACCGCTAGTCAAAGCTACTCTCACTTCCCAGGTGATGTTATTCAGTTCCACACACTTAAATACCACCTACACTCTGATGACACCCAAATTTAAATCTCCAGCCCCAACTTCTCCTCTGAGCTCTGGACTTATCAATATATCCACTCAGATGTCTATTAAGCATTTTAAACTTAACATGTGATCTTAACCCCCTCAACCTCTCCTTCAGAAGTCTTCTCCAACTCAGGAAATACCATTACCATTCATACAGTTGCTTAAACCGAAACCAAGGAACCTAAAAAGAAATAAAATTCTGATACATGCTACAACATGGATGAATCTTGAAAACATTATGCTAAGTGAAATAAGCCAGACACAAAAGGACAAATATTGTCTGACTGCACTTACACAAGGTACCTAGAATAGTCAAATGCATAGAGAACAAAAGTAGAACAGGGGGGATGAGGGGGATGAGGAGTTACTGTTTAATGGATATAGTTTCAGTTTGGAATGGATAGTAGTGATGGTTGTACAACAGTGTGAATGTACTTAATGCCACTGAACTATATACACTTAAAAATGGTGAGTAACATCAGCACCATGGCAGAGTGAGATTCCCTCTGTGAATCTCTGCCCCCTAAGACACAACAAAAACATCATTCGCATACCAACAGAGGTTAATCAAACACTACAAAGGACTTCTCAGAGACCCACGCTGCAGTACATCTGACAGTGGAGGCGGTACATCTGATGGTGGAGGCACAACAAGCCCCAAAGGACTTGAGGAGAGGTAAGGAGATTTACTCTCTCTCCCCATTCGATCGGCAAAGACAGACACCACGGCTCACAGACAGGGGCGGGGGGCGGCCCTCTGCGGGAAAGCTATCGCCCTCCAGGTGCTCTCACAGATTGTCAAGAGATTCCCACCAGGAAGTGATGATTAACTGTTGCGGGGGTGCGGTCAACGTCCAGGCACCCCAGGAGAGCAGATAGCAAGGGAGGAAGGAAGACCCCCGGGTCGGTCAGGCAAAAGAGAGAGCCCCTCCCCAGCACACCCTGCATGTCCACACAAGCCCTCCGGGGACTACAGCAGGCTCAGAACACAAAGCTCATGACCTCCACCCAGTGGCAGCAAGTGGAAACTGCAGGACCAGATATTCTCAAGATGAGAAATAGCAAAGGAAAATCAGCTGGCTCTATGCAAAAGTATCTTAAGTCTCCAGACCAAGAAGAAAATGACAAACACCCAGAAACCAACTCTGAAGGCACAGAAATCTATAACCTAAAGGACATAGGATTCAAAATAGCTATCATAAAAAAACTCAACGAATTACAAGAGAACACAGAAAGACAATTCAACAAATTCAGGAATTTCTTCACAGAAGAGATTGAAACCATAAAGAAAAACCAATCAGAAATATTAGAGATGAAAAACACAATGGATAAGAAAAAGGAAAACCTGGAATCTTTAAAGAGCAGAACTGACAATATGGAGGAAAAAATTAGCATTATCAAGGATAGCCATGCAGAAATGATCCAAATAGAGGAGGAGAGAGAACTAAGACTAAAAAGAAATGAAGAAATTCTTTGAGAAATATCAGACTCAATTAGGAAAAGTAACATAAGGATAACAGTTATTCCAGAAGGAAAAGAAAGGGAAAAAGGAGCAGAGAGTTTGTTCAAAGAAATAATAGCTGAGAACTTCCCAAACCTGGGGAAAGGGTTGGAAATAACAGTGAAAGAAGTCAATAGATCACCTAAATATATAAACAGGAAAAGACCAACTCCAGGGCATATAGCAGCAAAGCTCGCAAAAGTTAATGACAAAGAAAAATATTAAGGACAGCTAAATAAATAAACAAAATAACATACAAAAGAAACCCCATTGGGCTCTCAGCTGATTTCTCAACAGAAACTCTACAGGCTAGGAGAGACTGAAATGATACATTCCAAATCCTAAAAGACAAAAACCTTCAGCCAAGAATACTTTATCCAGCGAAAATATCCTTCAAATATGATGGAGAAATAATAACTCTCCCTGATAAACAAAAGCTAAAGGAGTTCATCACCACAAGACCCCCACTACAAGAAATGCTCAAGAAGGCCCTTAGACCTGAAAAAAAAACAAAAGAGAAAGGGGATACAAAGTTTTGAGCAAGGAGAAAAACAAGGAGACTAAACTTGAAAAATTGAAGTTGGAAAGCATCAAAAATAAATTTAAACTCATCACTGTAAACACACACTCACGACACAAGACGGAATAAGTAGTGACAGCAAATTAGAAGAGGAAGAGGAAAGAGATCAAATCGACTTAGTCTAAGGAAACAAAAGGCATCAGAAAATGGACTATCTTATCCATGAGATCTTTTCTATAGACCTCATGGTAACCACTAAGCAAATAACCAGAATAGAACCTCATATGACAAATAAAGAGAAAACTAAGAGTCATCAAGCAGAACCACCAAACTGAATTAGCACTCTGAAACACATGAGACAAGAAATGAAGGAAATGCAAAAGAACCAGAAAATGAACAATAAAATAGCAACATTAAACCCCTATATATCAATAATCACTCCAAGTGTAAACGGATTGAATTCTCCAACCAAAAGACACAGAGTGGCAGGAAGGATTAAAAACGAAGATCCAGGGGCCGCCCGGTGGCGCAGCGGTTTAGTCCGCGCTTGGCAGCCCGGGGTTCGCGACTTCGGATCCCGGGCGCCCACCGACGCACTGCCTGTCAGCTATGCCGTGGCGGCATCCCATATAAAGTGGAGGAAGATGGGCACGATGTTAGCCCAGGGCCAGTCTTCCTCAGCAAAAAGGGGAGGATTGGCGACGGATGTTAGCTCAGGGCTGGTCTTCCCCACAAAAAAAAAAAAAAAAAAACGAAGATCCAAAAATTTGCTGCCTCCAGGAAACACATCTCAGCTCTAAAGACAAACATAGACTCAAAGTAAAAGGATGGAAGACAATACTCCAAGCTAATGGCAAACAAAAAGAAAGCAGGAGTTGCCATACTTATATCACACAAAGGAGACTTCAAGATAAAAAAGGTAATGAGAGACAAAGAGGGGCGATCTATAATGATAAAAGGGACACTTCACCAAGAAGACATATCACTTATAAATATCTATGCACCCAACACAGGAGCACCAAAGTACATAAAACAACTATTAAAAAACCTAAAAGGAGATATTAACAACAACACAATAATAGTAGGGGATCTTAACACCCCACTTACATCAATGGTTAGATCAATGAGACAAAAAGTCAATAAGGAAATAATGGACTTAAATGAAAAACTAGATAAGATGGACTTAATAGATATATACAGAGCACTCCACCCCAAAACAGCAGATTACACATTCTTCTCAAGCATGCATGGAACATTCTCAAGGATAGACCATATGTTGGGAAACAAGGTAAGACTCCATAAGTTTAAGAAGACTGAAATCATTACAAGCATCTTTTCGGATCATAATGCTATGAAACTAGAAATCAACTGAAAGAAAAAAACTGGGAAAGGGACAAAGATGTGGAGACTAAACAACATGCTACTGAACAACCAATGGGTCATTGATGAAATTAAAGGAGAAATCAAAAACTATCTGGAGACAAATGAAAAGGAAAATACACCATACCAACTCATATGGGATACAGCAAAAGAGGTCCTGAGAGGGAAATTCATAGCAATACAAGCCCACCTTAACAAACAAGAAAAATCCCAAATAAATAACCTTAAACTACACCTAACAGAATTAGAAAAAGAACAAACAAAGACCCAAATCAGCAGAAGGAGGGAAATAATAAAAATCAGAGCAGAAATAAATGAAATTGAAACAAAAAAAAAAAACAGTAGAAAGGATCAATAAAACCAAGAGTTTGGTTCTTTGAGAAGATAAACAAAATTGACAAACCATAGCCAGGCTCACTAAGAAAAAAAGGGAGAAGACTCATATAAATAAAATTAGAAACAAAAGAGGAGAAATTACAACGGATACCACAGAAATACAAAGGATTATTAAAGAATACTATGAAAAACTATATGCCAACAAATTGGACAACCTAGAGGAAATGGATAAATTCTTGGACATATACAACCTCCCAAACCTGAATCAAGAAGAAATAGAGAATCTGAATAGACCAATCACAAGTAAAGAGATTGAAACAGTAATCAAAAACCTCCAAAAAAATAAAAGTCCAGGACCAGATGGCTTCCCAGGAGAATGTTACCAAACGTTCAAAGAAGATTTAATACCTATCCTTCTCAAACTATTCCTAAAGACAGAGGAAGACGGAATAATTCCTAATACATTCTACGAGGCCAACATCACCCTGATACCAAAGCCAGACAAGAACAATACAAAGAAGGAAAACTATAGGCCAATATCGCTGATGAACATAGATGCAAAACTCCTCAACAAAATATTGGCAAACCGAATACAGCAATACATCAAAAAGATCATACACCATGATCAAGTGGGATTTACACCAGGGACAAAGCGATGGTTCAACATCCACAAATCAACCAACATGATATACCACATTAACAAAATGAAGAATAAAAACCACATGATCATCTCAATTAATGCAGAGAAGGCATTCAACAAGATCCAACATCAATTTATGATAAAAATTTTCAACAAGATGGGTATAAAAAGAAAGTACCTCAACATAATAAGGGCCATATATGACAAACGTACAGCTAACATCCTACTCAATGGGGAAAAACTGAAAGCCATTCCTTTGAGGACAGGAACAAGACAAGGGCACCCACTCTCACCACTCTTATTCAACATGGTACTAGAGGTTTTGGCCAGGGCAATTAGGCAAGAAAAAGGAATAAAAGGACTCCAAATAGGCAATGAAGAAGTGAAACTCTCACTATTTGCAGACAACATGATCTTATACATTGAAAACCCCCCAAAATCCATTGGAAAACTACTAGAAATAATCAACAACTACAGCAAAATGGCAGGGTACAAAATCAACTTACAAAAATCAGCTGCATTTCTATACACTAATGATGAACTAACAGGAAGAGAACTCAAACAGACAATCCCATTTACAACTGCAACAAAAAGAATAAAATATCTGGGAATAAGTTTAACCAAGGAGGCAAAAGACCTATACAATGAAAACTATAAGATACTATTGAAAGAAATCACTGAAGACATACAGAAATGGAAAAATATTCCACACACATAGATTGGAAGAATAAACATAGCTAAAATATCCATATTACCTAAACCAATCTACAGATTCAATACAATCCCAATCAGAATCTCAATGACATTCTTCACAGAAATAGAACAAAAAATACTGAAATTTGTATGGGGCAACAAAAGACCCCGAATAGCTAAAGCAATCCTGAGAAAAAAGAACAAAGCTGGAGGCATCACAATCCTGGACTTTGAAATATACTACACAGCCATAGTAATCAAACAGCATGGTACTGGTACACAAAGATCAATGGAACAGAATTGAAAACCCAGAAATAAAACCACAAGCCTATGGACAGCTAATCTTCCAGGAGCAAAGAACATACAATGGAGAAAAGGGAAGTCTCTTCAGTAAATGGTGCTGGGAAAACTGGACAGCAACATGCAAAAGAATGAAAGTAGACCATCTTCTATCACCATACACAAAAATCAACTCAAAATGGATTAAGGACCTGAAAGTGAGACCTGAAACTATAAAACTCCTGGAAGAAAATATAGGCAGGACACTAATTGACATTGGTCATAAAGGGATCATTTCAGACTCCATGTCTACTCCAACAAGAGAAACAAAAGAAAAAATAAACAAGTGGGACCTCATCAGACTACAGAGCTTCTACAAGGCAAATGAAACCAGGATCAAAATGAATAGCCAACCCACCAGCTGGGAGAAAATATTCGCAAATCGTATATCCAACAAGGGACTAATCTCTGTAATATATCAAGAACTCACACAACAGAGCAACAGAAAAACAAACAACCCGATCAAAAAATGGACAGAGGATATGAATAGACACTTTTCCAAGGAAGATATACAGATGGCCAACAGGCACATGAAAAGATGTTCAACAACACTAATCATCAGGGAAATGCAAATCAAAACTACGCCAAGATATCACCTTACACCCATTAGAATGGCTATAGTCACCAAGAAAAAAACAACAAATGTTGGAGAGGTTGTGGAGAAACAGAAACCCTCATTCACTGCTGGTGGGAATGCAAATTGCTGCAGCCTCCATGGAAAACAGTATGGAGATTCCTCAAAAAATTAAAAATAGAAATACCTTATGATCCAGCAATCCCACTATTGGGCATCTACCCAACGGACATGAAATCAACCATCACAAGAGGCTTATGCACCCCTATGTTCATGGCAGCATTATTCACTATAGCCAAGGAGTGGAAGCAACCCAAGTGTCCCTCGACTGATGATTGGATAAAGAAGATGTGGCATATATATACAATGGAATACTACTCAGCCATAAGAAAAGACAGAATTGTCCCATTTGCAACAACATGGATGGACCTAGAGGGTATTATGTTAAGTGAAATAAGCCAGAGAGAGAAGGACAAACACAGCATGATTTCACTCATACGTGGAATATAAACGAACACACGGACAGAGAGAACTGGTTGGTGGTTACCAGGGGGAAGGGGGGTGGGGGGTGAGCACAAGGGGTGAAGGAATGCATCCATATGGTGGCGGAAAAATAATAATGTACAACTAAAACCCCACAATGTTATAAACTATTAAGACATCAATAAAAATTAAAAATTTAAAAAAAAAAAAAAACAAGGAACTGTCTCTTTCCTTCACCATCCATATCTAATTCATGAGCAAGTCCTCCTGGCTCTATCTTCAAAATACTTTGGGAACCTAAGTACTTATCACTACCTCTTCCACCAAGGTAGGTGACAGTCCAAGCTATCATTTTTAACCTAAACTCCTGCATTAGCTACTAGCAAGTCTCCCTGCTTCCATTCTTATTCCCCTACAGTCTATGATCTACAATGCAGCGCATCCTTGTAAGGAGTAAATTAGATCACGTCACTGCCCTGGTCAAAAATCCACATCATACTCAGAAAAAAAGTCCAAATTTCCACCATGGCTTATAAGGCTCTGCACAACATGTCCTTGCCTACTTCTCCCCTGGTCCACTCTAGTCTAAATGGCCTTCCTGCTGTTCTTTAAACAATCCAAGTTAGTCCACCCCAGGGCTTTTGCTCTTCCTGTGGCCCAGTTTCTCAATTCATTTAATGTCTGCTCAGATGTCTTCAGAGAGCCCATTCCTGACAACCCTACCTAAAAAAAACACCTCCCATCACTTTCTATTTCCTTACACTGCTTTATTATCTTTCATAACTCTTATTACTACCTAAAAGTACATGTTTACTTATTATATCTCTTCCACTAGACTGTAAACTCCTTAAAACAGAAACTTGGACTTTTTTACCACTGTATCTCCAGGACCCAGAAAACTGCCTATCTAGCATACATGGTACTGCCTACATGGTAATTACTCAGTAAATACATCAACAAATGAATGAATGAAAATATCTCTGTAGAAGCACTGAGTATTATACCCTTCATTTTCATTTTATACAAACAGACTTTATTGGACATTAAAGGAAATCATGTTCTGTGAAACAACCAAGAGGAAGCCTCAATCATCCAAGTTCCCATTTTGCCTTTTCAATCAGTCAGACCTTGAAAATGGAACAATGCAATCAGTGTGGCTCACAACACAAACTCTTCTATCAATGTGAATTTCACCTCAATTTTTAAAATTAACTAATTAAAAAAAAGACTCTTCTATCAGCACCAGGTAAATCCCCAGATAGTTTCTGATGATCTTCCTCCTTTGTTCACCAGCTCCCCACTAGAGAAACAGGAGAGACTGTCAACATTCAGACTTCTGAAGATTACTATAAATATAAAGCCTTCCTTAACTTTAGCTACAGACTGGTCATTTCAGAAGATGTACTATTAGATGTCTATAATATCTGAATACTTAATTACCTTAATTGCTCACAGATGCTTTTAAGTCTCTGAAACCATAACTTAAATCACATTTCACTTGGCAATGCTATGATGAAACAATACCCAGGCCTTAATTTCTATGACAAGTCCCTCTCCATCAATCACTAAGCAGGTAAATGGAAATTAAGCATTTGTTATTTGGTTGCATATATAAAAACAGAGGCCAACAGACAGAATCACAAACCAATGGAATTATGCCCATCCAAAATGAGAATTTTCATTAATGTTTCTTGGCCAAAATACTCTTCAGCTGCATAGAATGTTTTAAATCGCCTAACAGAAATATGAAACAGAAACCCTCTTCTCCCTTAAATAAGCTGTATTTTTAATCATTTTTAAACAAAATACATATGTGGAGAATAGGATTAGATATGTTGGTCATCTTTTATTTAAGCCGCTCCAAACAGCCCAAAGGATAGGACTAGATAGAGCCTTGGTCAGTTTCCATGGTAACTGGCAAAGAGCCCCATTACGCTTCAGATAACATTCCAGCACAAATTTGAGAGCAAAGGCTATTCCAGGGTTTGGAGAAAGCTTAATTGTCTTGTTCTATTCAGGAAAAATCTAAACAGAGAGCAACCCTATCTCCATGCAGGGGATCCAGATTGCTTTCAAAGATTACCTGACTACTTTCCTACCTTAATTTAAGAATGTTACATTGTTTAAGAGCCACAAGCAGTAAACCAATTTGTCATTTATTGCTCTTAGAAAATCCTAGCTGGTCATCTGTCCCGACAGTAATAAAAACATCTTTTAAAGCAACAGTAGGAATAGATTCTTCCTTCCAGCTCAGCTGGAAAACAGGTGGTTGTACTTTATCATTCACTGAAGCAGAACATGCTGCCTGCTCTCTTTAAGTGGTCGTTTAAGATTTTTACAGAAGTACAAAGGAGACTTATGTCCTTTTGGAAGGCAAGAGAAGAGAGAGACCTTGTGAAGAAGCTTCTGAAGAATAATACCTAAAGAACTATTTAGAACAGCAATCCATTTTCTGTAAAATTGGTTGATGTGGTTAATTTGGCAGCGCATTTAAGAGATGGAGGAGGAAGCAAGAACATGGTGAGAGGTTTAAGCTTATAATTATTTTGTCCTATTACACCAACAATAAATAAAGACTCTTTAAAAGTTTTTTCCCTTTCATCTGAACACTCAATGACCCATTTCTGCGCAGCAGTGCTAACCTCAGCCGTTTCACACAGCGCAACTGCCAAAAGTGAACTATCCTGACCAAAATGAAATAGGCTGGAATGAAATCTGTAATGCAAAATATTTCAAGGCCAAAATTAAAGCTTTAAAATGCCACAACCAAAAACAACACTGTTCTGATTTCAACTTTATACTCATAGCCTTTAATCTTATCAAAGCTTGTTTTCAATCTGATACTTGCCCACTTCCCTAAATTTTCTGGCACACAAGAATAATATTTCAAATAAATTTTGGGGTTTTGTTGTATATGTTTTAACTGAAATAAAAACGTTGAAACACAAAATGTAAACTCCCTTACTGAAAAGCTTCTCTAAGCATAATTCTCCCAAGGTAAAAACGACTCCTTGGTAATTTTATAGACATTTTAGAAAGTCCAGCAACTCATTCAAACCTTTGGAGAATTCCACCAAAGCATTTACTAGCAAGCATTTACTGAGTACTTACTGATGAGCCAGGCAATAGTGGCAGGTGATTTAAAACGCAGTCCCTGACCTCGTGGAAGCTATGGTCACTCTAATGGCAGGAGATAAACACATGAACCAATAGAGAAAGAAGTGACATTATTTGAAGTCACTAAGAAGGCTTCACAGAGGAAGTGACAGCCAACACGAGACCTGAAGAATGAAAAGAGCTGAGCGAAGAAGGCAAGGAAGACAGTCAACGGAAAGGAGCAGTTGAAGCAAAGTAAAGTGCAGAGGGGCAATTCAGGTAGAGCCAACCTTTAAGAACTAAGCTAAGCAATTTGGGCAGAGACCTGTATGCAGTAAGAACTATCCTACAACCAATATGAGGAATCATTATTTAATTCAAGGTGGGAGGGATTATATAGACCAATTAGAGGTTACAGAAAACTCTTAAGTGAAAGGTGATAAAATTCTTACCTAGGTTCATGATAATGGAGAAAAGGAGATATTCCTCAAATAAAAAAGGCCAGCACTTAGTGACTGATATATAAAAGTGGAGTGGGATTGGAGAAATGAAAGACAAGGATGATATCAAGGTTTCTAAGTAGGACACCAGCATATCTGGTGTGGTGGTTTAAAACATGGCCACATATTTTTAGATACCCCTCCCATCATAAAGTGAGGTCAATGTCTCCTCCCCTTGAGTCTGGGAAGGCACATGAGTACTTCAATCCAGAATCTAGTCTGACTACCAAGGCTAGGTCACAAAAGGCCATACAGCTTCCTCCTAATTCACTGGGACACTAACTCTTGAAGCCCTGAGCCACCATGTAAGAAGTCCATCTACTCTGAGGCTGCCATGCTGTGAGGAAGCCCATGTGACATGGAGAGGCCATGTAAAGGCACTCCAATCAACAATCCCAGCTGAGCTCAGCCTTCAAATCATCCCAGTCCAAGACTAAGCATGTGAGTGAACAGCTTCCAGATAATTTCAGTCTCTAGCCATTTGAGTCTTCCCTGGTGAAGCCCCAAACACCACAGAACAAAGATAATCAATCCCTGCTGTGCTCTGTCCAAATTCCTGTCCCATAGAATCTGTGAGCATAACAAAATGGTTGTTCCTTTATATCACTAAGTTTAAGGCAGTTTGTTACACATCAATAGATAAATGAAATGGGTAATGGTAACATACAAGTGAATTATTAAGGAATACAGAAACAGGAGGTTTTGGAGAGGAAGGAAATTATGTGGTTCCACTTCAATCATTTAAATCTGACATATCTGTAGAACACCAAGTGAAGATGCTGAGGAAACTACTGAAAATAAGAGTCTGGATTTTAAAAAGAGACACTGAAGAAGCAGTATATGAAGACAAAGGGAGGACATATAAGTCTGAGAGAGAAGAATAAGAAAGTCTAGCAATGGAGTAATATGAAAAGTTAGAGAGGAAACTGAAAGGGTCAGAGAAAGAGAGAAGAATCAAGGCAGAATGATGTTGTGAAAGCCAGACAAATAAAGATTCTCTAAGGTGTCAGCACCTGTGGTCAGCAGTATCAAATGCAGCAGGAAGTCAAGCAGAATCAAGAGAGAAAGGGAACAGATATATTTGGCAAACAATCAGTAACTAGGAGAGGAAATTCAATAGCATGGTGATAAGAGGTCAAATTACAGAAGTTGAGAAATAAATGAGCATTGGGTAAACTGACACAGCTAGTACAGACTACTCTCTCAAGTATGTCTGTGATAGGAAAGCAAGGGAGGGCAGAAGCTTGAGGGGAGCCAGGGGTTAAAGAAGATCTGCTGATTCATTCACTCACCCAACAAATACACATTTATATTTTTCAGTGTGTATGAGTAAGATGAGTAGATCTACAGATCAAGGGGAAGAAATTAGTAAAGAGAAACTAAAGATAACCAATAGGAATTTATGAGTCAAAGTCATAGAAAAGGCAGGAAATGAAGGATCAAGAATCCAGGTAGAGGGGGCCGGCCAGGTAGTATAATGGTTAAGTTCGCAGCAACCCAGGGTTCACGGGTTCAGATCCTGGGTGTGGACCTACACACCACTCCTCAGGCCATGCTGTGGGGTACCCCACATACAAAATGAAGGAAGACTGGCACAGATGTTAGCTCAGGGACAATCTTCCTCACCAAAAAAAAAGAGAGAGAGTCCAGGTAGAGACATCAGGTCTGATATCTCCTTCCCTGAAGTGGGAGGGGAAGGAGGGCATGATGACTATATAGAAAGATACACTTGATAGAGGGAGAGAATAATAAGTCACCAATGAAAAGTCCATTTTTCATGTGGAATAAGAGGCAAGACCATGTGCTAGGAATGAAGAAACTGGAATGGGATAGAAGGGCTGAGAGTGGGAAAGATCTGGAAGAGCATCTGTGGTAAATGAGAAGAGGAGGAGACTGGAGACAAGCCAACAATCAAGTCACACAGAGATCCTGGCTCCAACTGCAAATGACAATCTTCCAGTCACTCAGGCTATAAATTAAGTAAAATGAGGACAGGGGCAGGGCTTTTTCACCTCTGTATCCCCATGCCAGGGACAGCACTGAGGAGACGACCGGCCCTTAATAAATGTTTGATGAATGAATGAATGAACAAACCCATATATGAAGGAATAAGGAAAAAGTAATTCAACAGAAATCTATTCATTCTTTTCATTGATTATAAAGTAATAATCCCCCATGTATGTATGTATAAATATGTGTAGATATCACAATTATCAAATATTTGCAAAGAAAATCCATAAACCATTATGAATATTTCCATTTCTTATCCTAAAAGAAATTCCTAGTTTGAGCAAAGACTTTTGCTCTAATTAAAAATATATTTTCTGAGTCTCTCTCTCCTCAGTAAATGTCAAAATTTGTGAATTTGAATGCACTTATAAAACACACTTCTTACCAAGAATTATCTCTGAAATGAAGAACAAAAAGAAGCAAAAAATAATGATTTTGCAATTGTTCCTTCTGGATCTCTTGCCCCAGTTTCCCCTCTAGCTTTAAAATAACTATACTTTAAACACTAATAGTGTACCCTTCCTCAAAAATGGCTAACCATAATATTGAAACAAAATATTTTTTTCATAAGAAATGTATCTGTTGTGCATACTACCAAGCTATGATAAAAAAAAAAGGTTAATTTAATATAGTGTAATCCCTTTACAAAGTAACATTAAAGAAATGATGAGCCTCAAATTTAATGAACTTTAAGTAGTATGGATCAGGATTTCCCATACATAATTGTGAGAAACACAGTTTCATCCATATTTAATCCAAACTCACATCATAACTAAGATTCCAGATTATAATACTATGGCCGGGCTGGCAGTTGGAGTACTGCAACAGCTAATAAGAATAGCTCTTATTAGCATTTACTGTGTGCCAGACACTCTGCTAAGTGCTTTATATGCATAATCTCCTTTAATACTCACAACCTTAAGAGGTAGATATAGGCAAAAGTTATACAGTTTGCAAGAGGCAGAGCCAGAATCAAGCCCAAGTCTGTCTGACACCAAAAAGCTAGACTGTTAACTGCTATACACAAAACTATTAATGAAGAAAATCATGGTATTTTAAGTGGTAGCATATAATATGTTCTGTTTCAAGATCGTTGAACTTTTCAAAAACCAAAACTTAAATCTTGAACTAAAACTCCCTAATTTTTCCTAACATGATCACAAAACTTCAAAGGCTTAAGATAATCTTAATTATGTTTAAAGAACCACTCACAATAATTTGTGAAAAAGAGCAGTAGTCTGGAAAGAATAAGTGTAAAGATACTATGTAATCATGGGAAAAAATAAATATTTTGAGATAAACATCAATGGAAAAAAAATAACCAAACACAAACTCTTTGAAGATAATACTGCTTTCTTTTCCATCTTTAAGTCCAATTAAAATTCTAGTTAATGATTCATTCTGGCAATGGAAAATAAGTAAAAACTTAAAATAAGTTTTGCTAAAGTAGTCAAGTAAAATGCATATCAACTTTTATTTTGAAATATTACTTACAAAGAGTTTTTATTTAGCTACCAATACTAAAAAGTGATCTAGAACTTATTATGTATCAGCCATTGTGCTAAGCACTTCACATACACTATCCCATTCGGATTTTAATTATTTCATTTGCTCAGGAAAAAAGGCATAATTTAGCACTGAGCAAACTATAGACAACTTATCCAACACTTAGAATTTTCCATATATATGAAATATATATACATATATATATTCACAGCCACTCTTCACTTAACATGTTCCACTGTCATTACCAGCATTTACCAAGAGCCTGCTATGTACATCACTGGACTAGGCACTGAGGATAAAAAAAAAGGAACAAGACCAAAATCATTGCCCCCAAAAGGTTCACAGACTAGCATAGGAGATAAATAAGTAAATAAACCCTTTTAAAATAATACAGAAACTGTGTTAGTCCTTTCCTCAAAGCATCATAGCAGAGAAAATAGACAGCAGGGATCACCTCACAAAAGATTCATAAGGGTCTGAATAAGGCAGTGGCATTAAGGAATGAAATGAGAGGACATATTCTAGAAAGCTTTAAGCAGTAGAAGCAGCAGGAACAGGTGACTGATTTGGAGGTGGGAGGGAACCACATGACCCCCATAGGACAAAGACAGTTCTAGGAAAGAAGAGATTGGTTTTACACACAGCAAGTTTGAATGCTTGTAAAGCACTCAAGTGGACATCTACAGTAGACAACTAGGGACAAGTCTGGTACCCAGGAGAGATATCCAGGCTGGTGATGCATTTGAAATCAAGGGCACATGGATAGTAACTGGGGCAGTGGGAAAAGATGAGATTATTGGATAAGGAGTATAAAATGAGAAGAGGGCCAAGTGGAGTCTGGAGCACACCATCATTTAAGAAGCAGGAAAGAATACAGGCCACTAAGCCACAACAAGCCTTCTCATCCCACACCACTCTTCAAAAAACAAAGCAAAACAAAACAAAATTTTGCATTTACATACTGTAAAACCTATCCATCCACTTAATTCATTCACGTAACAAACATTTACCGTGCATTTCCTAAGTCATAAAGCATTGTGCTAGCTGCTAAGGGTAGCCAAGGATAAAGACAACATAGTTCTTAATCATAAGCATCTAGCTAAGACAGTAGCAGTATAGCAAGTAGGTTAAGGCACAGGATCTAGGTTGGCATTCAAATCTCGGCTCTGCCATTTACTTCCTGGGTGACCTTGGGCAAAATACTTAGCCTCCTGGTGCTTCTGCTGCCTTATCTACAACAAGGACCATAATAGTATCTATTCCTATATGGCTGCTATGAAGAGTAAATGAATTAAGAACCATGTCATGAGGAACAGTGCCTGACATAGAATAAATGCTCAATAAATGTTAGTTATATTGTTTGTTATCTTAAAAATCACCAGAATGGCTGCATGAGTGCAACAATAATACAAATAAACAGTGCTATCAGATTTTGCAAGACGGAAAAAGGACTCACTTGGGGGGAATTCAGGGAGCACTTCACTAGGCTACCCCTCAGGGCAAGGCTCGCTTATACAGTGCCTCTGTGTGAATCAGAATGCAGCCTGCAGGTACACATGAAGAGGAGGGTAGCCTGGATTTCTATCATCACTCAAACTCCTCGACAAGCACCCTTGTGCAGGATATAACCAGCACAGCCATACATGGCGGCCTGGAAGATAGGACATATACGCTGAAGAAAGGTGAAGAGAATATTCTAGTAGAAATGTAGAAGAAAGGCTGTAAGCTATCAAGAACAGAGTATATCCAAGCCCAAACTGGCAACAGTAAGTAACCTAGATTGGCTAGAGCACGGGGACCATTTAGAAGAAGAGCTGAAGATAAACCCAGAAAGGTAGACGGGAGCCAGATCTTAGAGGATCCTGAACACCAGCAAAGGCATTCAGCAGTGACTCTGAGCAGGAGACTAATGTGATTCCAAGAGTGCTCTAGTGGGAGTAATCTGTCGTTATGTACTGAATGGATTTGAGCTTGAACAGGTCAGAGGTCATTGCAGTGGTCTGCTAGTCTGTGAGTTCCTCAAGGCAGGGACTGTGTGTCTCATTCGTTTCTGAATCCTCCAAACTGACAAAGTGCTTGGGACCAAGTAGGTACTCAATAACTGTTTGAGGTATAAATGAATGAATAAGCCAAAAAGAAGTAATGTGAGCCTTAATTAGAGTGGGAATAGTGGGAACAGAAAGATACCTATTGGAAAAACACTGCAGAGACAGAAACAAGGATGTTTGCTGGCTGATGAAATGTGGCAAGGATAGGGCAGAATCAATAAAGACTGTAAAACTGATAAATACTACGTGCACTGCACTGCAGGTTTCTGTGAAAAGCAAATATAATTTTGTTCATGAAAATGCTCCATGAAAAAAAGACTGCTTTTCTCTGGACTAAAAGCTAGTCATCTTGGACAGATACACTACTATATTTGATCTTGAATATATCTCATCATTTTAAGACATTTATCTTCCTTTTGTCTTCACTAGATTACAAAACCTTTAAGAATACACAATATGTCTACTCTGTTATAAAGCACAATAAAACCTTATTAAGCATTGCTTTAATTAACACTTTCTCATTCACAGAAGAAACTATTATTGAACCTAATTCAGCTATACACCACCAAAATACATACACAGAGACATATACACACTTATATAGATATATATACACACACAAAACACTGTTTTGTGAATGTAGTCTTAGCAAGCTGTGAACTCCCACAATGCAAGTTTATTTTTCTTCCTATTCCCAGGGTGTCTGGCAGTGAGTGGTATAGGTGCTCAATAAATATCTGTTGAACTGAAATGAACTGACTCAGGAATCTCACTGGGCTTATCAATGGTTCCTGGTGGCCTTTAGTTTTCCCTCTCCCAGTCTCAGTGCTATTCTCACTGTTCATTAAATTTATACTGTAGAAGAATGAGATCCATAATAAGGGTGGTTAAGAAGGTAGAAAAAAGAAAAATCAAGAAATATGACTCAATATGTATGATCAGTGATGTGCCATGAAATGTTTAACAACCGGCTCAGGGTAGGGTGGGGAGCCTGATTTTCAATATTAGCCAATTTCCATGATTTAAATACTCCCACCGCGGCCTATTTCAAGCTAACAACATGATAACTGGTTTGCAAAATTCCTGAAAAATTTAATAATTGGCTCTCACAAACTACCACGAGCCAGCTCCAACACACCACTGCATGCAATATTCAGATGCTTGGCACATATGACACAATCCCAAATTCTGCTCTGCAACACTCCCTTCTACGCCCTTTCCTTTTCTCAAGGAAAATACAAAAGGCAGGGAAAATCCACACCCTATTCCTGTAAAGCCTTTTCCTCAGCCTACAAAGTAGTTTTCTTTTGAATTGGCTATATGATGCAGCCCAGAAATCCTTTTGCGTAGGCCAGTGACATCTAAACTTTTCTGATCATGCACCCTAATCAGTAAAAAATGTTTAAGCATACATCATCAATATACGTTAATATATTTGTTTATAAATTATGTTAGAGCTACTATACTAATATAGTATAAATTATAAAGCATACACAAAAACATAAATTTTAAAAGATAGCATAAAAATTAATATGAATGAAAAAGAAAGGGCTGGGAGGAAACTTGAGTTTCCCCTAAAGACCAAATATGTCCTCTAAATAAGTCTGATATTAATAAAATCTTAAGTTGGGAAATACAGAATACAAGACTATGCCAGATACATATAAATCATATAGAACAGACACAGCTCTTCTTTTCTACACGCAGGCAGTCCCCTGACAGATCACAGTTTAAGACAAACATGCTGCTCTCTAACCAAAAACACTATTACTCAAGTATGCAAGCTATATAAAATTGATCTTTCTTAAGTATACATAAATTAACTACAGAGGACAAGACAATAGTCTATCATAAAATACTGTATTCTGTCAGATTATCTGTGAGAATCACAATGTGCTGCTCGAGTTTCCTGGCTTTCTTCTTAATTTCTATACTAACTTTGCTACAAAAACATCAAGAAAGAAAAACAAAAAACACCTTCATCAGGTTTACAGAATACTGAACACCTTCCTAAGGAAGATTCTACAAACACATTCAAAAACACTTAAGGATACTAAATGCTTTCTGAAGAAGTGGCCCAAGAAAAGTTGTATTGCTGTTCCCTTTCTGTTGTCAATTTCTGTCACACATACAAAGTATTAAAGATGAGGCTGCCCTCATTCCCACTCCCCAAAAGGAAAAAAAAAAACGGAAAAAAAGAAACTTCTAAGCTACCATCTTATCAAGACTAGCACCTTTTAACATGAAGGAATCAACCCCTTTTTAACAATTCTTTTCATCCTCTGATCCCTTACTACATAGTTGCTTCACGTGGTCTTAAGACTCAAAGCTTTGGCTGAAATTGATAACCAAATTAAAAGATCCCCACACCTACCAATTTATCTACCTTTCCACCTGTTGAATTTTCCCAGTTTCTTCCCTTCTTTAGGGAGGATGGGGTCCCTTCTCCAGAGTAACTAAGTACCCTAATAAAAATTATTTTAAAAAATATATCACTAGCTCTTACTTCAATAAGGTTGTCTAAACATAAATGATTCTCTTCTCTTCCAAATTCCCATTGAAACAAGAGAAAAAGTAGTTTAAAACTAAATAAAAAAACATAACCACACTAGAAAACAATAAAGGGTGCCATTAGCAGATTAGAGTTTTAAAACACTCTTGCTCCATGGTTCTCAAACTGTAGCATGCATCAAAATCACCTAGGGGGCTGGTAAAAACAGAGTGCAGAACTCCACCCTCAGCGTTTCTGATTCAGTAGGTTTGGGGTGGGGCTCAACATTTTGTTTGTCTAACAAGTTCCCAGGTGATGCTGATTCTGCTAGTCTGAGAATCGGACCACGCTGAGTAAACAGAGATCATTAAAAGGAACATATTTGATTAATTCTAATGAGCATCCTCAGAGAGATTCAAACGAATGGCACAAACTTTTTTCTTTTTAAGTGGATAAGAACAACAATTGGAAAATAAGAAACAGTTCTGGAAAACTGGAAAAAATATAATTTCTGGATTTAAAAAAATCAGAAGGGCTAAATAACAACTGAAACTCAATATAGCAATGTGGAAAATAGTCTAAGACATCTTCCAAAACAGAGAGCAAAAGACAAAGAGATGGAGAATATGAGAGAAAAATTAACGAGCATAAAAGGTCAAAATCTACCTAACAGGTCTCAGAAGAGAGAACAAACACATCACAAAAAGTAATCAATGAAGAAATTTTCCCTAAGCTGAAAAATACTCAAGCCTTGAGACTGCCTGGCCAATTTCCAAGCAGGTAAAAAGTTTTAAAGGCAACAACTAGTCGCATATTTGTGACACTTCTAAACTTAAAAGACATAAAGAAAACTCTAAAAGCTTTGAGGGGAAAAACAGAGGTCATTACAAAGCAATATGAATCAGATTAGCATAGACATCTCATTAGCATGCTAGAAGAAAACAGAATACTGTCTTCAAGGTTCAGAGAGGAAATTATTTTGAACCTGAAATTCTACACCTAGTCAAACTATCATATGAAAAGGCAAAATAAAAACATCTTTGGAAATTCAAGAACTAAGAAAATTGACTTCCTTTATGTATTAGTTTCCTACTTCTACTATAAAAATTATCAGAAAAGTCCAAAATGGGTTTCAATGAGCTAAAATTAAAGTATCGGCAGAATTACACAGCTTATGGAGGCACTCGGGAAAAATCCACTTCCTTGCCTTTTCTAGCTTCTAGGGGCTGCCTGAATTTCTTGACCAATGGTTCCCTTCCATTTTCACCACTATTAAATGTAACAAGTACTTATGGCAGATTTTTGAGTTCCTTAAAGACATGCAAATGACTAGACCTATAGTATATAGCTTCTGACAGTAAATGAAAAACAGAAAATCAGCATGTTTTTTGTCATTGCCTTAAAAAACATTTTAATAAATAAATATTTCTATTAATAAACACCTACCGAATCGTTTGCTGCTAGTGCAAGTGCAAGGTTCACTGTAAGAAACAAAAAAGAAATTAAATTTAGTAACTTTCCTTCTACTAAAATTCATTTTGCCTTTTTTTTCAGTGTAATAACCAAAGCATAGAATTTTTAATATATCTCCCTTACTTGTAAAAAAAAATAAGTACAAGGAGAGAAACGGAAAGCAAAAAGGACAAAAAAGAAAGAATATTCCAGCATAAGCAATAGATACCCCAAAATTAACATTGTAAATAATCCATTTACCATCTGTTACAACCTTGTTTAAATAACCCACTTAGTTTATAAAAAAAAATGCTAATGCTATTTGTAGCTCAATTATTTTCAAAAACATATTTTGCAGAAAAATTACCTACCTTTTAATAAATAAAAATGGATATGATCCTATTGCCTTTTAAAAATAAATCCTGGTAATGCAGGAATTATAAATATCTAAGTCACAAATACCCACATATATGAAAGGCTGGACCACTGTGCAGAGGGAAGGGAACAAGGTAATGGGTATGGTGGTAAAACATTCCCAAAATTGCCTATGCCAGTGAGTCACAAAGACAAAAAGGAGGAAGTAGTAATCCCAAAACCACCTTTAGCCCAGCAGTAGGGATACACTACATCTGAGACGAAAGAGAGGTCCAAAAATAACACATTTCCAAGACTGATAAATAAATCCTCATACCATGGATCACATTTTCTTACAGAACATTATAAATGATGCCAAGGTTGTTTCCTTTAAAGTAGTTAAGAGCATAAGCTTTCAAGACAGACCTGGTTCAAATCCCAGTTCCACCACCTCTATTGTGCAAACTTGAGTAGGTATTTCACTCCTAAATCTGCTTCCTCCTCTATAAAATGAGGATAATTCCTATTTCATAACTGTTGTGAGTATTAAATGAAATACTGTATGTAAAGTACTTAGCCTAGGGCATGGCACTTGATAAATTAATTTTTATAAATTATAAAATAATTCTGAATTTCAGGTACATCACAGGTTAAACATAATCCAACATTTAAGCAGAAACTAAAAGAGTAGTTCATTTTAATGGTAGGGTCTTCCTGCATTTATACCATAGAATCACACAGAGCATGTTTCTATTAGCCAAATGCCATCATTCTAATACAAAATATCTCTAACATACATATTCAAATAGGAAATATTTTGAGATAGTTTGGGACAGGAATAAATAATATAAGGGAAAGAAATATAATACCAGAGTCACATAGAAATAACCTATTTCTAAGGTTTATGTACGCAGATGGAGCTGTTATGAAAAAGTATAGGCCAGTTGTTTGGGACAGATGGTATAATGTTAACACAGAAAAAAAACGAAGAAAGGACATTTACTGAAGCACATACTGCGTGTTCACACACTATACATTTTCTCACATATTTTCCTATTTAAATGCTGTCACATTCCATGGCAAGAGACAATCTTCTAACCAAAAACAATAAACAAGTAATCTGTTTTAAGTGCTAGCCTACAGACTCAACAAATTATACTGCACGAAACTCAGAGAACTTATGGCAATCATCATGGGAATACCTTCCATCTTTAACCAGTCCAAGTAATCACGGAGCATGCAAAAGGATTCACACCAATGAAAACAGGTAAATGTACTCTGGATTTTAAAAAAACAAGAGTTGGATTCTAGAAACAAAGATTAAGAGCTTCTAAACTTTAAAACAAAATATCAAATAGATGGACTGTAAGCCCTTAGGAAAAAAGCAAAACTGTATAGGATATAGCATGCATTCCTTAAGAACAACCACTAAAGAATCATTTTTTAATAATAATATAGTACCTATCAAATAGTAGTGTATTAGGGGTCCAACATAACTACAATACTTGGTAAATCTTCATTTCTTCAAAACATCTGAAAAACTCCTCCACAATTACCTCCAGGTCAAAATGGGAAACAAAACTGAGCTAATAACACTCTACAGTTGGATTGATAGCTCATTGTACAACTATTAAACTGCCATTCCCAGGAAGAACTGAATATGGCTCTAAGTCAAGACACAAGATAGTCACAGTGCTCTGTACCAGGCCCTTCTTATTTCAAAACGTCATTGATTTCAATGGAACTAAAGAATTTTAAGGTAAATATATGCCCCAACTTTAGGTTAATAGTAGGAAAAAAAATCAAAATTTAAAAGATTTTGTCAGTCTAGAACCATGCCAAATTTTACAAAATGAAATATAATAAGAATAGTCATTTTTTAAAAATCAACTGCAAAAAGGACAGGTTGGATAAGAAATGAATTAGCAGCCATTCCTATTGAAATGACTGAAAATTAAATATGAGGCAACAATAAGACATAAGTGTTTTCTGACTCCAAATTAATAATACAAGTTAACCTCTGTTGAGCAGGATTGGGAGGAGGGAAGTTACCCTTATACATTATTACACTGGAATAATATTTTAGAAATAAAAGGTTTCTTTTGAAAATTCTGGGGACTATTCTGGTTATTAGTCTTGGATGGTAACTCTTCTATTTCTGGTGGCACTTCTTTTATGGGTTCTGAAAGCAGCATTTCAGTCACAATGAAATCTACAGTCAATTTAAAAAGAGCCACCAAAAAAAAATTCTCTGCTCCAGTATACAAATACAAAAGATATAAAGATTAGATATTTTAAATAATTAAAACGTTAAACCTTTCAAGCATTTTCAAATATTAGATCCATGTTGACTTTACAAATGTTGAAGATTAAATTATAGTTAAATGAAAATAGGTCACAATAAAGTAAACAATCTCATTACAACTACAAAGCTATATGTACACTGATAAAGACTGGAAAAGAACATCGAACAACAGAAACAATTTACTATTAAAGTTACTAGCTGTTTTAAAAATAACAATAACAGCCACCAAATATTGAGTACTTGCTAAGTAGGGGACACTGGGCTAAGGAGTTAGCTTGTTTAATTTGCATAACCATCCTATGAAAAAAGTTATCATCATTGTCATTTTACAGTTAAGTAAACTGAAAATCTGATGGGCAACCTGACCACCCTCTCCTCAGTTATGGAGTCAAAGACCTGGCTATGTACCTAGTTTTGCCTAACTCCATATCTAAGCCCCTAATCACTGCCAACCCCTGATACTAAGGAACCAGCTATTAGGAACTCCACGAATACTAGTTTTAAAAACAAAACTATAATTTTAACATTGTGCATTTGCATAAGTTGGCATAAGTTCCTAATCAACATCAGAATTAATATCCTATAATACCTGCTGTAGTAGACTTGCCAACTCCACCCTTTCCAGAAGCCACAACTATAACTTGTTTAACACCTTCTATTGGTTTCTGCTTTGGAAGTCCTCGGGACATGATTTGTGTTCTTCTTTGTTTTAGGGTCTCACTCTCAGCGCCAGATAACTTTAAAAAAAAAAAAAGTTTTAAAATAAGCCATCTCCATTATCATGCTGTAAAATAAAAACAATTCGGAGTTTATGATCAAGAGGGTTTTCTTTTCTAGTCTAATTCTGTTCATCTCCACTAGCCTTCAGTGCTAATCACCTACTGCTACTGATCACAATGGTAGAGACATATTGTTTAAAGTCGAAATTTATCTGCCAGGATACGCTGACGTTAAAAATGGAAAGTAAATAAGCTGCCTCTTTACGGAGTCAAATCCTCCACGTGTTTTCCTTCTCTTTAATCTATTTCCTAAATAAGCCAACACTGAGAAAGCAATGTGCAAGTCACACATCCATGTTCTAACCATCTATTTCGTGTCCCGCCACGCCTCGGCCTGGTCCTACTGGGGACCTGCCTGGAAAGTGAGGGTGTCCAGCCAACTGGGGTCCCATTGAGCAGACAAACGGACGAGGGCCCACGAGGGACCGAGGCGAGTCCTAGGCAAGAGGCAATGCCAGGACACCTGCGGCCCTGCCGCCCCAGCATCTCCGCCCCGCCCGCCTCCCCCTGCCGTGCAGCACCACGGACCTGGCGCCGACAAACCAACACTCGGCTTCCCCCAAACGGGGCACAGACTCGGCCACCACCCCGAAATGACACCCCGCCCAAGACCAGCAAACGCTGCCAAGACCCCATGGCGCAGAACGCTGCGCTGAGCCCAGCCCGGAAACCGTCGCGGCTGGCGCGGGATGATTACGTCACGTGGCAACGCTCGGCTTCCCCACCCTAGCAACCAGCCTTCTCTGAGCCTCTTCAGCCCAGGGACCCAACCTGTCGTGGTCTCGTTTCCAGCCGGGTACAAACATTTTACAGCACTTTACCAAACGTTTGTGAAGCGTTTTCACCTACCTCATCTCATTTGGTCCTCACAGAAGTCCTGGAGTAGGTAGGTAGGAGACTTTTGCTAGAATCCTCTTTTTATTAGTAAGAAAACTGAGACTTCGAAAGTTTAGAGACTTGACCCGACTGAAAAGAAGTAGGAAATAGTGGAACGTGAAAATGACTCCAGGTTTCCTCACTGCACAGAATATAGTCACTTAAACACTGCCACTGTTACTGATTTTACCTTTCTTTCCCCCCGAATGATCTACAATAATAGTATGCTTTGTGTCGATATTCACTGCTGTGTTGCTGACAATCCCGTGAAAGAGAAGTCGGGGCGCTTTGCTAGACTAGAAAAAGTTTAGCTAAATCAGAAAGCAGGTCTAATGAAGCAAATTTCACTCAAAAAGGGATTTAAGTGAAACAAAGCTTGAGGAAGGAGATGGAATTTATCCTGGTGGAAGGAAGTGACCGTACATCCAAAACAGCTGAGAGTGAAGGAAATCACTTTAGGAGAGAAAGCTGGAAAGTTGATTCAGGATCCCAGACCCAGCAAAAGAGTCATTTAGGATGTAGGATGGTTTACCCTTGCATATTCTCCATAATATTTTCTAAGTTAATTTTAATTTCTTTCATTTGCTTCTTATCTGTAGAGAGTTTGTTGTATAATCATTCAGTTTATTTTGCTCCAGTCTGATCTTTAATTTCCTTATCTTTAATACAGGCATAACATATCAACCTCAAAGAATTATTGTAAGGATTGAATGAGATATTACTAGCAAAGTACATTCAATTAGTAAGCAGTGAAAAAAATCGGTTCCTTCCTTTTTCTCCCCAATCTCACAACCTTATTGCTTCATTCAGCTTTCTTTATCTTAAACTAGGTTTGACATTTTTAGCTTATTGTTTTATATCACTTGTTATTTTATTACTTTGTGATATGTTTTCCCAGTTAATTATATCAATTTTTAAATATTTATCTGCTCAATTTTTATAAATTGTAAGCCAAAAGAATAGGGATAAGGGGAATAGCTGTCAGAGTAATCCATTCATTAAACAAGAAGTGCTGAATATCTGTTTCTCTCCAGGTAGTTTTGCAAGTTCTTCCAGACTTCTATGAAAGATTCAGTCACTTAACATATTTATTGAGCAACTACTATGCACTAAGCACTACACTAATCTAAGGGTTCTCAACATTGAACCAGACCTAATCCCTCCACTCAAGGACTTTCCAATCCAGTGCAAGAGACAGAAATAAGTTAACTAACAATTACAGTAGAGTGTCATAAGTGTAGGAGAAAAGCACTGAGTGATACAGGACAAAGAAGGGACACCCAATTCAATCAGGGAAGGTTTCTGCATGCAGTAACGTCTAAACGGAATCCTGAGTGTGTGTAATGCGTAGGAGTCGGCTAGGAGAACAACCACAGAGTTGTTGTGTAGAGGTAAGAAATGAATTAAGACCTGCAAATGATCTGTGTGTCTTGAGGATAGAGTGTGAGGTGCAGGATTGAAAGAGATGAGAATGGATGTTGGTAAAGATGAAGGTTGCCCCAATCATGAAAGACTTTATACATCATGTAAAGGAATGTGGACTTTATCCTGAGGGAACCATAGAAGAATTTTAAGCAGGAAAGCAACATGATCAGATTTGTATTTTAGAAATACCACTATGATTACTGGGTAAAAAATAGATGGGAGAGGCAAGATCAGAGGCAGGGAGACAGGAGTTTGCAGTAATCCAAGAGAGATATTAAAAGCTTGATTTAACATCTCTAAATTTCACTTTGCTTATCTATGAAATAGATAATACCTACTTGTAGGGTTGTTGTGAGGTTGAATTTAAAATAATGCATGTAGAATCCCTATCTCATAGTACACATATTCAATGTGGTGATTATTGGTTGTGTAGAGATTTATGATGTGGGCAACTAGATGAATGGTACTAACATTCTCTGAGAGAGAACATAAGGAGAGGAACAAATGAGACCAATGCTTATGAATGAATGAATCATTAATTTGATTTACCTTTCAGCAGACTAGGAGAGTAGTAGAGATGTCCATTGTTTCTTCTCCAAAAACCATTACCACATACACGCACACATACTTATCCATGGCCCCTTCTCAAGAGTATTCTCCCTTAGCTCCTTAGAATTGCTGAGTCATTTGACCCCATCCCAAAGGTCACTAACTGGATTAAAAATTGACACAAGCAAAATTGGACCAATCAGATTCTTTCTCCAGAGAATTTAAAAAACAAGAGATGTTACTCAATCTTAGTTTGCATTTGAACTGATAAGGCGGAGGTGACTATTTTCTGCTTTGTGCATGTAGAAGCAGAAAAGGCCAATGCCAAAAGGGAAGAATAAAGCAGACCATAAGAGATCATGTGTCCACAGAGGGAAGGGAGAACAGTGGCCCTGGTTCATAAGAACTTTCCAGTTCCTGGTTCTAGTCCATAGTGAGGTTCAGCTATATTTCCTATCCTTGGGTCCATGAGATATACTTACATCCATCCAATAAATTCTCCTTCTGCCTTGGCCCAATTTGGGTAGTTTCTGTGTACTTGTAACTCGGGTAAGACATATTTTGTAGCATTTATCAAGGATTTTCCCCCTGTAATTCCTTTTTTGTTTTTTAAGCTGCAGTACATGGTTCTATATCCTAATTGTTGGGTTTTTTGTTTGTGTGAGACACTGTCACAGTATGACAACCAAGAGATGGGTGGTGTGGTTCCACGACCAGGAAATGAACCCGGGTCATGGTGGTGAAAGCGTCAAATCTCAATCACTAGACCACCAGGGCTGGCTCCCCCCATAATTCCTTGTACCTCATATAGCCCCATTTGGACAAACTATATGGCATCATTTTATGATACAGCAAAGTGTTGGAGAAAATGGATTGTTTCCTTGCTTGAATTTTGAAAGTCAGGACCTTTTAGGAGAATGGGGACAGTTCTGGCAAAGACAATAGATTTGGAAGAACTACATGATGATATAAAATCATAGTTTCTTGCCTATATTATTAGGATTACATTTGGCTGCAAGTAGCAGAAAACTCTGCCATTGTCTTAAACAAGTAGGGATATATTAGTCTTGTATGAGAAGTTCACAGATAGACCCTACAGGTCTGATGCAGTGGATCCACAGTGTTATTATGTGCCATATTCATTCTTTTTGTTCCAGCATGTTAGTGTCCTTGCTTTTGTCTCCTCACAATCACAAGATGGTGGCTCCCCTTCAGGTATCAAGGCTATGTTCCACAAAGGAAGAGAGAGGAATGACAAAAATAAAGAGCTTTCCCTAGTGAGTCTTTGCCTATTTTGTTTAGGAAGGGAAACCAGATACACACCAGACTGGCTAGAACCAGGTCACATGACCACCCTTAGAAGCAAGAGAAGCTGGGAAATCAAGCATTTAGATAACCCTAACCTAAAGAGTAGAGAAAAGCAATGGAGAAGGTGATTGGAAGTGGATATTGAGTAAGTCTGTCCTAGAGAGGATATATAAAATTTTCTGGGATTATGGGGAATGAAGATAGTTAGAAGAAAAGTGAGAACTTAGATATTCATGGGTTCTTATGTCAGCTATTGGTAGTTGGATAACCCAATAATATTCTCAACCCCCAGTTTCCTTGAAAGCTTCAACTGTAGAGGATAGAAATCTATATACTCACTTTCCTAGTCTCACTTGCTAGTTCTGGACACAGTTCTGGGCATATATGACATAGTTCTGGACAATGTGGTATAAGTATTTTCTGGGGAGCTTCTGAGAAAGCTTTTATTTTTCTGATAAAGTGGAACATAGTTGATACTACTCCTTTTTCCCATCATGACCATGGATGTGACACCTGGAGGTGTGGCAGTCATCTGGTGGACATGACAAGCACAGTGGTGACAAACACAATGACAAAAGCCAACAGCTAAGGGTAACAAAGTGGAAGTATGGCAGGAAGATGAATTCTTGGTTGTATGGTTAAGCTGCTATGCCAGTCCTGGCCTGCATCTCCTGACCTCTTTTTGTGTCAGATAATTAATTGCTTAAACCACTGTTGATTAGGATTTCTGTTATCTGAAGCTAAAATAATCTGTGCCTATTACAGCTCCCAAGAAGGAACCCCATTCATTGTGACTACCTCTCTCCTGTTCATCGAAGATTGAGCCCCAGTGAAGACGGAGAACAACAGAGCCCCAAATCAGTTTGGGGGATGTGAGAGTAACAGAATCAATGCCCCCATTCCCAGATAGAACTCAGTGTACTGGCAGGAGCACAGAACAAAAATGGTTGAGTGTTGTGCTTGGGAAGACAGTCTGAGGCAGCCTCATACAGTTTGCCCCTTGCAAGGAGCCACAGGAGAGCTGAGAGAAAGCTGATCCTTAAGAGGCCTTAAGGTCAAGAATAAGGGAATATTGGCAACAATCTGCGTGGTTAAATACGTGGCATCTCAATGCATGCTGGTATGGATAGGTAAAGACCTTGAGGATTAAATTCACATCACCATGTGGACATCTGGACTCTATGTAGGCACAACCCTGGTGGAATCTATATTTAACAAGATTAAGTTTTTACCACCCTGAGAGAAATTTATAAATAAATACTGATCAAAACAAAGAGGATTCTTCTGAATGTCTCCTAACTATATATAGAATAATATCTTGTATTGCTTTCTAGAAAGGAAGTATTTATACCTACTGTATTACCCCCACTCCCATCAAAAAAACCAAAATAATCCTCCTTAGGTGACCAACGACTAGTTGAAAGTTCAGATTCCCACACAGATGAGGAGCCTGCCTCCTTCCCTGTCCATAAGCCCCCGGTGACTGCCTCAGTGTCAGCTGAGAACAAGCTTCACTCCTTTGCTAACTCGCTAAGGAAGAGCAGGGTGTTGTGGACAGTTTCCTGTCTCTGTTGAATATACTAAATAAAGCTCAGAAACTGGTGCCATTTCCTTCCATTTAAGGTTATTGTCCCCAGCTGAACCTCTCATCCTCTCCAAAGGGCTCACTGATAAGCAAACCTCACCCCGTCTATGGACCTGTCTAAATGACAGACTCATCAATTGACCCGACTTTGCCCCACAGTGTGACTTGTTTCCAAATCTCTCTGCTCGTGACTAAGCATGAAACCGTC
Organism: Tapirus indicus; assembly: GCA_031878705.1. Lineage (NCBI taxonomy): Eukaryota > Metazoa > Chordata > Mammalia > Perissodactyla > Tapiridae > Tapirus > Tapirus indicus. The sequence continues at coordinate 16,661,129 of CM062918.1, forward strand.
TCTTACCTACATCTAATACAAATTTTCACATTAAAATATAGAATAGTTCTGCCCAGGTGAATAGCTTCCCAGTGAGTCAGCCTCTCTGTAGGAAACCTGGTCTAGGAAGTTTGTGGATTTTCCCACATCAAAGACTTTGCTGGCCTTTCAGTACCTTGGCTCACAGAAACTAGTGCTGTCAAAGAAGCTCCCCATTCCTATTAAAAAAAAAATCCGTAAAGCAATTGTATGTATATTCTTCGACTAGATAAGCTTCTGAGAATATGCCTCCAAATGACTAAAAATCTACCTCTGAAATGAGACAGGATGGGTCTCTAAATGCCAATATCCAAAGCTGGATAAATCATGGGTGATTTGACATTTGAATTTCTGATTTATAAGATTGAACTGAATCCTTGGACAAAGGTCACAGGGCTCGCGGTATAGCTGAATATAGTCTCCATTTAATGTTTAAAGCTTCAAAGAAGATCCTATTCTGAAATAGAAGCCACACAATCAGAATTCAGAAAAAGTATTTGTCACCCAAGGCAGATACTTGCTACACACAGGACCTTAGCATTCCCATGCTTTTGCTTTTTTATTTCATTTAAATAAATGAATTAAATACCAAACCTGTATACTTTCAGCCAAGTCCTTCCTACCCTGCAGTTCTATCCTAGAGATTAGAAGACATGAGTTTCTACAAGACTTTGCTAAAATCTTACCTCATTCTGTATTCAGAAGAGAATCTTCCTGTGCACTTTAGAGAACGTACCAAGGACAGTGACAAAGCAGAGCCCCATCAAGATACCAAACCTTCACTTCAGCTAATGTAAAGTTCTGTTTTCTTCAGGGAAAAAGAGATAATGTAGATTTTTGTCTATTTTCCCAAAATGTGAGGATGTCCTCTATAATCACATGGTTTACGTAATATCTTAGTCTATTTTGTGTTCTGGTACCAAATCTTGTTGATTCATTTATTAACCTTTTCTATTTAGGATTCATCAACCATACAAATAAATATTATGCATGATATGACGTAAATATCGCAGGCACAAAATTTGTTCGGGCAATTTATATAAGTGAAGAACTCCTACCAGATCCCTATAATCTCTCAAAATACATCTATATTCTGATTTATAGCAATACCGTGGAAATGCCAACATTAAGGGTTATTATAATATGAATTTGCTCGAGGGTAGAAGAGCAAACTTAAAAGGAGGAAGTTTATCTTTGTGTTTGGCCTTGTACATGGCTCTTAAGCTGCTTGGAGAATTCCTATTCATACCAACCAACCTTACAGGCAGTATTTGAGTCCATATTCCATGGCATCTTCTTACGCAGCTTAAAAGTAAAAATAAAATAAAATTTTCCTGACTGCTCATGGTTCAGGCTAATGAACTTACTCTCAATCCTATTAGAGGCCACCCACTAACCATAACTCAATAATCTAAATGCTGTTGAAGTGATAATTACTAATCTCTTGCATTTTAGGCTTTCCCAGTCTTTGTTAGTCTTCAAAAGAGATAAAAATGTTTTTGCATAGAAAATGGTCATTTTGGGCATAACTGTTCTGAGTAGTTTAATAGCTGATGGTTTGACTTGGTTAGGAATACAAAGAGCTCCTTTAATTACCTGATGAAGTTTTGTCGATTACTCAAAGTCAACGACCTTGTTACATTAGTGCCACACTTAATCTTTTTTGCAAATTTCTAATCATGTGCAAGAATTACTGTTTTATTTAACCGAGGCTATTTTTATGGGGGAACATGCTGGCAATGTGCTGTTGAGAAGGCCAAAAATGATGTCCATTTTTAATAGACATCGGTTACAAGTACAACAAAATCAACACCATTTGCTGATGAAATGCACCATTTGCTGATGAAATATATATATATATATATATATATATATATATATATATATATATATATATGAGATTGTATTTTTCTCTAACTATTTTCTGAAGTGTAACTCTTTACCACTTTTCCAGGGTCTGATGTAAGGCTATTTCATTCTGTAACTGACAGTACTGGAGAAAAAGCAGAATAGTGGAAGAAGAAAATAATGTGCTTAGTAGTTTACACTTATTAGTTTGTGATACTATATAGCTAACTGGAAATTTTATTAAGCCACTCCCACCAAGTCCTTCTGGATTATAGAATTAATGGAATGTGATTTTTTAGTGGGCATCTCTCTCTTTGTAGCTTATGTCATATGTCAAAGTAATCAGTTCTTTCCAACAGACTCTAAGATGGCCCAAAATGATCCTTGTCTCTTGCTATTCACACCCTTATGTAATCCCCTCTCCTTGAGTGTGAGCAGGACCTGTAACTTGCTTCTAACCAACAGAATACAGCAAAGGTGATAGGATGTCACTTCTGTGGTTACATTACATAAGATTGTAATTTCTGGCTTTCTAGGAGACCTGCAGGCTGGCTTTGATGAAGCAAGCTGCCATGTTATGAACTGCCTATGGAAAAGGCCATGTGGCAAGGAACAGTTGACAGCCAACAAAGAACCAAGGCCCTCAGTCCAACAGCCTACAAGGAACTAAATTCTGCCAATAACCACATGAGAATGGAAGTAGATCCTTCCCAGTCAAGCTTTCAAATGAGACTCCAGCCCTGGCTGACCCCTTGACTGCAGCCTTGTGAGAGACCGTGAAGCAAAGGACTCAGGTTGTGCCCAGATTCCTGACCCACAGAAGCTATGACATAATAAATGTGTGTTGGTTTAAGCCATCAAGTTTGTGGTCGTTGATTATGCAGCAATAGATAACTAATAGTAACCCAGATTTTAATAAGAATATAGTCAAGGCATTGTTTCCTGTAGGCAATTCTTTTTTATTCATTGAGATATAATTGACATATAACAGCAATTCTTTTTTGCCATATGAAAAAATATGCATATTTTGTTAAGAAATTAAATCCTTTGTGTACTTTGAACCTTTGTTGACAGTTATTAAATGTTATTATTTGACTAGTAATAATTCATTAATTTGTATAATATTAATTATCAAACCCATAAAGTAATATTATAGTACTAGATACTAAAGAATAGGAATCTGGAGGCAGTGAATTGAAGACTCTCTTTGCTTCACAAACCAAGTTCTGTTTTTCTTAGTGACAAATGAATCCACCCTTAGTAATTGAACTCACTTCTTAGTGGAAGAAAAATTAGACGGTATTAAAGTTCTACTATTCTGCTCTTCTCTCAATGATCATATAGTCTTCTCTTCAGTTATGTAAGAAACTAGAGTTGCAGCTCCATTCTCTGTCTGCATTAGCAGGTCACCATCATTCTTCAATAATGTAATTAATCTGGATACAAGTATGAAGAATGCAATTTTTTGTCCTTACTGTTTAAATAAAAAGTAATGCAAACAGGAATTTTCCAATGACTCTCTAAATAACAGCTAACTGCATAGTTGTAAATCAGCCCAGGTGATTCAGGACATATGAAGCATTCAATTAATCATACTGCACACATATCAAACAGTTATCCACACCCCAGGAAAAATATAATAATGCCTTTAGAATCTTTGGAGACAACCCAAGTCAATGCTGCAGAGAAGTCTGCAGAATTTATCCCTAAAAATACCTTCATAGAATCTCCATTGAACCATAATCTGTACAATTCTTTTCATTTACTGAATCTTATATTAGAAAGAATTTTAAAGCATTTTCACACACATTATCCTGGTTTCACAACTGTCATGAGGTTGGCGGGGAAGTTATTATTAGTCCCATTTCTAGATAAGAAAATGAGGAGTCAGAGATGTTAGTTTATTTGTTTTAGGACGAATTGTTGAAAGCGAAATGGAAATACAGGTCTCTCATTACATTTACAGAAATATTGTTGAAAAGACAATATTCCATTTGGACCGTCTATCATAGGAGAAGCACCTGGGCAAAATAGCACCACCTCTGCAGGAAGAACCCTAGATTCCTACTCGACTCCTTAATTCAGTAGGCATTTCCATCTCTAAGCTTCTCGTGTAAATTTAGGCTTCATTAGCTTTAGTTAAAAGTAATTTATTTCAGAGACCTATAAACATATTTAATGGCCTTCTCTTGAACTGCATTGAAATCACATTTTAATGTATAAGATATTCAAACTTTCATTAAAATGTTGTTTGTGTCCCAATTATAATAGTTTATAATCCCTTTGCTCTTTGTAATCCCATCATTCCTTGAAGTTCTGTCTCAAACCCTACTTCTTCCATAAAGCCTTCTCTGATAATTTCAGGTATTAGTCTTCACCTTCCTTAACATTTTATTTAACAGAGCATGAATTTAAGCTACAATTTGATTACTTTCATTTTGTACATTTAAGTTAGCAAAGCTAGCCTGTTTCGGGTCTCTCATATATAACCTGCTTTCAATGTCAGTTCACTATTGCCATAACACAGCCTGGTTTATTTAAAATGAGGCACAATATTACTGCTATATGCATCCAGGGCAATTAATTCTAAATTCTCTTCAATTTGGAACATTATTACATATTGCCTTTTACTGTTTTCTGGTTGTGTCTTCCCTTACACAGGACTCTGCGGTATTTGAGGACCAGAGCTATATCATAATGATAATTTATATCATCTACACATAGCCCGGTGCCAGGTACATGGTAGGGGCTTGGCTAGCTATTGTGACAGCAATGCATAGTGGAAATATCAGTGGAGTAGAGAGCTTGGAAAGCCTGGAATATTGTCGGAATTCTGCTACTAACTAGCTATATGATCTTAGACAAATAGTTTAACTCTATTTCTTCATATACGACATGAAGAAATTAAATAATCTGCAGATTTGTCTTCTAAGCTCATATTGAATTAAATTGAGAACTGAAGGAAACAAAGTTGTGTAGCTTCACTTTTCCTAAAATAATTTTGAAAAAAATCAAGGTAAAATAGTTTAGAGATGCTGCAGAGCAGAAAAAAAGCACACAGTTTATTGCCTTCCTTAAATAGGACATAAATCAAAAAATTATATAGGAATTTTTTCACATTTAACATCATTAATTCGTCTTGGGAATGGTTTCTATTCTGTCTTTTGGAATCTAGATTCTTGACTTTTCATGCTGCAGAGAGTCTGCAACTCTAACCCCAGGTTCTGCCAAAAAAATTATTGTCCAAAGTCCCTTCTGAGTAAACAATACAAAAATGAAAGAAACACGATATAAAATGAGAGAAACATAGGCTCTCTTATAGCCTATATCATAGAAAACCGATCAGACCCAGCTTTCCTTCTTGACAAAGTATTAAAATATATCAACCTATGTAGACATCCATTCCTAAAAATATCAAACATGTCTTTCATCATATCTAAGATCTATAGGTTCAACAAAATCCCAGTCATAATCCCAACAATTAACAAGCTGACTCTAAAATTTATATGGAAATTCAAAGGATCCAAAATACTCAAAACAATCTTGAAAAATAATAAAATAAGAGGACTCACATTCCTGACTTTAAGACTTACAATAAAACTAAAGTAATCAAAACAGTGTAGTAATGGCATGAGGCTCACCAAATATACCAATGAAAGAGAACAGAGAAGACAGAAATAGATTCACGCTCATACAGTTTTTTTTTTTTTCAAAAAGGTGCCAAAGCATCCAGTCAGGAAAGTCTCTCAACAATGGTACTCAACACTGACTCCCACCCCACACCACCAAGGTAGATCATAAACCCAAACATAAAAATCATGATTTAGGAGTAACCAAAAGTTTCTTAGATGGGTCATAGAACACAATAACCACTAAAGAAAAAAAGTGAAAAATTAGACGATCAAAATTTAAAACTTCTGGGGCCGGCCTGGTGGCATACAGTTAAATTCACGCACTCCACTTCTGGCCGCCCAGGGGTTCACAGGTTTGGATCCCTGACGCAGAGCATCGCACCTCTTGTCAAAGCCATGCTGTGGTGGCATTCCGTAAAAGTAGAGAAAGATGGGCACGAATGTTAGCCCAGGGTCAATCTTCCTCAGCAAAAAGAGGAGGATTGGCAACGGATGTTAGCTCAGGGTGAACTTTCCTCATGAAAAAAAAAAGACTTGAATGCAAGTGTACATAACATCTTTATTCACAAATCACAGACTGGGAGAAAGTGTTCACAAAGTATCTAATAAGGACTAGTATCTAGAACTGCACTGTTCAATATGGTAGCCATTAGTCAATGTAGCTATTTCAATTTAAATTAACTAAAATTAAATACAATTAAACATGCACTTCCTCATTTGCACTAGCCACATTTCACAGTAAACATATTGGACTATGCAGAAAATTCCATTGGACAGCACTGATCTAGAATGTAAAGAAATACCACAACTCACAATAAAAAGACAGTCCAATGGAACAACAGACAAAAGGTTTGAAAAGATGTTCCATAAAAGTGAATACATGAGTGGCCAATAGGTACATGAAAAAAGTGCTCAACATCATTAGTCAACAGGGAAATGCAAATTAAAATTACAATGATATATCAGTCACTACATATCCACTAGAATGGCTAAATTTAAAGGAATGACAAAAACAAACATTGACAAAGTTGTAGGGAGACTGGAACTTTCTTACGTTATTGGTGGAAATTTAAAATGGTATAACCATTTTGGGAAATAGTCTGGCATTATAAAATTTACATACATACATACCCTACGACCCAACAATTTCACTTCTAGGTATTTAACCAAGAGAAATGAAAATATGTGTTCCATAAAGACTTGAATGCAAGTGTACATAACATCTTTATTCACAACAGTCCCAAAGTGGAAATAGTCCAGATGTACATCAATAAAATAGATTTTAAAATTGTGTATTTCTAAATAAAAGGCAATGAAAAGGAACAAACATGCAACAACATAAATAAACATCAAAAAGAAAAAGCACAATATGCTACAGAAAGAAACCTAACACATGACACATGATATTTCATAACTACATGATTCCATTTATATGAAATTCTAGACCAGACAAAATTAATTCATGGTGGAGAAAAAATTAGAATAGTGATTGCCTGTGGAGGAGATGAAGGGAGGGATTATTTGGAAAGGGGTATGAGGGAACTTTCTGGTATGATGGTAATGTTCCATATTGTCATAGTGGTTTGGGTTACCCATGTGTATATGTCAAAAATCAGCAAACATACACTTAAGACTTGCACATTTCACCATATGTATATTTTACATTTTAAAAACTGTTTTGAACTCTAGCTGTTGATATACATGCTGCAGTATTTAGGAAGAAGTAGACTGATGTCTCCAATTTACTTCTGTGGGGGAGAGGAAATTCCTCTTCTTCCCCCCTGATTCTTATGGCTGGTCAAATAATAAAATGACATAAGGCAGGTTAACAGGAGAAAATCAAGCAAAGTTTAACACGTGCACACGAGGAATTCACATAAGCATGAAAAATTCCAAAGACAGTCAGGCAAAATGAGGCATATATGTCTTTTTGGACCAAGGAGAAGATCGAGGTCTGGGACTTTAAAGGGAAAGAGGGCAATTTACAGAAAGATGAAAAGAGTTAATGTTTGGCAAACAAATATTTACTGGGCTGTTTAGAGACAATGGGACCTGGAGAGGACTTTGATCAAACAGCCATGCTAGGTTCCTCTCTTTCCACCCCACCTAGTTCACATTATACTAGAGTTAGCCATGGTGATAGTCCCTTCCTGGGACAGGCCCTTCTATCTTAAATTCTTTTAGGCATTTTGGGGGAAGGTCAAAGGTTCTTCCTGAGTCTCCTGAGCTTTCATGCTTTCAGCTTGTTATAATCCGAGTATCAGAGTGGCACATTTTGGGGCAGCCTGCCCTCACCCCAACACTTTAAAATGCATCAAGAAATAAGATGGATTAATGGATGGATAGTGGGATGAATGGTTGGATAAATACGTGATAGAGCAAGTAAACAGTTAATAGTAAAATCTAGGTGGTGTGAATAATTTTCAATGTAAAGTTATTTTATTCTAAAATTCTTTCAGCTTTACTATATGTTTGAATTTTCCACAATAAAATATTGGTGAGAAAGAAAGAGGTATCCCAGGCCTTCCAGAGACAGAATTCCAGTGTTAAATTTCCAAAATAAAAGTTGAGACAAAAATCGTGAAGTCAAAATCATGTTTTCCCTTGCTCTTTTCCCTAGCTTCATCCTACAGGTCTCTGAGCTGCACTTCTCTAGCTCATATTAGATAATTCCATCTGAAGGGAAGAGCATTCTCTACCCACTCTGGGTTCTTTCTGGATGGGCTACAAATTAAATTGACATGAGGCCGAATAGCAAGAGAAGATCAAACAAAGCTTTATAACATGTATACATGGGAGAGACCTGGGGAAACTGAGTATATCTCTCGACAAAATGGCAGAAGTTCTCCTCTTAAATAGACAAACGAGGATATCGGGGGTTGGGTCAGTTATGGGAGATTACCAGAAAAGCACAGTAAGGTTATTATGCAGATTTAAGGCCTTGCCTTCCACACTGACAAATTTCTAGAGATGAGGTCATTCACCCCTCTTCCCAGTATGGAGAAGGAGCTACCTTTACAAATGGAGATTTTCCTTACAAATGTAAATGTATGGTAAACAGTACTTTGATAAGAATGGGCCCAGCAAAGACCCTCCCAGTCTATCTATACCCAGAGTTACCCATGGTGACAGCCTGTCCCGGGGACAGGCCTTCCATCCCAAATCCCTTCAGACAGTTAGTGGGGTCAGGGAAGGTCAAAGCCTCCTTCAGTGCTTGAGGTGGCCAATTCTGATCACCACACATCCCTTCAGGGAGGCTGAGTGTTCTCAAAAAGGAGACACTCAGGGTCCTTGCAATGGCAAGTTCTGTTTTTATTTCCTGTGCAAGAGAATAGGCAGGCTCTGATTTAGAGTTCCTAGATCTTGGTAATCCCACCCAAATCAAAATGGAAATGAGCACTGACTAGTAATATTATTTCCAAAAATAAAGTTAAAACAAGGAGTCAGGAAGAAAAGAAAATGATGTAAAAGAATGTAGGTAATACCATTCTCCAATGAAAGGAACTACTACTCCTTGGAGAAATGGCTGACTCTAGGAATGGGGCAGGAAATATATAAGATGAGCTTGGCATCCCAGTATGTAAGGAAGTACTTTAAATAAACAAACAAACAGCAAAAAACACAGTGATGGGAGTATGTCAAAGGGACAAAGAATTCAACTGAAAAAGCTCACAATGGCCAAAGCAAAATAAAATTGAGCAACAAGAGAAAAAAAGTACCATTAGATTATAACCCAAAGTATAAAATATGCATGAGCCCATATTGATATAAATAAATGATGAATAAATAAATAAATGGGGGAAAGAGATAAATCTCCCTTTTCAAAGAATTCCAAATAATTTAATGTAGATATCACCCCTCGAGCAGATTAAGCGTAACTCCCCACGCCTTAAACAAACATAGTGACTTTCTTCCAAACAGTATGGAAAGAGTGGAGGGAGAGAAATTTTACGGTAGAGAAACCTGACAAACACTACCTCAGCCAAGTACCAAGGTCAACATCAACAGTGATAAGTCATATTGATAGTACGTACTTGTATAATAAAGAATTTAACTGGCTTTCATCCCTGGTTCCTGGGAGGGAGACTCTAAATCCTTGGAATTTCCAAAGTAATAGGAGTGTCTTTGCTATTAATGAGCCCCGTGAACCATACCTGAGTTTATGATAATAAGATAACTTAGGGTGGAGGCTGGCCATCCCAGAGAAACCGACTATGTGATTAAAGGGTTGGGGCTTTGAGGCAGGTGATAGCAGCCCAGCCCAACATCTTCCATGGAGGGGAAGTATATTAGAGTTTGAGTTCAATCACAAAGTCAGTGATTTAATCAATCATGCCTATGTAATGAAACCCCAACATAAACTCTGGACACCAAAGTTCAGAGGAGCTTCCTGTTGGGTGAACACACTGATGTGCTAGGAGGGTGACACACCCTGATTCCATGGGCAGAGGACATGGAAGCTCTGTGTTTGAGACCCTCCCCAACCATACCCTATGTGTGTCTTCACCTGGCTGGTCCTGATTTGAGTCCTTTATAATAAAGCTGTCATCATAATATAGCTCTTTCCTGAGTTATGTGAGTTGTTCTAGTGAATTATCAAACCTGAGGGGTTTGTGGAAACCCCTGAATTTGTAGCCAGCTGGTCAGAAGTGCGGGTGGCCAGTGAAACCCCAAACTTGCAACTAGCATCTGAAGTGTGATCAATCTTTTTGGGGACTATACCCTTAACCTGGAGTCTGTGCTAACTCCAGGTGGTTAGCATCAGAATTGTATTGCAATATTGCAGTACCCTTGATATGCTGTGATGAAAATGGCACTTTACCTCTGTGTTCTTCCTCCCCAAAACCCATAACACCAGTCTAATCATGAGAACAACATCAGAGAAATCCCAGTTGAGGGACATTCTATAAAATATCTAATGAATACTCTTCAAAATTGTCAAGGTCATCAAAAGCAAGGAAAATGTGAGAAACTGTCACGGCCAAGAGGAGCCTAAGAAGACATGATGATTAAATGTAATGTATCCTGGAAGGATCCTGGAACAGAAAAAGGACATTAGGTAAAAACTAGACCTGAATAAAGTATGGGCTTTAATAATAATGTATCAATATTGGTTCATTAATTGTGACAAATGTAACATACTAAGGTAAGATAGTTATAATAAGGAAAATTGGATGTGGGATATATGAAAACACTATACGATCTTCACAACTTTTCTAAGTAAATCTAAAATTATTCTAAAATAAAAAGTTTATTTAAAAAAATGTAGAGGAGGGGCCAGGCTGGTGGCATAGTGGTCAAGTTCGCATGCTCTGCTTCAGTGACCCAGGGTTCACAGGGTGGGATACTGGGTGTGGCCCTACGCACTGCTCATCAAGCCATGCTGTGGCAGTGTCCCACATACGAGAAGATGGGCACAGATGTTAGCTCGGGGCCAATCTTCCTCACCAAAAAAAAAAAATATGTAGAGGAAAAATCCAAGTGGATCTCTAATGGCCTAGGATAGAATAAAACATTAAATAAATCAGGAGTTGATGAGATCCTATTAATTGAAAGAGTTTAGTTGCTACTACAAGCATCCAGGAATCTTTAGTCAGTTCAACAAATTTTAAATGTAATACTTATTGAGCTCTCTTTCCAGTTTAAAAAAATCCAACTGAACACACTTATTTATCTGCTCCACTAAAACAGGGAAAGGAAATATAAAAGTTATAAACCCATAAGGACAAAGAAAATGGGAGAGAAGATAATAACCGACAGGTGATGTCAACATCTTCTTAGAAGATAGGAAGCAGATGGAACAGCAGCAACTGACCAGGAGGGCAGAGGCACTGCTCTTAAGTACCTGCAGAGAAGCATATTTTACTAGTAGAGCCAAGAGAGAGCTTAGGACTTTGCGGCATCAGGTACCGTGGGAGGCAAGAGTTAGATATGGGGCTGAATTACAGGGAATTTTTGAAAACCGCTACAACAAGCTGAAGATCCCTAGGTTTGCTCACTCACAACCTGTGCAATTCGGCCATCACTCTTTATCCTCCACCACCCCCTTGCAGGATACCAGAAGTATTTTGTCAGGAGCAAATCAGCAATAGAGACGCCAGAGTCAGAAAGACCAGACACTGTGAAGGGTGAGGGTTGGGCCTAGGACTGGAACAGCAGTGATGCTCCAGAGCTAGTTCGTACCAGCTCACAGGAACTGATTGTTCAATTGTCAGGGTTTTTGCAAGTCAGTTATGAAACACAGCCTTAAAAAAATTAAAGTATATAAGCTCACAATTAAATAAATTGCATCAAAAACAGACATAACATATACTCAAAGCTCATAACTTCGTAATTATTTTTTACTACATTTTACTATTATCTATGTCCTCAAGATTATTTACATCTATTGTATCTGTATGATAGAAATACTATATAACGGCAAACTGTGGTACAAACATTCGGTGACATCATGTTAGTAGCCTAAAATTGGACATGATGGGAATATTTACACCACAGAGATTGGCAAGTGCTGCAAATCAGGGCTTTTTTTTTCTTTCAGAGAGCTAGTTGCTAATATTTACCAGCACCTCACTGAGAAGCATTAAGCAAAAGTCTAGGTAGTGAATTGTAGGGCCCATAATGACTTTTACTGCCCACCCCACTCCCCTGCCCCTAGAATGCTTGCAGGTATCTGTATATCCCTTTGAGAATTCTTTTGGAGAAGTTAAAATTCTAAAAGAAAATATCGACAGATACTGCTGTCTTGGGGTCTCAACAAAATAAGCATGCTTGCTGCCCAATCACCATATAAGGAAGTTCACCCACATACATAAAGCTTCTAATCATCTTTTTTAGGACCTTTTGCAAAAAAAAAAAAAAATGACAACCTGGTATCACCCAACAATTGAGGAAAGCCTCCAACCTAAAAGACAGCCAACAGAAAACAGTAACTCAGAAGAAATAGAGAAAATGCAGGTAGCAGAAGAAAACTTTTCAAAACAATAAGTAACAGCCTCGGATTTAAAAGAGAATGTTACATCTCTGAAAACAAGACAAGATGTATTTCTTAACAACTATCAGAGAAGAAGAGGTCTTGGAAATTAAAAATCTGATAGCTGAAATGAACAATTCAGTAGAATGGTTGAAAGCTAAAATTGAGGAAATTTCCCAGAAAATTAGAACAGAGAGAAAAAGATGAGGGAAAAGAGGTATGAAAATTAATCCAGAAGCTCCAACTATTAGGAGTTCCAAAAAAGGGAATAGAGAAAACTTATCAATGAACTGTGCATCAGTTGGAAGTCATTTGGCTGCAGCTGACAAAATACCCAAGCAAAAAGTGGCCAAAGTAATAAAAAGTGTTTAATTATCTCATATAACGTGAAGTCTGGAGGTAGGCTGTTCCAGGTTTGGTGCTTTGACTCAATCAACTGCCATTTCTCAGGATTTTGGCATTTTGTCCTTAGGATTGTCCCCTTTCAATAGCAAGATGGCGTCACAATTTTTAAGTGACAACATGCCCCTTCACAATCAGGCCCAAAGCAGGAAAAAGGAGACAATACAATGAGCTCTTCCCATGCATCTGACTCTTATCAGAAAAGAAAACCAACTCCTGAAGCTCCCCTTCCCCCCAGCAGACTTCCTCTTTTACTTCACTGACCAGAAAAATGTTGAATGGTCACCATTAGTTACAAGCTAAACTGGAAGAAAAAAGTACTGTATCTGACGAATGGGAATGGGATTACCATGACTGGCTTTAACAATCGTGATGTATCTGTCCTCCGGGACTGGGCGCATTGCTACCTGAATAAAATCAAAATTCTATTAGCAAGGGGGGCCGCCTGGTGGCATAGCGGTTTCTTCTGCGCTTGGCAGTCCGGGGTTCGCCGGTTCGGATCCCGGGTGCCGGCCGACACACTGCTTGTCAGCCACGCCGTAGCGGCGTCCCATATAAAGTAGAGGAAGATGGGCACGGATGTTAGCCCAGGGCCGGTCTTCCTCAGCAAAAAGAGGAGGATTGGCAACGGATGTTAGCTCAGGGCTGGTCTCCTCACAAAGAAAAAAAAAAAAAATTCTGTTAGCAAGGAATATGGGGGGAATGTCTGTTGACCAGACAGCTAAGAGCGTCTTCTATAATAACGCAAGGAAAATGACAACTGAATGACGCAGACCTCCAGAGTGAATGGGTGTATCAAAGGCTAACCACAGTGAAAACATCAAAAGACCAACACAAAGACACATCTTCTAAACACTTCTTAAAGATACATTCAAAAGTTAGGAAATTAGAATGACACTACACTTCTCAAAAGAAACATAAGAAGACAGAGGTGATGTCAGCATCATGGCAGAGTGAGCTTTATCCCCTAAACTCTCCCCTGCTAAGATACAACAAAAGGATCATCCATACAGCAACCGAGGTGTTTCAAACTACACATAGACATCTGAGAGACCCACGCAGCCTTACATCTGACCACTGAGATCCTGGAAACCGTAGGGGAAGGGGAAGCAGGTAAGGAAGGCTCCCCTCCTTCCCCAACGACAGAGGACCTGAGACTGAGGCTGCGCAGTTCTCGGAGAGGCGGGGGAGAAGCGGCCCCCCGCAGTAAAACCTTTGCTCTCCAAGTTCCCACACAGTGCCTGGCGAACCCCTACATGGAAGGAACAGATCAGTTGCAGGGGTGTCCCTGCCAAACTAACACTCCAGGAGAGCAGGTAGTGAGGGAGGAATGGGAAGCCCCTGGGACTGGGGAGGTAAAAGTGAATGCCCCTCGCCCTCCCTGGGTGACCCAGCTCAGCTATGCTCCGTGACCAAGCTCAGTGCCTGAGCTTATCATGCTCAGTGCCCCAGTTCGGTGCCCAAGCCCAGGGGTGCTGCAGCCTGGGGGAGGCACGCAGCAATCCAACCAAGTAGAGACCTGGCCAGGGGGCTGGCATGTGAGACCCCACCCCCATGGACACCTGGCCTGGCAGCCAGCGCACATCACCCAACCCCACCCCCACAGAGACCGGCCCCAGTGGCACTGCAGCCTGATGACCAGGTAGGTGCTCCAGCCCAGCCACACATTAACGCAGCCACGCTTCAGAGCAGCCAGAACTCCTGCACATTTTAGCAGTTTTGGAACACACAGTTATTGACCCCCACCTAGCAGCGGCAAGTGGAATCTACGACCAGACATCTTCAGGATGAGGAAAAATAAAAACACATCTTCAACCACAATGCAAAAATACATTAAATCTCCAGACCAGAAGGAAAATGACAAGCCTGCAGAAACCAACCCGGAAGGCACAGAAATTTATAACCTATATGACAGAGAATCCAAAATAGCTATCATGAAAAATTTCAATGAATTACAAGAAAATGTGGATAGACAATTCAAGGAAATTAGGAGCTTCCTCACAAAGGAGATTGAAACCATAAAGAAAAACCAATCAGAATTGTTGGAGGTGAAAAACACAATGGAGGAGATAAAGGAAAATGTGGAATCTCTAAAGACCAGAGCTGACAATATGGAGGAAAGAATTAGTATTATTGAGGATAGGAATCTAGAAAAGCTTCAGATGGAGGAGGAGACAGAACCGAGGCTAAAAAGAAACGAAAAAATATTCCAAGAAATTTCCGACTCAAGAAGAGCAACTTAAGGATTATAGGTAGCTCAGAGGGAGAAGGGAAGAAAGAAGGAGCAGAGAGCTTGTTCAAAGAAACAACAGCCGAGAACTTCCTAAACCTGGTGAAATTGGAAATATAAGTGAATAAAATCAATAGATCTCCTAAATATAGCAACAAAAAAGGACAACCCCAAGGCATATAGTAGTAAACCTGGCAAAAGTGAATGACAAAGAAAAAATATTAAAGGCAGCAAGAAAAAATAAGATAACGTACAGATGAATTCCAATCAGGCTCTCAGCAGATTTTTCTCAGAAACTCTACAGGCTAGGAAAGAGTGGAATGATATATTCAAAATTCTGAAATATAAAAACTTTCAGCCAAGAATATCCAACAAAAATATCCTTCAAATATGATGGAGAAATAATAACTATCCCAGATAAACAAAAGCTAAGGGAATTCATGGCCACAAAACCCCCATTGCAAGAAATGCTCAAGAAGAACTGCATTCCTGAAAGAAAAAAAAAGGGGATACAAAGCTTTGTGCAAGGAGAAAAAAGGTAGACAAAACCAGATAAATTGCAGCTTTCTATCAGAATAGGTTAGCAAACAATTATAATATCAAAGATTAAGGGAAGGAAAACACCAAAAATAAACATAACCTCATCACTATAAACACAAAATCACAACACAGGATGGAATAAGTTGTCACAACAAAAACTTAGAAGGGGAAGAGGAAAGGGATGGAATCAACTTAGACAAAGGAAATAAGAGGCCACCAGAAAATGGACTATTTCATCTACAAGATTTTTTATATGCACCTCATGGTAACTGCTAAACTAATATTCAAAGCAGAGACACATACAATAAATAAAGAGAAAACTAAGAAAACCATCATAGAGAACTACCAAACTGAATTGGTAGTCCAAATCACACAAGACAAGAAACAAAGCAAATGCAAAAGATCTGGAAAATGAGCAAGAAAGTAGCAATGCCAAGCCCTCATCTATCAATAATCACTCTAAATGTAAACTAATTGAATGCTCCAATCAAAGGACACAGAGTGGCCAGATGGATTAAAAAACAAGATCCAACAATATGCTGCCTCCAGGAAACACATCTCAAGCTCCAAAGACAAACACAGACTCAGAGTAAAAGGATGGAAGACAATACTCCAAGCTAACAAAAAAAAGCAGGTGTGACCATACTAATATCAGACAAAGCAGACTTCAAGATAAAAAAAGTAACGAGAGACAAAGAGGGGCAATATATAATGATAAAAGGGACACTCCACCAGGAAGACATCACTTATAAATATCTATGCACCCAAACAGGAGCACCAAAGTACATAAAGCAACTATTAACAAATCTAAGAGGAGATATTAACAACAGCACAATAATAGTAGCAGACCTCAACACGCCACTCACACCAATGAAACAAAGATAAACAAAATTGACTAACCCTTAACTAGACTCACTAAGAGAAAAAGAGAGAAAGCTCAGATAAATAAAATTAGAAATGAAAGAGGAGAGATTATAACAGATACCACAGAAATACAAAGGATTATATGCAAATACTATGAAAAACTATATGCCAACAAATTGGACAGTCTAGAAGAAATGGATAAATTCCTAGACTCATGCAACCTACCAAAACCGAATCAAGAAGAAATAAAGAACCTGAATAGACCAATCACAAGTAAAGAGATTGAAACAGTAATCAAAAACTCCCCAAAAATAAAAGTCTAGGACCAGATGGCTTCTCCAGAGAACTTTACCAAACAGACAAAGAAGACTTAGTACCTATCCTTCTCAAACTTTTCCAAAAAATAGAGGAAGATGGAAATTTGCCAACGCATTCTACAAGGCCAACATCATCCTGATACCAAAGCCAGAAAAGGACAATACAAAAGAAGGAAAAGTACTGGCCAATATCACTAATGAAGATAGATGCAAAAATCCTCAACAAAATATTGGCAAACCAAATACATCAAAAAGATTATACTCCATGACCATATGGGATTTATTCCTGGGAAACAGGGATGGTACAACATCCGCAAATCAAACAACATGATACACCACATTAACAAAATGCAGAATAAAAACCACATGATCATCTCAGTAGATGCAGAGAAGGCATTTGACAAGATCCAACATCCATTTATGATAAAAACTCTCAACAAAATGGGTATAGAAGGAAAGTACCTCAACATAACAAAGGCCATATATGGCAAACCCACAGCAAATAACATGTTGAACAGGGAAAAATTGAAAGCCATTCCTCTAAGAACAGGAACAAGATAAGGGTGCCCACTCTCACCACCCTTACTTAACATAGTACTGGAGGTTTTGTCCAGAGGAATTAGGCAAGAAAAAGGAATAAAAGAACTCCAAATAGGCAATGAAGAAATGAAACTCTCACTATTTGCAGATGACATGATCTCATATATAGAAAACCCTAAAGAATCCACTGGAAAACTATTAGAAATAATCAACACAACAGCAAAGTTGCAGGGTATAAAATCAACTTACAAAAATCAGTGGCATTTCTATATGCTAATAATGAACTAACAGAAAGATAACTTAAAAAGACAATCCCATTTACAATCGCAACAAAAAAAATAAAATATCTGGGAACAAATTTAACCAAGGAGGTGAAAGATCTATATAATGAAAACTATAGGACACTATTGAAAGAAATCAATGAAGACATAAAGAAATGCAAAAGTATCCCATGCACATGGGTTGGAAGATTAAACATAGTTAAAATATTCATACCACCTAAAGCGATCTACAGATTCAACGCAATCCCAGTCAGAATCCCAGTGACATTCTTCATGGAAATAGAACAAAGAATACTGTAATTCATATGGGGCATCAAAAGGTAGAGCAATAGCTAGAGCAATCCTGAAAAAAAAGAACAAAGCTGGAGGCATCACAATCCTGGACTTCAAAATATACTACAAAGCTATAGTAATCAAAACAGCATGGCACTGGTACTAAAATAGACACACAGATCCATGGAACAGAATTGAAAGCCCAGAAATAAAACCACACATCTATGGATAACTAATCTTTGACAGAGCTAAGTACATACAATGGAGAAAGGAAAGTCTTTTCAATAAATGGTGCTGGGAAAATTGGACAGCCACATGCAAAAGAATGAAAGTAGACCATTTTCTATCGCAAAATTACACAAAAATTAACTCAGAATGGATCAAAGACCTGAAAGTGAGACCTAAGACTATAAAAATCCTGGAAGAAAATATAGGCAGTACACTATTTGACATCGGTCATATAGGGATCTTCTTGGATTCTGTGTCTACTCGGACAAGGGAAACAAAAGAAAAAATAAACAAGTGAGACTTCATCAGATTAAAGAGCTTCTACAAGGCAAATGAAACCAGGATCAAAATGAATGGACAACCCACCAGCTGGGAGAAAATATTTGCAAATCATATATCCAACAAGGAGTTAATCTCTGTAATATATAAAGAACTCATACAATGGAACAACAAAAAAACAAGCAACCCAATCAAAAAATGGGCAGAGGATATGAAGAGACATTTTTCCAAGGAAGATATAGAGAAGGCCAACAGGCACATGAAAAGATGTTCAACATCACTAATCATCAGGGAAATGCAAATCAAAACTACACTAAGATATCACCTTACACCCATAAGATTGGCTATAATCACCAAGACAAAAACCAACAAATGTTGGAGAGGTTGTGGAGAAACAGGATCTCTAATCCACTGCTGGTGGGAATGCAAACTGGTGCAACCTCTATGGAAAACAGTATGGAGATTCCTCAAAAAAATTAGAAATAGAAATATACCTCATGACCCAGCTATCCCACTATTGGGTGTCTGTCCAATGAACCTGAAATCAACCATCCAAAGAGGCTTATGCACCCCTATGTTTATTGCATCATTATTCACTATAGCCAAAAAGTGGAAGCAACCCAAGTGTCCCTCGATGAAGAGATAAAGATGTGGTATACACATACAATGGAATACTACTCAGCCATAAAAAAGACAAAATTGTCCCATTTACAACAACATGGATGGACATGAAGAGTATTATGTTAAATGAAATAAGCCAGAGAGAGCAAGACAAACACTGCATGGTTTCACTCATATGTGGAATATAAAATAACACAAGGACAGAGAACCGTTTGGTGGTTACCAGGGGCAAGGGGGAGGGGAGTGGGCACAAGGGGTGAAGGGAAGCATTTATATGGTGATTGACAAACAATAGTGTACAAATAAAATTTCACAATGTTATAAACTATTAAGACATCAATAAAAAATTATTTTACTCAAAAAAAACATAAGAAATTAGAAGATAATGAAGCAATGCCTTCAAAGTTCTGAGAGAAAAGCCATTTTCAACCTAGTATTCTGTACCCAACCAAATTATCAAAGAATTTTTTAGATATTCAAGGCCTCAAAAAGTTCACTTCCCATGTATCATTTCTTAGTAAGCTACTAGAATACGTGCTTCAGCAAAACAAAAGAGTAAACCAAGAAGGTCATAGGATTCCAAAGATATTGATAACAGGCCTAGACAATTCCTAAACATGACTGAACAGAAAGAGGGTAGGGCCCAGGAGGGAGGTTTCGAGGATGAAATAAAATTTATGATGTGTCTGATGTGTTCAACTGTTCCTGGGAAGAACTAGCAAAAGTAACAAAGAAACAAGGAAATTACATAAGAAATGAGGAAATGAGATAATAACCACCTGTGGAAAAATAAAAGGCTGTGCCAGAAAGAAAATATACTTAGGGAACACTATGATATTTGTAATGTCATATTTTTATAAACAATGAATTTTGAATTAATCAAGAAATTTCATATCACTAAATTGGGAGGATAGAAGGAGACTACACCTGTCAGTCAGATCCCAACAGGAAGCAGATGATACACCAAAATTAGGATAAACCAGAAGGGTATCTTTACAGAGGGATTACTTACAAAGATGTGGACAGCATGTAAGAGAATCACAGGACTGGACCCCCTAGGCCCAAAGGACGATGTGGGGGAGCAGTTACCAAAACGCAAAGAAGATTGTGAGGAGGCCACTTTGAAAGGAACAATGACCTTTGTTGGAGAGACACTGGGAGGGAGTTGGGGTAATAAATAGCCTACATCTCTCACTTCCCTCCCTCAGACCTCCTATCTGCTCCCCACTGACCACGCCCAACAAGAAACCAGAGAGCATGGGAGCTATAGACGTGGTCCAGATGGATGAGACTCCTGGGACGGAGAGGAGGTGGATAGTGGAACTGGAGGGACGAACGGGATAATCTGGCACAGAGGTGAAGTGTGATAGTGTAAAGGAGCTGAATCCTCATCTACCACAATAAGTCATGAATCAAAAGATTATAGTATATGGAAATTATTTAGCTGTACAAAAACAAATACCACAAGAAACAGCTGGTAGTGAACATTCCCGAAGAAGATAACTGCATGGGGAAAGTACAGAGGGAGAAAAGTTCAAGGAGTTTTCAAAGAACAAGTAGCCCGGTTTGTTTGCACAATAAGGAATCTGTAAAGAAAAGTGGGAGATAAAACTGAAGTGACAGATTGGGGTCATATTGTGGCAGTTCCAAACGCCAGGCAGAGGAGTCTGTATTTAAACAGTGCTGAGCTTCAAGCAAGGGAGTGACGTGATGAGAGCTGAGCTCCAAGTAAGACTGAGCTGGCAGTGATGTGTAGGATTAATTAAAGTAACAAAAACCTAGAGAACAGGGCACTTAGGAGATTCTATTTCGTAGTCCCAGTTAGAGTTTTCAAGTGTCTAACTTATAATGGCAGCAATGATAATGGAAAGGTGGCATTAACCTAAAAGATGTTTAGAAACAACATTGAAAGGACTTGCTTACTAAATGGATACAGGAAGAGGATAGGGAAGAGTCAAAAATGACTGCAAGGTTTTGAGTCTGGATAAACTGGGAAATTGTAGTGCTATAGTCTAGGACATTAGTCCAGGACAGGAGCAAGTTTGGGGTAGAGATTCATTCAACAAATATCCATTGAATACTCACCACACGCCAGCACTCTTGTAGGCAATGGGGATACAGCAGTGAGCAAAACATACAAAAGTTCTACCCTCATGGAGCTTATACTCTGGTGGAGGAAGACAGACCGTGGATAAGACAAGGAAGTGCTATGAAGGCTAGAGGTCCTATGAAGAAATCCAAAGCAGAAATGTGGAACTGGGAGTTTGAGATGATTTAATTTGCATTTAGAAATGTTTGAGATGGACTTAGGATGTCCAGATAGAGATGCCCAGATGACTGGCACTCAAGAGAAGTCAGAGCTAGAGATATGAAATAGAGACTTTGGAGGTAGAAACAGGAGAGCAAGACATGTTGTCTAAGGGATCAGCTTACTATTCATAGGGTGATAGCTCTTTGATGTAGCCACTGCATTCCCCGATATGATCTCTAATTTTGCAGGTCAAAAGAAATTCTATTTTGTCAGTGTATTCAGAGATGAGTGGGTTTAGGAAAACTAACTCACGCTGAAAAAACAGACTGATGTAAAGTCAGAATTTTAATTTTAAAGTGAGAAACATAACTCTCAATTCAACTGTAGGGCTCTCATTGTTTTAGTTAACACCTGTAGAGAAGTGTATGTAGGTAGCTAGAATATCTCACTTCTTCTTGCTTATGACAGAATCAGAGCTGGGAGGATTAGCTGAAGAACGTCGACGGCTGTGATACCCTCATTAACCCCACAGAGAGACATTTGCCAAGGAACAGTAATGTTTCTGCCTGTTGATCTGTCCACCATCTTCCCAGACAGAGGGAGAAACATGATGTCAAAGTCTTCCGCTTTGACTCTCTTTCTTCCAGGCTCCTTACAGACTCTTCTCTGCATTCTTTTTCACTTAGAATAATATATAGATCTTTTGGAATTGGAATATAGTTAGATAGTATTGTTATGAGTTATGGAATCTTAAGGTTTGATGGAAATTACAATGGCAATAGCTTCATCTCTAAAGTGCCTAGAACTATCCAAGAACTTTTCCAGGGCTCAAGGGGGGATGCTGTATGTCATAATATCCTGAGAGAATTCAAGACAACACTCAGGACAAACATCTTCATCTACAATCATGTTCTTCCCATCCCCCTCTACTCATTTTGGCACATGGTATAAGACAGGGTGAGAAGCAACTGAAAATGTGTTGATGTTGACGATGTGTTACTCTTTATTTTTTTAGCACCTACCACGTGCCAGGCACTTTGCTAAATGCTAGGGATGCAACAGAGAGTTCCTCATGGGGTTTGCAGTTTACTGAGGCAGGAAGTACAAACCTTTGTCAAAGTTAACTCCTGTGAATCTGTCTGAGATGTCACATCACACCCCTGGTCCGTATAGTACTGGGACTCATCATGAAGACAATGAAGTTTTCTAAGATTCTGCAAGCCAGATCCGTGTTGTTCTTACCCCAATGAGGGTAACATGGATAGTGAGGGAGAATGGGTGTCCCGGGCATGATAACAGCTAATGACAACAGGGCATATATGCAGACAGGAATCAGGCGAAATCATGAGCATGTATAGGCAAGACAAGAGAGCCAAGAACAAAACCATGAAAAATGTCTACACCTAGGGGACAAACAAGAAGAAACAGAGCCAGCAAAGGAAACAGGAATAGTTTGAGGAGAAATAGGAAAAGCAGTCTGATAACTATGCCACAGAAAGCAAAGAAGAATGGAGGAAAGCATCAGCAGGAGGCAGTGCTGAGCCATTGCATGTAGAAACGAAGAAGTCATTGGTCGTCTCTAAGAGAGTAATTTCAATGAGGTGGTGGGATTTGAAGCCGGAGGACAAGATGATAATGAATGAGTGTGTGGTAGAGAAGTAGCAACAATGAGTGTCTCCGAGAAGGGCAAGAAACTAGCATCATCCCTGTCTCTCCTCAAACAGCCTGACTAAGGAGGGGAAAAGGCCCTGTTCCACCCAGGGAGGCCATCTCTTCCACACTATAGGGTGACCAGCTCTCCCACTGTGCTCAGGATTTTCTCACGGTTAGCATCAAAAGTCCCACACGTGGGAAAGCCTCTCAGTCCTAGATGAAAGGGTACTGTTGGCACCTGACATTCATATGGGTGTGATACTTTATTTTGGTGAAGTTTTAGATATCTGATGGTAATGATTGTTTTAAACAATTTTATCGTGTGTCCTGGTGATTATTTAAAGCAAGTCTCAACTCAGGATGTACATTAAAATCACTAGAGAGCTTTTAAAGAACACCAGTGACAGACACCCACCCCTAGGGGTGCCTGGGGCCTGAGCGTTGTTACATTTTAAAAGCAACCCAGTTGATCCTAATGTGCATCTAGGATTAAGATCCACTGGTTTAAAGTAAAGAAAAACACACAATATCAGTGCTTTTTTAAGTTTTCAAGAAGGAGAAACAAAGTAAGCATTCAAATGGATATGGTAATGGAGGTTTCTTAAAATGAGTAAATATTTGAAAAAGTAGAAAAAAAAGAGCATTTCAAGTATTTTTTTGTTTTGAATTCTAGTGCCAAATTCAAGAACTTAGATGGATTTTTTTTCCTTTAATTAAAATGCAGTGTAGTAATTATCTTGCTAGGAAAATCATAATATATGTCCACATTTTGCATGAAATCCTGCTTCTGATTACACAACAGTACTACAAAATAAGAAAGTATAATTTTTAATTTTATGCAGTTGAATAAATGTTTCCTTTGAGTGTGTAAAAGGGAATGTTTCAAGATTCAAATCTTCAGTCAGCATTCCAACAGCCTTTACCTGCTAAAATGTCATTGATTTCTGTGTAAAATAAGATTCTTTTCTATAAGTGTATTGTTCTCTGACTCCAAATCAATTAAAAATACCCTGCTATATCCACAGGAGACTCCCTAACAAATCAATGCTAATTTCAAAAAATGTTTTAGCATTTTAAGATTTTATTCACTAAAACACTGGGTTGATTCATACTGGACAGAACTGGCATCCAAAGAATACTTGAAATACTTGAAATTATTATTATATATGCCCATTAATAGCGATGTCTGAAAAAAGACCCTATATAAAAGCTATTTCATGATTAATAATAATACAGTGATTCTGAGTCAGTTCACAATTTCAGTGAGCAAGAAATATACCTTAGTTTATTTTCCTACAACTTAGTTTCTATTTCGAACCCTAATTCTGCCTGTATGGAGCATGGCATAGTCAGGCTCTGTGCCTGGGTGCCTCAAACAGTCACGGATTTTACCCTCTCCTTGGGGCTTTATCCAAGAGGCAGGGCACAAGATCTTCAATGCAAGACCCACCAACATCTATTTTTCCGTTGCTTCCTTGCTGTCTCTCTTCTTCCAAGACACCCCTGATAAAGGGTATCTATGGGAAACCCACAGCTAACATCATGCTTAATAGTGAAAGACAAAATGCTCTTCCCCTAAGATCAGGAGAAAGAAAAAGATGTCTGCTCTCGCCACTTCTATTCAACATTGTCCTGAAGGTTCCAGCCAGGGCAAGCAGCCAAGAAAATGAAATAAAAATCATCTAGATTGGAAAGGAAGAAGTAAAACTCTCTCTGTTTACAGATGATTTGATCTCATATACAGAAAATCCTAATGAATCTACTGAAGGCTATTAGAGCTAATAAAATAATTCATAAGATTGCAGGATACAAAAATCAATTGTATTTCTCCACACTAGCAATAAACAACCCAAAAATAAAATTAAGAAAACAATCTTATTTTCAATAGCACCAAAAAGAATAAAATATTTAGGAGTAACATAATTAAAGAAATACAAGATGTATACTCTGAAAACTGCAAAACATTCTTGAAAGAAATTAAACATCTAAAAAAATGGAAAGACATTTCATGTCCACACATCAAAAGACTTATTATTAAGATGGCAATGCTCTCCAAATTGATCTACAGATTCAATACAATTCTTGCCAAAATCCTAGGTGGTTCTTTGCAGAAATTACAAACTGATGCTAAAATTCATATGGAAATGCAAGGAACTCAGAATAGCCAAAACAATCTTGAAAAAGAAGAGCAAAACTGGAAGACTCACACTTCTCAATTTCAAAATTTCCTACACAGCTACAGTAATCAAGACAGTATGGTACTGGCATGAGGATACAAATGCAGATCAATGAAACAGAATTGAGAGACCAAAATAAGCCTTCACATTTATGGTCAATTGATTTCAACAAAAGTGCCAAGGTAATTCAATAGCAGAAACAAAAGCCTTTCCAACAAATGGTGCTGGGCAACATGATATCCCCATGCAAAAGAATAAAGTCGGACCCCCAACTCACACCATATGTAAAAATTAATTTAAAATGGGTCAAAGGCCTAAATGTAAGAGCTAAAACTATAAAACTCTTAGAAGAAAATATAGGAGTAAATCATGACCCTAGGTTAGGCAAAGCCTTTTTAGTCACGACACTAAAAGAGCAAGCAACAAAAGGAAAAAGGAGATAAATTGGACTTCATCAAATTTACAAACTTTTATGCTCCAAAGGACACTAACAAGAAAATAAAAAGACAAACCACAGGGGGCCTGCCCTGTGGCACAGCAGTTAAGTTCGCATGCTCTGCTTCGGTGGCCTGCGGTTCGCAGGTTAGGATCCTGGGCTCGGACCGAGGCACCGCTTGTCAAGCCGTGCTGTGGCAGCATCCCATATAAAGTAGAGGAAGATGGGCAGAGATGTTAGCCCAGGGCCGGTCTTCCTCAGCAAACAGAGGAGGATTAACAACAGATGTTAGCTCAGGGCTAATCTTCCTCACCAAAAAAACACAAAAAACAAAAAAAAGACAAACCACAGAATGAGAAGAAATTTTGTAAATCATATACCTGATGAGGTGCTATATCTAGAACATATAAAAAAACTCCTACAACCCAATAGTAAAAAAAACTTTTTTTTTTTGTAAAAAAGAAAATAACTCAATTTAAAAATGGGTAAAGGGAGAAACAGGAATTCTCATTCACTGCTGATGGGAATGCAAAATGGTACACTCACTTTGGAAGACAGCTTGGCAGTTTCTTACAAAACTAAACATCCTCTTAGCATAATCCATCAGTTGCATTCCTTGGTATTTATCCTAGTGAGTTGAAATATATGTCCACACAAAAACCTGCACAGGAATGTTTATAGCCACTTTATTCATAATTGTCAAAACTCAGAAGAACCAAGATATTCTTCAATAGATGAATGGATAAACTGTGGTACATTCATACAATGGAATAATATTCAGTGATAAAAAGAAAGGAGTTATTAAGCCATGAAAAGACATCAAGGAAACTTAAATGCATTTTACTAAATGAAAGAAACCTATTTGTAAAGGCTACATGCAGTATGATTCCAACCATATGAAATTTTGGAAAAGGCAAAACTATGGAGACAGTAAAAAGATCAATGGTTGCCACAGGTTTGGGGAGGCGAGACAGGGGGGATAAGGGTGGAGTACAGGGGATTTTCAGGGTAGTGAAACTATTCTGTATGACACCATAATGGTGAATACATGTCATTATAAATTTGTCAAAACTCACAGAATTTACAACACAAACAATGAACGTAAACAATGGACTTTAGTTAATAGTAGTGTATCGTTATTGGATCATCAGTTGTAACAAATGTCCCACACTAACGCAAGATGTTAATAATAGAAGGAAACTGTGTGTGAAGGTGGAGGGTGCAGGTAAGGGGATATATGGGAACTCTGTACTTTTTGCTAATTTTGTCTATAAATCTAAATAAATTGCTCTAAAAGTTTATCACTTTAAAATCCATGGGCAAAGGATCTGAATAGACAGTTCTTCAAAGAAGATCTACAAATGGCCAATAAGCACATGAAAGGTGTTCAATATCATTATCCATCAGGGAAATGCAAATTAAAACCACTTTGAGATACCACTTCACATTCACTAGGATGACTATAATCAAAAAGACAGATAATAAGTGTTGGCGATGATATGGAGAAATTTGTACCCTCATACACCGCCAGTGGGAATGTGAAATGGTGCACTTTGGAAAACAGTCTGGCAGTTACTCAAAAGGTTTAACATAGAGTTACAGTATGACCCAGCAATTCCACTCCTAGGTATATATCCAAGAGAACTGAAAACATATATCCACACAAAAACTTGTACATCAATGTTTGTAGCAGCATTATTCATAACAGCCAAAAGTGGAAACCCAACTATCCATCAACAGACGAAATGGATAAATAAAATGTGGTCTATCCATACAATGTAATGTTATTCGGCAATAAAAAGAGATGGTGTGCTGATATGGTGCTACAACATGGATGAAAACATTATGCCAAGTGAAAGAAGCCAGTCATGAAAGACCACCTGTGATTCCATTTATATGAAATATCCAGAATGGGTAAATCCATGGAGACAGAAAGTAAATTAGTGGTTGCCTAAGTTTGGGGGGTTTGGGTGGAAATGGGGAATGACTGCTAGTGATTATGAGGTTTTGTTACTGCACCGCAGGTCCACGTTGCTCGATGTCACATTGTAAAAGAATCTACAGAACAGCAAGGACAGGTACAAAGAGTAAGAAGTTTATTAGGAAGATACACTCCATAGGCAGAGGGGGCACACTCCAAGGGAGGAGCTGCGCCGAGCGGTTTTGCCATCGCATCTTTTATATTCCTGTTTCGGGTAGGGGGTCCCTCTGCATAGGGCAGAAGTAAAAGTGAAGGCAGCTGTGAGCCAGAGCAGCAGCAGCCAGGGCAAGAGTGGCTGGGCTGCAGCTTCCACAAATCAAGCAGTTCGGTCCCCCTACAGACAGTCAAAAGAAGTTCAGGAAACTTGCGGTTACCTAAGCTATCTTAAGCTATAATGCAGAACTGTGTCTTAGCAATGTCCCCCCACTCCGTCCAACCCTCCTGTTCCCTTGTGGTGCCAGATCCCTATGCTAACCTGCCTGTCTCAGTTTCTTTTTGGGGGTGATGAAAAGTTCTAAAATTGATTGTGGTGATGGATGCATTACTCTGTGAATACACTAAAAACCATTGAACTCTGTAGTTTAAATTGGTAAATTGTATAGTGTGTGAATTATTTCTCAATAAAGCTATTATTTTAAAAAATAAAGGATTGCTTGAGGAAATTTCTGAAAGAATCAAAAATATTAGATTTAAAGTAAGCAACCCTATAATTTTTTTAATTCTAAAAATTTTCAACATATTTGAATGCACTGGACCAAAAGACTAAAAATCTGGAGTGTAATAACCAGATAACCACAAACTTCACGTGAGACATAGAGAAAGCCATTTCACACCTAGGCTTAAGTTTTCGCCATAGATTGAATCTCATTAAATTTGTTTGCATTTTGATAGCTAGTTTATAAGACGGCAGCCATGATTCCAAACTGCCATCCTGACATGGCAATGGGCAGCCAAAAAAGAGGATGCTTCATTCTGTGTGTTTTTTTTTTTTTTGAGTGAGGAAATCTTTTCCAGAAGCCGCCATTACAGATTTCCCCTCATTTCTCATTGGCCAGAATTGTGTCTCATGCTCCTTCCTAAATCAGACTTTGTGTGTGTATTGGGGTATTGGGGTGGGTGTCAAGAGGTGAGGAGTGGATACCAGAACAAAATCGGGACTCTGCTGGCAAGGAAGAAGGGAGAAAGTATGTAGGGTGGGCATCAGCAGACCCTGCTATATACCAAAGACAAAAGAGAAACATGAAATTAAAGTTTCACTGTACCTTCTTCAGCTCGGAATGAGGCATGGGCCCTTCATTCTGTGCCAAGTTAAAAATAAAGTAAGAGTTTTACAGCATTCTGGAGCCATTGATTTCTCCAGAGATTTTTTTTCCCCTCAAAAAGCAACTGTTACTTACTGGAAAAAGTACACCACAGCACACATTCTAGGAAGTCATCAGAAACTTACTTCCAGGTCTTTGCTAGCACATTATTAGAGTAAGCAACTGTTCCCTACCAGTGGTCCTTCGTACAATTTGGGATGTATGCTTAGTTATAGAATACCACCAATTTTTTATTACTCAGATCAATGTCATTCATTCACTTAACAAATGTTTATTAAGCACAGCTAACCTGGTGCTATGCTAATGATGGTCAACGTCTGCTGAATGCCCACTACATGCCAGGGACTCTTTTAAGTGCTTTACATGTACTCGTTTATTTAATCCTCATAGGAACTTTTATAAAGTACATATTACTATAATTTCTACTCTGCAGATGAGTGAGTTATCAAATGGTTAGGTATCTTGCCAGAGAACACAAAAATAAGCAAGGCATGAACCCCTATTTTATAGGCAACAAAGGAAACTGAGACTTACAATAAACTATTTGCCCAAGAATAAGCAACGAGGATAGGACCTGGCACAACCAGGACTCATACCAGGACAGTCTAACTCCAAACTTGGTGCTAATAAATTACTGCAGGGTATATTCATGGAGGATATTTTGTCTTAAAAGATTGTGAGTATAGTTCATGCAAGGCTGTCTTGCCCAGTTAGACAATGGCTTTCCAAATAAGATATTCAAAAATTCATACTAATTTTTGTAAAATGACTTCAAGAGAATGTCTTGATTATTCCAGACTCCACTTAAGTCTCCAACTTCCATCTCAGATCTCTGCTGCAAAGTCTGCTGTTCTGAGCCATTTATTTGTAACACATAGTTTACCAGATTGGTTTTTAACAATGGCTACACGTCTGTGCACCAGTTAGGCTTATTTTAAAGATGAAAACTCTACATGTTCTGTCACCATTGTATTCAACTCCCTCAAGCAAGTGGTCAAGTTAAAAGGATGATGGAGGCTATTAAGAAGAATCAGAATCAAATTTCTAGAACACTGTGTGTCAGAAAATACTGACCAATTTAACTAACCAGATTTCTCATCCCTCACCAAGTCACTCCATACTCAATAGCAGGAGATTGTCCTGTCTGATTATCAGATGTACTCTGACTTCCACTGCACCTGCTGACATCCAGTCAGAGCCTCCTTCCTCCAGGATGCCTTCCCAGATCCCTCTCATCAGAGTTGATGGGTATTAAAGCCATTTGTTATTATTTTCTTCCTATTGTGGGCTGAATTGTGTCTCCCCAAAATTCGTATGTTGAAGCCCTAACCCCCCATTCCTCAAAATGTGGCTGTATCTGAAGATAGGGCCTTGAAAGAAGTGATTAAGTTAAAATGAAGCCATCAGGGTGGGCCCTAATCCAATCTAACTGGCGTCCTTATAAGAGGAGGAAATTTGGACACACAGAGACACAAGGGATGTGCACACAGAAGAACGACCATGTGACAACATAGGGAGAAGGTCGCCATCTGGAAGGCAAAGAGAGAGGTCTCAGAAGAAACCAAACCTGCCAACACTTTCATCTTAGATTTTGGACCTTAGACTTCTAGCCTATGGAAGGCGAGAAAATAAAATTTCTGAGGTTTAAGCCAACCAGTCTGTGGTATTTTGTTATGGCAGCCCTAGCACACTAACATACTTCCCTAGCTTATGAGCCTTTCCAAAGGAGAGTCCACGTCATATTCCACTTTATGTCCTTCACAAAGCCTTGAACATTAAAGGCACTTTTTAAATGTTTATCTTGTCATTATCGTTGTTCCAAGATTTGCTTCCAATGTCTTTATCCAGATGTAGGTGATGAGGCCCCTACAAGACCAAAAAAACAACGGCAACATATTCAGTTCAAAAAAATGTGTGTAATATTCTGCTATGCGCTAGGTGTTTGATATACAAAGAGGAATAAGGCCATCCTTACCCTCAAGAAATTTATTTCTAGTAATCTAGAAAGACATGTAAACCAATAATCGTAATATTGCTCGAATAATTCCAGTGACGGGGTTGGGGAGTGGGAAAATCACTCCTCAGTGGATATTTGAAGGCTACTTTCCTCATAAAACTGTCTTCACTCATTTGTTTCACAAGAGAAGCATGTGTCTTACCATCTCTAAGTGTATAGATGGGGCAGTGGGAGCACACTAGCCTGTTCAGCTGTAGATCTTGCCCTTCCAGGTTGACTTGACAACAGTGGTCCCACTAAAAACATTTCCTCTAAAACCACCTGGTAACAAGTGTTTGGGCCATATTTCATGAGGACAAGAATAATTCTTTTCTGGTCACCACAACAGCTCAAGCGATGTCACCTAGTGTCTCTAAATCCACCATTATAACATAGAGGCAAGCTCAGTTAAAAAAGACAACTGCCTTGCTGGCTTAAGGTTTTGTTAGCTCAGTTGGAAGGGATGTTGTGATGCCAGCGAACCTTCAGGCCTGGTGTTGTTGCTTTTGTTCTTTCTGTGTTTCTGCGGTTGTGTGGTGCAGTGATGCAGTGAAGGAATGGTTGGGCCAGAGGAGTTGTCATCCCAACAGACAACCATCGTTGAAGACTTTTTAGTTTGCTGCTACATAAACAGCACGTTTTAGTCATGTGTAAAATGAGAGGATTGAACAAGATCATCTGTAATGTCCCTTTCTATTTTAAAATTCTATGATTCTGTAATCAATAGCCTGACTTTTTAAAATGTGAAAAAGCCTCAAGAAACCTTTAAAATAAGCCTCTAGCTTATTCATGAACACTTACAATTTATTCACTCAGGATATATTACATAACGGTAGTAGTTATACATGATCCTAAAAACTAATTCATTCTTGAAATTCATTTTATTTCTTTTGACCTTTGAATATTTTTGATGTTCCATTTTAAAGCATTATATAAAATTGTATATATAATATACTATGTTAATCTCAATATCTAAATATGTCATTGAGGAAAAATTTTATTTTTATTGATTCCAAGAATGATGGTCCTATATAAAAATACTAGATTTTAAGAGGGAAATTTCCTTGGGGAAAAAAAAAAAGAGTTTTGGTCTCTACTATAAAATAACTCATTTTGAAAACTAATAATTGACATATTTTTAAGATGTTAAATGCTTCCTTTCTTTAATGAGAGTTACTATCCACTGTTCATTTCATTTATAATAAAAGATCAGCTGAATTTCGTAACGCCAAACGAGCTTCTCCTAATGCTTTTGATCCTCACTGAAACTCACTCAGGCTCTTATGTCTGAGTGGAAACCTCATTATTTTCAGAGAAAGTTAATATATAATTCAGATGAACTGTATTGGTTTCAAAATGGAAACCAAGGTATATGGTTTACATTCATGGATCTCCACTATGAAATTGACATTAAGGTGCCCTTTCATTCCTTCCTTCCTCTACCCTCATTGTCTTCTCTCTCTAAGCTCTCTTTTTTCTTCTCCTTCCTTTCACAGATCCTTGCCAAATAAATATAAAACTTTTATATAGCTGTGACTCATGTAGTTCTAGTCCAGAATGGTGTCATCAAGAGAACACAATCTAAGAACAAAAGCAGCTCAAAAAGAAGGCAAGTCCTTTACTTGTGTTGTTCAAATACCAAGAAGAGAACACACAATTCACATCAACACTTCTTAAAATCCCCTATATTTGCTCCCATCCACCGTCCTCACACATCCCAGGTAGTTCCTCGCTTCTTTTTGTACAAGCCCCCAGAAAACTTTTCACCCAACGCAAGCCCTCTTGTTCTTCCACATCCCTTTTGGTCCCAATTCTCATCACAAAAATCCAAAAGAACCAGCACAGAGGAAAGACTGGTAGTTCATATATTAGTAATTTTTGTTCACATATTAGTAATTTTTGTTCACTTACTCCTTTCAAGTGCTTTAGAGGGTATATGAAGAAGCACAGACCCTACCTAATGGGGGATGCTCAACATTTGTTTGGCATCTAGCTAAGTCAAGCACTAGACTGACACCATGGATATAAAGATTAATAGGCAAGAGTCTCTGCCCTAAACAAGTTGACAGCCCAGTGTGGAGGTGGCCACATGGACAGATAACTATAATGCAATGTGATTAAGGCTAAAATAAACTTTGCACAGAAAGTGCTATGGAAACTTGACAGAGCTTTTTAAAAATGGCTCACTGTCCAGTACTCTTAGTTAATAATATTAGCTTTCCCTTGTTACGGGAACTCCAATCTTGAATTGAAAATAATTCATCATTGTTTTGTCTCTCTCCTTGCCTCTCTGCCTAACTAGCCCCCAGAGTTTTGCAGCCTCATTTCTATTTCTAACAATATCCTCCTAATATGTGGTAGGCTGGGGTGGAGATGGTGGTAGAGTCATAAAAAAAAACCTGGCCCTTATCTCCCAGAGAAAAGAAATTTTGAAACAGTCAGAAACATGATAGAGTTGTCAGAACTAAATGGATTCAGTCTTTGAACTATGAAATACATGGTCTGTTTTTTTCTTGTGTTCCATAGCAGTATGATAATCACAAAAATTCCACCAAGATTAAAAAACAAAAACCCACCACTATGTCCAAGTAATCTGTGTTTTCCTGAATATCTTTACTCACATTCTTCCAATGCCCTTATCATCACCTCCGACTCTGGCAACATCGCCCTAAGTGGGCTCTGCTCCAGCTTCTCCCAATTCTAAACCATCTAATCTACTTCTAGATTAATTTTCCTAAATACTGTTTCATTATGCCACCTCCTTTTAAAAACTACAATGACTCCCCGGTGTCTATAGGATAAAGTTCAAACTCTTTAGCTTCACATAAAGACTCAAAATTTTGGCTCCAAATTATCATCTTTGCAACATTATTTCTTTTTGCCCCTAACTCAACCATATGCTCCAGTCACTCAAATGATCGGCCTCTCCAAAAAACGCTGATTTATCTGCCTAGCAACTCTTTTTCTGAGAACTGCCCCTCTTCTCTCCCAAGAACATGGTGACAGTTACCTTGTTCTTACAAGGTAACCCTGATTGACACTGGTGAATGATCGGAGGATGACACCTGACCCAAACTGGTCCAATGAGTCCTTTCCCTGAGTAATTTAGAATGGAAACCGAGATACTCCCTCTCATTCTAGCTGTCATTTTCTGCCATGTAGACCAGAAAGAAGAAAGAGCTGATCTGCAGTAAGAAATGAAGTAGATATGTAGAGAGGAGCAAAGACAAGGAATAGGAAGAAAGGACTATAGTGTTGGTGCATTCTGTTCACCTGACTCAGCTGTGTCCTGCCCTTGGGGCCCAAGAGTCACTGCTGCAGTTATAATAATAAATTACCCCCTTTGCTTAGGTTATATTAAATGGATTCTGTTACTTGCATCCCAAAAGAGTTGTCATTAATTAATCACATTTGCATTTTAGAGAGTTCACTCTGTCCACTATGTGGAAGAAGGATGGGCTAATAAGGGAAGAGAACAGAGACAATGAGACCAGTCAGAAGGCCATTGGAAGCGTCCAGAAACAGGACTGACTGATCATCAGATGTGCAAAGTGAGCAAGGGAGGTGAGGACTGAGGATGACCTGAAGGCTGGATGACTGGGTGGAGAGTGGCAAAGAGAACACTACAGAATCTGGGGGATGATAATGAGCTCAGCTATGCAGGAGATAACTTACGTGGAAGCTCCTAGCACAATTCCTAAGCCATGGTGGATGATCCATATGTGTCAGTGTCCTAGGTCCCCCCACTTATGTTTGTCTCCTGTTAGGCGGTAAGCCCCTAGAGTACAGGGATTACACACTATACTTCTCCATTGCCCTCACGGTCACTCTTCAGGTCCTCGTACACTGTAGACACTCAGTAAATATTTGTTGGTTTCATTTGATTTTGCACAAAACAATTTTGCTCCAATTGCTTATAATAATATATCTTGTCAAAGTGAACACTCAGAATAGTATTGTATAGATCTGCTTTTTTAGACAAAAATTTGAAAACATATTTTCCTCACCATAATCTTGTTTGATTTTGGAGTAGTCTTGAAAAAGTCTGAATTCTAATAAAGGATCATTTTCTTTTTGATGGGTAAGAAATAAGTAAAATCTAGACACAAAAAGAATAAATAAATAAGCTTTTCATTTATAAATATGTATAAATCTGAAAGTGCTCAGTAAACATCAATGCACGATACTTAAAAATAAATCTGAAAGCTGAATACTGAGCCTGACTCCTAATATAAACACAAACTAATCAAAGCCAAGGATTTAGAATTTGAAGCAGTTCCTGTTGTTGAATCTCAATATCTCAGACATAACTATAAAGCTTTTGGGGAATTAATTTCTTCTTAATTCTCTACGCAAAAGATTATTCTTATTATGCAATATATATTCTCTCTATATATATTATTATCTGTACATGCCTAATATATTACTTATATGTACTACATAATTATTATATAGTAATATATTCTTGAATATATTTATATTTAAAATCTAATATATATTATCTATATATAGAGAGAGAGTACAAATGTGTAAAACATATTTAAGTTAAATTTTTAAAAACGCATCTTAACTAATTTTACTGCCATGGAGACACATAATCAATGCAAGAAAGTCATAAGTGGGCAGCTTTCACTAACCTCAGCTGAAGAGGAGAGACGAGCCACGGCCCAGGTGTAGCTGCTGTACGTAACCAATGCACCTGCACAGACCCCTAGGCATTGACAGAAGAGGATACAACCTGAGAAAGAAGTCTAATGTGGGAAACGTAGGCCCCCCATATACAATGTGACCTGAGAGGCGGTGAAATGCCCACCTGCCACGGTGCCCACAGTTCCAACAGTGGGGGCATTCTTTTGCATTAAGGAGATTTTCTCTAAGAGACCCCTGTTGAAATGCATGTATTCAGTAAAAGTGACAAAGCATTGACCTGCTGATACCTATAAACACGTTGTCATGATTGGTTTGTTTTAACAGCTCCCTATCACCTAACAGAGAACCACGCCCTTGGCCCTACCTACCCTCTCAGCCTCATTTCTTGCCATTCTCCTCTTCCCAGCAGACCCTCCCCTCCACGTCCATGGCTGGGGCCTTCTCATTGCTTCAGGTTTCAAATTAAATGAGATCTCTCAGAACAGCTTTTCCTCACCACTCGAATCAAAGTAAGGTCCTGCTCTACAAGCGCTTCCTCCAGAGCGCTACTAACAATACGTCCTTCTTTCATCTTTTTTCATTTCCGTGTTTGTCATCTGTCTCCCTCCGGGAGCTTGAGGGCAAAGACTTCGAATACATTACCCCGTTATAACCATAGCCCCTCCACAATATCAAGCACATCGGAAAGGCTCGATAAATATTTGTTAAGTGAGTGAATAAATGATAAAGTAATATAACATTTCTGGAAGTTGGTTTGGCTCTAAGTATCAAAAGACCTTAAAATGTTGACACAGAGTGATCAAATAATTCTTCCAGGAATTTATCTTAAGGAAATAATTGGAAATGTACAGATTTATACACAGAATTTTCATCACAGACTTGTTTATAAAAGGAAAAACTGGAGCTGAATATCCAGAAACGAGAAAAGTATTAAATCGGTGACATTCAAAAAGAACACTTAATGCCATGACGAAATGCTCATGATATAATGTTCAATGGAAAAAGCAGGATAGAAGAGTTTATACAGTATGATCCCAATTTTGCTAAAAGGAAAAGAGTATATATGCATAGAAAAGAATTATTGTATGTATCGATATACCAAAATATTGATGGTGCTTATAGGTGCTCTAGGTGATGGATAAGTGATTTTTATTAAGTGATATTCCATATTTAAATGATACAATATAATAATATATTATAATAAACAATAATATATAAATGAATAAAATATAATATATAAATAAATAAATGATATTCTGTATTTTAAAAAATTCTCTCTGATGAATATGTATTACTTTTATATATGGATAAAAGCAATACATTTAAAAATCTAAATAAACACCTAATGTGTGAAAAGCACTCTACTAATTACTAAAGGATTCAACACTTTTGAATAGATGATCAACACTTTTCCCACTCTCCAGCAGATTGTAATTTATGACATAAGGAAACTTATTTCCAAACCCAGATGGGAGCTGGCAATAGGAGCCATCAGTAAGTCAGGAGGAGGATGGATGAAGACATAAAAATGGTAAGATGGCAGGGTGAGGTAGGGTAGGACACCACAAAGGAGAAGAAGGGAAACAAGTAGGGAGATGAGGGGTCCCCAAAGATAAACAACTGTTTTCAACAATGTGCCCATTGGGACAAGTATTTTGCTAGGCCACAGTGTTTCAAAAATTAATAAAACATAGTTGCAGCCTGCCCTGAAGTTACAGTGGGGCAGGCAACTAAGAAAATCAATTACATTTAGGCTCAATTATATGATGATACACAGGATCTTCTGGGAGTACAGACAAGGGGCACCTAACTCATGTCGGAATGGGAGCGGTCAGACAATATCTCCAAGAGAACAAAAACCCATGCTAACTCCCGAAGGACAAAGTACAGAATGCCAGGCAGATGAGACAAAACATCAGCAAGATATAGGAGCATGAAATCACATGGCTATCAGGATGCTTTAAGCTGCATGTAGCCCTAATTAGGACCCCAGGTATCCATTAGAAGCTAAATGTCATTTGCTCTGGGCTCTGTGTAAAATGCAGTTGCCTAAATGGCAAGTTTGCAAACTTCCCTGAACAAGCCTTTATTGTGTAATTCCAGAAGTAATTCATATTTATGGCCAGACCAGTATGTCTCAGGTATTTTTACCTGTTATTTCTTTTATACTCTAAAAGATAAAAAAAAAAAGAAAGCTCTTTCTCAGCACAAATAGCACTCCATCAGGGTGCATGACTGCAGGTGGCAGCTGGTCCGGAGCAGCCAGATACAGCAGCAGATCTGGAGGGCAGGGAAAAGACTCATTTCTGTCACTAGCTCTTTTTCTGGAAGCAAGAGGGGAATCAAGCTGATTTAATATACTGGGTACATGGTACAATCCATACATCACTTGTCTGTATGTTTCAATTTTCCCTCTTTTGGAGGACATTTAAATTCAGTTTGGTGGGGTGATGTGGGGAAAGCTGTGCACAGCAATCGCTGCGCTTCTCGCCCCCATGCCTCACGCAATCCCTTGTCCCCATCCTTACACTGAAGCCTGGGAGGAAAGAACTAGAGATTCTGCAGCCACTGCCTCTGCTCTCCAAAATCATAAGTTCCCATGTGGACTATAACAATATATGAAGTGATTGCCATAAACATCAACTGAATGAATATTTAGTAAGTAAAAAAAGTAATAAAACATTTACAGTTTACCAAAAGATCCTCTAAGCTACTTAAAAAATTTTTTTGCTTTAATTTTAGGCCTTAATCTAAAGCCTAAATCCTGAATGTGCTTTTAACTCTCATTTTGAATGATTCAAAATTTATGGGAATAATCCATAATGCCAATATGCTAATGTAATAGATAAAGTGTTCTTACTAGGTAATATATTAAAAGGGGAATCTACTATCTTTTTAACCTCTCCCTACTAAATATATTACATGACTCAAGTACACCTATTGATGAAATTTATGTCTAGCCCCATTGCCACTGTTCTCACTATATTTAGGACCTTAGAATATGTCCACACAGACAACATAAAGAATATATATTTTCTATATGCACATCCTTTGAGGATGGCATTTCCAGATACAGAATATTAGATTACAAACACAAAATGGGCATCATGTTCAAAATAAAGACTATTCAACTGTCTGATTTGTCAAGTATAAACTTATTCTGGTTGTTTGTCAATGAAGGACCAATGTCTTAAAAGGGAATTTTCAAAAAAGGAAATAAAGCTCATAGAGAAAATCTTCAGCTTCAAAGAAAGGTAGATTAGAATAATAATAAGGAATGTTTCATTAATAAAAGATGGTTATTGATGGTAGGTTGTTTTAGCCTATCATGTTATGATGTCAACACCCAACTTTTTCCTTGAGGAATTGCCCCTTCCTCAGTCCAATGATCTTGGTGGGGTTGACAGTCACAGTTGTCCTGTCCCCCTCCCTCTTTGGATGAGCACATGACACAGACCTAATCAATCAGAGTCCTTCCCCAGGACTGATTTTTGAACAAAAGTGGGATGTTCTCGCTTTCCACACTTTTCACTGACATTGGCCCAACATAAGCTTGGAGTTGCTTGTTGGCCGACTTCTCCAGTTGCATGGAGGAAGTCTATTTTAAGTAGGAGAGAAGAGGCCAACTAGTAGAGTAAAACAGAGGGGAGACAGTGTAAGAGGGAGAGAGAAAAGGAGAAGGGAGAAAGAGATCTGACCTATTAGTATCGTTGATGTCACTTAGTAAAGCCCGAAGCTAGTTCAACCCCTGTATTTCCCCTAGCATGTGAACCAGTAAATCCCCTGTTTTTTGTTTAAACTAGTCTGTTAGGTTTTGTTATTTGCAATCAAGAGTACCAATATAGTGTCCGCCCCCCCCCAATTTTAGTGATAATACCCATTATTGTAGAGAAATAATTATGCACATGTATTACTATTAGATTTCCTTTTGGCTTCATGTAAGAGAAATATGACTACAGTTTCTTAACTAAAAATGGATTAATTTACTCATGTAACAGGAATTCCAGAGGAAGGAGTCTAGAGCTGGTGCAGATCTTCCAGAAAGTCACAACTCCTTCTAGCTTCCTGTTCTACTCTTTTAACTGGTAGCTTTCATCCCCAAAGTTGCAAGAAGGCTGCTCTACTCTCAGTCAGGAAGAAAAAAAGGAAGGGAAAACAGGGAAAAGTGTGGGCCACCTCGTTTTAATCAGCAAAACAAAGATGTTTCTAGAAGCTCAACCCAGCTTCTGATCTCTATGAAGATCAGAACACAGTCATACGGACATACCTGGCTGCAAGGGAGTCTGAGGAAGTGAGGTTTTTATAACAAGTCACATTCTTACCAAAGAAAGTCTTTTATGAATGAAGATGAGAATGGGTATTGAGTAGGCAAATGCAGGGTCTTATTTCAGTGGACTTATAAGTTAGGAAAGTTCCATTTGTGGAAAGCAATTTAGACTAACTATAAAAATATTCATACCTGGTAATCTAATAAATCATACCACTTCTGTGAATGTATTCTGAAATAATTCAAAATATGAAAAAACTATAATTACAAATATATTTATATTGATGATCTTAAAAATAGAGGAAAAACCTGTATAAAAACCTCAATATCCAAAAATAAGGAAATGATTATAAAAATTATAGTATGTATTGTGCAAGCATTAAAATTTATAGTTCTTAAGACTATGAAACAATATAGAGAAATGTTTATGACATAATGTTAAGTAAAAACATAGACTACATGATTTTGTATGTACTAAAATTTTATGTACATTAAAAATTACAAAGGAGGGGCCGCCCGGTGGCGCAGCGGTTTAGTCCGCGTTTGGCAGCCCGGGGTTCGCGGGTTCGGATCCTGGGCGCCCGCCGACGCGCTGCCTGTCAGCCATGCCGAGGCGGCGTCCCATATAAAGTAGAGGAAGATGGGCATGATGTTAGCCCAGGGCCAGTCTTCCTCAGCAAAAAGGGGAGGATTGGAACAGATGTTAGCTCAGGGCTGGTCTTTCCCACAAAAAAAAAAAAAAAAATTACAAAGGAAAAAATTACTGAAAGAAAATACACCAAAATGCCAACGGTGGTTGTATTAGACTGTTGGGGTTATAATTCATTTTTCTTATTTCCTCCAGGTTACAATTTTAGTTGTTTCCTTTACTTTAATAATAAAGTAGAACATTTATTTTTAAGTCAACTAGTTTTATGAGCATATATGTCTATTATTCTTTGAAGTAACTCTCAGATATATCAGAATTCTCTGTAAGTTGATGCTATTTTAGTATTTAATATTTCTCCCATTGTTCAACATAACAAAATGGTACCAAATAGATATTTGTTGTTAGATTATTAGGTGCTTATTTTTAAGCAATATTAACAGTGCATTAGTCAGAGTTCTCCAGAGAAACAGAATCAGTAAGATATATTTATAGAGAGAGAAAGAGATTTATTATAAGGAATTGGCTTGTGCAATTATGGAGGCTGGCAAATCCAAAATCTGCAGAGCTGACATCCCTGTTGAAGTCCAAAGGCCATTAGGTAGGAGAATTCTCTCTTACTCAGGGGAGGGTTAGCCTTTTATTCTAGCCAGGCCTTCAACTGATTGGATGAGGCCCACCTCCATTATGGAGAGCAATCTGCTTTACCCAGTCTACTGATTTAACTGTTAAATCAGTTAAAACCTCACCCAACACCTCACAGAAATACCCAGAATAATGTTTGACCAAATATCTGGCCCAGTCAAGTTGACACATAAAACTAACCATCACAAACCGTTATAGGCTAAACCAAATATATTTCCCATGTTGGACTAGATTTATGTCTTTTTAAATCATCTATCCTTTTCTCTGTTTTATGTTTGTGTGTTTATACATTTTGCCTTTGCCTAGCAGGACTTTATCTCCATGTCTTTGCTCATTCTGTTCCCTGCACCTAGAATGCCTTTCCTGTAATTGTCACATTTCTAAGTCCTAGATATCTTTTGGCCCTGCTCAAATGCCACAACTTTAATGAAGCCTTCCCTGATTCCTCCCATCTTCATACCCCTACCCCGGACCACCCCCCACAGACACATCAAACTAGAAGTAACTTTTCCTTCTCAGCACCCATAGTGCCCTGACTCTGCTTCTCTAATGTCATGTCCCACATCTACCTTGTTTTACAGATTTTTATGAATAAGGTTTTTAGGTTATAAATTTCTTGAGAAAAGAATTAGTGTCCAATTCAGTCTCGGATCTCCTGAGTATCTGACACTGAGTAGATGTTCAACATTCATTTGTCGAATTAATATATTTTATACATTTTCCTTACAACCAGGATTCAGTAATTTCTTGGCCCACAAATACTTCAAAGACATTTTCTAATGGAATAATAGAGCTCAAGAAATTGTCTCTTGATAAATCCAAGTACTGAGTAGTTTAAAATAAGCACACCTTCAGCTGATTAGAATTTTCGGTTACATTATGAGAAGTATGTTCTATATAGTTAACTCTAATTTTCAGTATTAATTGTCCAGTTCACTTCATGCAAGGTATAGGGAAATTGTTTTGATTATGATAGTATTTTTTTTTTTTTTTTTTTTGTGGGGAAGACCAGCCCTGAGCTAACATCT
The DNA here is from genome assembly GCA_031878705.1 of Tapirus indicus. Classification (NCBI taxonomy): domain Eukaryota; kingdom Metazoa; phylum Chordata; class Mammalia; order Perissodactyla; family Tapiridae; genus Tapirus; species Tapirus indicus. The sequence continues at coordinate 16,703,227 of CM062918.1, forward strand.
ATTGCCAATCTTCCCCTTTTTGCTGAGGAAGACTGGCCCTGGGCTAACATCGTGCCCATCTTCCTCTACTTTATATGGGACGCCGCCGCGACATGGCTGACAAGCAGTGCGTCGGCGGGCGCCCGGGATCCGAACTCGCGAACCCCGGGCTGCCAAGCGCGGACTAAACCGCTGCGCCACCGGGCGGCCCCATGATAGTATTTTTTTACTGCACTTTTCCCACCTCTGAAGTCTGAAGCAATTAATCCTTTCATCATTCATCCTTCTCAGATATGTTCATTTATTGCGCTGACTCTTTGGGCAAAGACTCAAGTTAAACAAAACTGTAATCCAGCTGGTCAACCACAGAATCTGTTGTTCCTCATCCTTTAGAGAAGTCACATCATCTTTCTCTTACATTGTTTCTACAGGATCCCACAGAATCGACCGATTTCCAACAACCAACAGTTTCTGTTCGTGCCTTCCTTGAATCCAAATTTCACTACAATTTGGCATTTAACTACTACTGGCATTTAACCTCTCCAATGTGTCGAAATTTTCAAAGCTTTTCTTGTTTCTCCCTCTAGTGGTCAATAACATTCATAGAAGTGGAAACCCAGACAAGGGTGATCTCAAATCTGGTGAAAGGTTAGGATGCACATTCAATTTTGGTGTAAATAAATGTTAAATGCATTCAAATCTATGTCTCATAATCTGAGAATAGGTTAATTTGGCATACAATTTCTTTAGATATCACACAGAAATAAGCTCTATATTTATTCTCTGAATAATATATATTTCTAGCATATATAGTATATAAAACATATAGTATATATTTTATACTAATAATTTTTTAGACATTCTGTATAATTAATTTCCTATTCAGAAAAATGTGGTTTTTCATACCAAATTATCTGATATATTTGAGTAATAAATACATCACTAGATAATTTTAATTTTTTTAAAGTTTCTTTAATAAGATAATCCTTCTCCCCCACTTAATTTGTATTGGCTCTTTGCTATTATGTAATGTTCCCCCTTTCAACTTGTAATTTCTTGCTTATAAAATGTTATGAAAAACTTGTTTAACTAAAAATAAAATTTTAAATTCCATGATACTTTTGTGAAATAACGAGATGGTCAAATGTGAGTGAGATAAAGAAGGAATATATGTGTGTGTAATAAATTTCAATTTTTGAGGTGGAACTTTGGTCAAGTACTTCTGAATAGAAACACTTTTAATTTTTTAAATTTTATTTATTAAAAGTAAAAAATAGTAAATCATCTTAAAAGGAACACTGTCAAACATTATGACATAAAGATTGGCCAGCTTTGCCAAGATTCACAAAATAGTAGTCTTGTTTAAGAATTAGAAAGACCGTTTTATTAAAGATAGAGTGACTGTATAATTTGTCATCCAAATCAGGACACTTCTGAGAATGAAGAGAACCCTATTAATAATGCAGACAACAGACATAAACTGGGATTGTCCCAGGCAAACTGGAACATTCAGTCACTCTAATGATCTCTGATTTATTCAAAACATAAATTGTTTGATTTATTAAAAACATAAAGCAAATAGCAGCAGTCCTTTTACTAAGAAGGTTATGGTAGGTGAGTCATGCAGTTTTATTTGCTTTAGGCTAAAGTTCTTTCTTCTAAGACCACTCAAGGACCAAAGACCCTGGGTCTATTAGAATCTCTCTGTGGGGTAACCAACTCATCCAGTTTCCCAGGACATCCTGTTTTAAAACTGAAGTCCCTCATCCCAGGAACCCCTCAGGCCCAGGCAAACGGGGCAGGTTAGTCACCCTGATTCCTTAGAGCTACCTTTTAGCAAGGTGGCATCTCCTCCTTGGCCCTTGAGGTAATGTGAGGCAGGGCACTCAATGAAAACCTCTGTCTTTTACCAGGATTGACCCAGCTCTTGCCCTGACCTCTGACCTAGCCCCAGCCTGTCTTCAACTGCCCCAGGACTCAGCCTTCATTCCAAGGACACCATTGACTGTGACCCTGGTGCCACAGCACATTCTGCCTCCTGACACAGCCTTTCTGCTCCTCGTCTACCATTAACGCCCTTACTCCCACCGAGGGGCCACCAAGTCCGCACACAGCTGTACTGCCCGGGACATCGCGCTGCTACAGAAAGGCTTTCTGTTCTACTGTCTACGTCAGAGTTTTACAGACTTCATTTTTAGCCGAAGACTTCATCCTTTACTAAGCTGTGGCATGCAGGAAGGAAATGAAAAGAGTTGTTTTATCCTCAGGAAGAGTGTAATAATATTAGGCACATTAAGTCACAAGTCAAGCTGACTATGGAAAATTGTTAAAGAAATATTTCGCAATGCTAACTATAAGAAGCTATTGAACCCTAGTCTAGCAAATTTTTTGAGAATGAATTTCTAAAGATGTCAAGACCACATTTTTGAAAAGGGCTACAAATTTTTTTCCTTAGAAAGTAAAATACAGGGGCCAGGTGACAGCAACTTTGTCTATTAGAAAGGTGGATCCATATGATAATCAATCTGTTATGGAGGCTGATTTCTTCTCCAGCAAACAATCTACTCATCACCTCCACCTAATGTCCAACAGGCACCACAAATTCAACATGAGCAGATATGAACCCATCACTTTCCCCACAAACCATTATTCTCTTTCTCCAATGTTCTTTATTTAAATAAACTGCATCACTAGCCAGGTGCAGAAGCCAGAAATTTAGGAGTCGTCTTTGACTGCTCGCTCTCCCTCATCCTCAGATTCCATCAATCCTCCACTGAAATGCTTCTCAAACTCATTGCCTTTGCTCTCTCTTCACAACACACACCCTGGTCAGGTCACTATCATTTTTCACAGTCATCTCCTGTGGGTCTCCACTATTGTCCCTCTCCAGTCCATTCTCCACACCGCAGCCACATAAATGGTATGACGGGCTGAAACATGTTCCCCCCAAAATTCATATGTTGAAACCCTCCAGTACCTTAGGATGTGACTGCCTTGGAGATAGGACCTTTAAAGAGGTAATTAGAGGATGTTAACTAGATTTATTGTGGTGATCATTTAGAAATATAAACAAATATTGAATCACTATGTTGTACATCTAAAATTAATACTATATTATGTCAATTACACCTCAATTTTTAAAAATTCCTAAATGCCAAAAAAGAGGTTATTAAGTTAAAATGAGACCATTATGGTGGGCCCTGATTCAAGTTGACTGGTATCCTTATAAGAAGGGGAAATTTGGACATACAAAGAGACCCTGGGGTCATACTGCACGGAGAAAAGACCAGATGAAGAGAAAGCAAGAGAGGGGCCATCTGCAAGCTGAGGAGAGAGGCCTCAGAGGAAACCAATCCTGCCAGCACCTTGATCTTGGACTTCCAGGCTCTAGAACTGAGAGAAAATAAATTTCTGCTGTTTAAGCCACCCAGTCTGTGGTGTTTTGTTATGGCCGCCCTAGCACACTAATACATATGGTATCTTCCCCCTTCCCATCACCGTAAAATAAAATGCAGTGTAATTAACGTGCCCCAGGAAACCCTAGATGGTTTGGCCCTATGCACATCTCCTGCCTCATCCCTCTTCCCAGCTCTCTGCCCTCCAGCCTTACTGAACTCCTCTCAGTTCTCAGTCATCCCTGGCGTCTTCTCAGAAGGCGTCTCCTTTGCTGGAAGGGCCAGTCCCTCACTCTCATTACCCACCTAACTTCAAGTCTCAGCTCAGATGTCACTTCCTCAAGGAAATCTCACTGGCGCCTGGGCTAGGTCAATTTTCCCGTCATATCACTCAACACAGTTGTCATTGTTTGTCTCACATCTCCTGCTTTTTCTACTAATTCAGAAGCTCCACGGTAGCAGAAGCACTCCCGTGTTGTTTACTTCTCTATGTACTGTGCCAGCACAGTACTTGACACACAGCAGGCCTTCACTAAATATTAGTTGACCATATGACCGATGCTCTCTTTCAATGTTTACAGCCACCTCTGTTGAGGAATTGAGACATCAGTTGGCTTAGTTGGAGACGCCACTGGGACAATACTGTAAGATGCCAAATATGCAGCCTCCTTCCCAGCGGGCTCTGTTTTCACTGGCACCCACAGCTCAGAGTATCCTTCCCAGGAGGTGGAGTAAAAAGGAGGGATGGCTAACAACAGACCTCAAAGTTCCTCTCTTAGGCTCTGCCCCATGGACTTGGCACACATCATGCAAGCTCAGCCCCGAGCATCAGTCTGCATCCCAGACCATCTGAGGGCACTTCTGTAAAATGGTATTCAGAGGAGGACTGTGAACTAGCTTAGCAAATGCTACGCACAGCATTTTGAATTGCAGCCAAGATCATTTACAAAAATAATTCTTGGAATGTTAAAGGGGGTATTTTAAAACTAGAAGTGTGTAGGAGGAACACATATTTTCAAACAGGAATCTGGAGTGTTCCTCATATTCTGATAACCTCACTGAAGTGGGAGGTCATTAGCTGAGTTTTGTTCCAGAAGGAAGAGAACAAACACTTCCAGGGTGCTCGAATGAAGAACTTTGCAGAGACAGAAATTAACTTTCTGCTTTGAGAAGCCATGCTTTACAAGTATTTCTTTCTTCAGGGGGTCTCCTGGCCTTTCAGGTCCTGAACCAGTATAGTACACATATTCTTTCTTTGAAGAGCCTCAACATTCTATTATCTACCATCAGAGAGAGTCATTGTGACCTATATCTTCTATGCAGTTTCCCGAGCCACCTTCCTTCTGATGCCTGAGGTGAGGTCTGAGACATGTGATTCCTGGTCCTAACGTGTGAGGCAATTCTGTGTGGAGGTCTTGCTTTAAGGCAGCTGGAGACTTCCCGCGCGATGGTGGCTGGCTGGCAAAGATCGGTGTGAAAAGGTCAACCAGCAGGCTGATTATATGAAATTTGGATTCCAGTACCACTTATATTCTAGAGTTGTTTTAAAATTACTATATGTCAATTATGTTCACATATTTTACCTCCTATAATCCTTAAAATAACCTGCAAGGGAATATTAAATAGGTATTAAAATGAAAGTATGTGTATATTTATTAACACATTAGTTTATTGAGATGGAAAATATTTATGACATATTATTAAATGGGAAAATCTACCAAACAGGATACAGCAAAAAATATAGAGTTACACAATTTTTTTAAAAGCTCTTTAAGATAAATAGGAGACATCTTAAACTTAGAGAATCTAACTAATAGGACTGAGGCTATATGGTATAAAAATCAAAGCCAGGGTTTGAATCCAAGTGTATTTGAAGCCAAAGCTCCAAAGCTCTTTTGATATTTTGTTAATTCCTTGGTCCCTCTTTAAGCAGTGGCCCAGGCTCCTCAGAGGAACACTTTATCTATAAAGTTAAGGAAACTACCCCATACTCCGTAAAGGGCTCAGGAAAACGAGGTTCTGGTAGCCAGTGGTAAATTCTTCATCTCCAAACTGGGTACAGCCATGATGGCTCCTTTCTCACACTGATGAAGCCACGGTGGGCCTGGGTTCCCTTAGTTTTCATACTGTCCATTTGCATAAATTGGGAGAAAAACGTAAATGAGCCACATTTGACTACAGCTTTCATAAGAATATTTTAAAGGATGCAGTTTTCTAAGTATACTAAAATATCTCATTCCATTCCTCTGAGTATCTCTGGACCTTCGATAGTTAGATCATCGTCTCAGTCAGGGACCATTTGTATTGCCCTAAGTTATTTCACTTACCTGGCTATAGAAATTCCTCATTTCCATCATGAAGAAGGAAAAAGAAGAGGAATGTGATTCATAAGACAAAGACCTCTGAATTCTAGTCTAATATTACCTTCTGATAATTGTGTTTTTGAAATAAAAAAAGAGACTGCACTGGGATACTGCCTAAGAGACATGAAAGTAAAATGAGCTGTAAAAAGGCTGATTTTGATATCAAAATCTTAAAGAGGACTTCCTGTACAACTGGAAAACAATAAGAAATATTTATCTTCAGGAAACCACCCTTACTAGTTGTGTTAAGGTCAAAAAAAGTTTGTTAAAGTTGTCTAGTTCTCATTAGTAGAAACCTAAACTAAGTTTTAATATTATATCTCCCACTTGATTTGGAAATGTCAAAATAATATACGTGGAGGGAATTCAGAAACCACATAATATTGCCTGTGGCATTTTAGTTTTAACATTCAATACTTAAATGCAAAATATTTTCCTTCTACTGTAGTAGAATGTAGTGGCTATTTATAACACAGTGTAAAAGAACACATTTCCTAAACAAACCATGCCCTAGACCTGTACTGTCCAATATGGCAGCTATTGAGCACTTAAAGTGTGGCTAGCTCAAATTGAGAGGTGCCTTATGTGTAAAATACACATCAGATTTTAGAGACTTAGCACAAAAAAAGGATGTAAATTACTTCATCAATAATTTTGTATTGATTACATGTTGAAACGATAATATTTGAATGTACTAGGTTAAATCAAATACATTATTAAAATGAATTCTACCTATTTCTTTTTACTTTTTAAACGTGGCTTCTAGGAGAATTTTAATATGGCTCGCGTAATGTTTCTATTGGACAGCACTGCCTTTTCACCCTTAAGTAACTACTATCCTGAGTCAGGAGGAAGAGTATCAGACTTTATTCCTCTCTTCTTGGGATATCTTGGGCTTACAATTTACTTTAAAAGAGGATCAAAAATGTAAAATTTTTACAAATATGCTTTTAAAAATGAGCATGAAACTAATATGCACAGAAGTAGTATATATGCACCTCTTAAATCCTCTCACTTCTTTCCATCTTCATCACCACTACTCTAGTCCAAGACACCTTTGTCTGTTGCCTAGACTAGTAAAATAGCCTTTTAAGCCAATGTAGCAGATCCTCTTTGATGCCCACCCACAACTCATTGTCTTTACCATGTCAGTCCTTGCTAGCCAAACTTCCTTCCACTGGAATCTACTTTTTTTTCCCTCAGAAAAGCTTTCTCTGGCCACAGGATCCCACTCTGCTCATATGTGTGGCAAAGGAAGTACCAAGAAATTAACACCCCTTGGGAGCATCTGTCGACTAGTAATTGACAGGAGTTGGTGTATAAATACCCAAGCTCCTTGTGTCTTGAGTGGGGTAACCCAGCGGCATGTGTGTTCTACACCGTTTCCCAGAGTTCTTCAGTGGGATTAAGCGTTAATAACCCACAGCTATATCTTGTTAATATTTCACCCTTTATTTGCTCCTGCCCCTCCCTATCTCTCTTTTCCACCCCTTACCCTTCCTGGGATCGCTTCTCAAATAAACTAGTTGCCCTAGAATCCTTGTCTCAGGTTCCTAGGGGAACCGAACTAAGATAATTGGTCTTCCCAATTCACTCTCACCTTTCACCAATCTATTCTCCACCTCAGAAACCAAGCTATCTTTTTATTTTACTTTGTGAGGAAGACTAGCCCTGAGCTAACATCCGTTGCCAATCCTCCTTTTTTTGCTGAGGAAGGTTGGCCCTGGGCTACCATCCATGCCCATCTTCCTCTACTTTATATGGGATGCCACCACAGCATGGCTTGACAAGCGGTGCATCTGTCCTCGCCTGGGATCGGAACCTGGGAACCCTGGGCCGCGGAAGTAGAGTGCTCGAACTTTACCACTTTGCCACCGGCTCAGCCCCCAGGCTATCTTTTTAAACTACCGCTGTGACCAAAATCCCTTCTTACCTAAAACCTTTCAGTGATTTCCACTGCTCTTAGAATAAAGACCATCCAATACCTTAGTTTCAAGCTTCTGGATGTCAATGCCAATGATTGCTTTACTACCTGATTTCCTTTGCCACGCTCAAGACCTTACCAGCTCAAGACCTCACACAGAACTGCTACACCTCAAAATTGAAAATTCCAATATCCCACACTCTGACCACAGTCTCCCATACTCATACAAACCCTACTGCTCTGCCTGCACCAGACCTCCAGGGCCTCAATCCCTCCCTTTCTCTCCATCTGTCAGACTCATCATGGCTTCACATGCTCCCTATTCTACATACCCCCCCAGCAACATCACTCCTACTGCTCTCTTATCAGCACCCTCAACTCTGCTGGCCTCCTTTCCTGGTAGTATTAGCTTAGAAACCATCAACCATGAATATTTTGACAATCTGCTTCTGCTTCTACAGCCAGGTTGGAAGTAAATGTAATAGAGTGAGCTGCTCAGAATTTAAAATTTGCACAGTGTGGTATTTTCCCCCTTCCCAGGAGGGTAGACCCACAAATAAGTGGCCCCTAATCTCAAACCAGACCCTTAACAACATTCAATAATTCTTTATATGTCTCTTATTACTTTCATAAGAAATTCTAAATCTTCATCACTTTCCAACATCCTTTCTCTGTTCAATTTCAGCAGCTTGCCTTGGGTCTGAATTTGCAGAGAAACCAATCTATCCAAGACCTTAACTCTTTCATTCCTGTAGAAAGCCTGTCTCTCCACCTGTGCTCCAAAGCCCAAACCTTTCTCCCCCAAGTCTGAATCTGAATCCAAGTCCTTTCATAATCAAGATCTAGGCCAACTCCCCAACCTTACCTTCTGCTACTCCTCCAGATACATCCTACCTGCAGTTGTCCAGACATGGAGAGGATGCTGTCCAGACATGGAAAGGATCGGGACCCTGATGTGGTGGATAATATCCAGTAAGACTGGCAGCAGAACCCAGGAGAGAGACTCCTAAATAAAGCCGGATTCCTGTTTCCAGGAATGCTATCATAACAAGTACTCTGCCAAGGAGGAGAATGCAATCCATAAACTGTGGAATGAAGTTGAAAAGTCATGAGCCAAAGATTCCAACAGATGGGGAGACCCAGTTAGGAGAGCAAGAGCAGATAAGAGATGGAAAGGGGCCAATATGGAGAGAACTGACATGGAGCAAGACGTGAGTTAGGTCCAGGGTGATGTTCTTCCTCTTAATCACCACACACTTGGCTCCTTCATGTCATTCCAGTCCTATCGAAAGGCCATTCCCAATCACCCCATCTAGAATAGCCACTTAGTTACTCATCACATTTCCTTGTTTTAATACTCTGCATAGTACTATAGTGCTAGCTGCTATTTCTTTATTTACTGGTTTATTGCTCATATCTCCCTGCTAGAATGTAAGCTCCATGAGAACAAAGCTCTTCTCCTTTACTCTATATCCCCAGTGGCAAAAACAGTGCTTCAAATACAGCAAATATTTGGTAAATATTAGATAAATGAATTAGATAAATGAAATCTCAGGAATATTCTGCATTTTCTTAAAAGACCTCCAAGTGATTCTGACTTCTGTCAGAATGGAAACCACTGGGCTACTACCTGTATGCATGCTGGGATGTGGAGGGTGGTGAGAAGTGATCTTGAAAAGTACAGAAGCAGGGCAAACGAAGCATTGCTCTCTTTTGCTAGGCTTTCCTAGAAAAATATGCTATAATATGCTCTCCTCAACATTTCTAAGCTGTTCAGTTCAGGTATCTTCTTCTTTAATAACTATAAACACTAAAGGCAATCATTTTCAATTATTTATTTTGCATTCCCCAGTCTCAATCACCCTCTGGCATGCATTAGATACTCGATAAATGTTTCTTGAGTTGCACTGCTCAGAGATTTGCTCTAGCCCACTGGGCTTGCTGGTGTTCTCTGCTACAACTTACACATTAATATTAGCTATCACTTATTTAATACTTACCATGTGCCAGGTTACCTACAGTGTCTCATTTAATCCTCAAAAGAATACCTCAAGAGAAGTGTTTTCTTTTTTTCACATTTATAAATGAAGAAACTGAGACTCAGAGAGGTTACATAAATGGTACATAACAGAGTTGGGATTTATATTTAGGGTTTTGGTTTCTATCCTATACTGTCTTGTACAATCAATATAGTGCCTACAGCAATATAGTGCCTGAATCGGTATTTTTAGTGTACATTATTTCTGCCCCAACTCTTTTATTAACTAATAAGGGAACAAGTTCTCAAATATCTCCGTGAGTCTTAGTCTCTTCACCTAGAGAATCAGGAATTAGATGAAATTAACTCCTTGCTCTATTCCATCTCTAAAAATTACAGGCATCTCTGAGTTCCTAGACTTTCAAGCCTTTGATTCTGCAACACCATCTGCTTCTGCTTTTCTATATATTTCATGCTACCATTACATCAAAACAACATTAAACAGTTTCCATTTCCATGAATTCTTTTCTTGAAACCACTTGACTTAATCTGAAATATAAAAAAATGAAATGGAGTCATATCACCAAAGCCACTGAAGAGAAGTTACTTCCTCAAACACAGTCTGCACATTTCCCAAGACAGTTAATAACATCGGTTTAATTACCTGTTAGAGGAAGATACTTACGAGAGTATTTCTGAGGAGAATTATGGAAGAATTAAATTTTAGGCTTTTTAATGGTGTACTAGCCCTTGTGCATGTTTGGGGAGAAAATTAAACACTAGTCCCTAATGTGTTTGTTATTTATGAATTTTACTAATTATAGAATTTGGAAATATAAAGTGGAGGGGAGAAGAGGAAGAACCTGGTTCAATTTCCTTTTTCTATTAATGAAATAGCACAGGGCAAAGGAAGGAGCCCTTGGTTCTTTTCTTGGTGAATACCTGTTGTGAATCACCTAACCTCTCTGCATCTCAGTTTGCTGATCTTCAAAATTAGTGAATTTGAACCAAATAACATTTCAGGTTGCTTCGAGATCTGTGAATTAACCCAAAGGGTATGAAAACCTGGCAAGAAATTGCTTTTACAATGCAGTAGCAAGCTTGAAATCTTATCTTTATCCTGAAGCAAAGATCAGTTCTTAGGTTGAAGGTCACAGCCACAAATGAATTAAAAACTAAAATGTAAGCCTGTTCTTTAATAAGGCTACAGTACCAATGAAAGCTTTAAAAATCTAAGTCTAACACAGACTGAGTGACTGATTCCTAAGCTCCACCACTGAAGTCACACAGCAGTTTTAATGTATTTTCTCCACTGGCAGTGCAAAGATGAAGAGGAAAGCAAGCAGAAAAGAAATCAGGACCTTGAGGTCAGCACAGAGACTGATCCTAAAAAATTTCAGAGATGGATTAGAGAGAGAAAAATAGAAAATGTAAGACTCAGTCAGTTCATAAATGTATTACCTGTGTTGTAGGATTTTCTTATAATGTGATCATCTTCGAGGATATGGTAACCAACTCTGTGTTCTCTCCAACCATTCTCAACAACTGTTCAAAGCTCAAATGCAGATCATTCTGCCTGTCCGTATTCATCTTTCCAAACTAACTAATATTAATCTTTGGCCTGTCATCATACATTCCATTTTACTGTGAAACTCAGTGTTTACGTTTTCCTTCCGACCATTTTCTCTCCAGCAAGATTAGGTAGCCCATTTCCAGAGTCTGTTTTTCCCATGCTTGGTATTTACCGCCTCCCTATGTACCCAACACCATACATCCATATGCTAAGAACATGCTAGAATTGAGGCAGAGTGGGTGCCTGGTGGGATGACTGAATCTGAGAAGGTAATTTTCAATCAGTGTTTTAACCTTAAATGGAATACCTTGTTTATGGAATTTTAAAAATCTCCCCTTAAAAATGGAGAAATGATTTGAAGAAGTACTCACCTCTCCACCTCTACCTCTAAGCATACATTCCACAGAAAAAGGAACCAAGAAAGAGCAAGAAGACCTCCCTGAATACTTAAATAGCAGGCTCAAGGTTGGGGAGTAACATTAGTGAGAAGAAGGGCAGATGAAATGAAGGCAAATGGTCACTGATTTTTGCCTCTGTCCCTAAAGAGAAGATTGCTGATGTAGAGTCCCTCTGGCTTGCCCAAGACCATCTGGCATGAAGATATAACTCCAAGGTAAGATTCCCTGGGCTAGCAGGTTTATCCTAGTGCTGTCATCTGAAATGACCCTCTAGGCTTACTTCAGATCGGTTTTCCAAGGTTCTTGTGGTCCCCTCCCCCACAGAAGCTCCATATCCCTAAGCAGAGGTTGGGTCTTTCTGGAAGCCACTTGTGCCAAAGGTACCACCATAACAAAGCCTCAAAATAACTCTAAATCTGAGAGTTTCTGCCCCGATAGGTGAACATTTAGATTTTTTCAGAAATCCCTGGTGGTACTCTAGAATTCGGTAGGGAGGCTTTGAGGAAGAAAGAAATGTGGCCTGCAGCGTTAAAAGGGCAATATGAGGCACTTGCTAGCCTTAGTATAAGAAGTTGAGCAAAATTGTACGTAAAAAGTTATTGAGCACTTAATATGTGCCACGAAGCGAGCAAAGTGATTTACATACATTATCTCACTTAGTCCTCATAAAAACTCATTGGGGTTTAGAAGGTGAAAGAGACTCAGAGTTAAGAGTCCAAGATCACAGAGCTGTAAGTGGTAGAGGCAGGATTGAAACCCACTTCTGTGGGATGCCCAAGCTCTGCCACACTAATTTATACTCAAGGACTTTAAAACCATTTTAAAAGATGTCTAAGGATGACGCAATCACCTGGTTATGTACAATAAATCAAAGTTCCTAGGAAACTTTATATGCTATTCAGAACCACGACCAATGTTGATTTTGCTCAAGCCCTACATTACTTTCAGATGCCCTTCTAGAGCTCAGGCACACAATTTTTTTAAAAATCTTCCCTATAATTCAGATACCCAGTGTCTCATACACACGTGAGACCACAAGGAGAGCACACACACATACATCACACACACAACCCAGACATACAAATACCACACACACACACTACACAGATAAATACACACAGACCACAGATACCACACACCATACACACAGAGCCCACACACAAATACACCACAGATATACAGACAGACCACAGACACACAGATAGACACACACAGACCATAAACACACAGTATTAGAAATTCTTTATAGGGTTTTGTTTCCCCTTGTCTACTCATGCCCCAGTATCTAACCAGTTTTGACCACATTCATCACCTCACTCACATCTCACCTCCTGCTGCTGGTCTCCACGGGAGTCCATCCCAGTCCATCCCAAATAGGGAAAACTAGCCCTTTTCCTTCAATTTCCCAGAGCAACCACCAACACATGACAGTTGTGATTAAGGAGGAGAAGGGACACTCCACCGTGTCAAAGCATAGCAAATGGATTAAAATGGAATAGTTAGACATTTCTCATTTGAAATCCCTGTCATTTCTGCTTCTTGGAATATCTCATTGACCTTTCTCCTCTTCAAGCGTCCCAGCCTCCTGCCGTATTTTTCCTGTGCCCCCTTCTCTGAAGACCATCCTCACTCCTCCTCCCTCTTCTCAAGGTCCCAGGACCTCCAGGCAGTCTCTTTCTCAGGTTTCCACTCTTTCATTCGCCATCACCTATTCATTCCATGTCCTTAGACTTCACTTTTTATTCCCAAGCAGACTACTAAGGTATTTTCCTGAAGAGAATCACTTTTCTATTTTGGAGAAAAATTTTACAACTCCCTTAGAAGGCAGAATTAACTCAAGGCAGTTGTGGTTTTAATGGCAATTATTTTATTTTTTCTCTCTACATATTATTAGAATGTTCTTGCTTAGTGAAGAAAAAACATCATTAGTAATTCCCATTGCTTTATCCAATTTATCAAAAACCAATTTGTTGGTATGACTCTGTTATAATAGCTATTTTCCAAAACATGCTCAAGTTTATATTTTCAATACTATAGGTACCATTATCCAAGAAATGTGATAATTTGGATAATCAAATCTCTGATTCATGGAGCATTATCAAAACACAACACATGAATTACCAATTTTCAAAGAAGTAAAATAAAACACTGGTAGGGTTCACCACCTACCACAACAGAGGCATCGTGGGAGATGTTGATGCATAAGAAATTTAACTCTTGTAAGCCTCACTTTCTCCTCTGTTTAAATATTTGCCTTTGTGAGGAAAAGAAGAAGTGATTTTTATATAAAGCTCCTGACAGATAATAAGCATTGGATAAATATCCGCTTCTTGACTTCTCTCCCTTTTTCCTCTCCCCAAGTAAGAAAGAACTACTACTATATTCTATAATACACTTTCCTCTTTCACTGATGATTCTGAAAGCAATTCACTATCTCACAGTGCCCTCGATATCCCATATGAATATCAGATCTTACTGTTAAATGCTGAGTGCTAAAATACTAGATAAAAGCATTTACCATATATAAATAGCTCATGAGAGAAATCTAACTATAGCTCCCCATGATTACTAATTTGCAGCCGTTGTTGTTATTTTTGTTACTCAATTTCATTAGCAACATTTGCCCTGATCAAGACTCAGTCAAGTAAAACTGATCCTATATCGCCTTATTCAAAAAGTTGTGCTCATCAAGAAGAGTTAGACTTACGATTAATGTCTAAAGAGAGGATTTTTAGCTGCTTAAATTAATTACGTAACAAAGTCAACATATCCCAGACTTTATTTCTCTTTCACATTAATTTCATTTCATCTGGGTGAGATGTAGTATTTCCATTTTTGAGGTTCGAATTAATCTGATCTTAATTCCTCATCCAAAATAAAAGTATGGACCTTAGAAAGAATATCTGATCTGTATTATTGAAGAAATATTATATTTTCCATTTTTAAAATATTGTCGTTGTGACTGTTATTATGCAAAAATTTTTTGTAACCTTTTCTTTTGCTTCCTTTCTGTTATTTTCAGTTTCTCACTCCACAGGTAATTATGCATCTGATCAACTCTACTGATCATCTGCCCCATGTCTCGACGTCAGTAAGAAATAGCACTCATCTTCCGGCTCCCGCCTCAAAAATGATCGTTGTCTTTTCTTTGTTCATGTCGTTTACAATTGGTACCATCACCAATGGTCTCTACCTATGGGTGCTAAAATTCAAGATGAAAAAGACTGTCACTACTCTCTTATTTTTTCATCTTATTCTCTCATATTTTATTTCAATATTGATTCTGCCATTTTTAGCCACCTCCTTCCTTCAGGACAATCGCTGGAGCTTTGGAACTGCCATGTGCAAAGTCTTCACTGGCATTTTGTATACAGGAATGTACGCCTCTGTTTTCTTCCTCTCGGCCGTCAGTGTTGACCGGTATCTTCTCACTCTTCACCCAGTGTGGTCACAGTCGCACCGAACCCCACGCTGGGCTTCCAGAATCATCCTAGGAGTCTGGATCTCTGCCTCTGCCCTCAGCATGCCCTATGTGGTTTTCAAGGAGACACATGATGACCATAAAGGAATGGTGATCTGCCGAAATAACTATGCTGTGTCTAATAACTGGGAAAGCAAAAAGATGCAAACATTAAGTAAATGGATTCATGTAGCCTGTTTCACCAGCCGCTTCTTGCTGAGCTTCCTTCTGCCTTTCTTCATCATCACTTTTTGTTACCAAAGAGTAGCTGGCAAGATGAAAGAGAGGAGCCTGTGTAAATCCAACAAGCCCTTCAAAGTCATGATGACTGCCATTATCTCTTTCTTTGTGTGTTGGATGCCCTATCATGTATACCAGGGCTTAATTCTCACCCAGACCCAATCACTGCTTTTACAGTTCACTCTGATACTTACAGTCATAACCACTTCATTCAATACTGTCTTTTCTCCCACACTCTACCTATTTATTGGGGAGAACTTCAAAAAGGTTTTCAAGAAGTCCGTTCTTGCTCTGTTTGAGTCAACATTCAGTGAGGATTCTTCAACAGAAAGGACACAAAACCGAAATTCAGAAGCCTACATTTAAACTGTGGATCCCAGGACCCGGCCTGGCAGCAGAGCGGTTAAGTTCGGGCTCTCTGCTTCAGTGGCCCCGGGTTCCCGGGGTTCACATCCCGGGCACAAACCCACACACTGCTTGTCAGCCATGCTGTGGCAATGTCCCATATAAAGTAGAGGAAGATGGGCACGGATGTTAGCCCAGGGCCAGTCTTCCTCAGCAAAAAAGAGGAGGATTGGCAACAGATGCTACCTCAGGGCTAGTCTTCCTCACAAAAAAGAAAAAAAAAATTCTGGATCCCAGAGCAAACAATGGACTTGTAGTCAATTACCAGATGTATATCCTCTGTTTTTGTATAATAATATCCCTATGTTAGAGGGACATCTAGGCTGTACTATAGGTAGATCTATGAATGTTAAAAGGGCTGTAAGAAAGCAAGCAATGGGTGATGTTGAAATAATTTTTTTTACTCTTTTTTTGTTGTGGTAAAATATATATAACAAAATTAGCTATTTGCACCATTTTTAAGTGTATATTTTAGTGACATTAGGTACATTCACAGTGCTTTGCAACCATCACAACTATTTCAAAAATTTTTTTTCTTTTTTTTTTTGTATAATCCAGTTTGTGTTATGTTCACTTTTCTTTTTTCCAGCTGATTTTTTTTTTTAGGAAGATTGGCCCTGAGCTATCATCTGCTGCCAATCTTCCTCTGTTTTTCCTTTTTTTCCCAAACCCCCAGTAGATAGTTGTATGTCATAGTTGTACATCGTTCTAGTTGCTCTATGTGGGATGCCACCTCAGGATGGCTTGATGAGCAGTGCATAGGTCCATGCCCAGGATCTGAACCAGCGAACCCCGGGCCACAGCAGAGCATGCGAACTTAACCACTATGCCACCAGGCTGGCCCCTATTTCAAAAATTTTTTATCATCTCAAAGAGAAACTGTACCTATTAAGCAACAATTCCTCATTTCCCCCTCCCCCAACCCCTCAAAACTTCCAATCTACTTTCTGTCTATATGAATTTGCTATTTTAGATATTCCATGTAAGTGGAGTCATATAATATTTCTCCTTTCATGTCTGGCTTGTTTTACTTAGCATAATGTTTTCAAGTTTCATCCATGTTGTAATATGTATCTTCATTCTTTTTATGGCTAAATAATATTCCATTGTATGTATATACCACATTTTGTGTATCCATTTTTCTGCTGAGGGTCATTTGGGTGGTCCACCTTTTGGCTGTTGTGAATAATGCTGCTATGAACATGTGTACAAGTATCTATGTGAGTCCTTGTTTTCAATTATTTTGAATTGATAGGTCATATGGTAATTCTATGTTTAACTTTTTGAGGAACTGCCAAACTTGTCCACAGTGTCTACACCACGTTACATTCCCACCAGCAAAGTATAAAAGTTCCAATTTCTCCTCACCCTCACCAACACTTATTATTTTCCTTTTTTTTTTTTTTTATTATAGCCATCCTAGTCGCTGTGAAGTGGTGCAAATAGGATTCTTAACCTTTGATTTTTGAGGCTATAGGAATATCAATTTCTAAATACCAATAGAATCCATTGATCTGAATTTTCTGTCACAGAATCTTCTAGCAAATAGACATTTGGACAGAGATCCCTCTTTATTTAGGTAGCACCTAAATTATTTAATTGGTATGGACAAAATTTAACATGGAGATGACAAGGCACTCATCTTGTCATATCCATATTAAAGTATAAAGAATTTATATTTTAGTTTTTTAAGTATAAAGATATCTTAAATATCTCTTTTCAATACCTATAGATTAAGCTGTCCCAGAAATATGAGACTAAGACTATTATAAATGTTTAAGAATCTGCCTGGGTAATGTCATAGTACACTTAATTTTAGAATAGCAATGGCGATATTAATTTGTCTTCCCTGGTTTATCAAGTTTCGCTTCAAGTTTTTTCAATACATTACAGCACCTAAGTTTTACAGGACCACATAGTTTCACTGACCTATTATCTTTTGTTTAGTTATTTCATTCTATCGTCAACGGATGTCAATCAGTAGATAGTTCTATCTATCTAGTTCAATTGATACAGAATGGAGATATTTAGGTCACAACACATACTCAGTCCCTGAATATTCCGGCTAGCTTTGCACAAACTATTCGAAGCCACAGGCATATATCCTACTCAGAAAGCTCCAAAATGGATGGTATTAATTACGAGGGGTTACAGAAAGAAAGGGAAATTAACCTTCATTACTAACTTTTTATAAAGGGTGGTTTGATGCCCTAGAAATCCTGCTAATTGACTTGGCATCAGTGCTTCCCTGGGCAACTGGGGGTTTGGTCTCTCTTCTTTTGAATATGAGGGACAAAAGCTTTGGGAAGATGAAAACTTTTATCGTTGGCCCCTATTTCAAGCTTTTGGAGCCTGAACAGTTTTCCCAGAGATGGAGGAGTAGGACTGATGACCAGGCTGGGGCTCTGAGTGAGGCTGCAACAAGAAGGAGCCAGTGCTTCTCCCCTCCCCACACTCTCCCTGGTCCTGACAAGCCCACTGAAGTTTATGATGCAAAACCTAAGAAAGAAATTTTATTGGATTGAATATATGATTCTTTGCAACACAAATCGTGCTTTGGAAACCTAGCAGCTACAGAGGGAGCCTATTGTCTCCCTCCTCAGACCTGCTACAATAACAAACAAGGAAGTGCTCTTTCTGGGCTCTTTATGTGCTTCATTCCATCTCCCTATAGACTGTACACCCCTCAAGGACAGAAGGAAGCCTGTCAACCACACTATTTCTTTTCTATAATATTATCCACAATTCATATTCAGTAAAAGATATTTAATGAAAATTGAATATAGGCACTCAAAATATGTGATTTTTAAAAATGACTTTAGGTATAAAATAATAGGATTGAACCAGATTTTTATTTAATAAAGATTTACATCTCATTTACATTGTGTCCAGGCATGATTCTAAGTGCTATACAAATAGTAACTCACTTAATCCTACAGCAATTCTATGAAGTAGGTCCCATTATTATCCCTATTTTACAGACTATGAAACGGAAGCACTTACCCAAGGCTGTACAATAAGCAATTGGAAGAGCAAGTATTATACGCCCAAGCAGTCTGGTGTGAGAACCCCTGCTCTAAACCACTATACTCACTGCTGAGGTCACTGCTAGGAGGCAGGGAGGCTGGGCTTCTAGCCCAAATCTCCCTAGTCTATTTCATCAGAAGTCACCTTCTTGGATGCAAAAACCAAAGAGAAGTGCATAGAAAACGTCAGGATCCAATACAAAGTAAAAAAAAAATGGCATTGAACTTGTAATCAGATTTGGGTGGTGGTCGGACTTTGCCTCTAGCTTGGTGTTTAATTTGGGGCAGGTTATCCAAATTTTCTAGGCCTCAATTTCCTCATTTATAAAATGGGAACATCTCCAAATGAGATTATAGCTACGAAATCCTTCTAAAATATAAGATACTATATAAATATAAAATATTATTGAGATTTTTTTTAAAGAAGCCACTTTAAATTTTAAGAAAATAAAGTATAAACTTAAGAAAATTCTCCCCAAATGTATTTTTTAACTTCCCATAAAACTATGGTTAACTTTTAGAAAACCTCCTCCTTATAGTTGTGTGGATGGCATCAACGTCCTCACTATTCTGAGGAGCCAAGAGGTTTATAAACAAAGAATTAGTGGCTTTGCTTTGTGGAACTGATGCGTGGAGACAGTGTTTCAAAGCCATGTGCCTATTAGCAGCCAATTATATAATCCTGCTTCATTATGTCAGTATCAAACTGGCTCTAGAACAGAATACACGGTGATTAGCAGTATGTTTCAAATGCAGTTCAAGTTCTTTCCTCAAGAAATGGCTCCTTGTTTTAATGAGATGAATGGCATGCCCAGCTGCTAAAGTATGTGAGAGGGGTTGGAATATAAGGTAGGATGGTGTGCACAAGGCAAAGCTGATTCCATGTTCCTGAGAAAATAGAGGCAGCAATTGCTCACTGGTGTAGTCTGTGTACTGGCGCTGTGGTAGGCTCCGAGAGCACAACAGTGAATAGGACTGATCCCTGTCCTCAAGGAGCTCAAGTCCAGTGTGCTGGATCTGAATTGGGCTCCACATGACAATCACTTTTCAAAAATACCCATGTCTAGGACTTACCCAAACTAATTAAAACCAAATGTCTAGAGGCAGGACCGAGGAATCTGTATTTTCTTAAAAGTTCTCACGTTGACTCTAAAGTACAACCAGAATGGAACAGTTCTGTTTGGTAGGAAAGAAAAACAAGTAAAAAGGTCATCACAGCACAAAGGAATAAATGCCACGTTTGGAGTAACAAGCAAAAGCCCCCAACCCAGCTTTCACCACTCAGAGAAGTTCTCCCGGGTGAGTCCTGGAGATCAGCGTTGACATATAGAGAAGGGGAAGGACAGTACAGAGGAAGAGAAGGTGTAAACGCCTCAGAGGGAAAGAGCTAAGGAGTTTGGACTTGATCCCAGACTTTACCCTGAGGGCATTAGGGAGCCAGTGAGGGTCCTAAGCCCAAGAGTGATGGAATTAGGTTTGCATTTTAGAAAGACCACTCTGGCTGCTACAACGGAGAGTTCAAAACTGGAGGTGAGTGGTCAACCTGGGTAGTGTTGCAGTAATTCAGGTAACAGATGATGTGGCCTGAACTAGGAAAGTGGAAGTGAGGATAGAGAAAAGTAAAGAGTTTTGTCCTGTAAATTCTGTTGGTTGAGGGGTCGAGGGAGAGGGGAAAGTTGAGGATGACTCCTGTATCAGTTAGCGTTCTTGGTTCCAAACAGTTGATTTCATTCTGGCTGATTTAACCAAAACCTGATTTACTAAATGATATCAAGTAGCTCACAGAATTATTGGGACGGCTGGAGAAACATTCAAGGCTAAGCCCGGGAACAGTGCCCAAAACATGCCACAAGATTGTCCAGATCAGGAATCTGTCACTGGTCTTCTCTAAATGGTTCCAATTGCTGCTGCCCCTGCCACTGAGCTCAAAATACCAGCAACTTGGTTTTGCTGCAACTTCTCTGCATCAGGTCTCAAACCCTCCTGTGCCTGGAAGCTCTGCCAACACCGACATGAGGAAAATGGAAGCCCCGGGCGGAGCCTGTTCATTCTCATCACTCACTTCCACAGTTAATCTTGCAGGAGGGTACCTAACTGGCATGCCTGCATCCTAGCTGCAAAGGAGGCTGGGGAGCTGAGTTCTGATTTCTGCATGGGAGGGAAAGGGGTGCTCCTAATGTGAGAATTTCCCCAAATATAAATCTATTCAGAAGATGATGATGTCCACCGAATTTAGCCTAAAAAGCTTTCCCGAGTAATTAGCTTTGGGAAGAGAAGCAAAATTGCATTGTGCTCAAGGGTGACTGGGAGGTGAGAATCCAGTCTCTGAGAGCAGCAACTCTTTCAAATTTAGAGAATTAAGGGGTAATTCCACCTCCTTCTTCTTCCCACGAAGAGTAACTCTCACACGTTCTACCAATTAGAGATTAATTTGCGTTAAGGGACTGCTATTAAAATGCAAATATACCTTTTAAGAGGGTTAAATTGCCTTCACAAGTTAATGGGAATTACTTTAGTCAGCTTCACACCCAGCAGAGTGCAGCTGAACACAGTACTTAGGATATTAGACTTTTGATTGTGGCCTAGAGGAAGGAAACCATGGGAGCTGGAGGTCAAGCCTGGAACAAATTTTGGAGACCCTGAAGGTGGCATGATACGTGTATAGGGAAGTGCTGTGCAAGAGAGAGAAGACAGAGAGGTATTCTGAAGACAGAGGCAGTTGGTGACTGAGAAAAAATTTGCCTAGATGTGGTGCGGCTCTGAAAATCTGGTTTATGCCAAATTATTTGTATCTTCTCAACAGTTAAGGCCAGTCACCGCAATTTAGTTTAGCTCAGTCTTTCCAGGAAGTGGCTCCCCTTCCAAGTCCTGTCCCTCCCCTTTCGGGAGGGAACAACACAATGGTGGAAAGAGAAACGGTTTTTCTAACACTCCCTGTTGTTTTCCCTGTTTCTTCACGGAATTCTGAGCTTCCTGAGAATAAGAACAGCATCTTATTCCTCATACATTTCCAACATGTAGCTTGGTGTCTGGCATGATAAATAAATGTTTATAAACAATCGGATAAAGACATGAATGCAGTTATTAATTAATTCAGGAGTTGGAATTTTCTCTATTTTTGAGGTCTTTAGAATGTTCCTCCTCAAGCACACTGAGGATCTATGGTATTTCATTCACTTCACTTGCCGGAAGAAGCAAACAATCAGGGGGCTGCCATCTGATAATACTCCTCTCCCTTTTCCATCTCAGACAAATGCAATTGAAGATTTAGGTGTATATGAACAATTCATTATTGAAATCTCTGTTACTTATTTACTTCCTGCTGGAGTCAGCATGAAATTTACTTAGTTACAATACTCAAAGACAACAAAAATGGTTCATTATTTTTTCTGTATCAAATCAAATCTGATTCCAAGTCCCTTCCCCCACAGTCCAAAGGATTTCAGGAGAGCTCTAAGGACTTAGGTCCCAGTGGCTCCATCCCTTCCTGCCATGCAAGTTGGGCTTCATAGGGGGCATTTTCACCAAGGCTGGGATCCATTAACCATGCTTCTCTGATGTCTTGCCATATCGCCAATGGCTGGGAAAAAAGGGCGTTAGGGATCAAGGACCTTGACTCATGTTACCCTGATAACTCACTAAGTCAAACTTCACCTCTCTAAACTCTTAGGGAAACTAAGGATTTCCTTCAGAAAAGTCAACTGCAGCTGTCTCTTTCTTTGTCTTCCTGGCTGTCATCTTCCAACAAAAAGATGACAAGAGTCTCCAGTGTGGCCTTTAAGACCTCTTCAGTCAGTGTGCCAGATATCTTTTGCTTGCCTTCCAGATCCACATTCAAGCATTCTCCACCCTGCTTTCTGCCCTAGGGGCTGGGAAGTCAACACCCCAGGCATCCTGGCTTCTGGTTGTTTTTTGCCAATGGGAACTCTGGCAGGAAATGGAAGGAAGATGGAGAATGGGGTCAGGTATTTATTTCCAGAGTTCCTTCCCTAAAGGGTCACCTGGAGTTGGCTGTGCTTCTTGGCAGAAGGTCGACTCCTTCTCTTAAGGGTCTGTACAAGTCTCTACCTCTGAATTCCAGACTCCCTCCCTTTCTCCCTTCAGGCCAAGTAACATCTCAGCTGCTTCTATACCCTTGGTTACTACACTACCCACATGGTTCCCCTACACCCACATCTTTGTAAATAGTCCCTTTGTAAATAAAACTTTCTCAGGTTATCCTATTTAGGATGTGCTATTTGATTGCTAATGGGACCCTTACTGATATAGTTAGTGTGATAAAATAATTTATATTTTTCTTTTATTATAAATAACATTCAATATCTTCTTTTCAAAATAATATACTTGTTGGGGCCAGCCCGGTGGCATAGTGGTTAAGTTCGCGCACTCCATTTCAGCAGCCTGGGGATCCGTGGTTCAGATCCCAAGCGCATACCTATGCACCACTCATCAAGCCATGCTCTGGTGGCATCCCATGTATAAAATAGAGGAAGATGGGCACAAATTTTAGCTCAGGGCCAATCTTCCTCAGCAAAAAGGGGAAGATTGGCAAGAGATGTTAGCTCAGGGCCGATCATCCTCACACACACACACACAAATAATAATAATAATAATAATAATGTGTTTGTTTATGACATTTACTTAAGAATTTCAAAGAACTATATAAAAAATAATTCCCACAACATTTCTTGGTAGAAAGATATGAGAGGATAATTTTAAAAAGAGAATAAAATCACAACTCTCATACAAATATAAAATCAACATTTGTCAAAGATTTTTATTTCATTCATATTTAACTCATTAAGGAAGGAATCAGCAGTATATTACAACCAACTCAAAAGAGAGTTCAAATCTCCTGTGTGAAGAATTCTGAATAATTTATGCAGATACTCCCCACTCAAAGAGTTGGATGATAACTCCCCATCCCTTGAGTATGGGCTGTGTTTAGTAATTTGTTTCCAAAGAGGAAAGAGAGGGGGACATAACTTTACAGTGGAGAAACTTGACAAACACTGCCTTAGCCAGGTGGTCAAAGTTAACATCATCAGTAATAAGACATGTTGACAGCACGCACCCTTGATATGATGTGATAAGAATGGCATTTCACATCTGTGATCTTCCTCCAAAAACCCATAACCTCAGTCTAAACATGAGAAAAACATCAAATTCCAATAGAGGGGCCTCCCACAATATACCTGACCAGGACTCCTCAAAACTATCAAGGTCGTCAAGAACAAGGACAGTCTGAGAAACTGTCACAGCCTAAGGAAACATCATGACAAAATGTAATGTGGCATCCTGGATGGGATCCAGGAAAAGGATTGAGAGAAAAACTAACAAAATCTGAGTCAAGTATGGAGTTTAATTAATATACCTGTGCTGGTTCCTTGGTTGTGACAAACAAACCACAGTAATTTGAGATGTTAGGAATAGGGGAAATTGGGTGAGGGGTATATGGGAACTTCTGTACTTTCTTTGCAACTTTTCTGTAAAATTTATTCTAAAATTTAAAGTTTATTCAAAAAAAGAGAGAGAGAACCCAAGGTGCTATACATTTATAGTCAGGTAAGGAATGCTGAAATGAATTTACAAATGGATGCAAAACTGGCAAAACTGGTCAATATCCACAGAATAATAATTAAATTTTACATTTTTATGGACAGGAGTGATTTGCTTACTATCAGTGTTCAAAAAGTTAACTTCTATCTCTGCAGAGTTGTAAAACAGCCTAGTCAAGGACAAACCCTATATAGCCCTGTAGGAATAGGTAACCCCATAGGCTCCAGCATTTCATTAAAAGGATATCTAGAAATCTCTTTTGCCCATTTCAAAATCTCTCACAGTTTTTTAAAACAAAAGATGCAGGTGTCAAAATTATAAAAAGCTCTTACAACAGGCTGGCCTAACTTGACAGAATGGCTGACAGAAGTATACGAATATTCAAACGGTTATGCAGTGCTTTGCTAAGTTATCACAACACTATGAACTGAAAAATAACCCAGAGATCAAGACAATTCATCAGCCTACCCTGGGGAAACTCTACAGACTGCCAAAGACATACATCATTGCATCATACATCATTAAAAGCACTTGCTGTATTATGTTACCTAGGCAACACACCAGCAAATGGTGCAGTAATAAAATAAGAATTTAAAAAAGCAAATTGAACAAAAAGAACAATCAGTATTAGGTTCCAAACTAAATTCCATCCCCTGCCTGGTGGTACAAACTGTTCATGTTAAAGATAGACTCAGCTCTTAGGTGGGAACTATCATTTTCCCAGGCCTCATATTTCCGTATGGAAGGGTTTCAACTGGATTAACACTCCTGGCCTCAGTTTCCGCCTGTGTAAGAAGAGGCTCCACGACAAAATATATGGTTGTGGTTTGGAGCATTTGCCCTTGGACTTTCTATTTCAGGCTCTTTTTTACATCTGTTTGTTTTCTCTTTCCTCGCAGTCTTAACGCATGTGGCAAGCGTCTTGAAATCAGAATTCACACAGGTCTTTCACACCTCAGTTTCAGATGCACTGGTAGAAGAGTGACTCTCTCTCATAGTAAATTAATAAAGAGACTTCTGAATATGATCTAGTATCCCATGCTTGACCACAGGGGAAAATGCACTATCATACCTGATGTGAGAATTTCCACTCCACATCACAGCAGTATTTCTTCTTATAAATGAATAAATTAGTATTCTGGTCCTACCTCAATCTTACATGTATTTTAGTTAGTGTGAACCAATTTCTCAGAACATGATCACCTCCCTAAGCACTGAAAAAATATAAATCTCCGAGCTCTGCAGTGGGGGGCTAGATTTCTTCCAGCCTTCCCTGGGATGAACCATCCATCTCTTCTAGTTGCACTTCTACTGATTAACATACCCCCAAGGAAAGCCTCAGGTAAGAGCTTCATTTTATTTATTTATTTTAACTTTTTAAATATTTTTTAATTTTTTTGTGTGCAGAAGACTGGCCCTGAGCTAACACCTGTTGCCAATCCTCCCCTTTTTGCCGAGGAACACTGGCCCTGGGCTAACATCCGTGCCCATCCTCCTCTACTATATATGGGACGCCGCCCCAGCATAGCTGACAAGCGGTGTGTTGGCGAGCAGACAGGATCCCAACTTGCGAACCCCGGGCTGCCAAACGCGAGCTAAACTGCTGTGCCACCTGGCGGCCCAAGAGCTTCATTTTAGAGCTAAATTTTAGGAAAAGCTCTGCTTATTTTAAGAACTGTGAAACAGATTATAGTTGCTTTCTCTTTCCTTTCCTCTTTACAGTCAGGAAGGTTAGCATCAAGGATAAAGGATCTTTTAGAAGTGGTTTTCAAATTTTTCATGTTTGTGAAATACTTTTAAACGTTAAAATTTGGGGAAGCCAACTTGAATGAATTAAACAATTTAATTCAACTCTAAATCAATTATTGTGCCCTCTTAGAGGGCCTAGAATGCATTCACAATTAACCCACTATCCATATGGTCCCTTTTCAACAGTGTAGCTGTTTGAGAACTATTCCTGCCCAGATAGTGATTTGTTATATACTCACGAGGCAAAGCTCTCATTTTCCAGTGAACCATCATCTTCCTCTGGAGCCAACTTAATGCTGTGCTTTGCCTTTTCCCTCTAACATGAAGCAAACTGTACAACGTGCTCCACCTCAACGTTACATAGGACGGAAATAATCGTTTTATAACAAAAATTAACGTTATATATCTGTGAAAACTTTGCTACCCACTGTATTGTCTTAGGACTCCAGTAAGAACCACTGTCTTACCTGTTTCCTGTTTCCCCCACTGACTCTTACTGACATAATTCTATTTTCTTTACTCCTAATGCTTTATTATTTATTTATTATTATTATTATTTTTGTGTGTGTGTGTGTGTGTGAGGAAGACCAGCCCTGAGCTAACATCCGTCGCCAATCCTCCTCTTTTTGCTGAGGAAGACTGGCCCTGGGCTAACATCCGTGCCCATCTTCCTCCACTTTATATGGGACGCCGCCACGCACGGCTGACAGGCAGTGCGTCGGTGGGCGACCGGGATCCAAACCCGCGAACCCCGGACTGCCAAGCGCGGACTAGACCGCTGCGCCACCGGGCGGCCCCCCAATGCTTTATTTTTATTCATATTTTACTATTGTATTGCATGTATGTCCTGCCTTCTTAAATTCTTTGTGGAATGAGACTAGATGTTCAAAAAATAAATAAAAATACCAAAAGGAAATACTTTCTTCTTGGTGCCTACTCTCTACTGCCCTCTGCAGGTAGAAGGAAAGAATAAGTGAGCCACAACCTGTTACTACCTACAGTAATGTCCAGGAGATCCTCACTCAATGGGAAGGTTTAAAGTAATTGGTGATTTTTGAGGGCTAACCATTACCAACCAGACTCCATCTATTCACAGGAAGAGTTTCCCAATTTGCTAAAGTCCCTTCACTGTGGAATGATCTTTGGAACCATATACCCTATTATCAAGAGCCCTTGCTATCTGCTGCACCTGTATGCAAATAGACGTCCAAGTCCTATCTCATTCCCAGCCAAGGCTAAGAGCCTCTGTGTCAAAGTTCCCTCCAGTCTTGTAAAACTTGAGTCTGAGAGTGAACAGGAAAAGAGATTCAACAGTTATAATGGCATAAAGGTACAGACATTAAGCAATGAAACTTGTCTGTGCTTTGCAGACAAATGTCAACAAATGTAGGAAACCCCGCCATGCAGCTATTAGAGATGTGAGATTTTGCTTTTCATTTTTACAGAGTGTAAGGCAGCCTGCAAGATAACCAGCAAACAGACAGCTTCAATTCTGTGTAGAAAGGATCGTTGATTATGCATGGATTATTTTCTTCAGTCACACTACTTTGCATGGATAGCAACACTGTCAGTGATGTCATCTTCTAAAAGAACCGACTCAAATGTATAGGCATATTGTGCCAACTGGCCCAAATCAATGACCTGGGTAATGCAGTCAGGGTAACACTACTGTTCCTTGTCTAAATCCTCCAAGCCCACAGAAAAATAATGCTAATCTGATGCAAATTCAAGGAATATGTTATGTGGGAAAGAAAATCAAGCACTTGTTTAATTTTATTTACAATGTAATATGTACTTACAGGAAACACATCACAGAATTTAACATCATTACATGCATCAGAATACGTCGTTCTATTTTTATATTAGTAGCAGGTTAAAAAATTTATTAACATCACACACTTTCTTGGATAAGAATATTTTTAGCGAGGATATTTTCTAAAGGATTGATCTCCAAATGTGTATTCACATAGCATACCAATACCTTTCCAGCAACTGCGAGATCAGAATGATTTATAGCATTCCTGACAGAGAAAGCAGCCTTGTTTTATTAACTGGAGTAAGGAAATTTTTGAAAGATTTATAGCTTTTAGTTCCATCTCCGCTTGCTTTGTGATTTAATTGATTCAATCTATTTACCTGTCTTCATAATGGGCATACTATGGATTTAAGCAGATTTAAAATTTTTCAACGTCTGGAAACCTAAGCTTTCTGAGCTAAAAAATGTTTCTTTAAAAGGTGTGTAGAGAAGACAGCCAATGAGACTTCTCACTCTTTTCAAAGTATACACTGAGCGCCTTCTACCGAGGTGGGCAAACTGTGCGTAGGGGTTAGCATTGCGTGTTTGAAGACCACACATCCGGGACATCCGAGAGCTAGGCAGAGGCCCGCCCCCCTGGGGGCGGGGCCATGGAGGCCAGGACGTCCCTGCGCCGCGCCCCGCCCTGTCCTCCCTGCGCAAAGGGGGCGGGGTCTGCGCCGCGCGCGGCCTGAGCTCGCGGGATCGGCGCAGGGGTTCCAGCCATGGCCGAGAGTTGTCGGACGCCTCAGGCTCGGGCGCTTCTGCAGCAGTGCCTGCACGCCCGGCTGCAAGTACGCCCCGCCGAAGGGGACGCCGCGGCCCAGTGGGTGGAGGTAACGTCGGCTCCGCAGCTCCGGTCATCCCCCGGCTCGCAGGGGTGGTTCCTTCCGCGTTGTCTGGGTAACTTGTCCTTCCGCGTCTCCCTGCGAACCTGCCGCGTGGCGCCGGGCACGTGCTGTGGGCGGTGCAGGACTTCCGGCCGGCCCTCCCAACACTGCCCACGGGGGCGGGCCTGGCTTCCCTCTCTACTTAGTTCTGCGCTTGCGTCCCCGCCGCCGTTTTCCTCGGACTTATTCCACAGAGGAAGAGGGGGGCCCCTGGTTGGGGCTGCGGGAACTGAACCTCCTCTTCCCGTCTACTACCTGAGCTCGGTGGACTCTAGGCCCGATTGTCTCAGACCTCTTGCTTCACAGGAGCAAAGGCCTTGCCGCGCCCTTCGCAGGGCTCCGACTGCGAGTGGCCGGTGCTGGTCTGGTTCGAGCTTATAGATTAGATTTGTTGCGAACGTTCAAGGTCTGTTTTGACTTGTGCTCCAAATCCCATCGAATTTCCTCTTATGTTGACTGCAGCTAGGTCTTAGCACAGAAATGAGATTTCCCATGAAACAATTCTTTTTTTCAAGAAACTTTAACAAATTTGATTTATTTCCAACTACTACTACTACAAACACTACTTTTATAATAGTATATAGAGTTGCATTGTATCTAACACAATTCCTCCAAAGAATTAAACACATTTACACCAATATGATTTCCTTCTATTTGCATATTGGCTTTCTTAAGACAGCCTGCCCACACTCCATACGAAAAGATTAAAATGTTCTTTAAGGTCCCTGACTTGTTTTTGGAGTAAGTTGAAATGAAGAAAAAACTTAGTTCATAATTAAGACTTTTGGAGGTACCCAGAAACTTAATGTAGGAGCATCTCATTCACTCATCTGCCAAGTTCGGTCCCAGATCTAGCATTCTTTAACACAATCCTAGTCGTTGTTTTAAATACTACCTATAAACTATGATATGTGAGTGATTATTAAATCAAAATCTGTTACCCTCTGCTAATTTAAAAATATTTATAAGCATAAGCATTTCTATATTTTCCCTTCCTCTTTCTTTCTCAAAAATGCATGTTTATTATTTCTTAATGTTATGGCCTTTTTTTGAGGTGTTGATTTCTCTTCCATAGTTTGAATTTTTTTTTTTTTTTGTATATTTGCCATCCTATCCAAAGAATTGCCTATTTTTGTAGTTGCCACATGGGATTATAAATCCCAGATTATTAATCATTTAGATTTCTTCCATGCTGCTTTATCTTTTTATATTCTTCATGCCACATCTCCTTATGGAAAATCACAGATATTTTATTGCAGCCTTCCAAACTATCAGTTTGTGTTTATCAACTTAAAAGCCCTTCCCTTCCACTCCCACACATGGCTAAATTAGTACAAAAAGCTGACAAGTAATTAGACAGTGAGAAAGTAAGTTCTTTTTTCTTTCTCAAGCATACTCTTCCCTATTCTATTATTAAAAGTTCTAATTTTTTAAAAACATTGTTTTATTGTCGAAAGATTTGAAGGTTACTTTGTGTGTTCTTAGTTTCATTCATTTAGACCTTTGCTGTCACAGGCTAACATTTTTCTTCCTGGGATGTGAACTTTTTTAATCTACAGTGAGAATGATCTGTACTTTCCTGTATATTTGAAATGTTTTACACCAAAAGAAGCTACAAGAAAAATTCTGACTTGAAGAGGGGAATATATAGATCACAACTTAGGGTTATTGGAATACACTAAAAGAAAATACCTTAATGAGGTAGTGTAGTGAGTGGAAAGGACAGATATCTATTTCTGCAGATAATTAGATACTTAATTCTGACATTGCAAGTGTCCAACTATGAATATGCTTGAGATTTTGGCTCCTGCTAAAACAATGCCAGTGGAGAGGCGTGTGACAGTGGTGCAGATAACTGTATCATTCAGCCTGCCAGCTCCTCTTTATGGGTCTGCATTAGAGTCCCTTGCTTGTTCCAGAAGCACAATTGCACATTTTAAAAATTACTTCTTGTCCAGGTAAATGAGATGTGAGTGCAGAGCTGCATTTATATTTACATGGAAGACTATTTAAATAACACATACAGCCCGTTAAGATACAGTTGAACTTAAATGCACTCAGCAGATAGATTGAGTCTCCATCATGTACAAAGCAGTCTGTAAAGTGCTTTGGGAGTTAAAGTGTAAAATAAATTTTATTTCAGCCCTTAAATTTATTTTTACTTACTCATTTACTAAGCACTTGTATAGCTCTTACTATGAACCAGTCACTGTTTTAAGCACTTTACAAATATTAAATCATTTAATCTTCATAATAGCTCTTGGACTCAACAAGGTTAATCTACAAAATAAAGAATTAATAATTCACTCAGCCACAAAATCAAAATCATTTATCAACTGTCTCTTTTTCATATAGTCTCTATTCTACAAGAGCTAATAAAGAAATATCCAAGTCATTATGTAAAGTAAATAAGCCTTCATTCCTGATAACAGACAACCTCATGATGTAAAACTTAATATCATAAATGCAATTTCCAAGGCCTAGTCACTATGTTTATTTAAAGCATTACAGCAATAACAAAAAATAATTGGACAGTTTCTTAGAATTTATTGAAATAGAATCAGATCCCTATTATCTGTAAGTAAATGGATTAGGAGGACTAAAGAGTGAGGATGTCAAAAGGTATCAGTGACACTATTGTTTACACATCAGCCAAATCTGATATAATGTGAATTCATTTGGTGTTGAATAAATGGGACCCTGTACACTAAATGTTTCTAAGTCTGTAAGACTAACTTAGGGAGGAGGAGGCTAGTTCACAGTCTTAAAGATTTTGATTAGAAGTAAATGTTTGAAGGTATAACTTCACTGCTCTTGGCTGTATTTTAAATTTAATTTTTGAGAGACATGATGACTGAGGTGATTGAATATTGAGATTTTGTTTTCTGACATATTTAAGAAATCAAATCTGTTGTAAAAACTTATGTCTCTTCCTTTGCGTTTAACCTCTAACAGTTGTGAAATTTTATTCATTTACCTCTGTATCTCTATATAGAAGTTTCTTTCTAATCTGAGTTTACTATGGTGATTTCTTATAGGTTCAGAGAGGATTAGTGATCTACGTGTGCTTTTTCAAGGGAGCTGATAAAGAACTTCTTCCCAAAATGGGTATGTGTTTGATACTGTTTGTTTTTTAAGAATGAGTATGAATAGCAATAGATAAATGAACCAGAAGGGGCAAAAAGCACAATCTAAATTATCCTGGTGTGTAAATTATAAATGAGTTAACTCAGTGTATTGTTGTTGGCTTTAGCTATTTGCCTATTCCAAAGTTTAAAGTAAGCAAGTGTGGTGGAATTCTTTTAAAACATCTGCAGCATTTCAGATGGCTTATAGATTGGTTTAGAAGAATGTATACACACACACACACACACACACACACACAGAGGCAACACACTGAGATTCAGCCAAGGATACAGAAACTTGCTGGAAGCAGGGTGGCCACATAGGGAGAAACAGATGCTGCATTTCTTAATATAGTTTCCTTATCTGCCAGGGTCCCTGACGGGCGTGTAGGTGACACTGTATGTGCACGATGCAGGTCCTATCAAATCTGGACAGCTCAGCCTTACATCATTATTATGGAAGAATTTGCATTAACCATTTATGCACTTCTTTGTAGGAAATGTGTGTAAATATATGGTTCTCCTGATTCTTGAACCAAGCTTGGTGCCATCACAGGCACACCTCCTCCAGGAACACAGAAAGTAGAGTCAATGTTCAGGCATCTCTGAGCAATAATTTAGCTGCCGGCAGCTTTGCAGTATCCTCGATAGTCCATAGCACTGCACATTCCTTGTGATGATTGCATAGGTTCAGATATACCAAATCAAATCATATACTGTCTCAAGAGAGTATTTGATATAATAATTACATCCAAAAAAAAAAAAAAAAAGCCTGAAACAATGGAGCTATCTCTAAGGTTGGGAACAGGTTATATTCTCTTCATTAGTAAAGGGCGGCAGCCATTAGTCAGATTAATAGGAAATATAAATTGTACAAATGGGTAGTTGAAGCTTGCAGAAGTTAAGCTAGAAGAGCTTCAAGTAGTGGAACTCAAGGGTAAATAGCCCAAAGAGGTACAGCTTAGACAAAAGCCTAAAGCTCCTAGAGGGAATTTATACTGAGACCTCAAACATGTTGACAGCTTTGTCAGAAGATGGAAACTAGACTTAAGAAGGGACTACGATAGGTAAGGATGGAAAGCCAGCAACTGTAATAGTTTGAAATTTGAATCTGGAGGGTAATAGAGATCTCTGAAGGGTTTAAGGAGAAAATGAAATGAGGGCTCCTGTTATACAGGATGATTTGCCAAGTCCTAATGCTTGGGTATTGGACATTCTGTCCACTTTGCTGAGTTAATATTTTGCCTTGAATTAAATCTTTATTGACCATAGTAGAAACCTTCAAAATCAAGAAGAGAATTTTTGTCATTGTGACTCAAGATTGACTTCCTAAAGTTGTTTCATATAATCCTAAATGGATCTTAATCATAATAAGATGAAATCAACCAACCAAATCCAAGCTGCATTTTGTTTCATAGTAATTAAATTCTGTGTGCTTCCGTATATGTCTGTCTGAGTACACTTTGAATACACGGATAAGATTATGGTGAATTAGAAACACTGAGGAGGTCTGCCTTAACTCTTTTAGAGGATAGTCTGACACAAAGCTTTGTATATCTTCATTCTCAGTAAAGAACTGTGACTCTAAGAATCACATTCTGTTGGCATGAGTTACAAGCAAAATAAATCCATCTATTATTGTTAGCATTAGCTTATAGTTTACTCCAGGAGACAAAGTAAGCCAGTGTGATGGGCTTCTCTTAAACCCTACCTCATACTTACTACGTGGATTCAGATCTTTCTAATCACATCATATTACCCCTTAGGAACATGACAACCAGGTATATCCATAAAGTCTGAAATAGCAAGGCTAGCATAGAGATGTGCAGAATCTTCCTCAATGCATCTTCAGTATAATTGGGCTGAGATCCAGGGACCTATCAAAGAGTAATTTCCCATACACATCATTAGAGATACTTGATTGACAACCTGTCTTAGGATCTTTCAGTTTCCAACGTGCCGTTAATTCATTGTCTCATTTTAATTCTACCTCCTGACATTTGTATTTGTGTGATATTTACTTCTACATACTGATATTTGCATACCAACAGCATTAATTGAATTCTCAGTCATAGCCAGTAGAGGGAGGTGTGGGGAAGTATAATAAATTGTACTTAGCTCTCTGACCTGTTATTCCAAAACTGCCTCCTTAGTCTGTTAGTAGCCTGAGGCCTGGATAGCTGGGTAGTGATTTCCATTGGAATGAAGTCCTCTGGAGAGTTACAGTTTCCTTAGAAGCAATCAGTGAGGACTGCTGGCTATATAGCAAAGTCCCATTTGTAAAAAAGAAAATTAGAGGTATTTTAAAATAACTGTTAAGTGAAAACTGATAGCGCTTAATGCATAGCTTAGAAATTCATTTGGATGTTCACCTTCAGGGATTTTTACCAGGTTAATTCCCTGTAGAGTGGGGCAACCATTCTGAATCCTTACCAAGCTTTACTGCAGACCCTCTAATAATTGGAGCCATTGACTACCCCACCAGAAGGCAAACTTTTTCAAGCCTAATTACTGGGCAGGAGTGTGAGGTTTATATAGTTTCCTTTACCATTTGTTCTCAGGGCTATTGTTTACAAGCAGAAGTTACTTATAGCCTTTATAGAGGTAGGAAGACCCTAAGGCTATTTATACTAGGCATTTCTTTTGTTTATTGTTTTGAACATGGCTAATGTTGAGATGTAAAGGTTCTCTAAGTTTAGATTTCTAGCTACACAGAGGTATTTATGGATGATTTTGACACTACTTATTAGGTGTAAGAGTATAATTTCATAAGTGCTATAAAAATAATAATACCATGTTTTCTTATATGTATATGAAGATAATGCCGGTAATTCTATACCTTTTGATTTACTTTTTCAATTGTAACAGTGAATTTCTGATGATTCTTGCCTTCACTTTTACCCTTCTCTCATGGGTTATATTTGTAAAATGATTAGTCCATGTTAATAGTGTCTTTGAGATTATGAAACTGCAAAATCAGCTGGTTTTTTGGTTTTTGCGTGTGTGAGGAAGCTAAGCCCTGAGCTAACATGTGTTGCCAATCCTCCTTTTTGCTGAGGAAGATTGGCCCTGGACTAACGTCCATGCCCAATCTTCCTCTCCTTTATACATGGGACTCCTGCCACAGCATGGCTTGACAAGCAGTGCGTAGGTCCGCGCCCGGGATCCAAACTTGCAAACCCCAGGCCACTGAAGCACAGTGGGCGAACTTAACCACTGTGCCACCAGGCCGGCCCCAAAATCAACTGCTTTATAATGGGATTGAACTTGGAACCTTTGTCTCAGCTTGGAACTCTAGGTAACTAAGTTTAAAATAACAAATGCACTAAGATTTGTATTTAATATTCTTTGTTATAAAGCAGAATTTGGTGTGAGGAGGATTTGTCATGGTCTTTTCTAATGGGATTTGCTTGTGAAATATGAAAAGGAGCAAGAAGGCAAAATCTTCTCATGTATCCCCCTGAGGCAACAATATTTTGAGGTTCCAGTATATAGTTAATTCTTTAGTCCTTCCTGGATGAACTGTTAGGTGATCGTAACTGCCAAGTCAGATTTAAGACATCATGCCATTTTCTGCATGAAACTTGCCCTGTTTTTCATGCTTAGATCATTTAGCTTAGTGAAGCAATTTTCTAAATCGAAATAGAGACTTTGAGTAAAAAGCATGAGCTGACAAACTGAACTTTAAATATGAGATTTGCTGACTAGAAGATTATTGGTTTTCTTCATGTTTGTTTTTCACTTCAAAATGTTTCTCTTTTCTTCTCCACCCAGTTAATACACTGTTAAATGTGAAATTAAGTGAGACAGAAAATGGCAAGCACGTCTCTATATTGGATCTACCTGGCAACATTCTTATCATTCCTCAAGCCACCCTTGGGGGGAGAGTAAAAGGAAGAAACATGCAGTATCACTCTAACTCTGGAAAAGAAGAAGGGTTAGAACTTTATTCCCAATTTGTGACTCTATGTGAAAAAGAACTAGCTGCTAACAGCAAGTGTGCTGAAGCTGGGGTTGTGGTGGAACATGGGACTTACGGGAACAGGCAGGTGTTAAAGCTGGATACCAATGGACCATACACACACCTAATTGAGTTTTAAAAAGTTAAAAGTTAGTTTCTACAGTTGTTTTCTGGTATAAAATGATCTGGACTATAATTAGATTTTCTTCCCCTTCATCTTAAATACACTAATCTGCAGCATTTTTTGACAAGAAAATCCTCAGTCCCATCCATAACTCCACAACCTGCGAATTGGATGACCTTGCCAAGTGCCCTAAACTCTGGATCTCACTCAACCTTTTATCCTGCTTTCCCCTATGCTTCACTCGAAAATTTGAAAAATGCTTTCTATTCACTTTATGGTCGTTGTGGAAATGTTCTTAGGGAGCTGTATTTAAGTGTTTTGCCATGAAGAATTTTGTGCAATCAAGAAAAATATGTTTCTTATACTCTCAAATGTGTGTAGTATGTAATAAAAATAACTGTGTTAAAATTAGATAAAATCCAGCACAAACTGATCATAATTTTGTTTTACTATTTCAGTTTTCCATATTTTGAATGAAAGGATACACAGTTTACTATTCCTTTGACTATCTGTGAAAATGTAATATAGAAATGTTATTGTGCATTATGCTATTATTTTCCAAGGACATCTGAGTGCTTTAAATTGTTTTAAGAACCTTTAGTTGATATAGGAACAAAGTGTAGGGGATTAAAAGTTGTTTTTATTTAATATACCAATGGGTTAATATTCTGTTTCTTAGTTTTTTACCAAAACAATGTGTCTCACTTTCTGTCTTAGGTTTTTAAAATTTACTGTTTCATGAAATTAGTGTTCATAAGTTTTTTAGGAAGTTCCTTTCTGTTGAATTAGATTGCTATAAAAGGAAGAAAAAGGGAAACTTTCTACTGGAATTATTTGAAAACAAGTTGACTTGTTCATTTCCATATTATCTACTTAATGATTCAGAGTCAGTGTCACTTTTTCTGTTAGTAAATGTTGTGGACTGAATGTTTGTGTCATTGTCCTCCTCCACCACCTGCCCACCAAAATTCATATATTGAAGTCCTAGCCCGCAGTATGATGATATTTGGAGACAGGGCCTTTGGGAAGTGATTAGGTTTAGACGAGGTCATGAATGGGGCCCTCATGGTGGGATTTAGTGGCCTTATAAGAGACCAGAGAATTTGCTCTCTCTCCCTCCCTACCTCATGAAGACACAGCAAGAAGGGGGCCATCTACAAGCCAGGAAGAGATCCCTCACCAGAAACTGACCATGGTGGGACCTTGATCTTGAACATCTAGCCTCCAGAACTGTGAGAAAATAAATTTCTGTTGTTTAAGCCACCCAGTCTGTGGTATTTTTTATGACAGCCAAAGCTAAGTAGCTGACTAAGATGTTATTTAAGCAGAAGCTGACTAAGCTAATAAGGTTGACTTTTAAAACAAGAGAGGAATATATATAAGAAATTGAAAGAGTAAATGAATCCATGAAAGGTAATATTCAGTTTTTGCAAACTCCTCTGACTTGATCTAAAATATTTTAAAGAGTAAAAACCAAATATTTCTAATTACCAAAAAGATGAAATTAACTTGAATAAAGATCTGCTGAAAATTCCTTTGTATCTTATAATTTCTTTAGGTCTGTGTTCCTAAGATACTTAAAATTTTTATTATCACAAAAAAATCCTATTTTCTCTCTCTCCTTCCTGTACTGTTCTATTTTGGAACTTGAAAATCAATAACTGGCTTGGTAATGAGCTCATTGTCCTTAACTTTTGCTTTATTGATTCACAGTACACTTATTGAAATGTGATAAACTATTCATAAACTTGCAAACTCCAGTTTTCTCAAAGCTTCTCCAAGAAGGTGTATATGTCTTTCAGAAAGACTGTGTGTTACCTATTTTAAATCATTTTGATTTTGTGTCTACATGAAATGCTGACTCACAGCTCTAGATTGCTGTTTTATAGTTGAGGCAATTCTCCTTTAAAAAAATTTGCTTGAGGCTCTTGTGGAGAATAGCAGTTTCAACTATGTGATGGGTTGTTAAGCGGAAGATGATGGCCAACTTCGTTTCATTTCCAAGGAGACTAGAACAAGAGGGAAAAGCCAAGAGAAATAGTGGATACGAAAATGACTACACCTCGGCTTTCCGTAGCTCAACTGGCCCAAGGTGCTCAAAGAACCATCAATAGATCTTTTCTCTTCACAGTATATCATGAGGATAGTGCTGTGGAAAGTAAGATAATGCTTAAATAATTTTCCCAAGGTCACACAGTAGGGAGGAATAATTTCCATCTTCCCCACTTTTCTTGTAGTGTGAGTTGTTGAAGTTGAAATTGGTCTTCATAAAGGCTTCGCATCTCCCAGTGTGGATCACTTGAGAAAGAACAGCCAATGAATCGGTTTATTTACTAAATTAGATGGTAGTAGGGTTGCACCTAGTTTAGGTGCCTTCTGCCTCTATTTTTCTAAGATTCTAGAATGCTTCAATTAGAATATCATTTCTAAATACTATTTTATGTATCCATTCAGAACCTTCATTGATTCCATTATAGAAAATACTGTGGATAAGACACGAACTACCAATGAGTGTGGTGTTAATAACTTGAATATACTCATATACAGTAAAATAAACACACTTTTACCATTCCTTCATTCAAGCCAAAAGAAGGTGTGTCATTTATGAATAATATCTGTATTAATGATGATTTATTGACTCCATAATGAAAGAACTAAACTTATCAAATATAAGGATCAAATACTATAGAATCCTGTGCCACTTGTTTTGGAGAATAAGAACTCACATTGGTGTTAGAACAATGACGTCAAATTTTTGCTATCTATAATTAACATTGCAGAGGACCTGATTTGTTATGTTATAGTTAAATTTATATTTTGTAAAAAACCCACATGATAATGAAACTAATATATCTAGAAGTGCCTTGCCTATTAATTTATTGAAATAAGACTAGTTGCTGAAAGGAAAGAACTACTAGGAAAGTAACATTTTCATTCTGAAGCCACATCTTGGTGATGACTTTAAATGTCTATTTTGATAGTCTCCTAATTATTCTCCCTTCCTTCTATTTCTCTATCTCTAATATTTTTTTGCAGACCCTCTCCAAGGTAATGTTCCTAGAATATTCCTTTCTGTATGATATTCCACTGTTTAGAAACTTCTATAACTTTTTTTATCTACAGGACAAAGTCTAAACTTCTGAGATTGGCATGGAGGTTCTCCTTATTCCTTAAAAGTGAATGAAATCATGCAGAGAGAACTGTAGAGGACCAAAGTCAGAATTTTGAGAAAATATAAAGAAAGGGCAATGTATGAGAGGCCAGAGGATGCTATAGAGATCAGAGAGAGAGAGAGAAGCAAAAAAAGCACTGTTAGAAGATTGTTTTCAAGATGTAAACAGTGACAAAGTGCCAAATACTGAAGAAAAATTGGATAATATAAAGACTGCAGAGAGCTGTGGGCCTAGCAGTTAGGTGTTTTCGAGCTTTTGGGAAATTGAGGTAAAATTTGCAAGAGTTAGTAGAAGTAGGAAAAGATACTTAATCTTTTGTCCTGAACAGAGTGCCTCGAAGTGTGCCAGTGGACCTTTACCATCACCAGGGGAACCTAATATTTTAACAAAATGCAGTTCTCTGGCGCCATCCCAAACTTAACTGCATCAGAATCTCGGGAGTTAAAATCTTAGTCTCCAATCTCCCTCAGGTGATTCTTGTGTCCACTGGGATTCCAGTACCACTGTTACTCAGAATGAAGCCCAGACTTCTAAGGCTGGTATCAAGGTTTTATAATCTGGCTCCAGTCGACTTTCTAACCTTTTCTTCCATTACTCCCTTATAGAAATTCTCCAGTATAGCTCTGTTTATATTCTTCTTAGATTATGCCCATACCTAAATTGCCCCCTGCTCTCCTCTAAATCCATCATGATTCAATATCAAGCTCAAGTCAATCTGACTCTACGTTATTTCTCCTGCCTCTACCTTCCTCGGCACTGTGGTTGTCCTACTCATGACACTCTGATGTGTCATGAGACTGAGTACTTTGGCTTTAGTTTTTTATATTGGTCCGTCTTGACTGCAAGAGTATAAATAATATTGGGCAGAAACAACATAATAGCATACATAATATAGTATAATTTTTTTTGTCTTCCACAGTGTTTCCATAGCACTGCATCTGTTGTCCATGCTCAATAATTCTAAGCAATATTACCTGAATTAATATAAAGATATGTCAGTGGCCAGAATACTCCTGATTTTAATTCAGTTATACTAGTAGTTCACACATAGTTTTCTTTGCCTTTAAGAAATAAAGGGAGGTTGGAATGTGCAGGAAGCAAGTTTAAATCAGCTACCCCTTTAATACAATAGAGAAGACCAGAAAAGTTAGAGACAAACCAAAATGAAGGATTTTTGAGTCTCAACACAAATGTGGGCATTGCTTTTTTTCTATTTTATTGCTTTATTACATCAGAGTGGTCACTGTATTTTCTTAAGGTTCACTCTACAGTGATACTGGCTCAATACAAGGTTGACATAAGGGAAGCCATATTGTAGAAAAGAAACCATATTGTAACCTTGAATGACTTCTGATTAACTAGCCCAGACATGCTCTGTGGGTTTTGAGGCCCCTGCCAGCTTCTGTAAGTTGATAACCTTGTTCTTTTGAGTTCCTTAGGAATGTGATGACCCTGGGCAGAGAATCTAGGCTGATAGCCTTCATCAATGACAACTGAAAGATCAGGGTACAGGGCGTTGCTCCTGTTTCTGATGCATATCAAGTAAAACAAAAGACTCTTCCCTCTTGCTAGCAAGCTGTAATAAATGCCCTTTCTTATCCACCATCTTGCCTCTGGACGATTGGCTTTTGTCTTGCGGTGAGCACATCTTGCCCTTTGTGCAGTAACAGTAGTATCTTTCTAATATAGTATAACTGTATTTATGTAATAGCTCTGTACCTAAAAAAGCAAGCCGTTCTTAAAATACAGAAGGGAACAACTATTTCATTTAAGAAAACCTGTATTTGAGTCCTTTGTAAAACAAACTTTTTGTGAACCAAATAAAAAGGTCTTTGTTTATAAATATGAATTTTGATGCAACAAGCCTTATTAAGACCCCTCTATATTTAATTACACAATAAAGCAGTTCTGTGGGATGCATCACAAATAGCCAACTTCATGATAAAAATATGACTCTACTTCTTTTTATTACGCTTTTCCATATGAATGAATTCTTTGCACTGGGTTAGCTAGCATGTTTCTCTTAAGAGGCTCAATAAAATTTGACCTATTGCATCAGCTTTTTTTCTGCATGTGAAAAGAAGAATTTGTGAGTAATGCACCACACCCTATGTAATAGTATCTCAGAACCATTAGCTAATACTGTTTAAAACAGTTGAGGTTGGAAAAGTAATTATGGAGTTTTTTTAGGGAATGTCTGACCATACTAGCAAAAATGCCATCCTTGGCTCCAACTTTGAGATATCGTTTACTTAGCTTTGTACTAACATAGATAAACTAAGGCACACTTTCTACTCCAGGCATTCTTTTAATTTACTTTGCAGCTCCAAGGTAATTCCCTTTGAGTAGATAAGATCATCTTCAAAGTTTAGCTTACTCAGTGCCTGGAATATCTTTTCTTCTGATTAGGTTCAGAGAGTCCTCATAGCTTTGATTTTTTTTCGTTGTATGCATACTTGACATTTTTAAACCAGATGTTGAAAATATTCTTCTAACATTTGCTTAATACTATATCGTGGATAGTTGCTGTTCACTTGAAGATTGTAATCTTTAGAATCTGCAGGTCAGCAGTGGACCTGGGAGCTGTGTGAAATACTAATTGTTCAAGATAGGACCCTTACCCCTGTGGGGGATCAGAATTGGCTACTCCAAAATGTGAAAATTATTTGGCATGAAGATTATTTTGGGCTGGAAACTGCAGACAGAGGAAAAGATCTGAAAAACAAGTAGAAGTTACTCTTTGTAAGAGATATTTACATTTGTAAGGGAAATCTCCATTTGTAAAGCTATCTCCCTCTATGTACCAGGAAGAAGTGGGGATGACTTTATCTCTAAAAACTCTTATCAGTTTGGAAGGCAAAGACTTAAATCTGCATACTCTTGTTTACTGTGCTTTTCTTGTAATCCTTCATGGCTGACACCCCCAACCCCCCAAATCTTCCTTTGTCTATTTAAGAGGAGAAACTCCACCATTTTGTCAAGAGAGACTCAGTTTCCCTGGGTCTCTCTCATGTATACATGTTAGAAAGCTTTGTTTGATTTTCTCCTGCTATTCGGGCTCAAGTCAGTTTAATTTGTAGCCCAGCCAGAAAGGACCCAGAGTTGGTAGAGGATACTGTTCCTCTCCTTTACCACAAAGAACTTACCATCTAGTAGGGGACATGGTAGACACAGAAATGTACTAGTAATACATGATCAGTGCTATCTGGACGATGCTATCTATGACCTATTGAATAGCCACAGAGGGAGAAGATACTTGTGGCTGAGTGAATCCCTATATTAAAACAGCCTTGGTAACTTGAGCCATCCCCTGAAGAATGGGTAGAATTTCTATAGGCACAAGAGGTGGAGGGAGGCATTTCAAAATTTGCCTGGACTAATAGCCAATAAGGTGCCATTAAAGGCTTTTAAAGAGAAGAGTGACATAATTAAAACAGTTTTTAGGAGAATAGAGCTGGCAGTTGGCATAAGGATTATAGAAAGAAGAATTATAAGGATTATAGAAAGAAGGAAATTTTGTGGCAGGAAGACAGATTTTTTTTTGAGTAGTGCAGACCTAGGGGATTAGGGTTCGCTTATAACTTAGGGGTGGCTGTGGATGTGGAAATAAACATAATTGGAGATATTGGAAGGTGTTTTAAAAATAATACACTTGAGGGCAGCTTATTGGTTGTGGGGCTAAAGGGAGCAATCAAAAATCACTCCAGAGTTTTATGTATAGGTTACTGGAAAAGATGAATTCAGATTTTAATATATGAGTTTGAGGCACCTGAAGTTTATCCAGGTAGAAATGTCCAGCAGATTTGTTACT
Organism: Tapirus indicus; assembly: GCA_031878705.1. Lineage (NCBI taxonomy): Eukaryota > Metazoa > Chordata > Mammalia > Perissodactyla > Tapiridae > Tapirus > Tapirus indicus. The sequence goes on from CM062918.1 coordinate 16,746,155, forward strand.
CAGGGCAGAGAGAGTATAGATTTGGGAGTCTTATTTATAAAAGTGATAGTTGAAGCCCTAGAAATAGGCAAGATTTAATCACCCAGTGTTCACTGATGCCTACTGGTAAGTATAAGAGGCTCACTGAAAAAGAGAAATCAGTTCCTAGCCTTATAGAGATTACAACATAACTGGTGTGTTAAGATGGTTCACTGGAATACAGAGAAACTAGAGGTGCCAAAGAGAGTGAAAACAGTACTGTGGAGATTTGGAGATGATAGAGACTTCATCAAGTTAGGAGAGCACTGACATTTCGGTATAATTTTGAAAATCAAAATCTATGAGAGAGATGATGTAGAGAACAACAAAGGATTTGAGTTCCAACCAAATTTAGAGCAACCAAAGGAACAGGAAAAATTGACAAAGGAAAAAGAAAGATCAGACAGATAAGTAGGTGGAGAAAGTGGGAGAAATAAGTGGAAACACTGGCATCCTGGAGTTTAAGGTTTCAAGAACTGGGGAAGTGGGTGCAAGCATACAGAAAAGTTGAAAGCATTATAGTATAGTTAACACTATACACCCACCTCCTAGATTCTACAATTAGCATCTTGCTAGGTTTGCTTTAATATCCCTCTCTCCATCTGTCCATTCCAAGAATGAGGTTATTTTGTTTGTCAAGAGTTTTTAATTTATCTCTGTTCTTTCCTTCCCTTTTGCTTCTACTGGTTAGCTTCTCCTCTGCGAGGCCCAGGTTGTGGGTGAGCCTGCTTCATTTCACCCATATGCCTGGATTCACTATACTTAATAGGAAAGCCTCTCTACTCCATATGCATTTCTATCTTTAAAGAAAGGTCCCAAATGATAGTTCATGGGAGAAATAATTTTCCACCCTTCCAGTGAGGTTAGTTAACTATCCCTGGAAATCTGCACCTAAGAATAAAGAAGAGCCTATTTCTAAATGACCCCACGGGCCCAGTGGCGTAGCGGTTAAGTTCGCACGCTCTGCTTTGGTGGCCCGGGATTTCACAGGATCAGATCCCAGGCGCAGACAGATGCACCACTTGTTAAGCCGTGCTGTGGCGGCGTCCCATACAAAGTACAGGAAGATGGGCAAGGACGTTAGCCCAGGGCCAGTCTTGCTCAGCAAAAATGTTAGCGCAGGGCTAGTCTTCCTCACAATAAATAAATGACCCCATGATTTGTCTAGCTTTCCAGCAGTTTATCAAAGTAAGTATATGGTCTAAGAAGCACCTTCATCTGAATTACTAGGAAAACTTGTTTAAATGCAAACTCTTGCATCTCACCCTGGATCTACCCAATCAGAATTTCTGAGAAGAGGCCTGGGAATCTGCATTTTAACAATCATCTTCCCCACCTGTGACTTCTGCAGACCAGCATCTGAGAACAGATTGTATAGTGGTAATTAATGTCTGAACCAAAACTCAAGAGGCTTCTTTTGGAGTCTTAGCTTTCCCATGCACTACCCTAGCGTAACTCAGTCCCTCTGGGACTCATCATAAAAGGGAGGGAATTGTACTTGACAAATTCTAAGATCCTGTTCAGCTCTACCATTTTGTGGAACTCTGAAAACTGAATTTTGTAAGTTAGAAGGAGTTGGTTAAACTTTATAGTCAGAGGAACCGAAAAAAAAATGTTTAGGTTTGTATTCACTTGAGTTTCTTTTAATTCAACTAGTATGTGAGTTATTCATCAAAATAACTCAATTCTTCTTGCATCTCATGAGTTTTAATTTGGTCTTTAAACACTGAACCGTAGAATGAGCTCCAGGCCTTTCACTCAGCCCTCTGCCGACTCATAGCTCTTGGTTTCCCTGGTGATTCCAGCGTGCAGTCTGCCAGGTCTGCTTTGAGCTGTTGCCACTCTGCATTCCTTTCACATTGTTGACAGTATCCTTTTTCTCTTCTCCTTCCTATGAAGAACGTGACTTATTTTCTCAGGGTTCTGAGTTGGCAGAAGTTATTGCAAGTTTTAAAGCTGTATTTACTAGGGAAAGGGAAAAGGATCTGTCTTAAGCAGTGATTACATTTTGTGCCCTCAATCACCTTGGTATTGGATGGTGTTTTTGTCCATTATAAATCTGAGCCTAATTTTAGTTTTATGATGATTTCAGAGTACTATTTAAGTGTTCTTGCTATCATCTCATAAATAATAATGATGAGTGTCCATATCCTACAACAAGATTTTTTTTTAACCTTCTTTTTTTCAGTGGTGTTATAAATTTGCTATTTGCTAAACTTTTCCAAAAATTTTATTGTCAGATTCTTATTTCCTGAGGTCATATGATCACGATAAAATTCATTCAGGAATATAACCCACATATTTGTGTTTATCTTAAAACATGTGTAGGAGTATGGCAGTGACATTAATTCCCATATTTTCTCCTCGAATTTTCATTTAGAAACAAGAAAGAGAAATTATACAAGCATTTCCATACTGGGCCACTGCTCCTCTCTCTTTGATTAATATGTGAGATTATTTAATTAACCAGATACTTACTACCTAGTATGTGTGAAACAGTGGTAGGCATTATAAGCAAACAGATAAGTATATTGCAAGGTGCCTACCATTAAGCTTACAACAGTGATTCATCCTGAATTACACAATAATCAATAGAAAAAATATTGGACTTTAGCTCTCCTAGGAGTTCTTTGTTAGACATGCTCAGAATTCAAGAGGCATAGGCTTTTAAATAAGAATTTATTTAGAATACTATATACCCAGTACTGGGAAACACAGAGGATACCAAGACAGAACATGTTCCCTTCCTTTGTGGGTTCATATCTTATATTTCAGGAGACAGAGAGATTGGGGCAGAGAATACAGATTTGGAAGTTAGCTGCACATATGTAGTAGTTAAAGTCACCTAAATTAATAGTATGCTGGTTCCTCAAAAATTAATAATAGAACTACCATGTGATGATCAAGCAGTCTCACTTCTGGGTATATATCCAAAAAAATTGAAAGCAGAATCTCAAAGAGATATTTTCACACCCATGTTCATAGCAGCATTACTCACAATAGCCAAGAAGTGGAAGCAACCCAAATGTCCATCAAAGGATGACTGGATAAACAAACGTGTCCTATACATACAGTAGAATGTTATCCAGCCTTAAAAAGAAACAAAACCCTGTTACATGCTATAACATGGATAAACCTTGAGGACATTATGCTAAGTGAAATAAGCCAGTCACAAAAAGAAAAATACTGTATGATTCCACTTATATGAGGTATCTAAAGTAGTCAGATTCATAGAAACAGAAAGTAAGATGGTGGTTGCCAGGGGCTGGGGAGAAGGGGAAAAGGGGAGTTGTTATTTAATAGATATAGAGTTTCAGTCATGCAGGATGAAAAAGTTCTGGAGATCTGTTTCACAACAATATGAGTATACTTAAACTGCTGAACTATACACTTAAGAAAAAGTCACCAAAGTAGATGATGTTTTCTAAAAGAGTGTGTAGAAAAGATGTCAAATAAGAAATAGTAGAAAGGTGAATATTTAAGAAACAGGCAGAGTACGAGACACCATGAAGAGGCTGACAAAGTGTGGGAAGAGAGGTAGCAGAAAAATTAGAAGAGAATGATGTCATGGAATCCAAGAGAAGGGAGAATTTCTATTCAAGTAAGTTGTAGGGAACAATAGCCAATCCAGTAGAGAAGTCAAATAGGAAAGAACTTTTAAAAAGCCATTGGGAGCCAGCCCTGATGGCCTAGTGGTTAAAGTTCAGCACTCACCACTTTGGCAGCCTGGGTTCATTTCCTGGTCACAGAACCACACCACCCATCTGTCAGTTGCCATGCTGTGGCAGCGGCTTGCATAGAAGCACTAGAATGACTTACACCTAGGATATATAACCATGCACTGGGGCTTTGGGGAGGAAAAAAAAGCCCTTGCGATTGACAATTAGAAGGTCACTGTGAACATTATTAAGTGCAGGTTCCTTAGAATTATGTAAGCCAAATATCTTGAGGATTGAATGGGACTTAAGAAAATACAGTAAGTGTAGACAACTCTTTCAGGAAATTGGAGATGAAGAAAATGGAAGAGCTATAGTTTTGTAAGAAGGTGGTATTAAGGGAATTTTTTTTAAGATGCTGAAAATCTGGGTATGTTTTTAGAGAAAGAGGAAGTAAAGAAATTGAAGAAGAGAGGCTTATGGAACAAAATCCCATATCAAAAGAATAGGTAGAGAGATGCTTTTGGAAAACTTTGTGTATCCTCTGAGATAAGAGGAAAAGATTGCTGAGTGTAGGGTGAAAAGGAGAGCTCTAATGGAGTTTAGACATTTTGCCCTCTATGTTTGCTGTAAAACATAAGACTTGATCATCTGGGAGAGAGGAAGATGGTGTGGAGTAGCGGCTGGAGGACAGTGAGTGTTTGACAGAGCCACTTTAGGAAATGAGTAAGTGAGCCAACTAGCTGAGGCTAGAAATCATAAATAATGCAGCAAATTAGAAAGCACAGTTACGCAACTTTCTTGGCAGTCCAAGAGCAGATCAGAATAAGCAGATGGTTGGGTTGATCCACATTCAGGGATTGGCAGAGGAGATGGAGTGTATTAAGGTCACAGAGTGGAAGGAATTGGAAATGCTAGTAAGAAAGTGATTGAAACAACTGACCTCATAAACCAAACTGGACAAGGACAGGATAAAAAAGAATAAAATCAGTGGGAGCTAACGGGCTAGATGAGGGAAGAAGTCAAGAAGACTAATGCTTTTAAGAAGCTAGAAGGGGAAGTTTAAAGAGAGTACGAGTGGGAGATGTGGAAAGATTAAAGACTGGTCACAGTGTGAGATCTCTGAGGTAGAGCCATTTTGAGTGATAACAAGGTCTAGGATGAGGGTAGCTGCAATGGAGGATGTCAAGGAATTGAAAAGCTTGTACGTTGGATGACTACCCCATTTGGACAATAAAGGTAACCCAGAATGATAAGACTCAGAACAGAGAGAAATACCCATAGCCCTCTGCCCAAATGTTTAATCACTGTGAGAGTGTGATGTGAAGGTTAGCAAAAGGCAGAGATGACGATGGGGAGAGAGTGATGTTTCAAGAGGATGTGAACTTCAGAGGAGGAGCAAGGGGAACCATAGTCTGAAAACCCTAGTATAAAGCCAGGGGAATGTCAGCTTCATTTCCTCGCCTTGAAACAGGAATCACTTTCTTAAAGGGATCTGTGTGGTCAGAAGGAAGTCAGGTTTCCCTTACTGCAAAGAAATCAAAAGATTGTTAGGGAAAGGTTAACAGGATAGGAAAGTTTATTAGAAATAGGATGGTATTTTAGAACATAAAGTGGGGTTATTAGGAGAAGCAGCAAGCTAGTTGTATGGGAAAGAGAGAGCAGAGAAAAGAAAAAGTGGCTAGAGGGACATATCATGAAGAAACAGGGCATTAAGAAGTACACAAGAATTGCAGGGAGGTGAGAGAAGAAATGTGAATGGAGTTATAATGCTAATTTTTGACTGAATATCGTTCGTCAGAGATGAAGCAAAAGAAATTGAGAGAGGGGATTTAATACAACCAAAACACTGATTATGGCTGAATATTGTTTAGGAGAGATAAAGGAAAAGATGGTGACATAAATACAATGAACACTAAATTTTGGCTTCATATTGTTTAGGAGAGATGAAGGAAAATGGAGATGAGCTGGAAGTGATATGTAATTTTAGTATAGCTTCTCCTTTAAAGTTTCACATTTCAAGTTTAAACATTTCATTCTGGGGGAAAACATCTAGGCATCTTCTACAAACCCAACTTTCTCCAATTATTTACCTTTCAGGTTTGGAAGTACATTGAGTGCCTGATCTACAATGACCTAATTCAGTTCCAGTTCACCCCATTATCTCAGCTTATTTATTTATGTATGTTTTTATGCATTTATTTATTATTGATATATAATTCACATGCCAAAACATTCACCACTTTAACGTGTCTAATTCAGTGGTTTTAGTATGTTCACAAGGTTGTACAATACTGCTGTATTGCACAATATTGCAATAACGTTGTGTATCACCACTATCTAATCCAGAACATTTTCATCATTCTAAAAAGAAGCTTTATACTCATTAAGTCACTCCCCATTTCCACTCTACAACCAGCCTCTAGCAACCACTAATTTACTTTTGGTCTATGGATTTGCTGATTCTGGTCATTTCATATAAATGGAATTGTACAATGTTTGGCCTTCATGTCTGACTTCTTTCACTTAGCATGATATTTTCAAGGTTCATCCATGTTGCAGCATGTATCAGAACTTCATTTCTTTTTATGATGAAATATTTCATTGTATGGATATGGCACATTTTGTTTATCCATTTATTCAGTCAATGGACATTTGCACTGTTTTCACTTTTTGGCTATTACAAATAATGCTGCTATAAACATTCGAGTACAAGTTTTTGTGTGGACATATGTTTTCAGTTCTCTTGAGTATATACCTAGGAGTGGAATTGCTGCGACATACGATAACTCTATATTTAACTTTTTCAGGAACTGCCCAACTGTTTTCCCAAGCAGATGCACCATTTTACATTCCCACTACCAGTGTATGAGGGTTCCATTTTCTCCACTTCCTCACCAACACCTGTTGTTTTCCTTTTTATTTTTTAAATTATAGCTATCCTAGTGTTTGTGAAGTGGTATGTCATTTTGATTTGCATTTCCCTAATGATCATTGTTAAGAATATTTTTATGTGCTCATTCCCATTTTCTATATCTTCTTTGGTGAGATGTCCATTCAAATTCTTTGCCCATTTTTTATGTGGGTTATTTGTCTTTTTATTGTTGATTTTAAGAGTTCTCCATATATTCTGGATACTAGACCCTTATCAGTAAATGATTTGCAATATTTTCTCTCATTTTATGGGTTGTCTTTTCATTTTCTTGATAATGTCCTTCAAATAACAAAAGTTTTAATTTTGATGAAGTCCAGTTTATTTTTTTTTCCTTTGGTTGCTTGTGCTTTAGGTGTCATAGCTAAGAACCCAGCATATTTATAAATAGCTCCCCTTTTCACTCTGAATAGTGTCTTGGTAGATAACAAACTATATGGACACCCTACTAATAACAATCTCAGGGATAGGTAAAGAAGCCCCTGGGCAGGTGGATGAGGAAATACTGACTTTTTCTATCCTTGTCTCACCATAGCCAGTGCCATCATTTGGCTTCTCCCTAAAGGAAATATGCCAGCAGTTGTATTTGCCATTTTGTATACTTATTCAACAAGTTTATGTTGGTACCTACTGTGTGTCAGTTACTTCTCCAAAGGGGGAAGAATTGCACCAGGAAATTGCAAAGAGAAAACTTTTAAAAATGCTTTTCTTTTTTATTTTTGTAAAAGCAATATAAACAATTACAAATAATTAATAGATTTTTTAAATCCTATAATCTCATTATTTAAATATGATTATTTCATTTTTATTTAATCTCTTATAATCTTTGTTCATAACTACACACATATTTTAACACAGTTCAGTTAGCATAAGGGATTTTACGTTTTGCCTTTTAAAAACAATATTTTATCATAAATATTTAGGAAAAAGAATTTTTTTTTTAAATTTTCACCTCAGGGAGTATAAGGGTGAAGAAGCAGACAAAAGAAGAAAATGTGTAAGTCAATAAAATGTTATTAAGATGAGCAAGCACGGTCTATAAATAGATTTGTGCTCTGGTCTGTGACTGCCTGTAGGTTGGCAAATTGAGTTCAAGAGTATATAATTCTATTCCATACTATTAACATTTTTCTTTTTCTTCCTGATTATGATTACAGCTCCACTGATTATCTAAACCATATTTTATGGTTGATTTAATTTCTAGCTATTGTTCATACTGGTCAGTTAAATATTTGCATCTAGATAAGGTTCTCTCCTCTCAGTTTGTAGCTAAACAAGAAGTTTGACATATAAACTAATTTTTATTAGAATTTGCTTCAAGAAAAATGTGTCCCAAAGAAGTTAATAATAGATCTGTATTCATAAACACAGGAACTGGTAAGAATTTCCTTAAGTATTTTTTATAATATTGTATATAGTTTTTCCTCATGTATGATAATTCAGCAAAAATACTATTTATCAACTATGTAGAGTTGCCCTTTTACTGGGTAAATTCAATTTGAGCGAGACAATCTTAAGTTATGAATTTTACAACAGATTACTTGGATCTTACTATTATATTATCTTGAGTGATTATTATTTGATTTTTTATTTTGATATTTGATTTTTAAGTGGATGATTATCCATCATCAGTTTTCACATTTAGATGTCTCCAATTGGTGAATAAGGTTTTGGTGGGATGCCCTATATGCTACTAGTAAAGGATGAAACACGCCTAAATGAAAGCACTAAATTATGCTCTTAAGTTACCTGTCTATAGGTAAATAGTTAACTTGCAGCCAAAGTTGAGAATTTGTGTGATATTTAATAACATAGCCCTCCCCCTCAGTCCTAGCTCTGCCCTGACCTATCCCTTTCCTTGGGTTTTGGCTCATGTTTAGAACTGAGCTGCTAATTTCATTAAATTTTGCTCCTTCACCTTGATAGATTAACTTCATGATTCATTTGGCTTATGATGGTGTTTCATGTGGTTCCCATCAGGAACTTCCTGGCAGGGAAAAATTGACAAGCTGACCAAGGACTCTCTTCTAATTCCTCCCAACCCCACTTTTATTGATTCCCCACAGACACCTCCTTCCCCCTTCCTGGAGTCTGCTCCAGATCCCATCGTCTGGAGCCTTCTCTCCCTGGCCACTGTAGGTGTGTTGCTGCCAGATCCTTCCTCTTTCCATGGACACCATCCTGCTCACTCCTTTAGGGTCATATCCTCCCTGTCTTTCAAGGTGAAAACTGCATTAAAGGAGTAAACTGGAGGAGATCTCCAGGATTTTCTCTGCCAACCCAGATTATAGCATCTCAACGTTGACTTCCTAAAGTCTCTTTCTCTTTCTTATGAAAACCAAAGGAATGATTCTAGCCATGAGATTTTAATGCCAGATATAAGAGAAAAGGGAGATCATAGCAGACTACAGAATCATTTTAGGTCCTCTTCACTCCTTGCCAATTACACCTACCGACCGGTGGGAGATAGCAGTTTTTCCCCCTCCTCTCAGGTCCATGTGATTGAGTGCTAGCGATGTTAAACCCAGGAGCTGATATTTATATGGCTAGTGGCAATGAAATTACTATGAATACAAATTTGATATGCCACATGCATATAACTTTGCTCAGGCATGTGAGTAACAGTTGAAAGAAAACCAAATAAATCAAAGTAATTGCCATGTGGAGGTAGTAGGATTATGTTTTTGTTTCCTTGAGTTTTAAAAAATTGTATTTTCAAGTTGATGTTAATAATAACATTTTAAAATAAATATATGACTACATACCTATGAAAGAAAGACTTTTAAAAGTGGTGTTAGTTTAACATATTTTATACTGTTTTGAATATATGTGGTACTATGATAATATGAAAAAAATATCAGACAAGGATTCAGAAAGCCTGGTTTTAAATCTTACTTTTGGAATCTTGTTCTAAACATGGACAAATTACTTATCTAGCCTCGGCTTTGGTTTCTATTTCTTCCAAATAATATCTACTCTATTTACTTTGAAGGGATTTTTGTAAGAGTAACCATAGAATATTTAAATTTTAGAACTGGAGGAAATCTTAGAGACCTCCTAATATGACATGCCCATTTTCCAGAGGAAGAAATTGAGGCCCAAAGAGGTTAAGTGGTTGCTTCTAAAATATATGACAACAACTTTAGAACAAAACCATAACGTTTATGCACATGTTAAACACTGTATTTCTTAATCTGATCAGAGAATGAGGAATCGGAAGGGTATGAACATACTTGCAGACATTTCCTACGTAAAGTACACAAGAAATGTATGTATATACGTACAGAAATGTGTGTATGTATTTATCAAATACATAGTTGCAGATCTACCTTTGCTCAGTGTTCCTGCTTAGAAGGACCAACCCTGAGTTTAACTGCTTCCTTCCAGGTTAGAGGGCCTACCTACTTTCTTACTTGCCATTGTGGATCAAGATCTATGCTATGTTTTAAGCACTTCTTGGCTGAATATTTATAGTGGTAGTTTGCCTTCTGAGGAAAATTCTACCTGTGGCCAAAAGTTCTTGTGGGAAATTTAGTGCTAAAAGCTGTCACAGATTACAGCAAGCTCAGCAGTACATTGACAAATAATGCTTGCTAGACCAAAAAGTAGAAACCTGTATCACAAAGGGCCAGCAGATCTTTAGTTGGAGGGGGGTATCAGTGTTATTTCAGGCTTCAGATCACATTGAAATGGACAGAATGGAAGCTGTGCCCCACCCATAAGTTTTGTGACATGAGTTTGCCACATGTACACTCCGGTCTCCTCAATGGTTTCATCAACACCGAGCAACCTGATGTGACTGGAGTAGATCACTAATCACAAACTTCCAGAGCTGCATTTCCCCAAGTCTGCTCCCAGGAACACTAGTTCTAAGAGATATTAGTATGCATTCCTTTAAAAGAAAATCTTATATACCATCGTCAAATAAGCTTGGGAAATGTTGCACGAAACGCAGCCTACTAAGATATGTAATGACTCCCTAAAAGATAACTACAATATATTAACATATCGTGATTCTCAAATTTAGTTAAGAATGCCTTTTTAAAGGAACACCTATTAACGTCTTGAGGAGTATAATCAAGAGGAGGAGCCCAGAATTCCATGGGTACACTAGAGTCCCATTGTTTGGGTAATACTGTTCTGCCATCGTTGAATTTTATAACCTCAGGGGTAGAAGCCATCTTAGAAGTAACCTATCGTTTTCAGTTTCCCAAATGTGTTCTGGTTGGATCCTAGAATCATTGTATCAGATATGTTTGAACAATAAATTAAAGGAGGATATCACATAGCCAGTCAAATGGGTAGCTACTGGTTTACTTCATGATTTTTGCATACATCATTAAATGCCAACAGTTCTACTTCTGACAGTACTTCGTGTAATGGTGGCTGAAATTTTTCCTTTATAGAAAGCCAAGAAGATGCAGTATAATGCATTATAGTGATGAGTATAAAATAAATAGTAAGTACATAAGATTCTCCATTGCTTCAACAAATGTCTGATGAGTGCCTTCTGTGCCAAGAAGTGATACCAACTAAGTTAACCAGCTGGAGTAAGTTGGCAGTGGGGAGTTAAGGTAAATGCCTAATAATGCTAGCTATCATTTGACAGTGGGCAACATGCTAGTGAATTCTATTGTATCTTGAATCTTCAGCACACCTCAGGGAAGGAGATGTTATTCTCATTTTACAGATGAGGAAACCAAGCTTCAGAGATACGAAGTGGTTTTCCCTAGGTCATGCCTACTAAGTGATGGAACTGGGATTTGAACATAAGTCACTGATTCCAAAGCTGTGTTTTTCCCACTAATTATAATACAGCTTCCTCTTTATTGCGACTCAAAATTTCAATTTGAGATTGAACAAAGTATAACAGTTGAAAGGTGGGACACATTTCCATTTGGTCAAAACTAAACTGGTTGTTCTTCAGAGTTCTGTCTTTGTTTTCTCTCTTTATTTTTTCTCTTTCATAGTGTCAGCTGTCAGCTCCATGTGGAAAAGTTCTGAGCCTAGATCTCCAGTTCTGACCTCTCTTCTAAGCTGTAGTCCCACGTTTCTCCTTAGACGCTCTACTGTCACCTCAAATGTGACATATTTATAGTTAAGCTCATCATTCCCGCTCCAAACTGACTTCTTCAAATTTAATTCTCGTAGTGACTTAGGCTCAAAGTTTAGAGCCATCTTTGAATCCTCTGTAAAAGTAGCAGTTGGACTCATTGATACATAATATCCCTTCCAACTCTAAAATTCTCATGTTGTTATTCTCATACCACATACTCAATCAAAATGAATTACTTTCTTTGCTTTGGACCTGCTCAAATTATTTTCCAGAATTTTTTCAATATCTAATAGAGTATATTCCTACTCATCCATTCTTAGGTATCCTTCAAAGCCCATTTTAAATGTCATCTTTCTTTAAACCCTTCATGAGCCTCTCAACATAGTCATTGCTTTCTCCTTCAGGATCTGTAATACTTTTGTGCCTTCCTCAGGGTACTTTACAGTATCCTATACATACACACATATGTATGTGTGTGTTTGTAAATATATAAATATATATATATATTGTGTGTGTGTGTCTATATATATCAAGTGGGGTTGGGGGATGCTTGGCAAGGAATGTTGGAGCCTGAAAAGGGTGGTGAGGGCTTATGGACTGGGCATGGGCACGGGGTTTGGGAGCAGTGGTAAAGAAAGAAAAGGGGGGCTTGCAGTAGCTAATTTTGGGATTTCAGAACCTTACTGTGGTAAGGACAGCATCCTCCAAAAAGAGAGATGGCAGCTATGGGTGATTGCTTAAATATGGGGGGGGGGGAGGTGTTCAAATAAGTAAATATCTCAAGGATAAAAGGATCCAGGCTTGGGCCCACCCGGTGGCGCAGCGGTTTAGTCCGCGCTTGGCAGCCCGGGGTTCGCGAGTTCGGATCCCGGGCGCCCGCCGACACACTGCCTGTCAGCCATGCCGTGGCGGCGTCCCATATAAAGTGGAGGAAGATGGGCACGATGTTAGCCCAGGGCCAGTCTTCCTCAGCACAAAGGGGAGGATTGGCGACGGATGTTAGCTCAGGGCTGGTCTTCCCCACGAAAAAAAAAAAAAAAAAAAAAAGGATCCGGGCTTTTCTCTGTAGGAGAAAGGAGTTTCACATGTGGAAGGGAGAAAACTACAATGAACAGTATGATGCTGGATTGGAGGTATTACTGTGAACATATGGTTTTTCAATATATATTATGAAAGAAATATAGCTCTAAATGTATACGTGTGAGTATACAATTATATAAAGGCACTGTATATATGTACGAACGTATAAATATTCCCTCACTGCATCCACTGAGACAGTCTGGGCAGTGATAGCCCAATAGCAGTGAGCATGTCTAGTGCTTCTAAATACCATTCTCCACTAAAAGGAAGCAGGGCTCTTGGATAAATGGCTATATCCAGGGCTGGGGCAAGATGAGCTTGGAACATCTTATTGTGCCAGAAAGTAAGGGAATGCTCAAAGAATGATGAAGCTGTGTCAAAAGGGCACAGAATAGTAAAATGTTAGTGTAGAATATGGATGGTGGATATATGGTATATAAAACTCTCAAATTTTCTGTATGTTTAAAATGTTTTACAATAAAATATTGTGAAAGAATTTAAAATGCACAAAGACACAGAAGCCAGCATGAATGGGGCTCTCACTGACCAAACTTGGGACAATTTGAACATCAAAGTAAATGCTAGAACAGATTATAACCCATTATTATTTTTTTTATGGAGGTAACATTGGTTTATAACATTATATAAATTTCAGGTGTACATCATTATATTTCGATTTCTGTGTCGACTACATCATATTCATCACCCAAAGACTAATTACCATCCATCACTATACACATGTGCCCAGTCACCCCTTTCGTCCTCCTCTCTCCCCCCTTCCCCGCTGGTAACCACCAATCTAATCTCTGTATCTGTGAGTTTGTTTGTTGTTATTGCTTTTATCTTCTATTTATGAGTGAGATCATACAGTATTTGACTTTCTCCATCTAACTTATTTCACCTAGCATAATACACTCAAGGTCCATCCATGTTGTCGATATAACCCATTGAATAAAATAGGAAACTCTGAATTCATACCAATATAAATTAATTGAAAGTTTGATGAGAAACAACCTATTTACATCATTTCAAAGTCTCTCCCCCACAAAATACTTATTAATTACAAAGGGAAAAAAAGAAACTTTACAGTGGAGAAGCCTGACAGATACTACCTAATTAAAAAAAACATGAATAATGAGACAAATTGGGTGTGATGAGAAGAACACAGCATCACTTCTGTGCGAGTCCTTTCAAAGATACCTGCCCTGAATCTAATCGTGAGTACACATCAAAGGCAAAGTGAAGGCCATTCTACAAAGTAATTGGCCGGGAATCTTCAAAAGTCTCAAGGATATGAAAGTCAAGGAAAGAATGAGGGTGTTCCAGATTGAAGCCAACTAAAGATACATGACAAGTAAATTCAATGCTTCATTTTGAACAGAATCCTTTTACCATAAGGAACATTACTGGACAATTGGCAAAACATAATGTATCATGTAAATGTTTGAATTTTGATAGTTATATTGTGATTATGTAGTAGAAGGTGCATATTAGTGGGACATACATACTGGAGTATTTCGGGACAATGTGGCATCGTGTCAGCAACTTAAATCTCAAGTGGTTCAGGAAAAAAAATTATTTGTACTAACAACATTTTTGTAGGCTTGAGACTGTTTCAAAATAATAATTGAAAAACTGCATTCAAAACAGTGAGAATACTGCAAAAACGCACTTGACTTGGAACCAAGAGGCTGTTAGTGTCAATTCCACCAGTGACTCAGTGTATGACCTTAAGCAAGTCGCTTTACGTCAGGCCTGAGTCTCAGGCTCCAAAATGAGATTACAAGGCTCTTTAGAGCCCCTTCCACATCTAACATTCCACCACTGACACCCACAGCACTCCCTGCCTGAATTTCTCCAGGCTCCAATGTGTCTTAGCTTTCAGATGCCCAATGCCGCCCCCACGGATTCTAGCTGGCGCTAAAAACAGACAAAAATAGTTGTGGCCCAAATCTCTGGACTGCATGCCCGCTGCCCTGGCCTCAACCTGCGCCGCGGTCGCCTCCATCTCTCTTTCGGCGGTGGAGCAGTCACGCCTGCCAGAGTGGGCGCTCGGTGGCTCGGCGGCCGGCTGGCGGGGCCTCGGCTCGGCGGCGCGGCGCAGGGCGCACTCCCAATCGCTGGCTCCGGCCGCGCCCGCCGCCCCGAGCGTTCGGCTCCGCCCCTGCCGCCTCACTGCTCGCAGTCGCTACCGCCGGCGAGTCGGGCCGCCGCTCTGCCGCGCTGTGGAGCCGGTAACGTGGCAGGACTGGGACGGGTGCTGAGCCGTGGGGGACCCCCGAGGTCGAGCAGTCGGGGATCCCGGGAGCGGAGGCGGCTCCGGGCTGCCTGCTGCCTGGGAGGGAACCGCACCGTGAGTCGAGCGGCTTGGCGGTCCCCGGGGTGGTGGCGGCAGCGAGGTGGAGGAGGAAGCCGGGACCGGGTGCGGGAACGAGTCGAGCGGTGGGGTGTCGTGGCCGAAGGGGCCGCAGCCCTCCGAGGAGGGGCTAAAGCGGAGCGCGGGGACGGCCAGCTGCCAGGTGCGGCCAGCCCTTCCTCCTGGGCTCCGGGGAAGTCTGGTTTCCCGGGCACAACAGGTAGGCGTGGACGTCGCCGCCGGCGGGAGCCCGGGACTCCGGGCGTGCGGGGAAGGTCGGATCCCGCCTCGCCGCGCGCCGCGCCCGGACCCGCCCTGGCGGCGCCCCGTCCCGGGCTGCGGGCGAGGCTCTCGGAACGCCCGCGCGCAGCCCTCCGGGCGGCTTTCCAGAAGGAAGCACTGGAGAGTGTTTCCAGTCCTCCTCGCGCGGAAAGAAAGCCTTGGCTGGGGTAGCGTTTGCTTAGTGCGAGGAAGCCTGTCTTCTTACCCTGCTGTCGGCCGGCACAGCGTCGTTTCAAGTGGTTGTAAAGTGTTCAGAAACTTTATAAAGCGCTTTCTGGTGCTTCCATCACAGTAATGTATGCCTCTGGCAAGTTAAGATGATTCTCATAACTGTCAAATCAGATAATAGTCAAAGGATTTGAGCTCCCTCATTAAAGGTTGTAATTATACATTGTTTTTATGTGCAATCATTTATTCAACAAATACTCAGCACCTTTTAGGTGCAGGCTCGGCGGCCTTAAGAAACTTAACAGGCTAGAGGAGACGTTAAAAGGAGGAGACAGGAGGGGCCCACAGGTACGATTCTGAACTTTCGGAGAAAATACGCTGGCGAGATTATTTAAGATGTAAGGAAAGCAGAAGTGTCCTGAGAGCAGGACATTAGATGGGTGGGGACAGCAGAATTGCCATTTGATTTTCGAAACATATTAGAAAGTATGTCTTTGAGAAAGTGATTTTAGATCAACATTGAAGCTGGTATTTGTCTTACGTTTTAATGCCATCGATTTTTGTTCTTTAGTAAAATGGTTAAGCAGGCAGGATTTATAACATAAGAATAGTGACAGTTGGAAAAAGTACTGGAGATCGGATCTGTCTCAGAATGCAGTTATTTTATATAGAGACCTATAGCATAGGAAAAGACTCCTGACTTAACATTCAGGAGACCTAAATTTTAGCTTAAGCTCTTCCACTACCATTTATGATCTTAGGTTACGTTTCTCTTCCTTTCTCTTTATCGTTGTATCTGACTTTAGTGACGAAAATACATAATCCAAAATACCTTAAAGATTATTTAAATTACATAATAAATGCATTCTCTAAGGAAAAAATATGAGTACTTTTGTCTTTAAGCAGTACACCGATCTTTCTTCCTTCCAGCTTTATTTTAAAAGGGGATTGAGGCAGTTTATGAGCCTTTCTTAATTATCTTGTGAATAAAATAAAGGATTAAACTCTGGATTTGTTTAGGCCCCTTCATATTCTAAAATTACTTTATTCTAAATCCTAGTTAACCAGTTTAATGACATCTGCGTTTAAAAAGAAAAAGAAAAAAAGCTTTACTGAGTCTTCTGTGTTTCTTAATTAACCATATGATAGTTGACAGGTTTCAACAGCCCTGTATGGGACCAGAGTCCTCACATAAAAAGCACTTCTGCTTTTTAAGAAGACTGCAGAAACTTTCATTAATCTTCATTTTAAAAATGAGTTAACTGAGGGCTAAGGAATTAGTAAAAACTTGTTTATATTATTTAATTGAATTCCTTGTCTAGTTCTAGTGTTAAATTCTTTGGATTAGAATAGGGGTAGGTAATTGACAGCCTATGGGTCAAGTCCACCCTGCTGCCAATTTTTTAGATAAAGTTTTGCTGGAACACAACCGTACCCGTTTATCTATTGTTTATGGTGGTTTATGTAGCTGTGATAGAGACTGTATGGCCCACAAAGCCTAAAGTATTTACTGTCTGGTTCTTTACAGCAAAAATTTGCCAACCCTGGGCTAGAACTCTAAACTCTTAATGAGTAAATCTTTTGTAGGAAGAAATAGGTTAAGTTCAGTTTTAATTTGTGTGTGTGTGTGTGTGTGTGTGTGTGTGTGAGGAAGACTAGGCCTGAGCTAACATCAGTTGCCAGTCCTCCTCTTTTTTTTTTTTTTTGCTAAGGAAGACTGGCCCTGGGCTAACATTCATGCCCATCTTCCTCTACTTTATATGGGACGCCGTCACAGCATGGCTTGACAAGCGGTGTGTCTGTCCGCGCCCAGGATCCGAACCTGTGAACCCCAGGCTGCCAAAGCAGAGTGCGTGAATTTAACCACTATGCCACTGGGTCAGCCCCAAGTTTTAATTCTTAATCTTGCTTTTTCTTTATTATGTCAGGTAAACTGTAGGATCCCATAAATGCTTCTGGATCCTAGATGTGTAATGATGAAAGAGGAGCCTGGCTGTTCTGCTATATTTACCTGGTTTTAATTTCAGCGATTCTAGCCTTTTGGAAGGCTAGAGAAAGGGAAGGATTTTTATGTTTCTCTAACAACTTGATAATTTTCAGTTTTAATTTAGATCTGGTGTGGAAAATTTTTTCATTTACTAAACTCTTTTTAATATATCATTCATTGTGTTTATCACAAGTAACAGTTACTTTTACTCAAAACACTTTTTAACATGAATCTAGTTACATAGCAATTGATCACAAGATCAGACAGAAAATCCAAAAAAAAAAGATCAGACAGAAAATTATTGGAAGTGTAACTGTGAACATGAAATCAAACATGTTTACAGTAAGACCCAAATGGGAAATTAGACCTATCTAAGCAAATATCCAACAGATTGAAACTGGAGCTTGTAACCTAAATCATGCTAGGCCTTTTTTTTTTTTTTTACTAGTAGCAACTTAAAAGATAATTATTTCCAAAAAGGAAGCATAATGTAGTCATATTAAAGCACTTTGTTGATGTTACCTGCCTAAGAAATTCGAGTGAGTTATGTGGCAGTAAAGAAGGAAAACTTGTGGGAGGTGATAATTCTAAATATTTAAAGCTGTGCATATACTTTTGCTAATCTTAAAACCATGGTTTGGTTCTAATTTCACTAAATAAAATGTTTTATATATGTACTTTTTCAGTAACTTAGTTGTATTTGTTGCCCAGATAATGCCTCTGAATGGGTAAATATACAACAGCATCTATCTATATCCTTTTCTGTTGCATTTTTAGCTTTCTGTATGTTGAATATATGCATATGTTTGTGTATATATGCAAAATAATACCTCATTTATTCAATACATTTTTTTATGTAAGTAAAGTTATCAGAAAATAGAAATTACCCATTGAGACACCAAAAAAAAATTTTTTTTATTATTTTGGGAGGAAATCTGAAAAGCAAAAATCAAGAGAAAAACATATACAGGTTCAAAATCTCTTAATCTTAATTCCAGAGTCCAAAAGGCTCTGAAAAGTGTTTTTCTTAACTCATTTGGGAGCAAAACATAACCTGAACTGATATGAAGCTACTTATAGTCATTATTTATCCCAACTCATGCAAATGTTTATCTTTTGCTGCAGAAATATCAACAAGTTTGATTATAGAGTGCTGTCCCAGACCGACTTGGGGGTTAGAGGTAATAGGTGGTGTGTACACTGTTATTACTTGGGTGCGCTGTTATTACGATGGTGGCAGCCAGAAGGCAGAGTAATAATGGAGTTGTTGCAGGGAGTGAGAAGCAGTGTCTACCAAGGAAAGCCCTCAGGTAGGGCTCCAGGTAGGTCGGAAATACAGCTAAATTCTTAGGCAAGGATTCCATAGGATATGTTGTGACTTAGAAGTGGGAACCATGAGGACAAGACAAGATGTCAGACCATTGTGTGGATTAAGGGTGAATTTGTCAATACTAACCACGATGTAAGAGCTGTGAACAGTTAGAGAAGGGGGAAAAGGAGGGGATTCTAAAGCAAGCGGGGTCTAATAACTAAGCTAGGAAGTCCTAGGTGGCAGATGCACAAGCAGCAAATACAAAGATAGAGTTATTTTGGAAAATTGAACCAGGATTCTTGGCCTCTCCTGTAAACTCTGCTGAGCTGGAATAATGGCATCTTGTGCACTTTGCTCTTATGCTAAGTAGCCCCATATTGCCCTGCTTTTAAAATATCTATGTTAAACAGTGTTTTGGTCACTTCCATCACTGATAGCTGCCTGTTCTGACTTCTTCCTGATCTTAGTGAGTTTGCTCCTTCACTTTTAATATGGTGCACTATTCCACCCTAGCTAGAATCCAGATAACTGGATTATTAGGCATGTCTAAACCAAGAATGAATAGGCTTTGAACCAAGAGACTTATGTCATTAAAGTTCATGATCTTTGAAACAATTAATTGCTGTATATTGCAGTAAAAAACTATTTTTGGTTTGTTTTTCACTTCTAGTTTCTGGTTTCTCAACTAGGTACCAAGTAGTGAGATGGCTTAGACGGTGACTTTCAGATGAGTGAGGTGGGAGATAGAAGGGTAAAATTTCTCTTATCTTAAAATCTGCCTTCTGGCACTCCTAAGTGTCCAGAACGAAATCTCCTTCCCCCGGGGGAGATGGAAGAGTTGGTTTGTGGAATGAAGGGTGATAAAAACTCAGGAATAGCTAAAGACGAAACTAAGACTGTTATTACTGATTTACTGTCTAGATGGAAAGGGCCTTCTGGAAGCTGATGTCTCTAGAAGACCTCGTACTTTAACAAGAGCCTCAAAGTACTGTCTCGTTAAGAGGAGAGTGAAGTGATAAGAAAGAGCTACAAAGTTATAAGGATTTGATGCTTCAGCAGCTGTGGCCATAACTGTGTCAGTAGTAGCGATTAGAGACTGTATGAGGAGGCTGTGTGAACTAGTTGAAGGAACGTGGACATTGAAACTAGACAAATGTAGGCATTACCTTCTTTCTTCCGCTTAAATTGCATCTTGACCTTGGACAAATTTCTTAGCTCGTTATTGTCATCTGTAAAATGAGGATAATAATATCTAAGTTTTAGTGTTATGAGGATTAAATGAGAATAGTAGATTGAAAGTTTATAGTAAGTAAATTCTCAAAAAAAGTTAGTTCCTTTTCCTGTCATTGCCTTATTAGAGTTTTTTCCTACTGCTCAGTCTCCCCACTACCCCCAACACTTCCTTTTACCCTTCAGGGGTTTTCTCTTGTGTAATTTTGAGGGAGAATTGCCAGAAACACTAGACTCAAATTGAGGCCCCCACTGGCAATCTCCTTCACTGAATCCAGCTTCTGCCGTTTTTCCCATCCCTAACAGGAACATATAGTACTTCGGAAAAACAAGACAGGAAGGCAAAGTAAATTGCATCCCCACTCCTGACCCATTCTTATCCCAGCTTCTTATAAATTTCCATGTCCTTGTAACTCCTGTTCCTTTCCTATTTCATCCTAACTTGTCTATCCTATAGGATATGCTCCCCATTGGTTCTTGCTGTGTGTACCTGCCATTCCTGTTGACTTGTATTACACAGTGGTGAGAAGCAGCATTCTCCCCATTCCTACCAAGTTTGCAGGAAATACTCTTGGAATCTTGGTACACTGAATGTATTTTCATTATATATTAAAATAAGATACCAGTGCTGTGCCTGGGGCACTTAGAAGTTAGACTTGTGGTATGACTTAAAAAACATGGATTACGTTGATTTTATAAGAATTTGTATTCAGAATTCCAAAAAATCAAATTTTAAAGTTTATGATACAAGCTATTTTTTTCTTGGAAAGGATGTGATGTGAAACTTAAAACATGAATAACACAAATTTTTATATCAAGTGATACAAAAATATACTAGGTTAATTAAAACTATCTTTTCTTTATTTATATTCCAGGAGTAGCTCAGAGAAGATTCTGTTTATATTTAGAATTCTGAATGTTAGATAATTTGATCCAGAATATTAATCAGAAGTGCCCACTCTGAAGTAGAAGTGTGACGTTGACTTGTTACATATCCTTCTACTTCTAATAAAAATCCTACCATAGTATGAAAAAAAGGAATTTTTAAATTTTTTGACTTATGGTAGTCTTCAATGATTACTATTTCAAAGATTGTGTTCTGTAGAACACCCGTTTCACAGGATTCCCAGCAGGGAAAAAAAAAAAAGAAGATAGAAGCTGGGGAGAGGTCTGTAGTTAAAACCTGAGAAACATCCAGTGCTCTGTATGCAGGCCCTCCTGGCAGTCCGTAGTGCACGTGACCGTATCACGTGTGTGGAGATGTGCTGTTGGAAAGAAGACTGCCAACTTGGCATTTCCCAAAAGAATTTGGACCTGGATTCCTCCCCACACAACACTTTTCCTCATTCTTTGGCACTGTTGTTCTACAAAACAGTCTTCACCTATGGGGCTCTCTCTTAACGTGTAAAAGTTCTGCACTTGCAGTTTTCATAATTATAATTTTTAATGAGAGCCTAATATTCTTTGAATATGTCAAACTTTATTTAACCATTTCTCTAATGTTGGACTTTTACAGTGCTGTAATCAACACTTAACAATTCTGATATTTTCCTTTTTCTTCAGCAGGAATTTTCAAAAGCTGTCTGCTTTGTTAAATGGTTTTGATATTTTTATGACTTCTAATACATTATATTTTCCAAAAGAGTTGAACCTGTTTGTACTGTCACTGTAAAACTATAAGCTTCTCTAAAATCTCAGTATTGGCTATAAAAGTTTCTGTATTTATCATATTTAGATTTAATGTACATGCAATTTTGAACCATTCAGCTAAATCAAATTCTTAATTGAGCTTAAATCAATATTGTATACTTAACATTTTTTGTGTGTGTGAGGAAGACCAGCCGTGAGCTAACATTCATTGCCAATCCTACTCTTTTTTGCTGAGGAAGACTGGCCCTGGGCTAACATCCGTGCCCATCTTCCTCTACTTTATATGGGACGCTGCCACGGCATGGCTGACAGGCAGTGCGTCGGCGGGCGCCCGGGATCTGAACTCGCGAACCCCGGGCTGCCAAGCGCGAACTAAAACACTGCGCCACCGGGTGGCCCCTGTATACTTAACATTTTAAAGTACTAAGTAATGATGACTAATTTATTTTTAGGGTTGTTACAGAGAATTGGAAAGACTAAGATTAAGTTCATGTCAAATAACATAGGTTTGAATTTCATTGTCATTTTCCTGCTATTTTCTAAAGCATTTTCAGTTGCTATGGGCTTATCTAAAAATAATATCAAGATAATCTTTCTTACCCAGTTTAATAGATGAATTATAACAGAATAGTGGACCAATCAGCTATTAAAATCATCTATGTTGTCTAGTCTCAGTATTCTTATTTTAAATTAATAGTGCTAATACATATTGTATGGTGGTGGTGTGAGGATTAAATGAGATTCTGATTCAGTTGGTTTAGGCTCGTCTTTGGTATTTTTTTAAAGCAGCCACAGTTGAGAACCACTGGTCTACATTGTTATAGGTCTGCTAGCTTGACATGCTTAGCTTCCTTTAATTTTAGCAGTTTACCTATCTCATCTGTGTTGTTCCCTTTGCTATTTTCCTAACACTGCCTTTTTAATTATTTGACCCTTATCCTTGGAGGAGTTGGGAGATGAAGCCGAGTTTGTGATTTACTGAAAGATGTAGGGGGAAATGGGTAGAGAAAGAGCCCAAATATAAAGTAATACTCTTGGCCACCCCACCCTGCCCTGTTTGTTCTACACATTTTGTCCTTTCCTTACATCTTAATGTCGAAAACACAGTCCCCCCTTCCCCCTTGGAAAGGCTTCCTAGCATTGAGGAAAGAGGATGAGCTTTGTTACCAAAGAGACCCGGGTTCATTCTCAGCTCTCCTATTTACTGCATTTTCATAGTTTTTTCATATATAAAATGGGGACCAATAATACCTTCCTTGTGATGATTACAGATGATATAAATTAAGCCCCTAAAAGGTTCCTGGCTCAGTGAATAATAGCTACCATTGTCATTTTGTGATTTGGGAGTCTGCTGGGAAAGGGAAAGGCACAGCATGAACATCAGCAGGCTATCCGTGGGTCCGCCCCATTTGTGATGCTGCCAGGAGGGTGCTGACAGATGGTATTGGGAATTTTAAAAGTTAGAAATCTGACAGCAGCTTAGTTTGCTTCTTGGTTTTTAAGGGTTTGGTTTTAAAAGTTTTTAAACCACTAGAAATTTGGAGGCTGGCGAAGAGAACATTACCTATCATGCTACTAGTCTAATAATCTTAAAATTCTTGAATCATGATTTGGAAAAATACCAGGAGAATCTCACAATCTACGTGATGGCTAGAGAAGCCAAACATTATTTTATTTTATTTTTATTATTATTATTATTATTTTTTTTTTTTGTGGGGAAGACCAGCCCTGAGCTAACATCTGTTGCCAATCCTCCCCTTTTTGCTGAGGAAGACTGGCCCTGGGCTAACATCCATGCCCATCTTCCTCTACTTTATGTGGGACGCCACCAAGGCATGGCTGACAAGCAGTGTGTCGGCGGGCGCCCGGGATCCGAACTCACAAACCCCGGGCTGCCAAGCGTGGACTAAACCGCTGCGCCACCAGGCGGCCCCCAAACATTATTTTAAAAGCATAAATATAATAATGGAAAAAGCGTTATACCAAGAGGAGACAGCATAAGGATAGGGGAATTAGTCATGAAAGGCTCCCTGAAGGAAGTGATCGTTCTTTAGCTGAATTTTAAAACAGTGGGTTTACTGTGGAAAGAAAGAAGCAAGATATTTCAGATTGAAAGATGGGCTAAAGGCAAGATTTTAAAACTACCAAGATAAAACTATATTAAATAACTCTAAAATTATAAATTATTTGCTTCATTATCCATTTTACGCTAAAACCAGTGAAGTATAGTGGTTAAGTGTGTCAGCAAACCAACTTTAGGACTGTGCCTAGAGATATTTAAAGTACAGTAACAAAAGCCTCATTTTCTCTCTACCAGGAGCAGTTTTCCTTAGGCAACATCTTAAGCAAGACCTAATGCTCTGTGTAACTTGTGAGTTCCTATTTTGTAACGTAATTTTGTGAAGCCTGAATCACAGGTCTAAGAAACCCTTAGGTCAGGATACAACGATCTAGCTTCTTTCTAGATTAAAGCTAATTATTGTTTTGTTTTGTTTGAAAGATTTGGATTTTAAGATTTATGTGTGTTTCCTGAAGTGTGGGAGATCTTGAGAGTTTTTTGGGTTTTGTTTTTGGTTTACTTGATGCTTTTTCAACAAAACTGAGAAAATAAAGACTGGAGGCTGAGTTGAAGCTGTCGTGAGGTCTTTTAGGGAAGTGACAGTCAAAAGTAATGGAAATTTAAGTATGAGACATATCTCAAAACTTCGGGCACTTGATACATTCTGGAGTTAGTTCCATTTACTGTTTTGTGGCTTATTCATTTTATAAATTGGTCTTTTCGTGCTCTGGAAAGAAAAAACTAACAAACCAATCCAGCAAACCTATCTTATTTTGTGTTTGATATTGTCTTTGATTATGTGTGATTTTTCTTCTTTTTCCTCCTCAAAAAGATATAATAAATCGTTTTAAGAAACTAAAATGAGGGGCCGGTCCGGTGGCGCAGTGGTTTAGATCACACTTTGGCAGCCCTGGGTTTGCAGGTTTGGATCCCTGGCACCTGCCGACGTACCACTTGTCAGCCATGTTTGGTGGCATCCCATATAAAGTAGAGGAAGATGGGCAGGGATGTTAGCCCAGGGCCAGTCTTCCTCAGCAAAAAAGAGGAGGATTGGCAACGGATGTTAGCTCAGGGCTGGTCTTCCTCACCAAAAAAAAAGAAACTAAAATGACCAAAAAGATTAGGAAGACTCTTTTCTCCATAAATTTCAACATATGTTCCCATCTCTATCAAAATAGATCTATAAACCCTAGTTAGAGAAAATTATGTTAACACTTTCTGTCAGAACTGGCATAATCGGTAGCCTGTTTTTTTGTTTTGTGTTGTTTTTTAAATTATTGAAGGTGCTTAAGCTTCCTTGCCTACATAAATTTGATGTTAACTCATTTCCAGATGGAAAATTGACCCTTGTTGATAATACAGTTGATAATTGCTCTTGGAGATGGCTTTGGGCTTAAGTTACTCTAGCAAACCTTGGCCTTGGAAGTTTGGCCCCCTGCTGGTTCTTCTCTCTGTCAGGAGTCAGCAATATTTATACACAAGTGTTACTCTAGGCTAATAACGTCACTGGCTTAAGAATACTATGCAAAGTACAGACATTAGCTTCTACGCTATGCCAGATCTTTGAAGACTGAGCATGATATTTGGATTGAATCATAAGAAATTGCCGATATTTAGCCATTTTTTGACCTATAAAATGGCAATTCATATAGTTCACCTTATTAGTAGCTTAGTGGTTCTTAAACCTTTCCATTAAACTAGTATTCTTACCAGCAGAGGGGAATGATTTTGTTAAAGGAAGTCTGTCTAGAAAGGCATTGTCGTGCTCAGAATTTCTTTGAAGTCATGTTTTATCTTGAAACTATTAATTTTCCCTTCTGTTGCATATTAAATGCATATTTATAATATAAAATAATGTTTTAAATTAATATCAGAGGGGAAATCTCTAAGTAAAATTTGATCCTCCAATAATATACTCCATGTTTACTCTGTGGGCACCCTGCTCAGTTATCCCAATTTGAGAAGCATGGTTTGGACAGTACCTAGAACCTTAAGTCTGGTACACAGTGCCTACTTTTCTCAATGCAGAAGACTTCAGGGATGAAAATTATGACTGAGTCACTAGGAGTATCTATCATATACGAAATACAGACAGTTCTTACCCAGCGCCTCAGAGAAATGCATGGTCTAAAAAGCATCTATGGGCCTTTGTAAACTCAGTTCAACTGTTGGCTTTAGGTTAAGCAAATGTAATATTTGGCTGTAAAGTGGTGGAACTAATATTTTCATGTACCTTTTAAAAATATAGGCTAAGTGATCATAACAGGTACGTGTTAATGTTTCTGCATGGGACAGCTGACTTAGGTCTGGAAGTCACTGTTGGCGCTGGCGGTGTTTTGATTACTACTTCATACTATATTGCATTCGTGGAGATTTGTGGTACACACTAACCTTATTAAATACCCTAAGAAATCTTTTATTCCGAGATTCTCAGACTTACTAAAACAGGAACCTGGTATTCTGTGTTTGGGAAATAGTGTAGTGATCTGTAGTTCCATAATATCCACAAATTCTGTACAAGTTCTAAGCTTTTTAAGAATGTCTGGCTTCAAGGTGTTTGAGGGGCTTGATTGGATGAAAGGGTGACAGTGGTTAAGGTCACATATCTAGAGTCAGATTGCTTAAGTGTACCACCAGGTTCTTTGTGACCATCTGTGTGCCTCAGTTTCTTCATCTTAAAATAGGGCTAATTATAATAGCTACTCCATGGACAGTTTTGCAAATTATTCAAGAAAATAAAGGTAAAGCACTTAGAGTAGTGCCTAGAGTATAGTAAATGGTCAATAAATATTAGCTTCTGTCAAAAGTAACGGCTGCCATTACAGTTGGAGCAGCAGTTTTCTGAAATCTTTTTTCAAGTAGCAAAACTTTACTTTGAAAAATATATTGCTATATATGTTCACTTTTAATAAACTAATCACTTTGTAATCTCAGTAGAAACATAAAAATGAAGAGTAAGAGGAAAAATAAACATTCTCCAGGGCTGTGGTTATATTGAAATATTCCATAGATTGACTGCATTTGTATTCATCTTCATAAAGTGAAACTTCAGGTAAGAGCAGGAACATCTGTTCTTTGCAAAATGCATTTGCCTATTGATAGTGCAAATGTGGAGGTCACAGGTGCACTTGAGACTTGGGGGTTTATATGTGGGATTGCCAATATGAATTGTCTACTTTTAGGAGTAATTTATATGAGGAATGTATTGAGGGCATTGGAGACAACTTTATGCCCTGCTTATGATCTCAAGCTTTTTACTGAATTATTTATTATTGCATTGTGCTAGCTATTTTGCTTCTTGATAGATCATTTTACACCACAGTATTGCTGCTGCCAGAGGAAAAAAAATGTCTCTTCAGCAGTCCTAATGACCTCTAAAAAGGTAATTTGATTCTTAAGATAGGATTTTGATTGCCCTGGTGGTTACAAGAAATTTTCTCTTTGATACTGAGGATATTTTTTTTCCTCACACAATCATAGCTGTTGAGTGCAAGCTTGCTTTTCATCTTCTATGTACTTAGTCGGTTTCCTCCAGAAATTGTTTCTCTAGTGTTTGTTAACTTTATCCTTAATTGTGTATATTTTGATCAATTCACTTTGATAATTTAAGGAAGGAAGGGGGGATTTTTAAACAGGAAGCTAAAATTCATGTTGTTTCTGTAAAAGTGAATTTGTTGGTACCATTATTTATATTGTTCCTGTCCCTTAAAATTGACATTTCTGAAAATAACCTAACATGTACTTTTTTTTTTTGACAATTGTCAGTGCCAGGTCATGGGTGGTACCGGGCAGGCAGGCAGGACTGATTGGGAGGGGACAACCCAGATGGCTAACGTAGCACACAGGCTTGAGAAGAGAGGGGTGGGTGGGTGAAGGCTGTCTTGTGGCCTCTGGGGCAGCGTCACAGAATCTGGAATGTTGGCCCAAGCCAGAGGACACAGTTAAGATAAATACCCATAGAAGTTGGCAAAGAATGTAAATGAGTAAGCCCGGCCAGGTGCAACTGTGGCCTGCTGGAGAGTCCCTGCGCCTCTTAGATTCAGCCATTCATTGCTGTATGGGAATTTGGATCCAGATTTTCATATAAAATATTGTGTTTAAAATAATAGTAACTAATTTTTTCCTCCAATACATTGCAGGCCAAATTTGGCCAACAGGATACCAGTTGGTGACTACTGTCTTTTAAAGAGGCTCTTTTCAGTTATGTGATAATTATGATGTTCTGATACTCCAGGTAATTTTACACAAGTAAACTCTCTGGAAGAAAAAATGAAAGAAAGAAAAGCCCTCCCCGTGTCTCCCATCTGACTTTCTGATACATCTTTACTGACTAGCTTCTCCATAGAAAATTGAGATTTGTTTAGGAGACATGACCTATGTATTTTAAGTGTTTTAGTTTAATTGTCTGTAGCATTCTATCTATATTTCTGTGCAGTTCTAATTACCTGTTTCTATTTAGCTTGAAGTTTTATTTATAAAGTATCAAATTTATTTTTGATATGTTAGTGAACAAGAGTATCCGTCTTTTATGTATATGGTGTCTTCTCTGTTGTTTAACGTTCTTGATGATAGCTGTCACTCCTGTAAGTAATAGTAATGATTTTTTTTTTAAAAAGCCAACTTGTGTTTTTGTTTCTTTTTTTACCTTAAATATTTTTTCCAACTTTTTAGTGTGATCTTCAAAAAAATACAGAAAAATTGAGGAATAGTAAAATGGTCAGTCACATACCCACTACGTATATTCAACTGTTAACATTTTGTCATATTTTAGGGTTGATTGGTGATTGATTGATTTACTGAACCATTTGAAAATGAGTTGCAGGCATCATGCTGCTTTACTGCAATATACCTGAGCGTGTATCTCCTAAAAACAAAAAAATTCCGTAATCACAATGCCTCTTAT
Organism: Tapirus indicus; assembly: GCA_031878705.1. NCBI lineage: Eukaryota > Metazoa > Chordata > Mammalia > Perissodactyla > Tapiridae > Tapirus > Tapirus indicus. Next base: position 16,774,844 of record CM062918.1, read on the forward strand.
AAATTTGTGGGAATGTGTGTGCGTGTGTGTGTGTGTGTACACACACTTGTATGTTACATGTGTTCTGGAAAGGTCCTAGGGTATGCCCAGGAGATGCTCATGAATTTAGAAAAACAAAAGAAAACCTCCTCTGTCTTTTGTTGGTTATTTGCTATAACAAAAGTGAAGGCTACTTTGGATCTGGGTCAGAGCAGATATGATCTTTATTGCTACAGTCCCTGGACAGCATCCATCCAAGTGCCTTCAAAAAAGAATTTGCTTTCACAACAAGGCTTCCAGAGATAAGGAGACTATACTGGTTGAGATGAAACTGTCCTAAAACTCCTAGCCTAAAGCTACACACAGTGTCTTTATTAGGCTGAAGGAACAGATACTAATGGGAATAAGTCCCTCTGCTCTGGCTGAAATCTCCAGGTAAATGACAGGATACACAAAAGCCCAAGGAGATGTCAAGCTTTATGTAGAATTTTATATAGAATTGTAGAAGAAGGTCTGGATATTTGGTCATTTGTTATTATGTACCCATGACTCATTTGAGTAAAAGGGTATTTAGACTACAAAGAAAACTGAAAATCTAACACTTGAATAATCCAATTAACCTTAAAATTTTCAGAATTTTAGTGGAATGTCTCTTCTGTTTAGCAAGATTTTGCATATGAATGTCAATAATGCTACTGTATTTTGCCTGTGTATTTTCTCAAAAAGGTGTACAGAATACAAAGGTGGATTTTGTGTCACCTATTGGGATTTTCCCAGTTGTATCCTAGAGCCATGGGGCCGGCCCTGTGGCGCAGTGGTTGGGTTTGGCATGCTCTGCTTCGGCAGCCTGGGTTCACATGTTCAGATCTCCGTGCAGACCTACACCACTCGTCAGCCATGCTGTGGCAGCACCCCATATACAAAATAGAGGAAGATTGGCATAGATGTTAGCTCTGGGCGAATCTTCCTCAGCTAAAATAAAGGGGTGGGGGGACTACCCTAGAGCCATTATAAATGTATGCATTTAATTATGTTTTGTGCTCTTGGGTGGAAGATTTCTGCTCTTATGATTGCCTGCTTTTTCACTCTCCTTTTGAAATATGTTTTCTTCAATTACAGATTTTTGTTCTTTAGTATCTTGATTGAAGTTTAATGAGAAGAATCGTGACCAGCTAGGAGAATTTTCTGCAAGGAATGGAATTAGCTCATAGCTTATTGCTGAATGAAGAAGCATACAGTCAACTAGGTGAAGTTCAGAAGGCAGAGTTTATTTTTGATTGGTTGAGATATTTGGAGAAGCTCTTGCTAGCAACCAGCAGGGTAGGTAAAATTGCACAAACTGGTTTTTGGGGTTTTTTTTTTAAGGGCCAGATAATGTTTAGTTCCTTTGGTTTGCTTTTCTAATTTTGTCCAGAATAACCTAAATTAGCTTTCAAATACTAGACCTTGTTAAGACTTTATAATGAAATATGGTGATTTTCCCCCTCCCCCCAAAACCTGCAGTTTTACTATTACAAGAAGTTTGTTCTGGTCCGAAAAACAGAAAGAAATGAGCTTATCTTCTGTACCTTGTGTACCTCTGTATGCATGAAGCCCTGGTGCAGTATAGTGCTAAATGTAATGGGAGTTTCACTTTAAAAGGGGGCCGGAGGGCGGGAATCTGAATTGAAGAGTCTTTGAGTAAACATTCCCTCTTAAAAGCTTTTGAAATGGGTACAAAAATAGAAGACCAATCACTTGTACTCTTCATCTTCATTTGACAGTTGTTAACATTTTGCCCTATTTGATTGACTGATTTACTGAGCTGCATGAAGTGGTACTTCTAAATACTTTTGCATACATCTCCTAAAAATCAGGACATTCTCCCACATAATAATGATGCCATATGTATTGCAGAAGTGGTGCAAAGACATTACTGGTGGAAATGATTAGAATTTAACAGAAGACAAAAATCCATTCACTAGATTAACAAATATTTCACTGTGATAGTTTAGGCTTCAGTAAGCACCTGAATACCATTACCTTTGCAATGATATCTGTACTCCTTTTTCAGAGAGCAGACAAGTAAAATGGAGTAACGTTATTGGCATTTAGATGCATAAGCTTACAAAAAGAAAATTGCACTTAGAAAAAGATCTGAGTAAAACAGATAACCATTATAAGATCAGCTCTAGTGATAGGTTATAGGTTGCTGCCTTTTTGTGCAGATATATGTGTGGCAGAGGCTTAATGACTAGGAAGCTCTAATTAAAGTATAAATTTGCTCTACCTTTCAAACATAAGAAGAAAGTTATAGAAGAAATGAAGCCCTGGTCTTTGCGCACAGAGACTCCAGTATATTGTGGTCCAGAATTTATTTTTTCTAGATACCAGCAGGGCAGCAAACTGTCTATTCGAGTGGTGTGATGAACATACCACCAACTTATTTGTAATTTTTCATCAAAATAATTTTGTGTTTTTCTGGAGCCTTTTAGTTTGTTCTTAAATATATGAAAGAAAAATCATATTAGAGGATTACCTGTAATTATGTTGACTTTGAATTGTCTTTTTGATACCTTCCTTTCTAGAGTGATGTAAGGGAGAAACAGAAGACTCTTGTTGAACAGCTCTTATCTTTGTTGAACAGCTCCCCAGGGCCTCCTACCCGCAAACTCCTTGCTAAGAATCTCAGCATTCTTTATAGTATTGGAGACACGTTCTCTGTTTATGAGACAATCGATAAATGTAATGATCTTATTCGTAGCAAAGATGATTCTCCAAGTTATCTTCCCACTAAACTGTAAGTTAAATATTAAAACTGAACAGAAAATAAAATACTGCTTCCTTGTTGTATCATTTTTACAAAGAACCCAAACCACTTGATAATTATTTTGAAAGTGAATACAAATTGTTTTACTCATTTTTTATCTAACTTTTAAAGAAATCTAACATTTTCCCATCTAACACTGACTGAGAAACAGTTCTTTTAAAAAATATTTTAGACATATTTGAAGTTAAATTCTTCACATTTTGGTTGTTCTTTTAGTGTATTAGTTCTTAGTAGTAAATTAATAGTAATTATCATATAGAAAAAGACTAGTCTTGTAAGATCCTAAGAAGAACAGCTTAGTTTCTTTCTTTATAGGATTCGGTTCATTTTATCACCTGTTATTTTAGAGAAGGCAATAAGCCACGTATGGTTCCACATAGTAATTTTATAGAAATTTTTGTTGATCTAATTTTTAGCTTATAAAAGTTATATATTTTATTTTCTATATATATTTAAGCTTATAAAAAATTAATTATAAAAATTAGAATTTTCCCATAAAGTTTTCAGACTTCAGACTTGATGAGAACATTATTTCTTGGTTTTTTTTATCTTTTGCTGCTAAGTCCATCTTTGATTATCTAATATATGAAGCTGAGTTCTATTAAAAATTATTTTGTAAAAAATTTGAATCTTTGGGCTGAAATTTAGATTAATTGAAGATTGATACATCTTTTTAAAATTCTTTTTATTGAAAGTGTAATTATTTGATACTCAGCAAAATGTCATGCCTTAGGATTTAGCAATGGAGTAGATTCTGAGAAATTTTATTGTTTAAAAGTAAAATTAATTAGTCACTATTATATATCCTAAGATTTTTTTCTTTCTTTTTTTTTCAGCCATGACTAATTTTTAATTTAAATGTTGTTTCAGTGCTGCTGTGGTCTGTTTGGGTTCCTTGTACAAGAAGTTGGGTAGAATACTGGGTAACACCTTCACTGATACAGTGGGGAATATTCTTAAAGCTATGAAGAGTGCAGAGGTGAGTAACTACAAATTCGACCAAAGAATAAAAAGATCGTATTTTATGGTTTCTTGAACCAACAAAAGAGCTTTAGCTGTGGGGCTAGCCTGGTGGCATAGTGGTTAAGTTCATGTGCTCCACTTTGGCGACCTGGGGTTTGCAGGTTTGGATCCTGGGCACAGACCTACTCACTGCTCATCAAGCCATGCTGTGGCCATGTCCTACATACGAAATAGAGGAAGATTGGCACAGATGTTAGCTGAGGGCCAGTATTCCTCACCAAAAAAAAGGAGTATGCATTGAGCATCGTGGCAGAGTGAGCCTTCCCCTTTTAAACTCTCCCTCTGCTGAGATACAACAAAAAGGACACTTGCACAACACAAAGGACATATGACAAACCCATGCAGCGGTACATCTGACGGTGGAGGTTCTGGAACCCCTGGAGGAAGTGGGGAGAGGTAAGGAGAAATCCTCCCCCTCCCCATTTAATTGGCGACTCTGAGACCATGTGGCTCCCAGAGAGAGAGGGGAGAGGGGTGGCCCTCTGCAGGAAAGCTGTTGCTCTCAGAGATCTCTCTCAACCTTTGGGGAATTCCCACATGGAGGAGACTGAACTGTTGCAGGGGTGCCACCATCATCCAAGCACCCGAGGAGAGCAGATAGTGAGGGAAGAATGAGAAGCCCCTGGGATTGGGCAGGCGAAAGAAAGAGCCCCTGCCCTCTGAGACTGCACGGCTCCCAGAGAGCGGGCAGGAGGGGCAACCCTCTGTGGGAAATTCATCCTTCTCTCACAGGCTGTGGGGAACTCCCACATGGAGGACATTGAACTGTTACAGGGGTGCTGCCATCATCCGAACACCCCAGGAGAGCATATACCACGGGAAGAACAAGAAGCCCCCAGGATTGGGCAAGCAAAAGAGAGAGCCCCTCTGCCCGCACGCCTGGCACTCCAGCACAACTGGTCAGCCAGAGCCCCTGCGGATCACAGCAGGGACAGAATACACACTGCTTGACACTCACCCAGTGGCAGCAAGTGGAAACTGCGACCAGATATGTTCAGTTTGAGAAAAAAGAAGCCAACACTGGCAGGCACTATGCAAAAATAAATTAAATCTCCAGACCAGACGGAAAATGACAAGCACCCAGAAATCAATCCTGAAGGCACAGAAATACATAACCTAAATGACAGAGAATTCAAAATAGCTATCGTAAAAAAGCTCAGCAAATTACAAGAAAATACGGATAGACAATTCAATGATGTCAGGAATTTCTTCACAAAAGAGATTGAAACCATAAAGAAAAACCAGTCAGAAATGGAGATGAAAAACACAGTGGAGATAAAGGAAAATCTGAAATCTTTAAAGAACGGAGCTGACAACATGGAGGAAAGAATTAGCATTATTGAGGATAGGAATGCAGAATTGCTCCAGATAGAAGGGGGAGAGAGAACTTGACTAAAAAGACATGAAATAATCCTCTGAGAAATATTGGACTCAATTAGGAAATGCAACATAAGGATTATAGGTATTCCAGAGGGAGAAGAGAGTAAAAAAGAGCAGAGAGCTTGTTCAAAGAAATAATAGCTGAGAACTTCCCAAACCTGGGAAAGGAGCTGGAAATACCAGTGAATGAAGTCAATAGATCTCCTAAATATATCAGAATGAAAAGACCCTATCCAAGGCACATAGTGGTAATGCTGGCAAAAGTCAATGACAAACAAAAAATATTAAGGGCAGCTAGACAAAAAAATAAAATAATGTACAAAGGAATTCCCATCAGGCTCTTAGCAGATTTCTTGACAGGAAATCTGCAGGCTAGGAGAGACTGAAATGATATATATATTCAAAGTTCTGAAAGACAAAAACTTTCAGCCAAGAATACTCCATGCAGTGAAAATATCCTTCAGATATGATGGAGAAATAATAACTATCCCAGATAAACAAGAGCTAAGGGAGTTCATTGGCAAAACACCTCCACTATAAGAAATGCTCAAGAAGGCCCTCATGCCTGAAAAAAAAAATAGACAAAGGGGATACAAAGCTTTGAGCAAGGAGAAAAATAGGTAGACAAAACCAGAAAAATCACAGCTCTCTATCAGAATAGGTTAGCAAACAATTAAGATAGCAAACATCAAGATTAAGGGAAGGAAAACACCAAAAATAAATATAACCTCATCACTTTAAACACACACTCACAACACATGATGAAAGAAGTTGTGACAATAATAACTTAGAAGGGGAAGAAGGAAGGGATCGAATCAACTTAGTCTAAGCAAGTAAGAGACCATCAGAAAATGGACTATCTCATCCATGATATTTTTTATACAAACCTCACAGTAACCACTAAAATAATCAGAAGAGTCACATACAAAAAATAAGGAGAAAACTAAGAGTCATCACACAGAACTACCAAACTGTATTAGAAGTCTGAAACACATGGGATGAGAAATAAAGGAAATGCAAAAGAACCGGGAAATGAGCAATAAAATACTAACATTAAGTGCTTATGTATCAATAATCACCCTGAATGTATATGAGTTGAATTCTCCAATCAAAAGACAGAGTGGCGGGATGGATTAAAAAATAAGACCCAACAATATACTGCCTCCAGGAAACACATCTCAGCTCTAAAGACAAACACAGATGCAGAATGAAAGGATGGAAGACAATACTCCAAGCTAATGGCAAACAAGAAAGCAGGTGTTGCCATACTTACATCAAACAAAGTAGACTTCAAGATAAAAAGGATAATGAGAGACAAAGAGGGGCCATATACAGTGATAAAAGGGACATTCCACCAAGAAGATATATCACTTATAAATATATATATATGCACCAAACACAGGAGCACCAAAGTACATAAAGTAACTATTAACAAACCTAAAAGGAGATATCAATGACAACATAATAGTAGGGAATCTTAACACCCTACTTACATCAATGAATAGATCATCCAGACGAAAAGTCAATAAGGAAATAGTGGACTTCAATGAAAAGCTAGACAAGATGGACTTAATAGATATATACAGAGCACTCCACCCAAAAACAGCAGATTACACATTCTTCTGAAGCACAAATGGAACATACTCAAGGATAGCCCATATGTTAGGAAATAAGGCAAGCCTCTGTAAATTTAAGAAGATTGAAATCATAACAAGCATCTTTTCCAACCATAATGTTATGAAAGTAGAAATCAACTACAAGAAAAAAACTGGGAAAGGGACAAAGATGTGGAGACTAAATAGCAAGTTACTGAACAACCAATGGATCATTGATGAGATTGAAGGAGAAATCAAAAATATCTGGAGACAAACAAAAATGAAAATACACCATAGCAACTCATGGGATGCAGCAAAAGTGGTCATGAGAGGGAAATTCATAGCAATACAGGCCCACCTTAACAAACAAGAAAAATCCCAAATTAGCAACCTTAAACTACCTCTAACAGAACTAGAAACAAGAACAAAGCCCAACATCAGCAGTAGGAGGGGAATAATAAAAATTAGAACAAAACTAAATGAAATTGAAACCAAAAAAGCAGTAGAAAGGATCAGTGAAACAAAGAGCTAGTTCTTTAAGAAGTTAACAAAATTGACAAACCCTTAGCTAGACTCACTAAGAAAAAAAGAGAAGGATCAAATAAAGTCAGAAATAAAAGAGGAGAAATTACAACAGATACCACAGAAATACAAAGGATTATAAGAGAATACAATGAAAAACTGTATGCCACAAATTGGACAATCTAGACGAAATGGATGAATTCTTAGACTCAAACAACCTCCCAAAACTGAATCAAGAAGAAATAGAGAATCTGAATAGACCAATCACAAGTAAAGAGATTGAAACACTAATTAGAAAACCTCCCCCAAAATAAAAGTCCAGGACCAGCTGGCTTCTCCAGAGAATTTTACCAAACATTCAAAGAAAATTTAATACCTATCCTTCTCAAACTTTTCCAAAAAATAGAGGAAGATGGAACACTTCCCAACGCATTCTACGAGGCCAACGTCACCTTGATACCAAAGCCAGACAAGGACAATACAAAGAAGGAAAACTACAGGCCAATATCACTGATGAACATAGATGCAAAAATCCTCAACAAAATATTGGCAAACCGAATACAGCAGTTAAAAAGATAATACACCATGACCAAGCGGGATTTATACCTGGGGCACAGGGATGGTTCAACATCTGCAATCAATGTGATACATCACATTAACAAAACGAAGAATAAAAACCACATGATCATCTCAGTTGATGCAGAGAAGGCATTTGACAAGATCCAACATGCATTTATGATAAAAACTCAACAAAGTGGGTATAGAAGAAAAGTACCTCAACATAATAAAGAGTATATATGACAATCCCACAGCCAACATCATACTCAACAGGGAAAAGCAGAAAGCCATTTCTCTGATAACAGGGACAAGACAAGGGTGCCCACTCTCACCACTCTTATTCAACATGGTGCTGGACGTTTTGGGCAGAGGAATTAAGCAAGAAAAAGGAATAACAGTACTCCAAATAGGCAATGAAGAAGTGAAACTCTCACTATCTGCAGATGACATGATTTTATATATAGAAAACCCTAAAGAATCCATTGGAAAACTATTAGAAATAATTAACAACTACAGCAAAGTCGCAGGGTACCAAATAATTTACAAAAGTCAGTTGCATTTCTATATGCTAATAATGAACTAACAGAAAGAGAACTCAGAAAGATAATCCCATTTACAATCGCAACAAAAAGAATAAAATATCTAGGAATAAATTTAACCAAGAAGGTGAAAGACCTATACCATGAAAACTATAAGACTTTTTTTAAAGAAATTGATGACGACATAAAGAAATGGAAAAATATTTCATGCACATGGATTGGAAGGATAAGTATAGTTAAAATGCCCATATTACCTAAAGCAATCTACAGATTCAGTGCAATCCCAATGACGTTCTTCACGGAAATAGAACAAAGAATACTAAAATTCATATGGGGCAACAAAAGATCCCTAATAGCTAAAGCAATCCTGAAAAAAGAGAACAAAACTGGAGGCATCACAATCCCTGACTTCAAAATATACTACAAAGCCATAGTAATCAAAACAGCATGGTACTGGTACAGAAAAAGAGACACAGATCAATGGAACTGAATTGAAAGCCCAGAAATAAAACCAAACATCCACGGACAGCTAATCTTCGACAGAGGACCTAAGAACATACAATGGAGAAAGGGAAGTCTCTTCAATAAGTGGTGCTGGGAAAACTGGACAGCCACATGCAAAAGAATGAAAGTAGACCATCTTCTTTCACCACACACACAAATTAACTTAAAATGGATCAAAGACCTGAAAGTGAGACCTGAAACTATAAAACTCTTAGAATAAAATATAGGCACGTACACTGTTTGACACTGGTCATAAAGGGATCTTTTCGAATTCCATGTCTACTCAGACAAAAGAAACAAAAGAAAAAATAAACAAGTGGGACTTCATCAGATTAAAGAGCTTCTACAAGGCAAATGAAACCATGATCAATATGAATAGACAACCCACCAGCTTGGAGAAAATATTCGCAAATCGTATATCTGAAAAGGGGTTAATCTCCATAATATATGAAGAGTTCACACACCTGAACAACAACAAAACAAACAACCCGATTGAAAAATGGGCAGAAGATATGAACAGATATTTTTCCAAGGAAGATATCCAGATGGTCAATAGGCACATGAAAAGATGCTCAACATCACTAATCATCAGGGAAATGCAAATCAAAGCTACACTAAGATATCACCTTATACCCGTTAGAATGGCCATAATCACCAAGACAAAAAACAAGTGTTGGAGAGGTTGTGGACAAACGGGAACCCTAATTCACTGCTGGTGGAATGCAAACTGGTGCAGCCTCTATGGAAAACAGTATGGAGATTCCTCAAAAAATTAAAAATAGAAATACCTTATGACTCAGCTATCCCATTACTGGGTATCTACCCAATGAACCTGAAATCAACAACCCATAGGGGCTTATGCACCCCTATGTTCATTGCAGCATTATTCACTATAGCCAAGAAGTGGAAGCAACCCACGTATCCCTCAACTGATGATTGGGTAAAGAAGATGTGGGATATATATACAATGGACTACTACTCAGCCATACAAAAAGACAAAAGCATCCCATTTGCAACAACATGGATGGAGCTGGACAGTATTATGTTAAGTGAAATAAGTCAGAGAGAGAAAGACAAACACTGCATGATTTCACTTATATGTGGTGTATAAACAGACAGAGAGAATGGTTTGGTGGTTACCTGAGGCAAGGGGGATGGGCGGTGGGCACGGGGTAAAGGGATGCATCTATATGGTGACTGACAATACTGTATAACTAAAATTTCACAATGTTAGAAACTATTAAGACATCAATTCAAAAGGAGGGGGAAAAAAGAGCTTTACCTGTGACAAGCATACCTAAGTATGGATATGAATACATCAGTAAATGAAATATTTCTAGGTGAAGCACATATGTACTTCGTATATTAAATCTTTATTTGAAAAGCAATAATACAATAAAATTCATGTATTCAGATAAATCCAAATGGCCAAAAACTAAGGTATTTCTCTGGCAGACCTATCCCTATTCCCTCCTCTTGCATCAGCTTGTCCATCTGATGCTACTTACTAGTGCCAGAGCAAGTTCTTTTCACCAAGGACCCAGTACATCGTTGGTAACTACTGTATGTCTGATGGATGGATTAGTATTGTAGCAGCAGCAGAAGGGAGTAAGGAATGTAATCAGGGCGGGAAAGAACAGGGAGGATGTAAGTACAACCAGGATCTGGATGACCTTTTAATTGCCTAGGGAGTGAGTGTATTCTCAGCCTTAGCCTCATTGATTTGTTGGCATCATTTACAGCTGTGGAAGACCCTTTGTTTTTGTAGTTGTCTCTTCACTTGACTTCCAAAATACTGTGATCTCTTGCTAACTTCAGTTTTACCGTTCAGTTTTGAAATTAAAGTATTTGTATGTGTGTATATCGAAAATTTAAAGCCTATGGTCCCTAATTTTAAAGATAACTCAGCACCTTTAAATATCAAAATATCACACCAGCTCCTTTCTTACCTTACTTAGAAAAACAATCTAGAAAACAGCTTGAAAATAATTTATAAAAATGCTGACTTGTTACACACACATTTCTTTTTTTAACGTACCAAGATACAACATGGGAAAATTCAAATGTAAAATATGTTAAATTTCAAGAAGAATGTAGCTAATTCAAGAACTTTACAGAGAAGTCCATAATATAAAACTGGTGAGAGAATCTACTTAGCAGATCACTTGTCAGCAGTAGTTTCCTGAAAGATTGAAGAAGCTGATTCAGAAAAAGAGATTGTTAACTTCTATAAATCTGGTTTTATTTAAAAGTGGATGTCTGTAAGAACTTTTATTTACTGAGGTATGGCCACTTTAAACTTTTTTTCCTCTCAACTCTGTTGATTAAACTGTAATACATTTTAGGCCCCATGGTTAACAGCGGATTACTCTATAGGTCTCACAAATTTTAAAGTTATTGCTGTGTATTTTATTGCTTCCTTATTTCTTACCTTTATGATTTAGTTGATCAGGTACCACAACATTTCGAAGATATCAAAAGGGATTCCCACCTTTGATACACACCCACCAGTGATATACAACATTTGAAATTGGGATAAAAGAAAGTCAGAAGTTTCCCATTAGCACCTATTTTGTTATGTCCACCTGTAACTACTCACTGTTATGCTCTTTTGAACAAAGATAAACTAATAACATTATTGTTAAAATGATACTTGATGTTGATCTTTTTCTTCCTCCAACTTGACTCACCTCTAGTGGCCTTAACCTCCTGGGACATAGAAATCATTTGGGGCAATTAGTAAAACATCAATAATGCAACCAACTACTGTTTCTTAAGTATACCATGTGCCAGGCACTGTGGTGAATGTTGCACCCACAGGGGCTTATTCACTTCTCACACTGGCTCCATGAGGTTTATCTTATCCTCACTTTATAGATGAAGAAACAAGCAAGAACAGCTTGAAGTCATACAGCTGCTAAGGGTCAGAGCCAAGACTCAAACCTACGTCTTTTTAAGTCTAAAACCCAGACTTTCAACTTCTGAGTTAAACTACTTGGACCGATAAATGATAAAATATTAATAGCTGTAAAATCTATTGAGCATTCACTGATGTCAGGCACTATTCTAAGCACTTAATGAGTAGTAATTCGTTTGACCCTCACAAGAAACTATGGGGTGGGTACTGTTAGACATAAAGAAACAGATTTGCCCAACGTCATATAGCTAGGAGGTGGCAGACCCTGCACTCTCACCATGTTACCTCATATTACAGCAACCATATATTGAATGCTTACCAACATGCAAGCTTTGTCCTAGGTACTTCCTGTATAATTTCATTTACTCTTCATATCAGCCCTGTGCAATTTGTATTGGGTTGAAATCTAGTATATGCAAATAAAACTTTTCAAACAGTAAACACTTCATAAAATAGCAACCATTAATGTTTCTTGATGTCAGAATGAGTTGCTTAGTGTGTATAAAAATCTGAGTAGTTCTCTAATATATGAGAAGTTTCAGTGCTTAATGCTGTTCTTCACAGTTAAATTTTTTTTCTTTTCTTTGAATTTTTTCCTTTCTCTTTGGTAGTCTCAAGGTCGATATGAGATTATGCTGAGTCTGCAAAATATTTTGAATGGCCTGGGAGCTGCTGCTACATCTTGCCACAGGGATGTTTATAAAGCTGCTCGATCCTGCTTAACAGATAGATCCATGGCCGTTCGTTGTGCTGCTGCAAAGGTGAAATGTCTAATAAGCAGATTTGCTAAAAGTTAATATAAAGAAAATTAAATCAGTTTGTCCCTGTGAAAACACTAGTAACAGCTACATAATCTTAAAGCTACAACCTTGGTAATCAGCCTAGGCCCACCTGTCTCATTTTAGGATATGAAGAAACTGAGGCCCAGAGAGTTATATGAATTCTCCAAGGTTCTTAAGTAGTTAGCAACACAATGTCGAAGGATAGAGAGTTCAGATTTCCAGACTGTTTAAGTATTCTTTCCACTCTGCTATGCTTCCTTTCTGTAACTGTGTAAACTAAAATTTACATGTAAGGTTTAGGTTGTTTGAAAGTGAATTTTGTCTTTATCTGCCTTCTTTACATAATTGGTTAGATAACTACAGTAAAATTGTTGGCTTATGTTGGAATTATCCTCAGAATTGCTCATAGCCAACAGATTGATTCTAAAGACATTTTTCATAGCCTCCTGACTTAAAAATGGGTCCTCCTCCCCCACTTTGTGGGCACATTGCTTTAGGTAGTATAAGTTTTATGATTTTTAATTGTCCCTGCAATCATTATTTAGATACCTTGGATTTGTGTTGATGTTTTTTAGATCTCGATAGTTTCTCCAAACTTAAATAGATCTGAACCTGACATTTGTATTTTCTTTTTCTTTCATTTCTGTTTTTCCTATTGAATAGTGTCTCCTTGAACTTCAGAATGAGGCCACCTTTATGTGGACTACAGACCTGGACAGTGTGGCCACACTATGTTTTAAGTCTTTTGAAGGTTCTAATTATGATGTGCGGATTTCAGTTTCAAAGCTACTAGGCATGGTGTTGGCTAAAGCTATAGTTTCTAAACATCCAGGAACAGGTAAATTCGTGTGATTATTTTCAGAATGACTTCTCCAGTTTTTTCCCAGTTGATTTAAACAAGCATAGGTAGCGTTACTGCTACCCATTATTACTTTCAAAAAGAGGCAGAATATAAACGATTTTAGTTTCTAAACATTGCTGTAGGACCCAAGATTTCATTTTGAAACAATTCAGTAAAAATTTGAAGAGAAATAAAGGAACTCTCGAAGAAATGTGCTTTATTCAGTCATTGTATTCCTTTACATTATGGCTTTTTTTATTTTTGAAAAAAAATAAATTGTGAAGGGTTATCCAATAAGAGATATAATCTAAATTTTTTTTTTTAGCAGCATACATCTGACTGCCTACCTTTGCCTTGCCATTTTCTAGGTTGGTACAAGTAAGCAATGATGTAAATAATTCCAAACAGCAGATGTTTGACATTTACTATATTTGGACAATTTGCCTTGTGTTAGTTTTTATTTCCTATTTATACACTTCTAGGGAGTAAGCAAGGATGGAGTATCTTCAAAAACGTGAGAGTTTGTCTGGGTTTAGTCTACAGTGTACGTAAAACATTGCTGAATAATTGAAAACTTGCTTTATCGTTTTATCTCCAAAGAATAAACAACCTCACACAAATGAAAATGTGATTGTTCTGAGAACCTGCTCCTCAAACATCTATAGACCAGGAAAACTGGCATCACCTGGGAGCTTATAAGAAATGCAGAAACCCAGGCTCCAGCCAGCTTGCTAAATCAAAATTCTCATTTTAACAAGATCCCCAGATCATGTGTATGCACATTAAAGTTTGAGAAGCATTGCTCTAGAGATTGTTCATTGTTATATCAAGGAGGATTCTGGTTTTTGCTAAAGCCAGTGTTTCTTAACCAGAGATGAGAGAGGACAGGGAGTATAGCGTATCAGAATCACCTGGGGACACTAACAAACTGTATAGTCCCCTCATTCTCCAGTTGAGACCTACAAATTTAAAACTTAAAATAAGAAATTTTTATTGTGGTTCTTCTAATCTTGTAATTCAAAAAAGATTCTCTTATTTATGGGGGAGAGGAGAAAGGGTGGATGGGAAGAGGAAGAAGCTACAAAAAAATCCAAACCAGGGGAAAAAAAGTTGTTCAGGGCATTTAAGAGGTTAAATCTTAAGCCACCTAAGAAACTGAAATTAGAAGACATATTTAATCAAACCTTCTTGAAAATGTGAGTTGCTCATTTCTGTAAATTTATCATTAGCACCAGCACACAGTTGCAGTAAAAACAAGCAGAATGTAGAGTTGCATAACAAATGTGAATAATATTTAAGTATATACTTTCCTATAATAGCACTAAACTAATACCAGCATGTTTGTAATCATACTAAGCAAAGTAAAGAATCAGATTCACCCACCTAAAAAACTTTGGCCTAACCTTTTGTTAGAAATTCTATCATCTTGCATCTGTAAGTTCTAGCTTGCATTATAATTGAGTTATTTTCATACAACTAAAAAATGATCTAGATGTCACAGATTTTTTTTTAAGTAGGGGACTAATAGTTAGCAATATAGTGCTTAATAATTTGGAAAGCGAATGCAATGGAGGTTTGTACACTCAACCACAATATGCAAAGATTATGAGATAAAGAACTGAAATGATTTTTCTAGTAAAACTAACAGGCTTCAAATGAGATGGTATCTCATACCAAGGCACTTAAAAAGCAGGGATTGAGTATGACATTTTTCTAACATTGGGATAAATTGCCAGGGATTTGTGTAATCTTTTAACATTACTTCTTAACCACAAACCTCAAGTAGATCCTTAACAGTGGCTGGCAGTAGTACCGTATTTCCCTAGTCCATTCACTCTCCCACTTTCCTAATTGAAGATTTTATACCTTCTTCTCGCCTCAGACCCTTTCCCCATCTTACTTTTGTTTGATGGCCTGTCTTCCCTAGGCTCTCCCACCACATCTACCCACCTACCAGCATCTATACCCATATGCTCTGACTTTCCCACTGTTACTAAAGATGAATTATCCCATCTTCTACTAAAGCCGTACTTTCAGTGCGTATTAGAGCTCATCCTCTCACCTGCTCAAGGACGTTGCCCTAAGAAGTCTCTCTCTTACATCAGTTTTTCCCTCTCTATTAGAGTATTCCTACAAAAGCATGCTTTTGTTTCTCCCATCTTTAAAAAAAAAAAAGGAGATGGGAAAGCTCTTTTTTACAGTAGAATGCCAACTAACAAATGTAGAAGAATGATTATTTTTTGTGATCATTGTAGTACATGAGAATTTATGCAGGTAGGAATCCTTAGTGCATTCTTGGATGAAAGTTTGATGGGTTACAGGATGGTTATGCTGTCTTAAAGTATCACCACACAGATTGCGTAGAAATCACAAAGGGAAAAGTGATATTTTACAGTGGACAAACCTCACAGCCACCTTATTCAAGTGTTCAAAGATAATATCACCAATGTATGGACAGACTGACACCATAGCTGATGGTGCTTTTTGATGTTATGCATTGAGAAGGCTTACAGTATTATTTAGGTAGTTCTCCTGCCAGAAATTCTGAGGAAATACTAGACAAACTCAAATTGTAAGCTCTTCTATAAAACAAAAAGTGATAAGGAAAATGGTGAGTCTAGGTGAAGGGTATATGAGAGTTTATTATTCTTGCAGCTTTTTTGTAATTTTGAAATTTTTTCTAATAAAAAAACTTAAAAATACATATGTACGTATATCCAGACCCCACTCCTGCAACCAGCTTGATCTAAGCCACCATAACCTCCAGCTTGAATTACTAAATTGCTCCTAATGGGTTTCCCTGCTGCTAACCCTTTGCCCCTTTCTCCAGTCTCCTCTCAGCACAGAGGCAGAATGACAGATATCACTCCTCTGCTCAAGCTCCTCCACTGGCACCTCACTCCACTCACATCATTAGAATGATCTACAAGGTCCTGTGTCTTCTGCTCTCCCCATCCTTCCACTCTGGCCTGTCTCCTTGTAGACCCCTCCACTACTCTGTCCACATGGCTCTGCTTGAACTCACTGGGCATTGTATCCCTACTCAAGGCTGCTTTGCCGTAGATGTTTCCTCTGCCTAGAACACTTTTTCTCTGGATATCCACGTGCCTGATTCCCTCTCTACCCTCAAACTGTGTTTCTGTGTCCCCCTTTCTGTGAATCCTACCCTGACAACCCTACTTAAAATCACAAACACTTCCCACATCCCCAGTATTCCTGACCTGTTCTATTTTTTGCATGTCTAATCACTGTCTAACGTATTATACATTTAGTCATTTGTTATGTTTATTGTTGTCTCTCCTTCCTAGAATTTGTCATCCACAGGGGCATGGATTTGGTACTATTTACTAATGTTTCTCTCCCATATGTCAGTAGGTTTCCATTTGTTTCAGATGGTTACCTCCGTCTTAATTTTGATTAGCGGAAGTTTATTTCTCCACTGTGTATGACTTGAGTCAGTAATGAGGGTCAGAGCTTGTAACCATTTTTCAAAAGAATGAAAGGGAGAAAATGGGTTCTGTTTTTTAAAGGAGATCTTATCCCCTAGACATTCACAGGGAGAAACTCAGCTGTGTCAAACCGAAGACAGACAAACATTCTGCCCTAACTAATCTCTTAATTGTAGCCCGAGGGCCAACTGGGCAATTTGGGTAATATTTGGCTTTGATTTCTTCAGAGACTGAAGATATAACAAAAGTTGGGCTTGCAGTTGAGAATTTTTTTTTTTCGCTTTTTTTTTGGTGAGGAAGACCAGCCCTGAGCTAACATCCATTGCTAATCCTCCTCTTTTTGCTGAGGAAGACTGGCCCTGGGCTAACATCTGTGTCCATCTTCCTCTGCTTTATATGGGACGCCGCCACGGCATGGCTGACAAGCTGTGCGTCAGCGAGTGCCCAGGATCCGAACCCGCGAACCCCAGGCTGCCACGTGTGAACTTAACTGCTGCGCCACTGGGCTGGCCCCTACAGTTGAGAATTTTAAAAGTAGGACATGATAGTTACTTTATATAAGTTTCATTAAGAGTTGTAGAGCATTTGGAAAAATAAAATTATGATTTTGGCATTTTTAGTATTTCAAAAGAATCTTCAAGGCAATGTGTAACATTTTCATTCATGGAGAACTAGGGCAGCTTATTTATGTTTTCTCTTGTTTTGGAAGACCGTTAGTCTTTTAACTTCTTTTGAGGAAAAGAGAGCAATAGGGCATAATCTGAAAGTGGCACAGACTTTAAGATGTCGTTGACATGGTACTTCAGAGTCCATTGTGATTTGACCTCTGAACCTTTGTGTCACTGTTTGTGTATTAATGTGTGTAATGTCCTGTAAATTTTGCATTTTGTTTAGATTTTTAGTTTATTTTTGTTTTTATTAACATGCTGATCAAGATCATGTATTAAAATTTAGTCTGTGAAATACAAATCACACATTTTGTTCTTTGTTATAGCAGCCTCACGTCACAGCATTCGCAGAGTATCTCTGGAGGAAGTTCTGGAATTACTAGGAACAGGGTTTCTACGTGGGAGTTCAGGATTTCTTCGAGCCAGTGGAGATATGCTGAAAGGAACCAGTTCAGTCAGTAGGGATGTTCGAGTTGGAGTTACTCAGGTTAGAATCCAAATCAGTATCCAAATATAATTCTCACTGGCGTATAAGGAAAGTGTTAGTGTCTGACTCCAGGCAGAAGTAATACTATGCAAGGTCGTTACTTATGCTCTCATACTTATAAATAGATACAGTAAGGCCAGAACACTTTTTAAAAACTGGATTGCAAGTAAGAGAACTTTATTTACAAACAAAGCCAATTAAATAGGCTATTATCCACAATGTGTTTTGGTTCCTAATAATGGGAGATGTTTTTTTATTTCCTTTGCAACACAAACAACATTTTTTGTTTGTTTCTAGGCCTTGTGCCTTCATGGGTCTTGTGGTTTAACATGTTTTCCATTGTGTTTATGTGTGCTTGTACAGTTTGAATTTAAACTATTAGGTATATATTCAGCATGGGCAATACTGTATTTCCATTTTATATGGTTTCAACTCCTAAGTATACAGCATGCAGTCTTCTTAAGTGCTTAATTAAATTCTTGGTTCTAAACAAAATATAAAAACATGAACCCTAGGAAAAACATCTTAGAATGAAATAACACAGAGGTCTCTGAATTATCTTGTTTCCTAACTGCCATTATAGTTCAGAGCAAACGTGTATTTTTTTAAATTCATGTATGTCCTCATTGTTTTATACTGTATGATATTAGACTTCATGAAAATGTAAGATGTCCCAGTATAATTACAAACTGTGTTTCTAAAAAACAGATTACATAAGAAAACTACTGTCTTTGTGTCTCTTGAGTAAGACAAACCATTAACATTCATGAAAATAAAAAGCAATGATTTGTCACTATAAATTCCTTTTGGGTTTCTAGAAATAAATTCCCTTAGAGTTATAGTGTTGGAACATAGTTTATTCTTACAGTGTGTTCATATGTTAGATTTGGTTTTTCTTGTTCAGAATGTTAAAGAGCTTTAATGCTTTGTTCAGAGAATCCACAGACACATTTTACATATTAGCTGGCTATGCTGACTGTCCTGAATCTTTGCACAGTCTGACCAAACAAAATAAAACAGCATAAATGCAATCTCAGTTAAAAGACTGCATACTTCAGTTTTGGCTTACCAAACAAAAAAGTAGTACTACATTTATATAGCTAAAGTGACTATAAATGAGGAAAGACTAAAAAGATTAATAAATTGTGCATATTTTGTGGAAGAGAAGACATTACTATAGAATTGAAATTATTTCATTTTGAAGATAAAACTCCTTTCTTTTCTAGGCTTACGTGGTATTTGTTTCAACACTAGGAGGAGCATGGCTAGAGAAAAATTTTGCTGCCTTTCTTTCTCATGTCCTAAGCCTTGTGTCACAGTCTCACCCTAAAGCCACCCAAACTCAGATTGATGCTGTCTGTGGTCGCCGGTGTGTTTCATTTATCCTTCGAGCTACTATAGGAGGCCTTCTTGGAGAAAAGGCTCAAATTGCTGCTGCCAAGGATATTTGCCAGGCTATCTGGAAGTTAAAGAAAGTTGTGGGTATGGATCTACACAGACAGTGTTTTAACAGTGCTAAAGGAATCGTCCCTTTGAAAAAGCTAGCCTGGTATATTAGTCTATTAATCCAAAAAACACTTTTATAATAGATGTCAGTTGTTTCAGAGTAGTCAATATATAGATGAGACATAAATTCTCTAACTTGGTGAGAACAGTACATATTTGTACATATTTATGTACAAATCTTAAAGGATCATGACAGTTCCTCAGAATTCATGATCTTCATATAGAAGTTGAATACATTGTTTTTTAAAAACAATTAGTTGAGGGGCCACCCGGTGGCGCAGCGGTTTAGTCCGCGCTTGGCAGCCCGGGGTTCGCGAGTTCGGATCCCAGGCGCCCGCGGACGCGCACTGCCTGTCAGCCATGCCGTGGCGGCGTCCCATATAAAGTGGAGGAAGATGGGCACGGATGTTAGCTCAGGGCCAGTCTTCCTCAGCAAAAAAAGGGGAAGATTGGCAACAGATGTTAGCTCAGGGCTGGTCTTCCCCACAAAAAAAAAAACAAACAATTAGTTGATCTCAGTTCCTATACTGTTTTAAGTCCACTCTGCTTATCTTGTGTATCAATAAAATTGGAATATTCTTTAGTTTCCCATGAGTTTTCCCTTTCAGTGCTTTTTCACTTGCTAAAAGAGTAATAAGGGATCTGTGGTCAGGTTGCTTGAACTAAATCTGTTATATTCAATTCTTTCTCTATTGATGCAAGTCCCCATTTTAGTATTTCAGTTACTGCCTTAAGGGTTTCATATAGATCAAGTGGAGGTATTAATTTTTGCCTTTATAGTTTTCTGTTCCTAATACCCACCCCTATAATACATTTTACTAAAACAGTGACACTTAGTTCATTCTTACACCTCTATCAGATGCTGTGATGAGTGACGGTAATTTGGAAACCCGACTTGGCTCCGCAGATGTCGCAGCTGGCCAGCATATGCTGGTGTGTGCTTTACAAGAACTTGGAAATCTCATACACAGTCTTGGCACCACAGCTGCACCTTTGCTGCAGGATTCAAGTGCAGGTAACTGTTATTTGTGACTCAACTGAGTACCTTATTTTTACTTTTACTCTAGACGACTGTTTTCCAAAAGAAAATCTCCCTGATAGAGCTCATTTGTTATAGATTCCACTGTAGATTTATTAGAGATGTTTTATGAAATATATATAATCAGATTATTAAAAATATGTATATATTTGAGGTTTTGTTCTTTTTGATTAAAGATTCTCTGAGTCTCCCCCTGCCCACTTTTCTCGAGATACTTAAGATAACATGGAAAAACAGAGAAACCTGAACTCATATCACTCAACTGCAGTGAAAACGTTAGTTTCTAAATGGTACAAGTCATTCACTGCCTCAGAAGGTCTTTTCAAGCAGTGTCTATTTTCTTTCTCTTTTGAAAATTATTTAATCACTTTGAGAGATAATTCACATACCATAAAATTCACCCTTTTGAAGTATACAGTTCAGTGGTTTTGTTATATTCAGAGTTGTACAACCACCTCCACTGTCTAATTCCCAAATGTTTTCATCACTCCAAGAAGTGCTGGATGCATTAGCAGATATTCCCCATTTCCCCTTCCTCAGCCCCTGATAACCACTAATCTATTTTCTGTCTCTATGGACTTGCCTATTCTGGATATGTCATATACATGGAGTCATACAGTGTGTGGTCTTTTGTGACTGGCTTCTTTTATTTAATTACTTTGAAAAATCATTTTTAATGGTTTTTGTCCTTTGACTGTGATACATATTTCCTGCTGATTGAAGCTTTACATTATATTTTGTTTGCAAGCTATTTATCCCAGGATATATATTATTTAAGTGGCAGACGACATGAACTGTTACATGTTTTGATGAAGGTGTGTGTTGAATTATAGCAAATGTAAACTTTCATTCCTACTGGTGGTGGTCCACCACTGCCTTCATAATTGGTTCGTAGCCCATTGAGGACCTAGCAAAGCCTCGGTTTTGTTTTCAGGTAAGATCAATGTGATAGATAGGAAGTATGCTAGTTATGTAGATTAATGTGCCAGAAGGGATTTTAAACAAAGAGAGAATGGAGCATGGTGTGACATTTCTTCTCAAGGTGTTTTTGTTATTTATTGATAATTTTTAATTGCTAGTATCAAATGAATAATGATTTCAAAATAAAGTAAGTAGAACATGAGCTTATTTAGGAAATAAAATTTTTCTTTGGTGTACTGACTTAATTTAGACAGTTTTCATGAGATATATCAGTAGAACCAATTCTTGGATGTGAAAAATCATTTATAATTATGTATCACTTATTTTTTTTTCTATTTTGATTTGGCTTTTGATAAAGATAATATATTTTATATCCACGTGGCTGCTTATTCTTTTGTCTGTTTTATGGCTAAGTGAGTTTTATCTGTGGAGCTAAGTCATCATGTGTTTTTTCTGTCCTTCCAGGCATTCTTGACAGTGTCATTTCAGTTACCGTTCATCCTAGCGTTTCTGTTCGACTAGCAGCAGCTTGGTGTTTACACTGCATTGCTGTGGCGTTACCTTCTTACCTAACGCCTCTCTTAGACCGTTGCCTGGAGCGGCTTACTGTGCTTAAGTCTTCACCCGAAGCGGTGACTGGCTTTAGTTTTGCTGTGGCAGCTTTGTTGGGAGCAGTGAAACATTGTCCTTTAGGAATTCCTCATGGAAAGGGCAAGGTAATGATTCATTCTCCACATGTGTGATAATGACATTTCAAGTTTTTCCCCAAAACATCATCATCTTGTGTACCACCCAGTCAAAGCCATGCAGGACAAATTTCTGAGTGATCAGCTGTTCTACTTAATTGTTAAATATTATCAACATAATTGTTGTAAAAAACAAAGGGATAGTTAAAAATGTCTTATCCACGCTTAAACAGGAGTGCTTTCTGTTAGAATTATCTCCACTTAGTAATGAAATTTGTTCCTGAAGTCCTTATTTTGCCATATGTTTAGTTCTGCCATAGAAGCACATTTAAAATTGCCTTGTAAAGGACAAATAGCTACAAAAGAAATACTGAATTTCATTTAATAGTTTTATAGTTGGTGATATTATTTTGAAATTAGTTTACATATAGTAAACTTTAAAGTTCACTTTAAAGGTAAACTTTAAAGATAAAGTAGATAATGAATGTTCTTAGGAACGAAACTTTTCCACCTAAAAAATAAAGCTACAGCTGTAGAATCAAGAAAATTAGGTAAAAGCCCCGTACGTTAAATTTGAATTGAGAATATCACTATGAACTTATGATTTCATTTTTTTCAAAAATACTTACATCTTCAGTCTGTCCAGTGAAAAGACCTAAAAGCATTGACAACCCAGGAGCAGGGAAAACACCTAGTGCCCAGATTATGGCTTTAAATGCCATTTCAACCAAAAAGGAATCAGGTCTCCATGGAGGAGTGGCTGGTTCCAGGTCTGGGGCAGGAGATGCACAGTATAAGCCTGAAATGTCTTGTCATGCCAGAAAGCAAGGAAGTCATCAAAGACTACTGTGTTCATTTTAATAGGATACAGGAGGTAACTTAAGGGGCTTCCCACTGACCAAAGATGGCATAATGTATGCACTGAAAAAAATAATGACAAAGTGGATTGAAAAAGATAATAAATATATAAAATGTCGTGAGTTCATAATGATACTAAAAAAAATGTATCCCCAAAATTGCATTGCTACCAAAAAATATGGTTTTCTGGGTAGATCTAGTGCTTTTGAATGTAGCACTTTCAAATAGATAAACGATACAGAACCTAGTGAGTACATAACCCAGTTTTAATGTACAAACAATTTTGAAGAGAACTAAAGAAATTTTTTAAATGAAATATTAAACACCAAATAGGCAACGCATAGTGTAGGAATTTTGTTTCTTTTTGCATAGCTAGGAATTACAAGTTGTCAGAGAATATTGTTTGACAGTGAAAGCCCTTATAACCTGGGCCTCACACACATATAAGTAATTTTTAAAAAATAAATCACCATTGTTCCTTTCTTTCTCATTGTCACTCCTGTGTCACTATTAATGAGTATTATAGTATATTCTCCACAGTTTGGGCTTTGCAAAAAAAATACCATTACTTCAAAAATTCTAAAACTATTTTGAGTATTGCCAATGCCATTTGAATAAGGTGATTGACAACTTCAGGAGGTGATATTATTCATTTAAATTTATTATTTTAGTCACAGTCTAAACTGATATATCACATCTTGCTAAGCAAAGAATTGCCAGTGCATGTATTAAATTTAATATTATGAGCTCTTACTGGTTTAGGCAGACAGGATTGGTTTGTTTTGTCCTCCCTCTTTTTGAGTGTTATCCATTGACCATATAGGCTGCAAGTAGTCTTAAGTTAGTAGTAAGTTGATAGGTTGTTTTAAAAATACACTGGCCTTCCTCTGTAGAAAATTTATATGCCAACTCATAATACTTGCTGCTTTTTACAGGTGATTGGTAACAGAGATGTTTTCGCAGATGTTTTAGATGCCTGTTGGCCTTTTTTACTATATAAGCATGCATTATCCATAAAGGTGAAATAACCTGCTTCTTCATCTCTTTATAACACTGCCTATTTCATAGACTTTTAAAATATAACATTCTAGTAAATCCCAGTGCAACTGCTTCAGTGTGAGACTGTTTTGAGTACTTTTAACCTCTATAATATACTGCCTCTGAAAAGACTTATCAGCCACTCAGGTATCAAAGTGGTACGCAAAATTTTGAAAAGGGAGTTTCCTGTAATGAAACCTTCTCTAGTAATTACAGATCTCAGTTGCTTAAAACTAAAAATAAATTCAAATTCTATAATGCTAAACTTGAACAGTCATACAATGTTGTCACATATGCTCTACAAAGAATTATAGGGTTGCTGTGTACAACCTAATATGCCAGTATTTAACCTTGGAAACTGACTTTTTTTTATAGTGTCCTGTATGACGTTGTCCTGTGGTATAATCTACAAGAATAACAGTCCATCACTTAGATTTATTATATGTAAGAGTTAGTTTTTCAAGAGATTACTAGTTGGCTGTCATTTGTCCAATAACCTATAAACTGATATGCTTTTTTTTACCTTGTTCTTCTGTACATAAATAGATTATTATGACATTAGCAGAGGATTTACTGTGTTCTGCTGCTCAAAACAGCCGCCTTTCAGCTCAGCGCACACAAGCTGGATGGTTGTTGATTGCTGCTCTGATGACATTAGGTAACAACAGTCTCATGGAAGGTTAACATAACTATGAACTACTTTGTGTTTTCTGAGTGTAAAATATAATAATGTTGTGATTTGACAAGACTAACTTTTAATATGTACCAGAATTTAAATATCCACACAAACATTTTTCTTCTAGCAGTCACCTCAGGAAGCCATATACTTACTCCATTCTTCAAAATATTTTCAGATCTCCTTATTTGAAATTCTCTTCAAGACATTTATGAGCCTTAAGTAGAATAAGCCAATTTGATCATCTTTCAGGCTTAACTCTGAATGACTATGACATTTTCAAAAATCATTCACATCCATCTTCAGAAAAAAAATTTTTCCACAATATAAGGATAGGCAACTGAACAACATACCATAGCCTATGAATCCAATTCTGTAGTTGTTCTAAGGACTAGTAATACCAGTAAGGTGGTTATATTGAAGGGGATAGGGCTCATTTAAATTATATTTATTAAAAATCAGTAATTTTATGGTCATGACTTATATTTATGTCCTCTAAATATAAGGGGACATAAATGTCCTCTAACTTTGAAACCCGATTTTATTACTTTATTAAAGATATATTTTGCTTTTAAGTTTCTATTTTATAGTCATATGATGTGTTGTAGGATATAAAACTGGCTGGATTTGACCAATAAATCATTTTGACATCTCTGAAGTACTCTGATCTAAAAGGAACTTAAAGTGAGCAATCATAAATGAAGAACCACTTTTAAGTAATGTTCTTGAGATGATTAAAGAGATTTGTTGGACTAGATCAGGGTTCAGCCTATGAGCCAAATTTGACTTGCCACCTGTTTTATACAGCCTGTGAGCTAGGAATGGTTTTTGTATTTTTTTTTTTTTTGGAGGAAGACCAGCCCTGAGC
Organism: Tapirus indicus; assembly: GCA_031878705.1. Lineage (NCBI taxonomy): Eukaryota > Metazoa > Chordata > Mammalia > Perissodactyla > Tapiridae > Tapirus > Tapirus indicus. The sequence goes on from CM062918.1 coordinate 16,800,489, forward strand.
TAACATCCATTGCCGATCCTCCTCTTTTTGCTGAGGAAGACTGGCCCTGGGCTAACATCGTGCCCATCTTCCTCTACTTTATATGGGACGCCGCCATGGCATGGCTGACAGGCAGTGCGTCGGCCGGCGCCCGGGATCCGAACCGGCGAACCCCGGGCTGCCAAGCGCGGACTAAACCGCTGCGCCACTGGGCGGCCCCGGTTTTTGTATTTTTAATGATTAAAAATATATATATTTTGTGATACATGAAAGTCAGTTTCCAATGTCCATAAATAAAGTTTTATTAGAGCACAACCATAATCATTCATTCACATATTGTCTGTGGCTCTTAGGCAGTACAGTGGCAGAATCAAGTAATTAATTGGCAATAGAGACTGTATGGCTTTCGAAATAAAAATGTTTACTGGCTGACCCTTTACAGAAAGTGTCTCTTGGCCCCTGCCATAGATGATAATTTCACAATATGATGGGAATAACGTGATTAAGCTTTATTTGCTTTTGTCTGGGTGTTTCATGCCTGCCATATTGATAATCTTGGTTAATTAAAGGGGAAAAAAACTACTTAATAAATGCAATATTTCAGTGAAGAAAACCTTCAAAACAAGGTAATTCCATTGGAAGAAGACTACAAGAGATCCTTCTCCTTTAAAAAAGAGATTAGTACATCATATTTTATTGCATATTCATAATCAACCTATAAAAACTATTAAAATTTTTAATTAATGTTTTATTTAATTATTTTGTTTTCTTGGGCTTTATATTCTGTTTTAATATGCATTATTATTTTCTTTTTATTATCAATTTTTAGAATATGTTGGTAGTATCTTAGCAGCTTTCAAAGGGAATCAGTGAGGTTTTTGCTCTTAAGCATCATTATGAACTCATAGGTTTTTATATATTAATGTATTTCAGTTCACTGCAGTCATTATTCCTTTTGATCCTCAAATTGTCTCATCTTTAGTCAGTGGGAGCCCCTTCAAGCTGGTCCATGTGTCTCTTAACATGAACCTAGTGTTCTTTGACAACGTGGTGGTTTTTGGCATGCCGAGATATCCCAGCTTTTACGTTTCCAACCCCAGGCTTGCATCCAGTCATTTCTCCAAGGAGCCCTGATTCTTTTTTTGTGGAAAATGCTGTTTAGATGACAATCTGAGTGCTTTATTAATTTTTGCCTTGCAGTTTTAACACCTCTTTTGCATTTTCAGCATTTACTTCACCATTTACAATTTCTATTATTTTTAATATAGTCACTATTCTGAACTAATGTAAACTCAAATAGACCACACTCAAGTCCATTCTTCAAGTGTGAACTACAACATTTTTTAACCTTTTTTGCTAGAGTTCTCAGTTTATCTGATGCCACATATAACAACTTCAGTTCACCCATAGATACGTGTCTTACAGATCTGTGAGTGGCTCATAAAGTGTGTGTAGTTTTTGTCAAATACAGTATTATTCTTGATGTGAATAAACTTTCTCTTGATTATGTTTTAACTTTGTAATTACCATAAATTCATTTTTATTAACTTAGTTCATATGTCTCTGAAATGATGTTATCTTGATACCTCTCTAAGAAAGAGATGCTACACTGTTTACTGTTGAGTTAGTGAGATATCTTAAGGGTATAAGAGCAAATATTTATGAAACTTCTGTCAACTATGGGTATTCCCAGTGACTCCACACTTTTTTATTTTTGGTATCTGCTAAATTTTGCTTTCCACATTTTCTCTATTCCCACAGCCCATTGTACATGAGTGTGCTTATGCACGTGTGCATGCACTCACACACACAAACCTCTTACAATCACTTATTCTCAATTGCCTTACTCCAATTTCCTTATATCATTTCAATTTTAGGAGTTTAAAGAAAGTAGTGAGCAGAGAGTGTTGAATTAGGTTTGTGTTGGTATAGGGATTAGCATATGGCCTCTTCCTAAAAAGCAAGTCAGAGGAGAAATTAATTATATTTTAATCTACTAAATTGCATGAATGAAAAAAGATTTGCTTACCATTGCCCTTTCATTGTGCCATTAGGCTCACCTCTTCATGCAAACAAGGCAGTTTTTGAATGATAATTGCATAATGTCAAACATTATATAAATGTTTATCATGAGTCAAACACTATTACTATTCTACATATAAACTCATATAAGCCTCAGAAAGTGTGCAGTTAGGTAAATACTATTATTTGTTATCCCCACTTATGAATGAGGAAGTTGAAGCACAAAACAGTTAAATAACTTACCCAGTTTGCACAGTTAGGACGTGAATGGAGCCAGGATGTTAACCGAGGTGGTTGGTCTCCTTCCGGAGCCCCGCGCTGTTCTCCGCTGTGCTGCCGTCCTGCGGGAGAACAGCGTCAGTCCGCACAACATGGGAGTAAGAAGTGGGGAGTACTTAGAGCAGCGTTTAAAGATGAGAAAATTACTTGGGGGGAAAAGCTATGGGCTTTGGTTTTTATACTTCCTGCTTTTTCTTTTTTCTTAACTGATAATGCTGTCAAAATGCTATCATTTTACATTGTCATTCACTACTGGATTTTTGTACTCATGATCCCTCAGTTCATAAATTTCGTTGCTCTGAAATCATAAAAAAAAATTCCAGTCAGATGTATCACACCTGATTTTTGGCCCAGAAGAAGCTGCTATCAAAAGTTAGCCTTATTCTCAGGATACAGTGTTATTTGTTTCCCAACAATAGTACCTTGCATTATCATGGTACATTACAGTTTTTCAGACTATATTAGAGTGTGCTCTGTCATTTGGATCTGACAAACCCTTGGAGACAAGCAGTGCCAGTAGTATTGGCTTCATTTTTCAGATAAAAGAAACTGAATCTCAAAGAGATCACAGCAATAGTGAAAGATCACAGCTCTAGTGACACTAGAGCTCAGACTTCACTGTTAGTTCTTGTTTTTTCTCTCTACTCCAGTGCCTTCAGATAATAATTCATTTGTAGTACATTTGTTGGAACCAGAAAGTAAGAAGAGGGACAACATATTGCAGTAGTGGATTAAAATATGTTTAAGAGGGAAGTTCCTGCTTATTAATAGAGTTTTAAAGAGTAAGCATTTTGGGTTATTTTATTAAGTGACAAGTTGAATAAATGACAGGTCCTGCAGTTGTCAGCCATCACCTTGCTCGAGTTCTGCTGTTGTGGAAGTGTGTCTTTCCAGTGTCTCCTAAAGATCTAGAAACGGAAAAGAGCCGAGGAGATTCATTTACGTGGCAGGTAACCTTGGAAGGACGAGCTGGTGCGCTCTGTGGTAGGTTGAGTTCAGTCTTTTTCTCCGTTTCCTTTGGCTTTTCCCACTCTTTAACTTTACACTACTTGTATGTTTTGTTTAACTTAAGGGGGAAAATAGCTGCTTCTGATGATTTTTGTAATTGAACATAATTATCACTTGGTGATTATAACAGAAGTGTGATGTAATAAACCAAATTTAAGAGTTCTAATCCTGGGGTAATGCATGTTTTCTTAAGTGTAATCCAGTTGAGAAATATCAAGGTTGCTTTGTCTGAAGTAGGTATTCATGCTTCTTTTCAGAAATCCTAGGATTGGATTTAATTAGCATCAATTAAGCATCTATGAAAGTTGTACTCTTCCCCAATTTATAGACCATTAAAAATAGTATCCACCATAAAAATTTGAACCAAGGAAGGGTAAGATCCCTGAAAAGACAAAAGAAGCATTGATTTTGGTTTTGTTTGTTTATTCATGGCATTTTTACTCTTGAAGAAAAACTATTTTGAAATTAATCTTGAAACTCAGTCTGACTTCTTTTCAAACATTATTTTATTCTATATATGAAATAACTCTTCATAAAAACTTTTGTCTTTCAGGTAACATCTATAAAAACCTAGCGTGCTGACTCAAAAGTCAGCATGGTTCTGCAGAACTAGTGTAGAACTGGCAAAGTTGAGGGTCTAAGCTAATTTATTCCTCTACTGAGCTCCAGGGCTGAGTAAGACCCCAGGAAAGAACATTTTGTTAACTTGGTTGTTGGTGTCTTTTAGTAATTCTAGGAAGTTTTTTTTTTTTTTTTTTCACTTTGATTAAAGGTAGAAGACACTAGCTTCCTTTTTATGCTAGAGCTTCAAGAAATTTTTTTGTTTTTAGTACATTTCTTTATTTCTGTAATAGAAATGCAAATGCTGTACCATAACTGAATGGTTTTCTCATAGTTCATTACACTCTGCCAAGTAAAAGTCTCTTTTTCTCTTTTTTAGCTATCAAGAGCTTTGTTTCCCACTGTGGTGATCTCCTTACTGAGGAAGTAATGCAGCGTCTTCTTCCACCACTTCCTTGTGCTGTGGATTTGCTGACTCAGTAAGGATCTGCTATTTAGATTTGATAACATTTTTTAAAGTAGCAATCAGTTACCCTCTGATTATGTAATATATTTTAAGTATGTTAATAAGGCCAAGTTTCTGTGGTTGGTGAATGATTTTCCTCTTGCAGAGGAAGGCAAACATTTAGTTACGTGATTTTTTTTTTTTAGGCTAGGATCTTGAAAGAAAAATACATATTAAAAGGGAAGGAAAGTTACTTCGATAATGTGTCTTCCATACAGTCAGATTTAACCAAGAAATTAAATATTAAGCCTGTTAACCTTTTCAGGTATGCGTTTTATTGGTTTGTTAGTGCTATTCTGTGTTCATAAGAACCAGATCCTTGTTAAAACAGTTTTAGTTTTTTTGTTGTTTATATTTTCCATACGTTTGACTTATACATTTATGATAAGAAAACATTGAGAAAATCCAATATATGCCATGATCATTTGTAATTTCCTAATTAATAAATGTATAGTTTAGAGAAAGTCTTTCCAAGGAATATTTAATGGTATAAATTTTTATGTATACAGATACATTTAAGATTCAGCTTATAAAGCATAAGAATAAAATGAACACCTGTGACTCCAACGCCATTAGAGCAGAGGTTAGCAATGTTTGCTGTAAAGGGCCAAATAGTAAATATTTTAGGCTTTGTGGGTCATACAGTCTCTGTTGCACCTACTCAACTCTGTTGTTGTAGCTCAGCAGCAGTCATAGATAATCTAAATGAATGAATGTGGCTGTGTTACAGTAAAACTACAAAAAAAGGCAGTGAGTCGGGTTTAGCTACCCCTGAACCAGAACATTAACAATACCATTGAAGTTACCTGTGTGCTCTTCTCTAATAGAGATCATCAGTATCCTGAATTTTCTAGTTGTTATTCTCTTGCATCACATACATATATGTTTAGTTTTGCTTGGTTTTGATCAGGTACATGGTATCCTACTGTTTCTGAGGCTTACTTTTTCTTACTCAACATTATGTTTCTAAACTTCATCGATCTGTAAATTTGTTTAATCATTTTGGTTGCTGTGTAATACTTAACTGTGTGAATATATAGCAACTTATTCATCCTTCTGTCAATGAAATATCCAAATTATTTTCCAAAATTCTTGCGTACTTCTACCAGTAATATTTGTGAGTGCCCTTTGATCCACTTCTTCACCAGCACTTCACACAGACGTCAATTGTAGCCCATCCAGTAGGTGTAAATTGGTACTTCATTATGATTTTATTTATCTATCTGATCCCAGATGGTTTAAGTGTCATCTTATGTATTTATTGTTCCTCAGTCTTTCTCCTTCTATGAAATCCCTATTCATGCATGCCTTTACCTTTTTTTAGGTAAAATAGTTGTTTGATTAATAGGTATTCTCAATTTAAATGTCAAATTTATCTATCTTTTACTTTTTGGTTAGTACTTGTCTTTTGATTTAAAAAATCTTCCTTACTTCCAAGTTATAAAGATACTTTCTTATATTTCTCTCTAAGATGTTTAAGGTTTTTTCTTTTACATTTAAGTCTTTAATCCATCTGGAATTGGTTTTTGTGTTTGGAGTAAGGATCCAATTTCATTTTCTTTTTTAATATGGATAATGAATTGTCCCGTATTTTACTAAAACAAAATCCATACTTCCTCCAGTGATTTCATTCATCTCTGTCATGTATTATATTCCCATATAAACATGGTATGTGTCTGTGCTCACTAGTGTGTTCCATTAGTATGTTTGTCCATTTTGGTGCCAACACCACATCATCTTTATAATAAATTTTAGTATCTGTTAGAACAAGCTTTTTGGCCTTATTCTTCTTCAGGCATAAATAGGCCCTTCTTACACTTTTGCTTGTTTCCTCTTGAAATTTTAATTGAAATTACATTGAACCTGTAGATGAATTTGAGGATAATTGATATTTTTACAATAGCCATAAACATGATATCTCTCTTCTGTTATTGAGGTCTTTTACAAAGTATAAAATTTTTTCTATATAAAAATCTTACTTGTCTTCCTAAAAATTTATTCCCAGATACTTTATATTTCTCATTGCAGTTATTATTTAAATAAGTATGTGGGAGTGACTAGGGTGTGTGTATAATCCCTCTATGGCTGTTCTACAAAAATATAATTGATCTTATATCCAGCCACCTTGCCAAACTCTCCTATATTAAACATTTATTTGTAGATTATTCTGGATTTTTCCCTTTACAATACTTATTCATTCATTCATATTCTCTCTCTCTCCCGTTATGTGTTAGGTAACTACCATTTAAAACTGAATGGAAGTGGTTAGTTAAAGGGAATGCTGCTCATGTTTCATGAATAAGAATGATGTTTGCTACAAACTTTTTAGTAAATATTCTTTATCAGATTGAGAAAATAACCTCTTCCTAGTTGGCCACATTTTGTTTTGTTTTTTTTGTCGTGAATGGGTTTTGATTTTTATAAAATGGTTTAATCTGATAACTTTAATGGAACAGATTTTATTGACAAATTTTTTCTGGGTTGCATTCTTGGAATAAACTGAGCTTGGAAATATCTTTTTTATAAACTTCTGGATTTGGTTTGCTTATGTTTGGGTTTCTATTCATCGGTGAAACCACCCTATAATTTTCTTTCTTGCACTGCCCTCTCCAAGTTTTCATCAAAGTTATACTAGCCTTGTAGAATGATGTAGGTGAATGTTTCATCACGTTCCATGGAAGAGTTTATGGAAGATTGGAATCATACATCACATGAAATTTTATTAGCAACCACCTGTCTGTAAAACAGTCTGAAGCTGGTATTTTTTTTGTGGGAATATATATTTTTTTAAACTTCATATTCCATTTTCTTAATTGTTTTGACTATTTGAGATCTGGTTTGGGGGTTTGTTTTGCTTGTTTGTTAGATTTTCCCAGGAATTTTTTCAATGCATTTTCATCTTCAATTTTTTTGACATAAAGTTGTTCTTAGTATTCTCTTATCTTCTTAATCTCTACTATATCCAAATGTCCCTTACTCCATTCTTGGTAAGTTTCCCTTATGCCTTCTCTCTTGTTTTTCCTGATCCATCTCGTGAGAGTTATATCTATTTTATTAATCTGTGCAAAGCATAACTTTACTTATGTTTAATTTGTTTTCTGCTTCATTAATTATTGTTTATTACTCCTTTCTGCTTTCTTAAATTCTTGTTCTTTTTTTAACCCCTTAATTTGAGTGCTTCCCTCATTGAATTTCTCTTAATTCTCCTAATATAAACTAAAGCCATAAATTTTGCTCTAAGGTTCCAGTTGCTGAATCCTAAAAGTATTAATATGAATTATTTCCTTTTTTCAGCTTTAAATATTTTTAAATTTCATTAAAATTTGAGTTGTTTTTGAGTTGTCTTTGAGTATGTTTTTAAATTTCTAAATGTTTAGAACAATTTTTAGCTTACAGTTTTGTTAGTGATTTTAACTTAATTGCATTGTAGTTAGTATATATGATCTGTATGTTACCTGTCCTTTTAAATTTGTTGAGACTTACTCTATGATGAATGTGTTTTTTATTTTGAAGTTCCATTGTTCCATCTGTCTTCACTAATTTTTTATTTGCTTAACCTATCAATAATTGAGAGTGATGTGTTAAACTCCTCCACTGTTAGGCTGGGTTTATCAGTTTTTCTCTATAGTTCTCTTAATTTCTTCTTTTTCATATTTTGAGACTATTTAATTGGTACATAGGAGTTTAGAATTATATCTTTCTGATGAATTGAATCTTTTATCATTGGACAGTCTCTTTATCTTTAATAATACTTTTTAAATTTTAGTCTTTATGATTATTATATGTGTGCTTTTTTTCCCCATGTCACTGTGTTTTTAGGTGTATCTCATAGACTGCATAAAGTCAGAGTTTTTCAAAATTGAATCTCACAGTCTCTGCTTTAAACTGGCAATTTTTGAATTTCTTTATCCAACTTGGTGTATATTTTGTTGGATTCATGCCTTTCATTAGTTCTGGAAAAGTGGTTCTTATCTCTTCAAATATTGCCTGTTTTCCATTCTCTTCAAACTTTCCTTCTGAGGGTCTGATTAGACAAATTTTAGATCTTTTTATTTTGTTTTCCCTGTCTCTTAATCTTTTTCTAATATTTTTTTTCTCCTTTTCTCTCTGCTGCATTCTGGGTAATTCTTCAGCTCTCTCTTCCAGTTCACTGATTCTCTCTTCATCTGGGTTTAATCCAGTATGCCTTTGCCTCTGCCAGGACTTGGGACCATTTTAACCCCCTTCAAGAGACCCTAGTTTATCATCCCTGCCTTGCCATGGGCACAAGTTCAGTCACAGGTTCTTGTGGTGGTATTGGCATTTGTGTTCCTATTCTCATTTCAGCTCATGTTTTGTTTTATGCTTTTGTATTTGTTTGTTTGGGGGGGTTTGAGGGGGCTGACATTGGAAAAGTCCTTCCTGCAAGCCTAGCAATGCAAATTTTCTCCAGGATCTAAGTGTATTTATAGCAGAAAGGCCCTTCAGAGACTCTTATCTGCCTTCCTAATAGTGGCAGAAACCACTTGCACTGCTTTTCTAAATTCTTATTTTGTTCTATTCATCTTACTTCCTTTAAAAACAAAACTACTCACACATACCCCTCCAAACTAAATTCTATTGTATTTAAACCAAATGAATGTTGCAGGATTTTTAAAAATATAACTTATAATTTCTTAACATCTTATCAGTATGACTGAAATAGTTTTCATATGTCAGGGTAATTTTCTCATCTGGTTTTAGAGAAATACAAAAATGCAGTGGATTTATTCTTAACTTCCATAACTAAAAGATTCTACCCTGGTTTTATAAATGTTTTCTGTACATTGCTTACTCAGCTGAAAGATAGAAAAATGGAACCATGGTTTTTTTTTAATAAAATGACAAAAGATAATTCTCTTTTCTTCTGGAAATTAGAAATAGCAAGCAGTAATTTTCTAGAAAATGCAAATGAATAAACATTACCAAAATTTCTCAGAGTACCTGGAAATCTCATACCATGACGGTTTAGTGGGTTTATTCCAGTGGCACAATAAAAGTAATGCCACTGAATTTCTGTATCGCTAAGAGAGATGAAAACCATACTGCAGTTGATAACATGGTACCTTGCAAAGAGTAGTAATCCTTTAATAAATATTTGTTAGATGAGTGAACATCAGTAAAATGATGTCTTAGTACCAGTAGTGAAAGTGAACAGAGGTAAAGAATACGTGAAAGTGAAAGAAGAGTGAAGAAAGGAAGTGATAAGAGATTTTGTGAGTGGAACTTTGGGGAAATATTAGCTCAGCTTGTGCTTTATTAAAAGAAAATTTGTTTTATGATTTTGCATACTTTGATGATTCATTCTTACTTGGTGATAGCATTCCAGATCAAGTTTCTAAACATTTGGATTTTTCTCTAGATATTTGTGTCTCCCATTTGTTTGTTTCTTCTCTACATAATAGACAAGTTGCAGATTTTGGAATGTAGTAAGTTTCTAGACAAAATAGTTAGGGACTTAGAAGTCTAAGTTGAATATATAGTTTTGTTTTATGAAATGTGATAGGAAAGGTAGAATGATTTGTGCATATGACACTTGTAATCCCTCTTAATAACTCATAATCACACCTTATTTTTAAAAAACATGAAAGCAGCACTAATGTTCACTAATAATATATCTATCTATTTTATGTTTATGTCAACCTATTCAATATTTGTGCATTATTATGTAACTTACTTAAGATATACTTTTTTCTTTTATTTTAAGGCTTTCTTCAATACTAAAAACATATGGAAGTCCTTTGAAAACACCATCAGTAGTTTATAGACAAAGGCTTTATGAACTATTGATTTTATTACCTCCTGAAACCTATGAAGGTATGTGCCTTAGACCAAAATGTTTTACTGTTTGTGGCTAGTACAGTGCCTGGAAAGTAAGGCCTGAATGAATGAATTATATGGCAGTTATTTAGTGCCTTGTTTCTAGGAGATTTAGGGAGTTCACACTTAACCTGTGTGTTTACCATTTTATAGTAAATGAAATACATTTTTTGTAAAAAAAAAAAAAAAAAAAAAACCCTACTTCTTCGTGTCTTGCTTCCTTCTCTCTTCTGGGAAAAAAATCACTAGTTCCACTATGTGGGAGAGAATGAGTCACAGAGATTGGTCTTGATTCTATTCCAGGGTTTTGTACAGAGATATAATGCAGATGTATAGAATTTGGCCATTTTTAGTTTCCTTCTAGAGTGATTATCTGTAGTACACATTCCATTTCACTATTCCATTCTTAACTGCCCAGACAGAAGTTTAATATTGAACTGCCAAGGTATAATTGACTTTATAAAATTTATAATACAGGTTTTGCTCTTATTAGGCTCAAAAATGACTTTGGGTTTCTGGAATACTGTGGTTGGTAAAATAAACTTGTCCCTCTTTTAAAATTAGTTCTAAAATCTTTCTTGTAAATTTAAAGTACAGTTTTAAGAAAATATATTGTGGGGCTGGCCTGGTTGCATAGTGGTTAAGTTCTCACTCTCCGCTTTAGCGGCCAGGGGTTACAGGTTGAGACCCCGGGCACAGACACACGCACCACTTATCAAGCCATGCTGTGGCAGTGTCCCATATAAAGTATAGGAAGATGGGCACGGATGTTAGCGCAGGGCCAATCTTCCTCAGCAAAAAAAGGAGCAGGATTGGCAACAGATGTTAGCTAAGGTTAGCTAAGATGTAAGCTAATCTTCCTCACAAAAAAAAAAAAAGAAATATATTGCTACTACTCCTGAATAACTCAAGATGCTTGTTTTAAGAAGTGAAAGTTAAAAATGGTCTCCAATGGGAACTTTAGTATTTTTTTAGTCTTAATAATTTTCAGCCAACCATATTAAGTTGATTTTTGCTTCAAATCTGTTTCTTGTAAAACTAATACATTTATTGACTTATATCCTTATTCTGCAAATAAATGCAATATAATATGTACTATATTAGTTCAAAATGTTATAACTTCTGTCTTGGCCTTTATCATATGTTAGTGGTGGTGTTCCCACTGCCTCCCTTCCTGGTTCACAAATATACCTAGCAAAATGTTTGATATAAAGTAAGCATTTAGTATATACTTCTGAAGAACTGAAAAAAATGGATCCATTACCTTTTCTGAGAAACTGTATCAAAAGAACCATTTCTGGGGGCCTGCCCAGTGGCATAGCGGTGAAGTTCGCATGCTCTGCTTCGGCAGTCTGGTGTTCACAGGTTCAGATCCTCGGCACAGACCAACACACTGCTTGCTGCTTGTCAGCCATGCTGTGGTGGTGTCTCATATAAAGTAGAGGAAGATGGGCACAAATGTTAGCCCAGGGCCAGTCTTCCTCAGCAAAAAAGAGGAGGATTGTTAATGGATGTTAGCTCAGGGCTAGTCTTCATCACCAAAAAAAAAAGGAACCATTTCTGTATGCCAGGCACTGTGCTTCAAATTGTGTATATCATTATCTCATTTATCTTAGGATGATACAATGAGCTAGTTCCATTTTCCTCATTTGACAGAGAGGTTACAAAAACCAACTCAAGAACACATATCCAGTAAACAGTAGAATCAAGATTAAAACAGATTAGCTTCATGTGGTGCTGCCTGTCCATTTATAAGTAACCTAGAGGCTTAATAAACAGTCAAAGCTTAGGGATAGGTCTGTCTCATTTTATGCTCTCAAAATAAAAGATACCTGCTAGATATCTAATAAAAAGCTTAGAGAGAATTTCTGTGTTCCATAGCTCAGATAGCTGTTAGGTACTGGTAAGAGCAGTTCCCTTTAAACTTTTACATCAATTTTTAACATAGTATTTTGAAATTTATTTCAAACTACAGATGAAAAAATTGGAGTTTTTTTCAAGTCTTCATTAAACATTTAGGAATACTAGAATATCAACCTAAAATCTACAGTGTATCTACTGATAAATGATAATATAAGTCTACCCTTGAAGGACTTAAATTAAGGAGAAAAACAAAGTCTTGTACTATTTTCTCAGAATTGGAGTTTGAGAATGCAATTACGAGTCCTAAAGGAATAATGAATATAGAAGTGTGTAGATTTTAAGTTAGTTCCAGAGTGTTCGTTGGGAGACAACTCAGGAATTACTATGAATTTCTTGAAAAAAGAAAATCTACATTCACCCTCTTTGTCTTTTTCAAGTGTGTTTGTTTTTCTAACATGAATTAAAGAAGAAATATAGTTCATAGAAAAATGAAAATATGGATGTATTAATATTTTTGTTTTACCAAAAGTAATGATTTGCCATTTTGTATCTGTCTTTTTTCCATCTTTACAACTGTGGAAATAGAATTAAGGAGTTTTTCCATAAGGACTTTTGATTTCTTTTTTGAATTATGTTCTATTTAATAGATTTATATATAGTATGTATGGAGCATAGCAGTCAGAACTTTACCATTAAAATATCAATTGACATTTTAAACAACTTAGCTCATAGTACAATAATAACCTGTAGTAATTTCTAAATCTTTAACACAAAAGGAAATAGTAATCTTAAAGTTATGTATCTTATTAACTCAGAAATTATGGCTAGGTAACAAAACAGAAATTTAAAGTTCATATGATATCAGTTGCTACAATGGTTTGTCAAAAAGTGAGCTTACAAGACATATTAAGAAATTGCTTTTGTTACATGGGACAAATATGAAAATTTAAGTAACTTTTCTTCATGGTTGTCCAGCAAATGCAGACTTTTGTCATTATAGTGAGTTTTCTGAAGCTTGTTGAGTAAAAATTGGGTACTTAGTTTTTATTTTCTTAGTTTTGTTATGGATCTCCTTTCAAATGTTTTAATATGTTTTCTACACTGAAAACTTGGTCCTCATTAGCATCAGAAAGCCAATGATATATTTCTACAACAAGAACATATTTGCATTTTAAAATCAAATCATCAGGGCCAGCCTGGTGGCCTAGTGGTTAGGTTCGAGTGCTCCGCTATGGTGACCAGGGTTCGCGGGTTTGGGTCCTGGGTGCAGACCTGCACACCACTTATCGAGCCATGCTGTGGCAGGCGTCCTACATATAAAGTAGAGGAGGATGGGCATGAATCTTAGCCTGGGGCTAATCTTCCTCACACACACACACACACACACACACACACACACACACACACACACAAAATCGAATCATCTTTAAGTAGTTTGTTCAGGGACATTTAAGGGAGCAGTCACTTTAAATGAGAAATAGAAATTTATCACTATTTTCACACTTAGCTGTAGTAGCAAACATACCTTGCATGTTGTACTACCAACAAAATTATTTTTCTGAGTATCATATACTGGTAATTAAACTTACAGATGTTCCTTTGAGCAACTCTCATTTGCTTCATTAAGCCTTCCCTGCCCTCTGTCTGCCCTACCCAGTTCCTGTATGTAATCTCTCCTTTCTCTAAATTTAGCGTACTTTTGTTTTCATCTTTTATGAAACATAGCACTTCCTACCATCATTTCATAGTTATATGTGTGCATTTCTGTCCTGTATTTTGTATCTTCTTGAAGAAAGGATTACATATAATAAAATTTTTATGTATTTTATTAAATACAGCATCTTAAATACAATTTGAATGAATGAATGCTTGAGCATGGTAGTTCAAAGCTCAAGTTCTGGAGCCTGGATTGCCTGTGTTTCAGTCTGAGTCGGCCATGTAATGGTGGTGTGGTCTTGGGCAGTAAACAAACTCTCTGTTCCTGTTTCCTCACCTATCAAATGACAGTACTAACTCGACCTCATGAGGTGGTTATGAAAACTACATGTAATGCTTTTAGGACGTTTACTGGCACATATTACATCCTCAATAAATATTTGTTGTTAGTACTTTTACTACTACTAATGATAAGAACATGATAGCAGGTGAACCCTTCCTAACTCATCCTACCACTTCTAATAACATCACTTCAGTCTTCATTTCATCCTGATGCTCTTGCTAAAGAAACACTTTAAAAAGTGAGTGTTGGGGTCAGCCCGGTGGTGTGGTGGTTGGGTTCATGTGCTCCACTTCAGCAGCCCGGGGTTCACAGGTTCAGATCCTGGGCACGGACCTGGGCACTGCTCATCAGACCATGCTGTGGTGGCGTCCCATATAGAAAATGGAGGAGGATGGGCATAGATGTTAGTTCAGGGCCAATCTTCCTCACCAGAAAAAAAAATGAATGTTTCTCTTAAGGTGATGTTTACTCATTCCTAAAGTACTTTAGTTACAAACTGGGAAAAGCCATTTACGCTCTAGGTGAATAAAATTTTCTATTGATAATCCGTTAGAAATTAGGATAAATATCTTTGAAATGGTAATTAATTTAGGTCAATGTGATAAACAAACCGATTTTTCAAAATGTATAAGAGAGACAGCTATACGTTATAGAAGATCACAATGCCGCCTGAACTAGCTTGGCCCCCAAAACAAACAAAAAATGAATCCTCTCTGGATCCAGGTACCAATTTACAAAAAACTACAGACGATAGAGGAACAAATTAAACTATACCGGTGGATATAATCATAAAAATCCAGACTGTAGAAACTTCTACAGAATAAATAACCTCATTTCTTCAAATAAATTACAGGGGGGCGGAGGAGTAAAGGGAAGAAATTTAGATTGAAAGAGACTTAAGATACATCAACTAGCTACAGCATAGCCTTTACTTTGATCTTGATTCAAACATAAAAGCAAACAAAACAGGCATTTTTGAGACAATTGGAAATTTGAACAGTGAGTGGGTATTTGATGTTTAGTGGTTTTTTGAACATGATATTATGGTGATGGAGTTGTTTAAAATGTCCTTAACTTTGGAGATACACAATGAAATAGTTATAGACGAAATAATATGCTTTCTGGGGTTTGCTTCAAAATAATATAGGGGATGTTGAGATGGTGGATAGGGATATAGGTGAAACAAGATTGATCCAGCTAGTCAAGATGAGTCACAGTCACATGCTGGGGCTGTGGGGAGCTGGGTGTCACAGTCCTGATATGTCTGCTTCTAGGTATGTTTGAAGTTTTCCGTAATAAAAACATGTCTAATGCTCATAACTTTTTTCAGGCTATGTTTTTTTTAAATGAATATAATTTATCTACTTTTGTACTTGTTCTTTTTTATTCTGTTTTTGTACTTCCTATCATTTTATTTAAAATGATGGTAGTATTTACTCAGTATCCTAGGGTACGTACACACACACACACACACACACACACACGGAGATGTCTTTTCAGTATCCATTCTTAGCCTGTGACTAGCAGCACATAGTTGAGCCCAAAATCTTTGGCTCTATGTGTAGAATAAAGCCCAACCAGGGTTTTTTTAACCCCATACTCTAACCGGTTATCTGCTGGTACTAATTGCTAATTGCTTTCTTGCTCTGACTCAACAGGAAACCTCTGTGCTATCCTCAAAGAGTTGGCTGCTGACCTAACTGCCCCTGATATACAGGTGGCAGCATTCACATTTTTGCTTCCACCCCTCTGTCATCAAGATGATCTTTTGATATTAAGTCCTTTGCTACAAGAAACTGACCATAGATTTATTGAAGAACAGGTATGGTCATTTTTCAATAACTCTTGAGTTGACTCAGTCTGAACAGTGATTTTAAAACCTTACATATAATTTTTTTTCTTTTAGCTTCTGCTTGGTAATGGTATTGCTTGTGGAAGTCTCGAGTATGACCCTTATTCTATTTATGAGAAAGATGTAGAAGGAGATTCAGTGCCTAAGCCTCTACCTCCAACACTATCAGTTATTAGCTCTGCAGTCAAGCTTTTTGGAGTTGTATGTGCTCATGTGGGAAAATCTCAAAGGTAAGCTATCTTCAATAGTTCACTTACCCTGAAATATTGTATTTCAGGATTGGCAGTTGGTTCAATGAGTGCATAATAGAGAACTATTAGGTAAGAAGAATGTTGTCAAAAGTTCTCATTTGTATAAAAAGATTTTTTTAATAGCTGACAGGTGAATGTGAGACAAAGGCTCTTGTTTATTCACCTGGCTAATATTTAATAAGTAATTAAGTTAATGATTAGATTAAATTGAATGATTAGGCTGGAAAATGCTAGACACTATTGTGGATATAATACTTTACCTACAATTAGCTCATCATCTAGCTGAAAATACAAATGAAAAACTCAGTAACATAAGAACATTGATTTATGTGCTATTGTTACAAAGAAAATCACTGGATTTTGCTTAGACTAGGTCTCATAGGCTTTCTTCCCTTGGAGACTTTATAGAACCCTTATAGGTCCAGGGATAAGTCTTCAACTTGATGGATTTCAGTTCATTCAAAGCAAACTTTGATTTTGAAAAATCAAAGGCTGATAATAATTTCTCGTTGAGAATGACAATTTCTTAATTGATAACTGAGGATAATATCTTTCTTGGGGATCAAAAACACTACTCATATCCATTGTCCAGGAAATATTTTTATCTGATACACTAAATGGGAAGTGAATCTCTCCGATAGGCTATGCTGATTAACAATTTACAAATTATTAACTATCCTTATTCACATTCTCTGTGTCTCTCTATCTCAGTCTCTATCATGCTAGACTGACAACTATGCTTTTGACTAGATCATAGCTTTTATATCATTTTATCCAGTCATGTCTTCCAGAGAGTACCAATGAGGTAGGGAATTTACTTGGTCTCTTTGAAGACTCACAAAAATATTTTGAGTCTTGTTAGTGTTTCTGAAACAGGGTTTTGGGTAGTTTACTTTCAGTGGATAGGAAAGTAAATAAAATTTATGTTGATTTTTAATAGCTTCACGTCATTTTATTTAAAATGATGGTAGTATTTACTCAGTATCATAAGGTACACACATGCTTTGAGATGTCTTCTCAGAGCTTTAACTTGAAAAGATGATGTTTTTTGCAAATTTATTTGTAGCCTGTAGCTCCCTATGTATGCTATAACTATAAAATATGGTTATACGGTCTTTAAGATAATGTATGACTAAGTTCTAAATGAATGCTATAGCACTAAAAGATGAGAGGAAAATCACAGTGGTCTGGAATATTTAAAGAAGAATTGATGGAGAGGATAAGATTTGAACTAGTCTCTACTATTTTATGGAGCATGCAATTAATTTAAAATAATTAATTTGGATTAATACAGCAGTAACTACAGTGGATGAAAGGGGTGGCCTTGTGGGCAAAAGATTTAAATTAAGCATGTTCTTAAATGGTTCCACTCTTTTTGATAGATCTAAGATAAAAAGTGAAAAAGAAAAGAATATACTTCTTATAAGCTTTCCTTTTAAAAAATTGATTTGTTACTCTCCTAGAGAAGTTTTTCTTTTCAGATTTATTGCCCAATTGTAGTTTCAAGGAAATGGTTTCTTATTTCTGTTGTTTGAAGTTGAATGAACTTTAAAATGTGCTGTGTGGTTTTTTTCTTTTTTTATCCCACCTGGATTAAATATAGAATGAGTATTCAAGGAAGGAGAGGTTTTGTGTGTTGTAATAAAAAAGTTGAGAACTGATAAAAGCAGAACATACTATTCTGTTTGGATTGTAACTGAATAAAAATGGTAGCAGTAGTTTGGAGATTGTTAAAGGAAGTAGTCTGGTAGGATCCCAGATACAGAAAGTGGGTCATAAGCAACTATCAGCAGTCTCCTTTGGGTGTCGTTAGAGGACCAGAGGAGAGAAACTACATAGATAGGAAAGTTAAGTTTCTAAGTTCCTGTTATCCCACATATGATACTTGTTTAAAATGGCAGACCCTTCTACTTTCAGCCATATATTTGCATTTCTAGAGAAGAAAGTTCTTTATCACAGAATCTGTGTTTAGCAGAAACAACAACTGCGTATTTCAAAGCATTTTGTTGTTATTGTGGTTAGCTTCATGTTTAAACAGTTTAAAAGAAACTTTCTTTTATAACGTGAGATCACCCGAAAATTGGAAATAGGTTTTTCATATATTATTTATGCGCTTAGAAATTGCCTTTAAACCAGTTGATTCTCTTTTTTGCTATAGGAGTCTAAAAATAAGAAAACTTTGCATTGATAACTTTAAAGCACTAAAATATTTATAGTTCTAGAATGTCAAGATATTTTATACAGATAAGAAGTATTATTGATCTTGTGCATGTGTTAGTTGTGGTTACTTTTAAATGTATTTTGCACCTAATTGTGAAGAATGAATTACTTAATTCATCTGAAGATTGTTCCACCCTTGCCTGCACATTGCAGTTATTTGGACAGCATTTTAAAATGTAGATTCTGATTTAATGGTATGGTGTGCATACTGTGTTGGGCATTGACGTTTTTAAAAGCTTCTTAGGTGATTCCACTGTGCAGCCACGGTTGAGAACCACTGCTATAAATGCTGTAAAATGATGTCGAATGTGAGTTAATGGAGAGAGGGGAAAAGCATAGTTATAGTTCGCAGTACTAAAAAATTTCACCATTATACACCCTCCCTGAAAGTGTAAAGTAAATCAACATTTTCAAATGTTATGTCTTTGCTGTCTACTCAGTTAACTATGTATTCTTATTTCATCTAGACTCAAAACTTTGTTTCATACCTAATTTTGTTCCAAACTGATAATTATGTTGTAATTGATACTATTTAGGAATACCAATTCAGTATTACTAAAAAAGTCATCTCCATCTTCCTGAAGATTCAGAATGTTTTGTTGAGATCTCTGTCAGGACTGTAGGATAAAGGATGGAGAAAAAAATTGGGGGCTCCGGCAGTCCTGTTGACAATCTTTGGCTCATGAATGTGGGCAAGAAGATAGTACAGGTCAAATTTTATTATAGTATAACAAAATTCTCAAGCTCTCTAACCTTATGTATTTTTAGTACTTTCAACATGATCAGTTCCTTTATAACAGATGATTAGAATATGATCTAATAAGGAAGTTTTAGGTTTTAAACTCCTGAGCCTGACCACATGGTTATCCTTAATTTCTCTTTGTTGTCACATTTGCTCTCCATAGTCTACCAGCAGGGCAGTTTGGGCATAAATATGTTCTTGAAACAAAATGCCTTAATTATGGCCGTGAAAAACAAGCACAAAAATTTTTATATATATTTATCATGTTATTTGTAATAAGAAAAATTGGAAATGGCCTAAATGTCCCAAACTAGGGAATTGGTTAAATAAAATATTATATTGCCAGAGTATATAATACTAATAGATATTTAAAATTATTTCAGTATAATAGTTAATAAGATGGGAATAATATTTAGGAGAAAAAGAGTTATTAACAAAGTATATACAATGTGATCCCTAAAAATGTTCTAAAACATTTCTAAATGTTATCCATCTGCCTTGGAGGGGGTGGGAGGGAGACTAGAACAAAGATGCCAAAATGTTAATGATGGCTTTTTCTAGATGGTGGGATTATGGGTGAATTTTATTTTTCTTTCGTATGCTTTTCTGAGTCTTTCAAATTTACTGTGATGAGCAGAAATAACCTTGAAATAAGGAAATATTTAAATAAGAGTACTTAGAGTTACTGTGCTTTTCCCAAAATTTTTAGTGAACCACCATGTTTATTATATTCTATGAATTGATTTTATATGTACTACTTTTCCCAACTCACATGATACACACATAGCCTCAAACCTTCCTTTTTTTCTAACATAACGTCTTCTGCCTGTGGATTTTTTAAAGCACAATGCCCATTTCTATTCTGTTTTGATAACAAAATTGCCATTTGGAGCAGAGCTATATTTAGGCCTTGTTGCCTCAACAGAATGAGAGAGATCTGGTTAAGGACTCAGAGACGTTGGAAGTACATTAGAATTGGGTACAAGTGTACCCATGTGCCGTCTTCAGCCAGTCATGCTGGTTTTTACTCACCAGATGCGATTGCCATTTATGATTCTTCAGCAGGCACATTTGACTGCCCACTTCACGCCAAACACAGACACTAGAGAGACCAAGTCAGTTGTGAGGTACTAAGCCTGCCGTCAAGATAGTTCACACCCAAAAAATAGTCTTCAACATTATTTCGGTTTTTCTGATTTAAAGGGAGAGAAGGGGGGAAAGGAAGTGTAGGGCTTAGAATCAGTGTTTTAAATGTTGAAGAAATTGGTAGAAAAGATGGGGTGTTTTACTTCATGGTTACATATCTTTGTTCTCAACATAAGAATTTAAAAGCTCTGTGCTGTAAGGACATGAAAAATAATTCACAGGAGATATATAAATAGCTAATGGACACATTCAACCCCAGACCAGAAATAATGTGTATATTCATCACAGTTAGAATTGTGAAAATTAGAAAATTGCTCTCCAGCAGTAAAAGAATGGTTGAATAAATTGTAGTACCAGTGTATAGTAAAATTTGGCTTCATGAATGTTATCAAAGAATAAAAGTGATTTGAAAACTAATAAAGAGGCAATGTTAAATGAGAAATTCAGGAGTTAAAATTGTGTTATATATAGTGTGATCCCAAGTACATTTTTAAAGTATAGTTGGGGGTTCAGAGGGCTGTGCTACTTCTCATTAACTGTAGATGACATAAGTTGGGGCTACTTTTAAAATGAAGCAATGTATTTGAATCCAATGAGTCCTATTATTAAGAAAAAAAAGTTGATGCAAGTAACTTCTAGATATCCTTTGTTTAAAAAATAGTTACTGAAATAGCTGAATTTGCCCAGGTAAACCTTTATTAAGTGATACATTTGTTGTTATTTTTTTCACAAAATACTGCTTCTCCCCTAACTGTCAGAATGACACATAATCAAAATATTTTTATATTGATTATGATATATTTTCTTTTCCTAAAATGCTTCAGTGTGTTCAATAACAGTTTGTCTCATTTTAGGAGCTGCAACAAAACAAATTAGCAGTAAATGCTCAGTGCTTCCCTTTGTTAACAAATCCAGTCTTATCTATTTGCTTTTAAATCTTGTTTCTAATTTTAGGCTTCTTATATTGGAACAGCTTTTGGACAGTATAAAGCACACAAAAGGAGCACGTCAGCAAGTAGTTCAACTACATGTTGTTTCTTCAGTTTCTAGTTTCTTGAAGGTAATTTTTTTAAAAACAATTCAGATGTTTGCTTTTTTCTTTCTTTCTTTTTTTAATGTATGGCCAACTAAGTAGGTTGGAGGAAGGTGTTGTTTTGTTTTGTTTTTAATTTTTATTGATGTTTTAATAGTTTGTAACATCGTGAAGTTTTAGTTGTACATTATTGTTTCAGTCACCATACCAATGCATCCCTTCACCCCTTGTGCCCACCCCCCTCCTCCTTGCCCCTGGTAACCACCATGCAGTTCTCTCTCTCCGTGTGTTAGTTTATATTCCATATATGAGTAAAGTCATACGGTGTTTGTCTTTCTCTCTCTGGCTTATTTCACTTAACGTAATGCCCTCTAGGTCCATCCATGTTGTTGCACATGGGACGATTTTGTCTTTTTTTGTGGCAGAGTAGTATTCCATTGGATATATACACCCCATCTTCTTTATCTAATCATCAGTTGAGGGACATTTGGGTTGCTTCCACGTCTCGGCTATAGTGAATAATGCTGCAATGAACATAGGGGTGCATAAGCCTCTTGGGATGATTGATTTCAGGTCTGTTGGGTAGTTCCCAATAGTGGGATTGCTGGATCATAAGATATTTCTATTTTTAATTTTTTGAGGAATCTCCATACTGTTTTCCATAGAGGCTGCACCAGTTTGCATTCCCACCAGCAGTGAATGAGACTTCCCGTTTCTCCACAACCTCTCCAGCATTTGTTGTTTTTTGTCTTGGTGATTACAGCCATTCTAACGAGTGTCAGGTGATATCTTAGTGTAGCTTTGATTTGCAGTTCCCTGATGATTAGTGATGTTGAAATCTTTTCATGTGTCTGTTGGCCATCTGTATCTCTTCCTTGGAAAAATGTCTGTTCATATCCTCTGCCCATCTTTTGATCGGGTTGTTTTGTTGTTGTTGCTCAGTTGTATGAGTTCTTTACATATCATGGAGATTAATCCTTGTCAGATATATGATTTGCAAATATTTTTTCCCAGCTGGTGGGTTGTCTATTCATTTTGATCCTGGTTTCATTTGCCTTGTAGAAGCTCTGTAGTCTGATGAAGTCCCACTTGTGGAGGAAGGTATTTTTAAATGGCTGTTACTTGTTTTTTTTCCATTTTTTTTTAATCTCTCAATGAAAATGTTTCAAGATTTGGAATTCCCATTTTACTTTTTCTCCATATGAAACTTGTTAGTCAGAAATCAAATCTATAATCTTGGCTTAGAGCTATCCTTTAACTTACTGAACCTAATATCGTAGACCAGGGATTGGTGGAGTATGGCCTATGGACCAAATCTGGCTAATTGTTGCATTTATCGCTTAATGTTTCTAAGTAAGATATAACAAGCTTCATTGGCTGTTTGTTTTATGGAAATCCCTATTAATTTTCTTCTGAACACATATATACTACAGAGATAATTGTTTGCCGTATTGTTTGCCTGAAGATTTAAAATTCTAAAGTACTTTGTGAGAAAAATCAGATTATTATTTGTATGTTCCGTATGGATTTTTTGTGTTCTGATTTTTTTTTAAAGTAGTAATCCAAGTATGAACATATTTGGGTACATTCCACACTGGATAAGAGAATTTACTACAATTGTAAGTTTGGATTGTTCTTTACATATTTCAGTATGTGGCTGGCTCCAAAGGAAGTTTGAGTCCAGAAGAAATGAGAAGACCTGCCCTAGCATTGGTAATGGGAGCCCTAGAAAGTCCCAACCCCCTCTTGAGATGTGCAGCTGCAGAGGCATGGGCTAGATTGGCCCAAGTGGTTGATGATACAGCTTTTACTGCTGCATTAGCTCAAGTTAGCTTTGACAAGTAAGTGAACTTCTTATTTAGTATTCATGGGCTATGTAAAAACTGGGTATAATTTGTTGGTTTGTTGGAACTAGTAAAATGGTATTCTGAGAATTAACTAAAAAACAAATTGACAAATGTGGTACTTTAAAATAAGGGAGAACCTCTCTTGGCCTGCTCATCTTGGAACGTAAAACTATTATTACTTGGGCTTTAGTTTTTGTGTAAAAGATCACTATTTATATGAGTGATATCCTTGGCTATCAGTGGAAGGAACTCTCGGAGTGAAACAGAGTTTTATCATATAAAATGTGGATGATAGGTAGTAAGAACAATCCACTGGAAAGAGAAAAAGCTGTAGGCTGCAGATCAGGAAACATGAACTGTATTATCATTTCTACCAGCTCTGTAACCTTGAGCAGGTTACTTAGTCCTCTCAAGCCAGTTTTCCTCTATTTCAAATAGAAGGTTGTTTATACTACTATGCCTACCTTAAGAATGTCAAGGTAAATGAGATAATAAATATGAAAGTAATATAAAAAAAAAACTACAAATAAAAGTTCATGGTTATATTAGTAATATATATATTTATATCAAGTTATATTAGTAGTGGTGGTAGTAATGCAGTTAGCACTTTGTCCTTCTAGTCTACTGAATATGTGTGTCTGATTTGGTTAAGAGCTTGAAGTCTGGAGTCAGAATACTAACTTCGTTTAGATCCCAACTCTTCCATTTAATAGTTGGTTACTTTGTAACAGTTACTTGAACTAGCATTTTGGTTTCCTTATCTGTAAAAAGGAACCGATAGTAGTATGAATCTCAAAGTTGTTGGGAGGATTCAAGGACTAAATGTAAAGCACTTAAATTAGCACACAATATATGAGAAAATTCCTAATAAACATTCATTTCTCTTATTATATTTAATTTTAAAATCAGAGTTCTTGAGTTGAAACTATGTGGAATTAAAGTATCTCAGCATTATGAGTTTTTAAAATGTAGCTTGATTATAAAGTAATAATAATGCCTGCCATATAAATTTAATGTGTATATCTCTGAAAGACATTGAAATTGTTCATATTTAAATAATTATTAATAATGTGAAGACATTTTTATTTAAAATATTTTTTTCAAGATACCTGTTGGGTTGTTTCAGAATTTTTTAATCAGATAGTAAAATTATTTCTGAATTTTGTAACTGTTCATACAAAAAGTTTTACATGCATTAGTTTTGTTTCAGCGATTGTCATTTATTTTTATTTTCATAATTACAGACTGAAGTCAGCAAGGGATGTAGTTACCAGGACAGGACACTCATTGGCTTTGGGAACCCTACATAGGTATTTAGGAGGAATAAGTTCTTCTCAACATTTGAATTCTTGTGTTGGAATCCTTTATACTTTGTCTCAGGACAACACTTCTCCTGATGTGCAGGTCAGTACCCCATGTGATACCTTCCTTAAAATTCCTGATTTGTAGATTATGTTTTTATTGACCATTGGTAATTTGTAAATAACTCCCCCCTCCCATAATAAATGTCAGAGCCATTGTTAACCTTGATGGATTTTTAAAATTGAAATCTCACTATCTTTACTTCACACTAGGAGTGTCTTTTAAAGACAAGTTCAATGTCTTTTTCTGAAAATGGATCTCCCTTCCATCTTAATAACATGAACTATTTTGGAGAGCTTAATAGGTACCAGGCATTGTTATTACATTCTTCCAAACATATTAACGTTTAATCTTCACAGTAATTCTGTGTAAAGAGTGTGTTCCCTTTATACAGAAAGAAAATCGAAGGTGACAGAAGCCAAGTAATTTGCTCACAGCTGAAAAGCTAATAAATCATGGAATCAGGTCAAGAACACAAATTATGGACTATAAACTCATGTTCTTAACCACTTTACCATCTTGTACAGTATCTTACCCATTTCTAGCAAAATCATCATTTTCCTGATATCTTAATCAAATCTTGAATGACTGTTACTCTTCCTGCTCTTTTACCCCCCTTATCTCTGTCCCACTGTGTGTCCTTAATTGCTATAGTAGCCTCCTAACTGGTCACTTTATTTTTAGGTCCTTTTCTTTTCAACTCTCCCTAGGTATGAGGCCAAATTTGTTTGCCCCTAAAAGACTTTAATCTTGCTACTTCCCTACTGAAAAGCTGGGGAAACTGCTTATTGCTTCTTAAATCAACTTCTGATTCAAGTCCCATCAAGTGACCCAGGAACCTTCTCCGTTATTATCCCAAAGTGCTAGTCTCCAGCAACTGATCTTTGTGCTTTCCTCCCACACATGCCATTCTCTTATCTGCACTTATATTTTTCCTGTTGCTCTTCTCCCTTCCTATTCCTATCTGATAATCCAAATTTTTTAGTATCCTAAGATCCAGTTTAACCACCTTCCTGTCAGACTTCAGTATCTCTAATCCACAATTAGCTTTCATTCTTTGAATTACCATATTACTAATAGTCTCTTCCACATCATCTAGTACTTGACTGAGTTGATTTATAAGGTGTTCCATTCTTCTATCTTTATTTTAATACAGTGTTTTTTGCTTCTATTTATTACATTCCTCTTTCCCTTCTAGAAGTCTGTTCTGAATGCACATATTTTTATTGAATACCTTTTTTTGATTAATTTAAATGCTTCTTTTCATGGCTTCCATTGTCATCAAATCTGACTTTTCTTGCTTGCTGCTGTCACCCAACAGGAGTTCATTTTTGTAGCTTTTAAAGTACTGCAAGCTTTCTTAAACATCCATTAATAAGAGAAGTAAAACTTTCTCAGTTAATTTCCTAAAAGGAGAGCTTTTTATATACTTTTTGTTATGGAAAGTTCAAACATACATAAAAGTAGAGAGTATACTATAAGGAACCTTTTATACCCCTCATCTAACTTCAGTGGTAGTATATGGCCAGTATCGTTTCATTTAAACTAGACTTGACAAACTTATTCTATAAAGGGCCAGATAGTAAATTATTTAGGCTTTAGATGTCATACATTCTCTTTCAACTGCTCAGTTCTGCCATTGTAGCAGGAAAGCAGCCATAAATAACATATAAATGAATGAGCATGACTGTTTCAATAAAACTTTATTTAGAAAATCAGATCGCAGGCCAGATTTGGCTCATAGACGTTTTGTTTGTTTAATATATAAATATATATTTATGTATAAAATATATATTTATTTTATAAATATAGTTTTTTGTATATTTATAAAATTGCATCTGTCATAAGTGTGCATCTCTGTGAATAAAGTGTACAAACTGAACACAATCTAACCAGCACCTAGATCAAGAAACAGAACATTATCAGTACCCCAAACCCTCTCCTCATGTTCTCTTCTAGTTACTACCTGTCCCACCAAGGATAACCACTATCCTAATTTGCAACAGCATGTATTAGTTTGCCTGCTTTTATACTTTATATCAGTGGAATGATATGGTATGTACTCTTTGTTAGCTAAAGAACCAAACATTATCTTGGAATTCTTAGTGCTAAGCTATATCTAAATATACCATTCTAAATTAGATAATTGTCTCTCAGTTGGTTTTTACTAGATATTTTAAACAGAAAAATTTTCTTAAACTCCTAAAATTTTCCATTTCCCTTTCCAAGTTAGTAATAGCACACAAATACTTTACTTTTCCACTACTTTATCTCTTGCTTCAACAAAAGAACAATTCATTGTGTTTTATGTTTCTTAATACTGCTGTAACATTTTAAATTCTTTTTTCTGTCTTCACAGACCTGGGCACTACATTCTCTCTCACTGACAATTGATTCTGCTGGCCCACTCTACAATGTGCATGTGGAACCTACGCTTTCTCTCATGATAATGTTGTTGTTAAATGTGCCTCCTACTCATGCTGAAGTTCACCAAAGTCTTGGACGCTGTTTGAATGCCCTTATTACTGCATTGGGTCCAGAGCTACGAGGTATGCATAGCTGCTTTTGTGATGTTTTACATTAAAAATATTCACACAAAAATGAATGCAGTTCTTGTTACTGACTCAAATACTTGTCAATGAAGTAAAGTTTAGCAGAATGTTCTATTCAAATATATGGGCAGAATGTTGGGAGTAGTCTTGAGAAGACTTTGACTCATAGATAATGACATAATAGAAAAAACATAGAAACTAGGAAATGTAGTCCTAAGCTCCACCACTACTTAATTGGGTGACCTGGGAAAATTCTTCTGTGTCTGGGCTTTAGTTGCCTCCTCTATCAAATGAGGGAAAAGTTGAAAAGCTTTCGTGATTAGCACATAATAGGTGCTCAGTGTATTTTGTTAAATAAACGCCATTCAGTCTGATTTCTCTTACCTTGACAAGAGAGGGAGTACCATATTTAGAAAGATTAGGTATATCCTAAAAATTCTTCCCTTAACAATTAAAATGACAGACATGAAGTGGAATAGTTCAAAGAACTCGTACCTCTTTTAAAAAATAAATGACTAAGTCCAGAAACTCAGATATTCTCATCTGTTCAAATGCAAAATATATGAATTTAACATATGAAAGCAACTCTTAACTAATATAAGCAGGGCTAAGTTTATTAGCAATTTCTAATTGCACTTTCCATGAAAATTTGGTATAGTCTACAGATAATCATAGGTTCTTTGCGTAATGATTTGTGTTGACATAAACCTTTCAGACTGAGAATAACCAACATAATGTAAAAATCTGTCACCTGGATTATCCTACTTTTGCAGAAGAAATTTACTTCACAGATCCTTAAGTTTAAAATTAGAAAAAAAAGAATTAAAGCCCAGTGATATATGTTTAAAGAGTAATGATTTCATAGGCCAATTATTAAAAGCTCTCTGCTCTCCTTTTAGGTAACAGTACTTCAGTTTCTACCTTAAGGACTTCCTGTCTGTTGGGTTGTGCAGTGATGCAAGATAACCCAGACTGCCTTGTGCAGGCCCAGGCCATCTCTTGCCTTCAGCAGCTCCATATGTTTGCTCCACGACACGTCAACTTGTGTAGCCTGGTCAGCTGCCTCTGTGTAAGTGTAAATTCTAAGTGAGTCCTGAGTTTCTTTCATAGTATTCTCTAGACTGTGTATAATAGCTATTTTCCCCTCAGTTCTAGTCTTGGGGAGGAGGGGGAGGGCAACTTTCATATCTTCAATCTTAAACCTCTCATGCTGATTCATTTTTCTCCCATTAGTATTGAACTTAATATTCAGAATATTTATTCATTAATCAGTAAACATATATTGTGTGTTTGAATGTCCCAGGTACTGTATAAATGCTATAGGACATGGAAAAACTTACGTAGTGACATCTTTTTTTCTTCTTCTTTTCCTCTATTCCAAATTATTACATACAAAGTTCTTTCTATCCCAGATGGGCAGCATTTTTCCTTAATATTCTAGCAGCATCTGCATCGTTATCTGGGTTCTAATAATGTGTTTAATGAATATAGAAAGATGAGGGCAATCAACTAAAAGCTATGATGAGGTGGTTTACAATTATCAGTGATTTTAAGTTTTACCTTGAGCATTACCAGTTTCTATCTGGACTTGCCTCAAAAGTTGGGTTACATTTGGAATTAAGACTTGACACCATTGCTTTTCAACTTTTTCTGCCTTTGCAATATTCACATTACACTCCCAACAGTAACATGACAGTTGAGGATCATTACTTTAGACAGACCTTTCATTTTTCAAGCTTGAAGCAAAATATGCAGCATTTCAGACCTTGAAAGAACCTCAAACACCAATAAAACCAGTCTTCTCAAGGAAAAAATAAACTGAGGACCAAAAAGTCAAATAATTTGCCCAGGATAACATATCTTGATAGTGGTAGCTCTAAGTCTAGAGTCCAGGTGTCTGAACTCCTTGTCCAGTCCTCATTTCATTATTTCATACTGACTTTGTAGTTATGGATAGCTCTTATCTCAGCTCTGCTGCCTCCTAGCCATGTGGCCTTAGGGAAGTCCCATGACCTTCCAGCCTCAGCTACCTTGTCTGTAAAACATGAGGATTACACAAGATGCCACCTATGAAGGCACATGTCCCAAGCACTTAATAACCACTCAATAAATAGTAGTTGTTTTTATTTTCTTAACATATAACTTAAACATAGATAATATTAATCTTCATATTGATTCTCATAGTCATAATTATGTAAGACTCTGAAAAAGAGGATGTGACTAACTTTTCTGATAGAAACTTTGGGTCTTGTCTGTGTTAAACATGTATTAGAGAAAATAGCACTCACTGGAGAAGATTTTACCTTTCCCATTCAACAGCTTTTCCCCAGGAATATTGCTCTTTATGTTCAAAGAACCATCGCCAAAACCAGTTGTTGAAAAATATCCACTCCTTGCAAGTTGGTCTTTCACTCTCCGTTTCAATATAATGACACTGCCATTTTGTCTTCTTGAATTGTAGTAGAAATTTTCCATTAATAGCCTTTTAAATTTTCTCCTATAACCAATACATTAATTCATTTATTAAGCAAAGTTTGTTGAGAAATAAAGAGCAAGACTAAATACTAATTCATGATGAATTAGATCTGATTAAACTTATTCCTCTTTCCCCAGACTGAGAAAGGTTACATATAAAGAAGAAAAGGATCAGATTTTTTTTTAGGTACATTCAGAGCAATTGAGAAAATCAGAAGTAACAATTACAAATCTTATTCGTGTTAGTCATAATATCTAAGTTATAAAATTATTTCTTATACAGAAATCATATTCAAAAATTGCTATCACTATAGTGTTAATTTTGTGTCTTAATATTTTGGTTAGTAAAGCTTTACTAAATTAGATTGAATTTGTTATATTTTAGAGTATTCCCTGTAGTAAGGAAGTTGCTTTTGCTTTCC
This sequence comes from Tapirus indicus, assembly GCA_031878705.1. Taxonomy (NCBI): domain Eukaryota; kingdom Metazoa; phylum Chordata; class Mammalia; order Perissodactyla; family Tapiridae; genus Tapirus; species Tapirus indicus. The sequence goes on from CM062918.1 coordinate 16,830,445, forward strand.
TATTTAACAACTTTATGATCAGGTTTTCTTTCCTACAAAGAATTTAATTATTTAGCGAGAAGTGTTTTCATGTTAATTGATACTCTCTGGATATTCAGAATACATTTCATCATTAGGAAAGAACCTTACTGGAAAGGGTTTTCTTGTAACTGCATGCTATTTAACTTCCATTCTGAACTTGGCCTTAGCTACACTAGCAATTCTGAGTACTCTCAATTTTAAAACTTGGCTTCTAAGAGTAAAAAATCTATAATTAACTTGTGGTGAGGTAAACCATTAACTTTGTCCCTTGCTAGACACCTGTTCATGTGAATGCCTTCCAGATCACTCCCCTCACACTCATGTCTGCTTGATCTGGTTTTGTTACTAAAGCTTAATGAGAGATTCCAAAGGAAAACCTAGTTACACAAATGTACATTTTTAAATTATTGTATATTTTATACCTTTATGTCTTGAGTTGCCTATTTTCAAGATCTTAGCTCAACTCATTTTAACTTGGAAAACGAAATATTTATGGTATATTTTTAAAGCTGAAGCTAAGCCAGTTTGAATGATAGCTCTATCAACATTTATCTTTTAATGCTTAGCTGACTATTGTCAAATCATCCTAATATTTATCTTTTGGTTTTGTCATGATTGGTCTGTTGTTTGTTTTTATGCAGGAGATCTTGTTGGATAATTCTGTGTTGGTAGGTCCCTGACCCTCGATTCCTAACTTTTTTTGAAGTTTGCAGTGCTGTTTCTTTGTGTCTTTCTTTTTGGTTGTAGATATTCTTGTTTTCCTCTGCATCTCTTTGTTTAAGCTAACCGTTAATGCAAAGTCCAGTATGTGTAGCATGTTACATGATGTTTACTTAATACCAGTGTAAACAAATCCTTCCTAACCCTCTCCAGCTGGTGCACTCACTCCTTGCAGTTAATTTTGCATCATTTTGATTTAGTATATCCATTTCAGAAAGGAATTGTAATTAGATTTTAATTTCTATATTTTGCCTGCTTGGTTTGTTTGCCTTAAACCCCCTTTGTTCCTCTTCCCAATGTAAATGCTGGGGAATGACATGGAGGTATTGAGCGCCCCACTTTGCTTTGTATGACAGCCTTCAGTCTTTTTTCTACCAAACGAGTAAAGAGTAGTTTTAAGCATGCTTTTTCTAAAAGATTTTTTTGACCAGCCTGAATAAATGCTGCACCTGCCTTGTGTTATATGCTTGTAAAACTCCAGTTAAAATAACTAGTAGATCCATCAACTTTTCTTTAAAATTGTCTTGTAGAGTGCTCTTTTGTCATTGTTAAATACAGCCATTAATCTTGAGCATGAATAAACTTAATCTTCACATTTTAACTTCTCTGTTGTCCTACTTACTAGTTTCTAACAACAGAGTTCTTAAATGTGACTGGAGTGGCGTGACCTTGAAACTGAAGGGCGTTCCTCTCCACTTTTGAGTTCACACGTGGCTGGAGGGTGTAATAGAACATATTTATAGAGCCGTTCCCATCCGTATGTTTCACTGATGATATGTTCACAGGCGTTATCTGCCTTTTGGCTTCTGATAATATTTAGGATTTAGCTCTCTTTGTGTGTGTTTCCTCTTATGTATCAAAAAACAGCTGCCACCACCTACTCTTTTTCTCGGAATTTAGCCTCCACTCTTGTCAACAAACTCATCTGCTTGTCTTGTTTTTCCACATACACCAGATCTAAAGATCACTATAAGAATTATACCATTATTTCTCAAATTTGGTTTGAAAATCACGATCATAAGATGCGCATTCATTGTCCTAAACCACACCAAACTGATCTTTACTTTCATAGTTAGAACAAAATAAATTTCAAAAACTCCAGGCTTTATTCTACTTAATGAAATCACTGAGTGAGAATTTGTATCCAGAAATCTGTGACTTGTTTTAATTGCTCATTGAAGGTATTGTCACCAATCGTGTCTTTTACCCTTGGTAGACACAACCTATTGCGATTTACATTGTTTAAATACTTCTAAGTAAAAAGAATATGTATTGAGTCTGTCATTCTGAGCGGAAATATTCTATATCTCTAAGATATGTACATGTCTATGTACATATATGTATGTCCATATATAAGTAGATATATATAAAATTTGCTGTCTATAATGTTTGTCTCTAGAGAGCATTTTTGGTGAATATGTTTTCTGAGTAAAACTGTTTCTGCCTTTATTTTAAAATGCATTTACTTACTCTGTATGGCATCTGAATAAAATACTATTGATAGAGACTGCATTAATAATAACTAACATTTATTGAGCGGTTACTATTTGCCAGGTACTTGTGTTAAGCACTTGTGCATGTTTCTTTGTGTCAACTTCACAACAGCCCTGTGAGGCTTGGGTAGTGTTATCTCCATTTTATAAATGAGGAAACTAAGGCACAGAAAGGTAAATAACTTGCCCAAGGTCACACAGCTAGTAAGTGGTGGATCTAGGACTCAAACTGAGACAGTTTGACTCCAGAGCCTCCATTATAACCAGTATGCTATATTGGATTTGTATAAATTTCTACTTAGAGAATCATAAAACATACTATAGTTGCATGAGCACAAATGTATAAGCCGCGAATAAATTCTTTCTCAATTGTATTTCTTTTATCTCTTAAAACTATTTTTATTCACGTAAGTTTTTTTTGTTTTGTTTTTTACCATTTTTTTTATTGATGTCTTAATAGTTTATAACACTGTGGGGTTTTAGTTGTACATTTTTGTTTGTCCATCACCTTGTTTATTCACGTAAGTTTTGTGTCTTCTAACACTGTCAAGAGGCTTTTGCTTGGATTTGTTTATGAATTTGAATAATCAAGTACATATATTACTCTTTAAGCTATTTCTAAGTTACATAATCAAAAACATGTACTAGAATAGTTTGAGGAAGCTTTGATGTATTTAATAAGTTATGTCTAGACCAGTGATGGACTGGGCAGAATCAGGAGGGGTCTGGTGAATATTTGTTAGACTTAACTGAATGCCACAAAGAATTTCAGCTCTTTCATTCCCCAAGTGGTACTTTTCAGGTGAATCTCTGTAGTCCCTATTTGCTACTGAGAAGAGCGGTGCTGGCTTGTTTACGTCAGCTTGTGCAGAGAGAAGCGGCTGAGGTTTCAGAACGTGCTGCTGTGCTTGCTAAGGGTAGCAGAGAAGAGTTGACTCCAGGTAATGATTGTTTTAGTTTTAAATCTTCCGTATAAACATGAGTTTTTAAAAGAAAACTTAAAATGTCTTAAACCTGCTGCAAGAGACAATTGCTAACAATTATTACCATTCAACCAGTGAAGTTACTGGTTTAGAGCAGTGGTTCTCAGACTTAAGCCCCCAAACCAGCAACATCCATCTCACCTGGGGACTTGTTAGAAATGCACATTATTGGGTCCCATCCCAAATAAGCTAAACCAAAACTCTGGGAGTAGAGCCCAGCAATCTGTTATCTATGTTTTTACAATCCCTGTGTTAATGTATACTGAAGTTTGAGAAGCATTGGTTTAGAGCAAGTTTTTTCACATCAGTTGAAATTGGATTTAACCCTTAGGTAATTTATCATATGTGCCTTTCTTCCCCCAAAATCTCATTTAATAAAATTTGTCGTAGATATGTCTGCTTCAAGTTAAAGGGTTTTTATGTTTCTTCTACATTTTAGAGCTGAATTAAAGGATTTCCTAACCAGTAAGATTGAAGTATTTATCCCTTCATTTTAAAATTATGTGTGGAACCCAAACATGTATATAAATTCGAACAGCCTACAAAAATAGTAATAATATCTTACACTTTTATGTATATGGTTTCCAAAGTGCTGTCACACTTTTAGAAGGTCTCAGACTTCACAGAGCTTTCCAATATCTAAAGCTCTCAGATCCGTAATTGTTTTACTGTCATTCTGTGCTCTTTAAATTACAGTTTTGTTATTAAAACTTTTGCTCTGGCTTGAGTTAATCAGCATTGCTGAGCTGGTATAGTAGTCACCAAATAGATTGCAGAACTCACTTGAAAACTATTCCGTGATTACTTACCTTAACCAGAGAAATTTTAGTCTTCTAACCATGTGAGATATTCTCCCCAAAGTGACCTTCAGTTCCTATTCACCACTGAAGTTATCTGTATCTGTTGCTTTAGGCTTTGATTGTGTAAGCGTGATGGGACATGTTCCTAGGATTATTGAATTAGCTATGTGAGTGAAATTATAGTAAAGAACTCACTTCATAAATCTTTTAAATTTTGTAATTTTTCAAACCCATGGAAAAGTTGAAAGAAGTGTGCAGTGAACACATAGATTAACCTACTTAGTATCTTTATGACACTTATTTTATCACTCTTTCTCTCTTTCCATACATGCACACACACAGACCTTTTGCCAAACCATGTAAAAGAGGTTCACCCCTAAATACTTCAGTTTGCGTTTTCCAAGGACATTCTTCTACATGACCACAGATCATTTCCACACCTCATAAAATAAATATTGATTGAATAGCATCATAGAATGTGCAGTCCTCACATGAATTTCCCCAGTTATCAAAAAAATGTCCTTTATGACTCCTTCCTACCCCCTCACCCTCACCCAAATTTAGGATCCAGTCCTGACGCACACGTTGCATGGGTTGTTCTGTCTCTTTAGATCCCTAATCGGAAACATTCCTACTGCAGCCTTCTGATCTTTAAAAGATAATTCCTCTTTTAAAATAGTCTAATGGTAGCGTAATCTTTAGAATCTAAATGCTTTCATAATGCTAGAATAGTTAAATCTTCAAGAGAAAATTTATTTGTCCTTTTGGCATTTCCAGAATTAGAGGAAACAGATGCTAGATCAAGGCTTATATTTCTCCTTTGAGATGCTTTATTACTTTGCAGCGAGAATATTGTATAGCAATTCTTATTAATTCAATGATGTTCTTTAATTCCACAATAGCTTAGTTGTAGTAAACTCTGTTCTCCATACAATAGTTGTTTTCTGCTGAGTTTTACTCTCATGTTAATAAAATTAAAGCCTTTATGCCAGAATAAAGAAAGCTTAATTATGATTATTTATTTGAAATTAACTTTAGAGAGAGAAAATAATCAAACTAAGAAACAATTGTATAAAATTTTATATGTATTGAATGTTAAATGGGTTCAAATGTTTACCTCATTTAAGGAAAACATATTAACAACTCTTAATAGAGACTTAACTTTCAATGACATTGCATAAAAAATAATTGTGCAGTATCATGAATAACACCAAACTAATTATGAACTAAAGTAGACCTCAGTAGGTTAAGGCACAATATTTGGACTAGTTCTTTAAAATATATTTGCACGTAATTTTATTTTATAATTTTAATAACTACTGAATGTGTGTGCTTCTCATATGGCAGTTTTGTTTTCTGTATTACTTAGATCATCGATTTTCTTCTTGTCAGATGCTAACATCAGAGAAGTGGGCCTTGAAGGGGCATTACTGACCTTACTAGACAAAGAGACAGATCAGAGATTATGCCGTGACATCAAAGAAACTTTAAATCATATGCTCACATCTATGGCAGTGGATAAACTCTCCTTTTGGTTGAAGCTTTGTAAAGATGTACTCGCTGCATCAGCTGGTAAGTACTGGTGATTACCAGTTGAAATAGTAAAATTGAAAGTAAAACCTGTTGTATAAAATTGTTTGTCAGTGACAATTCACCAGTCTTGTCAGAATATTTGGATCATACTTGCATGTTCCTTTCTTCAAATGAAGATTCTAGTGTAGTGTTTAAGTCTAATACTTAAGCCTGTTTTTTTTTTTCATTGTCTTACATGACTTTCCTGTGTAAAAAGTAGAGTTGCTATTTATGCTGTAAAAGGGACGACCTGACTTATAGTAGCCTCATTATTTGTTTTCATACCTATAATAAATATTTGAAGGATTGCCTCAACTCAGTCTAATAGAAAACTCACGAAAAGTTATGACATTTTGAGCAAGCCAGTTTCTCCACACTTAATAGTGTTAATTTCAAACAGGGTCAGAAAATAGTGTTATTTCTCTAATGTCTTTGCTAGTATGAGATATTGTTAGTGAAAAAGTGCATTAGAGTCTTAAAAATTTATATCCTTGGAGTTAGGGAGAAAATAAATGAGAGGAAGAAAGAAGATAGAAACCAATTCTGTTCCACGTGGTTAAGATATTTTGTCTGATTTAATCCTTTAACCATCTAATGAGTAGGTAATAATTCTCCATTTTACATAAGAGAAAACAGGACTTGGAAAGGTGAAGTAATTTGTCTAAAGACACACACAGAAGGATTCAAACCTTAGCTTGCATGACTTTAAAATCCAATTTCCCACTATGTGTCAATAGGTCTCAACTCAGTTACTCAGGCCTTATAATTTAATGTAGCTCTACTCTCTGAATTACGTGAAAGGAAGAAAGGTACCATAAAATTCCTGAGATTTTTTTTTTTTTTACGTTCTTCACTGTCTGCCTTGATTCTTATTGGTCCTCTTCTATTCCAGTGATTATTACCTGCTCTTTCGACGGTTACGCTCTACGTGTTTTCTGTCTTTAATGCTCTCTTCTATCCCCACTACTTAAGAACTTATGACTTCTCCTTTAAAGGAAAAGGTATATTTGCGTAGACAGGTTGATTACACTTTTCTGATATCTCATCTATCTTTTTTTGAATTTTACATTCATACTCCCTGAGCTTACTGACTCAATTTATTTCACTATTTATTCTTTATCCTTTGTAGTTTGGCTTTCTCCTTTCTTATTAGGAAAACACATTTCGGTTTCTATTGACTTCTTAGTTATAAGACAAGACTTTGCCATAACTTTGTGACATCTTTGCTGTCTATCATAACACACTTAAAAAATGTTGACAGATGAGATAATTTAAGAAAAACAGGTTGGTTTTATAGCATTAGTTCTATTTTAAGCCAAGTTAAACAGAGTTAATAAGTTAACAGTTAATATAAAGAAGAAATAATTTACACTTCAGCGGCTCCAGCCATCAGGACAATGTGAGACTATAGTGACAGCCATGGGTCTATCCTAAGAAAAATATTTTTAGTGGATTCAAGAACCTTCTTAAATCCATTCAAGGCCCCAGTATTCAAAACAACATCCCTAGTATAATCCACCACACTCACAACTAGAGAATTTTGAGCTTCCTTAGGGGATTAATAATTAACCTAGTATCTAGTATCCTGTTTGGTTTTTGACTTTGAATGTAATTTAACAACTTTGTCATTCTGACCTAGAACAGCTCTTACGGCATTTCTTCAGATGCCACTGTTATCTGTAGTCATTAGACATGATTATTTTGCGTTGTTAAAAGATATGTGATTGACAGTAATTCTAGTCTGAATTTGAAGTCATTTTTGTTTCTTTATATCTTCCAATTGATTGTAGTTACATGTATTATCTGTTGATAGATTTTACAGCTGTAACTCGTGTGGATACGATGCAAGAAGAGGAAGGAGATAAAGGGGATGATGCATCAGTTCTGACCACCAGAAATGATGACAAATCCCATGCTTTTACCAATCCCCGATGGGCTACTAGAGTCTTTGCTGCTGAATGTGTCTGTAGGATAATTAACCAGTGTGAGAATGCACACAGTGCACACTTTGACATTGCTTTAGCACAAGAAATGAGAAAAAAGGATTCAAGAAGTAAGTGGCATAATAATGAAAAGACCAAATGATGTACATAGAAATGCTGTCTGCTTGTGTTTTTAACATTACTTGAAACAGTAAAACTAGGGGCTGGCCTGGCGGCGTAGTGGTTAAGTTCTCACACTACGCTTTGGTGGCCTGGGGTTTGCAGGTTCGGATCCGAGGCATGGACCTACACACCACCCATTAAGCCGTGCTGTGGTGGCATCCCATATACAAAACAGAGGAAGATTGAGCATGGATGTTAGCTCAGGGTCAATCTTCCTCACCAAAAAAAAAAAAAATAGTAGAAGGTAGTTTTTATTCTTCCAAATCAGTTATGAAACTTGACTACAACATTTACATAAGCTATAAGTTTTGTATATTTTTAATGTTTAAATACATTTTTAATGGTAAAGCTTCTTAAATTGGCATTCACTTTTGTTTAATGGACATATGTGTGAGTTAAGTTTATAGAGAATAATCATGTTCTTGGAAAGTAGTATGTGCATTAACTAGTTCCAAAAATTTAGTTTCTGAATTTTAACTTACAGCAATTTTGCTTATATGTTATTTTGGTTTCCTGGATGTTACCTAGAAAACATTTGAGCCTATCTCATTGTAAAGTAAACCTGGTTGTAAGACCATTTTGACCTTTTATTGTTCAGTTTTATTATTTTTACCTAGATATGTGTATGTGTTATGGTTTGTCTCATTTTTAAAATTCACTTAAGCACGTATGTTCAAAGACACAATGCACATACCTAAATGCCTTGGAAATATTCTTTACCAGATAAAATCATTATAAAGCAAAATGTTGCTATTGTCAGTGTTAAGAGTATGAATTAGGTGTCTGTTTTAATGATTTTTCAAGCAGGCATTTATCGAGTCTATTTGTGATGAGCACTGTGCTAGATAATGATCGGTATAAAATGAGTATATCATACATGCTTACTGATTCCTGTGCTCCCAGTTAAAATTGTAATTGGTGCTTACTAAGATGAGTTGGTTTCTTCAGTGTGACCTATAATTATTCTTCGAGTTAGTCTCAAATATATTTTAGGTAAAGGTTAGTTGTACCCCTGGACATTTTATTGTTGGAACATTGTTAAATGATCATCTTATGTCTCTGCCTAGTAGAGTTATTGTACCAAAGAATGTGTTGTAGGAATGAAAGAAATTCTCATTTATAATTTTGTAGCTACAAATGTTTTTTATATTCCCATCATTTGTATGCGTGGCAAGACGTGCAAAAATAAGATAATCTAGTCCATATAAAGAACTACATAAAACATTTCTTTAAAAAGGAACTTTAAATCTTTTAGCTTCAACTTGACATAAAGAAAATAATTAAATTACTGCCTAATTCATCAAAACCCAGTCTTCTAAGTACCTGCTAATGTACTTTTATCAGAAAGTGTAAACAAAATTTTTATTCAAGGTATTATTGGCATTCTTTTAAAGGATGCTAATTCTACCTTTGTTTTTTGAATAGCTGTATAATTATTTGCTTTGGGATAGTTTCTGTGTGTGAGTATTTGCAGTGGTGCAGTAAATCCAGCTTTAAAGTGTGTATTTAACAAACAGGAAAACAAAGCAGTAAATCAAATCAGAGGTTCTTAAAGTGTTGGTTATGAAATTAAAACGAGAAATTATCACAACATAAATCTTAGTTCTGGCATATTCTTTTTCTTGATAAGATTTTTTTAATCTTGTAGATGACTTTTTGGTGCTACATCTTGCCGACTTAATTCGCATGGCTTTTATGGCTGCCACAGATCACAGTGACCAGCTCCGTCTTTCTGGCCTTGAAACACTGTTAGTTGTTATTCGGCGATTTGCAACTATTCCAGAACCAGAGTTTCCAGGTCATGTGATTCTGGAACAGTATCAAGCCAATGTAAGCACTTTCTGTTAGAGAATTTTATTATTCAACACCCAGATAAAAAGTCTATGAAACTGATTGGCATGTCACCTCTTAATACATAAATGAGTATATGTCTCTGCTAATATATCACCAGTATAATCAGTTTATAGAAAATGCATATGTTTAAAGAAGAAATCTTCAAGTAAAAGCAAACTGGTATATAAAACAGGTCATTTATAACATTAAAGGTTAATTTTCATAATTAAACCTTCTTGGTAATTCAGAGTAATAAAGGACTTTGGTACTTAAATTCTCTACAAAATATATAAATAAGCTTAAGATAACACAAAATCATTACTAAATATTCCACTTAGGCTACATGCGTGTTTTGTCTTCAGATCATTACTCCTAGAGTAGATGTAACCTCCTCCTCTTTTTTTTTTTTTTCTGGACTTAGAAAAGAATTCAGGTTTCTATTACTGGTTCTATAATCTTTTAAACTGATGTTTGACTGGTGCATTGAGCAATCTAGGAAGAACAAGGCAGATAAAACTATCACGTGTTACGTCACGCACATCACATGTAATCCTCCAGGATATCTCTTGTTATGACTCAGAGGCAGCTTCTGGTGGCTAGCAGTTAGGGAGGCCAGAGCAATTCACCAGTTAGCAGTCTCTGTCACATCTTCCTAGCAGGTAATGCCAGTGTGTGCTTAGAGAGAAAGCAAAAGAAAGGTGTTAGAGTTACTTACATAGAACTATCATACTAGAATAAAATACTGTAATTCAACTTAATTAAGGGGAGCTGTGTTATACTTTTAGCCCTCTTAAAATTGCAAATGATAGAAATACAATTACAGCTTGCTTAAGCAGAAAAGGAAAATTGTTTTCAGGAATCTTAGCTGCCTCTTTCTTCTACACTGGCTTTATTCTCAAGTTTGGTCTCTCCAAGTGGAATCAAGATGGCTTTCTTAGCATCCAGAGTTTTATAAAGAGACAGTTCCTCTTTCCCAGTACTCCCAGCTGAAGTCTTAAGGAGGGCTTTCATTGTCCCAGTGTGCGTTCCTGGAACCAGGCAGTGCTGTCAGCTCCATAGCAACAACATGGGCTAAAAGTTTGGAAGAGGGAAGATTCCCTAAAGCAAAATTGGAATGCTGTTATCCAAAAACAGAGGGAAATATGCTGGACAGGCAAAAACAACAGATATCCAGAATACATAAATAAATAAATTTAAAATAAATAAATAAATAAATTTAGAATAACTTTAAAAAGAGAAAGAGTTTGCTTGTGCTGTCTCACTTATTGATGCTTGATATGTCATATAACCTCTTGCCAGGTAGGAGCAGCACTTAGACCAGCCTTCACTTCGGAGACGCCACCTGATGTCACTGCCAAAGCATGTCAGGTAAATAGTTAAAAAGACAAAGCTTAAGAAGTAAAACCTTCTCTTAGGAAGCAGTTCTCCAGTTAGTATTTGATACCAAGGTTTTACACTATAGTTGTCTAACCATTAATCTCAGCTGCTCCTTTTCCTTTACTTTTTAAATTTAGAGAACTTCCTCTTACTTTCGTATAACTGCATAATAATCCATTATATGGATATGTAATAATTTATTTAACCAATGATGGATGTACGGGTTTTTTTTCATCTTTTGCTATTACAAATAGTGCTGCAGTGAATGACCTTCTACGTAGATCATTTCACCAGGTGCAAGCATATCTGTGAGATAAATTTTCCAAGATTAAATTGCTGGGTTAAACAGTATATTTTAGGGGTTTACCCATTTAAACTCCTACTAGCAAAGTATGCAAGTATCTGTTCTCCCACATTCTCAGCAACATTGTGAGTTGTCAAACTTTTAGATTTTTTTTTTCAAGGTAAGAGGATAGAGCATATTTTATTTAATATTTGTTAGCTTGATTTATAACTTTAAAATAGTACACATTTTGTCCAACAGTCAAGCATAAGTTTGACTTATGACTTTAAAATATTAAAACATGAGGTATGTGGGTTCCATTTGTATTCCTGCCCCAGGATCCAGAAATGTTAGGGGCGCACCTTCCCTCTACTTCCATTTCTACCAGTCAAAATTTTACCCATCTTTTTTTTTCTTTTTTTTTTTTTTTTGAGGTCACATTGGTTTATAATGTTCTATAAATTTCAGATGTACATCATTATATTTCGATTTTTGTATAGACTGCATCATGTTCACCACTGAAAGTCTAGTTGCCATCTGTCACCACACCCATGTGCCTCTTTACCCCTTTCACCCTCTCCCCACCCCCTTCCCCTCTGGTAACCGCCAACCTGTTCTCTGTGTCTATGTGTAGACTTGGAGATTTTTGTCTGTGATGGAGTAAAAAGGGTATCTCAGCATAGTTTAGATTTGTATTTCAAGTGAGACTGAGCATTTTTCATCTATCTAAGAGCCATATAATATACAATTCTAAACAGTTGCTTTTCTAGGAGTGGTTGTCAATTACTCAATATCCAGTGCTGAATGACCTGAAATAATTAAAAGCAGAACTGACTTGAATTAAATTAATTATAAACATAATGGAATAAACTAATTTTTGTCATTCTTTCAACTTTCTTTTATTCAGTTGTATTTAGGAAATATTTGAGTATCTTCAGTATTCAGAGAACTGTATTAAATGTTGTGCCAAGTCTCTAATTTATCATCACGTTATTATGTGGTTTTGCTGTAAGCCACTTGAAATTTTTTGTGAAATGAGACAGGAACAGAATAAACAGATGGAAGAAGAAAAATAAATTTTCTCTATAAAAAAGAGAAATACTGTGACACCTGGGAAAACCATAGACAGCCCTTGATAATTGAGTAAACTTTTTGCATTAGAGACTTATTAATGATGGTTTTTAAATTTTTTTTAATATCTTCAAAAGAATCAAAATCTTCATTGGGATTTTAAATGTTAGGGTTTTTAATCTTTCAATAATTTTATTAATTAACCACACAATCTCTGATTTTGAAATAATCAAGATTGGAGATCTAATTCAAATGCTAATCCAAACATTTATAAAGCGGTACCTTTCAAGGCTTCATTTCTCTGTATTAATAACATCTGCGACTCTTCAATTTGTATACTTAATAGCACTGGTTTCCTTGCTTCAACCTTAGACCTCATTCCCTTTTGAAATACTGGCTTTGACGGTCATTATCCACGATGTCCATTGGGTTTCTTGAGAGCAAGATGATTTCACTGACTAGATTTCTAAGATGTGGGTGAGCTCTGCTGAACTCACAAGGGAGATATTTATAATTTTTAAATGTCACTTTTGATTTTCTTAAAAACCAGGTTTGCAGTGCCTGGATAGCAAGTGGAGTTGTAAGTGACCTTAATGATCTTCGAAGAGTTCATCAGTTGCTTGTTTCATCATTAACAAAAATACAGGCTGGAAAAGAAGCTCTAAGTCATTTATATAATGAAAGTGCTTCCACCATGGAGATCTTAGCTGTGCTAAAAGCCTGGGCAGAGGTTAGTACTTCTCAACTTGTAACTGGAATTTTGGAAGTTGTTAATAAACACCTTAGGACATGAACTAAAATTAATCTATTTAAAACACAAATGAGTCCATTTTTAAGGTTAATAAAAGACTTTCAACATGAGCTTTATTTATATGTTAATTGATATTTTGGCCAAACAGTCTGAAGTGTCCTCCATTGTCTATCTACTGCTTTCAGCAGGGTCAGTCATGAGCCAGAGAGACTTTATAATAGCCAGTGAAAACCAATTTTTATTGAAATCTGAATTAAAAATGTGGAAATGTGGGTTTGCTTGTATTTCTATCAACTCTATAACACACTTTTTTTAATGCTCTTTGAAAGAATGACTTTTAAATATTAAATAATAGTCATTTTCTCTTCTAAGATTAAGGAAATTTTATAGGAAAATGTTTAACCTTTATTTTCTAATCAGGAAGAAAGCTGTATCATTTTTTAATTTACTGTGGAAATATTCGAGCATATATCAAAGTAGATAGAATACTATAATGAACCCACATATACTAATCATCTAGGTCTAGCAGTCACCAAACTTAGCCAATCTCGGTTCATACATCATTTTAATGAAGGTACATAGTCTCAGATTACAACTGAGAGAAGCAATTTGTAAGAAAGGATTTCTTCCACTGGAGCTAATTAAAACCTGAAGATTGTAGAATATCTATTTTTGTCATTATTTAGGGTTAACAAACCTTGATTAGGAAGTAGTTCTGCCTAGATTTAATAAGCTGGATCTAATGATCTTTAACATTCAACTCTGTATGCTTTTAAACATATGCTTTTAGTAGAGCACACAGAAATTCTGTAATCTGTGTAACCTATTTTACAAATAATTCTCTGCTTATGCAGTATTCTTTATAATAATTTGAATCTCTGGGCTGTTGCTTAAGCCCATTACCTCCTCCTATTCTCAGTAAAGATAATGACTGACCAACAAGTTCTGTATAATTGAGGTCCATAATCGACTATCTGAAATCCTTGGAGCCAGATACATTTGGAATTCAGAATTTGGGGGATTTTCAAAAAGTAATACAGTGCATATTTTGTATATCCATCCAGAAAGTCTGGGGTAATACAAAGAATCTATAATCAAACACATTAATATATCTGTAGTAAAATGTTTGAATATTCACACTGTGTTGTCTAGAGACTATAAATAGCCTCACATAAATTTAGTCCGTTTTGCCAGCAGATTAATTTCCCACAAACTTACATTTTTTCAGAGTTTTTTCGATTTTAGAATCGTAAAGGGGTAGTACATGTTATGTACTATGTTGAATATTTTAACATGTAGTTAGTCCCATAAACAGTCCATGTTAAATCTATTTATGTAAACTTCTTGTAATGATTTAGTGCTAACTTTGAAAGAAAATATTTTCAGTATTTCAGCTTATTGCAATTCAGAGATGGCCACCTGAAGCCCTCAGGTGAGGTGGATTATTATAACTAGGTTTAGTGAGAAAGAGTGCCGGATCATTTGGTTGTAAAATGCAGATGGCAGCCTATTCGCCAAGTATTTGTTATCCCTAAGGTATCTCATTGAAGGTAATACTTTCAGATCTTTCTACCCCAGTTTTGTGTGTGTGGTTACACATGTATACCTTCTTGGTATCACAGTGCATTTCAAGTCCAGTGTGCTCGAAGGTAAGTCTGCCTTCTCAACAAGATAAAAATATAATAGCACCTTTTCAGCGGGTACAAGATTTTCCTATTTACAAGTTAACCTTTAACAGGTCTACATAATTGCTGTAGAAAGACATAAAAACCACAAACAACCTTTGAAGACTACCACCTGTTCAGAAGAGAGTGTCAGAAATGGATCATATTCATCAGATGGACTGCTTGACTTAGTCCACACAGACCTGGGCACACTCAGTCGGCTCTGGCTTGCTGCACTTCAGGATTTTGCTCTTTTAACTTTGCCTTCCGAATTTGCCTCCCAACTTCCTGTTGACGGTAAGGGGGTAAAATATTTACATAATTCCTAGAGTGACAGTAACTTTCAGAACTTGTCCTTTGGCAGGTAATGCTTATCCAAAACATTTTCCTCAGAATGTTTTCATTTGTAGACTAAGCGTATGAGAGTTGCTTCAGGGTGAACACCCTGAAGTTGATTCACTAGGTCGTGAGGCATCCACGTCTCACCTCACGTGCTGCTGCCAAATTGCTCTCCAAAGTGGTGATGACAATTTACATGCCCACCAACAGCGTGTTTCTGTTTCACTCCGTTTTCCCACTATTGTATGTTATCATACTTAATAATTTTTGCCAATCTGATGGATATGAAATAGTATTTCATTGTTTTATTTCCTTGATTGAGAATCTTTCTTCATAGGTTTATGGGCTAAGTTTCTTCTTCTGTAAATCACCTGATCATAATCTTTGCCCATTTTCTACTTGATATTTGTTATTTTCTTACTGATTTGTTAATCTTTTATGTATTTTTAATATTATTCTTTTGTAGTTCCATGTCTTGCAGATATCTTCTCCCAGTCTGTAACTTTCTCGTTTACCTTTTTATATTAATGTAATCAGGTGTTTATGGTTTGTGTTTTTGTGTAATACCTGATACTGTTTTTTACTTAAGATTGTAAAGACTTATAAGCTTTACAGTTTGGGGTTTTTTTACATTTTGGACTTTAGTCCAACTGGAATTTATTTTGTATATGTGGAATGGGGGTAGGGATCTGATTTTTATAGTCAGTTATTAATACTGCATTTTAAGGTTTGGATATTGGTAGCTTCTCTTAATCTTCCTGTTATTCCAAAATGGGTATTTTTTTCTTTTTTTTACTCTTTAATATGAATTTTAGGGTCAGCCTGTCAAGTTCTATTAGAATTTTAATTGGAATTATACACGAAGAGATATGTAGAGTGTTTAATGTACTTTTCAGTAGCATCAAAATGGAAATAAGCTGATTTATTGATATAATTTATCGGCAAAAGTGAATGACAGACATAAATCAACATAAGTAAATCTCAAAAACAATGTTAGGTGAAAAAAAGCAAGTTCAAAAAGGATACATACAATATGATGCCTTTTAAATAAACTTGAATGCAAAATAATAGCTTATATTATTTATGAATATAAGCATCCAGTGTGATCACATAAGACCATATGTGGGAGTGAATCACACTAACTTGAGGAAAGTGGTTACAGAAGCAGGGGCAAGAATTAGTGGTGTAACAAAGTTTTAGGTTTCTTTTTTAAAAAAAAGAATTAGATTTAAGAAAAGCAAAACATTAATGTTAATCTTGGAGGTAGATAAACGGATATCAGTATTTGTTTTAAACATACATATGCATGTCACATACTTGTTTTAAAATATTTTATGATTAAAAATAAAAAATTGAGTTAGCCTGCAGATTTCTTATGAAGTTTTAAAGATACATCAGCCCTATGACCCAACGATTGTACTCCCAGTAGAAATAAAAACGTTGATAACAAAATATTGATAACATGGCAGCATAGGTGAATCTCTAAAAATGTTGTTAAATAAAAACTCGGTCACAAACGAGTGCATACCGTGTATTTTTCCATTTATGTGAAGTCCAAGAAGAGGCAAAACTAATCTGTGGTGATAAAAGTCAGAAAGTAGTTGCCATGGGGTTTAGGGGACTGATGGAAAAGGGTCTTAAAGGAACTTTTGGGGTGATGGATATCTTAGAGAAAAGAGAAGATGAAGTGTGAGCCAAGTCTCCTTTTATTCCTCCTGAAACTATTGGCTTCTCCTTTTTTGTAGGTGGTGCTTTCTACACAGCAGAGACTAGTGAAAATGCAAAATTGCATTATTCCAACTCCTGGGCGCTTATCCTCCATGCTACAGCATTGTGGCTTACAAGCACAGGCTTTGTGGTTGCTGACCCAGATGAGGGAGCATCTAATCTCTCAAGGCCTGTGACACCAACTTCCATGTGTCAGGGATCATCATCTGGGGCTGCAGTCAAGTCCCCTGAGGATGTCTACACTGACAGATTCCATCTTATTTTAGGTCAGTAAAAGCTTACAAGCTTCCAACCCTTCAGAGTTTTTCTTGAATTGTGCCTTGCTGCCTATCAGCTCTGGGTGGCTATTACCCCTTTTTTAGATGTTAGCAATAGCCTTGATAAAACTCAGTAAACTTGTTTACATTTTATAAAGTTGCAGATTTCTTTATATTAAGTCTAGAATCCCATTACGAGCTGGCTTCAGCATCAAGTTGAATGAGTGATAGAAATTGCAAGAAAAACCACACGATTTTTAAAAGATCCATGTGGTGTCTACAAATGTTCTGAATTTCTCAGTATATATATTAAAAATATCAACATATTGAGGGGTTCCCACCCCCATTCTCAGGGATTGCAAGGTTCAAAAAAGTTTACTCAGGGGGCTGGCCCCATGGCCTAGTGGTTAAGTTTAACATGCTCTGCTTCAGCGGCCTGGGTTCAGTTCCTGGGCATGGACCTACACCACTCGTCAGTGGCCATGCTGTGGTGACGACCCACATACAAAATAGAGGAAGATGGCAACAGATGTTAGCTCAGGGCGAATCTTCCTCAGCAAAAATATATATATATATACTCAAAGGTACAGAATTGTAAGCAAATATTTAAGATCAAAGATAAATGAGATTTTTAGATTTATGAAGTTTAACCCATATTTTGGCTTTCTTGGAACTTCATTTTTAAAGTGAGGTATCTTTCTATGATACAATGAGTTGCTAGAATAAATGAAATAAATGTTTTTCATGTTTACCTAGTTCTGAGGAAGCAACCCATTAGATTATATTAGATAATTGCCTATGAAGAAGTTATTGATTAAATGAAATGTGAGGCTTATAAAGATAAATGGATAAATTAAGATTTATGGTTTTTAGACTTCTATTATTTTTTCTTTCCAGAACAGACAAGACCAGATTTCCCATATCCTTGGGTATATTAAGATTTTGTTTCCATTTGCCTTGAGACAAGAGCTTTTAAAAGCAAACGTTTATAGAATGAAAGATGGCAGAATTATTACGAGCATAAGCTGTGCAGCTTGACTACCTCAGTTCAAATTCTTGATGCCCCCCATTGTAACTGATCTGGAGCAAATTAAATTACTTATGCTCATTTCCCTGTCTCAGAAAGAGTGGTAATGAGAGTACCTATTTCTTCAGGTATTGTGAGAATGAAATGAAATGATAGCATGTAAAGTACAGTGCCTGATACATGGTAATCACTCAGTAAATTTTTTTTTCTTTTTTTTGTGGGGAAGACCAGCCCTGAGCTAACATCTGTTGCCAATCCTCCCCTTTTTGCTGAGGAAGACTGGCCCTGGGCTAACATCTGTGCCCATCTTCCTCTACTTTATATGGGACGCTGCCACAGCATGGCTGACAGGCAGTGCGTCGGTGGGCGCCCGGGATCCGAACTCGCGAACCCCGGGCTGCCAAGCACGGACTAAACCGCTGCGCCACCAGGGGGCCCCAATCACTCAGTAAATTTTAATCAAAATGAAATTATGAAACTCTACATGTTAAGTTCTCTGGTGTAATTTTATTGTAATTTTTGCATCTTTGAACTATTTCATAGCAACTATGCAATAGTGCACAAGCCCAATTGAGATTATTCTTTGTGTACGTGTAGATTAAAACAAACTATTAAAAGACTTGCCTTATCACTTAGTTATTTAAGGTCTTAAATTCACTCTGGCTTATTTGCATTACCTTTTTGCTAAGTTTATTTGTATATCTTATCAAAATAGATAATTATTTAACTTCATAAACTAAGAATCTTAGAGAAGCCCCCTCCTCTGTTTCTGCTTTCTACAGGAATCAGTGTGGAATTTCTGTGTTCCTTACGCTCAGATGCAACCATGGAAGACATTACTGCTTGTCTACATGCATTACAGGCCCTTCTAGATGTTCCTTGGCCAAGATCTAAAATTGGCGGTGACCAGGTGATTTCTTGTTTTTTGTTAGGCTTCTGCAGATTTCAAGGAACAGGAACAGAAACATGTTCAGGTTACTACAGCAAACAGAGAGTGAACACAGCAAAGTAAAAAGAAAACTGAGCCAGCTGCCCAGCTCGACCTCAGAACTGTGCTGACCCAGGAGCAGTCGTGCCTCTGACTGCCGCTTTCTGTCTCTGCTTCTGCGCTTCTCTCTGCTGCTGCCAGCTGACCACTCTGTGTAGCAGCTCTTCAGTCAAACTTTTCTGTGATGATGGGAAGGTCCTGTAGTGCACTGTCCAGTGCAGTAGCCACCAGTTACATCTGGCATTTATATTGTATTTCCTCAAGAGAGAATCTACTTGGTTCTTATAGGTAGTGTCTTTTAGAAAGTATGCCTGTTGGCTGAGTTCTCCCTCCAGGTCTTTTTAAGAGACTACTGGCTAGCCTATAGGTGGAGTCAGACACTAATATCAGAGCCAGTTGTGACCCTGATAAAAGGATCACTGTACAAAGTAGGGCACTTCCTTTAACTGCTTTCCCGAGAGCAACTAAGCATTGGGCAGGCCCCCTTAGCGTCATGTATTACCAGTATATTAAATTTTTGTCATTGACTCTTGGATGTTAAGAAAAACATATAGAGATGATTTCGTCTCTATATAGACTATTATGTAACTTATTAACACTTTCACTTATTAGGTTTAAAGTATTAATCAGGTTCCTACCTGACTTTGATTGTACTTGAATAAATTTTAAACTTTTTGTGCTTGTTTATTCTGTAAGTTAAAACAAGTATTATAATTACAGATTTACTCTATTATTTTCAAAGACAAAAGAAAGCCATCAAAGTAACCAATAGAAAAGAAAAGGAGGAAGTGAAATAGTATTTGTCCCATGTATTTTATTCTTTAGAGAGATATCCATTCTATGCTTATTAACTTATCCACTTTTAATGTCATACTTTCCCATAATACTTTGTAATTACTAAAAAATTTTAATATAAATCTGGGAATCTACATGGCAGTCCTTGTATTCTTTTAGCCAATTCCTCATCTTGTTTGGAAATTTCCTTTTCTGTTTTCCCAGTTTAGGACCTATGTGAAAATGATCTTTTGTCATAGTACCATCTCCCACAAGATTGGACAGAAACCAATCTGGAGTTGTTTTAAAGTAGAGCAAATGTACCATGACTTCATTGCAATAACACCTTTATTTTTTGTGAACAACTTGTTATATTCACTTTTTCTGAATTTTGTCATGGCCTTTAACGTTGGTATTTTGGAAAAAGAAAGTATGTGATTTCCAACACAGTCTGCCCTAAATGTTTTCTGTGATAGGACTTGGGTATCGAGTTGTTGAATGTACTACATCGAGTAATTTTGACCCGAGAATCGCCCTCCATTCAGTTGGCTTCCCTTGAAGTGGTAAGGCAGATTATCTTTGCGGCTCAAGAACATGTGAAGGAGAAAAGACGAAGTGCAGAAGGTGAATGTTAACCCATAATGCCAAGTTAATCACATAGCATCATTATTTCTTGAAGTATTGCTTATGTGTCTGTGTCGTTCTGATAATCTATTGTGTGTAGTACAAATGAAACATCTCTAGGTGTGGCTTTAAGTCCTCTCAGTCACCTCTACATGTTGGCTTGGATATTGTCAGTAGCTAAACTACTGTTCCTTGGGGAAATGAGAATTTTAACAAAACTTTGGAAGGGAAAAAAATCCCTCATATTGGTTCCATACTTAGTTTAGCTAAGCGTTTACCAATGTACATGGAAAGAACTACTGACAGTTTTTTAATGACTAGGTTTTACAAAGTGATTAAATTGCTTGTTTGACAGTCTAATTCAGTATTGGTGAGTTTCTCATTTAAGATTATATTTGACTACATATAACAGAAAATGCAACGTAACAGTAGATTTAAAACTCAAGGACTTATTCTCTCACCTGAAAGAAGACCAGAGGTAGGCAGTCCTGGGCTGGTATGGCAGCTTCTTAAAAGACATCAGGGACCTCAGTTCCTATCTTTCTACCCAGCCACAATCAATGCTTAAGGTCACAAGGTCAGTGCTGGAGCTCCAGCTGTCAGGTTCACATTCTTAATGGCAAGGAGTTACTCAGACAATATTTTGAGACTGAGAAGGTTACCAAGGATTTCTTTTGATCCATTGCAATAAGAAGTCATAATAAAGACAACTACTTTGTTTCCATAACTGTTTTCCCTTTCAGTCTTTAACACCCAAGACTTGAGCCATTTAAATGTATTACCTACAATAGAAATGAACTAAATTGCCATCTACCAGAAGCAAAACAAACACAAAGCGTTTATTCAACACTGTTCTTTCTGTCTTTTAGTTGATGATGGGGCTGCTGAAAAGGAAACCCTGCCAGAATTTGGAGAGGGAAAGGACACAGGAGGACTTGTGCCTGGGAAATCTTTGGTTTTTGCAGCGTTGGAATTGTGTGTATGCATCCTAGTTAGACAGCTCCCAGAACTAAATCCTAAATTGACAGGTAGCCCAGGAGTAAGAGCCACAAAGCCACAGACGCTGTCAGAAGATGGAAGTAGATTGGTTTCAGCTGCCTTAGTTATCCTCGCTGAACTTCCTGCAGTGTGCTCTCCAGAAGGTATGCTGTGCTGTGTGATTGCTTTACTTGACCTGGAAGGAGAGGAACAGTTTCAGCAGATCCAGGAGATAATGGTTGCTAATCCTTTTCTCATTAAACTAATGCTGACCCAAAGGTTTGGGTAATATTTTTAATCCTCTAAGATTAACGTTACATCTAATAATTTGTTTTACTAAAAGGGTGAAAGTAAATATGGAGACAGCAAATACTATAGATGGATAAGCTCTGTGGTTGACAATATTGTAAACCGGTCTGTGGCAGTTATTAGCTCTTGGGTATTTTTTCTTATACAGTATCTAGTGGACTTCCCTGCCTCAGTGATGACAGAAATTTGTCATCATATCCAGTTCTGTTTGGAATCAAGTCCATACTTTTAATATACATCATTGAAGGCTCTCCGTAGGGCTGCTGGGTCACTGCCTCCTCCTGATTCCTTCCGTGTGAATCTTGGACCCAGGGTGCTTCCTGCTCACCCCTGTTCTGTGCCAATGTCCATGGTGTTACTGGATCTGAAGCAACCCCATCCCTTCTCTCCTTTTTAAAATTTTGCCTTCCTTTGAAGTTCAGCTTCAGGCCTCCCTCGTCTGCGAATGTTTCCCTAAAAACTCTAGCTCATATTGAGTTTTGATTTTTCATGTGCGTGTATGTATATCTATATGTTGCTTCTATATGTAATACATAGTTTTTGTGTGTCATATGGAGGCATTATATGTAATCGATTAATATATATAAAGAAGATAAATATATATACAGACATATGCTTTGTTTGCAGTGAAATTTTGTGTCCTCTGGGAAATCCAGCACATAACAGATACTCAGTACTTAATACGTACGTCTTAGTAAGTGTATTTCTGCTTGAATATGTCTTGACCAGTTTCCGTGCTAACTTATTTCTCACGTGACTTTAAGTGCAGTTTTAATTAAAACCTGTGCTGCTTGGTCTGCCTTATTCCAAGTGGCAGAAAAAGTGACTAGCAGAAGATAACTGGTAAAAATACAGGAGTTTTGTTGTCGCCTCTGGGAGAATTGACCATTTTAGCTTTAGTCTCTTCCATTTTCAACATAACTGACTTTTCAATTCCTTAGTGGCCACGAAAACTTTAATATTTTGTACCAAGTAGATTGCTACAAATTACTTGAAAAAAGAGTTTACTATAAAATTCAAATGGATAGTGCTGATGGTTGCACAACGTTGTGAATGTATTCAGTGCCACTGGATTGTACACTTTACAATGGTAAATTTTGTGTTGTGTATATTTTACCACATTAAAAAATAAATAAAAGTAGATTCAACATTTGTCAACTGCCAAATGACACAAGACGGAAAAAGGTAATGATACTGTGCACAATTTAAGTAACATGTTCAATTATAACCGAAATTTAATCCAATCTTAAAAATCTTAAAGTTACTTAAATTATCTTTACAGTTATAATCCTTTATGAAAAATAATCTTAAAAGCTAGAAATCTTTGACATTGTCCTACTCATTGATGATTTCTTTTTAGGAACTACAAATACAAACTGAAATACAGAAGTTTTTTTTAAATGTACCTTACAGGAAGCATCTCAATTCTCCCTACTCTCCTGTACCTCACGATCGGGGTCCTCCGAGAAACTGCTGTGAGGTTACCTGGCGGCCAGTTATCCTCAACGGTCGCAGCTTCCCTGCAGGCTCTGAAAGGAATATTATCTTCTCCCATGGCCAGAGCAGAGAAGAGCCACACTGCTTGGACTGACCTTCTCCGCAGTGCTTTAACAACAATTCTTGACTGTTGGGATCCAGGTAATTAAGGCTCTCTGGAGGCAGTTGTTCAGTTTGTTTTAGAAAGCAAGAGGGGCAGCTTTTTGAGAATAAGCTGTTTGCTTGATCAGATTTGGCAGTCTCACCTGGAGGAGACCATATTCACTACATATGCGTTTACAGAATATGTATAAGTAGATAATCTAGAAACATCCATGTTTTCATTTTAATATCTTTAACCTTTAATGTAATTAAGTGACTGGCAGCTTGTATGTTAAGTTGACAGTGGGAGACCTTCAAATGTAATACTATGTTAATTAAAAAATATAGTATGATCCTTGACTAGCTGACAGAACTTTTTAATATGCACAGTCTGAAAAGTGCATAAACTATGCATTATAAATATAAATTAAGACCCGTCTGGTTCATATCCTCAATCCAGTGCTTACTGAGTAACTGACTGGCCAAGTGACCCAACTTTTCTGAGCCTTGGTTTTCTCATTAACAAAATAAGGTTATTGTGTTGCAGGAAATTGTTAGAGCAGTAACATAATATACAAGAAAGCATCCTTCTTATTACCTGGCATATATCAATACATGATAGCCAGGATTCAGTATCCATTAAAATTTGTTTTTCTCTTGTTATTGTTGTGTAGTTTTCGTTTTCAACGTTATGTTATACTCTTTATAAAGGTCACAATTCACCATATTCTTATTTCATATGGTAAAAAGGTTTCACTTGAATTCACCATTTATTGACCACCTACTTTGTGCCCAAAAGTGGGAGTCTATTGGAGTTTAGTGCCTATAAATTGCTGTAGGGTATGATTAATACCATAAGGTACCCCTTGAAGGCAACAGTCATGTCTTAATTATCACTGCATTTCTAGTACAATAAAAAAGGAACTAACTGGCAAAAAATAAGAGTAATTAGCTCTGTTTAGTGAATTAAGCAGAGTGTCACAGGTAGGATTCTGTCATGCTGAGATGGGGTTTGAGGAACAAGTGGTTTATTAAGGAGCAACATCTGTGAAGCAAATAGGGGGAAGCGATATTGGGTAAAAGGAGAAGTCATACTGCAATGCAGGCCCCCAACCAAGCTTAGTGGACCTGTCGGGAGCTCTGGAGATTGCCCTTCAGACTGTCTCACGTGGGACAGAGATGGCCTGGCCCTTATCCTCAGGGGTGGGCTGCCCCAGGAAGGATGTGATGTCAGTCAAGGCAATTCTGTAGCTGAGGCCAGTCCTCATGGAGCTGACAGCTGACCACATTCCCCACAGCTGGGCAGCACCTGTCCCCACAAAGGGGATCTCAGTGGTGCACCTCTGTGTCTGCCACAAGAGGTTTCCTGGGAGAGTCCATTTCTTAAAGAATAAGAAAGCATTCTCCACATGGCCATCATACAAACAGATTCCAGGCACAATATTTTGATCAAACACCTGGAGACCTAAACAGGATGGTTCCTTTGGGGACAGCTAGTAGAGAAATGAGAGAATATGGGGTTGAGGGGAAAGAGTAGGAGAGTGGTAACTGGTGATCAGTAGAGAGAGATGGTGAAGTTGGATGGTACCTAGGGCCTGATTGTGGAGGGCCCGGCATGATTTGTACTTGGATTGCTTTTAATATGCATGTGGAATCACTAAAGGGTTTTAAGAAGGGGAGTAAAGTGATGGGTTTGCATTTCTAAAGGATCGATCTGGCAGCAGTTAGAAAAGAAAGCAAGATTGTTGGAGGTAAGATAGTAGCAGTAAGGATAAAGAGGAATAGAATAATGAAAAATAAGATGTGAAGCATGTGTTCACAGAATTTACTGATAGTGTGATTTAGGAGTTGCAAGGTAGGGTGACAGGAGCACTCCGAGTGCCATCAACTGAAATGCCTATAGGATGATCGAGTGGAGGGAATATGTGGAGTCTGCGCTAGAGGTGATTCTAGACTATATGTATGTGCGGGTTGTCACTGCAGCCTGTGGATATTTGAAATCACCAACTTGAGTTTATGGAGCAGGATGGGAGGAGATTCAGAAGAGAATGCAGTCACAGAAGCCAAAGACAGGAGTTTTCATGGCAAGAGAGTGGTCAGCAGGGTAAAATCCAGTGTCGAGGTACAAATGAGAGGTAAGGAAGAGGAAGGATCAAGTATAGGCTCCCTTGACAAGAGGAAAAAAAGCTGAAGGAAGGGGTAGAGTTCAGGAATTTTTTTTTTAAAGATGAGACTGTAGCATGAGTTCATGCTTATGGAAAGAAAAGAAGGTAGATCTGGGTTTGGAGTTGGAAGTATTAGGGAGGGAAGCAACGTGCCTTTCTAGGAAGGAAGGAATAAAATTCACAGCATGTTTAGAAGGATTAACCTCTGCAGGAAGAGGGAAGAAAAGGAGATAAGGAAGAAAGTAATAGGTGTAAGTTTTTATGTTGAGTTATAATGAGCTTGCCTCTTTCATCTCACACACAAAAAGATGTTTTTTTGTTGTGTATCGGGGAATGAGGTTAGGACCTTGAGGATTTAGGCTGAAGACTGAGAGAAGTTAAAGGAGCTGATCATGCAGATAAACCATTTGCTACATAACAACTTGCCCCAAAACTTGGTGGCTTAAAACAATGAACAGTTATTATCCAGTAGTTTGCGGGTCAGGAATTTGGAGCAGCATAGCTGGGATGGGTGTGTCTCAGGGTCTTTCCCAAGGTTGCCCGTGTTTCGATGTCAGCCGGGACTGCAGCTGGAGGGTCCATTTCCAAGATGACTCACTCCTGGCTGTGGCCAGAGGCCTCACTTCCTTACCACATAGACCTCTCCTCTCCTGGGGCTAGTGCTAAGGGAACCTTCCAATATCCTAGGTCAAAGAGAAAGAGAATACGGGATTTGGGGCAGAGGTGGGAGGAATAGGGGACTTTCATGAGAAGAGGAACCCAGGAGACCTTATCTTACTGAAAATAAAAAGACATTTTTACTAAACAGACTAGCTGACTATGTTGTAGTTTCAAGTTGCTATGAGTGACTAAAAATAACTTGACTGTATGGGAAGCAGTGTAGCATTGTGGTTAACAGTATGCTGTCTGGAATCAACCTGCTTTACTAATTGCGTGACTTGGGCAAATAACTGAATTTCTTTTCCTCAGTCTCTTCCATAAAATGGGGGAAATAGTATGTACCTCGTGGTGCTGTTGTGAGGATTAATTATTTAATATATACAAAGTGCTTATAATAATGCTGTCATAATTTTAAATGTTGACCATTTACCTATTTTACCTTAAAATCATTCAAATTAGGGCCAGCCTGGTGACATAGTGGTTAAGTTCATGCGCTCTGCTTTAGCGGATTGGGGTTCGCGAGTTCGGATCCCGGGCACGGACCTACGCACCACTTGTCAACCCATGCTGTGGTGGCATCCCACATACAAAATAGAGGAAGATGGGCACAGATGTTAGCTCAGGGCTAATCTTCCTCAGCGGGGAAAAAAAAAATAAAGAGGAAGATTGGCCGCAGATATTAGCTCAGGACCAGTCTTCCTCACCAAAAAAAAAAAAGAAATCATTCAAATTATTTTTATAAAATAAAGCCCACTCATCCATAATAATATGCTTTCATTTTAACTGTCTCTCAAATGTCAGCTCAGATATTCATCTCCTCAGGGCTTTCTCTGACCACCCAATGTAGCAACTCCTGGGTTGCTTTCTATTATCTTTTAATATTTTTTTACATTCACAAATCTTATGACTAGCTGAAATTATATTCTGTATTTACTTCCTGGTATACAGTATATCTTCTCTGTAAATTGTATTCTCAGTGCCAAAAAGAGTGCTGGCACATAGTAAATGTTTCTTAAATATTTGTTGAATGAATGTTACCAAAGCTACTACATATAGATACAGACATACAGATATGTCATTTGTTCATAGGCAGCATTACATTCTTACACAGTTTAATGAGTTGAATTTGCCACACCTTTTCCTTTTCAAATAACATTGATTTTTCACAGCAGTTTCATTTAAAATTATTCAATGAGAGTATGACTTTGGAAAATGAAGGTAAATTACATCTAGAAAATTCCTTCAAATGATTGTGGCCCATGCAGATATTTCCAGGTTTTTCTGTACTGTTAAAAAATAGTATATGTAGCAAAATGCTAAGATATTTTCACTTGACACATGTACAGTTACACGTCCCTTATCAATGAGGATATGTTCTAAGAAATGCATCGTTAGGTGATTTTGTCACTGTGCAAACATCATAGAGTGTACTTAACACAAACCTAAATGTTATAGCCTACTACACCACCTAAGCTATCTGGTAATCCAATCCTATGGGACCACCATCGTATATGCCATCTATCATTGACCAAAACGTTATGTGGAGCATGACTGTATTTTCAAAATATGGATACTTTGAACTTAACCAAAAAAAAAAAAAAAATTGTCTAAGCATTTCTGTATAGCTCCACAATAAAAATAATAATATAATAGCTAATATGTGTTGAGCATTATGTGTAACATGCTATTCTAAATGCTTTACATGGATTAACTCATTTAATCCTCATAACCTTATAAATGAAGTACGTTGTTATTCCCATTTTACAGATGAGAAAATTGAAGACAGGCTTGGATGTCCAACATCACACAACTAGTAAATGTATATTTCTAGTAAATATATTTATGTATTTACTGAATGTCTTGACCTGTGAAGATTATAATTACTTTGGTGATTCTTGCCTCCAGAATTACTTACAATGCACATTTTGAAACCTACAACATTTGCCAGGATTCTGAAGTCAGTCAGTGTTTATTGTCTGCAACTGTTGTGTACAGAAAAGAAATTGTTACTACCAAACTAGAGACAACTTCACACAGATATGTGAAAAAGAAAATTTGGCGGTATTGGGATCCATTTCTCATCAATCATTTCTCTTTAGTAGACGAAACACACCAAGAACTTGATGAAGTCAGTCTGCTTACTGCTATCACAGTATTTATTTTGTCTACCAGTCCAGAAGTAACTACCATCCCATGCCTTCAGAAGCGCTGTATTGAAAAATTTAAGGCTACTCTTGAAATAAAAGATCCTATGGTAAGTATCTTTGGCAGAGAGATATTTGTAATAGGAATATGTTTAGGCCTTGGGAAAACTTTTCTTTGTGATTTTGTTAGCTCCAACAAGAAGTACCAGACTAAAATTTTTTATTTTTAGGTTTGGATTAATTCCTATTCTTGGGGTGACAAAGCCAAATAATAATCGTCTTAGTCTTTGGCTCTGAGGATGGAGCATAGCTGGAGAAAGATAAAAAGATTTGAAATAGGGGCATATTAAAATTAATGTATCTCTAGAACTTTACAAGAGACATTTAGTAAGATACTTTGTAGCTTATTAGAGTGGATTTCCTAAAAAAAAAAAAAAAGGAAGGAAGGAAGACTCCAGCATGTGCCTTCAGTGTATGATTGTGAAATAATGGGACCCGTTCCAAAAACAGTACACACAAGTTGATCCATTCCTTTATGATCCTTTCGTTTGCTAGATTAATTTCCTGTTCCTTTATGTGTTACAGAATGAGTTTGTAGCACATGATCACAAATATATCGACTCTTAAAGTATGAGAACTAGATTTTCTCTCAGCAAACAGTCATCATTCAAATACCATCACAATGAATTGAATAAGGGATGATTTATATATTTGATGTCTAGTCATCCCTTTTGTCCTTCTGTTGTTGCCTGCAGCCTCGCAGGAGCCTTTTATAGTGGTCTCACAGTGGTGGCCCTGATATGTGATGACACAAAATTATGGTCCAGACATGGTTCTATAAGACCATGACATTCAAACATCAAGTATACGTGATTTTTGTCTAAAACAAATCAAATATATTTTTGATCAAATCAAAAATGTTTTTCAAGTTTATGTGTGTCTTGTTTTGGTTTTCATCTTTTACGTTATAGAGGGGCATATGAGGGGGAAAATGGGGACTAGAGAAAAGGAGAGAAATGAAGCACTCCTAGTTGTCCTTCCCTGTCGTACATACCCTCATGCCTCCGTTCCCACTCCAGACTGTCACAGCATTGCGGGCGGCAAGCTTGAATACCTGTGAGCACTCGGACTTCCAAAATTAAAGATAGAGTAGAAACAAATGCAAATATCTTTTGTAGGGACTTTTAAAATTTTACATTTCTTAATTTACTTTTCAAAATTTAAATTAAAATTACAGTTTAATATAAATGTAAATTTATGTTTACAGTTTATACTGTTTTTGTCTCTTACCTGATTAGGTACAAATCAAGACCTATCAGCTCCTACTTTCCATTTTTCAGTATCCGAATCCAGCTGTTTCCTACCCATACATTTACTCTCTAGTATCCTCTATCGTGGAAAAACTGCGGGAGACAGACAAGAGAAAACCTGGAGACACTGCTGAGCTTCAGGCCCTCCAAGAGGGCGTCACGCTCTTGGAAGCACTGGTGGCCGTTGCTGAAGGGCAGCACCGTAAGTGTCGGCACTGAAGGCTGCTGAATGAGTCTGTCCAAAACCAGAAATGTAGTGTTATTTAAAATGTGAAACAGTCAGTCACTTAACATTGTATTTCTACATTCATTGAAAGGCAGGCATTAGGTCAATCCCAAGTATTGATATTAGTATTAATTTGGGAGAAGAAATTGGAAGAATTGTTTTCCCCTTAGGTGGGGAGAAATGTATACCGATCAAGTGGGTTTACAACTTTGTATAATGCGCATTTACATCCCCGAACCCAGGGCTGACATCATTTGTTTACTTTCCAGGCTCTCAGCTGGTGGCCTGTCTTCTGCCCATCCTCATTTCCTTCCTTTTGGATGAGAATGCTCTGGGATCTGCAACTTCCATAATGAGAAATTTACATGACTTTGCTTTGCAAAATCTCATGCAGATTGGGCCTCAGTATTCATCAGTTTTTAAAAGTGTAATGGCTTCTTCTCCAGCCCTGAAAGCCCGCCTGGAGGCTGCTATAAAGGGCAATCAAGAAAGTGTCAAAGTCAAGACACCAACACCTAAACGTATTAAGAACCCGGGAAAAAATTCAAGCATCCAATTAAAGACCAATTTCCTCTAATGTTAATTTTTTTTTAATAGTAAGCACCTTAATACAATGTGTGATCATTTCTTTCTCTTTGGGGGCAAAAGTGACATTTTAGACACAAGTGCACTTGGAGGTCTAGTTGATTGTTTTAACTTAAACAGCTGTGACTTTTCAAAGTAACAGCAAACGTAAACTTTTTTGTGGGTTTTTTTTCCATTTAATAAAACCACAGAGCTCTGTCACAATTCTTGCCAGGAATTTCAAGAAAGTGCTAAAGAACTGCACTTAACAATCCACTGCTTTAAAAATGAAATGGATTTCTTCTGTTAGTCCATATATGGTATACTTAATACTATGACAGATATAGATTTGACTCTGGTATAAATTATCTGCATTTATATTACATCCCAATTGCTCATTTAAAATTCTGCCTTATTCAGTAATTGTATTAAACTTTCTTGGATTTCCCAAACAACATAAATGATTGGAAATATTTAGGAAACTTGGTTTAGAATTTTCCGACATATAATAGTACAAATTCATAACAGCCCTACAGTGTGACTTAAGATTTGGTGTCTATAAATATCATGGCTTTTCAACACCTCTTTGCTTAGTTTGAATTGGGTTCAGAAAATGGAAATTTTACTCATTTTAAATAGAACAAGGCATCTCCACTTCAGTTTCTCAAATGGATTTTCTGTTACCTCTGTTCCTAACAGTTTTGTTCATTTTCATTTGTGATAGACATGCACATTGGGGAGTTCGATATACATGCATATCTATATTTAGATCAACTGTGGGTTTATATAAATGTCAAATATAGTACAACAAATTTAAATCATCAGTGAATACAAGTATGTTTTTTTAACATGAAACGTTATTTTAATATAGAAAATAATGATAAAGTCATATTGGTTGAAAAAAT
The DNA here is from genome assembly GCA_031878705.1 of Tapirus indicus. Lineage (NCBI taxonomy): Eukaryota > Metazoa > Chordata > Mammalia > Perissodactyla > Tapiridae > Tapirus > Tapirus indicus. The sequence continues at coordinate 16,861,694 of CM062918.1, forward strand.
ATTTTTTAACTGTTGGTAATCATTGCCTCTCCCTCCACTTCAGTGTTGTACTGTGTGAATCAAGCACTATGTCCAAACAGCATTTCCCTGTCAAAAATTAAAACCCGAAGTGATAGGGGCATGTTCAGAATTGAGAAGACACTGTGAGTCAAGCAAGAGCAATGTGATAGACTCTATTTTATTATGTTTGTATATAAATACTCTTGTAAATTGCTCAGAATGAAAACATTTGACAAAATCTAACACTACAATCAATTTTTCTAATTTACATAAATAAAGCTAATTTTCTTTACCATTCTTGTATGTGAAATCATTTTACCCACAAAAGGTGGTTGGTTAGTCCCACAGATTCCAGAAAATCAATCCTATGGAGCAAATAACATCCCTTCTCTGTAACTTGGCCTTTTTTCTCAGAGGAGCTCTTTCTTTGGAGGATTCTTTGCAATGGTTTGGATTCTCCGTCTTCCTAATTGCCCCTGCAAACTTGAGTGTCTACTTATTGTTTTCTTCACCTGAATGCCCTTCTCTCCTTTGTTCTATCTGGCGGACTCCCACTCCTTTCAGGCCTGGTTTAAATGTTGCTTCCTCTTGTAACACTCCATAACACTTCTTGTCCTCCTCCTATACCACGCAGCTATGACTGCTTCCTCATCTATGTTCCTGTAGTACTTGATGCATTCTTCTGCACATGAAACATCACATTGCATTTTAATATCTCATCTCCCTTTTAGACTGTGCCTCCTCGAGGGAGAGATTTTGTCTTCTATAACTGCCTCTGTGGCATCAACTAGGTGCTTAATAACTGTTGAACTGCACTGGTACAGGATGGAGTTGAACTCAGAAATTTACTCCTTTGCCAAGGCAAATGCCGAACTGGATTGTTCTTGGGATAAAATTTATTAATGTTTGAGTTCTTTCGTTTTGTCTGTTTTGTTTTATTTAGTTTGTTCTTAAACATTAAGATTTCTACTCATCATTTAGTAATATGGTATCCTGAATTGTTTGGGTTAAAAGTGCCATATGAATGTCAATGGTTATGAAAAGATATTATATCCAATGTCATGGAATTAGGAACTTTGAGTTAGGCACTATCCTATAGTCTTTTTTTTTTTTTAATACAAAGATTTATTTTATTTTGCTGAGGAAGATTCACCCTGAGCTAACATCTGTTGCTGATCTTCCTCTTTTTTTGCTTGAGGAAGATTAGCCCTGAGCTAACATCTGTGCCAGTCTTCCTCTATTTTGTATGTGGGCCACTGCCATGACATGGCTAACAGGTGGTGTAGGTCTGCACCCAGGATCCAAACCTGTGAACCCAGGCTGCCAAAGCGGAATGTGCCAAACTTAACTGCTACACCATAGGGCCAACCCCTGGATAGCTTTTTTTTTTATGTATCACCTTGTTTAATACAACATAGAATTAGTAAATATATCCTTACTGATAAGGAGATGAAGGCTTAACAGCTGGGATTTGAACCCGTCTTTCTGATCCCAGGGTCCATGCTGGAGACAGAAAAAGTGCTCTGGCTGTCCTGGTTCCATCAAGGTATAGCTTTTCTCTCAGTGCTCCAGGTTCTCTCAGGAGCCTTCCTCAGTCTTTGCTGAAGATGTTTTCAGTTATACTTCAAATTTCCACCCAAAGGTTTCTGACTAATACAGTAGGAAAAAGTTTTTTTTTTTAATTCTGTCCTCTGGTTTCTATGGGAATAGATTATATGATTAGATATTAATATAAGTTCTGATTTGTTTAAAGGTGAATAGTTAAATCTGAAAAATACATCAAAAATTCTTTAAAATTAAAATAAAATTCTGTTTATTTCAACAAGTCTCCAGTTGTGATAAAGCAGTATAACTAGCTTGGTAACTCTTGACAAAGTAAACATGTTGATTAGCAACTTGGATGAAACAAAGTGATCTAATATTTGTCTTGAGCTTTATATTTTTCTAAGGAAAGAAACAGAGCCAAAACTATGAGTTGAGTCTCATTCTATTTAACCCACTGCTTGAAAGCTTATCTTGGAAAGACTTTAAAAATAACATTGAATATAATAGATTTCAATTAATAGAGCATTGAAGCAAAATTCTACTTTGATGAAACAAACTTCACCATCAACTTACAGGGAACACTAGGGCACTTTAAAAGACACAAATAAGTGCTATAAAGAAATGTAAACCTAGTGCTGTGGTAGCCCAGAGAAGAAAAAGGGCTTCCAAGATGGACTTCATGGAAGGAACATATGACACAGGCTGAGAGAACAATACCTACTTGATAGAGTAAATGCATAGGCCATGAATCTTGTTAATTTTGAAGAGGAGAATTTGCTTTATGCCATATCCTAAAGAATTCCCTTTGTCTTTTTATGATAATAATACTAGTTTGCATTATGAGGGAAGAAATTCGACCCTCGAGCTGATAAACTACGATAATGTTAATACAAAACTGACAATATGTGAAAAATTCTATACTCCCCCAAAAAACTAAAATTAAAATGTTGAGTCATTTCTGGCAGTTTAATGATTGCATTACTGTGCATGAAGGCAACAGTCCTAAAGCTTCCAGTCTGCCTGTACCTTTCCGGAGTCCCAATGACATAACTGTGGAGTCAAGGTAATTACATACACAGTAGTTCCCTCTTACCCAAGGTTTCACTTTCCACCGTTTCAGTTATCCACAATCAACCGTGGCCTGAAAATATTAAATAGAAAATTCCAGAAATAAACAATTATAAGTTTTAATTGCGTACCTTTCTGAGTAGCCTGATGGAATCGCGAGCTTGCCAGTTCCATCCCGCCAGTGAATCATCCCTTCGTCCAGGGGATCCACACTGTACACGCTACCAGTGGTTCACTAGTCAGTAGCCTTCTGAGTTATCAGATCAACTGTTGCACTATCGCAGTGCTTGTGTCCAAGTCACCCTTATTTTACTGCATAATGACCCCAAAGCACAAAAGTAGTGATGCTGGCAATTCAGATATGACAAAGACGTCGTCAAGTACTTCCTTGAAGTGAAAGTTCTTAATAAGGAAAGAAAAGAAATTGTATCCTGAGGATGTTAAGAGCCACGGTAACTAACAGTATTCTATTCTATTTTATTATTGTTAATCTCTTACTGTGCCTAATTTATAAATTAAACTTTATCAAATATAGCATATCTAGGGTTCCATGGTTTCAGGCATCCAGTGGGGGTCTTGGAATGTCTCTCCCACAGATAAGGCGAGATTACTATGTTGCATTTTCTCCATCAATTGAATGTACTTTCCTTTTTACAAATAACTTGTTAACCATTGAAAGACCTCAATTTATCAGAACTTTATCTCCATGTTTGCTAGAAATATACTTAACCAACTGCCGGCTGACTGACAATGATCACCAGTTAATAAATTATACCTGTGTTGACTTTTCTGTTTACCAGTCTGTTTAACTGATGCCTGGGCTTTTCCCTTTGAGGAACTGGGAAATTTTTTGGTCATATAGAGCTGGAATATATTCAGTACAGACCACAAATAATCCCAGTTTCTGCAAATTCGAAGGAGCTAGCTTCCTTTAATTGTGTTTCTGTTTGGTTAGGACTCCTGCACTATTCTATTTGGGGCATTACAAAATGATGATTCCACAAGCTACTTGGGGAAAATTCTCATTACTTGATAGCCATTCTTAGGATACACCCTTTATCATTCTTTAAACGGACAATGTATTTCAAAAAAACAACTTATTTATTTATTTATTTGGAGGAAGACCAGCCCTGAGCTAACATCCGTTGCTAATCCTCCTCTTTTTGCTGAGGAAGACTGGCCCTGAGCTAACATCCATGCCCATCTCCCTCTACTTTATATGGGATGCCACCACGGCATGACTGACAAGCAGTGCGTCGGCTGGCGCCTGGGATCTGAACCCACGAACCCCGGGCTGCCAAAGCACGAACTAAACCGCTGCGCCACTGGGCAGCCCAAAAAAACAACTTATTGTTTTTAAAGGATTCTAACTATATTTTTTAAGAAAGTAAAAGGTCATTGCTGCCAGTAAAAAACTAACGTTGACACTGTTTTGCTCACTGGGATTAAAATTTAATCTTTTTTTTTTCCTGAAAAAATATGTAGAGGCAAAAAACTTTATAAACAAAACATATATTTGCATACATACATATATCAGAAGTAGTGGACTGCTTTGTATGCTACTACAAGAAAGAACAACACAAGTGAGATATTTTTAAAAGCAATTTGAAGCATGCCAGTGACACAGCAAAAACAGTTTTGTTAGTGCTATTATTGGAGGTAGTGCAAGTGCAACCAAAACTGAGGCTGTCTGCTGACGAGAGGCTTATAAACCAACTATTTCTCTGTCACTGACTTGTTTGTCATCTTCTCAAGCTTTGGGCCTTGTTTTTTACACTCAAATGCTGCAGGAATGCTTGCCACTCCCTGAATTGCCAGAGTGACTGGTCTTCCCATACCTCTTCCTCCCTAGTAGTGTTAGGGAGGAAAACTAGAAACACATCATCTAGGCCTTTGTTTAAACACAAAGCTTCTTAAAAATAGATTTTCTAAATTATGGAAATACTTCTGTTTCAGCGGTCAGCAGACCTATTGTGAGTCAATTTCAAAGGAGAAGCGGTTAGACCACAAACTTCCTATTCTCCAGTCAGCTGTGTTGTTTCTCTGCCATTTGCTACGTTTTTCACTGCAGATGCTTTCTCTTTTCATTAATAATGTAACCATTCTGGTTTCTCAATCTTGTATAAAAAAATTTTAGAGTTTTCTACAATATAAAGATGTTTCTTTAGTTGTTTTATTTATGTTCTTAATATAGTACTGGAACTTCCAGAAATCACCCCAGAACCTGTCTCTGGGCTAACACGTGCCTAAACCATTTTGAACAGTTCATTCTATTTTAAAAGGTTGAGAGTTTCCATACTCTTCTTTGAAAACCTATCTAGCAGATCTCATTATGTGAGTTTCATAATCTTTTGTCTTTTCCATAATCATTTAAAAGTGTCTATTTGTCAATGGTTTCTTAGATATGACACCTAAAGCACAAGTAACAAAGGAAAAGATAGATAAATTGGACTTCATCAAAATTAAGATTTTTGTGCTTCCAAGTACACCATCAAGAAAGTGAAAAGACAACCCACAGAATGGGAGGAAAAATTTTGCAAATCATATCTAATCTAATCATGAGTCTAGTACCCAGAATATATAAAGAACTCTTACAACTTAACAATGAAAAGGCAACTCAATTTAAAAATGGGCAAAGGATTTGAATAGATATTTCTCCAAAGAAGATATATAGATGGCCACATTCACATGAAAAGATGCTCAGTATTGTTAGTCATTAGGGAAATGCAAAACCACAATGAGATACCTCTTCATATCCACTAGGATGGCTATGATCAAAAAGACAATAACAAGTGTTGAGGAGAACATGGAGAAATTAGAACCTTCTCAGGTTGCTGATGAGAATTTAATTAGTGCAGCTGCTTTGGAAAACTGATGAATGTATAAACAGAATTGGTCTATCCATACAATGGAATATTATTCAGCCATAAAAAGGAATGAAGTACTGATGCATGCTACAATTTGGATGAATCTTGAAGACAGTATACTAAGTGAAGAAAGACATAAAAGGCCTCTTATATGGTTCCATTTATATGAAATGCTTATGAATAGGCAACTCCATACAGACAGAAAGATTAGTGGTTGCCAGTGGTTGGGGGAGTTGTGGGGGAGGGTGATTGCTAATGGGTATCGAGTTTCCTTTTGGAATGAAGAAAATATTCTGGAAGTAGATAGTGGTGTTGGTTGTACAACCTTGTAAATATAATGAATACCAGGGAATAGTACACTTTAAAAGTGTGAATTTTATAGTATGTGAATTTGTTATGGGTTGAGTTGTGTCTCCCAAATAGATGTTGTCCTAACCTCTAGGACCTCAGAATGTGACCTTATCTGGAAATAAGGTCATTACAAATGTATAGCTATGATGAGGTCATGTTGGAGTAGGGTGGGCCCTTAATCCAATCTGACTAGTGTCCCTGTAAGAAGAAGAGATGCCATGTGAAGACACAGAGACACACAGACACAGAGGGAAGATGGACATGGGAAGATGGAGGCAGAGACTGGAGTTACGTTGCCCTGGCCGAGGAATGCCTGGGCCCACCAGAAGCTGGAAGAAGCAGGGAAAGATCCTCCCCTAGAGGCTTTGGAGGGAGCATGGCCCTGCCAACACCTTGATTTGGGGTTTCAGCCTTCAGAACTATGAGAAGATAAGTTCCTGTTGTTTAAAACTAGTTTGTCTTACTTTGTCATGGCAGCCCTAGAAAACTGGTCCAGACTTGCTACTCAAGTTGTAAAAAAGGAGTCAGTTACAAAGAAGTTAAGAGACCAGGCTACACTTGGCTCATAGTAGTTGCTCAGTCTATAAAGTGAACATAGTTTACTGTGATGGAAGGAAAGGGTACTGGGAACAGCACCTGGCTTGTGTAGGTCAATTTTATTAGGGTAGATTATAAATCTTTATTGCTCAAAAATCAGCAGACTAATAGCTATCTTTTTAGTTATCTTAATAATTTTATTTCAATTCCCAAAACACAACAGATTCTGTGTTGCTTTCCTTTTCTGCCTCTTGACAATAGTATGGTGGTGTGTCCAACTGTGACATCTTAGGAAAGCCACCTTTCTATCTGGGTTTTTACTCTTCTCATCTACAAATGTTCTTTCTCCTTCATATTTTAATAATGAGAATCAAATGAGAGAGTGCATTTGAAAACACTTGGAACTCCAACTGTAAAGCATTGTTCTTCCAATACCATGAATTATAGCTATCTATCTAAATTAAGCCTTACTCAGGGGGCCAGCCCAGTGGCATAGTGGTTAAGTTCGCACACTCCGCTCGGGCGACCTGGCGTTTGCAAACTGGATCCCAGGCGTGGACCTATGCACCACTTATCAAGGCACACTATGGCAGGCGTCCCACATATAAGGTAGAGGAAGATGGGCATGGAGGTTAGCCCAGGGCCAATCTTCCTCAGCAAAAAGAGGAGGATTGGCAACAGATGTTAGCTCAGGGCTAATCTTTCTCACAAAAAAAAAAAAAAAACAAAGAAAACCAAGCCCTACTCAAAAGTCTTAAATAAAATTACCTTAAGACCTTGTTTACCAAACATCCCTGATTGTAAGAATCATCTGAGGATAGTTATTATAAAACCCAGATCTTTGGGGCTTGCCCTAGAACTACTAAATCAGAATCTTTAGAGAAGGGGCCTGAGACTCTGATTTTTGATGAAAGCCCATGAGACTCATGTGATTTCACAATCTAGGGAAATTCTTCCCTGCTAATACCTGCCTACGCATAGTGTGCCTGGAAACATGAGGAAAGCTTGTTGAAAAAAACAAGTGCCCCCTGCCAACCCCAAAATCAATGCCAGAAAGTAATGAAGTGCTGAAAACAAACAAAAATACCAACAATGGGGATATGCCAAAGTATAAAATAGATGTCAATGAGTCTTTATTGACATAAATGATTGAACAAATAAATAGTGGAAAATAGACAAATTTCCCATATAGAAGAATTCTAAATAATTTATGTAGACATTCCACCCTCAAGGAGGTGAAACTTAACTCCCCACCCCTTAAGTGTGGGTTACACTTAGTGATTTCCTTTCAAAGAAAAGGGGAGAAAAAATGAATAACTTTACATTAGAGAAACCTTAAAACACAACCCCAGCCAGGTGATCAAGATCAACATCAACACCATAAGTCCTGTTGATAGGATGTACCCTTGATAGGATGTGATGAGAATGGCACTTCACCTCTGTGGTTCTCCTCCCCAAAACCCATAACCCCAGTCTAATCACAAGAAAAACATCAGACAAAGCCAAGTTGAAGGATGTTCTATGAAACACCTGGCCAGAACTCTCCAAAACTCTCAAGATCATCAAAAACAAGGAAAGTCCAAAAACCTCACAACCAAGAAGAGCCTAAGGAGACATGATGACTAAATGTAATGTGATATCCTGGACGGGATCTTGGGACAGAAAAAGGACAGTAGGTTAAAACCAAGGAAATCTGAGTAAAGTATGAACTTTAGTTAATAAGGAAGTAGCAGTATTGGTTCACTAGTTATGACAAATGTACATACTGATGTAGTATGTTAATAATAGGTGAAACTGAGTGTGTGGTATATGGCAACTCTGTACTATCTTCACAACTTTTCTGTAAATCTAAAACTATTCTAAATTTAAAAGTTTATTTAAAAAGAAAAACAGGGGCTAGCCAGGTGGCATTGTGGTTAAGTTCCCTTGCTCCACTTTGGCAGCCTAGGGTTTACCAGTTCAGATCCCAGGCATGGACCTACACCCTGCTCATCAAGCCATGTTGTGGTGGCATCCCACATACAAAATAGAGGAAGACTGGCACAGATGTTAGCTCAGCAACAATCTTCCTCAATCAAAAAGAGGAAGATTGGCGACAGATGTTAGCTCAGGGCAAAACATCACAAAGGAAAAAGAAAATCTGATTCAGAATGTCTGGGGTAAGAGCCAATAATTTGCATTTTAACCAGCACATGCTTCTCATCTTGCTTCTTGCTTCTGATGGGTGGCCACAAGTCCATTCTTTGAAAAGCACCGCCCTATCTAAGGTCAGCTCCCAATCTGGCCTTCAGCCTAAAGCAGAACAGCTGTAGGGCCCCATGACCACTGCCTGCACTAAGTTTGCTGATTAACACTAATACAGATATTTGCAAAGTAGGTCAGCTTAGCCTCTGTTCACCTGCGTTTTCAGGGATTAGTCAGAAGAGCAGGAAATTCTGTCTCTGATCACCAGCAGGAAAGGTGTGGTGGAATAGAAAAGCAGGTACCTGGCTTCCATTTTGAGAGTAACACCCATCTTAATGAGTGTCAAAACACCTTAGTCACTATAATTTTGTTTATGCTGCTCCTTTTCCACATACCACTTCCTTGGGCTCCATCCCAGATGAAAGAAATCAAATGCCAAGCACTACCCTACAAAATGAGTTGCTGAAGACAGCCACAATAAATGATGTTCCCAGACCCTTGTTTCCAGTAGTCATTTCTCCAGTCTTTGTCCTCAGCTAGCCACATTCCTAATGCTTTCTCTGTTCCTTCAGATACAGATAACACCAGTGCCTCTTGCAGGTGAGAAGACTAAAGCATTGGATGGGACACAGCAGTGGTTAGATAAGTGATCACAAAATTCTAACAGGCTAATGATCCCTAGTAATTTATGCTGCTTTATTAAAATCTCAGTATCCAGGGGAGAAAATTAGCAAGAAAAACAGGGCAGATCTCAGATCTCGAAGGACAAAGACTACTACTGGGAGTTAGGTTCTTTTGAAGTCCTTGGAAAACATAGAACCATGAATGTTATGTGATCTAATTTTTCATCACATGGTCACGATCACATGGAGGGGGTTGTGTGTGTGTCTCCATGTTTATCTTTCTTCCCTTGTCAGAAGAATGATGATGCTTTTCTTTCTACCCTACTCTTTTTCTGAGGACAAGGAAATAATACACCTTTCTCTTTGGTGTTTACACCCCATGTCGTATTTCTGTGTCCCCTGCTGCAGTGTTGCTCAGCCAACCTGTACACATAGGTCTCTTCATCTTTGCACAATCCTTCTGTTTTCTTAATCACTTGTATTGCTCACTAGGCTTCCCTCCCCTTCGCTCACTGTTCTGTTCAGTCTGGAAGCAGAGACCCGATTTCACCATTGATTCATGATGACCTTGAGTGAGATCATCGCTAATTAGGAATGATCATATCTGTGAAAAGCACTTCCTCTGAACTTAAAAAAACAACCACAACAGAAACTTAGGCACCTATTGTGTGCAGTGCACTGTGGGAATATAAGGAAGTTGCAGCATAGAAAGAGCGCTGAACTCCAGTGCCAATGGATCTGGATTCTAATTCCAGATCTGCCATTGACTAATTTTGTTAGCTTAGGCAAGTCAGCCTCCTGGGCCTCAGTTTCTCCTCTGCAAAATAGTTGAGCATAGTGTGATCAACTCTCCCGGTTTGTCTGGGAGTCCCAGTTTTAGCACGGAAAGTTCTAGGTCCCAGGAAACTTCTCAGTACCAGGTAAGGCAGGATGGTTAGTTCCCCTCTTGGACAGACTATCTGAGATCCTTTCTGGTTCTGATACTTCTGGATCTAAGCTTCAGGTGCTTCTCAAGACATGTTGTCCATGTCCTTTTGAGAGTGTGGACTGAGTCACGGACAGGGAGGGTGGTGGCTACACGCAAAGAACTCCTGAGCTGTGACTCAGGGGGATGCTGCAGGACGACATTCCTAACATCTCAGGGGAAGAGAAATCTGCTGAGAATGGGACACTCAGGCAACAGACATTCTTGGGTTTCCCAGTGGGAAAGAAATTCAAAAACAATTGACTAACGGGAGGAATTTGTAGCAAATGTTGAGGCTGCCCGCATTCTTGCAAGTGAGCCAATGACCTTTTAAGCTACGTCTACAACTGACTAGCTTCTTGGCCATCATCCCAATGAAGGCTCCTTTCCCAGTTTAGACCGCATTTAAAACTGGCTTGGCAGTAAGGGTTTTAGCACCTTCAGATATAGACTTATTCTAGCATGAGGTCATACGAAATCAACTTTCTAATAAAGGCTTTAAAAATTAAAAAACAAAAAACAGAGCGAGTGACTGCCACTGCTGGTGCTGATGACTGAATTTGTTGTCCTATTTTCATGACTTTCAAGAAAAAGGATCCTTGCATGACTTGAATCGCGAGGGAAGACAGCTGAACTCAAGGTCCTGAGTGGATTTACCACACTGCAAGGACCACGGAGGCTGCCAGCTGGCCCTGAGCCGACTCTGAAGAGAGATGTAGCTTGCTGCAGATTTATGTTTAATTCAGAAGCAAACTTCATAAACACCTTGTACATTTTCTGTGTGCCTGATTTCATTTTGGCTTTACACTTAAGATCAACTCCTATTTTGATCTCACCTCGTAGAATAAATTTGGCCCAATTTCCTTCTCAGTGGTTCTTCTTAAACAGCTGGATCCAAAACACAGCCCCAAATTATTACTGAGTGGTGACAGAATGAATGTTCATGGAGAAAGTCAAAAGAGCTAGATTAACACAAGCTATTTAAGGAACTAAGTAACAAATCAAGGAACTTCTCTAACTCAGCAAACAGCAGTTATGTAAAGTCTCTTACCTACCCTTAACCAGTCAAAAGTATAGTAAAATCAAGTTAGACTGATTTAAGAAATATGTGCCAAATAGTAGTATTTCCCTTAATTAAATTTACTCCTCTCTTCCTTCCGTGAGCTCTACTTTAGTAGAATCTAAGGCCACTAACAAAGGAAACTTTAGCCACAAGTTCACAAGTTAATTATCTGGAGACTAATTATGACTCAAATGAAAATTCCTGTTTACACATAACCAAGATAGTTGTAAAGGGATCTAGTAGCATGAATATCTACAGAAGATATTTTTGACAATACATGGTCAACATGAGAGAGACTGGCTAAATAAGAAGGCTCTAGGCATGTGACTAAATTCTTTCAGTTGAAGAGTCTTCTGTGTTACCCAATGAACTGTGAAGAAATTGAAAGATACGTGCTGGTTTCTTTTGTGCACCCTGGCAGGTGGCTGGAGTTCTCATAATTGACAAGTTTGGACCACCTGCCCCGTCCCCTGGCCTTTGAGGTTGTTAACTCCTCATCTGTGGAGCTGGGGAACGGTTGGGGGAGAGCTTTTAACTTCTTTAAATCCATTCTGGGAAGGAACTTCTCACAAAAGATCAAATGACACCAAATAGGTCCACTCAAAGCCTGACTGAGCCCTGAACACGTATCAGAAAGAGCAGACTCACCGTCAGGCTCGTGGTGCTGTCCCGCCCACAAGACGTCCTCTGGACACCCACTATGTGCTAAGGACATTTAGCTCAGGAGGTGCACAAGCTCCTCCCCATGTTCTTTTTTTCTGTAAGATGGAGAGTTTGTAGCTGTGGTGAGAAAGGCTCGTTCTCGTCAGAGACTGTCGTATTTTTAATAGCCAAGTAAAGTACACTAAACTGATCTCTGAAACCTGGTCGTCAGGGGTTCTGTTGGCCACCTCATCCTGGTAATCTGAAAGCAGGAGGGTTTGTTTCCTTAAGTCGTTCTTCCTGAGGCTAAAGATGAAAGTCATCCACCACTTTGTTCTCCTCCAAATCTAATGCAGATCTAAGGCACCACTCTGTAAAGAGGAAAAAGGCCAGATTCATATCCACATTCAGGTCTCCTACCCAGAACATAGTATCACCTTGCATTCTGGGTATCCATAGCCTAATGTGGACACGGAATGCTGACTGGGGATGGGGTAGAGGTCTATCCCGACTAGGAAAATGGCATTTGCACCGAGTGTTCTGGGCCCAAATATTCTAGGCTGCAGCACATGGTATTCCTGCTGCAACCAAAAAGCGTAGAGCTCTAGGCTCTGGACCCAAAGAATATAAAATGCAACAGAATGGATCTACGTTCTGCCTCCTGAATGGGGACACATTCTTCAGCATGTTTCTAAATTTTCCAGGAAAAGTCAGGCATTACATGCCTTTTTTGCAGGTCAGTAATATAGCCTGTTTGGTCTGAATGTCTTGCTGTAAATTGCCATTCCCTCTGGCAGACTAAAGAAATCTCTGACTGCCTTTTAGATTTACAGCAATTGGTCGGTACAAAGGTAAGGTTTAGCAATGAAGCAAAAATGATTGATTAAAGAATTCTCCAGATTGATCATCATTCCCTTTCCATTTTTAGGGATAAGAATAAATGAAATAAGACTTTTAAAAAGATATTGTTGTTGTTCTTCATTGCTATGAACAAGAAAGAAGTTCTCCTTTCCAACTACCTCAACCTTCCTAAGAAATTGAGCTCTTTAAGTATTCCCTGGGAATAGCCCTATATGGAGAACAAGAAAAAAACTGGATCCTCCTCCAGCAGTTCCTTCTGGTCGTAAGATGCAGACTCTCTGAATATTTTTCATAAAGGAGTAGCTTTAATAGTTTATCTTGGCTTCCCAGCCCCGGCCCTGGATGATGTAGATGCCCATGAAGAACTGGATTGCCATTTATGAACTTCTTTTGAAGGAGGGAGTCATGTTGCCAAGAAGGATGTCAACATGCCAAAGCACCCCGAGCTGGAGGACAAGAAGGCACCCAACCTTCATGTCATGAAGGCCATGCAGTCTCTTGAGTCACAATGCTACTGAAGAAACAGTTTGCCAAGACTTTTCTACTGGTCCCTTACCAACAAGGGTAGCCAGTATCTCCATGACTACCACCATCTACCCCCTGAGATCATGCCTGCCACCCTGAAATACAGCCATCCTGAGACTGGCAGGGCAGGCCAGGCCGAAAGGTCTGGAAGGCGAGTGACCTGTGAGTCTCACCCAAGGGAGCCAACAGAGACACCTATGGACAGACTGCTGAGTCAGCAACTGAATTCCAGTTTAGAGGCACATATGGTAGTGAACTTGGTCAGCCGACTCAGGCTGGAGTGGATTCTTTTGTAGTGAATAAATCTATAGCCAGAAAAAAAAAAACATTTTTAAGTTTGTCTGAAGTACTTAGGTTCATTTATCTATTTGTTCAAATCTTTATAATTACAAACCTAGAAAACCTTGTGTGTTCTGTTGCCGTATTTTTGTTTATTTATATCATAAAGTTATTACAGTCCCGTGGAGAACTAACACTCTCTGTCTTCCATCACAGCATATTCTAGTACAGTGTCCTGTTTCACACTGCACTCCCTTTGTTTTTGTAGTTTATGTTGGTAGATCTCATTTGTAAGTTAGATGATACAAAAATTTTTGACTTAATTGTAAGGGCAAGGGTCATGTCTTAGTGACCAATGTGGCCATATATCTAGTTGGTGCTCGATAAATTTATTGATGATTATAATGACCATTGCCTTTTCTCTATTCCCTGGACGCATGCATTTTTCTATCTATTGGTCACAAGCTTAATATTAGGACTTCTACCTTTGGGTATAATAATTCTATTCTTGGGAATTTATACCAAAGAAATATTAAAAACAACTGAGAAAAACATACACAATGATTTATTTGAAGAATTATTTATAATAATCCATATATGTTGGAACAAACTTAAATATCCAATATGATCATGGATAAGGAAATTATGGGATTCCAGGTCAAGATGGAGGTGTAGGCAGACTCTGAACTCACCTCCTCTCACAGACACAGCAGATTTACAATGAATCTTGGAAAAATTACGCTCAGAGAGAACTGAAAACTGGATGAGAGGAACCCCTGCAACAAATGACAGGCCTAACTGAGGTGGAAGAAGCAGAAACTCCCTTCCGGAGAGAAAAAACTCCACCTCCACAACCCACAATGCTTCACAGCCACCCAGGAACAATCCAAAGGTGTGCAGCCTTCCCTGGAGGAGGTGGGGACCTGACCCAGGGAACATTGCTGCTATTGGCATTTTTTGGACCCAGCACAACCTAGACAAGTGTCATAATATCTGATTTTGCTGGCTACTAACAACAATGGGGAATACTCCCAGCAAAGCTAGGACACAAAGAAATTAAAGCTGCTCTTAAAGGGCCCACACACAAATTCACCCATTTCAGAAAGCAACCTAAAATCACCAGAGAGAAAGGTGCATAGTCCTTTGGTGAAAAGTAACTCACCTGATAGGCTCTGGGTGCATCTCAGTGAGAGGTGAGACCTCCTGAGGGACTGGGACATTGGTGGCAGCCATCGTTGTGACCTGGTGTGGGCATGCTGACACAGACACTGGCAGACTCCATTAGAGTTCTCCCTGAGGCCTGATAGCCCAGGGTCTGCCCCACCCTCTAGAGCACCAATTTAATCCAGCTGAGTCAAGGAAAGCAGCCTGTCCTACGAACTGGCCCCATCCAACAACAAGCCCTTGGGCAACTTGTGGGCCTGCTTAAAAGAGCTGCCTGGATTCTCTGCAGCCTGGCAAGTGGGTCCACCTCTGTGGGGCAGGGCAAGCCTGAGGAGTGGGTGGAGAGTGTGGGGCCCCTGCCTTGGAGGGAATGGGTCCACTTTACAGGATCATGGTGCACACAAAGGGCAGGATTGTGTTGACTGTGTGTGTGGCCCCATGTGTGGTGGGGCTTTTCAGCTGCAGAAGACTTGGGCTTCTCAAACAGCCACAAAGGAGATCGGCCCCACCCCCAAAGCCTGAAACAATTGGGTGCTCCTGTGCCTGGGGCCAGCCCCACCCAGCTGCAACCCTCTGAGAGCTGACAAGAGCCTAATAGGCTGAGGCCTATAAGCAATTGTGAGCCCCTGAGCCTAACAACCAGCCATGCTGGGGGCCTACCCATTTAATAGAAAAACTGCAGCAGGAATGTGCTGTTAGACCTTGCAGTCAACTGTGCTGAGGCTGCTCACACCCAATAAAGAGACTGAAGGGCCTACAACAACCACATGCAGCTGAGTGTTACAACCAGCTGGCCAGGGGGACAGCTCAGCCTCCCTGGGCACCAACGGCAAGAGCAACCCTGCCACAACAGAAGGACACAAGTAGCCCACACAGGGGTCACTCCTAGAACATTTGGAACTAGTGATGAGAGGAAAGCACACTGCTAGGCCTCATAAGGCATCACTTACATAAGGTCACCTCTCCAAGATCAGGAGATGTAGCTGACCTACCTAATACATAGAAACAAGCACAGAGAAAGAGGCAAAATGAGGAGGCAAAGGAATACTTTCCAAGTAAGGGAACAGGACAAAACCCCAGAAAAGGAATTAAATGAAACAGAAATGCGCAATCTACCTGACACAGAGTTCAAACAGAGAGTCATAAATATGCTCACTGATCTTGGGAGAAGAATGGATGAACTCAGTGAGAATGTCAACAAAGAAATGAATGATATAAAAAAGAACCAATCAGAAATGAAGAATACAATACTGGAAATGAAAAATTCACTAGAGGGACTTAAAAGCAGAGTAGATGATACAGAAGAATGGATCAGCAAGCTGGACAAAAGACTAGAGGAAATCACCCAAGCTGAACAGATAAAAGAAAAAAGAATTTAAAAGAGTGAAGACAGTCTAAGGGACCTCTGGGACAACATCAAGCACACTAACATCCATGTTGTAGGGGTCCCAGAAGGAGGAGAGACAAAGGGGCAGAGAATCTATTTGATGAGATAATAGCTGAAAACTTCCCTAATCTAAAGAAGGAAGCAGAAATCCAGGTACAGGAAGCACTGAGAGCGCCAAACAAGGTAAGCCCAAAGAGGCCCACACCAAGACACATCATAATTACAATGTTCAGAATTAAAGAGAAAGAGAGAATCCTAAAAGTTGCAAGAGAAAGACAAATTACATATAAATGAAACCCATAAGGCTATCACCTGACTTCTCTGCAGAAACCTTACAGGCTAGAAGAGAGTGGCACAACATATTTAAAGTGCTAAAAAGGAAAAAACCTACAGCCTAGAATACTCTACCTGGCAAGGTTATCTTTCAGAATGGAAGGAGAGATAAAGAGTTTCCCAGACAAGCAAAAATTATAGCAGTTTATCAACAAAAAACCAGTCCTTTAGGAAATGCTAAAGGGACCTATTTAAGTGGGAAAGAGAAGACCACAAATATGAAAAAACTATCTATTTCCACGATAAGAAAGTAGCGGATACAAATGCACAAAAAAAGATAGATATAATATCAAAAACATAAAATGTGGGAGGAGGGGAGTAAAAGAGTAAAGCTTTCACATAGAGGTGAAACTAAAGAGACCATTAACTCAATATGGATTGCTATATACATAGGTTGTTATATACGAACCTCATGGTAATCACAAACCAGAAACCTATAATAAATACACAAAAAACTAAACACAAGGAACCCAAACATAATACCAAAGAAGGCTATCAAACCACAGGGGAAGAGAGCAAGAGAAGAAAGGAACAGAGAAGAACTACTAAAACACCAAGAAAAAAAGTAAAAATATCACAGTAAGTACATACATATCAATAGCTACTTTAAATGTCAATGGACTAAATGCTCCAATCAAATGGCATAGGGTGGCTGATTGGATAAAAAAAACAAGACCTATATATATGCTGCATACAAGAGACATGCTTCAGATCTAAAGACACTCACAAACTGAAAGTGAAGGAATGGAAAAAGATACTCCATGCAAATGGCAATGAAAAGAAAGCTGGGGTAGCAACACTCATGTCAGAAGAAATAGACTTTAAAACAAAAACTGTAACAAGAGACAAAGAAGAGCACTACATAGTGATCAATGGAACAATCCAACAAGAGGATATAACACTCATAAATATCTATGCACCCAACATAGGAGCACTTAAACATATAAAGCAATTATTAACAGACATAAAAGGAGAAATAGACAGTAACACAATAGTAGTAGGGGACTTTAACACTCCACTTACACCAATGGATAGATCATCCAAACAGAAGATCAACAAGGAAATATTGGCCTCAAACAACACATTAGACCTGATGGACTTAGTAGATACATACAGAACATTCCATCCAAAAACTGAGGAATACACATTCTTTTCAAATGCACATGGAACATTCTCCAGGATTGATCACATATTAGGCCACAAAACAAGTCTCTATAAATTTAAGAAGATTGAAATAATACCAAGCATCTTTTCTGACCACAAAGGTATTAAACAAGAAATCAACTATAGGAAGAACATCAGAAAAGCCACACATATGTGGAGATTAAATAAAATGCTACTGAACAATGATTGGGTCAATGAAGAAATCAAAGGAGAAATCAAAAAAGTATCTGGAGACAAATGAAAATACAACATGCCAGAATTTATGGGATACAGCAAAAGCAATTCTAAGAGGGAAATTTATAGCAATACTAGCCTATCTCAACAAACAAGAAAAATCTCAAATAAACAATCTAACAGTGCACCTAAAGGAATTGGAAAAAGAAGAACAAACAAAGCCCAAAATCAGTAGAAGGAGGAAAATAATAAAAATCAGAGCAGAAATAAATGAAATAGAGGCTAAAAAAAAAAAAAAAGAAAAGAAAAAAATCAATAAAACCAAGAGCTGGTTCTTTAAAAAGAAAAACAAAATCGACAAACCTTTAGCTAGACTCATGAAGAAAAAAAGAGAGAAGGCTCAAATAAGTAAAATCAGAAATGAAAGAAGAGAAATTAAAATGCACACCTCAGAAATACAAAGATTATAAGAGAATACTACAAAAAGCTATATGCCAACAAACTGGACAATCTAAAAGAAATGGATAAATTCTTAGAATCATACAACCTTCCAAAACTGAATCAAGAAGAAATAGACAATGTGAATAGACCAATCACCAGTAAGGAGATTGAAACAGCAATAAAAAACCTCCTTCAAAATAAAAGTCCAGGACCAGATGGCTTCCCTGATGAATTCTACCAAACATTCAAAGAAGACTTAATACCTATCCTTCTCAAACTCTTCCAAAAAATTGAATAGGAGGGGAAGCTTCCTAACTCATTCTACAAAGCCAACATTACCCTGATACCAAAACCAGACAAGGAAAACACAAATAAAGAAAATTACAGGCCAGTATCACTGATGAACATCGATGCAAAAATCCTCAACAAAATACTAGCAAATCGAATACAACAATATATTAAAAAGATCATACACCATGATCAAGTGGGATTCATCCCAGGGATGCAGGGATGGTTCAACATCTGCAAATCAATCAATGTGATTCACCACATTAATAAGATGAAGAATAAAAATCACATGATTATCTCAATATATGCAGAGAAAGCATTTGACAAGATACAGCATCCATTTATGATAAAAACTCTGAATAAATGGGTA
Organism: Tapirus indicus; assembly: GCA_031878705.1. Lineage (NCBI taxonomy): Eukaryota > Metazoa > Chordata > Mammalia > Perissodactyla > Tapiridae > Tapirus > Tapirus indicus. The sequence continues at coordinate 16,880,524 of CM062918.1, forward strand.
CAGAAGGGAAGTACCTCAACCTAATAATGTCCATATACAACAAACCCTCAGATAATATCATCCTCAATGGTGAAAAACTGAAAGCTATCCCTCTAAGAACAGGAACCAGACAAGGATGCCCACTTTCACCACTCCTATTTAACATAGTATTGGAAGTCCTGGCTAGAGCAATCAGGCAAGAAAAAGAAATAAAAGGGATCCAAATCAGAAAGGAAGAAATGAAACTGTCACTATTTGCAGATGACATGATTTTGTATATAGAAAACCCTAAAGAATCCACCAAAAAACTTCTAGAAACAATAAATGAATATGGTAAAGTTGCAGAATACAAAATCAACATACAAAAATCATTTGCATTTCTATACACTAACAATGAACTAGCAGAAAGAGAAATTAAGAAAGAATCTCATTTACAATTACAACAAAAAGAATAAACTACCTAGGAATAAACTTAACAAAAGAGGTGAAAGATCTGTACACTGAAAACTATAAAACATTGTTGAAAGAAATTGAGGAAGACACAGAGAAATGGTAAGATATTCCGTGCTCTTGGATTGGAAGAATTAACATAGTTAAAATGTCCATACTTCCTAAAGCAATCTATAGATTCAATGCAATCCCTATCAAAGTTCCAACATTTTTCACAGAAATAGAATAAAGAATCCTAAAATTTATATGGAACAACAAAAGACCCCAAATAGCCAAAGGAATACTGAGAAAAAAGAACAAAGCTGGAAGAATCACACTCCCTGTTTTCAAAATATACTACAAAGCTACAGTAACCAAAACAGTATGGTACTGGCACAAAAACAGACACACAGATCAATGGAATAGAATCAAGAGCCCAGAAATAAACCCACACATCTATGGACAGCTAATTTTCGACAAGGGAGCCAAGAGTATACAATGGAGAAAGGAAAGTCTCTTCAATAAATGGTGTTGGCGAAACTGGACAGCTACACGCAAGAATATGAAAGTAGACCTTTATCTTACACCATACACAAAAATTAACTCAAAATAGATTAAAAACTTGAATGTAAGACTTGAAACCATGAAACTTCTAGAAGAAAACATAGACAGTACGCTCTTTGACATTGGTCTTAGCAGCATATTCTCAAGTACTGTGTCTGACCAGGCAAGGGAAACAATAGAAAAAAATAAACAAATGGGACTACATCAAACTAAAAAGCTTCTGCACAGCAAAGGAAACCATCAACAAAACGAAAAGGCAACCTAACTATTGGGAGAAGATATTTGCAAACCATATATCTGATAAGGGGTTAATCTCCAAAATACATAAAGAACTCATACATCTCAACAACAAAAAAACTGACAGCCCAACAAAAAATGGGCAAAAGATCTGAGCAGACATTTCTCCAAAGAAAATATACAGATGGCCAACAGGCACATGAAAAGATGTTCAACATCATTAACTATCAGGGAAATGCAAATCAAAACTACAATGAGATATCACCTCACACCGTCAGAATGGCCATAATTAACAAGACAGTAAACAACAAATGTTGGAGAGGATGTGGTGAGAAGGGAACTCTCATAAACTGCTGGTGGGAGTGCAGACTGTGGCAGCCACTATGGAAAACAGTATGGAGTTTCCTCAAAGAATTAAGAATAGAACTACCATATGATCCAGCTATTCCACTGCTGGGTATTTATCCAAATAACACGAAAACACCAACACATAAAGATACATGCACCCGTGTGTTCATTGCAACATTGTTCACAATAGTAAAGACTTGGAAGCAACCTAAGTGCCCATCAAGGGACGAATGGATAAAGAAGATGTGGTATTTATACACAATGGAATACTACTCAGCCATAAGAAACAATGAAATCCAGCCATTTGTGACAAGATGGATGGACATTGAGGGTATTGTGCTGAGCGAAATAAGTCAGAGGGAGAAGTTCAAAAACTATATGATGTCGCTCATAAGTAGAAGGTAAAAATAACAGCAAACAAACTCATAGAGACAGAGACTGGATTGGCGGTTACCAGAGGGGAAGAGGGGAGGGAGGAGGGCAAAAGGGATGATTAGGCACATGTGTGTGGTGATGGATTGTTAGTATTTGGGTGGTGAACATGACGTTATCTATGCAGAAATAGAATTATAATGATGTACACCTGAAATTTATACAATGTTATAAACCAATGTTACTGCAATAAAAAATAAATTTAAAAAAATTTTTAAAAGGAACAAAAGAAACGCAGAAAAAAAAAGAAAATTATGGTGCAAATACTATGGAATAATTACATAAACTCTAAAATTTATTTACATAGTATTTAAAATAAATATTTGTGCATGTTAAGCTAGATAAACAAATACAAAAATGTATAGAGCTTGATCATAATTATATAAAAAAATGCACGGCAAAAATCCGGAAAGAAATAGAATGAAATATTAACAGGATTGCTTCTAGGTGGTAGAAAGAAAGGTGGTCAGTCAAGGTTCTTAGTTGCATACAACACAAAACTATCTTAAATTTTTTTACACGAAAAGAAAAATGAGAATTTACTGAGGGTTCTCATGGGCTCAACGAGTGAATGGGGAAGGAACACCAAATTTAGAAGACATACAAGAGTCAAGGCAGCTCTGGAAGACGAAGAAGTAGGAAGCTGCTGGACACTGCCCCCGTTGGACATTACCCTAGCCAGCACAATCAGCCATCATGGTCCATCTGTCTAGAGCAGAGACCTGGGCAGGAGCATCCCATTGGCTAGGCCAAGATCATACATCCCACTCTGGCTGCCGAAGGGCTGCAGTTCAAGAAGAAGGAAGATGTACCCCCCAAAGTGTCCATTGTGGGAAGCAGACCATTGCATTCACCTATATGATAAACAATAAAGGATTTCTCCCATATAAGAAGAGAAGTTGAAAATTGGACAACTAAAAACAAATTATGAGTCCACAACAATTTTTTCCTTCTTTATATTTTCAATACTTTACAAATCATCTTTAAGAAACTTATGTGTGGAATCTGATAAACTACTATATCTTTTTTCTTCCTTATAGCATGAAGGGTAGCAGAATAATGCCACCCCAAAATATGACTGTAGGAGTTCAGGACATGCCACCCCAAAATATACTGCTTTGATATATTGGTTATTTTCAGCTGTAGGCACTTGAAAAACAGCAAATGCAGGAAGAGGCTTTCTCTGAACTTCCCTTGTCTGCCTAAGGACAGATCCTCCAAAAGAAACTCAATTGTCATAAATCCCCTCCCCGGAGTTTCATCAACCAGGGAAGATTGACTCCTTTCCCAGGAGAGGAGACTAGAAATAGAAACCACACCCAGACAAACTTTGTCACCAACTGTCATACCTCCCATCTAGTCTTCTAAGGGCCTATGCATCTCTCCTAAAAATCATTTACTCTCCCCTTAGAGGCCTACATCTCGCCTCCCCTTTCCCTATTGAGCTGGTATTTAATCCTGAATTCTAAAACACCTCTCAGGGAGTCACTCATTTTTCCCTGGATATCTCCCATGTACACATGAAATATACATGTTAATAAACTTGTTTTTCTCCTGTTTTGTTAATCTTTTTTTACAGGGGTCTCAGCTAAGAACTCAGAAGGGTAGAAAGAAAATTATTTTTCCTCCTCTACAAGCACCATGTTAAATTACAAAGATTTGTTTTCAATCTTTAAGACATGTGTCTAAAGTTGTATAACATCTTTACCAAACTGAAGAAACCCTATTTTACTCCAAGTTTGCTAAGAGTTCTTGCTTTTTAAAAAAATCATAAATAGGCACTAAGACTCATCCAATTTTTTTTCTCAGTCAATTGAGATAATGATTTTTCTCTTTTAGTTCCTTAATGTGGTGAACGACATTGGTAGATTTTCCATTTTTTTAACCAGTTTGGCTTTTCTAAGATAGACTACTAGATCTTGATGTAGGATAGTTTTTTGTTTTGTTTTGTTTTTTGAGAAAGATTGGTCCTGCGCTAACAACTGTTGCCAATCTTCCTCTTTTTCTTTTTAATCCCCAAAGCCCAGTACACAGTTGCATGCTAGTTGTACGTCTTTCTAGTTCTGTGTCAGACGCTGCCTCAGCATGGCTTGATGAGCGGTAAGTCCGCGCCTAGGATCCAACCTGGCGAACCCCAGGCCCCAAAGCAGAGCACGCGAACTTAACAATTACGCCACCAGGCCAGCTCTGATACACGATTTTATAAATCCTTGTTGGACTTGTTTAGCTAATATTTTAGGGCAAATATTTGATAACTACCTGCATTTCTTTAATGCTTAGCTTTCGTTAATTTTTTTTAAACCTGCAAAAAAAGTTGTGATTTTACATTTTAAAAACCAGTTGATACTCAGGCATTTTAAGGTAAGGATTTGTGAAAAAACAACCGTTGTACCAAAACCAAGTGTTTCTGGGTCCATTGAATGCTGTTTCTCAGTGCCAGAAAGCAGACACTGTGGTGTATATGGAGATGAGAGTATAGATACTATGCTTTGTGCACACAGGCATCCAGAATGCTGGAGCGGATTTGGGTTTACTTGTCCCTGCCTTCTGAGAACAGAGAGCGTCATCAGAGCCTTGTGAAATATAACCAGTGAGGCTTTGCAAGTATTTCTGGTGAAGTAGGGCAGAGCTATTTCCTGGAAACAGGTTCCTTCCCTCAACGTGTGGGAGAACTCTCCGCGTCCTCACTCCGGAGGTCTGAAGCAGCCGCGGTAGGAAGTGCATCGAGCAACTGGAAAGATGCTTTGCCCTCGGCATTCCATTTGCTGGCGGAAAAAAGACACTGGGGACCTCATAAGCCGGAAGTTTTCTGATCAGTCTCGGAAGTCTGGTATGCCCTGCCAGGGGCACTAGTTAGAGCCTGTTCCTGGGAGTCCACGCCATCTTTGCCTCCAATAAGGGAACTGAAACCCTTTGCCTTTCCTCCATAACCAAAGGGAATTTTCATCTACCTCCTCCTACTCCTCTTTCCCCTCCTCCCACTTAGTAGTCTGTGATTCTCAGTTCGTCTTTCATTCAGTCAGGGGGGGTATGTAGGGTGGACTGGCCTCTTGCCGACATCCAAAACTCCGGGGAAGACCTGCCTCTCAGCGCGAGGAAGCTGGGAGAGCAGAGAAGGTGGGTTCGCCCCGTATCACTACAGTGGAGGGAAATGTGTTTTTGGACTCCTGAAATGGATGTCGGAATGTATTTTCCAAAAAAACCCATGGTTAAACAGCGATTAGAATCTCAAACTACCAGCATAGCCTTATACTTTGGGGATGTTAACTACAAATACCCTGGAAGCCGGAAACAGGCCTAGCACAGTCTACAGGGCAACATCACCGTCTAGCCTGCAAACCCACTCACCACTTGGAGCACTGTATGAGAAAATGCTTTCCAAGTCCCAAATCTTAAAAAAATAAAGCAGAGAATCACAAAATCAGTGACTCCCAGTACTCACACGCTGACCTGGGAGTCTACAGTTTGTTTACTCAGGTGAATGTGCTGACTTCATGCATTTCCATTATATATACATTTCTACTGCAAAAGACAAACAAATTTTAAAATCTATTTAGAAAAGCTTTAATAATCTTCATTGACAATGGGGGTGTTCAGAAACAGGCACGCACATACACCATTGGTGCGAGTGTACACTGGTGCAACATATTGGAGGCCAATTAAGTAATACCTACTTAAAAAAACAATTATGAGCAACATAAATATCCATTGCTAAGGTTCTGGTTAATGCATAGTAATACAAATATTGGAATAATTTGGAACTATTTTTTTAATTGTGGCAAATCTATTGTACTGATGTGTGAAAATGCCCAACATACACTTAATTGTACAAAATAAAATTGCAGAATAGAATGTATATTATGTTCCTATTTATGATTTTATAAATAGATTATACATATATAATATAAATGTATTTATTTGTATATGTTTTTATATTTGTTGAAGCATGTATGTGTGTGTGTGTGCCTTTATAAGCATAGACATTTTCTAGAAGGATATGTAAGAAGCTGTTAATGGTGATTAAAGACTGTGACCAGGAAACCACCTTATACTTTTCTTTATTGTTGAATTTCCTTACATGAGCACAAAGTTTATCACTTAAAATACTAATGAACAAAAAAAATTTTTTTAGTGCAGTTAGGAGGCTACCTTAGCCACCACTCTGGAAACATAATCATCCTTCCTAACATTGAAAATCAAGAATCTCAGGGTTGGATCTATGTTCAATAAAATTCTGACTTAATGATGGCAGCTTTTGAGTCCCCATTAGTCATTCAGGCTACTGAACCCCCAACAAGAAACACTGGTGCATTAAGCCCTTTTACCAGCTTCTGTATTTGGGTAATCTTCATGCCTGGAAATGAGACTGTGTTCATGGTGCTGTTCTAAATCACCATACACATACTCTTTACTTTAGATGTTTTCACAGCCCTTCCCAGGGGGTTACCAAGTGAGAAGATCCTTCTGGAATTCTGTTTCTTAGAGCAAGGAGGGCATTTAGGTCCCAAGGTGACTATAGCATCTTCTAATTACTCCATCTGCCTTCCAGCTAGCTGCTGAGAGACTGAGATAATCAAAAGGACTGAGACTACCGGGGAGGTTTTTCCATTTTGTTGAGCGTTATTAAATATATCTTCTCGTTTCTAAGGCATCAATTTCTTCTGTCCCAGCGTGATGTTTTCACCATTGGTTACTTACATAATGATAACGATTATTTGTTTTTTTTATGTGCTCAGTGATCCCTGGGAACCCTGTTGATTTAGGTGCTACCATCAGGGGAAGAGGCTCATGCTTGGTCCCCCGGCTGCCAAGGAGCACAAGCTTAGACCCAGTAGCAACCAGGCTTGCGTCTCTAGAGAGCAGTGACTGGCATCCGAGAGCTAGGGAGCACATGCTTATAGCTCACAGCAGGGCAGTTGGGATGAGGGAGGCAAGCTCAGTAGAGGCAGCTGCTCTTGCCCCACCTTGGATCCTGGAGGCTGCTGGGCAAAGCCCCACACACTTACCCGTGGAGCCCACTGAGCCATGGTGACGAGCCAGGCCCCTTTGCACCAGGCTCAAAGAAGGCACCGAGTCACCATCCACCTATCAGCCCAGCTTTTCTGGATCTGTCTTTTGAGGACAGCAAAGAATCCCAGCCTGGACCTTGTTTTTGAACAGCATCGTTAATACAGGTAACAGGAAAAGCAGTTGGGACCCTCATGTGGAGGTCTCACATTGCTGCCTTTATTTTAAGTCGGGATATCCCATTCTTCTAACTACACATGAGGGGCTGAGTCTTACACACAGTGAAGAGTCAGAGGGAGGAAGTTCCCCAAAGGGCTTCTCTCTCAACATTCCTGACCAGCTGGAGGACAACATCCCACAAATCTGTTTGATTTTGGATTAGGGAATTTAGGACTTTTTTTTCTTTCCCAGGGAACAACTTTCTCCCAACCCTGGTATAAATAGTATTCTGAAAACTAAAGGTAACAACAAACAAATGAAAAACTAATAATCAAACAGTTCAGGAAACCAGTGAGTCAGAAATATTCTTTTTTTCCCTCCAAAGAATATATGTGTGTGTGTCTGTGTGCCCACGCGCGCTATTTCTTAAATCATAAATAGGATCATATTATACATTCTGTCCCGCAACCTTTTTTTCTCTCTTTGATTCTATGGTTCTTATTTCCTTCATCTCTCTTCTTGCCTTTGCCTACCTCCATCCCTCTTTCTTTTTCTTCCATCCTCATCCTTTTGTGAAAGAACAAATATGCCTCTATATTCAGAGGGCCAGCCTCAAAAACATTGTGTGTGATGAAAAAAATATCGTTGAGTCATTAAGAGCACAGATTCTGGAGCCAGACTGCTTGGGGTTGATTCCCAGATCTACCACTAATCACTCTGTCTCTGAGTTTCCCACCCTGAAAAATGGGGGTGCAGACAATAATAGTCCCTACTTCTCAGGTGTGTGGACTAGATTCAATGAGATCATATTTAAAGCACTTAGAGCAATGCCTGGCACACAGTAAGTGCTCGATATATTTCAATTCTTTTTATTTACTAAGAGCTTCTCTTTCAATGTTGCATGTTTTGAAACAAAGCAGTTCTCTTTCTGGCTATCTCCTCTTGCTACTATACACTCTTCTCTTTCTCCTCTTCCTCCTCCTATAGGCTTCCTTGTCCTTTTTTCCTTCCTCTTCCTGTTGCCATAAATTCTCCCACTCCTCTCCCTTCTCTTACATGTCTATTCTTTTCCCATTTCCTGTAGCAGCTACTGCAGACACAAGCCATGAAGAGCCTCACCCCACGCAAAGCCATTGTCACATGTTGGACCTGCTACCATCTCAACTAGCCCAGTTCAGGCTCTCACTCAGATGGCTTTCTTGGCTGGAGACACACCATCAGGGGTGGCACAATGCCTCAGCAGCCCCAGAAAGGACTCACCCAAGGGTGTGAGAGACTCGCTCCTGAATAATCCTGAGTCTGGGGACACTGTAGAGACTGAAGCATTTTTATACCTTTGTGACATTTTTGGTTTGTTTTTGAGGACTGGACTCCATTCTCAAGCCTCAGAACAAAATCACTGGCATTAGGGAAGGGGGAAGGAACACAATCAGACTGGCAAGGCCCAGGAAGGTACGCGACGGACAGTCATTAAATTAATGAATGGCAACTGCAGGAAGAGCCATAAAAGAAGAGGTTTGAGTTCTTGATTGCTGCCAACCAGACCCCCCCAAAGTTTGTGGTGTAAAACAGCAACAATCGCTTCTTCTTTATTGTTATTATTATCTCTCAGGGTTCTGGGACTTGGCTGGGTTCAGTTAGGAGGTTCTCACTTGGGTTCTCTTGTGCAGATGAAGGGGAATGGTGACTGGGGCTGTGGGCATCTCACAGACTTCTCTCCTATGTCTGGTGACTGCTGCAGTGGATGCTGGCTGTCAGCTGGGACCTCAGCAGGGCTATTGGCCAGAACACGTACACGTGGCTCTTCACAGGCCTGGGCTTCCTCATAGCATGTCGCTGAGCTCCAAATGCGAGTGTCCCTAGAGAAAACCAGGCAGAGACTGTATTGCTTTTTTTTTTAATTATTATTATTTTTATTGATGTCTTAATAGTTTATAACATTGTGGGGGTTTAGTTGTACATTATTGTTTGTCCGTCACCATGTGGATGCATCCCTTCACCCCTTGTGCCCACCCCCCACCCCCCTTCCCCTTGGTAACCACCAAATAGTTCTCTCTGTCCGTGTGTTCACTTATATTCCACATATGAGTGAATTCATGCAGTGTCTGTCCTTCTCTCTCTGGCTTATTTCACTTAACATAATACCCTCTAGGTCCATCCATGTTGTTGCAAATGGGACAATTCTGTCTTTTCTTATGGCTGAGTAGTATTCCATTGTATGTACATACCACATCTTCTTTAACCAATCAGTCGAGGGACACTTGGGTTGCTTCCACTTCTTGGCTATAGTGAATAATGCTGCAATGAACATAGGGGTGCATAAGCCTCTTGTGATGGTTGATTTCATGTCCATTGGGTAGATGCCCAAGAGTGGCATTGCTGGATCATAAGGTATTTCTATTTTTAATTTTTTGAGGAATCTCCATACTGTTTCCATAGAGGCTGCACCAGTTTGCATTCCCACCAGCAGTGAATGAGGGTTCTCGTTTCTCCACAACCTCTCCAGCATTTGTTGTTTTTTGTCTTGGTGATTATAGCCATTCTAACAGGTGTCAGGTGATATATTAGCATAGTTTTGATTTACATTTCCCTGATGATTAGTGATGTTGAACATCTTTTCATGTGTCTACCGGCCCCCTGTATCTCTTCCTTGGGAAAATGTCTGTTCATATCCTCTGCCCATTTTTGATTGGGTTGTTTGTCTCTTTGATGCTCAGTTGTATGAGTTCTTTATATATTACAGAGATTAATCCCTTGTCGGATAAACAATTTGCGAATATTTTGTCCCAGCTGGTGGGTTGTCTATTCACTTTGATCCTGGTTTCATTTGCCTTGTAGAAGCTCTGTAGTCTGATGAAGTCCCACTTGTTTATTTTTTCTTTTGTTTCCCTTGTCCGATTAGACATGGAATCTGAAAGAATACCTTTATGACCAATGTCAATTAGTGTACTGCCTATATTTTCTTCCAGGAGTTTTATAGTTTCAGGTCTCACTTTCAGCTCCTTAATCCATTTTGAATTGATTTTTGTATATGGCGATAGGAGATGGTCTACTTTCATTCTTTTGCATGTTGCTGTCCAATTTTCCCAGCACCCTTTATTGAAGAGACTTCCCTCTCTCCATTGTATGTTCTTTGCTCCTTTGTCGAAGATTAGCTGTCCATAGGTGTGCGGTTTTATTTCTGTGTATTGCCTTTTTTTAACCAAGCCTTGGATGTCACTCACTGTCACTCTGCCATGCTTAATTCCATGGAGGTCAATCATGGGAGGTAAACCAGCCCATATGACAGAGAAGAGGAATTAGAATCCAGCCCTTGATGGGAAGAGTGTGAAAGAATTTGATCTGTAGACGTGTTTTAAAGCCACCAGTCTTCAAGTTCTGGAGTGCCATGGAATGTTTGGAGTATGCCGGCTAGGGATACCGTGTTTCTCTAATGAAAGGAATACCAGACTGGAAACACATTCACTTTATTTGACAGGGATGTGTCTTTGATCCTATGTTCACGGGGTCTGATTACTCCTTCCCTAGAGGTCTCTAAGCCTCTAATCTCAGATCATCAGCCTTCCTCTCATGTCTGAGGCCTAGAGAGTAGGCAGATGAGCCTCACACCACCTATTGTCCTGAGGACTTCCTGGGCAGTCTCACAATAAGTCTAATGGCACTTGCGTCTTCATTCATTGTTTGCCATCACTTCCTCCTAGGGATCATTCAAGACTGAGGAATCTAGGATCTGCTAGGTCATTTCTTGCCAGGGCGAGAATAGTCCACAAACTGCTGGGCAAATACCAGCCAACCAACATCTTATTTTCTCTCTCCCTGATCCCATGATCAGGAAGTTAGTAGTTACATAAATGGAGAGAGCAAAGATAGGGAAATTATCTACATTAAGTACACACAGAGAGTATCCTGGCTAACAGCGCAAGCTTTCAAAGGAAATCGTTCTAATCCTGGCTCTGCAACTTACTAGCTGTGCATAAAGCAAATCATCTATCCTATCAGCTCCCCCATCCATAAATGGGAATGATAATAATAATAATATCCACTTCATAAGGTTGTCAAGGATTAAACAAGACGATGCATGTACAGTCAGCAAATGTAAGCCTACAAACTCAGTTGTAAGAAGTAATATTTAAAAAATATTTATAGAGAAATGGGAACCCTAATTCATTGCTTGTGGGAATGCAAACTGATGCAGCCTCTATGGAAAACAGTATGGAGATTCCTCAAAAAATTAAAAATAGAAATACCTTATGATCCAGCTATCCCACTACTGGATATTTATCCAAAGATCCTGAAATCAACAATCCAAAGAGGCTTATGCACCCCTATTTTCATTGCAGCATTATTCACTATAGCCAAGAAGTGGAAGCAACCCAAGTGTCCCTCAACTGATGATTGGATAAAGAAGATGTGTCTATACACAATGGAATACTACTCAGCCATAAAAAAGACAAAATCAGGGGCCAGCATGATGGTGTAGTGATTAAATTTGCATGTTCTGCTTCAGCAGCCCGGGGTTCACCAGTTCGGATCCTGGGCACAGACCTACTCACTGTTTGTCAAGCCATGCTGAGGCAGCATCCCACATAGAAGAGCTACAATTCTATGACTATGATCCACAACTATGTACTGGGGCTTTGGGGAGAAAAAAGAAAAAGAGGAATTGGCAACAGATGTTAGCGCAGGGCCAATCTTCCTCAAAAAAAAAAAAAAAAAGAATTGTCCCATTTGCAACAACATGGATGGACCTGGAGGGTATTATGTTAAGTGAAATAAGGCATACAGAGAAAGACCAACACTACATGATTTCACTCATATGTGGAAGATAAACTAACACACGGACAGAATAGTTTGGTGGTTACCAGGGGGAAGGGGGTTGGGAGGTGGTACAAGGGGTGAAGGGACACATTTATATGGTGACTGACAAACAATAATGTACAACTAAAATTTCACAATATTATAAACTACTATGACATCAATAAAATAATTAATTAATTAAAAAAATTTATAACTCTACTTGATATCTGATCTAGCCCCCATTCTGCCAAGATAGTCATTCTAGGAGTTTTCCCTTGCTCTTCCACAGGGCTGTACCAAGAATCTTTCAAAGTGTTCAGGCCCTACTATATAGGATGTGTATGTTTGTGTTTCCTTTTGAATAGCCTTCAATAACCATTAGTTCGTGTAAATGACAGCTAAGGTGTCTGCTGTCCCTGTCCCTCAGCACTCTGAAGTGCCTACATTGTTTGGTGTTTTTTTTTTTTTTTTGCTTTTTTATTCCCAAAGCCCCAGTAGATGTGCCTCCTTCTAGTTGCTCTATGTGGGACGCCGCCACAGCACGGTTTGATGAGCATTGTGTAGGTAGGTCCGTGCCCAGGATCTGAACTGGCAAACCCTGGGCCGCCGAACCAGAGCACGTGAACTTACACCATGGGGCCAGCCCCTTTACACCATTCTTGAAGCAAAGAAGTCCTTTGCCAAGGTTATAGTCTATCTGCCAAGGTGCATTATATCATCCTTCCTTTCTTGAGTCTTGCTGCCTTCCTGGGCTGGTGCCAAAAAGTCCGGTGCAGATTTTCTCCACTTTTCAAAGACGTGCAGGCCTCCTCTTCCTTCCTCCTGTCCACCTACCTGGGGGAATCTGTTTTTCAGGCCCCAACGGTAATACCTGCCTTCCCCTCTGCTTCTCCAAGATGCTCCAGCTCAGTGGTTCTCAAAGCGTGGTCCACAGACTCCTGGGGGTCCCCAAGACCTCTTAAGAGGGTTGGACAAGTGAAAACTATTTTCATAATTAAAGTGTCAGTTGTCCTTTTCATCATGTTGGCATTTGCACCAATGATACAAAAACAATGGTGGGTGAAACTGCTAGTGTTCTGGCACTAATCAAGACAGGGGCACTGAAAGGGTCCAAAAGATGCCACTCTGGCATAAAAGTTATTTTGAGCAGAAGGCTTTGAGTTCCTGAAATCCTTTATCCACCTAAAAGTAGAGCTTCCCAAAAGAACTCAACTGTCATAGATCCCCTCCCTCGGAGCAACCAGGGAAGATTGACTCATCCCTGGAGACGAGAAGTCTCACATCACACCTAAACAGACATGCTCCTAAAGGCCCATTTATCTTTCCAAAAGATAATGTGTTTTCCCATAAGTGCTGTTTCTCCCCCTCACCTTATTAAGAAGTCATTGTTTTTATTGTTAAGTACCCTTCTCCCTCTCTCCTTCCCCTATCAAGGTGATATATAAGCCCCCCATTCTAACCACCTTTTTGAGTCACATTTTTCTGTGAATGCCAATGTGTCCTTAGTTGAATAAAAATCTATCTGTTCTCTTGCTAATCTGCCATTTGTCAGTTTAATTTGCAGACACCCAAGAACAGAATCTATGAGGGTACAAGAAAAGGTTTTCCTCCCCAACAGCACCAAACTATACTAATAGTCATAGTATTCTCTACCTCCACACATTTGCAGTAAAAAACAAATAAAACAGTTTCACTTAAGAATACCCTTGATAAAGCAGTAAAAAGTATTACTTTTATTAAATCTTGACCCTTGTGTACACATCTTTTTAATACTCTATGTGGTGAAGTGGGAAATATACATAAAGAGCTTCTGCTACATATAATAGTACACAGCTCTTGAGTGATTGAGTTGTGAGCTAAGCTAGCAGCTTTTTTTCATGGAACATCATTTTTATTATTTTTTTGTGGTTCATGTAGCTTTTTTCTTAATTGAAGTATAGTTGCCATACAATATTGTATTAGTTTCAGGTGTACATAGTGATTAGACTTATTTACACTACAAAATGATCACCCTGATAAGACTAGTACCATCTGTGATCACACAAAGTTATTACAATATTGTTGACTATATTCCCTGTGCTGTACATTACATCCCTATAACTTAATTATTTTATGACTGGAAGTTTGTACCTCTTATCCATTTCACTTATTTTACCCTTCCTCCACTCCCCTCCTCTCTGGCAACCACCAATTTGTTCTCTGTATCTATGAGACTGCATCTGTTTTGTTTTGTTTGCTCATTTGTTTATTGTTTCCAGATTCCACATATAAGTGAAATCATATGGTATTCTTCTTTCTGTTTGGTTTATTTCACTTAGCACAATACCCTCTAGATTTACTCATGTTGTCGCAAATGGGAGGATTTCATTCTTTTTTGTGCTTAATAGTCCATTGTGTGTGTGTGTGTGTATATATGCATATTTACCCATTTATCTACCAATGGACACAAGTCGTTTCCATGGAACACCATTTTAGTTAAAAGAACTACTGAAAAAAAAAAACTACTGACAGACAAACATCTTATTCAGACTTGGACATTAGGCTCACATTTTCTAGAAAATGAACAAAGTGAGCCTGCGACTTAAAAATAAACAAATAAATGGAGGCCAGCCCCGTGGCGCAGTGGTTAAGTTTGTGTGCTCTGCTTTGACGGCCCGGGGTTCACAGGTTCAGATCCTGGGCGCGGATCTATGCACCACTCATCAAGCCATGCTGTGACGGCATCCCACATACAAAATAGAGGAAGATGGCACAGACGTTAGCTCAGGGATAATCTCCCTCAGCAAAAAGAGAAGGATTGGCAACAGATGTTAGCTCAGGGCCAATCTTTCTCACCAAAAATAAATAAATTAATTAAATGACAACATTTGTTGACAATGATAAAATTTAGAATTTTGGAAAACCTGTACCTGCTAATTTGAGTTTGACAGCTTCTCCACATGTTAATGACTCTTCTGATGAGATCAATGGTAATAACAACAAATGTAATCTTTTTATATTATAATGTGAAAAATGTTAATCTTTGGAAGATCTGCGTAACTCAGTGAGCCAATATTTTCTGAATGGCCAGTAGCTGATGTTACAAAATCATGCAGGGATAGAAGATCCATTCAAAGTGCAACACAGATCAATGGATTTTAATGTAATCATATATAAAAAGTTCATTTGTCTGGTTTCAGATTCTACATTGCAACTAAACTATAAAGCAATTACCACTTGTGAGTTTAAGTGTAGTACCCAAAAAGAATATCTACAAATTATCTGAAAATAATTCTATTAACTATTTAATAGACTTATCTATCGAAGTACTACTCCCTTTTCCAGTCATGTATATATGAAAGGCTGGATTTTCTTCATGTACTTCAATCAAAACAAGTCATAACATATTGAAAACAGAAGATGAGAATCCAGTTATTTTTTATTAAAACAGACCTTAAAGAAATTTGCAAAAATGTAAAGCAATGCCACTCTTCTCACTAATATGTTTTTGTTTTGGAAAATTTAGTTATTTTTCACAAAAATATGTTACCTATGCTATTTTATTTTTTAATGAATTAATAAATACATATTATAATTTTTTCCTTAGTTTTAATTTGTAACTTGGTAAATATTGATAGATATAACATGTAAACAAAAGTGCTTTGGGGTTCTCAATAATATTTAAGAATATAAAGAGGTCCTGAGACCAAAAAGTTTGAGAACCACTGCTCTAGCTAGTTTTGGAAATCTTCTCCCTTTTATTTTCATAAACTCTCCAAGTTCTTCTGAAGACTTAAGGTAAGCAAAAGACAGAGAAACTTGCAGCCCACTTTTATAATCTGTCCTGACACTTACCTCCTCTGAGGCAAGGAACTAACTGCCTGAAGAGAAAAGAAAGAGGGAAAGAGAGAGAAAAGTTAAATGTCTCAAAATATTATCGGGCACACATGTAAAGCACTTTGCATAGTGCCTGCTCCAAGTAGTACTCAATAATGGCTGGTATCACCACCACCACCACCACCATCATCATCATCATCATCTTGTTCATCTTCATCACTATTATTATTTCATGTTGTCTGTGTTTCTCATGGCATTCATATGCCAGTGATTCTTATATTTCCAAATTCTTAAGACAATATATGGTACAGAGTCTTTTAAATTCAGATCTTTCCATTCTCTTATGATTCAAAATACTGTCACCTCCCCAGACAGAGGGGGAGCCTATGATGCATGTAAATAGATCATACTCATGGAAATCTTTCCTCTTTTATCCGTGGGGAGAGTTTAGGCCTTGAAGTTATTATTTCCTTGGAGGTCTTTTAAATCAGGGTATATTCTTAAGTGGAAAGACTAGAATCATAAACGAAAGCCAGAAATTAGCAGGGCAAGAAAAGCGTTCACTGGGGCTGGCCCGGTGGCGCAGCGATTTAGGTCGCGCTTGGGCAGCCCTGGGTTTGCAGGTTCGGATCCCCGGCGCCCACAGACACACCGTTTGTCAGCCATGCTGTGGCGGCGTCCCATATAAAGTGGAGGAAGATGGGCACGGATGCTAGCCCAGGGCCAGTCTTCCTCAGCAAAAAAGAGGAGGATTGGCCACGGATGTTAGCTCAGGGCTGGTCTTCCTCACAAAAAAAAAAAAAGAAAAGGGTTCACTAACCAACCTCTCAAGTTTCCTGCCATGCCTGAAAACAGAAGATTCTCATGTTGAAAGCTCATAACTAAGGAACCACTATTAGGAACATGATTTCCTATTACAATTTCAATGGAATTTTTAGAG
Source organism: Tapirus indicus (assembly GCA_031878705.1). NCBI lineage: Eukaryota > Metazoa > Chordata > Mammalia > Perissodactyla > Tapiridae > Tapirus > Tapirus indicus. The sequence goes on from CM062918.1 coordinate 16,897,232, forward strand.
GTGCGACTCAACAGATCTCTGAACCACAGGTAGCATGTGGAAATGAAAACCGACAGGCTTTGAAACTGGAGGGGTCTGTGTTCACTTCCCGCTGAGCCCTTTACTGTTTGTGTGAGGTTAGCAAAGGGTTGGCTCTCCAAGCACTAGTTTTCTGTTCAATGTGGACTCCACATTGCTCAATTTCACACTGAAAGAAACAAGGTCCAGCAGCCAAAATTCTTTCAAGAGGAATTCTCATCTTTACTTGCTTTTTTCAAAAAATATTTTAAAAGATCCAATTTGTCACAGCAATGCTTAAAATCCTCCTTTTTCTTCTTTCTCATTCTTCCAAAGCTGCTTCCAAAGTCTGTCCATTCACCAAACCTCCACAAGTCCCTTCTCTTCCCTAGGCTGTGTGCCTAATAGTTTATTTCTACCTTCTCTCTCACCCCCTTTTAGTTTTATGTATATGACTTTAAATTTCTTGCTCTCTCCAATTTGCTCTTAGCCTGCATTCTCCATAACAAAGGGGACTCTGCAAGATAAATCCTACCCAGCTTTCCCCTAGCCTGCACTAGTCTCTCCCTCTCCTTTCTCTTAGTCCTGAGTCACAAAAACCTAAGAACCAGAGTGGAAGGGAGAAAATTCTTCTTAGAAGTGGAGGAGAAGGAAGAAACTAAAGTGGGAAAGACAAAATTCTCTCTAGGGAGTGGGGAGGGAAGAACACTCACACATTAATAAATCTTGTATCTGCATTAACTGTCAAGAGTTGTAAAGATTAAATGAACTGAAATATAGTACCAGACATAGAAAAGAAGTTTCACATATGTATGACCCTTTCCCCATTTCTTGATTCTTAATCCCAGCCTTTCATTCAACAAACATTTATTGAAAGCCTATTTTGGATGCTACAGGAGATATAAAGTGAATAAAGGATGATCCTTTAAGCAGAAAGTTAGAAATCTAACTTGGAGACAGGATGACCAGTTTGAAGACTGCAATCTTTCAAGCAAACTTGCAAAGACTTGAACTAAGAAATAAGATACGCAATGAAGGGGAGAGACATTGAGTTGGTAGAGTGGATTGAACTTGACTGATGATTTAAGGTGGACAGTGAGAAAGAAAAGAGAGCTGAATTTCAGGTTGATAGCCTGATTTGAGAAAAGACTGGAGAAGGAACTGGTTGGATATATGATAATGAGTTTGAAGAACCGGCAGAACCTTCACAATAACCTGCAATTGGACATGCTGTTCTGGAAATCTGGGAAGAATGTGTAAGTCTATTCAATAAACTTCTGCTGCCCAGCTATCTTATGCAAGGAGTCCTGAACAGGACATAGAAGTTATGAAAATGAGCCTTGTGCTGACTTGATTATGTGATAGAAATGCAAATCTATATCTTAGTTTTTTCATTTGTAAGATAAGAATGGCAACATTTACCCAGCTCCTAGAAATCTGGGCACTGTGCAGCCATAGAGGGACACTTGAGATCTTTCTGAGAGGCCCCTGAGATTTCTAGTGGGTCTTGAATCCTTTTTGGATTTTGCCTGTATAGATCAATGCATTAGTATAAGTTGATTCATATAGAATTGCTGATTTTCTACCATTTTGACCTACAAAAAAGGGTAATTTCCCATGGTTGTTTGAACCATGCTGTGTAATGCAGAAGACTTTAAAGAGGATTTTCTGAAGATGGTCACATTATTTTCCAAATCTGTTTGAGTCACCATTGTTCCCAGAAGGCTATTACCTAATTTTACCACTGAGCTCAAAGAGGCAGAGATGGTTTAAGACTTCATTTGCATTTTAATAGGTATTTTGATTATAAAAGATGGTTTGCTATAACAAAAAATGCAGTTTTTGTTTATGTTTTTAATTACAACACATTCATATTGCACTTTACAATTTATAAGCAGTTTCTATCTATACTTTCTTATCTTATACTCACAATTATGCTGTGAGATAAACAATGCCAATCTAACTATTCCCATTTTATAGATGAGGAAACAGGCTCAGAGAGATTAACTGATCTTGCAGGCATTAAGTAGCAGAGACAGAACTTGAACCCAGGGCTAGAGATCCACATAGATAAATTAGAAATAATGATAGACATGTACATCAGAATTTTTTTATAGGAGGTTAGCTATTTTATGTTAATCTGGAGGTGTTTCTACCTTTGTTTTGAGCATATTTTGAAATTAATTTACTTTTGTATGAGGGGCAGTGGAAAGGAGGGCAGATATTGTTCTGAAGTAACTGCTTATTACCAGGCCTTCATTCTCTTGTAGCGTTTTTGTTCTGCTTAATGAGAGACTGACAAAGACTCTTTCCTTGACCAAACTTTAGTCAAGCTCCTCTGAACCCTCTTCTCAACTAGGCCTCAACCTTTGGACTTCTGTGTCTGTCTTTGCACCACCCAATTTTAGCAAGAATCCTGCTAAGTCAGTTTAGCGATAATCCCCCACCCTTGATATCTGATCGCCCTGGCCTGCCTTCAGCAAAAATCCTTATAAGTGGTTTAGCCAGAATCTCTCTTTACCCCTGATGTTTCTTAGTAATTTCCCATCCACAGACTCTGACCCTGCTCCTTAGTTTAAATTCTCATTTGACCACGCAGTATTCGGGCTGGGCCCAGTTCTTTACTGAGGTCTCTTTTCCCCTATTGCAATAGTTCCTGAATGAAATCTGTTTACACTGATTGAACTACTGTCTGGCTCTGGTTTCCTTTAACAAGACATCCAGAAATAATGGTGATTTCTGGTTTTCTCTTTTATTATAATGGTGGACTCAGTGACCAGTTAAGGCAGAAAAGCCCAGATGCTATTTTCCTTTGATCCATTGAAAAGTGGAACTCGCTCCGAGGAGGCTTACAAGGAATTTCCTGAGTGTTTTTCAATGGAGAAGCACAAGCCCTTGAAGACTCTATACTGTGTGATCATGAGGTGAAAGGAATCATCTTCACTGTCACTGTACAACCTTGGGTAAATCTCCATACCTTTCTGAACCTCAGTTTTTACATTCACAGAAATAAATAAGTTTGATGATCTCAACGGTGTTCAGACTTTTGGGGTTCAGATTTCCAAACAAAAATTAGAGGTGGTGGGAAACAGCAGGCATAGGGTTGCCAATTTTTATTTTGACAAATAAGGACTTTAAAAAAACCAACATATCACTTACTACATCATCATTTCATAAAAGAAGAGATATGGTCAAACCGAAAAAAAGTAGGCTGGATATAATCTCAGAAGAGATTTCCCCTAAAAAATGACAGCTGTGAAACTTACTCAGATATTTTTACTAGAGCCCAGAGACTATTTGGTTATAGACTGGCGCAAGTGAAAATCAAGACACCAGAGGCCTCTTATATCCCTCTCATGGGGTTCAGAACATGCTACCCCCAAAATGGGTCTTGGGCCAAAATATTGAATATTTTAAGCTGAAGGAACTTGAGAAATGGCAGGTGCAGGAAGGACTCTCTGACCTCCCCCTTCTCCCCTGAAGCAGGTCACAAGACCCTCATGCGAGAGGTGCCCTCCCTATGCTCAGAGGAAAGGAGCATCCTTATCTCTGAAGATGGAGGTATGTTGAGAGGAATCCAAATGAATGAGTCTTGCTAAGTTTCCCCCAGTTTACTACACTTGGCTTTACTCTTTTGTCCTATCAAGGTTTTCCATGACTTTCCACCCTTCATCAAAACTAGTATTAAAAACTCTCAGGCTTAACTGCTTCTTCAGGTCTTCATTTCCTTATGAAGGCTCCCATGACTTATAAAAAATTACATAAAATAAAATTGCATGCTTTTGTCCTGTCAATCTGTTTTTGTCAGTTTAATATTCAGGCCCAGCCAGGGACCCTAGAGGGTTGAGGAAAAGTTTTTCCTCTCCTACACCTCCTATTTCTTTATTACTAAGAGTCTAATGCATTTTGGTTAGATCTTTGATAATAATTCCATGAATTTATCATCAATGAACATAGGAGTTTTCTTTGTCCAAAGCATTTCATCAAATTTCAAGTGTTGAGGAGAGGCGCTTTTACTGCCCAAAAGTGGGGTTCATCTGCCCACTACAAAACATGCCAATAGTCAAGAGGCAAGGTGATAGGAGAGAAAGGACTTTTTATTACAGCTTGCTGGCAAGAGGGAAGATGGCCAGCTCATATCTGAAAGAATCATCTTACAGAACAAAGACTATAGGCCAGTTACATAGGGGGCTGATCTCTGGGTGGGGAGGCATCTGGTCTCAGGGTGGGGGCATCCATCTGATCTCCAGGTGGAGGCAGACATCTAGTCTCAGTTCCTGACAGTCTTTTGTTTTACTGGACGTGCATCAGAGTCCAGAGCAACACCCTATACTCTGATCTCTTAGTTGTCATTGATGATGGTTATCAGCATAGACTCTCTGATGGGGGGCATCACATTCTTAAGGAACACAAAAGAACAAAGTTATCAATTTATTGCAGCTGGGAGGGGCCATAAAATCCACAGAGCATGTCAGTTAATCAGAGGTCATTTAAAGTTACAATATGGTTTCTTTTCTACAATATGGCTTCCCCTATGTCAACCTTGTATTGAGTCAGTATCAATTCCCCCCTTTTGTTTTTCATTCCTCAATCTTGAGGGACATCCTGTTGATAAGGGGCATAGGTCGTTCCATCTCATTGAATCAGTCTCTTAGTAAGTCAGTGATGCAGGTGGGCTCCCAAAGTAAGGCCTACATTGTGTAAGCAAGTAACCAGGTATTTAATAAGAAGCACTTCTAGAGAGACAAAAGAAAAACAAGGATAATGGTGGGAGCAAATTATAAACCAGTTTCTGAGTCCAGGGGGCAGCCAGTCAAAAAGACTTCTAGAAGTCAGAGTCAAAGCATCTTTTGTAGTTTGAAATGAGTCTGATGATGTCATCGGGTATTCATGTATCTTTCTGAATGGCTTACACAGCAACAGACATGAATTCTTAAGCTTATATTAAGCCCTCCAGCTTCAGTTTGCAAGGCTTCAGGAAAAAGAGCAAGTTCAACGCTCAGTGATTCCAAGTGAAAATGATGGGAAAAAATCGAAAACATTAGTTTGGAGATTTGTAGCCAGACATTTCAGGACACTAGAAGAATTCAGGATCCAGTTCAGTTAATAGACATAAAACAAAAATCTCAAAGACAATTAACAGAACTAGAATCTAATATCAATGAATGTGTACTATAGTTTTTATTGAAACATAATTTTTCTCTCTAAAATCACCCTCAATTTTACCAAAGATAGACAATTAAGACTCACTGGTTTGAAAAATAAGTCTAGTTTCAATAAAACTTGATCCAATTATTTACATAAGCACAGCAAGAATTGCAATTGATTATACAGGCTCTTTTAAATCTGCTTTGCTGGAACTCTTCATAAGGAATCTCAGATTGAAGTTTAAAGGCCTCTTGAGTCCAGGAAAGCCAAACCAAGGACTTGTCAGACTCTGCCTGCAATACCTACAGATTTGGGTGAGTTCCTCTCTTTTCAATGTCCCCCCAAATATTTTGAGGTTCCTTGCACCTGCCAGAGGAGTGACATTCCTTACTCATCCAGGTAAGATTGCCTGGAACAATGTAAACAAGGTATCAGGCCATATTTCCAAGTGGCTTTATTCCAGAAAGTCAACATTTATTCCTCAAAAGCTGTCTTGTCATATCTGAGTCTGTATGTTTCTCTCAAATGTGACATTCCAGTCAAAGGCTTCATAATATAACCAATGTTTCCAATTCTGTCCTGTTATAAGGAGAACAGATTCTTATTGAACTTATGCAAATAAATATATTGCCATGAAAATAACAATATTTACTCACTAAGAGTTTCCAAATTCTGGAGGGATCAGGTAGGGAGAAAAAAATAAATGTTTCAATTTTGCTTACAATGGTATAATTTACCAAATTGCTACAAATTATAGTTAACTTGAAAGAAAAGAGAAAAAGATTTCCTTAAATCTGAAAAAAAAACAAAACATTAAAAAAATCAAACAAAAGTCATAAAAATTATAATCATCCTCATCAGTTCATTCAGTCCTGGGTAATCAATTCTCGACCTTAATCTTGTTAGCAGTTTCACAAAATCATCAGTTTCTCAGTTAGAATTCTGTAATTTCTTACCCAGTTCAGTTTTATGATCTGAAAATTTATCAGAAACCTGTATTCTAGAGTAAGTGCCAGAGTCCTTTCCATCAACTTCTCTGAAAATGAAACATATTTTGCAAAAGCATCAGAGTAAAACAGTAACTGTCTGTAAACAACAAAAGACCATAAAATGTCAATTGACAAAGAATTTTGGTTACTATTTTGACATACAACACTTTAAAATAACCAGAATTTGACTGATAACCAGGAGAGATCAGAATTTTAGTAATGTTACACAATTTCAAAACACCTATATCAACAATATTCACCAACGCAATATCATAGGTCCCCATGAAACAATGCTTAGCTATCCATTTAAACAAAGTAAGACTCACTCAAAAGTAAAGTAAACCTTTTATAATTTCTCTACCAAAAGATTAAAGTTCAAGAAAATTATTCTTTTAAGAGAGAGAGAACCAAATTCTAATTTTGTACCAGCTTACTTTTGACATTAAAACTTATTTATTTAATTGGATTTATTTTAATCTTAGCCAACTTGACCAGGCATAAAACTCCTCAGGGTTTTACTTTCACAAACTTTCTGTCAGTTATTTTTTTACATTCGGAATTTGTCTCAGGTTTTTTTCCCTTTTTTTCTTTCCCAGTACTTTAGGACAATTTTATCTTTCCTAACCAACCAAACAAACATTTCCATTCTTTATACCTTCTTTACTGAAAACATACATCATTCCTTGAATACAAACATAGTTTCTTTAATTTTCAGTAGCTTTAATCACATATTCTAATTAGAATTTTTAATCCTTACAGCCCTTAGTAAAAACTAAAAAGTAAGTAATTATAAACTGTCTTTTATATTAGCATTCTAAACACTTTTCATAATTTCTAGAAACATGCTACTTCATAGTGATAAAACACAGGCATGTTTACTAATAGACCCAAACACTTTTTAGTTTCGCTGTAATAAGAAGCCAAAAGTAGATAAACTTAGATATGTTTAGCAATGTTTCAGTATTTTATCTTATTTGAAAATGACCCAGATACTCAACAAATTTTTACCATTTAACTTTAGCAAAACTTTAAAGTTTTAAGTTACCAAAAAGAATTTGGAAGCTGTCCTTTCAAGTATACAGACCATAAAACATAATTATTGTACCCAAAAACTCTTACTCATTTTCATCTATCTAAATCATTTGTTTCCAATAATCATGTTTAGAATACCCACGTCAACTTCATGCAACATTAGACAAAATTAACTATCATTTGAAGCTATTATTTTGCTGATGAATTTGTAACAGGGATGACATGAGCTTATTTGACTAGCAATCCTAGGCTGCATGTCTGCATCATATCCAAATACTGACAACTCTGAGAACATGTCTGTTTTAATCAAACCAACAAACTTAAATAAGCTTTCAGTTACCAAAGATTAATTTATATCATGTTAACTTGAAAGACATTCAGGTTAATTTCTATTACATTTAGAATTTATGTAAGCACTTACTTTAAGCCATTTGAATAGAACTCTTTAGAAACTATACCATCTGCAGGTAATATATCACACATATATAACGTACATATAGACATACATACACAGAGTCTCCACAGCCATTGTTTTAAAATTACTGCCATGAATCAGGTACAGTAATATAAAGCTCTCTATTTATGAATCCAAATTTTGTTTTAAGCCATTTTTTACTAATATTTTTGGAGAAGACACTCAAGATGCTAGATTTTTGGCAAGGGTGCTCTTATAGCCATTTTTTTGGCCTTTTTCCCTTTTTTTTCTTCAGTCTTAGGAATTGTTGATGGGCTAGATAACACTTCCCAGAGAGGCGAGGCTATAATCCTTTCTGAGATAAAGGAATTGGGTGGAATCTGAACTGCCTCTACAGCTGCATTTCCAGTCTTACAAGGATTTTTTTTTAAGGACAATTGCTCTTGATTTCTCAGAAATTGGGTTATAACTCAAATGACATTATAGGTTGATCTACTTGTCCAACTATATCATAAAGGCACAGAGAAACTACTCAAGTTTTTTCCAAGATGGAGTTTCTGGGGCATAAGCCATCTGACTGTAAGTGTTTCCAATTAATTAAAATGCATCTGAGGGATGAGTCTCTGGGGGTGCTTGGGGTGTTCCCCATGGCGGTAAAGCACCGTCAGTGTCCAACTGACAGCCAGCCGGAGAAGGGTGCAGAGCCCCACTGCGGGCGTCAATACAGCTATAAGATTTAGTCAAGTCCAACTCAGCCCGGGCACTTAGTCCCTGAGCTGGCACAAAGCAAGACAGGGAGGCAACAGGCAAAGGCCTGGAGCAGGACGGGGGCCAGGGTTCCCAATGCCAGAATTGAGAGTTAAATCCCCGGCAGAAAGTTTTTCAAGTTCTCAATTTTTACAGAAGGTCCAGGTTCTGCTCAGGTCCAGCCCGAACTTAACCTTGACTTGATGACAACAGAGGAGGTGACAAACAACAGACAAAGAAGGGAAAGAGGTGATCAGTCCATGCCCTCATGGCCTCTTCCCAAGGGTCATCACGATAAGGGTAACAGAAACAATAGTTCCCATGCTGGGGCACACAACCCCGGCAGGACAGTTCGAACCAGAACCACCAAGAGAGGGCACCTCACTTGGGGTCACTGGGGTGATCAGGCCCAGAAACCAGGGGGGAGTTCCCAGGGGTGGAGCCTTTGACTCTAAAGATTTCTTTGTTTTTTGGTTTGAAAGCTCAAAAGGAGCCCAAAACGGCCACTATAACTTTAAATAATCCCAGGTTATCTTGCCAGCTGTTTACAGTTATCCCCATTTTAGGAGGCTTTTCCCTAGGTGGCCATAACACACAAGGTAATTTCTAAAGAGAATTTGATATGATCACTGAGAAACTCAGTCCCCAAACAGCCAATTTTAAGCTATTTACTGACAGACATGGACACAGACACAGAAAAACCAGACACCAGTGAACTAGTTCCCAGATTTAGAGTATAAAGTCCTACAACTGTCCCCAATCCCAGTGCACGCCCAGACAGTCCTATTGGACCCCAGATGGCCCCGCCGTAACTGGAAGGACCCCAGATGGAGGGGAAGGGAGTTCCTGAGCATCCTTGAGGTGACTAACCCTATTCCAGATTAAGCCCATCAACTCACCCAATGTAGCCATTTCTCTTTCTACCACAGTCAGCATTAGGAGGCAGCTGGCATCAATATGGGAAAGTAGGAAGGGCAGTTCCCTGAGACAAAGAGAGCCTTGGTAGCCACTAGGAACTTACCCAACAGGTTGCCCTTCTGAGGTTGACTGGCCATGAGCAGGACTTAAGTTCCCACCTGGGGTGCCAAATTGTTACTGCCCAAAGCGAGATTTATCTGTCTACCACAAGACATGCCAATAGTCAAGAGGCAAGGTGATAGGAGAGAAAGGACTTTTTATTACAGCTTGCTAGCAAGAGGGAAGACAGCCAACTCATGTCCAAAAGAACCATCTTACAGAACAAAGACTATAGGCCAGTTATTTGGGTCTCCGGGTCGAGGAGGCATCTGGTCTCAGGGTGGGGGCATCCATCTGATCTCCAGGTGGAGGCAGACATCTAGTCTCAGTTCCTGAAAGTCTTTTGTTTTACTGGATATGCATCACAGACTGGAGCAACACTCTATGCCATGATCTCTTAGTTGTCATTGATGATGGTTATCAGCATAGACTCTCTGCCTGGGGGTCATCACATTCCTAAGGAACTCAAAAGAACAAAGTTATCGACTTATTGCAGCTGGGAGGGGCCATAAAATCCACAGAGCATGTCAGTCAATCAGAGGTCATTCAAAGTTATAATATGGTTCCTTTTCTACAATATGGCTTCCCTTATGTCAACCTTGTATCAAGTCAGTATCAGTGCCAGCTTCAGATTTAGAATTAGTATTAGGGAGATCCTTAAGGAGGTTTAGGGCTTGCATATCCCATGACCTCCACCACTCTCTGTGATTCAGATGTTATCTTGATTTTGCTAGTATTTTTTCAAAAAGATCTAGGCATAGGAATGTGTGTTTGTGTGTGTGTGTGTGTGTGTGTGTGTGTGTGTGTGTGTGTAGTCTGGCATGGAATAAAGTTTCTGTTCAGTGAAAAAGTCACTTATTGCATTATCCTCTGCTTCTTCTCTCAGGAAACTTTAAAAATCTAAAACAGCCTCTATTTTAAAATAGATCAGGATCTGCTTAGAAGCAAGATTTCCCTGAGAGTCAGAGGCAAAAGATTTAGGAAATGATTTGAATGTCATTCTCTTCATGAAAAGGGTTAACCCTTATTGTTAAAGAACAAATTTTTTGCTTTTAAAATGATTTTTAAAATTGTATATGTTTATTATAGGAAATTTAGAAAAGTATAAAATAAAAATAACTCAGAATCCCACCATCTGGAGAAAACAAACATGAATATTTTAGTGTATATTCTTCTGTTCTTTTTCTATAAATATGTATACACTTTTCACAATTGGGATCAGACTTTATCTACTATTTTTAGTGCTCTTTCACTTATAATATTTTGTGAGCAAAACATGATTTTTGATGCTCATTTAATATTATTGTTTCCTATGAATATACTATAATATACTTAATCATTCTTTTGATTTTGGTTGTTTCAATTTTTCAATATTGTATAAAAAGCTGTTCTGAACATTCTTGCTCATCTTTTTTCATGCCCCTATTTTTTTTCCTTAGAACTAATGCCAGCAGAAGAATGATTGAATCAAAGGGTATGTATATTTGTAAGGATTTTGATACAAATTGCACACCAAAGAGGGCATTCCCACAAATAATGTTCAGAAGTTCCCATTCCATTGCATTTACCCAGTGCTGAGTATTTTCATTATTCTAAATCTTGAGCAATTTGATTGTGGATCAATAGTATCTCATTGTTTTTCACGTATGTAGGTCACATCGATTTCTTATTTTGTTATTCTTCTTTAATATTGTTTATGGTTTTACAAAGAGAAGTTTTACATTTTTTTATGTAATCAAGGCTATTATCTTCATTCATTTCCCTTTATCATTCTTTGTTTTTTTGCTTAAGAAAACTCCACCCTGGCATCAGATTCATATTTATCTACAATTTCTTGTAAATATACATATGATTTGTTTTTGAACAGTGTCTAGTTAAAGTGGGAAACCCTGCTATATCTCAATTTTAATTGGTGTTTCATCAGTTAGTATGATGTTGGCTATTGGTCTGAAATTTCTTAAATCCTAAATTATTACTTATCCTATCATGTCTTTATAGTTTCTCTCCATAAATATTATTGAGATCAATCTGATATTTTTCTGTATTCTAGAGACAGAACTTAACTCAAAGTGCAAATCACTAAGCACGCAAATAAACATTAAAAAGATATTGAATATGCAATTTTGATTTAAGATGTTATTTAAATAGCCCCCTTAAAATGTAAGATACACATATAGTTTATTATTTGCTTCTTCCCCCTTATTCATGTTGTTACTATTATTCTTATCACTACAATTGAACATTCTTAGTATATTTGCAGCATATTTGACATTTCACCAATTAGCTTATCTCGACTTCATTTTCTCTCAGTTAAATATATTCAAATTTTAAGAGTCTAAACATATTAATTATTGAAATGTGTAATATTCCTAATTTTCATTGCTGTGTTCTTAAATACGGCAAATTTCTGATAGCATAGATAGAAAAATGAGATGGAAGAAGCCAGAGAAACTCTGTCAAATATCATGTAGTTTCAGCAATAACTATTTTAGTAATGATCATTTTCACAGAGCAATTGATTTTCAGCGAGAGGGAGTCCCTTCACTGTTCCAGACAGCAGATGTGTATTAACTAAGATCTCAGGTTCACCTCTCAGAAGGGTTTTGCTTAGCAATCTCCCAAGCTACATTAATTGAAGACGAATTTGAAGAATGGCAGTGTCTCCCAGATTACTTCTGATATTTCTTTCCTGACTCTACTTGGCTTTCTATTTCTACCTTTATATCATTTTTCCAACTCTTGTCTTTTAGCTTTTCTTTTCAACCACTAATTTGTCCCCACTTCTCTTCTTTATGAGTGCTCCAGACTTGGTGAGTCATCAAGATTCCTGCTTCAACGATGATCATTGTAGAACAGGTGCTGTGCAACCCAATGGTTGCACGCAAAACAATTTTGAATATCAAAGTCACTACTCAAAACTGAGACGAAAACAGAGCTTCACACAAACTTTAACTGAACCCTGGCCTTTGCTTCAGGTGAAATGCCTTCACTTGCACCCATCCTCTATCTCATCCTTGCTCTTGGCCACAGTCAACTGAAAATCTACTGCTAATTTGATACAAATAATTAAGATGATTCCTAGACCTCGCTTGAAGTGTGACTTCTTCCCTCAGTATTCACATTTCAAAATGATAGTGGAGGAAAGAACTGGGTTTTTCCTTTCACATCCAGCAAAATACATCATAATGGGTTCCATAGAAAGGATCCTTAAATGGCCACCTAACTCCACATCTCAATGCAAAACAAATACAAACACAATAGAGAATATGGGAATATTTACTACAACACTTTTCTTAGGTTGCTGCCCCTGATGTAGGGTAGTGCTTCTCAAGTTTAGGATAGTGAAAGTCATCTGTGGTGCTTATTAAACTGTGGATTCCTGGGCCCCAAATCCAGATTTAGTAGGTCTCAAGTAGGGTCCAGGAATCTCCAAATTTACTAAATATCTTAACCGATTCTGACGCTGGTGATCAGAAACACTAGTTTGGGATTTCCACTACTGACCTGAAAGCTAACCATCCTTATTGGTTCTCTTATTGGCCAATTATTTATTTACGTTTTGGTAAGGAAGATTGGCCATGAGCTAACATCCATTGCCAATCTTCCTCTTTCTTCTGAGGAAGATTGTCCCTGAGCTAACATCTGTGCCCATCTTCCTCTATTTTGTATATGGGACACCGCCACTGCATGGCTTGATGAGCTATACATAGGTCTGCACCTGGGATCTGAATCTGCGAACCCCGGGCAGCGGAAGCAGAGCACGCAAACTTAACCACTATGCCACTGGCCCACCACAGCCAATTATTTTTAAACTGTTTTAGTTTCTCCATTTTCAAAACTGAGAATATAAATCTGACCCATCTGATTCCTTGGGGTTAGGTAAAGTCGAACACGATTATGTTGGCATTTATCCCAAAAAATAGACACCAACATGTTGAACAAAAAGAACTGCCTGTTATAGGTGAATGGGTGATTAAAACAACAACGACATATAAATAACAAACGAAAAGCAAAATAACTAGGGAATGGAGGAACTGGGAGGAGGGGGTAACTCTTATGTTAGTAACCCAGAATCATCTCTCTCTATGATAAATGCTCTCAGTCCTAACCTCTAATATCCTCATACTGCAGAAAGCTGTCACTGGGTGTACCTCTTCTTGAGGCGAGTTTTTCTCTGGTCTGTGGGCCCGCCCTCCCTACACGAGTGTGTCAAGCCTGATAATTTCTGAAGGAGAAATGTAAACCAATCCTTTCCACCAACATCAAAAACTAGCCCTGATAAACATGCAAACCACTTACCTTATTAAATTCTCCTAGGAAGAATCTACCCTAAGGAAAAATCTAAAATGTAAAAAAATCATATAATAAACAAAACATTTAGGCTAGTGGTTATTTCTGTAAGGGAGGAGGAAAGCAGGATGTGATCAGAGAGAAACACGGGCGGGCCTCTAAGTTACAGGCAATGTTTTATTTCTTAAGTTGGAAGTGGATGCTCAGCTGTTCATTTTATTACTAATCTTTAAGCTGTTCACATATGCTTCATACAAGTTTTGTATTTGATATAAATCACATTCTATTTTTAAACATTTTATACTAAAAAAAGCTATATTTCAAGTTATATCCATTTTAGTGTTATTTATAATAACAACAGCATAAAATGGAAGCAGCCTATTTGTTGGAATGATTAAAGAGAACACTGGTTCAACCATACGCTGAATGGAATATTACTCAGTTATTTAAAAGATGGTTATGTAGCACTATGGGGAAAAAATCCTATGATAAGTTACAAAAAAAAATCATGAGACAAAATCTTATAACTGTATGATTACAACCATGTAAAACAGTTCAAAGAATAAGAATGTATGTTACTATGATATTGTGATTGTTTTTAGCAAAAGGGATTATGAATGTTTTCCCCTTTGCTTTGTTTTTCTAATTTTCCTTAGTGTGGTTACATTTTTAATAATTAAACTTTTTATTACAAAAAGAAAAAGAGTTTTCCCCAGAAAGCATTTTTGGGGTCCACTATAAATTACATGACCAGAAATTGCACTGGCTTCTAAGGTTTTATACAGAGGGAAGTTTTCACGGAGAACAACAAAAAGTCAGAAAACAATCTTTCCCTCAGATGTTTCTCCGCAGCCTCTCAGCCTCTGCACCTCAGAGAATAAATTCCTGGTGCTAAGATTCAATTGTTTACCAAGAGTTGAGTTTCACCTCCTTTTGCTTCCTGCCATTGGCCAGCCTGCCTTTCCATCACCAACAACCTCCAGTATCTTGGTCCCACACACCTCACAGCAAGAAGCTGACTAATCCTGACGCTGGGGCGGCTTATTGGGCAACCCTTCACACAGTGCCCATTGCTACTCATTGCACAATATATTTGACTGGGAATGATAAACACCGTGGTTTACATTTGACTCCAGTCACCTTGTCAGTGCCAGCAGCTTAAGCGTGTAAACATCACCCACTGTCTTTTGAAAGACGCTGACATTATGTTCCAGGCTCCCTAATGTTGTGTAACATGAGGGAAGGAGGGGTGGGGGAGGAACGGATCAGGACGGACACCTATGAGGAAGAGTCAGAAGCAGATGAGGATATTAATCACTTTCTGCTTTATTTCTGAAAGAAATGAAAAGCTGGGCACATAATGGGTTGTAGATGCAAATAAACTTATTCTTAAGTTTTAGAATTTAAGAACTAGTACAAGCAAACGAATCAACACTCTTAATATGTTTCTATTAATCCAGCAACAAGAAATAAGTAAATCTCTGAGGCAGGAAGATTTTTTCAGCGACTAAAATAGGTCAAATGGGGGGAAAGCGATCCTCCTATTATTTAAAATTCTGTTATAATTTCATCAATGTCACAATATAGAATGTGTTTGACCGAAGAAATCATTATGAAAAGATGGTTCTATGCTTTGTTTCTTAAGCCTGCAAGCTGCTTCTTAAAAAAACCCACAGCCATGCCCTGGTTAGGAGGAAAGAGAGGGAAAAACCCTAAATGAGAGGAAAATAAGGATTTCAATTGTGAGTTGTTCCGAGAATAAATATTATCTTCCTCAGATCGTTAAGTCTGTGGGAATATGCAGCACATATAGTTTGGTCCATTTACTGAAGCTAGACTCGTTACTTTTAGAGTCTTCCATCTTCCCTGTGTACACAGTGTGACAGTAACGCTATCGTAAAAGCCACGTGCAAATTTTGTTTGCTAATAAGATTCCAGACCACTAAGAAAGGACATAGGGTTCTTTAGCTAAAGAAAACAAGAATATCCACCTAAAGCTTCTTTTGAGTGTGAAAAAAGAGCAAAATATATTTCATTTTTATTTGGTTACAAAGAGTATGTTTTTCAATACTAGCGTAAGAGAGTAAGGCAAAGGCTAACCACCCTTTGATAAAGTAGGATCATATAGAAAGTTATGCAATGGTTAGTGAGATTACATCCAGTCAATATAGCCACATCTCCTCAAAACTGAGAAGGACAAAGTAAGTTCCTTAGAATGAGTATCTTTGTATAAGAGGTCTGAATCATACCAGTACATACTAACCAGATCATCTACTTTGACGTGCTCTTTTGTTAATATTCAGGAATTACCATGGTCAGAACCTCATCAACCAACAAAACCTGAGGGGAAGGTGTTTCCAACTTGGACAGGAGGAGCAGAAGACCAAAACTTGCCTTCTATTTAATGAATCACCAACTACCTTTTGGTTCTAGATGTAATTCGTATTCCTGCTAAAATTCAATCCCTGAATTAAATGTCCCATGATGAAGAATTTCACCTGTGGCCCCTAGGTATACAAGAATTATTTTCAGCCTCATTTTACCACAGTTCTCCCCAGGGCTGGCCAACAGTGGGGCCAGGGAAAATGGCCAAAATAGATTTTATGGGTCGCTGGGTTGCATACTCTAAATGATAGTGATTCTGGCCCTTTAAAACTATTACCTGGCTTATTCAAAGCACTTCCAAGGTGAATATGATTATTTTCTTCCCTAAAAACAAAATTAAAAAAAACTGATAGGAAGAATAGACCTCACACCCAGGGAAACAGGAGACTAGGACAACATATTAAATCAACTCTGGAGACTCAGGTATTCCTTTTTTTTTCTTCCAAACTCATTTCAAATAGCTGGTTGACTCAGGTATTCTTGATCCCTATGCTGGGCTATGACTAGATTTTTTAAATGAATTTACCTGAGGAATGAGTATTTATGATATTGTTGAAAGTATTCATGAGATCATTCTTTTAGTTATATTTTCTTCATAAAAATGTTCCTAGAAAACAATATGCAAGTTGAAGGATTTTTATAAAAAGCATATTGCAAATAGCAGTTGGTCATCTGAAGCAGGTTTCATAATTTTTTAGGCATTCTCATTTTCTTTCTGTTGTTGGAATACTAGTCTATAATGTTATAAATGTTTTGACCTTCTTTCTGGATATTAGGCCTTCTGCTATACTAGAATTACAAGAGAAGCTCTCTCATCTGTGGCAGAACCTATACTTGGGAGAGTGGTACATTTGAAATCAGCAAATACTGCCAGATGGTATTCTTTCCACTTTTGAGTTAAGGAAACTGAAGCCCAGATGTGTGACTGAATGGCTTAATCCAGATTATAAAATCAGTCAATGGACTGAAAGCCATTAGTAGATGCTAGGATTTTTGAGTCAAAACTCAGTCTTTCCAGTAAGGCACATTACTTTAGATAATTATAGTATAAAAAAAAAGAAAAACAGGAAGTGGGAAATATCTGAAGTAAATTGCAGATGTGATGAATATTTTGAAAAATTTTAATAATCGTCTAAAATAAGCCAGTATATGATGTATAGAGCACTGATATAGGTAAGTACATAGGTAAACATAAAAGATAGTATAAATGTATCTTTGTAACTCTTTTATTCTCATATCTGATTTAAGAGACAACTGCATAAAGCAGTGATTATAAAACTGAGTTGATGGGTATACAACGTATAAAGATGTAATCTGTATGTCAATAATAGCACAAAGGAGGGAGGAGGAACTAGAGCTAGACTGGAGTAAAATTTTTGTATACTATTGAAATTGAGTTAGTATTAATCCAAACTTTATTGTTTTTAAGTTAAGATGTTAATTGTAATCCCCAAGACAACCACTAAGAAAAGAACTCAAAAACATACAGTAAAAGAAACAACAAAATAATTAAAATGATATAGCAGGAAATAACTAACACAAAAGAAAGCAATAATGGAAAAATAGAGGAAGAAAATAGACATAAGACATAAAAAAGAAATAGCAAAATGGCAGATGTAAAAACTATGTTGTGAATAATTACATTAATTGTAAATGGATTAAACACTCCAATCAAAAGGTAGAAATTTGCAGACTGGATGAAAAAAATGATACAACTATATGCTGTCTACAAATTAGAAACTGTGGATTCAAAGACACAAATAAGTTGAAAGGAAAAGAATGGAAAAATATATACCATAAAATAGTACCCAAAACAGAGCTGGAGTGGCAATTCCAATATCAGATAAAATAGATTTTAAGACAAAAATTGTTACTAGAGCCAAAGAAGGATATATTATAATGATAAAAGGGTCAAAATATCAGGAAGACATAACAACTGTAAATATATATGCATCAAACAACAGAGCCCCAAAATACATGAAGTAAAAACTAATAAAATTGAAGGGAGAAATAGACAATTCAACATTAATAGTCAGAGACTTCAATACTCCACTTTCAATGATGGCTAGAACAACCAGACAGATGATCAGCAAGGAATCAGAAGACTTGAACAATACTACAAACCAACTAGACCTGCCAACTAGACATTTACCCAACAAAAGCAGAATGCACATTCTTCTCAGGTACACATGGAAATGTCTCCATGATGTAACAAAAGAAGCACAAAATATGCACACTGAAAACTACAAAATATCATTGAGAGATTAAAGAAGAACTAAATAAATGGAGAGACATCCCATGTTTATAAATTGGAGACATTATTAAAATGGCAGTATTTCCCAAATTAATGTACATACTCAGTGCAATCCCTATGAAAATTAGAGCTTTTTGTTGTTGTTGTCTTGTGGGGTTTTTTTTCTTTTTGGCAATTGACAAGCTGATCTTAAAATTCATATGGAAATGCAAAGAACCCAGAATAGCTGAAATGATCTTGAAAAAGAAGAACAAAGCTGGAGAGTTCATACTTTGATTTCAAAACACACTACAGGGGCCGGCCCAGTGGCACAGCGGTTTAGTTCACACTTGGCAGCCCAGGGTTCGCAGGTTCGGATCCCGGGCACCCACCGATGCACTGCCTGTCAGCCATGCTGTGGCAGCATCCCATATAAAGTAGAGGAAGATGGGCACGGATGTTAGCACAGGGCCAGTCTTCCTCAGCAAAAGGAGGAAGATTAGCTACAGATGTTAGCTCAGGGCTGGTCTTTCTCACACAAAAAAATAAATTAAAAAAAAAAACACACTATAAAGCTACAGTAATCAAGCCAGGTTGGTACTGGAATAAGGATAGAAATTCAGATCAATAAAACATAATTGAAAGTCCAGATAAACCTTTATTTATGGTCAGTTGATATTCAACAAGGGTGCCAAGGCAATTAGGGAGGAAAGAATAGTCTTTTCAACAAACAGTGCTGAGACAACCAGATATCCATGTGCAAAAAAGAATACAGTTGGACTCCTACCTCACAACATATACAAAAATTAATTCAAAATTGATCATAAGCCTAAATGTAAGAGCTTAAACTATAAAACTCTTAGAAGAAAACATAAATGTAAATCCCCCTGATCTTGCTTTAGGCAATGGTTTCTTAGATTAAAAAAGCACATGTGACAAAAGAAAAAATATACAAATTAGACTTCATAAAAATTTAAAATTTTTGTGCAAAGGAGACCATCAAGAAATTGAAAAGACAACCCACAGAATGGGAGAAAATACTTGCAAATTATATATCTGACAAGGGATTTGTATTCAGAATATATAAAGAATTCTTACAATTCAACAATGAAAAGACAAATAATCCAATTTAAAAATGTGCAAAGGATCTGAATAGATATTTTTCCAAAGAAGATATATGAATAGTCAATAAGCACATAGAAAATGCTTAACATCATTAGTCATTAAGGAAATGCAAATCAAAATCACAATGACATACTACTTCATACCCACTAGGATGCCAGTAATAAAAAAGACAGATAATGACAAGGTAGAACCCTCATACATTGTTGGTGGAGATGTAGATGGTACTGATGCTTTGGAAAATATTTGGCAGTTCCTCCAAAAGCTAAACTATACAGCTCAACAGTTCACTCCTAGGTATATATCCAAGAGAATTGAAAACATATATGTCTACCAAAAAATCTGTACATGAATGTTCATAGCAGCATTATTCATAATAGTCAAAAACTGGAAACAACCCAAATGTCCATGAACTGATGAATAGATAAAGTGGTATATCCATACAATGGAATATTATTCAGCCATAAAAAGGAAGGAAGTTTTGACACATGCTACAATATGGATGAATCTTGACCACATACTGGTGAATGAAAGAAGCCAGATATAGAAGGCCACATATTGTATGATACCATTTATACAAAATATCCAGAGTAGATAAAAACATAGAGATAGAAAGTAGATTAGTTGGGGCCAGCCTGGTGGCATAGTGGTTAAGTTCGCACACTCTGCTTTGGTGGCCTTGGGTTTGCAGGTTTGGATCCTGGGCAAGGACCTACATACCACTTATCAAGCCATACTGTGGCAGGTGTCCCACATATAAATTAGAGGAAAATGGGCATGGATGTTAGCCCAGGCCAGTCTTCCTCAGCAAAATAAGAGGAGGATTGGCAAAGGATATTAGCTCAGGGCTAATCTTCCTCACCAAAAAAAAAAAAGTAGATTAGTGATTTCCAGGGATTAGTGGTTGGAGAGAATGTGGAGTGACTGCTAATGGGTATGGGGTTTCTTTTTTAGGGTGATGAAAATGTTCTGGAATTAGATAGTGGTAACCGATGCACAACTTTGTGAATATACTAAAAGCCACTGAACTGTACATGTTAAAATCATGACCTTCATGGTATGTGAATTATACTTCAATAAAGCTATTATTAAAAGTTTTTATATATATGTGTATACATCATATATATGTATATATATTTATACATATAAAAATATAAACACAAATGTATATATATGATATATGTGATGCATATATCAGAAAATTGAATATAAACCTAAAGAAATTGAATAATAAAAAACTTTGAAATCATATAGTCATGATGATTTTCAAAGAAAAACTAGTACAGATAACATTTCCTTGAAAGCTTCGTGGTTAATTTCCTTGGTCAAGAAGCTCCCTGCCTTAGTCTCTAGAATACCTCAGTATATCCACATTCCCACATTAATAATACATATATACAGTCTGCAGGTGTTATCAAGCCATTGGCATTTACCTAGTAAATCACATACCATTCCCCAGGCTCCAAATTTATATTAAATTCTGATTTATCTTCATGGGTCTTATAGACAGAGACTCAGACCATCTATAGCAAATGACCTCCAGGGAAGTAAAGATAATTTTGGTTTTGAATGACCTAGATGGATTTGTCCTAAGCAGCTTTACTTGAATAACTGCTCACCTCTTTAACTCTGCTATGGCAGACACATAATCTCTGAGAGTAGAAGTTTAATCCTCATGGCTGAAGTAAAGCAGCTAGTTTTCCAGGCTCAGCTAATAAAAACCTGGCTCTCAGCCTTCTTTAGTTAGCTGATAAAAGGGATAAAAACAACTCTGAATAACACATGAGTTTGGATGGTGATGGGTAGATGAATTTTGGACTTTGGTGATGAAGTCCAAGAAAAGGGCTTAAGACTTGTTTAATGTCAATTAACTTCATATTGTTTAATAACATGTAATATGTATGATTTTATATATGTTCATATTTATGTCTAGAAAAAAGGCCATAGAAATCTTAACAAAATGTTAATAATAGTCTCAAGGTGGTAGGTGATGATTATTGCTTTTTCTTTTCTCTACTGGAATTTTCCACCGGATGCTTTTGATACATAAAAAACAATGCCATATAGTTGTTATTCATAAGACAATGATAAGATTTATTTAAAAAATTTATTTATAATAATGCCTGTCAGTGGGATAAGAGTTTAAATTTAAATGATGAATCTCTTCCTTCTCAATCCTGTGAATGGATCCCAGTGACTGTGTGTATATTGAAGATGCTTCACGAAAGTGAGGCCTACCTCAAAAGGCGGCCTATTCCCTCTGCTCCCCCAAGAGGAGCCCTCTTCAAACCTCTATGCCTCTCCACGTGGTCTTCCTAACGCAGACCTAATGCAGGTGGTCTGGCCAGCTCCAACTCAACATCTGAGATCTGGTTCGCACGTCATTTTTGAAGTTTTCTGAGATGCCATTACCTCCTCGATGTTCCCAGTGTACCTGACAGTGTTATGTGATAAGTACTATCACAGAGGCAGACACAGGAAGTGTGTTTACATCTACCGTCCCCTAGACTTTTATAGTTTGTTGAAATGAGTCCTATGACTATGCCTAGCACCTAGCAATTCTCAATGTCCATTATTCGATTTTGACATTAAGGTGGAATATTAGCATGTAAACATATCCTAGTTTCTTGGGACATAGATTCAAGGACAGGCAGTTGCCTCATGTGCATCTTCTGTTTTCTTTAGGGCTTTATTCCTTTCCTTTAATGCTCTTGTTCTGGGATCTCATATTTGAATTTAAGATAATAATGTGGTAATAATAACATCACAATAAAAGTCATAGCATTTTCTTGATAAGATTTCTTTAAAGCATACTACAGTCATTAATTTTGCGGGGGTAGGAAGTGGGTGGTGCAGATACCGATGGTGAGGGAATAAAGGAGAATATACCTTCAAAACTTTGTAAAGTGTAGTCTCTTTTTCCAACTTTTCTATTTTCTGTTAATAGCATCATCATTTTCCTAGCTTCCAGGTCCTCTCTGCAGGTTAGAAAACTAATTTAAGTTAATCGTTTAAATTCTGATATATCTTTTCAAAAAATATTTTCTAGATTTATTTCTTCTCCATTCTCGTTGCC
This sequence comes from Tapirus indicus, assembly GCA_031878705.1. Taxonomy (NCBI): domain Eukaryota; kingdom Metazoa; phylum Chordata; class Mammalia; order Perissodactyla; family Tapiridae; genus Tapirus; species Tapirus indicus. The sequence continues at coordinate 16,919,683 of CM062918.1, forward strand.
AACAAGTAGCCCCTTCCTCCCTTCACTGTTGGAGGATTTCAGCAACCTCCCAGCTAATCTCCTTGTCTATGTAGCTCCTTTTAACTACTGTGACATACTTGCCCTAGAAATCTTTCTAAGACTTAACTTTTCCAGACAATGTTCTAGTCCATCGTTACTAGTAACTTGAAGTAACTTGGTACTTACCACAGCCTAAATTCTGTATTCAGCATTCAAGGCCCTGTTGACTTTAGCTGCTACCTTCTCTCCCTCTCATTGCTTAATGCGGGTGCTTTGCTTGGGGCACAGATCCTCTTTCCTTTGTCTCAGAACATACCAGGCTTTGTTTGTATTCTTCCCCCTCCCTGGCAGTGTCGACATTCTACCCATTCCTCAAGGTCCAGAAAGAATGCCACTTCCTCCTTGAAGATTTTCCTGGCAGCTCCACGTCACATTCATAGCTCCCAAATAATTAGTCTCATGTGTTGTAGTTGTGACATGATAGTAGACTCCTTTACCCTTTTCTCTTGACTTGATCTGTTAACAGGAGACCCAGGAGCCATTACCTGCGACAGTGGGACATGTGCCTATAGATATCTTAAGTGCAAATCTGTAATTCCAAAACATTGGTTCTTCAAGCATATGCAGCACCCGCTTTGAATGCTTCAATGAACACGTCTCAAGCACTATCGTGTAATAGTCATTTTTGTTTAAAAGATGAAAAGTGAGAGCACAGTGGGATTGTCTGGGGCATGGTTTATTTATCTCACAAACCAAGGGATTCGTGCCTTGATTTTAAAAATGCAAGCTGTATTAACATTTCCAATTAATTACATCTTAAACGTCTCCAAGTACGATCTATAAGCAGGCATATTTTATTTTCAATTCGTGTGAACTAAAACGTTTGAAGAGAATAACCTCGGACATACTTGAGACCATAACCCACAGAAAAAAAAAAAAGTCAAAAGCGCACTCAGTGCTGCTGCTTACTGGGGACGCCACTGGAATTCACGCCCTTTGGAGCCTCAGTTCTCCCATCTGTAAAACGGCGATAATACTCGACAATATTTACTTCCGCGGGTTGTGGTGAAAGGTTTTCTTTCTGGCGAACTGCGGGGCGGTTTGCCTCCCAGGACCGAAGGGAGGCGCTTTTCCTCCCACGACGCACTTCCGTGCGCGAGGCGGGGGCGCGGGGAGGAAGGGAAGCTCGTGGCGGAGGCCGGGCGCCGGGGCCGGAGGCTCGGCCGGCCAGGTTGGGCCGCAGCGTCGACGTGCGGCGTGAGGCCTTCGGCAGGAGCACGCTAAGTGTGTAGACACCGTGCAAAACCAGCGGAGCGTGCGCGCACCTGTGTGCGCGGGGCGCCGGGAGCGCGCTCGGATTGACAGCGAATCGTAAAGACGCCAGGGCGTCCGAGAGACGAGCGACAGCTGACGAGGCGAGGGAGCCCGAGGCCCGAAGGCCGGAGCGCCCCGGCCGGCGCCCCTGCGCCGCTGGCCGACGGGTCTCCGCAGCGCCCCTCGTGGCGGCCGGCGGGGTCGCTGCCAAGGAGCGCCGCTCTGCTCCGCCCCCGCCGAGCTCGGCTGCCCTCCGCAGCCTCCCCGCCCGGACCCTCCTACCTCCCCCCTCCCGGATCGCGATGGACGCGGCCTCCCCCCGCCGCCGGCAGCACCGCGCGGGCCTCTGAGCTGCAGGGCCTGAGGAGCCGCGTGCTCGGGACGGGAAGTGCGCTGGCGGCCGCTGCTTGGGGGAACCTCTCGCTTCCCTGTCACCGGGTCCCCGCGGAGGAAGGGGAGGGACGAGGCGCGGCTTTTCCTGTGCCGCCTGCCCGGCTCGACCTGCGCGGCCTGCGGCTTCCTGGGAACTCGAGGGCCGCGGCCGGGCCTGGCTCTGCCCGCGGCCTGCTGGGAGCCGGACCGGAGCGGTTTGGGACGTCAGGCCCGGGTAAGAGCTTGAGGGAAGGGAAGGCGGGAGCGCCGTGGGCGGTCGGAAGGGCCAGGCCTGGGGGCTGGGATCCGGGATGCCCGGCGACGGACCGGAGCGAGACCCCGGCCCCGGGTGAGGTCGGCGGGGCTGCTGCCGAGTCCCTGGCTTGGCCCCTTTGTTCCCCTCCCCCGGCCCTGCCCGCGGCTGGGCCCGGCTTGCCGGAGCCCGGGCCCAAGCTTGCCCTTGAGAAGGGTTCGCCTCCGGGCCGGCCCGGGGACGTCCCGCCGGGCCTCGGAGTTCCGGGAGCCCCGCCGCCCTGCCCGGCGGCCTCCCCTCGGCCCGGAGGCTTGCTGCTTCTCCTCCAGAACTTCCCCTCCTCCCAGACTCAGGGAGCTAACTTGGCGGGGTTGGTGTCGGGAAACCAGGGCGCGGGGCTCGGCTGGGCCCAGAGTGTTGGGTCATCCCTGCTGGCCGCCGCCGTTGGGTGCCCACTGGGACCCGCCGCGGGGGTCACACACCTGCAGCTGGGGTACGCGGGACCCAGAGCTGCCCTCCCGTCAGGGCGCTGCCGAGCTTTTGTAAGGACTTGCCTGTCGGGACTGCTTCTCTGTTTTGTCTTTTTTCTTAACCGACTGCCCCATTCTGTGGGGATGGGGAGAGAGAGCCGTAGATTGGCCTGTATCCTGGTCCGTACCGTGTTAGTCCCTTGCATTTGCTTTTAGCATTTCCTTTTAAACTTTTAAGAACAGTTGCCAAGACTGCCAAAATTCCTAACCAAGTCTTTATTCATAGATAGATTTGGTGTCTAATTATCGTTTGTATTTGGACATCCTAAGAATAACAGTAAGTGGATTAAGAAGTCAGCAGAATTTGTCAATTTTAAAGCAGCAACTTAATTTGAAGGGGGATTGGATCAAAGTGCTTAGTTTCCTCAAAATACTGAACCTAACCCTTATCTGAAGATCAGTTTTGCGTGGAGAGGCGGGGGAAGAAGTTTGCTGGAACAAAAAGAACCTTTAGTAAGGTGTTCTTTGCCTTTTGGCACAGAAGTTAGTGATAGCAGTAGTGGGATCCGAAGCTTGACTGTTTGACAAAGACTGCTCTGGTTTCCAGTGAAGCAGCAACCTAATCAGCTTATACTGTTGTGCAAAACTGGTTTTTATTTAGCATGATACATGAACGTTAAACCCGAGGAAAGTTGAAAAACTGCATTAAGCACTCTATCCAAACATACTTATGAGTCTTTTCTAATTCTAGGAGGACACCACGAAAATTTGGTTCTAGCTGATGTAAAACAAAGTTTTTTAAACCCAAGCTGATCAGTCCTGGACATTTAAAGGACTTTTTACTTTAGTTTTTTAATTTAAGCAAAGAGGCTTTTAAAAAAACATGGCAGATGTGGATCCGGATACATTGCTGGAATGGCTACAGATGGGACAGGGAGATGAAAGGGACATGCAACTAATAGCCCTTGAACAGCTATGCATGCTGCTTTTGATGTCTGACAACGTGGATCGTTGTTTTGAAACGTAAGTACATCCCTTCATCATCTTCCTTTGGGGTTGCTGTAGTGACATCTGTTTTCAACCATTTGCTGACTTCAGTTTGTGAGGAATTTTCTCTAATGAGTTTTAAAACTATGTTTTTAAAAGTTTCTGCAGTTTTGCATTTAAAACTTTTCTGAGAAATAGAAACTGGTTAGGTGAAGTAACTCCAGTAATGATAATTGTGATGACACAAATACATGTTTGTTGAATGAATAGAAGTATTAGTAGGGAATACTAATTTTAATCCACAGCTTGGTTGATTCATTTTCAAAATACATTATGAACTGGGAAAATATAAATACTTATCTTCTTTAAAGGTAGCTATTTCTGTACCAAGAAATTGACTTGAAATTGGCATGAAAATACAGATGATGATAAACTTATGTATACAACTGCCTGTTTTTTCCTTGGTGTTAAGTCATATGATATTGTACTTTCCTTAAATCATTGGTTTGTAAATTTCAGTTTGGAGGGTATAAATTGGATGTTACCCAAATAGCATCCTTTTGGAATAGTAGAAACAGATTTTGAAGTTTGGAGAGTTTAAATGATTTTTTTCAGAGGTTATAATGTAGAATTTGTGCAAGATTGTAAAAGAGAATTCGTCATTGGATTGGCTATTAATGCCATGTTTTTCCTCTTATGTGATACTTGTCCAGTTTGATTAACCATTCTTCTGAATGCTCAACATGTTTGGTTTTTACTGTTTATGTTTGTATTTATAATTTTGAATTCCAATAATAAGTAAGTGAAAACTCAGATTTTCTGTATTTGTTTTAATGCCATTTTAAGGTAATTAGTAGAAAATGCTTGAGATGTTGACATAAAATTTTGTATAATTATCTTAATTTCTTTGAGGTGGGAATAAAGGCTGTATTACTCACTAAATTGACAAATTATTTTAATTGTCTTCATTTTTGAATGAATAATTAATGAAGATGAATTGATAAACAATTAATAATTCTTAGTTGTAAATCCCATTAAAACAGTACTATTATGATAAAAATCCTTATAAACAGAGTTTCCAAATCACAATCTGTTAGTATACCATTTATTTCAACTAGTTTTTGTTATTGATAAACTTTGAGTATATAATAATTTAGCCCCTCCATTGACACTTGTTTTAGCAGGATTTGTAGAAAAGTGAGGCGGATTTTTGAGTATTCATAGATTTCGTTAGAGGGTCTTCATTGACCTGAGAATTATTTTTGGTATTTTAAAAAGTAAGTCATACTTGCCAGTCAAATCAACTATCATTTCATATCTTCTATTGAGTACCTACATATAGTAATTTATAATGGCATTTTAAAAAGTGTTACCATATTAAAACAATTTTAAAGGAAAGTTTTTAAATGTAAAACTCATCCCTATATAAAATCCTACCATCCTAACATAATTGTTGTTTTTTCCATTTTCCCTTCCAGGCTTTAGTCATATTTGATATAATGTCATTTTAAGAAAGATGAAATTGAAGTTAGATGTGATTTATATTTTTTATTTACTCAGTGAAGATATAAGAGTATTTCAAATTAGAATGGTTAGACCTATTTCATATAGCATACTAGTAATTTGTCTATCAAAAATAGACATTTGATCAAATTTATGATAGTTTCTTTTTTTAAACCTTTGTTTGCTATCTTCAGTCTACAGCCCAATTTCCTTGTTGTCACAAGGAAAATTATCTTGGTTCCTTTAAACCAGAGAGGCAGCATAGTGAGGTGGAAAGAATCAGCTGTGACTTAAGAGACCTGGGTTCAGATTCTTGGTTTGCTACATGTAATTTAGCCTCTGAGAGCCTTACTTTCGTCCTCTGTAAAATGGCAATAATCTTATTTCTGGTAGGCTCCTTGTGAGGATTAAAGGAAAGAATCTATATGAAAAGTGTTTTGAGTAAAGTAAGCTACCCACTGATGTCATTATTATTAAATACCTAAATTTGAATTTTATTTTGGGACTTTATTTCATGAAACTATCATTGATTTGGGGGAGTCTTTTTAAATTCTTTGAAACAGCCAACAAATAAGGCAGAGGAAAAGCAAGATGATGAGCATATTTTGAATATTGGTGAAAATCTCTCATACCAACTTGATTTTATAAGATAATAGCAAATAGTCCTTAGTTATATTGAATAAAGCAAAAAAGGTCTATATGTTTTTGCTTGATTAGCTTGTATTAATAGTTGTGTCTGTTTAGTCAGGAAAAGCAGATGGTGTGGTAGAAATAATGGCCTTTGGAATGAAATAGACTTGGGTTCAGGTTTTTGTGAAGATTAAGTGGATAATACATGTGAAATGCTTAGCACAGTGCTTTTCACATAATAGTTAAGTGTTTCTTTAACTTAGTATTGTACATGACTCTCCATTTTTTTGTACCACTTTTGACAGTCTTTTTGAAATTAAGGAATATATGTTTTCTGTGAAGCTGTGATGCTTCTTATCTCATGCCTGAACTTATCGTGTTAATGCTCTAGAAAGTAAAATTCAAGTTCAAGGTTAGTTTTTGCTTTTATCTGTGATGTGTCATTGAGTTAAATTTAATATGTTATAAATTTAATATGAGTTAAATTTAATGAGTTATAAATGAGTACTTTTGCAGTCACATCAAAATAGATGATCATTGTGCATATTGTTATAAGTAGATAAATCCTAGGCAGTTGTAGATCCTGCTGCTAAATCTTCAGAGAATATAATTTAAAAGTTACGTCTTCTGGGAAGAATCTGAGATCTCCTCAGATCTAGAAAATGGAATATTAGGGATATTGCTTTTAGGTACTAGAAAGCTCTATTTAAAAAATAATGATTTTACTTAATTATGAGGGCACAAACAGATATACAATAAAAAGTAAGTCTCTCCCTTTCCTGTCTCCTGGCTAATCAGTTCTCCTCTCCAGAGGCAACCATCATTAATCATTTTCCTAGTGTATCCTTCAGGAGATATCCCAAGGAAGACTGTTTTGAGTCTGGATTCCAAAGTTGTTGAACAGTGGTAAAAACTTCCTGTTGTATGTTTATAATAAAAGGTAAAAAATACCAACAGTAATAAGGCTTTTAACCTTTTAAATTGTCTTCCTACTTTATGTTAGGTGTTAGAGATACAGTGATGACCAAAACAATACAGTCTCTGCCCATATGGTGCCTAGTAGTCTAATAGGGAAGACAGATATTAAATAATTATAGAAATAAAATTGTGGTTACAAACTGTGATAAGTGCCATGGAGGAAAAGTTCAGGGTACTGTGACAGCATGTAGCAGGGACAAGACCTATAGGAGTAGGGATGGTCAGAGTGGCCTTCTTTGAGGAAGTGGTTTTTCCTAGAGAAAATGAGTAAGAGTTATGAGATGAAGTATGAGGTGGGATAAGAAGGGTGTTCAAAGGGAAGGCAGTGTGAAGAATTTGAAGTGGGATAAGCATGGCATGATTGAGGAACTTGGAGAAAGCTAGTGTGGCGGTGGCAAAGAAGGGTTGCTGGAGAGAGCTGTGTTGAAGATAGGGGCAAGATCAGATGGAGTCTTTTGTGTATGCTAAGTAAAGCTTTTGTTTTTATCTTAAGAGCAATTGGAAGGCATTGACGTGCTGTAAAAGAGTGAGTGATGTGATTCAATTTGTCTTTTAAAAACCTTACTTTACCTGCTGTATGGAGAACAGACGGGTGAAGACAAAAGAATGAATGCTTGTAGACTTGGTAGGTTATGATCCAGAGAGAAAAGGTTGTTGTAATAAAAGTAGAAAGAAGTGGATAGATTTGAGATAGATTAAGGAGGTAAAATAGGCAGAACTTGTTGAATGATTGGATATGAGAGGGTGAGAAAGGAGTAGGTATCATGGATGACTCAGGTTACAATGAATGATGATGCCGTTCAGTGAGAGAGAACACTGGAAGAGGACCGTGTTTTGAGAAGCTGAGATCATGAGTTTGGATTTGGCTGGATTCTCATATCTCCTTCTGCATTCAGTCTGTTGCATTGTTGTTTCGATTGAAATATGTGAAAAAAAACCATCCTCCATAGATGTAGTTGGAAGAGGGAGGAATGTTGAAATGATTTTTTTCACATAATTCTGGGTATTCCTTGATACCATACCAAAACTGGGCAAGTGATAGTTTCTTAAGGGTTAGTTATAATGTGGGTTCTGAAATCATATCAGTGAACTTTTTGTATTCTGTTATATTAAAATCTGTTGGTCTGTCTTGTACTTTGAGTGGATTTTTTACCCATGTTTAAGTTTGTAAAATCATGTACTGGTCATGTGAAAAATATTAGTCTACTGAGTTATACAGATATTCCAAATGTTGACATATGTCATTCTGCAGTATCACAAACTCACATTTGTTAGTATGACTACTGATCTCATCAGAAAAGCCTTTAAATATTGGGAGGCTCTCAAGCTCATGGTAGCAGATAAAAGTTTTCCAAAATTATAATTTTTGCTTGAAAGTCTGAATGTTATCATTGGCAACAAATACTGTCAGTTTTCCTTGAAGTGGAAGACTTACTTGGTTAATTTTTGAGAAAATGTTTGCCAGATATCTAAGTCTGAATACTGAAAACTGAAAATACCACAGTTTGTCTGAAGTTCTTTCAAGTAAAAATGGTGTTGCATGAAAAAAGCAGCTAATTCAGCTCTCCAACAGTTGTACAAGTACTTTTCCTTGGCACAACCATCGTTCTTCCATATGCAGAAGTGCTTTATGCACTTCCCATTTCCTTAAGTAGAATATTAAAAAGATATGTATTCAAGGGTTGAGATTTAGTAAAATTAATAATCTTTTTGCTTCATCAAGGTTATTCTGTAGTGAAACTGGCTTTTTTCCCCCCATGCCTGAGCTTGGCAGTGAAGAATCCAATTACTGGTTTAATGCTGCTGCCTTGATTCATGCTAAAGCACCAGCAGTTTTATCCACCGTTGCTTTTCCATCATTAGTGCACGTGTCAACACAGGAAAGAGTGATTCAAGAAGAGAAAGGACAATTGTGTTGAATACTGGTGAGAGGTCAAGTAGGGTGAAGACTAAAAGGTTTCCATTGGATTTAGCAACATTCTCAAGGTCATTGATCTTAATGAGAGCTGAGTGGAGTGATGGTGAAGGGGGAGGGGGCATCGGAATGGGTTGAGGAGTAAGTAGGACATGAAGAAATGGAGACAGGGAGTGTGGAAAACTTTTTTGAGAAGTTGGATTAGAATGGGGGTGTGGGACTTTTTCTTTTAAAGGTCAAAGAGACAGGAGAGAGGATGAAGAATCCATAGTGTAAGGATTCTGAGAAACTGGGAGAGAATTGGCTCTTGTCAAGAGCAGTGCTTTTTCTGATTCAGTTGGTCTGGTGTGGTGCCTGATATTTTGCATTCCTAATTTGCTCTCAGATAATACTGAAGCTATTGGTCAGAAAATTCACATTGAGTAGCAAAGCTCTGATCCACCCGTCAAGAGAGAGGTTTTAGGTAGGCATGTTCCTTGTTGGAACACAGGGATGGTGGCGAGGTGAGATGCAGATGTTGTAGGTTTGATGGTAAAAAGTTGAAGGGATTTCTGTCTGATGACATCTGTTTTCTCCCTGAAGTAGATTAAAAAGAATAATGTTTAGAATTGGTATGGGGAAATGATTATGCTCATGTAGTGCTAGTAGCTTCATAACAGATATCCCTGCCTCTAAGCTAACTGTATCCAGATTTATAGTCTTAAAATACTTTTTATGGTCTTTTTTTCCTAGCTGTTTTGAGGTATAATTGACAATAGTCTTAAAATATTGATTTAATTGTACCACTCCCTTTTATAACGTCTTTTGGGTTCTTTACCTAATGGATAAAATTTAAATGCCTTCAAAGACCTCCTCGGCATTCTCACACATACATACTACTACTACTTTTGTTCTTCCATTGCTAAGCATAGTGCCTGGCATACAATAACTAATATCCAGATATTGAACAAATTGAAGAAATTCTTTATATTGTGCCTATTTTCAGCTTATGCCTAAAATGCCTATAGAAAGTATTTCTGGAGTCATGAAACTGCTTGGGAAGCATGCGGGAGGAAGAGCATTGTATTCTCTGTAGTAAAACAGTGATAGCACCAACATGTATTTTTCCCTACCCTCTTGCCTGCATGATGTACCTGCGTTTTCCATAGTGACTCCTGTTTTCTTCTACCCAATGGTAAAGTAATAGGGAAGTGAAATTAATTTTCTTTATCAGCCCTGCAGCTGATCCTTCCCTGGATAGAGAATGTTCGTTGTATCAGATACATATAATCCTGAAAAGTTACATAAGTGAATTTCTATAAACAGACAGCAAATGTGTATGTGCTTCTTTTCAGTGGACAGGAGAGAAAAATGCTGGAAGATGAGAAGCATTCTCTGTCAGGGTTCTTAACCTTGGACTCTAGGCGGCCCATAGATAATGAGCTTCAGTGAGCTTTCATTAAGTTTACCAAAGTGTCTGTCATCTTACAAGTGTAAAAAACAAAACACCCTTCTAGTTTATAGCAATATATATGTATACTTTGCATACTTCTTGACTGTGTCATTTGACCTTTGAGTTCTGCAGAGCCCATTACTGCCTTACTCATCCTTGTATCTGACCCCCCAACACCTAGCACAGTACTTGGCACAAAAGGCATTCAGTAACTACTTGTTAAATGAATTGCAGTAAAGTTTGTGTATATTTTATTTGTGTTTATATTTTAATTGGAGAAAAGCAAGTCTGCATATTGGATTTGACTTCTTTTTCTTTGAGAAGGAAGGCCATAATTTTCAACTGCTATGCCAGGATTTATTTGTGGTTAAGCAATACAGAGGGAGTCTAGGCTAGGAGCAGGGAATAAGAATTCCAAATTCCAATAGGAGCACGAATTCCAAAAATGGAATAAAAGATGAAATGGATCAAAAGATATTATTACCTTCAAGAAACCAAATTTATTAATCTTTTATAGTTAAATTATATTTTAGGGCTTTTTAAATAAAGTAAGTGGTCAATTTACAGTCTATATTCAGTCAAATACCACCACTGTAGATAACTTCCTTTATTTAAAAAAATAAGTTAAATTTTTTTTTCCTGAGCTAAGATTTGCCCTGAGCTAACATCTGTTGCCAGTCCTCCTCTTTTTTTTTTGCTGAGGAAGATTAGCCCTGAGCTAACATCTGTACCAGTTTTCCTCTGTTTTGTACATGGGACACCACCACAGCAGGGCTGGTTAGTGGAGTAGGTCTGTGCCTGGGATCCGAACCTGCGAACTCAGGCCACCGAAATGGAGCATGTGGAACTTCAACCACTTGGCCATGGGGCCGGACCTTAAATTGCTTTTTATTGTAAATCTGCTGAAATTTTGGCCCAAGTCTAAATGATATAGTCTGGAAAAAGCATATGGTAATTGTAATACAGAAACTAATACTGTTCCCAAGGGAAAGTCGTTCTCTTTGGAACCTCATGAAACCTTTTTTGTTCTTGTTTTAAGTTACTTATCTCTAACTTTCATCCAGGAAAGATTCTGATGTCATTGCAGGGAGCATTTTGGAAACCATTGCTTAAGTTTGTATTTATCTGAAGATTTTTCTTAATCTCATTTGTGTGGTTGACTGCTCTGACAGTAAATCTATGTAAACTGAGTGATCTTAAAGCTTCCTAATTAGGCTACCTTTTGGTCTATAAATTGGTATTGTAGTATAGTTCTGGGTTTAATATATAAAAATAATTTCTACCTGTAATATAAGATGTAAATATTTGGCAAGTTTAAAATTTTGAATAACTCTTTAATTGTAATGTATATAAAATTTTGTGCCATAGGTATATACTTTTAGCACTATTCAGGGAAGGCTGTGATTATTATATGCATGATATTTAATTTTTTTCTTAAATTTATTTAAATTATATATGGTAAAGTTTGAGTTTTGACAAATGCATAGAGTCATGTAACTACCACCACAATTGAAATTCAGAAGAGATCCATCATCCCAAAATATTACCTAGAGCAGTTCCTTTGAAGTTAAACCATCCCCCAGTGCCAATGCCTGGCAACCAGTTGTCTGTTCTCTGTTGCTATAGTTTTGACTTTTCCAGAATGTCGTATAAATGGAGTCATACATGAAGTGTGTAGCCTTTTGAGTCTGGCTTCTTCTGTGTAGTATATTGCATTTGAGAGTCATTTATCTTGCTGTGTGTATAGTAGTTCCTTCCCTTTAATTGCTGAGTAATATTCCATTTTATGAATGTACCACAGTTGGTTTATCCATTCACTTCTTTTTTTAAAAATTTTTTTTTCTTTTTGGTGAGGAAGATTGGCCCAGAGCTAACATCTGTTGCCAATCTTCCTCTTTTTGCTTGAGGAAGATTGTTGCTGAGCTCACGTCTGTGACAGTCTTCCTCTATTTTGTGTATGGGACGCCACCACAGTGTGGCCTGATGAGTAGTGTGCGTGTCCACACCCAGGATCTGAACCTGTGAACCCCGGGCTGCCGAAGCAGCATGCACGAACTTAACCACTGCGCCACTGGGCTGGGCCCTATTCATTCACTTCTTGAAAGACATTTGGATTTTTCTAGTTTTGGTGATTATGACCAAAGTTGCTATAAACATTACAATGTAGATTTCTGTAGAGTTTTCATTTCTTCCTGAAATTCTTAGAGATAAATCTGACAAGATGTAGAAATTGGCAAACTTATTTCAGAATTCATATGGAAATGCAAAGGACCTAGACTAGCCAGAACAACTTTGATAAGGAATAAAGTTGGAGGACTAATGCAACTGTATTTCAGTTCTTATTATACAGCCACGGTAATCAAAACAGTGAGGTATTGGTGTAAAGATAAATGGATCAATAAAATGGAATAGAGAGTTCAGAAATAGACTCATACATGGACAACTTATTTCAACAAAGGGGAAAAGGCAATTCAATGGAAAAAGGATAGTTTTTTTATGGTCCTGGAACAATTGGATATCCATGTGCAAAAAAAAAAATTAACTTTGATCCAGCCCCACACCATTTACAAAAATGAACTCAAAATGAATCATAGACCTAAACATAAAACCTAAAACTATAAAACCTCTAGAAGAAAACAGGAGAAATCCTTTGTGACCCTAAATAAACACTAAAAGCACAAACCATAAGAGAATAAATTGATATGTTTGAGGGTTTTTACTACTAATTCAGTTTCTATAATGGACACTTAATTCTTCTTGAGTGAATTTTAGTAGTATGTCTTTGAAGGAATTGGTCTGTTTAATGTAAGTTAAGATTTATGGGCATAGAGTTGTTTGTAGTATACCTTTTTATCCTTTGGATGTTTGTACAGTCTATAGTGATAATTCTCCTTTTCATCCTGATATTGGTAATTTTTATCTTTGATCAATCTGGCTAGAGATTTATCAATTATATTACTCTTTTCAAAGAAACAGCTTTTGGTTTCACTTATTTTCTCTATTTTTCTGTTTTCAGTTTTTGTTGATTTCTTCTCTGTTATTTCCTTTCTTCTGAATTAGTTTGGGATTGGATATGCTCTTTTTTCCTAGTTTCTTTGGTGGAAGCCAAGGTCACTGATTTGAGACTTTTTCTAAGATAATGATTTGAGACTATAAATTTTTCTTTTCTGCTTTAGTTGATGTTGTATATTTATTTTCGTTTGGTTCAAAATATTCAAAAAAATTTTTGGAAACTTTCTTTCTTACTCTTGGGTTACTTAGAAGTGTGTTGTTTAATTTCCAAATATTTGAGTATTTTCTAGATATTTTTGTGTCACTATTATCGTCAGAGAACATACTTTATATTATTTCAATTATTTTAAATTTGTTAAGGTTTGTTTTATGGCCCATGATACGGTCTGTTTTTGGTGAATGGTCCACATGCACTTGAGAAGAATGTATATTCTGTTGTTGTTGGGTGGAATGTTTTACAAGTGTCAAATTAGGTCAAATTGATTGATAGTGTTGTTCAGTCTATATTCTTGTTGATTTTCTATCTGTTTTATAGGTTACTGAGAGAGAGGTGTTAAAGTCTCCAAGTATAATTGTAGATTTATCTATTTCTCTTCAGTTCTCTCAGTTTTTGCTTCATATATTTTGAAGCTCTGTTAAGTGCCTTTAGGATCGCAAATTTTCTTGGTGAATTGACCCTTTTATCATTATGTAGTGTCCCTCTTTATCTTTGGTAATTTTCTTTGTTCTGACGTTTATTTTGTGTGATGTAAGTACAGCCATTCAAGCTTTCTTTTGGAAAAAAAAGCGTTTTTTGGTATATCTTTTTAGTTTTGACCAATCTATATCATTATATATAACATGGGTTTCTTGTAGACAATATATGGTTGGCTTGTGTTTTTTTAATCCAACTTGACAGTTTCTGTTTTTAATTGGTGACTTTAGACCATTTACATTTAGTGTAATATTTGGTATTTCTGGATATATGGCTAACATTTTATTATTTGGTTTTTTTGTTTCTTTGTTTTCACTTTCCTGCCTATTGAATTACTTGAATATTTTGTAGCATTCCATTTTAATTTACCTATTGAGTTTTGCTTAATTACATTATCTTTCTCCCTATTGAACTGAATTTCTTGAGACAAGGACTATTTTCATATATTCATTTATCAAATATTTGAGTGTCTACTAGATAACAAATACCGGACTTGGTTGTAGGAAAACAAGAGAGAGATAAGGTTACAGACCCTACTCTCAAGTAGCTCATGTTTTCATGGATGAGATGGTAAATGGGAAAATATAGTTTGACAGATGCTTTTGGTCAATAGGTTTCACTGAATGCTCAGAAACCACACTAGAGGAACATAACTGAGAATGGCTAGTGAGATTGGTCTAAGGCAGGCTTCCTAGAGGAGGTACTTCTGACCTGAGTCTTCTTAAAAGTTCTTAAATTTAATTTTAAAAGTTGCCTTAAAAAAGGAATACCAGTGAAAAAGAGGAGAAGGGGGTAAGAGTGTTTCTTGCAGAGAGGATGTGTGCAAGGACATGAAGATCTGGAAACTCAAGTGGGGTGGGAATTATGAATAGTTCTTCTGTGTGGTAAAGGAGGAGTGGAGTGTGTGTGTGAAGGGGTGGAGAGGGGCAATGGATGAAGCTGATTGCAGGCCAGATCTGTAATCCTGATGAATTTGGGTTTTATCCTCAAGGTAGTAGGGAGCTAATGAGCAGGATGTGACAGCATCAGATTTGTGTTTTAGAAAAATAAGTTTGGTGATAGAGTAGTGAATGGATTGGAGAGTCTAGTTAGAAAGCTGTTGCAGTAATCCAGGTAAGAAATAGTGAGGGTTGGAATTCAAGGGAAGGGACAGAGACTAAACAGATTTAGGAGGCAGAACCATCAAGATTAGGTATTAGAGTTTGTATTTTAGAAACAGGAGTTTGGAAGAATTTTATGGTTTTTACTTGTGACTGTGTGGATGGTAGGTTAGAGAATAAGTAGCATGGTTTTTGGTAGGGAGACTTCATTTAGCTTGTGTTTGATGGGTCCTGAAACATCTCCAGGTAGGTCGATGAGTAGGGGAGGCAGTTGGGGCTGCAGTTCGGGGATTTAAGAGAGCAGTTTGGGCTAGAGTCTAGACTTAGCATTTGCTTTACTACGAGAAATGAGAAAAAAAGATGGAAGTGGATTCACTTTTTTGTGTTGTGGGAAGGTGTGAGGCGGGGGAAGGAGGTAGGTGACCTTATGGGTGTTGGGCCATGGTGAAGGCATGTGTGTGGAGGGGTGGGGCATATTTGTGAGGAGTTGGGCATGTGGGGTGGAGAAGTAGGTCAGTAAGGGAGCTAATGGAATTCTTTTTGTTTGGCTTCTCTTTCCATAAGCAAAAAAGTTCTTATTTTTTTCTTAGTATCATTCATTCAACAAATAAAACTTGAGTGTCTCCTATGTGCAGAGAACCCTGCTGGGTGCTGTATGAAATAAATTTCTACTCCTGAGGAGCTTATAGGCTTTTAGGAGAGAGTTACAATGGATAAAAAAAATAAATTATAAGTATAAATTGTAAAATAAAATAAGACAAAAAACAGGAATCCTGTTTTGGGTAGTTAGGAAAGGTAAATATGAAAGCTGAGGAGGTGACATTTAGGTTGAGACAGGAAGGATGACAGAGAGCCAGCTATGGGAAGAGTTGAGGGGAAAAGCATTGTAGGCAGAGGGATCAACACACATTAGCATCTTTTATTTTTCTTTCTCTATCCATTGAAAACCATGAGTTCATACCAATACAGTTGTGGGCCACATAATGACGTTTTGGTCAACAGTGGACTGCAGGTGCAACGGTGGTCTCATAAGATTACTGCTATATAGTCTAGGTGTGTAGTAGGCTATACCATCCAGGTTTGTGTAACTACTGCAGAAGAGGAAGAAATTTTCTTCTAAGAATTAGATTGACATGAGACAGATTAACAGGAGAAAAAGAAACAAAAGTTTAATAACATGTATACATGGGAGAAACCCAGGAGAACTGAGTAACTCACCAAAATGGCTGGAGCCCTCACCTTAAATGCCATCCTCAGCTAAAGACAAAAGATGTTGGGTGTGGGGAGAGTCAGGGACCTCAAAGGGAAGGAAGGCAATTCACAGTTAAGTGAAAAGAAGCAAACATTTGGAAAAGTGGCCACACAGAAACACAAGAACACAGAGGGAAGTCCAACAAACAGGCTTTTCTAGGTTCCTCCCTGTCTACCACCTAGTTCATGTTATGCAAAGGTTTTTAAAATCTCTTTATCTAAAATAATCCTCATGTTAAAGAGACACATTTTGGGGTGGAAATCTTGTTCCCCTTCAGTACATCTATGATGTTTACACAACGACAAAATCGCCTTTCGAGGCATTTGTCAGAATGTATCCCCATCTTTAAGCAATGCGTGACTGTACCTCCAGTTCCAATCTAACACCACAGAGTTCATTCTAGTTTACTCTTTCTATATTTGCAAGTCCATTCTACAGTGAAAAACCTGGCTCCCATTATCCTTAATATATTTATTTGATCACTTCCCAGTTGCCCATTACTGGGGCATTACCCTGCACAGATGCCCTCTTCATCTTGCTCATGCTCTGACACCCTATGCCAGACTGACCCCCTCCTCCCTCTAGAGATACCGTCCTCAAAACTAGTGCTAGATGTATCTCTTATTTGGTTGTCTGAGTAGCTATTTCAGTAGTCCAAACACGAGTTTGAAGTTGACTTAGATTAGGGTTGTAAAAGAGGACGTGGAGAGAAGTAAATAGATTTAGGATATATTTTAGAGGGAAAATTGGTGGAACTTAACTGATGGATTGGATGTGTGATGTGAGAAAAGTGGGGGAAAAAACTAGGGATGATTCTCGGGTTTCCAGCTTTCTGGATGGTTGTGACATTTACAAAGATGGTGATTTGGGAGTGGAGGCACATATCAGGAATTTAGTTCCGAATATGCTCATTTTAAGATGTCTGTGATAATTCTAAATGGAGATAGTGATAGTGAGTTAGTTGGTCTGGGGTGAAGATAACATTTTGGGAGTTTTCATGGTATGTGGATGATATTTATATACATCCATCCCATGGTATATGAACTAAGGGAACAAATAGAATCAACGAGAGAGAGAGGAGAGAAGGGGGTTTAGAACTGAGGCTAGAGTGGTAAACCAAGGGAGTCACAAAGCCAAGAGAAAACTGAAGAAAAGATGTGAAATACTCATTGCAGACAATGGAAGAAATGTAGCAGAATTATTGCACATTGTGCTCATTTAAGATTGGTGATCACAAATTTATACTGAGATCAGTTTTCCTGATGATGTAAATATTGTTTCTTAGGTAATCCCTATTGACATGGATTCAGACCCGGGGAAGGTTGTGGTTCTGGTTGTGGCCCAGGAAAAAAACAAGGAACTTTTGAGGGTCTTGCTCATAGAAGGTGGTCAAGTACTTGTTGAATAACCATAAAGCTCAAGTTGAATTCAAAGACTGAATTGAATTATCTATCAACATAGGGTTTCTTTGGAAATACTAAGAAATTCCCTAACCAACAACTGAAGAGACAGTTTTAAGGTCTTATGTGTTTATATTACAATGGCTATATTAAAGCAGGATATCCAGCAGAGTATGTTAGGAAACACTTGTTAGTAATTAGTTTTAGTTTCAGTATGAACTTTCAGGTAATATAATTATGGTTTTTTCAACTATTCTGTAGTTTTTAGAATTCATTAATTAATAATACTGGCATGTTTTTCCCTACCTCGTTGCTCAATTTGTATTGTTGAGATTTTGTAATTTGCTTTGGCTCTAAATTGAAAAATTAGTGATTATAAATATATATGTATGAGAATATGCCTTATATACCTTCTCATTGTTGAAAAAGTAACTCAGGAGCTAGAAAAACAAATTTTTTTCTTGTCCAATAGTCAAAAGTACAACGGATGTTTTGTACTATACCTTTAAAAAGTTCGTGAAGCAGGTTTTCATTATACCTGACATAAAATAAGCTCTTATGTATGCAAACCGTCTTTATTTTTCTCTTAGAAATAAAATTGATGGGGCCGCATGGTGGCGCAGCCGTTTAGTTCGCGCTTGGCAGCCCGGGGTTGGCGGGTTCGATCCCGGTAGCCGGCGGACGCACTGCTTGTCAGCCATGCCCTGGCAGCATCCCATATAAAGCAGAGAAAAATGGGCACGGATGTTAGCTCAGGGCTGGTCTTCCTCACCAAAAAAAAAAAAAAAATTGATCACAGTTCAAATCAGAGAACCTATTTTTAGAACTGCTTTTGTTTTTTTAAACTAACCCTTTAACCATACTTGTTCAGGAGGTTCGTTACACTTTGGGGAGCACAGCAGGGAACATAGTTATTCTCCAAATTAGCAAATACTATATTTCCCTATGAAATATAGAAAGTTATACTGAACATTTCTCTTAAATTTTATTTAGTTTTTAAAAAAATTTTTTTTGTGAGGAAGACCAGCCCTGAGCTAACATCCGTTGCCAATCCTCCTCTTTTTGCTGAGGAAGACTGGCCCTGGGCTAACATCCGAGCCCATCTTCCTCTACTTTAAATGGGACGCCGCCACAGCATGGCTGACAAGCAGTGCGTTGGCGGACACCCAGGATCCGAATTCGCGAATCCCGGGATGCTAAAGCGCGAACTAAACTGCTGTGCCACCAGGCGGCTCCTGTTTATTTAGTTTTTGATGTGCACTTTTGAACTGGATAAGTAAGACAGATGAATAGTTTTATTTATGTATGTATTTGCGGAGGAAGATTCACCCCAAGCTAACATCTGTTGCTGGCTGATCTTCCTCTTTTTTTTTTTTTGGTGAGGAAGATTAGCTCTGAGCTAAAATCCATTGCCAATCCTCCTCTTTTTGCTAAGGAAGATTAGCCCTAAGCTAACGTCTGTGCCCATCTTCCTCTATTTTATGGTGGGATGCCTGCCACAGCATGGCTTGATGAGCAGTGTGTAGGTCTGTGCCTGGGATCTGAACCTGCATACCCTAGACTGCCAAAGCAGAGCACATGACCTTATTAACCACTACACCACTGGGCCGGCCCCTGATCTTATTCTTATTGCTTGAGGAAGATTCGCCCTGAGCTAATATCTGTGTCAGTCTTCCTCTATTTTGTGTGTGGGTCGCTGCCACTGCATGGCCGCCGATGAATGATGTAGGTCTGCACCAGGGAACTGAACCCAGGCCTCTGAAAAGAGAGTGTTGAACTCAACCGCTAGGCACAGGGGCCAGCCCTAAGTAATTTTATTTTTAATATTAAGTATATAGTAGATTCATTCTTGTCATTTGATGCGAGGACTGTCAACTTCAACATTTTATTCTTTATTCAAAAGCTACTGTTTTTTAAAGAAAAAAACAGTACTTTTTTAGGCTGTGTTCCTTAGTAGTATTAACACTTTTACAATCTCTTCTCATCTCTTCAGTTTACTACATATGCATATGCAGAGCAGCAAAAATGCTTTAAGATTCAGTCTTCTGACCTTACCTGAGAACTAGGGGTCTATCTCCTGTAACCCGGTCTCAAAGTATTTCCTCCTCAGAAAATTACAAGTGACTGCATGGCATAGGTTGCTGGTGTTGCTAGCTAATAAAAACCGGCTGTGTTTGATCAGTGACCAGTCAATCATTGAATGTAAGAGATCTTCTGAAATCTCCTTTGATAATATTCCTGCTGCTGGACCCCTTAAGATCATCTAAGCAGATATTAAAGAGTAGAAGTTACTGTGGCATTCATACAGATATTTGTAAAAAGCTACTAAAGATATGCATACATTGAAAATTAGAGGAAAAATAATTCCACTGAAACATTGAGAGTACTACCTTTTGTGTTATCTGTAGCCCATTAAAGTTTAGTCTATGCAGAAAAGTTAGAATAATGCCTTTGATGTCATATAATTGAGATTTCTACTAAATGTAAGTTATAGTCTTTCATATTTTAAGTGTTGATAAAATATAAGGGATATTGATACCCCACAAATTCTGCTTTGATAAAACTATCTCACTCAGGTTTATATAGCAGGCCTTAGACTATTCATAGGTGGGAAGGCAAGCTGAAAGTAATTAGTTCAATACAGTGCCAGGGTACTGAGCTAAGTGTTTAATGTGTATAATTTCATGTAATCTTCCTAACATTCAGATAAATTACGTATTGTTTAGATATTATCTTTGCTTTACAAATGAGGAAACAGGACTAGAAAGGTTATACAGCTATTCTGTGTTTTACCCTGGTCCGTTAAATCCCAAATCAGCACTTATTCCCATAAACATGAATTGAACAATGACCCTGGCCTTCAGGAACTCTTAACGTAAATAACGAAATAAAGTGATACATTAAACAGTATGGGCACTGTTTTTATGAGGATTTAGGTGAAAGTACCACTTAAGTATTTGAGGAGGTTAGGGAAGGTTTTACAGAGCAGTTGTTGTTTGAGTTGAGTATTAAATAGGAATTTTTTTAGCATCGCTTCAAGTTAATGCTGCTACTTTGTTTACAACCTGATATTTTCAGTAATGATGAAATTAGCATGTGAATATTGTTATGGAAGCAATTGCAGTGTGAGAAATATTACCTAAAAAAACATACAGACACAGTATTGAGCATGATGTATAGTTTTTATCTATTATTTTGTTAATGTTTTGATGTTAAGAATTTAGTAACCTAGGTGTGTAATATGATTTCTTTCACTACAGATGTCCTCCTCGCACTTTCTTACCAGCCCTCTGCAAAATTTTTCTTGATGAAAGTGCTCCAGACAATGTGTTAGAGGTGACAGCCCGTGCCATAACATACTATCTGGATGTATCTGCAGAGTGCACCCGAAGGATTGTTGGGGTAGATGGAGCTATAAAAGCACTTTGTAATCGTTTGGTTGTGGTCGAACTTAACAACAGGACTAGCAGAGACTTAGCTGAACAATGTGTAAAGGTGAGTCTTAATTATTTATTGGCCCATTTGAAGATCACTTAAAGAATAAAAAGTGTATTTTGCTAAAAAATAAAATTCTTTTCATCATCGGTCTTAACTATATTGAGAGTGGTTGAGAACAGTGGAAGTCAGTCCTCTGGCACCAAAGGAGATCCGTATGGCTTGGGAAAAGAAATCTTACCTTTGAAGGAAAATTGCAGCTCAGTGATAATGCTCTTCTGTGCTGCCTCAGTGCTGTTCGGCTCCTGGTAGCCACTAACACTTTGAGATGTTATCCCTGTTCTTATCCAAAATGATTTTGTATGAAAACAGTAACAAGGACAGTCACGACAGCTAACACTGATCACCAGTGCTGGGCATTATACTAAACACTTTACATGTGTTAACTCATTTCATCTTCTTGACGACTCTGTATGAGGTAGATGCTGCTAATATCATCAGTTCTATTTTAAAGGTGAAAAGATTTCAAGCACACCGAGGTTAAGTAACTTGCTTGGGGTGATACAAGTGGTTAGTGGCGAGCCAGATTCAAAGATCAGGAATTTAAAGATTAGGAAGTCTGGTTTTAGGGCTTATGGATTTAAGTATTTTGCTGTACTCCCTTTAGAGTTAGCTGTTTTTATTCCTGGTGGGACTAATTATAAACTTTATGTGACTCTAAAAGCATCAGTACTTGGTCAGTAGTTTATTGGAACTGTTTGGTGAACACATTTAGATTTTATATGATTCTCTTTTTATGATTCCTGTTTCATTCTTTTATGATTCTTGCTGCTCTGGGTCAGCAGTTTTTAAACTTTTTTGTCTCAGGATCCCTTTATAAGACTTAAATTATTGAAGACCCCCAAAGAGCCTTTGTTTATGTAGGTTATATCCATTTATATTTACCATATTACATGTTAAAACTGAGAAATTTAAAATATTTATTAATTTATCTGAAAATAACAAACTCATTATGTGTTAACTTATGTTATGTTTTTAATGATAATAACGATTTCCCGAACAAATAGAAAATTAATGAGAAGAGTAGCATTGTTAAGCATTTTTGCAAGTCTCTTTAAAAATGTCTGGCTTAATAGAAGACAGCTAGATTCTCATATCTGTTTCTGCATTCAGTCTGTTGCTATATCATACCTCATATAGCTTCTGGAAAACTCCACCCTATACTCTTGAGAGAATGAGAATGAAAAAGATAATTACTGTTACAGTATTATTATGAAAAAAGTTTTAACTTAAAGGATCCCTGAAAATCTCTTCCCTACACTTCGAGAGTGCTATTGTAGGTGTTAATGTCTTGCCTTTCTGCTTCTGTGTCTGTACATTTATTTCTGTCTATCTCTAGCCTCAGAGAAAGAGGTATCTGTTTTCCTGTTCAGAGCTTTTCGCCTCTTATTCTCTTGATCACATCACTTCATGTTTCTTCCAGAACTGGGATTTTACTCCATTGCTTATTCACTGACCTGTATTTTCCATCTCCTCCTTATCTGTTACACCGTGTTCTCCCTTTCTCTGTTTCCTTTGCAGATTATTCTTAGTTAATTCTTCCATGGTAGCATTTCCTAAGGTTCTGTTTTTACTTTCTTAAAATTATGTAAACTTTGCCTAGGCCATCTCATCTGTCAGCATCAATACCATTCATAGCTATTGTCATTTCTCAGTATCCTCGGGCGATTGGTATCCTCCAGGAACCCCCTTGGATACCAAAATCCTTGATGCTCAAGTCCCATATATAAAATAGTATAGTTCAATGAATATGTATATGCCCCTCACATCTTTATCTCTAGACCTGACTTCTCTCTCGAGTTCTAGACTCCATATTCAAAAGCCTGTTGGACATCTCCAACCGGATGTCTGAATTCGTTATCTTTCACTACAGATAAACTCCTATTTTGATAGTTGGTGTCACTTCCACTCAGTCACTCAAGACAGAATGTGCTTTTTTCATTATTTCTGTTTTTTCACTCTATACATGTAATTAATGACCAAGTCCTTTTCTCATTTATTTCTCTTTTTTTTTTGTGGGGAAGACTAGCCCTGAGCTAACATCCGTCGCCAATCCTCCCCTCTCTGCTGAGGAAGACTGGCCCTGGGCTAACATCCGTGCTCATCTTCCTCCACTTTATATGGGATGCTGCCACAGCATGGCTGACAAGCAGTGCATCGGCGGGTGCCCGGGATCCGAACTCGCGAACCCTGGGCTGCCAAGCGCGAACTAAACTGCTGCGCCACCGGGTGGCCCCTATTTCTCTGTTTTTGTCCCTGCTTTCATTGCCTTAATTAAGCCCTCATCTTGTCTTGAATATTAATGCTTGAAGTTTTGCATTTGCCGCTACACTCTCCCCATATACCATTTCCCACAGTTGTTAATTGGAAATCTGATCATATTATTTCCTTGCTTAAAACATTTTTCTTGCTTACAGAAAAAAATCCAAGTTTCTGGTATGCCTGTAAGATCTATGGACCCCTATTAATTTTCTTTTTTTTTTTTTTTTGCTGAGGAAGATTTGCCCTGAGCTGATGTCTCTTGCCAATCTTCCTCTTTTTGTATGTGAGCCACTGCCACAACATGGCCACTGATGAGTGGTGTTGTCTGTGCCCAGAAACTGAACCGGGGCCACCAAAGTGGAGCATGCCAAACTTAACTACTAGGTCACGGAAGCTGGCTCCCCCATTTATTCTTTAGTTCTACCTAAACATCTTAAACATCAACATAATTTAGAAAATAAAGTTGATTTTTAATGTTTTGATGTTCATAGAGTAAGTGTGGGGATAATGAATAATATAATAGCTAGCGTTTATTCAGCGTTTTTTTCTTTCTTTCTTTCCTTTTTTTTTTTAAATATCTATGACCGTTACAAACGTTTGTCACATTACTTGTAGTTCTTTAGCTTTCCATGCAGGTTTCACCATGTCAACCTACACTGTCCAGTATGGTAGCCATATATGACTATTGAACACTTCAAATGTGGCCACCCCAGTGTAGGGTGTGTTGTAAGTATAGAATATACGTGGGATTTTGAAGACTTAATACATAAAAGAACGTAAAAAATACCAATAATGTTTTATATCGATTACCTGTTAAAATGATGATGCCTTGGATATATTGGACTAAGTGAAATATAGTATTAATTTCTTCTGTTTTGCTTTACTTTTTAAAATGTGGCTACAAATAATTTGGAGGGTGCATTATGTTATCTGTGATTCTAGAGAATTAAAATTAGACTGTGTTCTTTTGTTAATTTTGTTTTCCTGTTGTAGGTGTTAGAACTGATATGCACTCGTGAGTCAGGAGCAGTCTTCGAGGCTGGCGGTTTGAATTGTGTACTGACCTTCATTCGTGACAGTGGACACCTGGTTCATAAAGATACCTTGCACTCTGCCATGGCTGTGGTATCAAGACTCTGTGGCAAAATGGAACCTCAAGATTCTTCTTTAGAAATTTGTGTAGAATCTCTGTCTAGTTTATTAAAACATGAAGATCATCAGGTGAATAAATTGCTCTTGTAAACTTTGTTTTCAAAAAGTGATTTTATAGTGTCCCCTATTTATAACTATGATATACTGTAATTTGAACTTTTCAATTGATGAAGTAGAGGTAATTCCATCTTTCTCTCATTTTATATGTCCATATGATAATCTTTTTTGTTTTGGCAGTCAAACATTTTGAATTAGAAAAGTGATGTGTTTATTCTTAAAACTTAAACATTTTAGAAATATATAATTTTTAAAGCTACACTTATACTCAGTGTAATTTGTTAACTCAGCACAATTTTGTTGACTTAAAAAGATAGTTCTCATTGAGGTAAAATAACACACTATTTAGAATCTTATATGTGTAAAGTTTTGTTGAATAGCATGGTTTAGAAAATAAAACGACTTTTAATGCCTTTTTACCATTCAGATGTTAATTTCAGTTGCTGTTTATAGATTATTTTGGCAAAGTTGTACATAATAATAGTATTTATTGAGCTATTACTGTCTCCATCTGAGTTCTTTACATATATCATCTTGTTTAAGCTCAGACAACGAATTGTAGGTACTATTATTTTCCCCATTTTACAGGTAAGGGAACTGAGGCTTTGAGCAGTTAAGTAACACCCTCAGGTCATACAGTTAGCAGAATGTGGAGCCAGAATTCAAATCTAGACAGATTATATGCCTTATCTCTTTGTTACCTCTGCCTTTCTTAGTCTCAGTATTGAAATAAGCAGTACTAGCCCTTATTAGGTGAATTTTATCCTTATGCATATTCTATACATCGTTAGGTTTCAGATGGAGCTCTGCGATGTTTTGCATCACTAGCTGACCGATTTACACGTCGTGGTGTTGACCCAGCTCCCTTAGCCAAGCATGGATTAACTGAGGAGCTATTATCTCGAATGGCTGCTGCTGGTGGCACTGTCTCAGGGCCATCTTCAGCTTGCAAACCAAGTCGCAGCACCACAGGAGCAGCTTCCACAGCTGCAGATTCCAAATTGAGTAACCAGGTGTCAACAATTGTGAGTCTGCTCTCAACACTTTGCAGAGGCTCTCCAGTAGTAACTCATGTAAGAGTGTTTTGAATCTTTGATTTTTAATTTTTCAGAAAAAGTGTTTTTGTATGATGCAAATGTATTAAATTTTTTTCTCCCTTTCTCTTTCTAGGATCTTCTGAGGTCAGAGCTTCCGGATTCAATTGAAAGTGCATTGCAGGGTGATGAGAGATGTGTTCTTGATACCATGCGTTTGGTTGACCTTCTCTTGGTGCTACTATTTGAAGGACGAAAGGCTTTGCCAAAGTCTAGTGCTGGATCTACAGGCAGAATCCCAGGACTCCGGAGACTGGATAGTTCTGGGGAGCGCTCACATCGGCAGCTTATAGACTGTATTCGAAGTAAAGATACTGATGCACTTATAGATGCAATTGACACAGGAGGTCAGAAAATATTTTTTAACTATAAAAAGAAAACTGTGAGATAGGGAATTACATAAGCAATTTCTAGTTTCTAGATTTTGGACAGTATTTTTAGCAATAGTGCCAGATAACAGAACGGCCAACCTCTTCCATCTCCTCCCCTCTCCCTATGTATATAATTATCAGCCTGGTGCATGGTAAGATCTGAGTAAATGCTTGTTGAATGAGTAAATGAAATTTGCCTGTTTTATTGCCAGAAGGAGATCATGCCAATTCTAAAGTGAACTGCAGATTGAATTTAGGGCTGTTGTTTTCTCAAGATTAATGAAAACTGACACAAGTGAATTGTAGTAATATATAGTAAATATTTTTAGACTGCTTCACGAGGTGATGAGCAAATATAAATTGGTGAAAGATGCTTCTGGATCATCAGATCTGTCTTTTGTGTTCTTTTGATTGTAGATGTGAGTTAGTTTCTTGCTCACAGTTATGGCATGAGGAAACTAGTACCCTGTTGAGTTGTGTTATGTATTTAGTTTTTTTCTTTCTTATTTTATGTTTACTTTACTTTTAAGGCTTAAAGCCTTGTGAATCCTTAGTGATTTAAAAATTTTAGAATACTTTTTCTTAGCAGAATTTGCTGATTATTTACTACATTATAGTTGACCTAAATGTTTAAAATTGGCTCTGTATTTAGTGATTATTAGTAACAGTCTTTAAATGGTTTCCATTTTAGAAAAGTTTGGTATTATTTTGTTGCTTTTAAAAAATTATTTTTTTCCTTCAAACTTTCAGCCTTTGAAGTAAATTTTATGGATGATGTGGGTCAGACTCTATTAAACTGGGCCTCTGCTTTTGGAACTCAGGAAATGGTAAGCTAATAAATAAAAGTTAATGTTTTAAATCAAAGATAGAAATATAGTAAGGCGACTTTATGATTTTTCATCATTTTACAGGTAGAATTTCTTTGTGAAAGAGGTGCTGATGTTAATAGGGGTCAAAGGTCATCATCATTACATTATGCTGCGTGTTTTGGAAGACCTCAAGTAGCAAAGGTAAAATCCAGGTTTTTAAGTTAATTTAATATTAAACATTTACATGGTTCCAAAATTAGAGTGATATAAAAACTTTTATTTTGGTAAGTCGTACTTCCATTGTGTCTCCATTTACTCCATTCCTCCTTTCCCACTATAGGTAAGTTTTTTTAATTGTTTCGTCTTGTTTGTTTATCTTTTCAGTGTTTCTTAATGCAGATACAAGTAAAAATAAATATGTATGCTTATTCCTCCTTTTTCTTATACAAAATTTAACATATTGTATACACTGATGTATACTTTGCTTTTTTCATTTATTTCTGTTTATCAATAAAGCAAATATTCTATTTGCAGAAGAATCTTAGCATCTTTGACTCTTAGATTATCAAAGGACTTTGGAGAGTTCTTCTTACGGTTAGGAAAAATTAAGGTCCAGAAAGGTCAAATGATAAGAGTTGAACCAAATGTATGATCCAGGTGTCTAGAATCTTCTTACTGTGAAGTAATTTGGCATAATGCATTGTTAGTCTGCTAGAAGTCAGGCATACCTGGATTCAAGTCTCAGCTCATTAACAAAAGAGGCTGTGTGGCCTTGGGCAAATTTTTTAAGTTTGACTTGCAGTTTTTTCAATAAAATGTGTATACATTCCTAGCATGATTATTGTGAGCATTAGAAAAAATATGTGAAAAGCACTTAGTATAGTAGTCAGCACATCGTAGATGCTCAAATGGTACCTGCTATTGTCAGCTTTATACTATAAGAAAATTTTTGGTAACATCTTAGCTTTCCAGCCTGGGAAAGGTGGTCTCTTCAAGCTTGAATTCTGTCAGTTTGAATTGGTTAGTTTTTACAGATAATAATGCTTCTAAAGGTGATAAAAATTTTTATTGAGGCATTTTCTTTTGATCCGTACTAATTTGTAGTTATGAGTGGCTGAGTAGGAGCCAAGTGGATTGTATCTAACCCTAACCTATCTTGAGTATACATCACCTCACAATGAGCTCTAGCTGCCATTACTAATAATGATATAATAGGTAGTACTCACTGGCATTTATTCTGTGCTAGCCAGTGTCTTAAGCATTTAACATGTTTTATCATTTAATCTTCACAGGTTTTTCTGTTTTTAATTGATTCTAAGATATACCTCCACATTCCCCTGATACATGTTTTAACATCTCTTAAAGAGGAAAATGTCTTATGATTGCTGTTGCCCAGATAGAATTATAGCATAGTTATCATTACCTGTCCATGCAACAAAAATTATGAAATGGATTTTAGTAACTTGAATGAAAACTCCTATCTGATAGAGGAGTACTTTCAGAAAGGTTGTATCACTAATGCTCTTTATGGCATTGTGTGTAGAAACATAAATATTGATTTCTTTGAATCAAAAAGTAATTAATTATGAAGAATTGTGCTCAGAATGTGAAGTTACAGAAATACCTTATTTCATTTATATTTTATTTATGTTTTTCAAGTAACATGAAAAAAAATCTAAGTTTAAAAGCTTTCAATTTAGTTACAAAAAATAAATTCCAGAGGCCAGCCTGGTGGCGTAGCGGTTAAGTTCACATGTTCCACTTCGGTGGCCTGGGGTTTGCCAATTCGGATCCTGGGCGTGGACCTACTCACTGCTCATCAAGCCATACTGAGGCGGCGAACCACATAGAAGAACTAGAAGGACCTATGACTAGGATATAGAACTATGTACTGGGACTTTTGGAAGAAAAGAAAATAAGATTGGCAATAGATGTTAGCTCGGGGCCAATCTTCCTCAAAAAATAAATAAATAATAAATAAATATTTCCCACCAATAAGAAAGTATTGTTGGAAGTTTTAATTGGCACTGTTTATTCTCTCCTAGTGGTCCTTAATGATACATATGATAATCTATGGCATCCTTAGATTTGGTGAAATACTGAATTATTATAATTCAAACCCAAGCAGTCTGGAATTTTTAGCCAGTACTGCATACTTTCCTGATGTGTGTATGTATTCACTTATTTGTCAGCTATATCTATTTATTACATCGTACCAAAGTTAAAAAAATCTGCACCTCTGAGCTGCTGGGGAAAATGTTAGAGGTATTTTCTGTTTGAAAGAGTTTACAGTCTGCTGGAGAGAGAGTCCAGTGTCCATTAAAAATTGGTGAACAAGGTGAATCAGTATTTAAGACCTAAATTTTGTAGTTCATTCTAGAAGAATTGATTAAACTTGGTAATTGGCAGTATCTTGGAAATGTGAAGATGATTATCATGTCACAAACTGAATGCTAGGACCTCTGTTAAAGTAAAGAAAATGAGAAGAGGAGTTTGATGGAGAAGATGACAGGTCCAGATGTGAACATACTTAATTTGAGTTGTTAATAAATAACCAAGTGAAATTAATATGTAATTTTTTTTCAAGATATAAATAGACCACATTTAAGGTGTTATGTGCGAAGGCAGAGATTTGAATTGGTACCTGCTTGATTTAAGTAATTCTCTAAGTCTGAGGTATATGGGTGCAGTTTATAGATTGCAGATTTGGATATTGAAGAAGTAAGATGTTAATTGTTATATCCAAATTAAATGCTTTTCTTTTCTAGACTCTGTTACGGCATGGTGCAAACCCAGATCTGAGAGATGAAGATGGGAAAACTCCATTAGATAAAGCTCGGGAAAGGGGCCATAGTGAAGTAGTAGCTATTCTTCAGTCTCCAGGTGAGTGGTAAAATCTTCCCTTTTAAGCCATATGCTATTACTTTTTAGCCTTACATCCATAAAAGTAGCTCTTCATAGACATATTAACATTATATAAACCAACTTTCCCTATGAAGTCAAATAATTTTAAATGTATACCCTTACATTGATAAACCTTTAGCAGTATACTGTTCTGTGTTCTTTGAGACTATGGCTGCATGATTCCAGAATGATCAAATCAAAAGTTTAAGGGGTATGGAAATAGTTGGGTATTGTGTAGACAAAGTGCTTTGATCAAATTTGTAAGTTTTCACAGAGTAGATGAATGCAGAGCCTCTGTGAAATATTTTTGGAATCAAGTGGAATATCCAAAATTATCTCCTTAAGTTGTGCTTCAGCTCATTGGAGGTACTAATGTTCTTTAGTATTCTTATAAACACCTTTGATAGATACAGCATCCTAATTTCATTGTTTAATTATTGTTCATTTGGAATAATGATAGTTTAGAGTTGGGTACATCTTAATATCTTTTTCATTGAAAGAAATATTTTCCAAAAAACTATTCTATTGAACAATATTTGTCTGCAGGTGATTGGATGTGTCCAGTTAATAAAGGAGATGATAAGAAAAAGAAAGATACAAACAAAGATGAAGAAGAATGTAATGAGCCAAAAGGAGATCCAGAAATGGCACCCATATACTTGAAAAGGTTATTGCCAGTGTTTGCACAAACATTTCAGCAAACTATGCTGCCTTCAATAAGGTAGTTATTCATACTATTTGTATTTACTAGTTAAATTATGCCAATTATGTAGTTTTATTTATCTCCCATTTCCAGAAGGATTTGAGGTTTATTTTAATATTAAAAAGGTATGATAAGAATAAAAATTAGATTGGAGAGTTAAATCTTTTCTTCTGATGATCTGACTTGAGAAGGAGTTGAGAAAATGAAGATGACTTAGATTCCTAACATAGTTTTTGTAGCTCTCTGAATATCAGCTCTAGAGAAATTTTGATAATTACAGCAAACATTTATTGAGCTTTTTGGAGACCTTTTTGGTAGAGTCAGTGCAAGATGGCCATTGGAGGAGTTACCCAAAGAAATGAGACTTTGCTCTTGCTTACTGTACCTTTGCAGGCTAGTGAGGAAGATGTGAGTGATAATACAGAGTGGTAAGTGATTGATCAGACATATAATCAGAGTTCTCTAGGAATGTAGATGGTATAACAACTAATTGGACTGGGTAAATTTGAGAAGATTTTATGCAGAAGTGAGATTTAAATTGGGGTTTAAAGGATACTTGGGAGTTTTCTAGGCAGACAGATTTGGAAGGATTGGTGGGCAACAGTATGTGCAAAGGCATGGAGGTATGAGTCAGTCCATCCTGTTGCAAGTCCTGGTGGCTCTCCCTCTACAGTTTGTCCATCATCTGCCAATTCTATCCATCTGTTGCTAATATTGTGGTCCAAGATACCGTAGTCTATAGTTGGACTACTGCAGTTGCCTCCTAACCAGTCTTTCTCCTCTTTTTCTCTCTTACCTCTGTATAATGTGTTCCTACATATTAAGCTGAATTATTTTTTAAATCATGATTACGTCACATGACTTTCTGGTTTAAACTCTCCAGTAGCTTCCAGTTGGCCTTAACTAAAACATAACTCCTTAACTCTGAGGCTTGCAAGGTCTTACATGAGCCCCACCCAGCTCTCTGACCTCAGTTAGTACTATTGAACCCCTAGCACATTACACTTACACTATGCTAGCCTTCTTTCTGTTTTTGGAACAGTGTAAGTACATTGTTACCTTAGGGCTTTTATACTTATTTCCCTTTGCTGGAAACTTTCTGTCCCAATGGTTGGTTGCTTCCTATCATTCAGGTCTCAGTTCAAACGTTCCATCCACTGACATTTGTCCTCCTAATTTAAATTTACTGCTAGGACACCTTTCATGTCAATCATGATGTTTTACTGTCGTCACAGAGCTTACACTGTCTGAAATCTTGCTCTTTGAGTTTTTTGTTTGTTTTATTGTCTGTCTCCGCTCTAAAGTAAGCTCCATGAGAGCTGGCCTGTGTTCTGCTGTATTCCTACAAAGACAAAGAGGTGTAGAATAGGGCTTGATGTTTAGTAGGCCCTCAATAGATGTTTACTGAGAGATTGAATGAGTGTGTTGTGTTAGATATTGCAAGTATTTTGATATTGAGTATAGGGTATGTTTGGATAGCTCATTGAGGAATGTTAAAAAGGTAGACAGGAGCCTTTTATGACCTATGAAGGCCTTTGTGGTCCATGATAATGAGTATGGACTTTACCTCATAGTTAAAGGATCATTAAAGACTTGTGAGGAAATCTATTCCGGTCAGATTTGTGATTTGTAAAGATCACTTTGGCAACCCAGTAGAAAAAAGGACTAGAGGAGGGCAAGAACGAAAACAGACTACTTAAGGGTTTTTTGCAATATGAACTCAGTTGCTGGGGGACTGTATTGGTGGGAACAAAAGAGGTTGGGAGATGGGTTGTATAGGGATTGATGACCAATTAGATATGAGGGATGAAAGAAAGGAAGGGGTGAAGAATGACTGCTGAATTTTTGGCTAAGTGATTGAGAATTTGATTTTGGTTATTTTAAGTTTAGGAGGTCTTTAGAACATGTAGTTTTGTAGGATTCAAGTGCCTTAAATACCAGTATTATAAGTTGACGTTAAAGTGTAAGCGGTCTGCTTTAAATAGGAGAAAAGTGGCAGTAAAATAATTCACTGTGAACATTTAAGAACTTGGTTTTTATTCTTCCCCAAATAGCTACAGAGGTGTAGGTGTTAGTAGGGGCTACTTTTTTTTTTTTTTAACAAAAGATTTGAATCATCTTAAGAAATGAGCAAGATAATTTGGTCTGAAAATTTTCGAGGACTAGCTGTTATGCCAATAAAGAATCTTAAGACATATTTGGAGTAAAATTGCTTCATGATAAGGCCATCAGAAAATTATAAAGTATTCCACTGTATAACAGAGTTCCCTTATTGGATGATTATTTTCTATCATCCTTTCAAATGTTTGAAGATTATCTAAACACAATTTTAATTTTAGCACATTTGATGCTAAATTCTCCCAGGTAATAATTAGCAGACACATTTAATTGTGGCGAGTAAGATAGCATACGTCTTAATTAGGAGCTCAGACTCTGGAGTCAGCTCAAAATGGGTCCAAATGCCAGTGTTTCTACTTCCTAGGCAGGTGGCCATGGGCAGGGTACCTAACCTCTTGATCTTAATTGGTTCATCTCGAAGATGGAGATAATTATACTCAATTCTCTTTAGGTGTGAGAATAAAAATTAGATATGTGTTAAGTGTTTAGCATAGTGCCTAATATTTTAGAGGTATTTGGAAAAAGATAATTCTTTTTCTTTCTTTCTTTCTTTTTTTTTTTTTTTTTGGTGAGGAAGATTGGCCCTGAGCTAACATCTGTTGCCAATCTTCCTCTTTTTGCTTGAGGAAGATTGTCTCTGAGCTAACATCTGTGCCAGTCTTCCTCTATTTTGTACGTGGGACGCTGCCACAGCATGGCTTGATGAGGTCTGCACCCGGGATCCAAACCTGTGAACCCCAGGCCACTGAAGTGAAACGTGCGAAATTAACCACTACGCCACTGGACCAGCCCCAAGATAATTCATTTTTTAAAAATTATTTAGCAATATTTAAAGCAAGGGGGAATAGGTTACAACCTAATTTTTTACCGTTTTAGTTAAAAATTCAATCAGAAGAGTAAACATATGTACTCTGATCAGACAGTTTAAGGAGGGTCTCTGTATATGGACTTTAGCTAGTACTTATCAGTATTGGTCTAGGCACAGTGTCTGTTCAGAAAATAAAAGGCAGACTAGATCAGTGAAGGCTTCAAAACAGGATAGCAGTTTCAATGGTGGAGCAGTTTGTAAAAACCTAATTATTCTCAGTAAGATATTTTTCCCCAATTTTATTGAGATATAATTGACATATAATATTAGTTTAAAATGTACAACATAATGATTTGATATATGTATCCCTGTAAGATATTAGACTGAGGACTACACACTTTTTTTTGAAGAAAGGCTACATAGAATTTTGAAGAGGTCTGATAAATAAACATCTTTGGAGTTAGTGTCGATAACTGGATAAAGATTGAGTTCACTTTTCAGCAACAGAAATCCTTGAAGATCCATGTATTTTTTTTTTTTAAATCACAATTTGAGAAAAAAGTAGACTTGATTGGATAAAGGGGGAAATTGTTCTTAGATGAGAATATTAAAGAATCTAAGATATAAATTCTTCCAAAATTAATTTATAGATTGTGTAGTTCTAAAGAAAATAACTACAGAATTTTAGAACTTGACAGATCTTAAAGTTCATCTGGAAGAATGAGTGAGATTATTGAAAAAAAATCTGAATAACTAGTGTAAACTTTCAGTGATTAAATGTTTATGATAACTAGCACAAGAGTTTATAAATCAATGGAGTGGAATTGCCCCCTAAATAGAGCCAATTATGTATAGGAACTGAAAGTATTATAATAGAGATTTCATAGATCATTTGAGAGAAAGAGGATTATTTAGTAAATCATACTGGGATATCTGCTTTGTGGTTTGATAAATATCAGCTTAGTCTTTTACTTTGCATTGTATATCTAAACAAATTCTAGATGGCTTTAAAATAAATTAAGAAAGTAAAACTTTTAGAGAGAGAATGCTGAATCCTAACCACTAGACTACCAAAGGAGAGAGAAAAAATTTACGAGAACAAAAAAACATATTCTTAAATGTTTATCAGAACTTGATAAGAAAAATGACTTTGAAAACTTGTTTGTGTTAGTGCTATCCGTCATTTTAAATTTATTCTATGTAAAAAAACATAAAACTATATCAGAAATATTACCCACAACCATAAAAGTGCCATAAATAAAAACTCTTAATTCAAATAAATATGTCAGCAAATTGGTATTTGTTAGCAAGTATGACCAAGGGATACTATCTTTATTATACAAAGGGCACATAGAAATTTTTGGTAAAAATATGAGACAATTTAAATTAGCCAAGACGTTATGGCATAGTGCTCAAGAGGAAACATAGCAAAAAACTGACATGAGAAAATTTATTCCTTGACTAGTGAAAAAAACCAAACATTTAAAAAAATAGATAAAATTTGATGTCATTTTCGCCCATTGACATTTCAGAAACTTTTAAAAATGTAACAATATTGTAGTGAATTAGTATATCCATATCTAGTGATAATTTAAGCTGTTAACAGCCTTTTTCCCCCCAGCTTTATTGAGGTATCATTGACATAAAATTGTGAGATATTTAAAGTGTACATCTTGGTAATATGATATACATATACATTGTGAAAAGATTCCCTCCATTGAGTTAATTAACACATCCATCACCTCACATATTTATCCTTTTGGGTTTTTTTGGTGAGAACATTTAAATTCTACTTTCTTAGCAAATTTCAATTATACAATACAGTGTTATCAACTGTAGTCACCATGTTTTACACTAGGTCCTCAGACCTTATTCAGCATAGAGCTGAAAATTTGTATCCTTTTACCATCCTTTTCCTATTCCTCCCACCCCCAGCCCCGGCAGCCACTTCTCTATTCTGTATCTGTGAGTTTGACTTTTCTTTTTTGATTCCACGTATAAGTGATAACCATGTAATATTTGTCTTTCTTTGGCTTATTTCACTTAGCATAATGCCCTCAAGGTCCATCCATGTTGTTGCTTAACAACCGTTTTTAAATCAGTTTGCCAAGCGTGGATTCAGTACTGATGCATATTCAGCATATATGAAAGTGATCAGACTCTCAGATCCAAGAATCTCTACCAAAGAAGTAAAACTGTTTCCACAAAAATAGTGCTGTTTATAATAGAAAAGACTGTAAACTAAATGTTTACCATTTATATAATAGTATTAAACAGGAAAGTTTTATGTTAGGAATATTATGTATAGTGTACTAGTTAAGAGATGAGTTTGAGTTTAGGCTCTAATTCATTAGCCCTGTGACTTTAGTAGACTTATATACCATTTTTGTCTCAGTTTTTTCGTCTGTGTAACTAAGCTAATAAAACCCACTTGATAGTGTTTGTTTTGTGGATTAAATGAGGTGTAATTTTTTTTGGGGGGGGAAGATTAGCCCTTAGCTAACATCCACTGCCAATCCTCCTCTTTTTTTGTTGAGGAAGACCAGCCCAGAGCTAACATCTGTGCCTATCTTTCTCTACTTTATGTGGGACGCCGCCACAGCATGGCTTGATAAGCGGTGCTTAGTTCTGCGCCTGGGATCTGAACCTGCGAATCCCAGGCCACTGCAGCGAGGCTCACGAACTTAACCACTATGCCACCGGGCCAGCCCCCACGTTATGCTGTTTTAATTGACATAAATCATGATATAAAACTATTAAATACTGATTTTACAACCAAATGTAAATAGCCATTAACAAAAACTGAAAAGGACTAATCCTGTTAGAGCAGTTTTGCCCTCTGTCTGCCCATCTTTTTCTATATGAATTTGTAATAAAATACTTCAAGAATATATAGTGTTATGAATTTCTGCTAGAGAGAGTTATGAAATACATGAAGTAGAGACCACATGCTGTAGAAATATTGCTGTGTCAGATGCCTCTCTTGGACTTCAGTAGTGATTTTTGCCTCATCATCCTACCTGTGGAAGTCACTTCATGTGTAATGTTATCTACAGCTTGGTGCCTAGAATATTTGGATGCTCAGAAAATGTGTGTTAAATGAATTATTAGCTTTTATGTAATAGGCCAGTCTCCTCTTAGTCTATTACAATTTAAATGTATGTGGATATGTATGTATTTTATTTTAAAAGAACAGGTTGCTTGAGGTTAATAAAATTGAGGTTAGTTTGTGTGCGTTTATTATCGCCTATGTTCTAGCAAAGCAGTGCATAAACAGAAGGGAAAGGAAGCAGGCCAAGTTGTTAACAGTGGGGATATTTTGGGGCATGGGATTGCTAGGATCTCTTATTTTCATTTATATGAGAATATAGTTACAATGAACATGGATTTTAAATTTGACAAAGGACAAAAATGCTTAATTCGAAATTTGATTTCCATATTAACTCCCAGGTGTTTTAAGTTGTTCAAGCTTTGTATTTTAGATTATAGGAAACTTTAGGTTAGTTACAATTTATACCATTTATTTTCTTAGTAATTACATCACTCTTGTTCTAAAATTATCACAGCATGTTAACATTCATGCTGATTAAGTATAAAATAGAATAATAGCACATTTAAGAAAATTATAGAAATAATTTGTTTTGATGAGCTCAATATATTGATAAGAGAAAATAAATGAAATTACCTCAAAAAGCATAAGCTAGTGCTAGTATTGTGTTATTTTTTATATTTTGTTATGAGTGCTTTTTAGCAGAATATGTAAAACTTAACATTGTATATTTTAGTTTTCATGAATGTATAAGTTTGATTTTGTTTTACTTTAGCTTATCACGGCTTCCTAAAATTCTTTTTTCACTTTTCAAGAAAAGCAAGTCTTGCTCTGATTCGAAAAATGATTCATTTTTGCTCTGAAGCATTGTTAAAAGAAGTTTGCGATTCTGATGTTGGTCACAATTTGCCTACGATACTGGTGGAAATCACTGCAACTGTCCTTGATCAAGAGGTCAGTTTTTAATCTTTTTTGAAACTCCTGCAGCATTAATTCCCTTTAGATATTGGTCAGTAAAAAATTTAAGTGTTGTCCTAATTTCCGTATCACATTTTGTCTGTGCAAATTATTGCATTTGTCTATTCTGGGCAACTAAACTTATTTTTATAATTTTTCCTTCATTTCCTTTTTGTTTCCCCAGGATGATGATGATGGCCACTTGCTGGCTTTGCAAATCATAAGGGATTTAGTAGATAAAGGTGGTGATATTTTTTTGGATCAGCTAGCCAGACTTGGTGTAATTAGCAAAGTGTCAACTTTGGCAGGTCCTTCCTCTGATGATGAGAATGAAGAAGAATCAAAACCAGAAAAAGTGAGTGGTCTTAACTGTAGTGGTATTAGGACTAGAGTTTCTTTTGAGGAAATCTAGTTCCAGTTTATGATGGGTTTTAGCCAAATAATGGCAATATGAAGTAATATACTTTTTAAAAATTTGGTCAGTTTCCTTTTAACAAATATTATCGATAAAATTTATAACTTATAGGAAAGTAGCAAATAAAGAGTATCAGAGTATCCTCTGTCCACGTTTACTAATTACTAACATTTGCCCCCATCTGCTTTATCATTTGCACACTCGTTTATGTGTATGTATACTTGTTTGTACATTTTAAAAATATTATTTGAGAGAAGCTGGATACATAGTGCCCCTTTTTACACCTAAAAACTTCACCAAAAACCAGGACATTCTCTTATGTAATCCTAGTATAGCTATCAAAAATCAGGAAATTTAATATTTATATAAAACCATATCTAATCCAGAGACCATATTCAAATTTGCCATTGTCTTTAGTAGCAATTTTTTTCTTCCTGGTCTAAAATCCAATCCAGGAAAACATACTACATTTAGTTATCATGTTCCTGAGAACCTGCAACAGTTTCTCAGCCTTTCTTTTTCTTTCATAGCCTTGGCGTTTTTGAACAGGACAGACCATTAAGGACATTGATATCTCACTTTGCATTTGTGTCATGTTTCTTCATAATTATATTCAGGTTATGTTTTTAGCAGGGTGACTATGGAGGTGATGTTATGCGCTTCTCAGTGCACAGTGTGCCTTCTTGGAGGCACATGAGGTCTGTTTACTCTCTTGCTAATGATGTTAATTTGGGTCACTTGATTATGTCTGTCTCTGCCAGGTTTCTCTATTGTAAAGTTACTCTTTTTCCTTTTGTAATTAATAAGTAATTTGTGGGGAGATAATTTGAGACTATATAAATATGCTGTTCCTCATTAAACCTTTACTTACTAGTTTCAGTATCCATTGATAGTTCTTGTCTTAGATTACAAATTTAAAATATACCTTATCTGTCTATTGATTGCCAGAAATGATGTAGTCCTAACATTTAGTGAATGCTTGCTATATCTTAATGACAGAGTAGTAATATTTTTGAGAAAATGGTAGAGTATGGGTAATAATTGTAGAATTCTGAGGGGGTGAGTTTATGTATGTGTGTTTGTGTGTTTCCAAAATTACTGAAGGATTTAGAAAAAAACAAAACAAAACAAGAAGTGATGTCTGGATTCATCTCCCTGGAATTCTTTCATTCAAGAAATAGGTTACAGTTCCAGGCAGTCTTTTTATAGAAATTAACAAGCAGATGCTAACATTTGTATGGAAATGCAAGGGACCTAGAATAGCCAAAGCAACCTTGAAAAGGAGCAAAGGACATATACCAGCAGATTTCAAGTCTTATCATAAAGCTATAGTAATCAAGAAAGTGTGGTAGTGGTGTAAAAACAGATTAATGACCCACATATATATGGTCAATTAATTTTCTACCAAATTGCTAAGGCAGTTCAATCAAGAAAGGATGATCTTTTCAGAAAGTGATGCTTTAACAAGTGGATGACATATGCAAAAAAATGAAATCTTGATCCTTAACCATATAGTAACAAAACAAAAATTAACAGAAAACGAATCATAGACTGAAATGTATTAGCTAAAATTGTAAACTTCTAGAGGAAAAAGAAGAAAATCATAGTGATTTTGAGCTTGACAAAGGTTTCTTAAACGGGACATTAAAAGGTTATGCTATAAAAGACCAAAAAAAATCAATGAATTGTCCTTAATCAAAATTACACTTTTGCTCTTCAAAATACATTGTTTAGGAAATAAAAAGGCAAGTCAGAAAATTCTCTCAGATTTTGTTTGTCTGGAAATGTCTATATTTGGCCTTCATTTTTGATGGATATTTTCAGTGCCTACAAGGACTTTTGGCAGATGATTTTCCAGCACTTTAAGAGATGTTCCATTGTCACCTGACATAGATAGTCTCTACTGAAAAGTTTGTCATAATTCTGATCTTAGTTCCTTCATGTGTAACGTACCTTTTCCTCCTCTGGCTGTTTTTAATATTTTATTGCTATTTTTTAGCAATTTGACTTTGATGTGCTTTGCTTTATTTGGTGTGTGTGTGTGCATGCACATGTGGGTGTCCAACCCTGCTCAGGATTGTTTAATTTTCTTTGATCTGTGGGCTTATAGTTTTTGTCAAATTTGGAACAATTTCAGCTGTTAGTATGGGGATTTTCCTCTCTGGCTATTTGGAATGCAAATGTCTAACCACCTTGTGTGATCTCTTGGAATTGTTCAGCTTACACTTTTCCAATTGCTCTTTGCCCAACCTTATGGAGTATCACCCTATACATGAGTGGTCTAGTACTCAGAGACTCATGATGACCACTTTGCATATTTCTAGAGGTCTTTTTTCCTTGACTCCCTAATCATGAACTCAGCCTCTACATATTCCATTTGCCTTAGCCTCTTCAGACAGATAGATCTCTATTTCCTTAACTCATATTGCTGCTGGACTCTGTGTTCCCTCTTCTTAAGACTTTAGCCAGAAAATTGTGTCTGGGCATAAGGGGCTTACCTTGTTTGTTTCCATTGTCTGGAGATCACAGTCCTATGTTGCTTGTTTTCTAGTGTTTGAAAACACTTTTTCATATATTTTGTCTAGTTTTTAGTTGTTTACAATAGATAGGCCAGTCTTGGTCCTTGTTACATCTGTCATGGCCTGGAACATGTTTAAAGAAATTTATCATCCATATTTTACAATCTTATTTTAGTGTTGTAAGCTACTTCAGGGAAAAAACAGTTAAAATACTTATTTTTTTTTTAAGTAGAACAAACCTTTATAAAGTTTAAAAGTACTTTACCCATACACGCACACATGCACCCACACACCAAGTTTATATATGTTTGTGGTGAATCTTCTCAATATTTAAGTATGGTCAACAAAATAAAAAAATTTTTAGGATACCAGGCTAGGCAAACAATATTTAGAAGTTGTTGGTTTTTTTTAAACATGAAAAATTTTAACTAAAATATTTTTATGATCATAGGAATGATCCAATGTATTTGATTCACTTGGCTAAGGGGCATTTCAGTTTATTCTTAAAAAGCTTCTCTGATGATTGTGTTGCACTGCTAGGTTTGGATATCATTGATAGAATCTAAACATCCATTTTTTTTTTTTTTTTTTTTTTTTTTTTTTTACAAATAATCAATTAGGCCCAGAGATGTAGTGAGTTTACCAAGATCCTAGATAAATAGCTAGTTGTATGAAGACTTAGTCTGTTGGTCTTCTTTACCACTACACCTAGAAATATTATAACTTAGGTCATTATTTATATGAATTTCTTAACATTCTTAGAACTTGTTTGTAGGATTTAGTTATAGGTAATTAGTTGAATCAATACATATTAAACTAGAGGCAACTGAATATGATGTTCAGGATGTTTTAATTCTAAATTTGTTTCATGATCATGTTTTTAAAACACTTAAGAATATTTGGAGTAGAAATTATTTTCCATGTTTCATTGAATAATTTTACACATTTAGGAGGATGAACCACAGGAAGATGCTAAAGAATTGCAGCAAGGTAAACCATACCATTGGAGAGACTGGTCAATCATTAGGGGAAGGGACTGCTTATATATATGGAGTGATGCAGCAGCCTTGGAATTATCTAATGGCAGTAATGGATGGTTCAGATTTATCTTGGATGGAAAACTTGCCACCATGTATTCAAGTGGTAGTCCTGAAGGTGGATCAGATAGTTCAGGTAAATGAATGTTTCTATTAAAATGTTTAAGTTTCTGTAATTTTCATAATTTGGTTTTTTTGCTCATATTTTTGCTACCATTGTCATAGAAATAGAACATCCTTGATGATCATGTGGCCAGTTTCCTTAATATCAACAGAGAAAACCTGTTGTGTTATGAAAGCATTTCATAAATGCCTTTTTATTGTATAAGACAAGGAATAGCATTGTATCTACTTTTAATTTTTTAGGTAAAGCTGCCTTTTATCATGTAATGGTGAACTGCACATATGTGATGCTGTCTCAAGTTAGATCTTTTCTCAAAAGCCTTATACTTTAAAAAATTATGGCTGTAGGATTGCTTTTATGCCTCGACCTAAATATATCAAACCAGTAAGAGTATACCAAAGAACAAAACTCTGCTAATTAAGTTTTTTTTACTAAAATTGATATTCCAGTAGGTAGTTTACTTTGAAAAAAAAAAACCATAGAATATTTGAAAGGAATAAAGTTTTAAAACAATCATTTTGTCTTTATAGAAAGCAGAAGTGAATTCTTAGAGAAATTACAAAGAGCTCGAGGCCAAGTAAAGCCATCTACTTCAAGTCAACCTATACTCTCAGCACCAGGACCTGCTAAGCTCACTGTAGGGAATTGGTCACTAACATGTTTGAAAGAAGGAGAAATTGCTATTCATAACTCAGATGGTCAGCAGGCAACAATACTGAAAGAAGATTTACCTGGTTTTGTATTTGAATCTAATAGAGGAACCAAACATTCATTTACTGCAGAAACTTCTCTGGGTAAGTACTAAGTATGTAAGTTTAGCAGATAAGAATACATGAATATGTTAAATTGCAATAAAATATGCTTTGTGAAATGTCTTTTTTTTTTCAGGTTCAGAATTTGTGACTGGCTGGACTGGGAAAAGAGGCAGAAAACTGAAGTCTAAGTTAGAAAAAACAAAGCAAAAGGTATATTTGTGGAATTTGCTGGATTTTTCTTGTCTTTTATACTGATGTAGTAAGGCTTCAATGGTAGATTCTAAACATTTGAAAAACTGAGTCATTTAGCATAAGCTGCCCTAATCTAACATATTTTAGTTTTCCTTTTTTCTGTGCTTGTTATTTTGTTTTCCACAATATGTATACATTTACTTATAATTTTTATACATATACTAAACACCAACATTAAAACAGAAACAAAATGGAAATTAATGAGACAGAGTAAAATTTAAATTACTTTATTAATGTTATTAATGTCACAAAAACTTTAAATTTATGCTTTAGTTATTGTTAGTGATAGTGATATTTTTAGTGATAGAGTGATATTGAAAATGCATCATTATATTTTACAATCCTGATTAAATACTTTATGATAAAGCAACTTGAATGCCTAGTTCTAGATTCCGACTGTTTTGATGCTTAGTTTAATGGCCATCTTAGATGATATCACTGTTTCAAAAAGATACAGGAGCAAATGCATTATTGACTCCACCTTCAGAATCATGATACTAATTTTAAAATTCTATCCGTTAAGTATGCATTGATTTTTTAAAAAAATATGGGCAGTACATTTCCATCTTTATTATGTCAATTGTTCTTGCTTTTTTTTGTTGTTTTTAAAACAGAAAATAATCTTATAGTTAGATTCAATGTTTTATGATGACAGATATTTTTATTTTACCTATAATAATGATATAAAATAGATTTTGCATGCAGTATGTGAAGAATGCTTTTAGTTGGTTGGGATTGTAGGGGTACTTGTGTTTTTATGGCTTTGGCCATGGAAGTAGTAGTAATGGGTTTTATTTGGAGCAGTTTTTTAAATATAATAATAGGCTGGGCCATCCCAAAGATATTTCTAGATGGTAGACCTTGGAAAAAACATGCATGCTTGCTTTTGTGTGTGTGTGTGTGTATGTATGTATTTATATATGTTATCTCTGTAGCTATATATATTATTTTATGATTGCTTCTATGT
The DNA here is from genome assembly GCA_031878705.1 of Tapirus indicus. Taxonomy (NCBI): domain Eukaryota; kingdom Metazoa; phylum Chordata; class Mammalia; order Perissodactyla; family Tapiridae; genus Tapirus; species Tapirus indicus. The sequence continues at coordinate 16,962,843 of CM062918.1, forward strand.
TTTTTGAAAAGAGTGTGAGGCCAGAGATTTCTTCTAATTCAGGATATCTTAAGGGCATTTGAGGAAGAAATATCTCAATTGAAGATAGCCATTAGATGCTAAAAGGAATTTGAACTAAATACAGTCGATTTTCATTATTCATGGTTGTTATGTTTTATGAAGTTGCCGTGAATACTGAACCATTGCTCCTAAGGGAAATACAGGGTTAGCTTCCTGTGAGGCTCTGGTCACATTTTTGTCAGCTGATCCTTGACCTACATAACCTGGTTTTATGTGTGTTTCTGTTTTAAGACACCGTATTTAATAAGTATTGTTGATTCGTTAACATTGAACTTGTAGCCAACAGCACTATCATGCCTGAACGAACCTCATTTAACACACATATTTTCTCCATAAAACATATGTACCTTCTTTTTTTCTTGTGAGGAAGACCAGCCCTGAGCTAACGTCCGTTGCCAATCCTCCTCTTTTTGCTGAGGAAGACTGGCCCTGGGCTAACATCCGTGCCCATCTTCCTCCACTTTATATGGGACGCTGCCATGGCATGGCTGACAAGCAGTGCATCGGCGGGTGCCCAGGATCCGAACCCACGAACCCCGGGCTGCTGAGCGCGAACTAAACTGCTGCGCCACTGGGCTAGCCCATATGTACCTTCTTGTGCTTAGGAACTCTAGGCAGCAATTCAGCACTATGTTTGGGGGCCATTTTAAACTATGAAGTCACCAACAGAAAACAACAAAAATGTGAAAAACATGGCACAAAATAGACTGTGAAAAGGACACTTGTTTATAGTATGAGAGCTAAAACACGAAGGTAGAGTTCACTTTGTTTGACCTTACCTGGGAAAATGCACGAGGCAACTCAAAGTTTTCACCGTGCTGTGCATACACACAAATGACTGGGGAAGCACTGCAAGGATTGTCTTGGGGATTAGAAATAAACCTTACTGAGTAGTGAGTTTGCAAATACGAAATTCTCAAATAATGAGGATCAACTGTAATTCTTTATAAAGATACCACTCAGCCATCGCAGGAGTTTCTTGGAATACTTGATATGTTGTATTACCAATGAAATATAGACTAACTCACAGGGAACTGAAATTTCACAATACAGAAGAAAAGTAAATCAAGGAAAACATAGTCTCAGTCCTATATTTTCATTTTTTAAAGAAAATATGATTAATGATTCAGTTTCTTGAAATCAGTAGTAACTCAGTGACCATGTGACTGTCCTTTTGCATATGAAAGCAGTACATGTCAAAATACACTAATTTTAGGTAAAAATAATTTTAACTATTAGTTTTAATCTCAGTTTTATTTATTAATACTGTTTTATAAAGGGATAGTTTCTTCAGTGTCATCTAATATCCAGAACTTATCTTTTAATTCTGAACAGCATACCAAAATAGAATGGAAAGATATTGTTAATTCATTTAGGGAGTGAATTTTTTTCTATTACATTAGAGTTATGCTAGATTAGTTTGTAATTTAAATGAAATTACATAAGTCCTAAATTTACATTGTTTAAGCATATTTTTTTAAAGAGTGTTAGATACTAAATTTCATCAGATCCATGCCAAGGACATGTATGGGTTATTCTCTCAAATAACATTAACTTAACTTAAATGAGAGCTAATTAGTGCCCAAACTGACAATGTAGTCATTCCTTCTCATGATGAAATATATAACTGGGGCCAGCCTGGTGGTGTAGTGGTTAAGTTTGCATGCTCTGCTTTGGCTTCCCGGGGTTCATGTGTTCGGATCCTACGCACGGACCTACATACCACTCATCAAGCCATGCTGTGGCAGCGACCTACATACAAAATAGAGGAGGTTTGGCACAGATGTTAGCTCAGGGCCAATCTCCCTCACCAAAAAAAAAAGAAAAAAATATGTAACTATGTGAGCATCATATTTACTTTGTGTGAATAATATAAATAAATAGAAAAAATATATAAAACCTAAAGTATACCCCAGAATGTTAAAAGGTTCAACTTTGGTCCGGCTCCGTGGTGTAGTGGTTAACTTCGCGTGCTCCGCTTCAGTGGCCTGGGGTTTGCAGGTTTGGATCCCAGGCGTGGACCTATGCACCGCTTATCAAACCATCCTGTGGCAGGTGTCCCACACATACAGTAGAGGAAGATGGTAGTGGTTGAGTTCGTGTGCTCCGTTTAGGTAGCCTGGAATTCCAGGTTCAGATCCCAGGCACGGACTGACACACCACTTGTCAGCCATGCTGTGACGGCCTCCCATATAAAGTGGAGGAAGATGGGCAGGGATGTTAGCCCAGGGCCAGTCTTCCTCAGCAAAAAGAGGAGGATTGGCAACGGATGTTAGCTCAGGGCTGGTCTTCCTCCCCCCAAAAAAATAAAAGGGGGGGGTTCGACTTTGGTTGATGGAATTATAGGTGGCTTAATTTTCTTTTTCTTTTTGCTTATTTGTATTTTCGAATTGGTTCACCATTCACAGTTTGCTTTTATAAAAAAAGAGCAGGGTTAATTTTTGGCAGGTTGCTGAATTTGTTTTAAATGAAATAAGCTCCTATTTGGTATATGAATACAAAGTTTAAATAACCAAAAATTAGAATTATGAGTTCTTTTATTTGACACTGCTAAAATCTACTAGCATACTTTTTTCAGCCATTTAACCTTTTGACATACATGAATAGAAGTAGTAACATTTTTTGCAAGCTGATAATGGCACAAATATCTTAATTCTAAAAGTTGTGTGTGTGTGTGTGTGTAAAAGGGAAGATTTGGTAAAATTATTAATTGTAGTGAAAATTCACCTTTGCTATTTTTATGTTGGTAGGTACGAACTATGGCTCGAGATTTATATGACGACCACTTTAAAGCTGTTGAAAGCATGCCTCGTGGAGTAGTGGTAACACTCAGAAACATTGCAACTCAGTTAGAGTCCTCTTGGGAACTTCATACAAATAGACAAGTATGTTAGCCTCTAGATTTTATGACACACTGTGATCTTGGTTTAGTTTTTCCCCTTTATCCTTTATATTCTGGGTATTGATTAGGGGGTCAGCAAATTATCACCCACTTGCTAAACTTGACCTGCCACTTATTTTTTATGGCTTTGTGAAGTAAGAATGGTTTTTACATTTTTAAATGGTTGAAAACAAAAATAAGTAATATTTCATGATACATGAAAATGTAACGTTAGTGTCCATAAGTACTTTTATTGCTCATAGCTCTGCTTATTCATTTGCACATTGTCTGTGACTGCTTTGGTGGCTACAACAGCAGAGTTGAATAGGTGTCACAGAGACCACGTGGCCTGTAAAGCCTAAAATATTTACAGTAGGCCTTTTACAAAAAAGTTTGCTGACCATTTTTGCCTTAATAATTTGAGCTTCTTAATCTTGTTTATTATCTAATAAAAATGATGTTCTGATAAATTATATTAAGATCTGTTTATTTTTTTTTCATTAAAAATGTTTTTTCTTTTAGTGTATTGAGAGTGAGAACACTTGGAGAGATTTAATGAAGACAGCTTTAGAAAATCTAATTGTACTTTTGAAGGATGAAAACACAATTTCACCATATGAAATGTGCAGTAGTGGCTTGGTGCAAGCACTTCTTACTGTTTTAAACAACGTAAGTTTATGAAGTAGTACAGAACAAAGTATAGGATTTGTAGGTACACATTTGGCAGAACGATATTTACTTTGTTTTGTCAAGAAATATTAAAAAACTAAGTAATAAATGTTAGTATTATTTCTCCAGCCTTTCCTTTAAGTTATATCGTTAGTTTGAGCCAATTGAAATAATTGAGTCTATTTAGATTTTTGAGTTACCTGATTATAATTTGTTCAAGATTTTGTTGAACAAAACACTTACTTTAGCCTAAGATTTAACATTATTCACTGCTCTGATTTCCTCATAACTTACATAAAATGGAGTTACTCTATAGATCTTCTTAAGTACCTAAATTATTTGCATAAAATTAATTTATGAGCAATGACAGTTTAGGAAGTTTTTGATAAGTATTTGCTAATAACCTTGTATTTCTCTTCAATTTAGTCTACCTTTAATAAATATCTTTATTGTGATGAAAATTTTTCCTTTATTTTAATGAAACATGTCATATTATACTTATTGTAACAAATTCTAACAAGTATAACAAGTGAAAGTTTTCTCCCCATTTCAGTTCTATTTGCCTTTCTAATTTCTTGATCTTAATCATTGTATGTGGTGATGCACTCTTAAGATTCACTTTTTCACCAGTCTCATATTTCCTTCATTAATTTTACCATTTGCATTCCCACTTGTTAAAATTATATTGATATATCGTATTATATCACTTAGTAATATCTATGAAATCATTGTTTTAATATACTGATTATATTTTTTCTAATACTAGTTAAAGTAAATAGTACAGTTAAAATGCAAAATGTTCCTTCATAAATAGTTGGAAATTACCTTGTATACTACACTTTGGGAGAAACTGACTTAACAGTGTAATTGCTACTCCATTATAACACTGAAGAAGGAAAAAAAATCCATGTCGATGTTAGCCATAGTCTGCTAGTCATGTAGTAAAAAGAATTTTAGTTGAAAGAAAATGATGATTTCACTTAGATTGTATTGCTCATTTTGTAATAATATATTAGTATTCATCTTTGCAGCATATGTTTTTGGTAAATTTCAGTAACAGCCTTAAAACTTTTTTTTTTGTTCTTTCTCCTTTTTGTTTTTTTGTTCTTTCTGCTTTTTGTTTTGTTTAGAGCATGGATTTAGATACGAAACAAGATTGTAGTCAACTGGTAGAAAGAATAAATGTTTTTAAAACAGCCTTTAGTGAAAATGAAGATGAAGAAAGGTAAATCCCTAAATTTGTTGTAATTTGATGTTTGCAGTGTTTGCAAGTTGGTATACTTCCTTTAAGATAGAATCTAATGTAGTATTTGTACACAAAATAGGAACTTTTTTATTCAATAAGAAAGTAGCTTATATTATAAATGTATAATAAAAGATTTTTAAAGCATTTTTAATCTAATAGAATAAAAGAAAAATTATATCTGCTATGAATGCAGCTGACCACTTAGTTTAAATTAGATGCCTCTTTAAGATACAACTGGAAATTTGAACACTGAGTAAATATTTGATATTAAGTAATAATTATTAATTCCTTTTTAGGTGTGATAATGATATGATTTTTTTAAAGAATTCCTTTGTAGAGATACATACTCAAAATATTTCTGGATGAAATGCTACATTCTCTGGCATTTTCTTCAAATTATATGAGAAGGAGAGAAATAGGTGGAGATGTAGATAGAAGTCGATTGGCCATTAGTAGACAATGATAGAAACTTGATCATGGGTTGATGAAGGTTCATTTTACTATTTTATTTACTTTTGAATGTGATTGAATTTTTAAAATAATAAATGAAATTCAATTAATTTCATTAATTTTGAATACCATTTTAGATGAATGTATTACATTTTAAAATGAATATAAATGTAAAATAAAATGCCTTATTTTATGGATGTATAATAATTTATTTCAATATTATTGTACTAAACATTTTAGCTCTTTGAAAATTATTACTAATACTAAAATATACTTGTCTCAAGGGAAACAACTTTTTACATAAATTCCTGTAAGTGGGATACTAAAAGTTATAGATGATTTTTAACGTTTTTGATACAAATTGTCAAATTATTTTCCAGAAGCATTACGCCAGTGTTGCCTTGCCAACAAATACTGTTATTTTCAAAACTTTGCTGCTTTATATATTATTTTATATGTATCAAATATTACATAATAAAATTGTTTAAACTTTAAAAAATAAATTATACATCTACTTTGAATGCAATTTATAAAAATTTTATAAGAAAAATGAAATATTTTATTCTTAAGTGAAGGAAATTGAGTTATGCTTACTCAGATGTGATCTAATACAAAATTAAACTTCTCTTTGCACTCATAGTAGGGGTCTGTATGAAGTTGCTCACTGCAGTTTCTGTATGAACTTTTGCATGAAATTATATAAAAGCGCTTAACAATTACTTTTTCTTGTTCACAGTCGACCAGCAGTTGCATTAATTAGAAAGTTAATAGCTGTACTAGAATCTATTGAACGTCTACCTCTTCATTTGTATGATACTCCAGGATCCACGTATAACCTTCAGGTAACCATGAAAAATGCAGGTGCTATTGTTGCTGATTACATTTAGGAGTAGTCTTATACTTTTCTTAAAAACAAAAACTTCCCTTTCGTATTGTATTAAGTAACAATTCTGCTTAATCGTTAAAGACTTTAACCCTAATGCCCATTTGATTGTTTTTTCTAAATGACTCTTGAATGTATTGATACTTCAGTTCTATTTTATTTAATCAAATCACTGTGGATTTTCAATAAATATTGTAAGTAGTAAATCATATTTGGTAGGTTGTAAGTGGAAAAAGACACATTGGCAGTGGAAAAAGCAGAAAAAAGGGTCCTTTTGTTCTAGAATTATGAGTTAAGTTCCTTAATCTCTGTGTGTATCAACATATGAGAAAATGTGAAAACATGTTAAGAATTTTTTTTCTTGGTTTCTGTATGTCATTTGTTAGAACCAGATGGCCTTCCTTAGCTGTTCCTATCAGTCCTTTCAGAAATCTGTCATTATCATATGGTTTTATAATAAGCCTGTTTTCTTCCTAAATGTTATTTGGTTGACATTCTCATTTATTTATTCAATTATTTTTTTTGTTAGCAGCAGGGATCCAGATATGAACAGACAAAACAAATACTCTTTACTGCTAATATCCCAACCCAGATCTTTATCACATCTCCTGTGGGTTACTTTAGTATTTCCTAGCAGGTCTTACCTTTATCCAACCTATCCTGCATTCCACTGCATGGAATAGTTTCTTTTAAATATAGCCTTTAATAAGTGACTAAGAATCTGTATTTGCCAAAACAATGCCTGCTCAAGGCAAAAAACTTGCCATACCCCCAGGAACCCAGTAGTGTTAACTGAACCCACTGGACTCCCAGTCTAGAGAGCTTGTCCAGGAAATTACAGTATAGTTAGTGCTCCTGACATTGGACATATATTCAACCAGATGTAGAGATCTATTTTGTGTTTTATTTCTAACAGAATAATATAGAGGAACAGGGGATCTTTGGGTCAATCCCTTTTAAGGCTTTATTCTTGATACGTGAATGAAATAGAGATGGGTCTCAAAGACTAGAAATTCCCCTGCTTATACAGTCTTAGGAGTACCACAATCTTTTATCATGTGCTTCTCATTTCAGGAGACTGTGCAAGATACAAACACAGAAAGGCTAGGAATGAGCCCTTGGTAATTTTGCAGTCTAAAATGCTACCCAAATGCACATATGAATATTTAATTTTGTGTTTCTAGGCATTAGTTAAGATTTTTACAGAAATGAAGCTACCTAAAATTGCTAGTCTCGTACTTGTTGCTTACTAAAATGTATCGGATTGGAAGCTATCTTGAATTTTTTAAAGTTTATTAGCCATAGGTTATTTTATACATTTTAGCTTTAAAGGTAATAAGTTAATTAGCTAATTTTCATAACTTACCTGGAAAATTGCTAGTTATAAGTTAGAGATGTAATACTTCCTTTGTAGTGTTTTATGATGGTTTTATTTAAACCATATGTATTTGAAGTTGTTTAGAAATTCTAAATAAATTTTGTTTCTTTCTTGAAAGCCAGTATCACTTATTCAGTGGGCATTTAAAAAAAATAAAAAGTTTAACAGAATACAGACATTGATCCTTCCTTTATGGTTATACTTTATAAATCTCAATTACTGTGTGCATGTAACATGTCTCATTTTTGCAATTCTAAGAAAAAAGCAACGTATTTTCTGAAGCATTTTGATCATTTCTGTGTAGATACTTACAAGAAGATTAAGATTTCGATTGGAACGTGCACCTGGTGAAACTGCATTGATAGACAGGACTGGCAGGATGTTGAAGATGGAACCTTTAGCTACAGTTGAATCTCTGGAACAATATCTCTTAAAAATGGTGAGCTTTTGGCAAGGGCATGGTGAAATAAGTATTCTCTGCTGTGGTTTAGCCCTTTAGAAAAGTATTCTGAGAAGTATGTATCCAGAGTTATGGTAATACAATTTGACTTAGTAATTCCATTTTTAGGAATCTATTCTAAGAAAATAATCTTTATACAGGCATAACTCAGAGATATTGCGGGTTTAGTTCCAGACTGCTGCAATAAAGTGAATATCACAATAAAGCGAATCACATGAATTTTTTGGTTTCCCAGTGCATGTAAAAGTTACGTTTATACCATACTGTAGTCTGTTAAGTGCGTGATAGCATTATGTCTAAAAAAAATGTACAAAAAACCCAATGTACATACGTTAAGAAAAAATACTTTATTGCTAAAAAATGCGAACCATCATTTGAGCCTTCAGAGAGTTGGAATCTTTTTGCTGCTGGAGGGTCTTGTAAAAAACACATTATCTATGACATGCAATAAACTGAAGTGCAGTAAAATGAGGTATGCCTGTACGCTATAAATTGTTTCTTCATAAAGATGTTTATTATAGTTGTAATACTAAAATAGTGAACAAAACCTTAATGTCAATCAATAACAATATCAAGTTGATGATTATTTCTATTTATTTGAATATTATGTAGCTAATAAAATATATTAAAGACTGATAAGAGAAAAAGTGTTTTTGTACAGTATGATCAAGACTTTGTTTTATCCTATCTGTTGAAATAATAGACTAAAGAAATGCTCTATGATATTAATAGTAGGGTACTTTGGTTGTGGAAATTGCTGAGTGTTTTTCCTCCAGCAATGAGTATTTGTTATAATAAAACAATTCACATTAAAGGGGTCAGAAAAATGTGGGCAATATGTTTGAAATTAAGGTGAGTGTTTTCTGTATTTTCTTTGGTTCAGGTAGCAAAGCAGTGGTATGATTTTGACCGATCTTCATTTGTTTTTGTTCGAAAATTAAGAGAAGGCCAAAATTTCATATTTCGGCACCAGCATGACTTTGATGAGAATGGAATCATTTACTGGATTGGGACAAATGCCAAGTAAGTCATTCTATTTAATGCAGAATGAAAACATTCACCTGGAAAAAGAATTCTAAGTAGTAGAATAAAATCTGAGTATGCTGCAGTTCAAGGAACTTGGTCTTTTAGGTTAAATTTAAGACTTTCCAAATTACTGTTTATGAAGAAAAAGAATCTAAATTGTACGGTTTTTTTAAAATTAATATAATTTTATGTGGTGAAGAAAGCTAATATGAACAAATACAATTATTTTAGTAGTGTTAACTGCTAATTTTTCTTTATTTTTGTGTAGAACTGCATATGAATGGGTAAATCCAGCTGCTTATGGACTTGTAGTAGTAACATCATCAGAAGGAAGAAATCTACCTTATGGCCGCTTAGAAGACATCTTAAGTCGTGATAATTCAGCTTTAAATTGTCATAGCAATGATGATAAGAATGCGTGGTTTGCCATAGATCTGGGTCTCTGGGTGATACCATCAGCATATACACTTCGTCATGCTCGTGGTTATGGAAGGTCTGCACTGAGAAATTGGGTTTTCCAGGTATCCAAAGATGGACAGAACTGGACTTCTTTGTATACCCATGTTGATGACTGCAGTCTCAATGAACCAGGGTTAGTTGAGGAGTCTTTGCAAATTGGAAAATTCAATAAAGAGCTTTGTTTATTTTTATAATTGTATACCCTTAGAGCTCTCTTCTTTGTGAGATATTGAAGCAAGATTTTCTTTCTAAACACATCACTTGATACTGTAATTTAGGTTAAAACTTTGAAATACTGACTTTACTAAAACTTTGTCAAAAGCTTTAGATTAAACTTTACTAGAAAGCTGAGCTTATTTATTTAAAAAGAAATTGATATATAGCTATATGTGTGTATATATAGCATACTAATAAAAACCAAAAAAAAAAAGAAATTAGCTCTTAACTAAACTCTCCATATATTCACATAATATATGTGAATGTTCAACAGATTAACAGTGGCTATTGCTGTTTATAGAATTATGGCTGACTTTTATTTTTTTCATTTTTGGTGAGGAAGATTAGCCCTGACCCAACATCTGTTGCCAGTCCTCCTCTTTTTGTTGAGGAAAAGTGGCCCTGGTCTAACATCCGTGCCCATCTTCCTCTATTTTATATGTGGGACGCCTGCCATAGCATGGCTTAATAAGCTGTGCGTAGGTCTGCGCCCGGGATCTGGGCCACTGAAGTGGAGCATGCAAACTTAACCACTACACCACGAGGCCGTTCCCTAATGGCTGACTTTTATATTTTTCTTGTTTTTATGTATCTCTTTTCCTAAATTTTATATATTGGTCATGTTAATTTTTTAAAGATAGGAGATCAGTATTATATTTCTAAAAAATTTAGCTTATTAAAGTTTTAATTGTATATTGTGGCACATTTTGAGGGGTAGATAGAATGTGGAGTTAAATTATTTTCTTCATTTGATGTAGTATGGAAGGAGCTTCTTTTGTACAGTATGATCATTAGGATTAATAGGTAATATTTTCAAGCCTTAAAGTTAATATTTAATTTTATCATATAACTATATTATTGAAAACTTTTCAAAAATTAAAAAAAAAATTTTTCTTCATAAAGTATATTTGTTATTCATAAAATTTCTTGTCTTATTTCTTTGGATTTTATTAATCACAAATCATTTAATATTATGAGTCAAATTAATAGTATACATTTAACATTTCATTTTTAACTTATTTTTTTGACTACTGTTTTTCTTTGATTTCTTGATTCTTGTGTAGTGAACTGTTGGCTGAATATGAAAGTTGGTTTATTTTTTCTATAATTCTCTATTATGTAAAAAATCTTCCCCACCGTAAACATCTTTTTCATCTGTTTTAAAACATTACAGAATTTTTTCCCCTAACATATTCACAGGTCAACAGCAACCTGGCCTCTTGATCCACCAAAGGATGAGAAGCAAGGGTGGCGACATGTGAGAATTAAACAGATGGGGAAGAATGCTAGTGGACAAACCCACTACCTCTCACTCTCTGGATTCGAACTTTATGGCACTGTAAATGGAGTTTGTGAAGATCAGCTAGGTAAAGAGATGGTAGTAGGTTTTTCTAACTTACTAAAACAATTCTATTTGTAAAAAGTGATTTTGTTTATGTTTCTCTGATTTCTACCTTACAGGAAAAGCAGCTAAGGAAGCAGAAGCTAATCTTAGAAGACAGAGACGTCTAGTACGCTCCCAGGTTCTGAAATACATGGTTCCGGGGGCTCGTGTGATCAGAGGCCTTGATTGGAAGTGGCGAGATCAGGATGGCAGCCCACAAGGAGAAGGCACCGTCACAGGAGAACTGCACAATGGTGAGTAGGTGTTCACCTTTTGTAGTGTGGAAGTCAACTACTTAAATAACAAAATATTTTTCTTTCATTAAATGTCCCAGCATTATGTAGAAGAGCTGATCTATTGATTTCACATTAAAAAGGGAAAAGTCATTTATTTAGAAATAAGGGAAAATTTTAAATTTTCAAATTTTGACTCTAAACTTATTGCTAATATTTTGAAGTGGTTAATAAGTTAGTATAAGTTGAATACCCTCAAAACACATTTTCTGCTTTTTTTCCCTTAGTTTATTATTCATAAATTCCACTGATCTTTATCTTAATTTCTTAGGCTTTTCTTTATCTTGTTAGCCTGACAGGAATCAGGCAATAATTTTTTTACTCTAAGCCATTTAGAAGAAAAAGCATTAATATTTTTAGTTATTAAAATTTACTTATTAGTAGATTATAAGTGTTTCTCATTCTATCAGCTTTCCTTTGGGATTTTAAACTTTCATGTTTTGCAAGAGTTGTTTAAATCAAGTTCATTTTTAACCTTTGATGCTGTAGATTTTAGGGAAGTTCATACTCACTTAATAAATTGCTGTTAACTCCCAGAAGCAACTACCGTGACTAATTTTTTTCTTATAACTTAAAAGTCTGATTTATTAGCGGATAATTTTCCTAACCAGTAGAGGGTTCTTATGCATTTTGCCTAGCATTAAAAACAAAAAGAAGAGGGGCCGCCCGGTGGCGCAGCGGTTTAGTCCGCGCTTGGCAGCCCGGGGTTCGCGGGTTCGGATCCTGGGCGCCCGCTGATGCACCGCCTGTCAGCCATGCCGTGGCGGCGTCCCATATAAAGTGGAGGAAGATGGGCACGATGTTAGCCCAGGGCCAGTCTTCCTCAGCAAAAAGAGGAGGATTAGCAATGGATGTTAGCTCAGGGCTGGTCTTCCTCACAAAAAAAAAACAAAAAGAAGAGTAAAATGTTCATATTCTCAATTTATACCAAACATTTAAAGAGCTATAATAAAAGTGACAGTGCTTCTTCAGAGAATGACTAACATTTAATATCTTAATACATTCATGTTCTATGTGACAAAGGCATTTATTTATTTAAACACTTATTTTAAGATTCTGTTCCTTGAATTACCTCACTACCAAATGCATTTCTGTATAGTCATACCGTAATTGCAAATCGATGACGTCGTAGCAGGTTTACAGTGAGTGAGCATGAATATAACTGCCAAAATTCATAAAAACCATGATAGTTGAGATGATAATAATATTATTCAACTCAGACATTTCAAGTGTTCTTGTTTTTAGGCATCTTAATGATACTCACTTTTCTATTTCCCCTAAATTGTTTTGCTTTTTAAGTGTATGGGCTAGTTAGGAATATGTGAATGCAGTTGATTGTTCTCAGGCTGGAGTCAACTGAAGCAGTGCATAGGAAAATTTCAGAATTTAGCCTATAAGAAAGGCTTATTTTTGCTGATTTGGCAAATGTAGAGATTCATTTTGGCTGACCAAGATGGCCATTCCTGTTAAGTTGCACCTTAAAACCTTTATGTCAGAGAGGATTCTTATCTTTCAAATATTTAAGCCAACCATTTCTAATAATCGCTAGTTATTACTAACTCTGTTTATCTTTTTATCTATCTTTTGGGCATAGGAGGAGTTCAGAGTTTTGTACCTATACACTTACGGATAGTATGTATGTACTTTTTCTTAGTTCCCCTTAGATAACAGTTTCAACACATTCTTAAGCCTAATATGAATGGTTTACATTTTAAAATTATTTTTCCACATTATATCAATTAAATCTCTTTCCTTTCTAGAGAATCTACGTGTTGGTAGGAATATCCATTTTTTAATTTATTCCATAAATATGAGTGCCTATTATGTAAAGGCACTTTGTTCAAAGACTTTAGATATAAACAATGGTCAACAAAAAAGTATGATCCTCTGCTTTCTGGGTGAAACAAACATACAAGTTTTGATAAGTGCTATGGAATAAATTATCAGTATATTTTTGGACCAATTCATGCAATAAAAATGTTATTTTTATTTGGGATTGGGATATGTTTTTGAACCTTTCCTTTTCTTACATATTTCCGTGTTGCAGAAGAGATAGTTAAATGTTGTTTCTTCAGAGGTTATTTCAGCATACAGAATAAATTAAGGCAATTGAAAACTTATCTAAACTAGATTATGTAGATTTGGGGCAGTTTTCCTCTCAAAGAACTCATATGCAGATAATCCCCACAGGTAATTCAATATTACTTATACCCCTCTGAGCCTCATCATAAACATATCTGAACTTGGCCTGTGTGTATGCCCACGTGTGTGTGCATGGGCATACATGCGTGTATTGGTAAAGTACTTTCAAACTTTGCACAGACTTGTTACACTTAAAAAATATAAATATTTTTGTGTTGTATTTTTCCCTGAAGTAGCCTATAATACTAAAATAAGACCGTAAAATTTCGATTAATTTCATTTCTAATAAGCAGTTTATTTTACTGCTTTTGGAAGTTAATTACCATTTTTAAAAAAGAATAAGTATCATTTTCCAAGTATGAGTAAGTATAGATTGAATATCAGTATGTTCATTAGTTCTTTACACGTTATTAGCTTTAGCATATAGGTTCTAATAAAAGAGCTTAGCATACTTCTTAAATTTTGTTTTAGAATTTTATGTGTTTATTCAGCTTTATTAAACTTAATCATAAGAGAACCAAGTAACCACTGAACTTTGAGAACACAACCGAAATGCTAACTTAGTGTTATTTGAGCTATTGACCTAAAGTTTCTATGGAGATATATGAATATTTTGTATGTCAATTACAGGATTTAGCCCAAACATAGAAATTAATGGTAAGCCAGCACTTTTTTCTATAAAGAACATTTGACCACATAATCATACTTAGCAACTAAAACACTTTTTACTTAGATTTCATCTATACTTGCTGAAGTTGCAGTATTTTACCATTTGTATCAGTCTTTTTACAGTTTTTAACAGTTCTTCCCCTTAAAAGATATCCCAGTAGATGTAAACATGACCCTTATATTGTTTTTAAATATCACCAAAGCGAACAGTTCAGAAATAAGAGAAATAAAAGGAAGAATTTAATTTTATTTGGCAGACCTTAAATGACTATAGAAATTCAGAGAAGTACCGCACTGATGAAAAGCTGATCCCATATTGTGGAGCTACTGTCTGACACGCTCCTGTCTGCTTTCTGCTGGGTCTCACAAACTCCTGTCCCTTTCCAGGCTGGATTGATGTCACCTGGGATGCTGGTGGCTCAAACTCTTACCGTATGGGCGCAGAAGGAAAATTTGACCTCAAGCTTGCACCAGGGTACGACCCTGATACAGTGGCATCACCCAAACCTGTTTCATCCACTGTTTCAGGCACAACGCAATCATGGAGCAGCTTGGTGAAAAACAACTGTCCAGACAAGACATCTGCTGCTGCAGGCTCCTCAAGTAGAAAAGGAAGCAGCAGTTCTGTGTGTAGCGTGGCCAGTAGCAGCGACATCAGCTTGGGTTCGACCAAAACGGAACGGAGATCAGAAATTGTAATGGAACACAGTATAGTTTCAGGAGCTGATGTCCATGAACCAATTGTTGTTCTTTCATCTGCTGAAAACGTCCCTCAAACAGAAGTAGGGTCATCTTCCAGTGCAAGCACCAGCACCTTAACAGCGGAAACGGGAAGTGAAAATGCTGAAAGAAAGTTAGGCCCCGATAGTTCTGTTCGTACTCCTGGGGAGTCTAGTGCCATATCCATGGGAATTGTTAGTGTTAGTTCTCCTGATGTTAGTTCAGTATCTGAGTTAACTAATAAAGAAGCAGCTTCACAACGACCCCTTAGCTCTTCAGCAAGTAACAGACTGTCAGTGAGTTCTCTGTTGGCTGCTGGGGCCCCGATGAGCTCTAGTGCAAGTGTACCTAACCTGTCCTCAAGAGAAACATCTAGCTTGGAAAGTTTTGTAAGGAGAGTGGCAAACATAGCACGGACTAATGCCACGAACAACATGAATCTAAGCCGAAGCAGCAGTGATAACAACACTAATACTTTGGGGAGGAATGTGATGAGCACAGCAAGTAAGTGAGCTTTTCCTTATGGAACCCAATGCTTTTTCCACTCTGAGGGATGCAAAGGAGGGTTTCTTGTTCAGTGGGTTCTGCTCAGTCTTTAACTAGATCATTAACCATATTAGATACAACTACATCAACTTTAGCATTTCAGGAACGTTAAGTTCTATAGAATCATGATATTTTAAGAATTCAGGTCAGGTGTGATAAAGAACCTCTTATTCTGAAAGGATAAACAATAACACACTTCTGTTTTTCACTGTTCTATGATGAATCATTAAGTACAGTGTATGAAGAAATAGATGACTATTAAATATCAGCATAGTCGATTGAAATCAGCATTACACTAGTATAACTTTTACTTAGGTCCTAAATTGATATTAGCTTTTGAAAGGTATTTAATTCTAATTTAAGCTACTAATCGGTCAAAGTAATTCCCTTGGAAAATATCATTGGGACTTATTTCATAGCCTGTTTCACTTTTTTAAAAAGCTAGTCTTAGTTTTTTGAAAAATAATAGTGTAATAAAAACAAGAATTTTTAGTTGGATTTCAGTTGGGTTCCCAAAGTTATTGCTTTTCAGCCTTTTAATAAATAGTGTTTCATGACCTCATTCTTTTTTCTAAACATACTACCTAGTTTTTCTAAGGTTTATACAGTTCCACCTATTTGTACTGATTTGCTTCATTTTTATCTTTAGCTTCTCCTCTTATGGGTGCTCAGAGTTTCCCTAATTTGACCACACCTGGTACTACATCAACAGTGACTATGTCAACATCCAGTGTTACTAGCAGCAGCAATGTAGCTACAGCAACAACAGTTTTATCTGTTGGTCAGTCATTAAGTAATACCTTAACCACCAGCCTCACATCAACCTCCAGTGAAAGTGACACAGGTCAGGAAGCAGAATATTCCTTATATGGTAAGTTATAGTTTAAAATATTTAGATATTTGTACAGTGATGCTTTTATTATGTTTTTCTGCTGGGCTGTTTTTTTGATTAGAAAAGAATTATTCTCTCTTACATTTATGGCATCTTCATAGAAGATGAAAAAGCTCACAGTGATATGAGGGACTATTAAGAAATCTGATTATAAACAGACATCTAAGAACTTTGGTGTGTCATCCTTTTTTGCCTTTTGTCACTAATGAAGTTTCATTAGAAGAACCATAATAACAAAGATATTTGACACTTTTGTCAAAGAAGAATGCAAGTGTAATAGATTAGTCAACTTGGTAAAGTGATATTCCATGTACACTGTAGTGTAAGAGGAAAAACACTCCTTCTGTGTATCTCCTCTACTCTCAATACGCTATTCACAGAATATTTCACTTCTGGCACCTCTGACAGCCAAATGTGTGTGAAGTTTTCCCACACCAAGTGATTCTCAGACACCAGCTGAGTGTCCTACAATTTAACTCAATTCTGACACTATCTGCATACCTAGAGAGAGTGTCAGATCTCACAGGTTAAAGGCTCAGTTCCACAACACTGCCCCACCCCCTTCCTTCAGACACTAATTGCAAGTCCAGGTTGTCATTTGTGCTTCTGACTGACTAGTTATAAATTGGAAGTTTCCGTGACCCCCTCCTTGGGTTCAATTAATTTACTAAAGTGGCTCACAGGACTCAGGAAAACATTTTATTTACTGGATTATTGGTTAATTATAAAAAGAGTATAAATCAGGAATAGTCAGATAGAAGAGATACATAGGGTGAGGTCTGGAAGGATCCCAAGCACAGGAGCTTCTGTCCCCTTGGAGTTTAGGGACTGTCCTGGCCTGTGGATGTGTTCTTGTCCACAATCCTGGAAGCTCTCTGAACCTCATCCTTTTGGGTTTTTTTGGAGGCTTCAGGACTTAGGCATGATTGATTAAATGATTGGCCACTGGTGACTGAGCATGTCTGGCCCCTCTCCCCAGAGGTCTGGGGGGTGGGGTGAAAGTTCCAATCCTCTAATTATGGTTGCTTCCACTGAAACCAGCCCATCCTTAGATTAGGGGCTTTCCAAAAGTCTCCTGATTAAAACAGCTCTGGTTACGAATAACAAAAGACACCTTTATTGTTCTTATCAGTTAGGAAATTCCAAGGGTTTTAGAAGCTCAGTGCCTGGAACAGAGATGAAAACCAAATATATATATTTCTTAAATATAATCACAGTATCACACTATTATCAAGGTCTTTTGGAAATAATTCCTTAATTAGGTGGCATTTGAATTTTTCAAATTAATTTTTGCTTAGAAAGTTCTGTAGTTACACCATCATGGCTTCCATGCTATAGCCAGTGTTAAAACCATTTGATTCAATTAAGATATGTGTCTAATCATCTTATTTTATCTTATTAGAAAAGTAAACCATTTTATAGAAAGAAAATATAGGAGAAAATAAAAATCGTTTAGGCCCCATGTCCCAGAGACAACCACTGTTATTTGATACATATCATTTGATGTATATGTTCTTTTTTTTTAAACAAAAAGAGATTATATTGTTTCCAGACAGCTCTTTTCACTTAGTACATTGTGAAAATATTTTCACATCGTTCAGTGGGTTTCTACAATATTTGAAATGACTGCCAAATATTCTACTGTTTGACTATATGATCGTTATTTACTAAATTCTCCATTTTGGATATTTAAGTTACAGCTTTTCATTACCATAAACATTGTTATGAGTAAACATCCTTGAATTGTATTTTTGTGTATTTCCTTAGGGTAAATTCCTAATTGGGTAATTGCTGAATTGCCTTCCAAAAAGGTTACACTCTCATTGTTTTTGTTTTGGAATACTTTTTACTACATATCCTTGATCACACACTGCCTATTCTTTTTTAAAAATTATTTTTATTAATTTCAAATACAAGAATATTTATAGTATGTAGTACTATTTTATGTATACCGCATTTAGTACGTTTTCTTCTTTTTTCTGAGAATGTGGCCTCTCCTATTCCAATGTAAGAATTGGATCTGATGTTCTGTGGTTTTAGGAAAATCATTACATTTCTCTGTTTATGCTTTATCTATTAAATGTGTATGTAGCAAAATGATGATGATGATTACACCAAAGTATTGTAAATCATTGAATAAACTATTTGCCACTTGATTTTTTCTCATAGAGGCCCTTTGTCCCTCCCTACTCATTTGTTAATATGTTAACTTCAAGCTTTAGTTTTTGATCATGTGAGGGTTGAGAAGGTTATGGGTATGCAAATTGGGAAAGAATATTAAAGAATTAGGGCTACTGGTTGCCTTTTTAAAATTATTGTTAGATGATTAAAATTTCCTTTTCTACATTCCTAAAACTGGAGGACACTTTAAGAGTGCAAACATTTACTGTGTTATGTTTTGAGGGACATAATTTGATTCTGTGATATGGTCAAATCTATGCATTAAAGGAGGGAGATAAAAAGGATTCAAGTTTATTGAACTTCCTTATGTGCTAGATGATATGGATAATAGGAAAGATGTTATATACGTTATTCTATAAGAAGTAGGCATTATCCTTAAGTAGTAACCTGCCAGGTCACATAGCTAAAGCTATCTCTCTCCAATTAACTTAATTCTGTTCTTTTCCCTCACAAGATCTTTTACCTTTTATATGTATATATTCATCTGTTTACTTTTTAAATGCCTCCCTCCCCTGTAAGCTGCACAGGGGCACAGACCAGGTCTGTTTTGTTTACAACTACTACATATACCTGGGGCCTAACACAATTCTTGGCACATAGTAGGTACTTAGTAGATATTTGTTGACAAAGTGAATGACTCCAAAGTGTTCTCTTTCCACCATGTTATGCTTCCTGTGACTTATGCAGAGAATGATTATAGGATTGTTGTTATTTTTTAACATAGCCCGTATTGGTGACCTTTTATATTATGATTTTGTGGATTTGGATTTAGTTTATGCTCATCCTTTTTCCACCTTGTTTTCTGCCATGGTTGTGACTGTTTACCAAAGTTAGTCATCCTGTATGTGTGGTGGGGGAATAAGGGTGGCATCACTAAGTGTGGTCTTTATACTTGTCCCCTTTGAATTTTACCTTTGTTTTGTAAAACTAATACACAAAGTTAACTTTGTTAATTGTGTTGAGAGTAAGGTTGTTGGTTTTGTTTTCTAGATTTCCTTGATAGCTGCCGGGCCAGTACTCTGTTAGCTGAGCTAGATGATGATGAGGACTTGCCAGAGCCAGATGAGGAAGATGATGAGAATGAAGATGACAATCAGGAAGACCAAGAATACGAGGAGGTTATGGTAGAGAGTTCCCCGTTCTCTTAACTAAGATAGGATGTTAATAATTGAAATGAAGAGAGGAAAAGCAAAGTCCCGGTTAAACTTTAAAGCAAGGAAATAAAGCACCAGTATGAAAGATGTGGTTAATTAAGAAGAGCACTTTTAATCTGAGGATTTATGATTCTCTTTTAAAAGAAAATAAGTTGGTTATATTTGAAAAATTCTACAATGTCACATGCTGATGTTTTAACATCAGGTTTAAGCGTGTGAAGAACTGCATTCATCCTAAAGAATATAATTTTCATGGTTCTTCCATAATAATTTTACTTAGATTTTTTAGTACCTACTGTTTTACAAGCTGAATCTGTGTATTATCAGTCATTACACAGAGCTATGAGATAGAAGCATAGAAAAAATAATTTGCGTTGATTAATCAAAGTTAAGTAGAAAAGTGTAGACCCAAGCTTCGGCGGTATGATCCAGAACTCCCAATGTTTAACCACTGTGGTTAAACCAGTAATTGGTTTAACTGCTATGATTGTCTTTGAATTGAACTTTTGCCTGAAAATATCCTTTATTGTAATTTCTTGTATATTTTTTATTTCTCTTTATAAAATATTATTAGATTTCAAAAAATTTCATAAGTTGAGTTTTAATGAGGTAAAGAACTCCAAGAAATGCTTTTTGTATATGTCGCTTAGAAAACACAACATATTAGCATATTTCTTGTGAAGGTTACTATATGATGCATGATGAATTTTAAACATTCAATTTATAATTTTTCTGAAGATGGCTAATGAATATGAAGTTTTTTAATGATGATTTTGGTAATATGGGTTGATAGTTGAAGGTCAAGGCTGAATGGGGATATATATGGGTCAAATAATTAGACGTGTCTCTTCACATTTTTCTATTTCAGATTCTGAGACGTCCATCCCTGCAGCGTCGAGCTGGCTCCCGCTCTGATGTAACGCACCACGCTGTCACCTCGCAGCTACCACAGGTCCCTGCTGGAGCAGGGAGCCGACCTATTGGGGAACAGGTAATATCTTCATGTTTATCTTCCCTGCAGTTTTTTTTTTCCCCTTTCACAATAAAGCATCCACCAAAATGCCTGGAAAAATATATGGGACAGGGGTGGGGCAGGAAGTTACCAAATAGAGTTAACAGAAAGAAATTTCCCCAACTGCTTGGGTTCATATTCCCTGATTCCTGTGGCATAATGCATATGGGAGTTTCTTACTTGAAACCCCTTCATCTTGGCCTCTGGGTAGTAGTAAATATATACTAAAATGGTTAATAGCTATTATCTAAGATTTATAGTTTTTGTAGTAGTAGTGGCAGAGGTAGTAATATTAGTCTATTAGCTAAAATTTATTGATCATTAATTAATTAAGTGCTAGGCACTGTTGTGTGTGTGTGTGTGTGTGTGTGTGAGGAAGATTAGCCCTGAGCTAACATCTGTTGCCAATCCTCCTCTTTTTGCTGAGAAAGACTGGCCCTGGGCTAACATTCGTGCCCATCTTCCTCTACTTTATGTGGGACACTGCCATGGCATGGCTGACAGGCAGTGCATTGGCGGGCGCCCAGGATCCGAACCCACGAACCCCAGGTTCAATCCCTCACCAAAGCACGAACTAAACCACTGTGCCACTGGGCCGGTCCCTTGGCACTGTTTTTAATACTTTATGTGTATTAACTACTTCAGTCCTTTCAGCAACCCTTTGAGGGTTATTATTAGCCCCAGTTTTCAGATGAAGTGATTGCTAAAGGTCACACGTAGAAGTTTTGGATCCAGGATGAAAACCTAGACCTTATGGCTCTAAAGCTGTCACATCGGTTTGATTTGTTATAACAGTTAATTTCAGTTGTGTCCAAAATATAAGAGGCTATGTGTGTGCATGTATGTACATATATCATCGTTTTTTAAAAATTATTGCATCAGAATTTGCAACATTTACAATTCATTGATCTCTATTTTGTTGCTACTAAAAGTGGAGAGAAAATATTCCTTACAAAAACTTTTATTATAGAAATTTTCAATCATGCCAGAAGTAGAAAGAATAGTGTAATGAATCCCTAAGAATCCTCATTTGACATTAACAGTTATGAACACTTTGTCAAACTTGTTTGATCTATTTGCCCATGGTAATTTAAAGCAATTCCCAAGCATTATATCCATTTTGTATGTAATTCAGTATGTAATACAATTTACATTTTTAAAAATAGAAACCTATTTAAAAATAATTACAGGTTCATGGGAATTTGCAAAGATGGTACAGAGTGGTCGTATGTGGCCTTTGCTCGTATGTGGCCTTTGCTCAATCTCTTCCAGTGGTTACATCTTGCTTAACTTGAGTACAATATCAACACCAGGACAGTGATGTTGGTACAATGTGTTTGTATGGTTCTTTGTCATTTTATCACATGTAGATTTCTGTAAACCGCTGATGCAGCTTACTTTTCATAAACTTAAATCATTAAGAAATGTATGTAGCTATACATGTTTATGCTCATTTTGTGCTTAAGAAATATGGCTAAATAAGGAAGTGTAATAGCTATAAAGAAATACTTAACATATACTTTATTTTATAGCAAGCACATCACTTTTGCAGTAATGGAAACTTTTATCTTGTAATGTTTGTTTGTGGAATTGTAACAGGAAGAAGAAGAGTATGAAACTAAAGGAGGACGCCGGAGAACATGGGATGATGATTATGTGCTAAAGCGACAATTTTCTGCTTTGGTTCCTGCATTTGATCCTAGACCTGGTCGTACTAACGTCCAACAGACAACTGATCTAGAAATTCCGCCCCCAGGTACAGTACGTTTTAGTTTTCATGGTTTTCTTTTTTTGGTGAGGAAGACTGGCCCAGAGCTAACATGTTGCCAGTCTCCCTCTTTTTGTTTGAGGACGACTGTCGCTGAGCTGGCATCTGTGCCAGTCTTCCTCTATTTTTGTGTATGGGACGCTGCCTCCTCATGGCTTGATGAGTGGTGTGTAGGTCTGCACCCAGGATCTGAACCTGCCAACCCCGGGCCACTGAAGAGGAGCACGTGAACTTAACCAGTACACCACCAGGCTGGCCCCTTTGTGATTTTTAAATAGAAACCAAAATAGATAGTTACATGTAGTTAGAAAAGTAAGGTGCTACTTGTATATTTGCAGGTTATAAATAAAAGTTTTCAGGAAAAACTGTATATCAGTCACAAGTCCTTTAAAAAATCTGTATTTTTTTAAGGGAGCAAATTACAGTATTTTAAAGACATACAGTGTTTTGTATTTGTGTAATTTTTAAAATAACACCTCATTTAAAGGTGGATGATTTGTATTCTATTTTCTACTGGATCAGAATTGCTAAGGATTATTCCTGTTGAGCTTTTACTTTGAAAGACTGTATAGTGGTTGCAGTTATGGCCTCTGGAGTCAGTCAGCCTGGGTGGCAACTCCATCTCTTAAAACTCTATTTTGGGTGTGGTAGGCACACTAATGGCCCCCCCAAAATATGTAGATCCTAACCTCTAGAATCTGTGAATATGTTACCTTAACACGACAAAAGAGACTTTGCAGATAGGATTAAATTAAGGACCTTGAGGTGGAGGTTATCCTGGATTATCTAGGTGAACCCAGTGTAATCACCTGTGTCCTCATAAGAGGGAGCAGGAAGGGCAGAGTCAGAGAAGGAGATTTGACAACAAGAAGCAGAGGTCAGAGTGATGAGGGACCATGAGCCAAGGAATATGGGCAGCCTCTAGATACTAGAAAAGGCAAGGAAACAGATTCTTCCCTAAAGCCTCCCAAAGGAACAAAGCCCTGCCACCAACCCATTTTAGATTTCTGACCTCTAGAACTGTAAGATAATAAATCTGTGTTGTTTTAAACCACCCAGTTTGTGGTAATTTGTTACAGCAGCAATAGGAACTAATACACTGGGCAAATCACCTAATCTGTGTAAGCCTGAATCTCTTCATCTCTTACATGGGGGAAATAATAGTCCGTGTTTGACAAGGGGGTTAAAAGGATTAAATGAGGTAAAATGTATGAAGTTGCTTAGTCTAGTCCTTGACATGTGGCTCAATAAATGTCAGCTAGAGCCAGCCCTGATGGCCTAGTGGTTAAAGTTTGGTGTGCTCTGCTTCGGCAGCCCCAGTTCGGTTCCTGGGCGCAGAACCACACCACTCATCTGTCAGTAGCCATGCTGTGGTGGCAGCTCACGTAGAGAATTAGAAAGACTTACAACTGAAATATACAACTATGTACTGGGACTTTGGGGACTAAAAAAAAAGAGAAAGATTGGCACAGATGTTAGCTCAGAGCAAATCTTTCCCAGCAAAGAGAAAAGAAAAGAAATATTAGCTTTGCACCAGATTTGTATACATTGATGACTACAGAAGTATTTATATTGTCAAAAATTAGAAATGACCTTCATTATGTCTAGTAAGAGGCATATGGTTCAATTAAGATTCAGTGGAATGTCATACAGTAAATAAAATAGTACTTTAGAAGACTCATATGAGGAAAAGATTCCTGAGCTAATAAAAAAGAAGAGAGTGCACCACCAAATACATTATGAACCTAAACGTATATTTATGTGTGTGTGTGTTTACCTCACAACCCACTCATTTAATGTAAGCAAAAGGTCGACCATAGTATGTGGTTTTCTCCAGATGGAGAATTATGAATAATTTTAGTATTCTCATTTATAAAAATAAAATATTTCTGAAATATTCATACAGTTATCCTGTGTTTCCTAATAAAAATGAGAGATTCATATTATGCACATAAATTCTACTCTAGTGTTCTCTCTTTAAGTAACCTAAGTGTATTATTCTCATTTTAAAAAAAACAAACATGTTGAGGCCAGGAGAGTCTTTAAGTAGCTGACATCTTTAGCTAATATATGGAGGAAGAGTTTAGATTTCATGTAGCCTTGTTTTGATGCAGAGTTCTGGACTGCTTGCTTTAGTATAATTGTTTTTCACGTCTTCCTTATTTTTAGGAACACCTCATTCAGAGCTCTTGGAAGAAGTTGAATGTACTCCATCACCTCGCTTAGCCCTCACTTTGAAAGTAACAGGTCTTGGAACAACTCGTGAAGTTGAATTACCACTCACTAATTTCAGATCAACCATCTTTTACTATGTACAAAAATTGCTTCAGTTGTCCTGTAATGGCAATGTGAAATCAGACAAACTTAGGCGTATTTGGGAGCCAACATACACGTAAGAGATTTTTAACTTAATGTTTTAAGTAGATATTTTTATAGTATATGAGCCAAGAAGCACTGTATTTCTATATTTTGGACTAAAGGAACAGAAAAGATTTGTTACTTATTCTGTTAGTGTACAGGAACAGATAAGAGCATTTCTGACTTAAAACTGGAAGGAACTTAAGAAACTGGTCTAGATTATTTCTAATGTAATAATTGTTGAACTCTTTGACTTGGGATTGTGTATGAAGTACTAATTATTTTCTATTTACTTGTTTTGGGATCTGTGAGTTAAGCCTACCTCTCTTCATTCATTCAACAAATAATTATCAGTGACCTTGGGCAGATTTAACATTTTAGTGCCTCACTTTCCTAATCTGTAAAATGGGAGTGGTTGTGAGGAATCAATGAATTAATATATATAAAGTGTTTCTAGTACTGATTGGGATATAGAAAGTGCTGAGTAAATATTACCTATAATAGTTATTACTTAATAATATTCAACAATATATTTAATAAGTAATAATTATCATAATCATCCTTATGTTAACTTTTGTTAGTATGTTTTTCTGATGTACTCTTAACAACATTGATAATCTTACATAATGTCCAATAAAGTGATCTGGGTCCTTTTGAGACAGAACAGAACATCATGGCATTCCATTCGGTTTCTGTTGGAGTTTAAAATTTGATCTGAGCTGCCTTAGATGAACATAAGCACTCCTGGTCCTTGTTATTCTTGTCCTTCTTTCCATCTAGACACAGTAGCAAACCATTCCTCATCTCATTTTATTTTTACAATAATATATGAAAGTTATAACACATGATACAGCATATTACTTCATGTGTTTAAAAATTCTAGGTTTGATTAATGCTAAATTTATAAACTATGATTCTTTTTCAGGAATATGATTTCTGCTTTTTCCTCTGTTTAACAAATTAATATTTTTTCTTATAAATTCTCCCTGAGTACAATGTTTAATGTAAACATATGGCTAATGAATGGCATCATTCATATATTTTTTAAAGAATTGAAGCCTTATTGGAAATAACCACAAATCATTTGATTTATGAATTAACTTGAATAATATCTTCATGTTTAGAATCATGTACAGAGAAATGAAGGATTCTGACAAAGAAAAGGAAAATGGAAAACTGGTAAGTTATTTTTAGAAAATGGGTCTTATTCTTGGCTACTTAGTAAAAAAAGAAAGAAAGAAAAGCTAACACTGTGTTTCAGTTGAACATTTGAGGGAAAAATCACTAACATGGAATTCTTTAGGTTAAATGCATGATCTTAAAGCTACCTTATGTAATGCATGTAAAATAGCATAGACTTTATAATCAGGAAAGGCCAACATTTGGTTTTTCCTATTGTAGGGTTGTTGGTCTATAGAGCATGTGGAACAGTACCTTGGCACTGATGAATTACCAAAGAATGACTTGATAACCTACCTGCAGAAGAATGCAGACGCCGCTTTCCTGCGCCACTGGAAATTAACTGGCACTAATAAAAGTATTAGGAAAAACAGAAATTGTTCTCAGCTCATAGCTGCATATAAGGTATACATTGGCATCAAAACACTGTTTTGATTGGGAATGGCTTTGTGCTTTGTTTTGCAACTTTAAAGATTGTTAAGGAAGACAGGTTCATTGGGACATACTGAAAAAATGAGGTTGAATTAACATTGTTAAAATGCCAATGCTAAAATTTCCAATATGGTTTGTGGCATTGGATCTAAGTACATAATTTTAACTGTGGCTTATAATGGTTATATTTTATTTGGTCATTTCAATGGTTTAGAACACATTGATTTGCTACTTGGGTGATGCTGTTTTTATATAAAAAGAAGGCAGTTCTTTGAAAAATTCCAGCCTTTTCAAAGTAATACTAATAGGATTGATATATTGTTTTTCTTGAAAATGTGATTAATGGTCAGTTTTGCTAATTGTTTCTATAGGATTTTTGTGAGCATGGAACGAAGTCTGGGTTAAACCAGGGGGCCATTTCAACTCTTCAAAGTAGTGATATCCTCAGTTTGACAAAAGAACAACCTCAGGCCAAAGCAGGCAATGGACAGAATTCTTGTGGGGTAGAAGATGTCCTTCAGCTTCTGCGTATTCTGTATATAGTTGCAAGTGACCCTTACTCAAGAATATCCCAAGAAGGTCTGTAAGAAGCCTTGTTTCATTTCTGTAGCATTTTTAAAAGCAAGTCAGTTTATATTTTTATTAATTTTATTAATTTTACAGAAGGTGATGAGCAGCCTCAGTTTACTTTTCCACCAGATGAATTCACTAGCAAAAAAATCACAACAAAAATTTTGCAGCAGATTGAGGTAATGAAATGATAAAGTTGAACTCTTCAATCTGTAATTGTTGGACTTTCAGAAGTATTGCCTCTCCTTCCTTTTCTACCTCCCACCATCTCTCCCTTCCCTTTGATGAAATGATTTGGGCCATATGGTCCATTGCATTCATTTGTTTAATTTTCATTTAAGAATTGACTCCTTTTTGTCTTTTTAAATAATTGCCTTAAGGCATTGTTACTTGTTAATTTGCAGGAACCATTGGCATTGGCAAGTGGGGCTCTGCCAGACTGGTGTGAACAATTAACCAGCAAGTGTCCTTTTCTAATACCATTTGAAACTAGACAGCTTTATTTCACATGTACAGCATTTGGTGCATCAAGGTAGGAAGTGTATCTTTTTATATTTTTAGAATAGATATATATTTTTTTTATGTAATATAGGCCCAAAATGTACAAATATACTTTATATCAAGACCAATGGAGGAAATATATTATCCTGTTTTCTTGGAAAGAGTTGTCAAGATTTAAACCTTTTTTTGTTTCTAGTTGGATATCTGCTCTCTTGGAGTAGTATGGATTGAATCTCTTGGAGTAGAGTGAAGTATTTTGCATCAGCTAGCATGTACTGTACAGTTCTTAAGTAGCTTGCATAAATTATTAGTTGCTGAAATTCCAGGAATACCAAGTAAATGCTTGCAAATAGCTTTGATAGCATTGAAATGTATCTTCCTTTTGATCATCATTTTTCTCTTACTACCATCTAACATACTACATATTTTACTTACTTTTGTTTTTCTGTCTCCTTCCACTAGATGAAAGTTTCATGAGGGCAGGAATTTCTGGCGGTTTTGTTCACTGCTCTAGCTGCAGTTCCTAAAGCAATGTATAGCACATTGTGGATGCTCAATAAATAACTTGTTGAATGATTGAGTACTCAGAGTACTTTCAAAGTAGATGCAAAAGTGTTATCATTTAAAATGGAGCTGTTTGTTTTCCTGATAAGTTACATTGTTGTACCATTTTATGCCATTTATAAAGCATTTGTACACATGGAACTACAGACCCGTTGTGATAAATGGCATTGGTTATGATTTCTATTTTATACATGAGGAAATTGATTCTCCAAGTACTTAGCTGATTTGCCTGAGATTACCAAAAAATTATAGCACACATGGGAGTAGATCTTTCACCTCCTTATTCCTAGTTCAAGATTCTCCCATCCTAGGATGGGTTAGCGCTGTGTTGTTAAAAAGAAAATGTTTTAAAATCACAATACCATTTTAATAGTGGCTTTCAGTTTGTATCACAGTAATAAGGATAGCTTAACCATTTTTTAGCTACTCTTATAGTTGGGAAATGTTTGTCTATATTTTTATCTGTTATGACTGTATTTTTATGTGTTTTGTGTAGTTGGACCACAGACCTTTATTTTGATGTTAATTGCTAAAATAAAGAGGGAAAAATATAGACTCAGCTCTTTCTCAGTTTAAGGAAGATTATAATAAAAGCGGTTTATGTATTTTAACTTAGGAAGCAATAATTTATGCAATAAAAAACATTATAGGGGCCGCCCGGTGGCGCAGCGGTTTAGTCCGCGCTTGGCAGCCCGGGGTTCGCGAGTTCGGATCCCGAGCGCCCGCTGACGTCACTGCCTGTCAGCCACGCCGTGGTGGCGTCCCATATAAAGTGGAGGAAGATGGGCACGGATGTTAGCCCAGGGCCAGTCTTCCTCAGCAAAAAGGGGAGGATTGGCGACAGATGTTAGCTCAGGGCTGGTCTTCCCCACAAAAAAAAAAACCAAAAAAAACCCAAAAAAACACAAAACATTATAGGGGCTGCCCGGTGACACAGCGGTTTAGTCCGTGCTTGGCAGCCTGGGGTTCACCGGTTCAGATCCCGGGCGCCAGCCGATGCACTGCTCGTCAGCCATGCTGTGGCGGCGTCCCATATAAAGTAGAGGAAGATGGGCACGGATGTTAGCCCAGCGCCAGTCTTCCTCAGCAGAGAGAGGAGGATTGGCGATGGATGTTAGCTCAGGGCTGGTCTTCCTCACACACACACAAAAAAACATTATATTTTATCACCTGATAAAATACTATTTTAAAAAAATGCTTAAATCGTTGAATTAACGTTGCTGGTTTAGTAATACATCCAGCTTTTGCCATATGCTACAGCTACATAGACATTTTTCTATTTCAGAGCAATAGTGTGGTTACAAAACCGACGAGAAGCCACTGTGGAAAGAACAAGGACCACGAGTAGTGTAAGGCGAGATGATCCTGGGGAGTTTCGAGTTGGTCGTCTCAAGCATGAAAGAGTAAAAGTTCCACGTGGTGAATCGCTGATGGAATGGGCTGAGAATGTCATGCAAATACATGCAGATCGGAAATCAGTTCTTGAGGTACCTCATATAAAATTTCTTTTTGTGTGCAGGACTGACAATTAGAGAACCAGCCAATCTGTTTATTCTGCTGCATAGAAACTGTGTTAGATAGAAGTGAAGAGGGATTTCTCTGCTCTCTATGCAAAGGCCTTCTCTGGCAGAGCATCTTTCATAAGAGGGTGTCAGTTCACTTCTTCAGGAGTCAGGATCTTGTGACTTAATGAGCAGCAAAGAATAGCTTCATTTGTGTGATGAGAAAGTGCTTGGTCTATTTGAAGGACACTACCCATTTCTTAAAGCCTGGGCTGAATAACAGTACTCAGAAAAGATTCTTTTTGATACTCTAAATTTTACCATTATATTAAAGCTATGCTATTAGATATCTGCATTTTTGGAGCACAGTGTTTTGTAGTATTGTTTCGCTTAAATTGTGCTTGGTATTATATCAGTGGTCTGTATTGAGAGACGTTATAGCAAATGGCAGTATGAAATTCAATATTTTTACTATAGAGATATTATTGTGGGCATTGTTGATTATATGCTACATACATGTTATTCCGTATATGAGGGACAATGAAAAAAATGTCTCTTCTCTCATAGATGTGAACCAGCTGGTTTATTTATCTTTTGGACACAGACTGATCATGACAAATATATCTCTAGAAAATATACAAGGCTTATGGCTTTCACTTTAAACTTTCTTTGCCTACATCTTATTCTTCCTACCCATATATGCTAACCTAGATAATCCTCAATTACTTTTTTTTTTTTTACCATGCACTGTATGTTTTTGTAAGCCACCTCAAATCATTTTTGGAACAGGTAGAGTATGGATAAAAACCTTTAAAGTGATTGCCTAAAGTCAGAAATAAGTAGACGAGTTTAGGTTTTGGTGTTACATAGACACACATACAAATCTATATACCATCATTTCCTTGAGCAAATGATTTATCCTCTTTATCTGAAATTTGATTTCATTTGGTGTAAAAAGGAGATGATGATCTATTTTGTAGGGTTGTTGTAAGAAATTACTAATGAACAATGCTCACCACAGTGTTTAAACATGTAATAGTGTACAACAAATACATTCTTCTCTCTAGAAAAACTAGAATAAAATTTCTGTGTTGCTTATAATATACTGCTGCTATAAAAAATTTATATTACTGGATCGGATATGACAAATTTTTGCAAGAATGAGATAATTAAAAAAAATTTTTTTAAGCTCACTAGTTCCTCATAATTTATTTGTTCCTTTTAGGTTGAATTTTTAGGAGAAGAAGGAACTGGCTTGGGACCCACACTAGAGTTTTATGCTCTGGTGGCAGCAGAATTCCAGAGAACTGACTTGGGAGCATGGCTTTGTGATGATAACTTTCCAGATGATGAATCTCGTCATGTAAGATTTATTTCCCATTTTGGGCTCAATTTGTGATTTTGCTTTTAGAAAGTGTTAAAAATAGGTTATGCCAGGGGCCGGCCTTGTGGTGTAGTGGTTAAGTTTGCATGCTCCGCTTCGGCGGCCTGGGGTTTGCAGGTTTGAGTCCTGGGTGTGGACCTAGGCACCACTTATCAAGCCATGCTGTGGTGGCGTCCCATATAGAGTAGAGGAAGATGGGCACAGATGTTAGCCCAGTGCCAGTCTTTCTCAGCAAAATGAGGAGGATTGGCAACGGATGTTAGCTCAGGGCTAATCTTCCTCACACACACACACAAAAAATAGGTTATGCTTTCATGACTCTATTTATTATTGAATAATCTTGATATTATTAAAATGTTTTTATTTGTTTGTAAGGAAGACTAGCCCTGAGCTAACATCCATTGCCAATCCTCCTCCTTTTTTGCTGAGGAAGATGGGCCCTGGGCTAACATCCATGCCTGTCTTCCTCTACTTTATATGGGACGCTGCCACAGCATGGCTGACAAGCGGTGCGTTGGTCCGTGCCGGGACCCGAACCTGCAAACCCTGGGCCACCAGAAGCGGAGCGCGCGAACTTAATCACTACGCCACCGGGCCAGCCCCTAAAATGTTTTTAAAGGGTAAAATTTGGTCACCAAAACTATTTAATAAAATGTGTATGTAAATACTTCTAGATGGCTAAATTGATGATGTTTAATGTTTGTGGATCATCGGTTTAATTTTATTTGCATTTCTCCCTCTAAAACATTAGGTCGATCTTGGAGGTGGATTGAAACCTCCTGGATACTATGTGCAGAGATCATGCGGACTGTTCACAGCACCATTTCCACAAGACAGTGATGAGCTTGAAAGGATCACAAAACTCTTTCATTTCCTTGGAATTTTCTTGGCCAAATGCATTCAAGACAATAGACTCGTGGACTTACCTATTTCTAAACCTTTCTTTAAACTTATGTGTATGGGTGATATTAAAAGCAATATGAGTAAACTGATTTATGAATCACGAGGTGATAGAGACTTACACTGTACTGAAAGTCAGTCTGAAGCTTCTACAGAAGAAGGTCATGATTCACTCTCAGTAGGAAGCTTTGAAGAAGATTCAAAATCAGAGTTTATTCTAGATCCCCCTAAACCAAAACCCCCAGCTTGGTTTAATGGAATTTTAACTTGGGAAGACTTTGAACTAGTAAACCCACACAGAGCCAGATTTTTAAAAGAAATTAAAGACCTTGCTATCAAGAGACGCCAGATTTTAAGCAACAAAGGTCTTTCTGAAGATGAGAAGAACACAAAATTACAGGAACTAGTGCTGAAGAATCCATCAGGATCTGGGCCTCCACTTAGCATAGAGGATTTAGGGTAAGCTCTGTATATACATTCTGTAACCTAATGGATGAATAAGTTCTAAAGCTTTTGTTTCTTTGTCCCCACTAATTTGCAATATATGAGCAAACAGTCTGTTAAGAACAATAATATGCTATAGGAAATACTGATTATTGATTTGAACCTTTGATTTCTTAATATTATATAAAAATAATATTCAGAATACCAGAATATAGTTTATTAATCATCAGACTTCTGGAAGATTATCTGATTTATCACATAAGATAAATATATATATCTTGTGTGAAAAGTCCAAAGCCAGTGCTAGCCCCAGTGGCCTAGTGGTTAAGTTCAGCACACTCCACTTTGGTGGCCCAGATTCAGTTCCTGGGTATGGACGTACACCACTCGTCTGTCAGTAGCCATGCTGTGGTGGTGGCTCACATACAAAATAGAGGAAGATTGGCAACAGATATGTTAGCTCAGGGTGAATCTTCCTCAGCCAAAAAAAAAAAAAAGTCCAAAGCCAAAAATATTTTGACAAATTCATTAGCTAATTAATATACATAGCCTACTTGGCAAAGCTCAAAATAGTTTGCTTTGTATGTAAGCCTTGCATTAACTAACTCAGATGCTACAGATCTTTTGAGAAAATTCTATAAATTTATATACATGTAATTATTACACCCTTCGTACATTTCACTGTGATTTTGGGTTTTCTGCAAGGGTTACTTTCCCTTCCTCCCTTATATTCAGAGTTTAATTTGGGGCAGGGTCGGGGCACAGCGTGAATAAGTTCAGTGAAGCAATAGTTTCTTCTTGAAAAAAAAAAACAATCTTGTAAATATGTTGCTGCCATAATTCTTTGCAAAAATCTTTAGTTCATTAACTTTGTGCCATAAGGGGGAAGTGATTAATGGAAAGGGGGTGGTTTCATGCAGTTTTTGCAAAGCCAGGTTTGGTAATAGTTGGCTTAATAGTTTTTGTGCACAGAGTTTTGCATTTAGAAATGCTTCATACTTAACATCTAAGCTGGTAAACTGATTTTGTTGTTGGAGAAGGGGAGCATTCATGGTTTTGGCAGCAATAATATAAAAATCAAACACCAGTGGTAGCTGAATGTTAATCTAATCGTTTTTTCTCCTCCCAGTTTAAATTTCCAGTTTTGCCCTTCTTCAAGAATATACGGTTTTACAGCTGTGGATCTTAAGCCAAGTGGTGAAGATGAGGTAAAAATTTTGCTTTTGATATAGTTGTAAGTTCAGAATCATCCTGTTAATGAGGCCGGTGTAGCAGGTGTTACTGAACGTTTCCTAGATATTAACAATAATGTTGGCAAAATTTCCTTTGCAGATGATAACAATGGATAATGCAGAAGAATATGTGGATTTGATGTTTGACTTCTGTATGCATACGGGTATTCAGAAACAGATGGAAGCCTTCAGAGGTAATTGTTAAGGCTCTAGTTTAATCCCTTTCCTTTTACTTGGAGACAGTTGAAATTAAGGCACTGCTGTGGTCAAGAGATTACTGCTTCTGCTCATCTCTAGATTTGCCCTGTAGTTTTTTGTCTTCCAGGTAGTTAGGCCCTGCACAGTACCCAGAACAGGTTGGAGCATTCTCTAGCTGTAGCATACCCTCAGCTTGCTCCTCCTGAGTAACGGGGGACCGACTTTTGGCCTCCAGTTCTTCATTTGTAAGTGGACATAAGGTTGCATTCTTTCCAGATCGTATGATCAGGATGAATTAAACCATGTTAGAACCTAAATTATTCTGGTGAAGATTGAAACGTAATATGTTAGACTGTTTTATCACTTACTAGTTTGGAAAATGACAACACAGCTTTGGCTGGCTTGTATTATCACAAAGTGCCGGTTGGGAAATTAGTATTAGAATTTGACTACTGACCATATTGACTGAATATTCTGTCTCTCTTCACATTTGTGATATTAAGCAGGGATTTCTGTACTTGAAACCTTTAACTTAAAAAGTTTTTATTTCAAGCTATTTTAATTCATCTTCTGTCCATTTAGTTGATATTGGGTATTTTGATTTAAAATTTGCTATTTTGAAATTGTAACTTAGAAACTGAGTTGTGTGTTTTATTTTTTGCTGTGTGTATAATGTAGATGGGTTTAATAAAGTTTTTCCAATGGAGAAATTAAGTTCCTTCAGCCATGAAGAAGTCCAAATGATTCTTTGTGGAAACCAGTCGCCATCCTGGGCAGCAGAGGATATTATCAATTATACTGAACCTAAGTTGGGTTATACACGTGACAGGTATGTGTTGGTTATTTTCTAAGATGAACAAAATTGTTTATGTCCCCAAATCAAGTGATAGATCTCTAAAGACTATGACTCAGTGAATTACATTCATAAAGTAAGTGTTAAAGTAGTTAAGTCTCACCATTACCAAAAGGCATATCCATTAATAAGGCTCAGTTTATACACAAAGACAACTGAATCTTGGCTGATGTTAAGATTCCTTTTCTCACTGTGTTCTAATTGTTCATTATTTTAAAAATTGGGTAAATTGTAAACACTTAGGCTTTTGTATTAACCTTTATTTTAAAATAATTTCATACTTAGAGAAAAGTTGAAAGAATTCCCATATAATCCTTTACTCAGGTTCACCAATATTTAACATTTTGCTGTATTTCCTTTATATCATCTATTTATACACAGACACACTATTTTTTGTGAACCATTTGAGAATATGTTGTATATATCATGTCCCTTTACTCTGTAATAATTTAGTGTACATTTCCTGAGAATATGGATATTCTCTCATGTATCCACATTAGCTAGCAAATTCATGATGCCATGCTTATTAGCTAATAATCTATTGTCCCTATTCCAGTTTTGTTGATTATTCCAGTAATGTCCTTAAGACTACAAGGCCTTGTATTACTTTCTTTAAAAAGTTCAAAATTAACATAAATGGGAGAGTATTATGAATTGAGAGTATTATGGATTATTTTAAACTTAACATTGTTTATATAGCGGGGTTTTTTAAGTAAATTTTTTATTGAAGTGTAACAGAGAAGTGCACATATTGCGTGTACAGGCTGGAGAATTTCCACAAAATGAACATACCTGGATAATTGGTACCCAGAATAAGAAACAAGTCCAGAAGACCCCTTTCCCATCATACTCTTTTTCCAGTCATTAAGTCTATTCCCATTGATTAATTTTGCTTGCTTTTGAACTTTAATAAATGAAATAATACAATATGTATTCTTTAAGGTCCAGCTTCTCTTGGTTTAACATTATGCTTATGAATTTCATCTGTGTTGTGGCATACATAGTGGTAGTTTATTTCACTGTAACGAAAATGGTTTATTTCAGATGCCCTTTGGTAATTTACCCATATTTGGATGAATTCTGCAAGTGCATCCTGAGCTTTTCCGATTTGCTGGCTTTGTTGCATATTTGATCCCTGTGCTGCATCAGTGTTTCAGTTTTTACCATTTATAAGTACAAGACAGTCTTCGAAGATATTTTTAAAGTAGCTTGTATCAGCTTATTTCATACTTACCCAAGGGTCTCTAGACAGTGCTGTTCTGACCTGTGGATATTGTTTTTTGGGTTATTGCTGGTTTACAAAGTAGTGGTAGTTTTTCATTTAAATCAGTTGTCAAGTCAATGTAACTATGTTTTTCTTCTTTTAGTCCTGGTTTCCTGAGGTTCGTGAGGGTTTTATGTGGCATGTCTTCAGACGAAAGGAAAGCATTCTTGCAGTTTACCACTGGTTGTTCAACCCTCCCCCCAGGTGGACTGGCTAACCTACACCCCAGGCTCACAGTTGTACGCAAGGTACAAACTCTAGCTAACGGGGAATCCAAATGGAATTTAGTTACTTAAGGATTGAAAGAAAGAAATATTTAAAGACATAGTCTTCTGTTACTTTCACTTTTCTTTCTGTAGGTTGATGCTACCGATGCAAGCTATCCATCCGTGAATACGTGTGTGCATTATCTAAAGTTGCCAGAATATTCTTCGGAGGAGATCATGAGAGAGCGCCTGCTAGCTGCTACCATGGAGAAAGGCTTTCATCTCAATTGAGCTTTGAAGTGCAATGGGAGACATCATAGAGACTTTAAAATACTAGTGAAACCTCTTGTGTTTGTGTGCAGAGAAGTATATGATCCTCCACGCTAATGACACTTGCCTTTTTTTCCACCATTAAGGCTTTAAGAACATGTGGAATAAGTTCGTTAGCTGCTAATGACAAAACAAATCCTTTAACTACCCAGCCAGCAAGCATATAGCACAGAACACTGTGTGTTGCTACAAGGGCTTATGTGACTGGAATAAGGTGGTCCTACTTGACTGTTCCAAAGAGCAGCTTCTCAGATCTTCAGTGTTCACTGGTAAATTTCTAACAGTGTATTTGTGTAAAGTTTGTCATTTCATACTTCATACACTACAGTTGCCATCACTGATCCCTGTTTTGCTGGCTTTTAAGCTACTTGGTCAAAAATCCTGCTTCCTTAAAAACATAGTGAGCATCTCAAGCTTTTTCTTTTCCTTTTTACTGATGCCTGCACTATTGGAGTATGCTAGTGTTCTCTCTTTTGTTTGGCATATAATCATGCACAACCTTTTTATTTCTTTGAGGTGGGAGTATATTTTTATTTCCTAAATGCCATACTATAAAGATCAAATTCTTAAGTGTGTTTGTGCAGCTCAAAAATAAAGATATATTAAGGGGGGGGAAACACTGGTCTAGATGCAAGGCACACTTAAAGCAAGTTTTACTTTTGGTTGTATTTTCTTTGTATATTATAAACATTTATTTAACTTGTTGCAGTTTGAAGTAAAAAATTTCCAAAATGTATGCTCAACAATAATCATTAAAATGTTTGCAGCGTACAAAACTGTGTCATGTGACTATTTCACTGCAACCATCCGATCTAAGAGCTTAACCAGACACTTCTCATTTTGAACTATTGAGATTTAGTTTTTTGAAATTACTACATGAAGAAATGTAGTTTTTTTATAGTAAATACACTTACTGGAAATCTAGAAGAAATACATGTTCACATGCTTGTGATCCAACTGCTGTGTTCTGTCTTAAAGTATTCTTCAGCTAAAAATGGCCAGGTTATTTGTGTCAACTTTTTAAGCACCAGATCTGCTACTTACCATTGTATCTGCAGGGATTTGTAAGTCTAAGATCTAAGAATGATTTTTTGTGTGTGAGGAAGACTAGCCCTGTGCTAACATCCATGCCCATCTTCCTCTACTTTATATGGGACGCCGCCACGGCATGGCTTGACAAGCGATGTGTTGGTCCATGCCCAGGATCCGAACCTGCAAACCCCGGGCCGCTGAAGTGGAGCGCGCAAACTTAACTGCTGTGTCACTGGGCCAGCCCCTAAGAGTGATTTTTGAATGTTGTGTTAGTATGAAAAGAAACTACCAGGATATTGCTATTTCCTGGTTTTGAAGAAGGGGCTCTATTCCTATTTTCCAAATTCCTGTAATTTATCACATCTGTGCATTCAGCAGGAAAGAAATGTCACTAGGCCTGATTTAGCCAAATGGCTTTTTTAGGAGTGAAAAGCATTTTTTGGAATTGCCCATTAGTTACCTGTTTAAAAGGTATGTTCCCTTTCTACATTAGAAGAGATATCTCCCTCTACCATCAATTGTTTGAGTACTGTTTTTATTCTCTGCATGAGAATGTTGTGACTATGTAATCAGAGGGAGCATTTAAATAATTTACCTTATTGTTAGCTTCACAGTTCTCTGTGAGAATAAAACTTAAAATAAAACATAGTCTAAAATGTCTGTCAGTAGCCAGCTTTTACCAAGAATAGTCTAGTACAGGGGTCAGCAAAATATGGCCTGCCACTGATTTTTCTATGGCCCATGAGCTGAGCATGGTTTTTGGTTTTTTTGTGTATGTATGTGAGGAAGACTGGCCCTGGGCTCACATCCATGCCCATCTTCCTCTACTTTATATGGGATGCCGCCAGAGCATGGTTTAACAAGCAGTGCATCAGTCTGCACCCAGGATCTGAACCCGCGAACCCCAGGCTGCCGAAGTGGAGCGTGCAAACTTAACCGCTATGCCATCAGGCTGGCCCCTGAGCATGGTTTTAAAATTTTTAAGTGGTTGAAAAAAATCAAAAGAATAACATTTTATAATGTGAAAATTTTATGAAATTCAAATTTCACTGCCCATAAAGTTTTATTAGAACAGAACCATGCTCGTTCATTTAGGTATTATCAGTGGCTGTTTTTGCACTACAGTGGCAGAACTGAGTGGTTATAGGACAGACCAAATGGTCCACAAAGCCTAAAATGTTTACTGTCTGGCCCTTGACAGAAAACAGTTTGCTGAATCTGATCTAGCACATTGCTTCAGCAGGTAAAACTGATGAGTCTTAGAAAATCAGTAACTGTTTGAGATGTCAGGAGTCTTCCTGCAGAAAGAAAAGTCCAAGAACAAGGTAAAGCTGACCAGTCTGGTACATAAATTTCATGAGTGAAAATCACTGAAAGCTGGTAGTCACAGTTCAGCCGTAAACCTGACATGAGATGACACAGCCTGTGAGAACAAAGTCACATTACAGTTCACTTGGCAGGAATGAGTCAAGTGTATATGGGACTACCACTAGGTCTCCAAGTATACTAGGTTCTGGAGTATTTTCTCCTGTGGTATCTAC
Organism: Tapirus indicus; assembly: GCA_031878705.1. NCBI lineage: Eukaryota > Metazoa > Chordata > Mammalia > Perissodactyla > Tapiridae > Tapirus > Tapirus indicus. The sequence goes on from CM062918.1 coordinate 17,001,822, forward strand.
CTAGTATTTTTTAAATTGTCATTCTCTCAAGGTACTAAAATCTGTGCCGAGATGTTATTCAAGTGCTATTTTGGTGTGACCCAAAAATTAATTTTATTCACTCCCTAGTTACTTCTGGTGTACCAGTTTCAGCAGTTACCTGAAGTGCTACTGATTAAGCGCCTCCCAACTAGGACAGTGTTTCCCAACTAGTATGTCTCAGAAAGACCTCCAAAGCACTTTGATCAAGACGAGGCTTCCCCAGACCTGGGCTCCTTAATGCAAAGGTGATCTGTACACACGTACCACTCACTGTTCAGCAGGTCAGACACCTTTCCTCTGCCTTCCTGAGTGAGTCCAAAACAACTCAGCTTTGCTTTTTGAGTCCGTTATTGATTGGTTGTCTTTATAGATGCAAACTTTGAAATATGTAAGTAGATTTTTAGAAACATGAAGTAAAGAATTTAAACAAGATCCCTCCCTCCACACGAGAGAGAAAAAAAATCAAACAAACAGTACTGAAGGAATTAGTGCCTAGAATATCCATTTATGTTCTCTTTTGGAGGACAGAGTGTTGTAGATGAAAGAACTCTTGGAATTCCATAGGATGGCACAATATCTTAATGTACCAAGACTATTTCTGTTTCCTCCATTGTACCTGCCCTCCTACCCCTTTATGCACATAAACACCCTTTTACTTAAGACAGTTCTGTATGTTCTACTGTTGACTAAGCAGCAAAAGTATATAGAAAGGTTTGGGAGGATCAGGGCATTGCTCTTCTGTAGTGACTTAGCAGTTTCTTTGCTTCAAGACATTCCAGGAGATGGGGCTGAAGGAATAGGAGGGTGTTGAGAGAAGGATTCATTTCATGCCTACCTAGATGGATATTCTCTTGCATTCCATTTTTTAACTTTGAACTGAAGTAAATTTCGTTTACAAATCAAGACAAACCCTTTACAATATGGCATAAAGGATAGCTGGAAGGGCTCTCGATTAATGTTGAACCATTCATTATTCGGTAGCAACATTCTCTATTGAGATAATTTCATGATGGCATTGTAATTGCCAAGTGCCCATAAAATGGATATCAGGCTTTTAGAAACAAATAAAATTTAATTCTGTAGTTTCATTACATATACAATACAACAAAGTTTTGACTTTTTTAAGGCAAAAGGTGACATTCAGGAAACAATATTACTCGAAGTGCTATGTGTGTTTAAGTCAATTTTAACATTTTATTGGCTGAGAGAGAGAGCTACCACACTTCCTTCCCACCCCATGCTGCTGCTCTTAAATTTAATTTGCAAAGGGAAGCAGAGACCAAGAAAGGTTCCCTCGGTACTCAACAAAATTTAAATGAATGGGAAAAAATGCTTATGGTTAGAAAATAAAACTTGTCTCTCAGTTTAGAGAAAATTTTTCTTTGTATATCATATTTTAAAATACAGTTTTGTTTTCCATTTAGGAACTGTGGAAAACACCTATTTAAAATGTCTTTTGCAACATGTGGTCTTCCAGATTCTTTTGGGCTACAGATGTTGAGAGGTATTCCATGGTGTTTTCATTTCCTATAAGTTGATGTTGTCTGGCAGAGCCTTCCATTATTCAGCTTTCTGACATCTTATCAAGAATTAGTAGAGGGGCAAGAATTCTTGCCCGATTCGTTTCCACAATGCAGCCATTTAATACCATCTCATCCAAAATGATGTGTACTTTATCCAAATTAAACATTATCTAGGATCACATTAAGGAAATTAATTTCAGAGTTATAAAAATGTTATAACATTCAGTAAGTAATAACTTAGGATTAGCCTGGAATTTTTCCAGTGTAAATTAGCCTGAGCATGAAGGTGGCTGTCTTTTTTTTTTACAGACTTCCTGAAATTAAATTTAAAATTGTCCATATTAGAAATTATTACCTTCGTGTACACATACATACCTAGTTTCACCTCGGGTAAGCAAACTGGACAATAGGCATAGAAATAGAACAGCTACACCTTTTTAGCCAGAGAGAAATCTAAGAGCTGGAGAGTAAAGCAAATGACATTTGGCAAGAGCATGATCTGACCTCAGGAACAAAGTTGTCTTCCCAAACAATAACAACAACAGTAAAAGCCACGATTTATGAAAACTCATTATGTTCCTGGCATTGTGCTGACTGTTTTACATATATTATTTCGGTCTTCTCTAGAACTCTGTGATATGTTACATACTATCCTCATTTTACAGAGAAGCAGACAGGTTCAAGGCCACTGCCCAAGGTCACATGGCTAGTAATTGCCAGAGCTGGAATCGAAGCCCAAAGTTTGGGATTGACTGCTCTGCTCCAGACTTCCAGGAGGGGCTGAGGCTACTGAGTGTACACACCCTCCCTCTGCCCTCAAACCTCCACCCAAAAACAAATGCCTTGACCATCTTACATCTTAAGCATCCTTCTGTGTCAGATAGGCTGAAGAAAAAATAACCATGAGGAGAAATGAATGAAGAAGGCAAGGCAATGCTACTCAGTTCCCAAGTAGACAGACAGTTGAATTTCAAGAGAGCACCTCTTATAAATGGACAGTTCTAAAAATACTCATTTGAGAATTATGGAGCCACTTTAGCTTACTGATGTTCTTTTGTTCTTTTTTTTAATCTTTCTTTTATCGAGGTCACATTGGTTTATAACATTGTCAATTTCAGATGTACATCATTATTATTTCAGCTTCTGTATAAACTGCCTTGTGTTCACCACCAAAAGTCTAGTTTCCATCTGTCACCATACACATGTGCCCCTTTACCCCTTTTGCCCTGCCCCCAAGCTTACTGATGTTCTTATTGGAAAGTGAGTATAGGGCATGGGGGAAGAGGAAAATACTGTGAGACTATGATGTCTAGCTAATGAGAAAGAGCCCAGTTCTTCCCCCAGCAGCCCCTTCATTTGAGTACCCAACTTTTCTTTTGTGAAGGAAAAGGGGAACTGGAATGAGATGGTGACAATGGTTGAATGTTTCAGAATTCTATACTTTTAATACTGTGAGTTTCCATCTCTATTTAAAGAGCAGGATCCTGGTCTGTTAAAAAAACCAGTGATTAAATGCACTAGGGGAGTTCATAATTAAATGGTGAATCTTTGTAAAGTGAATCATTACCACCTGATTTTTTTTCAATAATTCCAGATGTTCAAGTCTGTACTGTATTTGTTTGGTGAAGTACATCTAGAGAGAATAAGATAACCCTGTGAATGACTTTTAAGTTTCTATTAGGCTTTGCGTTAATATCTCATTAAGCTCTGTGCAAATAGTCCTCCAGCAGAATAAACTGTTTTTTAGGAGCCCATGGGAACTGTCCTTAAGTGGCCCAGAAAAAAAAAGCTTAATACTGTCTCCCAATTATATAGATGATTGCTTTGTCCATGGCCAAATTCAGACTGGAATATTGGGCCCTTGACTCAATCCTATTCACCAGACCCAAAAGCTAGAATTTAGAAGGCAAGACAAAGTGGGAAAGACAGCCAGGTACAGAGAAAGGCAAGTTGAGTGGCCTGTAGAATCCCCCTGTTGTATTCACTAAGGGCAATAAAAGCCTTAGTGCCTTTGAAAATGTCCACTCATTCAGGATGATTTTCTTTATGATAGAAGGAGCTCTAATCTAATCTATTCTATTTAAATTGGCTCAGGGATCAAGCTGCTCCAAAGACTGCTCTATCTTTGGCAAGTAGATGATCAGCAATTCAAATGTCCCCTTGAACAACTGGCCAGTTGTTTTGAAATTCAGATTAGAACTTACTGCTGAATCATATCAACCACTGACATCCTCACATTGCGAGGACGAGGTCCTTCAGCAAGTCTGAATTTCCCAACATCCTGGAAACATGAGTTGCTCAGTGAGGTCATTCTGTACTGTGGGCATGTGAGTGCCTGTCTATCTGGGTATCTGGCTCAAACCCCTAATAATCATGCAGCTTTCTGGCACTAAATAGGGAAACCACAGACCAAATGCAATGTGAGGCAAAAGCCTGAAAGCTGATTTCCCCCTGGAATCATGTGATTCCTTTAAAATAAGAATCCAGCTGTTCACATCTTGATTTGGTTTATGAGCAACTTGTGCACACTGGTGAAGCCAAGAGTAATGGCATTTGGGCTGTATGCCAGATGAGCAAGGACCAAAAAATACCCTATATGCCAAGCCGCATGGCAATTAACATGGGCAAACACACTTCACCCTGACGTCTGGAACAGGAGGAAGCAAGAAAGGCCCAGGCTGTTGGTCTAGTAGCGTGGTGAGCTGAGAATGACTATTTCAAGAAGGTCCTACCTTTAGTCCTATACTGAACTGATTGACTTAAAGATCCTCAGGGCAACTTGTTTCCCCTCATGGGCACCCTAAGGTTGGAGCTGATATGAACTAGAAATAGCCTCCCACAGAGCAAATTCATAAAGCCCCACTTTTTCCCAACCCTGAAACCTAAGAGCCTTTCTGAATTTCTATGTAATGTGGATTTGAGTTGAACATCTTAGGGCCCCACTAATATGAATGCCACTGAAATCAATTTTTTAATTGAAGTGATTGAAATGTTTCTGGTTCCGACATTAGAGTTTTGATCTCTGGATCATAAAACACTTTTTTAACATGGTATTTTAACACCACTGTGGTGGACTAGTTATCCTTTACTAAGAGAAAACTAAGCAGGATAGTACATTCAAATGGGACCTCAAAAGCAATTCCAAAGCAGAGCCCAGCCTAGAAATGAAGATTTCTGACTCTCGATTTTGGTCTCAGATCCCTGTCTTCTTATTTGATTTCTTTTTTTTTTTCCTGAAGAGCCCAGCTAAGCAAAGTTTTTTAATACACTAAGTAGGGTGGGACAAAACTTTCTCTCATTATTTATACTTTAATTCAATTTCCCATGAATTAGATAAGCTGCCAAGGGCCACTGTGTTCACATTTCCCACAGAAAATTGAATCCTATTGTCGAGAAGACTGTCATCACGAAGATTCTGCGTAGTCCTTGACAGACTCCCTGTAAGTCTTCTGTGCATTTTCCGGCTGAGTACTGTCTCTTGTTAATTAGGCCACTGAAAAGGAGAATATCTTTTTTTTTTTAAGTAGGTTTTCCTTAAAGACCCATTCATTTTCTGAGAGCAACGAGACATCCTGGTGTAATTTTTTTTTAAGTTTATATAGGCTTATGTAAAATTACACAAATATGAAAATCAGCACTGGGTCAAATGAACCTGTCATTTCTCCTGTTTTTTTTCCTAACTCTGTTGCCTCTCACAACTTGCCATCACTATTCCTGAGGAAAATAGACCCCAGAAGCACGGACCAAAAGGAATAGTAGCGAATGGACACGGCACCTAAAGGACTCAGAACACATTTAGAGGAAATTGAGAGCTGGTGAAGGCTAGTGGGAGCCCAAAAAGACTGGAAGGTACAACTGTTTAATCTGGAACGTTCACATCCCTTTCCCAGGTGAATGGCTGACTCCCTTGGGGACTGTTCATATTTCTGAGACTCGTCACTCATGACAGCACTGACTAGGACCCTCCCGTTGGAGACAGCCCCGGCCCCTCGTCCCTGGGCGCCTTCCCTTCCTGAGGCTGGCCTAGCCGCACACATTCCCTCGGGCCTGCGGGCCAGCTCTCACTCCCTGCAGCCCTGCTTTCAATTTACGTATTTTCAAAAGGAAAAAAAGACATTTAGAAATCTCAGTGTGAGCTCCACTTTTGGAGAGCGTGCGCTTATCAAGACACTCCGATATTCCCTTCAAGAAATCCTTTTGTAATGATTTAACTATTATAACTTTCTCAGAGAACCTCGAGAAAATCTCAGTTCATTTAGAAGCTGCCACTTCAGTGTTGGCTGGCTTCCCTGGAGACTTTCTGTATTCTTGCCAGTATTTCCAGTATTTCCATAGCCCCTAGTTGAACAAGTACTCTTGTGATTTCTCATTAAGTCCAGCTGAAACGATCTCCTACTAGGAGAAACCCTATTCTGGACCTCTGGAGGTGTTTGGGATTTAGGAAGGTAATGAAGGAACGGGCGATAGATGCCCCACAGTGGGCCCTGGGTCCTGATCAGGCCCGACCGCCCATCTTGGTGGTGCTGAAGGCCCGGGCGCCTTCATCCCTCCAGGAGCACCATGGTGGACGACTAGCTGAGCCACAGAGAGATCAAGCAGGATTGAGGCCCTTCCTACTCCCCTCCCTCAATTGCAATAAAGAGAGCATGAATCAGGGTACTTGTACATCACCCACGTGAGCTTTAAGGTTCTAGAATTAATTGCTCAGACTTTTGGGCTTTAGGGACTTATAAAATAAAAACATGAATGTTTTCTAACACTTTCTCTTTAAAAGATATTTTTGAATCCAGAAAACATTCTGGATTATAAGCCTACCTTATATTTGGGGGGGGAGGGGACACAAGAATATAAATAGGTACCACAGCCTGCTTCCCACTTCTCTTTCCAAGCATGCATGTGGGATACGCCAGTTACCATCCCAGCATCTCAATCGTTCCTGCCCCTAGTTCTGGGGTGCGGGTGGGGGTGGAGGAGAGGCCTGCACAGGCCCTAGCAGCCGGCTCCGGGATGTCTGGGCACCCAGTAAATTCTGGGGACCCAGGTAGCTGGAGGGTGGTCATGAAGTGGATGGGGAGCACTGCAGGCTCTGGGTAAGCATCCTCACCCCATGGAGAGCTAGAGTGGGGCCCTCTAAAGCATAGGGCCCGGGAAAGAGCCTGGTTGTCCAGGTCTAAAGGCAGTACTTCTGCATTCCATTCTGCATGCCTCTTTAAAGGTACTAAATACCAAAAAGGCTGTTGAGGTTTCCTGTACCTTCACACACACAGCAGGTGTGCACTGAACTGAGGGGGGAGTTGGACACTCCCACATGGCACTGCTCACATAGCTATCCCTTGACTATTTAGCAGGAGGGGGTGGAGACAGCTCCTTCGAATCATGAATTGTCTGGAGAATTCAGCAAACCTGGGACTCCAAACCTGGGACATTTTGGGAAGCTCAACAGTTGGCTCCTAAAAATCATCTTAATCACAGAATTTGAAGTTCTAAATAGGTCTACCAAAGCATGTGATAGGGTAAACCTTCCCTATAGAAGCAGGGCCTCGTGAGTCCTTCGGCAACACTTCCGCCCAGTGGGTGGAGGGGAATGTGAAGTGTGTACAGGAGCTTATTCAGGACCCATGAATGATTTAGGTCATTGACGTGGTTGGTCCCAAGGGTGCAGTCGGCCCCACCTGACGCCACAGCACCAAAGAGTTTCCACTTAGAAGGGTTTTCGACAAGCCAGAATTCCTGTCCTGATTTCTTGTGAGGTCGTTTCTTTTTAAAATCCCATCTGTCTTGCTCTGTGATGTTAGTCTTACTAGAAGTAGAACAAGCCCATACTAGAGAGAAATGTAAATTGTGCATTTTATTTCTAAAAGTCTAACTGTGCAGGCTCTGGAAAACTGCCCCATTCTTAAAAGGCTCCAGGATGGTAAAGCTTCTGGAGAATAAGACTACACGTAAAGGGCTTCTTGGGAATTCCATGAGGTTTTGACTTCCCTCCTCCTGTTGCTGCAAAACTGAGCCTTAAATCGTGTCTATTTCATGTGGGCTGACGAGGGCTTTCCTAAGGCTGAGCAACACGAAGAAGATTATGTGCTCTGATGTTGGGAGAAGCAGCTCCAGGTTACAATTATATCAGTTGCTTATTTTCAACTTTTCAAGGCCTAAGAAAGCTTTGCTGGCAGAGCAGCCCTGAACAAGGTTAGCTGCTCCAGCAGGTTCCTGGTTGCATGCTACCAGAGTGGGGACGCAGAAGGTCTGCGGCCCTGCACAGAGGAAGCAGGACACTGGGACTGCATCTCTAAGAGGCCCCCTTCTCTTACTGTTATGTAACTGGTGTGTGGAGGTCCTCCCCGGACACGTGATGGTTAAAAAGAACTATGTATGAGGCCTTTGGGTTTTTAATTTGATATTTTTCAGATGGCTGAGGGTGGAAACCCTTTAAGAACGCCAGTAGAAGAGAGGTGCCCCAAGCCCCGCGGGCCACCTGCTCCGCCTGTAGACCACTGAGGTCCACGTGAAATTATACCTACAGCAAAGACAGACTCTTCCAGGTCTGGAGAGATGGAGTTCCCTTCTCTAAACGATGCAAAATCCCTAATCTGTCTGGTGGATATGCCTAAGTAATTCCTCAGGACAGTAAATAAATAAGTTGATCAGACAGGAAGGGAAGGCAAAAGTGAAACCAAGTAAAATGAGGAGAAAAGGCACAAATTGTATGCCTTGGTGTGGAAATTAAATTCAAACAAGAATGCTGGAGCCCATTACACAGACCTGTGCTAAACACCAGAGGAGCACAAAGACAAATAAACCCATCTCCACTTCTAATAAACATCTAGTCAGTATGTAAGACACACTCTGAATACAACTGGTCCAACTATAATACACATCCTGTTATATCTGATTCCCTGTAATTCTGTGAATATCTAGACTTATAAGACTCTTCCTGTTCTGGGTGGAGTTAACTTAGCTCAGTTACCTAGAGTCATGGCAACATCAAATATTAAGGCTGGGAGGGTGTTAAAGCTCTTCTCATCTAATTCTATCATTCTGAGATGAGGGGGTTGAGAGTCTTGTCCAATACACACAGCTGGTGGCAGGACTGAAGGCAGAACTTGGGTTTCTGGCTCCCAGTGAAGTGTCTATTAGCTTTTGCTATCTTCCTGATGACTTTTTAAATCAAAAGGCGTTTTTCTTATTCCCCTGTACAAGGAGGAAGGGATTTATTCTGAATTGCTTTAAAGGGCTTAGTTAAAATGAAATGTTACATGCTGAAGAAAAATCCACCCTAACATGCAGCCTAGTCTAGGGTCTCTTAGGTCAAAGGGATCACAGATTTAGGTCACTCACCACTAGAGGGCACTCAGATTTTCCCAGTTAATTTACAGAAGTATCCACATGCAGCCTGCAAACGAAGTTTACCCACATGATGACATCTCAGAGTACAGTAAAAGGTAAATGGCCATTTCCCAGAATATACTGGCCCTGGCATAGGTGTCTAATATATACATATATTAGGGTATATATATATAAGTATACATAAACATGCTATAATTAATCTATATTTGTCATATTACATATATTTTGTGTATATTGTATATTTGTTATAACTAATGTTACTATTTTAGACTCAGTCCTGACGTTTTCGCAAAGGACTCTTATTTATTGCTTTCAAGTGGTAAGCAGACTTTTGAAGTAAAAATTAACTTAAAAAAAATCAACTTGCCTCCAGAGCACTCACACAAAGCCCAGCGGGCTCCTGCCAAAATCCACAGGCCTGCATATTCTAAGCAAATCAGGCTTGTTGTTGGGGCGCTTGGATACTCTGATTTAAAAGGGAGAAGAAAGAGAAGAAGAGAGCTTTCTCTGCTATAAAAGGAAATGAATACAAGCCAGGCAATTTCTTTAACCCTCCAGTTTATCATCCCCAAAGGCTTTACTCTGATCACCTGGGGAATTTCTGGAGATTTATACCTGGAGCCATGAAAATCCATTCTCCCTAGTAGGACCAAATGCTTTCTGGCTATGTTATTTAAATTCTGAGAAGGTCTATTCTATATGCTTAAAAGAAGTTAAATTAATACATAAGCTATTATTAACTACTACCTAGCATTGCTCTGTCTGAAAAATACAAGAATCTGAATAAGACCTGCCTTTAAAAAAGGGCAGCGGGGGTGTTCTGCAGAGCACCTGTGCCTCTGGCTGTCTTGTCGGACTTGTTGCTGAGGAGCATTCTGGATTCTGGATTCTCCTGAATCGTTTTCCTGCCCCATGGCACTTACCTGAGAAGACTAGCTCGTGTTTTGCCAAGTACTGTGGAAAACTTGGCTCACAGCCTTGAAAAAGGATACATCTAATTCACTCTGAAAAAGAGAAGAGTACAAGGATGAGAAGGAGACCCCGGACACAACGCGCCTGGCCGAGTCAGCGGCGGCCCGGCAGCGGGGGCCGAGGCTGCTCCGTATGAAGAAGCCTGTGAGCGGGAAGGCCCTGAGTTTGGGATCGTGATTAAACGAAAACAACAGGCTGCAGATCAGAGGAATGTTACAGGCCAAGACAATTCATCCTTAGAAGGTAGAGGGAATAAACTAACTCAACCATTACAGATGATAGGTGATTTGATATGTGTATCAGAAACCTTAATAATGTGCATACCCTTTGAATCCATCAGTTTTATTTCTAGAAGTTTATTCTAAGGAAATAATTAGGTAATGACACAACGATGTGTGATAGGCTGTTCAGGGTAGTGTTGTTTATAGTGGCAAATTATTGAAAACAAGCTAAGTGTCTATCAAGGGGGGACTAATTAAATAAATCACAGCAGATCCACAAATGATGATGTAGATATATATGAACTGACTACTGTTAAATAAAAAAGCAAGTTATAAAATGGCAGATACAGTATCATCCCATGTATATATGTATAGAGAGAGATACAGTTAGATACAGACAGATGTATAAAGCTTAGAGGAAATGTACCTAACAGTGTGTTTCAATAAGTAATGAGCTTACTGACGCTCTTCTCCCCTCTTTGCTTATATGTATTTTTAGTTTTTTTCAGTGAACATAGACATTTATGTCATGAAAAAGACACAGAGGGAGAAAAAAGTAAACAGAATTAAACTGACATTTGAAAGGACTTGAGGTTTGTCAGGTGTAGCACTGACAGCCCTGATCCCATTTCCTCAACAGCAAGAGGCCTCTTCTCTTGTGAAACTGCCTCCTCTGAAGCTAACGGGGTTGAACGTGATGCTGAGATGCTTCCTTCAGCCCAGATGGCATGAGGCTGATCTCCAAATTTAAGATTTGGAAACTCTAAGATTAAAAATAGCCCCAGAAAGAATGTTTAAAACTCACAAACCTAAAAATAAATCTTAGATGACAAGGCATTCTCCATGAGTGGGACAAATTCTATTTTCTTTCCCATAGTACTCTTTTCCCTCCTCTTTCTCTTCTTTTTGCTACGGTCATCCGAAACCGGGTCATCCCTCAGTACTGTTCAAGTCCTGTATAATCACTCGGTTTAAATTAAATTCTAATCTTTACTTCTGTGGTTATGTGGTCACTGACTCTCTCCCTAGAATTACAGCTAGAATTCAGCAACCTATTTATTCTCAGTTACCAAATATAATAATAATAATTTTAGAAAACTTAGCAATGATAGTGCTTGTACCCACTTCTTATTCTTCCAGGTTTAAAATATTGCTATTTGGGGAAATTATATTCTTCTTGATGGGTGTTGCCTTAAAGTGGCTAATCATGGCCAGTTCTGAATCACAGACCCTGACTTGCAACCAGCCTGTCTTAAGAGAGTGTCATCAGGAGAGAAATAGCCAGAGCTGTGCTGTCCAATATGGTGACCACCAGCCTCATGTGGCAATTTAATGTTAAATTAATTAAAATGAAATAAAATTAAAATTTCAATTCCTCACTTACACTAATCACATTTCAAGCGTTCAAGAGCCACATGTGGCTAGTGCCTCCCATATTGGCCAGCACAGGTATAGAACATTTCTATCACTGCAGAAAGTTCCATTGGCCAGTGCTGGTCTACGGTGCTCTCTCCAAGCAATCAATACACAGATGGATTTTAAAGCCAGTGTCAATGCCTCCTGTCCCCTCAAGGCCAGTCTCTGGAACAGCTGACCTCTTGCCCTCTCTTTCAGCTTTGGAGGGCACCAACGCCTTCCAAGCTAGATGCACGACCATGTCGCAGGCCACTAGGCAGCTTCCCAGCTGCAACTCCTGAATTAGGAAATGGCTGACAGCAAGCCTCACGCATAAGGCAGTGGTTCTCAAACTTAAGCTTGCATCAGAATCCCCTGGAAGGCTTGTTCAAACAGATTGCTGGGCCTCAACCCAGAGTTTCTGTTTCAGTACTCCGGGGTGGGCCCAGAATTTATATTTCTAACAAGTTCCCAGGTGATGCTGATGCTGCTGGTCCAGGAACCATATTTCGAGAACCACTGCACTAAGGCAATGAAGACAAGCTAGTTGATTGTTCCATGAAGGAATTTGCCAAACTTTACTTCTGGCATTAGGAGTTAGGCTGAAGATATAGCTTCTTTTTTTTTTTTTTTTTTTTGTGGGGAAGACAAGCCCTGAGCTAACATCTGTTGCCAATCCTCCCCTTTTTGCTGAGGAAGACTGGCCCTGAGCTAACATTGTGCCCATCTTCCTCTACTTTATATGGGACGCCGCCACGGAATGGCTGACAGGCAGTGCGTCGGCGGGCGCCCGGGATCCGAACTCGCGAACCCCGGGCTGCCAAGCGCGGACTAAACCGCTGCGCCACCGGGCGGCCCCCAAGATATAGCTTCTTAACATGAGTTTTGCCCTTAGCTGGCTTTAGTGCACTCAATATTACTAATGATGGAGCAGATGCCACTCACTGCCTAGGGAAGAAGCAGCTTGGAAACAGTTCCTTCCTAATCTTTTTATTTAAAAGCAAAATGAAATAAACAAAACAACTTTGAAAAATCAGCTTGTGCCTCTACTACTTCTCGAGAATGTCTAACCAAAGCTCCAGAAGGCCTGTGGTAGCAGAGTAAAACATCTTTACTGATTCTTTTTTAAAAGACTGTTGGATTTCAAAACAACTACAAAGCTAGTCATCAAGATAGTGTGGTATTGGCAGAAAGATAAACATATAGATCATTAGAACAGAACTGAAAGTCCAGAAATAAACCCTTACATTTATGGTCAACTGATTTTTTTTGTTGTTGAGGAAGATTGTCCCTGACCTAACATCTGTGCCCATTTTCCTCTATTTTGTATGCAGGATGCTGCCACAGCATGGCTTGATGAGTAGTGTAGAGGTCTGTGCCCAGGATCTGAACCCAGGCCGCTGACTCAGAGTATGTGAACTTAACCACTACGCCACCGGGCCAGCCCTATATGGTCAACTAATTTTTGACAAGGGTGCCAAGACGATTCAATGGGGGGAAAGAAGTCTTTTCAACAAATGGTGTTGGGACAATTGGATATCCACATGCAAAATAATAAAGTTAGACCCCTACTTCACACGATATACTAAAATTACTCAAAATGGATCCAAGACCTAAATGTAGGAGCTAAAACTATAAAACTCTAAGACGAAAACATAAGAGTAAATCTTTATGACCATAGGTTAGACAAAGCCTTTTTAGACATGACACCAAAAACATAAGGAATAAAAGAAAAAATAGATTAATTGAACTTCATTCAAAATTAAAAACTATTGTGCTCCAAAGGACATCATCAAGAAAGTGAAAAGAAAACCATTGAATGGGAGAAAACATTTTCAAATCATATCTGGTAAGAGATTTGTATTCAGAATATATAAAGACCTCTTATCAACAATAAAAAGACAAATAATGTAACTGAAAAATGGGCAAAGGATTTGAACAGATATTTCTCCAAAGAAGACATACTGATGGCCAATAAACACATGAAAAGATGATCAACTTTATTATCCATTAGTGAAATGCAAATCAAAACCACAATTGACTGCCCTCTATACCACTTCATACCCACTAGGATGGCTTTAATCAAAAAGATAGAAGGGCCAGCCCAGTGGCATAGTGGTTAAATTTGTGTGCTCCACATCGGTGGCTCGGGGTTTGCAGGTTTGGATCCCGGGCGTGGACCTACACACCGCTCATCAAGCCATGCTGTGGAGGCATCCCACATACAAAATAGAGGAAGACTGGCACAGATGGTTAGCTCAGGGCCAATCTTCCTCACCAAAAAAAAAAAAAAAGACAGATAATAACAAGTTTTAGTGAGGATGTGGAAAAATTAGAACCCTCATATACTACCAATGGGAATTTAAATCATGCAGCCACTTTGGAAAACAGTTTGGCAGTTCATCAAACCTTAAACATGGAGTTACCCGGCAATTCCACTCTTAGGTGGAGTCCACCTAAGAGAACAGAAAATGTGATTCCACACAAAAACGTGTACGTGCACTAATTGATATTGGTCATAAAGGGATCCTTTCAGATACCATGTCTACTCGGACAAGGGAAACAAAAGAAAAATAAACAAGTGGGACTTCATCAGACTACAGAGCTTCTACAAGGCAAATGAAACCAGGATCAAAATGAATAGATAAGCCACCAGCTGGGAGAAAACATTTGCAAATCATATATCCAACAAAGGATTAATCTCCGTAATATATAAAGAACTCACACAACTGAACAACAAAGAAACAAACAACCCGATCAAAAAATGGGCAGAGGATATGAACAGACATTTTTCCAAGGAAGACATACAGATGGCCAACAGACACATGAAAAGATGTTCAGCATCACTAATCATCAGGGAAATGCAAATCAAAACTATGCTAAGATATCACCTTACACCCTTTAGAATGGCTATAATCACCAAGACAAAAAACAGCAAATATTGGAGAGGTTGTGGAGAAACGTGAACCCTCATTCATCGTTGGTGGGAATGCAAACTGGTGCAGCCTCTATGGAAAACAGTATGGAGATTCCCCAAAAAATTAAAAATAGAAATACCTTATGATCCAGCAATCCCACTCTTGGGCATCTACACAATGGACATGAAATCAACCATCACAAGAGGCTTATGCACCCCTATGTTCATTGTAGCATTATTCACTATAGCCAAGATGTAGAAGCAACCCAAGTGTCCTTCAACTGATGATTGGATAAAGATGTGGTATATATAGACAATGGAATACTACTCAGCCATAAAAAAGACAGAATTGTGCCATTTGCAACAACATGGATGGACCTAGAGGATATTATGTTAAGTGAAATTAGCCAGAGAGAGAAGGACAAACACTGCATGATCTCACTCATATGTGGAATATAAGCTAACACACAGACAGAGAGAACTGGTTCGTGGTTTCCAGGGGGAAGGGAGGTGGGGGGTGGGCACAAGAGGTGAAGGGATGCATCCATATGGTGATGGACAAATAATAATGTACAACTAAAATCCCACAATGTTAGAAACTATTAAGATATCAATAAAAATGAAAAAAAATGTGTACATGAATGTTCATAGCAGCATTATTCATAATAGCCAAAAAATATAAATAACCCAAATGTCCATCAACTGATGAAGGGATAAACAAAATTTGGTATATCCATACAGTGGAATATTATTTGGCAATAAAAAGGAAACAAGTACTGATGCATGCTACAACATGGATGAATCTTGAAAACATTATGCTAAGTAAAAAGAGCCAGTCACAAAAGACCACATATTGTACAATTCTATTTACATAAAATTTTTAGAACAAGCAGACTTATAGAGACAGAAAGTAGATTAGTGGTTCCCAAGGGCCTGGAGCAGGGGGAGGGGTATAATCGGGAGGGAAGTGCTCACGGGCATGGTGTTTCTTTTTGGGGTGATGAAATATTCTAAAATTGATTGTGCTGATGGTTGCAAAACTCTTGGTAAGTACTAAAAACTATACACTTTAAATGGGTGAATTGTATGGTATGTAAATAATATTTTGATATAGCTGTTTAAAAAAAAATGGACTGCTGGAAAGGAACTCATGTATTTCTTAGGGGAGTTAGTTCTGACCCTCAAAGCAAGGGTTTGGATGGAAATGGTTCTTAAACTAAAAAGTGTCCTGGTATCTTAGCGGGGGAAGCCTCAGAAAGAAGAAAAGAGAGAGCAAGTTAGATAGCAAAATCTCTTAATTGAGAGAAAGACATAACAGTTTCTTCATCTTGTAATATTGGTTATTTATAAAGATCTAAGGCACACAAAAGTTTGTAACACTTTGCGTGAGCCAAAAGGAAAGGTAAAGAAAATTTGGCATCATTTGAATTTTAACTTTTACATATTAAAGCTCTATATTAACACATGTTCTTGACAAAGACCCACTTCTGGGAAATTGGGTTGAGGATGAAAACCATTTTTTAGTCATTAGACTTACCACTCGGCTGAAGTACTCGTCTAAAACTTCCACAAAGTTATGGATGAATTCATAAATTGCCATCTCGTTCTGAAATAAGAAAGGAAGGTGCAGTTAGTTTTAGTATGGCCCATGTGTAAACCAGACATGGTTCTGCCCAGTCAGCAACCAGGTTTTAGAGCATGTGGCTTGGTAAACAGATAATGTGAGCAAAGTCGCTTCCCACTGACAAATATTCAGAAGACTCACGTGTTCAAAAGAACCTTATCAATAGGGGAAATGTAGAAAATCTTAAGCTCTAAGATATTTTTAGAAGTCCATGATGAATCTAGCTGACTGAAATCAGACTGAGTCTAGCTCTACTCCCTGACTTCATCACCAACTGGCTGACGCCATTTTCCAGGTTCTTTGTGCCATCACTTTTCCATCTGTGAAGATGGGGAAGCCACCTCAAAGTGTGATTCACAGATAAAAAACAATCAACTGGGATTTCAAAGTATTTTAGATCGTAAACACCCTTTCAGGGATTCTATGGCCATAGGTGCTGTTGATCTGGGACTGATATTTCTGAAAAGGTGAACCACAATCATATTTATAGTTTATTCTGGCTTCTGATATGTCAGCCTATGTTTAATGCTGCAACTGATTGACCTCTACTTGTCTGAGTGCCCTGCTGTGCCACACACAAGGGCAGAACACTGGTATTGCTTAGGGTTGAGGGAGGCATTCTGTGGCTTTGTGCTTCTCCACAAGCTGCTCATCTAATTCAAGAAAAACCCTAAGTATTTCTCTTCCACACAGCTTTCCCTAGTCTTGATAGAAACCAAGATCCTTCAAAAGAGTCAAGATAATTCTTAGGGAGGCAAGAGGGAAGAAAATGTCAATATAAGGAGGAATAAAAATCGGACTGTTATCCTTAGTTTTCTTGCATTTTCCACAGGCTTTTCTATTATCTTACCTCAGCGTCATTAACTCCAACCACAATGAAGAGAGCTGCATACTGCCGATATATCAGCTTAAAATCCTTATATTCAATGAAAGAGCACTAGACAAAACACAATTAGATATTAATTCCTGTGGTTGACAGGGATTTCTTCAAAATGGCATGCATAGTTTCGAGGTTCTGATTTGAATATCTGTCAACACATTCCTAGAAATACACAACATTAAAATGTCACACAATCTTTGTTGGCCTTCTCCTCACACTGTTCAGGGGACTGCTTGGAAGCATCTCTAGTGGGAGGTGGAGAAGTGCCCTTGGAAAAAAGTCTGACTGTTCACATGGGTGCCCACCTGCACTCCTTGCGATTCCTTTGCTTGGCTCTGTGTGGAACTCAGCAGGCAAAGCTCTTGAATAATCAGGTTTTTGTTTGTTTGGTTTTTTTGTTTGTTGGTTTGGGGGTTTTTTTGGTGAGGAAGACTGGCCCCTGGGCTAATATCTGTTCCCAATCTTTCTCTTTTTGCCTGAGGAAACAACCTCAGATTGCTGAACTAACAACCATGCCAACCTTCCTCTATTTTGTATGTGGGTCACCGCCAGAGCATGGCTTGATGAGTGGCATGTAGGTCTGCACCTGGGATCCAAACTCGTGAACCCTGGGCCACTGAAGAGGAGTATGTGAACTTAACCACTACGCCACTGGGCCGGCCCCAATAATCAGCACTTTAAACTGCTTCCCATGTGAAAATAAGCCAACACAATAAAGAAGATTTTCTTCTTTCCTCCTCCCCTAGGCCCTCTTGAAAGTAATTAGAGATTCAGTTTTATACTACTTAATAGTTATGAAGAGCCAAATACACATAGCATACACCATGCAAGAAATCTTGACTTCTTTTTCCTAGACCCATGAAAAGAATCAACGTAGACTCTTATAAATTATTTAAAGGTGGCTTTTGTGTGGCAGGTGCTAGACAAAATCTCCCCTTGTAAACCTTGCTTACTATGAATTAATAACTAGTTTACCACCACTGACTTATGGATAAAACAACTCCCTTCCCATTCATCTCTCTCCTAGAGCCATTGTACAAAGGGTAATGGGGAGACTCTGGGGGAACAGGAGTTGGAGAGCAGGCTGAAGGCACAGTGTTGCCTTTCTCTGGACTTTAGGGGTGCTTGACCAAATGTGACGGATCATGAACTGTTGGCTTTTTGCACTGGGGGATGTTGCTCTTGGGTGCCTGGACGCACCTAGAGTGAAGCTGCAAGTTTTGATTATGGAATTTCTTCCATGGGAAAGCCATCTGACAATCTAGAAAATGGAGGGATCTGAGGCTTTCATTTAAAATTAGGATAAAGGTAATCAGCACAGGACCATTCCGCAGCTTTTGACTCACTTGTAGAGCCAGGGTGATTTCTGCTCAGTCTGATCTCTCAAGGAAACACACCTAATTGAAAGAACCGAGGAACATACTTCAAAACCTCTCAGGAGTTTTTGACATGAAGAAAAGTATCAAAGCACCTTTGTGGATAAAATAAAGACTAAGCCGGGATCATGTTACTTTGGTGCTTGATTATGCCAAAAGCCCAATGGGTTCCCTTTAAAAATCTAAACTAATTTAGAATGCTTCAAAAATATCTAACAGTATATTCATTGCAAAGCATATATTTCAAAGGGTGACCTCTCAGTGAAAATGGTGTTTGAAATGGTGGAGCGCCTGCATTCCGTAGAAAGGCTCAAACGGGAATGCTTCTGGAGTTTGTTTACCTTTAAAGAACGTGGCTATTAACGTGGCCCTTTATTAGCTTCTGTTTCTTTTGACAACTACGTGAAGCAGTCTGTGCCATGGCAGGCCCAAGTGGTAATTCAAAGAGGACTCGGAGACATTCCGACTGGAACATCAGTTTAGACGCCAAGGGAGACACGGCTCCAGCAATGTAACTTCTGAGCGCTGATGTAGCTTAATATTCTAAGACTTAGCAGTGGTTCCCACAGGCGGCCTTTCTACATATGCAGTGAAATGGAGAACTGGCAAAATTAATGGGAGATTTAAACAAGCTTTCTGATTGTGCCTGTTTGTTTAGTGATTTCCAGTGGATTCCAAGTTTAGGACCTGGATTAAGTAATTCTTCAATTAAAGTCCTTTGTAAAAATAGACTCAGTTTTAAAAGTTCCTATTGATTACTATTTTAACGATTTAATTTAACCTCAATTTTGGCAGAATGGGTAGATTTGTTGTTTCATATGAATTTTTAACTTCTATTTCTCCCATCTACATAATAAAATAAGACAAGTTCAAATCAAGTTTGTTTTGTTTTTAAAGCACTAGTTCCAGTATTATATTGGTGGTAAATTTACAAAAATGATACGCAGAAAAACACTGCACTCCCCATGAGAATCATATTATTATCCTCTGGCACAAAACGGGCCTTGAGTGTTCACCTCTATATAGGTCATCTGACCATCTTTTGGCTTAAAGAAAGCCACCTGCTACAGACGCTCCTAAGAGTTCCAAGGGGTGAATTCATATGAACAAAAAAAGAAGATATGTCTATTAGCAGGAGTAAATTTGAGCTGCCGCTTCCATAGTGCACTGAGACAAATAAGCTGACCTAAATATAAACCCAAGATTTTCCTGGTTTTTATTTTCCTTAAGGGGATGTAAAGAGAGCTATGCTTCAGTCTTCATTTCACTTCATTTGTTATTTTCCCTAATAGCTGTGGAAAGAATGTAGTTCAAAAAAAACGATGGCCGTTGAGATTCGGTAAGAACAGATCTGCCCCTGCTGAGCTGAATGCAGACGTAGACGAGAATCAGAAACTTACTTGTTCATTGGATCGAGAGAGACAGCTCTTTATGACTTCTGTTTCCAGAAGTGTACGCTTATTAATCTCCACATGTTCATAGTACTTAGAAAGTCGGGTCTGCCCTTGTTTATTCACCATAAGGAAAAATTTTATCATTTTTTTTCTGACCAGTATTTTTCCAAATATAGTTCAAAAGTTACGGCAAGGGATGGCTGTAATTAGAACCTGAAGGATAAAAGAACAACAAAAAGGCAAGATCAAATTTCTCAAAGAATCATATTAAATGTGTTCTATAGATGAACCAGAAATAAATAAAATGTCTTCTGATAACATTGGTCTTCACTCCTTGAACTAAATGAAGCTCTAACAAATAACTAAACATAAATTTTCATTAGTTATCTTCCAAAATATTATTGAGTATCCACGGTACTTCTACTCATATTCGTTCAATTGATTCATCAGTCTTTATTTTTTTTTAAAGGATATTCAAAGTAGAGTGTTTTTATTACTGAAATATTGACACAATCTGAATATTCAATTATAGAGTACAGTTTTGAGGTTTTTTTTTTTTTTTTTGCTTTATTCTCCCCAAAGCCCCAGTAGATAGTTGTATGTCATAGTTGTGCATCCTTCTAGTTGCTCTTTGTGGGACGCCGCCTCAGCATGGCTTGACAAGCAGTGCCTCAGTCCACGCCCAGGACCCGAACCCTAGGCTGCGGAAGCAGAACACGAGAACTTAACCACTACCGCCACTGGGCTGGCCCCCGATTCATCAGTCTTGTTGGGCACCAACTATGTATCAAGCCCAAAAGGTGAATATGGAGAAGAAGAGGTAATGATTTCTGATCTTCTGATCTTTACACCTAGCAAACGTGCTGGATAGTAAACAAGTAACAGCAGTACAAGGTGATGAGTTATAACCGGGACAGGTTTATGTCTGTGGTGCACAAAAGGGCGGGACAAGGAACACAGCAGGAGAGTTGGGAACGGTTTCTCAGAGAAGGGGCATTTAAGCAAGATCTTGAAAAATGATCCAGAGGGAGTGACTCTGAGGCAGAGAAAACAGGGGTATGAAAGTCTGGAAAGTTCATTGCAGTTGCAGTTCAGGGGGCAGGAAGAATGGTCGCAGGAAATTGAGCTGCTCACATAAGATAAAATTGGCTTTAGAAGTCATGCTAAGGAATATGAACTTTACTTTATGGACAATGGAGAAAAGATCTACAGTGAAGAGTTTCTTTCCTTAGTGTTGGAAGCAGTAGTAGTAATATCAACTATTGGTCAAAGTCCTCTAACAAGGCCTTATAGGACTTGTTCATAAGTCCTATAAGGTCCTGTACCAAGCAATTTACATATATTATTTAACTCTCTTAATTCTTTGAGGCAGGTACTTCTGTTATCCCCATTTTTAGGGACACACAAATTGAAGTCTAAGGATGTTAAGACACGCTAAGTCCCTCGATTACTTTGTGTCAGAGGTGAGATGCAGTTCAAAGGTCAAGCACATGCTCGGATCCATGATACCCCCTAACTTGTCCTCATAATTCAGCAGTTCATGATCGTGGTTTTA
This sequence comes from Tapirus indicus, assembly GCA_031878705.1. Classification (NCBI taxonomy): domain Eukaryota; kingdom Metazoa; phylum Chordata; class Mammalia; order Perissodactyla; family Tapiridae; genus Tapirus; species Tapirus indicus. The sequence goes on from CM062918.1 coordinate 17,023,044, forward strand.
TTTCTAACTCAGTTGTATTGAATCTAATGTTTGTTTCTCTTACACCTAATAGAGATTTTGAAATAATGAATGCAAAAGAGCACAAACAACCCACCAGCTGGGAGAAAATATTTGCAAATCATATAGCCAACAAGGGATTAGTCTCCGTAATATAAAAAGAACTCATACAACTGAGCAACAAAAAAACAAACAACCCGATCAAAAAATGGGCAGAGGATATGAACAGACATTTTTCCAAGGAAGACATACAGATCGCCAACAGACACATGAAAAGATGGTCAACATCGCTAATCATCAGGGAAATGCAAATCAAAACTACGCTAAGATATCACCTTACACCCGTTACAATGGCTATAATCACCAAGACAAAAAACAACAAATGTTGGAGAGGTTGTGGAGAAACGGGGACCTTCCTTCACTGTTGGTGGGAATGCAAACTGGTGCAGCTTCTATGGAAAACAGTATGGAGATTCCTCAAAAAATTAAAAATAGAAATACCTTATGATCCAGCAATCCCACTCTTGGGCATCTACCCAATGGACATGAAATCAACCATCCCAAGAGGCTATGCACCCCTATGTTTATTGCAGTATTATTCACTATAGCCAAGAAGTGGAAGCACCCCAAGTGTCCCTCGACTGACAAATGGATAAAGAAGATGTGGTATATATATACAATGGAATACTACCCAGCCATAAAAAAAGACAGAATTGTCCCATTTGCAAGAACATGGATGGACCTAGAGGGTGTTATGTTAAGTGAAATTAGCCAGAGAGAGAAGGACAAACACTGCATGATTTCACTCATATGTGAAATATAAATGAACACACAGACAGAGAGAACTGGTTGGTGGTTACCAAGGGGAAGGGGGGTGGGGGGTGGGCACAGGGGATGAAGGGATGCATCCATATGGTGACGGACAAATAATAATGTACAACTAAAACTCCACAGTGTTATAAACTATTAAGACACCAATAAAAATGAAAATATTAAAAAAAAAGAGCACAAAATGTTCCAATGGCCAGTCCTTCTTTCATCAGGAGCATCAGAGCTGCCTCATTAGCTCATTTGACAATATCATATTCATATTATGTAAATGTCTGTGAAAATCAGTGCAAAAGACCAAGGTTAACGATAGTTCTTAAATTTGGAATAATTTTACGGAAAAATAGCAACAGATTATAGGATAATACTTGGACTAAGTTTTATACTATATTTTTTGCCCTCTCAGCTCATCTCCTATTTCCTAAACTCTATCAGACAGGTGGTTGTCTCACAACAATTTCAAACATCAAGAACTAGAAAGAGCCAGGCCCAGTCTGGCAAAGCCTGGGGCTGCTGTGTTCATTCAGTGTGCAGAGCAGGATGTCAGCTAGACCAGCTCAGCCAGGGATACGACAGCTGTGCCATAGCAGAGGCTTGCGGTCATTCACTCCCTTCTCCAGGAAGATAAGCTCACTACTGTAGGTGGGATTGCAACATACTCTGTGTTGTTTAATCACTTGCTATTGAGTGCTTTTACTCTTCGAAATTATTGCCAGTAAATTACAGCAGGTGACTAGTAAATTGAGATTACCAACCTTCCTTCTATTCCCTTTCAGCAAAGTTATTTTAAAAACATCTTTATGAAAGTTAGAAATTACAATCCTATACCCTGGATTCCAACTGCCAGGTTAAAACAATATATATATATAGTCTCAAAGGTACTCACGGCCAAACCTTTGCCTTTAAATGCCCTGGTTGTATTAAGTGGTAAAATGAGATGTAAAATGACTCCATTGAGATGTTACCCCAAAGGATCAAATTGGTTTCCACCTCAGTAGCCCAGCATTCCTTCTCACTGACTTCAAGAGCAAGGATGACAAACAAGGACGTGTTGAATTGATATTCATTAGGATTTAAGTCTTGAAAATAGTAACTGAAGGCATCTAAAGACTTGAATACATTATTTTTTTTGCACACATAAACAACTATACAATTTATAACTGTAGGATTACACAGTGGTAATAAAGTGGACAAGCAAAACTGTAAACTATTTCTATTATAAAATACACAATGGCAAAATATACGAAGTGGAGACTCCGAGACAAGCACATGTTGGAGAGCTGAAGATGAATGCTGTAAGCGCCTGTCCTGGTTACTATTTGTCATCTGCGAGGTTGGGAGATCAAATAATTACGAAACCGAGGTCGGGCAATGAGAAGGAATATGCTTAGACAAGTGCTGGGAGTGGTCAGGGAGCAGGAATGAACTTCTCTGTTTATAAAGTCTTTGCATTCAACAACACACAAGGCTGGGGAAGATGTTTTGATTGCCAGGAAGTAAGGAGATGCCACACCCAAGAGCCTGTGTGAATGGACTTCAGTGAATGAAACTTCACTGGGGAAAGCATTACACAGAGGGCTAGGATGCCTAAAGGCCACGACCAGGGAGGTGGGTAGATTCACAGACATGAACAGATCAGTGCCCCAGGTCCCTACGGGATGTAAATGTAATGTCTAGAGAAAGAGAGACTGGAAAGACTGAAGCACATAAATACTGGATTGGGCAGTTTTCATATTTCAAATGGTGTATTTCTGGGAAAACCGGAAGTCTTTAGAGACTGTCATATCTAAAGATGACAGACAGACTGCAACTTGGATGCCAGCTGTGACTAACTGCTTTGAGCACTGCGTTGGGAAGGATTTTGGAGTCGTTTTCGGGTTCAGAACAAAAGGATACCATGAATGATTAGTAACGTCGGTCATGGGTTAGGAAGCAGGATGTGGCAGCATATGCGCCCTGTGTCTGTCATCCCTCGTGTACACTCCCTTCAATTTGCAGATGGGAAAACTGAGGATCTGAGGTGTAGAGCGAAGCCCCGAATTCTGGTCTCCTGACTCATAATCTAATGCTGTCTTTATTTATGACATTGCCTCTTTGCCTCACTCAGTGTGTTAGTGTCATTAAATGTTCATCTAAGCTTAACAAGCATCAACTTCAGGTAGCTTTGGGAATGATCAAGTCAATATTCTCTTTTCTAATGCTGCTACACAATTAATTGGGAAAATACCAAACAATTCACAGCATGAAACAGTAGAGTATGAAGTTTTTGGAATTGAAAATAAAAATAAAAATGAAAGCCAATGATGGCTAACATCCTTTCTAGCTCCAAATGCTTTCAATGTACCCCAGAATCATAACATTGTTTTATATACACACACACATATACACACTAAGGTAATATCAGACCAAAACATTTATTTTTGTCCCATAAAAGTGATTGAAATAAAATTCCCCAAGTTAAAAAGCAAATGTCCACCAAGAAAATGTATAGTACTCGTACAGTATAAGAGTCAAAAGCATGAACTGGAGTGTCACTGTTTGGCTCTACTACTTACTAGCTTTGTGATCCTGAGGAAGTTACTTAATCTTTTTGTACTCAGTCTGAAGTACAATGGAAATAATAATAGTACTTACCTTCTAGTTATGAGGATTGCAGGGGTTAGTATAGGTAACATTCTCAGAAAAGTGCCTGGCAGTAGGCACATGGTGAGTGTTGGCCAACATCATTATGATAATACATCACCTTTTCCTCAGTGGAGCCTTTCCTGCCTATCCCAATATCCTCATTCTCACCACAAAAAGCTGGTTATCCTTTCTTTTCTTCTTCTGGGAAGATTGTCCCTGAGCGAACATCTGTGCCAATCTTCCTCCATTTTGTACGTGGGTCACCACCACAGCATGGCCACCAACAAGTGGTGTAGGTCTGCGCCTGGGAACTGAACTGTGAACTCAGCCCCAGCTGCCAGAGCAGAGCGCACCAAATTTAACCACTAGGCCACAGGGCCGGTCCTTGGTTATCCCTTCTTTGAATCCATCACTATACCTTACAGTATCTCTCACCCTGTGTAATCATTATTTGATTACATGTGGAGCTCCCCTACCAGACCAATGATTTTACTTTTTTATTGTGATGGTAAGAGATATATTTTACATTGTGACCCAATATACAAGTACATATATATCTGAAACAAAAGTTCACAAAACAATGCTTACCCAAACTATGTGTATCGCACTCTAGTATTTTCTTTGACATTTCATTCTGTAAAAAAATGCAGTTGTGAGGGGTTTGGGTTACACAGATGTATGGATTTTTCAAAACTCAGCAAATGTACATTAAAGATTCATGAATTTATTATATGTAAATTTTACATAAAAAGAAACTAATAGTCTAGTTAATGGTATATATTTTGAAGTATTTGGGGGAAGTGTACTGATATCTATAATTTACTTTGAAATGCACTAAAAAACTAAGATAAATTAATGGATGGATAGACAGATGGATAGATGGTTAGATATATGATAAAGTAAGTATAGTAAAATATTAATGGTTAGAATCTAGGTGGTGACTATATCGGAATTCACTGTGAAATTCTTTCAACTTCGCAGTATATTTGGAAATCATCATAATAAAATATTGAGGGAAAATGCTAGTTGCGGCCCACTGATATTTTTAAATTCACAGATTTTATTTTACAGAAAAAATGGCAGAGTTCCCATATATTCCACACCCAGTTTCCCCTATTACTAACATCTTACTATTGTACATTTGTTACAATTAATGAATCAATACTGATACATTGTCATTAACCGAAGTGTATACTTTATTCAGATTTCCTTACTTTTTTCCTAATGTCCTTTTTCTGTTCCAGGACCCCATCTAGGATGCCACATTATATTTAATCTTTATATCTCATTAGAATTCTCTCGGCTATGATAATTTCTCATGCTTTCCTTGTTTTTGATGACCTTGACAGTTTTGAAGAATACTCGTCAGGTATTTTATAAAATGTCCTTCTATTGGGATTCGTCTGATGTTTTTCTCGTGATTAGACTGGGGTTATGGACTTTTAGGGGAAGACCACAGAGGTGAAGTGCCATTTTCATCACAACATATCAAGGGCACACACTATCAACATGACCTATCATTGTTGATATTGACCTTGGTCACCTGGCTGAGGTAGTTTTTGTCAGGTTTCTCTAATGTAAAGTTATTCCACAAAATGTACTCTTTGGAAGGAAGTCATTATGTGCAGCCCACACGTACGGGGTAAATACTCCAGGAGGAGTATTTACGTAAATTATTTGGAACTCTACTGCATAGGAGATTTGTCTATGCTCCCCATTATCTATCTACCTTTCTAATCATGTCTTTATATCAGTACGGAGTCATAGATCTTTTATTTTATACTTTGGGTAATAATCCAATATAACCCACTGATTTTTAATTTCACCACCAAACGACTATGACCCAAAGTTTGAAAAACACTATGCTAGAACATGAACTTGTGGGTAGGGTCTGTATCTTACTCTAGATCTTTGCACAGTGCCTAGTGTATAGTGAGCATCCAACATGTAAATGTTTGTTGAGTGAATGAAACAATGAATGAAAGCTTTTTTCTAGTGATAATTTTTCCTTTTAAAAAAAATCACATAAGTATTCAAACAAAGCAGACATATAAAGTACTCTGGTACTCCAACGCCTGTTCATCTTTCCAAAGATATAACCAATGCTTTTAAATTTGGTGTATAGCCTTCTAGACCTTTCCTATACATTTACATGTAAATATGCATGCATGTGTAGCAACTTTTTTTTTTTTGTGAGGAAGATTGGCCCTGCGCTAACGTCTATTGCCAATCTTCCCCTCTTTGCTTGAGGAGGATGGTCCCTGAGCTAACATCTGTGCCAATCTTTCTCTATTTTGTACAGGGGACGCCACCACAGCATGGCTTGATGAGCAGTGCATAGATCTGTGCCCGGGATCTGAACCGGCGAACGCTGGGCCGCGGAAGCAGAGTGGGCGAACTTAACCAGTATGCCACCAGGCTGGCCCCACAACTTTATTTTTTAAACATAAATGTGATCGATGAACTCTAAAACGTCAAGAGGCTAGCCTAGTATCTATTCTCTTCTGGTACCTTGAAACGAACCTGGTTCACTCACAAAGCCCTGGCTGGATCCTATAAAAGGGCACTGAAGAGATGTTTTGGAATTCATCAAAAGGATGAACCAATCTAGCTCAGGCTTTCCTGGGTCTTTGCCCCCTTGATCCAGCACCCTGGCTCCTATTCCTTCTCTGGCCTCCATTCTTAATGACCTGGTTTGGATTTCCGCAATCTTCCAGGACTTGACCTTTGCTATTTGCCCTCTGGCTATAACCCCGGGGGCCTCTGGCACTCAGCCCTTGCACTGTCAACAGGGAGTAAATCTACTTTACAGAGTGGTGGCAAAGAGTAAATGAGGTAAATGATAAAATTCTTGTAAAACGTTTAGCACACTGACTTCTTTCATTCCTCCCTTTATGTGTATTAAACTAGAAAAAAATGCTGATAAGGCCATAAGGAAATAGATACATATATGTATGTGTTGTTAGTGGTCCCTTAAATTGTTACAAATTTTCTACAGTGTTACCTGGTTGAATGAAACAAAAAAATCTAGTAGAAAATGATTCTACCTTTTAACGCAAGCATTTCAGTCTCGGCAATCTATCCTAAGGGATAATTAAAAATCCATATATGGAAATTCTCTGTACTATCTTTGCAACTCGTTTATAAATCTAAAATTATGCCAAATAAAAAGTTTATTTTAAAAAAGGAGAGAATAGAAGTATTTGTATGAAAGTGAAGAGTGCTTTCTTGTTGGTGTGTCGGTCTGAGTGTATAAGTCTATGTCATATCGGTTATTTAGTTATATTTAGTTATATTGCTTAAATATCTAAATTTTTATCAGTATAATATAGACATTTAGGTATGAGGTTCATTTTTATTAATATTCTCATTGATTATACTTCAGTCTTTCCTATTTTCTTTTAGCTAAGAGGCATGCTAATTTTAACGGATGAGGTGTGTGTATGTGTATATATGTATAAGTTCTATAAATGGCTCAGTCTGCCCCTTTGTCAGGCTCTGTTCTGACCCAGATAATATCTTGAACTCCCAGTCATCTTTCCACTACATATCACCATTTGGGAACTTTCCCTCTTTTTCCCCGAGTCCAAGGGTTGGCAAACTTTTCCTGTAAAGGGCCAGGTAATATCTTAGGCTTTGAGGGCCATATGGTCTCTTTTTCAGCTACTCAACCACTCTGCCACTGTGGGGGGAAAGCAGCCACACATGATATAAATAATATGTAAAGAAAGGGGTGTAGCTGTGTTCCAATAAAACTTTATTTACAAAAACAGTCAGCAGGTGGGTTTGGTCTGCAGCTGTAGTTTGCTCCACTCTAGACCAGTGCTGATCAAACTTAGTGAGCACACAAATCATTTGGGGAGCTTGTTAAAATATAGAATCTGATTCAGTAGGTCTGGGGCAGGGACCACATGTAGAGTAGAGAAGTGTTAGACGACTCATCAAAGTACACATCTACAAGGTCATCAGTTCACCTTTCTGAATATCAAATCAAATCAAATAACATCAACTGAGTGCTTACTAGGTGCAAGACAGCAAGGGAACTGAGTAAACAGAAACACGGGTATTATGGATAATTTCTTTCATTTGGTCATGGATCTTAATCAACAGAATGCTGGATGAGAGGGCAGTCTGGCTTGACATGTCGCCCCACAGATTCTCAGATTCATTCAGCTGATCTGGCTGGCTGGATGGCAGCCCCATCGCTCACGGCCCCAGGTGGTCTCTCTCTCAAGGGTGTAGATATAGTGGAATACAAAGACGCTTCCAGGAGACAGAGAACCATTCTTTTGTGAAGGACTTACCAGTAGCTGACTAGAATACTTCATTTGACCTCAAGAAATTACAAAACGCATTTAGACCTTTATGTCACACCATACACAAAAATTAACTCAGAATAGACCATAGACCTAAATGTAAGAGATAAAACTACAAACTTTTAGGAAAAAAACAGATTTAAGACCAAAAGCACAATCCATAACAGAAAAACACTGATAAACTGAATTTTATCAGACTGAAAAACTTCTACTTCAAAAGACACCAAGACAATGAAAGACACTAAGACAATGAAAAGTCACAGAGTGGGAGAAATTATTCACAAATCACACATCAGATAAAGGACTTGTATCTATAATATATAAGACTCTTAACAGGAAGTTAAGCAACACAATTAAAAAATGGATAATGGATTTGAAAATATATTTGAACAAGGAGGATACATGAATGGCTAATAAGCACATGAAAAGATGTTCAACACCATTAATCCTTAGGAAAATGCAAATTAAAACCACAAGACACCACTTCACGCCCACTTGAAAGGCCATAACCAAAAAGGCAGAAAATAACAAGTGCTGGCCAGGATGTGGAGACATGGAAGCCTTATAAAGTGCTGGTGGGAATGTAAATCTCACAGCCACTTTGAAAAACAATTTGGTAGTTTCTTAAAAAGTTAAACACAAATTTACCATATTATCCAGCAGTTCTACTTCTAAGTATATACCCAAGAAAAATGAAAACATATGTCTACAAAAGAGACTTGCACATGAATGTTCAAGAAGTATTATTCATAACAGCCTCAAAATGAGAACAATTCAAATGTCCACCAGCTAATGAATGAATAAACAAAATGTGGTATATCTATATACAATGGAAAACTATTCAGCAATAAAAGGGAACAAAATACTGCTACATGCTACAAAATGGATAAACCTTAAAAACATGTTAAATGAAAGAAGCCAGATATAAAATACTATCTATTATATGAGTCTATTAATGTGAAATGTCCAGAAAAGGCAAATCTATAGAGATAGAAAGTATATTAGTGGTTACCTGGGGTCAGGAGAGGTTTAGGGAAAAATGGGAATGGGGTTTCTTTTTGGGATGATAAAAATCTTCTAACACCAGATTTATTCATGTTATAATATTTGCACAACTTTGCAAACTTACTAAAAATCATCGTACATGTACATTACACAAAATCCAGAGCCACTATGAAATAATAAGCAGAAAAGGAAGGAATTATACCAAAATGCATTTTCCTTAAATCTGGATGGTAGGGGCAATTTTTATTCTCCATCCTTACTTTGCTTTATTCCCCAAATTTTAAAAGATGTATTTACTTTGTGTCACACACAAAAAGTTTGTCTAAAAAATGTTGAGTTGCGTTATATAATTTTAAAAATTATCCAGCTGAAAAGTAAATGTTTACTGTGAATAATGAAGGTGTTATTTCATTCATTGTGGCATTTCTAAACGTCATATTTCTTTAAAATATGTAGTTTTTCAAAACGGATGTGCTGAGGGTATCTAATCAGGTTGGCCTAAACACAGGAAACACGGAAATAGCGACAGTGAGATTCTATTTGCCGCACCATACTGATTCACTTCATGGGCCTCAAAGTTATTTAGCTGTTCATGAATTTCTCCACCCTTAAAAGAGAGGAAGTAAAATACTGGTCAGTAGCAGATTTTCACCTAATTTGGATCACCTCCCTCAGAGTTTGTAATATGTTATATATTCTTTTTTTTATAAGCTAAAACAATCTGTTTCTTTGCTTAGAATTTACTGGAATTCTACAATGATTCAGTTTCCTCATCTGTCAACTGGGAATAATGACAACTGCCTCACAGACTTACTGCGAGGACTAAATGAGATGAAGGACATGTAAAGCTCTGAGCAGAGTCCCTCTTTTCCCTCCTCATCCTCCCTCCTCCCCAGTGTAGGTTACATATTCTTCCCATGTCTTCTTACTGCAGTTCTAAGACTATTGAAATTTGTCACCCATTCTGCCTTTCTTTCCATGCATTCTCCTCCCACCTTCTCTCTCTCTCTCTCTCTCTCTTTCCTTTATGATTCAGAATACATTTTCAGTAGCTTCAGGTGAGACTTTTACTTTCTGTTAAAACCCTGGGTCACTCAAGAAATATTTTAACCACATTTGATTAATTTGGCATTAAACACATTTGTATGTGTGCTGCATATTTTTACTTTAAACAGTTTAAAAATAGTTAAAACACTTTAAAATGTTAAAATCCAATCAAATTCAGGATTTGTGGAAATCCTGAAGTTACCAGTTCTGCAGAAAAATTATGAAAATACTTTGAGAATAAATCTTATTAGTCTGATCTATCATTTTTCAAGCAGTATATCTGAAAAATGTCCTTTTTTTGGTGAGGAAGATTAGCCCTGAGCTAACATCTGTTGCCAATCCTCCTCTTTTTGCTGAGGAAGATTGGCCCTGGGCTAACAACATCCATGCCCATCTTCCTCTACTTTATATGCGGGATGCCGGCCACAGCATGGCTGACAAGCAGGGCGTAGATCCGAACCTGCGAACCCCGAGCTGCTGAAGCAGAGTGCATGACTTAACCACTAGGCCACCGGGCCGGCCCCATATCTGCAAAATTTTCTAAAGCTTCATGTGCCTCTCAGATCTCGATCTAAAACCATTTTGGCAAACTGATTAAAAAGCCTCTCTGGTCCAAGATACAATATAAATCCAAATAAGGGTGGCTATTTGTAACTTTAAAACATACTTAAATAAAGCAGAGACAAGCTGGGAGTTTTACTGAAAAGGGTAGATATCATATTTTTGGAGACTTTCAAGTATTAGACTTTCTATCCTAAATTAGGAAGGTGAACTGAAGAATTTTTAAGGTCTTTACAGCAATATAATTTAGGCAGGGGAGAAAAGTCATATTTCAAAAACTGAAAATGAATTTACTAACTATAAATAGACATTACATTGTTAGAAAGTACTTGTTTTATTTTTATTCGTTAGTCATGTGTGTGTGTGAGGAGTGGGGGGATGGGGGATTGAGAGTAGACGGCCCATCAGTCACTTGCCAGCGAGGTCCTGACTATCAGGTCTAGTGGTGGTAGGAGGTGTGCACAGTGTAAAGATACACACCGGGAAAGGCTGGAATTCACACGGGCTGATGTCGTTGTTGATATCTTACCTTCTACTCTTAGGACAGAAAAGCTGCTCGAGGGCAAGCAAGCGACTCAACCTTCCCATTACTACATGTAATAGAGATAACAACATGTATCTTTCAAAATAAAAAGAAAATTTTTTCTTCTAAAATTATCCTTCTTCTATTTGGTTTTAGTGTCAAGGGTAATTTATTTTGAAATTTAAACTACCATTAAAATAGGGAATTAAATTTTTACCTTGACAAAACTTGGGCACGAGTCAGAAATAGTGAAGAAACACTTCTGTGTGGGTAATCTTATTCTAAATTGTTCAGTTAAAATTAGCCACACAAATTAAATATTTGTGCTTAGTGACTAAAAATCTCATTGAATTTTTGGGTTAATAAAGACATCCAATATCTTAATTCTAGCGAAGAGGCAACCAGGACGTGAGATCTGGGATCCTCCCGGGACTTGCTCTGTGATGTTACAATGTATCAGTAAAAAGGAACTCCAGAAGAGAACTAGAAATACTCTGTATTACTTCCCTTTCCTATAAAATGGTGAATCAAGTTGCCCCCTCAAACTGGAAATATTTCAAACCAGATGTTCTGGATTCTGATACATTTACCTGCTGTATTTCTTAAGTTAGATTTTGCTAATTCTTGTCGGACATCTGACTTCTAATGAAAACTGTGAAAGCCATACCAAGACAGATTTTTCTTACACATTTTCCCCTCTTTTGAAGAGTCGTGATCTCCTATTAACATTGCATTAGGATTCAAATGACAGGCCTGTAAGTGCTCTTACAGAGTGAGGAGCGATGTTACAGATTTTAAATTCAAATTAAACAAAAGGAATTTAGAATCAAAATTGATTTGCTGATGGCTCCTACAGTTTTGTGTCAAACAAAGAAGAAACAAACAAACAAACAAAACCTCACTGGGATGCAGAGGAGTCTTTATACGAAATCTCCCTCTGAGAAGTTGACTATAGATTAATGTAAGTGCAGTACTGAAATTTTGGAAAATGTTTCTATAAAACCATCACTCCATAATTTATCTGCAATTAATTTCTTTCAACATTATAGAGTCTTCTACTCTCATGTTCACATTACCTGGCCATGTGAATTTTATCCTTAAAAGTATACAAGAGGGGGCCGTCCGGTGGCGCAGCGGTTTAGTCTGCGCTTGGCAGCCCGGGGTTCGCGGGTTCGGATCCCGGGCGCCCGCGGACGCACTGCTCGTCAGCCATGCCGTGGCGGCGTCCCGTATAAAGTGGAGGAAGATGGGCACGGATGTTAGCCCAGGGCCAGTCTGCCTCAGCAAAAAGAGGAGGATCGGCAGTGGATGTCAGCTCAGGGCTGGTCTTCCTCACAAAAAAAAAAAAAAAAGTATACAAGAAAATAATACTATGAAATTACAGCTATGTATTAAAATTATTAAGATCTTCCTAAGTAAATAAAATGTCTCCTGGGTTAAAATCAAGCACTGTTAAAAGCTACATTAATATTTGGGGGGCTTGAGGATATCACTTAGAAAATTATAGTTCCAATAACAAATTCTTTTTGCAGATCATCACTCTAAAAGAAGCAATAAAACACAAAAATTACTGTATTAAACTTCAGTTCGGGGATCAGTTTACATACCCATGGCTACCTAACTCTAATTCAAACGAGTAATTAATGCTCCTGATGTTTGATGGTGGTCACGAAAGACTTCCCCTGCTATAACCTGAAGGGCATTATTCACTCTTTGTAACATGATGTGCTAAAAAGACCCAACAAACCAACTCACACGGAGAGACAACAGAGAACACTTATACAGTGCTTACTAAACAGCCAGGTGCTGTTTTGAACACTTACCTACATGCATTTAATCCTCACAATAGTTCTATGAGTTAGAGACTGTTTTTATCTCCACTTTACAGATGTGGAACTTAGTCACTTGCCAAAGGTCACTCAGCAACCCGGTGGAGGAAGGACCAATTCCGGTCAGCCCGGCTCCAGCTTCCGAGTTCTCACCCACTGCTCTCTCCCTCCAGGTTTGCCTCAGGCCTCCAGGAACTCAGTGACGGCCATAAGATGACCACAGACACGCAAGTTCACTCCCCATGCACTAGTGTGGATCTAGCTCTGGTCAGTTGACCCTCTAATCGAAAGCTTTTACTGGCTAATACGCATATTTTGGCAGTTTCAATCTTGACCCTGGAGTGTATCACAAAAGGCAGAATGCTAACAGATTATTTATTTTTAGTTGATCTTAACAGGGAGCCTGAATGCCTCAGAAGTGGCTCAATCAGATAATGTGAAAATTTAGGACAGTAAAGCTCATACTACTACATTTACTACAGTGTGTTTAACATTCGTGATTAGACCTAAACTTCCAAAATTCTTATGTCTGATTTGCTCTCTGAGTGAGTTCAGCTAATTTTCCTTTCTACTTCCAATAACTAAAACATACCCAGCAAATGCTGTCCAAGGCAGTTTGCAGACTCTGATCTGAATGATCTGAATTTAGTATCATTCTCGTTCAGATCAGATGTCCGGGTAAACCCAGAGCCTTTCAGGTGGCCTGCTTGGCTGCCCTTGGCCCTGGAGCACTTGTTGCTTTTCTGAATTTCACAATAAAGTGTAGCAACATGTTACAGCGCCCGCTGAAAACGTAAATAGGGAATTAAAGTTGTCAGACAAGAGCCTGCCCAACTGTTGCCCAGAGGATATTCATACTTAAATTTACACTCATTTATATCTCACAATCTGTGAATAGCAAAAATCTCACAATTACTTTAGTAGTGGGCAAATAAAAAGATTTCAATAGCAGGGCTATAAAAAATTAACTTTAGGTTAAATAGCAGGCAGTTTAAACTTTAAAACACCAAGAAGGTCAAGAGGCAAGGCAGTGGTGATAGCAGCAGAGTGGTTTTGGGATCTCCCAGGAGCCCCTCACAAAAACAGGGAGAGCAGCTAGGATAGGAAAAAAAATTCTGGCAACAGCTTTATCAAAAACCAGGTGAAAAACATCCCCTGGAGCTCTAGACCACTAACAGGTAGGGTCAAACTACCCTTAGCAACAAGAATGGGGTGACCACAGTTGTGCTGGCAGAAGTGGAGGTTTGAAAAAGTGGACTTGTGCGGGTCAAAAGAGCCAAGGAACCCAGAAATCACCAAGTCATCACCCAAAGGAAGGCCTCCCCCACTTGAAGTGAGAACCCCACGAGTGAATCGAAGAACTACGGTGGGAACTGGGAGGAGGCCTGGCAGGGTCCCTTTTGCCAAGGAGTGCAAGGAAAGGTCCCATACAGGTACCCAAGGGCCTGGAAACACCCCGTAGAAGCTCTTTTGTAGCAGGACAGACTCCACACTGAGGAGAAACTGTTGAGGGCAGAACACACTATATGTGCTAAAAGACAGCTAGCGGTCTAGCTAAGGCTGACAATAGCTAGATCAGGGTGATCAAGTTTAGTACATTACTGAAATTGAGCCAACTGGACATATGTGCTGCCTGATCTGATAAAATAGGAAGTATATTGCATCCCCAGTGGAGAAGTATTTTTCCCCCCAAAATTAAAACCTGAATCAAACCTAGCCTCTAGATCTAACTTCTAGTTTACAGAAAATATGGAGGAGAAAGGAATATACTAAATACCATAAAAATTCAATCAGCCAAATGTGGGAAATTGTACAGGATAAATAATCTTGCCTTCAACAAATAAAGGACATGATGATGGAGGGTGAGGGGAAGACAAATCAAAAAGGAACTAAAGACATACCAACTAAATGAAATATGTGGATTTTTTTTGGATCCTGATTTGAAATCATCAACTCTTTAAAAAAATTTTTTTTTACATAATCGGAGGAAACTGAACGTGGACTGGCATTAGACTGTATAAAGGAATTACTATTAATTTTGTAGGTGTGATAATGGTATTGTGGGTTGGTTGGTTTGTTTGGTGAGGAAGATTGGCCCTGAGCTAACACCTGTTGCCAATCCTCCTCTTTCTGTTTGAGGAAGATTGTTTCTGAGCTAACATCCGTTCCCATCTTCCTCTACTTTATATATGGGACACTGCCACAGCATGGCTTGATAAGTGGTGCATAGGTCCACACCCGGGATCCGAATTACAAACCCCAGGTCACCGAAGCAGGGCGGGTGAACTTAACCACTACTCCACTGGGCTGGCCCCCCCTTTTTTTTAAAGGTCCTAATCTGTTCAAGATACTTAGAGAAGTATGTACCAATGAAATAATATGATGTCTGCGATTTACTTTAAAATATTCCTGGGGCCTGCCACAGGAGCATGAAGGAGGCCATGAATTCTGTTTTAAGGCACCTTTGAGCTTGTCGAGGAGATGCCACGAGCAAAGCTCACCCTCCCGAGTTGTAAAAATGTATGGACAAGAAGTTATCATTGAAATTAAATGGTGGCAGACATGTCGAAGGAATATTGTAGGGATTTGATCCCTTCATGAATCTTGTGATAGATGAACATGTGGAGATGGCAACTAGTGGGCAAGAGAACAATATTGGAATGGCGGTAATACGAGGAAATAGTATCGTGTTAGAGGCCTTGGAATGAGCATAAACAAAGGCTGTGTTCACCAGGGAAATCAATTGCTTCCACATGTTCTGTCTCAAAAGGGTCTGTTTTACTACGACAAAAATTGAGCCACATACATTTTCACATTAAACTTTTTTGTTAAATAAACTTTTGTTATAGTAAAAAAAAAATTCCTAACAGAAAAAGTGAAATAGATGAATTAAGAATGGCAAAATCTTGATTTTTGTTGAAAATGGTATTCACTAGACTTTTTTTCTGGTTTTGAATGATTGAAATTTTTAAAATAAAAAGTTAAAAAAAGTCAACACAATTTAAAATACCTGATTACTATATTAAAACCTACAAAACAAAAGGAGCAAAGGGCAATAGGAGTATTTTTAAATGCTCTAAAAATTCTTTAATCTTTTTTTGTGGGGTAATTGTCATGTGCTTTAGGTTCATCTATTAATAGAAAGACAAAACTAAAGGTTACCATTGTTTAAAAATATGTTGTTACAAAAAAGTAAGTTTTTGTGAATTTTTGCCAGATTTAAAACAGTCTCCAAAGAGAACAATGTCTCCAGCCTAGATTTCCCAGACAAGGTGTCTGTGTCTGGCGGTGTTCTTTTGAACGTTCTCCCCTGCTGCTCCAACAGAAGACAAATCACGTTTCCAAGATTGCTAAATTATTACCTAGGAAAGTTTTGGCCATTTCCCATTCAGTCACATTTTCCAGTCATTTGGTTCTCATGTTTATAGACCTCGTTGTCCAGGAGGAACTCAGCTCCAAGGATTTCTTTTTTTTTTTTTCCCTTCAATTTTGACATCTCTATGAGTTAGCTATTATACAATATTATCACAGCCTACTGCTTTCTGACTCATATTACCCAGGAGACAATTCAGGAATGAACTTGGACTAGAATTTTATAGAGCATGCTGAGTTTCCTAAAGGTTTTGGTGCCTATTTTTCTATAATCTGTGAAGGTCCTTTTCCTTTTCTTTTCCACACAACATATTATTTGAATAGTTCAAGTGCCCTGCAATGTATTTCTACAATTTTCTTAGCCACAGGCAACTACTGTAATGAGAAGTAGATATCTGATCTTATTTGGCAGGTGAAACCACGGTGCCGGTCGAAGCGGCCCCTCCTTCTCTGTTCCCTCTGCATTATACAGTTTGCTCCTTTGGTTTTTGAACACATGCCAGCTCTTCTCAAAAAGAGCTTCTCAAAGCTCTTCCTCTGGGCTCTAATACTTGTTCGTTCTCCATATTTATAAATGTAAACACTACGTAACTTCCCCAAGTGACTGAATGACCCCAAAACTAACTACAAAAAAATTTCAAAAGTGTAAATGATTTAGAAACCAGAGACAATAATATTGATAGGACAGTAGGAGGCAGAATAGTGAAGGGACTCTTTTATTTCTTGTTTCTAAACACACATATACACTCACTGATGTAAGAGTGGAACCACTTGCCATTCTTCTAAAGGCTTGTGGAAGTGACCCAGAACTCTTATCTTGGCTTTCTCTCCTCCGCATGGAGATAAGAATACGTGTCACAACTTTTCAGATGGTGCAAAGAGATGAGTAGTGTTGGTGAGCCAGTTTGAGCCCTTTGTTAGAAAGTCATGAGGTACATAGTCAGCAGGGTATAAAACTGGATGTTCAAGTGAGTAATTACAGGGAGCCATACAGTTCTCAAAGGCAGGGTCAAAACTCTTTGTACATCAGGTATTACAATAATTGGGAAGAAGGCATCTGAGTGTTAACTACTCTGGACTTATTTAAAAGCCTGGAACTCCCTAACATACCTTTACTTACATAATATATGCACATGAAATATGACAAGTCCCTTTTTGGTCAGATAGAATAAGCACACAGGTGTCTAAGATTAACTAATGGGAAAGAAAAAAACACCCCCTAAAATTCTAAACTGATTGAAGATATAAATAGGCATTCCTGAAGATCATCGGTAGTATATGGAAACTGAGAATCAATGGGAGTGGAGGAGGGAGGGACAGACTGATGAAAGGACAGAACAAATAGGAAGTTTCAAAGGAGAGACTGAAGAGAGGAAATGACTCAGCCACACTTTAGGGAGGGAGCTCCAGTTAGGTGAGTTGTAGGTGAGTATAGGGCCTGGGAGAGCTCATTATCTACAGAAGACAAGGTTCTAGGAGTCCACTGCAGAGTCCTCAGGAGTCACGGACACAAAGCACAATGTCAAAAGTGTAATAAATATTCTCCCAACACAGGAGAAAATTTTGGTGTCTTTTACTTCTAATACTCCAGGCAGTTCTGGTCATCGAAACTTAAGAGATAACTGGTAAATGGTAGCAGAAAAAACTAATAAAAAATGATTGTGGTGAAGGAAAAATACTTACATTAGTGTAGTCTAAGTTATTCATTAAACATTTACTGGGGATCTCACTGTCCCAGACACTGGGGGACAGCTGTGAACAAGAGGGACATGGGTCTTGCTCCTTTTGGAGGCAATCCTGCAGATAAATGACTATGATCTGGGAAGAAAATGGCCAAGGATTGCATTATTGACATTTATAAAACCATGGTTAAAGTGAATGTAGACACGTTCAATTGGAATTCTTCAACTAGGGAGCACCCTTGAAATTTTAAAAGAGAGAGTTTTAAGACAGATCTGAACAAGATACCGAGGAAGCCAGGGTGGTTGGTGCTAAGTAATTTGCCTAAAAACTAGACTGTAAAGTCTGTGAGAGCAGAGATTATGTCTGTCTGGTTCACAGTGGATCACCAGGACTAGCAGAGTATCTGACAAATAGCAGCCAATCAAGAAATAAAATAAATAAATAAGTGAAGCAAAGATTTGCAGTACCCGTTATATGCAGGTGCTGCTTTCATAGTGTTTAGTCTGAGTGTCACTGATCAGTACATCCACAATTTAAATTCAAAGTAATAAGTATTAGGAGATAAGCACGGGATACTATTAAGATAGGGTCTCTAAATAATTCAGGGATCTGGAAAGCTTCTTGGAGGAAGTAACACTTGAGCTGAGTTTTGAAGGAAGAAGGGAAGGAAGGAGAGGTAAGGGGACACAGCATGTGTTCAATTCCTGTGGAACGAAACATCATCATGCACGTGAGGACCCAAAAACAGCACAGTTCAGCTGGAGAGAATGAGGTGCCAGGATGGTGTGATGGTAGGTTAGGTGATAGCGAGGATCTAGAATTTGAAGGACCTTTATATGCCATGCTAAAACTGGGTCTTTATTCTAAATCTGGTGATCCCTAAAATATTTTAAGCAGGGAATGACAGGATCAGATCTGCCTTTTGAAGATCACTCAGGCATCAGTGGTAGTGGGAGGTGGGGGAAGAGTAGGGGTGTGAAGGTTTAAACAAAGAGAAGAATGAAGATAACGGAATAAATATGAAAGATGTTACTGAGAAAAGGATTGGATGTGGGGGGTGAGTGAAAGAAAGGTACTAGCATGACTGCCAGGCCTCTGGTCTGGATGTAGTGCCACTTACTAAGACAGGTAATAGAAGAGGAGCAGAGTTTTTTGTTTTATTGAAAGTGAGTGGGGAGGAAAAAAAGGATTATAAATCCAGTTTTTACTTGACCTTGAGGTACCAGTGGGAACTATCACCGCACATTCCTCTTCTTTTGATGCCAACATCACAGAGGTCAACCACACCCTCTCACAAACGTTTGTTGTATGGGCTTGAGGCAGCACGGCATTTCTGAACTTTTTATGTGCTGTGAGGTCCCTCAACAAGGAACAGGACTGAATAAACAGGTTGTATGTTGGTCGCTATAAAATGGAGAAATAGTACTTTAAGAATGTGGAGAAATAATTCTTAATACTGTGACCTAAGACTTCATTTCATATATAAATAAAACATGGCAGCATGGGTAACAAGTCCAATTGCTCTCCATTGAACTATAACAGTAAAGCAGACATGATAAATTAAGATGTACTACTTTATCCCTTTGAAATTACACCCTGAGTGGTTGTGTATATTCCATAGTGAAAATTTTATTGGTAGTAAAGAAGAAACAAAATGTAAAAATGCAATCAATTTTATATGCAATTTTCCTGCATAGCTGTAATTACTAAACTTCTTTTCCTCATTATGGTGTTAAATATTTTTGTCCTATTTTCAACCAAATGGTTATTAGCTATATTAACTTTTAGAAATTTACTAGTTCATTAAGGATGTTTCCTGGCAACCTAAGCACATAAAAACACACACTACGGTACTTAAAAGATTAACCTTGTCTTTTATGTGTGTATCATATTCACTCAAACAACATTTAATGACCCAGGAAAACATCTTTAGCCATTCATCTACGATTTTAAGTTATATTCACGATGCTTTTATTTTTTATTTCCATCAAAAGATTCTGCTACGAATGACAATACTTGAGAGACCTAAAACATCAAATTGTTAGTCTAACCAGTCTCCTCCGAAGTCACCTGTCTCCCTCTATCCACCATCGTCAAGATCTAAAGTTTTTCATTATCTCCCCTCTCCCAAGAAAAAAGTTGAGAACAAGCCATGCCGCTCCCCTGCCAAAACCAATCCATCCTAGGATGAGAAAGACGAGGGGAGGCAAAGAACAAGTTGCGACGGGCGACCGGGAGCACAGAATTGGGACCAAAGCCGGGGCTCGAAACGTAGACGGGGAATCAGTCCCCACGTCCGGAAGGACCTGGGCCATTTGCCAAAAGAGAACGTCCCCAAGCCACGGGAAATGACTGGTGCTAAGAAACCAGAGAAAGAGCGAGTGACAAGCAGAGAACGAGGCCCGATCCTCTGGGACTGCCTGAAACACGCAAGGAATGCAAAAGAAACGTCAGGAATCCGGGGCCGGCTGAGGCCGACAGGAGCGACCAGCAGGTTAAAACCCAGCTCCGAAGGCAGGCGCGTCGGTGAGACCCTTGGTTGGGGAACGGCGCCCGGGGCCTGACTGAGCGAGGGAAACTACCGGGAAGCCAGACACCTACTCGCTCCCCTAGGTCGGAGTCGGAGGCCCACCGTCCCGAACCGGCCGCTAGACACCCGGAGCGAGTCTGAGGGCGGGCCTAGGGGCGGGGCCGGAGCGCCTTCCCCGCCTCCAACGGCAACCCCGACTGCGTCGTCAGTGCGCCTGCGTAGGGTGAGGCCCGACTGTATTTGGCTACTAGGCGAGCGGCGGCGGCGGCGTTCTCTACCCGGCATGCTGCGCGGGAGCGACGGCCCTACGTCTATCCCCTTCCCAACCCTGCCCCCTCGCCCCCTCCCGCCGCCGCCCCCCCTTCCCCTAAAGTGAGTGAGTGAGACGGGCAGATGGAGGAGGGAGTGTAATGGCGGCGGCCGGCAGCTCCCTGCTCTGACCCACGGCAGGCATACAGCAACGACCCCCTCCCCGACCCTCTCCCAGCCGGCTTCCGCCCCGCCACCAGCGCGGGGCCACCCTCCCCGGCCCTTCCCCCAGCCGTCGGTGTCTCACCCTGCGCCCCGGCCGGGGCCCCACACACAATGGACGAGCTCGCCGGAGGCGGTGGTGGCGGCCCGGGGATGGCGGCCCCTCCACGGCCACAGCAGGGACCAGGGGGGAACGTGACCCTCTCGCCAGGGGGGAATGGAGCGGCGAGCGGCGGGGGTCCTCCGGCCGCCGAGGGAGCGGGGCCCGCGGCAGGCCCGGAGCTGTCCCGGCCGCAACAGTACACTATCCCAGGGATCCTGCACTACATCCAGCACGAGTGGGCTCGGTTCGAGATGGAGCGGGCTCACTGGGAGGTGGAGCGGGCCGAACTGCAGGTACCTGGCTGGGGTCGGCGTGCGGGACGGCTGCGGCGGCGGGGTGCCGGGCCGGGGGGGTGGGGCCGGGACTCCCCTCGGTCGGAGCCCACGGCCTGGGGAGGACGAGAGGAACCTACCTGTGCGGCTCGGGGGGCGTTGTTACTGGCCACGGCTTTTCCTAGGGTCCCCCTCCCCCCTTTCCGCAGAAGCTTGTTCCCCAACCCTCCCTAGCTGCGCGGTGCGGGCTTCCTTGGGGCAGCCATTTTGGCTTTGACTATGGCGTCTGCGGGGGCTCCTCCGAAGGCGGCCTGCCGGGTCTCCGGGGCTTGGGGCCGAACTCCTCTCTGTGGGAAAGTCCAGCATGGGGCTGCTGGGCACTGAGCTTGCTCTTGTCTGTGCCTCTTGAGATGGAGAACCTGAGGAGAGGGACTGGGATGGGCACTTTACCCCCTTTTCCCGAATCACCCCCCCTTTCCGATTTGGCATGTCTGGCCCCCTCCCCCGGAGTTGGTACGCACTTGCCCCTTGACAGCCACGCTTCCTTCCAGGGCTGCCACCAGGCACAATGGCTTGCGGCTGACCTGTGAAGTTTTCGTTTCCTCCTGCCAACTTTTTGTCCTTTCAGGACCTTCTTACCTGGGATGCTGCTTTATTCACTCTGATTCCCTTTCATTTCTTCCGTACTTAGTGACTGACTCATCAAGGCTTCCCTGTACTGAATTTTTCTTTTTAGAGTACCCTTTACCAGCCCTCCCCCTCCTTTATCCCCTTCTTTACCCATAAAAAGCCAAACCAGACTATCTGTGCTGTGTTTTTGAAACGACTGAGAAAAGATTTATTATTAGCTTGAAGTAAAACGTGTTTGACTCGCCTTACTAATTCACACAGCGGAAGCAAAGTTAAATATTGTCGGGACCCTTCATAATTGAGCCTGCCTCGATCCTCTTAAGGTGAAACTTGGATAGGCTGCTTTTCCTAGCTTTTGGAAGGTGTTGGTAGTTTAAGGGCTCATGTCTTGGATTTCAGAATGGCTACATCTTTTTAAAGGGATTGTTTAACTTTTTTGGGTATTTGTGTTTATTTTTAAATCCCTTTCCAAGGCAGATTTAGGCTTAGAACAAAAAAGCATGCATCTAAATAGTGTTGCACCTGTTCTTCAGTCCGGTATATATTTAGAATGTAAGCAGTATTGTGCGTTATGTATGTCATATATGCCTGCGGTGGATAGTTAGGAAAATGTGGTGTTGAAAGAAGGAAGATTGGATTAACTTTAAAAGGGTGTCCTCAATTATATATCTCTTCAATTTGATTTTAAAATAGTAAACTTCTGTTTGATTCTACAAAGTGGATAAAGTTAAACTTTTAAAAAGTAAGAATACTTACGTATTTTGACACTGTCAAGTCTTGAAAAATTAATTATAAATTAACATGTTAGTCTATTCAGTATTTTAGAATTGTGCTTTGATATATACTATTGGACTTTTAAAAATATAACTTTCACCAGTCCCTGATACAGTGTTTATGACCTTTGTACTGTTGTACGAAACTTGGATTTTAACACTTTTCCAGTTAGCACTTGCATTAGTCGTTCATAAACTTCACTAATCTAAGTAGCTGAGAAAATGTCTTACTTGTGTCTAAATTAGTAAAGTCTATATATTAATGCGGTCTATATTGTCTGCCCCAGCCCTTGCTTTCCTTTCTAGCTCTCCTCTCCTTGACAGTAACAGAATAGTCTTTTTTTTTCTTCTTTTTTTGTGGGGAAGACCAGCCCTGAGCTAACATCCGTCGCCAACCCTCCTCTTTTTGTTGAGGAAGACTGGCCCTGGGCTAACATCCGTGCCCATCTTCCTCTACTTTATATGGGACGCCACCACGGCGTGGCTGACAGGCAGTGCGTCGGCGGGCGCCCGGGATCCGAACCCGCGAACCCCGGGCTGCCAAGCGCGGACTAAACCGCTAGTTGATCTGTTGGCATGTTAGTTCTGATATAGCCATTCTAAGCTTTTTTTTGTTAGCTTATTTTGAGGAAGTTCTAGTGTTTCTAGACTTTTATTTTTTTCCCCAGGGATTTTTCATTATTTCATATTGATTCTTTTGGAATAATGTTCCAAAAGAATGTTTGATTCTTTTAATGTTCATGATTGTGTTTGTGTGTTTTTGTTCTACATGCTTCTCTAAAATGTTTTATTGGGTTAGTAGGGTTTCAGTGCTTTAAGGTTGTTTGTGAGATGTACATTTAAAAATGTATGTGTCGAATAAGAATTTATTGGGAGGGTTTAAGTGAAGCATCAGTGAATTTTAACTGTAAACTTAAACTTAGTTTTAAGAAAGATAACATAGAAATAAGACAGCTTACCTACTGTTAGTGTATACAGCTTTGATTACACTGTTAAATATATACCTAAAGTGTATTCAAATATGTTTAATATTCAGTATTAAAACTATTCAATAATGAATACAAAGAGCCTAAAGTGTATCTAATTTTGATGTAAAATTTTAATATGAAATCATGTTTTAGCTGGCTTTGGAAAGGATTTTAAATTGGAACTTTGCATTATGGTTTTATTCTCTGTGAAAGGAATTTGGGGTAAATGTCCATCTTAGAAACTTGAAACTTAACCAGAGGATCATGTCTTAAAAAGCTCTTTTATCTTTGTGATGGTTCCTTGCCTTGGACTCAGGTAAAGCTTTGTTAGTAAGGCTCTAGGACTTAGTCTCTAGTGATTCCTCAGTGAGAGTGCTAGTCAGAATCACTTGTAAAACTTTAAAAAATATTCAGGGCTTTGCTTCATCCTTCAGAGATTTGGATTGATTTGGTCTAGGACTTGGGAAAAATGGACTGTTTATGGGATTTTGGCATTTCATTTTATATAGAAATTATAACTGCCATTTATTCAGCAGTACAACCTTATGAGGTGGGTATCATTCCTATTTTACAGATGAGGGGACAGACTTAGGTTAAATAACTCTGCCAGGGTCACCCAGCTATATATTTTTCTTGGTAGCTGGTATGTAATAAATGCACTTATGGTATATACAAAATGCTTGTTTGCCAACTATGAAAACATGACATCGATAATACGTAGAAAATGTAGTCCAGGAGTTTATATTCTAAAACTGCTAATTCTCCCTCAAATGTAAAAAATTTAATTAGTGTTTGTGTTTGGACATTCTGACATACAGATTTGCCAGAACATGACAGATATTGCCGCCTAAAGATCTTAAGTTAATAGGAGATATTTCACTTAGACATAACTTGATTTCTTAATTTTTTTTTTTTTTTTTTTTTTTGTGAGGAAGACCAGCCCTGAGCTAACATCTGTTGCCAATCCTCCCCTTTTTGCTGAGGAAGACTGGTGCTGGGCTAACATCCGTGCCCATCTTCTTCCACTTTATATGGGACGCCGCCACGGCATGGCTAACAGGCAGTGTGTCCGCGGGCGCCCGGGATCCGAACTCGCGAACCCCAGGCTGCCGAGCGCGAACTAAACTGCTGCGCCACCGGGTGGCCCCTTGATTTCTTAATTTTTAAGGGGGGAAAACTTTAACTGTTTCCCCTGCTCTCTCACTGTCAGAGTTTTCTTAGAGTATTATGGAAAAATGATTTACAAATCCTGGGGCCTTTTCTCTTACAAGATTTTTATGAATCTACTATGAAATTACAAAAATACCAGTATAGTGATTTTTCGTAAAGGCGCTTGCTTTAGTCTGAGAGTGTTAGCCTTCATAATTTTTGCTGTTATGCAGTTTCCTATTTCAAATGATGGTGACAAAGAGTAAAAAAAAAATTATTTGATAGAATTAAGACTCCACAACCTTATGTCATTCTCCTTGGTTTGTTTTTTGAAGTCCTTGAAAACAAAAAGTGTAGGGGCCACTAATCTAGAATTCTCTTCTCCATTTGTCCCTTAACCCCGCTCTGTAGTTTGCCTTTTTTGCTCTACTCTCTCCTTACACCCATCTGAACACTTTGTAGGACACTGTTGTTTCTGTTGATGATTGACCTTCAGATTACCAAATTCTGTGGCCTTCTTACAGTCTGTATAAACTTAACCAACACATTCTGCTATTGATTATTTCTTCTTCAAAATCCTTTTGGCTTCCACTCTGTAATTCCCTAGCCTCGCCGTGGTCCACTTATCAGTTTTCTCCATAGGTTTCCTTTGTTCCCACTTATTACCTGGGTTCTGGTTCTCTTCTTGTTTTCACCATATATTTCATTTGAAATCAGATTTTCAGCTGTCACTTACCATCTTACTACCTAACATTCATTGTTTACCATTTGCTAAGTTTTATTCCAGTGCTTCAGTATTTACTCATTTAATCCTAAAAACAACCCAGTGAGGTTGGCACAGTTGGTTTCTTTTGTTGTTGGGTTTTGGTTTTTTCTTTGGACACTAGAATATTGGGGTTCAGAGGTTAAGTAATCTGCCCAAGATTGTGCACATGGGAGGCAACAGAACTGGGATTTAGACCTGGACAGGCTGCCTCTAGAGGCCATGTTCTTAACCACTACTATCTTTGGCTTCCAGATATCTCAGACATATTTCTAATTTCCTGTTTAACTTTTCTACTTCAGATTCAATACATTTGTTGTTCAGTTCATCTCAAATGCCTGCCTCTTCCCCCAACAAAACACACATAACTTGCTCATCCTCCTTTATTCCCTGTTATTGTTAATGTTTATCCCCATCCTTCCCATCACTAGATGCTAGAGAGATCAGTGGGTCCTCCTCCTGTTTTATCTTTGAGTTTTATTGATTTTAGTATAATTATTCATTGAATATATTTGAGTGCTACTCTGTGCTGGGCACTGGGTCTATAATGATGTATGAAACCAGGACCTTGCCCTGATGGAGCTTGTACTCTGGAAATAATCAAATGTGGTAAACCAGAAATTAATAGGATCCTGAGAAAAGAAATGGTGATGGGAAACCTGTGTAGATAATGGACTTTCAGATAAATAGCTAATATTTATTGAGCACTTTCTATATGCCAAGAATTATTTTAAGTTTTTAATATATACCTTATTTAATTCTCATAAAGTCCCTGAGTAGGTAAGTATACTTTTAGATCTGAAGTATGAATACCTAACAACCACAGATATTCCAACTGGAAGGAACAGCATTAGCAGAAGTTCTAAAGCTGGGAAGAGCTTGGTTGAAAGTGTGTGAACTGGACTATAGTGATTCAAGGGGCTGTCTGATAGACATAGCTTCAGTGTCCTAAAGTATATTTTAATTCAGTGATTATTAATTTTTTGGGATTATAGTCTCCTTTGCATATATGATGAAAGCTGTGGAGCCTCTTCTAGTTAAGAAAAAAAAAGGATGAGTAAAAAATTTTGCCTAGAATGTCTTTGAATCGTAACCACCGACCTAAGGAAATAAACCTGATTTAGTTTGTGGTTTTCATTTCTTTACTACTGTCTTAGTTCAGGTTGCTCCACCTGCCTGAATTCTGGAGTAATATAACAGTTTCCCTCCATCCACACCCCTCCTAACAGTTTATCATCTGTTTTGTAAATACGATTGTATTACATATACCTTTGCTTTAATATTTTATTATGGAGAGTTTTAAACATATAAAAAAGTAATATAGTATCTATGACCTCCCACAAACTTGTCATTCATCTTAAGACAGTAACAACTCATGACCAATCTTTTACTTATACTTCTATCCACATCTCTCCTCTCCCAAATTATTTTGAAGCAAATCCCAGAATCCTATAATTTCATCCACAAATATTTCAGTATATATGTAAAAGATAAGGACTTTAAAAGACAACCACAATACCATTATTGTAGTTGTATACCAAATTGTTAAGAAAAACAAACAATTCTTTAATATTATTATAATCAAATATCCACTGTTCAAATTTCCAATTTTCTCAGTTGTCTTTGAACAGTTTGTTTGAATCAGGATCCAGATAACGCATTGTGTTTGGCACTCTCTCCATCTTTGTTTCCTTTTCCTTGCCATTTTTTGTTGAAGAAATTAGGTCTTTGGTCCTATAAAGGTTCCCAGAGTCTATGTTTTGCTGAGTGCTTCCCTATGGTATAGTTTAACATGTTGTTGTCTGGTTGTCCTTGTTACTTGTTTAGTTGCATCTAGGAGCTTGACCAGAATTGGTTTCTTTTGTTTGGGGGAGGGAGAGGGAGGGCAAGACTACTTCACAGGTGGTGGTGAGGTCTTCATCAGAAGGTACACAACAGTTGCTAGTCTTTTGTGATGTTAGCAGCTCTTCATGTTAGTGCTTGAGAGCCTTCATTCATTAGTGCCATTCATTAGTGTTTTTCAAAGATTTGTTAAAAAATTGAGATATAATTCACATAACATAAAATTCACCCCTTTAAAATATACAGTTCTGTGGTTTTTAGTATATTCACTATATTGTGTAGTCATCATCACTGTCTAATTTCAAAACATTTTCATCACCCCACAAAGGAACCCTGCACCTATTAGCAGTTAGTCCCAATTCCTCCTATTCCTTGGCAACCACTACTTTCTGTGTCTATGGGTTTGCCTATTCTGGGCATTTCATATAAATGGAATCATACAATATGTGGCTTTTTGTAACTGGCTTCTTAAGATAAGTCTTAAAGGTTCATCCATGTTATAACATGTAACAGTACTTTATTCCTTGTTATAGTTGAATAGTATTCTATTGTATGGATATACTACATTGTGTGTCCATCAGTTGGTGGACATTTGGATGTTTCTACATTTTGGCTGTTATGAATAATGCTGCTATTAACATTTGTTCACAAGTTTTTGTGTGAACATATGTTTCCAATTCTTCTGGATATAGATAAAAGAATGGAATTGCTGGGTCTTGTTCAACCTTTTGAGGAATTCTATGTTTAACTTTTTAAGGAACTGCCAAACTGTTTTCCAGAGTGACTGCACCATTTTACTTTCCCACCGGCAGTGCGGGAGGGTTCCAGGGCCGCCCTTACTTTTTTTTTTTCAACTTCCAGTTTTTATTATTAAAATTTTTTTTTTAACAAAATGACTTTCCTTTGAATTTATTTCAATTAATTTTCTTTTGATTCCAAGTTGTGTTTTCTCCCTCCCTCCCTGTCTCTATCTTTTATAGAGTTTATTTTATAGAGCAGTTTTAGGTTTAGAGCAAAATTGAGTGGAAAGTACAGACAATTCCCACATAACCCCTCTCCCATCAAAGCCTCCCGTGCTATCAACAGCCCCACTAGTATAGTACATTTGTTAGAATTGATGAGGCAACATTGACCCATCATTATTAACCAAAGTCCATGGTTTACATTAGAGGTCACTCTTTGTCTTGTACATTCTTTAGGTTTTGACAAATGTGTAATGACATATATCTACCTTTATAGTATGCCAAATAGTTTCACTGCCTAAAAAATCCCCTATGCTCCACTTACTCCTTCCTCCCTCCTCCCAAACACTTGGCAACTACTGCTCTTTTTACTGTCTCTGTCTTCTCCAGAATGCAGTATAATTGGGATCATATAGTATGGAGCCTTTTCAGACTGGCTTCTTTCACTTAGTAATGTACATTTAAGGTTCTTTGTTAAATGTCTTTTTGTGGCTTGATAAAGCTTTTCTTTTTAGTGCTGAATAATATTCTGTTGTATGTATGTACCACAGTTTATTTGTCCATTTACCTGTTGCAGGACATCTTCATTGCTTCCAAGTTTTGGCATTATGAATAAACATCCATGTGCAGGTTTGTGTGTGGACATAAGTTTTCAGGTAATTTTGGGTAAATGCCAAGGAGCTCGACTGGTGTATTGTATGATAAGAGTATGTTTAGTTTTTTAGGAAACTGCCAAACAGTCTTCCAAAGTGGCTGTACCTTTTTTGCATTTCCACCAGCAGTGAATGAGAGATCTTGTTGCTCCACATTCTACATCAGCATTTGATGTAGTCAGTGTTTTGGATTTTAATAATTCAAAAGCTCTTAATGATTTGGTATAATACATTTCTCCAATCTCTTTCCCTTCAACATCCTCATTCCTCCTATTGGTATTTTAAACTCGACCAATATATCACTCCCTTCTCTGCACTCACAGTGACTTGCACTGTGCATACTTCTATTGTTGCATTTTAATTTTTTTATTATTTTAACTTTTCTGCTTTCCAGTACATTGAAACCACTAGTTAACGGGAACTTAGTGGTTTTGAATATGCTATGAATTTTTGTTGGATTCAGTAGAAACACACTGTGGTGTTTGATTACATAGATGAAAGCATTACATGTCCATAAAAAGAACTATTAATAATCACACTTGTTAACATTTAATGAATGCTTTCTGTGTTGTGAATCATTCTAATTTTCATACCATCCGTAAATCATAGGTAAGAATTATTTCCATTTTAGAGAGAAGGAAACATGGAGAAGAGGTTAAATAACTTGCTCAACATAAAACAGTTAGTAGGTAATGAAACCAGGAGCTGCTGAGTTACTTTAGACCAGTGTGTTATGCCACCTGGTGTTCTTTGGGACCACCTAAGTGGTAAAGAATTGTAAACAAATGACTAATGAGTAGGCCCAGTCTGACAAGATTTAAAAGACTATAACTGAAGCAGTTATAAACGTGTTGTGAAATGTTGGATCATCTTTAGATAGACTTCGTAAAATGTTTTTAAAATTCTAATTTAAAAAATTTCAAACTCTTAATTTTATTTTTTAAGTAGGTAATGCCCGGTTTAAAATTGTCTTGTACTCACCATAAGCCTGTCCACCCTTACTCCTGAATTAGTAACCATTTTTATTAGTGCTACGTGTATCCCTCCAGTTTTTTGTTTGTTTTTGTTTTTGTTTTTTTGCTGAGGAAGATTTGCCCTGAGCTAACGTCTGTGCCAGTCTTCCTCTATTTCGCACGTGTATCACTGCCACAGCATGGCCGCTGACGGGTGGTGTAGATCTGCTCCTGGGAACTGAACCCTGGCGCTGAAGTGGAGCATGCTGAACTTAACCGCTAGGCCACTGGGCTGGCGTCTCTCCACTGTTTCTTTATGAAGATGGATAGAAGCAAATAGATATACTTAGTTTCCTCTCTTTCTAATATAACAGTCTGTAAACTATATACCCTAATTTTCACTTCACTTTTTCATTTAACATTTGGAGAGATCATTCTAATCCTGTAAATAGAGAGCACTCACTTTTTTCCAACAGCTACGTAAGTATCAGTTATGTGGACGTGCCATGGTGGATTTAACTACTCCATTAATGCTGGATGGTTGTGTTAAATTTTCCCAAAACATTTGTAACTGGGTTCTTTCTTAAATGTGTGAGCAACCAGCTTTGCTGCCTCAAAGTAGATTCTATTGTATTGCTTTTTTGTTTTGTTAGAGTTGTTATTAGCAGTTGTAAAAAATTTTTAAATTTTATATAATGTTTTGTTATTTCATATTTTGATTTAAATCTGAATTTAAATTAGGCATTTCTAATGTTTTAACTTTGAGAGCTATTAACCAGGGCTTGTTTCCGTTTTCGCTGTAAGTCTGTTACTGAAATCCTGGAGAATGTAAGAGTGAGAAAGTCATAACAAAGAAAAAGATGACCTAGTAATAAAGGGAGTGGGGTGGATGGAAGAGGAATAAAGATAATGACAGAGAAACAGTTGATAAGTGTAATAATAAGCCACTAACAGTAGTCTTAGATAATAAAACGATTTCAAAGTGGCCTAGATTAACATTTGTTTTGTTGCTTTTTTCCAGAGCTTTAACAATTTGACCAGACTTCCATAAGCTTGTATTAAAAAAAGAGGGAGTAGGGGTGGGGGTGGGGATTGGGATTCTAGAAAATCTGTGCTTAAGAATCTTTATAGTTTGCATATATTACTGCTCCCGGTCATTTTCTTCTTAACGCTTAATATAATTTGTCATTTTACACTTATTTGTTTACTGCCTGTTTTCCCCTTAAGGTTGATTGTAAGCTCTCTGAGAGGAGCATCCTATCTTGTTTATTTTTATTTTTTGAGGAAGATTGGCCCTGAGCTAACATCCGTTGCCAATCTTCCTCCTTTTTTCCTTTTTTCTCCCCAAAGCCCCGGTAGATAGTTGCATGTCATAGTTGTACATCCTTCTAGTTGCTCTATGTGGGACGCCGCCTCAGCATGGCTTGAGTGGTGCGTAGGTCCACGCCCAGGATCCACACTGGCGAACTCTGGGCTGGCGAACTCTGGGCTGCCGAAGCAGAGCGCTCAACCGCTGAGCCACCAGGCGGGCCACTCCCCCCCCCTTTTTTTCATTCATATATACTCAGTGTGACAGTAAAGGGCCTGGCACATTATAGGTATTTGCTAAATATTTGTGAAATGAGTGAAGTTGCTGAAGACATTCTATTAAGGTAAGAGAAACTGAATTGTAATTTTTGTAGTCCATGATAGGGAAAAAAGCCCACAAGATGGAGATAACATATCAGTAGTAAATTACTACTCTTCCCTCACCCCCTCATTTAATATTGGAATGAAACCAAACTTGTTTTTTTTTTATTATAAGGTATTCAAAGTAATTTATTTATTCTCTTCTCCCTCGCTTGGGAAATGGAGTGTAAGAGAAATCACAACTTCAATTAAAATGAATAACTGCTTGGGATTAATGTACTGGAGGTGGGGGGGGGGTTACTTTTTCCCCTTAAATAATAATGAATGATTTTTATGAAGAATGTTTAATGACTAGGCAGTGCTTTATGATAAATCAAACATAAAAGCAGAGTTCCATATTAAGTGCTAAATCAACTATATAAAAATACATTGAAAGAGACATACGATTATTTTTAAAGTACCCTTTGTGATTTTGGGTAGTGAGATTTTTGGCAACTTTTCTGTTTCCTTATTTAAAAAAAAGAATGACCCAGCATACATTATAAAGTAGGTTTTTTGTTTTATTAAAATTGGTGTTTCAGAGACCGGCCCAGTGGCGTAGTGGTTAAGTTTGTTCACTCCGCTTTGGTGGCCTGG
Organism: Tapirus indicus; assembly: GCA_031878705.1. Classification (NCBI taxonomy): domain Eukaryota; kingdom Metazoa; phylum Chordata; class Mammalia; order Perissodactyla; family Tapiridae; genus Tapirus; species Tapirus indicus. The sequence goes on from CM062918.1 coordinate 17,055,164, forward strand.
AATTCGTAGGTTTGGATCCTGGGCATGGACCTACATGCTGCTCATCAAGCCATGCTGTGACTGTGTCCCACATACAAAATGGAGGAGGATTGGCACAGATGTTAGCTCAGGACCAGTCTTCCTCACCAAAAAAAGAAAGACTAAATGAAATTGATATCTCAGAAATGGATTGCTTCTTTGTGCATATATATGTAAGTATAGTCATTGTTGAAAAATATCATAAAACAGCAAGTTGAACTTAGTATTTTTTAATAAATTCATATACTAGTTTATCTTTTTCCCATTTCCTTTTTTTTGCTGATTTCTTTCAAAACTGCCAAATACCCTTTATTACTTATAAGATTTTAGGATGTTTTAAAATTTTATTGTGTAATTGCATTTAGTTGCTTTTATCTATTTTGTAAGTTCTTATATTAGTTTTTAATATCTTTACTGTTAAAGTAATAGATTTATATGAAAATTAAGCTATAGAAATGTCAAAAATAAAGTAGTGACTTTTTTTGTCATCTTAATCTTATAGGAATTACTGCTGTCTTTTTGTGTGTATATCTTTTCAGAACTTTTTGTATACATATACAACAGTGATTCTCAACTGGGGGCAATTTTTTTCCCAATTTGGGACATCTGGTAGTGTCTGGAGGCATTTTTGGTTATCACAAGCAGAGGGAGGTGCTGCTGACATCTAGTGGATAGAGGTCAGGGATGCTGCTAAACATGTACAAGACAGCCCCCTACCCCCCCAAATAAAAAAATTACCCAGTTCACAATGTCAGTAGTGCTGAAGTTAGAAACCCTGATATACAACTAACTTTATGTGTATCTGTTTATATAGATCATCTCATATCCTTGCATGTCCAATGCCTAGAAAAATGCCTGGCAGTAATATAACTATTGCAATAAATAATTGTTGAGTGAGTATGTTAATAAAAATAAGCTCATACGGTAATTTATTTAAAATATTGTTTCATTTTAGTATACACAAATTACCTCATTTTTTAACAGTGTTATAGTGTTACATATATGAAATACTGTCATTTGTTAAATTAATTTTACTCAACAAACACCCAAATACTAGAAAGCGTATGGCCAAAAGAGCTTGTCCACTACCCATCCTGATGCTCTAGTCCAGCTTTCCAGAAGCAACCACTTTAAACTCTTTCTTCTGATATCTGCTTCTTTATTTTTTTTTTTTGTGGGGAAGGCTAGCCCTGAGCTAACATCCGTTGCCAATCCTCATCTTTTTTTTTTTCTGAGAAAGACTGGCCCTGGGATAACATCCATGCCCATCTTCCTCCACTTTATGTGGGGCGCTGCCACAGCATGGCTTGACAAGGGATGCGTCTGTCCACGCCCGGGATTGGAACCTGTCAAACCCCAGGCCACAGAAGCGGAGCACACAAACTTAACCACTCTGCCACCGGGCTGGCCCCTTCCTTATTTTTAAATAATAGAGTTATACAACTATTACTTCTCTCTGGCAGTATTAAACGTTGCCTTTGACTTGCTGTTATGGTAGTAGAGAATTTATCATCCCTCTTACATCTGCTTTCACCAAATTCCCATAAAGGTGATGAAATTAGTTAAATTGTTGTTGCATTATTTTGACCATGTAAATAATAATTTGTGAGTCAGGAAGTAGACTGTGGATACTCTCCCATTTCCTGTATATTTTTGTTTTTCTTGGAGTTATTTGCTTCCTTTTTTTAATTTACTTAGTTTTATATATATCTTTTGCTATTTTTCCAGAAGGTCTTACAAATCTGTCAGGGTTTTCAAACTCTCAAGCACATCACATTATTTACAAGTTCTTCCTCTTGTGTGGAGAGAGTAGAGTGGGGAGGACTTGCCTTCCAGAGCTGTCAGTCCCCTTGCTGTGATCTAGATTGTTCTTAAGACTTGTTATAGAGTTATTGTTCTGAAACTTCTGTCCACTGTTCTTCACTTGGGAATCCCCCCCCCTTTTTTTCTTTTTCTTTTACTGGATCCCATTCCGCCTCTTTTCTTGGCTTAGTCGTTCCCTTTGCTGAAATATGTTGTGTGATGGTTTCTTGAGAGAAGTTGCATAGGAGGTAAATTTTAGGGACTTGTCTCTTTTTAAAATGTCTGTATTTTATTCTCACACTTGATTGGTAGTTGGGAAATACGTTTACATCAACATTTCAAAGGCATTTCTCTTGTATTTGAACTTTCAGTGTTGCTTTTGAAGAATTTGATGCTGTTCTGATTCTTGATCCTTTTTTGTATGTGTGGTTTGAATTTTCTTCCTAGGTTTCTTTTGTTTATCCTGGTGTTATTAAATTTCAGGGAAATGCATATTGTGTCAGGCACTGAGAGGAATCTTTTATTCCATAGTCCAATATTTCTCAATAGAGGGCTCTGTAGGTGTTTAGGTAGTTCCATTTTTGTGTTGGACTGTATTGTGCTTGCAGGGCTTTGAACACCCTGGCTCCCGGGCACTGAATGCCAGTATAACCCATTAGTTATTGGGACAACTAGAAATATCTCCAGACGTATCCAAACACCCCTTAGGGGGAGGCAGTACTAATCTTTTTTTAGAATCAGTATTGGAGTCCTGAGTCCTTAGGGCACTTTTTCTGTTCAGTTGATGACAGACCTGCTGATTTATCTGTTTCTCTTCTTTTTTTGGTCTATTTTCTTCAATTGTATTTTTTAATCCTCTTAAGTTTGTAAAAGCATTTTCTTGTTTGAATTTTTAAAACGAATGGTATTGTTTTTATTTAATGGATTTTTTTTGAGCATAGTGGAGTTTTTGTTGTTGAAGTTTTCTTTCCCTGAATTGTCAGTTTCCTCTGAATTTCTTTTTTCTTTTGCTTTTCTTCTGTCTGACCTAATGCTTTCCTCAAATATTGGTGATCATTGACTATCTATTCATATTTAAGAATGAGGTACCATAAGGCTGGATGGTAGCTATGAGCCTTTTTCCTCCTTTTTTAAAAACTCATTTTCATTTCTGTTCTTCAGAATGGCCTACCTAATATTTGTTTTTTAAAATCATTGACAGTGACTTTTAATCTTATTTAGCCTTCCCATAGGTTTGTTTTCTTAAAACTTGAATTGTTTATGATTGGATGATTGGTTCTCTGAGCTTATAATTCTCTGAGTTCTCCGGATAACTTCCTGTGTAGACTTTTGTTGGTCTCAGATGTCCATCACTGTAATTTTTTTGAAAGTTTAGCTATGTGGAAATAGAGTTTATCAATTTTGTACTGCATTTTGTTTAGAGCCTAATGGCAGGATAGTATTCTATCTCTGCTGAACTTTTTGGAGCCTGGTTTTCTTCAAGTCTTCTGTCTGTTCTTTCCACCATTCTCTTTCTTACATCTTCCATTAGTATATGGTCACTTTCTCCATATATTCTTATCATTTCCACTTTACTAGTTTTACGTAAACTTCGGTCCTTGGCTTTCCTTTAGTTTTTCCTTTAACCGTACTGTATCTTTTTGGTTTGTAGTGTCCTTGTGTTCCATGCTGTTGCTTTCACTGTTTCTGGTGTTCTTAAATCCTAGTTTTTGTAAACCAGGTTCATTTTTTTTAAGTCTCCTTCTCTAAGCCAATGGGTATCTTGAACCTTTAGCTTCTGTTGTACCATACAGTATAAAAAAGTAAACCATACTTTACTTGTTGGTTTAGTAAAGTAACCAAACAGTTACTTTGGCATCTGGTACAAATTTCTTTTGATTTAAATTCAGTCTCTAAAGAAAGAAGTGGTCAAGTTTTTTTCTTTAAAAGTAACAGTATGTCATTTATGCTGCCCTTGAATACATGTTAAAATACTGTAGCTGATTCTTCTTTCCCCATATTTTTTTTATTGTGGTAGAATACACATAACAAAATTTACCATCGTAACCATTTTTCAGTATACACTTTAGTGGTATTAAGTACATTCATATTGTGCAACCATCACCACAGTCCATCTCCAGAACTGTTTTCATCTTGTGAAATTGAAACTATATCTGTTAAACAATAACTACCTATTCCACTTTCCCTGTGATCTCTGGCACTCACCATTCTACCTTCTGTTTTTGTGAATTTGACTACATTAGGTACCTAATATAAGTGGAATCATTTAGTATTTGTCTTTTTGTGACTGCCTAATACAAGTGGAATCATTCAGTATTTGTCTTTTTGTGACTGGTTTATTTTACTTAGCATTATGACCTCAAGGTTTGTCCATGTTATAGCATCTGTCAAAATTTCCTTTTTAAGGGTGAATGATATTCCATTGCAGGCATATACCACAGTTTGCTTATCCATTCATCAGTTGATGGACACATGAGTTGCTTCTACTGTTTTAGCTATTGTGAATAATGCTGCGAAAACATGGGTGTACAAATATCTCTTCAAGACTCTGCTTTCACTTCTTTTTTTTTTTTGTGAGGAAGACCAGCACTGAGCTAACATCTGTCGCCAATCCTCCTCTCTTTTTTGCTGAGGAAGACTGGCCCTGGGCTAACATCCGTGCCCATCTTCCTCTACTTTACATGGGATGCCGCCACGGCATGGCTGACAAGCAGTGCATTGGCGGGCGCCTGGGATCCGAACCTGCAAACCCCGGGCTGCCAAGTGTGGACTAAACCGCTGCGCCACCGGGCGGCCCCTGCTTTCACTTCTTTTGGTATAATTGACTTACTTGATAATAAAATTGATAAATTCAGTGCTTATAGGTTATAGACTCTTCATCTGATGTAGTGCTCTTTTCAAAATCTGAGTTCAAGGCATTCATTTCTTGTTATTGATTCTTCTAAAGCTTGAACTCTGTTTTAAGTTGTAAGAATGCATGAGTTTTTGGTGGGCAATTTTATGTGAAGTCACATGATTGCTGATTTAAGGCAGCAGTGCCCAATGAAACCTATCAGAATTTGAATCTGACTTAGATACTGATTTGAACAGAAGCATGCAGGGCAGCTAGGTACTCTGTAAATCTTCAGCCCTACTCCCTTCCCCTCTAACTCAGCAGATGTCTTTACCTCCTACTTAACAGAGAAAATAGAAACCCATCAGATGGGGAGTTCTTTATATTCCTACTACCGAATCTACAAATTGTGCATGTGTACACATATCCCTTTCTCTTAGGCCACACTTAAAATGGGAGACATTTCTTTTCCTATAAGGCTTATCTCTACTGTTGTTCATTTGTTTATTCATTCATTGGCTGTTTATTAAGCACTTACTCAATAGGTGTGTGTGAGGCCCTTTTTAAAGGTCTCTACACAATAAAGCTCCTGACCTCTGGGAGCTTAAATTCTAGTGGGGTAGGTAGAGAAAGAAAATGAAGCTTGTCAGATAGTGATAAGTCCTCAAGAGGAAAGTAAAGCAGAGAGACATAAGAAATGGATCTGTGTGTAAGAGATTACTATTTAAACAGAGTCCCTGGAGAAGACCTCACTGCTGAAGATTAGATACCTTTTGTCCCTATTTTCCTCCATTACTGCCTTCTTTGTGTTAAATAAATTTTTCTGGTGTACCTTTTTAACTTCTTGTTGTTCTTTTCCTGTGTTTTTTTGAGTTATATTCTTAGTGGTTGTCCTGGGTATTACAATTAACATTTTACCTAGAATGCCAACTTAATTATAATAGCATACAAAAACTTTATTAAACTCCATTCCCTTCCCCCTCTTTTGTGTTATTATTATCCTATAAGTTACATTTTTATCGATCGTATACTCATCAACACATATTTCTAATTATTACTTGATGTAATTGTCTTTTAAATCAGATAGGAGAAAAAAAGTTACAGAAATATGTTTGTACTGTCTTTTATAGTTACCTATGAAGTTACCTATACTGGTGCTCTGTATTTCTCATGTGGGTTTGAGTTGCTGTTTAGTGTCCTTTGACTTCAGCCTGAAGAGCTCCTTTTAGTATTTCTTTTAGGGCAAGTCTGCTAGCAACAAGCTTTCTCAGTTTTTGTTTATCTCGAATGTCTTATTTTCTCCTTCAGTTTTGAGGAATAGTTTTGTTGGATATAGAATTCATGGTTGACAGTCTTTTTCTTTCACCACTTTGAATATATCATCACACTGTCTCCATGGTTTCTCGTGAGAAATTAGCCATTAATTTTGGGAGAATCTTTTGTGATGAGTTGCTTCTTTCTTGATGTTTTCAAGATACTCTTTTTCATTGGTTTTTGACAGTTTATGATGTGTGTTGGTGTGGATCTCTTTGAGTTTGGTATGGATCTCTTTGAGTTTATCCTATTTGAAATTTGTTGAGCCTCTTGGATGTGTAGATTAATATTTTTCATCAAATTTGGGAAATTTCTGGCCTTTATTTCTTTAAATTTTTTTTCCTCTCTCTCTCTCCTCTCCACTGTGCATATGTTGGTACACTTATTGGTGTCCCACAGGTTTCTGAGGGTCTGTTCTTTCAGTCTGTTCCTCAGACTGCTAACTCAATTGATCTATCTTCAAGTTTGCTGATTCTTTCTTCTGCTTGCTCATGTTTTCTGTTGAGCCCATCTATTGAATTTTTTATTTTAGTTAAAATATTTCTCAAATCTATAATTTCTATTGGGTCTTTTTTAAAAATAATTTTTGTCTCTACTGATACTCTCAATTTGGTGTGACATTGTTCTCATACTCTCCTTTAGTTCTTTAGACATGGTTTCCTATTGTTGTATTAACATATTTAAAATATCGATTTAAAGTCAGTCTAGTAAATTCAATGTCTGGGCTTCCTCGGGGACAGTTTATATTGACTGCTTCCCCCACCTCCCCTTGCCTCGTGTATCGGCCATACTTTCTTGTTTCTTTGTGTGCTTCATAATTTTTTGTTGAAAACTGGGCATTTTAAATAATATAATGTCACAGCTATAGAAATCAGATTCTCCCCTCTTCCCAGGATTATTTATTGTTATCTGTTGTTATTTGGTGACTTTTTGGAACTAATACTATAAAGTCTGTATTTTTTTTTTTTTATTGTATATGGTTACTGAAGTCTCTGCTCAGTTAGCTTAGTGGTTAAGCTAATGAATAGGCAGATATTTCCTTGGATGCCTGGAACATGTAAGTCTTCCAGTCTTTGCTAAGGGGCTCTATGTTTGTATTGGGACATGTCAGGCAATTTACAGCTGTCTTAGCTTTCTTTTCCTGCTTGTGCAGAGCTTAAAGGTTAGCCAGAGGTGAGTGTTTATAGGATCTTCTCAGGTCTTTCCTGAGCATGTGCACAAGTTACACATGAGTCTGGCCTTGTAGATTCTCAGGAATATGTTGGAGCTTTCCAGAGTCCCCATGGACATCTCTTTCCCCAGCCTTTCCTTTTAAGCTTTTTGATTATCCTCTTGTTTGCTTTAAATATTATTCATCACCTCAGGCAGCCACAGTGTTTGACAGTTGCCTCTGATTGTTTTTGACCGAAGGTACCCAGAGAAGAGGCTGTTTGCATTGGATGAGCTCAGAGTGAGGTCAAATAAAGACAGCGTTGCTAGTAGTCTTCCAGGGAACCACCAGACATGTCAAATCATGACAGTTCTCTGTGAATGGGACTTTTAAGGAGCTCCAACCCTGTTCTGCCCCCTCTCATGGCTGCTAATTTTCACTCTGATTGCAGACTGTTGGTTTTCATGGCTACATGGAACTGGGAAGCGGTGGAATGGGAATAGGGCAAATTAGAAAACCACAGAGCTTTTTTGTCTTACCAAGATTCAATCATATTTGTTGAATTAATACTTCCCAGATTGTTGCAATTCTTTGTAATTTCCAGAGTTCTGAAAAAGTTGATTCTTAGAACTTTTTCCAGTATTCTCATTGCTTTTATGAAGGAGAGAATTTCAGATGTCTTTACTCTGTCATTTTTGCTGATGAGAGTAGCTCTTGTACTTAATAAGGATATGTGGGTTCCTCTGCTAAGCTCACAAGGCTCGAGGGAACCCGGGGATTGAGGATTTTCAGGTTAATCAACCCATGTCTCCATCCTTTTTTTTCAGGGTTCCAGTTCTTTCCCTTTTCCTATGCAGGCCTTAACTTTGGTGTAGCAGACCTGTTTAGATGAAGAGTTTAATTTTCTTTGGAGCTCTGCCACTCTTACAATTAAGTTGTGGTCCTTAGCCTTTTGTGGCCTCCTGCTGTTGGATGAGTGTCTTTTTATGCTATCAAAGAACTTTCTGGCTTTCACATTTAGCTTTTAATTCCCTTTTTTTACCTCTTGTTATATTTTTCCAAAGGGTTAGTTGCCTTTAGCAACAACAGCCCAATTTCATGGTCCTTAGAATTACTATTTTCCTTATATTTCTCAAATGCCGGATACATTGCACCTTCTAGTGCAGCGGTCGGCAAACTATGGCTTGCATGCCAAATCCAGTCCTGGGCCTGCCCGTTTTTGTAATGTCCTATTTTTTAAAGATTTGTGAAACAAACAAAAACAACAAAGAAAAATATGAAATACTATCTGGACCTTTAAAATTAGTTTGGCAACTTTTGCATTCCCCCTACTGGAAAACTGCCCAGTTTACCAACAGTGAAAGTTTTAACAGTTGTTCTGCCACTTTGTACTCTCTGTTCTGCTCACTACGAGTGGTGGAGTTCTCTGCCAGGTGAGTGGCTAGGTGGATGGTGATCCACTCCAAAACTTCATTTTAGAGCCTGCTTTCTTGGACCATTCCCATCACCACTGGCTGCAAGTTGTGTTCCCTGGGGAAGCTAACTGACATGGCGATTTAGCATGCAGAAGTTTATTAGGGGATGTTCTTAGAATCAATGTCTGTAGGAGGAGTGGAAAGGAAGCAGAAGAGATAAATTGGGCTGTAATGTAGTATCAACAAAAGCCACAGTTGACCCCTTGGGGAACTCTGAAGCTGAGATAACCCACAGTTGTTCACAGTTGTGGCAAGATGCCGGGCCCTTATGCCCCTGATTTGATCAGTCACTCCATGAAGACCACTTAAGTAGGCAGCTGTCTTTAGCTGAGGCAATTCCTCAAAAGGCCTGACAGGTGAAGGCTGTTTTCCAGCAGCACTCCCAGCAGCTGGACAACAAATCTTTCATTTCTGAGCTGGGATCTGGGCAGCACATCAATGTCTGCTACATATAGCTTCATGTGATTTCTTTTAATTATAATTTTCTTCTTTTAAAAAATCTTTTTTTAATTGTGGTGATTTTCATCTTTAATGAATCAGTTTTTTCTCATGAGAAAGCTGTGAAGTATAATTCCCTCAAGCTCCATACATTTTTACTCATAGTAAAATGGACAGATCTTCCTAAGACAAACTGAGCTGTTTTAGTTTTGATGTGTGTAAATAATGAGTTAACCATTTTAATACTAGAAATGTCATTATAGAATCCTGAAACAGTAATCATAGGAATTGAAATTTATAGCTAGCAGATCTTAAAAAGACACATAATTCATTTGACAAAGAGAGATAAGGGGTTATAAAGCTAGTTAGTGACAAGTAAGGATTAAAATGTAGGTCTCCAAACTCCCAGACTAGTGTCCTTTTGTCAACGCTCCTTTTCTTACTCCTTAGCTTAATCAGTTTCTTATAATTTCTAAGAAGAAAGTATTAGGGTTCTGAAACTGAGCAAGAGTTTTTTTTATGCCCTTTAAAGTCATCTTATTGCTCCTGAAAACAGTGTTAAACAATATGCAGATGCTTCAGTAACAACAAGAACAATAATGAAATAAAGTCAGCTTCTGGAGTATGTAATTTTTATCACTCCTGGAATCATTTTGGACAGATGAATATGATTTATTTTTAACCTTCCTGGAAGATGATTCCGCAGTAACTTTGGAAACTTCTTCCTGATGACTATGGGTTATCAGATAATGGAAACTCTTCAGTGTTTATTTGCTGGCAGGATCATACAATGAACATACGATTTTCAAATGAGGTCTGAAAGTGCTCTAGAATTTAAAAATTTAGTATTTTAGTTTCAGTGGTAGATTATAAACATGTTCTGGATCATCTGAATTGTAATTGAATACTGTCACTTGACTCTGGGGTTAGAATTTGCATTTGTATTTGTTTTTGGTGGTGCCAAGTAATACTATTTTGATTGTTGGGGACTAATATTAAGGAAACGAATAGAGGTAGTCTTAATGAATAAGATACTTTTGAGTTAAGTGAAGATTAAATGATTTTCTAGCATGTGGAATTAATATTTCATAATAATGTGAAACTGAAAAAAATTACATGCCTTAACATGAGGCATTTAGTAGTACAGCCATTTCAAACTTAAAGGAAGCTTATAGTGGTGCAGTTAGTACCATTTTCATGTTGTGAGCAGAGATTTAAAATCAGCAAAACCATGTCATTCAAAGTGTTCACTGAATTTTGTTTGGAAGTTTTGTATTTAGTTTTTAGTTTATTATGTTTATGTAAGATCTGTATGCATAAAGAATTTACTTAAAGTTTATGCTTGCATAGGTTTAAATAACGTTAGGATAAAAATTTAAGTAAATTAGAAACTGCAAGAACATTGCTCCTTTTTAAGGGTCTGTATATTACTGAAGTTTGAGAATCTCTGTCTCCAGAGTTCTGAGTTGAAGAGGTTGATGTTAGACTACCTAAGGGTACCGACTTACTGTATGTGAAAGTTACAATGAATGTGCCAGTCATATTTTATGTGTGTGTGTAGGCAAGGAAGGAGGAAAGGGAAGATTCTTGTGTAGAAGAAAAATATTTTCAGTTTTAACAGTAGTAGTTAGGTTTCTTCTGAATGAAGTGTTTAATGTCATCGACTCTCGGGAGGAAGTTTAGATAATTTCAGTCTTCAAAGATTCACTCTCCTTCTCATGTTATATTGAATGTGCTTTTTGAATGTGCTTAACCCCTGAAAAAAAAATTATGTAGTGAATCTTGTAATAAAAAAACCTCCTAATTTGTTTTGTAAGTTGAAATTTTGGCAGACTGCTATTTACTAGAGTATAGGTATCTGTGATGGACTAGTCATGATCTACCTGGTGAGATCTACTTGATAAATCCAGTAGTTATTAAATGCCGTTTGGGGTCAGGCACTACTTGTAGTTTACTCACTTCCTAATGGTGTAAAATAAATGTGAATAAAAATAATGATGATGAATTGAGCTGAGTACCAATAGAAGTTTTATTGAGTCCTTACTCTTGAGAAGATGTTTCACTGATTTTAATTTGTAATCTTAATAAGACATTACTTGCTGACGTAATTTTCTTTCTAATTATTATCCATCTGGGTATGTCATTAAACTTTCCACAAGTCTTCTGTTTTTCTTTTCTTTCTTCCTCCCTCCCTTTTTTCTTCCCTCCTTCCTTCCTGACCTTCTTGTTGCCAGATACTGTTCTAAATGCTTGAGATATAACTGTGAACTAAACAGACAAATATCCCTGCTCTCATGGAATTTAGATTCTTGTGGGGTCTGTGGGAGGAGATAAGCAATAACATATAAATAAGTTATTGAGAAATTATATGAATAAATAAGAAATTGTTATAAAGTCATGTGTTGTAAGAAGAAAAAGTAGAGAAGGGTAAGGGGGGATTGGGAGTATATGAGGGGGATTGGGAGTAGATGAGGATGAGGAGCAGTTTGTAATTTTTGAAAGGATGGTTAGGATAGGGCTCATTGAGAAGATGACATTTGAGCAAAGATTTGGTAAGGAAGTTAAGTTAGTTCAATGAGTATGTGGAGGAAAAACTCACTGGCATTGCAAGCAGCTAGTACAGAGGCCCCAAGGCAAGTAGGTGCTTAATGTGTTCAGAAACTAGCAAGGTGACCAGTGTGGCTGAGGTGGAGTGAAGTTTAGGCAGAGATTCGTGGGAAAGGAGGTCTGAGATGTACAAAGAACCAGATGATTAAGGCACTGTTGGCCATTGTACAGGTTTAGGATTTTATTCTGGGTGAGATGGGTAGCCATGGCAGGGTTTTGTCAGAAAAGAGCACTGACTGCTGAGTTGAGAATAGGGGATGGGTGTGTGTGTGTGTGTGTGTGTAGCCATCCCCAGTGCCTAGATAAGTGCATTGCACATGCTAAGTATAAGCTCTATGTTTCTTTAGCCAGGGACCAAAAGTTGGATTTTAATACTTGTTTGTTTTGACTGTTATCGGAGCTGTTTGAAACCTGAAATTTAGAGCAGGAGGACAAATTGTGTGGAAGAAAAAAATTATGTATATTTTATCATTGTGAGAAGAGAGAAGATAAATGATTGTTTAGAAGGAATGTTAAGATTGAGCAATATTCTTTTTTATTTTTTTCTTGGTGAGGAAGATTGGCCCTGAGCTTACATCTGTTGCCAATCTTCCTCTTTTTGCTTGAGGAAGACTGTCCCTGAGCTAACATCTGTGTTGATCTTCCTCTATTTTTTATGTGGGATGCCGCTGCAGCATGGCTTGATGAGTGGTGTGTAGGTCCGCACCTGGGATCTGAACCCACGAACCCCAGACCTTGGAAGGGGAGCACGTGAACTCAGCCACTATGCCACTGGGCCGGCCCTGAGAAATTTCTTAATTTTAAAATGTTTTAATTGTGGGGGGACTAGAGAAGAGCATAAAAAAGAAAATCAGAGTCACCTATCTTGCCATCCAGAGATAACCACTATGAATATTTTGGCCTAGAGGTATGTGTGTGTGATATTTTTAATATATTTTCCTCTGAACTTGTAAATTGAAGTATAACATCCATTTAATAAAGTACTCCAATCTTTTTTTTTCATTTTTATTGATGTCTTAATAGTTTACAACATTGTGGGGTTTTAGTTGTACATTATTATTTGTCCGTCACCATGTGGATGCATCCCTTCACCCCTTGTGCCCACCCCCCACCCCCTTCCCCTTGGTAACCACCAATCAGTTCTCTCTGTCTGTGTGTTCTTTTATATTCCACATATGAGTGAATTCATGCAGTGTCTGTCCTTCTCTCTCTGGCTTATTTCACTTAACATAATATCCTCTAGGTCCATCCATGTTGTTGCAAATGGGACAATTGTGTCTTTTCTTATGGCTGAGTAGTATTCCATTGTATATATATGCCACATCGTCAATCGAGGGACACTTGGGTTGCTTCCGGTTGTTGGCTGTGGTGAATAATGCTGCAGTGAATATAGGGGTGCATAAGCCTCTTGTGATGGTTGATTTCATGTCCGTTGGGTAGATGCCCTAGAGTGGGATTGCTGGATCATAAGGTATTTCTATTTTTAATTTTTTGAGGAATCTCCATACTGTTTTCCATAGAAGCTGCACCAGTTTGCTTTCCCACCAGCAGTGAAGGAAGGTCCCCGTTTTCTCCACAACCTCTCCAGCATTTGTTGTTTTTCGTCTTGGTGATTATAGCCATTGTAACGGGTGTCAGGTGATATCTTAGTGTAGTTTTGATTTGCATTTCCCTGATGATTAGTGATGTTGAACATCTTTTCATGTGTCTATTGGCCCTCTGTATCTCTTCTTTAGAAAAGTGTCTGTTCATATCCTCTGCCCATTTTTTGATCGGGTTGTTTGTTTTTTTGTTGCTCAGTTGTATGAGTTCTTTATATATTACAGAGATTAATCCCTTGTCAGATAAACGATTTGAGAAAATTTTCTCCCAGCTGGTGGGTTGTCTATTCATTTTGATCCTGGTTTCATTTGCCTTGTAGAAGCTCTGTAGTCTGATGAAGTCCCACTTGTTTATTTTTTCTTTTGTTTCCCTTGTCCGAGTAGACATGGAATCTGAAAGGATCCCTTTATGACCAATGTCAGTTAGTGTACTGCCTATATTTTCTCCCAGGAGTTTTATAGTTTCAGGTCTCACTTTCAGCTGCTTGATCCATTTTGAATTGATTTTTGTATATGGTGATAGGAGATGGTCTACTTTCATTCTTTTGCATGTTGCTGTCCAATTTTCCCAGCACCATTTATTGAAGAGACTTCCCTCTCTCCATTGTATGTTCTTCGCTCCTTTGTCAAAGATTAGCTGTTCATAGGTGTGTGGTTTTATTTCTGGGCTTTCAATTCTGTTCCATTGATGTGTGTGTCTATTTTTGTACCACAGCATGCTGTTTTGATTACTATAGCTCTATAGTATATTTTGATATCAGGGATTGTGATGCCTCCAGCTTTGGTCTTTTTTCTCAGGATTGCTTTAGCTATTTGAGGTCTTTTGTTGCCCCATACAAATTTCAGTATTTTTTGTTCCATTTCCATGAAGAATGACATTGGGATTCTGATTGGGATTGCATTGAATCTGTAGATTGCTTTAGGTAGTATGGACATTTTAACTATATTTATTCTTCCAATCCATGTGCATGGAATATTTTTCCATTTCTTTGTATCTTCCTCGATTTCTTTCAATAGTGTCTTATAGTTTTCATTGTATAGGTCTTTGACCTCCTTGGTTAAATTTATTCCCAGATATTTTATTCTTTTTGTTGCAATTGTAAATGGGATTGTCTTTTTGAGTTCTCTTTCTGTTAGTTCATCATTAGTGTACAGAAATGGCAACTGATTTTTGTAAGTTGATTTTATGCCTTGCCACTTTACTGTAGTTGTTGATTATTTCTAGTAGTTTTCCAATGGAATTTTTTGGGTTTTCTATGTATAAGATCATGTTGTCTGCAAATAGTGAGAGTTTCACTTCTTCATTGCCTATTTGGAGTCCTTTTATTCCTTTTTCTTGACTAATTGCTCTGGCCAGAACTTCCAGTACTATGTTGAATAAGAGCGGTGAGAGTGGGCACCCTTGTCTTGTTCCTGTCCTCAAAGGAACGGCTTTCAGTTTTTCCCCATTGAGTAGGATGTTAGCTGTAGGTTTGTCATATATGGCCCTTATTATGTTGAGGTACTTTCCTTCTATACCCATCTTGTTGAGAGTTTTTATCATAAATGGATGTTGGATCTTGTCGAATGCCTTCTCTGCATCGATTGAGATGATCATGTGGTTTTTATTTTTCATTTTGTTAATGTGGTGTATTACGTTGATTGATTTGCGGATGTTGAACCATCCCTGTGTCCCTGGTGTAAATCCCACTTGATCATGGTGTATGATCTTTTTGATGTATTGCTGTATTCGGTTTGCCAATATTTTGTTGAGGATTTTTGCATCTATGTTCATCAGTGATATTGGCCTGTAGTTTTCCTTCTTTGTATTGTCCTTGTTTGGCTTTGGTATCAGGATGATGTTGGCCTCATAGAATGTGTTAGGAAGTATTCCATCTTCCTCTATTTTTTGGAATCGTTTGAGAAGGATAGGTGCTAAATCCTCTTTGAATGTTTGGTAAAATTCTCCAGGGAAGCCATCTGGTCCTGGACTTTTATTTTGGGGGAAGTTTTTGATTACTGTTTCAATCTCTTTACTTGTGATTGGTCTGTTCAGACTCTCTATTTCTGCTTGATTCAGTTTTGGGAGGTTGTATGCATCCAAGAATTTGTCCATTTCCTTTAGGTTGTCCAATTTGCTGGCGTAAAATTTTTCATAGTATTCCCTAATAATCCCTTGTATTTCTGTGGTATCTGTTGTAATTTCTCCTCTTTCATTTCTATTTATTTATTTGAGTCTTCTCCTTTTTTTTTTTAGTGAGTCTGGCTAAGGGTTTGTCAATTTTATTTATCTTCTCAAAGAACCAGCTCTTTTGTTTCATTGATCCTTCCTACTGTTTTTTTTGTTGTTTCAATTTCATTTATTTCTGCTCTGATTATTATTATTTCCCTCCTTCTGCTGATTCGGGGCTTTGTTCTTCTTTTTCCAGTTCTGTTAGGTGCAGTTTAAGGTTATTTATTTGGGATTTTTCTTGTTTGTTAAGGTGGGCTTGTATTGCTATGAATTTCCTTCTCAGGACTGCTTTTGCTGCATCCCATATGAGTTGGTATGGTGTATTTTCTTTTTCGTTTGTCTCCAGACAACTTTTGATTTCTCCTTTAATTTCATCAATGACCCATTGGTTGTTCAGTAGCATGTTGTTTAGTCTCCACATCTTTGTCCCTTTTCCAGTTTTTTCCTTGCAGTTGATGTCTAGTTTCACAGCATTGTGATCAGAAAAGATGCTTCTAATGATTTCAATCTTAAATTTATAGAGGTTTCCCTTGTTTCCTAATATATGGTCTATCCTTGAGAATGTTCCTTGCGCACTTGAGAAGAATGTGTACTCTGCTGTTTTGGAATGGAGTGCTCTGTATATATCTGTTAAGTCCATCGCGTCTACTTTTTCGTTTAAGTCCATTATTTCCTTATTGACTTTTTGTCTGGAGGATCTATCCATTGATGTAAGGGGGAGTGTTAAGATCCCCTACTATTATTGTGTTATTATTAATATCTCCTTTTAGGTTTTTTAGCAGTTGTTTTATGTACTTTGGTGCCCCTGTGTTGGGTGCATAGATATTTATAATTGTTATGTTTTCTTGGTGAAGTGTCCCTTCTATCATTATATATTGCCCTTCTTTGTGTCTCATTACCTTTTTTATCTTGAAGCCTACTTTGTCTGATATAAGTACGGCAACTCCTGCTTTCTTTTGTTTCCCATTAGCTTGGAGTATCATTTTCCATCCTTTCATTTTGAGTCTGTATCTGTCTTTAGAGCTGAGATGTGTTTCCTGGAGGCAGCAAATTGTTGGATCTTGGTTTTTAATCCATCCCGCCACTCTCTGTCTTTTGACTGGAGAATTCAATCCATTTACATTTAGAGTGATTGTTGATATATGAGGGTTTAATGGTGCTATTTTATTGTTCTTTTTCTGGTTCTTTTGCATTTCCTTTGTTTCTTGTCATATGTGTTTCGGAAGGCCGATTCAGTTTGGTATTTCTGCATGCTCATTCTCTTAGTTTTCTCTTTATTTGTCATGTTTGGTTCTCTTCTGGTTATTTGTTTAGTGGTTACCATGAGGTTTATATAAAAGATCTCCTAGATAAGATAGTACATTTTCAGATGCCTCCTGTTTCCTTAGGCTGAGTCAATTCAATCCCTTTCCTCTTCCCCTCCTTATTTGTTGTTGTCACTACTTATTCCATCTTGTGTCATGAGTGTGTGTTTACAGTGTAGTGGGGGTCTTGTGGTGATAAATTCTCTTAGCTTTTGTTTATCAGGGAGAGTTGTTATTTCTCCTTCATATTTGAAGGATATTTTTGCTGGATAAAGTATTCTTGGCTGAAGGGTTTTGTCTTTCATGGTTTTGAATATATCATTCCAGTCTCTCCTAGCCTGTAGAGTTTCTGTCCAGAAATCAGCTGAGAGCCTGATGGGGTTTCCTTCGTATTTTGTTATTTTGTTTATCTGCCATTAATATTATTTCCTTTTCACTGAGTCTTGTCAACTTAGCTATTATGTGGTGTGACGATTGTTTATTCCTGTTTATATATTTAGGTTTTCTATTGATTTCGTTCACTGTTATTTCCATCTTATTCCCTAGGTTTGGGAAGTTCTGAGTTATTATTTCTTTGAATAAACGCTCTGCTCCTTTTTCTCTTTCTTCTCCTTCTGGAATACCTATTATCCTTATGTTGCTTTTCCTCATTGAGTCAGATATTTCTCGAAGAATTTCTTCATTTCTTTTTAGTCTTAGTTCTCATCTGGAGCGTTTCTGCGTGGCTATCCTCGATAAAGCTAATTCTTTCCTCCATATTGTCAGTTCTGCTCTTTAAAGACTTCATTTTTTTCCATTATCTCGTTCATTTGGTTTTTCATCTCCAATAATTCTGATTGGTTTTTCTTTATGGTTTCAGTCTCTTTTGTGATGAAATCCCTGAATTCGTTGATTTGTTTCTGTGTGTTCTCTTGTATTTCATTGAGTATATTTATGATAGCTATTTTGAATTCTCTGTCATTCAGGTTATAGATTTCTGTGCCTTCAGTGTTGGTTTCTGGGTGTTTGTCATTTTCCTTTTGGTCTGTAGACATAATAAACTGTTGCACAGATCTGACATCTTTACCTTTTCTTTTCATCTTGAAGTTGGTCCTACAGTTTCCACCTGTTGCCACTGGATGGAGATCGTGATTGGTGTGCTCTGAGCCCGCTGCAGTCCCTGGAGGGATTATGCTGAAGCGCAGGGCGTGTGGTAGGAGGGGTTCTGTCTTTGTCCTGCTTGACCTGGGGGTTTCCTTTCTGGCTCTCTTGGGGCGTTTGCCACACCCCTGAAACAGTCCGTTGTTGCTTCCCGGTGAGGATCTCTTGACAGTCTGTGAGAGCATCTGGAGGGCGATAGTTTTCCCCGCCGAGGGCTGCCCCTCCCCCCTCTGTCTGGGAGCCGCCCTGTCTGTCTTTGCCAATCGATTGGCGAGGGGGAGTAAAACTCCTTACCTCTCCTCTCGTCCTTTGGGGCTTCCCATGCCTCCACCATCCGATGCATGGCAGCAGGGGTTTCTTAGAAGTCCTTTGTAGTGTTTGATTGACCTCTGTTGGTGTGCGAATGATGTTTTTGTTGTGTCTTAGGTTGCAGAGATTCAAAGAGGGAATCTCACTCTGCCATGATGCTGATGTCACTCCCTGATAATGCTATTTTTAATTTTTTTGAGGAACGACCATACTGTTTTCAATAGCGCCTGCACCATTTTACATTCCCACCAACAGTGCATAAGGGTTTCACTTTCTCTACATCTTTGCCAACACTCAATATTTTCTGGGTTTTTTTGTGTGTGTGAGGAAGACTAGCCCTGAGCTAACATCTGTATCCAGTCCTCCTCTTTTTACTGAGAAAGATTGACCCTGGGCTAACATGCTTGCCCATCTTCCTCTACTTTCTATGGGACGCCACCACAGTATGGCTTGACATGCCGTGTGTAGGTCCACATCCAGAATCTGAACCCGTGAACCCCAGGCTGCCGAAGTGGAGTGTGCAAACCTAACCACTTTGCCACCAGGCCAGCCACCTATTTTCTGGTTTTTTGATAGTAGCCATCCTAATGGATGTGAGGGGATAGCTCATTTTGGTTTTGATATGCATTTCCCTAATGATTAGTGATTTTGAGCAACTTTTTGTATGCTTGATGGCCATTTGTATATCATCTTGGGAGAAATGTCTGTTCAAATCCTTGGCCCATTTTCTGATTGGATTTTGTTGTTGTTGTCGAGCTTTCCCTATACTATTATCTCCACTGTTGTGTTTAAGAATGTCCAAAACTGGGGCCGCCCGGTGGCGCAGCGGTTTAGTCCGCGCTTGGCAGCCCGGGGTTCGCGAGTTCGGATCCCGGGCGCCCGCCGACGCACTGCTCGTCAGCCATGCCGTGGTGGCGTCCCATATAAAGTGGGGGAAGACGGGCACGGATGTTAGCCCAGGGCCAGTCTTCCTCAGCAAAAAGGGGAGGATTGGCAACAGATGTTAGCTCAGGGCTGGTCTTCCCCACAAAAAAAAAAAAAAAAAAAAAAGAATGTCCAAAACAGTTCTTCATAAACATTTTTAGTGTCTATATATTATATTATATGTAGTGATATATTCAAAATAGCTTTTTAGTGGTATTTTCTAATAAGCTCTTTCACAATATGGTTTCTGGTAATCTTCCAGCTTTATCTCCCTTGTATCTCTTCTCCTTCCTCTCCTCAACCTTCCTCCTCCCTAGGCATATAAAGTTCCAGACATGCTTTGTTTCTCTAAAATCTGGTAAGGTTAGTGTATCCTCTTTCCCCTCCAGGCCTTCATGCATGCTGTTCTCTCTACATGGAACATTTCCTCTCCTGTTTGAGCTGTCCTCTACTCCTCTTTAGTTCAAAGCGTAGCTGTCATTTCCTCTGGAAATCTTTGAGCCTGCAGGTATAATTTAGGTACTCCTCTTATGTAGTGAATTTCCTTTATCATAATATTAATTAAGCCTGGTCTGTTTACTGTCTCTCCTACAGCAGGCTGTAAGTTCTGTCAGAGTAGAGATTGTATTGGCCTTGTGCATCATTGTATCCCCAGTGCCATAGGAGGCACTCAGTAAATAATTGTTGCAAGAATGAATACCAGTACCAATATTATTTCAACAAATTTCTAATGTGCAGGGTACTCTGGGTGATACAAAGTTCAACACGAATTCTTTTATTCAGGCAGGTTAAAATCTAATGGAGGAGAGACAGGTTTCCTCTATTAAAAAGTGACACCACATCACTTTTTAATAGTGAAAACTGCAGGGTGTTAAAAGATAAACTAAGACATATTAAAAATTTTAAGAGTTTATTGGAGCAAAAATCAATTTGAATTGAGCAGCAACAAACCAGAAATCATTAGGAGCACTCCATGGACAGGAGCCAGGGGAAAGACTTATATAGAAGAGGCAGAAACAAAGGAAGGAAGTTATCAGATTGGTTGTAGCTGAAGTGTTGCATTATTTGGGAAAGCCTGGTTGGCTGTTTGTGATTTGTTGTCCTTAGGTTTTGTGTTTTTTTTTTAAATTTTTATTGATGTTTTAATAGTTTATAAAACTGTGAAGTTTTAGTTGTATATTATTGTTTGTCAGTCACCATATGAATGCATCCCTTCACCCCTTTTGCCCACCTCCCACTCCCCTTGCCCCTGGTAACCACCAAACAGTTCTCTCTTTGTCCGTGTATTCCACATATGAGTAAAGTCATACGGTGTTTCTCATTCTCTCTCTGGCTTATTTCACTTAACATAATACCCTCTAGATCCATCCATGTTGTTGCAAATGGGACAATTTTGTCTTTTTTATGGCTGAGTAGTATTCCATTGTGTGTGTGTGTGTATATACACACACAGTGTCATTTGAGGTACACTTGGGTTGCTTCCACTTCTTGGCTACAGTGAGTAATGCTGCAATGAACATAGGGGTGCACAAGCCTCTTGGGCTGGTTGATTTCATGACTGTTGGGTAGATGCCCAAGAGTGGGATTGCTGGATCATAAGGTATTTCTATTTTTAACTTTTTGAGGAATCTCCATACTGTTTTCCATAAATATGGGTTGCATCAGTTTGCATTCCGGTTGTCCTTAGGTTTTGATTTCTTAACCTTGAGGTATTACAGGCTTAGTTTTTGGTTTGCTTACTAGGCTACTAAGTCATTTATGCCAAATTAGTCTATGCTTTCCTTTATTAAGGAAGGTTTGATTCAAGGCTAAATGATATGATCATGTCTGGTCAAAGGCTGATGAAAACAGAGCCTAGGAATATTGCTGACTTAACTGTGAAGCAGCTGAGTAGACTGGTTAGTTGTCCTCTCTTTCTCATATCAGTCAGGGGTAAGCTAAGTCTTAATTATCTTAATCTCAGTTCCTTTTTTTTCCAGTACTGCCACAGATGGAATCTTCTATGCAATGTCAGTTTTAGGGAGGCAGTTATGGTCACATTTTCTGGCTCTCTTCTTATAAACTTACAGGTGAAGGAAAGCCTCCTCTTTTTTAAAAACATATCAAGTCTGTGCTATCTCTTAAGAGTCACAGTACCCCAAAAGACTCTCTGGTGGAGAACCCTAACACCTGGTTTGCTGTCACAGTACCTCTGTTTAGCTCGTTGGGTCATTGGGACAGGATTTTTTTTTTTTGAAATATGTACAGGAGTCTCTCTTTCCTGACTTGTCCCAAGTCCACATTTCTAGATTGGAATGACATAGATGCTCTTATATACTCAGAACTTTATTTCTATTTCTTGTGTAACTTATCATTAGTGTCATCATTAAGGATATAATTGTACTGTGACTTAATTTCCTTTATTCTTTTCATTTTTAAATGTCTAGATCTTAAAGAGTACATTTATATTCTAATGCAGTTTTGCTGTTTTATCACCATTTATATGCTTTAATGTTGTACTACGGCTCAGCAAATTTCTACTTTTTTATCGTGTCTATCAGTAAATATATTTGGTAAAATTAAGAGTAAATAACGACTAAAAATATGTTTTGGTGCTAGCAAAAATATGCATCTCATTAAATATAGAAATTGGCATAAAGAGATAAGCATAGAAAAGTTATTGTCTAGAGCAGCTTTGTGGATTCGAGAAACACTATACAGAGTGCACTAAATGGGGTGTGTGTGTGTGTGTGTCTGTGAGACAGAGTGTGAGTGTGAAAGAGGGTTAAAATTATTCAGCATTGGTTTTTTTCGCACTTTGATTTGAGAGTTTGTATTAACAAATTCATATTAATTGGCACAGTTCACTACTCATTACATAGTCATGATGATTACATAGGCCTAATGATTACATAATCATTACATAGGCATGATTGATTAAATCTTTGGCCATTAGTGATTGAACTCAATCTCTTTCCCTTCTCCCCTCCCCAGAGGTTGGGGAGTGGGACTGAAAATTCCATCTCTCTAATCTTGGTTGGTTCCCCTGGCAACCAACCCCCATTCCTACGGGCTTTCTAAAAGTCCCCTCACTAACATACTCAGGTAAGGCTGTAAGGGCTGTTGTGAATAACAAAAGACACCTTTATTGCTCTTATCACTTAGGAAATTCCAAGGGTTTTAGGGGCTCTGTGCCTGGAATTTAGGGACTAAGACCAAATATGTATTTATTATAAATGACAATATCATAGTCCCTTTCTATTTTTCCTAATGACCTGATGAGTTGCGCTAGATAATGTGAATAAAAATAGATGTTTCTCAACATTCTTTTGAGCCTAGAGCATTCCACAGGTGGCCAGTGTTACTCTTAACATTTTAGAAGGACACCTATCGCTCAAATGCATTTATCCAGTGAAACCTTAATGTGTGTTTTTTAATAAAGAAGAGGGAACTTTTATTCCTTCACTCCTCCCATAGAAAGATCATTGTCTCTTCCCTAGGTTATACTATGTTGGTGGTTAGAATTGAGAATTCCTGAGAGAATGCTTAGGATTGTGAATCAGAAGGGGTAGGGAGGGGGTATCTGGAATTTATGGAGTAGATAACCTTTGAGCTAGATCTTAAAGAATAGGTAGGATTTGGACAGGAAAAAATGGAGAAAGCTATTAATGCAAGCAAGAGGTATTAGCAAAAGATAGTGGTGGGAAAGGAAAACAGTTCCTCTCTTCGGAACATCTGAGCTGACAATTTTGGGAATAATTATCAAGTTTCATATTGTGTTGTATGTCTTATGGTGAAACTATAAATAAACATAAGTCAAAACATGGATCATCATTACATGTTTATGTAAGGATCTGAAAGAAAGATTCTCAATGGTATATTTTCTCATATAAGAAGTGTGTATGAGACTGTTAACAGGCAGTACTTAAAGATCAAACATCTTGATTATGTTTTATAAATAAAAACAATAGTTTTCCTGAATTGCATTCCATTTTTAAAGAGTTTAAGATATTTTAATAAAAAAGAAACAAATTGTAGGTATTTCTAAATGCCTAGCTCTCATCTGTTCATATCATTAAGTATCCCTTACTTTTAAAGGGGTTGTGTCAGCCTGCAAAAACAGAAACCAGTTTAAGAGGCAAAGTGTTTATTTAGGATCCAAGAGTTGCAATTCTGGAGCAGAGATTCAGGTAGAAACCTAAATAGTGTCCCGCTAGGGAGTAAAAGGGGCTTTTAGAGGCAAAGAAGGGAAGTTGCATTACAAAGAATTTTAATTGGAGTTGGAGGAGAAGAATTTTAATTGGAGATCTAGTCTTGGCTAAACGTTGATTGATTATTGATTCTGTCTTCAGGAAATCCACAATCTTTGTGCAATCAGGATGTTCGTTCTCCTGCTGACTTCTCTAAGAGTTTTTTGTAAAACAATTGCCATTTTGGCCCAGTCCAAACGTTCGGCCCGGTCCAAGGTTCAAGAGAGCAAGGCAGTTTCAGGAAAGGCAGCTCTGATTCCATTTTACAAGGGCTCCATTATAGTCAGTTTTGACAGGTGTGTGCAACAAATTAAGCTATTAGAATTCCTAGTGTCAGAATTATGTGTGCAGTGTACTCCATTTTATTCTATTTATGAGTGGTTTTAAGGAGCTAAGTTATGTGAATAATTTTTTTCCCCTAGATATTTAAAAGCCATCCTTCTTGAAAAGAATTAAGTGACTTATTAACAACTAAGTTTTAATTCTTATCAAGGATTTTTCATGAAGAGGAGTAAATTTAAATCTTTTATAGATCTTTCTTGTGAGAAGATGTCATTGAATTCCAGAGAACTAAAGTCCAGCGCATCTTTTCATATCAGTTGCTGTGGTAGCTGTCAGCCAAATCATAGATCATCCTATTTTGCTGCAAATTCTATTAAGTTAATAGTGTTTTTGTGAGCTGTCAAAGGGAATTTCCAAAAACCATTATTGTTTTTTTCATTGACTTTCTTAGGTTAGTTAAATATATATCAGGGATTGTGTTCAGGATTTTTTCCCTTGGAAATTTAAAACTTTAGGTTAAATAACTGTTATTGATTGGATTTAGTACTATAGCAGTAAATGTGGGTATAAATACCTAAGACTCTTAAATTTAGAATTGTTTCAGCTTTTTCATGCTCAGTTTCTTAAATGTCTTAAATATTTTCTTAATTTTGATCATTAATGTTCTGAATTAACACAGACTAGATAAACAAAATTTCTGGAATCACAAACACTTATTTAACCAAAGTGAATTCTTCCCTTATGTATGTGAAAAACCTCTTTGCATTTTTTTAGAGTAATGTCATTTATCATAGATGAATTAAGTACTTCCAGGTTTGAGATTCAGCAAGAGATTGTGTATGTATGGTCATTCTCATATTTTACAGTTGTGAAAACTGAGAAACTGTGTAATTATGATTTCATTTATTCAGCAACAAATATTTATTGAGTTTTTACATATGCCAGGCACAGTTCTGGGTAATAGGAATACAACAGTGAACAAAAGACAAATATTCAAACTTTTATGGAGCTTACATTTTAGTGGCATTTGTCTAATTAGTGGCAAAACGAGGACAGTTGATTTGGTTTAGTATTCCAATTTTCTTAGTATGAAATTGGGCTGGCAAATATTTTTCATCCTGCTTGCCAGTTCTCATAGTTTTGTCATGGCTGCCTGGAGCCTAAGTTATGTTAAGAATTCTTTTCTAACTCTGAGGCAAAGTTATTAATGTCTGCTGGTATGGGAGGGGAACTAGTAACATCATGAGATTATCAACACTGTCCTTATCTCTAGCTGATTTTCTCTTCCCCATTCTGTTGAGCAGCTTTATAGTTTGGTGAGCAGGTGAAGGTACTCTGGAGTGAGACTGCCTAGATTCAAATCTCAGCGTCTCTACTGCTATTCTTGTGATGCTGACCAAGTTACTTAACCTCTTTGTACCCCACATTTGTCTCTTCTGTAAAGTGGAGGAAGTAATACCAACTCATAGGATCATTGTGAGGAGTAAATGAGTTCATACAATTATAAGCCAAACACATAGCATACTTGACAAATATTTGTGATGGTTATTCTTCCTCCTTTTCATTTACAATTCTGAAGTCCAAAAGTTCTGAAAATCAAAAGGTTTTTGCTAACTATTTGGTGACAGAAACCTTACCTGAAGTGACACTAGGCTATTTATAGTCTTTATTTATCCCGCTTACTGAACACTCACATAGTTTGTTGTATTTGATTTTTGTTACTGCCATAGTTTGTATTGGATGAGGTGTTATGTAATATGTGGTGTATACACTTGAGTAATGATTTCCAGAACACATCTGGCCTAAAGGGTTTTCTTAAAGGAATATGAACCTCTACTGGTGAAAATCATACTACATAGCTAAGTCTGTCTTTTCCTCCTATTAGTAATCTCAAGATTTGTCACAGTTTTAAATAACTTACTTGATTAGTAATTGCCTTAATTGATTTCTGAAAGTGCTTTTTTTAACAAAGAATAATAAATTAATCTAAGCTGTTGTTCTTGAAAACTTGCTTGCAAAGTTATTTTTTATTATTCGTAATCTGTTTATTTTATTATAAAATTTGAAATATCTCTTGGGGGTTAAAAAAATGGTTTCAGGAAACATTCCAGTCTTGAGAACGTAAGTTTGCCCTCCAGTTAGGACAAGAAAGATGTTTTTTTTTCTAGTGACTGTAAAGTGCTGTGAAAGCCGTTTTGTTATTTTATGATAGCACAGTAATCTTTCATTTAGTCAATGCTCTCTTGTTATTGGCTTCCCCAAAGAATCAATCTTATCAACAGAAAAAAAAAACAAATAATAAAAGCTGAAAGTCACTTATATAGAAAGCTTTTCCACTTAGTTTTTAAAAAATTTATACCCAGCCATTTTCCTCAAAGAATTTCATACTCTTTTCAAAGATACATAAATAACAGTAAAATATGTTAGAAATAGCAAAGTCCATTTATTCTTAGCTTAGACGTGGTTTTGATTCCCAGTTTGGTACAAAACAGGATGTTTGAGGGACAAGGGAAGCTTGTTGCCAGTACCTCAACAGTATAGATAACAAGCTTGACCAAGAGTTGGAAAACTCTTAAAAAGTCGGCAGAATGTTTCAAGTATAGTATTCTGATAGGAGAAATGGCTCTGTGCAGCTCTGTAATAATAACAACAACAACAGAATGGCTCTGTTAATATTCTGCAGTTTCTGAATCAGTGCTATAATACCATGTTACTGACTTTTGCAATATTTTAGAGTTTTTATGAACTTGTATATGTTGTCATTTATAACATATTTAAAAATGGTCAAGATGTCAATAAACATTTATTTTTAGAGAGTCTGTTAAAATGGCTTAAAGTTTTATACGTCAAAGGGGTAAACTTCCTCTGTTTATGGAAAGTGGGCTTACCTGGAGCTTACTGCTTTCAAATGCCAGATGAGAACTTTTGGAAAACAGAGTTGATAGTTAAAAATTGGAAATCTCTTACGCTTTAAAGCAACTATTGCCATGCAAAATGACATTGGGATTTTAGAGGATGGTTGTGGTATTTTTATTAAATTTTCTATTAGGTTCTGTTATAAATAGAAGAGATAAAAATAAAATACAGGTTTTATGTGCTTCTGGAAATCTTAGTATTTTGTTAGTGTTTCTCTTTTCCCTGGAATTCTTAGTGATCTGTAAAATTGGAAAATGTTACTTTTATAAAAAAAATCAGTATAAGCTATTGCAAGCAAGCTTTCAGTTTATTCTTCTTGAAAAGTCAGAGTATGCCTTTTGAGTGCATCTTGTTAAGTGGGGAACTGACTGCTTATATTACTACAAAGATTTATGTGCAGTGCCTCAACACAGTTAGGATGCTGTGTTTTTAACATCTCAGCTCCTTGGTAATTCTGATAATGAGCTAGGTTTTGAAACTTCTGCATGGTATGAATTTTTTTTGTATTTTATGTTTTATATAAAATGTCAGTGGGTCAGCTGACTCTTTATACTTATATCTTAAATTATTCACAGCTGAACATTGTTTAACCCCAGATATTTAAGAGCTTAGAATAGAATCACATGTATAATTTTTTTCTTTTTTAGATTTGTCTCCTATTTTTTGAGAAACATTTGCCCGGAGCTAACATCTGTGCCAGTCTTCCTCTATTTTGTATGTGGGTTGCTGCCACAGCATGGCCATCAACAAGTGGTGTAGGTTGGCGCCTGGGAACCGAACCTGGGCTGCCAAAGCGGAAGTGCGCCGAACTTAACCACTAGGCCATGGGGCCAGCCCCCACATGTATAATTTTAGTTGACCATTAAGGCGAAAGGGTACTAACATCTGTTGAGAGCCTACTGTTTTGAATGGTGGTGTTTTGAATTTATCATTAGTTGTTATAACTTGATTTTGTCTTTAATTTGCTTCCACCTCTTTGTTAAATCCTTGGATGTTCAAGTTTGTTCCTTAATGGTGTTGTGGTTTCTAAATATTTCTCAGGTGCTAAAGAATGTTTTAAAATCATTAAGTAAAACAAAACTCACCTATATCTAGTCTTTGCATTCAGTTTAAATTTTGTTTAAAATAAGAAAACTCTGTTTTTGTGTGGGGGGGGGGGGAAGACCAGCCCTGAGCTAACATCTGTTGCCAGTCCTCTCCATTTTGCTGAGGAAGACTGGCCCTGGGCTAACATCCGTGCCCATCTTCCTCCACTTTATATGGGACGCCACCACAGCATGGCTGACAAGTCGTGCGTCCGCGGGCGCCCGGGATCCGAACTCGCGAACCCCGGGCTGCCAAGTGCGAAGTGAACTGCTGCGCCACCGGGCGGCCCCAAGAAAACTCTTATAGTAAGTGTTTTAAGTAATTTATTCCTTTGTTTTAAGAAAGATACTCTTATTTTAGAAACATTGGGAACTACAGTAATTGAAATAACTTTAAGCTGATATTAGCTGAGTCAGTGTTGATGTTTTGCATTGGTGACCTCTAGTGGTCTTGCAGTCAACAAAAGTGGTCTGTAGTCAATATCAAGTAATTTTTTTAGGTTCTCATGTCATAATCACATGCTGATTGTCAAAGAAACTCAGGTGATAAGTAAAATATGGTCTCATTGGGTACCTTTACCTATATTCAGAGAAAAGTTATCTTAAAGATCAGTAAAAAGATTTGTTACTCTGAATTTAACTGAGATTGGATATGGAAACAAATTTATAAAAGTTCATTTCTGCCTGTACAGTATGTTTTTAGTAATGAATTTCAAGTTAATCATTTACTCTTATACTCTTGAAGCCAAATTAAAAACATATTATTTGACTTGGGCAAATTTAAAAAAATGAAAATTTATGGTTCTTAAAGTCCTTCTTTTATTGAAGTTACTACACATTGCATTGTAGAACCTTTTTCTCCTCTTAACTAAAGGATCTAGGTTTTTGACCTTATTTTCACAATAAAAATATACTTCTTGGGCCAGCCCTGGTGGCCTAGTGGTTAAGTTCAGCATGCTCTGCTTTGGTGGCCCAGGTTCGGTTCCCAAGCGTGGACCTACACCACTTGTCAGTGGCCATGCTGTGGCGGCGGATCCCATACAAAATAGAGGAAGATTGGCAACAGATGTTAGCTCAGGGCAAATCTTCCTTAGTAAAAAAAATGTATGTATATACATTTACTTCTTAAATCTAACCCTTAACAGTGAGATTAACACTAACGGCCACTAACAGACAAGTTGTGTGGTTCTGGACCTGAGAACCGAACCCAGGCCACCGAAGCGGAGCATGCCAAACTTTAACAGCTAGGCCATTGGGGCTGGCGCTATCCTGACTTTTTGTGTGATTGTTTCCTTGCTTTCCTTTATATGTTACTATCCAAGTGCGCATTGCTCAAATTAGTGTTAGTTTTGCCTGATAGTGAACTTTATATAAATGGAATCACATAGAATGTTGTCTTTTGTGCCTTGCTTTTCCCCTCAGCATTATATTGGTTCATCTGTGTTGTGTGTGGCTGTAGTTTGTTCATTCCTTTGTTCTATAGTATTTCATCGCATGAATATACCACAGTTTATCTGTTTTCTAACTGATGGATATTTAGGTTGTTTTCAGTCTTTGGCTATTATAAAAAATGGTCCCGGGAATATTCTTTTACACACCTCCTAGTATGCACATCCATACACACATTTCTGTTGGGTATGTGTCTAGGGGTTTTTTGTTTTAATGTATTTATATCTTTAACTTTAATAGATAATACAAAACTTTTCTAAAGAGGCTATACCAGTTTGTGGTTCCTTAAGTCATTTATGAGAGTTTCTGTTGATTCACATCTTCCTTAACAAATAGTATTGCCAGATTTAAAAATTTTTAGCCAATCTGGTATTGTATTTATTGTATTTTTAATTTGTATTTCTGTGGATACATGTATTTCATATCTCAGTTGGCCATTTCGATATCTTGCGACCTGGTGTAGTGTAAGTCTTTTTACAATGTTTCCATCAGGCTGCCTTTTTAAATTAGGTAGTGTGCCTTTTTGGGGAGTGGATAGGAATTACATATTATGTATGTGAGCCCATTCGCAGCTACATGTTTTGCAAATATCTTCTTCCATCTGGTTTGCCTTTTTTTGAAAATACTTTGTATTTTCATACTTTTTAAAAACTGTGCTAAAAAAACATAACATTGGGGCTGGCCTGGTGGCGTAGTGGTTAAGTTTGCCCACTCTGCTTTGGCAGCCTAGGGTTCGCAGGTTCAGATCCCAGGCGTGGAACTACGCACTGCTCATCAAGCCATGCTGCGGCGGCATCCCATATACAAAATAGAGGAAGACGGGCACGGATGTTAGCTCAGGGCTAATCTTCCACAGCAAAAAGGGGAAGATTGGTATTGGATGTTAGCTCAGGGCCAATCTTCCTTGCCAAAAAAAACCAAAACCAAAAACAAAACATTCACCATCTTAATCTTTTTTTTCTTTCTTTCTTTCTTTTTTTTTTGGCGAGGAAGATTGGCACCTGAGCTAACATCCGTTGCCAGTCTTCCTCTTCTTGCTGAGGAAGGTTAGCCCTGAGCTAACATCTGTGCCCATCCTCCTCTACTTTGTATGTGGGATGCTGCCACAGCATGGCTTGATGAGTGGTGTGTAGATCTGTGCCTAGGATCCAAACCTGCGAGTCCTGGGCCGCCAAAGCAGAATGCACGAACTTAACCACTATGCCACTAGGCTGGTCCCACCAACATCTTAATCTTTGTGTTTTTTTTGAGGGAAGTTGGCCCTGCGCTAACATCTTTTGCCAATCTTCCTCTTTTTTCTCCCCAAAGCCCCGGTAGGTAGTTGTGTATCATAATTGTAGAGCTGTAGCTCTTCTATATAGGATGCCTCCTCAGCATGCTTGACAAGTGGTGAGCAGGTCTGTGCCCAGGATCCAAACCAGCGAACCCTGGGCCACTGAAGTGGAATGCACAAACTGAACTGCTGCACCACCGGGCTGGCCCCTTAATCATTTTTAAGTGTTTTTAAGTCTGTAGTGTTAAGCATATTCATTATTGTTAAACAGATCTCCAAAACTTTTTTCATCTTGCAAATCTGAGCCATTAAACAATTCCTCTTTTCCCCTTTCCGCCCTCCCTAGTAACCACAATTCTACTTTCTGTTTTATCAATTTGACTACTTTAGATATCTCATAAAAATGGAATCATTTGCTATTTGTCTTTTTGAGACTGCCTCATTTGACATGGCGTAATGTCCTGAAGGTTCATTCCTGTAGCATCCTTCAGCTTTAAAAAGGAAGGAAATGATGACTTGGTAGCTCCTTTCTTTTTATTGCTGAATAATATTCCTGTGTATCAATGTAGCACAGTTTTTTTATTCATTCACCCATTGGAGAATGTCTTGGTTGACTCCAAGTTATGGCAGTTATGAATAAAGCAGCTTTAAACATTCATGTGCAGATTTTGAGTGGACACAGGTTTTCAGCTAATTTAGATAGGAACCAAGGAGCATGATTGCTGGATCTTAAGGTTAAAAGTATGTTTAGTTTGTAATAAACTGCCAGAGTCTTCTAAAGTGGCTGTACCGTTTTGCCATTCCCACCAGCAACGAATGCGAGTTTGTGTTGCTTCACATTCTGGCCAGCATTTTGTATTTCAGTTATTCTGATGGATCTGTGCTGGTATCTCATTGTTGCTATAATTTGCATTTTCCTGATGACAGTGATGTGCAGCATCTTTTCATATGCTTATTTGCCATCTGTATATCTTCTTTGGTGAGGTATGTGTTCAGGTGTTTTGCCCTTTTTAAAATTGGGTTGTCGATAAGAATTGGTTATTAATGCTATTTGTTTTTAGAATTTTTTGTATATTTTGGATACCAGTCCTTTATCAGATATGTGTTTTGCAAATACTTT
Organism: Tapirus indicus; assembly: GCA_031878705.1. Taxonomy (NCBI): domain Eukaryota; kingdom Metazoa; phylum Chordata; class Mammalia; order Perissodactyla; family Tapiridae; genus Tapirus; species Tapirus indicus. The sequence continues at coordinate 17,086,646 of CM062918.1, forward strand.
CTCCCAGTCTGTGGCATGTCTTTTCATTCTCTTAATGTCTTTTGCAGAGCTGAGGTGTTTTCAATTTTAATAAAGTCCAACTTACCAATTTTTTCTTCATAGATCATGCTTTTGGTTTTTGTATTTTGAGTTTTTAAACTCATCACCAAACCCAAGGTGACTTAGATTTTCTCCTGTGTATCTTCTGGAATATAGTGTTAGAATATAATTATAGTTTTTTATTATACATTTATTATATTTTATATATTACATATAGTGTATATGTAAGTGGTGTGTGTGTGTATATATCTAGAGAGAGAGTCTTGAAGTCTGGTAGTGTCAGTCCTCTGACTTTGTTGTTCTTCTTCTGTAGTGTGTTGGTTATTCTGGGTCTTTTGCTTTTCTATGTAAAGTTTAGAATCATTTTGTTAATATCCAGAAAATAACTTGCTGGGATCTTTGTTGGGATTTCATTGAGTTTCCAGATCAAGTTGGGAAGACTTGACAACTCAAAAATATTGAGTCTTTCTATCCGTGTACATGGAATATCTCTCCATTTATTTAGATCTTCTTTGATTTCTTTCATCAGTTTTTTGTAGTTTTCCTCATATAGATCCTTGTGCATCTTTTGTTAGATTTATACCTACATTTTTTTAGTGCTAATATAAATGGTGTTGTGTTTTCAGTTTCAAATTCTAATTGTTCATTGCTGGTATATAGGAAGGCAGTTACTTTTTATATATTAACTTTGTATCCTGCAACCTTGCTATAATTGATTATTAGATCCAGGAGCTTTTTTGGTTAATTCTTTAGAATTTTCTACTTAGACAGTCATGTCATCTGCAAACAGAGAGTCTTATTTCTTCCTTCTCAGTCTGTATACTTTAAAATTTTCTGTTCTTTTTTTTTAATGGGACACTTCAAATTTATGTGTCATCCTTGCATAGGGGCCATGCTGCGCTTCTCTGTGTCATTCCAATTAAAATGTTCTTTTCTTGTCTATTGCTTTAGCTAGGACTTTGGAGTATGATGTTGAACAGTAGTGGTACAAAGTGACAGCCTTTCCTTGTTTCTGATCTTAGGAGGGAAAGCATCTAGTTTCTCACCATTAAATAGGATATTAGGTGTAGGTTTTTGGTAGATGATCTTTATCAATTTGTGGAAGTTCCCGTCTATTCCTAGTTTGCTGAGAGTTTTTGTCATGAATGGTGTTTGATTTTGTCGAGTGCTTTTTCTGCATCTATTAATAAAGTCGTATGATTTTTCTTCTTCTTTAACCTGTTTAACCAATTAGTGATAGATTACATTAACAGATTTTCAAATGTTAAACCAGCCTTGCATTCCTGAAATAAATCCTACTTGCTATATAATTCTTTATATGTAGTTGGATTCTATTTGCTCATATTTTGTTGAGGATTTTTGCGTTTGTGTTCACAAGAGATATTGGTCAGTAGTTTTCCTTTCTTGTGATGTCTTTCTGGTTTTGGTATTAGGGTAATGCTGACTTCATCAAATGAATTAGCAAGTCTGTCCTCTGCTTTTCTGTAATAGATTGTAGAGAATTGGTATCATTTCTTAAATGTTTGGCAGAATTCACCAGTGAACACATCTGGGCCTGGTGCCTTCTGATTTGGAAGGTTATAATTATTGGTTCAGTTTCTTTAATAGGTACAGAACTATTCAGATGATCTATTTCTCCTGTGTGAATTTTGGTAAATTGTGTCTTTCAAGCAGTGGTCCATTTCATCTTAGTTATCAAGTTTGTGGGCATAGAGTTCATAATATTCCTTTATTATCCATTCAACATCCATGGAATGAGTAGTGATTTTCATTTCTATTATTAATTTGTGTCCTCTCTCTTTTCTTGGTTAGCTTGGCTACAGGTTAATCAATTTTATTGATCTTTTCAAAAAATCAGTTTCATTGATTTTTTTTAACTTGGTTTATTTTCAATTTTATTGACTTTTTATTTTTATTTCTTCTTCTGCTTGCTTTAAGTTTATAATGCTATTCTTTCTCTACTTTCCTAAGATGGAGGCTAAATTGTTGATTTTCGATCTTCTTTTCTAATATAAACATTGACTGCTATAAATTTCCCTGTAAGCACTGCTTTTTCTACGTCCTCAAATTTTGATGTTTTCTCTTTTCATTTAGTTAAAAATACTTAAAAATTTCTCTTGATACTTCTTTGACTTATGTATTATTAGAATTGTGTTGTTTAATCTCCATGTATTTGGAAGATTTTCCAACTGTCTTTTTCTTTTTGATTTGTAGTTTAGTTCCATCTTGGTCTCAGAACACATACAAATGGAATAACAATATAATATGCTCAATTAAAAACCACGAAAGACAGAAAAAGAGAGGATGATAAACAAAGAACAAGTGCAACAAATAGAGAACAGTTACAAACATGGAAGGTACTAATCCAGCTCTATCACTAAACACTTCAGATGTGAATTTAAAGCCAGTTAAAGACAGACAGTGTCAGAGTGGAGAGCACATTTGTATGATTTTTTCATCTTTTGTATTTCTTAAGGTGTGTTTTATGGTCCAGAATGTGGTCTGTCTTGGTGAATGTTCCATGTGAGCTTGAGAAGAATGTGTGTTCTGTTGTTGGTTGAAGTATTCTACAGATGTCAGCTTTCTGGTCTTCTGCATGCTGGATCTGTCAATTACTGATAGAAAGGTGGTGAAGCCTCCATCTATAATAATGGATTAGTCTATTTCTCCTTGCAATTCTATCAGTTTTTGCCTCACATATTTTTGTACACTATTGTTAGGTGCTTACATGTTAAGGATTGTTATGTCTTCTTGGAGAATCAATCCCTTCATCATTATGTAATGTTTCTCTTTATCCTTAATAATTTTCCTTGGTCTGAAGTCTGCTTTGTCTGAAATTAATGTAGCTGCTGCAGCTTTCTTTTGATTAGTGTTAACATGGTTTATCTCTCTCCATTCCTTTCCTTTTAATCTGTGTGTTTATATTTAAAATGGGTTTCTTGTAGACAACATATAGTTGTCTTTTTTTTTTTATCCACTTTGACAGTGTCTTTCTTTTAATGGGCTTTAAATTCACGTTTAAAGTGATTATAGTTGGATTACTATCTACCATGTTTGTAACTCTTTTCTGTTTGTTGCACTAATCCATTCATCTGTTGGTGGACACTTGGGTTGCTTCTAGGTTTTAGCTGTTACGAATAGTGCTGCTATTAACATGGGTGTGTAAATATTTTTTTGAGACTATGCTTTCAGTTCTTTTGGGAACATACCCAAAAGTGGAATTGCTGGATCATATGGTAATTCTATTTTTAATTTTTTGAGGAACTGCCATACTGTTTTCTACAGTAGCTGTACCATTTTACATTCACACCAACAATACATAGGGTTCCAATTTCTTCAGATCTTCACCACTTGTTGTTGTTTTTGATAGTAGCCGTCTTAATAAGGTGGTATCTCATTGTGGGGTTTTTTTCCCTCACATTTCCCTAATGATTAGAGATGTTGAGCATCTTTTCATGTGCTTATTGGCCATTCGTGTATCTTCTTTGGAGAAATATATATTCAAGTCCTTTGCCTATTTTTTGAATCAGATTGTTAAGTTTTAGGAATCTCCTATACATTCTGGATATTAATCTCTTATCAGATATATGATTTATAAATATTTTTTGCCATTCTGTAAGTTGCTTTTTTACTGTTTTGGTAATGTTCATTGATAAGCGAAAGTTTCTAATTTTCATCAAGTCCACTTTGTCTATTTTTTCTTTTGTTACCTGTGCCTTTGGTGTTGTATCTGAGAAATCATTGCTAAATCGAATGTTGTGAAGCTTTTGTCCTGTATTTTCTTCTAATTTTATAGTTTTAGATCTTATGTTTAGGTCTTCGATCCATTTTGAGTTAGTTTTTGTATATGGTGTTACGTAATGGTCTAACTTCATTCTTTTGCTTATGGAGATTGAGTTTTCCCAATACCATTTTTTTTTTTTTGTGGGGAAGACCAGCCCTGAGCTAGCATCTGTTGCCAATCCTCCCCTTTTTGCTGAGGAAGACTGGCCCTGGGCTAACATCCGTGCCCATCTTCCTCCACTTTATATGGGACGCCGCCACGGCATGGCTGACAGGCAGTGCGTCGGCGGGCGCCCGGGATCCGAACTCGCAAACCCCGGGCTGCCAAGCGCGGACTAAACCGCTGCACCACCAGGCGGCCCCACCCCAATACCATTTTTTGAAGAGACTGTTTATCTCCATTGTGTAATCTTGGTACTCTTGTTGAAGATCATTTGACCATGTATGTAAGGGTTTATTTCTGGTCTCTCTATTCTGTTCCATTGGTCTATATATCTCTCTTTTTGCCAATATCATACTGTTTTGATTATTTTGCTTTGTAATGTGTTTTGAAGTGTGAGGCCTCCAACTTTCTTCTTCATTTTCAAGGCTGTTTTTGCTATTTGGGGGTCCCTTGAGATTCCATGTAAATTTTAGGATGGAGTTTGCTATTTCTGCAAGAAATGTTATTGGGATTTTGATAGGGATTGCATTGACTCTGTGGATCGCTTTGAGTGGCATCAACATTTTAATGATAAGAAATCTTCCAATCCATGAACATGGAATGTGTTTTCATTTATTTCTGTCTTTAATTTCATTCATCTATGTTCTGTAGTTTTCATCGTACCAGTCTTTCATCTCCTTGGTGAATTCCTAAGTATTTTATTCTTTTTGATGCTATTATAAATAGAATTGTTTTCATAATTTCCAGTTGCTCTTTGATAGTGTGTAGAAATGCTGTTGATTTTTGTGTGTTGACTGTATCCTGGTACTTTGCTGAACAGATTTTTACAGAATCTTTTGGATTTCTACATATCATCTGTGAAAAGAGATAATTGTAATTGTTCCTTTCTAATTTGCATTCCTTTGTTTTTCTTGCCTCATTGCTCTGCCTAGGACTTCTAATATTCTATTGAATAGGAGTGTTAAAAATAGGCATTTTTGCCTTGTTCTTAGAGGGAAAGCTTTCAGTGTTTCACCATTGCGTATGGTATTTGCTATGGGTTTTTCATATGTGGCATTTATTATGTTGAGAAAGCTTCCTTTTATTCGTAGTTTGTTGAGTGTTTTTTTTTTTAATTTTTGCTGAAGAAGATTCGTCTTGAGCCAACATCTGTCGCCAATCTTCCTCTATTTTGTATGTGAGCCGCCACCAGAGCATGGCCATTGACAGATGAGTGGTGTAGGTCCACACCCAGGAATGAACCCAGGCCACCAAAGTGGAATGCACTGTATTTAACCACTGGGCCACCACGGTTGGCCCTGCTGAGTGTTTTTTTAATCATGAAATGTTGTTGAATCTTGTCAAGTTCTTTTTCTGCATCGGTTGAAATGGTCATGTTGTTTTTCTCCCTTTTATTCTGTTTATGTGGTCTGGTACGTATCAGTTTTCTTATGTTGAACTGTCTTTGTATTCCAGGAGTAAATCTCACTTGGCCATAATGTGTAATCTTTGTAATGTACTGCTGAATTTGATTTACTAGTATTTTGTTGAGGATTTTTGCATCAGTAACTATAAGGGGCCTTGGTTTGTGGTTTTCTTGTAGTGTCTTTGTCTGGCTTTGTTATTGGGGCAGTGCTGGCCACATTGAGTTATGGAGTATCCCATCTTCATTTTTTGGAAATGTTTTAGAAGGATTGAGGTTAATTCTTCTTTAAATGTTTGGTAGAATTCACTAGTAAAGCCATCAAGATCTAGGGCTTTTCTTTGTTGGGAGATTTTTGATTACTGATTCAATCTCTTTACCAGGTATAGGTCTTTTCAGATTTTGTTTTTCTTCATTATTCAATCTAGGTAGGTTTTGTGTTTCTAGGTTATCCAATATGTTGGTGTACAATTGTTCATGGTACTCTCTTATAATCTTTTTTATTTCTGTAGAATTGGTTGTAATATGTCCCCACTTTCATTTCTGATGTTAGTTTGTGTCTTTTTTTCCGTAGTCAATCCAGCTAAAGTTTTGTCAATTTTGTTGATCTTTTTGAAGAACCAAGTTTTGTTTGTGTTGATTTTCTCTTCTGTTTTTCTGTTCTCTATTTCGTTTATCTCTGCTTTAATCTGTTATTTCTTTCTTTCTGCTAGCTTTAGGTTTAGTTTGTTCTTCATTTTCCAGTTCCTTAAGCTGTAAAGTTAAGTTGTTGATTTGAGATCTTTCTTGTTTTTTAATGTAAGCATTTATAGCTATAAAATTTCCCCTTAGCACTGTAAAAGTTTTGATATGTTGTGTTTTCATTTTCATTCCTCTCTAAGTATTTTCTAATTTTCTTTGTGATTTTTTTTTTTTTTTGTTCCATTAGTTGTTAAAGAGTGTATGGTTTAATTTCCACACTTTTGTGACTTTTCCAGTTTTCCTTCTGTTATTGATTTCTAACTAACTTTGTTGTGGTCAGAGAAGATATTTTTTATGATCTATCTTTTAAAATCTCTTGACGCTTAATTTGTGACCTAACATATGGTCTATGGAATATCCCATGTGTACTTGAGAAAAATGTGCATTCTGTTGTTGTTGGATAGAATGTTCTGTATATATCTGTTAGATCTAGTTGGTTTGTTGCATTAAGTCCTCTATTTTCTTAGCTTCTATCTGGTTCTTTTATCTGTTATTGAGAATGGGGTATTGTGGAACTGTCTGTTTCTCCCTTGAATTCTGTCAGTTTTTGTTTCATATATTTTGATGATCTCATTAGGTATGTAAATATTTATAATTGTTATATTTTCTTGCTGTATTGAACCCGTTATTAGTATATAATGTCTTTCTTTGTCTCTTGTAAGCTTTTTTGATTTAAAGTCTATTTTGTCTGATAGTAGTACACACATACCTTGGAGATATTGCAGGTTTGGTTCCAGACCACCACAATAAAGCAAATATCGCAGTGAAGCAAGTTATACAAATATTTTGGTTTCCCAGGACATAGAAAAGTTATATTTACTCTATACTGTAGTCTATTAAGTGTGCAATAGCATTACATGAAAAAAAATGTACATACCTTAATTTTAAAACACTTTATTGCTAAAAAATGCTAACCATCACTTGAGCCTTGAGCGAATTGTAATCTTTTTGCTGGTGGAGGATCGTGTAAAAAATGTATTATCTGTGAAGCACAATAAAATGAGGTGTACTGTATAGGAGGTTTGCAAACTTTAATACTAAATATATTAGGCTTTGAGGGCCACACTGGGTCTGTGTTGCCTATTCTTCTTTTGTTTATTGTTTGTTTGTTTGTTTGTTTTTTGAGAGGAAGATTAGCCTCGAGCTGACGTCTGTTGCCAATCCTCCTCTTTTCGCTGAGGAAGACTGGCCCTGGGCTAACATCCATGCCCATCTTCCTTTGCTTTATATGGGACACCACCACAGCATGGCTTGACAAATGGTACATCAGTCTGCACCCAGGATCCGAACCTGCAGACCCCGGGCCACCGAAGCCGAGTGTGCAAACTTAACCACTACACCACCAGGCTGGCCCATGTTTATTGTTTTTTTAAACCATTTTTCACTCTGGGGCGGTCCAAAAACAAAACTGAGGTGGGTTGCAAATTCCTGCTTTGTCTTGAACAGAAGTTTTTTAATTGTAATGAATTTATCCATCCTCTTCTTTATGGTTAGTGCTTTCGTTTTGTTCAAGAATTCTTTCCTTAATCTGAGATTATGAAGGTATTTATTATATCTTAAAAGCATTATTGTTCTGCCTTCACATTTAGATCTATAATACTCCTGGAACTGATGTATATACTGTATTAGGCAGAAGTTTATTTTCATTTTTTTCCCCCATATTTACCCTATATTCTAAGTACTATTTTTGAAGTGACCATTCTTTTCTCAGTGTTCAGAACTTCTACCTTTCATAAATCATGTGAACTATGCATTGGTTTATTTCCAGGCTTTCTGTTCTGTCCCTGCACCAATCACTATCTTAATTTCTCTAGCTTTATAATACATCTTAATGTTGTGTAGAGCAGGTTCTTCCACCTCGTCCTTTACAATTGTCTTTCTTATTCTTTTTTTTGGTGAGTAAGATTAGCCCTGAGCCAAAATCTGTTGCCAATCCTCTTCTTCCTGAGGAATATTGGCCCTGGGCTAACATCTGTGCCCATCTTCCTCTACTTTATATGTGGGACGCCTGCCACAGCATGGCTTCATAAGCGGTGTGTAGGTCCACACTTGGGATCCAAACCTGTGAACCCCAGGCCACTGAAGCGGAGCATGCGAACTTAACCACTACGCCACTGGGCCGGCCCTGTCTTGCTTATTCTTAGCAATTTGAATATCTTTGTAAATTTTAGAATCAGTTTGTCAGGTTCTACACAAACACAAACTGGAAGTTTGATTGGAATTACATTAACTGTCTTGGTCAGCTTGTGTGAAAATTGATGTTTTTCAGTAGTAAGTCTGTTAGTCCATTTAGGTTATCTTTTATGTCTCAGTTAAAGCTTTAAATTTTCTGTGCAGAGATCTGGCACTTTGTTGGTATATTTCTTGGTACTTTTTTTTTTTTTTTTTTTGGTGAGGTAGATTAGCCCTGAGCTAACATCTGTTGCCAGTCCTCCTCTTTTTGCTGAGGAAGATTGGCCCTGAGCTAACATCTGTGCCCATCTTCCTCTACTTTATATGTGGGACGCCTGCCACAGCATGACTTGATAAATGCTGCCTAGGTCTGCGCCCAGGATCCAAACCTGTGAACCCCGGGCCACCTAAGCGGAGTGTGGGAACTTTACCACTCCGCCACCAGGCTGGCCCCAAGGTATTTTTGTTTTTTGGTGCCATTGTCAATATGCTTTTTGTGCTTACTTTTTATTTATTATTGTTATTGTTTTCTTTTTTTAATTTTTATCGATGTCTTAATAGTTTATAACATTGTGGGGTTTTAGTTGTACATTATTATTTGTCCGTCACCATATGAATGCGTTCCTTCACCCCTTGTGCCCACCCCCCATCCCCCTTCCCCCTGGTAACCACCAACCAGTTCTCTCTGTCTGTGTGTTAGTTTATATTCCACGTATGAGTGAAATCATGCGGTGTTTGTCCTTCTCTGTCTGGTTTATTTCACTTAACATAATACCCTCTAGGTCCATCCATGTTGTTGCAAATGGGACAATTCTGTCTTTTTTTATGGCTGAGTAGTATTCCATTGTATATACATATACCACATTTTCTTTATCCAATCATCAGTCGAGGGACACTTGGGTTGCTTCTACTTCTTGGCTATAGTGAATAATGCTGCAATGAACATAGGGGTGCATAAGCCTCTTGGGATGGTTGATTTCATGTCTGTTGGGTAGATGCCCAAGAGTGGTATTGCTGGATCATACGGTATTTCTATCTCCAAACTGTTTTCCATAGAAGCTGCACCAGTTTGCATTCCCACCAGCAGTGAATGAGGGTCCCCGTTTCTCCACAACCTCTCCAGCATTTGTTGTTTTTTGTCTTGGTGATTGTGGCCATTCCAACGGGTGTAAGGAGATATCTTGGTGTAGTTTTGATTTGCATTTCCCTGATGATTAGTGATGTTGAACATCTTTTCATGTGTCTGTTGGCCATCTGTATATCTGCCTTGGAAAAATTTCTGTTCATATCCTCTGCCCATTTCTTAATCGAGTTGTTTGTTTTTTTTTGTTGCTCAGTTGTGTGAGTTCTTTATATTATGGAGATTAACCCCTTGTCGGATATACGATTTGCAAATATTTTCTCCCAGCTGGTCGGTTATCTATTCATTTTGATCCTGGTTTCATTTGCCTTCTAGAAGCTCTGTAGTCTGATGAAGTCCCGCTTGTTTATTTTTTCTTTTGTTTCCCTTGTCCGAGTAGACATGGAATCTGAAAGGATCCCTTTATGACCTGTGTCAGTTAGTGTACTGCCTATATTTTCTTCCAGGAGTTTTACAGTTTCAGGTCTCACTTTCAGGTCCTTAATCCATTTTGAGTTGATTTTTGTGTATGGCGATAGAAGATGGTCTACTTTCATTCTTTTGCACGTGTTTACTTTTTGAAGTGTTTTTTTTACAGAGATGATGCTATTAATGGTGCATTATGACCTATAAAAATAGCTGAAAAGTCCATTGTCCATGATTCTTTACTAAATACCAAATCTTTTATTTAATTGGTCTTTATTACCACCGTCACACATAACCTTTACGTTTTCAAACTATCTGTCGAGGTACTTGGTGATACAAGGTCATAAGGTCAATTCCAATAGTCATGATGTATCTGTCATCTGCTTTCTACCTGCCTCTCCAAGTATTTTTGGTTAGGCCACATCCTTTTAAAGATTTGGTTTTAATCAAGTCTCACCTTTTCCTTGTCTTGTGTCTTTGTGAATTATCTCCCTTCAGCTCCTGGTCAGATATGCTGCTTTGGGTTTCTTGCTTTTTTTGTGTGGTTTGTACTTATTTGTTTAATTAACTAGAATCTCTACGTATGGCTGGTTTTTAACATGAAAATGCCAAAGAAAGAAGTGAAAACGAAGTCTCGCAACAGTGTGAGATTCTAATTGGAAGCATTACCATTTTGTAGTCCTTTATTTTTAATCCTTTAGAGGATGTTATGATTTGCTTAGTTTGCAGTGCCTCTGTCAATCAGAAAATTACCAATTAACTACTTACGAAGCAGAATCAAAAGAACTTGTTTCATCTTTTTCCACTGCTTATTGTAGAATGCTTATGAGATCTGGAAATTGGAGTCACTTAATGGTTCTATAGTATGTGATTTATGATTCTTGTAAAAAAATCAGCCAATATAGGAGAAAACTCAATCAGAATTTCTTGAAGCTGTGTAGTAAAATTGACGTGTTTTACCTTTGTTCCATAGCTTAATTAGGTTCTGAATCTTTACCATTCCTCCTAGACCTTACTTTTGTTTTGAAACTTGCTTTTAGAATTGTTATGTAACTAGCTGTCTATAACTTCTCAGTTATAATTCTTTTTTCTAAGGATAATAGAGAAGAGCTTGTTTTGATGACAGTGGTCATTTATTACCTACGTGTTTTTATTAATTTGATTTAGCTGGTCTGCTGGCTAGTGTATTTCTGTTATAGAAATGAACACATCCTAACTTAATGGGTTAAATCATCTAGCGGAACTCGTTTGTTCTAATTCCATGTTCACTGAAATTTTTAAAAATAAAAAATTCATCATAATTTAGCTTACTTAAGTAGCTTCCTTTCTCTTAATGAACAAATACAAGGATGAGTCATCTCAGCAAGAGTGTTCTCCCCCATGTGAAAGTTAGTTTTATTGTAAATGTGTGCATATTGGCAAGTGTCCTCAGACAGATTCCAGTCTCTCTAAACATTATTCTTTAGTGTGGGGTGGATAAAGAAGCCTGATATGCTGGGAAGAGCCAGAAAAAGATGGAGAATTGCCTGAGGATATGAACAGACATTTTTCCAAGGAAGAGATACAGATGGCCAATAGACACATGAAAAGATGTTCAACATCACTAATCATCAGGGAAATGCAAATCAAAACGACACTGAGATATCACCTTACACCGGTTAGAATGGCTATAATCACAAAGACAAATAACAACAAATGCTGGAGAGGTTGTGGAGAAACGGGGACCCTCATTCACTGCTGGTGGGAATGCAAACTGGTGCAGCCTCTATGGAAAACAGTATGGAGAGTCCTCAAAAAATTAAAAATAGAAATACCATACGATCCAGCAATACCACTCTTGGGCATCTACCCAATGGATGTGAAATCAACCATCACAAGAGGCGTATGCACCCCTATGTTCATTGCAGCATTATTCACTATAGCCAGGAAGTGGAAGCAACCCAAGTGTCCCTCGACTGATGATTGGTTAAAGAAGATGTGGTATATACACACAATGGAATACTACTCAGCCATAAGAAAAGACAGAATTGTCCCATTTGCAACAACATGGATGAACCTAGAGGGTATTATGTTAAGTGAAATAAGCCAGAGAGAGGAGGACAGACACTGCATGAACTCACTCATATATGGAATATAAGTGAACACACGGACAGAGAGAACTGATTGGTGGTTACCAAGGGGAAGGGGGGTGGGGGGGGCACAAGGGGTGAAGGGTTACATCCACAAGGTGACGGACAAACAAAAATGTACAACTAAAACCCCACAGTGTTATAAACTAAGACATCAATAAAAAAAAAAAAATTCAAAAAAAATAAAAAAGAAAAAAATTGCTCTCACAGTAGAAAAATGACAACAGAAAGTAATGAGGTCATTGAATATATGGTGTCTTAACTTAAACTATTTGCATTACTCTGGTATTACTCTTTCAAGAATGGAAACAATTTGGAGTGGGGTGGGTTGAATGGAAAAGATTATAAATTTTTAAGTATTTCATGAAACAACCAATATCTCATTTTGGGAAAAATATTTATCTACTTGTGAATATAATATTATTTTTTGGTTCTTTATGACTCATATGTTAGGAATTAGGTGCAATTTTTACATATAAAATTTCCTTTCAGGAGTATGTAAAATTAATTATTTAAATTAGAGACCTTAAGGATTGTAAGCAAATAGTTAATTTATAGTTATCTTTATTTTTAAAGTTATTTTGTTGTCTAACAGAGAAAGTTTGTTGACTACTTTTTTGAATTTTAAATCCTGTCATGAGTAAATTTTAGTGCAGAAGTTTATATTTATTGTTTTCCTTTTTTCAGTTTCTTTTGTATAGTTGAGAAAAAATGAAAATAAGTGAACCTTTTACACTTTTAGGCCCGGATAGCATTTTTGCAAGGGGAAAGAAAAGGTCAAGAAAACTTGAAGAAGGATTTAGTAAGAAGAATAAAGATGTTAGAGTATGCATTAAAACAAGAAAGGTATGTATGCCTCATTTTTGTATATGAATAAATTAAAGTAGAACAATATTATTCTCTTTTATACCATTGTACAATGCATTTGAAAGCTCTTTGAAAGATGCAAAACCTTGCCCAAGATACAAGATGATATTTTGATTTGATTCTTACATGAGAAAAGAAAAGAAAAAGATAATCTTTAAGTTGAAACAATATCTTTTGTTATAGAATCTAAGTTTTGGAATTTTTTTTTAAAGTTCAGGAAAAAATTATCTTTTTTTTTACTTTGGTATATATGTTAGTTGGATTATATGTTAGCTGGATAATTTACCTTTTTTTTTTTTTTCTTTTATGGTAGTACATTTTTTCTCCAGCTTCTTTTGCAAATAAAGTTTAAAGAAACAGATATTCATGTTATGTTTTATATGTTTTTGGAGAAATATATACCAGTAGTTACTTTATTGTGTAGAAAAGGAAAAAAGTTTTTTTTTTTTCTTTCAACAATTTATTATTAAATTTTCAGGGCAAAATACCACAAATTAAAATATGGCACAGAACTGAACCAAGGTGATTTGAAAATGCCAACTTTTGAATCAGGTAAACTCAATTCTTCTGTTAACCATTTTCCCCCCCAATTCAAGAAAAATTGGTTTAAGCTCATATTTATGTAATAGGCGTGTCCTCTTTCCCCCCATTTTGCTTTGATAGCATTGATTAGTCAGGTGGTTGACTACTGTAATCCTGTCTAGAGTTTTGGAGAAAACAGTAAATGAATGAGTCAGTAAGTAGTTTCTTCTACATCTCAATTCTGAGGTTATTTGTCCGATTTTCCTTGTGTTGAAACTTTTTGTAAAACTGGGCGTCCATTTTTGGAAGTAATTAGAGGTGGAAGGTAATGCCTTGTAGACAATCCTTGTCCCATCCTATATAAACTTAATTTTTTATTATTAAAAAGTTCTTTTTATCTGGAGAAGCTGTGATTAACTCACTTTAGCTCTAAAGAAATTGGAAGTTTGATTGTATTTGGAAACTATAGAGACAGCCACATTTTATTCTTGAGAAGGAAAAAATTAACTCCAGTTGGGCTTGCTCTTTACTAAACAGATAGTGAATGTGAAAGTAGTATCTGATGAACAATTATGCAAGGAAGATAGGGCTGGGTTTAGGAAAGGACTATGATTATACTTTGAGTAGTCTAAAAGTCTAGTAAGTAAGGAATATTTTAATTATATTATATAAAATTTGGGAATATTACTAGCAGTTTATTTCTCAGGTATATTTAGAACACATTTATATACACATTTTTGATAGTGTAGTCAAATTGGATTCTATGTTGTTCTTGGATGCTGGTTACTAAGACAAGAAAAAAATGTGTCTTTATTTGGATATTTAATTTTTCTTCTCCTTCTGTAGTTGTTTCCATACCTAATAAAGTCAAAGCATATATAGTAGGGAAAATAAAATTTTGTATGGATTTCTTTTAGTTAGGTGTTACAGTAAATTTTAAAAATTTAATTAATTGGTTTTTAGTTTAATATTAAGTACTTAGAAGAAATACTCCACATGTACAGCCTGCAATTGATTTATTTTTGGGTCTTCTCCACTTAACCAGTTTTAGCAGCACAACCGTTTATTATATCTTCCAGTTGTTGTCATATATATAAAATTAAGAGACCAAGATAGGAGTGGCATGGGTTTCCTGTGATCTGGCTTTTCAGTCATTATGAAGCCTCACTCTGATGCTAGGAAACAATATTATGGCCTTCTCGGAAGAGCAACAATAAATGATAAAAAGATGGAAGGTCTATGTATTTTGAGCCATGTTTACTACAGTAGTCCCACTTCAGTTAGAGGGAGTACAGTGGCTTCACCATAAGAGAAAACCTGATGGATTCAGAGCTTTTCTTCGACCCATTTTCTTTCTAATATGGCTAGAATATTCAGAAAATAAGTAGTCACTTTCTAGAACTTCAGAGCTGTCCCCACTAACTTATTCTGTGTAAATGTGAGGAAGGAGGCTAGTTGCAGCCACATTGTTCCTGGAGCCAGAGTCAGGATTGACTAGCTGATCTCAGTGCAATAGTTTGTATAAAGCAAACTTAGCAGATTTATTAGCAGATAAATCTCTCCTGTCCACAACTGAAGTAAGATAAAACAAGGCTGTTTTTATCTGTATAAACTTAACTGTTCAGACTTCCTCAAATTGAGGAATAAAATAACATCCAAGCATTTTATTTATAGGAGACACAATAATAACAAAGTAAATTGTTTTGACTGAGGTAGAAAAACTATTCAGGATGTTTAGTGGAAAACAAACAAAGGGATGGGCAAAAATACACCATGCAAACAAAATGGGATAAAATTGTTTGCATCAAAGTATAGATAGAGGTAAATGTTAAATGAATTAGTGTTGCCCTTTATATACCCCAAATAAATCAAAATGTAAAAAAGAGAAAATGTGCAAAGTATTGATTTGAAAGAAGTCCAAGATATGCATGTTTTTATCCTGTCTCGGTAACACCAATATGTATATAACTTAAACCTAACCCTATAAAAGGGGTTATATCCAAATATGTAGAGCTCCTTTTCCCCACCATTTAGGGAAAAAAAACTGTAACAGTGGAAAAATGGGCAAAAGACTAGAAAAGGCACCCCATAAAAGAGGATATCCAGTGGCTAATAAACATATGAAATGATGCTCAATTTTATTAGTTATTGAGGAAATACAAGTTAAACCCACAGTGCAGTATAATTAGACACCTACCAGAATGGCTAAAATCCAAAAGAGAAAAAGTCAAATGTTGATGAGGGTGTGGAACAACCAGAACTTGTAAACCTACTGGTGTTGGGATTGTAAATTGATAGAACTACTCTGAAAGTGATTTGTCAGTATTACTAAAGGGAACAGAGCATATATACCCTATGGCCCAGTAATTCCACTCCTTAAAGTGCATGCATGTGTTCATCATAGAGCTTGTATAAGAATGTTCATAATATTTTTATTTTTAATAGTAAAAAACTAGAAACAACTCAAACATCCTTCAGCATTAGAATGGATATATCGTGATATTTTAGCATAACAGAATGCTATTTAGCAACAAAAGTAAACAAACTGTGTATAACTGAACGTGACAACATGGGTGGGTCACATAAAATTGAAAATTGATATGAATGATTTGATGTATATCAAATTCAAAAATCTAGTTTTTAGCAATCAGGATAGTGTTGATACTCTTTTTAGGAGTCTCTAGTGACTAGAAAAGGGCACAAGGAAAGCTTTTGGGGTGCTGATAATGTGTTTCTTCATCTAGGTACTGGTTACATGGGTGTGTTCAAAATTCATTGAGTTGTACACTTATGGTGTACTTCAAGGATATCCTTAGCAGCATTATTTATAATAGTGAAAAATGGAAACTAATTTCAACATTAGGGAACTGATTAAATTAAAAAGGTGTGTATGTATATATATATATATACACACACACTTTATATATATATAAGTAGGTGTGTGTATATATATATATATATATATACACTTTCTATGGAATATTATGTAATCATTTTATATGATGTTAATCTATATTTGTTGCCATAGAGAGAATGTTCAGGATACATTAAGTGTTGCAGCTTATAGTGCAGTACACACGTTGGCCCATTTTTTTTTCAAGGAGGGGAGAAGTTTATGTATCTGTTTTCAGATGGAAAATATGTAATGATATACTCTCAAGTACGAACACTCTTGGTGATAGGATTTTGGGCCATTGTATTTCTTCTTTTTTTAAATGTATTTTTTTTCCAATGATTATGTGTTATATGTGATTAAAAAATAAAATGGTGTAAACAGAAAAATTATAAATAGAAAAATAGGGGAACTGTTAGAATGAAATAATTATTTCTAGAAACCATAGAAATTCCTACGTTCAGGGGAAGAATAGAAGATACTAATTGTTAAGGTTAGAGAAGTCATGCCTGCAGGGAATATTTGAATTGCTACCAATAAGTATTTGTTCACATGACTCTAAGGAGTCTAGGAGCGTAACAACTGTGAGCCATTCTGAGAGTTCTCAACATTCAGCGTGAGGGCTGATCTGTGGCCCTCTCTTCTTTGCTTTATCTTTACTTTTGTAATGGGAATTTATGGGAAAATATTTCTATAATATCATTAGTGTCAATAAATAGTTTTAAATTTCACTCTAGGGATACTTGTTGAGAGCTTAACTCGCCTGAAATTATACTATTTGTTAAACTCTTTTTTAATTCATACACTTTGTTACCTGAAAATGAAATATGACTTTTTACCTATAGTAAAAACTATTTTCTGGTTTAACTTTTAGTTCTAAAAATGAAATTGATTATATAAAATGTTGTGGTATAGACTTAGAATCTACTGATACATACTCAAAATTAAGTTATTCAATAGTTTTTTATATATACCTAATTTCTTAACAGTGTTGATTTTGAATAGCTTATGTAAATATAGCTTTTTAATTTCAAAAGCATTCAACTCAGCAGAATTCTGGTAGTTAAAAAAATTAATTTTAATAACGTTTTATTTCAAAGCCTGGGCTTTTGATTTTTGAATGCCCGGTAGTAATAAGTTAATGTACACTTAGGTTTTGCCAATTTTAAGACAAGGAGGGTAGTACTTAAGTGTGTGGGTTATTGGGATAAACTCATTTAAAATGAGTGACCCACAGTTAATACTCAGTAAAAGTTAATTTTCTTCTGTCCTTTATGAAATATTTAGACGTATTTTTGTGGAAATTTATCCCTAAGAGAACTTGAGCAGTATTTTCAAGAGTTGAAATAACATGTATGAAACTTGTTTTTTTGTTGTTGTTGCTAATTTATAGAAGAAACCAAAGACACAGAGGCTCCCACAGCACCTCAGAATAGCCAGTTAACGTGGAAGCAAGGCAGACAGCTGTTAAGACAGTGAGTAATGGTTCATTTTCAGCTTTCTTGAAGGATGTAGGTATAAAAGTGCTTGTATGCAGTCACTTTGCAAGTGAAAAATTATTTAATGATAGTGGGACAATATGTGTAGTTTCTAAATTGCTTATTGTTTGCTTTGTTAGACTCTTGAATCTTTTTAAAGTTTGTTTCCTCTGAACATTCCTTAGGATGATAGTGTTTTCTTATATGTGGGGTGGAATGTCTTAAAGGCTGGATGACTTGAAGGTCAAAACAAAAACTATATAGAGTTCATACTTGTAGACACTCCCATTCTCATCGCTGCAAAATTCACATATTTGGTTTTATGTGGGGGTGTGACTGGTTTAGAGAAGGAATTTAGCTGGTTATCTGAAACTTTCAGAAGTAGCTTGCCAAATCCTACTTTTACTTGAATTTTTTGTGTGTGTGTGTGAGGAAGATTCGCCCCGAGCTAATATCCATTGGCGATCTTCCTCTCTCTTTTTTTTTTTTTTTGCTTGAGGAAGAATAGCCCTGAGCTAACGTCTGTGCCAATGTTTCTCTATTTTGTATGTGAAATGCCTCCACAGCATGGCTGATGAGTGGAGCAGGTCCTCACCTGGGATCCGAACCCGTGAACCCAGGCTGCCAGAGTGTGTGAACTTGAACCACTTGGCCATCGGGCCGGCCTCTACTTGAATTTTTGAGGAAGCTTTTTGATGTTGGAATTCTTTGCTATATTAGAAGTATTTGTGTGGCAATTCTTATTTATTGTCTTCTATCTATTTGTTCTTCTCTCTTATATTTTGAAAACTTTTGGTACTTGCATAGTACTGACGTTTTGGGTAATTTACAATTATTCAACCTTCTCAACTTTAGACATCTTTACTTCACTTCGGTAACCCAGTGAAGTGTGGTCAGACCCTGGATCTTCTTATTACCTAGAACTACCCTACGTCTAGAATATTCCATGATCCAACAGTCATCTCATATTCTACTTTTCTCACTCTAGTTCCCATGTTATTTGCCCTCTGACCTTACCTTGATCTTTAGATCCTTGACTATTTCATTTTTCTCCTTATCTCCTCTATCTATGGTTGGTTTTATTTTGTTTTTTTGTTATTGGGTTTTTCTGTTTGTTTTTATTTCCCTAGCTCCAGCTTAGACCTCGTGATCTATCACCCTTTTGCTAATATCCTTAGCCTTCTTGCTGCCCAATTCTCATTCCTCTCCTATCAGTCATTTTGCTATATCTACCTGCAATATCCAAGCACTGGTTCAGTCTTAGTATCTGTTGCTTCTGTTTCTAATTAATTCTTGGAGAAAAAAGTCACAGAATCGTATGAATGCCATTACATACTCATGGTTTTCTGTCTTAAACATTGCAGAGAGTCTTTCTCCATAACCCTGGTCACTCCCGCTCTGTAACTCCTGCTCCCATTGCCCTCAGTGGATATTCTAAACCTACCACAGCTCAGTCCATTCTCCTTTACTTTCATTAGAACACCTCAGGTTTTACTTCACTGAAAATATGAAGGCTGTCAGGTGAGAACTCCCTTAACTTTTTACTTTCTTTTCTGTAAATGTATTTAAACCTCATATTCATCACCTTAGTTTCTGATGTTCCATTCAAGGAGGTATTTATTGGTCTGAACTCTGAGTACCTAAAACTTGAACCAGTTTTAGTAAAAACGGATTTGTTTGGAAGGATGCTGGAGTAAGTAGGAGAATTGAGGGAAGTGCTGAATAACTGAGCGTCAGGAAGACAAGAGCTGGAATAGCACTGAGGACTTCTCAGGGACTGGAGACAGCCAGGATATGTTCTTATACTCTGGTTTTCTGCTCCTCTCTGTATCCCTTTTATTCTTTTCTGCTGAAAACCACTTTTCACCAGGTGGCAAGGGACTGCCTATTTTAGTCAGAAAAATTTCTGAAGATTAGAATTGTCTTGACTTTATCAAATAACTGCCCATGAGTTAGTTATTTTTACCTGAGTTGTGTAAGATCTTGGCTGCTCATTCAGACCACATGGTTAGAGTGTGGTGGGAGTTGTTCTCCCCAAAAGAGGATTGCGTTTTTTAGAAGAGTGTGACAGCTGTAGATAAATCAGTTGCACAGTATTTCTCTCATAAATGCCTAATCCCATTACCTGGATTTATATTCCATCTCCTCTTACCTTTCTCGAAGAGTAGTTTATCTCCATAGTCTTCCTTATTCATTTCTCAACTGTCTAGTCTGTTTTCCATTTTGATGTTCCACTGAAGCTACTATTACAAAACATATTTAACGGATCTTTTTTCTTCGTATTTGATCTTTTGGAAACATTTGCCATTAACTACTCATTCCTTTTGGAACTGTGTTTTTTCTTACTTCTGTGATACGACTCTGTGCTGTCATTTTTGCCCCTAATTTCTTAAGTACTTTTTAAAATTTCCCTTTTAGTTTCTCTTATTCTTTTAGCCCCTTAGATGTTTGTGTCCCCAGGCTTTCTGTTCTTCCTTACGCTCTCTTTCTCTGGGTAACTTCATTTAAATTCATGGCCTTAAATACCACCAAACACTAATGACTCCCAAATCTATATACCCAGTCCAATCTCTTCTGACCCTTTTCACCTTTCTTATTATTGTGTTGAATAAACATTCTCTCTTTCATAGACAGTTCATGATTATCTGATAGATAACCGTATAAGAAAAATTAGAATTGGTTTATTCTTTGTTTCATTGAATAGAACCACCATCCAACCATCCAAGCTAGAAACCTGAAAAATTCCCAGAATTCTTACATCTTCTTTCATTCTACTGCCATGTTTATTTGTGCACCAAGTCACTAAGATATATATCTTGCTTATTTTTTTCCACGTTTATTTGCTTCTTCTTCAGTTTTACTTCTTGCTGTGTTAGTGTCCTAACCAGTCTCCCTGTCTTTAGCTTTCACCTAGTAATCTTTTGTTCATTTGCCAGCAATACATAAGGCTCCTTTTTTGTGTCTTTCCTTAGCCTATCAAATACCTTAGGAAGAAATTCTTTAATTTGTCACATAAAGCCTTTCATGACCCATTATCTATATTTATGTCATAATCCAGTCCCTTTCTTCTTTTCCAGTCTCATCCTAGATTAAGTACCCTGGTTTAGATATACAGAAAATTTGAAGACCACAGGACTATAGGAATGCCGTGAGAACTTAGATCCTAGGAGGAGAACTAACCTGTCCATCAACCTCTGGCTAAGAACCCAGGTTTAAAATTAGCATGTCACTGTTCTGAGGTTTAGTTCTACTCATTCTTTACCACTTTCTGGACTTTTTTTTTTTTTAAATAATATATGTCATCAATTCCTAAAAGCTTTTTAAGGCTCTAGGACTTTTATGTTTCAAGGTAATTGGCCCTTAATTAGTGTTAGCCATACTACGTGTATGCTTTCTTAATTAAATTTTGGTTTGTAATTTGCCTTGTTCTCTTAGAACTGGAACTAGTCTATAGAGAAGAAAGTTATTGAGGCAAAGGAAGAATAGATTTTATGGAATTATGGGTTTTTCTAAAATCCTTTGATACGATTTTGAGTTAACAAGTTTGCAGGTGTTAACAGTATGTGGGATTTAATCTTGTTAATTTTCTCTTATAGATATCTTCAGGAAGTAGGTTACACAGATACTATATTAGATGTACGGTCTCAGCGGGTAAGGTCATTGCTTGGACTATCCAATTCAGAACCAAATGGATCAGTAGAAACAAAGAATTTAGAACAAATCCTGAATGGAGGTGAATCTCCTAAGCAAAAAGGACAAGAAGTCAAAAGGTATGATCTATACTTGTAGGTTTATGTTGTTTATATAATGGGTGTTATGAATCTTTTTAGCTTGTTACTGCTGTTAACAATTTTTAAAGCAGGTAGAGTTTAGATTTAAAGACTTTTCCCCCCTAAAATGGTACCATGGGCAAATAAATTTTCTGTTTAGGTGCTTTTAAAATTTATTTATCTTATGTTTTGATGCCAAGAGAATGGCTATAGTTCTGAAATATGTGCAAAATTAAAATTTTAGGGTGATTTCATGTAGTTTAGAGCTATTTTAACATCTTCATTTTTAAATTTGTGCTAGAGTATTTTCAGTAAATTATAATGCTACTCTATAACTAGAATAGCAATAGTTATTGAGACACTAGCGTGAAAGAAACAAGACTTTGTGTTGTGTTTGGGCTCAGAAAGCTACCAGATATACTTTTTAAATTTAATGTCTTTATTGAGATACAGTTCACATAATATAAATTTCACCCCTTTAAAGTAACATGGTTTTTTAGGATATTCACAGAATTGTTCAGCCATCACTACAATCTAAGTTTTGAAAATTTTCATCACCCCAAAAGAATCTCTGTATTCATTGGCTGCTACTCCCCACTCTCCCCTGCTCTCCTCCCACCCCCAACCATAGGCAACCACTAATCTACTTTCTGTCTCTATAGATTTGCCTATTATGGACATTTCATATAAATGATTATTTTGTGAGTGACTTCTTTCACTTAGTGTAATATTTTTAAGGTTCATCCATGTTGTAGCATATGTCAGTAATTCATTCCTTTTTATTGCCAATAATATTCTGTTCTATGGGTATACCACATTTTGTTTATCCATTCTTTTCAGTTGTTGGGCATGCGGGTTGGTTCCACATTTTAGAATAATGAATAATGCTACTTTGAACATTGGTGTACAAGTGTGGGCATATATTTTCAATTCTCTTGAGTGTGTACCAAGGAGTGGAATTGCTGAGTCATATGGTAACTCTGTTTACCTTTTTTTTTTTTTTTTTCTTTTTTGTGAGGAAGATTGACCCTGAGCTCACATCTGTTGCCAGTCTTCCCCCTTTTGCTGAGGAAGATTGGCCCCGAGCTAACATCTCTGCCCATCCTCCTCTATTTTGTATGTGGGATGCTGTCACAGCATGGCTTGATGAGTGGTGCGTAGGTCCACGCCCAGGATCCAAACCTTCGAACCCCAGGCTGCCAAAGCAGAGCACAAGAACTTAACCACTACACCACCAGGCTGGCCCCCTCTGTTTACCTTTTTGAGGAACTTCCAAACTCTTTTCCAAAGTAGCTGAACTATTTTACATTCCCACCAGAAATTTATGAGGGTTCTGGTATCTCTACATCCTCGTCAACACTTGTTGTTGTCTACACTTTTTGTCTACCAGAAATACTTTTGATTAATACAGACTTGATAAATGCAAGGAGTCAAGCAGGTGGAACTTTTTTCATTTTTTTACCACTAGATATTACCTTGAATAACATGGATTGGAAGGATAAAGAAAAAGAGAATGGAAAAAAACCAAATTAGTTCATTTAGAGCTTAAGAAATTAATAATATGTAAATTTTATAAACTAGCATTATTTCATACCTTAGATATATTTTATGACATGATGCAACTATTTAAAACATGTTTTATAACTTTTCTGTTAACATAAGCCTTTGGTTTAGGTTTTCTTATTTCTGAGAAATAAGGTCTCTTTAATAAAAATAATTTGACATCTAATAGAGCCCTTGTTTTCTTTACTCTAGATTTCAAGAAGCTTAAAGGGTTTTTGTAGCACAAGAGAAAAAGCAAAAGTATAATCATGCAATTTTAACTAGTTAGCTAACCAGGTTAAGTAGTTCATTAGGATTTATAGATATTTTAGAGTAATACAGTTTACTATACCACACCTAAATCTGAATTAAAGATCCACAGCAGACTATATCTTCTTCTTGTAAAGCTTCTTGTCTTTGCAAGGTTAAGACTTGAATAGGTTTTTTTTTTCCCATTGTGATGAGAAAACGCGAAATCTACCCTCTTAGATTTTTAAGTGTACAGTGCAGTATTGTCAACTATAAGCATGGTGTTGTAGACCACATCTCTAGCACTTTTTCATCTTGCATGACTGAAACTCTATACCCGTTGAATAGCAACTCCCTGTTTCCTCCTCTCCCCAGCCCCTGGCACCCACCACTGGACATTCTGTTTCTCTGAGTGGCTACTTGAAATACCTCATATAAGTAGAATCATGCAGTATTTGTCCTTCTATGACTGGCTGGTTCGCTTAGCATAATGTCGTAAAGGTTCATCAGTGTTGTAGCATATGACAAGATTTCCTTTCTTATGGCTGAATAATATTCTATTGCATGTATGTACCACATTTTCTTTATCCATTCATCCATCCACAGATGTTAATAGTTTTTAATTAAAGCTGATTTCCTTCTTAATGAGTTACTTATATATTTCGAGTTTGCAGTAATCTAGGTGTGTATGGTCTAGCTATTATCAGGGCCTTTGAAAACCCCTAGAAATAAGAAATGATGTAACATGTTGATGGATATCGAAAAGACATTTATCACATTTTTTTTTTTTTTTTTTTGGTGAGGAAGACCAGTCCTGAGCTAACATCCATTGCTAATCCTCCTCTTTTTGCTGAGGAAGACTGGCCCTGGGCTAACATCGTGCCCATCTTCCTCTACTTTATATGGGACGCCGCCACGTAATGGCTGACAGGCAGTGCGTCGGCGGGCGCCCGGGATCCGGGCCCGCGAACCCCGGGCTGCCAAGCGCGGACGAAACCGCTGCGCCACCGGGCCGGCCCCTCACATTTTTATTTATAGTAGTAAAAAAGTTAGAAGCAGTCTTAATGTTCCATAGTAGAGGAATGGTAAATCTTAGATCATATTATTAGAGGCCATATGCTTAATGGTTTAGAATGTGAATTCTGAAGACAGACTGATGAGTGTGAATCCTGACTTCGCCATTTACTAGCTGTGACTTTGGGACAGTACTTTACCTTCCTCTGCCTCAGTTTTCTCATTTGTAAAATGGTGGTGATAGCTTTGATGTGAAGAAGAAAAGAATTAATGTAAAGCATTTAGAACAATACTTGACACATAATAAGTGTTAACTATGATGAAATATTGTGTATCCAGTTGAAATGTGACCCCACCAAGAATAATGTTTACTAGATTCTGCTGAGTTAATGTCACTGTTGTGTCTCTTGGTTTATTGTAGGGGGATGTTGTGGGTGTATCATATCACAAAGCATCCACTTTATGAGGATTCATTGGGGTAGAGTGCTGTTAGATCTTGTAACTGGGAAAAGCTGTGTTGCTTCTTAGTAGTTGGTCTGATTTACCTTTGAACCTCCAGTAGTTGCTCCCTTTCTCTTTTTATTTTGGAATCTTGCCAAATTTGTGCTCCCCCTGCCCCCCCCCCCCCAAGAAAATGCACTGAGCATTTTCTCCAGCTGAGCAATGAGATCTCCTGTTTTCTAATGCTGTTTGGCTTCTGGTATGTTGGCAGCTGGTCTTATATCCCTTTCAGGCAGGATATTGAAATTGATGACATTACTAGAGAAGACCTAATGATACTGACAATTGGGATCTGCCAGTGAAATGGCTGGGCCTCTGCCCTATTAGGCAGAAGTGAAGCCAGCTGCTTGACAAGCCTCACCCATATACATGATACATCCAGTTGGCTTTTTGGTGTGTCACTCTTAAATGTGAACACTTAAGGGGAAAGACTTTAATAGGAAAATTGGAGACCAAAGGAACCAAACAAAAAAATTAAAAAGTGTGATAGAAATAATTACCACGTGAAACTTGGAAAATAACATTAAAAGACTCTCCCAGAAAAAAGAGAAAAGTAGGACTGAAAAGACAGGAAAATTTAGAGATCAGTTCAGCAGGGCCAGTGTCTGACTAGGAGTTTCAGAAAGAGAGAACAGGTAAAATGGTGTTGAAAAGATTATTAAAGTAGTAATAAAATTTTCCAGATTATATTTACAGAAGGTATTTCCAAGGATGTTTGTTTCTGGATTGAAAAGATTCCCCCCAAATACACTATAAAATTCACTTTAAAAAGATCCATACAAAACCCATAATCATGAACGCTAAAAAGAAACATATCAAAAGAAACAGCATGTTAGCATGCAAATAAAGTCTCAGACCCTTCATAGTCGATAGTCGCTTTAATTTTGCTTTTCCTAAAGACTATTGATGTTGAGCATCTGTTTATGCCATCCACATACTTTTTGATACAGCGTCTATTTGAAAAATTTCTCCATTTTTTGTTTTATTTGTTACTTTTGAGATTTAAATATTCTTTATATATTCTGGACACAAGTCCTTCATCATATGTATGACTTGCAGATATTTTCTCCCAGTCTGTAGGCTTCTCTTTAAATTCTTTTAGCGGTGTCTTTCAAAGAGCAAAAGTTTTTAATTTTGAGAAGTCTGATTCACCAATTCTTTCTCTTATGGATTGTGCTCTATTTGACTTTTAAAGCCATGCACATGTATTACTGTGATCAAATATAATTTTAAAAACTTACAAGGTGAGTTCTTTACAGACAGAAATTTCTATCCAAGGGCCAACAGTACTTAATTTATCAAAGTTCAAAACAAAATGGTCACATCTTAAATTTACTGTTTTCTATTTTTCTGTCATTGATATGTCAGTTTTGTCAAATATTTTCTTTGCCTTTCATTTAATCCCCAGTTACTATGACATATTATGGATGTTGAGCTGAAATGTGTAGGTTTGTGTTTGTTTGTTTTTACTAATTTGCATTTGGAAAAACCATCTCTTTCTGCATTCGGATTTTATATGGGTCCTTAAACAATGTGCTGGATTAGGCAGAGTATGATAGACCTAGTAAAACCCTATGCCATGTTAAAGTGCTATTAAAAAATAGTTTGAATTGTATTATGTCCTTAATTTGGACAAAGAGAATCAAAACAGGGAGAAAAAACCCCCTAAATTTTAGACTATTATTCTTTTTGTTACCACGTTCTCTTAGTGTTGGTAAGGACATTTGCCATCATCTAGTTCAACTCCTACAGTTTATAGGTGAAGAAATTGAGGCCCAGAGATTTCAGTAACTTGGCCAAATTCAGGCAGCTGGTTAGTGGAAGAGCAGAGACTTTCATTTCAAGTCTGTAGTGAGCTGAAATTTCCACTATTCTGTTATCGCCTCTATTGGTAGACATTTAAACAACTATTTGAAGACTCTTTTTTATACATAGAGAAGGAACTCAGATTATAGTTGAAAAAATGACTTCACAAGAAGATAAAAATAGATTATCACTATTATCTATTAAATGAGAGGTTCTGAAAAACTTGGAAGTGTTTCTTTAGTATATTAAGGGTCTCATTTTCTAGGTAAGAAAATCTGTGAAATGAATTGGAATAGTCTATATCTGATTTACCATAAGTTTAAATTTGGGCAGCCTGATTAAGTTTGATTTTAGTCCTCAAACATTTGGGCCAAGCTATAAGAGAGGTTATAGAGCTATAAGAAATGCTAAGTTTAATTTGCTTGCTTATGATGGCTTTATTTTGAGAAATAAGAGCACATTTGATTGTCTAATACTATAGGATTTGATTTTGATGCAGTAATTACTCAAAATATTTTGGACAATCAACAGAGAACAATCGCTTTTACTTTAATCGTAGAACATAAGTAATCTTTCAAACGTTCTTTTTTTGGGTAAAATATTTAGGCAATAAATTATAAGTAGGTTGTCATTTGAATCTCTATACTACCTTTAAGTACTGTGTTAAAATAGGAACCAGGAAGAAGTATTAGAATTAACCATTGGAATATTCGGATTCATCTTTCTCTCCTCTTACAGGCCCTCTGGTGATGTTCTTGAGACATTCAATTTCTTAGAAAATGCTGATGACAGTGATGAAGAAGAGGAAAATGACATGATTGAAGGCATCCCAGAAGGAAAGGACAAGCATCGGATGAATAAACACAAAGTAGGAACTTGATTTTCTATTCTTATTAGCTAAAATGTATACATATACTCAGGTATTTGGGATAGAAATTTTCAAGGTGTCTTAAATTACGTTGGCAGTGATTGATCATTTTTTATTTTATCATGTTACTTGAAAGTTTTATATAGTCAGTTCTTATTGACTTACCCATGTATAGGAGAAATTATTATTTGCTGTATTCACTAACTGGCAAGAAAGGATCTGTTTTTATAGGACTAGTCCAGTGGTTTGAAACTTTTTTAAAAAAGCAACACTCTCTCCACTCATGCCACAATTAAGAATCACTGCTGAAGTCTGCCTCTTTGTGTGCGGTAAACAGGTGATAAATTAACTGAAGCTGAATGGGGATACTCCCACCCTGGGTGAGGGAGGAAACTATGGATTGTAAATGTATGTGTCAACATTCTCATTCTTTGGTAAGGATTAATAAAAATTTACTTTTGCGGGCAACTTAAGAAACAGGTGTATCTATTTTAGTGGTGATGTGGGTTAGCTATAGGAGCAAAAGTAGATTAGATGATGCATTTGTGAATTATTAGTAGTGCACAGAATTTCAGGTATGTTAAAAAGAGTGGCTAGGTTCGGTTGTAGTTCTTTAGGATGTTGTGGTCATATGGGAAAAACGCCAGTGTTCTTCAAAAGCTTCCAGTCTGTGAAAGTAGTTTTCAGCCTTTCTGCCACATTTCCTATGCGTAACATACTCATATATGTAATATAAGTGAATAGAGATTTTGATCCTTTTCTGCTTGTTGTTCTGGGAGGTAAAGCACTATTATAATTACCAGAGCTATTGACTTACAGTAGTTAATACCCTTCTTAGCCATGCCATATCCCTATGAGTTATGGATTACATATGCCATTCTCAGTGAGTGAGGTTAATTCAACACAGTGTATCAGAATGTGAGTGAGTGAATGGGTGTTTAATAGGAGTAACTGTGAATCTATTATAATTAAAGAAGTTAACTATTCTTGACAATTAACATTTTAACCATTCTTTTTTTTTTTTTTTTTTGTGGGGAAGACCAGCCCTGAGCTAACATCTGTTGCCAATCTTCCCCTTTTTGCCGAGGAAGACTGGCCCTGGGCTAACATCCGTGCCCATCTTCCTCCACTTTATATGGGACGCCGCCACGGCATGGCTGACAGGCAGTGCGTCGGCGGGCGCCCGGGATCCGAACTCGCGAACCCTGGGCTGCCAAGCGCGGACTAAACCGCTGCGCCACCAGGCGGCCCCAACATTTTAACCATTCTTGTTACCACATTACTTGCATTACATCTTACAACAGTCTTCACACAGCACTGTTGAGAACCATTTATCTAGGGTATAATTGGGGATTAGTGAACTACATGGAAAATCTAAAATTTTCTATCTAAGTGATTTAAAAATGGGAGTGCAAATGTAAAGATAATTGTATGAAAACACAGGATCCCTTTAAAATTTAGGATAAAAGTAATTCTTGGCTCCTGTTCCATTTACAGATAGGTAATGAAGGTTTAGCTGCTGACCTAACTGATGATCCTGATACTGAGGAAGCACTTAAAGAATTTGATTTTTTAGTGACTGCTGAAGATGGTGAAGGAGCTGGAGAAGCACGGAGTTCAGGGGATGGCACAGAATGGGGTAAGGTGCTAAAGAAATATGGGGGTGGGAGAACTTCTAGCCCTTAAATATGTATTATTAAATATTATATGTGGAATGTGTATATCTGAATGTGTGGTGGCAATTAAACTGAGAGCAAGGGGAAGTGATATTGAATAATTTCAGAGTGCTTGCACCAATTTACTTATATTTGGTGACTAAATTGTTTAATATATGGCTTTTGGTCGATTTTGATTTTTGAAATTTGTCTTTGATTTAAAGTTGAAGCATTTAGTCAATTTAGCAATCCAATTCTTTTCTTCTTAGCATATTTTTAAAAAAGGGCATGTATACAGTTTTGAACATTTCCATTATTTAATTTGGTAATGAATTTAGGTTTCAAGAAGGCTTAATTCTTTCAGTATGCCTGTATGGTGTTATTTGACTTATTGCCAGGAAGTAATAAAGCTACTAATCCTAAACTGTAGCTCTATATTGAACAAGATTTAGTGAAGGTATTAAAGTTTATTACATATACTATTCAGTGTGCAAATGTTAGGGCCTAGCCTTTGGAAATTATATGTAATGCTAATAATAATCCAGCCATAACTAAAAGGGAGAAAACATAGTTCTATTTTACAGGGTTAAAAACCCAATTAGAGGGTCCGGCCCAGTGGCATAGCGGTTAAGTTTGTGCACTCCGCTTCGGCAGCCGGGGGTTTCACAGGTTCGGATCCTGGGCATAGACAGACGCACTGCTTGAAGCCATGCCGTGGCGACGTCCCATATAAAGTAGAGGGAGATGGGCATGGATGTTAGCTCAGGGCCAGTCTTCCTCAGAAAAAAAGAGGAGGATTGGCAACGGATGTTAGCTCAGGGCTAGTCTTCCTCTCACACACACACACAAAAAAACCATTAGAAAGTAAAAGAAAAGTGTAAAAAATATTTTAAGATAATAGCTGAGGGTCACTATGTTGTTCCTATTAAATATGTTCATTCAATCATCTTTTAGTATCAGCAGGTTATCTGGTAGGTAGAACTTAAATTGTGTTTACAGAGCTTTATTGGAGAAGCTTACTAAGTACCTTAATGCAGTTTCACATGAACACCAAAGTTGCTTAGTTACTAGTAAGAGGAATTATCACTAGACCCCTTAAAACTACTTTGGTGATAGGAAACTCACTTGGATTTAAAAAATGCCTCATTTATGTATTGAAACTGAATATTGCTAATAGCAGGAGAGACAAAACCTAATAGATAATATATTTATTGACTATCCTGATGCAAATCGAATACTTAAAAGATCTGAATTTTGCTCCCAGCTTTCTCATTGTTTATAATTCTCGAGCATTGGTTTCAGACCTTCACTTCTCTCTTCTAAGTGAAAAGAGAAGAGGCACATTGGTTGAAAGTATGAAAAAGCTCCACAATTACTTTCTAGACTTTGAATATACATTTTTGTATTTATTATTTGAAAATGGGTATATTCTAGAAGTATACCCCATTTAAGAATTTGCCTTGCTCGGGAGAAACAGTAAAAATATCTAAGTTTTCTTTTAGCTTCTCTGTTGAGCATTGGAAATACCTTATTTTTTTTCCAGTAATTTCTAAAGTACTATTTATTTTTTCTATATTATTTTAGAATTATATAAATATATTTAAATTATATAAATATATAATTATTTTATAATTCATGTATGTTTTAGGAGATTTAGAACCCACAAATACATGTGAAGAAGAAAATTAAAAATCACCTATAATGCTACTATGTAGAGAGAACCATGGTTAACATTTATGTAAATATATGTATCTTTAACAAAGGATTTTGCTGTGTGCTGATTTATAACTCACTGTTCACTAAATATAGTTTTCTTCTGCAACATCATTTTTAATAGCTGCATAATATTCTACCAATATGTTCCATTATTTATTTAACCAGGGTTCTTCTGATGCACATTTAGATTATTTTCATTAAAAAAAAAGGATCAAAAGCGATTTTTGATCATCTGTATAGCTAAATCTTGGCACATATCCGTTCCTATTTCCTTCCCCTAAAATTACTGGAAATCTGTCAGTCAAAAGAATATACAAAAGTTTTGGGAATTTAATTTGTATAAAATGGCATTGTTTCTTTAAAAAAGTATCATATTATGTACAATTGTTGGTCTTCTGTCCAGAGACTTTTGACTGTAGAGCAGAGTTTCAAGAGAGGACCTAATTAGTGAATGACAACTGTCAATACTTTGTTTACTTTTGCTATTAATGTTTGAGAGTGGCCCATAGTTTTTGTGTAAATGGAAGTAACCAACAAAGTCTCTTCCTTCCAGATGAAACTGAAACATCTTTAAAGCATTTTAAGTTCTTGAAAAGGAAAAGGACTTTTTTAAGAACAAAATGGTTCAAGTAGTTTCTTTCCTTAAGAAATGAAAACTGTCGAAAGATCCATGCAGTGTTTCTGAACTGATCATTTCTACTCAACAGGTGTCATATTCAGTTTTTCCAAAACAAAGAGGATGGATATACAAACATTCCTTTATATTTATTTAATTCATTTGCTTAAAATTTAAATTCAGTTATAAATGGAAATATGATGGTTTTCAGATTTAATTTATTGGGTAAAGGATACAGAATTTTTTTCTAAATAAGTAGTCCTAATGAGACATATCCCAGTACCTCACCCCCATTGGATAATCTGTTATTTTTTGTTTTGTGTACTGGTAATCTGCTCATATATCTCTAAGTTTGAATCTTTTTATTCTGTGAAACCACTGCTTTTTAGAAAGTTTTTAAATTCTGTTTTTCTTCTGTCATCTACATTAGGTAGTCTGAGTTTAATTTTAGTAGTTTTTAGTTCTTCTCATAATCAGAAATATTAGTGGACATTTCTTAATTTTGCTCTTTCTCTCATGGAGATGAGGCATTTTAAGGATGTTTAGTTA
Organism: Tapirus indicus; assembly: GCA_031878705.1. Classification (NCBI taxonomy): domain Eukaryota; kingdom Metazoa; phylum Chordata; class Mammalia; order Perissodactyla; family Tapiridae; genus Tapirus; species Tapirus indicus. Next base: position 17,118,667 of record CM062918.1, read on the forward strand.
TGTTCTCCTACACTTTGAAACTGTGATCTGTGGTAATTGATAGGACTACAAAATGCAGTTAGTACCTGAATGTTTGTATTTAAATATAATGGATAAAGTACTGAGTATTTGCATAAAGTAAAGTTAGTTATAAATTTATGCTACATTAAGTAGATTTGTATAAATCCTCTGCTTTGGTAGTTAGAATTACCATGATAGAATTTTATGTTTTTGTGATTTTTAGTTGTAATGGGTCAATTTTTTTTGTGCTTGTTTGTGTTTTCTTTTTAAAAAAAGTTCCCATAACTGATTCAACCTCATTTCTTGGTATTTTTTCCCCCTAGATTTTTTAAAAACAGAATTAATATGTAGAAGATTATGCTGCCTCTTCCCTTTTGCTCTTAACTGTTCCTTATAAGCAATATCAAAAGCAGCTGTTACTTCCCAGGCAAGTGTCAGGATGTTCTTGTGCACTTACGCATTCACCAACCTGTTCTTTGCACTGCCTGAGTCTACCTTTGTTTTCTAGACTGGAGGTTATCTTGCAAGTAATATTTGGTTTTTTTCCTTAAGCTTATCCTTTTTTATTTCCTTTGCTTTTCCACTTACCCTTTGCTACTTTAGTTAGAGCTATTCACAGCTTTATTTTTTCTACAAAGGTCTTAAAAAACTGTCTATCTTAATTAAATTATTCTGTCATATCTGATTTCCTGTATAAAGTTTATACCACTTAAGTTCTTTTTGTTTCTGAGGTTTAAAAAGTATTTGCTCAAAATGTGTCTATTTGTCTTGCTTTAAGTAGTCACTTTTAAAAATAAGAATTGTTAGCTTTATTAAGATAGGTGCAAATGGTTAATTCTTTAGATCACATTTTTTTTCTTGAAGTATTCAGTAAATTGACAACGATTCCTGATATAGCATAGTTTTCAGGAAACTTCATGATTAGAGTACATGAAAAGTGAATTTTATCTTTAAATCAGTATTACAACTATATTACAGTAACAATTTGCAGATTTGACAATCTTAGGTGTAAATTTCAGTCTTGAGTAACCTAGTTTCATGTAATTCAAGTTAGCAAATTAACTTAAAGCTTTGAATTTAGCTTTTTACATATGACTACCTAAGATCATGGGTATATGGATAAGGGAGAAAGTGATAACAATTGTCGTAGGAAAGACCCAAGATACAGTAAATAATTGAATTTCTATGTGCCATTCATATGAGAGATTTCTTATGTTTACTACATAAAGTAATCTATAAGGGAAAAAGGCTTCTTTATGTCCACTGTAGAGATGAAGTCAGTGAGGCCTAGGAGGTTCACAAGACTTGTGAGCCAGAATATAATGAGTTATCAGAAATTTAATAAGTATGTTTTCCCTGAAATCTCACTTTTCTGTAAGTCTTATTGATTGACTTAGCCTATGTGTTTTGGTATAATTTTTATTTAATTACAAGGTTATATAAACTCCTAGTTGTTATTCTGTACAATGTTAAACTTCTTAACACATAGCTGTTTTAAAACTACACAAAGGAAGGAAAAACCCTTAATACTTAAAATAATTCTAATAGACTTATTTTTATACTGCTTCTTTTTAATGTTTTCTTTTCCCCTAGTTTACTATAGAGTAAATTTTTTCCAGCCACAAGTATTACTTAAAACAAATACGGATTTGTTATTCAGCTAAAATAGCTGACGTGTCATCTTTAGCAGATGTATAGCAATGTATGTTTTCACTTCTCTATGCTTGTCACTGCTTTTATCTTACCCTAAAAAAATCAACTCAAAAAATTCTTCAGTGGAATTTGAGTTTTGTTTTTTTGTGTTTTTTTTGCTAATCTTAGTTGTAGACCAATGGAAGAAGGTAATGAGATGTTGAACTGTTTGGGGGGGGCAGAGGTGGGATTCTCTGAATGCTTTGTATGGATTATTTGAGAAATTGTATTTTGGAACTATATGTATGTATATTGGACTAGAATGCCTCTCCATTAGTACAGTTATCCTATGCATGCAAAATCAGTGTGACAGAAGGTGCATGAATCTTTTCATCAATAAAATGGCACTGACCTTTCCAGCTTGCACTTTTATGAGTAGTTCGCATGTAATTCATTCATTTGCTTTTATGATGCTGGCTGAATAATTTTTTATTAACGTTTTTATAAAGATGCAGTGATCTATTTTTTATAACATTAGATTTCTAATGTCAGTCCATTGAAAGAATATCAATTTTGAAAGAATAATAACCTTCAAATTTGTGATTCATAGAAGTGAAACACCATTTAACTGTTGTTAGTATTAAATGTTTAGAAACTTATGAGATGGGCATTTAGAGTCTGAGTGTGAATACCAAAACTGAGACTGCACCTTTAAAGTATTTTGAGTATATGCTGTTAGTACATTTTTATTATGATTATGTTAAGCTATAACACTTTACTGCCAACAGCTTGCATTGCCAACTGCTGATTTTTTTTCTTTTAATAATATGCTGCATGTAGATAAAGATGACCTCTCCCCAACTACTGAGGTTTGGGATGTAGACCAGGGACTAATAAGTAAACTGAAGGAACAGTACACGAAGGAACGAAAGGGGAAGAAAGGGGTGAAGAGTAAGTGCAGATTCTATTATAATTTTTGTATACAAATCTTTGAGAAAAAAAGTCTTCAATTCTGTTTTGTGTACTTTTTTTGTTTCGTAAAGGGGGCAACTAACTTTAAACTTTGTTGTATAGTTGAAATTTATTTGAATATAATTTAGTTATGTATTATTGATCAAATAGAAAATCATTTTAAGTATGTGGATAAGGATGAAGGAAGGATTTCAAGGTTTGTTTTTTTTTAATTTTAAAAAGTTTGCCAAATTGTAAGGAGTATTGGCCTTCGAATTAAACATAATAGAAATTTGTTCAAAAGGGAGGAAATATAAATTTCTCTATTTTTGATACATAGGGTATTATAGCTATAACCAACTCATGTCCAGGGTACATTTCTTAGTTTGGAAATTCTGAAATACAGTGAATAGGAAAGCCCTTTCCATAGGTTCTGCTCTCTGGCCTTAATCCTACCACAAACAATAACAGCAGCAAAAAATCGCTCTTGGGTAGTATTTTCTTGGCTTCTGTGTTGGAGGAATGCCAAAGGAGAGGGTAGTGGTGGCAGTAGGGTTTATTTGGTCGATAGCTGAGTGTCTTTGGGTGTCTCAGTGTATTTTTCACTGTTATATCCTGACCAAAGTACTGTAAAAGTATAAATTTAGCTATAGCACCTCTCAAAGAAGTAATTCATTTCCATTTTGTGAATAAAATTTTATAACAGCCACATGAAAAACCTCTTCAGATCTATGAGTAATAAATGGAGAAACTTGAAAATTATTTTTGGGAAATTTTATTTTGAACTGGCCATTGATTTCTGCGAGTGTAACTTTTTTGACTATGTCAGGAAGGAAACAGTGGATAACAAAGGCAAAAACCATATAGGCATTCTTTCATGTTCCTTTCTCTGGTGACATTAGTTTATAAAACAGCAGGTGTAATGGAAAAGGGTGTAAATTTCCTTCAGTAAAGCAGTTCTTGAATGGTTTGATTTATTGTGGAGACAAATAAACTAGAGCTTTGGGGATTTTACCTAGTATGCAGTTTTCTTTTATAACTTTATGCTAATTTATGTTATTGCCTGTGAATAAAGAGACAGACTGTTCTTTAAGAAGTTTCAGACTGTACAGTGGGAACTGCTTATTGTATTTTAAAACGTTTAGTGCTGGGCAGGGGCTGTGTTCAGCTCTAACATCACTTACGTATATAATTCATGCATGTTTAGTATAGAAGTACTTTTGCATGATTGACTATTTTAATATAGACACAATGACATTAGAATTTTAGGATTTAGGTCCTTTTTTGTAAGAAATGAAGTAGTTTATTTTCATTATAGGTGACTTATTTTATGTATGTTATTCATAAACTGAGTTATCTGCTCAAGGTTTCTTTAGAAAATGTTAGATAATGTTGCTTTTAATTTAAAATATAAATATCTCATTTTTTTCTCATAGAATATGATTAGATCTATACGTTTTTGAGGTTTAGAAATATAGATAAGTGAACTTAAGGTGTTTCTTAGTTGTAGGTTTTTGGGGGGTTTTTTGGTGAGGAAGATTCACTCTGAGCTAACGTCTGTTGCCAGTCTTCCTCTTTTTCTTTTTTTGCTTGAGGAAGATTAGCCCTGAGCCAACATCTGTGCCAGTCTTCCTCTATTTTGTATGTGGGTTGCTGCCATAACATAGCTTAACGAGTGGTGTAGGTCTGCGCCCAGGATCCGAACCTGTGAACCCAGGCTGCCGAAGCAGAGCGCGCTGGACCTAACCACTATGACACAGGGCCAGCCCCAGTTGTAGGTTTTAAGTTTTTCTAAAAAATGTTTTTGATTTTAAAAAGATACCTGTTTAATTAAAGAAATATTAGAAATAGGTGAACTGAAACTAAAAATCCCCATAAAATTTTAATTAATTTTCTGTAATAGGACCATAGTATGCACAGTTTTATTTGCCTACAGTTCACAGAAAACATCATTTCATGTCAATAAATATCCCTGTGTATAACATGCTTTCGATTTTTTTTTTTTTAATGAAGCTACCCTGTTGTCAAAACAGAATTTGGAGAACCTAGTATGTGAAATGGGCCATAGAGAACTGCTGTGATTAAGGCAGGAGATGGGGACCTTGGGGCCATGCCTTGAGGCTCGCATGTCTCAGTGCTATTTTATTATCTAGATGTGTACTGTATTATTCAGCCAGCCCTCTTTAATTTTGATTGTGTGTCTGTTTTTTCAAAAATTCAACTAACTTTGTTTATATAATCATAAAAATAACACATGCTTGTTATTCAGACAGTATAAGAAGCATATAGAAACAAAGAAAAAAGTAAAAATCACCCGCATTCCTACCACTTAGAGATTAATACTTGTTGGCGTATATCCTTCCAACCTTTTCTAAATGTCTTTGTACATAAATGTTCTTTTTAATTTTTCAACAAGAATATTATTATATTGTTTCTAAATCATTTTTTCTTAATGTTTCATAGTCATCTAAATAAAATATAATTTTAATGGTTACATAGTATTACATTTTGTGGATTTAACCTAGCCTCCATTAGTTAAACCTTTAGATTGTTTTCTAATTTTTAATGTTTTTGTAAACATCACTGTCTTTAAGGTCACCTATGTATATAGATATAAAGATGAGATTTCTAGCACAGTGTCTCAGGAATGAATAATTAGGAAATAATAAATTATGTTTCTTTTTACACTTCTTTTGTGAATTTAGAGAAATAAAAACTTTTTGCTCTTGAATATAGAGTTCAGTATGAAAATGCTGGCTCTGAATCCCTGCCATGAAGATAAAACTTAAGGAAATAGAAAAAAATGTCCTTAATTGACAGATCATAAATTTCTAATGGTCTTAATCCAGGTAGATCACCATATTAATACTAAGATACAATTTTACATGAAATGATAATTTGTGACGTTTTTTTACTTTCTTAATATCGTTGTTGGTTTTTATTCTGATATTTTCCAGGGTGTAGCTTTGTACAAGTTAGAATAATTCATAAACTATAGCCTTTTGATTTTTTTTTTCCTGTTATTTCAAAATGTGAATGAATCACCCGTACTGGATCGTAGCACTGAGTTTCTACAGATTTTTTTTTCCAGCTTCTTTGAGGGAGGAAAATTATTTGCTGACTTTACCATATGGACTTAGCAGATGTAATCCAATCTGAATGCCTTCTTTTAATGGAAAGAAAAAAGTGGCAAGAATGTCAACTTGTTTTTGTAAAGACTCAACCATGATGTAATTCTTAAATGGAAAGCCCTCTAAAATCAGGAGCTGAGAAGCTAATGTTTATATGTCTTCTAGCTTGTTCACTCCACCCCACCCTTCTTTTTTCCCACGGAAGGCAAAAGAAAGTGACTTAAAAGTTGACAACCTTGCCTTGGATTGCAGATAAAATTCAGTATTAGTTTCTTGTTAAGTGAGGTATGCTTAAGAGATGTACTTTATTAATACTTCTAAAAGTCAAGACCATGAAACTAAAGAGCCTTAGTGTAGTTATTTTGGTCTCAGGCTTCAAAAGGGTTAAACTTCCTTTTCCTTTTAACTTTTTATTTTGGCATAATTTCAGATTTAGGAAAAGTTGCAATAATAGTACAAAGAATCCCAGGTACTTTTCATTCAGGTTCCCCAAATGTTTACATTTTACCACATTTGCTTTATCATTTTCTCTCTGTAAGTACATACATTTATTATTTTGAACAGTTCAGAAAACTGAGTAAAGTTGTAGACTTGTTGCTCCTTAAATACTTTAGTGTATGTTACCTGACCACAAAGACATTCTCTTATGTGACCACAGTACAATGATGAAAATCAGGACATTAGCGTGATAACAATACTATTATCTAACCTGAAACTCAGTTTTCTTTCATTTGTAAATAATTTCTAAACTTTCTGTAACTGGGGAAGGGAATGAGGGGGAGGTTAAAAATTTTTTTTTTTTTATAGTCTTGGTCTGGTTGGATTTTTCTAGCTTTCTACAGTCTCTATTTTTGCTGTATTTTATCTCTCAGTAAAAACATGTAAATCAGTAACAATTAAAAATCACAGTGTGTAGCATCTAAAATAAGTATGAAGCATCTGAGATCTGGAACCTTTATTTATAATATGAAAGAGGAGTTTAAAATCTATTAAGACTTCCTTTTGATATTTGTCTGTTTCAGTTTCTCAACCTGGAAAGTTCAAATTGTGGATTATAATATGTGTTCCTTTGATACATGCTCTTATTCTTATGGCTTCTTGTTATTCCTATGCTATTTTTTACCTATAAAATTGAGGTTTATTAAGAAGATTAGATTGTTTTATGTCCTTTCTTCAAAAGATTTATAGGCTTTCCCCATTTCAAAGAGTCACATTCTGAGCATGTGTATATTTACAGTTCTGGTTCTTAGTGGATGGACTTGTCTTAGTTTTCCTAATTATTCTCATTTATCCTAACTTTCCTGTCTTTTCCGTGTGTAGAATATGATTTGTCATTCCCCTTTTCTTTACTAGTATTATAGAACTGCTGTACATCTTCTGACTTGATTATCAGTACTTCAGAAAAAGGAAGTCATATTCTATTTAGGAGAGAGTATAAATTTGAAGAGCCCATAAAACAGTTCAATATTCTCTCTCCTGCATCAAATCAAAGACAAAAACACTATTCTTTCATAGCCAGGGATATTATTTTCAGCTAAGACATGCAGTTGTTTTATATTTCCAGCTTTAATTTCACACTTTTAAAACAGACCATTCAGTGCTTCAGCTCAGATTTCTGTTTCTTTTTTCTCCCCTAAGGAAATATTTTAATTTAGGCATTTTGACAAGAGTCGGAAAGTAACAGATTGATGCTCTTTCAATCAGTACACTCTTTTAAACTGCAGAATTGCTTTGCAGCTAAACTAGTTGTTTTTTCTTAATATTGTGATGTCATTTTTTTTAAGATGACAGTTGTCATGTGAAAGCTTTATTACAATTAGAATGGTAGAAAACAGAACAGATCTAACAAACATGACATAACTAAATCTTTATTTTAAAATACACTTACCTTTTCCAGATTGCCTGCTAATAGTTTGTTTCACTTCAGAATATAAGATTGATTAACAAAGGGAGGGCATATTTGAGAAAGGGAAAATGTTAGATTCAGTAAAAAACAAAAAAGTACTGTTTTACTTACAATAATGGAGTGTGCAAAAAGCTAAACTTCATATATCATGAGTGTGTGTGTTTGTGAGTAAGTGTGGATTTAAAAACACTAAAACAAGTCCTCAGTCCGTAGTTTGACTTACACATGGCATAGTTAGTATGTTTTTCATTGTCCTGTAATCTGTTTGGAGGATCATGCATTTGTGTAGACTTGGTGGTCATGGTTAGGAGATAGGTGGGTTGTTTTATAATTCATAGTAGTAAGAAAAAGTTTTTCTTGCTATTAAAATTAGAAAGAGTATTTCTCCTTCTATAGATTTCAGCAATAATTGAGAATGTCTTTAATTAATGCTTAATGAGTCTTTCATTATGCCCTTGATTATTTTTATAATATTATGTATAATATTCTATGACACTAATACCATTACAGTTTTCTCATTATTGCTAATCAGACTTCAGTTTTTTACTTGAAATTGCATTTTGTTAGATTTATTGTATTTAGGATATTAGATAGATTTAGAAAGAAAATGAAGATGCATTAAATCTGTAGCTGACAGATGAAAGTAAGTCCTAGATATGAAGGTGTTATATCTGCTTATGAAATCTGCTTTAATCTTCTAGCAGTTTTTGAGAAATTAGAACTAAAAGCAGGGATGTTCCATCTTTCCTAAATTTGGCACTATGCCACACAGAAACTAGTGTTTGTAGTATGCAAAAAAAAAGTAATAATAATTATATGTATAATTTGGGATCCTTAATATGAACGATAACTTTCATGTTGTCTCCTACTTTCCTTGTGTTCACATTATCTGTAATGACAAAACTTTTTCTTTATTTGACATTAGCTATCATATGATGAAATTATAAAATAATGTCTAATAAAGTCAAATTTTATGGTACACACAAGTATAAGAGTGAGCCAGGAACGATCAACAAAGGCTTCACGGATGAGATGAAACTGATTTGGAGGAATGGGTAGAGTTTTGATAGGCCAAGGTGCATGTTAAAGGATAGAAACTTGCATGTCTTTGTGTGTGGGACATATTCTCGTTTTCTGAGGAACAGGTGAGGACAGATGTGACAAAATATGGTAGAAATAACCTTGGTGAATACTGATACTATAGGGAAACTGCTTTGACTGGGAAATTTGTGTTTTGGAGCATTAAAAGATGAGATTGGATAGGAAAGATAGGATGAGATCATGAAGCACATGCAAAGTTAAGTACAAGATTTTAGTTAGCCTTGATCCAAAGACTGTTGAAGTGCTACTTGTGGTTTCTCAGTAAGAGGTGATATAGTAAATGTGATGATTTGGGAAAATTTAGCTGTAGTAATCAAATTTGATTTAAGGCAAATGGATCTGGGAGACAGGAAAACCAATTAGGAATCTATTGAAATAATTCATAAGAATGAAACCTTTGATTAGAATAAGGTCAATAGAGAGAAGGAGATTAATCTGAAGAATACTGTAAGGGAGGATTCTTTTTAAAAACAGTTCCCCCCACCCTGTTTTATAAGTTAAAGAGGAATTATTAATATGTGGTTGCAGAATTTTAAGAACAGAAGCCAAATTGTGGTGATACTCATAAGTGGGAAAGTTATAAAGGAGAGCTATTTTATGAGAAAAGGTAACATTTATTTTCTTTCATGTTGAATTTAACTGATCATTAGACATCCAGTTGGCAGTTTTCATTTATTAGAGAATTTGTTTATAGTCACTTCATTTTCGAGAGGAAAATCTTCAGATAGTACCGAGTTTCTCCATTATAATTATTTTAGAAAATTCAGACTATTTAACATATTGTGTACTTCCATCCAGAAGTAGAGTTGCTTAAGCATTTCTAAGAAGTTAGGGATTACTGTAAAATAGAGTATAAATGTTTAATGTTCCACCTATTTCTGTTAAGTCTTACCATCACACTGCCTGACATTCTTTTTAGGGATACAGAGATGAATGATAGATAGTTCCTATAGAGTTACTAATATTCGAATAGCCATAGTGAAATTTAATAATTATATAGCAAACTAGTCCATTAATGTTGACATTAGTAAATATAAGGTCATAATGTGTGACCTTGGATTTGTCTGTTTTGTTTTTATATTGACTATAAAGCATTTTCTTTTGTCTTTTAAATTATTTTTTCTGACATTCTTAAAACTATTTCTTTCAAAATACATAATAGAAATGGTCTGTCATTTCTGAGAAGTTCAAAGTTAAAACAAAGAGATACCACAATACTGCAGATGCTTTGAGTTTTGTATATTTTGGCCTGAATTGTCCAGGCAACAGCTGAAATTCTCTTAAATTTATGGTCTGTGACAGTATTGACTTTTCATACTATTATGAGAAACTCAGAGAGCTCATGGGTAAATCAGGTTTTTCCAATTTGGGAGAAGTGAAAAAACATTTTGAGAAAAATTGGGGTTGATTTGTTAATGGCAAATTTGTGTGAATATGGCAGGAAAATATCCACATAAACACCAGGGAAAGTTAATTGTTGCACCCTCATAAAAATCATTTGTACTTATTTCTGTTAACTTTTAAAAATAGTGAGTTAAGTTGGAAAAACTCGTTTCATTCTTTACACTGTTAAACATTAACATTAAACACTAAAATCTTTTATTTTAATGATACCTTCTGTGTCTGTGAGCTTACAGAACTTGGGTTGAGTTGTAGAAGACCAATTTTATATACATAAAAAACCACAGTGGATATATATCCACAGAAATAGTGAATATCTTAAATATTTAAATCATTTTAATATTTTTGGGGGGATGCTATGGAAAATTGAAGACATCTTTATCTGAGAGTTTTATAACTGGAACCTCTTAAAAATAGCCTATTTTGTTAGTAAATTGGTTTTAAAGGCTGCTAGCCAGTCAAGCAGTAGCCACTAAATGAACCTCTACTGCTGACATTAATTTACAGGGGTCAACAGGACAGAACTCTACGACATGATAGCTGATCTGGGAGATGATGAGCTGCCCCACATCCCTTCAGGAATCATTAATCAGTCTAGGTCAGCCTCTACTAGGATGAGTGATCATGAAGGTGCAAGAGCAGAGGAAGGTACCAAATTTAGCTACCATGTTTATTTACATTGCAGAAGACGTTAATTATAAATCATATCTCCTTAATACTGTAAATTTGCTGCTGTTTTAAAATGCTGAAGATCATCTTATATGATGTTCAGAGAAGGTGTTCTGCAAGCTCTTGGTGTAACTGTCTTAGGGATTTGGAAATTTTGGGCTTCTATGTCTTTATATTTTGTTTTTGTTTTTAATGTTAGGTGGATTTATTTCTGTCACAGATCAGTTCAAAGTATCTTTCTGAAATTTAACTTTAGCTTACAGATCTAAAGCAAGAAAATAATACATAGTTTTAAAAAAGGCTTTAGAGCCAGCCCTGATGGCCTAGTGGTTCAAGTTCTGTGTGCTCCTTTCCAGTGGCATGGGTTTGGTTCCTGGGTGCAGAACCACACAACTCATCTGTTAGTAGCTGTGCTCTGTTGTCAGCTCACGTAGAAGCACTAGAAAGACTTAAACTAGAATACACAACTATGTACTGGGGCTTTAGGGAGGGGGAAGAAAAGAGGAAGATTGGCAACAGTTGTTAGCTCAGGGCAAATCTTTCCCAGCAAAAAAAAAAAAAAAGACTTGAAATAGTATGTATGGAAAAGAACTACTTAGCCACATTGTCATATTGCTTAAATTTAGCAACTAATAATAACTACCACTTATTAGGAGACAACTAAATACTAGACATTTTGCTTGGAACTTTACATATGTATTATTTCTAAAAATATATGTAACAATTGCCTAATTTAATCGTTTTAGAACAGGGCAACATCATTATTCTTTAAGTTTGTACCAAGTATATACTACTTGGTAATGAAGTTTCTAAAATTTGCCTAAAGTAGAACTGTGTAGGAAATGAAATTACTACTTAGTAATTTTCCAAAATTGATTTTAGCTGAAGATATGTAGATATACTTGAATAAATTTATAATTCTTAGTCTAGATAGTTAAAATTCTAAGTAATGAGACTGAATTCTTACCACAGGTTTATTGTGATATGTGAGAAATATATGTAATTCATTATCTAATAATTTGGTATACCGATTGAATTTCATTGATGTTTCTGCTTTTGCTGTGTAAGGGAATTTATTTGATGCCCCAGTCGAAATTTTTCAATACATCTTGTTCTAAGAGTTCTCTAGTAGTACATTTTCCTAGTTAAAGTTAAATAATTTTGCATTTTTCCCTTACAGTCACCCTACCTACATTTACCACTCACCATAATCTGTAAGAAAGTTTGAGAGAGGATAAGGAAAATCATGAAAATAATAAAACCAAAACAAAACAAAACATGAAAAGCAGCAGGAAAAGTACAATAGTCTGTTGATTTTTCCAGATCTCTTTTCCACTGTTGAGCTATTTTCCTGTTTTACTTTGTCAAGTATTTTCTAAAAGCACAAAACAACTCCACTGTTTTTCATTTTGTGCATTTAGTAGTGGTTTAGCTTCTTTAGCTTTTGGTCTATTTTAACCAATAATGCATAGGAAAACTTATAAACATTTTTGTAGTTAATGTATATTTAAACTGCAGATTTTGCAGTTGGAGGCAAAGTATTAGCAGGAATAGGGACTGTTTTAAATGTTTCAAACCAGTGACCTATGGAAAAAGCCAGTCAAGGCCCATGCTACACAAAAGCCAATTTAGAGCTCTGTGTGTGTGTATTTATGTGTATGTGTGCTTTTTAAAGAAAAAAATGTAAGTTGATCTAACTTTTTCTTAATAGTGGAAGGAAGAAGAGAGGGGGAGATAAACACAACCTCATTACACTTTTCAAAGAGTAAATCTTACTAGAAATGTGTTATTAAAAAAGATTCAAGTTCAACTTAGAACTAAGAAGGGAACATTAGAGTTCATAATCTCTTATTTCCAGTGGCAGCTTCCAACTTCAGAATGCTTTCCTGTTGAAGTCCATGTCATACCTCATTTTGTAAAGGAAAAACGTCTATTATCAAGGAGAGAAACTTCTGCATTACAACCTTTCAGACTATTTTTAGTAAGGACTTAAGACATACCATGTCGCCACTGTCATAAATGGAATCAGTTATTGGGCTGTGTTCTTTAGGTTTGATAAAATGGAAGGAGAAGGGAAGAGTTTGATATGTGAAGCACGTGTTTCCTTGGTTGTTAGCACCCATAAGATGGAGAATTAGTTTTAGAAGTACAAAAAGGACCTTGATATAAGATCCCATTTTGTAGATCCTAAGATTTCCATAAAGGGAAATGCTAATGTAATAGTATTCTTAAATTGCTTGATGAAATCTCTTGGGCTGTATCTAATAAAAAGTATCATAATTTCCATCATTAAAACTGCTTTTAATAATTTTATTTTTCTTTGAATTGCTAATTACATTTTGATGCTTATTGCTGTAGGTAACAAAATGAATTTACAGAATAGAAATTAATCCCCTCTGCAAGGAAACAAGGGCAAATAAATTGAGTATTTACAGTGATTACCATATGCCACAGTGATGGGTGAAAGTAAAATAGAGCTTAAAAGATTTTTTCACATCGGTATATGTGTAATAAATGCTGAGTGAGCAGGATAGCTTGCTATATATAAATAAGTGTGTATATATAGAGAGAGAGAGAAATGTAGTCATATGATTAATTAGAAATGAATATAATACTAACTTTTTGTTTAATACAATTAATCTAAAACTCTATTAAGACTAGCTAATATTGCCCAGGCACTTCCCTTCACATGCCCCTAAATTGGTCAACAACTGATCAGAAATATCTCTGCAAAAAGAATGTAATAATACAAAGTAATTTGATATTATGTTAAAGTTATTTTATTGGGCTTTTATCAAGATTTGTGTTGAGTATTTATGTAATTGAGAGTGGGAGGAATTGTGGCATTTTTTTCTAGCTATTCTTACATACAAATTATGAGCTTAAAAGAAAAATATGTCCTTGTACTGGCCAAAAATGCTTTGAGTAAATATTACCTAATCCACTTTATATAATTGTTCTTAAACATAAATTTAAACTATTGGTTTTATAGTTCTCATCTACTTCTGGTATTACCAATAAGTGCCTACTAGATATTGGTAGGAAGGATAGATGCTACAGATTGTTCAGCTTCAATAAGTATAATTATGGAAAGATTAATTAAATACTACTAATATCCCTATGTGTATTTTCTATCAGATTTACTCTGGATCGGTTGCTGACTCACAGCTTCATTTTAGAAATGTCATTTAGGATTCTATTTGAGTCAAATTATATAGCTTACTTTGATAAATAATAAGATAGTGTAAATAAAGGTGAATTTTACTTTTGCCATAGTATACATCTACGAGTTGATTTGTATCTTCTCAGAATTATTTTCAGTAGTATTAATGATGACTGACAAATTTCATTTCACCTGTTATGTTTCCTGTAGTGTATTAAATTTATACCGTCATTTTTCATAGGAATTTTTCAAAGTTGATACTTGGCTTGAGTTTTATATGTCTCCCTTCTGAATTTGCTCATGAATTTTAAATGTGTTTTGATTTGTTGAATTATTTTGTATGACAATGACGTGTACTTTCTCTTTGCATCTTAAAATTAAAATTTTGCTGTCAAGGCATGCTTGAAATGATCTTGAGAATTATTGCTTATACTATAACTGTTAGAGTAAAATATTTTTATAATAGTATAGTTATTCTAATTATGGCAGAGTTTGATTTTAATTGGTCAAAGTATCAGAAATTTAAAGTTCTGTTGTCAGTCAGTATAGATTAGTCATTTTAGAAGTATCATGGTAAATAAAAGAGAAGTTAAAATTTAAAATCATAGTCAAAGCTTGAAAGCTGGAGCTTATAGAAAGGAAACTGACATTGTTGGTAGAACTGCCCTTTTCCTAGACCATTGCTGTTACTGGAGGAATCTGAGCAATTTAAGGCTTCATTTCAGTAAACTGATACACTATGTTGCAGACTGGAAACCATGTACATTTGAATGCTTATATTAATTTTTATCAGGGACTAGAAAACCTAGGACTTCTAAGCAAATATGATACAAAGCAAAAGGACTTAGCAACAACCTATTACATTAAAAAAATACTATAGTTATAATTATGTTGAAGTGATAAGTGATTTAAATAGACAAAGCTTTTGTGCCCCACCCCCCACCCTAGAATAATATATCTAGTGCACATTTGATTTGTGGAAGATTATGTTGTAGCTCCTAAGTAAACAAATATTTGTTATTACTACTCAGGATTTTTTGAGTGGAAGAAATAAGGAGGGAAGTGGGAAAATAAAAATTAATTATATTACTGAATATTGTAACTGTTAAGTGCTTACATTTCCCCCACAATATTGTCTTGTACTGTATGATTTTTCAGCATTTAAGAAGCGGTTTTGTTCTTTATAGCTGAACCAATAACGTTTCCATCTGGAGGAGGCAAGTCATTTATTATGGGTTCTGATGATGTTTTGTTAAGTGTACTGGGCCTTGGAGACCTTGCAGACTTGACGGTAACAAATGATGCAGACTATAGTTATGATGTAAGTGCAGTTTTATTTTTAATTTTTTAATGATTTAATAGAAGGCTCCTTATTTTTTGGAAACACTTATAAAACAGAATTAATGTCAAGGTGCATGGAAAAGATAAGTTTAAGTGTGTCAGTATGTTGATTTGAAGTGACATGTAGTCTCTCCTTTATAACTGCTTTCTTTGTGCTGTTTAAATTTTTCTTAGGTATTGTGGTGGATTAGCCAGGAGTTTGGGATGATTGATTACCTTAAAATATTGGTCAATAAATATCTATCTTTGAGTAGTCAACTCTCAATTATCTACTCAAATTAAGCCATATTTTGGTGTTACAAGAGAAAAATAGATTACCTGAATCACTTATTTGTCTTCAGGGTACTTCTTAAAAAGCACATTTAATTTTGAACTTTTCTTTTTTTAAAGATAATGTTAAAGTTAGCTTGCCATTTCCTGAATTCTTAGTCCTTCATTTGAGGGATGAGAAGAGGATGGAGGGGTGAATGGGAAGGATAGTGTTCAGAGGTGAAACTAGTCTTGGATTTAATTTTTTTTAGACAATAACCATTCAATTGAGAGTTAACTATACTTGGTTAGATTTTGTATTAATGAATTTGCAGTTTTTTAGCAAATCAATTTTTTTCCTTTTATGACAAAATTTTTTTCCACATTTTATACTTACATTAGCATGCTTTTTAGAAACATCAGCCTTGGTGGGCTGGATTATCGTCTGTTAATATTTTCAAAGTATATAAGCAACTAGATTCTAGTAAACTTTTGACTACTTTAGAAGTGGTTTCACAGCCTATCTTTACAGATGGAGAAATGAAGTTAAAAATGATTAACCTCTTATCAGTATCAAGGAAGATAATGAAAAGGGATGAAAATATTCCTTAAGTATCTTAAGTTCAGACTTTTGGAAAGTACCTTAACTTGCTGCCTTTAAAAATTTCACATGCTAATTTTCTAAATGACAGCTGTACTGTTGATACTATCCCCTTGGATTTTTGGTAGTAATTTATATAATTTTTATTGTGTTCATGTAAAGTATTGCAGCATGGTAGTTTTTTGTTGTTGTTGCTCTCATCTGTCATTAAATAGGACCTTTGGGTTTAGCCTGATGGTTAGGGAAAACAGATTAAGACTTTGCATTTGATCTAGGTATTTGAAAGTTAATGAAATTATTCTTCTGGGTTCTTAGTAAATGATAAAGATTTGTTATATAGTTTTTAAGGTACATTAAATTTCCACTGGACACTTGAGCAAAGCAGTTTTAAATATATGTTTTAAACACACCAAAACAAACAAGCAAAAATTCCACATGCCTATCAATTTACTACTTTTACCACTAAATAGTGCATTCTTTCTTTTTAGTTGCCTGCCAATAAAGATGCCTTTCGAAAGACATGGAACCCGAAGTATACACTACGTAGCCATTTTGATGGAGTACGAGCATTAGCTTTTCATCCTGTAGAACCTGTGCTGGTTACTGCCTCTGAGGACCATACTCTGAAACTTTGGAACTTGCAAAAAACAGTTCCTGCCAAAAAGCAAGTATTTTAATGTTAGCCTGTATTTTTTTTCCTCCCAAATTTGCTAGTAATTGTAAGTAATTATTATTCTTTATGATCCCATATCTTTTATGTGCTCATTTGATCTTACCTAATGACTCTTGAACATCAGCCAGTGATTTATTGTTATTTAATTATCTTCTCCTTCCCCACCCTTTTTCCCCCCTCTTTTAGGAGTGCCTCCTTAGATGTAGAGCCTATCTACACGTTTAGGGCCCACATGTAAGTTTTATTGAATTAGTACTTAATTGGCAATCATAGTTATTGTTAACAATTATCAATCGTCAAACCTTGTAATTGTCTCATAATGTTTGTTTTATATTAGAAAAGACATTGGTTGACTGATAGTTGATTAATAATTGTATGAGAATATAATCAGTACTGTTGAAATGTACATGTTTACCTTAAACAGTTTTTAAATACCATGTAAATTCAGAGGTTGGGGGGGGGTGGATGTGAGTTTCTTCTTAGACTTTGTAAGTAATTTTTCCCTTCTTTTCCTATACTAGTGGTCCTGTTCTATCATTAGCTATTAGTTCTAATGGAGAACAGTGTTTTAGTGGTGGTATTGATGCAACCATCCAGTGGTGGAATATGCCTAGCCCTAATGTGGATCCATATGATACATATGGTAAGTAAAAGACTCAAAACGTATTTTTTTTTTAAGTGCGTGGAGCTGATAAAAGTAAATAACTCAAATATTATTATAAGGTTGTTTAAAGATGTATTAGTCTCCTCGTTTAGTTCTTCTGTTTACTAGCAATTAGCTTTATTGAAGAGAAAAATTAAGAAATATCATGCCATGATTATTTAAACCTGCAAATTGGTACTTTTTCTGTGGTGTCCAAAAATAAACTATATTAAAACATTAATTAATTTCAGTACTAGTTACAAAAAGAATAAAATTTAATATAAGGAAAAATATTTTAAACTTAAGAAATAGTTTGTGTAATTCAAAAATATTTAGCAGAAGACAATAGAAACAAATGTGGGGACAGTAAGGGTGTAAATCTGTCAGCTTTTTAGAGGACAAAAAAATTCCTTATTAAAAGAAAAAACTTTTCCTCACAAATGCCACTTTTAGAATCAGTCCTACAGGAATACCTGTACATGTATTAAAATATATTTACAAGGGTATTGTTTGTAACTACAGAAAATTAAAACAAAATGAATGTTTATTAGTATGAAAATGGTTAAACAGTGGTCTACTTAATGGTTGGTTCACTTAAAAAGAATTCAAGAGCTCTTTGGTCTTTTTATTTAACACACATTTGGTACCTAAATTTGACAGGTATAATATTAAGCATTGCATCAAGAAATAAGAATTAATCTAATGGAAAAGAAAGATATTAAATAAGGGGATGGAGTCTATGATTACAAATTGCGATAAGTGCTATGAAGATATAGTACTATGAGAGACAATAACAGGTGAACCTTCTCTGTATGTAGTCTAAAATAGTGACATTCAAGCCCAAATCTAAAGGATAAAAGGGAATTTTTAGTCAGGAGTTTTAAGCCAGAAAGTGACCTGTAAAGTAGAGTTTGAAAAGGTGACTCTGACTGTTGCAAGGAGAATAGATTGGGTGCGGGAAGTGTGGAGAAAGGAATACCAATGTGATGTTGTAATGTAGTGGTCCAGCAGACTAGGTGAGAGATGATGTTGCCAGGATTAGAGTGGCAGTAGAGCAGTTAGAGAGAAATAGATTTAAGACATATTGTAGCAGATAAAATAAAGCAGCAGAG
The DNA here is from genome assembly GCA_031878705.1 of Tapirus indicus. NCBI lineage: Eukaryota > Metazoa > Chordata > Mammalia > Perissodactyla > Tapiridae > Tapirus > Tapirus indicus. The sequence continues at coordinate 17,137,240 of CM062918.1, forward strand.
CAGTTAGAGAGAAACGGATTTAAGACATACTGAGGAGGTAGGGTAGAATAGACAAAATCTATTGATAAATTGGATTGAGTGGATGGAGTGTTGGATGAGTGACTCTTGATTTTGTGGTTTATTTTTTTAACAGCTTTATTGAGATGTAATTCACATATGATAAAATTCACCCTTTTGAAGTATGCAGTTCAGTAGTTTTTACTGTATTTACAGGGTTGTGCAACCATTACCACTACCTAATTCAGAACATTTTCATCACCACTCCTGCATTTTTGACGTAGCAATTGAGTATACGATGGTAGCATTATTGAAATGCTGGAAAAACAGATATGAGAAGATAAAAGATGGTGAGTTCAGTTTTCAGGCATGTTAAGAGATGGCAATATCGAGTAGGTAATATCAAAATATGAGAAAGGATGATATAGGGAGAGTGTGTTGTGTAGGGTGAGAAAGGAAAGCAAAGTCCTGAGGAACTCTGACATTGGGAGAGTGGCTAGAGCAAGACAGTCAACAAAGGAAACTGAGAAGGAGTGGCCTGTGAGTTAGGAGGAAGTACAGGAGAGTGTGGAATCCTGGAAGGGTACGTAAAGTAGAAATCATTTTGAGAAGGAAGCAGTTTGCGCTTTCTAATGTTGCTGAGTGGTCTAATAACGTTAGGATAGAAAGGTTCTTTTTTATAAGTGACAAATAGGTTACCCAGGTCTTGGCCAGACAGAGAGGTTGGATGCTGGGGCTAAGACCAGAGGGTGAAGGGACCTCTGGGAAACCTTTCAAGGCACAATCTTGGATGAAAAGCAGTGTGATGAGAAAAACAAATCATCAAAGAAAGAAAAACTATTAGATTTGATAGAATAGAGTTCATCATTGGTGATTATAGCAAGGTTTGTTTTGGTGTGGTGATGATATCAGAAACCATATTAGGGTGATTTGGAGAGTAAACGGGGGGTGAAAAAGCATATTTACTCCATACTTTCCTGCTGTTTGGCAGAAGATGGTGTAAGGTTAATGAAGGTTTTTTGTTTAGATTGAGAGCTTCTGGAGCATATTTGATGTGGTCGTGTTCCCAAGGAGGAGGAGAATTTATGTAGCAGAGAAACTGTAAACATTAAAGCAACTGAGTGAGTTGAATGGAATCCAGAATATACGTGGTGGAATTAGCCTTTGATAGGAAGGAGGACAATTCCTTACTTGTATCTGGAAGCAAGGAGAAGATGGCTTTAGACGCCAATAGGTTTATAGATTGGGTGGCAGGAAGACAGGGGAGAGTTTCCTATTTCAATGCTATGTTTTCTCAGTGAAGTATGAGAGAGAATCATTTATGAGGAAGGGAGGTTGGGAACTGTGAAAATTGTGGAGATGATGAGAAATGTTTGTGGAAAGTGGGAGTTTACTAGAGATAAAGGATTGTAGGACAAATGATATACAATGTTATTAGCCACTATGTTCATCAAATGATGAATGGGTGAATAAAATGTAGCATATCCATACAATGGAATATTATTTGGCAATAAAAAGAAACTAAGTACTGACAAATGCTACAACGTGGATGAACCTTGGAAATTATTCTAAGTGAAACAAGCTAACTACAAAAGGCCTAGGGCTAAGGAAAGGCAGGGAGGAAGAATTGGGGGAAAATGACTAATGAGTGATGAAAATGCCCTAAAATTGATGTGGTGATGATTGCACAACTCTGTGGACATAATAAAAACCAATGAATTATACACTTTAAATTGATGTTTGTATGCTATAGGAATCATGTCTCAATAAAGCTGTTTAAAAAAAGTACAGTCATGCACCCCATAATGACGTTTCAGTCAACGACAGACTGCATATACAATGGTGGTCCCATAAGATTAGTATCATGTAGCCTAGGTAGTAGTCTATACCATCTAGGTTTGTGTAAGCACACTATGACATTTGCACAGCGACAAAATCACCTAATGATGCATTTCTCAGAACATATCCCTGTCATTAAGCAAAGCATGACTGTATATGTTCCTTATAGAAAATAGCAAAAATGCAGGAAAGTATTAGATGGAACGATAAAAGTAACCCATAGCTTCACAACTTAGAGATGACCACTGTGTATACTTTGATTTATCCTCTTATGTGTAGTCTTATACTTAATTATATGATAATTTATCTTTATATATCAAAGCATTTCTTTTGAACTTCATTTAGCTGATTTTTGTTTGTTTCTTCCTTCCCAGAGCCAAATGTTCTAGCTGGCACTTTAGTTGCTCATACAGATGCTGTCTGGGGTCTTGCTTATAGTGGAATAAAAAATCAATTACTGTCTTGTTCAGCAGATGGCACTGTTAGGTTATGGAATCCACAAGAAAAATTGCCATGTATTTGCACTTACAATGGAGACAAGGGTAAGTAAATTTTGCTTCTATGAAATAAGCTATTTTTTTTTTTAATTTGGAAGATAGAAAAGACAAAGCAAAATGATTTACTATTTCTCTGCTGCTCTGAGAGGCGTACTGGAAGAATTTTATAAAGCTTGTGATGACCTTTTGCTCCCAGTCATTTTTATAAACAAGAAAGGTGCTTTGCAAGTATATCCGTAGCTCAGTGCTTTTTGACCTTCTTCAGGACATGTTCTATTTAAAAAATAAAACTATTCTTATGTAGCAGTGGAGTAGACAAATGAGGCCTACTCAGGGACAACATGAGGAGACCCTCCGCCTACTCCAGTGGCTGCCCACAAAGACCGAAGGGATCACGGTCTCAAGCATTTCTGTAAACCGTGTATGAGCACACCAGTTGAGAAGTCTAGTCATAATCATTGAAGTAGCACCCTTAACTGGGGAGTACAAACTGAGTTCTGTGTGTGATTTGAGACCTTTTCCTGTCAAAGAAGGCTTTAACCAATTTACCTTGTGATGACATTTATTTACCTACATAATGTTCATATAGTTGTATTGGTCTTATTTTCCAAGTCATTTTTTAGTATTTTTTAAAACCAGACCCTTTATTTTGATTAAAAAGTATGTTTTGTCTTAAAACATTTTAAATGAATAATGTGTGCTTAATTTTGTTGGGTCTCTTAGATACCTTAGTGATTCTACTAATTTTTCAATTACCCAAGCTTTTGAGGTAAAAATTTATTTAGATATTTGTTTCTTGCTTCGTCCAGGTAATTAATTGTTTGACTCCAGATTTCACCTAGTTGTGCATTGATCTGCCAGTTTAATAAGTTAAAAAGAGAAATTGCTGCTCAGGCCACTTCAGGATAGTACTGCATCAGTGGTTTCCAAAGTCCAAGCTTCATTTTCACAGAACCAAAAATTAGACTTGTATTAGCTATTTGATAAGGCTTACGGGTCTCAGACAGGTGAACAGACTCCCAAGACAGTGATGTGAGAATGCTAACTTATCATTTTATAGTAAGAAATACAATTGGCAAGTGGGCCAAAACATTCACCTAGGATTTTTTTTCCCTCTTAGAAGAAAATGCGTAGGAGAGCAAATAACTTTTGCACAGATCTACTCTTACTTTAAGAGCCCTCTAGCTATGTTTTTCTTAGAATGTTAGATAGAATGTTATAAAGACCTTTTAAATGATTGAGGGAAAGTTATCTATTATGTTTCACCATGCTAACACAATTGCTTTCTTTTTCATTATTAACATTATTTCAAGAATATTTGCATTCCTTTTTCTTAGAAAAGTGGAGATTTCTAAATTATTTTTACATTGTATCTCTTTGGACTCCTTTCAGAGCATGGAATACCTACGTCGGTTGACTTTATAGGCTGTGATCCAGCTCATATGGTGACCTCTTTCAACACTGGTAGTACAGTAATTTATGATTTAGAAACATCACAGTCATTGGTGATGCTTTCATCACAAATAGATTCTGGTAAGTTTTCATGGGTTTCTTTGAAATCTTAAGAAGGATTATTACACACTAGAGTGAAGTTTTAATTTTCATATTTTGACTGTTTGAATTTAGGGTGGAAAAATAATGTTTCAGTGTGTTATAGTTGTACTTATTTACATTATTTCTGTTATTTCCTCAAATTATGCTTAAAAACTTGAGTGGGTATATGAGGACAGAGGGATGAGTAGAGCAATGTAAGGGTGAAAGCAAGGGAAATAATTTTAAATTTTTAATGGAGATACATATGAAAGTAGAGAAAATAATATAATGAGCTTGATGACCTCATCATCCAACTCCGATACTTAGGTATAGATGGCCAATGTTGTAAGTGTAGGATGTGGTATGTGTTTTACTGTTTATTTCAGTAGGAATCCAAATAAGGCCCATGCATTGTGGTTGGTTGATAGGTCTCTCAGGTCTTGCTTCATCTGTAGGTTCCCCCTCCATCTCTCTTATTTCCCTTGCATTTTTTTATTGAGGAGCTTGGGTAGTTTGTCCCAGAAAGTTGCCCAGTCTGGATTTTGCCAGTTGCATCCTTGTATCATTTACTATGGTCCTCTGTTCATTTTATTTCCTGTAAATTGGTTATAGATCTAGAGGCTTATTCAAATTCAGGTTGTGTTTTTGTCTTAATTTGAAAGTTTTTAACTGTTTTTGGCAAGGCTACTTCATAGCAATTCGTGAACTTTTATCAGAAGTAAATATTATCTGGTTATCTTTTTCTTCTTTTCAGTCTTGATGATCACTGCCTGGATCCATTAATTCATTAACTGTTCAAAAATGATTTTCTAATTCTATCATTCCTCTTCCATTTATTAGCTAGAATACTTCTATAAAAAGGAACATCCCTCATCACTAATTTGGTTACCTTGGAGTTAGTGGTTATAAAGGAAAGGCAAGAAAAATGTGATTGACTTCTGCCCCCTTTTATTTGCCGGTTTTCAAAATAATGAGGTGGTTTCCTAGCATCCTCCAAAGGTGACCAGTGAGTCTTTTGGGTTTTGTTTGTTGTTGTTATAATCTCTCTTTGACATAAATGTATTTGATGTGTTTCAATCCGTTGCAGGTATTATCTTTACTGCTACTCAGATTGTTTCATCTTTGACCAGTGGGGAGCTTATTCAGGTTGGCTCTTCTGAGTCCTTTTGACATGACCCTGGTAGTTGTTGATAGTTTTTTTCTGATATGACAAGATATTCCAGGTTCATCTTGTTCATTTTGTGCCCTAGATCTGAAATCAGCCATTTCTCTAAGGAACTGTGGTTTCTTTTTGTGGAAAATGGCATTTAGAGAATGCAGTATAGGGGCTAGGCTATTGGGTTGGTCCTCATGGCTCTTGTGTCTCTTGAGTTGGTCATTAGCTTGGACTTTTTCATTGGACAGAGCTAGAAATGCTTTTTTTTCTTTTTTCCTGAGGAAGATTTGTCCTGAGCTAACATCTGTTGCCAATCTTCCTCTTTTTGCTTGAGGAAGACTCACCCTGAGCTAACATCTGTGCCAGTCTTCCTCTATTTTGTATGTGGGTCGCCGCCACAGCACAGCCACCGACAAGTGGTGTAGATTGAGGCCTGGGAACTGAATCCTGACTGCTGAAGTGGAGTGTGACAAACTTAACCACTAGGCTACAGGACCAACCCCTAGAAATGCATTTTCAAAAAGGAAAAGCACTGATAAATTCATACAAATACTTTCAATTCAAACTGAGATTTATCTCATTGATTTTGTATCTTCACCTCATTTTAACCATGCTGAAACTCTTGGTTCTCAGTAAAATCCCTATAATCTCTCATTTGCTTTATCCCACAGTGCACATATTGTCATCTCAGAATAATAATACCAACACCATCACTAATAATTTGATTACTGATAATAGCTTGTACTTAGGGTATATTCCTCCAGGGAGGGACAGACTAATTACTATGTTTTAAAGTCACCTGAAATAATTCATTTATTCATATAACCGCCAATTTGGCTATACAGTTAAGTTCCTTTGTTTAATTTTACTTTTTTTTTTGGTGAGAAAGATTAGCCCTGAGCTAACACCTGTTGCCAGTCCTCCTCTTTTTGCTGAGGAAGATTGGCCCTGAGCTAACATCTGTGCCCATCTTCCTCTACTCTATATGTGGGACCCCTACCACAGCATGGTTTGATAAGCGGTGCATAGGTCCGCACCCAGGATCTGAACCTGCGAACCCTGGGCCGCCAAAGCAGAGTGCATGAACTTAACCACTGTACCACCAGGCCAACCCCTGTTTAATTTTACTTTTGACTTTTCGTGATTGTTTTTTTTTAAATCATCTTATAGTTATGTAAAACATTTAAATGATTCTGTGGTCAAATCTCAAACCACTTTATACTCACTCAAAGAATGGGTCTTTCCCACCCTAGTGTCTCTCTCCCTTTTACATAGGTAACCGTATAAATACACACACACACACACACACACACACACACATACATACATACACACACACGTTTTTGGTTTGTGTAATCTGTTTAAATTCAGTTAAGAGCTTGTATATATGTGGAATGATTGATTTACTTAAAGTCTAATAATATTGATAATATTTTCCCATTTGTTTTGATCTCTCTCTATTCTCCCTCATTTCTAATAAAAAATAAAGAGTTTGGTAGTAAAGAAAAGGTCTCATCCCTAGGAACATTAATTCCAGTTCTTTTTTTTGTCAGTGTGTATACAGTGGATTGTTCCTTGCAAACATCTAATTATCACTTATGAATTTAAACTTCATTAAATGCTTATAATTTTATGGGCTGTATATTAAAAGTAATAATTATTGTGGGTTTTTTAAGAATTCTAAACCACCTATATTGACAGTCTGCATTAGAATATGTTTAATTTTTTCTAAGCTTGAGCCTAATACTGTCCATTTTATAGGACAGGATAGCTTAAACATTTATTTTTTTATGCAGATGTATCTCTCTCGAGACCTAGTTTTAGTTCTCAGATTTTTTTGTTTTATACAAAAGCTTTAGTTTTTAATGATTCTTATTTTTTGGTAAGACTAAAAAGACTGTCATCCAACTTCTAATTGAAGGTTTGAATTTTAGTGCATTATCTTCCTTTATTTTTCAGGTTTACAATCCAATAATCACATTAACAGAGTAGTAAGTCATCCCACACTTCCTGTTACAATTACTGCTCATGAAGATAGACACATCAAATTTTTTGACAATAAAACGGGTGAGTAGGTTGTCTTATTTTCTTTTCAATTATGTTAATAATGTAAATTTGCGATAATCAAAAATGCTATTCTTTTATATAAGATAGATATATTGACTTTTTGGCTTCAAAATTGCCAAGTTAAACCACTTTAACTCAGATTTTTGCTTTATTTAATGTAGCACACTTGCAGTGTATGTTAAGTTTTATCCTTAAGTATATATAATACCTTGCCTACCTATTATGATTTCTTCATGTCATGTTAGTAAAATATAAATCTTTCCATTTGAAATTTTTTCCTTCATATTCTGTTTTGAGTTAGTATAGCAAAAGAGGTTTCTTTCTAGTGTTTGGCATTTCAAATATATTCTTAAAATTATTTCTCAGTGGATGAAATGATGATATAGTGGAAATTGTTTATTGTCATCTTCCCTATATTTCTTGCTGTCAGGAAACTGACCAGTTATATAGAAGTTAAATCAAATTTTAATTTAGCCATAGGGTTGTTTCTTTAAGGACCCCTGTTTCATCTCTCATTACCTAGAATACTACATAAAATATTGTTTGCTCTCTTTCAGGAAAGGTCTTGACAGCTCTTAGGCTTTTTTGAGAAGAAGCTAAAACAGTCAGGGATATTGAAGGACTTCCAAATAAGAAACTTAAATGTTAATTGCAACATTATTGCAGGACAACAAATTACCGAGAGAGACAGCAAATCAGAACTGCAAATTTCTCTTTGAAGGTTGTTATAGGACATGGTCATAATTTTTAGTCTTTAGAGTCTTTCATAAATCTCTGTTCAAACAACACTTTCATGAACAGATTCCTTTTAACTCAGTAAGACAAGTTGAGAAGAGAATGGATATTCACGGGTCTATATATTGCACAGGACAGAAGATTCATATTCATGTGAATGTTCTCAGTTTAACACCTTATCAAATGAATTCTTTGAACACTTTAGTGAAGCCTGAAGATCTTCCTCTGCTGCAAGAGCAGAGAGATAATCTCCTTTACTGTATTTCTAAAAAGATTCCTTTTTGTTAATTATTGAAGATTTACATTTGTAAGTGGAGGTTCAGGAAATTTAGTAGTTGTATTAAAAGCAAAAAGTGAGTTTCTAGAGCTGTTTTACTGGCAGAAATCAAAAAAGTAATAAAATTTTACTTAACAGAAATAAGGACCCTATAGTCTTTCAGATTTAATTGGTAGTTTACAAATTCTACCAATTTATTTTTCTTTTTTGTGAGGAAGATTGGCTCTGAGCTGACCTCTGTTGCCAATCCTCTTCTTTTTGCTTGAGGAAGACTGTCCCTGAGCTAACATCTGTTATCAGTCCTCCTCTTTTTGCTGAGGGAGATTGTCCCTGAGCTAACATCTGTGCCAATTCTCCTCTATTTTTTGTGTGGGACACCTGCCATAGCATGGCTTGATGAGCAGTGTGTAGGTCTGCACCCAGGATCCAAACCCACAAACCCTGGCTCACTGAGGCGGAGGGTGCGAACTTAACCACTATGCCACTGGGCCAACCCCCAATTTATTCTTTCTGTTAAGTAGTCTAGTACCATATCTGTAGTGTAAAGATAATTGAAGCAATAGACTCCAAACAATGGAAAAACTCTAAGTCAACTTCTCTCTCACTTTCACTCTCACACACCCAGATACACACACAATATTGAATTAAACTATAAATTGTGTTCAGAAATATTGTTTTCAAAGAAATCCTTTGAAAATTGGTTTGAATGTGATAAACTAGAATATCCCCATAACTGATGTTGCTGATTAGCTAAGTTCAAAGAATATTATTCTATCAAATGAATAGTAAATTTATTGAACTTATCTGAAACAGTATAGAAATTGATACTGTGAATGAGTTCAATAAATATTTAGATTTTGACAACAAAAATAGGCGTAGCATTTTGTATTCTGCACTGCACTGGCTAGTATCATGTATAATATGTGGTTTCTGCTCTCTGGGGGCTTATTGTTGTCTGGGGAAAATAGGATATGTATGAGTGTATGTGCTCATACATACACGCAGTAAGATGAGCCCTGTTACATAAAGGAGTTTTCAGAGTGAGAGTTTGGGCTTTGCCTTGAAGGAGTGGTAAGATTTTATTTTTTAAGTGAAGAAGGTAGTAGGAAATTCCAGATAAGGGCATATTTTGAGGAAAGGCACAGTGGTAGGAACTTGGGCTGGAACAGAAGTTTCTTACAAGAGGCAAAGCCAGGGAGGTAAGTTTGGAGAAGGAAAATAGAATCTGTTGAGGAGAACTTTTCAGAGCCAGGCTAAGAATAATGGGTTTCTGTTTATCCTATGCACTATGAAAATCACTTAAAATATTCAAGCAGGGGTTTGCAAAATTGGTTTGAAAGATTATTCAAGTTGTACTATATGGTAGATCCTTGACTTTAAAGAAATAAAAATTTTCAATTTCTACTATTTGTTCCAAAGAGATCTTCAGGGCTCATGATTTTTAAAATTTTGGTAGAGGCACAAATTCAAGTTGTATATACTGTTCCTGAGAGACTTAGCTAGTGAGTGAGCCTGGGAGAAGGTTGTAGTACAAGTGAGGGATGTGGAGGAGTTGGAGGAAGAAGGTCCTGAATTGGTTATGGACTCATTCATTCAGCAAAATTTTTCAGTATCTGCCATATCCTTGGCATAATTCTCAGTGCTTGGTGAACAAAACAAAATGTCGTGTCACCTTGGAGTTTATAGACTAGTGGTGTATTGCTTGCTGTGAGTGAGACATCATTCTATTTGCTTTACATACATTAACATGTTTACTCTTCTTATAACTCTGTAAGGTAGATATAGTACTATTATTATCTCCATTTTACAGTGGAAATAAAAGGCTTAAAGAAGTAATTTGTGTAGTGTTATACAACAGAAAAATTATGGGGTTGAGATTCAAACATGCAGTTTGCTTCCAGAGTCCACATTTTTTTTACATTAGTCTATTTCTTCTCCATTTCATAGAGGCCCATAACATTGATTACCCAAGTCAAGAGGCTTAAGATCCCAGGGAGGGGAGAACAGGTGACTGTGTGTGTCCCCTATTTCCTCAGTTACAGGAGGAAAGAATTAAATCTTGGTGGGGGAAGAGGGGTGGTAGCATTGGCATTGGGCCAAAGTGAAATTGGTTAAATGCGAAAAGCTGAAAGTATATGTTGGTGGAGGAAGGGTCCTAGTTCTTGGGAGGGGTCAGAAGCTTTGTGACTTGTGTGATCACCAGTAGAACCCCAGCACCAGAGTATTTGCAACACAACTTTGTATCCACAACTTGTTTTTTAATTTCAACTTGCTGTTGAATCTCTTTTGCTTGTCAAATCTTCAGTGAAGATGTTCATTAAATTACATTTTCCAGAATAGTGTTTTTGTTACTATGTGGAGAAATCCAGAATAATTTCTCTGATATACTCCCACCCTCTACCTTTTTTTGTTTCTAACATATAAAATAATTGACATTTCCAAGGATAAATAAATTTGATACTAGAATTTTTGGGTAGGAATATATTCTCTGGTGATTTATTTATCATTAACCTTGTATATAAAATAATCCTTACATCTCTTAATGAGATAGATTCTATTTTCATTTTAATGATAGTTTACATGATATTAAGCCTTTGATGCAATCCTATAGTCATTGTTTTCCACTGTCTATCAGATACTGTCAGATTCATCTCACACAGATGTCTTTTTTAGGAGTAATTGAGAAAGTTCCCTGCATTAGAATTAAAATTCTCTTTAAAATAGTATTACAGTGGATGAAACTTGAAAACAATACTAAGTGACAGAAGGCAGACACAAAAAGCCTTGTGTTGTTGTATGATTTCATTTGTATGAAGCATCCAGAATAGGCCAATCCATAGAGAAAGCAGATGAGTGGTTACCAAGGACTTGGGGGAGGGGAGAAATGGGGAATGACTGCTAAGTGGGTATGAAGTTTCCTTTTGCAGTGATTGAAAAGGTTCTGAACTAGATGATGATGATGGTTGCACATCGTTGTGAATGTTCTGAAAGCCACTGAATTGTACCCTGTCAAATGGTTAAAATGGTAAATTTTATGTTATGTATATGCTATATTATGGTTTCTGATCTCTCAAGTTAGTAACTATTTGTGAAAACTTAATTTTCTCTATTATGTTTTATTTAGGTAAAATGATCCATTCTATGGTAGCTCATTTGGATGCTGTTACAAGTCTAGCAGTGGATCCTAATGGAATCTATTTAATGTCTGGAAGTAAGTCTGAACTTCCTGTATTGCCTACAAACTTTATAAAAGAATTGTTAGTCGATAACATACTTTATTTGTTCTTTTACAGGCCATGACTGTTCTATTAGATTGTGGAATTTGGACAGCAAGACATGTGTGCAAGAAATAACAGCACATAGGAAGAAATTAGATGAATCAATTTATGATGTTGCTTTCCATCCATCAAAAGCATATATTGCTAGTGCGGGGGCTGATGCCCTTGCCAAAGTATTTGTGTGAATTGACAAAAACTCACATAACAACAGATTTTCTTGGACAGAAAGAGGGTCTGCATCACTGCCATCAAAAAGGTTACTGATATGACACTACATGTGATCTGCCTGGTGACAGCTATTTAGGGCAGGCGTAAATTGGTAGAAATCACATCTTAATGTCAGGCTCATTAATTTAATTGTAATTACTGTATTTTGTGGGACAAAAAAAAAGGACTCCAGTATTTGTGGCCTGTACTGGATATGAACTGAGCGTATGTCTGTTTTTAGGTATCTTTAAGCCAATGTGGAGTCTGATCTTACAAAAAGACTTTTATTTTGGACTCTGTGTGCTGCCTTAGGGTTAGGAATGTGGTGCTCTTGTTGGGGGGAAGTGAGCTCCAAGAGTAGCTTTTTTTCATTACTCTTAGTGACCTTCTGTTTATCAGTTGAATGCCACAGATTCCCTTTTAAACTTATTTTGCTTTAAAAAAAAAAAGAAAATTTAACTTAAAATATTTTAGCATTAGTTGCACAAAATGTTTGGATAAAATTCTAGTTTTTATAAGTCTTTTTATATATTTAGCCTGTCACAACAGTGCTCAAGATTGTATTGAAGTTTTTCTGCATTATACAACCCAAAAACACAGAGATCTCACTGACCCGCTGCCGTGTAACCACTCTTTCCTTCTTTTGCCTAATACAGCTCAGCTAAGTCCTTCCGTAAGATGCTAAATCACCTTCATCATCACATAATTGTCTTCATAAACTGAGGACTATTAAGTGTATTAAAATGAAACAGTGGGGTTTAGTACTCCAAATGAACTCTTAAAAAAAAAACAACTAATCTTGGCATCCTATCACTATGTGATATTTTGTACATCTTACTGTATTTACAAGTTTATTTATCAAGGATTATCCATCTTGCTAATAGCCTATTATTTATTTCACTTTTTGTTGGTCTTTATATCCTTTTATTAATGTGCTAAAGGAACCTGTATATCTATTTTGGAACTCTCTGAATAGTCTAAAATAGACTACAAATGGAATATTTTATAGTTTGAGTTACAAACCAAGGTGATTCCCCCTAGATACATATCTTGGTTTACCATGATTCCAAACAAAACTATCTTGTTTAAAAATATTTGGAGTAAAATTTTATTTGCATTACAAATAGGATACAAAAATATTTGAATCAGGATACAGAAATCTGCTGTGGTTGGACTAGTTATCCCTGTTTTATTTTTTCAGATGTGCTTAATTTTATGGTGTAACTAAAGATTTTGTTTGTGTAATGCATGATTAAGACAATAAAGTATTTTTTCTAGTCTTCCAAAAAACTTTTCTGATCAGTTTGCGAGTTTTGTAAGGTTTTTGTTTTACAAACTATGAATCAGCAAATTTTTAAGATTGTACCACATAGCAAACGTACAGCTGTTGAAAAATAATGTATATAAAATGCATATAATAAATATTAAATTGTGTACCTGTAAGTTACTGTTGGCTACATTATTTTGTGTTGAATAATAAAGTGCAATACTTTACTCTCCATCATTAAACTAGGAAATGGAGATGATTTCTCAGTGAGTCCTTCATTTTTATGCTGTTCTTTTTAACTTTGTACTGCTTATTGATATTCTAATAAGATTGGAACAGTTAACACTTTTCAGAATGCCTTTCTAAGTATTTCACCCCATTTGGGGATAAAAAAATCTTCTATTGAACTAAGTTAGATAATTCAAAATAACAAAAAAAAAAAAATGTAGAGATGCAGTTTTAAATCATTTCCTTAGACATCCTATTACTTTATTAAATCCGAATTTCAGTTAATAGTGTTGTCATTCCTGTATAGTCATACCTGTTTCCACAAAAAAGTTCAGAGAATAAACTGCATTATTCATTAATTAAAAGTTGTCCTTATAATAATGTTACATATTAAAATCTTGAAACTTTTTCCTTCAACAAGTTAATATCCTTTTTCTTTGAAGGAAATGGCAAATGGAATTAGAAGCTAACATTAGAAAACTTACCTGGCAAAATTCTATTTGAATGCCTACTGCAAAAAAAAATTACATTGTGTGTACATTGAGTCATTTTATCTACCATAAAAAATCCAAGTGGCAATTTTAGTCATTGCTGGTGAAACACTAATTTTTCAGAAATTTTCTTAAAATACTAGTTTTTTGGTTTTCTGAACTGAAGATTCAACTTAACAAACTAAAAGGGCACTTTTCTCCTCGTCCTCCTCTTTTTCTTTTTCTGAAATAATTTAAGAACAAGCTTTTCAAAGCTAGTATTGTTTCTGGCAGCTATTCCAAACCCCAGTGCATTACTGTTTAACTGAAATGTGATTATCATTATTGCAATGCATAAACATTCACCCGTTTTGAAATGTATTAAAACTGAAATGAATAAAAATTAGTATATATGTTTATTTTTCTCTTATCTACTTTGGTTGTATTTTTCTCTACAATATTAAACATTTGGAAGAGACTAAATGGATGCAGAAAGAATGTCTTATTTTCATTTTATTTATTTGCTTCCATTTGTGACTAATGGGAAATTATGTAGATTCATTGACTATTAAGTGGTGCTTCATAGGTAAAGTTTAACAGTATTTTTATATATAAACTTTAATATGTACTTTCCTCATATTTCAGATTTTTTAAGTTATCCACTGAAGACCAACATCTCATTTAACGCATTAGGTTGTAAATGGGCTAGCGTATTTGGAATTTAGGCATGCCTGCTAGAGTGGGATTATAATACATCTTTTTGAAAATTCTCTTTAGTCTCTACTTTGCCGTTGTTAACCCTTTATCTTGATTGTGTACTTATAAAAAATAATCGATAGTAACCTAATAAAGTGCTCATTTTTGCTCTCTTGTTGATTTTAAGTCGAAATAGCTTCCTGATTACCTCAGATGCCTCAAAACTTTGTTCTTTATAAATTTAAGGAAAAGCATTTTTAAGTAGGCCTGAAGACTAGAGGTTCGGTTTTCCTTTAATTTTTTAATGAGTGGTACTTGACAGAATTTGTGGTCTGTTTATTGGCGAAAATCATGGTGTTAAACCCATTTTTGTTTAATTGTATGAAAAATTCTTGTTACATGAATTGATTATTTTTGCAAGCTTTTTATAAAGGAGGTGTGGTTTATTGTCTTCCCCCCACTCCGTTTTGTCGAATTTTTCTGCAGCATCAAAGGCAATTTCAGTTCTGCCTCTCCAATACATAATCCTTTCATTCCCTTTACACAAGCTACAAAATTGTTAGACCCGAACATTTACTGGAGTATCTATATTATTCCAACCAGTTGACACCTTTTTCAGGCCAGCTGGTCGTAAACCATTTCAGATAGGATCAGTGTACGTGTAAAGGGAGACGGGGTGGCAAGTGGATGAGGGAGAGGACAGGTGCTGTGTTTAGATAGGCGGGATGGGATGACAGAGCACTTCGGTCTGAGGGGAGAGTTCTTGGTTAGGTAATGATAATTACATTAAGGGAGTTCTGATCACTTTTCCTAGGAACCAACTTCACAAGCATAAGCAAAAATAATGTTAATTACAAAACACTTTTGTTGAACCAAATAACCAAAAGCATCTCATACTGTTTAACCTGGTAGTGGCTGTGTGTAATTCTTAGAACAGCACCCACTCAAATAATTGAAAGAAAAAAATAAATATACTTAGTTTTATTGCATGATTTTAAGAAAAAATTCAGATTGGTCTTATTGCATGATTTTTAAGAAAAAATTCAGATTGGTTTTTTTCACATGAATTAGTGAATGTAGAATTTTTGCCATGTCCTAGGGAGAGACAGTTGGAATAATAAAGGTAAGGCAGCTTAGAATAATAGTCATTAACAGTTTTATTGCTTGAATAGTCAAACTACAATATTTTTTTCCTGCAGTTCTGCTATTTGAAATACATGCTTTTCTTTAAAGCCAAATGTTTAAAGTATAAGTGGTAAGTAAAAATTTACCAACTTAACATTTTTTTTCAGTACATGGATGACTATTTTAGAGTACAAGCCAAATACATCTATGCACATATAAAATGATATAGAAAAATACCAGGCAATCCTGCTGTCTTGTTCAGTGTGATATTTCAGTTATAAGTTATTAGGAAAATATACTACAAAAGAAGCTTGATATCTAATTCCCTTCCATTTCTTCCATAATTATATAACTTTTTAGTATATTAAGTAACAACTGTCGATTGGTTTTAAGACAACATCTACTTGGGTCAAAATATTTATATTTGAATTAAGATCTGTTTTCTATTTAAGTTTCTCTTTCATTTCCCTTATATATTTAAAACAATGATTAGAGAGGGGATGTTGCTTTTGGTCTAAGTATCAGATTCTTTTATTGAGCTATGGCATTTGCATATCTATACATTTAATATTCATGTTAGAATAGAACTTGTAAGATTTCAATCTACAATATTTCCTCTTTTCCTTAGTTTCTAAGGGTCATGATTATGAAGCCTCAGCAGAATGTTTTGAACAATTAAATCTAAATTGTAATTAGAAGGTAGTAGCTTTAAATGAATGCTTGCTTAAAACAGTTGTTGGCATGTTTAACATAAGTTTTGTATGTGATCCTAGTATGCTATATAGTATTTCAGTATTAGGAGAATATAACTTATACGTTATATACCGTTGCACTTTTTCTTTCAGTTGTCAAAATGTGACCATTATTGCTGGGATTCTAAGAAATCTCTACAAATTCCTCTGATGACATCGGAAACAATTGGTTCTAATCCTGAGAACTCTCTTGTGAAGAAAGCATGCGACTCCTTTGGTTTAGAGGCCATATCTTTCAGGTCATCCAGAGGTGCCCAAGCAACACCAACAGAGAAGATGGTGATGCCTACAATGGAAACATTAAGTGAATTAAAATGAAGTTCCATCTTATATATGAAATTATGTGTATATATTTTCCATATGTTAGTACATAGTTGAAGAGAAAACTGCCTGGTAATGTCTGAAGAACTAAATCCCCTATACCAAATTGTTAGGTAGGTTTTAATAGTCGTGATGAGAATGGCTAAACAGTTTGGTCTAAACTAGAAACTGCCATCAGTGTAATTTACCACATTAACAGATAAATCATATGATCACTTACATAGAAAAAAAGTTTGATAAAGTTCAATATCCATCATGCTAGAACGTAGTAAGCTGGAAATAGAAGGAAACTTTAACCTGACACACTACCTTTTATTTATATATATATAAAATCCAAATCCTACAGCAAACATACTTAGTGAAATGGTAAAAACTTCCCCTCTGAGACTGGCATGAAAAAGGATTGCCCACTGTCATCACTTCAATTAGTCATTCTACTGGAGTCACAGCCAGGACAACAGCAAGAAAGAATGGCACAAAAGGTGGGATACATAAATCGTGAAAGTTTTCTAAGGCTGCATTGTCTGGGAGAATGGTGACTAGTCCTCTGTGAATAACGATAATTGTTTCTTCCGTTTCAATCTTTATATGTCACGTTGGCAAACCAAAAGTCAGAAATTCAGTCTTTAATCCCAAAGCAAAAATCTTCTAGTGATAAAAACAGCCAAAGAGAAATGTTTATGAAGCTGGAGTTTCTTGCCAGTTACATGAGGCATCCCATCTGTATTCCTTTGAGCTACTAGAAGATTTTCACTCCAACTGTACATTTTGGTTAGGGTGATACTACATTAGTTTGATTCACCCATTCCCAACTGTAGAAGTTGTGGGTTAGCAGATTCTTAGTGTAGTCTGCCATCTATCTTCTGGGTGCAATTCCCCATAATGTTTTGAGAGTTTCTGAAATAGTCCCCTCCTGTTCAAGGCTTCTAGTGGTATACAGTATCCCCCTTCTAGTGGCATACAGTGCCCACAGGTGTGGATACTTAAGATATAAACAGGTTTATTTGTAAATAAGCAGGTTTATGATGTAAAAGCTACTTGAAACAATTTCTGATTTATCACCACCAGCCAATCCTCTCTCCCTGGCAAAAGAGAAAAAGTAAATTTTCCTTTCCCTCAGTTTTTCTCACTTTTCATTCTGCATTCAAGCTCAGATTATTTAGCTTAGGCCCAGGATATAAATACAGTTAAAAAAAAAAAAATGTTGTGACCTAGCCCTGAAAGCCTACCCTATTTTCTGGCTTTTGTTAACTTTCACTTCACTATCACTAAAAGATAACTTCCATGAAAATAGTGTGGCCCAACCTCCTTAGGTTCAATTAATCACATAGGGAAAATATATTAGAATTAATCTGGTTCACTTTATTTAGCCTGAATCCAATCCTGTTAACCATAAATTAGTTCAGTAAGTAAGCTGCGTTTTTAAGGAGTATGATAGCCAACAGGTCTTCCACATAGGTTAGTAGCTGATGTCTAAACTAAGCCAGGTGTATAAAAATAGGCCAATGCATAGCTTGAATGGCATGTATCAATTCTCTGTACTACTTAATAAAAAGTGTTCCATCAGTATCTATAAAAGTACATGAATGCATTAGCAGAGGTGCTAATAAATATACAGAAGCAAAAATGTTAAGTCATTAGGAATTAAACAGGGACAAGTGCAGAAGAGTGTAGAAAAATGCAAGGCTGCTAATTCCCCCCTCCCAAGTTAGCATTTTTGTTTTTTAAGTATTATCGGACTCCAGTCACTCGGTTTTATCCCAGGAAAGGGAACCTCAGCTTTACGTTGGCCTATTTGATCTCAGCAACACATAATGCTAATGTCTTCAGGAACTAGTGGCCTTTGCCAAAAGTAATATTAAGGTTGGGATAACGGAGAAAGAAAACCTTTTCATACTCTTATAACAGAGTGTGTGTTCATTATCTCAAGAAAAAGACACCAGAAAGGAAGTTTAGATGTGATGGGATTAAAGTCTTTATTGGTGACCTTATCATCTAGAAAACTTATGCCAGACTGAAAACAACTAAAAAGAGTTATGATAAATTATCAAATAGATTGATAGTAAGTTGTTGTAAACTGTGATTTGAGCGGGATGGATATATTCCAAGTTTGAGCCAAATGTGAGCACCTGTAACATACTGACGTACGACATGGTTCTCCTGGCAATTCCAGCAATACAGTGGTTAGGAGTGTGGACTCAGCCAGGCTGCCTGGTTTTGAAATTGGCCTCACCGCTTACTAGCTGTCTGATTTTTGAGGAAGTTTCTTATCTGTGGAATGAGTTTAGTAGGGCTGCTTTGACAATTAAATCAGTTAATATTGGGTAAAGCTCTTAGAACAATGACTGCTATACTGTAGGTGTTTGTTCAATAAAATAAATGATTAAGTTTATATTTACCCCTAAAATTCACTGAACCCCTCTTCAGTTCCCTTCCCAGTCAAAGGACAGGGACCTTACCTGCATCATGTGCAGCAGCAGCAGGGCCTCGAACGTCATCATAGGACTGCCCGTCTGTGACAATTACCAGGAAGTTCTTGTTGGGGCTATCCCTCATGGGACCAAACACATTTCTAACAGTAAAGGAAATGGCATCACCAGTAGCTGTTCCACCACTCATATAGCGGATATTTCTGATAACGGCTAGGACATTCTCTTTGGTGCTATAGTCAGTGAAACTGAATTCTGTGCGCTGATCATAGGTGAACTGTACAGCAGCTATCTTGGCACCAATGTCTGAGATTTCAAAAGTCTTGGCTATGTTGGAAACAAATTCAAGCATGAGGCGGAAATTACTGTCTCCAACACTGCTGGAGCCATCAATTAGAAAGGCAATGTTCACTGAGTTATAACAGGTCTTGCTGCACATCATTTGCTCATGAGTGCAGAGCTTCTGTACCAGAGGCTTTACATATTTTGTGGTGCCAAACCAGTTGGGCATGTGGTAAGAGAAGAAGCCATTATTCCGACAGACAGCCTAACGGAGGAAACATAAAAGATATCCAAAGGGATCAAAAGTTGTTTCTTCTTAAAAATGATGAAAACATTAAATCTTGAATATTCAAAGTTAATCCAGGTATGAGCCAGTCAGCACTATGCCTCAAGGTCCAAAACTGAATCACTACCTTAACAGAAGATACCCTTCACCTCCTTACCTTGTCAACAAATGCAACATCCTGAACCATCCCCAGTTCTTCAGGGATGGGCTTAGCCACAGAAACTATGAATACATTGACACCAAACTCTCTGGCCACGATGCCTGCTTCCTCGATATCATCAGAAGGCCAGCCATCAATAAATACCACCACCACTTTGGGGATCCCTTTTCTCACTCCAGTGTCTGCTGTGAAGAATTTCTGGGCAGTGTGCTTCAAGGCTTTTCCTAGGTTTGAAAAGAAGCAAACTGGAACAGTACCACTTCTCAAATAACATTTCAATTTCCCTGTATCAATCTGATGCCACCAAGTTTAAGAACTCAGGTCTATAATGGATGCATCAGATAGGAAAGTTGATCCATCAGGCCTATTTTTTGTCTTCACCACCCACATTACTTCCCCCATCACCTCTCAGAAGCCTCACATTTCTTTTCCTTACATCAGTCACCAGTGAGAAACACAAAACTGACTCCCATTCCTGTACTTTGCTCTCTGTCTAGCCCTTTAGTGACTGACTAGTACCTCTAAGGACTCAGCGAGAAGTCTCCCTTCAGAGGATCCACAGCGCCACTCTAGTTCTTTCTGCCACATCTGCATTCATTAGATAAGTCTGTTGACCTTTGCTTCTTTTTAACACTCTAAACAGATATTTCTCTAAAGTGACATCTGCCCTATCCAAAATAAGGATTATAAATCACAATGCTTTATATTTTTTAAAAATAAGCAATATCAATTAACTCTGGTATATTTTCCATTATAAATTGAATATCTCAGATGATTAAGCTAAGATTTCAGTGCCAGGAGGAAGAGTGTCACCTCTGCTTATATAAAAATAGCATAATACTGTTTTACATGTCTGGTCATTCATAACCCTCTCCTGTGTTACCTCCCAGGTGCCAGAGTCTACTTACCTGTATTGGAGTTACCCCCTCTGAAACCCACTTCCTTTATGGCAAACAAAACATCTTTGGCTGATGTAAAGTTTTTCAAGTAAAATTCTATTTTGGGATGTTCACTAAGTGGAAAAATGAAAAAGTGTTATCCAGGGAGAATTGGAAAGGTAAAAACAAGCAACATTATATACTTTAAAAAAAGTCTTTAAATTGGACAATGCCCAAATTTCTTTCTTATTCCCACAGTATACAGTCAATTAAGGCATTGCATCCTTACTTGAATTTTTAGGGATCTTTCAGAAATGTAACAGAAACAATTGCTACCTTGAGCGTTTTGTTATATTCTGGGTAATATGCTAAATACATATTACATGTATAATTTCATTTCATCATAACTCTACAAGGTAGAAATTATTATCCCTATTATATAAATGAGGAAACAGGCTCAGAATTTAGGTTATTTGCCCAATGAAACATAGTCACATTTTATTTATTTATTTATTTTTTATTTATTTATTTTTTTTGTGGGGAAGACCAGCCCTGAGCTAACATCTGTTGCCAATCTTCCCCTTTTTGCTGAGGAAGACTGGCCCTGAGCTAACATCCGTGCCCATCTTCCTCCACTTTATATGGGACGCCGCCACGGCATGGCTGACAGGCAGTGTGCGTCCGCGGGCGCCTGGGATCCGAACTCGCGAACCCCGGGCTGCCAAGCGCGGACTAAACCGCTGCGCCACCGGGCGGCCCCCCATAGTCACATTTTAAATACAGGTTGATCTGGCTCCAAAGTCCATGCCTAAACAATATGAAGCACCTGAAACCAGGCTTGGCTCAGGGCACTGGGTTTACTGGAAGTCTGCAGAGTTGGGCACCAGAAAGTTGGATGGCAGCTGTGGGTGAGGCTAGGTCTGCTCCAGTGGGGACCTTGGAAGCACTGAACATTCTGGGTTGATTAACCCAGGTCTCTGAAGAGGCAATTTCAATAACACTAAGGCCAACATTTTAAAAATGAGAAAAGTTATAAGGAAACGAATTATAAAGGATTACAATATTCAATTTTTCTTATAATGATATTGATACTTGCCAATCTTAAAATTATGTATAAGAGATTTGGGATTTTCCACATTTAGTAGTAAAAGAATTTCAGCTCATTTTTATAACTATGTTCATTAGAGACCATATTGAGTAAAAACGGTTAAAGCACAATTTTTTGTTTTATGTTTTTAGATAAGTCAATATTTCATAAGTGCAAAATTTTTAAGATCTTAGCATTATCAATTGCCATTAAATCAAGATTTTTTTGTTTGTTTTTTTGTTTTTGTTTTGTTTTGTTTTTGTGGGGAAGACCAGCCCTGAGCTAACATCTGTTGCCAATCCTCCCCTGTTTGCTGAGGAAGACTGGCCCTGGGCTAACATCCGTGCCCATCTTCCTCCACTTTATATGGGACGCCGCCACTGCGTGGCTGACAGGCAGTGAGTCGGCGGGCACCCGGGATCCGAACTCGCGAACCCCGGGCTGCCAAGAGCGTACTAAACCGCTGCGCCACCAGGCAGCCCCTACCATTAAATCAAGATTTTTGAGGGACAAGTACAGCACTTACTATTTCTGCATACCTGGTGGTACAATTGCTGTATACCTGGTGGGATGTTGGGTCACAAAATCAGATTTCATAGCATGATAGTCTTTTCACTTTTATGGTCACTTTTCAACTATCCAAATTATGATTTATGAGATTTAGTCTTATTTTTGCATCCTTAATGATATATTCTTTTATTCTGCTTAAATATAAAATCTTGATATAGTTTATTCTAATGTTCTTCCTAAAATAGAAAAACTATAAACCAGGAAGTTTATAGAGAAACTAGTCTTTGTATGAACCTATAAGTTAGTATAGCTTTGAAAAAGAATTGGGTAAAAATAGTAAAGAAAAAATAGAAAAAGAAAAGTACTGAAGGGAATTTGCCCTAGGGATGTTAAAATGTACAATAAAGCTACAATAATCAAAGCATTATAGAAAAGATATAAGAATTAGTATATGGATCAAAGAAACAGACTTGCCAAAACTTGCATATAAAATTGAGATCACAAATCAATGGAATAAGAAGCTCATTTTTTTTAAAGGTGTGGGGCAAATGATTAAATTATGTAGAAAACAACAAAGTTAAATTCTCACACCAAAAAAATTCTAATTTAAGAACCAATTGCAAAAAATAACAAATGAAATATAAATTAATATTTGTAATAGTACTAGTGACACCCTTACACACTGCTGATGGTAGTTTAAACTAGATCAACTTTCTAGAAAGCAGTTTAACTGTTTATATCAGAAGCCTTAAAAACATCAGAACCCCTTGACCCAGTCTCACTTCTAGGAATCTAGCCTAATGAACTAATCAAAGATGGCACAAGGACAACATAAGGGTGTTCATCACAGTGCAATGCGTAATGGTGAAAAAGCAGTAGAAGAATGGATAAATAAATAATCATGCAAAGGAACACTATGAAACATTTTCTGAAGAATATTTGTGATATGGTAAAATGCTCAAAATATGAAGGGATGAAAACACATGACATTTATAGTCTGAACTTTTGAAAAAGAAATACACATGTACAATCAAATATTTTCTTAAAATACTGAAAGGAAATAAAACATTTTACAATGATTATCTCTGGGGGGTATATTTGGGAAATTTGTTTTCTTTGTGCTTCATATGTTTTTTCAAGCTTTCTATAATAAGCATATTATAATTCTAAAAGCCATCAATGACTATTATTTTAAAATGAATAAAATAAGGTCAAGCTTCAGATCTCCAATCAAAAGAATATGGAGAGAGCTAAAAAGAATAATGAGAGTATAGGAGGAGGAATGGACACATCACTGCTTCTTCCTTCAGCGAAGAGAACTTAGGAATTGAGCAGAGTAGATGTGCAGAGGTCATCTGTATGAGCAATAAGACATTTAGTCTACCCTCTGGTCCTCAGATAGCATATAATTCTCTAAATCCTTTTATTCCAAAAAGGAAGCAATTAGACCTACCCAGTCTGCTCAGGCAGTCTTAAATCCTGAATTTATAGTTTGGAAATCCAGACTGTCCACAACTCAATCTATTTATACTGAACTGAAACAAATGTACCTACTAAAAGGATCGATCATTTGTCGTCATTTAAGACATCATTCAAATCTCCTCCCATTTTAACAAGGTTGGTACCTGGCTTGAACTAGGCCCACGTGTGGTCCTTCTGTTCCAATTCCTAACATTAGAGCCACTTTCCCAACAAAGTTCTTCTGTAGATTAAATCGGCGCTGCCCAATGTTAAAACTGCCGTCGATCAGAAACGCAATGTCTGCTTTGCAGTCTGTGAACACCCAAACAAGTCTTTTCGTTAGCAGTTTCAAAAGGAGGGAGGGAGCGAGAGAGAATGTTATTCTCCCAGATGGATATCTGGACTCTTACCTTTATTGCCAGCTTTCTTATCAGGTGTTTTCTTTAGTCGTTTACCTGAAACAAAGGAAGCACCTGGCATTGGCAAAAGGAAGACAGTTCCATAGCAAGAAGCCCACAGGAGGAAAAGCTCACAACAAGGAGTGTCATTCTTGAAAACACTTTTTTTTTTAAATTTAATTTCCTCATGATTTTCTGGACTGGGAAGTAATGCCCCAACAAAGAAACAAGTCAGGGCTGAAGTAGGCCTACATATTTGATATGCCTCCAATCTAGGACTTTGATATCCCAAATTCACAGTTGAGGCAGGATTGGAAACTCAAGAGTTAGATTCTAATGTTCTTCATTTCTTTGACTTTAAAGTTGCCACATCTTAGAAAAGGAGCCCCCTGGCTATTTCTTAAAATATACACACACTAATTCCTTTTATTTGTATGACAAACAGAATTAGGAAATTCATGGTACTTTTACTTTGACCAGTTTCTAGGTGTGGCTTATCAAATCAGGGAGAAATGGTAGGACTTCAAGACAATGTTTGGTAGCAGAGTTTATAATTGAAAATAGAAGAAGAATAAGGAATCTGAAATATAAAATTGAATGTTTCCCTATGTAATATACCAGTACACTTAAGATATTTGCTTTGTGTTTAACATCTATTTTTTTAACGGAAAGTTTCTATCAACAACACATTTATTCATAATTTCCAAATGCTGTGCCAGGCAACTAGGAGATAGGCTCCATATTTCATACCTGTTGGTGGACGTGCTGTGGACACTGCTTGTCCTGTGGCTTCCTGGGTACTGCTTCTGCCTTCTGTTAAAATAAAGAGAAGGCTATTTTTTCCTCTTCTTTTCCATTAAAGCATAATGAATCTAATTTAGAGTTCTTTAGCATGATAAATGTATTAGAATGATGGCAATTACAGGAGTAATTGCTGCATGCTAGTTTCAAAGAACCAAAATGGATTCTTATCTATTATATTTTAAAAGGATCACCCAAAATGAATCACACTCATTCACTAATTTTTTGATTTAGTGTTGGTTGGTAAATGTCAAGGCGTTCTGATTGCAGACAATTCAAGTTTCTATTGCCATCTTCTGACAGCGAGATTATTCTTCCCCCATTCACCCGTTTGGCTTCAGTGGGTCCTTGACTCTTCAGGTCCCCTGACTCTAACCCAGAGTTGACCCCTTCAGTCTTTTTTTTTTTTTTTTTTTGTGGGGAAGACCAGCCCTGAGCTAACATCTGTTGCCAATCCTCCCCTGTTTGCTGAGGAAGACTGGCCCTGGGCTAACATCGTGCCCATCTTCCTCTACTTTATATGGGACGCCGCCACGGCATGGCTGACAGGCAGTGCCTCGGCGGGCGCCCGGGATCCGAACTCGCGAACCCCGGGTTGCCAAGCGTGGACTAAACCGCTGCGCCACCGGGCGGCCCCCGACCCCCTTCAGTCTTGATCACAGGTTTTTCCATCAGAATCAAAGAGGTTGGGCTGAGAAAAGCAGAAAACTTTTTTTGGGGGCGTGCAATATTTACACAAAAGTAAGAACAATGTAATTGTACCTACTTGTCACTGTGAAAGAAGCAGACCATCTGGAAAGCGTTTGAGACCGGATGCCATTGGCAACTACTGAGGAATAGTTTTCTCGACCTGGTAGGCTATAGATTCGCACAGGGCCCCCTGCGTTGCTGATTACTCCTCTGCAACACAAGAATAACAGCTGAGATTCTATCCACACTTTTCCAGGGGCATCCAACTGACTTATAGTGCCATGTTGCATCTATTGCTCTGATTAATCAAGAAAATCGTTCGGCGGGGAACTATCTAAGGATGCGGCCAGCCTTTTTAAAAACTTGCTTACACAGGTACAAAATCAGACCAGGGAAATGGTTTTGTGCTGTCAAACTTAAGTGTTGAGAAGAATACACTTGTAGTACCCTGTTCCCTACAGCTCAGAGACTCAGAGTTAAGAGTGCCAACTTACTAAGATAATTTAACTACACGTCCTTGGACTTCATTTTTAAAAAAGTGTCACACTAGCAAGTCTCTTGCAGGAGAGCAGAGTGGTGATGAATGTGGGCTCTGGAGGCAGACCAGGGCTTTCAGTCCCGGCTCTGGCACCTGCTAACAATGGTGACAGCTCACCGAGTTCAGTTTCCTCATCTGAAAATGGAGCCCAATTGTACCTACCTTGTACAGTTGTGGAGTTGTGGCACACAGTAAAAACTCAGTAATATATGAGATATATGAAATGGTTTAGAATCACAGAAGTCTAGCTATCAAGAAATAACGCAATCTGCCTTTAGTCAGAAAGCTTCCCCTGTGTAGCTGGTGTTTCAGTGACAGCCAGGAAAGCCTTAAAAATGTATGCATCTTCTAAGGGGCCGCCCGGTGGCGCAGCGGTTAAGTCCGCGCTTGGCGGGTTCGGATCCCAGTCGCCCGCCGACGCACTGTCTGTCAGCCACGCCGTGGTGGCGTCCCATATAAAGTGGAGGAAGATGGGCACGGATGTTAGCCCAGGGCCAGTCTTCCTCAGCAAAAAGAGGAGGATTGGCAACAGATGTTAGCTCAAGGCTGGTCTTCCTCACACACACACACACAAAAATGTATGCATCTTCTATGGCCAAAAGTGGCACCAAAAGAAAGAAAAAGTGTGTGGGGGAGGGGTCCAGATGGCTAAAGAGGGAAAGGAAATCATTGCACTTGCATTTCTCTCCCCTTGGCATGTCTGGGCCTTACTTGTGGATGGCGGCGCCACATATGCTTGACACAGAAGCATACACGATGTTCCCAAACACGGAGAATTCCTCAAGAGAGCAGTCCCCTGGGCAGAGGACATCTGCTTTCTCTTTCCTGATGTCCAGGCCTCTGGTAAAGCACGTGATGGCGATGGGAACTGAGGAGAAAGGAGGAAAAGTAGTAACCGTTCTTAGGATTTTTGGTGGGGTGGAGTGGGGGGGAGCTAGGATGAGATTGAAGCTTGACTTCCTGAATTTCTATACTCCTTGTTAACAATATTGACTTATGTACCATTCCAGATTTTAGCAAGCCCCAAATCACTTTTCCAATTTAATCTAGTCTTCAGCCACTATAAAGTCTACTTGGGAGAATTTTCTCAGTTCTCAAACTGATAAGTTTGGAAATACATAACTGGAAATATATCAGAACTAGAAAATAGTCATTGGCCATTTATTAATTCATTCTAGAAATACAAAAGTCTCAATTCTGAGACAACTGTGTACATAGTTGCCTGAGGTGGAGATACTAAATCTGGGCTGAGCCTGCGAGGAACGTTTTCATAGATACACGCACAAATCTCTCTAAGTCATCTTTTCCTTCAGAGGATTATTTATACCAGTTTTCTCCAAATGCAGTGTCTTAAAATCATATCTTCATTTAAGCAAACCAGTAAAAAGATGCTTCACTTTACAGAATGTCATTTAGCTCAATCACTCATTTTATAGTTGAAGAAATTCAAGCCATGGGGTTAAATTGCTCAAGGTCACAAGCTCAAGGAACATTCTGCAAATCCTCCAGGACAGGAAGCAGAGAAGTTAGTCCCTTCAGAATGGAGCATTTTTATCTGATTTGAACCTGATTATTTCTGCTCCAGGTCTGTCCAGAGAGACATCAGGCAGTGAACGCATTTTTAGAAAGCACTGTTAATACTCAAGTTTTACACAGTCCACGGACTCAAAAAGAATCAATGTTTTTACTATAAAAGATGTTAGGTAGAGACAAGCCCTTGGCAACATGTGACAAGATAACATAATACAACATGTTAATTTATCAATTTACTGTGAATATTAAATCAAGAATAATGTTATTAAACACTACTTTCCAAACACAGAAAATTGTGGTTATCTAAACCTTTCTGAAACAGAGGTTAATAATAAGAATAATAAACTTTTCCCCAACTCAGAGTAATACTGTCTGGTCATATTGCCCAACTGAGCAGCGTGCCTCTGACAAGGACCCTCCTCCAGGAGCCCTCCGTGAGCTGCGCCCTGGACTGTACACATCCATGGAAGGGAAGGCAGGACGCCAGGTACAACGCAGATCCTTAGCTCCGATTGCTGGGGAAGTTCAAATCCTTACCCAAAACAGTAGCCTCATCCCTATGAGCCTCATCCCTTTTATCAAACAGCCTTAATTCTGCTAACACTGACTTTAGTGAGTGTGTGTGTGTTGGCGGGTAGGAAAGGGCGGAATACAGCCCGGTGCAATACTTATCCTCATTTCTCCTTTCAAGGAAAACAAAGGATAGATTTTGTAAAGAGTTTGCCTTTTACATTGTAGAAAACACACCAAACCACACCCCCATACTCGGACTTCTACATGTGGAACAAACTCTTTTTAGACTCTGTCGAATATGAAATGGACCCACAAATGCTGCTTTTTATAGGGGTCACTCCTAGAAACACAGCCAGGGGATCACACAGGTGGGACAACGACGTAAGCCTGTCTCTCTATCTCTCGGTCAGCTCTGACAGCCTGAAGTCCGGTCTGGGGGGCTTCTCGTCCTCAAACGCAGCGGAACACCGAGGACAAGTGTGCCCCTCGGTGGGGTCGACGAATACACCTGCCTCCACCTTCCGCTGCCCCTGCTCCGCCTGCCGGGGAGCTCCGGAGATGTGGGTGTGGATGGGGGCAGGCTTCTTTCTCCGCGCCCTGGGAAGTGTGTCCCCATCGGACCCCAGGACTCCCTTGCGTGGGAGGAGTGGGTAAGCCCCAGCAGATGGGCTGTAGGTATGAAAGGGGGTGCTCCAGGCAGCCGCCCCAACCTTCGCGCCCTCCGGCTCCGGCGCCCCAGCCGAGGTCCAGGGACTCGGTCTAAGCGCTCCTACCTGCTGGCCCTGCGCCCCTCCCACCGCCTGGACCGAGCCCTGCTCCCCCGACCCGGGAACACGCAACTCACCGGCTCCCTCGCTGCCCGCGGGCTCCGGCAGCAGCAGACAGACACCTGCGGAAAGAGGACAGCGCGAGGGCTGGCTCCAGCTCCACCCGGCTCGGCGCGAGGGAAGGGGGCGGTGAGGGGCGCGTACCCACCGAGGCAGAGAACGGGGATCCAGGCTGCAGACATGGTAGTCGGGGGCTGCTCGGACCTGGAGGAGAGGGAGAATGCGAAGGAGGCTCCGGGGGAACGGCGGCCCCCACGTCCCCAGCACCCCGCGCCCGTCCGCTCCTGAGACCGAGCACGCCTCGGGAACCCAGGGCGGCCGAAGGGAGGGAGGAGACCGAAGAGGCCGCCGCCCCCGAGCAGGAGCCCCTCTCGACCTGCAGGGGACGCTCCGGCTGCAAATCGAGCCAAACCCAGAGTGGATGTGCAACCCGGGACGCGGGTGGAGGGTGCACTACGAAAACAGACAGACAGGCTGGGAGCGACAAAGGAGAGACGCGGACGGCAGGCGGCAGGGACCCGCACGGCCGCTGCGCACCTGAGAGGGATCCGCCCGAGTGCGGAGAGCGCGGAGAGCGCGCCGCTATAAAGGCCGGGCCCGCGCATGAGCACTGGGAGGGGGGCGCGGGGCGGGGGCTGGAGCGGGTCCCCCACAACCCCCGGGGTGAGGCCCGCGCGGAGGCGCCTCACCCTGCGGCGCGGCGCTCCGACCCCTGGGCGCCGCGCCCGTCCCCCGGGGAGGCGCGCAGGCGGGGGCCGAGTCCCCGAACCCCGCGGGACCCCGCGTCAGGGGTGTCGGGACGAGTGTGGGCGGCGGCGGGACTGCGCCGGCGGATGCGCGGGGCGAGCCCGAGCCCAGGGCGCCGGGCCCCGACGGCGCGAACCGGCTGCGCCTCCGCCAAGGGGCTAAGGTCGCGCGGGGCCGCCGCCGCCCGGAGGCCGTGGGCTCAGGAGAGCTACCAGGTCCACGCGGCCTCGGAACAGAACTTCCCGCCTTCGTGCTCCTGTTGGAGGAGAGTCGCTACCTCTAAAGTAAAGCCAACCTGGGTTTGCTAACCGCATGCCCTGGGTTTGCTGGGAACCTGTTAATTGATTGGTTATTCTTCGTACCTTGGGGATCCGGCCTTCCGACTGTTTCTGCTGGAGTCGGCTTTTCCACAGCCGGCTCCGTCCACTGTGATGGGGAGAGCCCCTCATCACATTTGCCTTTTCTAGATCAGGAGAGATTTATGCTTGATTGCCTTTCCAAATTCCCAGACCTGGTCTCCGTGGTGATTGTGCAGAATCTCAGATTTGGTGATGTGGTCTCCCACTGTTTCTCAACCTGATAACTTTTTACAGGTGGAAGAGGGAGAAAGAGCAGAATTCACAGGGAGTGTAAATGACAGACAAATGATCTGCATGGCAGCTGAGGAACCACCCCCAAACCCAGGAGAGGTGGCATCATGTCGTTTTTTCAAAGTTTTATTTAGTCCAAAGAATAGGATTTTATTTAGGTCCAAAGAATAACCAATAATTTGTGTGCCATAAAATCCATCCATTTTAAGTGTACAATTCCATGACTTTTAGGGAGTTTACAGAGTTGTAGGACCATCACCACGATCCAGTTTTAGAACATTTCCATCACCCCCAAAAGAATCCCTTCCAGCCTTTCCCACCCTCAGCCCTGGGCAACACTAATCTACTTCCTGTCTTTATAGATTTGCCTTTTATGGACATTTCACATAAATGGAATGATTCAGTATATATGGCTACAAGCATAATGTTTTTGAGGTTCATCTATGTTGTAGCATGTATGATTACTTCCTTTTTATTATTGAAGAGTGTTCCCATACATTTCTCTTCCGGAGAGAAAGAGACTAATTAAATAACATTTGTGGGCTGGGAGGTTTTTGCTTCTTATTTTCATGGCTGCTTTAGAGATTTAATCCCTTCCATGGTAGAGAGAGTCACTCTTTTCTTAGAAAACCAGTAATGTAGCCACTGCCCCTGATATTTTCTTTGGGAGAATTTTCAACCCTTCAGCACGATTAAAGCTGTCTTTTTTATTATTGTTTATTGAGTGTCCTCAACCAGGGTTAGATAACCTCCTCCAATTAGGCTGGGCAAATCGTCACGGTGCTATATAATTAGGGAGAGTTCACATCCTGGAAAAAAGCTACCCCTCCACAGCTCAGCAGGCAGGTGCCCAAATGGCCAAAGGGGTCATGCTGGTCAGAACTCCCACAGGGCCAGCCCCCACTGCCCCGTGATGTCATTTCACTGAGCCATTTGGCAGAATCAAAACTATGCAGCTATTTCCATGATTGACCCTGAGTCTGTGACTATTAAAAAATAAAGGAAGTACCTCACTGAGTTTCATGGTTGTTTACCCAAAGACACATTTTAATTATTTTGTTTTGAAACATTTAAGAGGAGTTAGTCTTTATTTATTTATTTTAAAAAGCCAACCAAGGAGGGTGGGGGACAGGATATGAGATTTCTCATTCTCTCTTAGTTCACATGCTCACTGTAAGTATCTGAACTTGAGGTAATTGCTTCTGCTGTGAAAATATCTGAAGAAGAGAGGGAAAGTCAAAGAAATCTGGGTATGTTTGACTTAAAAAGACTAATTGTTAAAATTGTGTTTTGTATTCCATTGGGTGACATTCTGGGGTGCTGTGCTGCTAGGATGCCTGGTGAGTTTATCCACCTTTAATTAAGAGCACTTGATATTCAAAATTTAGACTAACTCTCTGTGGAGCAGTGGATTCCTAACTGGGCTGCACGATGGAATCAGCTGGGGAACTTTAAAAAGTACTAAAGCTGGAGTCCTACCCCAGAGAGTCTCCTGATACTGGTCTGGGCCAGGGCCAGGGCGTTAGCATTTTTAAAGCTCTCCAAGTGACCCTAATGTGCTGCTCATAGGGCATAACACTTAACTCGATGTTAGAGGTTAAGCTAATAGAATCTAATTTTTCATTCTTCTTTCATTATCTTTTCATGAAAATTCTACCTTAAATGTGCCTACTGTGTTCCCCTGATGAAACATGGAAGCGTCTTCTGGCCTGATGGTTATTTAAAAACAATCCTTAACAGAAAGGTTGAAAAGTCAGCTTCAAAAGTAATTTTCCCTGAGTGTGCTGTCTGGTGGCATTTCTAACTGGGCAGAATGGGCTGTCTTTGTTAAGGGAGTGAGCTGTCTCTACAACTGATACCCTACGTGGCATCTTCAGGCTTCAGGATGCTGTGGACAGTCCTAAAAGATTTTCTCAAGAACAGCATTGTTATCTGATTGAATTTGGCTCATTACCTACATAGATAAGCTCCTAGTTTATAGGTCCCCTCTCTGTTCTGTTTTTACCTAAGTATGAATCTGGCATTACCCTGAAGTTTTTACGTGTTTGTTGTTGGTCTTTTGTTTTTTAAAGGAATATCAGTTCTGTGCCACCCCCTATACCATTTAAGCTCCCCTGAAAACTGTTACTTAGCTAATGCAATATGTAGTCACTTGGTTTTATTTCGGTTCCAGTGATCTTAAAGCAAGTTTGTTCCCTTTAGGAAGTGTACGTTTATCCTGCAGCGTCCCATCAGTTTCTACAATTGGTTACAGAGAGTCATCAGTTTGGAAGCTCCTGTCACCTGTGTTATTTAACCCACATTGATGTTTATTCTAGATCTAGTTTTCCTGATTCTTTTCCATTGCTCACATTTAATACTAAGCAAGTATGTACATCTAGCCTTTCAGTTTTGATGATTTCTAACAACAGAATAAATGTCCACAGCCTCTGAGGAGTGAAAATGAAAAAGTTGATTCAGAGATAGCCCTGTGACCACTGGCAATCGCTTTCTTTTCCTAGGCATCAGTTTCCTTTCCTATAAAGTGAAGGGGATTGGACCAAGTGATTGGGAGGGACGTTCCACTGGCCACGTTCTATGACTGGGTGAATGCTCCCTGGGCATATATGGGCTTCAAGAGCTGTGCTGTTTTCTGGGGTTTGGAAGGCCTCAGGAAGCGCTGACTCCCAGCTGTCCCAGGACCCATCCTTTCTTGTGCAAGGTCTCTTTCTGTTCACCTCTCACTGCTAAGCTATGGCCTGGATCATGTTTGCCCCTTATTTAACAAGAAGTAATGGCGATCACATTGCCACTGAAATGCCACTGGGACTTCCTTCCTAAAGGAAGAAAGCTGACAGAGAAGACAAATTAGTTCTACAAGGCCCAGCACGCATCCCATGTGAGCTCCTCAAGGTCAAAGATCTTTCTCTCTTTGCTCACTGCTGTACCCCAGTCCTCAGTGAAGTGTCTGGCACATAGTAGGGACTCAAGAAGTATTTGTTGAATGAATAAATCAATCCCATTCTGTCTTGTCATTTGCTACCTTGTATTGATTTTTTAAATCTTTTTATTTTAGAACAGTTTTAGGTTTACAGAAAAATCAATAAGATAGTACAGAGTTCTCCTATACCCCACACCCAGTTTCCGCTATTATTAGCATCTTACATTAGTATGGTACAGTTGTCACAGTTAATGAACCAATACTGATATACTGTTATTAACTAAAGTCCATACTTTATTCAGATTTCCTAATGTCCTTTTTCTGTTCCAGGATCCCATTCAGGAGACCACATTACATTTCGTTGGCATGTCTTCTTAGACTCCTCTTGGCTGTGACGCTTTCTCAGTTTGTCCTTATTTTGATGACCTTGACAGTTTTGAAGAGTACTGATCAGGTATTTTGTACAAGGTCCCTCAGCTGGGATTTGTCTGATGTTTTTCTCATCATTAGACTGGGGTTATGGGTTTGAGGGAGGAGAACCACAGAGGTGAAGCAAGATTCTCATCACATCATATCAAGGGTACATACTATCAACATGACTTATCACTGTTGATGTTGATCTTGGTCACCTGGCTGAGGTAGTGTTTGTCAGGTTTATCTACTGTAAAGTTAGTCTTTTGTTCCCTCTTTCCATGCTGTCCTCTTTGGAAGGACGTCACTACGTGCAACCCACACCTAAGGAGTAGGGGGTTATGTTCTACCTCCTTGAGGGCAGAGTAGCTACGTAAATTATTGAGAATTCTTCTGTCAGAGAGATTTGTCTCTTCTTCCCTGTTTATTTACTGTTTGTTTTTTGTTGTTGTTTGTTTGTTTGTTTTTGTGGGGAAGACCAGCCCTGAGCTAACATCTGTTCCAATCCTCCCCTTTTTGCTGAGGAAGACCGGCCCTGGGCTAACATCCGTGCCCATCTTCCTCCACTTTATATGGGACGCCACCACGGCATGGCTGACAGGCAGTGCGTCGGCGGGCGCCCGGGATCCGAACTCGCAAACCCCGGGCTGCCAAGCGCGGACTAAACCGCTGCGCCACCGGGCGGCCCCTTACTGTTTGTTTTTTATATGTGGCAATTTTATTCCAAAAGGCTGTAAGCTCCTTCAAGGCAGAGACTATTCCATATGCTCCTCTATATTCCCAATGACTTGCATGATGCTTTGGAGTATAAGGAGATGCTCAGTCACCAGTGGCAAGATAGCTTCTAGTCCTGGGAGTTTTCTGCTGATGGCTTGTCCTTCTTTTTTACTGCAAGACCTGGGCCAGAAAGTTGTCCATTTGGCTCTTGGCAAAGGTATAATCAAAATGCTAATAATAATAGAGATCCTAACACTGTGTCAAGCTCTTTATACATGTTCTCACAGAATCTTTGTGACATACCTGCAAAGTGGATATCATTTTAATTTTATGAATGAACATACTGATGCCTAGATTGATTAAAAGACATGTCTTAAGTCACATAACTAGAAACCAGAGCCAGGATTTAAATCTAGGTCTCTAAAGCCCATGCCTGTAACCATAAGTTTATACTGTGTTTTTCCTCATAATAGCCAAATAAAGGAACAAGGAAAAGTTTGAATAAATTCTGGAAGGTGATGGAAATGACAAGGGCTATAAGAATATGGAAAAAGAGGAAATGAGTCCCTGAGTGGGAGTGGCTGGTGAGATATTCCAGGCATGTGTGACCCTTGAGATTGGCTATGAAATTGGTACATCCTCAAGGGAAACACATAACTCATAGGTTAGCATAACAAGATAATTAGAAAATATTATAATCCAAACACAAATATAGCAAGTTTTATACATATTCTTCACATTCATATCAAACAATAATTTCTAAAATATCTCTATATGGAGCAATAGCCCAATATGATTCAGTTAGCTTTTGAGATAGGTGGGCAGTAGTGCTGATCCCAAACCCTTTTCTCCCAGGGTCCACTCTGGAAATGATTTTTGTAATATATGTACAGTGGGACTACTCATTCTCCTCTTCCCCAGAGGACGTGGTTGATTTGTGGTGTGGTAGTCAAATGATAGTGACAGTGGTGGTTATTTGAGGTCATTGATCCAATAAGCTTTGTTGAGCCATTAGGATCTGAAATAGAATATCTTGTACATGTGGTTCTGGGGAAGTGTGTATTGACAGTGTTGCTAAAATGTGAAGCTCGCATAACATTTCCTATTGGAACAAAAGTGTGAGCTGAATACAAAATGTGTCCGAATAATTGTGTATAGCAAAGGCCAATTCCTTCATTACACACTAATTTTAAAAAGTTAGGCATAAGAGACAGCTCTTTGAAATATGGTATATATAAATCGAAGTATTTAATAAGGCTTAATTCCATCCCTAGTTTTTCCAGTTTTACTGTTCTGCAGTAGTAGTATTTTCATATTACAGAATGATTGTTGAAGACATTTTAATATTTTGTCAAATCTAGGCTATAAATAAATATAAGACACATCAGGGGCTGGCCCAGTGGCGTAGTGGTTAAGTTTGTGCGCTCTGCTGTGATGGCCCGGGGTTTGCAGGTTTGGATCCCAGGCGCAGACCTATGCACCACTTATCAAGCCATGCTATGGCAGGTGTCCCACATAAAGTGGAGGAAGATGGGCACAGATGTTAGCTCAGGGCTGGTATTCCTCAGCAAAAAGAGGGGAATTGGCAGCAGATGTTAGCTAAGGGCTAATCTTCCTCACACACACACACACACAAAAAATGTATATATATATATGTATATATATATATACATGACACATAATTATTCATGTAATTTTAAATAAGAAAAAATGCTTCTGGGAAAACTATGCTGATTGTAAGATGCATCCCAATTTCAAAGGTCTTAAAATGTGGATGAAATGTGTATCAATGACATGTTATTACTAATTCTAAAGGATACATTTTTACAATAAATGACTCAGAGAAAAATAAAATATTTAAACCATGTAAAACAGAAGGGAGGACACCTAAAAAAACAGAGTAGTGATTAAATTTAGCTTTCAGTTTCCTGGAAGACTAGACAAAAAAAGAAAATTCATTATCCTATTTATTGAATGATTAAAAGGATTTATCCCCCTCGAAAGACAAACTTTTTTTCTGGAACTGAATTATAAAAAGAATTGCCAATTTGGGGCATATACGTAAAGAGCTCTTGGCAATGTAAAAGACGTGGTCTTCAACAACAGTTTTAAAGAATACCTAGAAACATTTTCATTTGACCATTTCTTCAACCTTTGAAAGCAGCATGAGTGAAGATTTGGCCAGTATCTTTAGAAATTTTAAAATGAAACTTATTTAAATTGCATACCCAACATTTCACACTAAAGAACATCTTTAATAGGGATGCTGTGCCAAGTAACGACAAATATAGCAATGAGATTTGCTGAGCTTTATATTACCCTGAAAAGCCACAATCATTTGAAATTAAGTTGGTACTGAAAGTCATTTTCATGGATAGCAAAAGAAAAGTACAAATTTCAGCTGTTTTTAGATTGAGCTATGTAAGATCAACTTTTTAAATTGTAGTAAAAGCTGTTACATGACCAAAGCTAATTCAAATTATGTACTAAGCCCAAGCATTGCATTCTGGATTTTAGTTTTCTTCCTTTAAAAAAATTTTTTTCTTTGTAATGGAAATTTTCAAACATATGCAAAAAGTAGACAAAATATTATAGTGAACTCCTTTTTATCTATTACCCATCTGGAACTACTATCACTTTATGGCGTTTTTGTTTCTTCTGAGCCCTTACCCCTGATTGTTTTGAAGAAATCCCAGACATAATCTTGAATCTCTAAAGATCTTTCTCCAAGATAAGAACTCTTTTAAAATATGACCACATTAGTATTATCATACCTAAAACAGTATTAATTCCTTAGTATCATAGCCACTTGGGGTTTACATTGCTTCAGTTGTCTTATAACTTTTGATTTAAGTGGATGGTTTGCTGAATCAAGTTCAAAATAAGGTTTATACAATTATGATTGTTTAATGTGTCTCTTTAGTGTCTTTTGATATATAGGTTTTCTCTTTATCTTTCTTTTTAAATTTTCTTTCTTTATCTGTTTGCTTTTTATTGAAAAATTCAGGTCATTTTCTCTAGCTTTCCTCATATATCACTATGGTGCCATTAAACATGTTCCTCTGTCCCCTGTATTTCTTATAAATTTGGGAGTTAGCTGTACATGCTTGATCTGATTCAGATAATTTTGTTGTTGTGTGTATGTGTACGTGCTACTTTACAGGTGGCAGTTTGTACTTTGAAGCATCAGGGGATGATATTATCAGCCATTAATAATCATTGCCTTGATCCGTTAACTTATTGAGGCTTACAAAATGGTGATATTCTTAATTTTAGCATTCCTTCTTCATTTATTAACTAGAATACTTCTAAAAAGAGAATCCCCTCCTATGGTTACCCTGAGGTACAGATCGTATAGGAAAGGCAGGTTAAATGCTTCATTTTTAACCTTTATTTACCAGTCCCAAATAATTTGACAGGGACTCAGGAGAAGGAGAAACAAGATGTTATTGTTTAATGGATTCAGAGTTTTAGTTTGGGAAGATGAAAAAGTTCTGGAGATGGATGGTGGTGATGGTTGCTCAACAATGTGAATGTACTTAATGCCACTGAACTACACACTTAAAAATGGTTAAAGTGGTAAATTTTACATTATATGTATTTTACTACAATAAAAAATTTTTTTAAATAGATTGCTTCCCTTGCGTCTTCCAAAGGTGACTGAGTTTGTTTGTTTTTGTCTGTTTTGTTTTAAGTATTATTATGAACTCATGGATTTTAGCTTATTTGATGTGTTTCAATCTGTTGCAGTTATTGTCCTGATTCCTGCTCAAATTGGCCCATTTTTGGTCCATGACACCTTTTCTAGTTTGCTCCTGAGTCTGTTTGACATTGACTTTAGTAGTTTTTGATAGCTTCCTTCCTCTCTGGTATGACAAGATGTTCCAGGCTCATCTTGGAAATTTCCTGCCCAAGACATGGAATTAGCTAGCTCCCCAAGGAACTCTGGTTCCTTTTTGGCAGAAGGAAAAACTTCTTGCTCCCAAGAACAAACAGGAAGAGATCAGAACTTTGTTTAGTCTCTGGAGGAATAAATTAGGCTAGCAAATGTCTCTTCAGTCTTAAACAACTTCTGCCTAAGGGATGCAAATTTACTAGAATAATCTAAAGCAGCCCTTCCCAATCCATTCCCAAACCCTAATGCCCTAAGGCATCCATTATATGTAATGAACTAATCTCTCTCCTTTGCATCTAGAAAGGGAAATGGTATTTAGAGATTATACTCTAGGTGCTAGGCATGCTCACTGATACTGTGTTGGTCATTATTCCTAGGCCTTTTTGGTGGACAGAGCTAGGGATACTTTTTTTTTTTCCCACAAAATGCATCATGGTTTTGTGTGGGTGCTTCTAATTCCAACTCAGGACTGTAGAGTGTTTACTTAAACTCATTGATTTTATATCTTTATTGTTTTTCAAACACACTTAAAATCTCAATTCTCAGTGATACTACTTGAATTAATAATTTGATGTATCTCACAGTACCTGAAAACAGTTTCAGAATAATACTACTTAAAATACACAACTCATGATTTTTGGGATTGGTATGATCATTACCTCAGGCATTATGGAAGCCGATCAGTTTTGGACAAGTTGCAAACAAGCAAAAACCAAACGACAAATAAAGATATACAGATGTCTGTGTGGAATATTAAGTTTAAAGGAGCTCAATAAGACTAGTTAATAAATCTGTGGATAATTGGCGCCATTTATGTCAGCATGGCGTATTTCCGTGGCTTGTGAGAACCACAAACTACTGTGAAGAGGTGAAGTGTAAGGAGTGCTGATTATTAAGTCTGTTAAATCAGCCTTTCTGAACTGGGGTTTCAGAAAATGATTCCAGTGACTATTTTCTCAGTTCTCTCAAGGATGGTAGGTAGCAAGTATCTTTCTAGATGCAAAGGAGAGAAATTAGTTCGTTATATACAGGGGGTGCCTTAGGGCATCAGGGTTTGGGAATGGATTGGGAAGGGCTGCTATAGATTATCCTAGTAAATTTGAATCCCTTAGTCAGAAGTTGTTTAAGATTAGAGGGACATTTGCTAGCCTAACTTATTCCTACAAAAGCTAAAGAAAGTTCTGATCTCTTCCTGTTTGTTCTTAGGAGCAACAAGTTTTTCCTTCTCTCTAAAAATTTGTTCTGGACTATGGCATAATTGAGATAATCATTTCTGTACTCAGTGATATTTGTATGTTTGGACCTGCCAGTAACTGAGTTTAAGTAATTCAACTGTGATGTGTTAATCACAGATTACTGTGTTTGACAGACTGAAATTTTGCTGTTTGGTGTTTGTTTGGGCTTTAAATTTTAAAATTGACTTCTTTCAGTCATTTTGATAGACAAGTTGGCTTTTTATTTTGATTTCTTAAATTTGTTTTGGTGTTGCCACTTTGCCTCATTGTAATGGGGATGAAGAGGATGGACCCAATCCCCTCAGAGATAAAAACATGTTGCCTCAGACATTAAATAAGACTCAGACTTCAAATGTACTCAATAGTTGCTGAAAATATGGAAGTAAAAAATGTAAGACATATCAGGCTTGCTTTCATTTTCCCTTTGGGGAATAACAGTTTTTCTAGGTATGGTAACTCTTGAAGACTCTGGTGCCCCATTTGGAACCACACAGTAATGAAACTGAGGCATTAGAGGCGCCTGGTTTAACCCCCTCATTTTACAAACTAGGAAACAGATCAGGAGAAGGTGAAGGAGGTGCCTAAAATCAGATAACCAGTTATTGGCAGGATCAGAACTATCCCAGGTCTCCTGGGTGCTTTCCATTGTGCCACACTGCCTTCCACTGCCCTAAAAGCTCAGTCTCCTTCCTAAACACAGCACCCAGCACTGCTGGTTATTGACAAATTTGGGCCCAAGCCTTGTGAGCAGATCAAGAGACATAAAACATAAAGCAGGAGACTTTGGGTAGATGATGAGCTTTTTGAGTCAGGCGACTCTAAAAAGATAACAATATAGAGGGACATTTACTACTTGGGGACCACCTCTGGGTCCACAAAAGCAAGAACATTCTCACAGTTGCTGCATTTTGTACTGGAAGGGGGAAGGTAAATGAAATGTCTCCCTTCTCCTGCACAGTGCCAAGGAACTGGTTTCTTGCTCTCTGAAGGAACAAGAAGGGCTGCTGTCTGTTGCTGCCTTCTCAGTCTCTGAACACGCATGTCCTCAGCAACGTTAACTGAGTGCCTCCAGGGGCAGGTGCCATGCCGGGCACTGGGGAAGCAAAGATGAAGGCAACACAATCCTGCCGTCAGAGAAGGCATCAAAGGCATCATCTGCTGTGGGGGAAGGGATAACCGAGCACTCTTCTGAGTAGGGAATGAGCAGGAATTCCTCATTGCCAGGAATCTCTCTCTTACACTGAATCCAAATCCCTCATTTGCAGCCTATTTCCATTCTTTCTGTCCTTCTCATTGCAGACTGTCATTAACTTACCTATTTTTGTTTTCTCGGGATGAGGTTTTTTCTCTTGGTTTTACTTTGTTGTTATTTTTTGGTTTTGTTTTTGCTTCTCTGCATTTCTGTAATCTTTGTAGCTCTCCTCTCTCCTGGCTGCCATGTATGTGCTGTGTAACTATGTAACTTGTAAAACACCCCACCACACAGTTATGTGGTAGATATAAGATCTGTGTCCACCTGGGAGAACTAGCCTAAAATGGCTGTTTTGACAAATGTCCTTGAACTCGTAAGTATTTCCGTAGAAACAGTGGGGGTGGAGTTAGAATTCAGGAGACGCTTTATAGTGTGCAGAGTGTAACTAACATCATTTTAATGTTTTAAAATACTTTCACATCCATTTTTTCTTTATCCTTTCTATAATCCTATGAGTTACAGGGACAAGTATGATTACCTTTATTTGGCCGGTGAAAACAATGCAGGACTAAGAAACTGTGCTGTATAAAGGACACAGAAAACATTAGAACGGGGCCACCCCAAGAGATGAGTTATCTAGACTTAGTCCATGTTCCGCTACTGGTTTCTATTTCCTCGAAGTTTTTTTGAAATCATGTGACACTGACTGAACTTTGATAGAAGAGGAAAGGGCTGACGTGTCCAACAAACACATGTGGGTCACTTTGACCTTCCTGCTCACTCCTCTTCTGGGAGTCTGCTGATGCAGCCCCTTCTGAGTGCAGCAGACCTAAGCTGGTAAGCCCGCCCTCCCCAGCCATAGCTGGTTGGCCAAGGATTGACGTCTCACCCTGGGCTTAGCAGTGGGCTCTTTCTCCCAGAAATTTGAAATTTGCTTATAGGAACTACTCAGCATTGTGGTAGTGGCTGTTGAACAAGGAATACGTAAAGCCAAGGTGACCCGTGGACAAGTTAAGCCGAGAAAGCTGGTTGTGACTGAAAGAAGACTCAAGTAATTGGGCATTCACTTCCTGGTCAAGTGAATCCAGTCCCTTTTGAGGCCAGCTGTACTTCCTGGCTGGGAGATACTTGGTATTCTGCCAGTAAATTCCCTTTTTGCTTAAGTACCTTGAGTGGATTTCAATTCCTTACAATCAAATGAGTCCCAAGACCCAATCAAATGCTTTATTTAGGCAAAAGGAAATCATCTTAAGAGGTTTGTCCTGGAGCTTTTGCTTTCTGAGTAGAGAAGGTGTTTGTGACAGTGTTTCTGCCTTTCCGGTGGTGCTGAGGGAATGTCTGTGGATTTTCTCTGGAAAAGTAAGGGGAGGGACTTTCATCATTTAAAACTTCCCCAGCACTGGGAAGTTTCTCTTCTGCTTCTCCAGTTGAGTTCAGATCTGCAGGAATTGGAGGGAAGGATTATGTCATGATTCTCACCCCTGGGGGCTTCAGAGCAGCCTTGAAGATGGTGGTGTTCACACTCCCAGGTGTCCCTGGGGGACAGTAGACTTCCCTCCTGAGCAGGGTTACACCTTGGAATTTCTGTTGGGCGGTTCAGAGAGTCCCTGTCAGCTCCTTCCCCACTCCTGATCCCTGCTGTCTGGGCTTGTTAGGATCCTAGAAAGCTCAGAATTCAACATTTCTTCATAGATATTTTATTCTCTTGGGGGAAAAAAAAAAAAGGACTTTTGAATTCGTTGTCACCCACAAAGCATTTTATTGTGCCACTATGGTGGACCTTGTGGTTGTCTTTATGACATTCATTTCATCCTTCCCCATTGTGTAACACATCCCCACTCAGTCTCCCCAGTTCCACACACCAGTGTATGGCATTCCCCTGGCCACAACGGCTAGTTTGAGGGTCTCCAAAGTTGAGAACCCTTGTCCATTGTATGAAGTCATGTTGTCTCTTCCCTGGATGTGAAGGAGAAAGTGTGTAGCATCTTGCAACAATGGGAGAAGCCAGCCTGAGGCAGAGGCAACATATGGAGAAGGGTGGAGCCAGAAATGCAGAGAAGTCGAGCTGGACCAGAGGTGAACAATGCCTGATGCTTACATTTCCTGTAGACTTTTTAGTTACAGGTGCCAATGAATTCCCACTATTATTTAAGCCAGTTTGAGTTCAGTTTTCTATTATTTTCATCGTAAAATATTCTGATAGATACAAAGCTGTTAAATTCGTTCTCTCAAATTTGGGTTTTCTGATTTCAGATTCAAATACTGAGATAGCACCTTCAGTGTGCTGGCACAACGCTAGGTATTTCCCACATTACCTGTTGCCCTCACAAAAACCTTATGAGGTCGGTACTACTA
The DNA here is from genome assembly GCA_031878705.1 of Tapirus indicus. NCBI lineage: Eukaryota > Metazoa > Chordata > Mammalia > Perissodactyla > Tapiridae > Tapirus > Tapirus indicus. The sequence continues at coordinate 17,180,140 of CM062918.1, forward strand.
TTATTTCTATTATTTCAGATGAAGAATCTGAAGTTCTGAGAGATTGTAATTTCTCTAAAGACAGAAAGCCTATAAGCAGCAGCAAAGTCTGAATTTGAGCCTATTGCAGATACCATATTGCATCTGTTTTTTATAGAAAAGGAATTAGAGCTCAAAAAATGCAGCTTTGTAGGCAGTTGGTGATAATCACTCGTGTTTGTGAAATACTTCTATTTTTCCAAAGCACATTTGAACCTATGCCACCACCAAGTCGACAAGTATCAACATAGGTTCTGACTGATATAGAGGCCAGACGTGGATACCACCTGGGAAATGAGTCAGGATGTATTTATCTAAAGGATACAGATGGAAGAAGGTGCTACCAGGATACACAGAAAGATCAACAATATTCTCCAATGACAGACGCAATGTATAAGCCTCTAGGTACCCCCCAAAGGGCTTCAACATCATTGTATATGATTAAGTCTGAGTGAGTGAGGGTCACATTGGGACTTGTAGGAAGTTTCACTGATCAATGGGCAGCACTACCCCTCACCCCCCACCCCACCCCTGCCCCCAAGCCCAGCTGCATCTTTATGATCAGATCCTCAGTCTTGGTGTTATACAATGTGACCAAAGAGACTGGTATGATACAGTGTACACAGCATCAACACACCCTCATTTAACATCTTCATTCTCCCCAGGCTAGTAGTCTGGTCTAGGATCTTTTCTGATCTTAGAGCTGCAGAATTAGAGCAAAGGCCAGTCACCCAGAGGTCTCTGAGTAGTTTACAAGCCCTCAGACTGGTTGTAAGTCTGTTGGAGTGATGATTATAATTTTACAGATGGGAAAGTTAAGATAGTTAAGTTAGAGGCGTTAAAATTATTTGGCCTCCAAGTTCACATAGCTAGGTGGTAAACAGAGCTGAATGAAAATGGATCTGTTTTGACTTGCTTTTCAATCTTTGCTTAATTAGAATGCATTAGCTTTTCACCCACAGGAAATTACCTAAGCAAATTTTGTTGTAAGTGAAGCCCTGAATAAAAATCAGAAACATCATTAGAAGGCCAGGCTTGTGCCTTTCAGTATAAAACCTGAAAGGATTAAGCCTGGAATAGTTTGCAGTAATTAATGTTGAAGAGTTGGTAATGAGATGAGGCACATGGTTTAATCAGACTGTCTTTGGTAACCCAGAACAGACACGCTGTGATGACTGTGACACTAATGAGGAAAAGCCAGGGCTTCTTGGTCAAGGGAGTGACTGTCAATCCCCAGGACAATGTTGGTTTCCCAGTTTGGTGAGGGGCTTCAGGGCCATAAGTTTTCCATGGCTTTCTCTTGTGTATCTTGATTAGTGAGTTTTTGGTAAAATAGGTAACAGTCTCTGTTCTCATTCCTAATTCCCATTTTGGCATACCAGTAAAGACCTCAAGAAGTCCTCTACCACCATAACTTCTAAATGATCTTGGCTGACTTAACCTGATTAGATAGACTAGAATTGAGGGCATCTTAGATTATGTATATTTTTAGACAACTTCCATATCTCACTTACTTATTCATTAAAAAGCATTTATTGGGGCCAGCCCAATGGCATAGTGGTTAAGTTCTCGCGCTCTGCTTTGGTGGACCGGGGTTCGCAGGTTTGGATCCCAGGCACAGACTGATGCACCGCTCGTTAAGCCATGCTGCCGCAGCATCACATGTAAGGTAGCGGAAGATTAGCATGGATGTTAGCCCAGGGCCAATCTTCCTCAGCAAAATGAGGAGGATTAGCAATGGATTAGCTCAGGGCTAATCTTCCTCACACACATACACAAAAAAGCATTTACTGAATCCATTCTGTGTGTTGGGCACTGTGCTAGGTCCTGGATAGAGAGTAAAGAGCGAATAAATGTAATCCCTGCACTGCTGAGGCTTGTAGTTTAGCAGAGAAGGTAGCATCAAGAAGGAAACACAATTTAATGTGTAATTACAAAACATGACGGATGAAATGGAAAAGACTTGAATGCTATGAAGACATATACCGGGCGATCATGTTTGGGGTTGAGGCACTGCTTTCTAAGCAAAAGAAAAAGCAGGGTAGTTGTCGTGATGAAGGAAAGAAGTAACTGCATCTGGGGACTGTGAGTGAGGAGAGGGGCAGAGAAGCTGAGAGGGATAGGTCGGTGCAGGTTCATGAGCTCTGGTCATTTGAGCTTTGGAATCTTGAGATATCTCGATTCAAATCTTGGCTTCTACTCTTACTTATGATCTTGGACATATCACTTAATTTCTCTGTGAATCAGTTTCCATTTCACTAAAATAAGGGTAAAATCATCTGCCATGCAAACTGGTAACTGTAAATGTCTGACCCACAGCAATGTCAGTTCCTTTTCTCCACCATCTGCTTTTTTTTCTCTTCCTGCATTTTTTTTTTTTATCCAGAGCTATGGATGTAGTCTACTTGAATGGTTATCCAGCACTGGTTTTCCTTGCCCTCTCCCATTATCTTGGAAGTTTCTTACAACTTGAATAATCAAAAGCTGAATAATCTAGAGTTAACTATTATATAAGAAATTTCAGTGACATCATCAACATCACCTTTATTAACTATAACAGATGGATTTAGAATCAGTCATCAAAGCTTGGTCTCAAGTCTGCCCTTCAGATACTCAGGTTCATGTTGGCTTTACAAAATAGCTGTGATTTTTTTTTTTAATTTGGAAAAGACTGTCTGTTTTGATGCATAATATGAAAGCTGACTATGTCACTTAGCAAACCAAAAATATTTATTCAGAAAATATTTCATTTCAGTGATCTGTCAGAGTGAAAAGGCAGCTTTTTGTTTCAGTGTAATCAATGCAACACAGTGTGTTTTAGTTTATCAGCTCTGTTGGTTGAGAGTGGTTATATGAAAACACTTGGGCACCTATTCCCAAATGTAATAAGTGCTTCAGATTCTCAAACGTTAGGAAGATGTCACAGGATATACCCCTTCTTCCAGGCAAACGAACTAGATCAAAGAGTTCTTCTGTTTCCTTCCTTCCCTACCCCTACTATAAGAAAGCTTTTTTTGAATGAATTTTCTGAAGTGAGGACCAGCACTAATATCTTTCAAAAATGCTTTTACAGGGAGTTTATGCTTCACACTATCTTAGTGGCTGCCTCTGCGACCACGGACCGCACCCTTGGCCTCCACGGGCCTTGGTGTAAAATAGAACACTATTGTGTTCCCTACCAACCTCGCAGGATTGCATGGGGTTCAACCAGATGCTGTTTATAGGATAGTTAAGAGTGGGGAGCATTCATTCAACAAATCTGACTGAAAGAAAGAACTATAAGGGCTCTTTCCCAGTCTGGTCCAGGTGTGTTATCTTATGTGATACTTGGAACGACCCTACGAAGCAGTCAGAACAGGTAAGTATAAAGTGCCAGACAAGTAGTAGGTGCTATATGATAAAGATTTTAAAAATTCACTTTTTACACTTCTCCAAATAATTAAATTCCACAACTACTCAATAACTCATTTTGCTGTTCATCAGCCTGTGCTGTCAGCAGGTTCTTTTCCCTATATAACCTCCAAACCTGTCATTCTTTACCTTATGCCTTCCTACTTTTTCGAGTGAATTGTAAAATAGCTCTCAAAGACTTAAACACAGTTCTTCATTTTTTAGCCTTCTTTTAAAAGAAGTCATAGTTATAGCATATCTTGTGTACAGTTTTCTTTTCTATTCTTTCATAGGTCTAAGTTTTATGGTTTTCCTTCCAAGTCTCCTGAACTTTTCCTCCCAGGCCTTTTTTCTTTCTTATTGTCTTTGTAGTTTCCTCTCTTTTCTCTATAAAGGAATCTTTCCTTCCCAGAAAGTCGTGCTGATTTCCTTTTTAACCGCGAGTTGTAATATGTTACTTTTCAGCATTCGGGGCTCAACACAGCTGGGCCACTCTGGGGAGGCCTTGTGTTGTCTGACAGAAAACTACCAGTCACTTAAAGCTCTCCCCTGCCTGCCCCCCACTCCAGGCTGGGTTGCCCCACTGCTGGGAGGGATTCCTCTTATTAGGTCTTGGTAGAAATGTCTCCCCTTCTAGAACAGGGCACATCAACTGAGTTCTGTCCAAGGGGCTTTACTCCTTCCCTATAAACATTATCTGAGAGTGTAATTCAGAGGGACGGGGAGAGACAGGTTGTGTTGCTGTCTGCTTTTCCTGGCAGGACTGTTGGCGGCATGCTGTTCCCACCTGTCCTCATAAGTTGACTGCTCTCCTTGTCCTGGGACAGCCTGGGTGTTACTACACAGAGCAGTGTGACTGGCCACCAGTAAGATGGTAGAGAAGAGAACACCAGGGGGACCTTCCACTCTCGGCAAGGGGAAAACAAAACCAGTAAATGAAAGTCCCGAATCTCACGCTTTCCTTCAAGTAGGGGTCCAGGATGGAAATTCTCTGAATCACACCCTGTAAATATTTTCACCCTTAGTTTATTTTCCTTAGACTTTTGTTTTCAGGGAGAAACAGAAAGAGAAAAAAAGAGGAGATGAGAGAAGAAGAAAGCTCAAAGGAAACTTGGGATCTTGACTCCTACAAGTAGACTCTTCAGAGATACATATTTAAGCGCTGTCGAGAACAATGTTGAGAATGCTGACTTTACTGAGGGCAGTGCAAAGTCAGTGCATCCAGTTTTACCAACTGTTAAGTGACTGGTATTTGAATGTAAAAGACATATAAATTGGTTTTTCAGAAATGGCAAAAGAATGAAGTGTTTTATAGGGCAAAAAATTAGTTGTTATTCAATTTCAAGAGTAAATGGAATAGAGTCTAAAAATTAAAATTCTTTAAAAATAGAAATTGTCTTAATTATTGACAAGTATAAATTTTAATGGTCTCATAATAGTAAAATACTGGTCCTGGTCTTTAAAATGAAGCCATTTATTAAAATTTGGTTTTTGAGAAACAGCACAAAATATAAAACTTATCTCTAAAAATAAAGCTCTCTAACCTGTAATTTGAGAGCTACCCAATTTTCATATGAATTTCTTTGACAAGCTCTGTTTCCCTTATGAGAGAATGTCTCTTTTCAGTTTGAGTCATCATTGCACATTTATGAAATTTGACAATGCTGTTTTTTCACAGCCTTAGACATTTGGGTCAAGGTGATGAGTGAGACATTGCAAGGTGGGGTAATTTGACTGACTGAATGTGGGTGGTGAAGAAGACTTACTTGGAGCTGGGAGAAGGTTACAGAAAGCAGTGGGGCAGGGGGTGGAGGTGTGGCATGGGGCACCAAAGGTGAATTTCACTGTCTTGACCATTTTGTCTGTCCTTTGAGTTCACAGGTGCCCAAGACTATAGAATCCAATCCTTCATTAATCTTTGGAATTAGCCTAGAAAGGGACTTTTCTTTTTCTTTTTTTAATTTTTATTGATGTCTTAATAGTTTATAACACTGTGGGGTTTTTGTTGTACATTTTTGTTTGTCCGTCACCATGTGGATGTAACCCTTCACCCCTTGTGCCCATCCCCCAACCCCCTTCCCCTTGGTAACCACCAATCAGTTTTCTCTGTCCATGTGTTCATTTATATTCCATATATGAGTGAGTTCATGCAGTGTCTGTCCTTCTCTCTCTGGCTTATTTCATTTAACATAATACCCTCTAGTTCCCTCCATGTTGTTGCAAATGGGACAATTCTGTCTTTTCTTATGGCTGAGTAGTATTCCATTGTATGTGTATACCACATCTTCTTTAACCAATCATCAGTGGAGGGACACTTGGGTTGCTTCCACTTCTTGGCTATAGTGAATAATGCTGCAGTGAACATAGGGGTGCATAAGCCTCTTGTGATGGTTGATTTCATGTCCGTTGGGTAGATGCCCAAGAGTGGTATTGCTGGATCATACGGTATTTCTATTTTTAATTTTTTGAGGACTCTCCATACTGTTTTCCATAGAGGCTGCACCAGTTTGCATTCCCACCAGCAGTGAATGAGGGTCCCCGTTTCTCCACAACCTCTCCAGCATTTGTTGTTATTTGTCTTTGTGATTATAGCCATTCTAATGGGTGTAAGGTGATATCTTAGTGTAGTTTTGATTTGCATTTCCCTGATGATTAGCGATGTTGAACATCTTTTCATGTGTCTATTGGCCATCTGTATCTCTTCCTTGGAAAAATGTCTGTTCATACCCTCTGCCCATTTTTTGATCGGGTTGTTTGTTTTTTTGTTGCTCAGTTGTATGAGATCTTTATATATTACTGAGATTAATCCCTTGTCGGACAAACGATTTGCGAATATTTTCTCCCAGCTGGTGGGTTGTTTATTCATTTTGATCCTGGTTTCATTTGCCTTGTAGAAGCTCTTTAGTCTGATGAGGTCCCACTTGTTTATTTTTTCTTTTGTTTTGAAAGGGACTTTTCTTTTAGCTAAGTTCAGGGTTCTGAAATTGGGGCCACAGGTGTGTGTGATTGTAAGTTCTGTATTTCTCTACCAAGCGCATCATCTCTTCTCTTTTAGTTAGTAATGACAGTTATCTTGGAGGCTGTAATTTCTTGGATTTTGTTTGTTATTTTTTGTTTCCTATTTTTATTGACACAATACCAAGGGACCAGATTTCCTGTGTGGCTAGGGTCTGAGAGCTCATGGAAGCCACTAGGTAAAGAGGGACGAAAGGAAGCTTTTCTCCTTGGCTCTCACAGAGAATGCATTACTGGCAGCCTAACGTGTTCTAGTGTGGCGAAGGCCACAGCTGTGAATGCAGTTAATGGCCCTTGCATTTGCAAAAAACACAGATCCATAAACTGCAATGACGTCTTTTTAAATATGTGCCATATTTGGGGGGCAAAAAATAATTTACAGGCAGGGTGGGACTGTGCCTAAAGCTGATGGATATGTTTTCAATGTGCCACGGTATGGGTGGGGCATGAGAATGGCCAATTCTATCATAAAATATTAAAATCTGCTGGTGTTCTGGAACTTTTTTTTGTAGTCACTTCTCTAGCCTCTGCAAACCCCTGCCTTCTGTCCAGATCTGGATCCAGATTCTGGCCAGCTCCTTAGACCAGAGAACTAAACGGTTCCATATATTACCAGCACCCAATTAGAAAGCAAACAAACAAATGAGAATCTAATGATTTACTTTTTCCATCAGCTTGTCATATTCTTGGAGTTTTTAGGTATACTATTTACCAGGTTATTTGCTACTATGCTGCTTCTTTGTAATACTGACAATATCTTTTTAGGATGTCTTTGATCAGGGGTTCTTAGACTTTAGTGTGCATCAAAATTACCTGGAAGTCTTGGTAGATACAGATTGCTGGGCCTCACCCTCATAATTTCTGATTCAGTGTGTATGAAGCAGGGCCCTATAATTTGCACTTATTTTAAGATTCGCCCTGAGCTAACATTTGTGTCAATCTTCTTCTATTTTGTATGTGGGTTGCCACCACAGCATGGCCACCGACAAGTTGTGTAGATCCATACCTGGGAACCGAACCCTGGCCACCAAAGTGAAGCATGCTGAATTTAACCACTAGGCCACGGGGCCAGCCCCTATAATTTGCATTTCTAACAAGTTCTCAGATGGTGATGATGATGCTGGTCTGGGGATCACATTTTGAGAAACACTGCTTTAGAAATTTTTTTTCTTTTTTTTTTGTGAGGAAGACTGGCCCTGGGCTAACATCCATGCCCATCTTCCTCTACTTTATATGGGACCTGCCACGGCATGGCTGACAAGCTGTGCGTCTGCCGGCGCCCGAGATCTGAACCCGTGAACCCCGGGCTGCCAAAGCATGAATTAAACAGCTGAGCTAGCCCCAGAAATAAGTTTCTTACTTATTATTCCCAATCTTCTAACTGGATTTCTTGATTAGCCCCTGAATAGTCCTTAAATTGCCTAGTCTTAGTAAGGGTTTCCAGGAAGTACAACACCATAAGTTAGAGGAACTCTGATCAGTTCCTCTGGCATAAGCTTCTAGAACCTAGGAACCTTCCTGTGGAAGAATTTTAGGAGACCATGTTCACCATATGGGATCTACTACACCTTGGAAGTTTGTCAGTGTTCTGGAAAGACCTGAGTTGTCAGGGTCAGAGATATTAGACCTGAATAGCTCATCCCTCTCAGATAACTTTCGATTAATCCCACAGTCTGTATCCCCAAATTTCAACCGCTGTTGACCTCAGTGAGATGAGACCTCATCATTGGGACCATATTTTATTTGAACGGCATAGTAGACCTGTTGTAATGAGAAGCTTTTTAGTAATTAATAAAACAAAAGCCTTTGAATTTCCTTCTGTTTAAATAACAGCTGGTTGGAATTATTTTGTTTTCAGTAACCCCATGGAAAAGAAACATTTGCCAACCATTCCCATGTGGTGGAAAGGGAAACAAATAAGTCAGATACTAAGCTTGAGGCTCAATCTCTTAACATCTAGGTGGAAGTTAGGAGAGGAAGCCAGAAATTTTTACTATAGACTCCTGCATGCAAAGAGGAACAGTTCTCTATCTGAAAATCCCTAAGGATGATACCAGAAATAGCCGCCTCCAGGGGCTCCCTTTCTTTAGCCTGGCTTATGTTTTTCTATAGTACTTATTATACCAGAACTTATGTCATTTACTTATTTATTAAACCATCTGTCACCATTGAATGTGCACTCTCTGAGGGCAGGGACTTCGTCTTGTTGACTCCTGGGTCCCCAGTGCCAAATGGTTTCTGGCATGTTATTGTTGCTTGACAAATATTTCGTAAATGAATGAATCCATCTTGTTCAGCAACTTATCTCATTCCAAAATAATCAACACACCAATAGATTTAGCATTTTGCTTTAAAGAAGCAGGTCACTTAAATGTTATGGATCTGCAGGGCTAGTTTCTATCAGCGGCATGTGGAAATAACAATGGTATTCTAAAGCAATTATTTAGGCTAACAGGCTGAGGAGCTCTGGAAGAGAATGGGGAAAGACAGAACACTTAATGAGTTACCAGAACTCCTTATAATAATTGTCAAGACTCTAATACATCATCTCACTCTGTTTTAATAATAACCTTCTTCAAAACCCTATACAGTTTCCTGAGTTAATTCTCTTATTTTTGGGTTAAATCATCCCTAATAATTGTTTTAGTAGGTAGTATTCTTGGCTATGAACACTTTTTAACTTTTAACTGAGGATCCCTTATTCATGGATGTAGCCTGCATGGAGAGCTACTGTGCCATGCATTTGCTTGCGGAGAGGGGATTGTTCGTGAGTTATATGTGTCAGAATTTGATTTTCGTTTTGTTTTTTATTTTGATGATAGTTTTAAAATGTAATGTAAACATATTATGGGTTGTCAGGCTGATCACCTTATAACTAAGTTCTGCCATCATATGTCAGTGCCATGTATGCATCTGTGTTTATGATGGTCATATTAGGGTCATGCATTTATGATAAATCTCATGCATATATGACAAAAGAACAGTGGCAGGTTGATATATAATGACACACTTGTACCAATGAAGATCAGAACACACAGCAGAGAACACACATGAAGGAGCTTGCATCTGATCCTGTAGATCCTGTGATGACAAACTATTGAAGGATTTTAGATAAAGGAGAGGTAGTGAAGATGGAGAGAAGAGGAAATGTTCATGATGTTAAATCAGCATGACTTAGTGATTGTTTATCTCTTGGGGGAGGAGGGTTAGGATGGTGAGGGAGAAGAAGTAGTTAAGGATGACTGCACATGTGTCTCAAGTCTGAGCAATGTAGAGATTTCCCCTAAAGAAAAAAAAAATTCTTATAGCATCTGGTGTTGACTTGAATTAATTATATGATAATGTCATATAAATATGTATATACATAAATTAGGCATAAATTTCTTTTATTAGTCTTATACAACCAAAACATATTTACAAATTAAATATGAAGAACTATAAAACCAGTTAATTCTAAATTAACAACTTTAATTTTATATGACAAATTATATTGTTTTGATAAAAGAAAATCACTACTGGCAAACTAAATATAGCACAGGCAGCTACAGCACAGGATATTTTGAGTTAGGATAGAGAAAAGTGGTGAAGAATTGTCAATACACAGCTCACAAACAGACCAAACCCTTTTAAAGAAGAGGGACTACATTTCGCAAGTTTGAGAGACTTATTTTCAGATTCTGTTCAAGGGTTGCTTCATTTGAAAGTCCTCTCTGACAAACCAAACTGGATTGGATGCCCCTCTTCTGGGTCTGTCTTTTAATTTACCTCATAACATTGTGATTCTTATGTATTTGTCTTTCCCTGAAAGCAATTTTTCTTTTATGCTCTCAGAGACTGGAACAGTGCCCAACATATAGAAGGGGCACAGTAAAGATTTGTTGGTTGAATGAAAGCTTCATATAGATATTCTGGGCTTTTTAAAAAAATAACTGATAAAGCTAAATAAAAAGGCCATATTAGTGTTCAATCTGAAGAGAAGAGATATTATGAGTGCTATGGGATAAGGGATTTTTATAGGAATTAGATCTCACACAATTGAGAAGGAGCTGGGGAAGTAAAGGTGTAGGAGGGGAATCAGATGATTGGAGAAGGGGCCACCAGCCAGGCATCAGAGAAGCCAAGCATGTCCAGTGATGGGAAACCTCAAGGGCAGGTCTGTGGGAAGCTGTTTGGCTACTCCCTATGTGTCTGGTCATAGGGATGGGGCTGCTGTTGGTCAACAGGGCCAGTAGTTGGGAAGAAGAACTGGATGTGGAACAGAGGAGAGCAAGGACAGGCTCGATCCTTCAGGGCACCTTTACATTTTTCTGTCACCATGTCTGACTACAACAACTTTCACAGAGTAATATTGCTTCACTTCTGCCTTCTAAATATCACACAAGTTCCTCTTGATCAACTCAAACCCACAACCACAAAAGGAGAGGATTTGGGGAAACAGTTTCAGCTTAACCAAGTTAGCACAGTACAAACCACCACAGTCAGATTTCTGCTTCTGGCAGTGTGGCTCTCTAGGACACACTCTCTGAGGCATCTCTGGTCTCATAAGAGGTAGTAGAGGTCTCCAAGGACCCTCTCCCCACAAATACAACAACCAGTAGAGCAGAGGGCAATGAAAGCCTGAGACAAGATTGCCCTGAAAGCACGTGTCAATAGCTGCACTGCTACCAAGATATTGGGCCTTGGCCTGGTGGCCAGGTGAGGAAATTGAACCTGGGATGTCCAGTGTGAGCAGGAGCAGAAGCAATCGTCTCTGGAGGAAATCTTCAACAATTCAGTTTGCAGATTAAGCAATCATTTCACAATCAAAGATCACTCTGCACATGAGTGAGAGTCAGCAGAAAAAATAAACAGATTTAGACCCGCATACACTTCAGTTGTCAGAATTATCAGTTACGGAATGTAGGGCAGCGATGTTAAAAATATTTAAAGAAATAATGGACGCAGTTGCAAAGATGAATAAGCAACAAAAGACTATCAAGAATGAATAGGTAGACTTGAAAATAACAGGGAATTTCTGGAAATGGAAAATACAGTTCAAAATTTAAAACTCAATGAATGGGTTTAACAGCAGATTTGATATGGCCATAGTCAACACAGCAGAGGGAGAAAAGGAATTGAACAATATGAAAAAGAAGTAGATGTATGAGGAAATCTAACATATATCTAATTGGAGTCCCAGAAAGTGAGAATAGAGTGAGGGTGGTTAGGCAATCTTTAAAGAGATATGGGCTTTAACTTTTCCAGAATTAACCTCTTCCACAGATCCTAGGAACAAACTATTTTGAAAAGAGATAGAAGCCCATATAGTTCTGAAACTGTTAAAAGAGTTCAGCTAGCAGTTAATATTTTCCCGTGAAGAAAACTCTAGGCCCAGACTGTCTTACAGATGAGTCCTATCAAATTTTCAGGGAGCAAACGTATACAAATTCTTTCAGAGACTAGAAAACTCACTTGATGAGGTCACTGTTGCCTGGGTACCAAATCCAGGCAAGGTCAATATGAAAAAGGAAATGCCGGGTCAGTCTTACCTATTAACATATATACAGACTGAATCCATCAGTCATTGATGAATAAATACCCAAAGAACCCTAATCCAAAGCTGAATGAAATGGCTAATGGAAGTAAAAACAAGGGACAGAATGCACCATCATTGAAATGAGGAGATACTGCCGTAAAGAGAGGGCACAATCCACAAGCAGAGACGAATTTTTGGCAATGTTCTGTGTTTTGGATTGTCAGGGGTACAGGGTGTTCTTTGTCTTATCTTGCTTAAAATTTACATATACATTACTTACATTCTTTTGAATATATCAAGAATTATGTATAGATATGTACATATTTGTGCACGTATTTGTATTTGTGTAGTATACGTAGTTTTCTTCAATGGAAAGGTGTTGGTATAAAAATAAGCTTATAATGGAACAAAATAGCCAAAAAGAAGTAAAAAGAACAAAACTGCATTGGCACTGAAACTAAGAAATAACGCTAATCCTAAACCATGCACTTTGGGGAATTTCAGCCGGATAAAATATAATTTAAACCCGAGTCACAGAAGTTGCAGCAAACAAGACTATACACCACTGCCTTTTTAGAAGATAATGTGGTCCTACAGAAAATAGGTGGAAGAAATTCTCTAAACTCTTCTCACGTACCCTGTTCGATGATTCTCAACTTGAGTCGGGGCCACAGTGTATCAGAATCCCTTGGAGGACTTTTCCAAAATATACACATATCTTCACTGGTTTTTGATATCTACTCGTTTCTATGACGTCTTCGCAGCCCTGATCAAATCTGAATGTGGCCTTTGTAGGGCATGCAAGTATGACTGGAAGGGAAGGTGTGTAGGACTTTCCTGCCGTTGCCTGCTGACCTGACAGCTTCTTGATGTTTGCTCACGTTTGCTTCAGTGCGGGGAGAGCAGCTAACCTGGAGTGGTGGGTGAGGAGTCTAGATCCACTGCTTATTACCCACGTGACCTTGAGCAAGTCATATTGTCTCTCAGCTTTGATTCCTTGACTGTAACATGGGGAAAATACTTCTTACCAGGCAGAGTTTTTGTGGATTAAATAGGAAGTATGTAAAGCTCTTAATACAGAACATGGTACATAGCAAACCCTCAGTAAATAAAATTATAGTTTATAACAATGAAGCTGTAACCATCTGAAACCATTATCCATGACATGTTTGTGTGTCTGCATACACAGAAATATATAAAGGAAAATATTTGTTGAATAGACCTGGGTTGTTTTGCAAGTTCAGCAATTGTTAGCAGCTGTGGGAGGGACCCATTCAGATGTATCAGCTGAAGAACTTTTTCGAAGAACTTTGAACTAATTTATTAGAATCCTAGTACTGCCAGCAAACTGAGACATGGTATTGATAAATGACCCTTGACTTCCTGATTTGTGGTTCTGAAATGGAACCCGAAGGGCTTCTGTGGCTCAGGTCTGACTGACTTTTAGCACTGAGTGCTGCAGCCTAAGTCTTGGTACCAGATGGTTGAATTTGCTTCCCCTATGGGTCTCCCTCTCGCAAACATTTTGTTTTTCATTTCCCTGAGCATTTACAGGGGTGTCAGTCTAATCATTTCTTTCTCTTTTTGTGTGTGAGGAAGACTAGCCCTGAGCTAACATCCATTGCCAACCCTCATCTTTTTTGCTGAGGAAGACTGGCCCTGGGCTAACATCCGTGCCCATCTTCCTCTACTTTACATGGGACGCCGCCACGGCATGGCTGACAGGCGGTGCGTCTGTCCACGCCCGGGATCCGAACCTGTGAAACCCCGGGCGGCTGAAGCAGAGTGCGCGAACTTAACCACTACGCCACTGGGCTGGACCCTATTGCTTTCTTTTTGAAGATTTCATAAGAACTGCAGAAAATTAAAGAGAGCTTGTTGAATTCAAATATCCATTATATATTTTTTGCAAACAGTTGTGACCATGAAATTAATCAAACACAGAACCTGAGACAAACAAAACAAAAAGAAGGGCAAGCTTAACTACACTGTGGAGCAAGACAGATGTTCTTCGTTTGGTTGAAGAGCAATTAGACCCTGAAGTATTGAGATTCTTATTTTGTCCTTCACTTGAAGTTAACATTTCTTCTTCTTCTAAGTTGTAGCCTCACTGATATTTGGGGTTCTTAATATTATGTTGTAATACTGTTGAATTGTTAATATTATTGAAGTCATTGTAACAAAGTTATAATGCTTTAGTCCTCAGAAATTAAGCATTTTAAATTTGCCAATTTATATGCTCTTACATTCTTTAATTTCAGAAAAAGTTATTACAAAGTCATAAGATCCATAAGAAAGATACATTAAAACAATTTAAAATATTTTAAAGGAGTTTCCTTTAAAGCTTTTGTTAGAAAATGTCCATTAAGATCTTGCTAGTTTGGGGTTAAATGTAAGCAATTCTAGGACACTTCACATAATTTCTAGTCCTCTATAATCCAACCCTTTCCCCAGCATGGTCAAAAAAATTGCAAGAATACATTTATTTGTGTAAGAATAACATTGGATACTGATTGTATCCAATAATCACTCCAGCTTTTACTTTAGTTGCTGAATTTCTCCAAACACATTCTCTATTACTATGTTATTGAGTTATTTTTAAGCTGTTTTTATTGTAGTATATAACATGTACAGAAAACTGCGTGAAACAAATACATAACATAATGAACTATTATTAGTTGAATGCCTTTGCAACCGTGTTGACATTTTTAAAAAGTGAATAATATTAGATACGCTCATGTGTTGCTGAAAGAAGGTAGATTTGTACAGTATTTTTGGAAGAAGATTAGCAATTTAAAATTCATGCATGTGTTGATCCAGGAATTTCACTTCTAAGAATTTACACTAAAACATACACAAATGCACAAAGATATATCTACAAGGATGTTTATTGCAACATCTGTTCATTCAGCAAACATTTTTTATAATGTGCCCACTATATTCCACTGTTCTAGGTGTTGGAAATACAGTGAAGAGCAGACAAATACGGTCTCATGGAGCTTGCATTTTAGCAGAACAGACAATAATCAAACAAACATGAGACACTGGGTAGTGATAAATATCATAATAAAAATAAAATAGAGGGAAGAGATAGAAAGTGGCACTTTATATTTGCTCAGAAAAGGAGTCTGAGGAAGTGTGAGCTGATGCTTGAATAAGACAAAGGGACCAGCCTTGTGAAGAACAGGGACAAAGCGTTACAGGGGGTGGGCAGCTGCTACAAAGAGCCTAAGGTGGAACTTGTTTGATGTGTGCAAGACTAGCAAGATGGCTAGTGGGGCTGAATCACAGTGAGCTGGGGAGATGCATGGGAAAGAGAGATGAGGCAGAGGTTAGATCATAAGGACCAATTTAAAATGTGATAGAAATTTCTTCTGTTTGTTTTCTCTTATTTCCAGAAAGTTTCCTTGGATTATAGTATTAAATATTAGTTATGCTCCACTGTTTTGCTTTTCTTTGTCAGAAAAACTGACAAAAATTATGTATAATTCTGAGTATACCTGTCAGACCTTCTTTGCACGCCTTCTGTTTCAACCACTTTCCACTTTCTCTGATGTTTTTTGCTTCTTTCTTTATCTTATTTTCATGTTTGTGGTTTCTTATTAGACTTCCATTCAAATTAGATTTCCATTTTCAGCATTCTCCCTTGGGCCCCTTGTAATTTATTCTTCATTTCTGAGATAGTTTGGTCTTTTTCTTTGATTTTTTTTTCCATCCAATCTACTCTCATTGCATTTCTTTCTTTGCATAGATCTTCCTGGGTCTATTTCTATTATCTGTTTTTAGGTTTCTGACTCTAGACTTTTTAATATTTCCAAATGTTTGTTTGACATTGTCTAAATCAGTTTGAGTCTATTACATTTTGTGGTTGGCATTTTTAGGAAAATCTTTACCAGTTGAAATGTTTTGATTCACATGTTCTATTTTTTTCCCCTACAATAGCTTTGTATGGAATTTGTTTGATTTTGTTTTCTGTTCCAAGGCATTTTCTGGACAGTTTCTGATTCATGAGCCCTTCTTCTCTCATTTTACTGAAATACATTTTTTTCTCCTAGTAGATGATGATGTTGGTGGTGGTAGTGAGTGGGAGAGGGGTTGGCATGTCTTATTTTTGTTTTATTTCTGCAGGATCTATAATTTTCACCTTTTACTTCCTTATTTCCTTTCACTGTCACCTTCCTGGGGGTCCCACTCCTTTCTTTCTTTTCCAGAAGTAATATTTCCTCTTCTGGTCCTATTCACTTTCAAGCCCCTTCCCTCTATCGGGTGCCATGAACCCCAAGTCTTAGACCTGTTCAGTATTTTGGCACTTATTTTGGCCTCTCTCTTTCTGGGGGTAATTTTGTTCATGTTTTGATTAAGTCCTCAACTATCTTCTCCTCTTTTTTTACAGTGTCTTAAGCCTCCCATGCCACTGGTCTCTACATCCATAGGCTTGCATTGATGGTGGGAGCTGTTGGAATTTAAGTTTTATTTCTCTACTTTCAGGTGATTTGAAATTCTTGGTATTCTCTGTTTCATAATGATGTTGAAAGTATGTGATACATTTGGTTTTGTTTGTAGTTCTTGTTGGTCTTCTAGCCTCTAGAACTGTAAGAAATAAATTTCTGTGGTTTATAAGCTACCCAGTCCATGGTATTTTGTTATAGCAGCCTGAACAGACTAAGACAATGATCATTCTATTTATTTATCAATTTTCAGAATAATGAATTAGTACACTAGCAACCTTCATAAGTGACAAGTGAGTTATTTTTTATTTTTATTTTGTTTCATTATAAACTCATGAATTTTGTATTGAATAGAGAAAGAAATAGTCTGTACCTTCTCTAACATATCCACCCACTATTTTAGTTTTTGCATATTCTCTTCTGCTTTTGTCCATCGGCTTACATATTTTTACGTAGCTGTAATTAACAGGTATAGTTGGTTTTATATTCTACCTAATATTATGAAATGTGAACTCAGTGGGAGTGGGAATCTTATTCTATTTTGTTTACTAATATATCCCTAATGACTCAAATGGTTTCTGGCACATGTAGGTGCTCAATAAAAGTTTGTTGACTGAATAAATGAATGAATATGATTCAAAAGTGTTTCTTTTAAATATACTTTAAAACTCATCAAGCATATGAAAAGTTGTGGCATGGTTAAAAAAGTACTGTTGTTTTTCCCCATAGTAATTCTATTAATTCTTCTGAAACTACTATTTACCAGGCTTTGAAAAATGACATCCTGGGGAAAAAATGCTCTATTACATTTCCTGGAAGTAATTAAGTTATGATTTGTATCATGTCAATCTGGGAGATACATAACAACAGGTGTTTTAGAGGGCTTATTTAGAGCTAGGATCCTTGGTATTTTTTATTATTGTTTGGAATGATATAATGGAGAGAACAGCACAAGCTGAGCAGGTTGGGAGGTGACTGGAAGGATATTATTAGAATCCAACATGGAGCTAGTATTTGAAGGAGTGTGAAATGTGGCCAGAATAAAATTCAATGCAATTAATTGTTGCTGGGAGAGAAACAGAATAGCCTAATATATAATGGGGGCTTATAAATAAATATGGCTAAAATTTTGCATCTTAAGGGTATGGCAAACCTAAAATGAATCAGCAATGTTAGTGGGATGTGTTAGAAGGAAAAGCACATAGTATTAAAGGCATAATGGCAAAATGTTCTGTAAGGGTTGGGATCAGATTAGTGTACCTGGGACTGGACTTAAATTCTGGGACAGAGGTTACACACGGGCACCTCACAAAAATACAAAACTGCTCCACATGGTGTTGTTTGAGAGAAAGACAGGAAGAAAGAGAGGCAGGGAGGGAGGGAGGAAGGACCTTTAAAAAGTGAGAGATTTGGACATAACATCCAGATTTTCACGGTCTCTTGAACTATGTGGCAGTTTGGGTCCTCACTCCTGCCTGTCAACCACAGACTGGTGTTAAATAGCAGCTGCCTCTTAGGTTGGGGCATGTCCTGTCCAGCCCTCCATGTCCCCACCACATCCCCGCTCAAGGGCACTAAAGCCAGGTATTGTTACAGTTCTTCCTCTGGCACTGTTTTTCCCACACCAAGTCCATACCGGTTTTAATTGCCTTCTATTCACCCCATTAGTGAGGGAGGGATTTCCGCCCTAGGGTTATGGGGACGGCCGAACATGCGACACCCGACACTGGACAGATGAGATGGACAGCAGTTTATCAATCGCATGCACTCACAGGGGAGGAGGACATGCCTGCCGTACAGGGCGCCATGAGAGTGGCACTCAGGAACAGAGTGAGCAGGCAGGGGCTTTGGGAGGCAGCTGTGAAGTATCAAA
This sequence comes from Tapirus indicus, assembly GCA_031878705.1. Lineage (NCBI taxonomy): Eukaryota > Metazoa > Chordata > Mammalia > Perissodactyla > Tapiridae > Tapirus > Tapirus indicus. Next base: position 17,198,399 of record CM062918.1, read on the forward strand.
GGGGTGAGGTGACCGCTGGTTCCCACGGGAAGATGTGGTTGGCTTGTCGTTCATTGTTGCATGACTCTGCAGGCTGGCAGGAAACTGAGACTTGCTTCTCAAGGACCAGGAACTGTACCTGGTCTCCTTGAGAAAGTGGTTGTTTGGCCAGGGGACCTTATCCATGGGAGCAGAGTGGGGAGGGGAACTTGGGTTTTGGCTCTCTGAGGCCCTCCTGATTTCACCAGATGTCAAGGCAGCACATAATGCCGGGCCTGAGTTTTAGGCCCTACTCCAAAATACACGCTTTACTCATTTACTTTGCTTGCCCGGCCTGCGTAGACATTTGCCCTGTGTCTACGAGGAGGAAGTTTTCTAACTCTGAAGGTTTGTGAAATTGAAATACATCGGCAAGAATGGTTGTATAGTTTTCTTCTCTGAAGATTGAAAACAAATACAATGAACAAAAGCCAAGAAAATTTTATTTTTTTTAATGTGCTTCTGCCCAGAGTTGGTAGCCTCTGTTATCTTTTAAGGATTTTTCAAATCACAAGAAGGTATTTAAGTTAGCATTAAGAAAAATTTCATGACAGGATTGATAGTGAAACAAGTTACCAAGGAAACGTTTATTTATTCAGCCAATATATTTCCATTTGCTCAAAAATGCTTATTAAGCACAAACTGTGTCAAGTGTTAAGGCTTTAAAAACAATAAGGCTCTTTTCTTCCCTCAAAGAGCTTACATTATGCTTCAAGAGACAGAAGATTAAACTAACAGTTACTCTTCAGGGTTGTTTTCAAGGATGTAAACAGGGAAAACAAAGGAGGGAGCAGTATGATCTACTTGGAGGTTTACATTTTTTCGAAAAATAGGTTATTGACTATATGAGAACTCAAGTGTAGTCTTGATGGTGAGAAAGGTCATCGTTCAGGGTTTTTCCAAGTTCAGTGTTTCTGAAATCCTCAATTTGAGAATCAGTAATTTCCTGTAAAGGTATCACATGTACAGCTCATGAAATGACATGATTCCAACAATTCCGTAGCTTCTGTGCTCAGTCTCTCTGATAAAATGTGTCCCCAGTTTGTTTGTTTTTCCCTTACCCAACAGGGCTCTTCGAAGCCGCAGCCGTTCAAGACGGCGCATCTCTGAGGACAGGCCCCTTGCTGGGCTATCTCCATGGCCTGTGTGATGACCTTGAAGTCAGGGAAGTGGGTCCTGGGGTCTTAGCGGTGGACTCAGGCCAGGTGCAGAGGGCTCGTGCATGTCTGTGGGGGGACAACACAGTGCGTGCCGCGCCATCGTCAAGTGACTGGTCGGCCGTATTTTAAGGCCAAAATATAAACAGTTTGAGCACTCAGAAATTGTATAGAGTTATATGTGTTTTCTTTCTCTTATTTCTATTGGTATAAATCAGAATCTTCCTAGGTGTATTCAGTGGAACACCAGTTTCCCCCAAAGCTTTTAGAACAAGGGGGAAGTTCTATGATAGAAAACGTCTGGGAGGGGCTGGCCTGGTGGCGTAGTGGTTAAGTTTGTGCACTCCGCTTCAGGGCCCCGGGGTTCCCAGGTTGATCCTGGGCGCAGACTTATGCACCGCTTGTCAAGCCATGCTGTGGCAGTGTCCCATATAAAGCAGAGGAAGATGGGCACGGATGTTAGCCCAGGGCCAGTTTTCCTCAGCAAAAAAAAAAAGGTTTGGGAAATGCACCATGTAATATATAAATAGCCTATTTTTTGTTTCATCTAGTGTTTCCAAAATCTTTTTGATAGGCAAATTAAGAAATTTTTTTCTAATATATATTTTAACATTAGAGTCAGGATTTGGGGGAACCACTTTGAGAAATCCTGGTCCCAGCAGGAAACAGATGAGTAATTTGAGGAGATTTTAATAAAGAATAATTTACAACCTGTGGGTAGAATTGAGAGAAATCACAAGAGTTATTGGAGTAACCTGGGGTTAGCCAACAGGAGACACCATGGCTGGTTCCAAAGGGGTGAGGGAAGAATTGATTACCAGCACTTGTGCAGGGAGAGCTGCATGGATAGGACCTCCTGACAGGAGCTGTGGCCTTTGGAGGAGCTATGGATGTAGCCAGTCCATGCTGACCCCTTCTTTTCTCTGATCTCCTGCTGGTGCTTTTCTTTGGCTAAACCCAATGGGAAGCCAGAGGGTGTGGACTGAATCAACTGGCTCTCTTACCTTCTGGCTTCCTGTTGGGTTTAGCCAAAGGAAAGCACCAGCAGGGGATCAAAGCAAAGAAGCACAGTCAGCCTGCTGAAGCACAGAAAGGGTGGAGAACAGATCTGGAGGGGCAAACAGATATCCATCATATAGATGAGAACTGACTATGTTGGAAGTGTAAACCAGTTTTAGCCCTAATAACTTTTAAACAGTCATGGGAAGAGATTATGTGAATTCCCTGTGAATAAATAGTACCCCAGGTATGTTTTCCTCAATGTTTCCTTTTTATTTTTATATGTTAGAGAACAGAGAATGAGAAAAGATTTAACTTTTACAGCCAAATTATTGTGGAATAAGCTTGGGATACCATTGTCTCATTAATAGGAAATGACAAGAGAGGGTTTTTATTGCCATTCAGTTGGACCTATATTCAGCCCAGAGTGTTGTTACTGTTTGTAATTGCCACATGTTCAAAAAGCACAGCAAAGCTAGAACAGTAAGAGACCTTGAATTTGAGCATCGGTAGTGGAGACCATTGGCTGCCTGCAAATTCGTTCTTCCCTTCTTCCATAGTAATGGCATCATGGGCAGTTGCCTGATGAATAGAAGTGATGTGTGCCACTGTGGGACTGGAAGATTTTTGGAGAATAGGAATTCTTCCTCCATTCTCTTTTCTACTGGCTGAATGCAGATGATAACAAGACAATAGGGAAGCCACAGAATGGAAGGAACTTTGATTCCTGAATCAATGCATGGAGCAAACCTGCCTGCTGACCTGAACACCTTTTCTGAACTATTACATAAACAAAAAATAAAATTCTGTTGTATTCAAGCCATTATGTGTTTGCGTCTATTTGATTCGATAGTTTATTTAGCCTACCCAAACTAATCCAGATGCCATTTAAAATTTTAATCTCAAACGCTTTAATTATTTTTTTATATATTAAAGCCCCTATGTGGTAAGCAGAGTAGGCACTTATTTTATAGTAGAACAGTGGGGCATAGGGAGATTTGTTAATTCTTTCACCAACGCTTATTGACCATTAGGAAAATTTGTTGTGAGCAGTTTATGAAGTTGTTGTTTGGGGAGGGCATTCATTCATTCATTTTATAAATATTTACTCAGGGCTTTCAGTGTGTCCTATAGGAGCTCATAGTCTGGTATAAAAGACAGACACTACGGGCCGCCTGGTGGCGCAGCGGTTTAGTCTGCGCTTGGCAGCCCGGGGTTCGCAGGTTCGGATCCCGGGCACCTGCCGATGCACTGCTTGTCAGCCACGCCGTGGTGGTGTCCCATATAAAGTAGAGGAAGACAGGCACAGATGTTAGCCCAGGGCCAGTCTTCCTCAGCAAAAAGAAGAGGATTGGCAATGGATGTTAGCTCAGGGCTGGTCTTCCTCACAAAAAAAAAAAAAAAAAGACAGAGACAGACACTAAATTTAAAAAGTTTAAGACATAAATTGTTACAGTGTTTAGTACTCACGGGAGTAACACAGTATTGAGAAAGCACATAACAGGGGGTTGACCTAGTCAGATAAGTAGGAGAAGCCATCCTGGAAGAAGTGATGACTAAACTAAGATGTGAAAGAAGTCCATGTATTTAGGCTGGTGAGAAAGAGGAAAGAACTTTCCTAACAGAAAGTGCAATATGTACAAAGGCCCTGAGTTGCATGGAAGGGGGCCTGGTGAATATGGGGGGCAGGAGGGAGGCTGTTGTGATTGGAGCTGAGATAGGGAGTGGTAGCAGGGGTTTAGAACCAAACCTTGAAGAGCTCTGCATTTAAATCCCAAGTCAAGGAGGCTGAGGCTGCAGAGGAGACAGAAATGGGCAGAGAAGTATCTTAGCTCAGGCTACCATAACAAAATACCACAGACTGGCTGGTCTAAACAACAGACATTTCTTTCTCACAGTCTGGAGACTGAGAAGTCCAAGATCAAGATGCCGGCAGATTCGGTTCTTGGTGAGGGCTCTCATCTTGACTTGCAGATGGCTGCCTTCTCGCTGTGTCCTCACTTGGCAGAGGGAGGAAGCTATGGTGTCTGTTCCTCTTCTTCTAAGGGCACCAATCCCCTCACGGGGGCTCAGCTCGCTGGCTCATCAGAACCAAAGAATCTTCCAGCCCCGTGTGAGTGCCAGCATTTGTTCAGCACCTGGTAATTATTCTTTTCTCAGGAACTGTTCTTTCCTTGATGTTTCTTCTCAGCCTAGCCTTGAAGTCTCCTCCTGTGTGTGCACAGCTTATTATTTGGCCCCACACTCAAGGGATCCTGTTTCAGGTTCTGAGTCCTTCTCTATCCAGCCCCCTTTTCTCTGAGACCCCGCCCTGCAGGTTTCAGGACCCTCAGTTGCTTTGAATTCTGTTTGGGCAGCTACCACTAATTATATGTATTAGCCCTTTTTGGTATCAACTTTCTCATATGCAATATGTGGGGTTGTTGAGTTAGATTAGGTAATCTCTAAAATTCCTTCCAGAAATTTAATGATTGCCTCTGGAATGATCAGTTTTAAGAAGTTTTCATTGCAGATATTCAATAACTAGATTTTACATCTTGGAGTCTAGAAATTCTGTGTTTGAATTTTATCCAGTCAACCAGCACAGATGGGGGATAATAGATAGTTCTGAGTAATAAAATATTCTGATTAGTAGCTTATCATCAAACATGCCACGCACAACTTAAAAACCAAGAGTCTTCAAAATTAATAACACATTCAAAATGCCGTATTGAACACAGTTTTCCTTAGGTGACTCAGAAGGTGTTTCAGGATTGCGGTTTCTCATATGAACCACTACAGACATGGGTTATCATTGTACTTTGGGTTTATAGAGGTACCAATTGGTAGAAATTTCTAGTTGCTAGAATCTTGTATAAGTCACCTTTCACATTCCTTGTTTTCAATAGTTTGAAGATGCCACGAATCTTGAAGAACAACTAGGGGAGAAAACCAACCTCTTGCAGAGTCTTCATCTAAATTATCAATTACCACTTTCTTTTTAAAATTTAAATTACCAGTCTCAAAGGAAAAGACTATCTCTTCTCTTTATTTCTTTATTTTACACTATACCTTCAAATGCTTAAAGACCGTATACGATTCTCCACCTGTCAAATTCAGGAGGTACTATTACAACATGAAAAGCAAAAAACTATTATTAAAAAATGCTTCTGGAAGTAGAAGAAACATAATTTTTCAAAGGAACATTTTCCCATTATAACTTCTTGGAGCTACTCTCCTACAATATCTGAATACTGATGGTTTAAAAATTTAAGCTAAACTTTATGGAAGGAGTTTATGAACAGAGATCAGACAATTTGATTCATTTTATAGTTTTCTGAGCTGAGGAAAATGCTATCAAAATGTTTCTTATGCAGCTGAGAAAACTCACTGAATCAACGAGTTCCATTTCAGAATCTGGACTGAGTCAATGGCAAGGGCAGAGGCATTTTACTTCGGGCGTCTGAGTGTTTTAGCAGAATGGCATCCAGTTTCTGATGCTGCAGTTCATTTATTGGTTTCTACTGTCTAATATGAACACAGGGGCCAGGATGACGCCAATAAAGTGTGAGCCAGATTGTGCTGCTCCTCTTCCTAGAACCATCCCATTGCTTTCCTTCTCATTCAGAGTAAAAGCCAAAGTCTAGAAAATGACCTGTTCCCTCATTCTACTCTTCCATTCAATGCTTTCTGCCCACTCCTCTCATTGACAGCAGTTTCTTGAACCCTGCGGGCCAGCTCTGTCTGGTTCATCTGGCCCCTATATTGCCGTGTCTTGCTCTTTCATGAACTTCAGATCTTTACTCGGTGTTACCTTTTCAGTAAGCCTTTATCTGATCACTCTACTTAAAAGTGGACCTTCCATTTAAAATTTTTAATGGAAATTTTTATTGAGATAACTGTAGATTCACATGCAATGGTAAGAAATAAAACAAAGAGATTCCACATACTTTTTACCCAGTTTTCCCCAATGGTGACATCTTGCACAACTATAGTACAATGTCACTACCAGGATATTGACACTGGTGCAATCCACTGATCTTGTTTGGATTTTCTATTTTAATTTTTAAAGTAAAATTTATTTTTTTTCTATAGCACTTCTTATCATCCAATGTATTTTATATTTTACTAATCCTGTTTATTATCTTAATCCATTTCACTAGAATGTAAGCTCCAGGAGGGTAGTAATGTTTTTCTGTTTTGTTCATATCACTATCTCAGAACCTGGAACACAGTCTTGCAGAGTGGGCAGTTACACATTTTTGTTGAGTTAATGAATGAATCATATAGTCTCTCACACTGGATTCTGCATAAGGGATGGATGCAGTGCAGCAAACACCTGGGCCTGTCTTTGATTCAGTGAAATGACACTATACATTTAAAGAGGAGTAAGTGAGACTCTTTACACTGAGAAATACTGCTTTGGTTTGTGGTAAATTCTGTTGACATAGCAGTCGTCTCTGAAGTGCCATAGAATGTGAGATCCATCGTCCAGAAAGAGCCAAAGAAGCCTTTGCTTTTCTGCCCTAGAAGCTCCCTTTCTGTGCCTTAAGCCATTGAAGAGTGGCTAAGCTGGTAACAAATCTGGAAATCCATTTTTCATTTTTATTGACTAGCATCACAGCCTAGAGACACTAAACAAGTCAGATCCAAGGTGAAGCTGATTCATCTTCAGAAGAATAAACTAATGACACTGCACAATCAGGGCCATCCTTACTTTGAATTCCTAGGTCTTCCAATTGTCCACTGGTGTCCACCCAGGATCTGACAGTCAATTCTTATAGAATATTGATGGAAGGGATACTGATGGGACTTTCCCAAAGACCTGTTTGGCTAAAAGCAGTGCAGAGAACAATTCTTGATTTACTTCTCAGAATGTCAAGGGTGCAAATAGAAAAACTGATGCTCTTGATCAAATTTTGACCATAAGATAAAATTTGTTGGTAATGGACAAGTAATGAGAAACTGGAGGAAGACGGGTATCATGTACAACCTCTTTGGAGCCCCATTTGACGGTATTTTTCAGATAATACACGTGTTCTTTGAATCAGCTTTCACATTTCCAGGAATTTAACAGCTATTACTTGCACATTTTCTATAACAGAGATGTTGACTTTAAATTTCTTTGCCTGACAGCGCTAAATATGAGACTGATGTGTCACTGACAGGAATAGTTTGTTAAGGAGAAGAAATTTTTATATCAATTTTTAAAAATTTCATTGGCTCTGCAGACTTCTGTAATCTGCCAGAAGTTTTGTTTAGACAACTCTAATATGTCCTGTACCCACAAAGGTTAGAACCACAATTAATCAAAATGACATTTCTTATGACGTCTGAATTACTAAGGATGATATTTGTTTTGCTTTATCTATAATAGCAAAACTGAAAATAAGTTTCTAAAACTTCCAAAATGTATGATATGTGGAAAAGAGATAATACAAAATTGCTTATGCTCTGTGGTTATATACATACTATATAAAATATGTTTATATGAGGTTAAAGACATTTATCACAGCATGTTTGTAATAACATGAGAATAGAAATATCCCAAGTGAACATCAATATGGGACTGGTGAAAAAATTAGGATTCATCCACATGATGGAAAATGATACAGCTGTGAACAAAAAGGGAATGTTATTTGTGCTAATACAAAACCATCTCCAAGGTATATTGCTGAGTAAAAAGCAACTTGTAGGGCAGTATGTATGGTCTGATCCAATTTGGGTTAAAAATGGGACACATATACATGTATATATATACAGATATAAATGTGCTTGAAAATACACAGAGTATTTTTACAGGATGCATAAGCACATAATAATGTTTGCCTCTGGGAGAAGAGGGGAGTGACTTACTTTTTATTTTTATACTCCTTTGTATATTATGTGTATTTTTTTTAACTTAGAAGAATAAAAAAAGATGTAGTTTCACCTCAGTTAAGGATAGCCAGAGAGGAAGAAGGCTGGAATCATTCCATATGAACGTCAGCACATTGGAATACAGGTTTGGAAAAGTTCATCCAAACCATGGGCATGATTCTGTGACATGAGACTCTTCAAAGAGCATGTAGTTCAAGCAGGGCAGTACTCTACACAATGTAATTCTGACTTTTTAGTTACAAATGATTCAGTTAAAAAACAAGGAAAAGAAGATGGTATCATTTCTAGAGAGCTCCCTGATCAATTCGGATTTTAAAGGGATATCAGTCAAAGATGAAAAGGGCATATGCCAAGAGAAAAGTTTAGAGAATAGCACAGAACTGCATAACTGGTGTCAGGAAGAGTTGCATCCCACCATGAGTCAAGTGTAAGGACAATAAATAGCTGCCACTGATTGAGCACATAGGCCAAACTTTGCATGGATCATCTCACTGGATCTTTATGACAACCCCATGAATTATTATCACAATTATAATTTAATATTCATTTGTGAATATTATCACAATTATTATCATCTCATTTTACTGACAGGAAAGTGAAATACAGAAAGGCTAAAGTAACTTATCCAAGATAGTACAACCAGAAGGAAGACTGGCCATGCTCTTAATTATCAAAGAAAAGTTTAATGGAGTTAAAGGAAAGGTTCTATATTAAAATTTTTCTAGATAACGTAGTATAAGATATTTTTGTTGTTGTCACTAAGCTCAATGAGAGTAACATGAAACAGCTCTTGTGGTCTTGGGCTGTATTAATTGTAAAAGAGTATGAAGTATAAGGAAGGTGGTGGACTTTGAATTCAGCAACTAGTCATACCACACTTGGAGCACTTTTTAAAAACACCCACCTTTAAAAAAATTAAAAGATGACCCATCAATAGCACTAAAGAAAAATTTGAAAAGAAAAATATGCCAGAAATTTCCCTCCTATAATTACTGATTTTAATGTTTTTTATGTTATTTCCAAGTAACATTTCACAAGCAGATGTATTTTACTGCAATCATGTGTATGAATTATTTTGCATTTTCTTTTCCCACATACCACACATAATCATTTTAATTATCATTTTTAGAGCCTGAATAATTTTCTGTCATGTTGATGCACCATAATTTACTAAACCAAATTGTTGGGTACTTAGCCTGTTTGCATTTTCTTCCCATTATAGGAAAATGTCATTTTGATCAATTGGGATTTTAACTTTTCTGTGTAGGATGTATTATGGCTGTCTAAACATAGCTCCAGGCTGGTTATAGAATTTTTCAGAGCCAATGGAATGAAAAAGGAAAGATAGAACATTTCTACATTTCTTCTTCATTAGCCAATGATTTTTCTGTCATGACTTGCACCATGCCTAAGCAAAGGGAGCTGAGGTCAGTGACAACCACGCCAAAGGTCATCTTAGTAGACCACAGCATTGTCTTTGGTGAAAGTGACAAAGACAAATTTCTTCAGATTAGAATAACTGTGGCAGTGATGCGGGAAATGCACAATCCTGTGCTGAACTACTGTGATATATTGGTCTGGTCTGTGAAAATCAGTAAGTAGCAAAAAATGGAAAATTATTTCATTTCTTGAGCAAATTCAGTGTGACTGTGGTGTTTCCAAAAGCCATACCCTCTCTTGTCCATCTGGTGAGCTTTAATTCCTTTCTTAAGAGCCAGCTTAGCTGTCACCATCTTTGTGAAGCTTTCCTTCCTCTGTCCCAGCACAGAACTCTGTAATACACCTCTTATTGCCTTTATCCTAACACTCACAAGTCTTTTACAGGATGAACTAGGAGTTCCTTGGGGCCGGGGCTTTGTCTTGCTCATCATTCTAGCTCCACCATCTACCATAGTGTCTGGCATGTAGTAATGTTTTAAAAAAGAGCTTAATGAGTGCTTGTTGAATGCATTACAGAGTGAACAGTAAGAATCTATTTCCTCTGTTGTACTTTGTCCAACAACTTAGATACCAAGGAATGTTCCAGTTCATAGTTTACAGCACACACACACACACACACGCACATATTTGCTGCAAGGGAGAGTTGCAAAGAGATGATCAGATCTATACATCCTTCTCTATAGAAGAGGTAGGCGAGGAGTGGGGGGAGATGGGAATGGGCAGAGGTGAGCCATCCTGTGGCATCTGATACACCTTCTTTCATAAAGGTTCACTCTAGCACCTGAAACAAATTCAGTCATTCCAGGGTTACAGAGCACCCCTTTTACAGCGTGTTATTATATGTGTACGGGAATATCTTCATTTTTCAAAGTGGTGATTCACTTTCCACAGTCTCTATACCTCTGTCAAAGCAGAAAGACTTGTTTATTCATCTTACCACTCACAGAGTCAAACTATTTGAAATAGTTTATCTTCAGAAAGTAATAAGAGATGTAAGGGAAAGAATCACCAGGGTCTGTATATTCACAGGAAGGAAGTTCCAGACATGCAGGGACATTCCTAGCCCTAATGCCAGAAATTTTTTTTTTTACTCCTTTATTCACTTTTCATTTGAATTTTTAAATCCATCATCATGTCCAGACATCTATTCTCATTCTAAGAAATATACTCCCCCCAATTCTGCCTTTCCAGCTTTATTTCAGAGTCAAATTCCTTTTTCTTAGATCAGCAGCTTTAGTCAACATCCCTTCTTTGTCAAATGTACGGTTGAATTTGTACTGTCCTAACAAACTCCCAGTCCTTGTCACTTTAGCTTTTCACTTCTCTGATCTCAAATAAAAACTGTTGATTGACCACTATGAGTTTCTTCAAACCTCGCAAGGTTAAGCTACTAGCAGGCAGCTAGCCTGTGACACTGGAGGTAGCAAAACCTCTCATTAGAGGCTCCAGTGTTAGAAGTCTCCCGGGGGCATCTGTTCTTAGGATATGGCCTTACTCAAATAGAACTAAGATTTAGGAGCCTTAGAGGCAGCCAACAAGTTGCAGGGAGGTAACACCTCTCGGGTGCAAACTCATGCCACAAATCTGTACATGTTACCAATGGTCCAAACACAGGGACTTACCAGAGTCATCAGAGAAAGTGCAGTGTTACCCTGATCCTGCAAAAAGTCTCTGACTGGATTAATAAGCACTCTGGGTTTCAGGCAGCAATGAATACTTTCTAAACAGTAGCTACTGGTGGGCTTAATGTCAATTCCTGTCAAGATTGTCGAATGATTAATTTAAAAGACGGATTTTTTTTTTTGAGTACATAGGGAAGCTGCCTGATTCTAAGAACACACAATGTCGGATGAATCTAATTACTTTTTTTGACACGGTTGCTAAACTGGCAGTTAAGAGGAGTGCCATTTATATATATAGCATCTGAATTTCATCAAGATGTTTAACTATATCCTGTGATATTCTTTGAAATAACATGGAGAGGAATAGGCGGGATAAGAATAACTTTAATGACTCAAAATTATTGAACGACTTTATCCCAAAATGCTTATTAATGAATCAGTTTTAATTTGGGGGGAGGTCTTTAATGCCAGGTTGCAGGATTGAATACCTGTTCTAGTAAACATTTTTCTAAAATCTAACCCAGATATTGGCTGCCCCAGCATTCTTCTATCACGCTTGCATGCTGATGCATTACCTCTTGAAATTTCACTAAAGGATCCACTCATGCCAGAAAGTGAGCCATGTAGATTTTACTAAGATTTCATAAGTCGGGGAGAGGTTTTACATTGTATACTCCAAAGTTAACAACTTAATCCTTCCATCAGACTTTTCTGAGTCTTATTGTTTCTTTGCTGCTGTGCCACCATTGAGAATTCTTTCTCACTTTTTTTCTGATATTTTACCCAGCATTCCTGGCTCTCATTTCCCCTCACTCCTCAATTTTCCTCAGGCATTTCGAATTCCTTTATAAAGCACAGCAATTCAACTTGAGCCTACTTTCTACTTCCAGTTCCTACCTCCAAGTGTATATCCAAAGCCATCATGGCACTCATCAAAACAAGGAATTCTCTAGAGTAACAGGATCTCCCCTCTTTGGAAAGCAGCCAGGATTACAAAGAAAAGGAAAAAGATTTCTATAATAGCATTGATTTAGATGAAAACAAATTAGAACATGTATAGAACAGAGTGAAGAGGATGGTGAAGGGGCTCAAAACCATGTTGTCTGGTTATCCATTGCTGTGTAACAAACATCCTAAAGTGTCGTGGCTTAAAACAACCATTTGTTATTTTCTCCATGGTTCTGAGGGTGGACTGTGCTCAGCTGGGCGGTTCTCTCTTGGGGATCTCTCATGCGGCTGTAGTCAGATAGTAGCTGGACTGGAGTCGCCTGAAGGCTTGGCTGGGCTGGATGGTCACTCACATGTCTGGTAAGCTCAGTGCTCCTCCACACACTTCTTCTCTGGAAGAGTAGCCTGGACTTTTTACTTTTTACTTTAGCTCAGGGCTCTAAGAGGAATGTGCTGAGAGCTCATGTTCTGAGGCAGAAGCTGCAAGGCTTTTTGTCACCTATCCATGGATGTCCTGGAACTTCATTTTCACTGTGCAGTCATGTGGGGCATAATGATGTTTCAGTCAACAACGGACTGCATATAGGATGGTGGTCTCATACGATTAGTGCCATATAGCCTAGGTATATGGTAGGCTATACAATCTAGGTTTGTGTAAGTACACTCTCTGATGTTTGCACAATGTTGAAATTGCCTAATGATGCACTTCTCAGAAGATATCCCCGTCCTTAAACAATGCCTGCCTATGTTCTATTGGCCAAGGCAAGTCACTAAAACCAGCCCAGATTCATAGAGAGAGAATTAGACTCCACATTTTGACTTGAGGAACAGCATGCAAGTGCAAATAGGGAAGGAATTGATGGTGCCACCTTTGACTTTCTTCCATTGTCTGCCCTCTTGCCGCAATTCACATCCCTCCTATGAGAAAAATTACATTTATTCTCTCCCAAGATCCCCAAAGCCTCCTTTTATTTCAGCATTGAGTCAAAGTCCAGGATATTGCCATCTAATCAGGTACAGGTACAATTCTTTGGGTCCCACACCTTGAGTATGTTTTCTGTTAGTGTGAAGACCTTGAGCTAAAGAGACAAGTGAATCTGCCCTCTGCACGTCCGAGATACTATGGTGATACAGGAATAGGACAACTATACCATAAATGAACACTCCTGTACAAAAGGGGTGTGAGTAGAAACATAGTAATCACAGTCAAATTCTGAAATCCAGCTGAAGCACATGTCACCTCTTCTTTTAAATGGGCCCAATCCTACTCTTTGGGAATGATTCACCATGGTTCTTGGCTCTGAATTGAGCCATTCTTGCTTTACTGTAAGAAATGACTCATGTTTGCTGCTGAGTAGTGTTTCAACCTGCATCCTCATAAAAGTCTGGGGGTTCAGAGACTTTTTTTGCATTTACGTGTAGTATAAATGGAATTATAGGGCATAAAGTCTTCTGTGACTTATTCTTTGACCATTCGACCACCAGTGTATGGGAGTTCTCGACACTTCATCGCTTCATCAATTGTTTACATGGTTAAACTTTTAAAATGTTGCCAATATAAGGGTACAAATTGATATTTCATTGTGGTTTTAATTTGCATTTCTCTGACTACCATAAATAGTAATAAACCTGAGTATCTTTTTCATGTTTCTGGGTCATTCATTCATATTTCTTGTTCTGTGAAATGCTTGTTAATGTCTTTTGCTTCTTTTCCTTTATTGGGTTGACTCTTACAGATTTCTAGACGTTCTTTATATATTCTGAATTATAATCCTTTTATGTGATTTGTGTTGAAAATATGTTTTCCTAGTTTGTGGCTTATCTTTTCACTTTCTTTATCATGTTCTTTGAACAAAAGTTATTAATTTTAATGCATTCAAATTTCATATTTGTCAGCTGCTTCCTTTATGGTTGTGCTTTTTGTTCCTTTTTAAAGAAATTCTTTATTCTGAGATCATAAATATATTCTTTATTTTCTTTGGAAATTTTTATAGTTTTAATTTTCATATTGAAATCATTAATCCACAAGTATGGTGTGAGTGAAGGATCAATTTTCATTTATTTAATACAGATAACCTGTTTTACCAGCCTCATTGATTGTATGTCCTTTTGACAGTATGTGCAATGTCAACTCTGTCTTAAATCAGGTTTCTGTATATTTGTGGGTCTCTTTCTGAGCTCTCTATTCTGTTAGCCATCTGTGACCAATATTACATTGGCGTCTGTGATCAACTGTATATTGCTTTAATTACTTTATCTTTAAAATAAATCCTGATACCTGCTATGGCAAGTCCCCCAGACTGGTTCTTTAGGACTCCCCTGGATCTTCTCGACCCTTTGTGCTTTCATACAAATTTTAGAATCAGCTTGTTAGGTTCCATAAAAATGAAACAAAACAAACAATCTCTCATTCATATTTTGATTGGAATTACAGACTTTACTACATTTTCACTGTTACTCACTCTCATGTCCTCATTTCCTTCCTCACCCACCTTGGAGTCCATGTTTAATCACTTCCTTGCAAATGTCCTTAACTCCCTTGTCCCTCTCTCCCTTCTTTAAATTCTACCACATAATTGCTTTCTCTGCGCCTGTACCCAAACAACTAAAATTGCTGGGGAAAAACAAATGACTATACCGAATGATTTCACTTAAAATTCATGACCACAAATCTCAAGTAGGCAGTCAACACTGTCTACCATTCTACTACACTTAACCATTCTCTAGAATTACCTCTATCATGCCTTTCCCTGTCTCCTCAACCTCCTATTCTTTTCTCTCCTTTTTTCACTCTGCTAATAATCTTACCTCACACTTCATTGAGAAGTCAGAGCAACAAGCAGAGACTCTCTTAGAATCCTATCTCCAAATCTACCTACCACATCAGTCCCAGTTTCTGCTCCCACTTTGGTACCAAGAATGAAATTCACTGTTGCTATGTGTTCTGGATCTCATTCTGTCACATCTTTTCAAGATGTTTCCCTTTGCATTCTCTCTCTTCTACATCATCAGTTTTTCACTTTCCACTGAATAATTACCATCAGCATAAAAACAAGCTGCATTATCAAACTAACAAATAAGCAAAACCTCTTAGGATCTCTCTCTTTTCAGCTAATATCCCAGTAGAGGCAGTATGATGTAGTGGTTGTGAATATAAACTCTGATGCCAGACTCCTTGGGTTCAAACTTCACTTTCTGCCACCTACTAGTATTGTGACCCTAGGCAAGCAACCCTGTCCAGTATAGTAGCCACTAGCCACATGTGGCTATTTACATTTAACTTTATAGTAATTAAAATTCAATAAAATAAAAACATTTAGTTCTTCAGTGGGACTAGTCACTGTTCAAGTGTGGCTAGTGACTACCATATTGGATGGTGCAGCTATACAACTGTTCCATAATTACGAAAGTTCTGTTGCCCACCACTGGTCTAGAATAGCCACACTCTTTTTTTTTTTTAATTAACTAATTTTTCAAATTAAAAAAAATTTTTACTTATTTATTTTTCCAGCTTTATTGAGATATAATTGACATATAATATTATATAAATTTAAGGTGTACAACATGTTGATTTGATACACTTACATATTGCAAAGTGATTACCATAATACTGTTAGCTAACACCTCCATCACATCACATAATTACCGTTCATTTTTTGTGGTGAGAACATTTAAGATCTGCTTTCTAATTATATGCTGTCATAACACCATTTTAATTTTCATTATAGCACTTATCCCTGTCTGATATATTTTATGTTTGCTTGTTTATTTGTTGCCTATATTTTTCTATCAGAATTCAAACTCTGTGGGAGCAGATTCTGCTTCACCATTTGATTCTGACTGCCTAGAACAGTGCCTGACACTACCGAATTCAATAAATATCTATTCAACGATGGCTGATCAGTCATTAAAAAGCTGGGAAGAGCAATGCTTACCTAGACACAGTGTACTCATTTTGACATTGTTGGTGAGTATTAGCTGTGGTGGATTGACAGTGAGGAATGCAGTAATTACTAACATTTAGAGGTTGGTGAACTTCCAGAAAAAGCAGTAAGCAACTAGACCAAGACTGGCAGACTGGATCCTTGTCTTTATGTTATGTCAGCTATGGAATATTATGAACCAGCCTAAGGGCCTGATTAGAATATTTGAAAGTTTAAAAATTAGAGAACACGTGTGAACCATTGTTGAGGAACTACAGACTTTGTGTGTGGGTTTAGTTGCTTTGGAAGTAGGCTGTCTCACATTCTTGAGGATGTTCATTGCAATGTTGCTTACGACAGCAAGCAATTGGAAACAACTTAAATGCTCATCAGTATGGGAATAGACAAATACATTATGGTACAGTCATACAATGGAGCATTGTGGAACAGTAAAATGACTAAACCAGATCTCAATTTATCACTATGAATAAAAATCTAATAATGAGTTGAAAACAGCAATTTGTAGATGGATAAATATGTTATAAACATTTACATAAATTTTAAAAACACCAAAAGTAGAACCTCTGGCCAGATATATGAGTAGTTAAAGTATTAAGACGTTGATTGAAAGAACACACATCTAAATGCACACCTTTAGGACAAGAAGATGAAGAATGGGATCAGGGAGAGGCACAGAAGACTTCGACAGCATCTGCGGCTTCATTTCCTTAAAATTTGGGAAGTCAACATGACAATTTAAAACTCAGGGTGTTTGTTGTTATGCTATAGAATTTGCTATATATTTGAAACATTTTATAATTAAAAACAAAGAACAAAAAGAACATAAGCTGTATCTACATCAAGTGATGATTCACCACATTAATTCAATAGTATTTCTGGAAAATCGACTGTGTGTGTGTCATTGTGCTGAGTGTTGAGGATTATAGAGAAGTCATGTAAGACAGGGGTCTTGCTCCTCAGAAGCCTGCTTTCTTAGTTGAAATGATAATAGATCCTTTCATGAAGCAGTTAAGCCGTGGAAGATATCAAAATGAGGAGTAGAAGCCTGGAAATCAGAGTCCCTGGAGCAGCTGAAGAAGAACTCCTAGAGGAGGGGTAACTTGATGAGTGAATCTGGGTTGACAGAAGAAAGGCTACTTACCTTCCAGCCTGGTGAAGCATCATATACCCAGGTTTGAAAGGAATTAGTAAAAAAACATCCTGTAGAAGTGAAGAGTTTTTTTGGAGAGAAAATTGAATAGATAGTATTAAAGGTACTCTGAGTTACTTTACTGCCCAGTCTAGGAACTTAAACTTTCTCCACTAGTTAAGTGGGGGAACCACTGACAGCTCTGAGGAATCCGAGTGATGTGGTCGATTTGATTTCTTGGAATATTAATCTGATGGTGGCATGCAGGGTAGACTGGAATAAAGAAAGACCAGGGAACTCTGCTACGTGGTTGTTTCAACAGCCTAACAGTTAACAGATGAGGCCACAAGTGAGTTGGTAGTAATGGGAATGGAGAAAAGAAAGAACTAATCCTTTTCAGCAAGGTAGGCATTACTGGTCACATTTTACAAAGATCCAGAGCAGGTATGTTTGCTTGGGCTACCACAACAAAATACCATCGACTGAATGGCTTAAACCACAGAAAATTATTTCTCACAGTTTTGGAGGCTGGGAAACCAATCAGCAAGCTGCCAGAAAGGTAGGTTTCATTCTGAGGCCTCTTCTCTTGGCTTGTAGGCAGCCATGATCTCACTGTGTGCACAGGTGGAGAGACAGAGCAAGCGAACTCTCTAGTGTCTCTTCTTATAAAGGCACTAATCCCATCACGAGGGCCCTGCTGTCATGACCTCATCTCACCTTAATTACCTCCCAAAGTCCCCATATCCAAACACCACCACATTAGGGGTTAGGGCTTCAACATATGAATTTTGAGGGGACACAGCCATTCCATTTATAACAATAAATAATTTGTCCAAAGTTCTCATAGCTATTAAGCGCCAGAGCCTGCAATCAAATCTAGGGCTTTTTTATTCCACAGTTTGTGTGGAAGTTTTGAAAATTGGATCATAATGACTTGAGGAATGATTGGATTTAGAAGATGAAAATGAAGGAAGGATAAAAGAACAGTAAGGTTTTGGTTGCCAGTAAAGTGCTTGATGGAAACTGGAAATTTGCGAGGTTAGCTAATTTGGTGGAGAACAAATGAGTTCATTGTGGAAGATGGAGGGTTTGAGTTGATGGTGGGCCATCCCAGTGCAGATGGTTTGTAGACTGTTGGGACTCTGGTGGTTTAAGCTCTCAGATCTGAAGTGTTGAAAGTCATCAGCATAGAGGTGGTAATTAAAGTCTGAAGACAGCAGTTCCCAGAAGGAATGAGTAGAAATAAAGAGAAAAGCAGACATTGTGCACTTAAAAATGTGTTAAGAGGGTAGATTTCATGTTAAGTGTTCTTACCAAATTTAATGAGAGAGAATGTGTCTTTAGGAATGCCAACATTTATGACTTTTCATTTGGTAAAATAGAAGTGCCAACTAGGAAAACAATAGAGGAACAATCAGAGAGAGGAGAAAAACTGCTTGTTTGTTTGTTTTTGTGCCACTGAAGCCTGTTCATTGAGGGGAGTTTTAGGAAGAAGGTGGCGGTTGAATATGTCAAATACGATAGTGTTGGTTAAAGAGGATGACAACTAGCACTGGATGGTTGTAATATTCTGTGATTCAATGAAAAAGCCATGGGATTAAGAAGAGATCGTCTAGAAAGTGTGATTCCCAGACTTTTAGATTTCATAGACCAGTAATATTTCAAAAAATATTTAAGGGAACTAAATAAGACCGTTAAGAACACCACAATCTCTTATCTACCTCATATTCATAAAACGGAAAAAACCCTTTTGTAACATAAATTTAGAAGGCCATAATCATAGGATAAAGGGTGATTTGTCCTAAGGGCAGCACTTTTGATGTGAGCTGGTGCAAAGTCAATCCCTGGCTGGAGCAGATCTGAGAAGTGCATTTGGGAACCATTGGAACAATACACATGGTGCCTCTTCTAACTCACACTCCCAGTAAGTCTGGTGTGCTGTTGTTTTTAAAACCAACTTTTGTTTATAAAACATCTTTCCTCAGAGCACCAAAGTAGATCTTTATACACATGATGGAGGCAGGTTCAAACTAACCAAGTGGTGGGCGATGCTCAGGGAATGTTCTTCCTGTTGAGAGCAACACTTGGTGTTTAGGAGAGAGTGAGATTGTAGAAGTAATAGAAGTTTGCTCCATGAAATTGTAGCTGAATGTTCACACGTGGCTAGGAGAAAAACCACAGATTATTTATTCCTTGGCATTTCCAGGTATATTCAGTTCCCAAAAGGAATCCAGGAGTCTGATAATTCTCCAGGTCCAATTGCCCTGTTGTGATGTGAAGACAACCTCTGTGAAGTAGCTCATGAAATACCATAACTTTCTACTTCTGTCTGCCTGCCTCAACCAAAACAGAGTATTGGAAGCTTGACTTCATCACCAAAGTGATGTGAACTGGACAAATTCAGAACTGGGCAGACCTCAAGGACTGGGGCGAGCTTGGAGCCAGATCAGATTCAGAAATAAAATAAAATGCACTAACTATGCTGTGATCCACTGCAGCCCAGGCTCAAATGGGATGTTTACATATGGAGCTGTGGAACTGGAATGTTTATTATACAAAAACAGTTTTCTGATGGTTTAAGAAAGAAAGACTAAGAGACCAATTATGCAGGCTCATATAAAGACAACAAAAATGTATTATGCATTAAAATCTGTTTTGATTTTTAAAAATAAATAGCTCTTAGGCAGACACTGAAATTAACAGATTTCAGTGCCAAAAAGATAAAAATTGTCCACCCACTCACCACAAAATATTATCCTTTATCAATAGCATATGTTTCCATTGGTTCTGCAATTTTATTCAGTAGTCACTTTTTTCACCAACTGTTCTTTTAATTTTGAAAATATTGTCTTTGGTCAAATTTCTTCACTTCTTTTTACAAAAAGTGGATATTTCTAAGTTTTGGGAAAAAGCCTCCGCAGGTCAAAATAACATTGTGATGATGCTAATGAAACCACCAACATGAAAAACATTTCCCCAGAAAGTACTCTTTGTCATCAAACAGTCTCTAAGGGAAAAAATTAACAACAACGCTTATAAAAGATATTTACAAAGGCGCTGTTTAATTTTTTCGCCTTTTATTGTGCAATATAAAATATATACAGAAAAGCACATGCAACATGTGTGTACAGCTTAATGGATAATTATAAGGTAATCATGCAGGTAACCATCATTCAGACGAAGAAATTGAACATTGCCAGCACAAAGTTCCTGTGTCTCCCTTCCCAATCATATCCCCCATCATCCTCTCTAGGCATAACAGATATCTTAAATTTTTAAATAATAATTCCTTGCTTTTGAAAGAGTTACACTCCCTATGTATGCATCCCTAAACAAAATAGTTTAGTTTTGTCTTTTTTTGAATTTATATCTCTGACTGCTTTTAAGAGGATTTTCTGTTTGTCTTCAGTTCTCAGAAGTTTTACTAGGATGTATTTTGGGGTTGGTTGCACATTTTGAATCTTTTGTTGGTTCTGGAAAATTCTCAGCCATTCTCTCTTCAAATATTGCTTCTGCTCCATTTTCTCCTTCCTCTTATTCTGAACTATGATAGAGTTTCTGTTTCAACTACTCAGCCCTGCAGTTATAGTGGGAAAGCAGCCATAGACAATACGTAACCAAGTGGGTGTGGTGATGTTCTAATAAAACTTTATTTACAAAAACAGGTATTGGGCAAAGTTTGCAGATCCCTGATGTAGAAGACAAGGGATATTCTTGGGAAGATCTGCTTCTATAGTAACTTTGAGAATGAACACGTGAGGATGCTTTTTTATTTTTCCGACACAGATGTTTTACAACTGGATGTGGCTTCTCACTACCCTGGGTGGGTCACCCGATTGATTTTGCAGAGGTTGTTTGTCTCCTTCCTTATTTTTTTATTGCTAGGAGAGCATTTTTGTGGCATTTAAAACTAAATCAGAGAGAATATCAAAGTCACTTTTAGGAACAATTTATTCTCATTATTGACCACTTCTGTTTTTTTTTTTTTAAGCCTGAGACCACAGAAATATTTATTTAATTATTCCATTAATTGCATCAGTTATTTTTGATCGGTTTAAAGTACTTCATGTACTTCTCTTATTTCTATTACCGTGAAAGAACACATAAAATAATGCTAGTTATTGATAATTATAATATGACAGACAACTAGGGAATAACTCTTTTATATTTCATTTCTATGCCTAGGTTTCTACAGCTGTTGTCTTTAACAATACTCTTGGGCCGCCCGGTGGCGCAGCGGTTTCGTTCGCGCTTGGCAGCCCGGGGTTCGCGAGTTCGGATCCCGGGTGCCCGCCGACACACTGCCTGTCAGCTATGCTGTGGCGGCGTCCCATATAAAGTAGAGGAAGACGGGCACGGATGTTAGCCCAGGGCCAGACTTCCTCAGCAAAAAGAGGAGGATTAGCAACGGATGTTAGCTCAGGGCTGGTCTTCCTCACACACACACAAAAAAGTACTCTTAAGCGGCTTAACTGAATCAAAATTTAGAGTAAAGTGGAAGCATGAAGTAAATAATCTTTTGGATTGAGAGGCTAGGCTGGGATTTGAGGAAATGCTGAACCACATCTGTGACCTTCCCTAAGATCCTTCCTAGCTACATAACCCGGTAAATTTTCCTTGGGCTTAAGCTAGTTGAGATGCATTTCTGTCACTCGCAGCTTAAAGAGTCCTAGCTAATACAGAGGACTTCATATTGGCATTGAGATGTGAAGGATGATGGCTGTATACTACGTGGACAAGGGAGGAACCAGGGTCCAGGGAGAGGGATGAGCAGGTGCAATTATATGAGAAATGGAAGCGTGGAAGTAAATGAGAAAATTGTGTGTTCTGGGAATGGCAAGGACTACTACTGCTAGAGACTAAAGTAGAAAGGGATAGAGGTAGGACATGAGGCTGCATACACAGACCAAATCACAAAGGGCCTTACATACACTGCTAAGGTGTTTAGATTTTATCCTGTAGGTGACGAGAAGCCATTACAGAATTTTAAGCAAGGGAACAATTTAATAGATTTGTGGGCTAAGACGTTCATTCTAATGGTGGCGTAAAATAACCAGAATGGAGAGAAGAACACGAGTTATAGCTCAGTTGTAGTGTCCAGGTGAGAGATGATGAAAGCCTGAGCTAGGACACTGATAGTGGGAATGGAGAGAAGGGAAAATATGTGGAATATATCCAGGAGTAAGAACTAACAGTGATAAAGAGTGACTGGATGTGGAGAACAAGGGAACAGGGAGGAGGTTGACTCCCAGGTTTCTGGCTTGGACAGCTGCATGGATGAGTGTGCTGATCGTCAAGACAGGAAACAAGATATGTGTGTGGAGGGTTAGATGTGGGGAAGGAGGACAATGGAAAGAAAGATGATGACTTTAATTTTGGATGTATTGAGATAGAGGTGATGGGGGTTATTCAGTTGGATTATGTGGGAGGCAGTTGGATAAGATATAAATCATGGTGGAAGAGAGTGCTCAGAAAGAGTGTGTATGGTGAGAAGAGAAGAGGTACTGACCCCTGGGGACACAACCATTTAAATTGTGGTCAGAAGGAGCAGCCAGAGAGGGAAGAGAAATAACCAGGGGGCAATGTAAGTAACCAAAATCTAGGGATGAAATAATTCTGAGGATGGAGAGGTTAAGGGTGTCTGATACTCTAGAGAGGGCAAGCTTTATAAGAGCTGAAAAGAGTGCATTGAATTTGGCCACTAATGGGTAATTGGTGATGAGTGCAAAAAACAGTTCAGGAGGCCATGTGAAGGAAAGGCCCAGACTACAGAACTTGGAAGAGGGAGCAGCAGATGAAGACCTGGAGGTAGTCGTTTTAGACCACTCTGTCTCTGCTTCACTGTGAAGGACAAGAGCAAAAATAGCCTAGAAGTTGGGAGCACACAGGCCTAGGAGTGGTAGTTGTTTTTCACTTATGGAAGAGATAAAGCATGTTCATGTGCTACAGGGAAAGAGTCACTGAAGACAGAAAGGATGAAGATAAAGGAAAGAGAAGGAATGTTGACGGAACAAGCACCAAAAAGATGGAGTGGAGGTTGAGATCCAGAGAACAGGTAAATGGATAAGTAATGGATGAGGTAATTGCCTTGGTACCTAACTGTTTTTTTCTTTATTTTTTTCCAATTTTTTAAAATTGTGGTAAAATGCACACGACATAAAATATACCATCACAGTAATTTTTACGTGTACAGTTCAGTGGTATTAAAAACATTTGTAATGTTGTATAACATCACCACCATCCATCTCCATAACTCTTTTCATCTTGTAAAACAGAAACTCTATACCCACTAAACAATAACTCCCCATTCCCTGCTCCTCCCAGCCCCTGGCAACTACCATGCTATTTTCTGTCTCAATGATTTTGACTACTCTAGTATCTCATATAAGTGGAATCATTAAAATATTTGCCTTTTTGTGACTGGCTTATTAGCATGATGACCCCAAGGTTCATTCATGTTGCAGCATGTGTCAGAATTTCCTTCCTTTTTAAGGTTGAATAATCTTTTAATGTATGTATGTACCACATTTTGCTTTATGGACATTTGAGTTGCTTCCACATTTTAGCTCCTGTGAATAATGCTGCTATGGACTTGGGTGTACAAATATCTCTTCAAGACCCTGCTTTCAATTCTTTTGGGTATCTATCCAACAGTGGAATTGCTGATTCATATGGTAATTTGATTTTTAATTTTGGGGGGAAACCGCCATATTTTCCATGGTGGCTGTACCATTTTACATCCCCACCAACAGTTCACAAGTGTTCCAATTTCTCCACATCCTTGCCAATGCTTATTATTTTCTGTTGTTCTGATAGTATCCATCCTAATGGGTGTGAGGTTGTATCTCACTGTAGTTTTGATTTACATTTCCCTAATGATAAGTAATGTTGAGCATCTTTTCATGTACTTATTGGCCATTTGTATATATTCATTTCTTGTCTATTCAAGTCTTTTGCCATTTTTGAATTGAATTGTTTTTTGCTCTTGTTGAGTTTTAGGTGTTTGATATATATTCTGAATAATTCCTTATCAGATATGTGATTTGCAAATATTTTCTCCCATTCTGTGGGTTGCTTTTATTCTGTTGATATTTTCTTTTGATGCACAACATTTTTTAATATTCATAAAGTCCACTTTGTCTATTTTTTCTTTTGTTGCCTGTGCCTTTGGTGTCATGCCCAAGGAATCATTGCCAAATCCAATGTCATGAAGTTTTGCCCTATATTTTCTCCTAAGAGTTTTATAATTTTACATCTTACATTTAGGCCTTTAATGCATTTTGAGTTAATTTTCGTGTGTGATATTAGGTAAAGGGTCCAACTTCATTCTTTTGCTTGTGGACGCCCAGTTTTCCCAGTACCATTTGTTGAAAAGAATGTCCTTTCCCCATTGAGTTATCTTGGCACCCTTGTCATAAATCATTTGACCATATATGTGAGTGTTTATTTCTGGGCTCTCTCTTCTATTCCATTGGTCTATATGCCCATCTTTATGCCAGTACCACACTGTTTTGATTACTATAGCTTTGCAGTAAATTTTAAAGTCAGAAAGTGTGATTCCTCCAGCTTTATTCTTCTTTTTCAAGATTATTTTTGTTATTCAGGGTCCCTTGAGATTCTATATGAATTTTAGGATGGGTTTCTCTATTTCTGAGCAAAACATCATGGGATTTTGACAGGATTGCATTGAGTCTGTAGATTGTTTTGGGAAGTACTGACATCTTAACAATATTAAGTCTTCCAATCCATAAACATGGGATATGTTTCCATCTATTTATTTCTTCCCTTATTTTAGCAATATTTTGTAGTTTTCGTTGTAGAAGTGTTTCATCTCTTTGGTTACCTTAATTCCTAAGTATTTTATCCTTTTTGATGCTATTGTATGTGGAATTGTTTTTGTAATTTCCTTTTCAGATTGTTCCCTGTTTGTGTATAGAAATGCAACTGATTTTTGTGGGTTCACTTTGTATCCTGCTACTTTGCTGAATTCAATTTATTAGCTCTAACAAGTTTTGTGTGTGTGTAATCTTCAGGATTTTCTGCGTAGAAGATCATATCATCTACAAACAGAGATCATTTCACTTCTTTCTTTCTAATTTGGATGCTTTTTCCTTATTTTTCTTGCTACTTGCTCTGTCTAGAACTTCCAGTACTATGTTGAATAGAAGTGGTGAAAACAGGCATCCTGGTCTTGTTCCTGATCTTAGAAGAAAAGCTCTCAGTCCTTCACCAATGAGTATCTTTGCTGTGGGTTTTTCATATATGGCTTTTATTATGTTGAGATAGTTTCCTTCTATTCCTAGTTTTTTTGGTGTTTTTATCATGAAAGGATGTTGAATTTTGTCAAATGCTTTTTCTGCCTCAATTGAGATGATCATGTGGTTTTTTCCCTTCATTTTGTTAATGTGATGTATTACATTGATCAATTTTCATATGTTGAACCATCCTTACATTCCTGGAATAAATCCTACTTGGTCTGTCATTAGGTGAATAAATGTTTATAATTGTTATATTTTCTGGCTGTATTGAAACTTTTATTAATATAAAATGTCCTTCTTTGTCTCTTGCAAACATTTTAGATTTAAAGTCTATTTTGTCTGATATTAGTACAGCCATCCCTACTCTCTTTTGGTTACCATTTTCATGGAATATGTCTTCCCATTCTTTCACTTTCAATCTATTCCTGTCTTTGAATCTCAAGTGAGTCTCTTATAGACAGCATTTAGTTGGATCATGTTTCTTTATCTGTTCTGACAATCTGTCTTTTGATTGGAGAATTCAACCCATTTACACTTAAAGTAATTCCTGATAAGGAAGGATTAACTTTTGTCGTTTTGCTATTTGTTTTCTATATGCCTAGAGGTTTTTTGTCTCTCATTTTCTGTATTATAGTCTCTTTTTGTGTTTAGGTGATTTTTTTGTAATGAAGTGTTTAAATTTCTATCTCATTTACTCTTTTGTGTCTTCTATAATTATTTTCTTTGTGGTTACCATGGGGGTTACATTTAACATCTTAAAGTTATAACACTCTAATTTGAATTTATACCAGCTTCACTTCAATAAATAAAAAACTCTGCTCCTTTGCAGCTCCATCTCCACCCCTTTTGGTTGTTGATGTCACAAAGTTATATCTTTATACATTGTGTGTCCAAAAACCTAAACTAATGATTCTTTTAAATGCATTAGTCTCTTAAAATATGCAGAAAACAAAATGTGGAGTTACAAACCAAAGTTACAATAATACTAGCTTTTAGACAAATCTTTGTTTTTTTAAAAAAAAAACATGTTAGTCTCTTAAATCATGTAGAAAACAAAGAGTAGAGTTACAAAGTTGTTACAATAATACTAACTTTTATAATTGCCCATATATTTACCTTCATTTCTTCACACGGCTTTGAGTTAATGTCTAGTGTCCTTTTATTTCACACTGCAGGACTTCCTTGAGCATTTCTTTCAGGGCAGGTGAGGTGGTAATGAACTCCCCTAGCTTTTCTTTTTGTTTATCTGGGAATGTCTTAATTTCTCCCTCACTTTTGAAGGGAAGTTTTGCCAGATATAGAATTCTTGTTGAGTTTTTTCTTTTAGCACTTTGAATAGATTGTCCCACTGTCTTCTGTCCTCCAAAGTTACTGATGAGAAATCTGCTTATAATTTATTGAGGATCCCTTGAATGTGGTAGGTGCTTCTCTCTTGCTGCTTTCAAGATTTTCTCTTTATCTTTGTCTTTCAAAAGTTTGATTATAATGTGTCTTGTATGAGTATTTTTGAGTTCATTTACTTGGAGTTCATTGAGCTTCTTGGGTGTTTATATTCATGTCTTTCATCAAATTTGGGAAGTTTCCAGCCATTATTTCTTCAAATATTCTCTCAGCCCCTTTCTTTCTCTCTTAAGGTCTTCTAAGGTCTTTTCTGAGCACATGTGATCACTTTCTAATTTTCCCCATGTATAAGTTGTTTTTGACAGTCACTGACAATTTATAACAGCTGGTGCTTGAGTTGAAAGCTTTTTGCCATCCCTGGTTCACCATAAAAATGATAAGTACCATAAGAACTTGAAGAAAGTTATATTGTTTCCTAGAGTAAATTGTATGTTTTTCAAGGAAAAGTACAGTATGTTCTATTTCTTTAGTGGTTCCCACACCATTACAATCAGAGGCTCAATTAGGGCTTATTGAATTAATATCAGAATTTAAGAGACCTTATCATAAGGAAATAAGTCAACTTAATACATGTAAACATGTTATTTATAGCACTTCTGTAAGTGCTAAAGAAAAGGCATAGTCTTTTCTTTTTTTAAATTTTTATTGACATCTTAATAGTTTATGACATTGTGGGGTTTTAGTTGTATGTTATTATTTGTCCATCACCATATGAATGCATCCTTTCACCCCTTGTGCCCACCCCCCCGCCCCGCCTTCCCCCTGGTAATCACCAATCAGTTCTCTCTGTCCATGTGTTAGTTTATACTCCACATATGAGTGAAATCATGTAGTGTTTGTCCTTCTCTCTCTGACTTATTTCACTTAACATAATACCCTCTAGGTCCATCTGTGTTGTTGCAAATGAGACAATTCTGCATTTTTTTATGGCTGAGTAGTATTCCATTGTATATATATGCCATATCTTCTTTATCCAATCATCAGTTGAAGGACACTTGGGCTGCTTCCACTTCTTGGCTATAGTGAATAATGCTGCAATGAATATAGGGGAGCATAAGCCTCTTGGGATGGTTGATTTCATTTCTGTTAGGTAGATGCCCAAGAGTGGGATTGCTGGATCATAAGGTATTTCTATTTTTAATTTTTGAGGAATCTCCATACTGTTTCCACAGAGGCTGCACCAGTTTGCATTCCCTCCAGCAGTGAATGAGGGCTCCCATTTCTCCACAACCTCTTCAACATTTGTTATTTTTTGTCTTGGTGATTATAGCCATTCTAATGGGTGTCATGTGATATCTTATTGTAGTTTTGATTTGCATTTTCCTGATGATTAGTGATGTTGGACATCTTTTCATGTGTCTGTTGGCCATCTGTATATCTTCCTTGGAAAAATGTCTGTTCCTATCCTCTGCCCATTTTTTGATTGGGTTGTTTGTTTTTTTGTTGTTCAGTTGTGTGAGTTCTTTATATATTATGGAGATTAATCGCTTGTTGGATATATGATTTGCTAATATTTTCTCCCAGCTGTTGGGTTGTCTATTCATTTTGATCCTGGTTTCATTTGCCTTGTAGAAGCTCTTTAGTCTGATGAAGTCCCACTTGTTTATTTTTTCTTTTGTTTCCCTTGTCCAAGTAGACATGGAAGTCATAAAGTAGACCCTTTATGACCAATGTCAATTAGCGTACTGCCTATATTTTCTTCCAGGAGTTTTATAGTTTCAGGTCTCACTTTCAGGTCCTTAATCCATTATGAGTTGATTTTTGTGTATCGCGATAGAAGATGGTCTACTTTCATTCTTTTGCATGTGGCTGTCCAATTTTCCCAGCACCATTTACTGAAGAGACTTTCCTTTCTCCATTGTATGTTCTTCACTCCTTTGTCGAAGATTAGCTGTCCATAGGTGTGTGGTTTTATTTCCGGGTTGTCAGTTCTGTTTCATTGATCTGTGTGTCTATTTTTCTACCAGTACCATGCTGTTTTGATTACTATAGCTCTGTAGCATATTTTGAAATCAAGGATTGTGATGCCTCCAGCTTTGTTCTTTTCTTTCAGGATTGCTTTAGCTATTTGGGGCTTTTGTTGCCTCATATGAATTTCAGTATTTTTTGTTCTATTTCTGTGGAGAATGTCATTGGGATTCTGATTGGGATTGCATTGAATCTGTAGATTGCTTTAGGTAGTCTGGACATTTGAACTATGTTTAGTCTTCCAATCCATGTGCATGGAATATTTTTCCATTTCTTTATGTCTTCATCAATTTCTTTCAATAGTGTCTTATAGTTTTCATTGTAGAGGTCTTTCACCTCCTTGGTTAAATTTATTCCCAGATATTTTATTCTTTTTGTTGCAATTGTAAATGGGATTATCTTTTGAGTTCTCTTTCTGTTAGTTCATCATTAGTGTATTGAAATGCAACTGATTTTTGTAAGTTGATTTTATACCCTGCCACTTTGCTGTAGTTGTTGATTATTTCTAGTAGTTTTCCAATGGATTTGAGGGGGTTTTCTATGCATAAGATCATGTTGTCTGCAAATAGTGAGAGTTTCACTTCTTAGTTGCCTATTTGGAGCCCCTTTTATTCCTTTTTCTTGCCTAATTGCTCTGGCCAAAATCTCCAGTACTATGTTGAATAAGAGCGGCAACAGTGGGCACCGTTGTCGTGTTCCTGTCCTCAAAGGAGTGCCTTTCAGTTTTTCCCCATTGAGTAAGATGTTAGCTGTAGGTTTGTCACATATGGCCCTTATTATATTGAGGTACTTTCCTTCTATACCCATTTTGTTGAGAGTTTTTATCATAAGTGATGTTGGATCTTGTCGAATGCCTTCTCTGCATCAACTGAGATGAACATGTGGTTTTTATTCTTCATTTTGTTAACGTGGTGTATTACGTTGATTGATTTCAGGATGTTGAACCATCCCTGTGTCCCTGGTATAAATCGCGTTTGATCGTGGTGTATAATCTTTTTTGATGTATTGCTGTGTTTGGTTTGCCAATATTTTGTTGAGCATTTTTGTGTCTATGTTCATCAGTGATATTGGCCCGTAATTTTCCTTCTTCGTATTGTCCTTTGTCTGGCCTTGGTATCAGGGTGATGTTGGCCTCATAGAATGTGTTAGGAAGTATTCCATCTTCCTCTATTTTTTGCAATAGTTTGAGAAGGATAGGTGCTAAATCCTCTTTGAATGTTTGGTAAAATTCTCCAGAGGAGCAATCTGGTCCTGGACTTTTATTTTTGGGGAGGTTTTTGATTGCTGTTTCAATCTCTTTACTTGTGTTTGGTCTATTCTGATTCTCTGTTTCTTCTTGATTCCGTTTTGGGAGGTTGTATGAGTCCAAGAATTTATCCGTTTCCTGTGGTTGTCTGATTTGTTGGCATATTGTTTTTCATAGTATTCTCTAATAATCCTTTGTATTTCTGTGGTATCCATTGTAATTTCTCCCTTTTCATTTCTAATTTTATTTATTTGAGTCTTCTCCCTTTTTTTCTTAGTGATTCTGGCTAAGGCTTTGTTAATTTTGTTTATCTTCTCAAAGAACCAGCTCTTTGTTTCATTAATCCTTTCTACTGTTTTTTGGTTTCTATTTCATTTATTTCTGCTCTGATTTTTATTTCCTTCCTTCTGCTGATTTGGGGCTTTGTTTGTTCTTCTTTTTCTAATTCTGTTAGATGTAGTTTAAGGTTGCTTATTTGGGATTTTTCTTGTTTTTTGAGGTGGGCTTGTATTGTTATGAATTTCCCTCTCAGGACAACTTTTGCTGCATCCCATATGAGTTGGCATGGTGTATTTTCATTTTCATTTGTCTCCAGATGGTTTTTGATTTCTCCTTTAATTTCTTCAATGATCCATTGGTTGTTCAGTAGCATGTTGTTTAGTCTCCACATCTTTGTCCCTTTCCCAGTTTTTTTCTTGCAATTGATTTCTAGTTTCATAGCATTATGATCAGAAAAGATGCTTGTTATGATTTCAGTCTTAGATTTATGGTGGTCTGCCTTGTTTCCTAATATATGGTCTACCCTTGAGAATGTTGCATACGCACTTGAGAAGAATATGTAATCTGCTGGTTTTGGGTGGAGTGCTCTGTACATATCTATTAAGTCCATTTCATCTAGCTTTTTGTTTAAGTCCATTATTTCCTTATTGACTTTTTGTCTGGGTGACCTATCCATTGATGTAAGTGGGGTGTTGATATCCCCTACTATTATTGTGTTATTTTTAATGTCTCCTTTTAGGTTTTTTAATAGTTGTTTTATGTACTTTGGTGCTCCTGTGTTGGGTGCATGGATATTTATGTGATATGTCTTCTTGGTGAAGTGTCCTTTTTATCATTATATATTGCCCCTCTCAGTCTCTCATTACCTTTTTTACCTTGAAATCTACTTTGTCTGATATACGTATGACAAATTCTACTTTCTTTCATTTGCCATTAGCTTAGAATATTGTCTTCCATCCTTTTACTTTGAGTCTGTGTCGGTCTTTAGAGCTGAGATGTGTTTCCTGGAGGCAGAAATTGTTGGATCTTGGTTTTTAATCCATCTTACCACTCTGTCTTTTGATTGGAGAATTCATCTGTTTACATTTAGAGTGATTATTGATAGATGAGGGTTTAATGTTGCTATTTTATCATTCATTTTCTGGTTCTTTTGCATTTCCTTTGTTTCTTGTCCCATGTGTTTCAGACTGTCAATTCAGTTTGGTAGTTCTGCATGATGATTCTCTTAGTTTTCTCTTTATTTATCATATGTGATTCTATTCTGGTTATTTGTTTAGTGGTTACCATGGGGTTTATATAAAAAAATCTCATGGGTGAGATAGTCCATTTTGTGATGCCTTTTGTTTGCTTAGACTAAGTTGATTTGATCCCTTTCCTTTTCCCCTTCTAATTTATTGTTGTCACTACTTATTCCATCTTGTGTTGTGAATGTGTGTTTAAAGTGATGAGTTTATATGCATTTTTGGTGTTTTCCAACTGCAATTTTTTTGGTTTAGTCTCCTTGTTTTTCTCCTTGCTCAAAACTTGGTATCCCCTTTCTCTCTCTTTTTTTTCAGGCCTAAGGGCCTTCTTGAGCCTTCCTTGTAGTGGGGGTCTTGTGGTGATGAACTCATTTAGCTTTTGTTTATCAGGGAGAGTTATTATTTCTCCATCATATTTGAAGGATATTTTCGCTGGTTAAAGTATTCTTGGCTGAAGGTTTTTGTCTTTCAGGATTTTGAATATATCATTCCAGTCTCTCCTAGCCTGCAGAGTTTCTGTCGAGAAATCAGCTGAGAGCCTCATGGGGTTTCCTTTGTATGTTTTTTTGTTTAGCTGCCCTTAATATTTTTTCTTTGTCATTGCCTTTGCCAGCTTTGCTACTATATGCCCTGGAGTTGGTCTTTTCCTGTTTATACATTTAGGCAAACTATTGACTTCATTCTGTTTTTCTCAACTCTTTCCCCAGGTTTGGGAAGTTCTCAGCTATTATTTCCTTGAATAAACTCTCTGCTCCTTTTTCCCTTTTTTCTCCTTCTGGAATACCTATTATCCTTATGTTATTTTTCCTAATTGAGTCTGATATTTCTTGAAGAATTTCTTCATTTCTTTTTAGTCTTAGTTCTCTCTCCTCCTCTATCTGGAGCATTTCTGTATAACTATCCTCAATAATGCTAATTATTTCCTCCATATTGTCAATTCTGCTCTTTAAAGATTCCAGGTTTTCCTTTGTCTCGTCCATTGTGTTTTTCATCTCCAATATTTCTGATTGGTTTTTCTTTATGGTTTCAATCTCTTTTGTGAAGAAATTCCTGAATTCATTGAATTGTCTCTCTGGGTTCTCTTGTAATTCGCTGAGTTTTTTTATGTTAGCTATTTTGAATTCTGTTGTTTAGTTTATAGATTTCTGTGTCTTCAGAGTTGGTTTCTGGGTGTTTGTCATTTTCCTCTTGGTCTGGAGACTTAAGATACTTTTGCATAGAGCTGGCTGATTTTCCTTTGCTATTTCTCATCTTGAGGCTATCTGGCCCTGCAGTTTCCACCTGCCGCCACTGGGTGGAGGTCACGAGGTCTATGTTCTGAGCCTGCTGCAGTCCCCAGAGAGATTGTGCTGAAGCACAGGGCATGTCAGGGGAGGGGCTCTCTCTTTCACCTACCTATCCCAGGGGCTTCCTTCTTCCCTTGCTATCTGCTCTCCTGCTCTGCTGTGGCACTTGGACATTGACCACACCCCCGCAACAGTTCATCATTGTTCCCCCGTGGGGATCTCTCAGCAGTCTGTGAGAACACCTGGAGGCGATAGCTTTCCTGCAGAGGGCCACCCCTCCCCCATCTCTGTCTGTGAGCTGCGCTGTCTGTCTTTGCCGGTCAGATGGAGAGGGAGAGTAAATCTCTTTACCTCTCCTCAAGTCCTTTGGGGCTTCCCACACCTCCACCGTCAGATGTACTATGGCATGGGTGTCTTAGAAGTCCTTTGTAGTGTTTGATTGTCCTCTGTTGGTATGCAAATGATGTTTTTGTTGTGTGTTAGGGGGCAGAGATTCAAAGGGACAAGCTCACTCCACCATGATACTGATGTCACTCCCATAGTCTTTTCTTTAAAAGAGTTTACATTCCAGCACCTAACAGCTTTTTCTACCCTTGCTGTTTAAACTCATTTTCTCTTGTTTTCTTTGTTCTTATGGAAGATGGAAAACAGCTGGTCAGCATCTTCAGCTAATACTTGTTAAACGCCTTCTTAAAAATAATCCTTCAGCTTGAGAGTTTTTATGCTAAGTGAAATAAACTAGTCACAAAAGGACAAATACTGTTTGATTCCACTTATGTGAGGTACCTAGAGTAGCCAAACTCAACAGGACAGAAAGTAGAATGGTGGTTCCAGGGCCTGGGGGGATGGGACAATGGGGAGTTACTGTTTAATGGATCAGAGTTTCAATTTTGCAAGATGAAAAGAGTTCTGTGGATGGATGGTAGTGATGATAGCACATCATATGGTAGTGATGATTCACAATGTGAGTGTACTTAATGCTACTAAAATATACACTTAAAAATAGTTAAGATGGTTTAAAAAGTTCATTACATGCATATAGTGGCATATCCTTACCCTCTGAGGATATCAGAGAAACCAATATGCAGCAACCTCATCATCTACAGGATTCTTTGCTCTGCTTCCATTTGTTTCTCATCTTTCTTTGTAGCCCCTGTTTCCATTCTTCCAGGAACTTTTGTTCTCTTCTCTGGAGCATCTTCAAGTCTTCCACAAACCAGATGTAGCTTTGGAAAGATGGCAAAGCCAGTGTGGTGGGGAGGCTGTTTCAGAGGTCCTTGGGTTTGGGGCAGCATCAAGATTGCTGTGTTTCATTGACAATGGCACTGCATTGCCTGTGGTTTGTACCAATCCATAGATATGACTTCTGTTCTTTTCATCTATAAAGGTGAGGTGAATGAACTAGAATAGAACTCTAATAGAATTTACAGGCACCATTACCTTTGGACTTTTTCACTGTGAACTTACATATTAACATTGCTATCATTTTAGAGTTTATGTGATGAATCACCATACATTGGGTTTTCAAAATTATGAATTCAATGCAAATTGAAAGCACCAAACTTGTGCACTTGTTTTTCCATTTCCCCCATCTCTTTTCTGTACCAAACCTCACTCTGTTGGAATGTTGTGTTTTTTTTTAAATAAATCCCCTTCACTTTTTTGTTAAGGACTGTGATCCCTAAACAGGGCACCTGAACACAATCAGGCATTGTCCTAATTAGTGTGCTTTCTTTACCCCCCCCCCCAGAAACACTGAGCTGAAAGTCCTCAATTTCCTAGTTTGCAACTTACAATTCAATGTTAGATGTTGCAGGATTTACTGGGAATGCCTCATCAGTAAAGTTGTTCAGCCTGGCTTAGCTTTAAATATCTTTCCTTTGCCCTTATCTAGCAGAAGAATCTTTGAATGAAGACCTGGGAACTTGGAAAGGACTTCTTACTCTGTTACAGTAAGTGCACAATTATTTTCTAGTTTCCTCAAGGGAAAAAAATCATACAGCAGAGGTATACTCTTAAGCTCTTGTCCACATGATTTGATAATACCCTGGTTGGTTTGGCTCGGTATTTGCTTTCACTCATCAGCTGTTTCAGTGAGCTGTTGAGGAGGAGACTGGGGAGGTATTTAGTAGAATAATTGTATTTAGCAGAATAAGAAATTAAGATGTGTCCACCACCCAAAAAAATCTGCCAAGAAACACAACCCAAACTTTCTAGTTTTCTAAGAAACAATTAATGTGATTTGTGTCAAGATGGCAGTGTAGGCAGATTCTGAACTCACCTCCTCCCATGGATACAAGACACTTACAACTAATCTTGGAACAATTACCCCTGAGAGAGAACTGAAAACTGGATAAGAGGAACCCCTGCAACACATGACAGTCCTGACTGAGGTGGAAGAGACAGAAATTCCCTTCTGGAGAGAAAAAAAGCCACTTTCACAAGTCACAGCACCTCACGGCCCCCTGGGAGCAATCCACAGGTATGTGGCCTTCCCTGGAGGAGTGGGGGACCTGAGCAGGGACTGTTTCTGCTATCAGGATTTTTTGGAACCAGTGAAAATGAGACAAGTGTCATAATATCTGGCTTTGCTGGCTACTAACAACAATGGGGAATACCCCCAGAAAAGCGATCAGACATAAGAAAAAAAAAGCCAGCTCTTAAAGGGCCCAAGAACCAATTCACCCATTTTGGAAAGCAACCTAAAATCACCAGAAAGAAAGTTGCACAGTCCTTTAGTGAAAAGAGACTCACCTGATAGGCCCTGAGTGCATCTCAGTGAGAAGTGAGACCTCTCCAGGGACTGAGACATTGGCAGCAGCCATTGTTGTGACCTGGTGCAGGAGTGATGACATAATTGCTGGCAGACACTATTGGAGTTCTCCCCCTGGTCTCTCCACCCCGGGTCTGCTCCACCCAATAGAGCACTGATTTAATCCAGCTCAGCCATGGCGAGCAGCTCACCCAAGGGACTGGCCCCACCCAACAACAAGCTCTCAGGCAACTTGTGGGCCTACATAGTCTAGGTGCCTGGATTCTCTGCAGCCAGGTGAGTGGGTCCACCTCTGTGGGGCAGGGCGTGCATGAGGAGCTAGTGCAGTGTACAGGGCTTTGGGGGAGTGTGTGGGGCCTCTGCTGTGGGATGACTGGGTCTGCCTCAGGGGTTTGGGGCACATGCACAGGGCAGGAGTGTGTTGATGGTGTGTGTGGGCCCTGTGGGCAGTGGGACTTGTGAGCTGCAGAAGACTTGTGATTCTCAAACAGCCACATAGGAGACGGGCCCCACCTTCCATAGCCTGAAACAATTGGTGGTCCCCTGCCTGGGGCCAGCACCACCAAGCTGCAATCCTGAGAGAGCTGACAAGAGCCTTATAGGCCAGAAGGCCTACAGCAATTGTAAGCCCCTGAGCCTAACATCCAGTCATGCTGGGAGCCTACTCACTTAACAGAAAAACTGCAACAGGAATGTGCTATTAGACTTTGCAGCCAAATGTCCTGGGGCTCCTCATACCCAATAAAGAGACTGAAGGGTCCATAACTGCCACACACAGCTAAGCACTAGTTCCAATTGGCCAGGGAGGCAGTTCAGCCTCCTAGGGCATCTACAAGAGCAGCCCTATCACAACAGAAGGACATATGTAGCCCACAGGGGCGTCACTCCTGGAACATTTGGAACTGGTGATGAGAGGGAAGCACACTACTGGGCCTCATAAGGCATCTCTTACATAAGGTCACCTTTTGTGTAAGGAGACATAGCTGACCTACCTAATACAAAGATACAAGCACAGAGGAAGAGGCAAAATGAGGAGGCAAAGGAATATGTTCCAAGTAAAGGAACAGGACAAAACCCCAGAAAAGAACTAAATGAAAAAGAAATGAGCAATCTACCTGAAAAATAGTTCTAACAAAGAGTCATAAGGATGCTCA
Organism: Tapirus indicus; assembly: GCA_031878705.1. Classification (NCBI taxonomy): domain Eukaryota; kingdom Metazoa; phylum Chordata; class Mammalia; order Perissodactyla; family Tapiridae; genus Tapirus; species Tapirus indicus. The sequence continues at coordinate 17,235,121 of CM062918.1, forward strand.
CTGATCTTGGGAGAAGAATGGATGAACTCAGTGAGGCCATCAACAAAGAAATGGAAAATATAAAGAAGAACCAACCAGAAATGAAGAATACAATACTGGAAGTGAAAAATTCACTAGAGGGACTCAAAAGCAGAGTAGAGGATACAGAAGAATGGATCAGTGAGCTGGATGAAAGACAAGAGGAAATCACCCAAGCTGATGAGATAAAAGAAAAAAGAATTTAAAAGACTGAAACCATCTATGGGACCTCTGGGACAACATCAAACACACTAACATCTGTGTTATAGGTGTCCCAGAAGGAAAAGAGACAGACCAAGGGGCAGAGAATCTATTTGAAGAGGTAATAGTGAAAACTTTCCTACCTAAGGAAGGAAACAGACATCCAGGTACAGAAGCACAGTGAGCACCAAACAAGATAAACCCAAAGAGGCCAACACCAAGACACATCATAATTAAAATGTGCAGAATTAAAGAGAGAATCGTAAAAGGTGCAAGAGAAAGGCAACATACTAAGGAAACCCCATAAAGCTATCAGCTGACTTCTCAGCAGAAACCTTACAGGCTAGAGGAGATTGGCATGATATAAAGTGCTAAAAGGAAAAAACCTACAGCCAAGAATACTCTACCTGGCAAGGTTATCATTCAGAATGGAAGGAGAGATAAAGAGTTTCCAAGACAAGCAAAAATTAAAGGAGTTTATCACCAAGAAACCAGTCCTACAGGAAATGCTAAAGGGACTTATTTAAGGGGGAAAGAGAAGACCAAAAACAGGAAAAAATTATCTATTTCCATGATAAGAGGGTAATGGATACAAACACATAAAAAGGAGGTTAGATATGATATCAAAAACATAAACTGTGGGAGGAGTGGAGTAAAAGAGTAGACCTTTTAGAAAGAGGTCAAACTAAAGAGACCATTAACTTAATATAGATTGCTGTATATGTAGGTTATTATATATGAACCTCATGGTAATCACAAACCAGAAACCTATAATAAATACACAAAAAACTAAGAGAAAGGAATTCAAACATAATACTAAAGAAAGCTATCAAACCACAAGGGAAGAGAGTGAGAGAAGAAGGAACATAGAATAACTACTGCGACACCAAGAAAAATGTAAAAAAATGGCAAGAAGTACATACTTACAATAGCTACTTTAAATGTCATTAGACTAAATGCTCCAATCAATAGACACAGGGTGGCTGATTGGATATAACAAACAGGACCCATATATATGCTGCTTACAAGAGACACATTTCAGACCTAAAGACTCTCACAAACTGAAAGTGAAGGGATGGAAAAAGATACTCCATGCAAATGGCAATGAAAAGAAAGCTGGGGTAGCAATACTTATATCAGACAAAATAGAGTTTAAAATAAAACCTGTAACAAGAGACAAAGAAAGGGACTACATAATGATCAAGGGAACAATCCAACAAGAGGATATAACACTTGTAAATATCTATGTGCCCAACATAGGAGCACCTAAATATATAAAGCAATTATTAACAGACATAAAAGGAGAAATAGTAACACAATAATAGTAGGGGACTTTAACACTCCACTTACACCAATGGATAGATCATCCAAACAGAGGATCAATAAGGAAACATTGGCCTTAAATGACACACTAGACCAGTTGGACTTAGTAGATATATACAGATCATTCCATCTGAAAACCAAAGAATACACATTCTTTCAAATGCACATAGAACATTCTCTAGGATTGATCACCTTTTAGGCCGCAAAACAAGTCTCAATAAATTTAAGAAGATTGAAGTAATACCAAGCATCTTTTCTGACCACAATGGTATGTAACGAGAGATCAACCATAGGAAGAACATCAGAAAAGCCACAAATATGGGGAGATTAAACAAAATACTACCAAACAACGATTGGGTCAAGGAAGAAATCAAAGGAGAAATCAAAAAAATACCTGGAATCAAATCAAAATGAAAATATGACATGCCAGAATTTATGGGATACAGCAAAAGCGGTTCTAAGAGGGAAATTTATAGCAATACGGGCCTACCTCAACAAACAAGAAAAATCTCAAATAAACAATCTAACAGTGCACCTAAAGGAGAACAAACAAACAAAAAAAAAGAAGAACAAACAAAGCCCAAAATCAGTAGAAGGAGGGAAATAATAAAAAATCAGAGCAGAAATAAATTAAATAGAGACTAAAAAACAAAAAAAACAATGAAACCAAGAGCTGACTCTTTGAAAAGATAAACAAAATTGACAAACCTTTAGCTAGAATCACCAAGAAAAAAAGAGAGAATACTCAAATAAATAAAATCAGAAATGAAAGATGAGGAATTACAATGGACACATCAGAAATACAAAAGATTATAAGAGAATACTACAAAAAGCTATATGCCAACAAATTGGATAATCTAGAAGAAATGGATAAACTCTTAGAATCATACAACCTTCCAAAACTGAATCAAGAAAAATAGAGAAGTTGAATAGACCAATCATCAGTAAGGAGATCGAAACAGTAATAAAAAACCTCCCAAAAAATAAAAGCCCAGGACCAGATGGCTTCCCTGGTGAATTCTATCAAACATACAAAGAAGACTTAATACATATCCTTCTCAAACTTTTCCAAAAAGTTGAAGAGGAGGGGAAGCTTCCTAATGCATTCTATGAAGCCGACATTACCTTGATACCAAAACCAGACAAAGACAATACAAAAAAAGAAAATTACAGGCCAATATCACTGATGAATATTGATGCAAAAATCCTCAACAAAATACTAGCAAATCAAATACAACAATACATTAAAAAGATCATACACCATGAGCAAGTGGGATTTATTCCAGGGATGCAGGGATGGTTCAACACACCACACTAACAAAATGAAGAATAAAAATCACACAATCATTTCAATAGATGACGAGAAAGCATTTGACAAGATACAGCATCCATTTATGATAAAAACTCTGAATAAAATGGGTATAGAAGGAAAGTACCTCAACATAATAAAGGCCATATATAAGAAACCCACAGCTAATATCATTCTCAATGGTGAAAAACTGAAAGCTATCCCCCTAAGAACAAGAACCAGACAAGGATGCCCACTTTCACCACTCCTATTTAACATAGTATTGGAAGTCCTAGCCAGAGCAATCAGGCAAGAAGAAGAAATAAAAGGAATCCAAATTGGAAAGGAAGAAGCAAAACTGTCACTATTTGCAGATGACATGATTTTATTTATAGAAAACCCTAAGAAATCTACCAAAAAACTTTTAGAAATAATAAATGAATATGGTAAAGTGGCAGGATACAAAATCAACATAGAAAAGTCAGTTGCGTTTCTGCACACTAACAACAAAGTAGCAGAAAGAGAAATTAAGAATAAAATCCCATTTACAATTACAACAAAAAGAATAAAATACCTAGGAATAAACTTAATCAAAGAGGTGAAAAACCTATACAAGAAAACTATAAAACATTGTTGAAAGAAATTGAAGAAGACACAAAGAAATGTAAAGATATTCCATGTTCTTGGATTGGAAGAATTAACATAGTTAAAATGTCCATACTTCCTAAAGCACTCTATAGATTGAACACTATCCCTATCAAAGTTCCAACAACGTTTTTCACAGAAATAGAATAAAGAATCCCAAAATTTATGTGGAACAACAAGAGACTCCAAATAGCCAAAGGAATCCTGAAAAAAAGAACAAAGCTGGAGGTATCACATTTCCTGACTTCAAAATATACTACAAAGCTATAGTAACATAAATAGCATGGTATTTGCAGAATAACAGAACACAGATCAGTGGAACAGAACTGAGAGCCCAGAAATAAACCCACACATCTATGGAAAGCTAATTTTTGACAAGGGAGCCAAGAACATACAATGGAGAAAAGAAAGTCTCTTCAATAAATAGTGTTGGGAAAACTGGTCAGCCACATCCAAAAAAATGAAAGTAGACCATTATCTTACACCACACACAAAAATTAACTCAAAGTGGATTAAAGACTTGAATTTAATATCTGAAACCATGAAACTTCTAGAAGAAAACAGGCAGTATATTCTTTGACATCAGTCTTAGCAACATATTTTCAAGTACCACGTCTGACCAGGCAAGGGAAACAATAGAAAAAGTAAACAAATGGGACTACATCAAACTAAAAAGCTTCTGTATAGCAAAGGAAACCACCAACAAAATGAAAAGACAATCTCACAATTGAGAGAAGATATTTGCAAACCATGTATCTGATACGGGGTTAATATCCAAAATATATAAAGAACTCATACATCTCAACAACAAAAAAATTAAAAAATAGGCAAAAGACCTGAACAGGCATTTCTCCAAAGAACATACACAGATGGCCAAAAGGCACAAGAAAAGATGTTCAACATCATTAACTATCAGGGAAATGCAAATCAAAACTACAATGAGCTATCACCTGACTCCCATCAGAATGGCTATAATTAACAAGACAGGAAACAAGTGTTGGAGAGGATGTGGAGAGAACAGAACTCTCATACACTGCTGGTGGGAGTGCAAACTGGTGCAGCCACTGTGGAAAACAGTATGGAGATACCTCAAAAAATTAAGAATAGAACTACCATACGATCCAGCTATTCCACTGCTGGGTATTTATCCAAAGAACAAGAAAACACTGGTGCGTAAAGATACATGTACCCCTATGTTCATTGCAGCATTGTTCACAATAGCCAAGACTTGGAAGCAACCTAACTGTCCATCAATGGACAAATGGCTAAAGAAGATGTGGTATATATACACAGTGGAATACTATGCAGCCATAAGAAACGATGAAATCCAGCCATTTGTGACAACATGAGTGGACCTTGAGGGTATTCTGCTAAGCAAGATAAGTCAGAAGAAGTGAAATACCATATGATCTCATTCATAAGTAGAAGATAACAACAACAACAAACAACCACATAGAGATAGAGACTGGATTGGTGGTTACCAGAGGGGAAAGGGGGAGGGAGGAGGGTGAAAGGGATGATTAGGCACATGTGTGTGGTGATGGATTGTAATTAGTCTTTGGGTGGTGAACATGATGTAATCTATACAGAAATTGAAATATAATGATGTACACCTGAAATTTATAGTGTTATAAACCAATGTTACCACAATAATAACAAAAAAAAGAAACAATGTGAAATTGATGCTGTGCTAGTTAGAAATTGCGCATGTGTGTGTGTATCATTTCTGTAACCACTACCCAGAAAGCTTCCTCATGTCCTCTCCCAGCCAATAACTCCCCAAAGTTTACTGCTGGCATGATTTTGTGCTGTGGCTGTTCAATCTGTGGACTTACCCTAGAATAAATGTGGCTTCAATGTTGGTAGACCCAGGACTTAAGTGACTTTGGATTAGTCCTGGTGTTTAATCTTCAGGAGTGTTGAAAGGTGACACTAGTGGAACTGCTGAAGAAGTCAGATGTGGCATCTGTGGTGGGTCCAAGTTTTCCTCTGCAGCAGAAGAGGTTAGATGCGACCACTGATTTATAGAAGTTGATGTTGGTCTGGAGCTTGACGCCAGGCTGGTGCCACGCTGTCTGCTGGCCTTTTGAAGGGAATTCTGGTCTTCTTAATCTGACTTCATATTTTTTTGGATGACCCGTGTGTTTTGGACAGTATACTGCCTGTGTAGCAGAGTTGACTGGTGCCGTGTAGCTCTTCGTTACCAGAAAGCATCGCTGGCCGAGTCCTTATGCACTTACCTGAGCTGGGTGCTATGTGACTGTAGCTGGCCTTAGGCTTCAGTCCTTGGTACCAAGCTGACGCACCAAATGGTCCTGATCAGTTGTTTGTATTCTCGTCTGTGTATAGTCAACAAAACAGGGCAATTTCAGAGTGTCTTGACAATCTCAGTAGGTTAAAGAGAAAGCTGTTTCCTCAGTGTCTGGAAATGTGCAAACTTGTACTCCCCAGGGAGATGGCATAGTGTTTATTAAATAAAATTATTACACCACAGTGGTGTTGTGCTGATGAAGTCAGAGTGCTTCAAATTTCACATATGCAATCAGACGATGCTGGGGAAGATTTTTATGCTGGCAAATGAATCATAGAAGCTCTTCCTCAGCCCCCAACACAATGTGTGACTATGAGTATGTACTCAAGATAATGTGACTTAGATGTGTGAACAAATGAACAAACAATTTAATTAGTAGCTCTCAAAGTCTAGTTCTGCAAATTGTGTTAAAAATTTCCATAAAACCTTGATATCATTCCTTGCCATTTTCCTCTACCTGTTATGTGGCAAAGATCATATCACCCCAACTATTTTGTAGTCTGAAGCTACAGAATGTTTCTCAACCACTGATACTGAGAAACTAATCCAGGAAACCTTTTCCTGGGATTTTGGAGAGGAAAGGAGCATGACTTTCGGTGCCTTCTGAGACTTTAACTGGCATCAGAAGGCTCCTCGTCTCAATACTGCAGAAAATAGCAAAGTAGGTCTGAGGACTCAAGAGAGGAGAATTCGGCAGTAACTCACACATGGGAATCACCAGCTCAAAATTCAGCACCATATGTGAATCACTGCTAAAGTCTACTCTATTGACATATCAAGGAAAATGTTTTCAGAAGGTTGCTGTGGATATTGAAACTGCTGGGGAGCAGGGTTGCAGGAATAGCTCTCTCTCAGTGTGAAAGGGCACAGCCACTTAAAAGGTGTCAGAAAAATAGTACGCTCAGAAGAGCAGTCCTTAGGGAAAACCCGGAGCATCAGTGGCAATGATGGAAGAAACAAGAACCCAAACAAACATGAGAGGACAGGGGACAGTCAGAAACGTGCCTTCCTTCCCCAGCAAGTTTACTGCAAGTGGAAGGGACACAGGAAGAAAACGTTAGTCCGGAACACTAGGGAAGAAAGGGAGAGGTGGATGATTTCAGGTCTTCGTAAAATAGCCTTTTAAGCACCGTGTAAGTATGAAATCCGCATAGAACACACATCTGCTTTAGACTGGAGGACGATTGTTTTTCTTTTCTTCCGTTTCAATCAATGTGATCACAAAGGGTTAACTGGGGTTTGATAGAGTGAGAAGTGCAACCTATTTGCTGGTTTTCAGTTAAGTTCTCTATAAGGGTAAACAAAACCCTTCCTTCTCTGTGTTAGTAAGGATCTTTTACAAACCAAAGGGAACAGTGGGATGTCCAGGTGACGTGGATATAATCGGGGATTGTATCTGAAAGGGCTCTCACCCCAGCAGGCACATCCTGGGTCCCATTACTGGCGTGTCCCTCCCCCTCCCCGCTTCCCTGTTTGAAGTGGCTGGGCAGACTGCCTCCACCTGGAAGCTGATAAGACATCCTGTACACACAGTCTCATGATTTTCCAAGAAAAACAGCAAAGAATGCACTTGTGTGGCGGGACAGAAGTTGCTGACTGGCAGGGTCTCTCAAGAATCAACGTGCCCACATTTCTGCCTCCTCTCGTGTTCCCAAGCTGATTCTCAGCTCAAAATGAATAAAATCGATGTGTTTTTGTAAATCAACAAGTACAGACCCTCAGCTCATTCTTTCAATGTTGATGTGCCAATTTAAAAACGTTCCCCTCTACTCAGAAAACTACTCTGCTGATAGTGTTTGCAGGAAGGGCATTGTCCAGAAAGTGGAAGTAGATGGTTGTAACTTCGTATGTTTGTTCATATTAATGATAATTCTACTAATATTTTTTGGGCACCACTATGAGCCAGGCCTTGTGGTTGGCCTTGGGATCAGAGCAATGAACAGTCTCTACCCCTGAGAAGCTTCAATATTTAAGGGAAGGACTTGATTGTTTTTGAGGTGGTATTGCATAGAAAAATTGAACATTGACAGTGTGGGTTTAAAAACGGTGTGTGGCATTATACGCTATACCTAACTTCTCAAAGATTCGCTTTTCATCCTTTTGTTGGGGAAGAGCAATTTAATATCAAAATTACTATTCTGCGTGGCTGTAATTAAAGAGAGGAAAACTCAAGCCACAGACCCTCGTGACTGTAGAGGAGAATTTTTTTCAGATATCTGCCCCACAAAGCACACCCGTGAGATGCATTCTTATCGGAAGGAAGATTAGCTTCGGTCCTCTCTCTCTCAGAGTTCCTTGTTTCGTGGTTTTGGATTGAGGAGCATACATTTGTAGGAGAAGTTCCCGTACTTCTATTTCAAGCAGATTTACATACACAGAGTGTAAGCTTTTTGCACTCTTCAAGTTCCCTCCCCACTAGCTCATATCCTAATACTAGTACATACTACTTCAGGGCAGCATGGATTCTGCAACCATTTCCTTGGGTTAATCTGAAACACCTCGGTTGAGACTGAGTAGGGAATGTAGAGGAGACCTGACCAGGTTCCTGGGGAGTGTCCCTGTTCACAACCACTGTTCCCCTGGATCTTGCTTCATTTCTTTTTCGGTGCATCTTTTTACTGGAAATAGCCTCAAGCCAACTAGCTCTATCAATGTGTTTTACCTGGCGGTTTACCTTTTCTCCCATCTTTTCTTTCCCCTTGCCTGCTTGCCTCTTGGTACTGTCAGGTCGTGTGTTCCTTTTCTGTGTATCATTTACTCTGTCAGCCTGCCTGCAAAGACATTCTCAACCCTCCGCTCCCATCCCATCCGCCTTTCTATCCTCACTAAAGGAGAGCTTCGACTTGAGGAAATCCTGAGAGAGCGGGTGAGTGCGCAGGCTGGTGCTCCCTGAGAGCTGGGCCTGCGCCACTGCCGATGCAGCTCTGTCCAGTCCCAGCGCACGGAGGAACTCATCTTTATGGCTCAGTGAGCTGCATAATCTTAGGCAAACAAACAGGCCTGCCACAGGGGCATCCAACAGCTCCTCAAGACGCTGCAACAATTCTTGGCTCCTGGATCAGTAAAATTATCTATTTTCAAAACAATCCTTTTAAAAAAAGAAACCAACAAAGGGGATAGTGTTGTTTGCGTAACTTTTTTGTAAGGTTATAAAAAGTTTTTCTCTCTGGGTACAAAATGGGTACGGTACGTGTTCCCAAGCCTAGAGAGGTTGTTTGGGAAAGCAATGATATCTCTTGGGATTTTCCTTTGCTAATGACCAGCTTTTCTCCCTTGTGGAAAAATATGTTGTGTTTTTTTTTTAAAAAAACAAAACCAAAATCCTTCTGCTCTGAAAGCTCTTAGGAATGGTTGTTGGGAGCTGGGTCAGTTGAATGGTCTCTCTTACCCCTGAGAGCTGCTTTCGTCCCACGAGGTGGACAGGCAGGGGTGGTCTAGGGAGGCAGCCACGGTGCCCCTCTGTGGAAGTTGGGACGAGGTGTGGCCGAGCGGTTATAGCAGCTCCTCCAGCTCCTGCCCTGGTGCCTCTGTCTCTCTGGGTGCCCACCATGACTCATTTAACCTGCACTGAACACTTTTCTCTTTCTGATTCCCTTTTTCTTACTGCTTCTTGGCCATCAGCTTCCACGAGTAGCCTGTCAGTTAGTTGAAATTAGCATTATTGAAGCCCACCTGGAAAGAGGGCGCCATAAAATATGCATTGGGCAGTAAGCGACTTCACTGTAGACTTCAAGAAGCCTTAAAAATGGAATTGAAAATGTTAAAATCCACAAATAAGAGATTCAAAAACCATCTGTGCTCAGAAGGCTGCTGTAGAGGGAAAAGCAGAGATGAAAGACAGCAAAGGGCACACTGCCATCTTAAACAAGGAGGGCAGAATCAGTTACTGTGAAGGGATCTTTGTAGAGGGAAGAATATCCAAATAGAGAGATGAATACAAGGTTGATTAGAGGTCCAGGTTAAATGGAATTGATTAGTCAGTGAATTCTCACCTAGCACAAGTACCAGTGACACAGTGTGGGGATGTGAAATGTGAGAGGCAGTGGGACCCGTCCTCCACACCAGGGATTTGTGGGCTTCCAGTGGGCACCAGCCCCAGAGTGCTCTGGCCTGGAACTCCCCGTCTCCATGTCTCATGTGGTTGCCTGGGTCAGTCGGTGGGGACAGAAATAAGACCAGGGCAGTCATTTCAGTGTCAGGTCAGGTGTATCTATTAGATATATTTCCTTTGTTTGTTTGTTTCAAAGGGAGTAATTTAGGATCTCCACTCTAATTGTCAACTTCGCTAGTTATCAGTGAGAAGCATTTCACAACAAATTTCAACTACACACCATGTTCCCATCTCGGCTTCAGACTTAGATTGGACCTGGTTTTGGGCTCCTTTGGGATCTGAGGGTGTTTCATTTCTCTGTGTTTCTTGGCTTAGCAAGAGTTTTCAGATATGTCTTAACTTACTTGTTCAGGGAGAATCTTCAGGACACAGGAATAAGGATATTGGGCCAAAGGTCAGCTGTTTATTCAGAATGTCTGGAAAACATCAAAAATTTTGTTGTTACTTTTTGACTACATGTAGAGTTTTAAAAGTTATTTTATTTTTAAAGAATATCTTTCTCTTCTTTAATTTTGGAAAAGGACAATTCTCATCCACCAAGCGTTTATTAATTTTGTTCCTACTAAATGCTGTTGTAGAGCAGAGTGCAGAGAGGGCCCCGTTCATGTTGCCCATAGATTTGGTTAAGGTTTCCCTAAAGTAGGCTCTGACAAATGAGTAAGAGCTTTTCAGATGGAGATGGGGTAGGAAGACATTTCAAGCATAGCAGAGTCCCAAAGCCATGAAAATGAAGGACTTGAGAGGGGCAGTGACCATTCCCGAGTAATTAGAGCCAGTCAGATGGTGGGACAAGAGAAGGTATCCTGGTTAGGAAGACAGATCAGGGTCAGGCTTTGTATGCAAGTAAAGAGTTCAGATTTTATCCTATAAGCACTGGGCATTCATCTAAAATTATTAATCAGGGTCATGATGTGGGACATTTTTTATACTTCTTGGCTACCCAGCAGAGAATTATGCTGGAGAGATGGTGGGGAGTCTGCTTCCTGTGTTAGAGGAATTCCCCACCTTATGGTGCAGAGCCTGCCCTCACTGTAGATGCTGAAAGTGTTATGTACTCTCTTTCCCAGTTTCACTTGCAGTTAAGGAATGGGCACATGACCTAGGTTCTGCCAATCACATGTCTCTACTTCAGACCTTAAATAGGACGTGAAGAAGCAGGAACATCAAGCAAAATTCATTTCTGGTGATGGAGCCATCAGTTTCTAGAGGCAGCAGGGGTCAAGCACCTGAGGGTCAGGGCCAGGTGTCCACTGGTTCAGGGTGGTGGTGGAAGCTGCAGTGTCTCTGCCCAGCAACGGCAATGATGTCTTGACCTCGCTGTCTCGCCAGCATGATTTTGGGCATTGCTGCTGGCTGCGTAGCCTCTGAACCTGGTTCTCCAGCTTTCCAAGAGATCCTGTGAGCTGTCCAATTCAATCTTCCCTCCTTCCTTCCTTCCTTCCTTCCTCTCTTCCTCCCTCCTTCTTTTGAGGTATAACCTACTGATAGTAAGATGCACCCTTTTAAAGCTTATAGTTCAATGAGTTTTGACAAGTGTATTCAGGTGTGTAACCAATACCACAAGATATAGACTATTTCCATCACCATAAAATGTTCCCTTGTGCCCGTTTGTGGTCAATCTCCTCTCTCTGTTCTCAGCCCCTGATCTGATCTGACTTTTTGTCCTTGGAGTTTTGCCTTTTTCAAACACTCATATAAATGGATCATACAAGAGGAGACTTTTGTGTCTGACTTTTTTTTTCACTTAGCGTAATGCTTTTGAGCTTCATCCATATTGTTGTGTGTATCAGTTTATTCCTTTTTATTGTTGAATAATATTCTATTAATATTTGGTTACATCACAATTTGTTTATCCATTCACCAGTTGATGGACATTTGGTTTCTTTTCACATTTTGGTTATTATATATAAAGCTGCTGTGAACATTCATGTATCAAGTCCTTGTGTGGACACGTTTTTATTTTTCTTAGGTAAATACCTTGGAATGAGATCACTGGATCATATGGTAAATATATGGTAAACTTTATAAGAAACTGCCAAACTGTTTTCCAGAGTGCTGATAGGAATGCAAAATGGTGTAACAATAGTATGAAATTTCCAGTTGCTCTGCATTCTCAACATCACTTGGTATTGTCAGTCATATTAATTTTAGTCATTTTAGTAGGTATGTAGTGGTAGCTCACGGTAGTTTTAATTTCTCATGTTTTATAACGTGCTCGTAAATGATATTTTTTTAAAATTTCAGTTTCCAATGGTTCATGGCTAGTATATACAATTGAATTTTGTATATTTATCTTGTATCTTGCAACCTTGCTAAACTCATATATTGATTCTTATAGCTCTTTTTTTTTTTTTTTTTTTTTTTTTTTTACAGATTCTTTGGGATTCTCTAAGCAGATAATCTTGTCATCTGTGAAAAAAGATAGTTACATTTGCTCCTTTCTAATCCGATGCTTTTTCTTTCCTTTTTAAAATCTTATTACTGCTCTAGCTAGGACCTTTACTTGATGGTTGTTGAACAGAAGCAGTGAGAATAGACAATTTTAAAGGGAAAGTGTTTAGTCTCTCATGGCTAAGTATGATGTTAACTGTAGGTTTTCATATATGTCCTTTACCAGTTTCAGGCATGCCATTTGTACTAGCTTGCTGAAAGTTTTTATCATGAATGGATGCTGAATGTTGTCAAGTGTTTTTTCTGCATCTATTGAGATTATCATGAAATTTTTCTTTCTTTCTGTTAATATGGTAAATTACATTGATTGATTTTTCAAATATTGAACCAACTTTGCATTGGCCCTACTTGGTCATGATGTCCTTTCTTTATAGTGCTAGATTCAATTTGCTAACATTTTGTTGTGGACTTTTCTTTTCTTATGTCTTTGTCTGGTTTTGGTATCAGGGTAATGCTGGCCTCACATAATGAATTGGGAAGAAATTGTGTAGAATTGGTATTATTTCTTCTTTAAATGTTTGGTAGAATTCATCAGTGAAATCATCTGAGCATGAAGTTTTCTTTGTGGGAAGTTTTTTAAGCTAGGGATCCAGTTTCTTGATAAATGTGGGGTTATTCAGGTTGTCTATTTTTTTAAAGTGAGCTTTGATAGTTTGTGTCTTTCAAATAAATCATCCATTTTATCTAAGTTATCAAATTTACTGGCCTTAAGTTCCTAATTTTTCCTTATTATTCTTTTAATATCTGTAAGATCTGTAGTGACATTTCTTCTTTTATTGTTAATATTGATAATTTGTATCTTCCTTCTTTTTTCTAGATCAGTCTGGCTAAAGATTGATACATTTTATTAAACTCTTAAAAGGGCTAGCTTTTGTTTCATGATTTCTGCATTAATTTTCTCTTTATTCCATTGGTGTCTACTCTAATCTTTATCATTTGCTTCCTTCTGCTTATTTTGATATAATCTAATCTTCTTTTCTTAGTTTTTTAATGTAGAAACTTAGATCATTGATTTGAGATTTTTCTTCTTTTCTAATATAAGCATTTAAAGCTACAAATTTCCTTCCAATTCAACAAATTTTGGTATGTTATATATTCATTTTCATTCCATTCAAAATATTTACTAATTTGTCTTTTGGCTCAGGGTTATCTAGGAGTGGGTTGTTTAGTTTACAAATCTTTGGGGATCTTCTAGATATCTTTATGTTATTGATTTCTCATTTAATTCCAATCTGTTCAGAGAAGATACTTTCTATGATTTCAATCTTTTTAAATTTGTTGAGATTTGTTTTATGGCCCAGAATATGGTCTATCATGATGAATGTTCCATGATCACTTAAAAAATGTTTATTCTGCTTCTTCTGGGTGGAGTATTATATTAATATCAATTAGGTCAAGTTAGTTGATGGTGCTGTTCAAGTCATCTATATCATTGCTGATTTTTTGGGGGTTCTTATTCTACCAAATACTAAGACAAGAGTGTGTTGAAGTCTCCATATATAGTTGTGGATTTGTCTATTTTTCCTTTTAGTTCTATCAGTTGTGCTTTATGTATTTTGAAAGCTCTGTTATTAGGTGCATATAAAGATATTTAGGATTGTTATGTCTTCTTGATGAATTGACCCATTTATCTATGGATAATGCTTCTCTTTACCTCTGGAAATATGCTTTGTTCTGAAGTCTACTTTGCCTGGCTTTGATATAATCTCTCTAGCTCCCTTTTGAGTAGTATTCACATAGTGTAGTATATCTTTTCCTAGTATTTTACTTTTAATATATCTATGTCTTCATATTTAAAGTGACAACCTTGTAGATGGCTTTTTCTTTCAATCTGACAACTTCTACCTTTTAATTGTATTAGACTATTTATATTTTATATAATCATTCGTATGGTTGGATTTACATCTGCCATCTTGCTGGTTGTTTTCCACTTATTCCATCTCTTCTTTGCTTTCATCCTCTTTTCCTGTGTTCTTTCAAATTTATTGGATATTTTTAATAATTCCATTTGTCTCTGCTATTGGCTTATTAGTTACATGTATTTTTTTTTAAGTTTTTGCTCTTGGGTTCACAGTATATATCTTTAACTTTTCACACTTAACCTTCAAATAATTTATCTTATAACAGTATACTTTCATTTACTCCCTTCCATCCTTTGTGCTATTGTTTTACTTTTCACTTCTACAAATGTTACTAATTTCACAATATGTACTTATTATTTATGTGTTAGACAGTCAATAATCTTTTTAAAAAATTAAAAGGAGAAAACTCTTAAAAATTTATCTCCACTTTTTACCATCTTCAGGACTCTTTAATTCTTTGTAGAAATCCAAATTTCCATCTGGTTTCAGTCTTTCTGCCTGAAGAACTTCCTTTAACATTCATTGTGCATCAGGGCTGGCAATGAATTCTCTGTTTTCATTTGTCAGAAAAAGTCTTTATTTAATCATTATTTTTGAGAGATTTTTACTGGGTATAAAATTCTGAGCTGATCTTTTTCGTTGTCTTTCAGTGCATAAACAATGTCATTTCTATTATCTTCTGGTTTTTATATTTTCTGACAAAAATTTTGCTGTGTATCTTATCTGTTTTCTTTATTATGTAACATTTCTTATTTCTCTGGCTGTTGTCTAGTTTTTCTCTTTAACACTGATTTCCAGCAGTTTGACTCTGATGTGTCTGTGTGTGTTTTAAATTTTTTCATTCTGTTTGGGGTTCTCTGAGCTTGTTTCTGTGGTTCATTAATTTTGGAAAATGTGTGACTATTTTCTCTTCAAATATTTCTTCTTCCCCATTCTTTATCTCTTCTCCTTTGGATCTTCCATTAATCATATTTGATGTTGTTCCACAATATCTTAGATGCTCTTTTTTTCTCACTGTTTTTTCTCCTTGTGCTTCAGTTTGCAAAATTTCTGTTTACCTATTTTCAAGTTCACTAATTCTTTTCCCTGCTCTGTGTAGTCTTCTGATAAACCCACTAAAGGAATATTTCATCTCTGATATCATATTTTTATTTGTAGAATTTTCATTTGACTTTTAAAAATTAATTTCCATCAATCTGCTGAAATTCTCCATCTGTTTATACATGTTGTTCACCCTTTCCACTAGATCGTTTAATAGATTAATTATAGCTATTTTAAAATTCCTTTCTGATAGTTTTAACATCTGGTTCATGTATGGGTCTGGTTCTGTTTACTGCTTTTTGTCTCAAAAATGAGTTGTCTTTTCTTGCTTTTTTTAATACTCGTAATTTTTCACTGGATCCTGAACACTGTGTATAGAACAGTAGGGAATGAAATAAATCAGAAATGGGCACACTTTTTATTCTGTCAGGCCATTACTCTGGAGACTTGAGTCAATCTAGTCAGTAGTTTAGAAGGGCTTGCATTTTGTTTCTATGGTTACCTGCAGTGCACCAGAGACTCCAAATTCCTCTGGTGGTGGGTTGCTTTCACCTTATGCTTAATGAGTGGCCCTAGATGCTGGAGTACTTTTCTCAGTGTATGTCCTCTCTCTGAAGCTTTTAGCAGGCCCTTGTGTCCTGATAGGCTCAACAAAAGTTAAAAATTTGTACACTATTCAGTTTTCCATATTGCTAGGGTGTCTTGTAGTTTTTTATATCTGAAGTGGAAGCAGAACTAACCCAACATTCTTTTAATAAACTCCTTTTCTATAAATCAGTTCTACACAACTAAGAATCTTGGCTAATAGAGGAAGCAATGTATGGTAGTAGTTAAGGGCAAACAAAACACGGTTCAGACACAAGTGGTTTTGAATCCCAGCTCTCCCTCTTACCTTATCAGTAACTTTACTAGCTAGGTGATCTTGAGCAAATTTAACTCTGTCATTCAGTTTCTTCATTTATAAGGTAAGCATTGAATTAAATAATGTATGTAAAATGCTTAACACAATTCAATTCCTGATCCATAGAAAATACTCAGTGAGTGGTCATTATTATCAGATTTGAATTTTATATGAGTAAGTCTGGTGACAGAGTGGAGGGTAGCCTGTAGGAAGGAGAGCCTAAAAGGCTGGAAGGCCAGTCGGCAAATAAATTCAGGAGATCAGATGAGACTCATGAAGGTTGAAATAGGGCTACAACAAAGGAGATGGAAGAGATGGACTCAAAAAGGCTTATGCCAATTAACAGTCCCCTCCTGTTGTGTCACATGTTGTTCTTCTCTCTTCTCTGTACATTTCTACCTTTTCCATTAACTTCTGTTCAGTCTAGTATCACATGACCTTATAATTGTTTGTTGGGATGTCATTCTCTCTCTACTAAATGGGAATCCTTTGAGGGAGGGGCCAAGGCTGATTCATTAGCGTATCCCTAGTGCTTCATACAGTGTCCGGCATATGGTAGACATCAACAAGTTTGTTGTATTAAACTCAACAGGAAAGTTGTTCTGTCCTCTTTCTTGCTACTCAACCACTGTTTGGATTGTCTGTAGTTGAATGTACAATTGTTGGAACATTTCCATTCCAGTCACTGTGTCAAGCTGAGTAACTCTTCTATTTTGATTCTAGCTAGATCCTAGATTTTCTGGTGATCTTGTCCTTTCCCTGTTCTGTAGTGAAAGACAAGGACAGTACAGATGCTAACTGTGAAGTATGTTGGGGACCTAGGCCTCAGTCAACAGCTAGACTATTCCATTGCTTTGATTTGTTTGGGAGCTTTATACTCTGTTACTTTCTTTTTATGTCAGATTCCCCATAGATAACTTTCCTTGATTTAGGTCCCTATTTCATTGACTATTAGTACACACTTAACTAATGAGTTATCTGTGGGGCAGAAATTAGTTACCTGTGCTGCCAGTGAGAGTATTTTCCCTCATCATAAGAAACCCATGTTGGTGTGTGCTTTCTGGCTTTTGGGCTTATCAGGTTATTGCCCCATGCCAGTTCTGCAAAGGCCCTTATGTAACAAGATGAAGAAAATGATATTCAGCAAAATTCCTTTCAGTGAAAGGACTGTTTTCGTTAGAAGAATTTCCTTGACAAACTTCTTGGGTTAAAAAAAAAACAAGACCTCAAGGGACCTCATTGGGAAGAGGACAAATGTGAGTGAAAATATGGGAGACGTGTCTGTCGCCCCTGTGGGAGACCAAGGATCTGGAGTGAGAGAGATGATGGAAGGCACCTTGCTTTGTAATGTGACTCCTCTTGACTCCTTCTCATGATCTTCCACATCATCATTAAACTTGCCAACTTCATATAATGCTTGGAATGAGGGGCTTTAAAAAAGAAAAAAATTTAATATAAGAAATAATTGAAAACAGGTGTTCAAACAGAAAACTTGTGCATGAATGTTCATAGCAGCACCATTCACAGTAACCACAGTAAAAGTAGAAGTAATCCAAGTGTCCATCCAGGGACAAATGGACAAATAAACGTGGTACATCCATACGATGGAATGTTATTCAGCCATTGAAAGGAATGAAGTGCTGTTACAAGCTACATTATGTTTCATGGTTCATCCATTCATGTTGGATGAACCATGAAAACATCATGCTAAGTGAAAGAAGGCAGTCACAAAAGGCCACATAGTGTATCATTCCATTTGTATGAAATATCCAGAATAGGCAAATCCATGGAGACAGGAAGCACATTAGTGGTTGCTAATGTGTAATGTGGATTAATAACTTAATGGTTATGAGGTTTCTGTTTGGGGTGATAAATTCTGGAACTAGATAGTAGTTATAGTTGCACAACATTGTGAATGTGCTTAGTGTCACTGAATTGTACATTTTAAAATGGCAAATTTTATGTTGTGTATTTTACCACACACACACACACACACACACACAAAATGTAGGGGCTGGGCTCTGAATGCACATGGGTTGGAGAAGGCACCCAGGGCAGACAGGGGAACATGGGAATCAGTGAGAGGAAGTAAACTGCAAGAACACCTTGAAGTGGAACAGCTAGAGAAGTGGAAGGCTTTTGACTCTTCCAGCCTATGGCCCTGGGGTGTGGGCCAAGGTTAACCAGATGTCTGGCAACCCTGATGGACACCCAAAGAGAAAGGAGAACATTACAGAGGGTTTTTAAAATTTGAAAGTATAAGCAACATCTGTATGATGTGAAATTCAAAGTGTATAGACATTTATAGAACTGCTGTCAATCTGAGTTTACAATACTGTTAAAAATGATTTTTTATAGTGTAATGGAGTGAATGTTTGTGTCCCCCCCAAATTCATATATTGAAATCCTAACCCGCTATGTGATGGTACTAGGAGGTAGGGCCTTTAGGAGGTAATTAGGCCATGAGGGTGGGGCCCTCATGAATGGGATTCATGCCCTTATAAGAAGAGATTTGAGAGAGCTTGCTTCCTCCCTCTGCTCTCTGCCATGTGAGGATACAACGAGAAGATGGCCTTCGACAAACCAGGAAATGGGCTCTTGTCAGACATCAGATCTGCTGGCACTTTGATCTTGGACTTACCAGCCTCCAGAACTGTGGGAAATAAGTGTTTGTTGTTTAAGCAACCAAGTCTATGGTAATTTGTTATAGCAACCCAAACTGACTAAGACACAGAGTGTTGAGTGATCACTCAATCTACTTACCATTATCAGTTGTGGGTATGGTTTAAGTCTGTTCAATGGTAAAATTCTCAGATCAAAGTTCAGTTTTATGAATATAGAAATATGTCCTGATATCAATTTTCATCCCATTACTGTATCTCAAATATGGATATAGAAATATATTTATTCAGAATGAACCTAGTATAAAGCTTCCCTTACAATTGTCGATGGAGGATGATGCTAGGGACCCAAAAATACTAGAGAGGCAGCCTGGGGCAGTGGAGAGGCAACCTGGGGCAGTTGTCATTAGAACACCTGCTTGCATCTCCACTATCTAACAACTCTGAAGTACACTGTTGGGAACACTGCTAAGTAGCTATTGTGGAACAAGCACCAGCATCCTACCCTGAGGAAGAGCAGAGAGATGCTAGGATTGTTCACCTTTCTTCTTGTCAGTAGCCTCAGTGTCTCTACTGGAAGTCTGAGGGCCAGTTTATCCTGTATGCTGCGGTCATGGTGGCAAGACTCCTTTTATGAAGAAATCTCACAGCATTTCTTCACAGTGTCATCTCCTTCAAGTCTTTGCTCAACTCTGAACTTTTCAACAAAACCAGCCTTGGACTACTTAATACTGCTCTTCCCAACACATTTCCCATCCCTGACCTTGCAGTACTTCTTTTTCCAATAGAATTTATAATCTTTTAACATAATAGGTAAGGTATCCAATGTATTGTTTATTTTCTGTGTCCTCTTTCTAGAATATAAACTCCATGAGGGTGATCTACTCGTCTTTCATTTGTGAGGAATTAGTACCCTTCTCTGTATAAATTATATTGGCCTTCTGCCAACTTGGAGATGACTTTACCTACACCTTGTCGTCCTGCTAGTAGCCGTCAGGGATGAAGTTTTCATTGTTCATCTCATCAAGGTCATTCCTGCTGGAAACCTAATTCAGAGACATATGACCTCTGTGGAAATCTTCTCAATAAAAATTAGCTTTTATTTTGCATGTTAATAATGTTGATTTTTTTTTTTTTATGAGGAAGACCAGCCCTGAGCTAACATCCGTTGCTAATCCTCCTCTTTTTGCTGAGGAAGGCTGGCCCTGGGCTAACATCCGTGCCCATCTTCCTCTACTTTATATGGGACTCCACCACGGCATGGCTGACAAGCAGTGCGTCTGCGGGCGACCAGGATCCGAACTGGCAAACCCCGGGCTGCCAAGCGCGAACTAAACCGCTGCGCCACGGGGCCGGCCCCCAATAATGTTGATTTTGAACTTCAGAGAAATAGTTGAAAGTGCAGTATGTACAGTTTTTCAACCACGTTGGAAAAACTAGATAATAATGTTGCCAATTCTTAAAATAGAACTTGTTTGGCTAGTAAGAGTCACTTTTTTTGTTTTTTGGAAGTTTTAGCTACACAATTTAACATTTAAATTTTAGCTTAAAAGTAATTCATGTGCTTATCATAACCAGAGTAGCTCTGTTCTAGAATAACTCTCACTGGGGGGAGGGGGGCATTTAAGAGGACATCCAGTAAGACCACACAGCCCAGTGACATCTCCAAACATTTTCTTAAAAACATGAAGAGAATAGCCACATTGTTATAGATGCAAGCAAGTCAGTTATGGCCCTGCTTGGAGGCTGAGGACTTTGATGATTTCATCTATTATTATTATTATTTATTTTTTTTTTTTGGTGGGGAAGAGCTAACATCCCCTGCCAATCCCCCTCTTTTTGCTGAGGAAGACTGGCCCTGGGCTAACATCTGTGCCCATCTTCCTCTACTTTATGTGGGATGCCTGCCACAGCATGGCTTGGTAGGCGGTGCATATGTCTGCGCCTGAGGTCCAAACCTGCAAACCCCGGGGCGCTGCAGCGGAGCGCTCCAACTTAACCACTACGCCACCGGGCCAGCCCCTCGTCTATTTTTTTATATCACAAAATTTTCATGTTCAAAGGATAATTTGACCTGAAAGAAGACTGTGGTGGTCGGGAAAAGTCAGAACAAATGCTGGGCAGTTTGTGCTTCCTCTCCTTTTCACCTGGTGATGGATGTGTTCAGGAGATTTTATAATATGAAACTCACAGTTTTGATGTATGATCCTAAGATTCACTCATTCATTCATTCATTCATTCAGCCCTCTCTGCTCTTCTCTTCCTCTCTCCCTCCATCATTCCATCATCTTTGAGCCTTTTTCATGTACCAAGTGTCATAATAAGTGGTAGGAAGACTGAGATAAGGCTTTGACACGACACTAGAGGGGCTCACAGTTTAGTAACACCTTCGGTTTTAACAAGTAGGTAAGTTTGTATATTACAAACCTTTATCCTTTAGGTTCTATAGGAGACATTGTCGAGATCTGGAGTGGTGGAGAGAGACACTTAGGAATAATACATTAACAATCTCACACCTGAAGAAACACTATTTTCTTCAAAATAAAATTTTAAATATTTCAGGCCTTCCTAATAACAGCAATAAATCAGAGTCCAGGCTAAGGGGTCACTGAAATTTTCCTAGGCCCTTAGCCACCCAAAGTCCCAGGCATGAGAAAAGCACAAAATGATTTTTGGTTAGGGCCAGCAGCGTGCCTTGGAGGTGGGAGAGCAGTCGCGTTTGTTAAAATTCAGAAGGGAGTAACAACTCCCGTGACAAACCTTGACTAGCATGGGATATTCTGCAGCGTCTGGAAAGGAGGCCTTTGGTCATAGCTTGGCCCAGGGAAGTAGCCAAAAGCCAGCAAAAGACATGGTGATGTTCTTAAGAAAGAGATGGCAGTAGAAGGCTCCAGCTAATGTCATAGTTTTTTTTTTTTTTATCAGTGCTTTTCGCTGCCCAGCTCCCAGGAATGTCCGAATCTCATTGTCAGATAGAAAACAAGGTCATGAGTGTGGATAAGTTGATGGGGATGTGGAGGCTAAAGAGAAGTGCTCGTGAGATTTGGGATGAGGACCAGGAACACTAACAAGGCAATAAGAGCATGGAAAAGCCAAGCTGGGCGTGTTCCCCGTCAACCAGGCTGTCTGCAGCTATTGTCTGCTTCCGGCTTTGCCACTGCTAAGTCTCGAGGTTGTGTTGGAAGAAGTGACCATTCCCCAAATATTTTCATTGACGTAGAAACTGACCCTGGTTGATTGTTGGTCTAACAGCATAATTCTTTTGATGGTTGCTAGCTGCATGAGTACAGACTCATCCAGACTAACTCAAGATTGGATGGCTTCACCCTGTGTATTCACATAGACCCAGATTGCTGCCATGTTGCCAGGCCCATGGGAACCCAGGAACGGTCTTGTTACCAGGCCTCAAGAGTCTGGTAAATAGTTCAGTCCCCTAAACGTCAACCCTTGTGACTCAAGGGGCAGAGTCTTTTCTTCTCCCTTCAGTATCAGGACTTCACTAAATCAACTCTAGTTCTCTACCGTCACCTGCACTCGGCTGCTCTGACTTCTCTTGGTTCTGATTGCCTCTGAGTGTCGTTCTGCTTTTACACTTGCTACTGACTGCTCCTTCTTTCTGCAAACTCTTACGAGAGAGGATCTTTTGGTTCAGCCACCATCCAAGGTGGGATATTTCTCTTGGTTCTGATTGCCTCTGAGTGTCGTTCTGCTTTTACACTTGCTACTGACTGCTCCTTCTTTCTGCAAACTCTTACGAGAGAGGATCTTTTGGTTCAGCCACCATCCAAGGTGGGATTTCTCTCTTGGGCTGAGATCACCCCACACCAGCTTACACGTTGAGGTGCCACTCCAATCCAATCACCAATGGCCAAGGTGAGAGGCCACGTGCTACAGTAAATGTGTCAGGTAGCAGGGCTGGTAAATATGGCAGTCTACCTTGGAGAGGACCAAACAAGGGGTAGGTACTCAAGTTTCTTGCTGGAGCAGTTTCACTGTGACTGGAAGGCAACTAGCTGTAGTCTCATGCCCTGCGCGGGTGAAGTATATCACATACAAAGGATCAAGGATGTGGCCCCCTTGATGTCAGACCCCATCCTCCTAGTCACAAACAAGCTATGATGGCACAGAATCCACACTAACACATCACTTTTCTCCCTACACATCTCTGGGCCTTCATCCAGATAATCCAAATGCTGCTAAGTGAATGGGCAGCAAAGAGAGATGAAGAGCAGTCTTTGGGATCATAGTCTTGGCTTCTAATCCCAGCACCATGACCTGCCTTTCTAACCTGTGATGTTAGAAAAACCTCTCTATGCCTCAGTTTTCCACATTTGTAAAATGGGTATATGAGTACCTATCTCATGGAGTTGTAGTGGGGCCAGAGGAGAGAAAGTATATATCTCGAATGTTCCAGGCTCACCAGCATAGTGTAAAACATATGGCCTGCTGCTTATTACCTCTAATGTCACCTGTGCAGGTCCTCAGGCCTCCCTGTTCCCATGGACATTTTGGAGTCCCAGGTAGGGCCTGAGGTTGTCATCTACCTCCTCTAGGCTACTTCCTGTGAATCCGTAGTTCTTTTGACATGACAGTTATTTTGGTGTCTTTCTTCCAGCCACCTGGCCATCTTCCTACTGAAGTCTTTCTCTCCAACCAGAAGGAAAACACCCTTTTGCCCCTTATGTCCGGCTCTAGTGGGGAGTTGGCAGAACCCATGGTGGTAGCAGATCTCATTACCCACCTCACCTCCTTGGAACGGGGCACTCCCAGCAGCACGGGTTGGGCTTTAGTGGGCAGCTTATTTTTACCCCAGGACACCACCAGCTCTCCAGGACCTCCAGCTTGCAGACAGCAGATCATGGGACTTCTCAGCCCCCATAATCATGTAGGCCTATTCCTCATAATAAATCTCTCTCTTTATATATATATACACACACACATATACACACAAATACATATGTAGCTCATATACATAATAATACACAATACATAATAATACATAATAAATGTATATTATACATAAATATACACAAATACATATGTAGCTCATATACATAATAAATGTAGCTCCTCACAATAAATCTTTCTATATATATATATACACACACACACAAATACATATGTGTATATATATATACACACAAATACATATGTAGCTACATATAGATATATATGCTGGAATATATCACATACAAATATAGATATAGATAAGGATATATACATCTTTTCCAGGACCTCCAGTCAGTGCCCTGAGGGCTGGTTTTCCTATATTTCTTCCTAATTTGAGAGTGATTTTCTTCCTCAAGTGGCTTCTCTTGGCTCTCGCCCTTGCTCATTACTCATGTCTGATTACAAGTTACTCAGTTCTCTCTCATGCGCTTCAGGGAAACCAGGAGGTGCTCCCTACAGGCAGGGAGTCCTGGGCTGTGCTGTGCATGCAGATGAGCTCTTGAAGAGTGATGCTTTAACTCCACAGCCAGCACCTTTAAATCCTCTCTCCTGTCCAGCTGCAATCCCAGGGCACATATGTAAAGTGCTGGGCCGGTTCCCAGCACATGTGAGATGCTCAGTCAATGGTTGACACAATCATTATTTTTATTGCTGCCCCATGCCTGCTTTGAAATTATTGCTCTCTGGTTATATCTATCTGTCTGTCTGTCTCTCTCTCTCTCTCTCTCTTTCTCTACCTACCTACCTACTTACCTATCAATCATCTATTTGTATTAGTCAGGGTTCTCCAGAGAAAAAGGAAACAGAATCAATAGGAGATATAGATATATATATTCTTTCTATATATCTATATCTATACACTTGTATGTGATATATTCCAGCACACACACAGTCATGCGCCGCATAAATCTGTGTTGGTCAACGATGGACCACATACATGACAGTGGTTCCATAAGATTAGTATCACATAGCCTAGTGTGCAGTAGGCTATACCATCCAGGTTTGTGTAAGTACACTCTGTGATGCTCGCATGACAACGAAATTGCCTAATGACACATTTCTCAGAATGTATCCTCGTCGTTAAGGGATGCAAGACTAGATATATATGGAGATTTACTATGAGGAATAGGCTCACATGATTATGGGACTGAGAAGTCCCACGATCTGCTGTCTGCAGGCTGGAGGTCCTGAGATCTGGTGGTGGATTCCGGTCTGAGTCTGAAGGCCCGAGAACCAGGGGAGCTGACGGTGTTCAGTCTCAGTCCAAGGGCAGGAGAAGACCAATGTCCCAGCTGAAACAGGCAGGCTGGAAAAAAAGGGGCAAATTCCTTCTTCCTCTGCCTTGTGTTCTATTCATGCCCTTAGTGGATTAGGTGATGCCCACCCACGATAGGGAGGGCAATTTACTGAGCTCACGATTCACATGCTAATCTCATCAGGAAACACCCTCAGAGACATACCCAGAATAATGTTTAATCTGGACACAGCACAGTCAAACTGACACAAAATTAACTATCACACTATCTGTGTGTGTATATGTATTACACACATCACACACATATTTACATATAATCAGTTGTACTTGGAAATAACTGCCACTCTTACTGGTTGCTCATCGTACTTGGTATTTTCAAGGCTTTTTAGGTGGTCCGTGTTAAGCTCTTATTGCTTTAGCAACTCTTACATGAGGCAGAAGTTTCTTAAATGGAGATCTTTCTCTTAATTCCTCCTTATTTTGCGTGTGTATGTGTGTGTGGGTGATATAATTTCTTCTGACAGAAAACTTGTACCTTGTCGTGAAGAATAGGCAGAACTCCTGCAGGGCACTTGGATTTTCCTCTTTCTGCTCTGCTTTGTACACAACTGAACATCTCCACGCAGACTGAAGCAAGGGAGGGGCTCAGCCGCGCTGCAGCCTTGCATGCTGATGACCACAGCGCCCACTTCTTTAGGTCCACAGGGCACCAGAGAAAACATGAGACAGGCAAAAGGAAGATTGGCTGCAATCTGAGGCCTGAGTTCTCCCGTGCCGACTGCGCATTCCTAGTGTTGGCCTCCTTGTGGAGGTGTGTGCCTCTCATCGGGGAGGATGCCGGCAGACCGATTTATTACATGAATATGTTGGTGGATTCTATTCCTCGTGTGAACCCACGTTACTCTACAGAGGAAATGCTTTTCAGTAAGTGCAACTCATCAACACTGTGTCAGGGTTCACAGTGGCTCTGTGAAAATGAAGATTTTTGGAGAATTAGTGAGTCTTCTCTCTGCAAGAAGATGACTGCTTTTATATGTGCACCAGAAGTTCTAGAATCACCTGCTCTCTGATGGCTGATTGATAAGCATTTCCTTCAAGCCAGATTTTCACCTTTATAGTCGGATGGTGAAGAGAGGCATGGTGTCACAAGTCTGACTTGCTTGTGCGCGTGTGAAGGTAGACTTCCTGAGCTTTCCTATAGTCTGGCTCAGCTGTCCAGGGATGCCTCTGGTTGCCTCAGGAAGAAAGTACAGCCCTGACTGTGAAGGACTGGCCTGGGTAGGGGCTGGGTGGGTGGAGGGGTCACAGAGGGGATTTGAGCAGTTAGCCTGGGTCACTTTGGGTCCCCTTCAATCCCGAGCCTCTCCAACCCTGTAGTTTCAGCTTTTGTCTAAGAGAACATTAAAGCAATGTTTCCCAAACCCTGATGCTCTCTATGCACTTAGTACCATCCTTTCTTTGTCTTTCATTTAAAATGAAATGACTTCATTATAATTTTTGAAAACAAGACATACAGACCCGACAGGCAGAGATGAGGACATAGCCTGAGGTCAAAGGATACAATGCTATAGCTCCTTAATGAGTACATGGGGACACCTGGATTAAAAGGTAAATTAAATTGCAATATTTAAAAGAAGTTTGGAAAAGCTCCTTTAATTTTGCTTAGCCTTTGACTTCTATTGTCTAGATACGTTAGGGGTAAATCTATCAGCCTGTGGCATTCCCTGTTGATCTGAAAGGTGGGAGATGGGAGGAGGTGGAGGAGGGAAAGAAAACCTCAGATGAGAAGGGCGATTGCCTGAAGAGGACGAAGCACAAAGGTCCCTTTGATGTGGGAGCTTATTTCTACTTTTTGAAAACTATTATCCTTATTTTTACCAGCTTCGGATTCAAAGTGGTCTCCTTCACTCTGGCCTCTGGATTGCTTTCCTTCTAAACACAGTTTATTAGAAACCTGAGCATCAAGCACTCTGGAGCCAAAGGATTGTCTCCGGGCGGGATCCACTCGGATGTCAGCATCAGGGGTGGGAGCCGCCAAACCTTTCTCTGAATTCAGGGTCCTGAAAGCCAAGGCTCTTAAGGCTGAATCCCGGTCTTTGTTGAGTCACTGGAGCAGGCTCTTGATGTCATGTAAGGATTTAGAGTCCATGCCAAGGCAGATACAGGGGGTGTAGCCACTGGCAGATTTGGCCACATGGGCAGCCAAGAGAGAAGTGACAGCTGGCACACATTACCCACATGCAGACCACACGGGGCTGATCACATCAGACACTGTGCCAGGAGGCAGAGCAAATCACAGATGACACCTGAGGACCGAGAAAATTGGTTGACTTATTTCCTTCCCTTCCTGTTACTACATCTCAGGGACAACTTGGGACATTTTGTGGTACTCCACAAGGAGGTATTTGAACTGCTGCCCACACAGAGGCTAGTGGGGGAGACTTGCCTTCCTAACTGGAGGAATATGATTGTGTGCACACCTTTGAACCCATCTTTTAGCAGTTGGGAGAGCTGGAGAATGGGGCACAGAAACTTGCTTTGCTATCTACAGAATCTTGAGCCTACACCCTAGAGCTTGCGTCATGGTCCAAAGACTGCTTGAACAACAGAGTGACTACCAGAATCTTTAAGAAGATTCCAGGCACGTCTCTGATGTAGCCTCACAGAGCCCAAAGGTTGCAGCGCTGAGGGACTGGCTCCTGGGTTCTTGTCTGTGAGAACCACTCCAAAGGGACCCAGAGCACCTTGTGGCCGTCAAGGTCTCTGCTGGGACCAGTAGCAGCCCCCTGAGTGGATTGCTGAGTCCTGCCCTCAAGGAATTTACAGGCAGGAACTAGTGGTAACTGACACACACTGAGTCTGAAGACCCTGTAACTAGTGCTTTCACAGATTATGTCATTTAATCTGCACAGCCACCCGACGAGGTTGGATAATTACCTCCCCCTTTTTAGAAGTGAGGACATTGAAGCTTACAGAGATGAGGTTTTTCCCCGGGGCCACACAGCTAATGAGAGATGAGGCTGGGACTGAACTCAGGCAGTCTGGCTCCAGATGCTCAGTTGTGTTAATATAGACATTAGCGACAACATTTGTGGCGTTGAGTAGCGATTCTTAATTTATCACTAATGGCAAGAGAGAGTGAAACTAGCTGCTCCTATACAGAACATTCTATGACAAATCCAGTGATGCTTTCTTACCTTGATTCTTCTCCAGGATGTCCAAATCTCAGGAGTGACAGGAACTGACTGCAAATCAAATGACTCTAGGAGAATTTCAGGAAGAGAGTAGACAACAATGTTAAATGCTGCAGAGAGAGAAAGTAAAATGGGAACTGGAAAGATTTCATCAGATTTGCGATTAGATTTTTGTGAACTAAAACTATCTATTGTCTTCTGGTATACCAAAGAGGTCTTTTTTTTCCTCTCTCAATTTTAATGAAATAGATCATATACACGTGGCACTAAATTCAAAGCATATAAGAGGAAGACAGTGCAAATCCTCTAGGTCTCCCTCCCATCCCTGCACCCCAGGCATCCATTTCCCTTTCCAGGAAGCAAACGGTATTACCAATTTATTGTGCATCCATCCTGAGATACTCTATACGCATTAAGTGTATATACTCATTTCTTTTTCTATACATAGGTTATCATATATATGCAGTGTTCTGCACCTTTTATCATTGTTGTTAATTTAACAATGTATCTGTGGTCTTGTAGACTGCCCCATAACAGTACAGCCAGCTTCCTAATTACTTTTTGCAACTGCACGGGGTTCCATGGTATGAATATCTTCTAATTTATTTAATGAAGATATGTTTTCAGCTGACCCTAAAAAAGCACCAACATCTAGAAAAGATACTGGAAAGGGCTTTCTCTTTCAAGGACAGAAAGGTAGCTATCTGGAGCGAGTAGATAAGAGCTGAGGACCATTCAAGGGCTAAGAGGTACCTGTACGAGGTCTAAGTGAACCGGACAGGAATTAGCTTACCTCCAAGGGTCTTTCTTACAACCTACCACCCTGCACTATGATTTAGAAACTTTATTTCTGAAAATGGCATACCTCCTTATACATTAGCTAGAAGCAGCCAGGATACTGTCTCCAATCTTTTGGGCAACGAGGGAAGTTAGAAATCTGTCTTTTAGTCTTCGTAACTATAGCATCCCCAGAGTATCTTGCACACAAGAGGCATTTAATAAATGTTTGTCTACTTGAATGAGTGAACAGGACACATGGCCACATTGGATTTTTGAAGTAGAGTCAACAAATGAGGTTTGTGGCTAGAATCTGCCTTCATCAGTCATCTGTCCTTCCATCAAATATTTACTTTAAGTACCAGTCTCTGCTAATCAGTTGCAGTTATTGAGCAGACATATACCTAGACAATTCATTGAGCTGAAATAACTTGGTAGAAGTATCCCTTAGTTTTCTATCATCTAATTCCTCATCTAATGTTCCTAATATCCTGAGTCTTCATTTCAAATGGAAAAGGTTCTAGACTCAGATCTGACCACTTCAAATTCTACCACTTACTAACTGAATGACCTTGGCTAGTTGCTGAACTCTGAACTTACATTTCCTCGTCTGTAAAGCAGGATTAGTATTTCCTATTTTCTTAGGGTTTTTATTAGGATTAAATCAGCTAATATTTAGAGCACCTAACAAAGTCCTTGTCAGGTAACAGAAGTTTAAAACTGTCAATTTCCTCTTCTTTGCTCTTCTGCCTCTCATAAGGTATGACCTATGCAATTGATCATTGCTGATTTTTAGTGTATGTTAGCTTATAATTGGAATACGGGATTATAAATCAGTTTTCTCTGAGTTTGGTTGTCATCTTAGAATATTAATGATGGTAGGGCACTTGAAGATTATCTAAGCCACGTTTTTTTTAAGTAAAGGACACATGATACAGAAATTCACTTGTGTGTGAACTGCATAATTTAAAAAATTACAGAATTAACAATTCAAAATATATTTTAATTTCAATTTTTTTAATTTTTATTATTTTTGAGGCATAATTGACAAATATAATTGTATAAAGTGTACATGACAATTTGATATACATATACATTGTGGAATGATCACCAAGATCAAGATAATTAACATATCCATCATCTCACATAGTTAACCCTTTTTTTTCTTTATGTGGTGAGAATGCTTAAGATCTACTCTCAGCAACTCTCAAGTACACAATTCAGAAATATTAACTATAGTCACCATGCTGTACATGAAATCTTCAGAACTCATTCTTACTATAACTGAAAGTTTGTACCCTTTGACCAACATTTCTCCATTCGCCCTCCCCCCACCAGCACGTGACAACCACCTTTCTACTATCTGTTTCTAAGAGTTTGGCTTTTTAGATTCAACATATAAGTGATACTGTGCAGTATTTGTCATTTTTCTTCCTCTGTCTGGCTTATTTCATTTAGCATAATGCCCTCAAGGTCTATCATGTTGTCGCAAACAGCAGCATTTCCTTCTTTTTTATCGGTTACTTGATTATCCCTTAACCATCTAGTGTTGTCAGGAATGGTGATGGTTCCATCTGAGACATATGGGTGAAGAGGAAGAAAAGATCAGGGTGACAAAAATCAGGAAAACGATGCTGGCAGGCAAATCAACATACGTCATTACAGCCTCTTAGCCATAAATCTTCAGGAGTCCTGGAGTTCATGTAGCTGTCTCTGGATTCTTGGGAAACCATGTCATCTTTGTACATAGAGCTTGCTTTTAGTGCCATCAGCTGTTCCTCTTGAAAGTGAGCCATGTTGATGAGGCTGATGTTTGATAATCTAGAATCATTCTGAGGTTTCCACTGTAGATGCACCTACAAATAGTTAAAGCCTGGCACATGCTCATCAACATCCAGGAATCTGTTTGGATATCAATTTTTGAAATTCCATGATTCTGTTGAACCCAGGGCAATTCACCAAAGTGAAGTTGAATAGTCCCCTAGTTCTCTCTGCCTACTCTATGTTTATTCTGATGTGGTCACTACAACGAATCAGAAATCAGTTTCTGGTTTCCTTTATTCACATGTCACATCGGTACAGGCTCATCAGCTCCTGGAGTCAAGTTGCTCTGTGCCTTGTAATTTAAAAAAATCATGGAAACTTTCCTCCAAATGTCCACAGTCTCATGATCTGGGTATGTGTAAGTGAATTAAAATCTTCACACTCAGCTTCAACTTCTTTTGAATATTACCTAAAAATTGTAAATTTTAAGGGTATGAGTTGAAAATTCACAATTCTGATCACACTAGGATGTGAACCTGTCTTGCGATTTGCCACCGACCAAATTACCTGACGGTGACGGAATGGAAGCTTCTGTTTCAGGGCAAACTGTTTTGACTTGAATTTCCTCTAAGTCCTTTTTAATTTTGCCTTTTCCTTTCATTGCCGAGCCCCATCTATGCCTAGTGAACTGATCTTCCCCATGTTTATGGCAAACGACTCACATTTCCTGAGACACGTGGCCAAGCCTGCCAGTCCGTGTGTGAGCTCACGAGGGAAGGGGTGCGTTTTGTTGAACGTCCTGAGCGGGCTAGTTCAGGTGAGCTGTGTTGCCTTGAGGGCCGCATGTTAGAGGCCCACTCTGTACCACTCATTACTCAGGAGAAAACAGAGGTAAAGTGACCGACTCAGGTTGATCTGTGAGGAATGGCTTGGCAAGACTCCAAGCCTCCTGCTCCCTCAGCCAGGCAATTTTGAGCAGCAGAAAGAGGATGGATTTGGAGCAGACAGACGTGCATTCCATCTTTGGCCCCCTATGGACCAGCTATGACTTTGAGCAAGGTACTCAACCCTCTGAGTTTTGTTTCCATCTATAAAATTGGAGCTGTACCGCCTACTTGTCAGTGCTGTTGTGAGGATTAATCTATGTAACTTTCGCAAGTCACCTGGCAGAGCAGTTCCCTTTCTTATTGACCTCTACCCCTTATCTGAGCTTTCGCACGGCAAGAATCAATTCCTGCGTAGACTCACCCCCGGGAGATGACAAAATTGGTTTCTGAATCAGCCAAGCTGTGGGCTCGCTGGTACAGACCTGCTGAGCTGCCCAGCCTGAGAGAGCAGCAACTGTAGCCCTTGCAATATGGTGGATGGCCATGCTGGGTAACCCACACCGGGAAGATGGGGCTAAGCTGTGGACAATTTGACAAAGGGCAGGGTTTCCCCAGAGACAATTTTTTAAAAGGCACCAAACCTTTATAGGTTCCATAGAAAGGTTTCTATCTCAGAACCATGTCAATGACCTTCTTTTATGTGAACTTAAGGCAAGCTTGAAAAAAATTACTGTACATTCATTGATGAGACTATTTCTAACTTATTTTTAAATGCAAAGAACATGAAAAGAGAACACCACATCCCTTGTCTTTCATGAAGTTTTAACCTAATAAAAGTTTTCTGAATAAACAGTAAATAGTTGAGGAATACTGAGGAAACAGGGGGACATTGCTTTATCGCCTCTGTATCTTATCACCTCGATTAGCCTTGTTGTCTCCACATAACATTCTCTCCTTAAGCCCTGAGCATGAACCACTTTGATCACTTTGACAGATGATGTGGTGCTAAGGACTGAAGGTTTGTGTCCTCCCATCCCAGAGTCATATATTGAAGCCCTGATTCCCAATGTGATGGTATTTGGAGGTGGGGCCTTTGGGGGTAATCGGATTTGGATGAGGTCATGAAGGGACTAGTGCTCTCTCTACTCTCCACCACGTGAAGATACGACTAGAAGATGGCTGTCTGCAAACCAGGAAGTGGGCCTCTACTAGACACTGGATCTGCCGGCACTTTGATCACAGACTTCCCAGCCTCCAGAATTGAGAGATATGTGTGTTTAAGTCACCTGGTCTATGGTAATTTGTAATAGCACCCAAACATATTTTAAATTTTACTCCAGGACTAAGATTAGCAGATCACTTCCAACTATTGTTATTTTCTTGACATGTGCTTTGGTATGATGGCACTGACTCATGGGGGTGGGGGTGGAGGTGCAGAAAGAAAGAGTCCTGTG
Source organism: Tapirus indicus (assembly GCA_031878705.1). Classification (NCBI taxonomy): domain Eukaryota; kingdom Metazoa; phylum Chordata; class Mammalia; order Perissodactyla; family Tapiridae; genus Tapirus; species Tapirus indicus. Next base: position 17,268,115 of record CM062918.1, read on the forward strand.
AGTCTTGTATCTATTATCAGGGTGTTGTCTGTAACATCACACATTCCTCTCAATGAGGCTCATTAAGAGGGAAAGCTTCCTGGCCTTTAGAATAGGAACAGTTTTCTCTCTGGAGCAACTGGCTTGCTTTTTATCTCATGGCGGCCTTGATTTATATGACTGATCATATTCCTTCTCAGTGCTGAAAACCAAGAAAGCTGACACCAAATTTAACATTTACTTTTCCCCTATTATTTAGAACTTTATGGGATAAATGTTTTGTATTTGTCCATTGTAGATGTTGTTAGTGTTTGACTGTTTCCATTATATAAAGTAAGGAGGGATTTTATGTAATAAAATATACACAGGTGTGCCAGAGGGAGAAGAGATATTAAAGTGGCTTTAAAACCTCCACTTAAAATCTAGAGGAAACATGGGAAACCAACAAACTATGGGAAGATAGTTTTACAATTAAAATGCATACAAGTAGGAGAATCGTGAGCCAATCAAGTAATATATATTCTTAAACTTTCACTAGCTTCAATGATAACGTTAGTTATTGTATTAATATTTTAACATTATATTCAGAGCCTTCCTTTCTTCCAAAGTACTTTCTTTCTCATTTGTCAAACATAACAGGAGAGAGAATGCACAATGTTAAAAATTTATTTCCGAAATGTTTTATTCTTTTAATCAGTACACATTATATTAAGTATAGAATTTCTTTAAAAATTACCAAATAACTCTAAGTTTCACTGTTAGGACATTGATATGGAGAAGGAAACAGCTGGCTCTTTTGACTTTTCTTTTTACATTTATCCAAGTTCCAAGTAGAGTCTCATATTAAGGTTCTTCTGTGTTATTTTTGTCCAAGTTGTGACAGCTAAAACAAAACAAAAAAACCCATAAAATCACATATATAACTTTTTTTTAAATCACAAAAGAAACCTATGCATTCAAACATATTTGTAAACATCTTTACAATGCATACTTTCATCATGGTAAAATTGAGGCTTATTTCATTTACTGCATTCCTAGAATGATAATAAATTTTCAATGTTCACCACTAACTCAAATGTTCAGCATTTGCAAATATTTTAAAACTGAATAGTAATAAACATGATAGGTGCAAATTCAACTAATGGAAAACAAGAGCCCTGAGAATAAAGAAATTACTGACTCAGTATGAAAATGTAAAGAAAAATGTCATGTCTGACTTCATTGCTGACAAGTGACTTCTCATATATTTTAATTTTATATTTCTAAAAGATTAAAAGGAAAAGAAAAGGCTTTCAATTCTGGAAGGCCGGGTAAACTCCTTTTGGACCAATTCTCCCACAGATAGCGATTATAAACTTTAAACAAAATATAAACACCAACTATCTGAAGGCAATGGAGAGCAGCTGAAAGCAAGGAGTTTCTGGAGGAGAGCTGACACCTGGAAGGAGGGAACAGCACTAAGTTCCCTAGTTCTGTGGTTCTTAGCCTGAAGGCAGACCACGGTTGGTGTTATACAGGGCAGCTAAAACCCTGATAGAAAACTTGCAGTCTTTCTGGCCTGAAGAACCAGAGGAGAGAGTTTGGGGCAACTAAAGCCACTGGAAAGTGAGGAGGAAATCCTGGAAAGGAGAGAGCCAGAGTGAGGGAGCCCTAAATCCTGTGTAGACTTTTCCTAAATCTATGGTGAAACCCTGAACCACTCATGAATAAGAGAGACTAATAAGTGGGATTTGAGCTGCAGCCCAAGAGACAGAGTTTGAAGTCTGAGTCCAAAGAATTTAATTGCCTGCTAAAACCCCAAATCAACACTTTTTAGAGAAACAGAATGCGGTCTCCAAAACATAACATTCACAGTGTTAAGGATACAATCTAAAATGGGTCAATACATGAAAAAACAGGACAATGTGACCCATTCTCTAGGGGGAAAGACAAGGGAGACTGAGATGGAAATGATTCATGTGTTGTAATTAATAGACAAGCTTTTAAAAGCAGCTACGACAACTATCTTCAATGAAATAAAGGAAGTATGCTCAAAAGAAATAAAAAGATAAGCAATCTCAGCAGAGAAACAGAAACTTTATTAAAAAAAACAAATGAAAATTCTAGCACTAGAAAATACACCACTATAACAGTAGAAGGGAGACAATGAAAGAAAGACTTAGTGAATCTGAATATACAACAACTTGTATTGTACACTCCAAAGAACTGAATCCTCATGGATTTGTGGGACAATATAAAAGGTCATAAATAGAGCCCCAAAAGGAAAGGAGAGAGAAAATTGGGCATAAAAATATTTGAAGAAATAACAGCTGAAAATTCCCTAAATTTGGTGAAGGTATAAATGTATAGATTCAGGAAGCTTAGTGGCCCCCAAACAAGATAAATACACAAAAAGTCACAGATACATCATAATTAAATTGCTGAAAACCAAAGATAATGAGAAAACCTGGAAGCAGCCAGAAAGAAATCACACATTACATATAAAGTTACTTCAATTTGAATGACTGCTGACTTCCTATCAGAAACAATGGAGGACAGAAGTGGAATAATATCTTTAAAGTACTGAAAAATTGTCAATCCAGAATTCTATATCCAGGAGAAATTTAAGAATAAAGGTTTAAGAATAAAAACATTTAAGAATAAAGGTGAAATAAAGACATTTTCATAAAAAAGAAAACTGAGAACTCACTGCTAGCATACCTGAACTACAATGAACGCCACAAGAATTTTTTCAGTCAACAGATGGAAATTAGAATCTAGAAGTGTGAAGAGCATTGGAAATCATACCTACGTAAATGCAAGAGATTTATTTCTTTATATGATACACATGGCTGAAGCACAAATGATAAACACTGCCCTGTCATGTGAAGTTAATGGTGTATGTAGATGTGAAATACAGGACAATCACAGCATAAATGCTGAAGGAATAGGTTTATATGATTGCAAGGTTTCTACACTTAATGCAAGTGGCACAATATTAACTCAAGTCTACGAACAGTTAAAGATGTATATGGTGATCTCTAGAGCAACCGCTAAATCAATAACACAGAGATATAGCTAAAAAAATCTGTGGATGAATTAAAACAGAAGTCTGAAAAGTGTTCAAATGATACAAAAGAAGGCAGGAAAGGAGGAACAGAGGAATGCCACACAGGAGACTAACAGAAAGCAAATAGTAAAACAGTAGACCTAAATCCAATCATATCAATAATTACATTAGATGTTAATAGACCAAAGACTCCAATTAAAAGCAGAAATTGTCAGAATGGTTTAAAGAAAAAAAACCCAACTATATGCTACCTACAAGATATATACTTCAAATATGAAGTTATAGACAAGTTGAAAGTAAATGGAAAAGTTTTAACATGTAAACTGTAAGCATAAGAAGGCTAGACTGGCTATATTAATATCAGATAAAGTAGACTTCAAGACAAAAAGCAATACCAGATATGTAGAGGAATACTGCATAATGATAAAAGGGTCCATTCATCAAGAAGTTACAACAATCATAAATCTGTATGTACCTAATAAAGCTTCAAAATACAAAAAGCAGAAACTGACAGAACCAAAGGGAGAAAGAGATAATTCCACAATCCCAGTTGGAGATTTTAATACCATTTTTTCAGTACTTGATAGAACTAGACAAAAAACAAACAATAAAGACATAGAAGATCTAAGTAATGTCATCAACTACCTTGACCAAATTGATATTTATAGAACCTTTCCTTCAACTTCTGCAGAATGCATGTTCTTTTTTTAAGTGCACATGGAGTGCTTAGCAAGATAGATTATATAAGGAATTTAAATAAATTCTAACACAATGAAATTATGTGGAGAATGTTCTATGATCAAAAGGAAATTAAATTAGAAATCAATAAGAATGAGATACCTAGAAAACCCAAAAATACCTGAAAACGACAGATCTCTAAATTATACATGGGCTAAAGAATAAACCACCATGAGAATTAAAAATATTTCAAACAATGATAATGAAAACATATCAACATTTGTGGAAGGCAGCTAAAGCAGTGTTTGGCAAGAGTTTTAATTTTATGGCTTTAAATGCTTATTTTAGAAAACAAAAACTAAAGTTAGTGATTTAATAATATTCCAACTTCGGAAACTAGGAAAAGAAGAACAAAGTAAACCCAAAGTAATCAGAACAAAGGAAATAATAAAGAGTATAAACCAATGAATAGAAACAAACAATAGAGAAAATTAACATGATAATATCTGGTTCAATAAAAAGATTAACAAAATTTAGAATCCTCTAGTTCGCCTAAATAAGAAAAAAGATTCCATTTATATGATGTTCTAGAATAGGCAAAACTAATCTAAGATAGAGAAATATCAAGACAGTGTTTTGGGGCAGGGATTAACTAGGGACAAGGATTGACTGGGAAAGGCCGTGAGGGAACTTTGTGGTGTGATGGTTCTGTATCTTGATAGGGGGTTTGAGTTACGCAGACAAACACATCTGGCAAAACTCAGGAATGTACACTTAAGATCTGTGTATTTCAGTACTGTAAATTTTACCTCCACAGGGTTAAAAAAAAACCCAAAAAACTAAATAATGAACTCTAGGTAATGATATTGGCACTGAAGTATTAAGGGGGAAGTGTACTGATGTCTACAATTTACTTTGAAATTAATAAAATAAGCAGGAGCAATGAACAGAATGAAGAATGGATAGATGGTTAGGTATCTTATAAAGCAAAGACAGTAATATGTTCACGGGGAGTGTACATGTGTTCACTGCAAATTCTCTTCAGTTTTTATGTGTTTGAAATTCTTGTCATACCATTGGGCCACTATATTAAGGTTAAAAATACAAGAACCACATAATGGGAATTTAAAAAGTTGTGCTGGAAAATGATGCTAGAAACAGTCGCTAGAAATGAGTACAGGGTGCAGTTATGATTTTTGTGGCAGCCAAGGCAAAGGTGAGTGGACATTACTGGTCACCCTACTGAGCATCCCAGGTAGTTAAGAGCTTAAAAAGATAAGGTCATTTTAATTACTGAGAACATTAGCAGGAAAGATACTAAAAGAACACATAGAGTCTGGACACCTCAGCTATGCAGTCACTAACTTTCAAGGTGAACGTAATTCCATTCTATCAGCTGAGAACATGCTACCGCCCAAGAAAGTTACTTAATTTCTCAGCCCCCTTTGTGACATGCTTGGCAAAGTCAGAAATGTGGACAATATATAAGGAAATGCTGAGTTGAATTTTGCCTAATTGAGTACGCTACTCCAATTTTAAATTTTCTGAATTTACCTTTTCATAGATTTGGGATAATGGAAATAATGTTACTTATCAGAGTTTTCTTCATACTTGTCCATGGCAAAACCTTACATTCTTATACCTCTATGGCTTTTGGTTTTAGCTCGTTGAGATGAATATAATTATTCTCTTGTGCTGTTTTGAAAAATATCAACAGCAACTTAGGGAATGTCAACAGAAGCAAACTAAAAAGACATGCTTTACCTGTTTTATAAACTGTGTAGCATTAAAAAGTTCACTGCAGCCATATAAAATGTGTTTACCTTGTTTCCCCTGTAAAAATCAGAGACAGAACTCAGATACAAATAAGTAACAAGTAATATTTTCAATATTCCCAAACAGAGGGATTAAATCTAGTGAGACCTTTTGTTATTCTGAAAGGTTTCTTTTTTTCCTTTAGGGGCAGTGTTGGATTTTAGCGTACACATGTCTACCCTAAAACTGCATGGATTAAAGTGGTGAAATGGACACAGTATTTTTTTTTTAAATATATGTATTATGGTACACTGCTGGTGCCATTTACACTGAAAATACAAGGAATCTGATGACTGCCACTTTTCAAAGGAGGAACAATTATCTATAAAATCTTAGGCCAATGTAGGATCTGTACTACTTAAAGAAAACATCCTTAGAGTTTTGTTATGCTGAAAGTAGGCTATGACGCAAGTACCATGGATTGGCATTTAAGTCTCATTTGTGCAATACAGTATTTACATGTTACTGTATCCCATTCCACTTTGTAACTCTTTTGTGAATTTCATTCCTAATTTTGACAGAATGTTGGAAGCCAATTAGAGCTGTCAAAACTTTTCTACTGGAGAATTTGGTTAAGTCCTTAATGCTGAAATTCTTATATGTATTGTGAATTTGAAGGTAAATTCATAAGAATTCTTTTGTAATGTAAAAAGTTTATTTCATAACAAAGCGAATATGGTAATTCATCAAGGAACAAAAGAATTATGACTTTTAATACAAGAAGAGGACATTTCTCTGTGATATGTAAGCTGAATAAACATCACTGGCTGAATAAACGTCCTAGCTGGCCATCTCTGAGAACAAATAAAACAACAGTCACACCTCACATTTTCCCAAAAAGAGATGGTACATCCAGCAATTACACGGGGTCATATAACTGGGATTCTTGAGGCTACGCAGGATATACTCACTAAGGCATTAATAAAGGTAGCAGTCATAGCATAGAAGGACAAAGACGGTGGAGGGAAACATTAGAGGCGTCCCAAACTTCTAGGTGCAGCTCCCAGGTCCTATCTCAGTGGCACAGGACACATCACATTCCATTTTCAATTGGGAACCACCAAGATACAGTGGAGATGCCTTGGTCTCAGGGGAGCCCCAGTCTTGTCCAAGGAGTCTTTTACACCTCTCTAATCACATAGCCAAAATCAGGCTGCGTGACTAGGCTCAACAGAAGAAACAAGAAAACATGACAGAAACCAGGTGCGTCAATCTTCACATTTCCTATTAAACAATGCTGACAAGCTAGTGCAAGTTGCCCCCTAGTCTATCTTGGACCCCAGCACAGGACTATATTAATCACTAGTTAGTACATTTCTTTCCAGGCTGGTCAAACATCAGCACCATGGCTCCCAGTGTTCCCAGAGATAAGCAGAGGGTTGAAATAAACTAGCTGAGATTAATCTTGTACTATACAGTCCACATTCTCCCTACCCCCTCCCCAACCCTTGATCAAGCTTTTAAATTTTATTTATTTATTTTTTTTGAGGAAGATTGGCCCTGTGCTAACATCTGTTGCCAATCTTCCTCTGTTTTCTTTTTTCTCCCCAAAGCCCCAGTGCATAGCTGGGTATCATAGTTGCAGAGGCGTAGCTCTTCTATATGGGACACCGCCTCAGCATGGCTTGATGAGTGGTGAGTAGGTCTGCGCTCAGGATCCAAACCAATGAACCCTGGGCCTCCGAAGTAGAAGGCGTGAACTTAACTGCTAGGCTACTGGGCCAACCCCAAGCTTTTCAAATTCTAATCATTTGTCATCATTTTGCTTTTTGTATCTTTTACAGCATTTATAGAACACAAAAACAAGAGTAAACACCAAAATACCAATCTTTTGTATCATTCAATGAGGTGTAGGTTTAATTTTTAACATTGCAGTTTAGTAATATTCCAGTGTAAACTTATTCTTAATTATGCAAACTTGATACTTCCTCCTTCCATTAAAAGTTGAACTTTATGAAATGTACCAATACCTTGATTCAGTGTAACATTAACTAAATCTAGTTCATTCTCTAGCCAATCACCTTCCATCAAAAGAAGAACTTATGGTGGCTTTACGTCAAATTCCCAATACATTCGGTCACTGATGTTAGTATTACTTTTTTTTCTTTGTGGTCAGCATTTTTATTACCAAATTGCTTTTGGATATGAGTGCATATTATTTCTATAACTATAAGGAGAAATAAAAGGCTACTGAAACACATATTCAAAGCCTATTGTGTGCCTTAAATATTTATTCAGGGCACCTATGAAAATGCCTGAGTTCTCAGACACCCTCAAGAGTTTGAACTGTGATTTCTTTTGGAAAGGTAACTCTACAACTTCAAAACGTCTGATAACATGTTACTGGAGAATGAATCAGATTTTATAAATTTCTAAGCTATACTTTTGCCTTGCTTTAATAAATATACCTCAACATGTAAATGTCTGCTCTCAAAATTAGACTAGTTAAGAAAATGGTTATTTATAGGACAAAGGATTGACTTGGGGTTTCATTCCACATCTAGCTCTACCAGTATGTTTAAAATGTCAACCTCTGTGTGGGTTTCTTCAGTGTGTCTCATGTGCAAGGGCAGGTACATCTTCACTTCAGAGATGTGACAGCCTTTGGGAAGAACATTCATTCTTTGAGGTCACTAGATGTTGTTTATCTCTTGCATCTTTTAGACACGCATTGTTATGACAAAGCCAATATAGCCTATGTACCAATCACAGCAATATTTTTGGTAATAGTTTCCTCCTAATTACTACTTCTGGTAGTTCACTGGATGTTTCTGAGTGGCCCAGAAGAACTAATGTGGCTTCCAGGAGTCCTTTTGTACATCTGACAATGATATTCACCTGTAATATGTGATTTGCAGTGTGAATATGGTGATGACTACTTCATGATTTCTGGAGAGACTGTTTCTGAACTCAATTTGGATTCGGATTCATCTGATTCACTGTATTCTACTCACCAAAATGGAACTCATTTATTTTTTTGAAAGTTGAGTCTTAGCCTAAGAGTACATTTGATTTTTTTTTTTCTTTTTACCTTTTGATACCCTTCACCCATTTTTCCCACTCCCCTCCCTCCCTGCCTCTGGCAACCATCCATCTGTTCTCTGTATCTATGAGCTTGTTTTTTTTTTTTTTTTTTAGATTCCACATGTTTTCTTGTAGGAGTTTTATGGTTTCAGGTCTTACATTCAAGTCTTCAATCCATTTTAATTTTTATATATGGTATAAGATAGTGGTTGAGTTTCATATTTTTGCATGTGGCTGTCCAGTTTTCCCAATACCATTTATTGAAGAGACTGTCCTTTCTCCATTGCATATTCTTGGCACCTTTGTCATAAATTAATCAACCATATATGCATGAGTTTATTTCTGGACTCTCTATTCTGTTCCACTGATCTATGTGTCTGTTTTTATGCCAATACCATCCTGTTTTAATTACTATAGCTTTGTAATATAGTTTAATTAATTTTATCAAATATATCTGTATTAAACCAAATAGCAGTTACATCATGGGTTAGATTAACATCATTACTAAATAAATCAGAATTACTGTAATATTTTCTTTGCCTTCTCAACAAAAATTGCACTTGCCCATTGTGTTGTGAATTGGCATAAATCAAGGGCCATGGCCATGCTAGAAAAGTCTCGATTACAAGTCTCTCATAGGTACAGGCATGTTTTGTTTCATACTACTGTTGTATTGACATGGGTTTCTAATGTCATGAGGAAGGCTGTCAGACTTACTAGCTCAGTTGCTCCTGAACGGGGCTGAATGACAGGAAAAAGATTAGGATTATTCACAACAAATGAAACAATAAGACAAAGATATTAAAAACAGAACTCTCAGGACAATTACACTGGGTGGCTTAGTAGCTATAACAATTTAATGGCTCTAAACCCATAGCTAACATCATACTTAATGGTGAAAGACTGGATGCTTTGCCCCTAAGATCAGGAAGAAGATAAGGAGATCTGCTCTTGACTCTTCATTCAACACTGTACTGGAGATTCTAGCCAGGGCAGTTAGGCAAGAAAAAGAAGGAAAAACATTCCAGATAGGTTAAGAAGTTCAACTAACTCTATTCACAGATAATATGATCTTATATATAGAAAATCTTAAAAATCCACCAAAAAAACTATTAGAATAAATGAGTTCAATAGGGTTGCAAGATATAAGATCAAAATACAAAAATTATATGGATTTTTATAAACTTGCACTGAACAATCCAAAAATGAAATTAAGAAAACAATTCCATTTCACAATAGCATAAAAAATACATAGGAATAATTTTAATGAAAGACGTACAAAGTTTATATATACTCTGAAAATAACAAAAAAACCAACAAACTACAAAACAACAAAAAAGTTGTTGACAGAAATTAAAGAAGATCTAAATAAATGCAAAAACATCCCATATCATGGATGAGAAGACTTAACATTGTCAAAATGAAAATACTCCCCCAAACTGATCTACAGATTCAACACAATGGCTATCAGAATCCCAACTGATGTTGACAAGATGATTCTAAAACTCATATGGAATGGCAAGGGACCCAGAAAATCTAAAACAATCTTAAAAAAGGATAAAGGAGGACTCACATGTCCTGATTTGAAAGCTCACCACAAAGCAAATGTAATCAACACAGTGCAGTACTGGCTCAAGGACAGACCTATGGATCAATGGAATAGAACTGAGAGTCCAGAAATAAACCCATACATGTATGGTCAACTGATTTTCAACAACGCTGCCAAGACCATTCAATGGGGAAAAAAGTCTTTTCAATAAATGGTGGTGGGACAACCTGGATAGCCATATGCAAAGGAATGAAGCTGGACCCTACTTCATACTATATACAAAAATTAACTGAAAATGGATCAAAGACCTAAATGTAAGAGGGAAGACTACAAAATCATTAGAAGAAAACATAGGGGTAAATCTTCATGACCTTGGATTTGGCAAAGGATTCTTAGATATGACACCAAAAGCATGAGCAACAAAAGAAAAAAATAGATAAACTGGACTTCACCAAAATAAAAAAAACTTTTGTATTTTAAAAGTCACCATTTAGAAAATGAAAAGACAACCCACAGAATAGGAGAAAATATTTGCAAATCAGATATCTGATAAGGGACTTGTATCTAGCTTATATAAAGAATCCTCATAACTCAATAACAAAAAGGTAAAACAATCCAATTAAAAAATGGGCAAAGGATCTGAATAGACATTCTCCGAAGAAGATACACAAATGGCCAATAAGCACATGAAAAGATGCTTGACATTATAAGTCATCAGGGAAATGCAAATCAAAATCACAATGAGATATCACTTCACACCCACTAGGATAGGTGGAATCAAAAAGTCAGATAACAAGTGTTGGTGATGGTGTGGAGAAGTCAGAACTCACACTGCTGGTGGGAATGTAAAATGGTGCAGTCACTTTGGAAAGCAGTCTGGCAGTTCCTCAAATGGTTAAATACAGAGTTAGGGTGACCTAGCAGTTTTACATACCTAAAAGCCATGAATACATATATTCACACAGAGTTACACTGTGTGTGTACACAGGCCTATTACCTGTGGTTCCAGGTGGACAGCAATATGTTTTATCCAGAATAGACACTCATTTTGGATTTGGATTTATACACCTGGTGACTGAAGTATACACTTGTAACACTATTAGAGGCCACAGCAGAAACTGGTTCAATTTGGACTCCCTTTTTTAGATATCACTTGATAAAGAAAACCCACATTGCTGCAGGTACAGTTCAACAGTGTGCTAAGAAGCATCATATACAATAGACTGACTTATCATATACCTTACCAAACACAAAATAGTGGACTGACTGAAAACTGACACAGACGTTTGAGACGCCTCCTTTCTAAATTGGGCACATTTTCTACTAAGAGACAGAAATAATGGCTTTTTTGATGGAATGTGTGTTAAAACATAATAGGTGTGTAATTAAAGGGAGGAATCAACAGTGGATAGATTGTTAAGAAAAATAAGGAAAAATAAGGAAGGGAGAAAGTGGGGTAATAACACAGGAACTAACAAAAATTTCTTCTACATTTCTAAAAATTTTTCTTTTACTCTGCCTGATCCTGTAGTACAAGGACATGGATTACATCTGCAAGTTCTGAAGAAAGGATCAGTTGCAAACATGACACCAAGACAATACCTCTAAATCTAACTGTCTGCAGAATGATGAAATGGGCTGTTTCTTCTTTTCACCTGTTTACACTAGGATTAATGGCTTCTGCATCTTTCTTAACCAATAAACAGGACAGTCCTATTAGCTCACACTTATCCAACCTACTTCATACAACTGGGAATGGACAAAGGAGAAAGCACTGGCCAGTCTCACACTGCTGCCAGCTCAATGGATCAGTCGTTTTGCTGAATCTGATGGTCTTCTAAACCAGGGGCCAAGTTCTGGGTAAAAATTAATGACAAATGGAAAGGAGGAGAAGTCCTGACTCTCAAAGGGAGCCAATAAGTGAATAATACAAAAGGGAAAGCTACCATTAGCTGGGAACCTTGTAAGAGGCTGAGAGCAAGAGAATAATACTCTTAGCTATATTTAGAGATACCCATAAGGCTTGCAGAAATTGCCTCCTTTATTTGAAGCTGAAGGTCCAAGATGGGTCCCCAGAGGTTTAAGGAGGATTTAATCTGCAGTTATCCATGTGATATGTTTTGATGATGCTAATAACATCTAGGAAATAAACACTTAGAATAATTCTAATGCTTCTTTTTCTTTTACAGGTTGTCATTTTACAGGTTTTATATATCCCAGAGGATCCCTTTGGGGAGGCAAAATTAGGACCCTGCTGCCACTCAAATGCATACAAAAGAATATGCTCAACAAGAGAGCTGAAGACCACTGTGTAACTACTAACCTAAGTGATCTGTCAAGAAAGGTGCTTGGATAGAGGGCCATAAAGTATCTGCTGCATGCCTGACTAGTCAGTGGCACATGCCCTCCTACCTATACACCAGGTTTCTGTGGGTGGCAGGTAATAATCAAGGCAAAAAAATACTCTGTAAATTGAAACCAAATAAAGGATAACTTGGTGGGTTTACATACCTACCACTGATAGCCCTGATGTTCTTCTGATGGAAGTGACTGATCAGAGAAAGAACTAGATTTAGTTAGTAATCAATTAGTTGTTACATTCAATCAATTTATTAATGCATTTCACAAATTAAAATTTCTGTGGTAGAAAGAGGTGAGAGTCAAACTTATGCATGATTAAAAATAAGTTTGCACTGGAATATGTGGTAAACTGCAACGTTTCTTTAAAGTTATACCTGCACTTCAGTCACTACACTACACAAATGATTAGTATTTTGGTGTTTATCCTTCTTGTTTTTCTGTTCTATAAATGTGAAAAAAAAAGATGCAGAAAGAATGCTGACAAGTGTAATTAAGAAAGCGTAACCAAGGACGGGGGTGTGTGGAATGTATAAAAACAGGATTAATTTCAGCTCGTCTACTGCAATCCTGTGTTTATTCTCGGGAACACCTGGAACCAGTCATGTTGTTGATTGTTGGCCAAACCTGAATGAAATATACCAACAAGTAATCAATACAGTCCTGTGCGAGGGTCACAGATAGACCAGGGGACAACTTGCACTAGCTTGTCAGCATTGTTATAGAAACTGTACAGATTGATGGTTTGCACCTGGCTTCAGTTATGTTCTCTTGGTTTCTGCTTTTAAGCCTGGTCATGCAGCCTGATTCTGGCTACATGACCAGAGAGGGGTATACAGACTCCTCCTTGTACAAGATAGATGCTCCCCTGAGACCAAGGTATCTTACACAGATCTTGGCGGTTCGCAACCCAAAGATGAAGCATGTCCTGTGCAACTGAGATAGGATCCTGGGAGTGGTGTCTGGTAGTTCTGAAGCTCTCCTGCCTATGTTTTTCTTCCTTCTGCTGTACCAAAACCTCTACCTTTATTAAAGCCTTACATAACACAGGACATAAGGAATGATCATTATTTAACATCAAGTGGATAAATGAAGATTACAAAATATCATTCTAACAACTGCCAATTCTGTTGCCCCTAAATTTTAAGTGGTGTTTCTGCTCTTCAAGTTACACCCTTTCCTTCATATCCTTTTGCTTAGTTGTCTGTCATTCTCTGCTGGAGTCGGCTCTGAATAGCACTCCACTTCTAGGTTGCTACCTCTAAAGCTCTTGTTTGCTGAAAAAGCAGACATTCCCAAGTTTTTAGAAGTATGTGGCTGATTTAAGTAAACAGGATGGGAGAAAAGTGCTTATTATTCAGACAAATGGGTTCAGTAAATCATTTCACCAAGGGAGACTTTTTTGGAAAAGGAGCTTACTTGAGGTCTCTAAACATTTAAAGTCAAATTAAGATATATAGCTGCAAAGTACGTTACATCAATAAGATACATTATTTTCCAGATCAAGTATAATTTTAGGCCAGAAATAAATGTGATCGGAATAGGAAAACAACGAACATATGGGCATTTTTCCCTATATGCCGGATTTTACCTCTGGAAAAGGGGCTATGTAAGAACGGGAGAGCCGCCAGAGAATGCTAGGAGTCTAAAGACACAGAACCACTGTGAAATATCAAATGACAAAAGGAAACAAGGCCAAAATGTACCTTTATGTAGTCAACAAGATTTTGATATTCTATGTAGTTGCCTCCTCCCACCACAAAAACAATTGCCTAAAAATGCAAACAGAAAAAAAACAGGTAAGTTGAAAGAAATAGTTAAAATAGTTTTTTAACTGTCAAACAACATGGTTTTTAGTCTGAAGTCTATTCCATAACTTAGGTAAAAAAACACTAGCTAGCAAAAGGTCACATCCTGAGCATCTGATGCTACTTTAATTATAAAGAAATCTGTTTATAAAAAGTCTACAAATTTACAAATTTCTAATGTCTGCTGAGTGGTAAAAAGAAGTAGAGATTTTTCAGAAACAATTTAGAGGAAGATAAACCTCATTCTTCAGTTAAGTAATAGCAAACAAATCCAAAGGGCATTTCTGAATTTGAGGTTATTTGTTGCAGGTAGGAAAAAGAGAAAACTTAGCATTTATATAATTTCTAGTATATGCTCTTTAATGTATTTATTTTTACTTAGAAGTTTCTTTGTATTTCAAATGAAAACATAGTCACAATATCTTCACAAAAGTTTGGAATCCCATTTTGGAAAAATGTTCCACACATATAAAACTTTAACTGCAATCTTAAAGACTTCTTTTTCTGTGAATTACTTAATTTTGTGTCAGTTATTGTTAAGCTTAAACTATTCCAAGTATAAGCAGTTTTCACAAATTAGGAAAATACAGTTGCTAGGAATTTTCTTTTTAAAGAATCCCGGGTGCACAGAATTGGATTTATCAAGACTGTCATACAGTAATCATAAAAAGCCATGTTTAGGACAAAGCTATTCTTCAAGACGGCTTGGTCACCTCTTCAGGGGCAGAGAATTTTTATATGGAACTTACCTCTTGGAATGGATTTTTGTTCCTTGGAACTGAGCTGTAACAAAGAAAAACCATACTGAAAACTTCATCCAAGGCTTTCCTTATGGATAAAATAGGCATGGGAAATACACACACACTCTCTGTTAGATATGTATTTACAATTCTTCCTCTGTCACCTTAAGCCAGGTAGTGAGTTGTGAAAGAGAGGAAAAAGCTAGAAGAGGTACACGTCTCAGTGTCTAAAAAGGAATGGGGCAAACCTGTTGACTTAAAAAAATTTAGAGAAGATTGAGAGGGAGAAGAAACAATTGAGCAGTAGCTCTCATGAGGAGTGGAAACCGGGGCATAAGGTGAATTCATAAAATATATACTTTAGTGGTAAATTATGTGAAATTTTTACCATATTCAACATATTATAGTTTGTGGGTATCTACATTTGTGAAAAAACTACGTAATAAACACATATATGGGAAGGATATCAACAATTTAGGAAGGAAAGGGGGGATGGGAGGAATCTGCATTTGGCTGTAGCTTATTTCTTTATACATATATATCATTATATAGTAATATTACATACATATTAATTACATATTATTTGTATATTTATAATATATTTTAAAAATATTTCCTTGGTGTCCAAGAGATCTTTTAATAAAGATGTTTTTCACAGCTTTTATAATCAGATATATATCTGAGTGCTAAAATAGGCTGTACAAAGACAACTTAGGTTTTCCTCACAAGCAATTTTTGAAAGTCTCAGATAAGAGGAGAGAGGTATTATAAGCTCTCTTAATTATTCAGAGGCTGATTCCACAGTTCCATCATCTTTTCCTCATTTCTATGGCCTGTCCAAATATTGCTCAGAAGGGGCCAGAAGACCCCCTGACTGAAATGCTGCCTCAGTGTAAACTTCTGACCAGAGTGCTTTACGTTTCTCTAAGAGCAGACATGGGGTGAGGAGAGGTGAGACTTATGCAGCACAGTATTAGTAGTTATTAACAATCCAGTTCTAATTGTGATGAGACAGCTCAGGAAAAGGTGGAGTCTATTAAAAATGAAACTCTGAGCTCTTCTGTCTCATCAGTGATAATATTCCTCCTCATTATCATGCATAAACTACCGAGAGGATTAAAAGAATTCCTCGGTATGTTTCTAAGAAGCAAAATATATCTACTTGTTAGCCATATGTAAACACAAAGAAGGAAAAAATGTAAGCTGGAGAATATCAAGATAGGAAAAGAGTTGTAAATCCACTGTTTTAAAGTGTACAATTGGTGGTTTTAGTATATTGACAGAGTTGTACAACCATCACCTCTGTCTCATTTCAGAACATTTTTATCACTCCCCAAAGAAGCCCCATACCCATTAGTTGTCACTCCTCCTTCTCTCTCTTTTATAAGTTATTCTTTGTCAAATTCTCTCCTGCCAGTTGCAGCCGCTCTCAGCAGCTTCTTTTGGAACTTCAGTGGTACTTCTGGTAAGTTCAGAAATGAGAATAACCTTTTAAGTTACCAAAAGAATCTAATAATCAATATCAAGTGACTAGATTATGTGTTCTGACTACCTACAAAGATGAGAAAGCTTAGATAAAGCAAAGACAAAGTTCTGAAGATCCCAAACATAAGGCAGAGGCAAGAAAACAGTTTGACCCAAGTTTTGGTGCTACAATCATTCCAAGGCTTTTTCCCTCCTAGTTCTGCCTATTCTTTCTCTGTATCTTGTAGGCTATTTTTCATACTACTATGAATTAAATCTTGAAAAATAATATCCATAATAAACAAATACCTTACCACACCATGTATGTCATAAAATACAGAAATTATTTGCAGAATGTTTCATTGCCATAAAGAAGTGCTTACAGTAACGGTTCCCAGGGGCTTGGATTTTATGGACCAGTTAAATAAAAAACAAAGCCAACAAAACAACAGGTATCCAAAAAACTCCCGTCTTTTATTTGGTCCAATAAGAATATTCATTTAAAATCATACACATTATCCAAATTCCCATCCCTCCCACATAATTTGTAATACTGCCATCATTTTCTTACCAAGACAAAAATTAACAAATGTTGGAAAGGATGTGGAGAAAAGGGAATCCTCATACACTGCTGGTGGGAATGCAAACTAGTGCAGCCACTATGGAAAACAGTATGGAGATTTCTCAAAAAATTAAAAATAAAAATACCATATGATCCTCCCATCCCACTACCGGTTATTTGTCCAAAGAACTTGAAATCAACAATCCAAAGAGATTTATGCACCCCTATGTTCACTGCAGCATTGCTCACAATAGCCAGGACGTGGAAGCAACCTAAGTGTCCTCCTATGGATGAATGGATAAAGAAGATGTGGTATATATATATACAATGGAATACCACTCAGCCATAAAAAAGACAGAATCGTCCAATTTGCACCAATACGGATGGACCTTGTGGGTATGATGTTAAGCGAAATAAGCCAGGCAGAGAAAGACAAATACTGTATGATTTCACTCATATGTGGAAGATAAACACATGGATAAAGAGAACAGATTAGTGGTTACCAGAGGGGAAGGGGGCTGGGGGAGTGGGTGAAAGGGGTAAAAGGGCACACATGTATGGCAACAGATAAAAATTAGACTACTGGTGGTGAGCACAACAAAGTCTATACAGAAATTGGTAAATAATTATGTACACCTGAAGTTACACAATGTTACAAATCTTTACGATTTCAATAAAATTGAAAAACAACAAAAACAAATATCTAAACATTTTTTTTATATGTATATACTCAAAAGGAAAAGCATCAAAATGTTAAGTACAATACCAGTGATTATTTCTGGGTAATGAGATTACACATATTGTTTACTTACCAGTTTTCTATATAGTTGGAATTTTTAATAATAAGCAATTATTGATTTATAACAAAAAAAAAATTAATTCCACTCTTGGCAGGGGTGGGGAAACCTACAACAAATTACATAAGACAAGAGCTGCTTACCTGTCATTGCCCCGCAGCATTTTGGGATCAAAATATCTATAGTCATCAGTTTCCTATTAAAAAAATAGAATTTTACCATGACTATGGAATTTCCCTTTAGACAGTTTGGCTTAGAGCATTTTATTTCAATGAATCTATTAATTTGGTAGAATGTGTAACCACCACCAACAATACTGAGCACTTACTATGTATTAAACATTATTCTAAGTTCTTCAGATGAAATTACTCATTTAATCCCCATAACATCTATGAGGTGGTTATTACTGATGTCCCTATTTTTCAGATGGGCAAGCTGGGGTACAGAGAGATTATCTAACTTTCCTAAAGTCACATGACAAGTAAGGATGAGAGCTCCAGGACTCAAACCCAGGCAGTCTAGTTTCAATAGCCAAGCTCTTAACTACAGTACTATACTGCTTCTTGAAAATAAACCTGTTTTATAAGCTAACATACTTATATATTTTTGTTTTCAGAATTTCATTATATTATTCTTATATGTCCATGATATTATTGAAAATACAGAATACCTAATACAGGTTCACAAGCTCTCTTATTTGAAACCTTTGGAGTTAGATATATTTTGGAATTTTGAATTAAAAAAAATTTTAGATACCATCGTGCATAAACTGTATATATATGTGTCTATGACACAGAGAAATGTTGTGGAAGGTATGCATATGTTGGAATGAGCAGTAGGTTGAAATACAGGAGTAGTAGATTTGGGTTCCAATTCTGCTACTAAAAACAGTGTGACTTGGGACAAGTCACTTCACATCTCTTGGTTTCCTATCCTCCATTGTTAAAATCAGTTCTAATGTTTCCTTAAACTCTAACGTTCTGTGATTCCATGAAGGGCATGATTCTTGCCCTAATCAATACAGCACAGTGGTGAAAAACGTGCCTTGCCCAGCTCTGTCATTTATTAGCTGTGTGTCCCTGGGCAAGTTAATTGACCTCGTTGTGCCACAATTTCCTCAAATTAGTATTTTCTTAGAGGGTCTAATGAAGATTAAATGAGATAATACGTGAAAAATGTTTTGAATGTTCTCGGCACGTAAGAAGTACAAAATAAATGTTAGCTATTATCATTATTATTGTCATTATTCATCATGTCAACTTCAAGATTAGGGACAGTAACAAAATATTCTAAACTTCCTTAACTGCTTGGGGACTTGTTATCTGTCTAAAATTTTGCATTTATTTATATTTTTAGTCTTTATTATTGTTTGGGATAATATCTTCTAGAAATTTATGAAGTAGTATTCTCTAAGATAATTAGTCACAAATGTATATTTCTCTCAGTCTTTTCAGGAGCTCCTTCTTCATATAGGATGTAGTAACAAAGTAAATTATTACTATATTGTATATCACTTTCTCAGTATTGACTCGCAGATGGAAGAATCCAATCCTTTTTTAGCTTATCATTATAGACAATTCTCTCATTCCTTTCATAATTGGAATTGCCCCTTTTGGGGATGTTTTATTACTTTACATCTTTTTAACATGGGCTGATTTTAAAACCTGTTTTTGTTCATTTCCTTTAATGTTATTACAATCGTGTTTTACCAATTACAAAAAATAACACATTAATCTGAAGGTTCTGTTCTCACTCTCTTTCTTAGCCTGGTTATCCTAAACCTTGATGCCAAGTCTATAATGATCCAGATCAACCCAAACTAGGGTTTTGATGTGGGTAGGATCATGTGGCCTTTCTCAATTCCAGACTCTTGTGATGATAACTACCCTCTAGTTGCCACAATAACAGGATGGGCTGTTTTATAAAACAGACTATGATGATTTTATTCCTTTCTTGAATTGTAAACAGATAGCTTGGAAACCCATTCTTTAAGTAAATGCTAATAATATGTACCCATTTGTCTATTCATCCAACAATTTACCTCTCTCAAATTACTTTTTCAGCCTAAAAGAATTCAGTGCCATCTGAACACATGCACTTAAAAATTTTACTATGTACTCCTCTCCTAATTTAAATTTCATAAAATTAAATTGGTCTGGTACTCTTTATAGGACACTAACTGAGGGGCACTAGTTCTTTTTCACTTACAGAGACTTGCTCCTTAAGAGATATTTTACATTTAATTACACATATAGGATATAATCTACATTTAATTTGGATGAGAGCTGGCCAGATTGGTTGTAGCAGCTAAGAAAACCAATTTCCATTATCTAAGATAACGGCCAGAAAACGTTCTTTGAGAACATAGACTTTTTTCTCTCTCTCATGTAGTCTGCTGTGATTAAGCCCACTACAAATTCTGATTTTATCATCTTTCCTACAGTAAGTTTGATACATTTAACAATTTACAAGTACAATGTTATACGATACTCACAGGATTTGACTTCATCTCCATGAGATTGTCTAAAATACGAGTAACAGGTAGATTCTGTGAAAGAGATTAGTATTTTGTTAAATATTAGAATAAACCAAAATTCTTCTCTAGTAACAAAACCACCTAATCATTTGTACAGTTAAGTATGCTCACCTTTCAACTAAACATATTCTAAGATTAAGTATTCTGTGAATGGTTGTTATAGACGGACATATCCTAGGCACTACTCAGGTTTCCATAGAAAAAATATAATTCTAAATCAAAAGCTCCTTTTGATGTGTAGGTGTATCCAGGTTTTAGCACAAATACATCTTTGGGCTTTTTAATTTGTTGGATGTTTGCTTTTTAATACTAGTAATTGCAAGCTTTAGTTTTTGATCAAATAAGAACCCCACTGTTATTTTTTTTTTTTTTCATTTCCTTTTTGGGAATGTAAGAGTTACTCTAAACAGAGTAATTTAGTTTGTGAAAATATATGAGATTAAATGACCTAACAGAGTTCTTTCATTTCTAATATATATTCTTCTAACCAAAAAGGTACTTGTGCTCTTTGAAAATGGGGAAATGGATAAAATACACAACTTTATTGACCATTTTTATTTTGCTTTGGGTAAATTACAAATTTTCAATGACATACTGCATTTTCTTTTTACACAACAAATTCCACTTTGAACATGAAATGTATAACACTGATGTTGGCAGAAGATTGCCTCTTGACATGCTTACATGCCTTGGGATAAGAAATACTATTGTTACATTTCAATCTGACCATTTTTATCATTATTTTGAACATAGTAACACATAGAGTACAGAAAATTTACCAAGTGACTATTATGCCTATTCAAAGTGCATTCCTACTGGGATGGTATTCTGCCCACTTTGAACTGATATTTCCTTTGTGAACTGTGCAGGATGTTCTGGAAAGAATAGTTTTTGTATCTTAGAGACTTCATAGAACAAAGGCAACATTAAATCTGATTATTCAAATAACTGTAGATAACACTTTACTATTTTACAAGGAGTTTTACTTTCCTCAGGTCATAAAACATTTTATTTTTACTAAAATGGACTATCACTAAGGAAAATGCTGCATTGCCCAGAGAGAAAATATGCATTTCTTTTTTCTTTTTCCTTCTCTAGACCAGCAAGTAAAAACCTTTTAAAATGATCTTAGGCAAGTAAAATTAAAGCTATTTCATTATTCTCTGATATTTTTGTTGGGTGGGAACTTTTTAATATAAACACAGCACCAAATGTTCAAGCTGATTTAATGTACTTCCTGGATTCTACCATTTAGAATTTTTTTAAAAAAGTAGCTCAAAATTTTACCTTTTATGTTTTATTTCAAATAAAATTGAGTCTATTCATGTAAGAATAAGTCTAAACCATAACTTCTCTAAAGAATAACCAGGTGCAGATTTAAATCTATAAAGATGCTTTATCCAAAAGAAAAAACTACAGTTATATATTTGTTCCAAATAACACTAACAAAAGATGATGAAGTACTTTGCAGCGTAACAGGAAGAAATAATAAAAAAAATTCTAGAGCAAGGGAACACTATAAATACAAGATTTTACTAAAATTAATTTTATATCCATTTCTCTATTTACATTTAACTCTCTGTTTAGCTCCCTGAATTGTGCTATTAGACCTGTGCAATGGAGAAAAGTTCAGAAAAGATTTTATGTAATGGTAAAGCCATAAGAGTTATATTACTTTTATCGTATTTGTGAAAATAATTGGAAATTTGAAAATTTACATCAATATCTTATGATAAATCTTCATTTAGTATAAAAATGAGATTTTTCTAAAAAGTACAATTAAATTTTACTTCGTATTTTATAGCTTTGCTATATCTGAAAATAAGCCTCAGTAAATAGGTCATTAAATAACTTAAGAAAAATTTCTTTGTAGCAGAATAGTTTAAAAGTTTAAGAGTCCAGAGACAAGTCTTTGTTTTCGTCTGGTCTTTACAACCAGGTAACACCAAAAGAAGCATCAGGCACTGCTGCACCGTATGATGTTCACACACTGTCGCAGATGAAGGACAACTTCCACCGGAGAGATTGATAAAGGAAATACATAATGTCTTTAAAGGCATAAGGACACATACTTCAGAAAGTAACCTGAGATCTCTCTGTCACCAGCTAACACTCTACCTAGCCTCTGTTCTTTGTTTAAATGAAGGCTTGAACTGAGTTAATCATTAAAAAAATCAATTTTATATTAATAATAATTATATACACGATTAGTCAACTTTTACCAATTGAAAAAACTGAACTGTGGCAGCCAACAGAGAAAACATCAAAACAAAACCTTACAATTTTCTTCACTCAACAGTCTGTTACTTATCTTTAGTAACACAAAAAAATTGTGTACCTCAATAAAAGAGGTATAAATCAAATGAAAAATCCAATAATCCTTAAAAAAATCCCCAAGCATATTTTTCATTGCTTTTGGAAACTGCTATTTTAGAAATAAAACGAAAAATATTACTGTATAGGTAATTAAATTTTTATTAGTAGAAAACCTCAATAGATACAGATTTGAGAGACAGAATCCCATACACATGAATACTCTAAATTAAGGATCACTATTTCTAAGATCTTCAAATTTCAAATACATGAACTAGAAATTTTACCTGGAGAAAAAAATAGAGTGAGAAATCTATTTCTGAAAACCCTAACTGGTTTTATGTAAAACCATAGTCGTATTTTATGATTTTAGTCACTAGAAAAGTTTAAATAAAAACAATGTTAATTTTATCTCTGATGGTGTAATTGCTTAAAAACAAAATTGAAAAAAGATGCACAGAATAACAGACAATCTAAGAAAAGTAATACAGCCCTATACCCAAAAGAGTTTAAAAATTTTTCCCATCTAGTTCCTGTAGAATTAGCCACTTGTTGCCCTATATTGCCATCTGGTCTATGGTGACTATTTCTAATTCCCCCCATGCAGCCTTGGGCTTGGGATGATACTCTGATGCTGAAGTCTACAAGGAGGCTAGGACAAGCCCTGGAGAATGAAAAGCAGTATGTGGACCTCCTTGAAGAGAATGCTTATCTTAAAGACCGAATTAGCCAAGTAAAGAATAAGACGGAGTTTGCAGATACCGGAAACACATTGGGAATGAGGGATGCATCAAGGATAGAAGGGGTGGAAAGTTGTCAGTGAAGTGAAGACAGGAGGAGGGGGAATTAGACTGATTAGACTATTTCTAAAATTTTAAAATTACAAATCACAAAAGGATCTACAGAGTGAATCCAAAATCCATATCACCATTTTATAGATGAGGAAACGATAAGATATATAATAAATATATATAGATAAAATATATAAAGTGATATTTTTTCCAAAATCATAGCATATTAATGGCAAAAAATCAAGAAACAGGATTACATGGACCCAATAAAACACATCCAATCTTCCATAACCCAGCTTCAACAATTATCAACTTACGGCAAATTCTTATTTTGTCTATACCCTCACCTACTCCCCACTCCCCTAGGTTGTTTTAAAATAAGTCCCCAATATTAAATCACTTTAGCTATAAATATTTCAGTATATGTCTCCAAAATATAGGAACTCAAAAAAACCCCACTATTACCATACCTAAAATGACTAACAATAATTTCTTAATACAGCTCAATGTCCAGTCAATGTCAAAAATTTCCTGTTCTATAAATTTATTTTTACAGTTTTCTTGTTCAAATCATAATCTTAATAAGGGCCATACATCACAATTAGATATATCTTTTAAGTCTTTTTTAATCTATTGACTTCCACTGCTTGCAATTTATTTGATGTTAATTCATTTTTAAAAGAAGGATTATTTTAGCAAATAAGCCAAAGAAAGTGAAACAGAAGACTTAAATTATGCAACCTTGTGCTACATTATTCATCATCACACTCTTGTACAATTATTCTCACACAAATATATTCCAAATCTGTGAATAGCATTCAAATGGTTTTATGTGATAGCTGATACATGTGAAGTATAAAACTTATGCTGCCCAAGAAATAAAGTATAAAAAGCTCTTATAAGTGACATAGAAAACTATACATGACAAGATATCTTGTTTTTTCTAACTTATTTTATAGCATAAAATGTTTATTTAGATAAAAAACCCAAAACAGAGATTTAAGAGGCATACTCAGAGTTTGACAAGTGTGAAACAGACAGAATTCATCTCTAGCAGTCTCTTCTCTGACATCTCTTTTCTCTTACTTTCCAACCTGCCCCAGATCTTCCATAGCAGTACCTCTAAATTTTAGAACATTAGGACAATGTAACTTTTAAAATGGATTTCTGAATTTAAATATTTCTAGAACAAGACACTCTTTTTTAAGTATTAAATTGACAAAGATTACACACACATCCAGGTTTGGGAAGGATGTAGAGAAACAGGTGCTATAAATCACTGCATATTGGTACAATTTTCCTGGAGGGCAATTTGGTAATACTTATTAAGAACAATTAGAAATGTTCACCCTTTTGATTCCAGAATTCAATTCTGGTCTTTTATGATATGGTAGTAATCAGAGATGAATAGTCACCCAGAAAAAACTAACATTTAAAACCTAGGTATATATATATCATTCAGTATCCTCTATTTTTTCTTTTTTTAAACAACAAAGAAAGATCATGTTGGAATTACTGTTTTGTAATGTGACTTTTATTTTTACTTTACAATATAAAATGAACCACTCCCCCGCCACATCAATAAATATTTCCTCTAATTCTGAACCTAAAAAGTTTTATTAACATCCACTTAAAAAAACGGCATGGCTCTTCTAGTAGTGGTGTCAGAAATGTCATATAGAAAGGTAACCACCAATCATTTCAAAATTTACTTTTATAAGTGAGAAATTGCCTATATCAGAGCAGTAAGTTATTTGCAATGTTAAAGAAAGCAAAAAGATTTGAGGTCACAGAGGATAATTCGTTTTTATATTTTATGAACTTTAAATAAAGCAAACTTCTGTGTTAGCACAATAAAATATTTAAGTCAATCAGTTTAGACACTTCTTAGAGGCATTATTAGGGGACATATATTATGAGACTTCAAGATAATAAGTTTGAAAAGTAAATATGATCATTCCAAAGATTAAAGTCTGTAATTTCTCAATGCTGCCAGTTGTTTGTGATAAGGAATACTTTCTTTAGGGAATCTTACTACTGGAATTTCCTTCCAACAGTGACATGTTAAGAAAAATATGTAACTCTCCTTAAAAATAAATTTACCTATATGTAGTTATGCAATAGTCAGTCTATCTAGCAAAAGGCCGACATAATCTTAGGAACTCTCAGTTCCTTCTTTGTCTCACATAACAAAATCATCTTGACTATAGTTGATGATAAACAGAATGATGTGACAAAGATTCTCTCCCTGGCAAAACTCGACTCAGGCTCTTCTGAGCTCTTTTTCAACTGGGCCTAGACTTTTGGACTTCTGTGTCCATCTTCACGTTGTCCAATTTAGAAATTCTGCTAAGTCAGGTTAGCCAGAACCCCCCACCTCAATATTTGATCACCCTTGATACCTGATTAGGCTCCTCGTCCTCCACTATCAGCCAAGTAATGTCCAATCACACAGGCCTGCCTTCAGCAAGAATCTTGTTAGGTTGATTTAGCCAGAATTCCCCTTTATCCCTGATGTTTCCTCTTAGTAATCTTCCATCCACTGACCCCTACCCTGGCTCCCTGGCTATAAATTCTCATTTTTCCTTGATGTATTTGGAATTTAGCCCAATCTCTCTCCTCGACTGCAAAATCCCATTGCAGTACTTCCTCTGAATAAAGTCTGCTTTTTTTTTAACAAGTGTCACGAGTAATTTTTTTCCTTAACAGGTGCTAGGTTAAACTGTAAAGTACAGTATGTTGTTGGTCTCTAATGTGCCCAACTTCCTATTTTTGTGCTTTTTCAACTTTTGCAGTCCAAGAGAGTAAAGATAAACTGACTCAGGAAAGTACTGTGAACCAGTAAAAAAGTGCATTAAGTATTTTGTAGTAGCTCCTTACCAGGAGAAAGGTAGAATGGGAAGGATTGAAAATAATTCCTAAGAGGAATGAAGAAGCTAAAAAGTGTTCCCAAGCACTTAGGAAATAATACAATCTGGAATGTATCTGCAGGCAAGTTAGAAAATAATCAGCCTTTTGATTAAATAAAGCAAATTAAAAATTTTCACTGTTCTTTATTAACACATCATGGTTTTTATAACAGAATGTTATTCACTTATTCAAATAAAGAATTCCATACCTACTTTATACAAAGAGCTATGGAAAATTCAAAGATGGGGAAAAAATTCCTTGTCCTCAAGGAATTTATCATCAAGAGGAAGTAAAACATAATAATGTCAAAACAAAATACCACAGGTAACTATTATAAGAAAGATGAAAAATGTGAGGGAAGTTCAGAGAAAGAAAAGATCTAGTTTTTTCTGAAAACAAGTAAGTAAACATTTAATATTCAGATTTAAATGACTGATAATTAACTCCATCTCTTCTTAATTTGGCCTTTAAAATCCTTCTCATTACAAACTGAAGTATTTATGTGTGAAATATTATGTTTCATATTTGCCTTAAAACATCCCAGTAAAAATAAATAAAATAAAAAATATAAGTGGGGAAGATGAATAAGAATGGCAGGTTGCTGAGTATTGAAGCTTGGTGAAGGGTTCAGGAGAGTGTGATATACTAATGTTTATTTGAAAATTTCCATAACAAAAATAAGCAAATCCTGTTTGAAAAGAAACCAAATCAGTTAATGATGACTCTCTGAAGCCGAATATCTATATATTAGAATACAGAAAAACAACAGAAGTTAAAAAATAATTTTGAAATGTCCTATGTGGAAAACCAAAGAATGTTATCCCAAAAGGAAGTATGAAATCAAGCTATACTTTCATTACCCCAAAACATAAATCCTACTTAAAATATTTTATTTATTCTAATTTACACAGGCCTTTAGACTATTAATATCATTAGCTTATTAATATTCTCTTAATATATGTTAAAACTTAAATGATACGCATTTATGTAACAGTTCATTATTCTAAATAAGTTCATTTTTTCAATTAATGTACTTTGACAAACCTGTGAGAGTAGTTAAAGGAAAATCAAAATTTCAGTAAAGTCCAATGAGTAAATTTTTAAAAAAAGCAAAAAATCACAGATCTCTGAGCTACACGTGTAAAAATACTCTCATATTCTTAAATACACCAGTAAAGGACCCTTAATTTTATTCCTGATATTTATAACTTGAATCCATCTAGAAGTTGCTCTAGCTGAGCAATCAACCTGTCAACATTTATGTTCACAAGTTACTGGTATGTTTTCTAACAAGTGCACTTACTTGCTGTTTCAATACCAGGTTCTTCACTCCTTCCATCACAAACTGTGATCCTGTATTCATGACTCGTGATAAGAGACTAGGGGCAAAAAAAAGAGGATCACACTAGGTATAACTTATCCCTCCAATTGTTACAGATGAAATATTTGTCTGGTTACACACCACACGCTGACACTCACTGTGCCTAATACCTTTGCTTTCACTAAACAGAAGTGACTTGAGAATTTCTGCTTTCATGGATATCACTGCTGCGATTTTATTTAACAATAAAATAGTAATAAAATATTCTGATTAGTCAATAATTATTAATAAAATGTAAAAATAAACAGCTACCCTCAAAAAACATTTTAATTGCTTAGCCTTAGCTATAGCTTTTAGGCATATTAAAACTTAAAGAGAATTCCTTGCTTTTCTGATTGCCTTCATGCTAAAACAATAAAACTAAAGATAGTAATCGAGACAAGCTGCTTTAGGAGTTCAAAACATACTAACATATTGAAAATATATATGCCTATAAGTATTACGAGTAGCTCAAAAGTTACTATGTTCCCTACAGCACAGCAGCTGGATCCACTGCTGCTCCCTACACTCTCTCCCCACCATACATAAAATCTATCATACAAAAATGTGAAGCACAACACACCTAGTGAATTTTACTTCAACTCTGAAGAATGTTTATTGTCTGAATTTTTAACTACAGATATAACACCAACAAATGACTTACCATAATGGGTTTATATTTGTGGTTCAAATAGTCTCTCACATGGAAACAAAGGGTGCTTTGTGGGACAGAATGGCAATCCTGCATTATGATATCAGGAGGCTAGGTATAGCCTTCCAATCATCCAAGATTTTCTTATGACACATTTTATTAAAATCCTCAACTACAAAATCCAGAAATCTAACAAGCTCTTAATATTCAATAAGATTTTAAGACATAAAACTGGAAAGTCTATTTCATTAAATACATGAGAGTAATTTTCCAAATATCTTTTCCTTGTCCCTATTTTGTCCTTACTCCCCTCTGAAATGAAGAGATAGACAAGATGGAAATCCTCTCTTTAACAGAAACAAGAGAAAGTAATCTGCTGGGATGGATAGTTCTGAGGCAATTCCCGGCCGCAGGTAACTCTGAGGGAGTGTGCTAACCTGCATAGCACTGTCTGAAGGTGGGGCCAGCGGGATTCATTTTGCTAAGCACTAACAAAGTCCTGCCTTAGGCCGAATGCTTTTGTTTTTCGGAAATTGTTTCTTTAAAACCGGCAGCTCAGGGTGGGGCGAGGATAAACCGTTTTCCCCTGGGCTTCACATTTTTGTTCTAAGCTCTAAAAAATAAGCTAGAAATGTGAAACTAGTATGGTATGGAAAAGAGTAGTTAGAATTATCTTGTTCAGTCCTTTGAAAATCACACATACTCTACAGAAGTCATAACCAGCCCTGCGATTTCCTCCCTATCATTGAGCAGTATGCCTAGGTCTATCCTGAAGCTACGTCTTGAGCCGCTAGCTTCAAGTCTTTATTAGTTACCAACATTGATATAAAAATAGCTTTAATCTTTATGTATCTTCTGAAAATGAAAAAATGTAATGCTTTAAGAATGAGGAAGCATACTAAGCCATACCATGTAAAATATATTAACTTACATTTTAAAATGAGAATTTAAACTATCTAAGGAAGCCAAAGGCATGTTGACATTCACTCTGTATCACAGTGAAAACATTCTGTATTCAAAGTGTCACACATTGTGTTTTTAAGGCATGAAAGTCTATTCATGGTCGGGAGTACCAGACTTATTTAATCAGAATTATTAAAAATACTTACCCCATTGGTTTAGTGGTAGTGTTGCCATAGCTGGCAGGAGCTGAGGCCATCTTGGCAAAAGCCCTATAAAATAAGAAAGTTATATTTAAAAGCTTATTATTAGAGCTAACATTCAGTATCAGGGCATTAAAATATCTATTGACTATAACTTTTACTATGCAGATATTTTCTGAAAAGAAATAATTTTTCAACTAATATAATACAATGTTTCAGTACAATTAGCACTGAAACAATTATATAAACATTGATTATATAATTTGTAACCATGTAAAATAACGCCCAACTACAGTACAATTAGTACTGAAACACTGAGATTCTTTAAAAAACACAAAAGCATTATTTTCTCAAACTTGACAATTTTTCTTCTTTTCCTTTTTTATATCTGGTCATTAGCATGAAACAGAGACTTGCTGCCTTAAAAGAACAATCAGGTACTGATTAAGTTGAGTATTGTTCTCCACATTCCATACTCCTTCATTCCTAGATACGTGCCTTTGCTTATGCTGTCCTTTGGGCGTATAAACTCACTGCCTTCTCCAATAAAAACTGTACATTTCCTTTTAAGACTCGGCTTAAAACCACTTCCTTCATTAATATTATCCTAATTCTACTACCCAATGATTTTTTCCTTTTAGTTATATTCTATACCACACTCTTTTATACTTAATTGCATGTAGTCATTTATTTACAAATCTTTCTAAATTCACAATCTAAGTCCACTATCTCTTTAACTAAACTGTAGAATTCTTGAAGGCTGGGCAAAAAAATGGCATTTAGATGTGTTTTAAAAAATATTTTCCTTCACTGTAGAGAATCCAGAAAACAGAATGCTTCTAGAAAAGCCCAACACTTTGAGGTAATCACTGTTAGGATTTTGGTGTATATTTTTCTAATCTTTGGATATATGCATACATACCATATATAATTTAAAAACAAAATTAGCATCATATTGTACATACTATTCTATAACACAGTTTAATAGCATACCATAAACATTTTTATGTGAATCAACATTCTTTTATAATGATTCTTAATTATTTCAAATGCTTTTGTAAGTGAAAAAAAGTCTACCTAAATACAAGAAAATCTTATGAATAAAAAATGAATGGGAATCACTAAGATGGGATAGTTGAAATGCTCAAGATATTCTATTTCAGTCTTGACAAAATCTGCTGATAACAGCATTAGAGAAATCCTAAACACAAAAAGCACAATCTTGTTCAGAAAGGAGGATGTAAATCAACTGTTTTCAACAGTAGACTGAAATTTATGCCTTTAACAAAAATTTTTCATTAGAAACTAGTATATCTAAATAATAAAGAAGGTTAAACAAATAATAGTTTATTTATATGGCTGAATATTATGCAAACACTAAATACTACCATTAGAGACTATTTAAGACAATGAAAAACTGGCATGATAAAAGTTATTGAAAAACTAATATCTATAATACAAAAAAACTAGTATCTAGAATACAAAACTGTATCTATAATGATTTCCCAGTTTACAAAAATATATGTAATACGCACATACAAGGATATACACTAATGTTTACTTGTAGAATCTGGATGATGAGATTACACAGGTAAATTTTTACTTTCTTTATAGCTTTCTGAGTTTTCTAAAATTTTCTTCAATAAACTGGTGTAATCCTTATAATTAGAAAGCAAAATGTTACAAATTAGAAATTATGTATTTTGTAAACCATGTAAAATGATGCCCAAGACTGCCTTTCCTCGCATTATACCAAATGTTTGAGTTCCACGTAAGTTGTATGTAAAACATAATGACATGTGCCACACAGTCAATGTGTAAGTATATATATATTATAAAAATTGGAAAAGACAGTTTTCAGTTTATCTTGTTAAACCAAAGTTTATTGTGCAATTTTTTAATTACAAGGACATAGTCAAATAAAAGGAAATTTGAAAAAAAAAACAAAAGTATGAATAATAAAAAGCATTCATAAACTCACAACTCAGAGATAACTACTGTTAATTTGGTATATTTCTCTTGCTGTGCATATTTTTTAATACAGTTGAGATCAGAAAGCATATTCAATCTCATATTCTTAAAAAATTAATTATTTTAAGAAGCATTTTGAAGGTATTGTAGAAAATTTGGAAAATAAAGAATAGCACTCAAAAGGAAAAAATTCTCCTACTTGGAGTTAGCCATTATTAGCATTTAGAAGTATGTCATTTTAGCTATGCAATTATATGTATATATGTGTATGTTCACACACAGATAAATGGATGGATAAACGAATAGATAATATGGACCATACTGTAAAAAAATGTCACCTAAGTTTTGGCTCAAATGTCACCTACCCCAGAGGCTTTCCCTGATCTCAACAAATTTAGCTGTCACTCCCAACAAATTAAGACCTTATCACTTGGTTTTATTTTCTTTATATCACTTAATATGGTTCAATATTATTCTGTTCCTTTGTTTGCTTCTTTGTTGACTTATTGTTCCCTCAACACAAATGTACACTGAGTGAGCGCAGGGACCTTCACTGCACATTCACTACGGTATTCCCCAAGGCTAGAAGAGTCCCTAGGCACACAGACAAAGGGAATACTTGTCAAACAAATCAACGAATGGTATTGTAAACTATTTTTTCACTTTACAACATAACATGGACATTTCCCAATGTCATTAAATAAGTCTTCCACAACATGATTTTTAATAACTCAATTGTATTCTCTTATGGAAATAACATAATTCACTTATCAATCCTATTGCTGGGTATTTAGATTGGTTTTCAAAATTTCATTATTACAATTGCTTCTAAGATTTTACAACTCCAATTACTTGTTTGGGATAAATTCTTAAGAGAAGTGCTAGGTCATAGCTCTTTTTTTATTTTTATTTTTTACTTATTATTTTTTTTTGTGAGGAAGACCAGCCCTGAGCTAACATCCATTGCTAATCCTCCTCTTTTTGCTGAGGAAGACTGGCCCTGGGCTAACATCGTGCCCATCGTCCTCTACTTTATATGGGACGCCGCCACCGCATGGCTGACAGGCAGTGTGTCGGCAGGCGCCCGGGATCCGAACCCGCGAACCCCGGGCTGCCAAGCGCGAGCTAAACCGCTGCGCCACCGGGCGGCCCCCATAGCTATTTTTTTAAAAAAACTTTTTATACAATCCAGCAAAACTGTGACAATTTATATTTCTAATAGTACAGTATAAATGCACCAATTAATTTTCCTGGATCCTTGGCACAATATTTTATAAATCTTTGTTAATCTGCATTTCTCTGATTACTAGTGAAATTAAAATTTTCTTTTAATAACATTTCAGTCTTTGACTTTCTCATCTTATCAATGAAAAAAATATAAACCTGTCTAAGAAAGAAAGGCATCACTATTTTATGTAATTTTAAGTTGTGGATGAGGTGGGCCAGATAAGGAAATATTCATGCCACTGAATAAAAAAATACTACAGCACTGTTAAATTTTCTTAGTAACATTTCCATTTTCTTGGGAACTTGACTTCCATTGTACTTTCTTAAATGATAAGAATTGAAGAAAAAAATAACTTACTTCCATTGTTTGATATATTGTAAAGGATTAAGGTTGCATCCTGCATCAGTTAAAGCTTTTTTGTATTGCTCCAAATCAGCCTGAAATAAGAAAATATGACAGAAAATTTTACTTTCATGAAAGAGAAGACCATTTTGTTCATTGTCATTTGATTAATCAAAAAGTTAGACCAAAGGCATGAGTTTAAATTCTAGGCCCCCAAGTAGCGTCGATTCCTGTCTTAAGTGGGTACCCAAGTGAGGACCTAAGACAAAAATCACATATAATGAAAACTCCCTTTGACAGGCTCCCAAATCACCTACAAAGTACAGTATTTTGTTATCCCTCAGTAAGTCCAACAGAGTCCGTTTTTCCTCCACTGTTGAAATAGTTTGCTTTTCCTTGGGATAAGCACTAAACGGAAGATTTGGTTTGACCAAGAATATTTCAAAACCAGAAACACAAGGGGAATGGCACTGACTGAGAGGAACTGCAGATTCAGGTTTTCCCACCTCATATTCACTCTAGAGGTCCACATTCATAACTGAAGAGCAAGTGTCCTACACCTTTTAAATCATTGTTTTCTCTTTCTTGCTCTTTTTATTTCCTGATGAGTAAAGTCTAGTTGAATTTGTGTAAGTTACAGGAGGCTATCATCACAGTGACTCCACTATAACAGTTTTACAAGAGAAAAACTTAAGCTCACCATCAACCAGAGTTGTTCACTACTTTGCATTTTGGGGACTATTACTCTGACACCAGTAGTCATAATTTGCTTCAAGCCTCTTAATGATCACAAACTTATGAAAAGACATAATCCTTACCAAAAATAAATGAAAATAAAATAATATGGTCAAATTAAGGGAAACTAAATTAAGTTTTAAAATCATATATTCTTAAGAAAATATTATAAATAGGCTATTAGAATCTCCCAAAGATATAGGTACACCCCATTAATGACAGAGGTATTTCTAAAAAGAAAACCATACTTTCTTACTGAATTAAAATAAAAGTCAAGTGATGGATTTCCAGGACAAAGTAGAATTGGCCTAAAGCAACTATTGGGTTCAGTTTACAGTTTTAACACGCCTAAGAGTTTTCACAAAAAGAACCTTTACACTCTACCAGACATTAAAAAATAATTGCTACTAG
Organism: Tapirus indicus; assembly: GCA_031878705.1. Lineage (NCBI taxonomy): Eukaryota > Metazoa > Chordata > Mammalia > Perissodactyla > Tapiridae > Tapirus > Tapirus indicus. The sequence continues at coordinate 17,302,290 of CM062918.1, forward strand.
CAAAGGAAAGAAGTTTACAAAAGCCATATCATTCTAGATGTCATCTCTGAGGTTCTTATGCTTGTTGCTCATCTAGTAAAATTATACTGAGGTAACAGGTCCTTAATCCAGCAACAAGACTGATAACCAAAGTCACCACTTTCCTTCACAGTAAGTCAGTTACCTATACACAGTTAAAAAAATTTTTTTCCTCAAAAGCAATTGACGGCTCATTACAGAAAAAGAATACAACAAAATTACCCATAATCCACTCTTCCAGTGAAGAAAAAATCTAGAAAGGAAAATGTGTGATTTTTCAACCATTCTTAGAAATTTATTCTGATATAAACATAGCTATTCTATTTCAATACAAGGTATGTCAACTTTATTTTTACACGAATCACATGACAGATTTGAATCTGAAGTTTAATCTTATTAAATTATAATATTTACATAACTTCTTAGAACTCTGGGTATTTTCCTCCAAGTGACTCCTTTGTATTTTATAATGGACATTAGTTTTAAAATGATCGTAAAATATTACCAAATTTTCACTTTAGGTTAAAGATAAATTCCTTGCAAGGCAAATAAGTATTAGTGGCTACAGCTTAAAGAAATGGAACTTTTAAGATCATCACATCATGAGAAACAATAAGACCAACCTTTCAAAAAGCATAGAAAACTTGGTTAAATTAGTTTACAATAGTTAGTGTCCAGAAATAAGAATTTTGGCTATTTGAATTCAGTCATAGTCCAACAACTTAAAAGTGGTCAGACATTTCATGAGTGGATAGTTCTCTTGGTGACAATAAATACTAGTATAAAACTCAGCAGTAAATAGAACCAGCCTTAATGGATTTTATTTTAAAGACAGGAATGAAGTACTTATTTGGCCACAGTTATTTTTACTTCTATTTTTGAAACAAACAAGTATTCCCCCTTCCTCCCAATAATCAAATACAGAGGACATACCTCAGAAGGTGCTTGCTGTGCGCTTATATAATAGATAAGAAACAGCCTCATTTTATCTTCTGGAGTTCCTGCTACATAGTGGAAAACATTTAAATTTTAGACTTTCAAAATTCTAGTTGTTATGTATTATTGTCAACACTATAAATTCAAGGCACATATGCATGTGACAAGACAAAATATGATTCTTGATTCAACTGATTTAGGGTTAGAGACACTAAATTACAACCACGTAAAATACAGATACGGAAAAAAGATTAAATGCTGTGGGATTAAAGGGATGGGATATGGAAGTGTCTCTATTCTATCTTCCAAACTGCCTATAATATTGAGATTTACTTTTCAGATATAAACTCAAAAAGTATAGAAAGGTATAGGTAGGGTAATCATACAATCCTAAAATAGGATACTTCTGAGATGGAAACGTGATGCTAGTAATAATTACGTAAGGACAACTGGTGTGAAAATGGGAAAGCAGTTGTACAGTCACTCTAGGTACTAGGTTATGAAACTTTGCTGACTAAAATCATCCAGCTGAGCCTAACGTCATGCTTCTGAAATTAGGGTCACTAAATATACATTTCTCCTCTTTCTGAAGGGTATATGAAGATTTGGGAAAACCATACATTTATATTAACATAAACACTTGTACTATGCAGTAGAATATATTTGCCTGAAATTTTAAGATAAAACATAGGATTTCAAAGAAATTCCTTGTTTGCAGTGCATACTTTGAGCTACTACTCCTATTACTCAAAAGCCCAAGACTGTCCAGAAAAACTCATTTATTCTCCCCTCTGCTACTGTGTGTACTTTGGTGCAAAGTGATAAAGCACTGGTCATGAGTAACTCAGTTTCACCACTCAAAAAATAACAACTTGCACTCACTTCAAAGTGTGTCCTAGTATGCAAGAACTCAGAAGGGTTATACTTTGATAATAAAAACTAGGATAATTTTCTCAAAACATGACTGATGAACCATCAATTTTTTATAAGGTTTAGAATCCAGACATCCATTCTCAAATTATTCTTATTCCCTAAATATGACAAAGAACTTTAATAAAGATCAATGATAGGTTCTCCAAAGTTCTCATTTTACAATAAATATTGTATTTTGGACATTTTGAATTAGGTTATGAGATTCAGGGTCTTGTTTTAATACTAGGAGAAAGCTGATATTTTTGTTTTAGCAGGGTTCAGGCCAAAGTTCCTACTACCAGCCTTCTGTGGGTTGTGGTTCAATTGTGGATTCTATTTTCAAAACCTTTTGAAGTGCTACTAGGATCTGTCCCACCGCCCAGTGGCCAATATGGGAACTGGGAGGTCATCTAGCCCCTCACCTCTCAGTCTTTGGAATGCTGTTGAGGATTAGATTCATGCATGCACAGCTCAGAGGTGAGCCCAGGAATTCATAAACAACCTGATATGGTTGCTTTCCTGAGCTCCTTCCTTCCACAATCTCCCCAGTACTTTCCAGTTTTCTTGGCCTTCCCTTTCTGGTGCTCAGCCAGAAAGCTTTGGCTTTAGTTACCCTGCTCCACTGTGCATTTCCTGCAACCATGACTTAGCAGCGAGAGGACGAAGAGAGAAAAAGAGGAATGCGGCTTGCCGTGGGTTCTTGGGACCATGGCTTCTAGGATATGAGAGAAAGGTTCCCCTCCCTCAGGGTTTTAGGGGCCTGTGGGTCCCTGCTGTTGCTTTTAATACCCTTAGCACGTAGCATAGCCTTTTCTAATGGAAGGCACTTACTCTGCTTAAAAGAAGGAACAGTTTCCATTCTTTTTCAAGGAGAAACATATTTTATAATTGCTACAGTGTTAATAAGTGCCCTAAAACCTCTGCCAAGATTTTTTTAGAGTCATATGGATGGTAAGGGTTGGACAGCATACTGATGCTTATGACATTAATCACCAGGAAACCAAATGGAAATTGTAAAAATGTATCCTTTACAACTGAGTATCTAGAGCCAGTAGCTACAGCCTGAATCCTCTTGTCACACGGAAGTTTCCACTGCAACTGCCTCTCTGTTTTAAAGTCAGAGATTCTTCACTGAGTGATCTTAGAGAAAAGTTTTAAGTATAATTCAGAGAGCTTCTTTTCTCCCTGAACAATTTGAGAGTAAGTTCTTGACTCGCTGTCCTACCACTCCCAAATGTCAAAGACATTCTCTAATATAATAACCTCAATATAACAACTATCAAAACCAGGAAATTAGCATTGATATATTACTACCATGTAACCCTCAGATGCCATTTCAAGTTTGATCAATTGTCTTTATTATATCCTTTATGGGAAAAGGATTAATTTCAGAATCATGTGTTGTACACAGCTGTCACAACTTACATACAATTTTCTTCTGTATGAAATAGTTCCTCAGTCCTTCCTTGACTTCCACGGCCTTGATGAAGATTACAGGCTAGTTTTTTGTAGAATATCTCACAATTAAGTTTTGTCTGATATTTCCTCATGATTAGATTCAGGTTATACATCTTTGGCAGGAATATCACAAAAGTATTCTTTGTATTGCATCCTACTGGGTGGTGCACTATTTCAATATGTCTCATTACTGATGATGTTTTATTGTGGTTATCCAATAGGAGATCTATCAGGCTTCTCATTGTAAAGTTAGTTCTTCTCCCTGTGTAACTAATAAGTATTTTGTAGAGAGGTACTTTGAAACTGGTAAATATTCTGTAAAACTTCAATTTATTCATTTATTATACCTGTATGGACTCATGGCTTCCTATTTCATTCAGTAGGTTATAATCTGTCATTATCATTATTTATTTTGATGCTCATATTGTCAAGATCTGGCCACTGGGGGCCTCTTCAAGCTGACTTCTGGGTCCATTTGACATGTCTCATCACGTTTTGAGTACTTTCCGACACAACAAAATGTTCCAGGCTCATTTTGTACTTTCTCTCCCTACCTCAGCCCTGGAATCAACCTTCTCTGATGAGTCCTAGCGGAAAATGATATCTATAACCTAAAATCTTCACTATTGAGTTATTGTTATTGCTAGCCCTGCTCAGTTGGCAGAGCTCAGCAATACATATATATGTGTATGTACGTACACACATACACATACACATACACACACACACACACACACACACCCCTATATTTATTTCTCTAGCTGACAAATACATAGTGAAAACACTAAGTCCACAGCAACACCTCCAATTCCAATCCAACATTACAGAGTTCATTCTAGTTTTCTCCCTTTCCATATTTATAACTTCCTTCTCTGACAACAGGAAACTTAGCTCCCTTTATATTTACTTATTTAACCAGTCCCCTATGTAACAAATATCCTATCTCTTCCACCACCCCCTTGCCTGCATGGATGCCTTCTCACTCCACTTGGGCTCTGATTCCTACAATAGACCCACCCACATGCATGGCTATAATGCTCACTGCACCTAGGCCGATGCTAGGTTCTCTTGTGCAGGGTCACTGTCCTTAATCTGTTAGGGCTCTTATATCCTGTGCTGGACTGCTCCCACATATGGACATTGCTCACTTCACTTGGATTTCAACACCTCATGTTAGATTACCAACTCTCTCTTTACCCCGTAAGTGAATGACCCTCTCATCCTGCTCAGGTTCCAACAACTTGTTCCGGGCTAAAGTGGTACCAGATTGCTACTTGGCATGAATGCACACCTTGCTCTGCCCTACTTAATGTCTTTAAAAATAAACTGTTTGAGAAAGTTAAGAGGAAGGAAAAACAACACACTTTTTTATCAACACACTTATTTGCTTCAACTTTACTCAAAACTTATGGTAAATAACAAGGAATAGCTCTGAAGTGATGGACTTATTTTGCATGTTTTTCATTGGAAAGTGAAAATACTTTCAAAATGCTATGTTCTCACTACAAATCTAGCTTTTTTAAAGTGTGAACAATACTTACGGCTTCTCAGAAGTTTTTATGAACAGAACTCTTTAATTACAAACAATTTGGATTTTTTTTATTACTTTCCAATTTGGAAAAAAGTCTAAAACTCATACGAAAACTATAACTCAAAAACCATTATCATTCAGCTGAATAGCTTACATGTAAAAATATAAGCTGAATAGCTTATATGCTTTTTATTCATTTTGGAAAAGAGCTGAGATTTGAATTGAAAACTATTCTGAAATGATCAGCAAGTTCACTAAAGCTTAGAGAATTTTAGTGGCTAAAACCCTATGTAGGTCTCATGATCATTATGATTGAAAGCAATAATTAGATTAAATTTTCTAAGTACAAATACATTTTGTTTTGAGAAAATCTAACATACATACATTTAGATAAATATAAAGGGATTGACTATAGACTTTTTTAAAAAGTGAATTCTGTAAATATTTAAAATAGAAATCAGTTTTAGATACATCTTTTTAGGAAACTCTTTAGGGGTAAACCCAAGTAATTAAAAAGTGTATCACTTAGAGACACTTGCTTTGAATGTTATACCTTCATATCTTCCTGGAACCAGCAGAAATTGAGCTTCAGATGTATCACTTGAAACAAATGAATATAAAAAGCGCTTAAATACCATCAAAGAAAAGTTTGATGAAATAAAATGCAAATCATTTTTCCACTTTAGGAACTACTATGCTACAAACTTTCCAAGAGAAAACAACTCAGTTATCTCATTATTAGCCCAAATTGTCAGAAAAATAATACTTCTATTCAGAATTTTACTCAAACTGAAAATGCTGGATCATCAGATGTGAAACTTACATTAACCTCAAATTTATAGTACATACCATCAGGGTCTGATATTATATCTAGAAGAGATTTATCCAGAGTAGTTTTGCTCATTATTTTTTCTTCATATTCAAAATATACATCCAGTTTTCTTGCCTGTTTCAAAGTAAATATTAGATTAGAATACATCAAGTAATAAAAACATATTAAAGGCCTCTCAGCTTACTACTCTATTTTCTGTGATCAATTTTAAAAACAAATGTTCATTTCCTAACAGAATTTATTTTAAAGTTTCTTACTTTTGATCATACACCTAATATAAAAAACAATAGATTGACTATTTTGTTTACAATGTTTGACTTATAAATTCAGAATTAACTCTGCATGTCATATAGATTAGCAAAGATAAAAATCATACAAATCTCAACTATTATATTAATTAGTAACTAGCATATAAATCACATTGTACTCCATGCAAATTAATGTCAGGTGCTCATGTTACTTTTTTAGTATGTAAATCCACAAAGTTTCACCTTAACTGGACAGAAAGTTACCCTAATTAAATTATTTTCAATGATTTTTTTTTTTTTTTGTGAGGAGACCAGCCCTGAGCTAACATCTGTTGCTAATCCTCCCCTTTTTGCTGAGGAAGACTGGCCCTGGGCTAACATCGTGCCCATCTTCCTCCACTTTATATGGGACGCCGCCACAGCGTGGCTGCCGAGCCGTGCGTCGGCGGGCGCCCGGGATCCGAACCGGCGAACCTCGGGCTGTCAAGCGCGGACTAAACCGCTGCGCCACCGGGCCGGCCCCTATTTTCAATGATTTTTAAATCAAACTGTTTTCCTCATTAATTTTCCTACTTAATACTTTGAAGTTTTAGATAATGGAAAAGTAGCTCAACTTAGCTTTTCTGTATGACATCTTAAATTTAAAATCTGTTGATAAAAATTATGCAAATGAAATTAACATGTTAGGATCCTCCAGGGTAAATAAAAAATACCATTATCAAGTATCTATTAAATTATGCTTCAGATAATACAAAAGAGAGAAAAGAGCATGCTTTCTATTGAAGGTGTAAACAATCTAAGGGAGAGTAGAAACCATTCATGAAATAAATTAGAATACTTAGAGATACCAACAAAGAACCAAAATATAAATACAGAACATAAATATATTAAGCTAAGATGACAGAATGAAATAAACAGTTAACCAATTGTGGAGGAGAAAGTGATGAATTTTGAGTTGAGTTTTGAAAGTGATTTGGGGACATGGATAGAGTTCATTTCAGTTAAAGCGATCGTACCAAGGCACAATCAGAGTGGAGAATCTGTTCAGACCTAAGGAGTGATAGACTAAGGAGTGACTTCACACATGAGGCAGCAGGAAATCAATCAGAGTCCCCCAATCCCACTCCCCTGCAGTTAAGGCCAGAGCTTTAAAAAGATGAAATATTCAGTTTAAAAATCAAAACATAAAAAGATACACATGGAGATCTGTCCTCACCTCTGTCCTCTTCCACCCCATTTCCACCTGCTTCTATGATTATTTACTTTGATAATTTCTTCTACAGTTTTTCAGTTCCTTTATGCAAATGTAAGCAAACAGGGCCTATATCCTAATATTTCTCTGCTTTCTGACACAAAAGGTAATATACTATACTCTTCTGTCTCTTGTTTTCACTCCACAATATATTCTACATCAGTACATGGAGAATTTCCTTATGAGTGAGCTCTTGATAAACATATAATAAACTCTGTAAGAGTTTTCCTTTTTATAAACTTTTCCTTTTTAAACCCTTCATATTCTTCAGACTCCCCGATATAGAAACTATTTTAACTACTGTATACAGCTACTTTGAATACCAAAATAGATAAGAGGTGAAGTCCTAGGAACGGAAAAATATAATATTAAAAATGGACAAAAGAAACAGAAAGGAGATCCTAGGAAAGAGACCATGGAAGTGGTGGTGGGGCAGGAAAGGAAGAGACAGATATTTAATAATTAACATGAGAAGGGATATGGGAAGCAAAGCAGTGAAAAAGGTCAAAGATAACTCCTAGGAAACTAGGATGATGGTAGTGGGAACTACGTTAACATGAATATTAGCTTGGGAAAGACTAATTATCTGTAGAATGAAGCCAGGAATGGAAGGGGGAAGGTGATAAAATAAGACATTAAGCTGACTCAGGCCCTCACCACCTGCTCCAGACAACCGTGTCCGTTTTATCACTAGTCACTTCAAATAACTCACTGACTTTTCCTTATACATTGTGTGTGCTTTTCATCCTCTAGGCTTAGGCTCAGGCTCAGGTTATTCTCTCAGCTTTTTCAGAATATATTTTTCCTCCATCACCTGCCCAGTGAATTCTACTCAGTTTTCAAGGCCCAGCGTCTCTGCAGCTTTTCTGCAACTCTTCAATCTCTGTTCTTTCTCCTTCCTATCCCTCTCCCAATCTCCTTCACTGAAAGAATTTACTACTCCCTTAAGTGTGTACTGACAGCACTTTACACACTCCTCTCCATAATAATAATGATCACACCATATTACTCTCCTTGGTTTACATGCCACCTTCTAAAACTGTCAACTCCCTAGAGTGTGTCTAATAAATCATTTAACCCTAAAGGTCCAACACAGCACCTGGCTCATAACAAGTACTTGATAAAATATTTGTTGAATTTCTAAGCTAAGAGCAGGACGTATACAGATCAAGTACTAATCTTCAAAAGTCATGAAAGTAGATAAATGAACTCCTAGAAATGAAAAATGTAAAGAATCAAGTCTTTAGTGATTTATTATACATAATATTAAGTATGCTAAATGCCATAACAGAATCTAATGTCTGTACCTACATAAATCAGTGAAAAAACATGTCTCATGGATTTATGTAGGTACAGACATTAGATTCATTTTGCTCTTCTTGATGTACTAACTTACTTACACTTTAACTTCTAATGAGCAATGGAAATAGAATCCAAAAGCAAGTCAATTTGACTGCTAATGAGTAGGGAGTTTCTTTTGGAGGTGATGAAAACATTCTAAAATTACATTGTGGTTGTAGTTGCACAACTCTGTGAATATACTAAAAACCATTAAATTGTATACTTTAAATAGGTGAATAGTATGGTATGTGAATTATCCCTCAATAAAGCAGTCAAACAAAAGTAACTCAGCATTTCAAAATACTGATTGAGAGGGAGCCCTGTGTAGGAGGGAAAGGAATGAAGTAGAGATTTTCCAACCTGCATAACCTGTATCTGTTCAGCATCTATTATGTGCAAGGCACTTTACTTACAGCTATGGCTTTCAAATGTTTTTAACAGAGAACCTCAGGACCCTCTTTCTTAAACCAAATCTTCTGCAGAACCCTAAACGTAAAATAGATACAGGCGACCCATTAAATGTCTCTATAGAGCTCTAGGGTATCAGAGAACAGTGTTTAAAAACTACTACCTTAGATTATCTCATTTAATTATCTAAATAACAACATGAGCTGGAATTATTAGTGCCATTTTAAGGATGAAGAAACAGACACACAGAAACATACATTTATTCAAGGTTACCAGAGTAGAAGTAGTAGAGAGTTGAGATTCAAATCCAGGTCAGACTCCAATGTACACCACAGACAAAGAGTAGGGAAAATTATATTTTCCTCAAGAACAACTTATTGCTTCCTTTGTAAATGCTTTATGAAAGAAAGTATATTTGTCAATTAGTACATATTTGATTTTTTTTTTGTAATACACATAAGTATATGTGGCAAAAGGTTACTTTGTCCAGAGATGTAATATCTATAGGTCCTTTCTCAATTTCTTGAAATAAGGGAAAATACTAAAAGAAACAACTTCTATAATCCCAAAGACTGATTATTCTTATACAATATGGGTTCAAAGGAGAATACAATTTGGATAACAAGAGTTACAAGGAAAATAGACAAGTTAAAAATATAAAATAAACAGGTCAAGATAATAAAGATTTTTGGTAGCTTCAATAAACATAAGACTAAGAAGGGAATATTATAGAAAACCAAATACTATGTATGAAATACAAATTATATCTAGTGAAAAACTCTGAGAGGCACGAATCTCTCAAAAATCCCTTTAGAAGGGCTTTCTAAGGAAGGAATCTGATTTTAAAAAATTCTAGTGTTTTTCTCCAAATTCCAGAGTTATCAGTGGACAATCAGGCAGATGTTTTTCACTTTTCAGTACATTGCCTCAACATTTATATAAAATTAATATTTCATATATATATATATATATATATATATATATATATGGCCTTTTTTGACAGGTGACAGACTACTGGGTTTGAAATGAACAAAAGAAGGGGGCACTTCTAAAAACTAGCTTGTTCATTCCCTCACTATAATGGCTTTTAAGAGTCACCTGGGATGTACAAGCAGTATACATATTTTGCCTTTTGTTTGTTTTTGTTTTTTTTGTGAGGAAGACCAGCCCTGAGCTAACATCCGTTGCTAATCCTCCTCTTTTTGCTGAGGAAGACTGGCCCTGGGCTAACATCCCTGCCCATCTTCCTCCACTTTATATGGGACGCCGCGACGGCATGGCTGAGAGGCAGTGCGTCGGCGGGCGCCCGGGATCCGAACTTGCGAACCCTGGGCTGCCAAGCGCGGACTAAACCGCTGCGCCACCGGGCGGCCCCGATATTTTGCCTTTTGAAAATCCATTACCTAGAAACTTTCGTCGGAAGACTCATACAGGACATGAAAGGAATTCCCTTTTCCTTCCTATAACTGTGGGGGATTTTCCTTCTCTTTACCATTCCTCTTTGAATTCTATCTACAGACACCACCATTCTGGAACTATCTACTCACTGCTAGCTACAATTCTCATTTCTCACCTCAGTCTAGGACTGGTTGACTGGAGTGGTATTTCTTGGTTTTCTCTCTTCTCCAAGCCCCAATTCTATTCCCGAGCACTAGTTTGCAGTGCAAGTAAAGGCAAGAAGGGATTAGAGAGTTATTCTTCCTTTTACTATTAAGAATCCCAATCTTCTTCTCCTCCTACTTCTTACAGGAGGGAGAGGGGGTGACAAACCCTTCTCTGCTGCAACACAACATTAGGAATATTCCAGATAATGAATTAAATAGGATTTTTAGGACAGGGACCTATCTACTACATAGTATCTATAGGAAGGAATATCCCTAAGCTAAAATGAACTTAGAACTACACTTTTAGGATATAATATATACCTAAGTTGAAGATCATTTATACCTTTAGCCTTTCTTGTTCTTTCTTTCTTCCTCATATGTTTAGTTCCTATCACCTTTCAGGGCTGTATTTGGAGGTACCTTTCTCCAGGTGGGTTGTATCTGTATATTGTATTATAACAGTCTGTGGTCTGTATATGTCACTAGAGTACAACTCTAGTTTATACTAGATTACTTGTTTATTATTGTATGCCTTGTGCCCTGCAAGATGACTGGAATTCTCCAAAACTCAATTGCTTTTTATACTATAACGAAATAGCACGTTAATATATTTTCAGTTATTTAGGTGTGTATTTTGCTGCATTTCATACTGGTGGGTTTGCCAACATGTAAGTCATGTTGCACAAAAACTGGATGATCCATGAAAATATATTTGAAGGTGTTCTATAACAAATACGGCTGAAAATATTTACTCTGGAGAACTTGCTTATATGCCAGAATGACTTAAGAAATCTTGAATAAAATTCATCCTTATACCTCTACCTCTCTTCTGTGCAGAGATGGGGCAGTGTACTGTCAAGGTGAGGAACCTGGCTAGGATCTTCAATTTCTACAACAGGCTATCAACCTTACTAGCTGCTTATCTCATTTCCAAATACATGCATTTTTCTCTCAACTAAGAACACCAAATTTCTAGCAGCCCAGGCCCAAATCAGAATGTGTAACCTCAACTTCTCTGCTATTTAACTCTTATTAAAAGCCCAAATGAAAAAAAGTGATACTAATATATTATTAAAGACTATGCCATCTTTCCACTCTAGATACTAAAAATTTTATTCTTAGTTTAAGAACAACCACTAGAATGCTATAACTTAGACCTTACTATCTTGGTCAATCATAAAACTGCCCTGAGTTATATTTTAATATTACACTCTTGACTTTCATTAAAGCTACCATATGAAATCCATGAAAGTAACTAATATTAAAATACTGCGTTTTATCTCATCACTCAACTTACTCTAGATAATGCCTAATATGGGCAATGGGTTTTGTAATATGATGCTAAGGAACACTTTGCTTAGAATAAAAAACAGAAATTCTCCTCTCTGATAAGTTTTTTAAAACTTAATCACACCTCTTTTTTATCTTGGTTGCCAGAAAATTCAAAGCCAAATTTGAAAATTACCATTATTAACTATATAGCAACTATTCTCTCTCTCTCTCTATATATAGTTTTTATTTCATTATTTTTGTTGGATGTAGTATTTGTGGAAGCTACCTTAAATCTGTTATAGAATAAGGGAATAACTTTAATCTATAAATTTATTCTATATATTAACTCCTACTAAAAATATTTAAGTTCTGACTAAAATGATCTATGAAATAAAAAATTTTAAATGTACATGAAGTGATCTTTATAGATGACAAGTATTAAAAATACTAATATTAGCAATCTTATTATAACAAAATACCAAAAGTTGCTTCACCTGGAATATTTTCGGAGAAAACAAGAGGTTTACATGGCACCTGTAAACTATTATGTCTTGTTTTATCATAATTCTCTAAAGCATTTAGTTTTAATTTATACCACCAATATGTTGAACTCTTAAAAGATATACCCAAGAAAAGAAGAGCAAATTAAATCCGAAGTAAGCAGAAGAAAAGAAACCATAAAAATCAGAGCAGAAATCAATGAAATTAAAAACAAGAAACAGAGAAAATCACTGGAACCAAAAGCTAGTTCTTTGAAAACAGCAATAAAATTGATAAACGTCTAGCCAGATGAACTAAGAAAAAAGGAGAAGACACAAATGACTAACAGCAGAAATGAAAAAAGGTGCCATCACTAGTGATACCACAACATTAAAAGGATAAAAAAGGAATATTTTGAACTCTATGCCTGAGAACTTGACAACCTAGATGAAATGAACCAATTCCTTGAAAGACATAATCTACCAAAACTCCTTTAAGTAATCTGAATAGGCCTATACCTATTAAAGAAATTGACCAATAATCAATAACCTTCCAAAACAGAAAGTATCAGGTCTAGGTGGGTTCACTAGTGAATTCTACCAAACACCTAAGAAAGAAGTTATACCAATTCTCTACAATCTCTTTCAGAAAATAGAATGCAAATGATGAGAAACTAGATGCTTTTCTGCTAAGAACAGAAACAAGGTAAGGATGTTCCCTCTCACACTCCTGTTCAACACTATACTGAAGTCCGAGCTAATGCGATAAACAAGAAAAAGAAATAAAAGGCATACAGGTTAGGATGAAAGAAATAAAGCTCTCTTTATTTGTAGATGACACGATTGTCTACATAGAAAATACCAAAGAAACACAAAAAAACTCCTGGAACCAGTAAGTGATTATAGCAAGGTTGTAGGAAACAAGATTAATGTACAAAAGCCAACTGCTTTCCAATATACTAGCAGTGAACAATTGAAATTTGAAATTAAAGTACAATACCCTTTTCATTAGTACTCAAAACATAAATGAATGAAATAGTTATAAATCTAACAAAATACATACAAGATCTACATGAGGAAAACCACAAAACTGATGGAAAAAAAAATCAAAGAACTAAATAAACGAAGAGATATTCCTTGCTCATGAATAGAAGACTCAATATTGTCAAGATGTCATTTCTTCCCAACTTGATCTATAGATTCAATCAATCTCAATCAAAATCCTACCAAATCATTTTGTGGATATCAACAAACTGATTCTAAGGTTTATATGAAGACCTGAAGGACCCAGAATACTTAACACAATATTGAAGAAGAAAAAAGATGAAGAACTGACAATATCTGATTTTAAGACATACTATAAAGCTACAGTAATTAAGACAGTGTGGTATGGATGAAAAAAATGGACAAAAAACATCAATGAGTGCAGAAAAAGAGCCACACAAAGGGTGGCATGATCAATCTTTTTAATTTTAGACATTTTAATAGACGTGTAGTAGTACCTCACTGTGGTTTTAGTTTGCATTTTTTTTAGCAGAATGGATATTTTATTTTTTATTTTAAAAATTTATTCTTTCATTGGGTTAACATTGGTTTATAACATTATATAAATTTCAAGTGTACATCATTATATTTCGATTTTTGTATAGAATACATCACGTTCACCACCCAAACACTAATTACAATCCATCACCAAACACATGTGCCTAATCATCCTTTTCGCCCTCCTCACTCTCTCCTCCCCCTCTGGTAACCACCAATCCAGTCTCTGTCTCCATTTGATTGTTTGTTGTTGTTTTTATCTTCAACTTATGAATGAGATCATATGGTATTTGACTTTCTCCCTCTGACTTATTTCGCTTAGCATAATACACTCAAGGTCCATCCATATTGTCACAAATGGCTGGATTTCACTGTTTCTTATGGCTGAATAGTATTCCATTGTGTATACATACCACATCTTCTTTATCCATTCGTCCCTTGATGGGCACCGAGGTTGCTTCCAGGTCTTGGCTATTGTGAATACTACTGCAATGAACATAGGGGTGCATGTATCTGTATGTATTGGTGTTTTCACGTTCTTTGGATAAACACCCAACAATGGAATAGCTGGATCACATGGTAGTTCTAGTCTTAATTTTTTGAGGTATCTCCATACTGTTTTCCAAAATGGCTGCACCAGTTTGCACTCCCATCAGCAGTGTATGAGAGTTTCCTTCTCTCCACATCCTCTCCAACACTTGTTGTTTCCTGTCTTGTTAATTATAGCCATTCTGACGGGTGTGAGGTGATTTCATTGTAGTTTTGATCTGCACTGCCCTGACAGATAATGATGTTGAACATCTTTTCATGTGCCTGTTGGCCATCTGTATATCTTCTTTGGAGAAATGTCTGTTCAGGTTTTTTGTCTATTTTAAAATTTTTTTGTTGTTGAGATGTATGAGTTCTTTATATATTTTGGATATTAACCCCTTATCAGATATATGGTTTGCAAATATCTTCTCTCAATTGTTAGGTTGTCTTTTCGTTTTGTTGGTTTCCCTTGCCATGCAGAAGCTTTTTAGTTAAATGTAGTCCCATTTGTTTATTTTTTTCTATTCTTTCTCTTGCCCAGTCAGACATGGTACTTGAGAATATGTTGCTAAGACCAATGTTGAAGAGCGTACTGCCTATGTTTTCTTGTAGAAGTTTCATGGTTTCAGGTTTTTTCAGGTCTTAAATTCAAGTCTTTAATCCATTTTGAGTTAATTTTTGTGTATGGTGTAAGATAATGGTCTCTTTCATTTTTTTGCATGTGGCTAACCAGTTTTCCCAACACCATTTACTGATAAGACTTTCCTTTCCCCATTGTATATTCTTGGCTCCCTTGTCAAAAATTAGCTTTCCATAGATGTGTGGGTTTATTTCTGGGCTCTCAATTCTGTTCTACTGATCTGTGTCTGTTTTTGTGCCAGTAACATGCTATTTTGGTTACTATAGTTGTGTAGTATATTATGAAATCAGGCAGTATGATACCTCCAGCTTTGTTCTTTTTCTCAGGATTCCTTTGGCTATTTGGGGCCTCTTGTTGTTCCACAGAAATTTTATGAGTCTTTATTCTACTTCTGTGAAAAATGTTGCTGGAACTTTGATAGGGATCGCGTGCCATCTACAGAGCACTTTAGGAAGTATGGACATTTTAACTATGTTAATTCTTCCAATCCAAGAGCACAGAATATCTTTCCATTATTTTGTGTCTTTCTTTCAACAATGTTTTATAGTTTTCAGTATACACGTCTTTCACCTCTTTGGTTAAGTTTATTCCTAGGTATTTTATTGCTTTTGTTGCAATTGTAAATGGAATTGTATTCTTAATTTCTCTTTTTGCTACTTCATTGTTAGTGTATAGAAACACAACTGATTTTTGTATGTTGATTTTGTACCCTGCCACTTTACCGTATTCATTTATTATTAAAAGGTTTTTAGTGGATTTAGGGTTTTCTATAAATAACATCATGTCATCTGCAAATTGTGACAGTTTTGCTTTTTCGTTTCCAACTTGGGTCCCTTTTATTTCCTTTTCCTTGCCTGACTGCTCTGGCTACGACTTCCAATACTATGTTAAATAGGAGTGTTGAAAGTGGGCATCCTTGTCTGGTTCTTGTCCTTAAGGGTATAACTTTCAGTTTTTCACCATTGAGAATGGTATTAGCTGTGGGTTTGTCATATAAGGGCTTTATTATGTTGAGGTACTTTCCTTCTATACCCATTTTATTCAGAGTTTTTATCATAAATGGATGCTGTATCTTGTCAAATGCTTTCTCTGCATCTATTGAGATGATCATGTGATTTTTATTCTTCATTTGTTAACATGATGTATCACGTTGATTGTTTTGTGGATTTTGAACCATTCCTGCATCCCTGGAATAAATCCCACCTGCTCATGGTCTATGATCTTTTTAACGTATTGTTGTATTTGATTTGCTAGTATTGTTGAGGATTTTTGCATCGATGTTCATCAGTGACACTAGCCTGTAATTTTTCTGTATTGTCCTTGTCTGGTTTTCAAAGCGGTAATGTTGGCTTCGTAGAATGCATTTGAAGCTTCCCTTCCTCTTCAACTTTTTGGAAGAGTTTGAGAAGGACAGGTATTAAGTCTTCTTTGAATTTTTGGTAGAATTCACCAGGGAAGCCGTCTGGTCGTGGGCTTTTATTTTGGGGGGAGGTGTTTGATTATTGTTTTGATCTCCTTACTGGTGATTGGTCTATTCAAATTATTTCTTCTTGATTCAGTTTTGGAAGGTTGTATCATTCTAAGAGTTTATCCATTTCTTCTAGATTACCCAATTTGTTGGCATATAGCTTTATGTAGTATTCTCTTATGATCTTTTGTATTTCTGACGTGTCCGTTGTAATTCCTCCTCTTTCATTTCTGATTTTATTTGAGTATTCTCTCTTTTTTTCTTGGTGAGTCTAGCCAAAGGCTTGGCAATTTTGTTTATCTTTTCAAGGGGCCAGCTCTTGGTTTCATTGGTTTTTTTCCTATTGTTTTTTTAGTCTCTACTTCATTTATTTTTGCTCTTATTTTTTTTATTATTTCCCACCTTCTACTGATTTGGGGCTTTGTTCTTCTTTTTCCAGTTCCTTTAGGTGTACTGTTAGATTGAGATTTTTCTGTTTGTTGAGGTAGGCCTATATTGCTATAAATTTCCCCCTTAGAACCACTTTTGTTGTATCCCATAAATTCTGGCATGTCATATTTTCATTTGTCTCCAGGTATTTTTTGATTTCTCCTTTGATTTCATCACTGACCCAATCGTTATTCAGTAGCATTTTGTTTAGTCTCCACATATTTGTGGCTTTTCTGATTTTCTTCCTGTTGTTGATTTTCTAGTTTCATACCACTGTGGTCAGAAAAGATGCTTGGTATTATTTCAATCTTCTTAAATTTATTGAGACTTGTTTTGCAGCCAAAATGTGATCAAACCTGGAGAATGTTCCATGTGCATTTGAAAAGAATGTGCATTCTGTGGTTTTTGGATGGAATGTTCTGTATATATCTGCTAAGTCCAACTGGTCTACTGTGTTGTTTATGGCCAATGTTTTCTTATTGATCTTCTGTGTGGATGATCTCTCCATTGGTTTAAGTGGAGTGTTCAAGTCCCCTACTATTATTGTGTTACTGTCTATTTCTCCTTTTATGTCTGTTAATAATTGCTTTATATGTTTAGGTGCTATGTTGGGCGCATAGATATTTACGAGTGTTATATCCTCTTGTTGATTTGTTTCCTTGATCATTATGTAGTGCCCTTCTTTGTCTCATTACATTTTTTATTTAAAGTCTATTTTGTCTGATATAACTATTGCTACCCTAGCTTTCTATTCATAGCCATTTGCATGGAGTATCTTTTTCCTTCCCTTCACTTTCAGTTTGTGAGTATCTTTAGGTCTGAAGTGTGTTTCTTATATACAGCATATATATGGGTCCCGTTTTTCATCCCATCAGCCACCCTATGCCTTTTGAGTGAAGCATTTAGTCCACTGACATTTAAAGTAGCTATTGATAAGTATGTACTTATTGCCATTTTTTTACTTTTTTTCTTGGTGTTTTAGTAGTTCTTCTCTGTTCCTTTCTTCTCTCACTCTCTTCCCTTGTGGTTTGATGGCTTTCTTTAGTATTATGTTTGGGTTCCTTTCTCTTAGGTTTTTGTGTATTTATTATAGGTTTCTGGTTTGTGATTACCATGAGGTTCATATATAATAACCTATATATACAGCAATCTATAGTAGGTTGATGGTCTCTTTAGTTTGACCTCTTTCTAAAAGGTCTACTCTTTTACTCCCCTCCTCCCACATTTTATGTTTTTGATATCATATCTAACCTCTTTTTTATGCATTTGTATCCGTTACCCTCTTATCATGGAAATAGATAATTTTTTCTTGTTTTTGGTCTTCTCTTTCCCCCTTAAATAAGTCCCTTTAGCATTTCTTGTAGGACTGGTTTCTTGGTGATAAACTCCTTTAATTTTTGCTTGTCTGAGAAACTCTTTATCTATCCCTCCATTCTGAATTATAATTTGCCAGGTAGAGTATTCTTGGCTGTAGGTTTTTTGCTTTTAGCACTTTAAATATATTGTGCCACTCTCTTCTAACCTTTAAGATTTCTGCTGAGAAGTCACCTGATAGTCTTTTGGGGTATCCTTTGTATGTGACTTGTTGCCTTTCTCTTGCACCTTTCAGGATTCTTTCTTTAATTCTGCACATTTTAATTATGATGTATCTTGGTGTGGGCCTCTTTCAGTTTATCTTGTTTGGTGCTCTCTGTGCTTCTCCTTCCTTAGATTAGGAAAGTTTTCACCTATTATTTCTTCAAAGAGATTCTTTCCCCTTTGTCTCTCTCTTCTCCTGCTGGGACACCTATAACACAGATGTTAGTGCACTTGATATTGTCCCAGAGATCCCTCAGACTGTCGTCACTCTTTTCAATTATTCTTCTTTTATCTGTTCAGGTTAGGTGATTTCCTCTAGTCTTTTATCCAACTCACTGATCCGTTCTTCTGTATCCTCTACTCTGCTTTTAAGTTCCTCTAGTGAGTTTTCATTTCCAATATTGTGTTCTTCACTTCTGACTGGTACTTTTTTATATCTTGCATTTCTCTGTTGACATTCCACTGAATTCATCCATTCTTCTCCCAAGGTCAGTGAGCATCTTTATGACTCTTTGCTTCAACTCTTTGTCAGGTAGATTGCTCATTCCTTTTCATTTAGTTCTTTTTCTGGGGTTTTGTCCTGTTCCTTTACTTGGAATATATTCCTTTGCCTCCTCATTTTGCCTCTTTCTCTGTGCTTGTATCTATGTATTAGGTAGGTCAGCTATGTCTCCTGATCTTGGAGAGGTGATCTTAGATCTAAGAGATGCCTTATGAGGCCCAGCAGTGTGCTTCCCTCTCGTCACCAGTTCCAAATGTTCCAGGACTGACCCCCGTGTGGGCTATGTATGTCCTTCTGTTGCGGCATGGTTGCTCTTGCTGTAGATGCTCAGGGAGGCTGAACTGTCTCTCTGGTGCGCTGGATGTAATGCTCAGCTGTGTGTAGCAGTTATGGACCCTTCAGTCACTTTATCAGGTGTGGGGAGCCCCAACACAGTTGGCTGCAATGTCTAATAGCACATTCCTGTTGCAGTATTCTGTTAAGTGAGTAGGCTCTCAGCATGGCTGGATGTCAGGCTCAGTGGCTTACAATTGCTGTAGGCCTCTGGCATATAATGCTCTTGTCAGCTCACTCAGGATTACAGCTGGGTGGGGGTGGCCCCAGGCAGGGGAGCACCCAGTTGTTTCAGGCTTTGGAAGGTGGGGCCCATCTCCGATGTGGCTATTTGAGAATCACAAGCCTTCTGTAGCTGACAAGCCCCACCACTCACAGGGCCACAATCACCATCAACAGAATCCTGCTCCATGAGCAGTCCCTGACTCCCTGAAGCAGACCCAGCTGCTCCACAGCAGAGGCCCCACACAGTTCTCCAATGCCCCGCACACTCCACCCACTCCTTGTGCATGCCCTGCCCAACAGAGGTGGACCCACTCGCCTGGCTGCAGAGAATCCAGGAACCTAGCCTATGCAGACCCACAGGTTGCCCAAGGGATAGGCCAGGGGTAGAATACCAGTGGCGTCTGCCAGCAACTGTGCCAGCACACCTGCACCACGTCACAACAATGGCTGCTGCCAATGTCTCAGTCCCTGGAGGTCTCATTTCTCACTGAGATGCACTCAGGGACTAACAGGTGAGTCTCTTTTCACCACCGGACTGTGCACCTTTCTTTCTGGTGATTTTAGATTGTTTTCCAAAATGGGTGAATTTGTGCGTGGGCCCTTTAAGAGCTGGCTTGTTTGTTTTGCTTATGTCCAATAGCTTTCTGGGGGTATTCCCCGTTGCTGTTAGCAGCCAGCAAACCAAGGTATCATGACACTCGTTTCAGCTGTGTTGGGTTCGAAAAATGCTTATAGCGGCCACAGTCCGCACTCATGTCCCCCACTCCTCCATGGAAGGCTGTGTACCTTTGGATTGCTCCTGGGAGGCCATGAGGCACTGTAGCTTGGGAAGGTGGCTTTTTTTCTCTCCAGAAGGGAATTTCTGTCTCTTCCACCTCAGTCAGAACTGTCAGGGGTTCCTCTTATCCAGTTTTCAGTTCTCTCTCAGGGGTAATTGTTACTAGATTAGTTGTAAGTCTGTTGTGTCCATGGGAGAAGGTTAGTTCTGAGTCTGCCTACGCTGCCATCTTGACAACAATCCCAGTTTGCATTTTTCCAATGACTATTGATGCTGAACTTGTCCTGTGAATATCTTTTTCAGTCAAGTCTCTGTTCAAATCTTTTGCCCCCTTTTTTTTTTTTTTTGGTGAGGAAGATTGGCCCTGAGCTAACTGCTGTGCCCATCTCCCTCTATTTTATATGTGGGACACTTGCCACAGCATGGCTTGATAAGTGGTGCGCAGGTCTGCACCTGGGATCCAAACTCTGGGCCACCAAAGCGGAGCATGCGAACTTAACCACTATGCCATCAGGCCGGCCCTGCCCATTTTTTGATTGGTTTATTTTGAGTTTTGAGAAGTCTTTACTTCTGAATTTAACCTTTACAAGTCTATTAAACTGAGTCTTGATAAATGACAATGCTTCATCTTTACAAAAAACAGATGGCAAAGAGGTGAGAGCAAAGAGCTAGAGAAAAATAATTTCACACTTATTTTTGGAAATTGGAAGTAGTCTCCAGAAATTCATAGTGAGTGAGAAGTTGAAAGATATTCCACTCACTCAAGAGCTATCTTTGGTCATACTTGGAGTAAAGAAAACCTCTTCAAGTTCTGTTGGTGACTAATCTTATTTGGGATGAGAAGAGGTAAGACAGTGATAGCTTGCTCACTGGAGCCCTTCTGCTACAGAATATATTTGTCCCCTGCCTTGAAGAAAAGACACTAAGGTCATATGAACATCCACTTGGTTCATACACTGGATAAGAGATCATTTTAAATAGATCAGTCAAAATCTAGCCAGAGAAATGCTCTGATTTCTAGTATAGTAAAATTTCTTCCCCACTGTGATCAGGAAAGTAGTGATCAGTTAAGCAAAGTCAGTTAATGCAAAGAATGACAAAAAAATAATCTCTGTTGTATATATACATTTTAAACATTGTCTTTTAGCTTAAGACCTAAAATGTACAACCGTCAATGTTAAAGTAGGTTCAAGACCTTTTCTTTGAGTACAGAGATTCACTGACTGAAATTTTTTTCTTTCTTGTATAAAGCACACCTATAAGGGATTACCTATGATTTCCAGTTTCAGTTCCTTTGAAGTGGAACAAAAAAATTTATAGACATTTGCAAAGCAATTTTAGTATTTTTCAAGACTTTCCAATCTTGCAGTTTTTTTTTTTTTACTCACTGCTAATTTAAACAATAATTAAATGGTCATCTTCACTGAGTCTTTCTAAGGTATATAACTTAGTTTTATAGAAATAATCTTCTTTTCCTACTCATACAATTGACATAAATAAACTGGAATCAAATACAAATAACTCTTTGGTAAGCAAAAAATTCAATTTGTGAAGCATACTAGCTGCCAATTGTCAGCATGTCAATAATGTGGCCAGCAGTCACTATGTTTTACAGAAGGAGTAAAGGGCATCAGTTAATTTGATGTGTTGACTAGTGGAGACCAATTAAGAGAGTTTCTACTTTATTTTCCCCTAAGAAAGATAAAGAAGCTGAGCCAAAAATAATTAGCCCCCTGGAGGAGGGGCTGTAGTCGAATGCTAGTATTGCTAGCAAGCCATGTTAGAAGTGTAGACCTAAGGCAGCAGTTTGCGTCATCAGATGATATCTTTAGATCTAATTCAGTACCTCTTAACTTTCTCCACAAGAAGCAAAACAAAAATGAGGATTCAGCACCAATGAAGCCTCAATCCACAACAACTTATTAACAGTTTGTTTTCTGCTGGCTACCTCAGGATGGAGCACTCTTCCTCTCATGTGGGAGCAGTAGGAGAAAGAGCATATAATGCCATTCCTATCTCTTATCTACTATGACTTACACATAAACATTTTTTCCTTTTCTTAGGTGTCTGATGTTAAAGAGTACTGAATTCATTTTGACTATGTTAGTGGGCTAAAAATAATTAAACTAAAAGGACAAATTAAAATTTGTCTACAAATTATTTAAGTAAACCCAGAAGGCATTCCCCAACAACCAACAAGTGGGGAAAGCCATAATTGTATCAGAAATGAAACTGCTAAAGAGGTTTAAAAGGTAAGGATTACTCAAAACAAATGAGGATTCAACAATTTACTCTTTGATCTATTAGAGCAAAGTTAACTACTCAAGCCACTAAAATTTCCCATGGCAAATATTAATAAACTTATGTGATAATATTTGCCAAAGTTGCTGCAAACTAGTGTGCTCCTTCTAACTTTCCACCAAAAACATCGATTCCCAGATAACTGCCAGGACTTCTAAAGAAATTCATTTCTTCTAGTATTCCGCTTCAGAAAATGATCTAAGGAAATGTAAGAAGCAGTTATAAACTAAACATTCCAAAAGGAGAAATATGCAAAATTGCAATACAGACAAATACCAAGAGAAGTGTTCTGAGATCTCTGCATAAAGTCATAGTATTCTTTGCTAATAATAATAAAAAATATTTATTGCTTAGGTGAGTAAATGTTTACAAAGAAGTGAAGCTCAGATGGTCAATAAATTCTGGTGAAAAGGGCAAGAGATCATGGAGAAAAATACTTCTTTAATTACTATTATAGCCAGAGGTAGATGGTATAATACAGTAATGGTACAAATAAACATGCCACGTATAAGTAAATATTATAAAGTTAGAAATTTAATAATTATGGAAAATTATAAGAAGAAATTTTACAACTAGGAGTAATGAGAAATAATGGAAACAATAGAGTTTATGTGCTAGGGAGAAGAACAGCTTAAAAGAGATGGTCAACATTAAAAGAGGACTCCACAGAATAGATCCCAATTTTTTAATACTAATACAATTTCTTTTATCAGGATAACTCTTTTAGAATATGTCGTTTATTAAGTACAACTATAGTTTATATGTAAATATTTAAAATAAATATGCTCCTTTATCTAGGATATTAAAAAAACCTTCTGATATTAATTGGGTTTTCTAGAATGATCCAAAGACAAATACTGTGTCTTATACATGACATTATTTTCCCTCTACAAGTGAATCTCCTTTATAGTTCAGTTTCTTTAAATCAGATCCTGTTAGGAAAAGGGTGTCTTCCTTGAGTTACAGCAAAACAATTATTCCAAAGTGTGTAGCTTTCATATAAAACCACTTAACAGCTTGAATGACAAATTTGTGTCTTAGCATAAGATGCTCTGCAAGACAATTAGCAGCTCTGGAAGAAACTTATTTTATAAAGAAGGCCAAGTGACCAGGTCTTAAAGCAGAATTGTTTGGGTCAGGCATGGTGGCGTATTAAAGTATCTCAGACAGATGGCTTCTATTAGCACAAATTGATTCTGAAAAACTCAAATAAAATCATAAATAAGCATCAAAAAAATTTCATAAGTAAATTTTCCCTTAAAAAACACCATTTTTCACCTATATAGCTATACTGGCCAACTTTCAGTTCCACACTTACTTCCAGAACTCACCCATCTCTCACACTTATCAGTCCATTCTCCATTTAAAACACAAATCAGATGTGACTAATCCCCAGTGACTTCCCATCATACTTAAATTCCTATTTCTCTTGACCCCAAAGCCTATCACTCTTTCCCTCCTCACTATAAACACATTGGTCTTCTTCTAGGTCCTCAAACACACCAACTTTGTTCCTGTCTTAAGGCCTTTTGCCACTTATTACTCCCTTTGCCTGGAACACCTGGCCCTGAGCTTTTCACTAACTGGCTCCTTCTTGTGATTTAGGTCTCAACTCAAATATCACCTCATCAAAGGTGATTTCCCTAACCACTTATTCTAGAGTAGCCCTCTCAGCCAGTCTCCATCACCCCACATCACCCATTTTTGTTTTCGCATCACCTAAATGCCTAAAGTTATCTTGTTTTCTAATTTGTTTACTTTGTTTATTGTCACTACAATATCAGATCCAAGAGAACAGAGAACTTGTCTTGTTTACTGCAGAATCTCTAGGGCCCAGTACAATACAAATTGAGCCACTCAATAAACATGATCGAATAAGCAAATTATTTTAACCAGAATTTTCTCATAAGTTCTAATCTCTGACCTAGAGTATATTCACATAAATTTGTAGCAGGATAATGTATGTAAAGTTTTATGTATAACATGAAACTGTGTACTTTCCATAGGTACAATAATTACATCAGGTTACACAACTCAGGTCAGAAGGTAAAATGCAAGAATTAATCAACTTTTAATAATGGAAAAAAAAAAAAACCTCTAAGTCAAAGGAAATCCTTAGAACAGCTTCAATCTCAAAGCACTATTAACCACTGTCACAATGTCTTAGAATCTGTTCTTATTTGTCTATTTATGTGCATGTAGCACCTAGCACACTGCCTGACACACAACAAGTACTCAAAAAATGTTTAATGGATCATAAGATCCTTACTGCACAATTACAGTTCTGTAAACCAGAACCTATACTTTATTTTAGTGCAATACATTTTGTTTAACCTTTTATATTGGATTCACAGTATTCATATTTATTTAGCCTTGTAAGCAAAGCCTTTTCTCTCCTACTGAAGAAAATTCTCAACAGAACTCTTTGCTGTATTTCACCTGATTATATATATTATCTCCACAGAAGACAATGACCTCAGGTAAACAGATCTGAGCAGCTTTGTTCCACTTTACAGAGACGCTACATTTGGAAGTGAAAATATCAGCAGAATCAGCTATAGACTGCACAATTATTTTTCTATTCCTGTAGGTACATGAAAATAGCAAGTATCAATATCAAGACATGGAACAACAACAAAAATTAGGTTGTCAGCTTAAGAGAAATTACACAGGCTTAAATTCCATGCTGCGCAATGCCCATAATCCATCAACAGAAGCTCCTTTCTAAGGCTCTATGACTTTTTAAATTATCAAAAAAGAAAAATGTTTAAGTCTCTTTTCCATAAATCCAAGGTGTTATCAACATCTTTGACAGGCAGCAAGCATTTTCAGCTTTTTTACATTGCTTTTTCAAATGTATCATATCAAATGGAAAGTAGGGTCAGTAACAACCATGTCCCAAGGTTAATCTGTCACTGGAATTCAGCTCCACGTCCAGAGAATAAATAAAAGTAGAATTCTGAAGAAGTGATTAAGTCAAGCTGATATGGGGGAATCATGAATGAAGTAATGAGAAAAAAGAACTATATAGAAGAAAAAACAACATATAGAAGATCCAACATATTTGTTTCAAAATCATAGTACAACATGAGGCAGTGAAAAGCTTTTAATGCTAACAGACTCATCTAAAACCAAAAAGTTCAAAATCAAGTTACATGATGAAGTGATGTATTAATGGATATTTTAGATAGTACTATAGTAAAACAGATGTTTAAATCTGCATTACTGATGATTAGATACGGGTCTTCTGTTAACAGAGTAATATGTGTAATGACAGTATTGAGGCAGTGCAACATAACAGAAATATCACAGATTCTAACTTCTACTCACTGAATGTGTGACCTCGGGCCAATCACTCATCTTTCTGGCGTCTAAAGTCTCCTCATTTGCAAAAAATGAGGGTAATAATGCTGTTTTCAATGATTATATCTCATAACATTACAGCAAGGGCTCAATGAGATAATGAATATGAAAGCCTCTTACAAAGTATAAAACCCTACATAAATAGAAGTTATATTGTGGGGAGAAAAAAGTTAAATTTACCTTTATATGTTCTAAAACTGCAGTGGCAACATTTGTATGGAGATCAATAAGTCTTTTTTTTTCAAGGAGTTCTGGCAAAGAACTACAAGTATCAAAAAACTGAAAATTAACCATTAAAGTTTCCAAGAAAATAACACAGACTTTAATGAAACTCACACCTAGGCGTTTCCTTTGAGGAAACTTGGAACAGTAAAACAGTGACAAAATGACAAATTAAACTATCAACTGAATTTATTCCCTAGGCTTGAACACATACAGTATTCACTACTTTAAAGCAGGTGAAATGCTTCTTATTTTAAAATAATCTTCCTCCCAAATATCATTATTTCCACCATTTTACTGACTCCAAAATTTGGAGGTTTAGAATAAAATAAGATTAATGGAAATATGACTTTACTGATATTTCTAAAACACACTTCCTCTCTCCTTGATGGCATTTAAAGTATCAAAAAGAAACTGCTTAACCTTTAGCTAACAAAATAATAGGAGCAATGATAACATTAATAATAACTTGCATTACTTTATCACCAATACTATCTTCTTGGTAAAATTACCCTCTTACCTAAGTCTAATTAGTGAAAGAAGCAAATGATCTGCTATATACTAGAGGAAAGTGAAATCAGCTTGAGCATGTTAAAAACATAATTTAATTCTTTAAATGTAAAGGTATATGCTATTACCTACTATTTCCTATTATTAAAAATATTAACCAATTTTTAACGTTCAAAATAAATCTTATCAACAGAAAGACTTCAAAGAAGATGTATTACTTACTTACCTAACAGCTGATGTTAGCTTAGCAGTATTGTCAGAAAGCATACTTATGGCTCCTTCATCTTCCCCTTCTAGTCCCTGGGAAAGAAAAAAAGGTCCCAGTAACTACTCAAAAATCCCAAGCCCAGGCATAAAAATTAAAATATTCCTAAGATCACCATTAAACAGTAAAATTTAGGTCACTCAGAATCACAATTCTTCTCCTCTAAGGAGCAAGCATATGTACTTTTGATAGTTATAGAAAAGTTCTAGTCACCACCAGCCTAATAAATGGTTGGATGACTAACAAAAGGACCAGCTGGTATTTTCAGATAAAGAAATAGGCCCAGAGACTTGCCAGAGGTCACATAGTAATAAATAGTATGGCTGAAATCTGAAGTTAGATCAAAGTATAGTAGAATGAGCAGCACTGGAACATAGATCTCTAAAATGAAGCCACATTATATATTTTTCAAATCATAAATTCATACAATTCTTTCAGAAAATTTTGTGATTTTCCTCAGTATTTAATTTCTTTTTGAAAAAGATCTTTTATACAAATTGAGAATATTTTTGTTATTAAAGCAATGAATGGCCTTGAGTTTTTATGAGACCAAAAAACAGTTAACCTCTTTCTCCCTCCAGATGTCCTTCTGCTTCCCTATAATTCTAAGAAAGCAAACAGAATCTTACCATGATGCTTTTAAGTCGTTTAACCTCATCTTCCTGTGCTCTGTAAGATTCTAGTTCTTGCTGAACTGATTCTGCAACTTCTGGGAATGGACTGAAACAGTATTGCACAAGAAGAACTATGAGTATGACGTTAAATGATTGATTTTAGTGTAAATTTTGAAACATATACAATAAGGACTTATCTTAAAGGTATGTATTTGGATTTGAATATATTTTATATATAATCTAGGCAGAAAAGATTTAGCATACATACAACTATACGTCCTTGTGATATTATATAATTTATAATAAATTATATATTATTATATACTTTATATATTATTATATTATAAATACTATTTCTTTAAAATGCATACATAATATACATCTAAACAAATTAAAATTTTATTTCTATTCTTTTCATTAACCATATCACCTTTTCTCTTCACCTATATGCTATCAGAAAAAAAGGAAAATATTTAAGTGACTGAAAAGTAAAGGAAAAGAAGTCATGATATATCAAACTTCAATTAAATATTATCACCCAAAGTAACACATAGTCTCAAACGGTCCATGCAACTACAAAAGATGGCATTTAAAAAATACTACATCAAGTAATTGTGAAAAGAAAATCTTTTAATTCTGTAAACTTAATATCCTAAAACACTACTGGTGAAAATAGAACACAGACCAAGTTTTGTTGGTCTAATGCCTAATATCTTCTTCCAGGCAAGCCAGTTTAGCAGTAGTTTCCACAGACTTCAGACACAACTGATCTGCAATCACTGAGCAGCTCAGGCAGAAAAAGTGTCACATAGCACTAATCCTGAATAATTCTAGATGAACGTATGTTGACCATGAAATGGTTCCTAACATGAGTATTTTTCATCTACAGCCTTAGGGGAGGTCAGAGCTTTTTCTCCTTTAAGAAAGAAAAGGTCATGTCTCATTACCAATGAAATAAAAACCTTCGGCTGCCTTAACTCTTGATAACACCTCACCAACGATCAGCATATTTCATCCAAGGGAGACTGACAGAAATGACAGAAGTTCCTGAAAGGATTTTCAGGAACACAGTCCAGTTTTACATGACAACCACAGGGACTAACCCCAGCTAACCCCACTAACTCCAGCTCCTGCAGAGTCTATGTCAGCAAGAAATAGCACTGAACATGTAAAACATGCTGGTTGAACTAGATGATTCTTAAAATCTCCAGTATTTTCAGGTCTCCAAGCTGACACACAATAATAACTGTTTACAATTATTGAGTGCTTACAGTATGCCAAACACCATGCTCTTCTCTCATTTAATCCTGACCACAGTCTTGGTGAAGTACACACTATTAACAGTTAAGACCAGGGACTTTGGGATCTGTGAGAACTGGGCTTTAATGAAAGCTAGATGACTTGGGGTAAGTTACTCCTTTACATTATTTCACTTAATCTTCATAACAACCTTCTTAAATAGGGCAATAGGTATATTTAGCAACCCCACAATTTAATGATGAGGAAACGGAAGCTCAGAGAGATTTAAGCCACTTGTTTAACTCTATGCTGTCTTGGTGTCTTTATGCCCACATTATTATTGTAGTACGACATTCAGCGTGAGGGCTATTCCTATGTATACACAAAAGATTAAAGTCTTACTATTCAACTGAATTCTTAGATTGTTCCTAAACATGTGTCTAAAGAAAATATTCAAAATTTCCATATTTGAATGAAGAGATTTTTTTCTTAAGCTTTTTTCTATTAGGGAATGTGAACTTTAAAATTAACTTTAAATGTTCCACATCCTCTATAAATAATGTAAATGTAATTTCTTATACTTCATCATTCTAAAAGGAAATGTAGACTATGGAATTCCAGAGAGAAAAAATTATTTAAAATAAATTATAAAAGTATCTAAAATTGCCATAGCCAGAAAGAGGAAGATAGTGACTTTGCAGAGAAAACCCAATTCTTTGTTATAGCAATGTGATTTTCCAGTGTTTAAAAAAAAAAGTTATAAATAAAAAAAAAAACATACAAAAAAATCCAGCATGTTGAACCAAGTCTATATCCTAATTCTTTTTAAACATAAATGAGGCCAAAAAGAACAGCCATATCGGAGTGACGTCAGCATCATGGCGGAGTGAGATTCCCTCTTTGAATCTCTGCCCCCTACGACACAACGAAAACATCATTCACATTCCAACAGAGCTCAATCAAACACTACGAAGGACTTCTGAGAAACCCCTGCTGCCATACATTGGATGGTGGAGGCGCGGGAAGCCCAGGAGGACGGGAGGAGAGGTAGGAGGTTGTACTCCCCCTCCCCAATCGATCAGCAAAGACAGCGCGGTTCGCAGACGGGGGGGGCAGCCCACAGCGGGGAAAACTAGCGCCATCCAGGTGCTCTCACAGACTGTCGTGAGATCCCCACTGGGAAGCGACAACGGACTGTTTAGGGGGGTAGCAAACACCCTAAGAGAGCCAGAAAGGAAACCCCCGGGTCAAGCAGGAGAAAGAGAGGACCCCTCCCCCCACACACCCAGCGTTTCAGCATAATCCCTCCGGGGGCTGCAGCCGCCTCAGAGCAAACCGCTCGTGATCTCCATCTAGTGGCAGCAGGGGGAAACTGCAGGACCAAATTATCATGAGGGGAAAAAATAAGGATGTCCCCGTCGGATCCTTGCGACAATTTGCCAGGGCTACAGACCAAAAGGAAAATGACAAACACCCAGAAACCAACACTGAAGGCACAGAATTTGATAACCTGAATGACAGAGAATTCAAAATAGCTATCATAAACAAACTCAACGAAATACAAGAGAACACACAGAAACAAATCAACGAATTCAGGGATTATGTCACAAAAGAGATTGAAACCCTAAAGAAAAACCAATCAGAATTATTGGAGATGAAAAACAAAATCAACGAGATAGTGGAAAAAATGGAGTCTTTAAAGAGCAGAACTGACAATATGGAGGAACGAATTAGCACTATTGAGGATAGCCACGCAGAAATGCTCCTGATAGAGGAGGAGAGAGAGCTAAGACTAAAAAGAAATGAAGAAATTCTTTGAGAAATATCAGACTCAATGAGGAAAAGCAACATAAGGATAATAGGTATTCCAGAAGGAGAAGAAAGAGAAAAAGGAGCAGAAAGTTTGTTCAAAGAAATAATAGCTGAGAACTTCCCCAACCTAGGGAACGAGAGGGAAATAACAGTGAATGAAATCAATAGATCACCTAAATATATAACCAGGAATAAAAAATCATCTCGCCACATAGTAGCAAACTTGAAGAATACCCGTGACAAGGAAATAATATTGAAGGCAGCTAAACAAAAAACCAAAATAACATACAAAGGAAACCCCATCAGGCTCTCAGCTGATTTCTCGACAGAAACTCTACAGGCTAGGAGAGACTGGAATGATATATTCAAAATCATGAAAGACAAAAACCTTCAGCCAAGAATACTTTATCCAGCAAAAATATCCTTCAAATATGATGGAGAAACAATAACTCTCCCCGATAAACAAAAGCTAAGAGAGTTCGTCACCACAAGACCCCCACTACAAGAAATGCTCAAGAAGGCCCTTAGGCCTGAAAAAAACAAATGAGAAAGGGGATACAAAGATTTCAGCAAGGAGAAAAGCAAGGAGACTAAACCAGAACAAAATACAGTTGGAAAACATCAAAAATTAATTCAAGCTCATCACTGGAAACACACATTCATGACACAATCTGGAATAAAGAGATAACAAATAAGGAGGGGAAGAGGTAAGGGATGAATCGACCCAGCCTCAGGAAAAAGGAGGCATCTGAAAATGTACTTTCTTATC
This sequence comes from Tapirus indicus, assembly GCA_031878705.1. NCBI lineage: Eukaryota > Metazoa > Chordata > Mammalia > Perissodactyla > Tapiridae > Tapirus > Tapirus indicus. The sequence continues at coordinate 17,333,702 of CM062918.1, forward strand.
CAGGAGATCGCTTATATAAACCGCACGGTAACCACTAAACAAACAACCAGAAGAGAACCACACATGACAAATAAAGAGAAAACCAAGAGAATGAGCATGCAGAAATACCAAATTGAATTTGCAGTCCGAAACACAAGGGACAAGAAACGAAGGAAATGCAAAAGAACCAGAAGATGAACAATAAAATAGCAACGTTAAACCCTCATATATCAATAATCACTCTAAATGTAAATGGATTGAATTCTCCAATCAAAAGACACAGAGTGGCAGGATGGATTAAAAACCAAGATCCAACAATCTGCTGCCTCCAGGAAACACATCTCAGCTCTAAAGACAAACACAGACTCAAAATAAAAGGATGGAAAACAATACTCCAAGCTAATGGCAAACAAAAGAAAGCAGGAGTAGCCATACTTATATCAGACAAAGTAGACTTCAAGATAAAAAAGGTAATGAGAGACAAAGAAGGGCAATATATAATGATAAAAGGGATACTTCACCAAGAAGACATAACACTTATAAATATCTATGCACCCAACACAGGAGCACCAAAGTACATAAAACAACTGCTAAAAAACCTTAAAGGAGATATTAACAATAACACAACAATAGTAGGGGATCTTAATACCCCCTTACATCAATAGATAGATCATCCAGACAAAAAGTCAATAAGGAAATAATGGACTTAAACGAGAAACTAGACGCAATGGACTTAATAGATATATACAGAGCACTCCACCCAAAAAAAGCAGAGTACACATTCTTTTCAAGTGCACATGGAACATTCTCAAGGATAGACCATATATTAGGAAACAAGGCAAACCTCTATAAATTTAAGAAGATTGAAATCATTACAAGCATCTTTTCTGATCATAATGCTGTGAAACTAGAAACCAACTGCAAGGAAAAAACTAGGAAAGGGACAAAGATGTGGAGACTAAACAACATGCTACTGAACAACCAATGGGTCGTTGATGAAATTAAAGGAGAAATCAAAAGCTATCTGGAGACAAATGAAAAGGAAAATACACCATACCAACTCATATGGGATGCAGCAAAAGCAGTCCTGAGAGGGAAATTCATAGCAATACAAGCTCACCTTAACAAACAAGAAAAATCCCAAATAAATAACCTTAAATTGCACCTAACAGAGTTGGAAAAAGAAGAACAGACAAAGCCCCGAATCAGTAGAAGGAGGGAAATAATAAAAATCAGAGCAGAAATAAATGAAATTGAAACCAAAAAAACAGTAGAAAGGATCAATGAAACAAAGAGCTGGTTCTTTGAGAAGATAAATAAAATTGACAAACCCTTAGCCAGACTCACTAAGAAAAAAAGGGAGAAGACTGAAATAAATAAAATTAGAAATGAAAGAGGAGAAATTACAACAGACACCACAGAAATACAAGGGATTATTAGGGAATACTATGAAAAACTTTATGCCAACAAATTGGACAACCTAGAGGAAATGGACAATTTCTTGGACGCGTACAACCTCCCAAAACTGAATCAAGAAGAAATAGAGAATCTGAACAGACCAATCACAAGTAAAGAGATTGAAACAGTAATCAAAAACCTCCCAAAAAATAAAAGCCCAGGACCCTGGAGAATTTTATCAAACGTTCAAACAAGATTTAGCACCTATCCTTCTCAAACTATTCCAAAAAATAGAGGAAGATGGAATACTTCCCAACACATTCTATGAGGCCGACATCATGCTGATACCAAAGCCAGACAAGGACAATACAAAGAAGGAAAACTACAGGCCAATATCACTGATGAACATAGACGCAAAAATCCTCAACAAAATATTGGCAAACTGAATACAGCAATACATCAAAAAGATCATACACCACGATCAAGTGGGATTTATACCAGGGACACAGGGATGGTTCAACATCCGCAAATCAATCAACGTGATACACCACATTAACAAAATGAAGAATAAAAACCACATGATCATCTCAATCGATGCAGAGAAGGCATTCGACAAGATCCAGCATCCATTTATGATAAAAACTCTCAACAAAATGGGTATAGAAGGAAAGTACCTCAACATAATAAGGGCCATATATGACAAACCTACAGCAAACATCCTAGTCAACGGGGAAAAACTGAAAGCCATTCCTTTGAGGACAGGAACAAGACAAGGGTGCCCACTCTCACCGCTCTTATTCAACATAGTACTGGAAGTTCTGGCCAGAGCGATTAGGCAAGAAAAAGGAATAAAAGGACTCCAAATAGGCAATGAAGAAGTGAAACTCTCACTATTTGTAGACGACATGATCCTATACATAGAAAACCCAAAAAGTTCCATCAGAAAACTACTAGAAACAATCAACAACTACAGTAAAGTGGCAGGGTATAAAATCAACTTACAAAAATCAATTGCATTTCTATACACCAACGATGAAAAAACAGAAAGAGAACTCAAAAAGACAATCCCATTTACGATTGCAACAAAGAGAATAAAATATCTGGGAATAAATTTAACCAAGGAGGTCAAAGACCTATACAATGAAAACTATAAGACACTATTGAAAGAAATTGAGGAGGACATAAAGAAATGGAAAAATATTCCATACACATGGATTGGAAGAATAAATATAGTTAAAATGTCCATTCTACCTAAAGCAATCTACAGATTCAATGCAATCCCAATCAGAATCCCAATGTCATTCTTCACGGTAATAGAACAAAAACTACTGAAATTCGTATGGGGCAACAAAAGAGCCCGAATAGCTAAAGCAATTCTGAAAAAAAAGAACAAAGCTGGAGGCATCACAATCCCTGATTTCAAAATAGACTATAAAGCTACAGTAATCAAAACAGCATGGTACTGGTACAAGAATAGACACACAGATCAATGGAACAGAATTGAAAGCCCAGAAATAAAACCACACACCTATGGACAGCTAATCTTCGACAAAGGAGCAAAGAACATACAATGGAGAGAGGGAAGTCTCTTCAATAAATGGTGCTGGGAAAATTGGACAGCAACATGCAAAAGAATGAAAGTAGACCATCTCCTATCGCCATATACAAAAATCAATTCAAAATGGATCAAAGACCTGAAAGCGAGACCTGAAACTATAAAACTCCTGGAAGAAAATATAGGCAGTACACTAATTGAGACTGGACATAAAGGGATCCTTTCAGATTCCATGTCTACCCAGACAAGGGAAACAAAAGAAAAAATAAACAAGTGGGACCTCATCAGACTAAAGAGCTTCTACAAGGCAAATGAAACCAGGATCAAAATGAATAAACAACCCACCAGCTGGGAGAAAATATTTGCAAATCGTTTGTCCGACAAGGGATTAATCTCAGTAATATACAAAGATCTCATACAACTGAGCAATAAAAAAACAAACAACCCGATCAAAAAATGGGCAGAGGATATGAACAGACATTTTTCCAAGGAAGAGATACAGATGGCCAATAGACACATGAAAAGATATTCAACATCACTAATCATCAGGGAAATGCAAATCAAAACTACACTGAGATATCACCTTACACCGGTTAGAATGGCTGTAATCACAAAGACAAATAACAACAAATGCTGGAGAGGTTGTGGAGAAACGGGGACCCTCATTCACTGCTGGTGGGAATGCAAACTGGTGCAGCCTCTATGGAAAACAGTATGGAGAGTCCTCAAAAAATTAAAAATAGAAATACCGTATGATCCAGCAATCCCACTCTTGGGCATCTACCCAATGGACATGAAATCAACCATCACAAGAGGCGTATGCACCCCTATGTTCATTGCAGCAGTATTCACTATAGCCAAGAAGTGGAAGCAACCCAAGTGTCCCTCCACTGATGATTGGTTAAAGAAGATGTGGTATATACATACAATGGAATACTACTCAGCCATAAGAAAAGACACAATTGTCCCATTTGCAACAACATGGAAGGACCTAGAGGGTATTATGTTAAGTGAAATAAGCCAGAGAGAGAAGGACAGACACTGCATGAACTCACTCATATATGGAATATAAGTGAACACACGGACAGAGAGAACTGATTGGTGGTTACCAAGGGGAAGGCGGGTGGGGGAGGCGCAAGGGGTGAAGAGTTACATCCACAAGGTGACAGACAAACAAAAATGTACAACTAAAACCCCACAGTGTTAGAAACTAAGACATCAATAAAAAAAAAAATGGAATAAAAAAAAAAAAAGAACAGCCATATCAAGGACGTAGACATATACATAGATATAGTAACACTTAAATATTCAAAAATAATAATAATAAATAAAATCATATTTCAATAACTAGTGATGAGCAACACTCTTTTTCTCTCAGAGGAACGATTTTTTTTGTTTGTTTAGAATGGTTTCTTCTAGCCATAATGACCACTAGACAACTTTTGTAACAACTCCTGAGCCCATGCGGTACCCTAAACTTTAAGGGGACATAGCAACACATGGAATATGTATATTTGCCTACAATAAATCACATGGCAAATTATTATAATTTTTTCACCTATTATTTCTAACATACTTTGAATAAATCTCTGGTTTCCAGGCTTAGGTATTCTCTCCACAGATATCCAAAATTAGGTTTGTATAAAGGCAAACACGGAACAAAAATGGAAAAATCACACCTCAGTGTTTTCCTATCACAAAAATCCATTTTAAAGAAAGGCAGAAATGGTCTAGTAGAGGGTCAGTGAAGATAATGACAAAATTTAGAAAGACTATCTGTAAAATCTACAAAATCATACGGTATGAACCTACTGAAAAGGAAAGTGGCCCCTCCAAAACAACGAACAAAAAACCTAGGAATCAGAAAGAAATCAAGCAATAAAAATACATATCTACAGGCTATTCAATTATAGTTCCTATTCATTGTGTAGATGAAACACCATGACCTTCTTGATTTTTTTAAATCAAATTCATTAAGTCAGATGACATCTTCATTTCTTTTTAACAGGTGAATCTTTTACTTACTGATGTTTTTGTTACTTACCTTCCTTTATGCTTCTGCCAAAATTTATCAACTGGAGTCAAATCATAAGACTTTTTGTTTTTTCTCTTTGGTCTAGCACCAGCTGGAGAGTTTTCCACTCCTGAAGATTCTTCCAAATTAACTCTGTTTAAGTGGAAATCCTAGGAAAAAGTAATTCTGTTTTAAATGACAGTTTTCTGAATTGAAGAACCATAACATTTTCTATAACAAGGGAAATAATCTTGCTGTCTTTTCTAATATTTCCAAGGACAGAATACAGATCTGAAATTTAAAAGACTTCCTTCCGGTGCACACAAATGTACTTTTAATTGTTTATGTATTCTAATTAAAATAGTAGATGTATATGATTAAAATTTCAAAAAAATACACAAAAACCATTTAAGTTTCTTGTGTAACCTTCTAGAAAAATATTTTTGCATATGCCAGTATACTCATATCCTTTCAATTTTAAAGAATGGGATTACATTTTACATATTTTGTACCTTACTTTTTTCATTTAACAATGTATTTTAGAGCTCTTTATCTATATATGTATATCTACCTTATCTTTATCATGGCTATATAGTAGTCCAATACTTGGTTGTATCTATTTATTTGACCAGGCCTCTTGATGCTTAGTTGTTTCCAGTAACGAACATAATCTTAAATATAATTTTTAAACTCTTAGAGAGTCTTAACATTCTGATGTGATGGATTGTATTTTTAAAAAATTACAATAGAAGCTACAGTAATAATAGAACTCCCTTTCATAAATTTAAGGGCTAGTCAGACCAGCACTTGCTAACTTTTTCTGCCCAGAATTAATTTTACTCATGTGAAGCTTGATTTTTTTTTGCCCTTTCTCAAAAAAGAAAAACAAACAAAAAAAACCAAACAAAAGTGAATATCTTTTCTATCCTTTCCCTCTTCCGCTTGCATTAGACTTGTGGGTTCCTTCATGTAATAGCAGTTCAACTCTACTCTAAAGAATAGCAAGTTAGAGATAAAACATGGCTATTAATAAGTGAGTAAATAAATGATGAGCAAGAAAGAAATTATATGGAGAAATTATCTAGCATGACTGTGATACAATTATCTTAGTTCTAAGATAGAAGTTTTTGATTAATGATTAAACTTCTAGGTCTTAGCAAATTAAATGAACTGAATACAATTTAATCTCCTCCTGATAAAATAAGGTCATCAATACTGAGTCTAGATCCTGAGACCGTATCAGGTAACTTTCTCAAATAAATCCTTTACAATAGCTTATTTCCTTCCTTGCCATTTTCCCCTATGACATGAAAAACAAGAGTGCAAAATATATAGATGTCTAATTGCCATAGTGGAGTAAGTAAGAAGTCTACTGACAAAGAAGAGTATATGTTATATTTCAGCCCGTTAATACTATGTCTTTCCACGGGCCACCTGGTGGTGCAGCGGTTAAGTTCGCGTTTGGCAGCCCCGGGTTCGCCGGTTCGGATCCCGGGCGCCTGCCGACGCACTGCCTGTCAGCCTTGCCGTGGCGGCGTCCCATATAAAGTAGAGGAAGATGGGCACAGATGTTAGCCCAGGGCCAGTCTTCCTCAGCAAAAAGAGGAGGATCAGCAACGGATGTTAGCTCAGGGCTGGTCTTCCTCGCAAAAAAAAAAAGAAAAAAAAATACTATGTCTTTCCTATAGACTCTTCATATTATCATAGGATAAATATATCAGTAACCTTATTTAATTCCTCTCACTTTCCCATCTCCATATCTTAACCTCACTTTGCATGACAAATCATCCATATAGGAAGAAAGTAAATATAGCACAATTGTGAAAAACCATTTAAAACAATAGATATTAACAGCTACATCTGAGAAGAACCCGTTTTAAAAAATTACCTAACAGAAGATACTGAAGAAGAGAAACATTTTTAAATGGTTCTTTATTAACTAGAATTTCTAGTCAAGTTCTATTTCCATGGTGATGACAGCTCATTCAAAATAAAATTAACTTGTTAGCAAAATTAACTGCTCTAAAAATAGGAGGGCATATTATTACTGAAGTATTGATGGAATACTTATAACACAAAATGATAAAGGAACAAAAGACATTAAGAGTTTTGAGAAATAACATAGTAGTGGCAAGAACATTTCCATTCTTTGCATAACAGCCAGGCAAATAAAGAAAAGTAATTTCAATCTTGAAAATTGGGAAATCAGAACATTTATACATAAATAAAAGACAAGAGAATTGGTTTTAACATGGTAGACTCTAACCTGTTTCACTGACATTCATACTTTACTGACTTAGAAGATTGAACAACGGTATTGCAAACTGCCAGGTATAAGTAAATTCCACTGGGAAGGGCTAAAGACATGGATAAGTCTTCAGCAGACTTGTTTTCCTTTCACAAGTTAAAGCAGACCGGTAGAGCCAGACAGAGCTAATGTTAACAAAATCACTTTTGGATAATATAGGTGACACCTATTTATACAGAGCTAAGATTTATATTCACATGAGAAAAAAGCAAAGTAAAATAAAAGTGACTTTTATTTTGGCAAAGGATTGAGCCAAATCTAATCAAGTCTCTAGATCTAACAGTTTATAGGAAATGCTGGGGATAGAGAAATATGTCAAATTGTACTCCACTAAGATACAATCAACCAAACACAGAAATATAGGAAATTCTTTAGAAAAACAAACCAATTCCTTCAATCAAAAAATAGCAATAACTGGCACTGGCCCTGTGGCCTAGTGGCCCTGTGGCCTAGCGCTCCATGTTGGCGGCCCAGGTTCAGATCCCAGGCGCAGACCTAACACTCCTTGGTGGCCATCCTATGGTGGCACCCCACATACAAAACAGAGGAAGACTGGCGCAGATGTTAGCTCAGGGTGAGTCTTCCCCAGCAAAAAAAAAAAAAAGCAATTAAAAAAGAGTGGGAAGAGAGGAATTGTTGTAAACTGAGACATTTAAAAGATACATCAACCAGTGTTTGGATCCCTATTTGAACAAACCAACTGTAAAGATGCATCTTTGAAACAATCAGAAAACAATGAATACAGAGCTGGTATTAGATATTACCAAAGAATAACTGTTAATTTTGTTGGATATGGTAATAAAATTATGGTATTTTTTTTAAAAGATATATGCTGAAATATTTATGTATAAGATCACATAATGCCTGGGATAAGATGCATATTGCCTGGGAAGCCAAACGACTAAATATTCCCTAATAAAAGTCCTAAAATTTTAATCATAACAACAAAACAGGGTTTAAAGCACAATCCACAACTGTCTGCCCTTGTCATAGTGATGGTGAAAGTACGTGTTGAGATGGGGCCTCATCACCCCGAGTTCATGAATGACTATGATGAGCAGAGCTTCCCCTTGCCCATCCATATTGGATGAGGATCAAGAAATAATGTGAACAAAAAATAAATATTTGTTATTTTGATCCACTGAGGTTTGAGGGTTTAGACTAAGCAGCACACCTAACCTATCCTAATTCAAAGGCCAAGGTATTCTATACAGATTCAGCAATGTCAGGGACACTTTGATGAGCTAGTTCACTCGTGTTAAAGCAGAATTCCCCTTAACTCTAGGAATCATGAGCTGGAAAACCACCCCCAGATATGTCGCTGGTGACATGCAACATTTTCGACCAGTCTTCACTGATAATCTCAACTCATGAGCAATTTATTCAGTCTCTAAACTAGTGAAGAATTTGGGCCTTAATGATTTAGAAATATACTGTCCAATACAGTTACCACTAGTCACATGTGGCTACTGAGTACCTGAAATGTGGCTAGTCTGAAATGAGATGTAAGTATAAAATATAAACCAAATTTTTAAGACTTAATATATAAAAAGAGAATATAAAATATTTAATGTTTTAAATTGTTCACATGTTAAAATGCTAATATTTTGGATATATTGGGTTATATAAAATATATTACTAAAATAAATAGCACCTGTTTCTTTCTATGTTTTTAACGTGGCTACTAGAAAATCTAAAATTACATCTGTAGGTTCTACCATATTTCTATTAGATAACACTGATTTAGAAGCACTGAACTTTGGCTAATGATGACAAGAAGGGAAGGAAAAGAAAAAATGTGAAGACATAAAAGGAAAGAAAAATCTAATTTAGAATATTTGAAAGAATCATTTAATTGGAAAAAAAATCCTTATAAAAATGCTCCATCATAAACATAGATAAAATAAATCTCAAAATCTTTCATATTAAGCAACTAGGATATAAGGCAAAAAAACGGTAGTACCTAGAGCTAGATTAGTAAATAGTAAATAATACATACTCTTCTTTCCCTCAGATTAAATAAAATTTTAATCCAAGTTCAGAAATAGCAATGAATATGTAAATGTATTGAAACACCACCACTTTAAAAATTGAATGAAATCTAGGACGTCTTCTGGGCTTTTACATGGCCTACACACCTTTAGTAGGAAGTGTGGACTTCCTATGAACAACTACAGTTTGTACAGTTATCAACAATCTGTGTTTGGATTAAATGAGTAAAAGTTTACATTATACTTTTGACTTTTAGGCAAATGCCTGAAACTAGTCCAACACAGTGCTGTCCAAGAGGTTTTGTGTTAATAAAGACTAGAGGATCCACAGAGCATCAACCTCCAAAGCATCAAACTTTGAACTACACTTAGGCATCGTTATACTGTAATCACACATCTTTAAGAAAATGATTGCTTCTAAAATGCTTTTCTAATAACCTTTTAAAAGTACATATTAATTTGGTAACCACTTCCTTTTTTTTCCTTGAGTGGCAAAAAAAAAAACAAACTTTATTAAAGTCCCTATGTATATTAGCATAATTTCTGATTTAATGTTTCAAATAGTAAGAGTCAGCAGCAGGGAACCAAAGGCACAAAAAAGGCATCTAAGATTTGAAAAGACAAAGGCCAAGTAAAGGACAATACACTGAAATGAAATAATGACCATCCCTTCGCCTAAGGGTAACCACTCATTACAGCTGACAATCAAATCCACCCCTCCCGCAACCAAGACATAATAAAAAAGAATCATGACTTTCTAAATTATTAATTTTGCTTCTTATATCCTGATAAGATGGAAGAGGTACTGCAAAGTTTTTCACCAGAAAAATGTATTTCCCATGTTAAATGACAACAATCATCTTTCTGGCACACAGGGAAGCTGTGCGAATTTTCATAATTGTTTCCAAGGTCTGAGACATAAATATTATCAATGTTCCAGATTTTCAGGCAAAGATACTTAATATAAAAAGGAAGCTGCAACTGCAAGTTAACAAAGTTTCTATCTAGAACTTTTACTCCATCTTGTGGAGGTAAAGGGTGTAATTATTAAGAATTTTAAAAGCTCGGAGGAAACTTCAAAAACAGCAGTTTTAACAATCAACTAAAAATGGCGTGGTTACATTTATGATATCCCAGTTACAGTTTTTTCACACCTAGTAACTGCATTAAAATTAATGAACAGGACTAAGTCAATGTAAGTTGTGTAGTTTATTATAATCAATCTCTTCAAAGAGACTATTTTCATACGACCTAAACATTCTAACAACAATGCTACTGAGAAAAGACTGCTTAAAGGGTAATATGAAATCCGAGAACTTCACCTAAGAAAGTTAACTAGAGTTGTGCATTGCTCTATTATTTACAGTAACAGAAAATAAAAGCAACAATAACCTAACGTCCACAGGGATCCACCACTGTAACCTCCACCAGAGATCATGTCTGCTGTGTTCACCTTGGATCCCAGTGACTAGCACAGTGTCTGGTACAGAGCAGGCACTTAATAAATATTTGCTGAATTGAATTCTTCAGAGACGCCTGGCTGCCAACTTTTGATTTTGTGAAATGAAGATTAGAACAAAACCAAAAGAGCCCTACCATCTACTTTCACCCTCTTGTATTTTTAAAAGGATATTTTAACATCAAAGAGTAGAAAATAAAAATTAGTATATTTCACAAGGATAGAAGGATAATAAAAGGGAAAGCACTGAAAAAAAAAAAAAACTAGCATAAAGGTCAGTCATAAAAACTCACGTCATAGTCATTATTTTCATTTTACTCTGGAACAGTGAAAACCTCAAAAGCCAGTATTAGCCTTGTCTGGTTTTGGGGAATCTCCGCCCTAAGTTATGTTTCTCAATTTTCTCTTCTGATAATTGTCTTTCTGACAATGGGGACTCAGAGCATGTTCCTGTATATTGCAATTACTTATACATACGTCTTAGTGCCTGCACTCAAAGCATCAGGTACTTGATTTTCTCCAGGAACTATTCAAGTTTGGGAATTAGAAAGGATCCTAGTATCTCAATGCTCTACACAGCCTCCACACACCACTGGCAGGAGTGAAGAGGTGACCCCTGATCTATATGCTCTTATTAAAGCTCTCACCCCTCGCTCTCCCACCCAACAGTCAGGACCCCACCAACCAAATCGAATTTGAGACTATCAAAACTATCTCATCATGCCCGTTAATCCCTATGCAGCTCTTTACTTACACTAACTCCTTTCAGGTCCCATCTCTCGTTCTTACCTGACTCCTGAAACCCTTCTGTCATACCCTCTGGAACTCATACTCAGTCACCAGCAAAATCTCCCATTCTGAATATCTACTCTAAACTTCCACTGGACTTGCTTGCTCTAATTGAACTCCAACTTGCTACCTGCCCTCTCAAATGGTAACCTTTTTTTTTTTTCTCACTTGTCACACATCTGATACCACTGGCCACGGGATTGGGATAGGTGTCTTCCTTGTTACTCCCAGACTCTACATGTCCTGTTCCCTGAAACAACTCTAGCTGTGCAACTCCTGTCATCAGCCTCTAGCAGTAGTTCTCAATCAGAGGCAATTGTGCCCCTCTCCACCCCCTGGGTATATCTGGCAATGTGTGAAGACATTATGGTTGTCACAACTGAGGGAGTATTAATGACATCTAGAGGCCAGAGGCCAGGGATGCTGCTAAACATCCTACTATGCACAGGACAGCCCCCCACAACAAAGAATTATCGGGTCCAAAATGTCAACAATGCCGAGGTTGAGAAATCCTGGTCTATAGTCATCCTGGTCACTAATGCCCCCTACAGACCTGCAGGACGCTCATCTCCTGTGTCAACTTTTCTCTTTTGATCATTCCCATCGACACACAAACATACTGTAATTTCTCTCATTTAAAAGTCTTTTTTGACCTCACATTCTCTTCTAGCAATCACCCTTTCTTCTCAGCTCTCTTACAAAGCAAAACTCTTTCAAGTTTTGCCTCTATTCACTCTCTTAAGCCTCTCTTTCCACTCCCTTAGACCCACTTCAGTGTTCTGCCCCTAAACTATGGAAGTTGCTCTTATCAAAGTCACTAATAACCTTGACATTGCCACATGCAATGGTGACTTCTTAATCCTCGCCCTATGTCTTGAGTACTGCTTCCTCTTTGAAACATTTAATTCACTGGCTTCCAAAACAACACGATCTAGTTCTCATACCTCACTGGCTGCTTCTTACTATATTATATGGCTGGTTCCTATTCATCACCCTGACCTCTAAATATTGAAATGTCTCAGAGTTCAGTTCTTGGACCTCTTCTCTCTATACTACTTCCCTTGGTGATCTCACCTTATCTCTTGGCTTTAAATACAATCTATACATGGACTATTCCTAAATTTATTTCTCTAGACCAGATGTTTCTCCTGAACTCCAGACTCAAATATCTAACTATCCATTTGAGATCTACACTTGGATATCTTAATAAGCATCTCACATTTAACATGTCCAAAACTCAGCACCTGATCTTCCCCCTGAAACTGTTCCTTTCAAGTATTTCCCATCTCAATAAATAACACCTGTCCATTTCCAAAGGCCATAACCTTGGAGTCATCTTTGACTCCTCTCTTTCTCTTAGATCCCACATCCAACTCAACAGCAATTCCTATACTCTACATTCAACAGATTATCACAACCCTTACCACTTCCATTCTGGTGTAAGGCACCATCATCTTTTGCTAAGAGAACTGCAACAGCCTCCTAGTTGGTCCTTGATTCTTCCTATGCCCCCAAAGAGTTTGTTTTCAACATAGCAGCTACAGTGATACTCTTAAAATGTGTACCAGATGTCACTCTTTTACTCAAAACTGTGAGTAGCTCCCCATTTCCCTCAGTTTAAAAGTCAATATCCTCACAATGGCCTATAAAGTCCTATGCCATATTGCTTCCGGTGTCCTTTTTAACTTCATCTCCTGCTACTCTCCCCCTGCCTTAATCTGCTCTGGCCACCTTGGCTGCCTTGCCATCTTTTTAAGCATACTAGGCATCCTTCTGCCTGAAATGCTGCCTCCCATTTAGCTATACAGTTCACTACCTTACCTCCTTCAGATCTATCCTCAAATGTCTTTTTCAGTGAGGTCTTCCCTGTTTTAAAATTGCAATCCTGTTCACCATTACCTAACTTAATTTTCTTCCAGAGTACTTTCCACCTTGTGAAATGTCATATATTTTGTTTATTTTACTTATTCCCTGTCTCTCCTTCTAGAACATAAGCTCCAAGAAGAAAGGAATATTTTCATTTGCTTTTTTTTTATTGCTACAACTAGGGCCTAGAATATTCTGTCAGAGAGTAGGCACTCCAGTAGTGGTTGAATTGAATTCCTCTTCTTCAGCCTCTTCCTTGTTCTCCTAAAACTTGCTTCCATGATCCATCACTCAGGGCTTAATTCAGCGATCCCTTTGATTCTTCTTGCCCTCTCTACTGAATCAGAGTTGACTACCATTTCACTGACTCTTATCCTAGAGTCTAGAACAGCATAGGACTCTAGGATAGAGAAGTGTGCAGAATTGCCAATTTCCATCAGTAATCCTGAAATCTGATTTATTTAAAGAAATACTTTGCAGCTAGAATCTGGGTTTCAAAGAAATAAACTCTTAAACCAAAACCATCTATTACATGTCTTTCATTTCCTTTCTATATGACATTTTGGGCAATCTTTGCAATACTGATACTAATATGTACTATAATCCCTAGAGGACTGGGCTAGGCGTTAGTCAATTAGAGTGCTAGTGTTGGCAAAGCCAGTGATTTGGGTTCAAATCCTTTAACTTGTGCGTCTCAATTTTTCTATCTGCCAAATGGGAACTATTCTGGCTCTATTACATAGTGTCTTGTACAGAAATTACTTGTGTACATATTTTCTTCCCATTGCCTTTGAAGGTTGGGACTGTGTTTTATTTATCTGTATCACATGCTATACACAATGTTTAGTAAAAGAATATATGCATGGATAAATGCAGATTTTTGTTTTAAGCATGAAATTACATGTGTGGAATTACTTCAGAAAACATGTTATAATATAAAAAATACTATTTATTTTTACCATAAAATGAGGCTTAATTGACTCTCAGAAAAAAGGGAGCAATTACAGCTTTTCTCCCCAGGGAGAACATATTTATTTACTTATTCAGTATGAAAAAAAAAAGTCACTCATTTTCCTCCATTCTGTTTTCCCATCATTGCCAACAATACCACTGATTTATCCTACAATTTAAAGATCATACATTTGGAACTTTAAACTTCAATGCTTCACTATTCTCCAGCATCCACAACCAGTGATACCAAATTCGATCACTTTTTTTTTTGTTCACATTTCTCAGCTCCATCCTTCTCATCTTTGTTTCGGTAGCCATGATGTTAATTTTAAATTAAGGGGACCACTGAATGTTACTACATGTAGGTAAAAAGTGGTATATTTAGCCTCTTACCAGTACATCATGCACCAAGGCTTGATATGTCCAAGTATGGTGTAAAGGAGTTGCCAAATCTATGTTTCTGTCAACAAGGACTAATAAAGGCCTTTGGAAGCTGTAAATATATTAAAAAAAATTATATAACTCTTGATACCAGTGCATACATCTAGATTTTTCTAATACTTTCCAGTACATATTTGTCATTTTGATATGAACAATAAGTATGCTAATACTGACATTCCAAAATAGTTTGCTTTTTAAAATATTTTCTATTACAGTCAGTCAAGTAAAGTAATGCTTTGGACTACTTAGAGCCTGTGTCTAATGCTAGATAGTAAGTCTTACTTAAGGAACTTTCTTAAAGGAAAAAATCTACATAAATACTTTTACAGAATGAATACTTTTTAAAGTTATCAGAGTAAGAATAAGTTGCTTCTACTCAGATTTATATTTCACATTTTGAAAAAAGGAAAAAAAAGAAGAGCCACTGTCAGCTTCAGGGAAAACAATTAAAAAGAGTAGGATCTTATAAATTCACACAAATGTTTGACAGTTTCATAAATTACAAATTACAATTTTTTCCATAAACACAAATTCAAAAAAGCACACTCTAGAGAAGAGCCTCACAAAACCCAATCCCCTTATAACATATAAAACTGAAACATCATACCTCAATGGTACCCAATTATCTAATTATTCACTTACCAGACACTTCATATATTGTTTAACTCCATTATTACAATTTAGATGTGAAATAGACTACACTGAAAGCAAACTGAGGCACAAAGTCATTTGGTTACCATGCATCTCCAGAAGTTGCAGATTCACTTTAGAGGCACTATTGCATCGGGAGTACACATCAGTTTTCAAAAGGCACTGCTATCTGATTATATTAACTATACATATTTTTTCCAGCAAGAGACTTCTGAGCATTTTAGTAACTCAGTACACCTACTGGGTGTAAGACAGTGGACTCTCCCAACTGCACTGACTATAACATTCTGTAATAAAAGGTAGGAGTGGCATCCTTACCCCCTACTATCCTTTATTACTCCAGAGCTAGGTGGAAGTCAAGGGAGGATAGACTACAGCAGAGTTTCTTAACTCAGCACTACTGAGATTTGGGGTTGGATAATTTCTCATTATAGGGGGTCGTCCTGTGCACTGTAGGATGTTTAGCATCACCCTATAATGCACCCCCTTGGAGTCCAGTAGGATCTACCCAGTTGTGACAACCAAACATGTCTCCAGACATTACCAAATGTCCAGTGGGGGGCAAAATTGCCCCTCACTGAGAATTATCTCAGAGATAATTCTACAGAGAATGTATCTCAGAGAATGCTACAGTTGGACTCAAATGTATTTAACAATAGTCCAACAAGTTGCTGACCCCTAATTAAAATAATTTAGAAATGCATCCAACAAACTAAAAATAAAGACAACCATATTATGACAATCTGAATAAATTTTTAAAATTTATCCAACTAAAATAGTGCTTTTATATTCATTTCTAAGGCGTATAGGAGAGCACTATAAAAAGGGAACTATTAAGTAAGATATGACATTAGTGGTTACTTCTGTTGAAAAAAAATCAGACGAGAATTTGATCTTTCTGCTCTACTTAATGAGAAACATTTTGAAGAATATTTAAGACAAGCAATGAAATCACAGAACAGTTTCAAATAACATGGGAGCTGAGATAGTTAAAGAAACAATTGAAACACAATGTTAGTGTTAACTCCAAATTACAGGAATAGTAAGACTGCAGGAGACCATCACAATTGACTTGAAATGAATTCTATGGAAGGTTACCATGAAATTATTATTCCTGGAGGGTGGTTATACTCTGAATATCCATTTATTTTCACAGGCTTTATTTATTAATTCACCTAAAACTGAGCGTAAGAATTACTTTTCCAAAATACTGTCTATTCCCCGTGAAATAACTCTCAGCCATTTGTGTGGGTTTCTTTACTTCTTCACCCCAATATTGTCCACTATTTTTAATAATCGAAAGTTAAATGTACCATAATGCATAGCTTTTTAAAAAGTATTTCTATTCAATAATAATTGAGCAGCCAGTAACTCTGGCATTATCTACTCATGCTAGACATGCTGACAAAAATGCTTTGCAAATTCATGCTATTAGTATTTCAATGTAAAAATGGAAACTAGTTAATAGGTAGAAATAGATATAAGCATCAAAAGTTTTTCACTTATTTTTTTTCACTACCAAGAAGCTTAATGATAATTGAAAGGAAATGGCTTCTGACCTTCAAAACCATATAAACAGAAAAATTTCTCCTACAGATGATAAAAATACAAAATAGAAATTCCTAACAAAAGAAGGTAAATTACATATTCCATTTGTATTTTAAGAACAATTTGAGTCAAAACACTGATGCTGATTACCTCATTAAAAATAAAAACAAATTTCAATTACAAGAGTGTTCTATCAGACAAGAAAAATAACCCTAAAAACTCTACAAAAGTCACATCTTCAAGTTCTATAAGTGTATTAACTAACATAATACCTGAATTGGCCAGCTCCAAGTGTGTCACCTGTAAAAAGACTGTTTCTTGCATCTCTTAGATTTTCCCGAAGTTTCTTATCTAGTTTCTGAAAAATCAAATTTTATGTTAACTCTGAAAGAACAGTTTCATTGAACTTTATATAGGGTAATACATAATGTGTTCTTAGATTCATAACCAAGCAACTTGGAATTTCTTTACAAAATAGCAATTCTAAAAGCTAAATATTTTAGCTTTATTACTATTCAATATCATCATATCTTGGACATGAAAAGATCAATGTCTTTTCTACTGTGACTCAGGCCTGATTTCATTAACAAGCACTTTTGTTGATTACTTTTTACTTTAGGTTCAGGAAATGCTTTGCCATAATGACCATCCTACTGTCCCCAGGTATGACTATTGTACCAAGAAAGGTGTCTATACAGTGGTGGCTGCAAGAAGCTCCAGAATAGAAATGGAATATGTGAAAGAAAACAGCCCTCCCTGAGGCAATGATGCATTTGATTTAATAAAACTCAAAAACATTACTGTATCTTCCTCCATCTTTCCACACCACTTACCCTCTTCCCTTTTTAATAATTCTGTAATTTCTCTAATCCTTTATTTATTTTTTAATCTTTAAAGCGAATCTTTGAATACTCAATTTATACTGAATATTCTACTCCAATATAGTGGGGCAGCAAAATGTACTTCACCATTTTAAAAATGGTTATGATTGTTAATAAGTATTTGCTAAATGAAGTTAATATTAAATGATTTGGGGGATCAAATAAGTGCAAAATACTACTTGGAGACACAAGGCTGAATGAGGAACATACACTGTAGTAAAAGAGAAACAGGACTGGAATAGCACATTGGAGTAAATCATTTTACTCCATCACATAGAAGTACACAATGACCACTTTTTATTTCTGGCGGAATCCCAATGTTATAAAATAAAAATATTTGCCTTTGGCAATTAATATATAATCCATAGCAATCATATATTTAATATAAACAAAAACACTTGAGGTGCTTATGGAAAACAACTGACACAGTATTTTTATCCCCAATGGATATTCGCATGAACTCACCACTGCTACCATTTCTGCTGCTGTTCCTCTTGAACATCTGATTATAGGAACAGCACCTATTTGAACAATAGATGTTAGCAATAATTTCAGCTCTTAATAATTAAAATGGATACAGTCATGTGCCGCATAACGATGTTTCGGTCAACAATGGACCGTGTATATGATGGCGGTCCCATAAGATTAGTACCGCATAGCCTAAGTGTGTAGTAGGCTATACCATCTACGTTTGTGTAAGTATGCCCTATGACGTTTACACGAAACGAAATCACCTAACAGCTCATTTCTCAGATGTATCCTTTTCGTTAAGTGATGCATGACTGTACTCATAAAATACACCAGCATCAAAAAATAACATACAATAGATGAATACAATTTCAGGCTACAAATATAAAAGGACTTAGCATCTTGAGAGTAAAAGCAAGGTCCATTTCTGAAATGGACCTTCCCATTTACAAATAAAACATTAGGGAGTCAGAAAAAGACTATTTTTATATGGTGTTGGCCCATCAGTGTGACCAGATTTTTTTCTATGAATTGACTAAATCAGCATTTTGATTCCCTGCAGGCAGTTTCAGAGAGTAAGTTTACTCTCCACTCTCAGAATTCACTTTAATAAAAATACTGATTTAAAAGATAATAAAACACATTCTTTATGTAATGTGAAATGCTGCTAAAAGCTGGTTTCAATTCATTATCAAATTAAATCATTAGATCTCAATTTCTGTCTCTTTTTATTATTCCACGTTTTATCAAAGCCTAAATTGTAAAATGATAGAAAAAGATCCAATTGCACTAAAAATCTCATAAAACAAACTGAGAACATTTTAATCTTTATATGCTGAAACTGTTGCATTTTAGATTCTATACAAAGCATGCTCAGTCAACTGCAAAGTAAAAATGTGGAATATTAGCAAATTTTTTAAAACTCTGTTTTCTTCTGATGACAAGTTACACAGGACAAGTTAACCAGCTTTCCTCTTGAGGGTGCTTTCCGGTTTGCATGGCACACAGGGCAAAGAGCTCAAGCAAAAGACAGAATACTTACTGAGCTGAGGAATGAAAGAATGGAGTTCAGGGCTGGAAATTAAAGGGAAAAATCCCTGAAAGGAGGGGGCCCTCAAATATGCATATAAAATCTCCTCAAACTTTTGTCATTATCCTACACTATGTACGGTATCTCTCTCTTAATTTTCTCATTTATGAAACAGAGAGAAATTATACTAATCTAATGAGAATCATTTTAACTGAAAGGTTTTAAGTGTCTGCAAAATTAAAATTGCAATTAGAGGGTCTCTAAGCAGATCCATTAGTAATAGTAAAGCATAAAGTCATACATTAGATACTAAACACAATGTAGCTACAAGTAAATTTAGATGTTTCAAAGAAATGTTTAAAATTTTGAGGATATAGTGGATTAGTATTATATGTAAACTTGGTGTTTTCTGGAGCCTTGAGAATTTGCCTTAATAGTTACCAGGCATATCTCTCTCTACTTAGAAGTGTATTTGAAGTTTTTCATAATGAAATATTAAAAGAAAACTGGCAGGCACATAGACGAAGTCACCAGCAAACCATTCAAGTAATACATTAGAAAGTTACAATTACCAGAAACATCTAAGGAGACAACTCAGTAGATCTGCTAAATGCTAACTCAAGAGGAATAACTACATCAAATCATTAGAATAATTATGTTTTTATATAGTACAAAATGTATATTTTATCCTAACTCTGAAGAGAAAGACTGTAGAGATCCAGATAGATAAAAGGGGACTATGTTACAGTGTAACAGATTAAAATGAGTTGTTAAATAATTAACTTACTTTGAAGAAATAACCAGAAAAATTTGAAAACGTACCCAGTGTAACAAAAAAGCAGAAGAGGCTGTCAACAATTGTGTCCATAACAGTTTCCATTTCCGTGTCTGTGATATCTGGCCTGTTAATGGCTAAAATGACATAGGTGAAGGGGAAAAAGTGACCAAAATTTATGCCTTATCTTTATAAAACTCTTAAAATTAATACTAAACTCCTAATCAACAAGCAGTTTGATAACATCTGTAATACTCAAACAAGTAAAATTTTTTATGCTTTAAACTTCAGGTGAATAAGTAGCCATTAAAAATTATACTACATCAAAAAAAACCAAACTTCACTATCAGCAGTAGTAACAAGAGTAGTATCAAAATTGAGAGTAGTAATAAGGGGAAAAAAACCCACCACATAAAATATACAAAATATTTGCAAGAGCAAATAGAAAATACATATCATATTCCCTACTTTTATTCACAAACACTAGATGGCCTCAAGAAATTATTCATCTTATTACCCAACTACTCCCGGAAAGGATAATGGAAACCAATTATGGCAAGACTAACATCACATATGACTTTCTTTGTATTATAAGAAGTTATATGAATTTTTTTCGGATCTACTAGACTGTACTTAAGTGGTTCTCAAACGCTAATGGGTATAAGAATCACTCTAGGAATATGAGAGAAGAGAAACAAATTCCTCTGAAAGCTATCAAAAATTAAAGATTCTCAGCCCTTTCCTCTAGGGATTTAATCCATAGATTTGGGATAATTCTAAGAAATCTGCAATTTTGACAAGCACTTCAGGTGATTCTCGGGGTACTTTTTTTTTTGGTGAGGAAGATTAGCCCTGAGCTCACATCTGTTGCCAACCCTCCTCTTTTTGCTGAGGAAGACTGGCCCTGGGCTAACATCCGTGCCCATCTTCCTCTACTTTACATGGGACACCACAACAGCATGGCTTGATAAGTGGTGTGTTAGTCCACGCCTTGGATCCGAACCTGCGAACGCTGGGCCCCCAAAGTGGAGCGCACAAACTTAACCACTACACCACCAGGCCAGCCCTTGCTGGGGCACATTTTAAGAAACATTGCTATGAAGACTGTCTTTGACAGTCAAAGACTTTGCCTTATTCATCTTCCTATCTCTCACAGTACCTAGGCCCAGTGTCTGACAAGTAGATGCTCACAATTTGTCGAAAAGATTGACTGGACTAAATTATTATTTACATAATATTTTAAATTTCCCAACATCCTGAATGTGAAAACAAACATAAAATTCAATACAACTTGTGATTAGCATGAGAGGAAAGCAGAATCCAATTGGATATATGAAAGTATTTAAAGAAAGGATGGTCCATGCAGAGAACGTAAAAATAATAAAGAATTCAACCAGGCAATAAAGAACCTGGATGAGGAAATTGTGCTACTACTTGGGGCTGCAGACTGCCATCTATACAGATCAGATGATAGCAATGGCATAAGGATACAATGTGAATTATATAAATTCAGGGGCCATAAATCCAGGAAAGTATTCAGTTCATTTTGTCAATAACTGATACAGGTAAAAACTATATGGAAGCCTCCAGCCCTTAGGTCCTATACCTTAGTCCCACACTTCCGAATGAGAACCTGAATAGTCAAAAAACTGTGCATCAATAACCTCAACTCACTTGTGATAACAACCCGGTTTGTCTGAGATAGTAGCCTGAGTGTAACCGAGATAATACATCTGCTTCCTTTACTGGATAAATAAATTCCCAATCCATGGAAAGTAGGTGATACAAATCAAATCCATGGTATTAATATAGTTGATTTACGTTTGGAATAATCTGTTTAAGAGGATCAGTTAAAGCACTTGTAATGTTTGGGAGGATTTGGTATACAATTACACAATGGTTAACAACACTGTCTCTGGAGTCAGGGCCTGGGTTTAATAACCTGGTTCTGCCATTTCTTTATCAAGTTACTTAACATTTGTGCCTCAGTTTCTTCATCTGGAAAAATAGAAATAATAATAATAATACCAATTTCACAAAGTCATTCTAAGGCGTAAATGAGCTTATATTGTAAAGTGCTTATAAAGCAACCTATTATTATTATAATTATTGAGAATCTGAGTGATTAACCATGTGATACTTTAAAATTAATAAATTTATATTTTAAATTTAATCATTATTAATTAATTTCAGATGTTTTTTAAGTTGAGAAGCATAAGAAAATTAAATTTGTAAGTACTTGATTGTTTAGTGAACTTAGACTAACTATAATTATTTTTAAGAATTATTTAAATATATGGGCAGATTTTGCTTGCCAGATTTGTAAATTTGCCTGGTCTGGTATTTGAAGTACTTAAAAAAGAAAACTTAATATACTGAATTTATAAACGCAATTTAAACTGTTTAAGGGAACTTAACAAACTAAGTTTGCTGACTAAGCTTGTTAAATGGGACTGATTAGAATTTACTCTCTTCGGTCTGAGGTAATCAAAGAAAAAGTAAATGTGCTTGTTTTTATGTAACCAGATTTATAAATAATACAACAAAATTTATAAGTTTAGCTTCAAAACTTAAGGGAAACGAGGTTTAAACATACGACTTAAGTAGCTAATTAAAACTCAATTAACTGTAAATAGACTTCTGTAAATAACAACTACCATCAAAAGTCTCTTACACGGGCAACTCAGCAAATACTTACATCTCCTAGGGATGTTGTTTAATTTCAACAAGAAAGCATGCTATGGAGCTCAGTGAAACCAAAAGATTCATGCTCTCTTCTCTCAAGGAGCTGACCATCTGGTCCAGTGTTTTATAATAGGGTACCACTGGCATTTTGGGCAGAACAACTTTCTGTATGAGCATGGCTTACACACAGCGGAACATCCAGCATCCCTAGTTCCTGGTGACTAAATGCTAGCAGCAGCCCTGGTGGTTGTGACAATCAAAACTGTCCTTACTCATTTCCAAATGCTCCCTTAGGGGGACATCCTCCCTGCTTAAGAACCACTGATATTCTGTTCATCCCCAAACATCTCAATTCTTAACTAGCAAATGATTATTTCATTAATTAAACTGGCTAATCACATCTTCTGTAGTCTTCAATTTTCTTTAAAATATTCAATATAACTAATCAATGGGCATAACGTTTCAGTTAAGCAAGATGAATAAATTCTAGAGATCTGCTATATAACATTGTACCTATAGTCAACAATACTGTAGTGTTCACTTAAAAATGTTAAGAGGGAGAGCTCATGTAAAGCGTTCTTACCAAAAAAAAAAAAATCAACATAGACAATATAATATGGTGTGGGTGTATGCATGTGTGCACATGTGTATGCGCATCTTTTAATTTTAATCTACATCCCAGAAATGGTCAGTTTACCAAAACCGGGAATACAAACTTCAGAGGTAGTTAGCATTCGATCAAACACATACATTCAAATCGCACAACTACATGAACAAGGTAGAAGAATCAAGGGAGTCTTACACTCTATGGCACTTATACTTCATTCCATAACAGTACTACAGCAGCTGCTGAGTCCTGATTGCTGTCTGATCTTGACAAACAGCGATATTAGCCAATCTTTTCTGAGTACTTTCTATGTGCCAGAAACTTTTCTAGGCATTTTACACATTTTATCCATTTAAATCCCAAAAAACTCTGAGGTAGACAGTATTATTATCCCCATTTTACGGATGAAGAAACTAAAGCGCAGAGAAGCAAAGTAACTTGTTCTTGTCCAAAGGTCAAAGTACTAGAAGATGAACTGAATCCTACTACTAAAATACTGTCTTACTTCCCATGAGGGAACTAGTCATGCAAGTTACTATGGGGTACCTAAAAGGTCAGAGAATTGTACTTTACTGACCTTACAAAACAGGTTTATTGAATGTTGTTTATATATGACAGAATTCAGTCAGATGTGTTTTCTCTGTGTGCTTTTAAAATTTTTTTACAGCTCTACTGCTGTAAACAAAGCTGGTTTTGGAGTGCACTAAACATGTTAACTTTTTTGTTTTTTACAGTATACCATTCATTTTGTTAACAATGATTTACAATATTCCTATTTTTACATACCACGATATGAAACAAGCTCCTTATTTTGATTACATAATACAAACATATCATCTTCCAAAGTAATAAAATTGAGATACTGATCAAAAACCTAGAAGAAAAGAAAAGGTTTACAAATCAATTTTACAATATTGAAAGCACATTTAGTTTGATTTAATCTACCGACAG
Organism: Tapirus indicus; assembly: GCA_031878705.1. Lineage (NCBI taxonomy): Eukaryota > Metazoa > Chordata > Mammalia > Perissodactyla > Tapiridae > Tapirus > Tapirus indicus. The sequence goes on from CM062918.1 coordinate 17,358,049, forward strand.
GAAAAATGGTGAAAATTATAATCATATTCAATACCTAAAAGTTATACCATGTAGCAGACTGCTAATTGGGCAAGAATGAGGAGTTAATATAAAAAGCAATAAAAACAAGTCTTTGGGCAAAAAATTAAGGAGGAGAGTAACATTATCAGAAAACAAAATTTAACAAGACATAAAAAGTTTTTAAAAATTGTGGTTGGGATGGGAATGGACATCAATTTTGAAGAAAAACCACACCTTCAATTTTTATATTCATTTTAAACATACTTTCCTAAGAAAGTCACAGTAACTGTTGTTCCACTGTGAATGTTTTTAAGTGGGGAAAAGCTATATTAGTTCTTTATGAGTGCAAATTAGGAGAAAAATTAAGAAAACTATTTGAAATATGTTAAATTTAGTTAAATAAATTGAAACTCCTTCCTATTATTTTATGAAAAACTCATGATAAATTTTGGAAGAGCAAGAATAATAACACTTAAGCCCTCAAAACTAATCAGAATTAGCAGCGGACTATCTAAGTCTAAGAATGAAAAATCTATCAGTGGGAAAAAATGGGAAGTAAACGCATGGTTGTTCAGCCTTTTATTTGCCCTATATCATTCCCTAGAATTTTCATTTACGTCTTTTCCAAATTCAAGAAGCACAGGGCACAACAGGGCTATAACCAAGAATATATTTTACAGGTTTATTTATAACTAAGCTGAACCTGACTAAAAACTCACTAAGATGCAGAACTGAAGGCCTGTTGCACATTCCTTCTTTCTTATAATATGTAACATAGCCTCTTTGGATCCTCTCTTCTAAGTAAGAAAAGACCTGGGCATAGTATGGTGACTATAATGATTATAGACAAAACAATGTCAAAATATCTTGAGTATAATTTATGACAACACAACTGTCAAACTATTTCTAAGTTGAACTAAAAAGATTACACAAATCCCAGGCTAAAACAAAAATTGATTCAGCTTTCTATTTTTGTCTTTCAAATTCACTGAAAAGGTTCCTTTAGTTTGGTTTATTTTTGCCTAGTTCAAGTTGAAGATAATTTACATTATCAGAACTCTTTCTAAAAGTATTGAGTCTAAATATTTCTTAGGTTGTTCTAGTGCTTTATAAATTAGACACCTATGTCAATTAACAAGTTTCAGGATATTACTAAATTTTGCATTAACAAAATGTCATCAGCCAACCAAAATCTCTTACCTTGGCTACTTGTGTTACTGCACTAGCTGCTAATGCTGCATTTGCAATATCTTCCAGTTTACTTCTTGAAATAGCAGAAATAAAATTTAAATAATATGATTCATAGAGTTGATTTCGAAGATCCTATAAATAAAAAGAATACTTCATTCTCATAGAATAGTATAAAGGATGACTACAGATAAAAATCTCTTAGATACCATAACAGCAAGGTTTTGGAGGATAATACGCTTATTTAAAAGACAGGTTATATAAATGACAATCAAAAAAAGTATCCCAAGAGAACAAAGTTACAAAGAAGTATTGGTTACTTGGTTACCAGATGTAACCGACACATATTTTAATAATTAAAGTTATGATATTATAATTACATTATGCATAAAATCCTATTAATTACAACATTGCATTAAATGGCTTTGAAATAGCGTATCTGCATTTTTCTTATAAATATCCAGAAGTAGCTCTTATACAGTAAAATGCTTACTATATTTGGCAGACACTACTTTCTACTGCTCTGGTCATATGATGATAAAACAAATACTTGCTTCACTGTGCACAGACATGTAATAATTCCAATGACCAATTCCAGAAGTATTCCTTCTCAGCCATCCAAAAGTAGTGTAATTTAAAGTTATGCAAATTCTTATATCAAATTTACTTATTTTCTTAAACTCTAGACAAACAGATATCTAAATAACCATATTTCTTCAAATCAAAGATACTGTCAACTGTAACAGACAACATTACTTTATGTAACACTAAGAAAGAATTAATGCTGCCAATAAAATTCTATAACACACCATTAATTTTAAGACACATCTAATTTCAGAGATGTTGAAATGTGAAAAACTGAGGGGCTGGAGCCTGTGTGAGGAAGGTGGCTGAGCAGGGCAGCGGTTCAGCAAAGGCTGGGAGATTGGTTAAAGGACTGAGGATTGAGAGGACTGAGAAAACAAGCAAATATATTGAGGATATTGGGAGCCATGTTTCTCAATGTCAGAGAAAGGATTTATAAATTCGTAAACGGAAAAAGAAAAAGCTAAAATGAATCCTGTATTTCTGAACTGAAACAGTTTTGGAGGTCATCTGTCTGTCTGATTGTCTATCTATTAGAGAGATAAGTAGGAAGATTTATAGAATTAAATATAGATATCAAAGTGTGCATATATGTACACATGTACATACATGTATTTCCTAGCTCTGTCCATTGAAAAGGCCTAAGAATTGTGACACTCTAGTAGCAATGAGTACACCTAATGCCCAGACACTGATTTCTAAATACCCTTCGCTACAAAAAGCAACCAGGGCTCCTTAGACAAATAGCTGAATCTTGGGCTGGGACAGAGGAAGTACAAGATGAGACTGGAACATCTTACTGTGCTAGAAAGGAAGTGGTGAAAGAATGAAGAAGACATTTCAAAAGGACACAGAAGTTGAACAAGGTTGCAGGATGCAAGATCAATATATAAAAGTCGACTGGATACCTATACACTTGCAATAAGCAATCCTAAAAATGGAATTAAGAAGTGCAAAACTTGTATTCTGCACTCTACAAAACAATGTTGAAAGAAACTAAAGATCTAAAGAAATGGAAAGATATCTCATGTTCGTGGATCAGAAAATTTAATATTGTTAAGATGGAAATACTCTCCAAATTGATCTACAGATTCAATGCAATCACTATCAGAACCCCAGGTGGCTTCCTCAGAAAAACTGACAAATTAATCCCAAAACTAATATGGAAATTCAAGAGACCCAGAAAAGCCAAATAATCTTGAAAATGAAGTAGAGTTGGAGGACTGAATTTCCCAATTTCAAAACTTGCTACAAAGCAAGAGTAATCAAGACAGTGTGGTATTGGCATAAGGACAGACATAGAGATCAACAGAATAGAAGGTCCAGAAGCAAACCAATGCATCTACCGTTAGTTAATTTTCGACAAAGCTGCCAAGACCGTTCACTGGGGAAAGAATAGTCTCTTCAACAAATGATGCTGGGACAACTGAATAGCCACATGCAAAAGAATGAAGCTGGACAGCTACCTCATACCATATATAAAAATGAAAACAGATCGAAGACCTAAATGTAAGAGCCAAAACTATAAAAATCTTCAAGGAAAACAAAGAGATTTGGCAACGGTTTCTTAAATATAATACCAAAAGCACAAGCAACTAAAGAAAAAAATAGATAAAATTAAGTTTAAAATCAAAATTAAAAATTTTTGTGTTCCAAAGGATGCCCATCATGAGAGTGAAAAGATAACCCAAAGAGTGGTAGAAAATATTTGCAAATAATATACTTAATAAGGGTCTACGATCCAAAAAAGACAATCTAATTAAAAACTAGACGAGATCTAAATAGACATTTCTCCAAAGATATATAAATGGCCAATAAGCACATTAAAAGATGCTTAATATCATTAGTCATCAGGGAAATACAAATCAAAACCATAATGAGATACCACTTTACATCCACTTAGGAGGGCTACAATCAAATATCAGATAATAAAAAGTTACTGGCAAGGATCTGAAGAAACTGGAACCCTCATATACTGCTAGAGGGAATATAAAATGATGCAACCACTTTGGAAAATAGTCTGGCAGTTCCTCAAAAGTTTAACCATAGAATTATCATTTGACCCAGCAATTCCACTCCTAGCTGTTTACGGACATAAGAGAAAAGAAAACACATGTCTACATAGAAATTTGTACACAAATGTTGATAGTAGCATTATTCATAACAGGGAAAAGGTGGAAGCAACACAAATGCCCATTAACTGATAAATGGATAAACAAATTTGGTATATCCATACAATGGAGTATTATTCAGTATTAAAAAGGAATGAAGTAGTGATACATGCTACAATATGGATGAACCTTGAAAACATTATGGTAAGAGAAAAAAGCCCGATACAACAAATCATGTATATGATTCCATTCATATTAATATCCAGAAGAGGCAAATATACAGAAATAAAAAGTAACTTAGGGATGGGGGTTGGGGTGTTGGGGATGTAATAGTTGAGGTGATGAAAATGTTCTAAAATTGATTATGGTGATGGTTGCCCAACTCTGTGAACATACTAAAAAACCACCGAATTGTACATTTTGTACACTTAAATGGGTGAATTATATGGTATGTGAATTATATTTCAATAAAGCTGTTATAAACAAAGGAAAGAGGAAGGGATTGATAAATTGTACCTCTTTAAAAATGGCACAGTTGGGTTTATGCAGGGTGAAAGAGAAAGCTAGGCATCATTAGCTACATAGGACACAAAATATGTGACCTTCAGTAACAATTTAAATAGTAATTTGATTCTACAGTCAATAACAAGTAAAGATGCTTGTGACTTGTGGCACACACTGTCAGCTACCTATTCAGTATCTATTTTTCCCTTCGTCCTTGCTAAAAAATCCAGATTTTGTTCAGGGTGGCAATACAGTCATCTAAATATTAACTTTCGTGGCCTCCCCTGAGGCTAATTCTATCCAGTAAGACATAGATGAGTCTTCTGGGAGTTTCTAGGAAAGTTTAGCTTTCTTGATCAAAATGAACAGTCAGGGCTGGCACAGTCCATTTCCCCTTTCTTCTTGCCTTGAACAAAGATGTGATGTCTACAGTTGCAGCTGTCATCTTGCATCCATGAAGCAACAAGCAAGAAAATGAAAAGTGACAAACTAAAGATGATAGATCAGAAAGACAGAAGGAACCTGTGTCTTTGATTACAGAACTACTGTACTTGCTTGGACTTCCTACTCCCACACTTCCTATTATCTTAAAAAAATAAAATGTTACTTTTATTTGTTTATTATTTATTCATGTTTTTTGCTGAGGAAGATTCGCCCTGAGCTAACATCTGTTGCCAATCTTCCTCTTTTTTTTTTTTTTTTTATTGATGTCTTAGTTTCTAACACTGTGGGGTTTTAGTTGTACATTTTTGTTTGTCTGTCACCTTGTGGATGTAACCCTTCACCCCTTGCGCCCCCCCCACCCCCCTTCCCCTTGGTAACCACCAATCAGTTCTCTCTGTCCGTGTGTTCACTTATATTCCATATATGAGTGAGTTCATGCAGTGTCTGTCCTTCTCTCTCTGGCTTATTTCACTTAACATAATACCCTCTAGGTCCTTCCATGTTGTTGCAAATGGGACAATTGTGTCTTTTCTTATGGCTGAGTAGTATTCCATTGTATGTATATACCACATCTTCTTTAACCAATCATCAGTGGAGGGACACTTGGGCTGCTTCCACTTCTTGGCTATAGTGAATACTGCTGCAATGAACATAGGGGTGCATACGCCTCTTGTGATGGTTGATTTCATGTCCATTGGGTAGATGCCCAAGAGTGGGATTGCTGGATCATACGGTATTTCTATTTTTAATTTTTTGAGGACTCTCCATACTGTTTTCCATAGAGGCTGCACCAGTTTGCATTCCCACCAGCAGTGAATGAGGGTCCCCGTTTCTCCACAACCTCTCCAGCATTTGTTGTTATTTGTCTTGGTGATTACAGCCATTCTAACCAGTGTAAGGTGATATCTCAGTGTAGTTTTGATTTGCATTTCCCTGATGATTAGTGATGTTGAATATCTTTTCATGCGTCTATTGGCCATCTGTATCTCTTCCTTGGAAAAATGTCTGTTCATATCCTCTGCCCATTTTTTGATCGGGTTGTTTGTTTTTTTGTTGCTCAGTTGTATGAGATCTTTATATATTACTGAGATTAATCCCTTGTCGGACAAACGATTTGCAAATATTTTCTCCCAGCTGGTGGGTTGTTTATTCATTTTGATCCTGGTTTCATTTGCCTTGTAGAAGCTCTTTAGTCTGATGAGGTCCCACTTGTTTATTTTTTCTTTTGTTTCCCTTGTCTGGGTAGACATGGAATCTGAAAGGATCCCTTTATGTCCAGTCTCAATTAGTGTACTGCCTATATTTTCTTCCAGGAGTTTTATAGTTTCAGGTCTCGCTTTCAGGTCTTTGATCCATTTTGAATTGATTTTTGTATATGGCGATAGGAGATGGTCTACTTTCATTCTTTTGCATGTTGCTGTCCAATTTTCCCAGCACCATTTATTGAAGAGACTTCCCTCTCTCCATTGTATGTTCTTTGCTCCTTTGTCGAAGATTAGCTGTCCATAGGTGTGTGGTTTTATTTCTGGGCTTTCAATTCTGTTCCATTGATCTGTGTGTCTATTCTTGTACCAGTACCATGCTGTTTTGATTACTGTAGCTTTATAGTCTATTTTGAAATCAGGGATTGTGATGCCTCCAGCTTTGTTCTTTTTGTTCAGAATTGCTTTAGCTATTCGGGCTCTTTTGTTGCCCCATACGAATTTCAGTAGTTTTTGTTCTATTACCGTGAAGAATGACATTGGGATTCTGATTGGGATTGCATTGAATCTGTAGATTGCTTTAGGTAGAATGGACATTTTAACTATATTTATTCTTCCAATCCATGTGCATGGAATATTTTTCCATTTCTTTATGTCCTCCTCGATTTCTTTCAATAGTGTCTTATAGTTTTCATTGTATAGGTCTTTGACCTCCTTGGTTAAATTTATTCCCAGATATTTTATTCTCTTTGTTGCAATCGTAAATGGGATTGTCTTTTTGAGTTCTCTTTCTGTTTTTTCATCGTTGGTGTATAGAAATGCAATTGATTTTTGTAAGTTGATTTTATACCCTGCCACTTTACTGTAGTTGTTGATTGTTTCTAGTAGTTTTCCGATGGAATTTTTTGGGTTTTCTATGAATCTTCCTCTTTTTTGTAGGCGGGTTGCTGCCACAGCAGGGCCACTGACAGATGAGTGGTGTAGGTCCACGCCTGGGAACCGAACCGAGGCCACTGAAGCCGAGTGTGCTGAATTTAACCACTAGGCCACCAGGGCAGGCCCAAAAAATCTTATTTTTAAAGCTAATATAGATAGGTTTTCTGTTTTTTAAAGCCAGATTCAGTCTTAAGCAATATAAGCTTCTTCAGCCAAAAGATTTTAAATCTTTCAAGTCTATTTAAAAATCAAAGACAGTCTCAAAACTCAAAGCGGGAAATTGGTAAGGGAATTTCTGATTTTTCACAGTGGACATCTATTTTTTTTAAATCTGTTTCCATATTCAAGAGTCAGAAGGATAAGAACTCATATTACCTGGCACATCCTGTCAATATTTTCTTCAGTTGGCATTACAAAGTACACTGCAGGAACATCTGGTATAGGATCTCGATCAGTGTGCAAAAGCCTAGAAGATATAAAGAACACAAAACTCACTTTTTTCTTAGTCACTTATCTAAAAAGATAGTTTAAAACAGTATTTCTCAAACTAGAAGATCACCAGTTCAAGGACAGCAACCAGTACTCTAAAAGCTCTTGCTGCAATTAGTCAGCTAACCCGGCTTTCTCCTTTTATGAGTGCTAACATTATTTATTAGTAAGATCCTAATCACTTCTTAGTCTTCATTTCTTCTACTCCAGTCATCTTATTCTAATACTTCTTAGGGTCAGACAATCTCTTCTACCAATATTCTCCTTGAATGAGAACTAAAGCACATTCAAAATCAACTTTATTCCCATTTTTCATAGAAATATGTCAGCTGGAGGGTGAGTGGGAGGAAAATGCTATTCTCCAAGAGAGGGAAAACAGAAAGCTGGAAGAATCTTCAGAAGCAATGAAAAAATTTAACCATAAGTAAAATCAAATATATATTTTAAATGAAAGGCATATGAATGCTTCCTTAAAACTTTAAGATAATCTACTTTTTTGTATTTATTGCTTCATAAGAGAATGCACAGGAGATCATCTAAGTATCTCATAGATTGCATCACTTGATAGTTTTCTCTTTCTATAATTCAGGGAATATATTCATTGAAATATCCCAATATCAAATCACAAAATGTCTTTATTCTTCATTGTAAGATTTTACTACACTTACATCAGGAAATATGACTAACATTCTATTTCTACAACGTTCTAGTCATCCTTCTATAAGCAATATCCTATATATAATCTTCTATATACATCCTTACATATGTACAATATTTTAGTCTTTTTCTAAACAAAAGAGTGAGAGGGGCACATGTTGCCAGTGAGTCTACATTTAATAACTTCTTTCCATCTGTTTGGCTGCTGCCACTGACACCTGAAGGACTATAATGTGATGGTAGCCATTGGTTGTTGTCTATCCATGACTCTCAAACTGGCAGACTATCTTGCCACCCCTTAAGGAAGTACTGAGTTAGTCCTCACTTCTGTTAGTCACTGTTAGTAAGCCATTATGGTTCAGTAAACAAACAGCACACAATCAGTGGTCAAGCAATCTGGCCACAACTCCGCTATTAACTAGCCATACAATCATGGGACAATCACTTAAATTCTATAAACTTTAGTCTTTTCATTGGTGAAATAAAGGAGTTAAACAGTAAGGCAGTAATAGGAACTAATGCTTATTAATAAATCACCATTTCTGAGGATGGCTTCAATGGAAACTTCAGTTCAGGTCATAAGAATTAACACATTATCAACAATAAATCTGTATTTTAAGTCTGACATAAAAATGAAAGGAAAAACCTGTCAAATACCATATTTCATCAAACCTAAGGCACTATCAATTTTAAAACATATTTATTAAAATAATTTCTATTAAAATTGGCAGAAAAATGCTGTCCATTAAACCATAACATGACATTAATTAGAAGATAGATCTTAATTTCAGAAATATAAAAAAGTGAAAATTATATTTTAGAATTAATGCAATATAATATTCTACTAATTTAAAACAAATATTCAATATACAATTGAAGAACTTAAGAATTTAACCAGATTCTGATATGTTATTCACTGGAAATCTAAAACTACATTCCCAATAAAAGAGCAGATTTTAATTAAATATAACATCAGAGAATGAAAATTGGTCATAACATCATAAATAGAACAAAATGCAAATAGGTTAGAATGCCATAAAATTGGACTCCTTCAGTACATAAAAGTATTAGTATCTACTCATGAATACAGCCCCTCTCCAAATGTTATATTAGGCCAAGTCTACAAAGTAATGCAATTGTTTTATTTATCAAACATATCAGAAACAATATAATCAAATAAATTCAATAGTTAAGACAATATGGCCTCCTGTGGTGATTAACAGTCATTACTTCACAGTTACTTAAATTTTTCATATCATTGATAAACTAATTTAGATATTCCTCTTTTAAAAAAGTATATTTAAATTAAAGGAATAAAAAATTCTCAGAGCAGGAGGAGACCTTAAGATAACCAGTTCTTTTTCTTCACATGAGAGGGTAAATTCAGTCTGTAGGAAAAGAAACGAGAGAAAATTTAAATTCTGAAATTATAAAGCCTCATACTGAGGAATATGTTTAATTTCAGTAGCAAAGGGTTGAAAAAAAGGGAAAAAAATGTTCTATATAAGCACTGTAACCTAACATTCTTTTCTCTATAAGTGTTCCTTTATAACTTGATTTCAGGGTGGCCAAAGAAATCTTTAACAATGTATTTGAAAACAAGTGTCATTACTAGAAATACATTAAAACTCACAAATGCAGAGTGATTCCCATGTCTCTTAGCTCCTTCACAGACAGCAGAGGAGAGATGATATCTTGGCCAAATCTGTCATAAATAAGCACCTAGTAAAAAACCAAAAACTCATGTGTATTTTAAACATTATCAATGAACAGTCAATAGAGAACCCATATTAAGACAATGTTAAAGTATATTTTAATAAATCATGTATACGGAATTCTCATACTTACCTCAATTTAACATTTTCCATCATTATTTACCAAAATGTCCATTCATGTAGTAATTCATTCTTAAAAGCATTATTACTTAGGCTAAAATAAATTAATAATTATATAAATTTCTTCTTATAAAATACTTTTTCTAGGTTAAAAAAACATGCTAGAGATTAAAAAATCTTCATCTAAAGCTATAATAAAGGACTTTGAACATACAGCAAACTCACATACACTCCCCTACCCAAGTACACATATATCCTTGCTAAAAAGAGAGAAGTAAAAATTAGTCACTCTCAAAACTAATGTGTAACAAGTTCTAAGGGTATAAAGAAAATTTAGTAATTTAAGCATCTCAGGTTAATGAGATACTCATTTTAAGAATTAAGTTCCTAAAGAGTACTTGCTAGTCTTATTCTGTCACACGCATTCCCTCAAATTCTAAAAGTATTAAAACTGACACCTTTGAGAAGTAGTAAGAATGCCAACTGGATCTTCTAACTCAAAATTAGTTTTAGAAGGCAAATAAAAGAGACACTTCAGCTAGTAAGTGTTTTTCATAACTGCCTCAATAATTCTTTATGGAGTAAGAAATTGCTAACGAGAGGTGAAACATGCTATCACAAAAACATGGTTTTCTTGAATGCCAGCATTTCCTTTAGAAAAGCTAAAAATCTTCCTGCTCTAGTTTAAGAGGTTGGATGTTGCATCCCTCAAAAATTTTCCCTCTTTAAATCTCAATATATCTGTATTATTAATTTTGTGATATAGCAGTGATGGGTAGGGAAAGAATTTGACACAAATCTGTACCCAAGAAATTATCAAGTTACTTAATTCAAAAGCTCAATACAGGCTTTAGAAACAATAAACAAGTATAGTTTATGCAAGGGGCAATTAGAAGATGCCCACAAACGGGAAGGAAGGGGAAAATTAGGGCACAGGCTAAAGCTTCAACTATGAATTCAACATAGATGATTTTAACTACCTTTAGAGTTAACCCAAAGGACTTATAAGGACTCATGAGAGTTTTCAAAACACCCCTAACTGTAACCAAGTTGACTTGTTCTTAATCCTTAGCAAGAGAGAAGTATAAAGTGATTGTAAACTAGTAAGTTTAAACCTAATCAACTGTACAATCTCTTTGAAGAAAGAGAGTGAACATGAAGCTTAAAATGAAGGAGCTCAAAGAACAGGAATTTTTTTGTGTGTGTGTGAGGAAGACTGGCCCTGAGCTAACATCTGTGCCAATCTTCCTCTAAAGAATAGGAATTTTTAAAGATTTTCCAGCATTTCTCAAAGGAGAAAGATCATAGATTGATTTCTGGTACAATTAACAGTTTTACTGACAGTTTTATATATCATAAATTAATAAACTGGCATTCTGGTTACAGATCACTCTCTCATGAGTTGGTTAAAATGGACTAGTCCCCCTGAGTCTGATTAACCCTGAGCAAGCTTGCAAGATCCAAATCCTGGACTTGCAAAACTAAGGAACAAACATCAACCAGAGTAATGACCTATCGGTGAGGCCCCATCCAGGAGATCAGCTGGATTCCCTAGATGAATATCACTATCATCGCCTGTCTCATTCCATAAAATGTTTATCAAAAAGATTCACATTAAGAAGCCATGTTAAATAAAAATAAAATATGCATGCATTACAACTAAAATGTGCTACTGTTCAGTAGTAACAAGAAATTCCCCCCAGTCACTACAAATAAGGGCCAAGAAAAAGGAAATAGTTCCCATTAAAATAAACTCTCTTACCTTCCATACTGGTTCTCCAGTGCTGTTTTTAACATGAGGCACATTGAAATTCAACATACGCTTCAAAGCCACTGGAAATGAAAATAGTCTTATTAAATGTTACCATTGTTTTTTAGGATTTCATTTTTTCTCCACATTTATTACTTACACCTCAAAACAAAATGCACAAATCACTCTTGTAAGGCCATTCCATCAACAGCTAATTGGTACGTGTTTGGGAGATTTCCTAAAATACGATAGGCATCTGTCCCCCAGTGAAAATGTGAAAAATGTTCAGGAAGAAGCCTTTTCTATTTCTCCTGATGACCCCACGTTACATTTTATGTAGACGCAAAAAGAAATTTTGTCAATTGTGAACTTGCTGTGGCCTCACATACGACTGGTGCTGTTGTCTACTGTCCGGCTGAAAGCATAGGTTGAGATCAGTCTTTCTAAAAGCAAAAATTATCTATGATATATTTAAACGGTTCATATACAAAATCTTCATACAGCAGGTCTATTTTTCAGTTATCTTGGAGTACATTTTATGATCAATTTATCCTGTCAGACTCACTGAGAAGTTATAGTGCTTAATATTAAATGCTCCATGGAAAAAATGAGGCTTTGCCATAGAGATGGTGGATAACTGATAACTCTTGCTAAGAAAATATACAATTTCTAAAAGTCACAGTAGCTATGCTCTATGTTAACAGTATTTTGTGGGTTTTATTGTTCATCTGTTCATGTGTTACAGCGGACTCAGAAATATTTTCTACGGAAAATAAAAATCTCAATATACTTGTGTGTGAGGGGCTGACCCAGTGGCACAGCGGTTAAGTTCACACGCTCCGCTTCGGTGGCCCAGGGTTTGCAGGTTCGGATCCTGGGTGTGGACTGATGCACCGCTTGTCAAGACATGCCGTGGCGTCATCCCATATAAAGTGGAGGAAGATGGGCACGGATGTTAGCCCAGGGTCAATCTTCCTCAGCAAAAAGAGGATTGGCAATGGATGTTGCCCAAAATATATACTTCTATGTGAAATTGAAATGGTAACTTCAGAAGGGATGGTACTAGTTAGGTGATTTAATTTTAAAAAGATTGGTAACCCTAAAATCTCCTTGGTTGACTTTTAAAAACATTTGGATTAGGCTTTATTAAGTAATACAGAATAATCAACAAGCCAAACTCCCACTATAAAACTATATAATACTCAAATCACCTACCAATTTATAGCATATTCATTCACTCATTAGAAAAACTTCTATTAAATACTTGTTTCTTGAGGCAGGTAAATAATAGGAGATTGCACTTCAGTGATATATTCATATATTTATGTATATGTGCATATAGAGATTTTTTTGGTAAAATGTTAGTACCTAATGCTCAGACAATAATACACATTGCCAATAATTTACATCTACTTCAGAAGCTCACAGGTGTTATGTTATTATATAAAAAATACACAAACAAAAAAACACTTTGGTACTTAAAACTGAAATAACACAAAAGGCATACAGGGTGCTCTAAGATTAACTCTCCCACTGTGCTTTAGTGGAGCTCTTCCTCACACCTCCAGGCACCTATGTCCCAAGAGAGAGAAAAATCTTGTTTCTCAGAACAGGTGTTCACACTCGACACAGGACTATTAGGAAGAACCACAGCCTGGGCTGCGTGTGAGCCCCAAGTGTAGTGTTCTCCAGAGCCAGGCCTCAACTAACTGAAAGAGATATTCCCACATCGCCTTCTCAGTCACAACCCCGAGCCTTGGCTAACTTGTTAACAGGAATTTTGATACAGTGGATTTAGAATAAAGTGGAACAGAGTACATGGCCTGTGTTCAAGGAGTATATAAGAATGTAATTTTACTTTCATCAGAGTAACTCCCTAAAGGCTTAAGTCATTGCTTTTAACCCAAATGACAAACTAGTTTTCTTTATTGGCCCTAAACATACTATCCACAGCCCAAGGCTTGGCTAATGTAGTTTCACCCTTATCTGGAACGTTTCTTTCACTCATTCACTACATATTTAACAATATTTACTATTCATTCAGCAAATGTTTAGTGAGTGTTTACCATCTGTCAGACACTGCTCTAGCTGTTGGCACTAAACAAAAGAGACTGAAGAAAAATTAACTATCCTCAAGTAGCTTTCATCCTAGCTGGGGAGAAAGACAATAAAATAAGTAAAACATGATATGTGAGATCATGATAAGTGCTATGGAGAAAAACAAGGAAGGGAAGGGGGAAGAGGGAGTTGTATGATCTTAAATACAGTAGCCAGGAAAGGCCTCCTGAGAAGGTAACATTTCAATAAAGACCTAAAGGAGGTGAGGGAGTGGGCTACGCAAATATCTCTGAAAGAATACTCCAGAAAGAGGAAACATAAAAAGGCTCTGAAGTAGAAGCATTCTGGTGTGTTCAAGGAAAGGGGAGAGTAATAGGGAGTGAGGTCAGAAAGTTAAGTGTGGAGCCGACCATATAGGGCCTCGTAAGACCATTGTAAGATCACTTTGGCTTTGACCATGATTGAAACGGGAAGCTGCTGGAGGGTTCTGAGCAAACATGTGACATGATTACTTCAGGTACTATGTGAAGAAAAATGAAGGCGAACAGGGATGTAAAAGCAGAGACCAAATAGGAGGTTACTGCAGAAATTCCTGATGGCTTGGATCTGGGTGACAGCAATGACAATGGTCAGATCCTGGATATATTTTCAGAGTAGAGCTGACAAGATTTACTGACAGACCTGACGTGGAATAACAAAAATAGAAGTAAAAAAAAAATCAAGGTTTTTTGACCTGAGCAACTACAGGGATGGAGATGCCATTAACTGACATGGGGTAGACGGAGTTAGGAGGACAGGTTCAGGCTAGAGACATAAACTTGGGGATCATCAGCATACAGATAACACCTAAAGCCAGGAGGCCACATAAGACCACTACAGGGAGAAAGCAGTTGATCTGGGGCCCTCCAATGTTGAGAAGTAGGGGAGTTGAGCAAGAACCTGCAACAGAAGGGCATGCATACATGAAGGACAAGGGTAACACAGGATTCTGCCTGTGGAACTAAAGGTAAGAACAGGGAGGGGAGTGATCCAGGAAACTTTCCCAAAGGAGATGATTTTTGAGGTGACCTTTAAAAGATCAATAAAGACTCTTGAGGCAGGCAAAACAAAAAACAGGCATACTAGTTAACCTCTCTATACCTTAGTTTCCCCATCTGCAAAATGGAGATAATAATACATATAAATATCACTTAAAACAATGCCTGGCAATAGTAAATGCTATTGTCTACCCAAATAGACTGTAAAACTTCTCTGTATCAAAGTGTCTCGTATCTAGAATATTTGAGAATGGATTGTGAGTTATTTCCCAAAACATTCTCAATAGGCATTAGGTAAATGTTTACTTCTGTTACTCTGGCGCATATAAAGGGGTCTACCTTTCTCTGAAAATAAGACAGAATTCAACTAGAGTACTAACTTGATAAATGATAGATCTGGCATAATCTATCTAGTAACGATGTGAAATCTTGCTATAATGAGGTTTACTTCCACAGAAATCAAAATTATACTATTACATTTTAATATTCTACAAAGTTTCTGTATATAAAAATTACTACCATACAAATTTCATTTTTCAAAAAGCTCCTTTGTTTTGGTACAGTCTTCCTTGACATGTTATTTTCTTTATTTTAATATGTAGTATGACCTAATTCATTGAGCTTCATTAAGCTGTCAGAACTATACTGTAAAGACAAGTGGGGCTTCTACTTGCTTACACAGATAAAATGAATGGCAGGTATTCTCCAAATCTTATTTGGACTTTCATATATTTAAGTTATGCCTGACTTCATCTGACAGCTTATCCTAAATCATCTATTGGGAAAAGCAGAACACAACTCAGTATGCGCTGTGTCATCATTAGATTGAAGTCTATCATCTTTTTCTTTGAATTCCAAAGGAAAGAATCAAGCATAGCCCAAAATCCCTTCTGTAGGTCCTATTAATTGTAACTAATTACTTTCCTACTCAGATTTATATGCAAAACAACGTAATTACAATAGACAGAATTTCCAAGTATTATGCACATTCTTGATGGCTTATTTCTATCAGCTCCTCAGAGCTAACAGGTATAAACCAAGTTCTTATCAGAAGTTACAAAAAATTAAGGCAAAACTAAAAATATCTAAGATGGAAAAAAATATCAAAGCTCAAGGTAAGAAATCTGTACGTCCTTTTTTACCACATTTCACGGCATAAATAGAAGCTATATAACCATGCTCTACTGAAGATGAAACTAGTAATACGTAGTTTTAAAACACTAATCTGTCGAACAGTTAAAATGAGAAAACTATTAATTCATTTGTTTTGTCATCTTCAATCCCATTCCAGAAGCTGAATCTTTATCACCAGGCATTTCTCCTCAAGTACTCCCAAAAGATTGTTCCAAAGGAGAGAAATGGCAGAACCAAAGCTGCTCTGAAAAAGAATACCTAAATTTTGTAATTGTGGTGGAAGAGCCGGAAAATGAAACTCTCTCAACATTAAAACTGGGAGAGAACTGAACCACGCACAGAAACCCGGAGACCTCATAGGTGGCAACACAGGGGAACGTCAGTTGCCAGATCTTGCCGTGATGGCCTTTTGAGGCCCAGTAGGAAAGAGACGAGAGCAGGACCGTAACCGGCCCACCCCTGAAGCCCCTGATCCTGCACCACGGACGAGGGGCCGAGTTCTAAAGCTAATGGCATCTCTTCCCTAAAAACTCAAAAGGGGAGGGGCCCTCGATGCTCCAGGAACCGAATTAAACTCCTGGAAGTCCGTCTCCGAGCTGCATGCACCGCGACCGAGTGAAAGCGACAAGCAGAGGACACAAAACCGCAGGGAAGAGAAGGGAATAAGTCGGTACCTGTTTGTCTCTCTCGAATACTGGCTGCTGCGGCCGCCGCCATCTTGACTCCCACCATCCACAGCCCGGCTGGCGAGCGGAGCCCAAAGATGACGTGGCCGCCCCGACCGCCCCGGAAGCAAAGCCCAGGGGGCGGGGCCAAGGGAGACTGGACCCCGCCTCCTCCAGGGCGATCCTCCCGCGCCGTCAGCACTCTCTCCGCACATCTTGTAGACCCAGTGGGTGTTGGTGCCGGAACACCTAGTAGCGTTTGCTTTTCAGCTGCGGAATAGTAGGAATCAAACCACAGCCTCTCAAATGGTAGCGGCTTTAAATTGAGCTCTTAGGGTTGGAGTGTGGCGTAGTTCTAAGAACCTAATTAAACACTAGACTGTTGGTCGTTTATAGATCACTTAAGTGGTTAGAATACTATAGTGGTTTAAGGATCGCGCTAGATGATCACCCTTCATTACTTCAGTAATGTAAATGAAGCTCTTGGAACAAAGTAGGCACTTAAACGCTAGCTCCCTCCTCTGCTTCCCAATGCAGCAGGAGAGGTCTCCCCTTTGCTCCCTTTTTCGGAGAAACAGACGGGTTTTGGAGCATTGCTCTAATCTGGCAGATTTCTCATCTGATCTATTAGGCAAAATGGTCTGGCTTTATGGTCTTGTTTTGCCTGCATGAACACAGGAGCCAGGAAGGTGCAAAATGGCAATTTGGTATTTTCCCCGCTTCCTTTTAGTAACTGCAAAATCACAAAACATTACTTTGGGGGAGAAGGGGTAAGTGGATAGTGCCGATGTTTTAACGTACACTTGAAGCCATGTGATGACAAAATGTATCTGATGTTTATTTCTAATTTAATCCATAGGTTTTTATTTGATGTCGAAATGGATACACAATGACAACTCATTTCCCATACGTTTAATAGAGTTTACTGATGACTTTGCATTGGCTGTTCATTCTGAAGCCACAGCAAATTCTGAAATGAAATTTTACTCTGTGCCTCCAAAACTGCTTTGAAAACTTAACTTTCCAATTTATGAGAAATGAATTGTTATCCTGATTATATAAAAAGCAAAATTCTGTGATAAAACACTAACT
Organism: Tapirus indicus; assembly: GCA_031878705.1. NCBI lineage: Eukaryota > Metazoa > Chordata > Mammalia > Perissodactyla > Tapiridae > Tapirus > Tapirus indicus. Next base: position 17,375,736 of record CM062918.1, read on the forward strand.
TCTCTATTTCAGATAAAAGTCATTTATTTTTGTGAAACTTAAGACAAGTGATCTTATTTTAATGCCATTAGGAAATACCCAAGAACTGAACCTACATTTTTTTCCCTTGTGTAAGTTGATATTTTTATTTTCCAGCTTTACTGAGGTATAACTGACAAATAAAATTTGTAAGATATTTAAAGTGTACATCATGATGACTTGATGCCTGTATATGCTGTGAAAGGATTCCCCCCATCTAGTTAATTATCACATCCATCACCTCACATATTTAACTTTTTTTTGCCCTTTGGTGAGAACATTTAAGTTCCACTCTCTTAGCAAATTTCAATTATACAATACAGTTATCAACTATACTCACCATGTTATAAATTAGATCTTCAGACCTCATTCACCTTATAACTGAAAGTTTGTTACTGCATCGTTAGATTTGTATGTGGAATCTAAAGAAAAAAGCCAAACTCACGGAAACAGCAGAAAAGTGGTTACTAGAGGCTGGGGTGGGAAATAGGGCGAGGTTGGTAAAAGATTATGAACCCGTATTTTTTTCCCTTTAAGAACTGCATTCTCTCTCATTTTTGTAGCTAATTAGCATATTAACTGGAATATTTACTGTTTTATTCAGTGCTATCACTAACATTTTGAAGGACTTGCCAATGATCTAGGTGTGTTATAATTAAACAAATGACAGTTCCTGCCCTATGGGGAAGTTCTACTTCATTTTTTGTCTCCACAGAATATAAAATATACAGTCTTTCCCACCTTCCAGTATCTGAAAGCCCAATTATGTTCAATGGGTACTTACACTTTCAAATGCAAATCTATCTAACATTTCAGCTCCATCTCAAACTTCTTCGACTAGATGAGTCGTATTAATATAAAATGCTAAGACACTGTTTAACATTTATATACAGTATGTACATATAAAATGATAAAAAATGACCAAGGAGTGCATATAGTGTGGGCAATAAATGTAGAGAAAAATATGCCCCACAGAAGAACAACGGCAGTAGACTAATAGTCTCCGTAAGGCTGAGACTGAGTAAGGTATCTGTTATTACTAGAATCAGAAAGAATCAAAGTAAACTATGGCTTCAGAGTGTTAGGTAACCTAATTTACTGCAGCCTTTTAACTGACTCTACCTAGCCAGATTTTTGGCTTAAATAATTTTTTCTGGGAAACTATTATTTTACCTTAGGGGACAGAGAGTTTTAACACAGAATACCTCAGAACAACTCATTCAAGAGAGGTTCCTAGGTGTCAGACAACAAACTGCTTACAGCATCTCAAACGTGGAGAGGAAAGGATCTTGTAACTACTTAGTAATGTCAGAATCTTAACCTTGTTAAATCCTAACAAGTTACTTAATTTAGTTTATGTAAGCACTTCACATTTAGTAGCATAAACACATTCATTTAGAAAACTTCATTGTAAGCATCACAAGTCTTAAAAAAAGAGGAAATAGACTGACACATCAACTATTACCTAGCATGAAAATACCTGGCATACAGTAGATATTGGAATATGTTTGGCAATTAGAAAAGGTAACAGTCAAAATGAGCACTGGAAAATCGGGTCTCTTCAAAGCATTCCAAATTTTCCTAAACTACAGGAAAGGAATAATAGGTAATACACATTCAAGTAATACATCATTGAATGTGTTCTTATGCTTTGCATTACATTACTTGAAGCATAAAGCTTCGTAATGCATTACTTGAAGCATAAACACTAGTTTAATAGCTTATTGTAAAACAATGAAGCATGTGATAATCACTATATAAAAAAATTACATATTTATAAACAGAATCTTGTTCTAACCATTTCCTCACAAAAACTGAATACTAACGGCAAAGTCACTGAGAAAACTTACCCATTATACTCTCGTTTACTTAGCATTTAACACTGAGTACAAGAGTTCCAATAGCTTCCACATAATTACTAAAAAAAATTATATAAAAAGTTTTGGCATAATGTAGAAACCAAAGTGGATTCTCAGGTTAGTAATCAAATGAAGGCTTTTTACTTGACTCAAACAAATAATGGCTTATTCATAATAAGGAAATTAAATATTACAAAGTATAAAACCATAAGCTAGTTTCTGATGAGACATTTTAAAGAATCTTTACCTTAAATACTAAAACAGTAAAATGACTTGAGTACAAGAATCGTAGAGAATTGTATAAAAGGCCTTCAGATGAAGTTCCCACACCAAAAAGTTTAAAAACTGTTTAAAAAAACAATGAAAATAAAACCAACCAAAGACCATTAACAGTAGATGTATAATAGGTAAATTTATGGTTTTCCTCGATATTGAAAGCAATAGAAAACACACTTGAAATATATGGCATTTAGATGATTGAAATATTTAAGAAATACATACACATTTATAAAGGTTTATAGCATAATTCCTTTTTAAAATCAATGTCAGTAAGAATTGTGCACTGGCTATAAAAATGAATAAGAAAAGAACAATCATAATACCAACCATTTGACACAGTAACACAGCAGAAAATAAATAACCTACAGGTTTCTCTGATATGCCTTGATTATACATATTAATCCAAAAATCATACTAATGGAACATCCTTAAACCAGAAAACATTTTGCAATATGAATATTTATGCTTCACTTTAAAACGTGAATATCCTAAATTATTATTTACACCACCTTATCCCTAAGGCCTTGTCTACACATAAAGTAAGTGAAATGAGGAATTAAAATACTGTTTTTAATTGTAGCCAAAACAAGCACACTGCCTCCCCACCACCACTCCTCACCCAAAAAGTGTGTAAGTGTTCACCAGCTTTAATTACCACTGTAGGGGAAATTAACTAAAACTACAGATAACCAGAAAATAACCTACATTAGGCTTTTTGGTTTGTATTAGTTTAATGGCTTTTTAAATTTGATAAAAACTAGGTAGTTTAAGAAATAAAATACCCAATTTACCAACACATTTGGAATAAAAGCTGTATGGCGAGTTTGAGGTTTATATTAGATATTCAAACTCTTTTTTGATAATTGATCTTTTAATTACTTTTGATAAACTAACAGAATTCAACACAAGACAAAGAAATGCCTTGTTTAATGTTCTTAAGAACTTGAAGTTAAAGTGAAACTTTAATTTGCTGGGTTAGTTTAAGTGTAACAAAGAAAACTATATTAGGATTATGTTTTAGTTTTCCTTTGGTATTGAGATAAATTACCAGTATCAAATCAATCGTGTTATTTTTCTTCAAAAATATTGATAATTTAAGGATGTTTCTTGGGGAGAATGAGAATTTGACAACAGATGATAATTGCTTTGTGTATCAAGAAGAATGTCGTTAAAACCAAGCAATTTACCCTCTCATAATGATTTTATCTCATATGATTTACTTTGATGGAAAACCTATTTATATTTGATAATAGATTGGGTACATTAGACTTCTCCAGTTTCTTCTTTCACAAGAGTATAAACATGGGGACACGTATCTTCAAATAATTACATGATTTCTTGTTACTTTTAGTATCATTAATAAAGTTAAAAAAGAAAGGAAACCTAAGTACTGAAGAGTTTATAGAAGAATGCACAGAAACACAGTAGTTAATGCTGCATGGTGAGATCAGAGTGGTTTTTTCATTCTATTTGTATTTCTTTCTTACATATTTCTACATTGTTTATACAGTAACAGATATCTTTCAAGATCAAAGATAACTGTATAATGCAGTGATGCCAGCTTACCTATCATACAATCTTCTTGATAATAATTAACTGTCAAAGCCAAGGCTTTAAAGAAGACACTTTCTTAGGTATTTTCAACTATATTTTATCCACCTCAGAAGTGTTTTTAAGACTATGGAATGTCCATAGATTCTAGAATATTTGTGCAATTCTGCTTTTTATATAATACTTCGCATCAGGCAAAATCTAATTGCAGTGTGGGTCTATTTTAATATAAATCAGTAATTTAAAAACATTTTAACAACCAATTTAGGGCCATCCTAGAAAAGGATACATAGAACACATACCCCAGAATATATGCCTTTGATTTATATAACAGGATTTATCAATTAGCTTTGCTATTTAATAGTTTAAAATAAAATAAGTAATAATTTGAAAATTGCATAGAACTAGAAAAATCACTGTGGCATCCTATAGCTAACACTAATTTACAAAAACAATGAGTACAAGTTTTTTTCTTTTATATATATATATATATATATATATATATATATACTATGCTACTATACTTGAAGAAAGTCTGCACAGCCATTCTGAAAGTATTTATATTGAAGTTTAAGAAGAATGTATATCAAGAAAATAGAAAAATATCTTCAACTTCGACTGGTATATCTTAATAAAAAAATTTTTTGAGTTAAATGGCCAAAATATTTATGTTCATATCATAAGTTTTATTGGGCCAAGAAGCTGAGAAGTTTGTTCGAAAGTGATGATGGACATTTTTCTGAAACAAAAAATATCAATAGCAGCTTTTAAAGAAGCATCTCTTTGTTTAAAACATTTTAATGTTCAACGTAGTGAGAACTCGCTTCCTTTTCTAGTCTTAAAGTGTTTCTTATGGCGAAGTCCATATTTTCTTCAAATTCTTTATATGTATTGGTGATTGGAAGAGCTAAACAGTTATTACACTTGTTCCCAACAGGAAAATCCATATGAAGGCACTCAATTGAAGGAGTGGGTTTAAATCCAGCAGGTGGAATGGAATTGCAACCAGTTGTAAAACTAAGAATGTCTTCCATTGTTATTGCCAATTTACCATCTGAAAAGTTTACCAAAAGAAGAGAAAAAGAAAAAAATAAATCCATGTTATATATTGCTACCATCACAGACTCTTCCTCAACTAGACTGGTAATACTGAAAGGCAAGAGACCCCCACATTTATATTGGGTAAACTAAATCACTAAGTCAAGTGCTGTAATAGGAAAACGATACAGTCAATAAATGTTTATTTGAATCTTAAAGTAGGACTCATAAAATCATTTAGTTGAACTCCTCATCGTATATTTGAATGCCTTCTCTAATATAAAATTATCATATAGTCTAATCGGTTCCGTGGGTTTTGAAACTTCATCTTTTGGGGATATGATACTAAGAACAATTTTAAATCACTTCTAGATCATCACTATTTGATAAACTAGTTTAAGCAATGCAGAGAGAAAAACTAAATGGTGTAAAACAATCAATCTAGCTGAAAAAAATTTCAACTAAAAGTTAAATTTTTTCCACTCTATTAAAATGGAATGATTTTACATTGATAATGCTCAATAATAAACATCATTATCATAGCTCTAACCAATGGATGAAGAATAATTCAATTTAACTTAGAAAAAGATGAAACAGATGATTAGTTTAAGACTATTCTATGCTGTGGCAATCACTCATATATTTAAAGTTTTCTAGGAAGAATGCCTTTCACCTCAAATTATCTAGAGGAAAACAAACTGCAAAATATAACTTTACTATGTAACTTTTCCTCATCACTTTCAACTCAGTCATATAAACTTGTTTTGCAATAAGTTTTGTAAATATGGAGTTAGCAGATAAAAGTCTTATTATCAAAAAGCAAAACTCAAACAAATAAACTAATATCCTGAAACATTCTAAGACAGTTAAATCAAAATAAAACATCCACATACCTTCAACAGCTTGTAAGTAACTGTTCCAAAACCCCAAAGTCTGTACATCAGATAATGTGTGTACTGTAAAAAGATCACTAAGGATTTTGGCGGAAAGATTCTCAGGTTTATGACAGAAGATGCTATAAAATGCTTCTGGATAAGTCTGAATTTTCTCCAAAACACCAAGAGTTTTCAGACCCTGCTTAAAACTTGAGAAGGAAAATAATGAGCCCACGTTCATACACAGGTGTTTGATATTACAATAGGGAATTAACATTTCTAGCTAATATACTACCACATATAGTTAAACGCAAGGAAAAAGATATAAAAATATGGATGTACTGTATGTGATATGATACTTTCAAATCAATAACAAGAAAATATATTAATATAAAATGAATATTTTATATGCCACATATAGAATATTTTTAAAATTAAGCTAACAATTTTTTATTAACAGGAAAAAAGTAGACATCTGAAGTATTTTACACTTCAAAGCTAGTTAGCATAAAAATGAAGTTTCCTACTGACTGCAAAATAAAAAAGTGATAAACCTTAGCCACATAAAAATTTAAAACTTATGGGGGGCCGCCCGGTGGCGCAGTGGTTTAGTCCGTGCTTGGCAGCCCGGGGTTTGCAGGTTCGGATCCCGGGCACCCGCCGATGCACTGCTCGTCAGCCATGCTGTGGCGGCGTCCCATATAAAGTAGAGGAAGATGGGCACGATGTTAGCTCAGGGCCAGTCTTCCTCAGCAAAAAGAGGAGGATTGGCAACGGATGTTAGCTCAGGGCTGGTTTTCCTCACACACACACACAAAAATTAAAACTTATGTATTGCTAAAAAGAAATTAACAAAGACAAAACAAAGTGGAAAATATTTTTAATATACACGACAGAAAACTAATTTCTCTAATATACAAAAAATGTCATTTTTCTAAAAAACATAGGAAATGAGCAAAATATGAATGCGTAATTAACAAAATGCAAGTAGCAAATGAATTTTTTTAAATGCACATTCTCACTAGTAAGCAAAGAACGGAGGTACCATTTTTGCCTATCACACTGACTCAGCCCTACCTGTGGCTCTGGAGTCCCTGACCCACCTCCTCAGGTACACTGCTACACTGATCCATCTCCCCTTCTCTTGGCTCTTCCTCAAGAGCACATAAATGTGCTTATCTTACCCATCTTTGAACAAGGGAAAAAAATTTTACTCATTCCCATCTGTTATCCTTCAAGACAACCTACTTGAAAGACTTAGCTATATTCACTGTCTCCATTTCTTAATTTCCTATCCACTTTTCCTCCACTCCTGTCTACATCTCAGGAAAAACTGCCCTAAGTTCACGAATGATCTTCTATGGCATCCCTTTCCTGGTTTCCCCTTACTTCTCTAGCCAGACCTTTTCAGTCTCTTACAAAACTTCTTTCTTTACTTTGCCTTAAATGCTGCTGTTTGTCCCTCATGGATCTGTAACAACGCAAATTTCTCTTCTCCCTGCCCTCTCTCACGGCTTCATTAACAGGTGTACGCCCATCACTATAAAATCTATTATCTCCAGCACAGAAACATATTTGACAGACTACTGGGTACCAACCATATACTTCAAGAACCCAAGCTTATCGTGTACAAAAGAAAGCTAATCACCCTACTACCAAAATCTGAACAATAAGTGAGAGTAAATGCCTCCACTATCCATCAGATTAGTATAGCTAAATCTGAAGGTCATCCTTAACTCTTCCCCCTTCCATCCCTAATTACCAAGTCCTATGACTTTCCTTTTCTGAAATCCCTTTTGTTTGCTCATTTCTCCATATACCTCCATTACCACCCTATAACAAACCACCTGCAGAGGAATTGTTATACCAGGTGTGTAAATCTCCAAGTTCATTTTCATGCTGTTGCCACAGGGATGTACCAGAAATAAACCCCAATACCGTCATTCACTTCGAGGTAGGTTGAATGGAGGCCCCCCCAAAAGATATGTCCACATCCTATTCCCTGGAACCTGCGAATGTGACCTTATTTGGAAAAAGGGTCTAAGCAGATGTAATTAAGGATCTTGAGCTCATCCTACCTAGACTATCTGGACTGGCCCCAAATCTAATGACAAGTGTCTTTTTAAGAGACACACACACAGAGGAAAAGGCCATCTGATAACAGAGTCAGAGTTGAGTTATGCAACCAAAAGCCAAGTAATGCCTGGAGCCACCAGAAGCCTGGAGCCACCAGAAGCTGGAAGAGGCAAAGAATGGATTCTCCTAAATTCCCAGAAAGAGTGAAGCCCTGCTGACACACAGATTTTGGACTTCTAGCCTCCAAAACTGTGGGAGAATAAATTTCTGCTATTTTTAGCCACTCAGTTTGTGATAATTTTTTATAGCAGCTGCAGCAAACGCATACATGTGTGCATGAAACACAGTCCAAACTCATTAACACGGCTTCTAAGGCCCCGCACAATACAACCAGTGCCTTTTTTGCTTGGTTTGAACTTTCACTTTCTGCTTACCTTTGAAGTCAATTTCAGCCAAACTTAAGTTTGTCTTTAAAATTATATTTTTAACTATGAAATATTTCAAGCTTACATAGAAATCCAGGAAATAACAGAAAACCATAAACTGTCACTTGATTTTAAAAGATAGTAACATCTTGTCATGTTTAAGATTAGTTTTAAGAAAAATATTCTATTCACTCAACTAAATCCTGCCCACTCACTACTGTCTCTTCTCTCCCTCTACAAAGGATACTATTTGAGATTGTCATTCAACTTCTACCCTGAAATTTTTACTACAGTCTGCATTTCATTTGCTTCACTGTATACGTTATCCCTAAAATACAGTATTTCTCTGCATGTTTTGAAACTTTCTATAAATGGTACCATATTGTATATTTATTTTTCTGCAACTTGCTGTTTTGAGAATAATTTTCACTTACTGTAACTATTACTCCATTAGGAAACTATTTCTATCACTTTATTTTGGGCAGTTGTACTGTCTTTTAAAAATGTTTTTTATTCATTCTTGCCAAGTCTTGCATTTATTTTCTTTAAATTCCAGCTTACCTTGTATTTTAAAAGTTATACTAATTCTTACTTTTTCAATAGTTACCTCTCAAGATTTTAATAGGCATACTGGAAATCTAAAGTGAATCAATATATTTACCCTCTTCCTGAACAATACAAAGACCTTAGAACACTTATAATTCTAACAGCTCTCATTCCTCCTATGCTACTTAAAAATTCTTTTAGTTTCCCCTTATACCATAAACCACCAAATTAAACATTATTTTTTTGTATAATCAGTGTTAAATTACTCTAATGTTTACTAATTTCTTTCTCTACCATTCCTTCTCACTTGCAAACCTCCCTGCTAGAATCCTTTACCTCTTGTATCCAATAACCTTGCTAAAGTCTTTTAGATTATTTTAGGTAGACAATCATGTAGACTACAAACAATAATTTTAGTTTTTCTAATCTCTAATAACATTCATTTATTCATTTAGTCTTGTTGCTCTGCTAGGACCTCCAGCATACTGAGGAAATGAAGGGGGTAATTATGTGTATCCTGGACTTGTCATAGCCTTAAGGAGAATGCCTATACCATTTCACCATTAGGGATAATATTTGCTGTATGTTCAGAAGATATCAAATTATTAGTTTAAAATTATGTATAAATGTTTAAATGTATCAAATTCTTTTTCTGAATTTATAATTGTATGACGATCGTATGGTTTTTTGCCTTTAATCTACTAATGGGGTGCACTACAATAAGATTTTTTAATGTTGTACTTGCTTTGCTTCCTTTTATAAACCCTCCTCAGAACTGATACTTTTATTCGCTGCTATTTTAGACCCTCACTAATGAATTGTCTGCTTAAACTATTAAGTTTAAGAGTTTAAAATATCCCACTATTACCACATATTTAACAATTTCTCTGTGTTATTCTGTCAGCTTTTGCTTTACATATTTTGAGGTCATGCTGTTAGGTACAAATAGATTCAAGACTTGAATCTTCCTAAAGAATTTGTTCTTTTTAACACTATTAGGGTCATTTAAGAACAGGGTTTTATTTTTTAACATTAGTAAAATCTCACTACTTTTTTTTGTTCTAAAGTCATTTAAAATGCAATTTAAGATCCTGTTTTTAAATACAAGTCTAAGCTATTTACATGTATTATAATTGCCAATCTATTTAGATTATTTTACTATCTTATATTGTGCTTTCTCTGAACATGTGTTTTTCTTTGCTTGTTTTTATCCCTCTTTTTCTGTCCACGACAACATTAAATGTTTTATTTATACCCCCCTCCCCATCAAACTGGTTTGAAAGTTATATACACTATTCCTATTATTTTAGAACTTTCCCTCAAAAGATATATACTTGATTTAACAATCTTAAAGCTAATTCATGCTTCCTCACTACTGCCTCAACAATACAAGTCCGTTAAAACAAATCCAATGATATCCCTTTTCTTCTTACAGATTAATCTTTCTCTAGTATTTTAATTATTTTAACCATTTCTTACCAAAATTTAGTTGTTTAACAGCGAATGCTTGTTTTGATTTATTCAGGTTTTTGCATTTCTTTGCTCATACTGCTGCTTCTTGTATCTTACTTTTTCCTTCTGAGTTCAATTTCCTTCTTCCTTAAGTATGTATTTTATTAATCTCCTTAGGAAAGAAGTGCACTGTCTCCAAATGTCTTTTCAACTGCCTAGCATTTAACAATTATGAAGTTTTCATTTCCACGATCATGTTTATTTCTGTTTCCCTTTTCTGGTCTTCCTGTGGGTTACCTGACTATTCTTGGGGGGGAGGGGGTGGCTCCATTTTTATCTATAGTGTTTTTTACTCTATCTCTTTGCATAGATTTTTTTTTAATATAACAGTCTACTGGTGTCAACATTTTATCAGTTCAAGTATAGACACCTTACCTCCCTTTAAGTCCCTTTGCCTTTCCTTGCATATAATGTAATTTCCTAAATATTTCTTCTATATACATTGTGAACTACACTAAAAAAAGGTTATAATTTTCATCTTTAATAATATGCTTTCTGTTTCAAAAAATTCCTATAGCCATTCTTTTAGGGTAAGTCTGCTGGTGAAAAATTCTCTTAGTTTTCCTTCATACAAGAATGTCTAGATTTCCTTTTCAGTGTGCTGTGTGGTTCCTTGGGTCCTGGGATCCCCAGCTGGTCTGCCTTCATCTCTCTACCTTTCAAATTCTTATGTTTGTTTTATATATAATGCCTGAGTGTTTAACTATACTTAGCAAGAGGAATAGAGAGAAGTGTGTCTACTCCATGTTACCCAGAACCAGAAGTCCATGATCATTTTTCAACTTAGAAGTACTATTTGATCCATTTCATATTCTGTGTTTTGTTTTTTCAATTGTTTATTTTCTCTGTTAAATTACTATACTACTACTTTCTTGTCTCACTCTGTTCTGTTATTTAAATCCTTGATGTGCTATTCCCAATACTTGCTTTTTTGGATGGTTGTGTGTTTTGTCTTTTATTGGGAATTCTTCTTTAGCATTCCCGTTAGGCTTGGGCTGTAGAAATTTCCTTACATAACTGCTATGCATTTGCTTTTGCCTGGCACTCTAAAAGTACCATGAATCCCTAAGACAATTTATTTCGTTAACTTCCTTGCTTCAGATTGAGGTCCATGCAGTATACCAAACTCAAGTTTGGGGCAAACTGAGGGTTTTAATTTCATATGACAAGTAGGACACTTTGGTGTTTGGCTTCCTTGTTATTTCTGTTATCTACAGATTCTTTTCTTATGAGCTCAGATATATATTTAAAAGATTGTTTTTTGCAATATGATCTTTTTTATCTTTCACATAAAAGGAGGAATTATTCTTCAGCTTCTTTTCTCTTGCCCTCTTCACCTTGACCTGCCTAACTCCTATTTATCAATCAGGTTTTAATTGAAACACCACTAATATAGATAGGGAGGCCTATCTTAAAAAACTAAAACAAAAAAACTCTATATTTCCTAGTTTTAGTCCACTGAAAAAGCCTGGAAACAATGACCAACCTGGCAAAAATGAGCACCCCTCATATCCAGACTGTGGTTTTGAAATACCATTTCCCATTCAAAGAAACAAAGGTTCCATGGGCCAGATGTACAGAATGAGCTTGAAATATCTTGTGCATACCATACAGCAAGAAAGCTATCAAGGACGATTAAGGGTTAATATCAAAAGAATTCAAAAGAAACAAAGGCTTATACTGGCCTAAGATGAGACAATTTGAACTTCAGCAAGGAAAATAACTATAACGGTTTTGAACACATCAAGTTTATTTAAATCTATGGGTTAATGATACTGAAATTTTTTTAAAAAACGATCACTTTTGAGATGATATGATGTCTGCTATTTGCTTGAAAGTAATACTGGAGTCAATAACATGGGTAGGATAAATGAACAAGACTGGCCACAGGTTGATTGATAATTGTTAGATCTGGGTGGTAATTACACGGTATACCATTCTGCCTAATTTCATATATATTTTATATTTTCCATTATTAAAAAAAATAGAAGAGCATGAGGACACACATAACTTTTCAGACTTCTTTTAAAGATTATTGGAACAAAAAGTTTGAAGACCAGTGTTTTAAGCTAAACAAGAGCAAGAATTACATCTACCTTGTTATTCAAAGAATGCTTAGTACTATTACACAGCAGATGACAGGTGCTCGATAAATAGTTATTAATGAATGAGTAGAGATGAACAGCTGCCTTATGTGGTAAGAATTTAAATTATTTAGAAAAATAGACTGAGATAATGGAAAGCATTATACATTTATGCAATTCTGTATATAATAGTCAGAACAGTAATCATCCTTAAGAGGTTAGTTTTAAAGCATTATTTTAAAAGAGCATTTAGATTGCTGGGAAGATGGTGGCACAGGACTCTGAACTTACCTCCTCCCATGGACACAACAAATTTACAACTACCCTTGGAACAATTACCCTTGAGACAGAACTAAAAACTGGATAAAAAGAACCCCACAACAAGGGAGAGTGCTGACGGAGGTGGAATAGGCAGAACTTCCTTTCTGGAGAGGAAAAAGCCACATTCTAGCCACAGCATTTCACGGCCTGGGAGCAAACTTAAGGTATGAAACTTTTCCTGGAGGATCTGAGTGGGAGAGCTTTGCCACAATAAACAGCTTTTGGACTCAGCACAGCCAAGATGAGGGTCATAATATCTGGCTTTGCTGGCTATTAACAACAACGTGGAATACCCCCAGAAAAGCTATCAAGCATAAGCCAAAGAAAAGCCTGCTCCTGAAGGGTCCACACACAAATTCACCCATTTCGAAAAGCAACCTAAACTCACCAGAAAGAAAAGTGCACAGTCCTTTGGTGAAAAGAGAATCACATGATAGGCTCTGGGCACATCTTGGCAAGAGTTGAGACTTTTCCAGGCTGGGACCACCTCCCCAGGGGCTGAGATGTTGGCGGCAGCCATTATTGTGACCTACTACAGGCATGCTGACACAGATGCTAGCAGACACCATTGGAATTATTCCCCTGGTCTGTTAGCGCAGGAGTCTACACCATCCACTAGAGCATGGATTTAATCCAGCTCAGCCAGGGCAGGTTGCCTGACCTAGGGACTGGCCCCACCCAACAGCAAGGACTTGGGCAACTTGTGGGCCCGCAGAGGTAGGGTGTGTGGGGCTGCTGCAGCAGTGGGTTCGCTTCAGTGGGTTGGGGCATGTGCATGGGGCAGGACTGCGTTGACAGGTGTCTGAGCATGCGGGCAGCGGGGCTTGTCAGATGCAGCAGACTTGTGCTTCTCAAACAGCCACATAGGGGATCGGCCACACCCAGCTGCACTCCTGAGAGAGCTGACAACAGCCTTGCAGGCTGCAGGTCTACAGCAACTGTAAGCCCCTGAGCCTAGCAACCAGCCACCCAAGGGGCCTACTCACTTAACAGAAAAACTGCAGCAGGAATGTGCTATTAGATCTTGTAGCCAATTGTGCTGGGGCTTCCCACACCCAATTAAGCGACTGAAGGGACTGTAGCAGCCATATGCAGCTGAGCATTACAACCAGCCTGTGAGTGGGACAGCCTAGCCTCCCCGTATACCTGCAGCAAGAGCAACCCTGTTACAACAGAATGACACACGCAGCCCACACAGGGGACACTCCTGGAACATTTGGAACTGGTGATGAGAGGGAAGCACACTGCTGGGCCTCATAAGCCATCTCTTACATAATGCCACCTCTCCACGATCAGGAGATGTAGCTGATCTACGTAATACACAGATATAAGCACAGAGAAAGAGGCAAAACGAGGAGACAAAGGAATATGTTCCAAATAAGGGAACAGGACAAATTGTAAGAAAAAGAATTAAATGAAACAGAGATGACCAATTTACTCAATAAAGAGTACAAACTAATAGTCACAAGGAGGCTCACTGATCTTGGAAGAAGAATGGATGAATTCAGTGAGAACTTCAACAAAGAATTGGGAAATATAAAAAAGAACCAATCAGAAATTAAGAATACAATAATGGAAATGAAAAATTCACTAGAGGGAATCAATAGCAGACTAGATGATACTGAAGAACGGATCAGTGAGCTGGACAAAAGACTAGAGGAAATCACCCAAGCTGAACAAGATAAAAGAAAAAAGAATTTAAAAGAATGAGGACAGGTTAAGGGACCTCTGAGACAACACCAAGCACACTAACATCCATATTATAGGTGTCGCAGAAGGAGAAGAGAGAGACAAAGGGGCAGAGAATCTATTTGAAGAAATAATAGCTAATCTAAGGAAGGAAACAGACATCCACATACAGGAAGCACATAGAGCACCAAGCAAGATAAACCCAGAGAGGCCCACACCAAGACACTTTTAATCAAAATGTCAAGAATTAAAGATAAAGAGAGAATCCTAAAAGCTGCAAAAGAAAGGCAACAAGTTACATGCAAAGAAAATCCCGTAAGGCTATCAGCTGACTTCTCAGCAGAAACCTTACAGGCTAGATAAGTAAAGTGCCGAAAGGAAAAAATCTACAGCTAAGAATACTCTACTGGCAAGGTTACCATTCAGAATGGAAAGAGAGATAAAGAGTTTTTCACCATTCAGAATGGAAGGAGAGAGAAAGAGTTTTCCAGACAAGCAAAAATTAAAGGAGTTTATCACCAAGAAACTAGCCTTACAAGAAATGATAAATGGACTTATTTAAGTGTAAAAGACCATAAACAGGAACAAGAAAATTATCAAAAAAAAACAATAGCATCACTAGTAAAGGCAAATATACAGTAAAGGTAGCAGATCAACCACCTATGAAGCTAATATGAAGGTCAAAAGACAAAAGTAATAAAATTACCTATTTCCATGATAAGAGGGTAATGGATACACATGCACGAAAAAGAGGTTAAACTTGATATCAAAAACAGAAAATGTGGGAAGAGGGGAGTAAAAGAGTAGAGCTTTTAGCAAGAGGTCAAACTCAAGAGACCATCAACTTAAAATAGAATGCTATATACATAGGTTATTATATATGAATCTCACGATGATCACAAACCAGAAACCTATAATATATACACAAAAACTAAGAGAAAGGAAGCCAAACATAATACTAAAGAAAGCCATCAACCATGCGGGAAGAGAACAAGAGAAGAAGAAAGGAACAGAGAAGAACTACTACAACACCAAGGAAAAAAAGTAACAAAATGGCAATAAGTACATACTTATCATGCTACTTTAAATGTCAATGGACTAAATGCTCAAATCAAAAGACAAAGAGTGGGGGGCCGCCCGGTGGCGTAGCGGTTTCGTCCGCGCTTGGCAGCCCGGGGTTCGCTGGTTCGGATCCCGGGCGCCCGCCGACGCACTGCATGTCAGCCACGCTGTGGTGGTGTCCCATATAAAGTAGAGGAAGATGGGCACGGATGTTAGCCCAGGGCCAGTCTTCCTCAGCAAAAAGAGGAGGATTAGCAACGGATGTTAGCTCAGGGCTGGTCTTCCTCACCAAAAAAAAAAAGACAAAGAGTGGCCGACTGGATAAAAACACAAGACCCATATTTATGCTGCATACAATAGACACACTTCAGACCTAAAGATACTCACAAACTGAAAGTGAAGGGAGGGAAAAAGATACTCCAAGCAAATGGCAGTGAAAGAAAGCTGGGGCAGCAATACCTACATCAGACAAAATGGACTTTAAAATAAAAACTGTAACAAGAGACAAAGAAGGGCACTACATAATGATCAAGGGAACAATCCAACAGGAGGATACAACACTTGTAAATATCTATGCACTCAACACAGGAGCACCTAAATATATAAACCAATTATTAACAGACATAAAAGGAGAAATAGTAACACAATAACAGTAGAGGACTTTAACACTATTTACACCAATGGACAGATCATCCAAACAGAAGATCAATAAGGAAACACTGGCCTTAAATGACACATTAGACCAGACAGACTTAATGGATATATACAGAACATTCCACCCAAAACCCACAGAATACATATTCTTTTCAAATGCACATGGAACATTCTCTAGGACCGATCACATTTTAGGTCAATAAACAAGTCTCAATAAATTTAAGAAGACTGAAATAATAACACCAAGCATCTTCTCTGACTACAATGGTATTAAACTAGTAATCAACTACAGGAAGAAAACAAGAAAAGCCACAAATATGTGGAGATTAAACAAAATGCTACTGAACAATGATTGGGTCAATGAAGAAATCAAAGGAGAAATCAAAAAACACCAGGAGACAAATGAAAATGAAAATACAACATGCCAAAATTTATGGGATAAAGCAGAAGTGGTTCTAACAGAGAAGTTTATAGCAATACAGGCATACCTCAACAAACAAGAAAAATCTCAAATAAACAATCTAACAGGGCACCTAAAGGAACTGGAAAAAAAAGCACAACCAAAGCACACATTCAGTAGAAGGACGGAAATAATAAAACTCAGAGGAGAAATAAATGAAATAGAGTGAAAAAAATCAATGAAACTAAGAGCGAGTTCTTTGAAAAGATAAACACAATCGACAAACCCTTAGCTAGACTCACGAAGGAAAAAAAGAGAAAAGGCTCAAATAAATAAAATCAAATGAAAGAGGAGAAATTACAATGGACACCTAAGAAATACAAAAGATTAAAAAGAACACTACAAAAAGCTATACACAAACAAATTGGATAATCTAGAGGAAATGGATAAATTCTTAGAATCGTACAACCTTCCCAAACTGACTCAAGAAGAAATAGAGAATTTGAATAGACCAATCACCAGTAAGGAGATTGAAACAATAATAAAAAATCTCCCCCAAAAATAAAAGTCCAGGACCAGACGGCTTCCCTGGTGAATTCTACCAAACATTCAAAGAAGACTTAATACCTATCCTTCTCAAACTATTCCAAAAAACTGAATAGGAGGGGAAGCTTCCTAACTCATTTGACAAAGCCAACATTACCCCAACACCAAAACCAGACAAGGACAACATAAAAAAAGGAAATTACAGGTCAATATCACTGATGAACATCGATGTAAAAATCCTCAACAAAATACTAGCAAATCAAATACAACAATACATTAAAAAGATCATACACTGTGAGCGAGTGGGATTTATTCCAGGGATGCAGGGATGGTTCAAAATCCGCAAATCAATCAATGTGATACACCACATTAACAAAATGAATATTAAAAACCACATGATCATCTCAATCAATGCAGAGAAAGCATTTGACAAGATACAGCATCTGTTTATGATAAAATATCTGATAAAATGGGTATAGAAGGAAAGTATCTCAATATAATAAAGGCCATATATGACAAACCCATAGCTAATGTCATACTCAATGGAGAAAAACTGAAAGCTATTCCTTTAAGAACAGAAACCAGACAAGGATGCCCACTTTCAGCACTCTTATTTAACACAGTATTGGAAGCCCTAGCCAGAGCAATCAGGCAAGCAAAAGAAATAAAAGGGATCCAAACTGGAAAGAAAGGAAGAAGCAAAACTGTCACTATTTCCAGATGACATGATTTTATATACAGAAAGCCCTAAAGAATCCACTAAAAAACTTTTAGAAATAATAAATGAATATGGTAGAGTGGCAAAATCAACATACAAAAATCAGTTGCATTTCTATACACTAACAACAAAGTAGCAGAGAGAGAAATTACAATCCCATTTACAATCGCAACAAAAAGAATAAAATACCTAGGAATAAAAACCAAAGAGGTGAAAGACCTATACACTGAAAACTACACAACGGTGTTGAAAGAAATTGAAAAAGACACAAAGAAATGGAGAGATTCTGTGCTCTTGGATTGGAAGAATTAACATAGTTAAAATGTCCATACTTCCTAAAGCAATCTACTGATTCACAAAGCAATCCCTATCAAAGTTCCAATGACATTGTTCACAGAAATAGAACAAAGAATCCTAAAGTTTACGTGAAACAACAAAAGACCTCGAATAGTCAAAGGAATCCCGAGAAAAAAGAACAAACCTGGAGGTATCATACTTCCTGATTTCAAAATATACTACAAACCAACAGTAATCAAAACAGCATGGTACTGGCACAGAAACAGACACACAGATTAAGGGAAGAGAATTGAAAGCTCAGAAATAAACCCACACATCCATGGACAGCTAATTTTTGACAAGGCAGCCAAGAACATACAATGGAGAAAGGAAAGTCTCTTCAATAAATAGTGCTGAGAAAACTGGACAGCCACATTCAAAAGAATGAAAATAGAGCATTATCTTACACCATACACAAAAATTAACTCAAAATGGACTGAAGACTTGAATATAAGACCTGAAACCGTAAAACTTCTAGAAGAAAACATAGGCAGTATGCTCTTCAACATGGGTCTTAGTAGCATATTTTCAAGTACCATGTCTGACCAGGCAAGGGAAACAACAGAAAAAAATAAACAAATGGGACTACATCAAACTAAAAAGCTTCTGCACAGCAAAGGAAACCATCAACAAAACGAAAAAACAACCTAATAACTGGGAGAAGATATTTGCAAACCATATATTTGATAAGGGGTTAATATCCAAAATATATAAAGAACTCATACACCTCATCAACAACAAAAAAAACTAACAACCCAATTAAAACATGGGCAAAAGACCTGAACTGACATTTCTCCAAAGAAGATATACAGATGCCAAACAGGCACACGAAAAGATGTTCAACATCACTAATTATTAGGGAAATGCAAATCAAAACTACAATGAAATATCACCTCATGCCTGTCAGAATGGCTATAATTAACAAGACAAGAAATAACAAGTGTTGCAGAGGCTGTGGCGAAAAGGGAACTCTCATACACTGCTGGTGGGAGTGCAAACTGGTGCAGCCACTATGCAAAACAGTATGGAGATTCCTCAAAAAATTAAGAATAGAACTACCATACGATCCAGCTTTTCCACTGCTGGGTATTTATCTAAAGAACATGAAAACATGAATGCGTCAAGATATATGTACCCCTATGTTCACTGCAGCATTATTCACAATATCCAAGACTTGGAAGCAACCTAGGTGCCCATCAACGAACAGATAAAGATGACGTGGTATATATAAACAATGGAATATACTACTCAGCCATAAAAAAACAACAAAATCTTGCCATCTGCAACAACATGGATGGACCTTAAGAGTATTATGCTAAGCGAAATAAGTTAGAGGGAGAAAGTCAAATACTGTATGATCTCACTCATAAATAGAAGATAAAAACAACAACAAACACACACACAGAGACATAGACTGGAATGGTGGTTACCAGAGGGGAAGGGGGGGATGGAAGAGGGTGAAAGGAATGATTAGGCACATGTGCATAGTGATGGATGGTAATTAGTTTTTGGGTGGTCAACATGCTGTAATCTATACTCAAATCGAAATATAATGATGTACACCTGAAATGTATATAATGTTATAAACCAATGTTACCTCAATAAAAAAAAAAAAAATGACCACAAGAAGGAAGACACTAACCTAATTCAAAATATAAACAACCAAACAGGAAATTCAAAGGTAGGAATAAAAAGAACTTTTATCAATTAAAAATAAATTTAAAAATGAATAAATAAAATAAAATAGCATTTAAATTTTTATCAAATATATCTCACATTATAAGACAGTTAACCACTTTAAACATGTAATTTAGAGTATCTTTCATATATAAACAACTTACCTTTCAAACGGTGCTTGGACTCTCTTAAGTACATGGTAAACAAGTATATCTTTTGCCAACATGTATTTATCACTTAATGATGTTATAATTCGTAGACATCCAATAAGCTCTAGGTAGTTATAGCATTCATTTACTATTGAGTTTAAGTCAGCCGTATTTGTTGCAGCATTTATCTGTAATGAAGAAGAAAATATACCCAGTTTACCCATTTACTTGTGAATGATATTTACATTTCAAATGACACATTACTTTTATACTCAATTCTTGAGTACACCAAGGTGGAGTGAAAGTATACAAAGAATTATTTTTTTAGAATAAATATTTGACAACTCAGCTTCATAAATACTGTGTATTTCTGCCTTCAAGAAATCTAGAGTATAATGCCACTTTAACACAGGAAATTATTTACATAAAAGGCAATAATTGACATAGAACAGTTACGTACCACCAGAAGTGCAAGAGAGATGACCTGAGGAGATTTCATGAAAGAGAAAGAATATCAACTGAGACTTAAAAGATGGAGAGAATCGAAAGAGTATTTCAGGGAACAGCATAAACAAAGTAATATTTGACCATTTATATATAACACACACTTTCATATAGGTCAGTTCTTGAACAAAGTTATAGAGGGAGAAAGACAAAAACAGGAGGCAGTTAATAATACATTTGAAAGGAAAATTTCCTTCCTATTTTTTCTTCCCAAAAAACTCTTCTCCCAGATGTTTACATGATTCCCTCATTCATTTCAGATCTCTACTGAAATCTCTGAAGTATTTCCTGACTACTCTGCTCAGAATACTACCACCACACTCTGCCGGAGACTAATGGTTGGGTATATGTTGCCTCATCCTTCCAAACCACCATCCTGAGTTTTAGCTGGGCACAAAGCTAAACTTTCCTTGCAGCTAGATGTGACTAAGAGCTGTCCAATAAGATGTGAGTGAAAATGTGTCAAACTTCCCTGTACTCTACTTCTACTTTCTCTCTTAAGAGCAAGCTTCAGCCATGTAGATGAAGACAATATCCTAACTTATTACACAACAACAAGAGGAAGGAATCCAATTCTCTGGATGACCCGGTGTATCACAACTGTATCTCTAAAATAAGAACCATTTCTGTAAAGGCCAGATATAGTATTTTATGCTTTGTGGGCCATAAGGTTGGTGTCTGTCGCAATCACTCAACTCTGCTATTACAGTGTGGTTGTATTCCAGTAAAACTTTATTTACAAAAAGAGGCAGTAGCACAGACTTGGCCTATGGCCATAATTTGCCAACTCTTACTCTAAAATCTAGATAACAGATTTGAGAGAGAAATAAAGATCTGCTTTTTTCTTGAACCATTGTCTTTTTGGGTCTCTTGTTACAGAAGCTTAGCCTAAGCTCTAACTTATTTTACTCATGCATTATCTATCTCCTTTCTTCACTTTTACTTTTATAATATATTTTACTACATGACAGTATATTATATATTTATCTTCTGTCTTACCTCTAAAATGTGAATTCCATGGAGGTAAGGATTTCTTTGGTTCACTGCTTTGTCTTCAGTGAAGAAACAGTAAGGGTACATAGTATTTGTTGACTAAATGAATGAACAAACACCGAACAGGAGCACAGAAACAGGAGTAAATAAAGCCATGAGAGTTGGAGGTCTTTAATGCCCTAATGAGGAGCTTGAACTTTGTTCAACAGGCAATGAGAAGCCACTGAGGACTCCAGAGGAGGAAAGAATGTGGTCAAAACTATACTTTTGAAAGAATCACCCTGAATAAGAAGATTAGAATAATATCTAATTGTTTAAGCCTACATATATTTTGAGTTTGCTATAGCAGACACACTGGAAATAAGCAGGAAAGGCTGAATATAAGCCACTCTTAGAGAGAGATGACTTGACACATATTGACAAATGGAGTATGGAAGAATGAAAACAATCCCTTCTCCAGAATGGCTTGGAAATAAGAAATCTCTTGAAAAGAACAGTTAAATCAGGTGAAAAACAAATTCAGGGAAAAAAATTAGTTCTGTCTTAAACACGTTGGGCTCCAAGTGACAGCAAGACCCAGATCTTATCTAGATATAAAAGTCTAGGGGCTCAAAAAATGCAGGTATGGGAATCATTCAGAAAGGTTATGGGTGAGAGGAAGCTTTCCAAACAGTATAGAACGAGGACTATTAAGAC
The DNA here is from genome assembly GCA_031878705.1 of Tapirus indicus. NCBI lineage: Eukaryota > Metazoa > Chordata > Mammalia > Perissodactyla > Tapiridae > Tapirus > Tapirus indicus. Next base: position 17,397,744 of record CM062918.1, read on the forward strand.
AAGACTGAAAAATACTTAAGTTTCAGGGGGTAGAAAGAAAAAACATTACAAAAGACAGTAGCAGTCAAAAGTAAGAGGGAGTACAATATTAAAGAAAACAGTTGAGAGGAATTCCAAGACAGTGGTGATTGCAGAAGTCAGAGAAGATGAGGGATGAGGAAAGAAAGGCCTTTGCTTGTGGTGATTTAGATCCCTGGATATCAGCTATGACTAGCTACCTTGGAAGAGCGGTGGTGAGAACAGAAGTGTGACGGTAAAAAGGTGAGAAATGAACAAGAAAAGAGGAAGTAGAGAAAATGAAGTTAAGCTAAAGTATATTTTTTTGGTAAAGAGGAGAAAAGGAAAAATAAGTTGAAGATTTAAAGGGTCAATTTAAAATACCATTTTAGGATGAGGAGTCTTGGGCCAAATAAATGGAATTATTACAACAACACACTTCCACATTGCTTGCTTTGTGGTTTAGAAACTGAGGCTTAACAAGATTAACATACCCAAGGTCACACAGCTTATAGCAGCCATTTCAAACTAAAATCTGACTTCTGAGTATTTGCTTTTCAACCATAAACTATACTGCTTACTAATGAAGACAATGGATAGAGCAGGCTTAAGCAGGAGGGAGGTTAAGGGAAGAAAAGTTGAATGGCTTTCAATGTCTCAATTAATTTCCAAATCAGTGACATGTAGGCAATGATACTTATCTCATAGGGCATTATAATAAATAATTTGTACATGTAACATGTGTAGTATAGGGCTCAATAAATGGTAACTATTTTTAGGTAACAACATTCAGTCTCCCCACTTGTTTCCACATAGAAGAAATTCAGTCTAGTCTTTCTCTCCACCTATCACTCATGAGGAAGGATAAGTTTTCCGACTGGTAAGCCAAGTCCTTCCTCTCTTCAGCATCACCTGCCTGCAGGAAAGTGCACTTTTGTCTGCTCTCTAGCTGCAACAAGGAAGTTGCTTTATATTGTCTCTGACAGGGTAGATAAATCCATCTAGTTCTAAGGACAGTCAGCAAACCATATGACCACAGATCGAAGTCACATTATCCAACTGGTTTTACCAACATTAAACCTGGCACTTTAATCTCTAGCTGTCTGACTTTTACATCTATCTCTTAACTGGTTGTGAACTCTACTGGTAAACAGAAACATTGACACTTCTTAACTACTCCAAAAAGAGCATTATTATTCTATTGCAGATCCATTATTTACATTCAAATATACCTAGAATGTAGTCTACATTTTAATAAACAGGTACATTTCTTACCCTGATTATAATTTGTGCCACATCAAAGTCTGAAACATCGTCTAAAATTGGTTGGGTATTTTCTGGTCCATAAACAAGGCAGTTAAACAAGGTTTTAGAAAAGAAACCAGGGGAAGGACCACCATGAACCAAAGAAATGGCAAGCATTTTGCCAGCTTCATAGTAAAGATTCTCTTTCAGAGCTGTAAATACAGATGAAAATACATCAAATATACTTCTTTTATCATTATAAGATAACCATCATATATAATGAATACATATATAATAAATTAAAAATGAAAAGCCCTAAGCATTAGATAAATGTAAAATAATTCATAGAAGTTATAATCACATATAAAATATAGATCTCACCTAAAATATACAAAAAAGTATTTTTCTAAATACAAAGTAATAACCTATTGTAGAAGAAATGTAAGTACAGAAAATCTTTAAAAAAAAAAAATCACGGGGCCGGCCCAGTGGCGCAGCGGTTTAGTCCGCGCTTGGCAGCCCGAGGTCCGCCGGTTCGGATCCCGGGCGCCCGCCGAAGCACCGCTTGTCAGCCACGCTGTGGCGGCGTCCCACATAAAGTAGAGGAGGATGGGCACAGATGTTAGCCCAGGGCCGGTCCTCCTCAGCAAAAAGAGGAGGATTAGCTACGGATGTTAGCTCAGAGCTGGTCTTCCTAACCAAAAAAAAAAAAAAAAATCACCTATAATCCTACCACCATAATAATCAGTGCACACACTTTGGTGTATTTGCCACGTGTATATAAATATATACATAAATAGTTTGACTTCTGCTTTTTTCCACTTACTACATTGTAAACTTTTTAATTATTCAAATTATTCAAATCTACAGCTAATGAATGTATTAAGACTAATTTACAGATGTGTTATTATGTGAACCATCCCCTTATTCCTGGCTACCCTGGCTGAGTAACAATTTCAACTATACAAGACACAATGTTACAATCCACATCCATTTACATATTCTTGTTTATATATCTTTGATTATTTGATTAGGATAGATTCCTACATATGGTATTAGTGGTTCAAAGGATATGAACATTTTTTTTTTTTTTTTTTTTTGTGGGGAAAACCAGCCCTGAGCTAACATCTGTTCCAATCCTCCCCTTTTTGCTGAGGAAGACTGGCCCTGGGCTAACATCTGTGCCCATCTTCCTCTACTTTATATGGGACGCCGCCACGGCATGGCTGACAGGCAGTGCGTCGGCGGGCGCCCGGGATCCAAACGCGCGAACCCCGGGTTGCCAAGCGCGAACTAAACCGCTGCGCCACCGGGCGGCCCCAGGATATGAACATTTTTAAGGATGTTGATTACATAGTCCTAAATTATCTTCCAAAATAGCACAAATTTACTCCCAACAATATATATCACCATATCATCACAGCTTTCAATATTTTTTAAATTGTCATTTAAAAGGTTTTAGCTACTTTGATAAGTCAAAAAGATATGTAAATTTTCCTTTATTTTTCCTAAAAATTGTTCAAAGTAATTTATTAATAAGTAACATTAACAATACCAGAACTAATAATAAAATTTCAACAATAACCTTATATACTACATATCAGTAGTCTCATTTTACAGGTGAAGAAACTGAGATCCAGAAAGCCTATACAATTAATCCAAGGATATAAAGCTACTGAAGTAGATGTGTATACACTGACTTCAGATTTTGTGACTTAAATTCATGTACTTTCCACTATACCAAAACTGCCTTGAATGAACATAACTGACTATTTGGAGTGTGTGTGTGTGTTTTTTTAAGGGAGTTTAGAATAAACTGTGTGTATTGTATATAGTACAAATGATCCTCGGTAGTTTTTCAATTATTTTAATGATGCTTCAGCCAATGGTGAGGAAGTTCTAAGGAATACATAGGAGGAAATTCAAATGGAATGAAATAACTCTTCTCACTCTCTTTTGAATTTCCTATTACAGAGAAGTGGTATAAAAGCTCCCAAAAGAGAATGCTAGAATTAATAACCAGTGTTTTGAGATGTCTGTTTTAATCACATTAATTCCTCGCCAGAAGTAAAGATAGAAAAGTGTCATGTAGATAATTGTGTAAGAAAAACTCTTGAAAGCAAAAGTACATTAAAAAAATCTGTTCCATGTGGACCAGAAAATTATGTTATAAAAATCCTAGGTTGTAAAGAAATATGCCAAATGCAAATTCCAAATATTTGAACAAGAAGGGCTCAAATAATCATCCATCCTATTTGGCTACTCTATTTAAACGAAATTAGAATGAATATAAAGTACATTTTTAAGAAGTTACGCTTAATTATGGAATCACTTCAAGCAGGATATTGCTATAAAGAAATTAAAGATATTCTTAAATAAAAAATGTTTCATTACAAAATTTACTTTTAAAACTATCACTTTTCCTCCCCTTTTTTCTGTATTTCTATCAGTATTTTATTAACAAAGTGAATTACACATTTTGACCACAGGCATTGAGTATCAATTCTAATCAGCTATCTCTTTCTTTACATATGGTATATTCAGTATGTATAATAATAAATAATTACCTTGAGAATTCAGAGACAAGTTCTTTGACAAGGACCCTTCAAACAATGGTGAGTTCTCAAGATGCTGCATTAAGAGACTTAGGAATTCTTGCTTTGATCCAGGATGCTCTCTTCCAAAATTATCATTTTCATTAACATATACTACTTCAATTGTGTATGAAGGATTAAAGTTTTGATTTCTGAATCCATTTAAGGCACTATTCCAGACGTTGGCTTTGTTGACATATAATCTTTTAGCTTTTTTTTTAATCTGAAATCCTAGTTCTATTAACACTGTTGCAGTATCTCTTCTAAATTTGCTGCCTTGCCTATAAAACATGAATTTAAACATAGAGGTAAGTACTCTAAAGTAGTTTATGCAATACAACAGTTATATGGCAACAAAAAAGAACAGAACAAAAGATTAAAAAGAAGTTCTTCCCCAACTCCCACCCAAAAGCAGACAATGGCTGCCACTGGAAACAAAAACAGTTATTTGATAACCTTAGTTCTAAATTCTTGATTTCCTCTCCCCAGTCTTCTTACCAAATTAAAATCATCTAGTGTCATAAATGATTTATGAGAATGCTGATAGATGATTATCTCAAATTTGATCAGTTCAGTGGATTCAGGTCTAAGAGTCAGAAGCTCAAACTCTCACCTTTCTGGCCAATGGCTACAACACACACTCACTTAACTGTATATTTCATGTTCACTAGAGCCTTTCAAAATAGAGCAATCTCTGCCAACTATATGAGAGAACTATAGTTTTAAGAGATCACACAATGTATTTTTAATCATAAAGTTAATTAACAGTAGAGCTAATATTATAAACAGAATTCACAACCCTTTAAATAGTACTTTTTAGTCTATACCAGTAATTCTCAGTGTGGCCCCAGACCAGCAACAGCAGCAGCATCTGGAAACTTGTTAGAAATGCAAATTCTTGAGCCCCACAGCAGACAAACAGAATCAGAACCTCTGAGCATGAGGCCTAGCAATCTGACTCTTAATAAGACCTCCAGGCGATTGTATGAACTAACTCAATCGTTCCCTTAAAAATACTAACTTCAGCTGAACAAATACCTGACACAGTATGAAGATGTAATTCTAGTCTTATTTAAGTGTTCATGAATGATTCTGAAAGTTACTTATTTTGCTGTCTTATGAAAAGTTAGGCATTAATACAATAATACTTGTAAGAATGGCTTAAGCTTTCTAAAGAGCTGACATTTAGACCTTTGACATTGACAGTAAACATATTAAACAAATGATTATAAAATTAAAAAACCATCTCATTAAATATGATTCTTTCCTTTTAACAAAGTAACATGGTATGCTTGATGTTTTAATTTGCTGTCCTACTCTATAATCAAATAACATTTTAAGCACATTTGCTAGATCAGTGTTTTTAAACTATCTTGAAAATGATCTATAATAAAAAATATATTTTACATCTTGACTCAGTACACAGCTAAAAATATTTCATATACGTTCTATTTGCAATGCATTCTGGTATTTTATATTCTATTCTATCCTGTTTGTTTTTCTTTTTTTAATGCTGTTTGCATTGATTTCATTATCAAATGCTGGGTCCTGCAGTTTGAAAAATATTCTTCCAGACTTCTGTAAGATCAGCTGATATTCTACGTGTATATAGCCACTTCCTGTTCTAATTTTCTCAAAATAGAGTTTTATATTTTTCTCCAATTCAAAATACACACCTCAGCACATCTTTACGCTGGGCTCCAGGTGACTGTCTGGGTAATTTAGGTGACGATTCTTCCAACAAACAATCAGTTATTCCCACATTATTAGTGTTGGGTAATGTATGCTTTTTGGCTTTTTGGAATTCCCCTGCAGATTTAAAACCCAATGTTAGGATAATAGAAATACAGGTAGAAACTTTTTAGTAATATGCATTTGAATGAAAACATCTTTATTCAAAATTACAAAATATTACCTGAATTATAGAGAATACCTCTACATTCCAAACACTCCCAATTTTGATCCCATGATCGTAGTGAGGAACAGGCTAAATGTGTTCCGCTAGAACCACAACACTGACAGCGCTTTATTTCCCATTTGCTGAGGACATAAAGGGAAGCAGAGGTTTACACTGTGGTATTAACTTAGTCTAACTCCAACCACCAGCACTGCCACAGGCCTCACTGTCTGTCACACACACAACCAACCCTTTTACTAAAGCAGGAAAAACAGATTATCTGCTTTGAAACTGCATTACTTTTTCTTAAAGTATTTTTTTTCTATTTCATTTATGATGTTTGTAACCTCCTCCTCTAAATATTCTCTAACTTAAAATACCTAACCTAAATACCAACACGTACATGCACACGCACACACACAAAAAATATGAACATCAGAAAGAATACTATTAAGGAGAAAAAATTTTTTTTCTTTTACATTTGGAGATGACTCTGCTCAAAGAAAGATTGCTCTTGTCAGTGTGTCTGATTTGGAAGAAGCATTCAGTAAATATACTATCTTACCTAGAATATTATCTTTCCCATTCAAGGTGACAAATTATTTCCTGCAACAAACTTACTCAGACACCTCAGGTATGTGCAGCTCAACAAGATCCAGACTTACTACCTGGCCCACATTCATATTCTCTCTCATCTATTCCCCACAAACCCTCATGCCCATGTTTCCCCACTGTGTTGTGTGATGTGTGCCAGTCCATATTGACACTTTCTGTATGAGTGTGAGTTTTGGTGTGGGGCCTCCTCTTTGTATGGTTATGAGCACACCCTCTCTGTATAGAAATGCATATACTCCCTGAGCATGTGGATGTGTGAGTGATAAGAGAGGTAGCTGGATACCCTTCCTGCTCTGGTAGATGTGGGCAAATCTCCCTCTGCGTGGATATCGACATGTAGGTATGTGTCCCTCCCTCTTCCCCAGATAGTTCTGCCAACTGATGATGAAGAGAAAGAAAGACAGATAACATTGAGTGCTTATTATATACACCAGGCCCAATTCTTACTCTTACATGAAAAGTTTAATCCTCATAATTTCAAAAGGCAGGGAACACCACTGTGACCTCCATTTTAAAGAAGAGGAAATGAAGGCATAGGGGATAAATACTTGCCCAATCAAGTTCACACTGCTCATAAGTCTCACAGTGAGGCTTCCACCCCAGTTTACCTGGCTTCAGACCCATGCTCCTAACCATCACACCATGCTGCCTTTCAGCAAAATTGCCTTCCTATCACTAGGATGAGAGAGTGAGATTAGGAAAGAAAGCATTCAGATAGCAGGCATCCATGTCCCAGGAGAAAAGGCAAGGGATAGCAATCTCAAGTAGCTACCAGACATAAAAATGGGAGTTTGGTAGCTACTGATCAGGTGACCAGTGTATACAAGAAACATATATAGATTAATTAAAATAGTCTAAAATGAATTTAGGCAATATCAATATAATGAATGTATTGCTTCTTAGGATTCTAAAGTGCTTTACTGCTTACAAAACTCATTTATATACATTATCTCATCTGTGCCTCAGCACATCCCTTGAGAGGGGTATTATCAGTGTTTATACATGAATAATCAGGGTCACCAGATTAAGTAACATAGGCAAGAATACACATTACTGGATAACTTCAATGAGATCTCTGCCGTTAAAGAATTTTTAGTCTAATGGCAAAGACACATTTATATAATGTCAATTATATTGTAATAAGCATGATAAAGCGAAAACCCAGCTCAGAATGGAGAATCACAAGTGGTAAGAGCTGCTCAGGGGAAACTTTCCAAAGCTGGCAAGACCTCAGCTGAGTCTTCACAAATAAGTAGTAGGTGATGCAGCCAATCACTTTCCATGAGAAACAAGGCTCTTAATATTCTGCTCTGCACTTTAAGATTCAGCTTGCCACGTTAAGTAAGACTGTATAACAGGGATAAAATTTATTGAAATTTCCTCCATAAGCTTTGACAGAACTGGATTTGTTACTTTTTACTCTGCATCTTAAAAAATGAAGATACTCTTGATTTCTAGTATCTAACACAGTATAGCGTACACAAAAGGCACAAAATGATTGTTGATTAAATTTAGAGCCAATATCTACTGACGTTACAAAAGAGTAATCAATAAATTTCAAATGCCGAACCATTTTTATAGTGATCCAAAAAAAACACTGCTAAATTAACTTCTAGAACAGTGCTATCTAATAGAAATACAATGCAAATCATACACGTAATTTAAATTTTTCTAATAACCAGATTTAAGAAGGTAAAAGAAACAGGTGAAATGAATTTAAATATCTTCAAAATATTATCATTTTGTTCAACATGTAATCAATATAAAAAATTATTACCAAGATATTTTAAAAGTTCTTTTTTTCTTACTGTTATGGGCTGAATTGTGTCTCCCCAAATTCATATGTTGAAGTCCTAAAACCCAGTACCTCAAGGCCTTTGAAGAGATAATTAAGACAAAATGAGCTCATATGGATGGGCCCTAATCCACTATGACTGGTGTCCTTATAAGAAAAGGAGATTAGGATACAGACAGAGGGACAATCACGTGAGGACACAGCTAGAAGGGAGCCATGTGCAAGCCAAGGAGAGAGGCTTTGGAAGAAATCAAACCTGCTAATACCTTTATCTTGGACTTCCAGCCTCTAGGATGGTGAAAAAACAGATTTCTGCTGTTTAAGCCACCCAGTTTGTGGTATTTTGTTATGGCAACCCTAGCCAATTAAGATGCAGACTAAATCTTGGGTGTGTATTTTATAACACCTCTCAATTTAGAATAGTCACATTTCAAGTGCTCAGTAGTCATATGTGGCTAGTGGCTATCACATAAGACAGTGCAGCTCCAGAAAATGCAGCCTCATGAAAATACACCACAGAAATAAGGTAAAACTATGCTGACCGCAGTAATTTCTCTGCAAACAGGTGTAAATATACATTTAACAAATATACCTCATCTCAAGTTAAAACTTCAAACACCCAAGAGCAAAACTACATTTTACTAGCTAGAAAACCTACTTTCTCAGCTGGAAGTTTAAATAAGCACACAAAGCACAACCAAACTTCCTGATGTACCTATTAGGTGCATTATAGTCTCGCCCGTCTTTACAACGACATCTTCGGACATCGCAATGCTCATAGTGCTGCAGAAGCTCTTGATAAGCATTTTCCTCTAATTCCCAAGAGGCATCTCTGTAATTGAAGCAACATGTAAAACATATTTTGACATAAAAGGACTAGTAATGAATCTAAAAATAAAAACTTTTCATATACTTAGGAACAAGGATAAAACTTGTTCTTTTTAGAAGTAATCATTCTGTTCAAGATATAAATCCATTAGTTTCATTTTATCCTACAGACAACTAGTCTCACAGGCAATTTTCAAATGCTAAATAAAAAATTAAGCAGAAATTTTCTAAAGTTCACATTTTCCCTAATATTTCACTTACAATTTTTTAATTTCAAGTTTAGTATCATTTCTGGATTCCTCATCTTTTAGTATTAAGAAAATTCTCATACATTTTAAACCACATCTTGATTCTCTTAGATAATTCATACATACCATTTTGAAGTCTCTTATACTTGTGTATAAATCAATCAATTCATATTGTAGGCAACTGAGGTGTTTATTAAGAGATAAATCAACTAATGAGACACTGAAGTCACAGTCCCTACTCTCAGGAACTAGCCATCTGGGGAGGAGAAGGGGGAGGCAGCAGGGGTGGCTTTACATTTCCCATTTGAAATGGCTACTTGTCCATGATCACTTAATCAGACAGAAACGATTAATGTTATTAAATCCTACATTTAAAACACCTTTCTGTTAAAAGGCTAAATGTTACTCACTTTTCAGGAATATGAATTCCCATTCTCAACATTTCTTTCTGAAATATATCACTATTATTGCATATTGTGCACCTAAAGAAAAACATTCCTGCATTTATTGCTTGAACCTATAGTGGAAAATAGAAAATCTATTGTTAACAGTTCAACAGATTATCAGGTTATGAATTATAGAGCTAAAAACATTTGCACTTTATTATGAAAACATTTTCTATGATACCAGTTCTCAAACTTTGATAAACCAAGTTATCTCACTGCTAAAATTTGCAGATCTTTTTTCCTAATGGTCAAAAAAAAATATTAAGCTAATAAATTGCCTGTTTTTAGCTTTACATCTATCATCCATATATTTTTCTCAACCTTTGGCATCTAATGTAATTTCTGTTCCCAAATATTGTGTTGTCCATCACTCTCTGTGAATAACACAGTAAAAACCTTGAGTTACTTCATCTAGGAAGGACGTTTAAATAAGTGTTACATATAAAGTGCCCCTGGTTCTATTTGTAACTCGATCTCTAAGTTAGTTTCTTTCTAAGAGGGTCAAAGTATAAAATCTATTCTCACTGCTTCAGCAAATAACAAATACAGAAGCAGCAGGCAGAGGTACTTAGAAGGAGACAGGAAATTATAAGCCTACTAGAAAGAGTAGACAATCCCCAATAAAAAAATGAGTAGTACACATTCATTTCACATTTAACCCCTACCACACAGCTGCTAAACACTAAGCTATGTATCAAAAATAGAAACATATTGGGGCCGGCCCGGTGGCGCAGCGGTTTCGCCCGCACTTGGCAGCCCGGGGTTCGCGGGTTCGGATCCCGGGCGCCCGCCGACGCACTGCCTGTCGGCCATGCCGTGGCGGCGTCCCATATAAAGTGGAGGAAGATGGGCACGGATGTTAGCCCAGGGCCAGTCTTCCTCAGCAAAAAGAGGAGGATTAGCAACGGATGTTAGCTCAGGGCTGGTCTTCCTCACCAAAAAAAAAAAAAAAAGAAACATAAAATGACTTAGACCCTACCTACTTCAAGAAATCCTTGTGAGTAGACACACAGGTATACAATTATAATACAGTGCAAAGGTGTTTTTTTCAAGTCTTTTAAAAAGTCTTTTCATGGAAGAGAGAGGAAGAAGTACCTAAGTCTATATAAGAGCCTGACAAAAACGTCACAGGGATGGTGAGGTCAAAGCTAAATTTGGAAGAAGAAATAGGGGTTTGCCAGGAAAATAGGACAAAAGACAACATGAAGATAAGAATAGCACATATCAAGTCTCAGTGGAAGACAGAGCACCTGTGATTAGGGAACTAATGAATAATATACTTGGGGATTACATGCTGGCCATACTGAACCAAGCAATGAAGCCAGACAGATAAATCAAAGCCAGTAGTGTGAAGAACTGATAGGGAATAAGGCATGCAGGAGAAAGACCAGGTTAGTAGGCTCCTGCAAAAGTCTAGTTAAAAAAAAAAAAGTTCAAAGTTAAATCACAGAGGGTTTAAAGCACAGAGTAGCAACAAAAAAGGATACACACAAAATATCTGGCAGGTAGACCTGACAGCCTTGGGGAATGATTTGTGGATGGTGAAGAAGTAAAAAAAGAGGAATCCAGGTTCAAACAACTAGCAACTGCATATACACATAGCACATGCGAGGGAAGCAACAAGTTACTGAACCTCTGAACCTGAAGGGTCTTCAAGCAATTGTACACTGATACCAAGATCTTAGTGAATACAGGATATGATACAAGGAAGGGTCTAGAATGGAGGAAAAAACAACATAGGACACATGGAAGTTACCAACAAGACTTATAGCAATGATGGGGAAATCCAAACTGAACAAGAATAGTGATAATTCTCTACATACACAGAGTGAAGAGTTTCCATCAATTTCATTGATATTAATCTGTAGTCTCTCCTCACAAAATTCCAGCATATACAGCATTTGTAGGGGTCACAAATAACGAAATTTGCTTAACTACATACAATTCTCATTCTATTGCACAGGTTTGTTCTTTCTTTGACTCTTATATTAATGAAGTTCAGAGATTTAAAAAAACTTCTTGAAGTATTGTTACAGCTATCCTGACAGGGTAGACTCCATTTACTATTTCAGTTAAGACTCTAGTACCAGAGTGGTAAAGCCACTGAAGCTCCTTAGAACATGACTCAAGAATTAGCTCTGTCTTGGTGTGTTCTAATCAAGTAACAATTGCTTATTAATATTTATATCATAGGCGTCTATATGGCTGTGATTTTATATGTTATTTATATAAAGCAGATCTACATTTTTGTTAGAAATATGATTTCTACTTTTTAATGACAGAATTCGAAACTTGGTATTTTCAGAGTGTTCACAGAAAGCCCTATGAATACTAGGTCAAGTTTGAGAATCCCTCTCTGTTTCATTATTAACACATAAATGAGGCAAATCTTATTTGTCTTGAAAAATAATATACTGCTACAAAATTAACAATATGATACATTTGGTAGCAATTACATTCATTCAAATACAAATGCTTAATTAAAATAAATGACTTTTTTAAGTTTCTCATATAATGTGAACTTCTTCCTCAATAGGTAAATAACACTTTATAAACCGCACTCTCTGGATCCTTTTACAAAGACTTCTTTATAAGAATCAAAAGAATTTCTAATATTTACCAAACAACAGAATTTCTAATATTTACCAAACAACAAAGGTTCCATCCTGCCATTTTAACTGAATACCCTAAATATAAAAGTTTAAGGCTCATACAAAAAAATAGAAAGTAATCCAAGTTTTTCTACTTTGACTATTGTTAGTACTTTTACGACTTTATTGAAATATAAGAGAATTTACAACATTTCCTAACTTTAAAAAATATTTTGTGGATAATTTGTAACATAATAATTAATAACAATATTTAATTTTAGTAAACAATAATAAAAGCCAAGTTTTAAAAAACAGTATTATGCAAGTAAATCCTTTGTTACTTTGGCATTCTATTAATGACAACTGTCTATCAGTTGGCACTTTTACACATGCATAATACTACATGTGATGTTAGTAACTGAGATCTTAAAAAAATTTGCAAGTACTTCTGAATCAAAGAAATATTAAATATTGTTTAATGTCATGTGTTTTATGATATTTCATTTACTCAAAAACTTGTCATCAGATTTGATGTACTGGGTGGCTCTCAAGAACTAATACTTTTAATTCATTAGACAGTAATCACTTCCTTGTCAAGAAGTTACAATAAAATGTTTACTGAAGTTAAAAAAAAAAGCCTGTTAACATTTAAATATCTTAGTTTACAGTTAAATTATCATTTCACATATTTTGTTTTCTAAGTTTAAATATGTAAATGAACTGAGAAATTAAAATCTGCATTTTATTCATTGTGAAATACAAACAAAATCCTTAGGGAAAACCAACAAAAATTTTTAAGTGTGAATATATAGGAAAAGGTGGTATCTAAAGTATGTATTAAAATATTAATAGTACACTTCAATATGGTGAATTTTATAAGTAAAATATGCTTCAATAAAGCTGTTTTAAAAAGTTACAAGTAGTAAGAGCTAAAATATACATGTCAATTCTTTCCAATTTAAAATTCAAATCAGGGGCTGGCCACGAGGCCTAGTGGTTAAGTTCAGCGTGCTCAGCTTCGGCAGCGCAGGCTCAGTTCCCGGGCATAGACCTACACCACTTGTGGGAGGCAACCCACATACAAAATAAGAGGAAGATTGGCACAGATGTTAGCTCAGGGCTAATCTTCCTCAGCAAAAGTAAATAAACAAATAAAATTTCAAATCAGCAAGCAACAAACTTTATATCAGAAACAGCTTACAAAACATCTTACCTGTAAACAGTCTCTATGAAACCAAGCATTCTTACAACAAGGACTTCGCAATATGCTATAAGTCGGAATAGGCTCAATAAATTCCAGGCAAATGGTGCATGGCAAAGAGTCTTTATAATTATTAGATGTAATTATTTGAACAGGTCGATGTTTCCAACAAAATGACCTAAAAATGCAAATTATTTAAAACAACATCTAATAAATTACAAAGCACAACAAGCATTACAATTCACATTTATAAGAGAAAATTCATTCATATCTCTTTCATAATTAACATACAATAGTCTAGAACATTGGCATTATAAATCAGTCTCACACTCTATGATCAAAGAGAGCTGGACTTTCAGTGTGAACCTTTGGTGGTGACACTTACCTTACGGAATTTCAGTAACTAATATTATGTCGAGAATCCTATGTAATACTGTTAGCAACAGAGTATACACACCATTGCACTCAACACTGTATAAAATTAAAGAAGGAACTTAAAAGTAAATATTTTAATCCTGTAACAAATAAAATGCAAATAGTAACTTACTCCTAATCCACTAAATTTATATCATTTGTATTTTCTAAACTGCAATTTTCGTACATGGTAATAATCCATTAAACAGGTCAAGAACACAAAGACTAAAAGAAATAGAACACTCCTGATACCAAATACAGCAGACCCTCCCCTCCATCCAGTTTTGTTTTCCACGGTTTCAGTTACCCACGGTCAACTGTGATCTAAAAGCAGATGAACCCCCTGCTGACGTATGGTCAGTAGCAGCCTAACACTATATCACAATGCCTACATCATTCACCTCACTTCATCTCATCATGTCAGCCTTTTATCATCTCACATCATCACAAGAAGGGTGATTACAGTACAGTAAGATATTCTGAGAGAGAGAGAACACATTCACATAACTTTTATTACAGATACTGTTATAATTATTCTTTACTATTAGTTGTTGTTAATTTATTACTATGCCTAATTCATAAAATAAACTTTATCATAGGTATATATGTATTGGAAAAAACAGTGTATATAGAGTTCAGTACTATCCACAGTTTCAGGCATCAACTGGGCGTCTTGGAATGTATTTCCCACGGATAAGGGGGGACTACTGTACCAAAATTCATAAAATCTTCATGTTTAAAGCTAGACTCAGAAAGTAAATATTTTCAGGGGCATCCTAGGGCATAATATTTATTTTTTGGACTCCACCAATATACATGCCTTCAATTTACTCAATGAGAAATATATATGGCCCTGTGAAAGAAAAATGGACTATTAAATCTAAAGAGTGACATAAAAATCTAGAATTATGTAAGGTGGAAATTTTCACTGACTATGAATAAATTAACAGTTCCATATTATATTCTAGAGCTGAAAGCTGAAGGTGAATCTTACCCATTCCAGATATGTCAATTCTCAAGACTTCGCAGATAGAAATGACTCCATAAAAGAGGAGGGGACAAATAATATACCATATGTATAAACTCAGTACAGCTTTGAAAAGAAATTTTACAAAGGAATTATATCATCGGGATAGCCATATCCATTTTCCACTTTTCTTTAACATTCATCTTTCATGTGTCAACAGTTAATTAACTCACGCAAAATTGCCAGTGAATTGGAAAATACATTCTCTCTCAAGTCCACACGGGAAATGATAACTTCGTTTACATCGGGGTGCAACACATCCAATTGAAGCACCAGTTTTCTTGCAAACACAGCATTTCTAGAAGAAAATATGAAAATAGGGGTCACAATGTACCAAAATTGAGTACAAAATATGACCAAGGTATAAATGAATATTCCGTGTGGGAAGTCTGAAAATTATTTTCATCATACAACAGCTGTGATAATGGTATATTAAAGAAATTTCCTGAAAAAATTGTTCTACCCAGAAGCAATCTAAAGACACTAAAGATTCACCCCTATAACAATTTCTGATAAAGGAAACATCTGTAACCTAATGTGGATGAGACTGAGTTTCTTTTCCTTCTTACCTGCTAAAATATTTTAAACTAAAGGGTTTGTAAACATAATGGCTACACATGAAAGTCTCACTCAAATCTCAATAGAAAACACATAAATTAGGAAATATTCACCAAGGAGAACAGCAAAACTATACTAAAAATTGATCCGCAAAAAATTGGCTAGGATCACTCTAACCTAACCAAATCAACAAGTGTTTGATTCTCATACTGGGTTAAATAGTGACCCTCAAAAAGATATGTTCAAGTCCTAATTCCTGAATTCCTATGAATGTGATCTTATTTGGAAATAGGATCTTTGTAGACATAAGTAAGTTAAAGATCCTCAAGATGAGATTATCCCAGATTTAGGGTGACCCCTAAATCAAATGACTGGTGCCCTTGTAACTGAAAGGAGAGGGAGATTTAAGACACAGATACACCGAGGGAAGGCCATGTGAAGAAGCAAGAAGCAAAGATTGGAGTTACGCCGCCATAAACCAAGGAATGCCAAAGGTTACCAGCAGTCACCAGAAGCTTGGAAAGAAGCATGGAATGAATGCTCCCTCAGAGCTTCCAGGAGGAATCAATCCTTCTGACAGCCTTAATTGAAACTTCTGGTCTCCAGAATTGAGAGAAAATAAATTTGTTTTAAGTGACCCAATTTGTGTTACTTTATTACGGCAGCCCTAGGAAACAAACACGATACCACTACCACTAACTGAAGTATAACAGTGGTATATGAACAGAAAGACTATTAGATGAATCAATCATTACTAAAATACAGAGCAGTACTTAAAACATCTTGGAACCTTTGAGATGGCCCCTATAATAAGTCACTGATGAAGGGATTATACAGTCTTATTACTGACCCAAGTACCACCTGGTCAGAGGAGAACACCTTGTCAACTGGAGGCTCTCCCGGTAAACTGACATATGGAAGATATGGAGATACTTCTTCAGGATCAAAATATTCTCAAAGGTTCAGAATATACTCAGAGAAGATTCAGATGTTTTAAGAAAACAGGTATTTCTAAACCATAAGGGGACCTTTAGAGGCCATCTTTCACCACAAGTTCACTACCATCAGGAGGCTGAGGAATTTTGAGACTAACACTCTCACATGGCCCTTAAATAAATGCTACGGCTAACCTTTCTCCCAAGGTTTTCCGTTGTGCCCCAGAGCCTCTATTTCACCATCCAGTCCTGCATCCTCAACACCTTCAAAAATAATTGCCTCCATTTCTTTGCCTCAACTAAAATGAAGGTCTCTACACACTTCCCTTATAGAATTTCTTGTATGAAACTGCTTATTTTCCCATCCTCCTTAATTTCCAGACTTTGCAAGAGGTGGGAGTAGGATATGGACAGGGGCAGGAATGAGGAAAAATAGATCATTATTTTAGTTTTCTGCTGCAGACTGTAGGCCACTACTCTATTTTCATACTTAAAAAAATCTAGTCCTTTGAGCCTAAGGACATTTACCCTCAGCCACCTGCTAACTTCTGGTTACCACCTCCCCTCCAGACTTTGGCACCTTTCTCTGTATTTTAATTCCTGGTATCATTCTAAACAACTTCTGCATTGATGAAACAACCTTTCTCTGACTTCCTCAACTACAATGTGTCAATGCCCTTCATTTCCACTCCAGTGTAATGATGAATCCTCTCATCACCCAAAACTGCTCCACCATGGAAATCATCAATTCCAGTATCACATTCTCTGAACAGAACTCCCTATGCTTCCAACCTTCTTATTCTCTAACTCTCATTATTTCTACTCAGACCACATGGAGACCTACAGTCCTTTCCTGGCACATAATATAGTAGCTATCACACAGAAGATTCACAAATTATAACTGAATCAACGATGGGTTAAAGTTTAGAATACAGGTATACCTCGGAGATACTGTGGGTTTGGTTCCAGACCACTGCAATAAAGTGAATATTGCAATAAAGCAAGTCACAAAATGTCTTGGTTTCCCAGTGCATATAAAAGTTACATCTAGACTATACCATAGTCTATTAAGTGTGCAATAGCATTATGTCTAAAAAACAATGTACACACCTTAATTAAAAAATACCTTATTGCTAAAAAATGCAAATGCTGTTGGAAAAATGGCGCCAATAGACTTGCTCAACCCAGGGTTGCCACAAACCCTCAATTTGTAAAAAACATCACATCTGCAGAGCACAATAAAGTGAAGTGCAATAAAACTAGGTAGGCCTGTATGTATCTTAGAGAACAGGAGAAGGCACTGAACACACAAGCACACAATGTCACAGAAGGGCCATAAGGGGTTTGGAGATCATAATTTACTGGTCTGTATAGTTGTGTAATTCCAACCCAGCAAGTGAGGTGTAAGAACGAAAAGTAAACGGCTGGGTTGACTCAGGATTGAGGGTCTGAAGAACAGCAGAGTGGAAGTATGGTCATAATTCTGATGGTAAAGGTGAGTTGAAATGATGGATAAGTTGGAATAAGATAAGGAAGTAAAATCAGTATTGTCACATGTATTATCCAGGGTCAGTTAAACTCTTTCATTTACAAAAATACAAAATGTTCTTCTAAAATTTGTTATATGTGACAAAAATAAGCACTGGAACATTGAGAATCAAAGCCATAAATTTCTAGTAGAGAAACCAATGGAAAAAGGCTTCCCCAGTACTGACAATATTTATGGTATTTAGTGTAATGAGTAAAATAATTTACTTACCAGTTTAGAAGCCCTATTCACTTCTTTCCTGATGTCTTCTATTAGAAAACCATACACACCTTCTTCTTCTTTACCTCTCTGCCAAATTCCACTTGACATCAACTATGAATATATTCTCAATTAGAAAATAAACTCTAAGAAACTAGTTTGGAATAAAAAATATGTATCTATAACATTCCAATAAAAAATGAACATAAAACAACTCAGATTTCAAGTACCTCTCATCTACAATAGTTATTTTTCATGGTCAGAGTATGAGGCTACTCACATTCTTTGATTTGAAAGACCCTGTATATTAACAGTTTATATAAACAAACTGGCTTCTGCAAGTATTCCAGGAAATAACAGAAAAAGGAAAGAAGGAAGGAAAACAAAAGACACCTATAATTAAGCTTTAGAAAAAAAAAGTTGCAAATACCAAAAGGCGCAAACAGTACATACAATGGAGATAATTCATATTATCAAGTTAACTTCAAATCTAGCTGGATTTTTGAACCATAAAAGGCGTATTTACAGGGAAACCTATTGAACTGTAGTTTACATAAATGTTTAAATTTTTTTAAATCTGATTTTTAACTTCAATTTAAATAAGTTAAGAGTGCATGAATCAAGAAAAAGCATGGGATTGTGAAGCCTGCAAACCAGGCTCTGTGTCCAACTTTCTGGAACCCTAGACAAGTAATTTAATGTCTCTGACCTTAAACACAAAAATAATAACACTGGACTAGATTGTGTCTAAGTCTCTTTCAGTTCTAACATTTCATTACCATTTGTACTATTACTATACTTTCCTGTTCAAAATGAAATAGAATCTTTTAAGTGCTGAGCCTAGGGTCAATTATTATACTCATTAATAAAATAAGACAATATAAGGGAAATTTTGATGTGATCAACTTAAATATATTAAATAATTCAAAAATACTTCAAATTTGTGATTAGAGAAGATGCTTATTTTAACCAGTAAAATATATCCTAAAGAAGACTAAAAGTGATACACATTACTTAAGAATTAGTTATGAAAAAGTAACCTGCTAATAAAATAGTTCTCCTAATTCTACTGCATAAAAAGTAAAATAAACTTAGAAAAATGAAAAGGTTTTCTTTTGTGATGCAAAATATAACAGATTCCAACTTACAAATATGGAATGCTAACTTCATGTTCCCTTAAGTCTTGGTACAAAGTAATTAGGTTCCTAGACCAGTCTACAAGTCTATTTCACCAATAGGGTACCTGAGACACAAAACTGTAGTCTTAGAGAACCACCAAGGAATATCTTAGATGGTCTCCCAAGGAAATATCTAAAGAGTTTTAACATGGAGGCTGTGGTGGGTATAAAAGTATGTCCACAAATTTGTTGATACTCCTTTAAGTGGTGAGGCCTAATTCCCTTCCCCTGCAGTGTGAGCTAGACTTAACGACTCACTTCTAACAAATAGAATAAAGCAAAAGTGACAGTGGTATGTGACTGTGAAGACTAGGTCATATGGTTCCATCTTGGTTTATCTCTCTGTTTCATCACTTGCTCTGGGAGAAGCCAGATGCCATGTTGTGAGCAGCCTTACAGAGGTGTCCAGGAAGTAAGGAACTGAGGCCTCCTGCCAACAGGTAGGAGGAATCGAGGCCAAAATCCATGTGAATGAGCCATCAGAGGTAGATCCTCCAAGCCCAGTCAAGCCTTCAGATGACTGACCCCTAGCTAACATCTCAATTTCAACCTCCTGAGAGACCCTGAGCCAGAACAACCCAGCTCAGCCAACACCAGATTCCTGACCTTCAGAAACTGTTCGAGATAATGAATGTTTAAGCTGCTAAATCTCAGGATAATTTGTTAAGCAGTATTATATAACTAAGAGAGTGTCAAGAAATATTGTGTGTACTAATGCAACCTTTGCATGCTAATGCAGTGATGGTGCCACTGACATCTTAGGGCACAGATTCAACGAGGTGAGAAGTTGATGGAGCCAAGGGGGAACAAATGAGTGACTAATTCTCAGTCTAAAATCACTTCTATCTTCTGAGTGACCCATAAATTAGTCTACTTCCTTTCCCACAAATATTTATTACCTTTAGTCATAACTTTTCTTTCCAGGTTCTCTGTGAAATAAAATACTTTTCTTCTACTCCCTGAACCTTTAGACAAGTCTTTTCTCAGATTTATCACTAGCAACAACGCAAACAAGAAAGTGGTAATAAGAACAACTCCCTTGGAGACCTAACCATTTTCTCCTTTTTTTCACTTAGGTGCTAAAGGGTTAGACAAAAATAAACAGGTAATGATGACAGGTCATTATACATACCAAGTAATTTCAGAATCTTAGAATCTGCTAAGTAAAAAAATCTTAGTTTTACATATAGCCAAGTGAGATCCAGAGAAGTCAAATGACTTATCAAATTCTCAGAAACCACTCGTCAGGATCTGATTCTCTTCTTTAGAAGAATATCAAATTTCTAGGATTTAATTATAAATTATACTCACCAAACAATAGTAATGTACAGTGAGATTCCATTTCTCATTAGTTTTCTTTTCGCCATATTTATTAGGACAGTCATCATTTTTTCGACAGAAAACACAAGCTAACAGTGAAAAAAGTAAATAAACAAAAAAATTTTTTAATTTTTCAAAAAAACCTATGGAATTGGCACTTCTCTCAATTGACGTGTTCAATTCTTTCTGAGAGCAAATCAGATTATACTGTTTATCAATAACTTAAAATTTCCAATATCTACTTCTAAAACAATAATGTGACTTTAAATTTTTTTCATTAATCTTTAATGATGAATTCCAGTATGTTGTTAAAATGGGAACTTGTAGGGTAACATCAGTGAAAATAATGGATTAAAACACTCCAAAACTCCATCTCTCCTCTAAAGCAAAAATTAAACTGCCAAAAACTGTCAGAACCAACTTTTCAGAAACTCTGAAATCTAAGTCAAAAACTTACAACAATCAGGAGAATGCTTTAAAGAAACAAGTTGCTAAATTCTGATGAGAGTTTTGTGGCATTTTAACTTACCCCCCTACCACCTCCCCACTCTGCAGCTGGGCAATGGCCTTAGGTACAATGGCCTATGTTCCTCCTGTGGATTGTCCAAGAGGAGGTAATATAAACCTTGTTCTCAAAGAAATGTGATTGTGTGGTTTGATCTGTGTGGTGGCTCCCTGAGGGATGGGCTCAGATGCTTGCCTTTGTTTCACCTGCCTCAGAACTTTCTCAGGGGTTGAGACTGACTGTCAAAAGCATTTAAGACAAATATACTAGCTGTAGCAGCTTGGAGCAAAGGATAACAGAAAGGTCAAGCAGGTAACAGATCAAAACACCTAGGAAAGAAGAGGCTGGGAAAAGGGGATACATGGGGGAATAAGGGCTTTGAAAAGCTCCCAGACATACCAGGGAAGCTAGAAGGACACACACATGCCCAGGCCTGGAGGCATGCTCAGAAAAGACCCCAGAAACCCTAAGCTTTCACCTCCAGTTGATCTTCAGGCTTGTGCAAGCCTATATGAAAAAAAGAAAGATCCCAAATCAATAACTTAACGTTAAAGAACTAGCAACAGAGCAAACTAAACCCAAAGCTAGCAGAAGGAAGGAAGTAATAAAGATTAGAGCAGAGATAAATAAAATAGAGAATAGAAAAACAATAGAGTCAATAAAAACCAAAGTTAGTTCTTTGAAAAGGTCAACAAAACTGACAAACCTTTAGCTAGAGTGACCTAGAAAAAAAAGAGAGAAGATTCAAAACTACAGAAATCAAAACATTGTGATACTGGCATAAGGACAGACATATATATCAAAGGAAAAGAAGAGTCCAGAGATAAACCCATACATCTATAGTCAATTAATTTTGAACAAGGACGCCAAGACCATTCAATGGGGAAAGAACAGTCTCTTCAACAAATGGTGCTGGGACAACTGGATAGCCACATGGAAGACAACAAAAAATGAACCCCTACCTCACACCATATACAGAAATTAACTCAACAAATTAAAGACCTAAATGTAGGAGCCAAAACCATAAAACTCTTAGAAGAAAACTCAGAGGTAAATCTTCATAACCTTGGATTTGGCAATGATTTCTTAGATACCACATGACACCAAAAGCAAAAGTAATATAAGAAAAAAGAGATAAACTGGACTTCATCAAACTTTAAAACTTTTATGCATCAAAGGACACTATCAAGAGAGTAAAAGATAATCTACAGAATGGGAGCATATATTTGGAAATCACACACCTGTTGAGGGTCTAGTGTCCAGAATGTATAAGAAAGTCTTACAACTCAACAACAAAAACACAACCCAATTTTAAAATAGGGCAAAGGACCTGAATAGACATTTCTCCAAAGAAGATATATAAATAGCCAAAAGGCACATTAAAAGATGTTTAATATCATTAGGCATCAGGGAAATGCAAATCAAAACCACAATGAGATACCACTTCCCATCCACTAGGATGGCTGTAATCAAAACATCAAATAATAACAAATGTTGGAAAGGATCTGGAGAAATCAAAACCCTCATACACTACTGGTGGAAATGTAAAATGGTACGGCCACTTTGGAAAATAGTCTAGCAGTTCCTCAAGAAGTTAAACATAGTTACCACATGAAACAACAATTCCACTCGGGTATATATGTCAACGAACTGAAAACAGATGTTCAAACAAATACTTGTAAACTATGTTCATAGCAGCACCGTTCACAACAGCCAAAAGGGGAAAACAAACCAAATGTCCATCAATGAATGGATGACGAGATAAACAAAATATAGTATATCCATATAATGGAATATTATTTAGCTATAAAAAGGAATGAAGTGCTGATACAGGCTACAGCATGGATGAGCCAAGAAGTATTATGCTAAGTGAAAAAAGCCAAGCACAAAAGGTCACATATTATGAGATTCCATTTATATAATAGATTACATTATCCAGAATAGGTTACTCCACAGAGACAGACAAAAAGCAGACTGGTGGTTTCCAGAGGCTGAGGAAATGAGAAATGACTGCCTAATGGGTACAGAGTTTCCGTTGGAGGTGATGAAAATGTTTTGGAACTAAACATTTAGAGGTGATAGTTGCAAAACACTGTGAATGTACTAAATGCTACCAAATTGTACACTTCAAAATAGTTAAAATGGTGAAATTTTATGTTATGTGAATTTTACCACAATAATGACATAATTTTTAAAAGGCAAATTGTAAAGTCAGAGAGATCTGAGCTCAGACTCAGCTCCACACTCTTGCTCTGTAACCTTGGGCAGGTCACATAAACACTTTATGGCTCTGTTTCCTCATCTTAAAAATGAGGACAACAGTACCTACCCCAAACTATGCCTTAATAAGGATTAAATGAGAAAGTATATAGTAATATAATTAGAAGGGTGTGGCACATAGATAGAAGTGAATAAATGTTAGTATTATAATTATCATGTTAGTATTATAATTATCAATCTTTTCTACCTTATGATGTTTACTTGTGTAGGAAATTTCTAATAACATACTAACAAAACAATGAGAAAATTACTAGCTGAAAAGAAAAGACACTGAGGTTCTCAAGGCAGCAGATCAATATGAGATGGAAGGAGCCTGAATCTCTAAATGACTACATGGAGCAGAAATTCCCTATCTATCCCGTTTCCCCTAACCAATCCACACTAGACTGTACCATAGGTAAGTAATAAACTTTTATTGTGTTAAACCATTCAGACTTCAGAGTTTACCTATTATATCAGCTAGTCTTATTCACCTTAACTAATACATGTAACCAAGAATGGATGTTATGTGTTGAAAAAGTACTAGTATATTTGTTAACAGACTACTCACAAAACAGATTCCAAGACTAGAAAGAAACAGCATGAGCTAATATTTAATATTGTGACATATCCCCCCATATTTGCCCTCCCTCACTCCAGTTTAATGAGATAAGCCATAGCTAAAAGTCCCTTCTCCCAATCTTTTAAGAGATTTCAGCTCCCATTCCTTTCCCATACAAAGTAACTGATCCCATTAACTCCAACAAATTGCCATCTGTTTATCGGACATCTTACACCAGCAGCTCCCACATTAGCTCCTTCATCCCCAGTGCCTATACTTTTAGCTCTAAGTGTGCATGCAGCCATCAACAGGAAGAGGAATGCAAGGCATTAGCTGAGACTACAGAAGACCCAGCCCTGGTGTCTAGCAGTCAAGACTTGGCGCTCTCACTGCTGAGGCCCAGGTTTGTTTCCGGTCAGGGAACCACACCACCCGTCTGTTGGTTGTCACACTGTGGCAGCTGCATGCTCCTGTGATGCTGAAAGCTTCTGCCGCTGGTATTTCATATACCACCAGGGTCACCCATGGCAGAAAGGTTCCAGTGGAGCTTCCAGACTAAGACAATCTAGGGAGAAGAACCCGGCCACTTGCTTCCGAAAAATGGGCCATGAATACAGCAGAGCATTGTCTGATACAGCGCTGGAAGGTGAGAGGATGGAGCAGGATTCCGCTCTGTTGTACACAGGGCTGCTACAAGCAGGAATCGACTCGAAGACACTAACAAACAAAACGGAAGAGGACTCCTCATGATGAACGCTGGATGGAGCTGCATCTGCCATATGCTGTGGACCTGTGGCTTTCTGTTTGTTCCCCTCCTCCCTTCACCCAGTATGGAGATCCTGGACGCAGAACAGAAGCGGTTTCAGGCATACATTTTATAAGCAGGTTACTTTTGTTTTTATTTGGATTTTGTTGTTTTTTAATTTTTGTGTGTGTGTGTGAGGAAGACCAGCCCTGAGCTAACATCCATTGCCAGTCCTCTTTTTGCTGAGGAAGACTGGCCCTGGGCTAACATCTGTGCCCATCCCCCTCTACTTTATATGGGAGCCGCCACAGCGTGGCTGACAAGCAGTGCGTCGGCGGGCACTTGGGATCTGAACCAGCAACTCTGGGCTGCCAAAGTGCCAACTAAACCACTGTGCCACCAGGCCGGCCCTACTGTGTTTTAATTTTAATGTTTAAATTCCAATAAAATTGTGCTGACTTCATTACAGTTATTAAATCTATAGGTAAAAGCAGGAAAGTAAAACAGAGAGAGGTTTAAGAGCACAAATTTCCTCAACCAACATGATGTGGAGTTAACAGATACTCTCTACAAGTGATGGTCAAAACAGTCTTAAGTGTAATACTTTAACTTGAAAACGAATCAAAACAGAAATCTTAAAAAGGGTAGATGAGGGGAGTAGTGGCAGATGAGTATAAAGTAACAATTTAAACTTCTCATCTTCCATGGTAGCAAGTCAATATATATTGTTTGTAACTAATAGATGAAGAAAACAACAACAAAGGTCTGCATCTATTTGAGGAGACTGTGAGCACTTTCATTGTGTGTTTTCATGTTAAACTTGTGTGTATTGTTTAAATTGTTCTCACCTGGATTTTTCCTTTTGTAAGAAAAAGTCACACAAAAAGGTGAAAAAATTATATTTATTAAATAAATAATACTGTTTTATTCAGATACAAACCATACCTGATAAATACATGTAGAGAATACAAATAAAATTTGGCAAATTGTCCTCTTATAATAGATTTTTGTAGAAATGAATACACATAATATTATACTTTAGTACACAGATATATGAACTAAGCTTGGATCAGGGAATTCATTCCTCTTGTTTGAGAAGCATTCTAAAAAGATTTATTGTAATAAAAAACCAAGAGTAAAATATCTTAATATTTTAAATTATTTGAAAATAATTTAAATAGTTACTTACCGAGATTCTGTGAGTCACCAGGTTTATTTTCATTCATTTTACTAGGAAAAATAAAAACATACAATACAGCCATCTTAATTTTAAAAGTTTCAAATTATCCATTTTAATTAAATATAGTCAATGCATAATTACAAATAAGTTACATAATCATTTCTTACTCTAGTACTTAACTTCCTCACCTTTCACACATCTAAGACCAACAGTTCTCAATAAGGGTGGTCAAGTCTGGAGACATTGTTAAAATTGGAGGGAATGTTTTTCAGATGTCAAAAGGATTAAGATGACTATTGGCATTTAGTGAAAAGGCCAGGATTGCAGGACATCTTGCAATGCACCAAACAGACCTATACAACAAAGAATAATCTAGACTTCCAAATTTCCAGCTGGACATTCAAGTAGGTAGAAAAACCTATTTATAATTATATTAACCTAGAACCTATGCCCATTTAACACATAAATATCAAGCCTTTTTTTCCTTGCTATTTTAGGACAAAATGAGTATTTCCAAACTAAAACTCCTATGTAAGTCAATGAAATTTTTATTTTATTTTTGTTCATTAATTTTACCAAGAATTGTTCACTGCTTAGGGGGAAAAAAAATCACATCATCAACAGCAATGCCATTTGTATTTGAGTAGCCTACAAAACAATCCTTTATCAGGCTATATTTGTGGCTAGTGCATTTGCAGGGATTCTATATAGAGTTGCAAGCATCTGACTGCCACATCACACCTTCTAGCACAGTGCTCAACCATTTACATGCTGAAAGACATTGATTGATCTGTCTCTGTCTTCTCACTCCCTACTAGTTAACAAATAAAATTACTTATATTCATTAGTGAAATATAACTTTTTCTAACTGTTCTCTAGTGCCAAAAGATCACATGGAGGAAGAACAACATCTTAATAACATCAAAGCTTCACTTTACCAAGGATATATGAAAGCCTACTTGAAATGTTATGAGATTCAAGTACAATAACGTATGTGTAAGTTCTTGGAATTTAAGTGGAAGAGAATAAACATATTAATGCTACTAGGCAAACGTAATCTCATTTTATAGTTGCAAATCCAATGCTCAAAGAGATTAAAATTTGTCCAAGGTCACAGAGTCGTCAGTGGGAATAGACTAATCCATAACTGAGTGACTCTGCCACTTCACATGAAAATAACCAAAGAGCACAATAAATAGAGCATATTAAATATAAAAGGAAGGACAAAAAACACAAAGATTATTATCAAATTTCATCAAT
The DNA here is from genome assembly GCA_031878705.1 of Tapirus indicus. NCBI lineage: Eukaryota > Metazoa > Chordata > Mammalia > Perissodactyla > Tapiridae > Tapirus > Tapirus indicus. Next base: position 17,424,891 of record CM062918.1, read on the forward strand.
GCTTTCTTACAATTTAGAATTTATATTTCATACTGATCGTAAGAACTGTTTTGGGTTTAAACATTGATTTTCTCATATATCACTTCTGTGGTTTCATAAAAAGTGACACTCCAAATTTTTTGAATCACTTTGACTCCAAGCCTTCAATATTTTCTGGTTCTTCCTTACAAAATCATCTGTGCCATCAAGATTGGTATTTCTTAAAAGAATCCATAAAACAACTAAACACCCTAGGTCCACTTCGTAGTCCAGATCTGATGCTGACGCCTTTACAGACAGCCGTGGCTCTGCTTTGACCCCATCAAAACGCTACTTCCTTTAAATTTCACCTAAGTGCCACCCTTCTCCAAAATCAGGTAAGAAATTTATTTTACTCTTTGTTTGGTTTGAGATGCCCTGTGGTTCCTCTGGTCTGCAATCTCTCTCACTGCAATGAGTCAATAACTTGACTTTATCAAACTACAGGTTTATCCCTAGTGGTTTTAGGCTGACTGGAATAGGACAGGAGAAAGAATGATAAGGCAAATGTCACAAAACATAAGCAATTGGTGAATCTGGATAAAAGGTATATAGGAGCTCCTTATACTATTCTTGTAACTTTTCTCTAAGTTTGAAATTATATCACAATTAAAAGTTACCCCCAAACTGGATGTTCTAAAGACATTACACAATTCATACTTCTAACCAGTTCACATTAGCCTTCTTTCTAATAACCAGCACCTGAAATAAAACTTTCATTTCTAAATCCTGCCTTTAGATGATTGCTTTAGACTTTAGAGGATTACTTTATCTCATACAACAGTCTCAAAAACAAAACATCAGCAAAAAAATAAGGACTATCCACACATTTTTAGTTGGATTTTATCATGTCTTCCATCCAGTACATGAATTTTAAGACTTCCTAAGTGCAAGGAAGAAAACAATGTAAGTAAGTATATATCTCAATAACAGCCCAAGTCTTAACAACAGACAGACTTGTTCTTAGAAATAATATCAAACTATTCCCCCATTCCATGAGAAATCATCAACAATTTAATGAAGAGTTCCAGGAAGCCACTGTCAAGACGTATTCTGAGTCTCTTCCACTGCTTACCTCCACTTGGTCAGTCAGTGATACTTATATTTGATACTCCTCCCTTCAAAAGGTGGAGCCTGATTTCCCTCTCCTTGATGTGGCTGTGCTTAGTAACCAGCTACCACCAAACAGCCTGGCAGAAATGACAATGTGCAACTAGGTCATGAAAGGCATTGTGATTTCCTCCTTGCTCTCTATCATGGATCACCTGCACTGAGGAAGCTAGCTGCCATGTCATAATGCTCCTTAGAGAGGCCCATTTGGCAAATAACTGAAGCATTTACCTACGGCCACGTGAGTGAGCCATTTTAGAAGCAAATCCTCCAGCCCAAGTCAAGCCTTCCTATGACTACAGCCCAGATGACAGCCTGAGAGCATCTTCATGGGAGATCCTAAGCCAGAACCACACATCCAAGTTGCTCCCAAATTTCTGGCCCACAGAAATGGTCAGATAGTAAATGTTTGTTGTTTTAAGCCACTAAGTTTTGGGGTGATTTTGTTACACAGCAATAGATAACTAACACAATAAAGTAAGCCAAATTGCCTTCCATTCTAGCTGGGTGGCTATTCTAATAGCTTTTTGGTGGAATCTTTAGGATTTTCAATATATAAGATCATGTCATCTGCAAACAGACAATTTTACTACTTCTTTCCAATTCGGATGCCTTTTCTTTCTTTTTCTTGCCTGACTGCTCTGACTATTACTTCTAGTACTATGTTGAATAAGACCTTTGTCTTATTCCTGATCTTACAGGAAAAGCTTTCAACCTTTCATCATGGAGTATCATGTTAGCTGAGGGCTTATCATGTATGACCTTTATTATGTTGGGGTACATTCCTTCTATACGCAATTTGTTGAGAATTTTTATCATGAAAGGACACTGAATTTTGTTAAGTGCTTTTTCTGTATCTATTGAGAGGACCATCTGATTTTTATTTCTCATTCTAGTAATGTGATGTGTCCCATTTATTGATGTGCATATGTTAAACCCTCCTTGCACCCAAGGATGAATCCTACTGGATTATGCTGTATGATCCTTTTAGTGTGCTGTTGTACTGTTGAGAATTTTTGCCAACTAGACTCATCAGGGATACTAGCCTGCAGTTTTCTTTTCTTGTAGTTTCCTTCCCTGGCTTTGGTATCAGGGTAATGCTGGCCTCATAAAACGAGCTTGGGAGCTGAACACATACTTTAGAAAACAAATACAACATGGTCAAACAAGCAAATGAAAGAAGGAAAGCTGGAAAATTAACAAAAAGATGGAAATTAAACAAGCAAAAGATCAAAGCATAAATCACAACGGAAATTAGAAAATACTTAGAGATGAATGAAAATGGAAAAAAAAACCCCATAACATACTAAAACCTATGGTGTACAGCAAAAAGTGATCAGAAGGAAATTTATAGCTATAAATGTGAACATTAAAAAAGAAGATTCACAAAACAATAACCTCACTTTATACCTGAAGGAACCAGAAAAAGAAGAGCAAACTGAACCAAAGTCAGCAGAAGGAAATAATTCCTCAAGATTAGAGTAGAGATAAATGTAAAGAATAGAAAAGCAATAGAATAAAATCAAAAGTTGGTTCTTTAAAAAGATCAAAATTGACAAACCTTTAGCGACTGACCCAGAAATAAAAAAGACTCAAATTACTAAAATCAGAAACAAACGGGGAACATTACTACAGACCTTATAGAAATACAAAGGATTTATGAAAAATTTTATGCCAGCAAGTTAGATAATTAACTAGTTAAACAAGTTAGATCATCTTACAAAACAGATTCAAGCAGAAATAGAAAATTTTACAGATCTATATCAAGAGATTGAATCAATAACCAAGAATCTCCCAACAAACAAAAGTCTAGACTTAGAAAACTTCACTGTTTAATTTTATCAATTATTTAAAAAAGAACTGCCACCTATGTTTCTCAAACCTGTTCAAAAAACAGAAAAGGGAGAGAACACTTCCTAATTCAATCTACGAAGCCAGCATTACTGTGATAACCAAAGCTAAAGGAATCAGAGAAAAGCTATAGACCAATATCCCTTATGACTATAGATGCAAAAATCATCAACAAAATACCAGCAAACTAGATCCTTGTTAAAAGAACTGTACACCATGACAAAATGGTATTTATCCCAAGAATGCAAGGGTGGTTCATCAGATGAAAAATCAATCAATGTAACACATCACATTGACAAAACAAAAGAAAAGGTCACATGCTTATCTTGATTGATGCAGAAAAAGCATGTGACAAAATCCAGCAGTTTTTCATGATAAAAACACTCAACAATTTAGAATTAGAAAGAAGTTCCTCCGCATAATAAAGGGCATCTATGAAAAACCCACAGTTAACATCATACTCAGTGGTGAAAGACTAAAAGTTTTCCACATGAGATCTGGAGCAAAACAATGATGTCCACTCTCACCACTTCTATTCAACACTGTACTAGAAGTTCTAGTCAGAACAATTAGATAAGAAAAGAAATAAAAGGCATCCAAATTGAAAGCAAGAAGTAGCTCTATTTACAGAAGACATGATCTTATATTTAGGGAATCCTAATGAATTCACAAAAAACTGTTAGAGCTAATAAACAAATTCAGCAAAGCAGCAGGATGAAAGATCAACACACAAAAATCAGTTGTATTTCTATACAATAGCAAAAAACAATCCATAAAAGAAATTAACACATCAACTCCATTCACAGTAACATCAAAAAGAACTACTTAGGAATAAATGTAACCAAAGAGGTACAAAATTTGTCCACTGAAAACCACTAAATATTGCTAAAAGAAATTAAAGAACCCAAATAAATGGAAAGGCACTCTGTTCATGGTTGAAAGGCTTAATATTGTTAAGATGGCAATACTCCCCAAAGCAATCTACAGATTCGACGCAATCCCTATTGAAATCCAACGGCCTTTTTTGCAGAAATGGAAAACTTGATCTTAAAATTCATATGGAATTGCAAGGAACTCCGAATAGCCAAAAGAATCCAAAAAAGAAAAAGTTGAAGGATTCATACTTCCCAATTTGAAAACTTACTACCAAGCTACAATAATCAAAACAAAATGGTACCAGCACATGGATAAACATATAGATTGATAGAAAAGAAGTGTCCAGAAATAAACCCACACATCTATGATCAATTAGTTTTTGACGAGGGTACTAAGACCATTCAATGGGAAAGGAATCGTTTCTTCAACAAATGGTGCTGGGACAACTGGGTAGCCACATGCAAAGAAATAAACTTGAACCTCTATCTTGCACTATATACAAAAATTAACTCAAAACGGATAAAAGACTTAGTATGCAAGTGCCAGAACTATTAAAATCTTGGAAGAAAACATAGGGTTATGTAAATCTCCATGACCTTGGATTTGGCAGTTGCTCAAAACGTCAAACATAGAATTACCATATCACCCAGCAATTACACTAGGTAATTACCCAAAAGAACTGAAAACAAGTATTCAAACAAAAACTTGTACACAAATGTTCAAAACAGCACTATTCACAATAGCTAAAAAACAAAAACAATGCATTTGTCCATCAACTGATGAATAGGTATACAAAATGTGGTATATCCATACAACGGAATATTACTCACCTATGAACACAAAGTACTCATAGATACTACAACATGGATAAACCTCAAAAACATGCTAAGTGAAAGAAGCCAACTACAAAAGGTCACATATTGTATAATCTCACTTACATAAAGTATCTAGAATAGATAAATCCATAGAGACACAAAGCAGATTTGTGATTTCCAGGGACTGGGGGAATGGGAAATGTGAAGTGACTGCCTAATGGGTATGAGTTTTCCTTTCAGGGTAATGAAAATGTTTTAAAACTAGACAGAGGTAATGATTGCACAACATTATGAATGTACTAAATGTCACTGAATTGTACACTTTAAAATGGTTAATTTTACGAATGTGAATTTTACTTCAATTAAAAAAAAAGTTAAATGTACATGTAACGATATGATGCAACCAACAGAAATAAAGGCAAATTGTACACAGATCTCCATAGCTGCTTTATCTGTAATAGCAAAAAACTGTAAACAACCTAAAGGTCCCGTCAACAGACAATGGATAAAACAAATTGTGCTATGTTCACATTAATGCAATACATTTAGTAAAACTCACTGAAGTGTACCCCTAAAATGGGTGAATTTTATTCTATACAAATTATATTACCAGACAGATGTTTAAAAATTAAATACCTTCATTAAAAAAATAAAGATATTCGTTTAAATTAAAAGGAAAAGCAATGTATAAGGAGCTTGTAAGTTGTCACTCCATCCTAACAAGAGCTGAAAAGATTAAGAAATCAATGGATCTGTAAGAGGGGAGGACACAGGGCAAACCACTGCCCCCAAGACTGGAGAGACAGGTGAATACAAGGAGTCACAGCTTACCTGAGCAAAGACTTACCATCTGAAATCCCTGTGGGATCCACTGCTGGGGTAGGAAAACCTGAACTGTAAATGACTAATTGCTGGAGTCTCAATGTGGACAACTTTGAGAGTTAAAAACTCCAGGGGGACCCAGTCATGAGGGCCTCTCACAATATTGTGAGTTTTATCACCAGGAACTTGACCAGGATCCAACAGTAAATATCACAGAAAAATCCCCTTGTGATTTTAGCAGGGAGAGGGGAAAGAGTGCCACTTTGAAATATATTAAAGCACTCTGTTCTTACTAAGGCCTGCCCTCAGAAGTTAACCAGAGGCTAACCTGCTGGAGTATTACCAGAGCCTAAATGACCTGGGGGAAGAGAAATACCCAACTCCAGCTCACTTCATCCATCTTGTCCCACATAAGGGGGGAGAAAACACTGAGATAAAGGGGTCGATCCCCCAGGAAGATATAACAATACTTAACGTGTATATGCCTAACAACAGAGTGTTAAACCATCTGAGGCAAAAACTAGTAGAACTGCCAACAGAAACAGATGAAATCTACTATCATAGGTGGAGACTTGAACACCTCTCTATCAGAAATGGACAGACCCAGCACGCACAAAATCAGTAAGGACACAGTTGAACTCAAGATCATCAGTCAACTGGATATAATGAACTACCTCACCCAACAACAGCAAAATACCCATTTTTCTCAAGCTTGCATGGAACATTCACCAAGACAGACCGCATTCTGGGCCATAAAACAGACGTTAACAAATTTAAAAGAACAGAAATCATACAATGTCTGCTCTCAGACCACAATGAAATTCAACTAGAAATCAGTAACAAAAAAGATAACTGGAAAATCCCAAAATATGCGGAGATTAAACAACACACTTTTAAATAACACAAGGATCAAAGAAGAAATCTCAAGAGAAAATACAAAATATTTTGAACTAAGTGAAAACACAACTTATCAAAATTTGGGGGATGCTGTGAAAGCAGTGCTCAAAGGGAAACTTACAGCATTTAACGCATATATTAGAAAAGAAGATCTAAAATCAATCATTTAAGTTTCTACCTTAGGAAACTAGAAAAAGAAGAGCAAATTAAGCAGAAGTAGTAATAAGAATTAGAGCAGAAATCAATGAAATTGAAAACAAGAAATCAACAGATAAAATCAACAAAACCAAAAGCTGTTTCTGTATCTAAGAAAAAATGAGAGAGGACACACATTACTAATATCAGAAATGAAAAAAGGGATATCACTGCAGATCCTATGGACATTAAAAGCATAATAAAGGAATAGTATGAACAATTCTATGTCCACAAATTTGATAATCTGATAAAATGAACCAATTCCTTCAAAGACACAATTTGCCAAAACTCACACAACAAGAAATAAACAATCTGAACAGGCGTGTATTAAAGAAATTAAATCAACAACTAACAACCTTCCAAAACAGAAAGCACCAGGCCCAGACCAGATCACTGGTGAATTCTACCAAAGATTTAAGGAAAAAATCATACCAATTCTCTACAATCTTTTTCAAAAGAAAGCAGCAGAGGGAACACTTCATGATTCATTCTATCAGGCCAGCATTATCCTAATACCAAAACCTGACAAAGACATCACATGAAAATAAAAACTATAGACCAATATCTCTCATGAACATACATGCAAAAATCCTCAATAAAATACTAGCAAATCAAATCTAACAATGTATAAAAAGAATTATACACCACAACCAAGTGGGATTTACCTCAGTTATGCAATCATGTTCCTTGATATTCACCCAAAGGAAGGGAAAACGTATGTCCACACCAAAACCTTCACATGGATGTTCACAGCATCTATATTTATAACTGGCAAAATGTGGAAGCAACTAATATGTTCTTCAGTAGAGGAATGGATAAATAAACTGGTACATCCAGAAAACGGAGGATTATTCAGTACTAAAAAGAAACAAGCTATCAAGCCATGAAAAGACATGGAGGAGACTTAAATGCATACTACTAAGTGAAAGAAGCCAATCTGAAAAGGCTACATACTGTAGGATTCCAACTGTAAGATAGTCTGAAAAAGGCAAAACTATGAAGACAGTAAAAAGAACAGTGGTTGTAAAGGGGGGAGGGATAAATAGGCAGAGTACAAAGCATTTTTATAACAGTGAAGATATTCTATATGATACCATAATGATGGGCACATGTCATTACACATTTGTCCAAACCCACAGACTGTACAACACCAAGAGTGAACCATAATTTAAACTATGAACTTTAAATGATTATCATGTGTGGATGTAGGCTCACCAACTGTAACAAATGTACCACTCTAGTGGGGGATGTTGATAATGGGTGAGGCTTTTTATGTGTGGGGGCAGGGGGTACATGGGAAATCTCTAGTATCTTCCCCTCAATTTTGCTGTGAACCTAGAACTGCTCTAAAAAAATAAAGCCTCAACAAAAAATGCAAAAGCAATAAAGTTACAAGTTTATACTGACTGACTTTATAATTAGTCCTTAAGAAACAGGTGTTCCCCCCTCTCCGTATATTGGCTCCCTATGCCCAACGTTCCATGTTTCTTCATGAATCCACTGTCATCTCAGCTTTCATAAAGACCTTTCCAGCTTGGCTCCCAATAGTTTTTCTGGTATCCCAACTCCAAAATTAAATAAAAATAATGTGAATGGTCTAGCCTACACCAGATACATATTCAGCTCTGATTCAAATAGCCGGTACTACTTTGGCTGGAGAAGGTATGTGGGATGGGAGCATATTAGGATCATATGCTCCTTTGATCAACTCCTACTTGCTCGCTGGTCCTTAGAAAGATGTCCCTACATTGTTGGGTAGGTTTTTAAAAGAAAAGGTTGTGGGCAAAGAGGTCAGTTAACAAGTCTTAACTGTTCAAACTGAAAAGGAAAGGCAAACTTTTCTGTTTTTTAATTCTCCAATATTTTCTTAATTTAGAATTGAATTAATATGGAAACGAACATTCATGTACAAATGAAGCTAATTCTCTACTATAAAGTTAGAGAATTCTCTACTATAAAGTTAGAGAATTCTCTACTATAAAGTTAGAGAATCTCTGCCTAAAGTTAATTTTTTCATTATACTTAACATATATTATTCTTATAATTTAAAAAAACTGCACCAGGAGACATTAAATGCAAAAAAAATTATTTTAAGTTACTAAATCTTTCGCCTCAGTTCCTTCACCTTAACATGGGGATAACAAAAATACGGCTGTAAGGATTAAGTGAGAAAATACATATAAGGCATTTGGAGTTCCGTCAATGTTAGCAAATATTGCTCTTCATTTTTTTCCCACTTCTATTGTCTTCTGAGCCTACAATTTCAATACTTATTCTTCCATATTTATGAAATTTACAAGCCATATGATAGCACTAAAATCTATCTACTAAGCTATACAGAATTATATTCTATCATCTCAGGGGGAAAAAATTTTTTTTTTTACTTTTTCAGCATTAACAAGACACAATGTGTTAAACTGTTAAAGTAACAAGCACCCATTGAATATACACAGTTTCAGAGTATAAGGACACTCACTGTTCTGCCCCCAAGAACTGCAGATATAAAGACAAAGAGGAAAAGAGCTCTCAGTCTAGGGCTATAATGTTTACAACTAAATTGCACTGAGGAAGAAGCACTGCCTGGGGAAGTTGAGGAAGGTATTTGAAACTCACAGGGTAAAATTTTAAGAGGAAACAAAAAAGGTCGACAGCTAAGAATGCATAAAAATGACAGAATACATTTGGAGAATTGTAGTTGTATGGATAGAGCATCACAGATTGGAAACAAGTAGTGGAATATTATGGAGATGACGCTTCGAAACAGAGGTTGGAACCAGATTGAGGAGGGCTTTGTAAAAAAAAAAAGAGCGAGCTAAGAAATTTGAATTATATATGGTAGACAACAGGAAGCCACCAGAGATCTTTACGGAGCAAGATCTGGAAGAAGAGACTGCAGAGAGGCAGGAAGCATTACTTTAAAAAAAAAAAAAGAGAGAGAGAGAGAGAGAGGCATAAACTTTCTAACTAAATCTAGTTTCTGACCCAGTTCAAACACTTTATTAGTTGTGTGAGAACAAATTACTGAAGCCCTCTTAGCCTCAGTTCTCTATCTGAAAATAGTACATATCGCAATGTTACTTGTAAAGATCAACAAGATACTGTATGTAATGTGGTTTGTACAATGCTTAGTAACTCAGTATAATAGGAGATTATATATGTATCATCTACTATGTGCCACACACTTTTCTAAGATTTTTATATGTATTGACTCATTTGATTCTCACAATAATCCTACAAGGTAGGTGTTGCTCTTATCCCCACTATACAGTTGAGAGAAATGGAAACACAGAATGGTTCAACAGTTTGCTTAGGGTCACACAGCTACCCCAGTGGTTGGAGATGGAATCCAAACCCAGGCAATCCGGTTCCAGAGTTCCATGCCCTTAACCAATACATTAAAATGACTCTCTAGGAAAGATCAGGTCAGTGTTTTTAAAATTCTGGTCAAATTTTCTAGCCTTCCAGTTAAACTCTATCCTCCAGACCTACCGGATCAGAATCTCTGAGATTTGAAGTGCAAAAATCAGCACTTAACAAACCCTTTAAGGTAATGTGCACACAGTGAAATTTGAAACTCACTGATTTAGGCAGATAGAGCAAAAATTCAATGAAAAGAGTCCAGGTAAGGAAAAGGAACAGATTAAATGTAGGGACTAATTTCTTTTTAAATGACCAGTAGCTTAGATGAGATGAGCAGAACAGCTGTCTGCAATCCCTAGGAAAGTACCACAGCTAAGTCTGCTGCAGTCTTACACAACATGTTTAAATTTCAACCATCATAAATGCTGAATACTTAAATCTATTTTTCCTGGCTTATAATGAAACAAAAGTTCATTAGCAGGGATCAGGGAGTGGGAGCAGCCAGCACTGAAAGAAGGAATGTCTATTTTGAATATTATTAAGTCCTATTTTTTAAAAGATATTTGTATGGTATATACCCCGGTGTTAAAATCTTAAAAGGAACATAAAATGTCTGTTGCTCTACAGTAACACAAAATTAGTCTGACACTTTTCAATAGGGCAAGATACAAAATTTCTACACATTTAAAGTACTCATTTACAGTTTACATTTAGGGTACACGTTTAACCTATTCCAGAAGTTATGGCTTTGCTACGAGGTTAGATAGAATTTGATACTTGAAGTAGTTCATCACTAAAAAGCAAAACAAAAACACCAAAAAACCAAAACAAGGAAAACCCGATGCTGGAAACATTAGTAGAGCACTTTCAAAATGACTCCACAACAACCCCGCTGGCCAATGAAAGAAGGGGGTGAAAAAGCAGGTCTGTGGAACCAACTAAACCTTATCCCTATTGTTGGCAAACCAAGACCCTCGTGAATCACCGCCGTTACCAGTTTAAATGAGCAAAAGTCTCGGATTCTTGCGGTCCACGAACCTTGTCAACCGTGAAAGAACACTATCTGGGTTTTCAATGCAAAGGATACTCAGATTTCAGTTTAAATCCCCGAGAGCATTTCAAAGACTGTCACTTGCATGCAGTCGAGAGTAATACAGATTACTCCGGCGCCCCTCTCAGAACTCGGAGCCACGCAGACCATCTCCTCATTCGGAACCTGAGCCTAACCTTCCATCTTGAATTAAGGAAGATTCTCTTACCTGTGGTCACGCTGTCGCAGTTCGATTTAACCACTGCTGAAGCTTCAGCATTCCAGCCGAATTGGCGGAAATACAAGGCTTCGTCTCGGGGGCGGTCGGGCCTCCGAAGCCTCAAGACTCAGCGCCGGCTTGTGAGCGGCGACCGTCGGGAGCGCTGGCCCAGGACATGCTCCCCGGCTCCCCGACTGCCCAAGGCGCCCACGCCCGGCCCCACCGCCCCACACCCCCAAAGGCACTCCGAGGCCTCCCGATACACTGTCCCGCCTCCCGACCCCTGTCCCATCCCTCTCTCCCTGGAATACTCCGTTTCTTCCCGTTCCGCATCCACTCACCAAGGCGCGCTGGGCAGAAGTTCCAAAGGGGCCGTGTCACTGTTCCCTTCTCGCGCAGGGCCACACGCCAACCGAGAGCACCGCCATCCAACGGCCCACACGATTCAAATGTGCCTACTTCCGCCCGCAACCCGGAAGGAGCGCTCGGTCCCGCCCCCCGGGGGCGGGGCCTGCGGCGACGCGGGAGGTCGGGCAGGGCGAGGCGCGCCGCCGCTCGTCTCCCACGGGGTGCTCTGCCTGCTTCCCCTGTTTGTGTCCGTTCCTTTTGTCCCTTTCCCTCCTTAAGTCCACAGACGAGTCCGAGCGCGGGGTCAGTGTTTCTGCGCCGTGGCCCTTGAGAGGCTCCTGGTTGTGAAATGGACAGAGACGTGCTGAGGTTTCATTCCTTCACGGAATGGAGAGAATAAAAACACGAATGGAGCCGGACTTCTCACCTCTCCCCTCTGCCTCGTGTACACAGCACCTGCGGCAAGAAGGGAACAGCAAACCCTCCACATACTCAGTTTCCCTGGGCCTCCTTAGTCTTATTCTGGCACAGGCAGGGCTTTTCACCTCTTTCCCTCCCCTGTTTGAGGAAGAAAAAAAGCCAAGCGCACCCATTACCCTTACTCCAGCCACAAATTGAAAATGGGTCGGACCAGTTCCTGGTCCCAAATAAAACATTTGAGGATAAGTGTTAGAAAGCGACGAATCTTTTCTTCCTCTCTGTAGACCACTTTACAAGATTATTACGTAGTTGTCCTGTGAGATTCTTGCGACAACAGTGTCATTTTCCGTTACCAAGGATCGCACGATATAGCCTTGATCCGAAACGTCTCAAGCCTCCGAAGGGTTACATCCGGGAGCTTTAAGAAAGGAAAGGAAGGACTGAACGAGTTCTTAGGCCGCAGGAAAAAAAAAAAGGAAACTAAACGACTCTGATGTTGACGTTGCCACCAGATCACCTTCACATCCACTAGCATTGATTTACCTAAACTGCTCAGTTCAAACCAAGCCGTGACAGAACACCTTCAGCCTCCATCAAAACTGCAATTTGGGGGCCGCCCGGTGGCGCAGCGGTTTAGTCCGCGCTTGGCAGCCCGGGGTACGCGGGTTCGGATCCCGGGGACCCGCCGATGCACCGCTTGTCAGCCATGCCGTGGCGGCGTCCCATATAAAGTAGAGGAAGATGGGCACGGATGTTAGCCCAGGGCCAGTCTTCCTCAGCAAAAAGAGGAGGATTGGCAACGGATGTTAGCTCAGGGCTGGTCTTCCTCACACACACAAAAAAAACTGCAATTGGAAGGAGTCACTAGATTTCTAGGAATTTGTTTTACAGATAATCTGACACAAGGGAGTGCAAAGCTATTAACTGATGTACTGTTTTTGACAATGGAAAATAGGAAATAACCTAAGTGTCTACCAACAAGGAAATGATTCAATAAGTTATGATACTTTAGGATCTGATATACTGACAGCGCAGGCACTAAAAATAATGAAGTAGATCAGTAGGTACTCAAATGAAATAATGAAAAAAATCAGCTTTAGAAGGACTGTATATCGTATCCTTCTTTTAAAGTATGTATGTGCCAATGGCATACAAAGTTTCTGGATGGATACATAAAATGTAAAAAGTTATCTCTGGGAGTCAGATTGGTGAATGGGGATGAGAAGACACTTTTTACCTTTTGCTTTATAACCAGGTGAATTTTTAAAATAATAAGTATGTTTTACTCTTGCAATTTTAATTGTTTTTAAAAGAAGATTGTTAGAAATTGAATATATTCTAGATACAGAATCAGGTTTAATAAATGTTATATGAATAATGTTTGAATAGTCTGTGTCCCTTCATTCATTCATTGATTCATTCAAAATTATAGAGTAATGGTTTGACCACATATTTTGTCATTCATGATGTGTTGTATTGTTTAATGTCCCCCATTTCTAATATGACCCCATTAAATATATTGTTCTTTCAAGTTCCTTAAAGGCAGAAACTATGTCACATATTTTCCTATGTCTTTCATAATTCTTGGCACCTTCCGACCATTAAGTTTCCTCCTTCACAGGAATTAAATTCTCAAGTTAATCCGTAAGCAAAAGTTAAATATACTTAAAGTGCCCTTGAAAAGCCCCCAAAACAATCATAAAATACTACATATATATATGACTTTTTAATAGAACTAATAGGCAAGTTTTGTTTTTTGTTTTTTTTAATGTTCGTCCTCTGAGTTTTCCTTAGTCAGTCCTTCTTTAGGATCCTTAATGAATTCTTCAATTTTTTTCCATCAAAATGTTGACAAAGTTATCATCACCCATCAGTCAGACCAATGTGATTAATTTCTCATCAGCAGTGGAGAGCCCCTTATTATCATTAACTATTTTTTTCCCATAGGACTAGCCAGGCTTAATTGCATAAATTGCCTAGGGCTGGTGTTTATTGAGTAGAATAGCAGGTTATTTGCACTATTTAAACTGTTATTCCTGTTATTTTCTGAGTGAGTATAGGTGAATTTGAATACAATCAATATTCAACGAATGCGACAGCATTTCATGAACAAAAGAGATCTGCAATAAATACCCAGTGACCGAATTAAGGAGTCTGAGTAAATACAGACTTAAGAACTTTCTAAAGAAAATATTCATTAAAGGACATATTTAAATCTAACTAATCAGTCCATCAGACTGGGCAGTCTGATAGCTAACAAATTTTTTTAATCAAGTGAAATATGTTGCTATAAGTATTTCACTTAATAAAAGCTGCAAAAACGGAATAAAAAAGACAAAGAATTTTATTTAGTATCTGATAATCCCGCAGTAATCTGAACTAGCTGAGAACTGAATCTATAGAAAATTGGAATCAAATTACTTCTCTCTTCCCTGCTTTCCTCCTCCCATTCACATCATATGCAGTAGAAAACGAAACAAAAACACTCATGGGACCAATGGTCATCAGCTCACACACAAGAGCCAATACAAAGTGCTTTAGCAGAAGAGCTCCTAGAACCTATTTTGGAGAGGTTTGAAAGGTTCCTATCATAACCAACATGAGTGACAATAACAATAAAATGCCTAGAAATAAATTTTAAAGAAAAGTATAGGTCCTGATATTTTAAAAGATGTAATTGGAGAACATAAGTGATTTCAATATTTATAAATGAAAGATGAATACATAAGATTCATTAAGACATTTTAGAAAAAGAAGAAAAGCAGAAGCTGGCAGTAGACAATTTGTCTTACGCGATAGTGAAACTTGTCACAAAGCTACTATGATCAAAGAGTAGTAGTAAAAGAAAAAATTATTAGCACAAAAAGACAAATACATAGAGAATCCAGAAAAATTCAATTATACATGGAATATTAATTATAAAGGTAGCATTTCAGTTAGTGGGAAAAGGATATTTTCACTCATAAATTAACAAGAAATGGCAACAACTGGCTATCTATAAAGAAGATCTCTACCTTGTACCACATACCAAAATAAATTCTAGAAAGATTATAGATTGACATATAAAAAACAACAAAAATGTATTGGGAGAAAAATTAGAAGACTTTAGATTAGAAGAGACTTCTTAAAGAAGGAAGGAAACTTAGAAGTCATAAAATAAAAGATAAATATGCCACCCCAAAATATGCCACTTTGGCATAAAGATTATTTTGAGCTGAAGGTAATTGAGGAAAAGCAGACACAGGAAGAACTCTCTGCCTTCCCCCCATCTAACTAAAAGCAGGGTATAAATTTACCTTTGTGAAGGTGCCCCCTTTTCTCTCCTGCATCAGGAGGAAGAGAACAGTCCTTGTCACTGGGGGTGGAGACGGCACCGAAATGATTCTGCATAACAAAGCTTTACTATGTAACCCTTATCTACCATTAGTTTCCCCCATATATTTACCATCCTACAATTTACTGCTCCTAGAAGCCCAAACCCTCCCTCTTTGTCTAGTCAGTTCACAATTTGTCACCCTTTGTTAAAATGGTATATAAGCTCCCAAGCCTAACCACTTCTTTGGGTTTTCACTTCTTTTCTGTAGCACCCCTGTGCATGTAAAAGGAAAAATTTTATGCCTTTTCTTCTATTAATCTGCCTTTCGTCAGTTTAATTTGCAGGACTCTCATGCTAAACATAAGAGAGCAGTGAAAAAATTTTTCCTCCCCTACACATACATATGGCTATGTTAAAGTTTAAAGTAATTTTTTGGAAAGATTCACCATAAAAGATCAAAAGATAAATGAGAGACTGTGAGAAAATATTTATAATACATATGATACAAGGTTAACAACTCTAATGTAAAAAATTTTATAATTTGATTTTTTCAAAAAGTAATAAAAATGGACAAAAGACATGAATAAGTAATTCACTGAAGAAGAAATGAGAAAGGACAATAAACAAAAAAAATACTCAATCTCACTACCATACAACCAAAAACTAATTTTCCTCTCTTGGATTGGCAAAAATTAAAACAATTCATTACATCCAGTGCTGGGAGGGTGTGGTGGTAAAAGGTACATCCTCATCTACTGGGAGCATACACTGTTACAACTCTTT
The DNA here is from genome assembly GCA_031878705.1 of Tapirus indicus. Classification (NCBI taxonomy): domain Eukaryota; kingdom Metazoa; phylum Chordata; class Mammalia; order Perissodactyla; family Tapiridae; genus Tapirus; species Tapirus indicus. Next base: position 17,440,952 of record CM062918.1, read on the forward strand.
TGGAAAGTAACTTTGACAAAATCTTCTCAACTTTGGGATTCTCCTAAGAAATAAACATGCGAGTGCTTTTTGAATACTTGACCCATACTTTAGGCAGATCCTGGTCTCCCCTTATTACACCCAGATAGGTCCCTGAATGTCTGTCCACCTTGAGGATAAATTTCTAGCTTTTCTGCCCTTAAATCAATCCCTATCAATAGTCTGCCCGGTACCAAAAGTCACTTCACCCAACTGCTCCCATGATTAGTGACCATCCCCGAGATCTCGGAATGAAACTTTTTATTACATTGTTTCCTGCTACTCAGAACCCTAGCAGTGAGAAGTGTACTTCTAGAAGAGACCACTCAAAAAGTCTGATCAGAGGCCTACTCAGGTTTTTATAATAGGATACCTAGCCTAGAAAGGGAGCATGGGTGTGTGTTTGGGGGGCTTGGGAGGGGGCTGAGGCTGTTGGTAGATAGGGAAGTGAGCAACCATGTAAAAAAGGTGTCACTTTTATCTTGTCCAGTTTTGCTTTCACACTTCTTTTTTCAACATCTTTTATTATATCATTATAGACTTAACTCTAATATCAACATACTGCCTTACAAAAAAGGTACTTCTTTTGGAGATTATGCTAGGGGAGCAACAAATGGCTCCCCTGCTCCCCCTACTCCTATCCCTTACATGCCACTTTTCCTCTGTTCCACTTACTAGTCTACTATGTGCAATGGTGCCAAAACAACTAAAACACAGGGGGAAAAGATCAACAACTAGGCAAGGTGTCTGCTCCTCCTTTCAAGAACTCTGGAATAGCTCCTCCTTTCAAGAACTCTGGAATAGCTCCCACTTAGTCTCTCCTCAGCAATTCTTTAGACCAGCACTGCCCAATACAAATGTTAGCCACATATATTGTTTTCAAATTTCTAGTAGCCACATTAAAAAAAAAATCAAAAGAAACACGTGCAATTAATTGAAATAATATATTTTCTTTAAGCCAATACATCTAAAATATTATCTGTTTGCTAGCAAACAAAATTTTAACATGTAATCAGTAGAATAAATTATTAATGAGATATTTTACATTCTTTTTTTTTGGTACTAAGTCTTCGAAATTGGTATATATTTTACACTTACAGCACATCTCAATTTGTACTAGCCACATTTCAAGTGTTCATTAGCCATCTGTGGCTAGGGCTACCATTTTGGCCAGCATAGTTTAAAATATGTCACAATTAGTCCCTCTTGAGAACACAGGTTACCATGGGACTCTATTCCCCAAATTCTATTTTACTAACTTCTAACAAACATTTGAAAGCATGAAATAGAAGTAATTACCTTGTCTCCAACTAACTTTGTATCTTAACTGTTTCTGCTCTACTCATGATATTGTTGTTGCTTCCATATTTACCTCAGATTTGTTTTTTTCACTTGTTCCTTTTTTTTTTCTTACCCTCTCTGTGCTCACTCTCCTTGTCTGTTTCTTAAGCTTTCTTCCTCTATGATTCTCAGCAATATTTGAATACTTTGGAGTATACCTAATGTCACCGACTAGGGGCCTTGAGAAACTAAAAGGTGGGTTGGGAAGCAATTAATTGTTTTTCCAAGTTGTTTCTTTTCCTTTTGTATGTTAAGAAGATGTAACCACCACCAGCCTGAAACTGACCAAGTGAGAAACTCAAGGGAGATGTAACCACCAAACATCCTGAAACTGACCAAGCCTCACCACAAGAGCTACACCCATGATCTTTGCCTTATTTTTAATGAAAGATCTCTCCAGGAGGAGCTGAGGCCTCATTATGTGAAAGTACATTCTCCAACCGAGCCTGTGCGGGCAAATACCCACCTCTCCCTTTTGAACATTCATTTCCCAACTGAAATAAAAGTTCCTGCTTCCCTTTGTTCAGGGATGCTGTGACTGGAAATGATTTCTCACAGCCTCCTATTTGCTGCAAATACGCTGTCCTTTGTGAGACAACTTCCACTGGTGTAGAGTCTTATTTAACTCACCAGGAGGCGAGCCCACTTGGTTTGGTAACATTAATATCTCTAATTTAGGTATTAATGCCACAGAGTTTTTATTCCATGGTTGCACAAGAAATTAGCCCATCAATTGATTACCTCTTGTGTACAAGTTATAATGAGAATACTGTACAAAATAAGTCTATGACCATTATTAGTGTACGACCTCATGATCAATAAGTATTTGTCAAGCATCTACTATGCTATCAGCCGTGCTAATAAATTTCTGAATGGAGTTTTCACTGTGTACACTAAAATGTTCCTTATAGCCTTTTAACATCAATTTTTGAACTGAAATCAAAATCCATTTTAGGAAAAGTAGGTGGTTGTTTGCTACCAAACAGAATTTTTTCTCAATGTCTCAGTCACATGAATGTTTTGATCTCAATTTTCAGTCTCACTGTGGTTCGGTGTCTTCTAAGTCAAACACACCACCTCCTGGCAGCAGGAAGCACCACCCAAAACAGCAGTTTCAGGTCTCTTGTTTCAGGGTTGTTTGGATAATAAGTAGGTTTATTAACAGCAATGATTTGGAATGATACCATTCCTACTGGGTAACTGCCTGATTTTAGCAAGAAGGACTCAAAGTTTGCTGGTAGCCAGTCTGAGGCACAATGTTCTAATATAGGTCAGAGGTCTGATATGTTCATGTTAACATTCCTCCCCTCCAGCTTGGTATTTCAAATAGTTGTCTGGATTGCTTTTCTTAATTGCTATCTGTTGGCCTGAAGTGTTTACATAGAAATCAAAGCCTCTTTCCAGTTAAGAGTAACTCCAAATGCAGGCACACACACTGGTAATGCCACCCAGAATAAATTAAGTAATGAACAACATGTTTGAACTGAATCTTAAAAATGCTTGGATACAATTGCTGGCAATCAAAACTGTTTTCAGTTTATTTTGTGTGCTTTGATTTTTTTAATCCCTCCCAGAATACTCGAGGAAAATGACTTCTCAAGTGAGTTGATAAAGCGATTCAGTCATAATGAGCCCGATTGTCACCTGCGCTTCTTGATGGGGGTGGAAGAAAACTTCAAATTCTCACAAAGGTCCAGGGCACAGAATTACCGTTTAGGAAGCAGGCACTTGCTTAAACCTTAGCTTAGACCTTTATGGCTGTTCTTTCGAGAAAATTCTTCAAGGAGACCAAATAGTACAATGTCAAGAGCTTTAGATCTAGACAGGCTGGAATTTAAATACTAGCACTTTTACTTCCAAGCTAAATATGAAGAACCCAACCCTCTGAGCGTCATTATTGGTTTATAAAATGTAAATCATCATAACTACCTCACAGGTTTGTTGTGAATTTTAACTGAGAGGACATTTATAATGGTAATTATGATTAGGCAAAATATACAATTGACACCCCCTTCCTTCTCTCAGTGGCACGTAGCATTCCAGGTCCAGTTCCTTTAGGCTGGTGGTCCACTTAGAGTCACCTGGGACTCTCCTTCCAAATGGATCTTAGCCTCTTGCTCCTTTCATCTTCCCTTTAGAGCCTCTGATAAATTCCTCAGTGACTCACTATCTACTTTCCACCTTGGCAACCACTCTGAAAAATTTATCCATGTTAATATAAATAAATGTTAGCTTTAACAAGCTATGTCTGCAGCTCAAATGGACAGTGAGAATTTGGGGGTAGTCAGATATGATATGTGCTATCTAGCTCTCCCTCCTCCTTTTTTCAATAATTTGGGTTTGCAAGTCTGGTATCTCAGAATCTGCTTACGTCCTCTTTGATATTTGCACAGTAATAGATATTAAACATCAGTATGTGGACAGTGATCATACTGGGCAATCAGATTTCCCGTAAATGAGATTACTAATGAAAGGCATATGATTGGAAAAGAGAAAGGAAACTAACAATTATTTGGTACTTTCTACATTGCAAACACTGTGCAAAAACTCTCCAAAAATTGATTTACTTAATCCTGACTAATAAAATAGGTGATGAAACTAGATTTAATGCGATTAAGTAACTTGCCCAAGGCCACAGTGGGCAGAACTGTTATTTTAACTCCAGCTCTTTTGCATACAAAACCTGTTCTTTTTCCATCACAATATGTTAATTCACACATCCCATGAAAGAGATGAGCAGCTATAGGAAACCTAACATTAATCTAAAACAATCAGCTAATAGCATAGTTTGGCTTTTATGGGAAATCTGTTTACTCATCTGTAGAATTGTAGGATGTTAATGTGGAAAAGGACCTTAGATATCATCTAGTTTTAGGTAAAGACTTTATTAATATTAGCACAGAGAAGATACCAGTACTAGGTTGGAGGATGAATTAGATCAGCAATTCTTAAAATGTGGTCCATGAGGTCAAACCATTTACATAATACTGATTGTTTGCTTTTTCTCACTTGCATTCTCTCACAAGTGTACAATGGAGGTTTCTGGAGGCTTCCTGAGGTGTAATATTGCAACAGATTGAATGCAGAAACTGATATGAGAATCTAGTTGTTTTTATTGTCATACGTTAAAGAGATTTGCATAAATGTAAAACAATGCCATGCTTCTCACTAAATTATTTTTGTTTTGGAAAATAAAAATATTTATGTTAACATGTAATGGTTCATTATTATTATTTTTAAATGAATTAAATATCCATTTTAAAAATTTCTCAGTTTTAATTTATAATATGGTAAATGTCAATAGACATAAACCACATAAACAAAAACTTTGGGGCCCTCAGTTTTTAAAAGCATAAAGAAATCCAAAAAGGTTGAGAGCTGAAGAATTAGATAATATCTAAAAAGTTATTCCTAGGCTTTTGATTTTTAAGGGCCAGTAAACACAAGCCAAAAAAAAGAAAAAGAAAGCCGAGGGGACGGCCAGTCGCACAGCGGTTAAGTTCATGCACTCTGCTTCTGCGGCCCGGGTTCTGCCGTTTCGGATCCCGGGCGTGGACAGACGCACCGCTTGTCAGCCATGCTGTGGTGGCGTCCGGTATAAAGTGGAGGAAGATGGGCACGGACGTTAGCCCAGGGCCAGTCTTCCTCAGCCCTCAGCAAAAAAAAAGAGGAGGATTGGCAACAGATGTTAGCTCAGGGCTAGTCTTCCTCACACACACAGACAAAAAGCCAAAAGTCCTCCCCAAATTTTGAGGATTTAGACCATTCACATCTGGGGACATATCAGTCCATACCTTCCACTCTATTTGAGGTGTCATGGTTGCAAATCAGGTTTCCGGGTGTGGTTTTGGTTTTTCAATCTCCTGTTGTTGATATTGTTTTTGCTTTGTTTTAGTAGGATTATTTATTGAATCATTTGAGGGCACACTGGCTATGCGGCATCATTTAACACACTGGAGACAACACATATGAACACTACATCACGGGTATTTATCTAAGAGAGGAGATTTAGGTAAGAGAAGGCATATGATCAGTGTTTGAAGTCCACTTCTCACCAGAAATCAGGATTGTCAAAATTAAACCAAGAGAATAGATCTCATCCCCAAATTTGTTTGTTTGCTTCCTTGGTCATTTTAATAACAGTAAAGACTCCAGAGATATCTGCAGACATGTAAGCACGACATTCTTCTCTTAAAACAGCACGTATTTTCTCTGGAGAGGCCAATATCATACCTACATGGCTCTATTCTGAAGCACTGCCCGTCCAATTTTACCGAATCTCCCAGGCGAGGAGTTCAATAGCCCAGATGGTATCGTCTAACATCTCTGCTATTCTCTAACCCATAGCATTTAACATCCTACCGACTTTCTGGGCCTTTTGTAAAGCACATATTTTGTAAAGCATATATATGAGGTCTGGATCTCAAATCAAGCATCAGTTCTTCTGCCCATTTAATTAAGCTATCTGAAGATTTCTTTTTCCAAGAGGGGACATTGATGTCTAAAATGAATCCCAAGTGAAATCTGGTATCATTTTACCAAGGTACAGTCCCTGCCCAGTTTTCAGGTAGTGGCCAGAAGGCTTTTGTACCACAAATCCAACACCAGTCATTGAGGGCCACTTGATGATTGGTCTTCTGCTAAAATACCCCCAGGAGCTGTCAAATAGTGTGGTAACATTTTAGTATCACTCATGGTCTAGCACCAGACTATGCTATTTGTAGTACTGAGTTGTTTAGATAGACCTAAAGCAAAAGAGAGATAGTGTGTCTTATTTGTAAAATCTGTGGTAGTGCGGCAGTCTCCAAATATACACTATCTGCTCCCTCGAGCTCTTTGAAGTTCTATTTCTGTGAAAAAAAAATTGGTTACAAAAGCTAGCTCCTGTGAAAGTATCCCAAATATTGCTTCAGCAAAGATGGAAAACTCCACTTCCATCATAGAGATGATATGATAGAGGATTTTTAGATTTATGGCTGTCTGGCTTATTATGTTGTTTACCATCTAAATATTCACCTAATGACTGAGTCCAGTTACTCAGACGTTCATTGCAAGAAAGTCATTCATTACAAGAAAGTGGTGCCAAGGAAGGCTGAGTGTCTCCCAAAGGAAAATATATGCAAACCCAAGAGTCAGTAAGATTGTTTGCTTTAGTCACTTCATGAATAAACTGCAGCCAGGTGTTGGATTCATACCAACAAGTGACTAAAAGCACAAAAACTGATATTAAGAACAAGAGCTTTAAAGAAAAATAAATAGAAGGCATTTAGATAGGAAAGGAAGAAGTAAAACTTTATTTGCCAATGACATGATTGTTTATGTAATATTCTGAAGGGATCTACAAATAAGCAATTAGAAGTAATAACATAAGTTTAATAAGGTTTTTGGATACCAGATCAATACACAAAAATGAATTGTATTTTTATATACCAGCAATGAATAATTAGAAATAGAAATTTATAGAATTCCCTGGGTTAGGTAATGATTTCTTAGATTCAACACCAAAGCACAAGTGATAAAATAAAAATCTGATAAACTGAACTTCATCATTATTAAAAACATTTGCACCTCAAAGAACACCACTAAGGGAGGTAAAAGACAAACCGACAGTCTGAAAGAAAATATTTGCAAATCATATAATTTGATAAGGGACTTGTATCCAGAATATACTAAGAACTTATGACTCAACAATAAGACAACAAAAAACCGAATTAAAGGATGGACAAAATATTTGAATGAACAGTTCTCCAAAGAAGATATACAAATAGTCAATAACCCCATCAAAGAATGCTCAGTATCATTAGGCAGTAGGGAAATGCCAATCAAAACCACAAAAGATACCACAAGAAATATAGCCACTAGACTAGGGATAATTTAAAAAAAAAACAAACAGAAAATAACAAGTGTTAGCAAAGTTATGGAGAAATCCGAACCCTCATGCAGTGCTGGTGGAAATGTAACATGGTGCAGCCTCTTTGGAAAACAGTTTGGCAGTTTCTTACAGAGTTAAACATAGAGTTACCATATGTCCCAACAATTCTACTCCTAGGAATCTCCATAAGAGAAATGAGCTTATATGCTTACATAGAGACTTGTACACAAATGTTCACAGCAGTATTATTCATGATAGCCAAAAAGTAGAAACAATTCACATGTCCATCAATTGATGAATGGATAAACAAAATTTAGTATATCCACACAAAGAATACTATTTAGCAATTAAAAGGAATGAAGTGCTAATACATGCTACAATGTGGATGAGTCTCAAAAACATAATATTCAGTGAAAGAAATAAGATGCAAAAGATCACATATTGTATGATTCCATTTATATGAAATATCCAAAATAGGCCAGTCTACGGGGACAGTGTCAACCTACAAAAAACAGAAACCAGCTAGCTTAAGGGACAAAGCGTTTATTTGGGATCAAAGAATTGCAATTCAGGGAGCACAGATTCAAGCAGAAACCCAAATAGCATCCTGATTACAGAAGAGGGGCTCAGGGTTTTTATGGGAAAAAGGAAGATGAGGTAAGTTATATTAAAGAAGAGTTCATTGGTGCTAGATGAGGTAAGGCTAGGTTTGTGCTTCCTAGATTGGTTTCAGATTTGGTCATCAGCAAAGTTCAGTTTTATCAGTCCTTACAAACAGGATATTCTTGTCCTTACTAACTTCTTGGAATGTTGGCAGTTTGGTCCAGTTTGGAAGATAAAGAAAACAACAAATGCAAGGCACTTCCTCTAAAATGGCTGCTCCAGCTATCTATTATAATATGGCTCCACTCATGTCATCTTTCACAACAGAAAGTCATTAGTGGTTGTCTAAAGCTGTCAGGAGGAGATGGAGATTGACTGCTAATGGGCACAAGGTTTCTTTCTTGGAGTGATCAAAATATCCTAACATTAGATTTTGGTGATTTTTGTACAAGTCTAAAAATATAACTGCCATTGCATTGTAGATCTGGCATGGGTAAATTTTATGGTATGTAAATTATATCTCAATAAAGCTACTTTAAAAAAATTGTTTGGCTGGGGCTGGCCTGGTGGCATACCAGTTAAGTTCGTGCATTCCACTTCCACATCCCAGGGTTCACTGGTTCAGATCCTGAGCACGGACCTACTCACCGCTCATCAAGCCATGCTGAGGTGGCGTCCCACATAGAAGAGCTACAATTCTACAACTATGGTATACAACTATGTACTGGGGCTTTGGGGAGAAAAAAGAAAAAAAGGGAGATTGGCAACAGATGTTAGTGCAGGGCCAATCTTCCTAAAAAAAAATTGTTTGGGGGCCAGCCTGGTGGCATAGTGGTTAAGTTCACGTGCTCTGCTTCGGCAGCCCAGGGTTCGCAGGTTCAGATCCCGGGTGCAGACCTATGCACCACTTGTCAAGCCATGCTGTGGCAGGCGTCCCATATATAAACTAGAGGAAGATAGTTATGGATGTTAGCACAAGGCCAATTTTCCTCAACAAAAAAAGGAAGATTGGCAACAGATGTTAGCTCAGGGCTACGCTTCCTCACCAAAAAAAATATATTGTTTGCAACTTTTATCTTCTTGGATAAGAGTTTCCTGGAAAAATAAATCATGTCAATGAAGATAGAGGAATAATAAAGTTTTCTTAGTGAAGACAGCAGAATAATAAAGTCATATTTATGTGGACAGTAACTTATGGGTGTATGTGGTTTCAATTTTTAAAATCAATAGATATCTCTTTAAATCACAAACACATCGGATAGTTAAAACTGTGATGTCAGAATGAAAATATAGTACGTGATGGAGAATGAATGGGTGGCTATTCTAGACTAAGCATTCAGAGAAGATTTTATGAAAAGGTGATACTAAACCAGAGATATGAGTGATAAAGAGGAGCCAGCCTTGTGAATATGGAGGTGGGGGTGGGTGGAGAAATGGGAGGAGCATTCCAGCAAAGGAAATAGCTAGTGCAAGTCATTAGTCAATATTTCTCTAAGTCCCTAAATTAACTCTTCAATATCCACCCATCTCTCCAGACGTCAGAACAATGCATTTCTCTACTTTGTCAATACTCAGCAAACTCTTATATTTATCGGTCTTTCTTTGTATGTTACTTTTAACAAACATCTTTATTGAGCAATAATTCACAAACTGTAAAATTCACCCATGTTAGGTGTACAATGTAATGGTAGTTAGGATATACAGATTTTCTCAAAAATCACCACAATCCAATTTTAGGACAGTTTGATTACCTCAAAAAGAACCCTCGTAAATAATGTGACTCCTCTTTATACTTCCCTTCTTTTATTTCCTTCTGTCTCTCTCATCAACCAAAGGTTGGTGAAAACTTTTTCACTCTCTGCATTGGCCCACTGGTAAGTAGTTGGGAACCACTATTTTACGGCATCTTCCAACACTAAGACTTTATGATTCTCTGACTTATCCATCCTTTGTGTGTTTTTCTTTCTTTCTTGAACTTCCCAACGTGTTCTCTAGTTGATAGTGCTCTCTTTATTATCCTGGGCAAAATTAAAATTGTTATAGTAGAAACCAGTGCAAGTTATACTATTTTTAAGACTTCAGCTAAGTCTCTTAAGAATAAAATATTAGGGTCCTGAAAGGATAGAAGCACATAATTAGTACCAAGACAAAGATAAGAGACTAAAATAGATGCAGATATACCTGTTCTCTTCCAAGGCCCCTTGCCACCTCCTCAGGACACCTACTTCTGCCTGAGACCTTGGTGAGGATGCAATTTAATGCACTGTATGAACACGTTCCTCTTATTGACAGAACACTAGTAAGCACCTTCCCCTATTGGAGGATGGGGTCCTTTACGCACCTCTGGGTGTGGCATTACAGAAGGGAAAGCCCTAGTGGCATAGGGAATAGAATAGAATAGTGGGGAAACCTCCTCTGATTCTAATTCATTTAGTAAATATTTATACCAGGCATTCCAGACTCTGACTGTGCTATGACTTTATGACAGCGAAATTTTAGGTGAACAGTGCACTGTAAAGAATTATAATTTGGTAGATTTTGCAATAAATATTCATGAAATTTATTGTTTATAACATCCTGGAATAAAAGTTTCACTATGTTTCCATTTATTCAAGTAAATTATTGTCAATAGCCCTTGTCGATGTTTTAACACTGAAACTAACCCCTTTAAAAACTTAAACATTCCACTAAATAAATTCCATACTTCCTCATTTGCCTTTTGAAAATAGTGAAGTCAGCAGGAGAGGAGTCCTTGCCAGCATTTATTCAGGTTCCCTCCTGCTATCCTTCTCTTGCCTCCAATCAACCCTTGCTAACTCTTGCTAACATTTTGTTGCAGAGAGAAGATGTAAATAAAAATTTTCATTGTAGAAGAAATAATAGGCTTATTCCAATAAAAATTCTGACTAGAAGCCAAATACTACACATGGTGTTTTTCCAGGTTCCTAATTTTAAATGAAAATTTTAAAGCAGATTTTTCTAGACAGCTAATACATTAGATCTTCCAGAAGAATGTATAGTCGAATATATGCCAGAAAAATATTTCTTTATTTTTACCCTACTGTACAAAAAGTGAGCCAAGAGGATGTAAGATGAGACATAAAGGATGTCCAACATGGCCCAAAGGTTCTGGACCCAATTCCAATGTGTGTGTGGGGGGGCAGGGGGTGGTTTCCCACACTATCAAGCAACGCATGGAGACCAGCTGGGTGTCCTACAGTTCAACTCAATTCTGACACTATCTACCTGGAAGTAGTATCAGATTCCACAGGTGAAGGGCTCAGTCCCACAAGACTGCCCCCTCCCGCCAAACTTCAGATGCCAGATGCAAGCCCAGGTTGTCACCTGTGCTTCTGATCAAATAGGTATAGATTGGTGGTTTCAACAAACCCCTCCTTGGAATTCAGACTCTATCTGTCCTTCAGACTGACTGACTATAAATCAGAGGTTCCCATGACCCCCTCCTTGGGTTCAATTAATTTGCTAGAACAGCTCATAGAACTCAGGAAACCCATTTACTCACTAGATTACCAGTTTATTATAAAAGAATACAACTCAGGAACAGCCAGATGGAAGAGACGCACAGGGCAAGGTATACAGGAAAGGAGGCAGAGCATCTACGCCACTTCTGTGCCACTCTCCCCAAATCTCCATGTGTTCAACAACCTGGAAGCTCTCTGAACCCTATCCTTTTGGGTTTTTATGGAGGCTTCAACACATGGGCACGATTAAATCATTGGCCATTAGCAATTGACTTAATCTCCACCCCCTCTCCCCACCCTGGCAGCTCGAAGGTGGCACTGAAAGTTTCAACCATCTAATTACATAGTTGGTTTTCCCAGTGACCATCCGTCATCCTTAGGTGGGGTCCTGTTTTGGAATATTCCCTTCTCTTCAGTTTTATGGAAGAGTTTTTATAGAATTTTATAGAATTCTATAAACATCTGATAGAATTCACCAGTGATGCTAACCGGGCTTTGGGTTTTGTTTCTGGTAATATTTTCAAACTCAAATCCAATTTCTTTAATAAATATAGGGCTATTTTGGGCTAGCTCTCTCTTCTTGAATTAGTTTTGGTAGTTTGTGTTTTTCAAGGAATTTGTCCATTTTATCCAAATTGTCAAATTTATTTCATAGTGTTGTTCATAATATTTCCTTACAAATCTGGAGTATCTTTGATGATGTCACCCGAAGATAATCCTGATATCAGTAATATGTGTCTTCTTTCTTTTTTTCTTTGTCACTCTTGCTAGAGGTTTGTCAATTTTATTGATCTTCTTGAAAAACCAAAAACATTGATTTTTTCTATTGTTTTTCTGTTTATTTCATTAATTTTAGCCCTTTTTGTTATTATTTCATTTCTTCTGCTTGCTTTCTGTTTCATCTCTTTTTTTAGTTTCTTAAGGTAGAAACTGAGGCCATTCATTTGAGATATTTCTTCTTTTCTAATATAGTTGTTTAGTTTTATAAACTTCTCCCTATATACTGCTTTAATGGCTTTCCACAAAATTTGATATGTTGTGTTTTCATTTTCATTCAGTTGAAAATATTTTCTAATTTCTTTTTGAGGAAGATTGGTCCTGAGCTAACATCTGTTGCCAATCTTCCTCTTTTCCTTTTTTCTCCCCAAAGCCCCAGTACATAGTTGTATATCTTAGTTGTAGGTCCTTCTAGTTCTTCTATGTGGGACTCCACCCCAGCATGGCCCAACGAGCAGTGAGTAGGTCTGCGTCCAGGATCTATATCAGCGAACCCCAGGCTGCTGAAACGGAACATGCAAACCCAACTGCTATGCCACTGGGTTGGCCTCTCTAATTTCTTTTTTGACTTATCCCTTGACCATGGGTTATTTAGAATTATGCTATTTAATTTCCAAGTATTTGGGAATTTTCCAGAAATTTTTCTGTTATTAATTTCTAATTAAATTCCACTGTGGTCAGAGAATATGCTCTGTATGACTTGAATCATTTAAAATTTATTGAGACTTAGCACTCTGTTGTACACCTGAAACTAATATAATATTGTATGTCAACTATACTTCAATTAAAAAAATTTATTGAGGATTGTATCATGGCCCAGAATGTGATCTATCTTGGTAAATGTTCCATATGTACTTGTAAAGAATATGTATTTTGCTGTTCTGTAGTAGTGTTTTTATAAATTCAATTAGGTCAAGTCAGTTGATTATAATGTTGAAGTCTTCTATATCCTTATTAATTTTCTGTCTACATTTTCTAGGAAATATTGAGACTAGGGTATGAAATTTCTGTTATTGTGAATTTATCTATTTCTCCTTGTTGTCCTATCAGTTTTTCCTTCATTTATTTTGAAACTCTATTATTAGATGTATATATGTTATGGTTGTTATATCATCTTTATGATTGGTTCCTTTATCTTTATGAAATGGCCTTCTATGTCTCTGGTAATCCTTGTTCTGAAGTGTACTCTATATGCTATTAATATGTTAACATAGCCACTGTAGTTTGTGTGTTTGTTTGTTTATTGTGAGCATGAACTATCTATTTCCATCCTTTTACTTCTCCACAGAAACTACACTAGCTGGAAGTCAGTGGAGCAACATCTTTAAAGTATTGAAAGAAAAAACACTACCAACTCAGAGTTATATACCCCATGAAAATCTTTTTCAAAAATGAAAGAGAAATAAAGATATTTCTAAACTTTTTCAGATTTTTATTGCCTACAGACCTCTACTATAAGAAATGTTAAAGTAACTTCTACAGACAGAAAGAACATGAACATGATACCAGATGGAAATGTGGATCTATGCAAAGAGATGAAGAGTTCTGGAAATGGGTAAAACAGTGTCAAGAATGATCACAGCATTATAAGTTGTTTCCAGGAATTGTCTGTTACTTGTGCCCCTTTAGCCTTTAACTATAGTATAAAGTTTTAAATATCTTTGAACAAATTTATGACAGATAAAATAAATGGAAAAACATTTCCTATTACATCCTCTGAAATATTGCCAATTAATTTTTTTCATCTCAACTTTTTCAAGCTGTATCTTTTAAGTATGTGATAGTTTTCATCTCACACATGCAATTCATAGTCAATGATTCCTATTAAAATCACTTTACAAGTCCTTGTGTTTCTGTAAACAGAAATATGAGTCATATGGCTAACATCATTTACTAATACTCTGGTGACAATCAGAATGAGTATAAATGGAATCTTGACTGAATAAAATTCAATAATACGTGTTTTAAAATGTTTATATCTTGGCTCTCCTCTTTAAAAATATTCATTCATTCATACAATCAACAATAGTTAATGAGTGCCAGGTAGGGTTCTAAGTCCTGAGGACAGAGCAGCAAACAAAGTCCCTTTTCTCACGGAGCTTCCATTCTAGTGGAAGGAGACACAAAATAAACAAGTAAACAAATATATGTGTAATATGTCAGATGATGGCAACTGCTGTGAAGAAAAATATAACAGAGCAAAGTAATAGAGAGCGGGGAGGTTTCATTTTAAATTGAGAGATCATCGAAGGCCTCTCTGACAAAGTGACATTTGGGCAGAGATATGAATAGGGCAAGAGAATGAGACCCTGACACAGAAATGTGCTTGGCAGGTTCTGGGACTAGGAAAGGTGTCAACTGGCTGAAATAGAGTGAACAAGACAGAACTGGAGGAGAAGAGCTAGCTGGGGGTCCAGATTATGTGACCTTTTTGCCACGATAATTCAAATTATATTCTGTGTAAGATGGCAAGCTACCGAAGGGTTTGGGACAGGAAAGGGACATTATCTGACTAATGTTTGAAATATATAACTTTGGCTGCTGTGTTGAGAATAGAGTGCATGGTAGTCAAGAGAAGAAGCAGGGAGACCTGTTACAAAGACATAGAAAAGTTTTAGGTCAACACTATGCATCATTGTCCTCTGTTGATAATATAAGCCAAGTGTACATTTAAAGAGCAACTGAACCAGTGCTACTCGGGTGCTTTCTGGGTTTGCGGCTCTGCAAAATGGCCTTTGTGTCCATTTGGCAGCTTCTCTGAGGAGCTGCTCTCAGCATTTGGGTTGCAGTTCCTTTCATTGCTACCTAATAAATATCCCCAAAACCTAGTGGCTTAAAATAATGACATTTGTTTTGCTCAGAAACCTGTCATTTTGGCAGGGCTCATCGGTTCAGATCTCTTCTGCTCCACTTGGTGTCAACTGAGAGGGCTAGAATCATGTGAAGCCTGGGTCACTCACATCTGGCATTTAATGCTGCCCATCAGCTGGCTGTGGCTGTGGTCAGCACGCTTCCATGTGGTTTTTCCATGCAGCTCCATGGCTTCCTCACAGCATGGTGGCTAAGTTCTAAGAGCCAGCATCACAATGCTGGCTGGGTTCCAGGAATGAGCCATGTGTCAGCAATATCACCTTTCCTAACCTAACCTTGAAAGTCATGCAGCATCCCTTCTGCTGCCATCTGTTTGTTAGAGGCAAGTTTGTAAGGCTGGCCCATAATCAGGAGGCAGAGAATTAGTTGCCACCTTTTGATATAGGAAGAACATCAAACCCCACTATGAGGCAAATTGAGTTGGCAGACTGGATGGTCTTAGTAATATCCTGGGCCTTGAAAGGACAAGCTTTCTTTGCCTGCCTGCAAGAGGACACAGAGTTTTGGAAGAAAAGCATGTGAAATACAAGGTTGAAAAAAAGAGAAAGCATCAGAACCAAACCCGATAGTTTGTTTCCCCAGCAAAAAGCTGGATCCTCGTCACATTTTAGGAACCAAGAAATGCAAGTCCTTGAGAAGCGCGTGGTCTAATGAAGAAAAACACACAAACAGATCCTGAGGACTTCAATAGAAGAGCCCACGTCTTACTCAGGTATCCGCGGTGCCCAGCGCTGGTCCTGCAACATAGCAGACACTTAATAAATGTTAAGTAGTTGAATATTCTATTGTAATAAGTGTTAAATTAAGTTGTGTACAAATATTTAAAGGAGCACAGAGGAGGCAGAATATAAGGTGGTCATGGAAGGCTTCACAGAAGATGTGGCATTTAAATTAGGTCCTGAATGATTTAGAGTATGAAATCAAGGGTATCAGAAATATCATGTGCAAAGACATAGAAGCGCGAAAGACCATGATTGATTAAAAGAACAGCAAATTCAGATGCCTCTGTGGCTAAACTATATCTGACACAGAGTAGGCACTCAAACATTTGCTGAATAAACGGACAAAGGAAGAGTGTTGGATGGTCAGAAAAGGTGAGAAAAGTGAGGTTTATGTTGGGTTGTAAATCTTCATGCCTTGTAAAGAATGTTGGAATGTATCCTACATGCAACGTGGAGCTATATGATGTTTTTACACGGTAAAATGTAATTAGTGGTGTGTTTGAGAGAGGAGAACTCTTGCAAGAACAAGAATGGATTGAGATGGGGAAAGATTCAACTCTGGTAGGCCAGACCAGCTACTACAAGAGTAAAGTAAGAGGAATAGAGAGCAGACAAAAGAGATAATTTTGATGATGGAATTGATAAGACTTAGTAACTTGATTAAATTATGGGTAGTAAAAGTGAAGAGAGAAGCATACTTCTCAGTTTTCTAGCTGGGTGACTAGATGATGACTATGCCATCAAATGAGATGGAAAATATAGGGGTCAGGAGACGTTTTGTTTTGTGTGAGCGTGTGACTTAATCTGTTCAGTTCTATGTATTGTATACTGGGTCTTCGAGTGGGACATGGAAGGGGAGATGACTGGTTTCCATTTAGAGCTATATGTGTAGCCCTGGTTTTCCTTGGGCCCACAGCCTGGGTCATAAAATAATATTCAAGCAACAGACTTAAAATTGGATCTTATCTAACCAGCTGGAAATCTAGCCTCATAATTTTTCTTTCCAGTTCAACGATATCTCTCAGCTGTTACATGTGTCCTAGCAAGTGGTGGTAATCACCTACTTCTTCTGTCCTGGAGCATTTTCTCTGTCTTCCCCTGCTGCTGTCATGAACTGGCCCCCTGGTTGAGCATTGACTCTTGAAGATAGCTCCTGTTTCTGTTTCATTTCTTGCACATCTCTCCTGGGGACCTCATGGGCCTCCCATGACAACACTGAGATGACAACTCTGAAATTTCTGAAGGTGGCATGGCTATTCTTTCATTCTAATTCAGGAGACACCATCATGGTGAAATAAGAAAAATACTCTCCCCGGCACATGTGTGGTGGCCATGGAGGTGTGCCTCTCAGATTTCCCAAGAGAATCTCTTTTCAGGTGCTTAGTTGACTGACAGCCTCCAGCTGCTGCACCTTTGGATCCACTGTGGCATTCATGCGGAGGTCATGCTTCCGAAGGGCTGCACCCAGTCAATGACTGAGCATGGCAGGGGAACAGAGCTGAGCTATCTCTGGGACTCATCCAATGGCACTCTTTGCTCAGGGACACCCCGTTGGTTTGGCCAAATCTTTCTCAGAATGACACTATAGTCTGAAAATCTTCCTGCGTTGTGTTCTGAAGGCTGTACTCATCTACTCCTGTTCTCTCCCCCTTTATTTTTCACAGGCATTTTTTTTCCCCAATAAATTTCCTTTATGTCTAATCCTGTTTGGGCATTTGATTTTTGGAAGATCTAAATTGACACAAGTGGTACTGAGAGTGGGGTTGTGGAGCAGGAATTCCTACTATCTGTGTGCCTTCTCTCCCAAAATCCAAGGTGGGAATTTTTTTTTTAAGTTATTCCAGGTTGGTTGTTTCCACAGGCACTTTTTAGATGCAAACCCAAATCTTTCTGAAGAAACTCACTTTAAATTCAGCCCTCAAATAAATTTCATACATAAAGTTCCAATAAGCATGAGTTTGCAATAAAAAAATCACAAAACACATGAAACATATGTCTTTCAAGAATGAAAGTCATACCCTTAAACGGGAACAAGTGAAAGCAAAATTGTCCTATACAAAGATTCGTCACAATCGATAGTGTGACAATACATATGAATGGAATAAAAGCAAAAATTACAGGGAATTTTTTCATAAAATAAGGTAAAATTTCTTGGCTATTTTAGTTCATAACAACTGAATGCAAAGATAAGATCCCTGCATTCTGTCAAAAGACAGAACATGGGATGATAATGAGAAGCAATACATAATAAAATTAGTAAATTCTCCAGTGCCCAGAAATGTTTGGAAAATATATCCCCTAGGAGTACTTACACTCTTCAAATGGTATTTTTTAAATCACTTCATAAAACTTCTCTTTTTTTAAAAGAAGAGAAGTTGTCACTTTATATTTGCAGAAGTTTTGACACTGATGTCTTTAAAAAAATCTAATACCCTTGAGACTGGTGTAACTAATTAATAAAATGCTCTTTGCAAACAAAATAAATTCAGAAGAATTCATGCCACAATTATAACATTGAGATAAACATTTGCATCAAAGCAATCTGATTTCAGATGTTGCATCAAATAACAAGCTGAACACTTCACACTGTATTTATAGACCCTCCAAGAGACTAAATTATGCATAATTCATTGTAACTTTGAGCTTGCCACTCACTATGTAGTGTTAGCAGCAAATATTGTGGGACACATATAAGTAACAAAATCAATTATGGAAGGTAGGAGACTATATCTTTTAGAGGTAAGAATTTCATCAGTTCTTTTTGTATTTTCTACAAAACAAGAATTAAAGCATTGTCCATTAAGTTACCAAATAATGGTAAATAAGAATACTCTCATAATAAAGTCCTTCCAGAGTTTCCCACCACAAAAGATGTTTGTTTCTCCAGGCTAATTTGACAAATACTCTAGTAAGCTTAAAAGCATGAAGCTTATCTTATGTTTCTCTCTTCCATTTTTTGGATCAATCTGCATTCTCCAGATGACTTCTCTTATGGACTTCAGCTAAAAACAGCAACGCAGGTCTAGATTGTATTCCGAGCACATGGATATTATTAAAATGACCTCTTAAGCTGCATCACCACCAGCAGGTCCATTTCAGAAAACTGTTTAGTTATTTTTTTCATCCGGGGCAAATGTGGGAACAAGGGGCTTCCTCTGTTAGGAAGATGGAAGGACTGGCCTGAGGAATTTCAGAGGAGAAGGCAGAGGCCGCAGCCTGAACATCCCGGGATCTTGTTGGGGCTGAAAATACACAGAGCGAAGTGCAGGAGATTAGGACTGTGTGATTGCCTGGCATAAATGGGGTGTTCTTTGCTCATCAGAAGGCATGGAAGCAGTTTCCCAGAGGGAGGCCACTATCAATTCAGACTTTGGGTGCCAGGAACACAGGGACCAAAGAGAAGTGGAGAGAGAAAATTTGAGGTTTTAAAGGTATGGGATAGACAGTAGGTGGAGAATGGGGCTTCGGAAAAGACTCTATGAGTGGAGTTGCCCCAAAGGCAATTTCTAAAATTTGAAAGAAAACAGGAGTGTTTCAAGTACTCTTTGAGCGAGGCAGCGCAGCACTGTGCACAAATGATGGATTTCCCATCTGTTTCCCCTTCCCCTAAGGATATGGAATTCTAGGGTCACAATTAACCTCCTCAGGGCTCTTTCACCCAAGTGAAATTTAAGTTCGTAGGTGGGGGCCTCCCGACAAATGGCATGGATTGACCAGCACCCCAGTGAACCTGAAACCGAGATGCTTTTTTCCTTTCCCTCTCTTCTGTTCTCTGTTATAGTTTATGGCTGGTAAGAATCACGTGGGCCTAGATTTTGGTATTTCCTCATTTGATTGCATTGGTTTTGTTTGGAAAACGATATTTAACAAATACTTGATGCTTACGTTGTAAATTGCTGAAGCAGCCATCACATTTATTCTGGAATTTAATTGTGTTTTGTAATTTTTTGTGAGTGTGAGGCTTGCAATCACATTCTTTATGCTCCATGCTGTACCTCTGGCATTTAGGAAAAGTGAAAGCATGAAATGTTTGGGATCAGAGAACCTCAATTTTGGAGGTGCTGAAGGCGCTACATTAATGCCAATGGAAGACTGGAGGGGTTTATTTTTAGCATCGTAGCTTGTGTAAGCCTGTCATCACCATAGCCGGTGTTCCCCAAACCTGGGCCACTGTTCTGCAGTTTTATGGTAAGAGAGTTCTTCGTCAAACAAGTTTGAGAAAAACTGCCTTGAGCAGACTTACCCAATCTTTCTTTTCCTGCAGGACTTCTCAGTTTTTAATCTGTTAATGTGTATTTTTAAATGCCAAGAGGGAAATATACAATGCAGTATTTCCATGATATTTTTAGTCATGGAATACTTTAATATGGCATACCAGTGAACGTCTTTTAAACAGTTTCTTAGGAGGAGTTTGAGAAACACCAGGCTATGAAAAGGGACTTGGCTACTGGTTCCTGCTTAGTTTGTACTTTGGGGCTTTGGACAAAAACTTCATAGCAATTAAGAAGGCACATTTACCTGGCTTTGGGCCCTGTGCCTGTATCCCTTGGGCATCTCACAATGGAGCTAGGGAGGGTAAGGGCAGTTTGGATGGAGGAGAGGGAAAAGAAGGCTATGGCAGGACAAGATAGAGGCAATCAGGAATCTTGCATCCTGGCCAAATATTTTTTCAATTCCACCTTTGACACATCTTATTGAATCAGAGAGATCTGGGTTGAATCAAAGCTATACCAGCTATCAACAAGGTGACTATGGGAATGTTACTTAACCCCTTTAAACTTCAGTTTCCTCGTCTATAAAATTGGGAGAATAAAATTAACTCAGTGGATTATTGTAAGAATCATTAACAACCTACCTGGCATATAATAAGCACTCAATAAGTATTCATTGAACAAATGTACCGAGTTTAATGCCTGGCATACAGTCTTCAACAAATGGAAACTTCTATGATTACTACTATGATTATGAAGTCTGAATCCCAAATACAAATGCAGTTCGAATGGACATCAGTGTTGAGAAAGATATACTCACTAAACCTAAATTTTAGATATGCTTATGGATATTTCTTGAAGGGATCACTTATATGGGTCTATAAATTATCATAGAGCTAATTCTAGACTTCAGATATCGCATAAGGAAATATTAAGTACCCAGAGAGGGGAGGAACAAAGTACCATGTAACCAGGGCAGCAGATGTCTCAGTATTGCTTGTACTGGGGGACTACATGAGCCCAAATATGAATAATAAGCTCTCTGCCCCCATCAAATTATCCTATACACCAATGCCAGAAGAATCTTCCCAAAGCTCAATATGTCAATTTGTTGTTCAAAGCCTTTAATATTTGCCTATTAAGAGAGCAATGAACCCCATTAAGAATCTGATGACAATTATGGATATTCTCCCTAGAGAAATGCCTATATGCTTATGCACAGAAAAATTTCCCCTTTTTGAGAAATTATTGGACATACCAAAGCCCATTATGAACAATGTATGGTCCATGGATGCCACCATCATAATTCCTGGGATTGAACCTAATGAGATGTAGTCCAGCATTTTAAACTTGACATCAAGACCCTCTACAACAAATCTACAATAACTTTACTTTTTACCCTACACCACCCCTCTTGACCACACATATAGACTCATTTTTGCAGGGAAAGGATTTACCCATTGTCTTCCCCAAATACCAGAGCCAGGTACATTCTTGTCTCCCAATCTTGTTTGTAATTCTTCCTCCCGCCTACCCTACCATCTCTTTAAAGACCATTTCAGTTCCACGTATTCCTTGAAGCCTTTTTCATAGTGACCATCAAAAACTGCACCTTCCTCATTGTTCTTGTAGTATCTGCCTTTATTGCTCATTTGATAATTAATGTGTTCCTTTATTTGTCTTTCTATACATATATGTCAAGTCTCCCTGACTAGATTGTAAACAGGTACTATGTTTTATTCATTTTGGCTCAAGGGTGAAACATTGCAGATAGTAGTGCCACGTTTCTTCAGACTATAGTAAAAGCTTTCAGAAAACTAACAAAATTTAGCTGAATTTCCCACATAAATACAATTATCTGACACAAACACAGATATAAAAAAAAATGACATTTTAAAAAAGTTGAAACGTTTTGGAATTTGGGAGAATTACAATCAGTTACCACTAGATGGAGGAAGTGATTTTTTTTAGCCTCTGAGTGAATTTGAAGTATTTCATTTGAAAAATTACAAATGCTTGCTTAGGCCTCAGATGGTTATGGGTAGCAACTTATCAGATTACCAATATCTTTAAGGAGACTAGTCTTCTTCATAATTTTATAAAAAGTATTTTTTATCTTCCTTTCTCAAACCCCACCCCTAAAAAAGACAAAACAGAAGTAAAGCAAATAGATAGAACTAGGGTGAAATGAAACCGACTAAATAAGTGATTTAAAATATACCTTTAGACTCAGTGAGAAATTTCGTATGATTTCATCACACATTAGCACAATTAATGTCTTTTTATAATAAGATAAGATAAATGTGCTGATGTTTATAGACTTCAGTGTCTTTCAGAGTAACCTGCTGTTTGACTGTATCTATTGCTTTGTTGAGTGTTTACAACATGACTGCATTTTAGACGTCAAACAAGACAACTGTTGCTTCAACTGACTTTGGTTTTGAAAGCCCTTTGTGTTCCTTCAAAAGAGTAAACTTGTAACTTAGAAACAAATGAAATCTATATAACTGTGAAAATCACTTTTCACTAGGGGCAAAATTAATATTATTGCAATTGGTTAGAAAGTGAAACCTTCACCCTTCTTTCTTCTTTTTTTTTTTTTCATAAATGTTGCTTTTCTATAACTCTAGCAGAAATGTTAGAATTATCATAAATGAGCTTTTGCGCACGCTGTTATTTCATCTTCTGTAAAAAATTTCAATGATATTCTTAATGTTTCTGTTTCCAAGCCAACTGTTTAAAGCTCAGGGCTTTATTTCCGACTGCATCTCAGACTATTCATTTATGCTAACAGCAGAGCTTGAACAATACTGTAAATTAAAGAAAATGTAATTTTGGGATTTGTCTTATAATTTACCATTTTCAAAAAGCACTCTCTGGAGAAATTAATAGCTTAAATATTACTGGAATAATGAGGATCAAGTCTGAGGAAAATATAGCTTGAAAGTCTATTACTGAAAATGATGGAAATAGGCATTTTTGTATTGCTATCTGAGCAAATATAATACCATAGCATTTATCTCTAATTATCCCTAAGAAAAAGAACAAGAAGCACTAAAAAACAAAGAGCAAAGATTTAAATGGATCTGTTATTCTCCTGCTTTCCCTCACCTATCATTTCTGTTATTATAAATATTAACAAAAATCAGCAAATAGAACTGGAGAGTAAAAACAGAAGGCTGATATAGACTTTGGGTCAACAAAGAGCTTCTGCTTAGCACATTGAAAAGTCTTGGGCCTATTATTTTGGGAAAATATCCTCACATATAATCCAAATGTTCATTTTCAAATCCATTCATGTTCAATGAAGTGTGTGATTTTTCTATTCAAGTTAAAGAACGCCAGACTGAGAATTTATCTAAATTCAGCTAATTACATTTGGTCAAGCATTGTCCTTGGCACAATTTTTCTCCAGATCTAAATTTTTGTACTTTTTAATCAGCTACGGCTGCAGGGGCCTATGGCTGCAAAAATAGAAATTTTAATTACTTCAGGACACAGTGCTATGACTAGACCTTTATATTTTGTATTGCTTCTTCCTGTCCAAATAAATGGTTGGGTTTATGTAACAAATGTGTCCTAAAGAGGTGAAATAGGGACAGACAACATGGAATAGTTCAGCGAGGTTGACTCATATCTTAGTTCAGCTCTGTAAAGTTTAGAACTTCCTTTCTGAAAGGTAGGTAACTTCTGACAGCCATTTGCATTGTATTTCTTACGGCGGCACAGTCATCATTTGGGCTTGGTCGTTTCACCACCACCCAGTTAATTTTTAAATTATACCACAAGGAATTGACACATTGTCTTGATGCGTTTATATCCGTGATCTTGGAGCTTTGATGCCTCACTTACCACCGCCCTCCCCAACTCATGAGAAAGACTTCTTTCCTTTGTCAAGGCAGAGATATGAAACAGAAAAGACGCAGGCAGAATTTTTACACCTCCTCTTGTCAGTCTGGATGATTCACTCAGCTTGGTAGGCTGTATGCCCTGTATCAATACAATCACATAATCATTACCTGTAAGTTAAATCACTTCTCACACCCACTGGCAAAAATATAACAATAAAGCTATTCTTATGATTTTTCTCCTTCAAAGTAATTACATATAGTTGAGAAACTAAAGTACATTCAGACTAATGTAACTTCAAACATTACCTTTCCCCGTGCAAAACTTTTTGTTTCTCTTACCTTGCACTATACTGAATTAAAAAAAAAAAAAAAACCTAGTTATGGTGAAGAGATAAAATGAATTTCTCAGCTATTCAACAGATATGTTCAGGAAAAAAAAATGGAAATGTAGCATTTTCACACTGTCTAACAGGTAGTAGGTGCTCAAAAAGCACTCTGAAACAATGTTAAACATAGAAATTTCTTTCAAAATGACTTGAAAAATGCCAAGATTTCCAAGAATAAAAATATGCTTAGGACATCATTTTTCTACAATAAATGCAAGTATCAGTAAAATTTCCATAAATTAAGGGACACACGGATGACTTTCTGATTTTATAATTAGTTAGCTTTGAAAATTAATGTGCCTAAGTTCTGAGCTTTTAAAGGATTTAGTGATAGGAGAGGAAGCCATGTAACCTCCAAGGGCATGGGTTTGAATCCAACACAAGTTGTCATAGAAAGCTGATACCATTTGACAACTGCCTTCTGAAATGAGCTGGTCTCCGTCCAGTGGACAGATGTCCATATCACAAAATGCTCTAATTGGCAGTCTGAGCAGGGAAGCCAAGAATTGAAAGGGCCTGGAGTCTGAACCCTCTTCTCACTCTCTAGAGGGGCAGACAGAGGTTCACTCATAAAGGAAGCAAAGAATTGCTAGTGGTGATCATATATATGCTTTATGGATAAACAGAGGACTTTGTGTTTCAAAGCTGTCAGTCTAATTTTTCAATATACTCAAATACTTTTAGTAAGCCCTTCCTAAGTTAATGTAAGTGTTCACTACTTTCTGCTGCAAGTTAATAACTGCAAGCTTACATATTGCTCGACAAAAACCAGAGCTGGATAGTATTTAAAGTGGTAAAACCAGACTTTATTCAGGAACTATTGCGTTACAAGAAAAGAGACCTCAGTATAGAATTGAGCTCAATTCTAAATACAGCATGGGCAAGTGGGATTTATAGCCAAGGAGCAGGGTAGGGGTCAGTGGATGGAAAATTACTAAGAGGAAATATCAGGGGTAAGGAGGGATTCTGGCTAAGCCAACTTGACAGGATTCTTGCTGAAGGCAGGCCAGGGGGATCAGACATCACCTGGGAGAGAGTGGGGGCTGAGGATATCAAGAATGATCAGATACTGAGGGTGGAGATGCTTACAAAGCTACTGAACAGTGTTTTTGCTAAAATTGGGTGATATAAAGATAGACAAAGAAGTCCAAAGTTCGAGGCCTAGTTGAGAAGAGAGTTTAAGGAGCCTGACTAAAGTTTGGTCAAACAGAGAGTCTTTGTTAATATATTAGTGCATTTCTCATATAAAATGTGTACTATTGTTGGATTTAATGACTATCACTAGTCAGCTAAAAATATCACACATGCCATGAAAACTGACAAGTAAAATTCAATAAGTACTTGAACTTAGAATATTTTGCCTGTGGCTCAAAATGTGCCCAATCTGCTCTAGCTTTTCTGTGCCACGTTGAAGCAGACATTCCCAGGGTCTGGGAAATCATATGGACTGAACTACTGGACATATCCTTTTAGAATTAATGACAAGGCAATAGGCTTGGTCAGGGTCTTTCTACAGAACAATGACAAATGACTGCCTACCTGATATAATTTCAGCAGCTTTAAGAAGACCTTCTGTCTCCATATGCCTAAAATTGCAGGCCTGAAGTGTCATTCTTTAGCTTTGGTTTTGATTTCTTTGGGAGAGGTCATTTTCCAAACCATGGTCCATAGAGCACTACTAGTTCTTTAGCAGTTCCACGAAAAAATCCCCTACAAACACCCTCCCATCCGCCCAACACAAAGGATTCCAAGGTTATATGAATTTAGGAACACTTGGTTAAATAACGTTAAATAGGATTATTTATGCAAAATTCACAGCCTTTAACATACAAATATGTCTTTTGACTCTCAAGGAAGAGAGAATATGTAGCATTTCACATAACACCTATTAACATTGCTGGAAACCAGTGTTCCAAGGAACACAGTTTGAGAAATGCTCTTCTTAGTCAATTAGAGTTTGGTGTGCACCAATTGCTAATTGTTACCTGATAGGATTTTCAAAGGAAAGGGAGAAAAATAGGCAAAATATGTCACCTGGAATGACTGGAGACTAATTGTTTTTCCACAATTTTACTGACATCAAAACACCATTGAAAAAAATAAAACCTTCCTCAAAATGAAAACGGTTTGCTCTTTGAGAAGTTTAGTAGATTCTCAGGGATGTGTTGCTCCTGGCAAACTCGTTGCAGTAAATCATCAGGACAGTACAATTTTTTGCTATCAATTTTCTTTGAAATGTTAATTAGATGAGGAAGCGCTGTTCAGAGTCCTTCAGTGTCCTTTCTGGAAGCCTGCAGTGCTCCTCCTCTGCTTGGGTTTGTCATGGCAGGCCACCACCAGTGACACGTCAGCAGTGGAGGAGAAATACACCAGAAATGTATCCACTAGGACTAATCTGTGGAAAAGTGTAGGATTTGATTCTCTCTGACTCCAATCAAAATGGAATTTTTCTTCTGTCAGGAATATATTTGATAAGGGAGCAGAGACAATTACAAACGTTCCATTCATTTTTTTCTTTATTAATAGGAATTGCATGAGATAAGATTTATTTCATGTTCTGTTTGTAGGGCACAAACTTATAGCAGTACTATTATTCTTTCTATAGAGAATATTGTAAAATCATTGCCATATGAGGAAGGACTCAAAGAACATGAAGCCAAAAGATGTGGCAAAAAGTATCATAGAGGTGTGTCAATTAGTTAATTCACAAAAATATTACTATTTTTCTGGGTTTGAAGTACATATAGCATTTGTAAGCTTTTAAAAATTTTCTATTTGTTTTGATTATTCTCGTTAAAAATAAATATTTTCTTTCATACTTAATTTTGTACTATTTGGTTTTTAGGTACCACAAAACAGTGATCTATCCCTGGTCTACTGCTCATAAAATGAATCAAAGTAGTATTCTTTTTTGTTTTTAAGCCTTGAAATTGTGTTTATTGCATCCTGTATTTTTTTTTTATTGATGTCTTAATAGTTTATAAGACTGTGGGGTTTTAGTTGTACAGTTTTGTTTGTCCGTCACCTTGTGGATGTAACCCTTCACCCCTTGTGCCCACCCCCCACCCCCCTTCCCCTTGGTAACCACCAATCAGTTCTCTCTGTCCGTGTGTTCACTTATATTCCATATATGAGTGAGTTCATGCAGTGTCTGTCCTTCTCTCTCTGGCTTATTTCATTAAAGTAGTATTCTTTTGTGTATTCCCATTATATTGATCTAACATGCTTTAGGTTAAAAAATCAGAAAACAGTTTTCTCTCTCCCCCTCTCTCTGTCTTTGTTTCTCTCCAATTTAAAAGGAAATTCTTAGTTGATGAAAATCAACTTAAACAAATTATGATGGTTCAAAACACGTGTTTGGATGAAGACGGGGAGCTAAAAATAGGATTAGAAATAAGGAAGATGAAGGAAAGATGAGAAAAGGGATAGTGAAATTTGAAAAGGAGAAGAAAGGTAAGGTAGGGGAGAAATAAGAAAAGAAAGGAATCAGCAGAGAACAGAAAAAAGAAAGGCAAGAGAAGAAGAGAGGATGGATAAACTACCAACTGGCTTTATAAATAGTTACTGACAACTGACTTCCATAAATTACAATTGCTTCTGGCAAACACAGTCATCTTTCAAGCTCACACACATCCGTTGATCCTTAAGCAGACTTTCTAAATCTCTCCAAGCAGAATTAAATCTTTCCTGTGAATTTATCATATCTTCTTATACTTATCGTCAGTAGTACTCATTTTAATTTGTTGTCTTTTTAAATTATTTCTCTGTCTTTCCTAAAGGATTATGAGCCTTTGGAGGATCTGGATAGTGTCTTATGTATCCCCTGTGCCTTGCACAATGCCTTATATATAATAAACACTTATGAAACATTAACTGAATAAATGAATGAAGAAACTTTAGCTGAATCTTCCTTGAACAAACTTTAGTGTGATCTGTGGAAAAGTGAACTTTTTGCCACAAAGACTGTAAAACACTACTGATTGCTCTTACGCCAAAATTCGCTGAGGACTGCACAAGTAAAACAGAAAAATACAACATTCCTCCACAAATTTATGTAATAGAACAAAAATCAATTCTTTTTATCACAGGAATGAAAAAAAGTTTCTAATGAGGAAAAACAAGGAATCGGGTTTTTTAATTGATTGTGACTATAAACGTACTATTATTTACATTAAATTATATTGTTAAAAGTTGAATTCATTAAAAGACTCAATTTGACCTCATAACTTGACTGATTTTTTACCATTTAATAATGCTTTACCAGGTGTTACAGACTGAGCAAAATGCACAGAATAATGTTAGGGCTTGAGAGACTTCACGTTTCTTATATGAAGGTCAAATTAAAGGCTCTGAATCCAGATAATCAACAGATGTAATGAATACACCTATCAGAACATATAAAGCCCATCACTCAGTAAATATCCATGCAAAAGGCCAGATAATATGATGTTAACTGAAAAAAACAGCATATGAAAATATATATATTAGACTTAGGCTTTCAGAAATGGTGGAGTAATTTAGCCAGAATAACCTTCTTGCAGATAACAATTACAGTATATATGAAAAGAATATATGTAAACTCCCCCAACTATTTGAAAGTACTGGAGAACAACAAAGCACTCAGGTACTGGAGGGAGTCTTCCCTTGAAAGATGAAACTGCAACCAGTGAGTTTTGTGAGTGTGCACTTTTTTGCCTGAGGGTACATCTCAATCTACACAAAGCTCTGGGTAACAGAAAGTTGCAATTTTACTGGCTTGAAGTAAAAGAAGACAGAGTTCTAGGCTGGCAGAGAAGCTGGAAAATCCAGGGGAGAAATCCTGGAAGAGAAGGAGCTGCAGAGGGAGTGAACCTCAGAAGCTGTGTATAAATTTCACGGGAACACTTGATTGACCACTACACTGTATGTGCCCCAGAGAGACGCCATTGGGCCTGGTGAAAAGGCAGCAGCTGGAAGATGAAAGACTTGGGTGGAGATTCTAGCTGCTGCCCACTATAGGGGAGATATAGTTTGGATTTTAAGTCCAGCCAAGTTAACTACCTGCTAGAACAAAAATCATTACTCTTCAGTGAAATATAGCTGAATCCAGAGTCTTTAGAGTATAGCTTTCACAATGACTCGTATATGATAACAAAAAAAATCCACCAGATATGTAAAGATATAGGAGAATGTGATCCATAGTCAGGAGAAAAAGCAGTTATTAAAATCTAATCCCATAATGATTTAGATGCTAGAATTAAAAAATAAGAATTTTAAAGCTGCTATTATAAATACATCCAAATTTAAAGGAAAATATAATGAATTAACAGATGGGAAATTTTAGCAGAGAAAGAGAAACCAAATAAAAGAACTAAATAAGAATTATAGAAGGAGTGAAAAACACATTAACTAAAATGAAAAATTCAGTGGATGAGGTTAAAAGCAGATTAGAGACGGCAGAAAAAAAGAGCAGGTAAACTTGAGGCTAGAGCTATATAAGTAATTAATTTGAAGGGCAGGGGAAAAAAAGAGTAAAGGAAAATGAACAGAGTCTCAGAAATAAGTGGGACAATATCAAGAGGTCTGATATATGTGTAATTGAAGTTCCAGAAGGTGAGGAGAGAAAATGAGGCAGAAAAAAAAAAACCACTTTGAAGACATAATGGTTGAAAACTTACAAAATTTAGAAAAACATAAACTTGCAGATCCAAGAAACAACAAATCCCAAAAAGAATTATTACAAAAAAAAAACCATACCGAGGCATATCATAGTCAAACTGATAAAATCCAAAGGTAAAGAGAAAATCTTGAAAGTAGCCAGAGACAAACAATATATTATATATAGGGAAATAACAATAAGCATTCTCATTCCAGTACCTTCTGATCTGTAACAACTGAGGTCAGTTGACAACAGAACTAAAGCTATAAAGAAGAAGAAGAAAAAATTCTCAGCCAAGAATACTAAAACTAGAGAAACTATCCATCAAAAATGAAGGTGAGGGGACAGCCCAGTGGTGTAGTGGTTAAGTTTGCGTGCTCTGCTTCAATGGCCCGGCGTTTGCAGGTTTGGATCCTGGGCGCGGACAGACACACCACTTGTCAAGCCATGCTGTGGCAGCATCCCATATAAAGTGGAGGAAGATGGGAATGGATGTTAGCCCAGGGCCAGTCTTCCTCACAAAAAAAAAAAAAAGAAAAGAAAAAAAGAAGGTGAAATAAAGACATTTGAAGATAAACAAAAACTGAGAGAATTCACTACCAAAAGATGGCACTGTAAGAATGTTAAAAGGGGGCTGGCCTGGTGGCACAGTGGTTAAGTTCATGCTTTGGCAGCCCAGTTTCATGAGTTTGGATCCTGGGCGCCAGCCAACGCAATGCTTGCTAGCCATGCTATGGTGGCATCCCATATAAAGTAGAGGAAGATGGGCACGGATGTTAGCCCAGGGCCAGTCTTCCTCAGCAAAAAAAGAGGACGATTGGCAACAGATGTTAGCTCAGGGCTGGTCTTCCTTACAAAAAAAAAAAGGAAGTTCTTTAGGTTGAAGGGAAATGACACAATTGTAAATTGTATGTGCAAGAACAGATGAAGAGCATTAGAAATGATAAATATTTGAGTAAATATGTATTTAAATAAATAAATATTTGAGGCTATATGTATTTTCTTTTTCTTTGGTGAGGAAGATTAGTCCTGAGCTAACATCCTTTGCCAATCCTCCTATTTTTGCTAAGGAAGATTGGCCCTGGGCTAACATCCATGCCCATTTTCCTCTACTTTATATGTGGGATGCTTGCCATAGTATGGCTTGATAAGCGGTGCATAGGTCCGTGCCTGGGATCCGAACCTACGAACCCCAGGCTGCTGAAGTAGAGTGTGTGAACTTAACCACTACACCACTGGGCCGTCCCCCTATATGTACTTTCTTTTTTTAAAAGAGGTTATTAAAAGCAAAAATTATAATATTGCTTTCTGTATTGTTGTCTTTTATAACAACCATAGCACAAAGAATGAGGGGTTAAATAGAACCAATGTGTTGCAAGATTCTCATATTTTACATGAAATAGTACAATACTAACACTAAATAGAATGTGTTAAGTTAAAGATGCATATTCCTAGATCAACCACTAGAAATAAAGAGTTCTAGCTGGAAAACAAATAGCAAAATGGCAGTTCTAAGTACAAACATAAATAATTATACTAAACATGGTTGGATGTAGGTATACCATTAAATGTCATTGTTGGGCTAAATACTCCAATTAAAAATCAGAGATTGTCAGACTGGTTAAAAAAAAGCAAGATCCAATTATACGTTGTCTGTAAGAGATGCACTTAAAAAAAAAGACAAATAAATTGCAAGGAAAGGAGAGAAAAAATATATACCAGGCAAACAATAAGCATAAAATGTATATTGGATAAAAATAGTGATAGAAATAGTGTTCAATGGAATACTATATAGCAATGAAAATGAAAACAATTGCTGCTATGTGCAACAATATGGATGCTCTTCATAAAAATGTTGAGTGAAAAGCCAGTCACAAGAAAAAATCACATTGAATGGCTTCATTTATGTAAAGTTCAAAAAGGCAAGACTAATCTACAATGTTTGCTGTCAGCATGGTGATTATCTTTGGGGAGGAGAATGGGAGGAGTGGCTGGATGAGGCACAAGGGGACGTTTGAAATGCTGAATAAAATTCTTATTTCTTGGTCTGGGTGCTGTTTCCATGGATGTTTACTTTGTGATAACTCACGGAACTGGATACTTACAATTTGTGTACCCTTCTCTATGCATGCTATACTTCAATCAAAATGTTTATTTGCAAATATAGGCTAGGATCAGGCTGTGTAAAGCTAGAAAGATGCTATACAATTAATGAATCATTTCACCACTAAGAGCATATTAGTGCAGAGAAAGTGTATTTTAAGGCAAATATGTAAAAGCAATGTTCAGCTACAAAAATTGGTTTTGAAAATCTCTATACCTTGGAGCTAAGGTTAGTGAAACCCAATTATGGGTGACTCGATAGAATCCTTTGTAAATGTTTTTGAAGTTCATTAAAAAAAAGACAGTACTATATGTCTAAGGAGAATATCAACGCCATTTCATATATCTTGAATTTGTAATAATGTTTTTATTACCATCCTTGCTCTTCAAGATCTCCTGCCTTCTACATTCTTTTACAAAATACTTGTGAATTTGTTTTGCTAGGTTGCAGATAATATGCATAATGAAAAGCATTACATTTTTCTGTGCTGACTGCCTTTGTGACATTATGACTCAGAACCGTCAGCTCCACTTCTACAGTCGTGTTTTTGGCATCAGAGATCTGCAGTTATTTGGATGTTTGAGATGGAAAAATCTTTGGGCGACATTATTTAATTAACTCAGCCTAGCTGGGCCCATGTTTTTCAAACCTCCTCCTCAATATACAAGGTTATCTGATGTTTGGCTTAATGATATCTAGCCAAAGCACATGCCCTCAGCTCCTCCTTCATCCTCAGTTCCCTTGAGCTAACTGATGCGGGAATATAGTTCTAACTTCTCAGTTCATTTTCTTCCAGTTTAGCTATCTAAGAATTCATTGCTAAATCCTCTACTAATTCTTAGCCAATTTTTTTACTTTTCCTTTTGAGTTCCAAATCCTTTTTTCCCGATATTCCCATTAGGAGTGACTCCAGTTTGAGCATACATTGAAATTTCTATCGTTTCCAGAAAGGTATACCGAAATAAACCCAGATATTATAGAATTCCACATAAGGGTTACTTGTGGTAGGCACTAGTACCATACACCACATTAACAATGACTATCTCTGGCTTGTAGAATTCTAGGCTATTTTCTCCTCTTCTCTTTACTATCAATCATTCCCAATTTTGTATGCCAATTATCTTTATAATCAGAAAAAAAAATCCCTAAAATATAGTCAGCCGCCAGTGTGGTGTGCTGGAACTGGCTCTTATTGGATCAGATTATGTGCAATTCTTCCCAACTTCCAGTTCAGTGATCTCATGTTGGTGGCTTGCAATCAGCCACGGTGGGAGCTTTTACACCATGAAAACATTAAAAATCAGGGCTTTAATTTTAGAGTGTCTGCTTACCAGTACACCACAGGCAACCAGTATCTCTACATGAGCTGAAAGAGTAGTCAGTTGGCTCTATAAACAACAAGTAGAAAGTCTGCAGAAACACAAGAGTGGAGGCAGGGCTGCCTTTATATATCATTCGTTTTGACAAAACCCAACCACAAGCGACCTTGATAAATGGCTCACTGGAAATGGAAACATTAAACTGCTGGTTGGTTGGGTACTGAGTTCTGGGACGAGAAGAGCAGGTGCAGCTAATTCTTTAGCGCACTGTAAACAAAGCCTCAAAGGCCTGAGAGTTATTTTATTCCTTACATAAGAAATCTTACAAGCATTACTGAGGGTTAAACCAGGAAAGTTAAGTTTACATTTTAGCTGTATTTGCAATTTGAGTTATACATGAGTGTTGTGAGCCACTAGAATGTGTGACAAAATGAATCACCTAAAGTCTACTTCTTTGGTGACTTGTCAGATAATAGAATGCTGGTTTTTGCATTTTGGTTTTATTTTTCCTGAAGGCAGAAGGGGAATTACATGGTATTTTCATGGTTTCCTACAGACTTTTGTGCCTATAAAAACTTATTTTGGTGGATACATTTTTGTAAGAATTATATTCACTTAAAAATAGTGGGAGAAATGCTATTTTCTTCTCAATCAGAGTTAGTGGGTCTTTCTATAGTGCTTTTCTCACCATGGTAGTGTCAGGGAAAAAGACTACTGCTGAGGATGCATTATTACTATTCATAGCAATATTTAAAGACGCAAAAATAGAAATGTTGATACTCAGCTTTAATGCACTAATCAAAGCGATTGGAAATTGCTTAAGAGGACCAATTTTAAATCTTCTAAATGCAGAAGACTTCTAACCCACTACCAAGCAAGAAATGTGCTAGAAGCTAATGATTAGAATATTGTGCTTGAAAGTGATTTCCCTTGGAATTTAACTTGGTTAGATTAAACAGACATTTGTGAGGGTTTGTTTTTTTGTTTTGTGAGGAAGATTAGCCCTGAGCTAACATCCATTACCAATCCTCCTCTTTTTGCTGAGGAATCCTGGCCCTGGGCGAACATCGTGCCCATCTTCCTCTCCTTTATATGGAACGCCGCCACAACATGGCTGACGAGTGGTGTGTTGGTCCGCGTCTGGGATCTGAATCTGTGAACCCTCGGCTGCCAGAAGTGGAGGCTGTGAACTTAACTGCTATGCCACCGGGCCAGCCCCTGTGAGGTATTTTTTGTGTGGTGGCCACTGTTTTGGAAATTAGAGAACATTAGGGAGACACACAGTGCTGGCTCTTAAGGAGGTCGAAGACTAGTTGGAGGGGATGTCATGTAAACAAAAAAGCCACCATTGTTAGAGACCTACCCAAAACCCAACAACACTAGATTCATAACATTTTATGAAGGATGCCTATTTGCCTAAGCTCTCAGAACCCCGACAAAAGTTTGCCTGGTTGTCTCCCATTGTCATATAATAATTACTACACCCGAAAGCATTTTTATGTGCTAAATAAGCAGTCAATTCAGGAAAAACAACCCAGTCATACTGTACAATAAAAAATGTTACTGAAATTCATTGTTTTGTAAAATTCAAAGTAAACAATGAATTCATTTATTTTAATAAAATGTTAGAGTTTGTTAGAGTATCTGCATAATTGCTTTTCTGATTCTGTACTGGCTGTTTGACATAATGAGTAGAGCAAACCTCAGGATCCTGAAAATTCTACCCTTGTGGTAGAGAAGACAGCAAAATAGACACACCTTCCTGTGCAGGTACAGTCGTCCCCCATTATCTGAGGGGGATACGTTCCAAGACCCCCAGTGGATGCCTGAAACCAAGGATAGTACTGAATCCTACATAGACTGTTTTTTCCTATATATACATACCTATGATGAAGTTTAATCTGTGAATTAGGCAAAGTAAGAGATTAGCAACAATAACTAATAATAAAATAGAACAAAAAGTTACTGTAGATCTTAGCAACCTTAACATATGATTTTCTCCCTTTCATATTAACTTGAGAACTTTCACTTTTTCACTTAAAGGAAACACTTTACGGCTTCTCTTTGGCATACCTGAATTGCTAGCATCACTTCTCGTGCACTGTGGGGCCATTATTAAGTAAAATAAGGGTGACTTGAACACAAGCACTGGGAAACTGCGACAGTTAATCTGATACCCTAGATGGCTACTAAGTGACTAATGGTGGGTAGCGTGTACAGTGAGGATCCTCTGGACAAAGGCATGAGGCACGTTGGGGCAGGATAGCCCAAGATTCCATCATGCTACTCAGAACAGCAGGCAATTTAAAACTTAGGAATTGTTTATTTCTGGAATTTTCCATTTAATGTTTTTGGACCAAAATTGACTAAAGGTAACTGAAACCAGGGAAAGTGAAACCACTTTGCAGGAGGGAACTACTGCAAAGGCAAAATGAGTGATTTGTGGATGTGATGAGCTCAACCTATTTGAAATTATCTAGACAGAGGAGTCATGGCAAAGCTTTGCTTCCACATTATTTTAGTTTAGGGGAGCTAAGACTATACTGTCTTTTTTTAGATTGGGGCTATTATGTTCAAAATATTTTTTTCAAATCTACTAAAAGTTTTATGTGATCTGTACCGTAATTAACATCACCTTGGTGTGCTAAGGAGGCAAGAGAGTAAAGAAACCATTTTATAAAGGAACCAGAGACACGAAAGAAGAAATAATTTTCATAAGAAAGGAAAGCATCATCTGAAAAGTAAATTGTGACCTATCTTGGTCAGAGCTTTCAATGGCCTGCACATTGTAAGTGTCAGTTTCTCTGCTTTCTAAGGCCTTTCCCTTCTGATGCTCCTCTGGTCTACACAGAAGCCACTTTAGACTGACAATTTAAAAAGAAAGTGAGGTTCCATGCAATAAACCAGTTCTGTTCCTCTTGAAAAATGAGATATGGGTAAATCAAATCAATAGAGACTCTCAAATCTCCCGTTAGACACTACTTTTATGTTTCACCCTGGCACTTTTAAGTAACCTGGGCAGGGAAAACTACCCCCTGAAAGTTTCAGGCTTTCTCTTCCAGTTCTTCCAGATCTATTCTTGATTGTAAAAAACCAATAAGGTGCAAAATGAACAAAAGCTATCACCTAAAGTTGATGTCAAGAACCAGAACAATCAACAAATCTGTCAGTCTTACCCTAAAAATTAGACAATTGTCTTTAATAATTGATAGAGTAAACAGAAAATCCCAAGCCTGTAGCAGCGTATTTTCCCCCCGGTAGAACATCAGCAACAGCTAGTCTAAAGTGAAATTACCTACTGACCACAAGAAAGTATTACTGACACAACACCCAACAGGGTTTGGGGGTAGTGTCTCTACAGCATCTCACATTGAAGAAGGTATCAGTTTCAACATCTATTTTAGAAAGTTGTTTGGTGGCTTATTGTGTCAGTGTGCTATAGATGTAAAGGTATAAATTAAGTTCTTTCTCACTTCAATTAATTAGTTTTGTAGGGAAAACTCAGAGTTACTTAAAAGGAAGTTTTTTTTTGGTGTGCAGTACAGGTGATATTTATTAACAAGTAGACTGTGTGCATAAAGAATATGTTTGTATGCATGCAAAGTGGTATTTTATTGAAGAACGCAAGGTAGGTTGTCATGGAGATTAAAAGCCTTGAAGTGCTATTCACTGATGCTAGTTATGGTTGCTGGGCACTAGGATATTAGGTTCTGGCACCCTGAATCCTTCATTGTTGTAAAAATAATTACACTTTTATCTTCACTGTAAGGGCTATTCAGGTAGGATAAATAAATACAGACACACGAACAAATCTAACTTAAAGGTAAATATCGCAACCCTATGACCCATCCCTGTGTAAAATTATGTAGCTGTAGTTACTATACCATCAAAATGCTTGATTTTCATTGCAGGGTCATTGAAGCTGTTTATAAGATGAAATTACAAAATGCACAAAATCTGCACTTACATTAAAAGGCAAAAGAAGAATGAAAGCTATTGACCGTTAGTATGGTCACTGGTAAACATACAGGTTTCCTTTAGAAGAGGAGGAAACAAAGCTTGCAGTATGTTTTGCTAGCATTTTCTTGAAATACTGTATTTATATGAGATTTCCAACCTCACTTTGAGGTCTATGTAAAGCACAAAGTGATTTTTCTGGTGTTCTTTTCTCTTCAACGATTAGATGAAATGATCTTGACAAGTTTACCTCAGTGAGAAACTATGCATTTTCTGTATAAGAGAACACTTATGCTTGGCAGAATCAGTATGGACATTTTCTTAACCAATAAATCAATAGAGAGTTGCAAACTGCACAACATACACAATATAACATTGAAATTTGCAGCGGTAAGTAATGTGGTTTTCAAAACTGCCTTAAGTGATGATTAACTAGAATTATATATATTTATATTTAAACTGACACCACAGAATTCTTTTATGTCTTGACAGATATGTGGAATGTTTAAATGTAGTAATTGCAGTTGCTAAACCTCCTGGGATTAACCTGCTGGAGAGATAGTGACATCTTAGGCAGAGAAAAATGATTTATACTGTGGGGTGAAAAACTGAAAATGAAGTAATTCCACGTGTGTTTTATATAACTCTTTGGAAATGAAGTTGTAACTAATGAATTGGTAATATTCTGTAATAATCCACCATGTGAACAATTATATAATTTATATAAATATAGGCATATAAGTTAGTTTTTTTAATGTTGATTTTTAGGTTTCACAATATAGCACAGTTCACAAAAAGTAAAACAGAATGGGAAGTAGATCAGCACTGTACTAATGTTAATGGTGGGAATCTTGGATTTTTGTTTAAAGGTGGGCTCTGTATTACTTTATCTCCCATTACTGGAAAATGATGTAACACAGTACTTCTCAGTTCATTTTAGGAAATATTTGTTAAGTGACTGTATGCTTCAAGCACATGTTCTGGTGAATTTAATTGAGGTCAAGGAGTAAAATCATTAATAAAGAGGGATAATGTTGATATGTTTTTGCTAAATTAAGTTATTTAAAAATAAGGTCACAGTGTTGCCATATTATCTATAAATAGCAGAAATATTAATCATAAAGATTGTCCATTGCCCCTGGCGTTTAGAACCTCTGGGGAAGTCTTTGAGTTGTGTATATATAATAATCAAATAGTCTGCAACTTGAATTTCAGAACCAATTTTTTTGGTGGGGAAGATTGGACATTTTCCTGAGCTAATATCTGTTGCCAATCTTCCTCTATTTTGTATGTGGGATGCTGCCACAGCATGGCTTGATGAGCAGTGTGTAGGTCTGTGCCCGGGATCTGAATCTACAAACCCCAGGCCACTGAAGCAGAGTGTGCAAACTTAACTACTATGCTACTGGGCCAGCTCCCAGAACCAATTTTAATACTTGACAAGATATAAATCTTTATGCATAAGAATAGAGGGAAAAGATATCAGCAGACCTCTGCGTGGATACTTTCAAAGTCTAAGCCTCTCTAGGATTCTAAATATCAAATTGTATTTCAAAGCCTTAAGGCACTTTCAAAAGTGGCAAATTTACATCCATAATATACCTGAGATAGTAGAATAATCTGTTTCACCTTAGGATAGATTAAGGTTGATATTTAGTAGAAGTGTATGTTGCAGGTGTACACCAGAGAGAGAAGCTATTGGATTGAGAACCACAAATTTAAATTACAATTGTGCTACTAGCCAACTGAGTGATTTAAAATAATTTGTTCATTGCATTGGTGGAACAATGTTGGGCTTTAGTGTGGCTGCTATCACTGCCATTGGAGAAAAGAGACATTTCTCCATGCAACAACCTGTGGTCTAGTTCTCCTGACTACCGTGTTCCCAGAGTTCCTACACTGTAGGGATTCTAGTGGTTCCCTTCCTAAAAATAGAACAATACTGTCTTCATGGAATTTATAGTTGAGTGGGGGAACAGCAGCATTAAACGAGTTATTACAAGTGTGAGAAGATTTAGAAAAGTTAAGTCCAGGATGCACTGAGAATGTTTATCTGCTCAAAAGAGCTCTAGATGGAGTATTTGACATTGCTGAAATGACTCCAAAATGACTTTATCTCTAATCTCAGATTCTTTTCAGTTATAGACCTATATTCCCAATTACATGCTTACAGTTTCAACTTAATGGAATTGGCTCCTCTGACTCAACACTAAATCCAAGTTCACCATCTCCCTATCCAAACAACACCTCTTTCTAATTTTCCCACTTATTTTAGTGGCCCTCTCCTTTTCCCAGTCACTTAGATCTGAGTCATCAGCAGACCTAAGATCCATCTTTCATTACTTCTTCTATTTTGTCTTTCATATCCATTCTGTTGCCATGTATTAAAGATTCTATTTTGATAATGTCTCTCCCGTCTGATTATTTTTTTCCATTCCTGTACCCACCAGGCACTGAGCTTTCAAGTAAATTAAAAAGCATCATTCATTCATACAATGAATATCCACTTGTTTATTCAACAAATATTTGAGTGCCTATTATAGACTATGCTCTGTGCTGGGGATACAATAGCAAGCAAAACATCCATCATCCTGCTTTCATGGAGTTTACAGGGTCATAGATGGGGCAGATATTAAATGAGTAATCATATAGGATACATATCATCTACGAAATATAAATGCTACGAAGGGAAAGTATGGGGTGCCATGCAAAAGGATAATCAGGGTACTTGATGTACTGTGGTGGGGGGAGTTCTCTCTGAGACCTAAGGGATGAGTAGGAATTAGCCAGAGGAGGAGTAGGAGGAAAAGAATTCCAAGTAGAGGGAAGAAGTCTTGCACAGGTTCTGTTTCAAGAGAGAGTCTAGGGTCTTTGAAGCTGGAAAGGAAGGCAGAAGTCAGATTGTGCAGAGTATCATCAGCCTTTTCAAGGACTTCAGATTTTATTTTAAGCGAGATGGGAAGCTATTGAAGTGTTTTCAGTTAGGGAGTGGAGACAGAGATGTATTTGGGATACACATAGAAAGTAGAATGAGAATTTGTTGAAAGATTGTACATGAAGAAATAGAGGAGAGGACAGATTTCTGACAAGGGTGATTGAGTAGATGGAAGTGCCATGTGGTGAGATAGGGAACACACGTTTGGAAGGTAATATGCTGAGTTCAGTTTTGGACATGTTAAGCTTGAGGAAAATAGGGATATCTAAGTGACCGTGTAGGAGGTAACTGGATATATGGACATGTACCTGCTGTCCTTGATTGTTCACGTTTGAGAATTTGAGAATAATGCACTCTGGAGGTGATAAGATGTTCTCAATTTTGAGCTTGGTGTTTACTGAGTGGTGTAGGATGGTAGGGGGTGCACTGACCCCTTCTTTGAGGGGCCTGCAAGTGACAGTTTCTATAGATTTTTTCTTTTGGGCTGGTCACCTTCTTCCAATTTCCTGCTTTGAAGGTTATAAAGTTGGCTGCCAATGTTTTGGGAGTCAAATGGGGGAAGAAGTTCTGTGTTTTACCATTTTGTATATGGGCTTTTAGTTAATTTCTCTGTTTTAATTATGGCACTTCTGCCCTTAGCAGTATCTGATCAGAGTTCTTTAGGTTTAACTTCCCTAGAGAGTAATTTCTGCCAGGGTGGGACAGAGGAACTCACCTTGCTCCTTGGGGAGGGGATCTGGGTATCTCACCGATATTTTTATTTAACAAATTCTCCAATCCTTAGCCTTATACTCTACCACTTCCAAAGTTCCAGGTGCTTCTAATTCCCAAGTCTTTCAAGGGTTCTGAGGGGAGAGTAAGAACCGACTTGCTCCATATGGGTTCCCTCCTCTAAGCTTAAGTTCATACTTTCTTTGGCCTGCTAAATCAGTGCCATCACCCATTTCCTTTCCAGCTTCCAAACTTTGGTCTAGATCTTCTGTTCTCTTTGTCTTTGTGTGCCATCTTCCTTCACTGTCCACTATGGTCTGAATGTTTGTGTCCCCTGCAAATTCATATGCTGAAATCTTCATGCCCAATGTGATGACATTGGGAGGTGGAGCCTGTGGGAGGTGCTTAGGTCACTAGAGCCCTCATGAATGGGATTAGTGCTTTTATAAAACAGGCCCCACAGAGCTCCCTAGCCCTTCAGCCATGCAAGGACACAAGGAGAAGTCTGCAACCAGGAGGAGGGCCCTCACACGACCAGCTGTCACCCTGATCTCAGACTTCCATCCTCCAGAACTGTGAGAAATAAATTTCTGTTGTTAAGAAGCTGCCCAGTGTGGTATTTTGTTATAGCAGCTTGAAGGGACTAAGACACTGTCATTCAGGAGGGAATTGGAATAAAATTGAGCTTAATCTGTCATGCGTAACAGTACTGCAATTTCTAAAATGTGCCTAATTATAACGATAGTAAGTACCGGGAGAGGATAACTTAATAAAATATATACTCTAATTTCCTCCTATAATAACATAATTCTTGTTGTAAAGAAATACTCCATAAATTCAGACAGTATTTTGAGCTGCAATTATTTTACAGTTGTTTTAGTTCTGTTAGTGCCTTATATACCTTCAGGCATCCTTTTCCTCTCTGAAGTCCATTTGCATCAGATAATCACTAAATGAATGAAAGCATACATAAAACTTTACATTTACATCAAACTGGTTTTAGAAAATGGGCTTACTTTGGTTAAAACAAAAAGCTAAAGCTATTAGAAACAAAAGGCACAAGGACAAAAACAGCTACATTTAATTAACATGAAAGTTGTGAAATCAACTGGCAAAAAATAATGCAATTGGGAATTTAGACTGGTGTTGTAGACTTGGGTATAACCACCCTGTGCTTGAGGACAGGACTTGGAATGACGGCATCAGGTAATGTCGATGGTGGGATAGTCCAAGAATGACTTCTCAAGATCCCAAGTTAATGGCAGCTTTAAGGAAATAATTAAAGATTCTGTGTCTTTTTTTTCTCCTATTTCCTTTCCCATCTTACCAAATACTTTATTTAAACTACAGATCAAATTTTTTCATATCTCCATAATTAAGCCTTATGAAAAACAGAACAAGCTAAAACTTTCATAAAATTTTCCTTACTTCTGTTAGTTTATAGTCCCAAACTCCAATTAGTAAAGATAGATTCATTCATCCCTCCATCAATTCAGTCATTCAAGAAATAACAAGCATCAATTTTTTGAGCACCAGTTTCGTTTGGCATATTAGAAGATGCTGGTGGATACATGGTGAGCAAAAGGAAATACAGTCCATGTTGTCAGGTAGCTTTTAGTCAAGGAGAGGAGACAGACATTAATTAACTAAACCTACAAATCGTATAAACTGAGATAAATGTCCTGAAGAGAAAAAAAAAACCAAGTTTTGCTGGCAGGTGTATAATGAAAGAGTCTTACCAGCACTGGAAAGCCAGGGAAAACTTCTGAAAGGAAATGACAGTTGAGCTGAGATCTTAAGAATGACAATTTAACTAAGCTAAAGGGGTAGTGGGATGATGGGAGTGGTATTTACCAGCACAGTAAGAGGGAGCACAAGGTATTTGAGGAAAAGAGAAGACAAGGCCAACGTGGACAGGGCTTAAAGAGGACCATGATTGGGCTAGAGTAGTAAAAAGGATCAGATCATAGGATAATGGGAAGCCTGCAATATTGGGAGTGGGAATGAAAGAGTAACGTCAAAGGAAAATTTTCCTCAAATAGCAGTACTTGCATGGGAGATATTAAAACTGACTGTTGTGCTTTATCACAGCTGTTCTAACCAGGTAAAACTGATAAAGGACCATGAACTTGAGTGACATCCTCCTAGGATATCAGACCCTTACTGGGTCTAACTGAAGTCTCTTTCCTGCTTAATAAACAATGGGTGGGACTCACTTGTGTTAACCAACTATGTAAAGACCTAGAGACTCATTTTGTCCAATCCAGAGTGCTAGTTTTCAACGCTTATTTAGTATGAACACCATGAGTTCTTCCTTTCTGCTACTTCTGATTCCACATCCCCCTGCACACACTCCCCCTGTGCAGTGGATTTCTTTACTTGCAGGTGTTTTCTTGCTTGAGAAGGAAATATTTAGCTTTTAATTTTTTAGCTTAGATTTTTTAAATTTTTTGACAGCAAGATATGGGAAGATGGGTCATATCAGATTTGATTCAGAAAAAATCCTCTCTAGTTGCAGTTCAGAGAATGGGTTGAAGAATGAATCAGTGGATTTCAGGAGACAAGTGAGATTATTGCAATAGTCCAGGCCAGA
This sequence comes from Tapirus indicus, assembly GCA_031878705.1. Taxonomy (NCBI): domain Eukaryota; kingdom Metazoa; phylum Chordata; class Mammalia; order Perissodactyla; family Tapiridae; genus Tapirus; species Tapirus indicus. Next base: position 17,484,343 of record CM062918.1, read on the forward strand.
GATGGTAACAGCTTCCTCTAGAATGGTAGTAGTGGAGACAGACAGTAATGGACAGATTTGAGAGACATCCAGGAGGCAAACCCACAGACGTGGGGATGGATTGGATATGGGGGTGGAGGGAGGAGTCACAGGTGACTTCCAGCCTTGAAGGGATGGTGATGTCAGTCACAAAAGCAGGCAACACTCAGAGGCCTAGATTGGAGGGTGGAAAGAGATTAGGAGTTCAATGTTGCTTTGTTTACCATCATACAAATTACCTGTATGGGAATCAGAAGCTTTTCAAAGAAAGAGTCCTGAACAGAATTAGGTTTTTATGTGTATCGTATTTCAGACTCATTAGGTCTACAGTTTTTCCTACATAACACTCCTGATTCATCTGTTGCATATCTCTTTAGACTTTCCTTGGGCAATCCTACTGGCATTTTCCACTGATAACAATTACAGTCATTTCAAATCACATATTAAAGGAAGTTATGTATAAAGGTGTTGTGTGGTTTTACAATGGATCATTTATGCAGAGTGGAGCACATACTGAGAGTTCAATTCAAAAAATAAAACAAAAAAGCAAAGGCTTCCTTACACTGATGCATTGCAACGTGTGAATATTGGCTTGGGTGAGTGTAATTGTAGCAATCAAACATGGGCATGGGGAAACATTACGTCTTGCTCACTTAGCATTGATTCGTAGTGGCAGCAGGTTTAGATAAAATCTGTGATCAACGGACTGTTACAACTAAACGGTCTCGCTCATTTCCAAGAGGGGAGAAGAAACCTTGATTCTTTTCTAAAAACAAAGTTTTCTTTTCTTATAAAAGCAATATGCTTTCAATATAGAAAACATGGAAAACAAAAGTTTTGATTCTAGAGTCTTTTTTTCAGATAGATGTGAGCAAGGCTTTCCCCCCACCCCAAAGATATACAGGCAGTGGGAAACAAAAAGAATCTAAACAGAATCTCTCAATCCTATCTGTGACCCACAATTCTAGTTGTTTTAAAATTTTAACTAGCAACTAGATTATCCATAACACCACAATGTGAGTAGATAAGGGTCTGTTATTCCTCCTAAAATGAAATTGATCCTTAGGGAGCTAATGCTAGCCATATTTTTGGTAAACCTCTAATGTTCACTTTTTTGTTTACATTTTTTTTGTGTGTGTGTGACAAAGATTAGCCCTGAGCTAACATCCATTGCTAATCCTCCTCTTTTTGCTGAGTAAGATTGGCCATGGGCTAACATCCCTGCCCATCTTCCTCTGCTTTATAGGGGACGCTGCCACAGCATGGCTTGACAAGCGGTGTGTTGGTCTGCGCCCAGGATCTGAACCTGTGAACCCCTGGGGAAATGGAGTGCACAAACTTAACCGCTATGCCACTGGGCCGACCCCTCTATTGGTGGAGCTCTTTAAAAAATAACTTCTTGATCCCGTTTTATATTATTTATCATCTTATCTCTTTATTATATTTACTTATATTCTTGTTATGTCTATTCCAATATTTCCACTTTCTTGATTTTTATTATAGCAGTTGACATCCTTAGGTGTCTGGATATTCTGGCCTTGGAGTTGAAGGGGAGCAGAATATGATACCCCAAAATATGCTTCTTTGGCATAAGGATTATCTTGAGCTGATTATTTTTAAGAAACAGCAGACACGGGAAAAGTTCTGAAAACAGTGTAGAAGTTGCCCTTTTGTGAGGGAAGTTTACATTTATAAGGGCAATCTCCCTTTGTAAGGGTGTCTTCCTCTCTGAAGAAGGAAAAGGAGGATAACTACATCTCTAGAAACTCTTACCAATAAAGAAGGCAGGGACTTAAATCTGTATATCAACCACATCCCTGTTTACTGTGCTTTCCTTGGTAACCTCCCACAAAGCTTCCCCACACCCCCATCCTCTTTTGTCTTTAGCTTCATGAAGAAAGTATTTAAGGTGATGGCTTGGGCCATTTCAGAGAGTTACTCAGTTTTCCTGGGTGTCTCTCTTGTATACAGGAGGTATACATGCTATTAAACTTCTGCTTGTTTTTCTCCCATTAATCTGTTTTTTATTACAGGGGGGTCCAGCCAAGGACTTAGAAGAGTAGAGGGAAAATTATTTCTCCTCCCCTGCAGTTTAGACTCAAGGACTCTTTTCAATTCTTAATTAGCTTAACCACCCTAGACGGTGCTGCCTCTCCCGTTAGCATTTAAAACCCCCTGACTTTTCTCCCTCAAGAGAATACTCAGAGAGTTTCTTCTAGGATATGCATTCCTTTGCCTGGCTGAGTTTATCTAACACTTAGTTCTAACCTTTCCTTTCAAGGCCTCCTGGCCACTCTCCGCCCAGGCTGCAATCACCCAGTTCACCACTGCTTTCAGTCCACCCTAGGATTTCTTCTGGTTTCCTCTTCTTTTATTTTTACTGGTTTTCCTATCCTTCTGGCTTCTTTAGTTTTTCCAGGGTTGGCCAGTGACTGGTTCACTTCTTGAGAGGAACTGAAAGCTCTTGGTCCAATTATCAAAGAAAATATTTCCTCCTTATCTTTCAAGAAAACTTTTGTAAATGAGCATCTTCTAAAGAAAAGTGGGCACCAGGAAAGGAAATGTCTGTTTTCACATACTGTCTCCTTGAGGATCTTGAAGCACTATCATTATGCTATCTGCAGTGCTGAGCTCATGGTGGCCATTTCTGAATTCACCCATTTACTCTCCTGTAATAATCACATGAGCTGGCTCAAGAGTGAGGAGCCTTTACATCCCATTTAAAAATAATTTTGCTCAGCATCTAAAATTACTACTTCTAGAAGATAATATTCATACCATTTGGGGCCACTTGGCAAACATGTTGATTCTATTCTCCGGGGCACTCTTTTTTTTAATGAGAAATTTTCAATTCTAGCTTTAGATTGAATTTAGATTTATATCTCTCTTGTTTATGTATGAACATTAGAAATCTCATGCCTAGGCTTGGCTTAGGGTCTTTTCCTGCTGTGTCATCATCACTTCTATTTTGCTAAAATAAGCTACCCAGCTTTAAGGTACTCTAATGTTGGCTCCCCCCAAATACCACCAAAACAGCCTACTAATAAAACACAGCTGAGTTTACTGTAGTAAAGGGGATCATTACTTTGACAGAGTCTGAGTAGTGTCTTGAAAGGTGGAGAGAAAAGGTGAGATGTTGTTCCCAGACACCCTTTTAGTGAATGGCAGACATGGAAGTCAAACTTCCACTTGGCTGACTCTACAACCCCAATCATTGAACACAATATTACACGGTGAATTTTGCCCTAACTATGGTGGGTAATTTTATGTAAAAATTTTGTAAGGCTCAAGTTGAGAATCTCTGGTGCCACCAAGGGACCTTCATGAGAGTTATCTCATGAAGAGAGATATCTTCATGAAGAGTTATCCACTCTCCAATGGACTCATCTTCTCTTTGCTCCTAGAACTTAATTAGAATCCAATCTATTTTTACATGAAATGCTTTTGGGAGAGTCTCCAAAAAATCTTCTCCAATATCTATAGATTTTCTAAACTTCTTGGGTTATCTATGAAATTTAGAGTCCTTAAGTTACCCTCAGGGTCTTCCCATTCTACCCTTTCCATCCATTGTCTTTGCGTCTGAGGTTGTCACAAATATATGAATGAATTGTTATAGATCTGGGAGCTCTGAAGTTTATACTCCTAAAACTATACTAAATTCCTCTGTAAATATCTCTCCATCTTGTCTAGGCTTTGGGAAGTCTTTGACCATGGCTCTTCATTTAAAATGGTACCAGAATCCACCATGAGGCATTTTCCTGTTCTGAGGGAGGTTTAATTTTAAGAGGTAATTGAGGTTTGTGTGTTACTGGCTGGCCAGAAAGGAAGGGAAGAGGCCAGAAGCAGAGATAGAGACAGAATGATATGCAGGAGCATAGGATAGGGGAAGAACAGTAGGGTAAAACTTATTCACTTCAAGTTGAGATTTCGGATGTCTTGAAGAGAGCTAGTTTTAAGTTTTTCAAATTTTTCTTTTCCCTTGGCCAAGGACTCTCTCTCCCTCTCTCTTATTTTTTTTGCCAAGGAAGATTCACCCTGAGCTAACATCCACTGCCAATCTTCCTCATTTTGTATGTGAGCTGCCACCACAGCATGGCCCCCAACAGACAAGCGGTGTAGTTCTGTGCCTGGGAACTGAACCTGGGCGGCCGAAGTGGAGCATGCCTAACTTAACCACGAGGCCACTGGGGCTGGCCCCAAAGAATCTCTTAATATAGCAATTCTGGAATCTGAACTCTCTTGGCATGCTCCCTCATACCAATAAAAACATGTAGACCATTGACACTTTGGTATTTTGTTCCCTTTTGTTCTATGATGCCCTTCAAATGAACAATTTTGTTCATATCTAAAGTTCACCAAAGTGGCCACTGTAAATTCTACATTGGTGAAATTATACTACTTGGAAACATAAGTAGAAGAATTTGAGATGTAGCATGAATACATGTGTAAAGGAGGAGTCCAGCTCAGAGTAGGAGAGCACATGATTTAGACTGAGACTAATCCATGAGAAACTGGGAACAGCCAAAATTGCTGCTCATGTAGTTATGTGAATTAAATTCACATGTAGTTATGTGAATTAAATCCTCAGCCTAATGGCCAGGTCATCTCCAACTGTGAGATAATAGAAGATGTATATTGGTCTCTTTCCCTAGTTCCTGGTACAGAGCTCCTGAAACCATTGTAATTTTCTAACTGATGAGAACACTAGGAGCATCTCTTGTTCTAACATTGGTCTTTGACCTCTGTTCCTAACACAGAGCTCCTGAAACCCTGGTAATTTCCTGGGTGATAGGAGTGTCTTTTGTTCTAATGAGGAGACTTTGGGTGGGCTCCTGGATGGTTCCTGGATGAGAGCTGGTCACTGGAAAGACCAAGCCATGATTAGAAGCTTGGAATTTTCAGCCCCACTCTCCATTCTCTTGAGAAAAGAGAAGGGCTGAAAATAGAGTTAATGATCAATCAAGTCTATGTGATGAAGTCTCCATAAAATCCTGTCAGCATAAATAACCAATAACCATTCTATAGATAAGAGAGGTAAGGTGAGTTCTACTTGAGTCAAGCTGAGGACTACTAGCCCGGGAAGGCAGTCTCCACAAAAGAAGAAAGCATTTTGGAGAAGAATGGTTTTCAGTATAGTTTTATACCTTTTTAGAACAAAGAACATTCATCAAACATGCCCAGAACATGTATTCATCAAAGTTTTGAAAGAGATATTTAGTTACGGATTAGCAGGTCAACATGACCTTGATGTCTGGGAGAGAAAACTTATCTTCAGAAGTACTGATACTGGTGTAGTAGGAAAGGAAGTATACATTCTTATCTTCAAAGAGTGCATTCTTTTACTTTGAGATAACATTTAATGCATCCTTATCTTTAACGGTTAAAGCAGATGTACAATGTATGCTTGAGAGGCCATAAGTAAGGCTTCTTTAGTTCAGACTGAATCAGTTTTAAACTGGAATTGCTACCCCCTATACCACCACACATGAACAATTCTTATCAATCCAAAAGTATGGGGTTCAGAGAGATTTCAAGTTGTGAACACATCCACACTAGGAGGATGACACACCCCAACTCCGTGGGGACAGAGGCTCCCACACTTGGAACCCTCCCCGATCTCACTCTATGTATCTGTTCACCTGGCTGTTCATTTGTATCCTTTATCATATCCTTTAACGAACTGGTAAACATAAGTAAGTGTTTCCCTGAGTTCTGTGAGCCACTCTAGCAAATTAATCAAACCCAGGGGTCTTTGGACCCTCCAATGTATAGCCAGTTGGTCAGAAGCACAGGTGATAACCTGGTCTTGAGACTGGTGTCTAAAGTGTGTGTGTGTGTGTGAGGGCTGTCTTATAGGACCTGGGACCTGACGCTATCTCTGGGTAGAGAGTATCAGAATTGAGTGAAGTTGTAGGATACCCAGCTGATGTCACAGAGAATTGCTTAGTGTGGGGAATAACCTCCACACATTTGGTGACCATAAGTATCAGAAGGGAGGTGTTCTGTGTGATTAGTAGAGAAGACACATAGGAAAGAAACACACAATAGGGAAGAACTGTTTTTTTTCCCTACATAAGAAGGTGGAAAAAGCTGAGTTTTTCTTTTATAACAACTGAAAACTCAACTTATGTATAGTTCCTGGTGGATGGAAAGATTTAGAGAGGAAATTTCTCCCAGAACTAGACTCTCAGGGACAATTCAAGACTGAGGAAAGTTCCCTAATGTTTTGATAATTGACCAATGGCAGAGTTTGTCCAAAGGACATCAATCTGAGAAAAAAATCTTATGAAATGCTCCATTCCCAGGGTGGCTTAAAGAATGGGCTTATCATGGACCTGTGCCCTTCCTTCTCCCTATGAACTTTCTCTCACAGACGCAGAACAAAAAAAATGATAAGGACAGACAAAGATAAATAGTAACTTTGTTAGTAATTAGTCAGGTTTCTGCTGAGGACAAAAGTTTTGCAAATCTTATGAGATAATCAGAGAATTCCTAAAAGGGTTTCATATTCCAAGAAGTCAAAATAAACTCACCATTTGGAGAAATTAAAAAAAAAATTGAAGCTTAAACCCAATGTGGACTTAACTTCAACACTGTTGTCATGGAAACTTCAGAGGAAGAGGCTCAAGGGGCCTCTGAGGAGCACTCTGCTTCTTGTGGAGGGTTAAGCCACTGCGGAGAGCAGATCTCTATTGTTTCTTGATGGAACCTCCAAGATTGTTGAATACTGGCTCCCTGAAATACCATCAAATTAGCTGGTTGACAAAGCAAAGCCAAGTTTATTGTTTACTGCAGTATGGGAGATCACTACCTTGACAGAGTCTTAGTAACATCTCTGAGAGCAGAGAGTAACAGTGGCATATTTATGAAGTTTTATGGGTTTGATTTAAGATAGATTTTTAATGCTTGATTAGGATTGGGAAAAATTCATGACATAATAGTTTCAAATTAGTAAATATAGCAAGGTAGGGGTTTCAAAGCAAATTTTAAAGAGTTGTCATTTGAGGAGCTTAATTAAGCTATCCATTGTCTTGAGAAGGAGGCATTTATTCTAATGACAGTAATTGAGCAGTCTAGAGGACATATAAATGGAATTTTGGCAAGTTCCTGAAATAAGCTATAGTTACTGCAATTTTCATCTTGGGCAAGAACTTCCTACAATAGTAAATTTATGTTAATGCACACAGTTGCATAGTAACATCATGTTGTAGACAGTAAGTTGTGGAGATGGTTTCATTTGTCAATACTAACCCCCAGCACACACACACACTTTTTTTTTCCATGTTAAAACTTTGGAAATTTAGGTTCAGGAGCCATATGAAATGTTGCTTCAGTTTGCAAAGTTCTTTCTGTTTGCAGTGACACTTTTTTGCTTAGTTGACTTAGAATTTGCTTTATTCTGTTGTCAGTTGGGATTTATTTTGTAAAATGAAATTAAAATGCCAACAGAGAATTTAAAGTGCATAATGGCCTATAAAAACGAGAACATTTAGCCACAATCAACATAACTTTTTCCATTTTAAATCATGATCAAAATTGGAAAGTGAAATTTAAAAGTATGATTTCTTTTTTTTCTCCCAGCAGGCATTATTAAATATAGAAAGCTTAAAATTTCAGAAACAGTCTATGTTAACATGATTTAAATAAAATATTCTGTTAAGATCATTTAAAAAATAGAAATCTGGGGTAATCTTGGTGCTATATTTTCATTGTACACTTTAAAAAATGTTCTTTCACCAAATTCAAAATCAGTCAAAAAATTGCAAAGCATACTTATTTTTTGCTTCCAGATGATTTGTTGAAAATAACATCTTTTGATTTCAAAAGCAATGAAATTCTTATTATAACATTTTAGAAAATTTAGCAAAGTACAAATAAGAAAGGAAAATTTCTAATAAAAAGAAGCTACTTTCTAGAGACAGTCACTGTATTAGTTTTCTATGCTGCATAATAAATTACCACAAATGTAGCAGCTTAACCAACAACACACACTTATTATCTCACAGTTTCTGTAGGTCAGAAGTCCTGGCACAGCACAGCTGGGTTCTCTGCTTCAGGGTCTCACCAGGCTACAATCAAAGCATCAACTGGGTTGTGTCCTCATCTGGAGGCTCATCTAGGGAAAAAGCTGCTCAGGTTCTGTCAGGTCGTTGGCAGAATTCACTTCTTTGCAGCTGTATGAGTGAGGGCCCTGGCTTCGTACTGACTGTTAGTTGGAGGCTTCCTTCAGGCCCTGGAGACTGCCTCTAGTTCCTAAAGGTTGCCCATAGTTCCGTGCCACATGGCAGCTTGAATTTTCAAAGCCAGCAGGATAATCTTTCTCTCTCTAGTCTGCTAAAATGGAGTCTTAAATAACGTAACATAATGACAAGAGTGACATTGCACCCATCACCTTTGCCATATTCTATTGGTTAGAAGCAAGTCATCAGTTCTGTCTGCACTCAAGGATAGGGGATTATACAAGGGCATGACTTAATGGGGGTCAGTTTAGGATGTCCATCACAGCCACTTTATTTTAGGGAGACTTTATCATTCTGTGCTTTTTCTATGATTGTATACATATATTACATTACAAATATAGTGTAAATTGATTTTATCAATATTCTTTAAAAATCTGTTTTTTGAGTGACATCAGTCAGCATCATGGCAGAGTGAGTTGTTCCCTTTGTCTCTCCCCTGTAAGTAACAAGCTGTAGGACATCCAAAGACCAACAAAGGATTCTCTGCATAGCACACCAGAACGCCTGAGAGATCCATACATCTATACATCTGAAGGTGGGTGGACTGGACCTCCTGGAGGTGGCGGAACCAGGGGAGCAGCAATGGCAGCTCCCAAGACCAGAGGCTCCAGGAAAGGTGGCTATTCCTGTGACCAGAGGTCTCAGGAACTGCAGTAATGCTCGTGAATGGAGGCCCCAGGAACCCAGGCAGCCCACACTCCCAGAGGTGCCAGGAACTGTGCAGGCCAGTGACCAGAGGCTCTGGGGACCACGATGATAACTGTGACCCAGCCTCCTCCCCCTCCCTTGGCTGCAGTGCTTTTGACCCCGACCCTCTTAGCAGCAGGGGCTGCATTCAAGACCCTGGTACCCCCGGGGTTCCAGGAATTGTGCTGTGCCTGAGACCAGAGGCTGTAGGAACTGCAGCAGTACTCATGACTCAGTGTTTCCCCTTCTCCCAGCAGTGGTGGGTGGTGCCCATGACTTGAGGCTCCAAGAACCACGGCAGTGCCTGTGACCCAGCCCGCTTCTGGTCTCTGGTGGAAGGACCTCTGACACTGGCCCTTCCAGCACTGGAGGCTGCATATAAGATTCTGGGTCACTGACAGTGGAGGCAGTGCCTGTGATCTGAGGTTCCAGGAACTGTGCTGGTGCCTAAGACCAGAGGTTTCAGGAACTCAGTAGTGCTCATGATGCAAGTACCCCTCCCTCCAAGGCAGTGGCGGTGTCACCCACAACACTGTCCCACCTGGCAGTGACAGTGACACCGGGGAACCCTGCGCTCCTGGCAGCAGTGATGTCAGGACCCCCAGAAAACCCAGAAGCAGTAGTGCAGGAAGCACATGTGGCAGCAGCACTTGAGCCTGTGGAGAGCCAGGTAACAGTGAGAGTAGAGCCTATGACCATGCTTTCCCCCAGCTGCAGCAGCACCTGCAACTTCAGCCTCCCCACCCATAGCAGTGGCACCTGCAGACCCAACAAACCCAGATGTGGAGGAGGTTCCCATGACCCCTGCTCCTGCCCCATTCTCCCCCTCCTCCCACTGCAGAGAGGGAACCATGACCCAGGTGACCCTGGAGGCAGCAGAAGTGCTTGCCAGCCCAGTGACCCCAGTGGTGACACCTGCGACTGCAGCAACACACCAGCAACCTCAGAGGCACAAGCAGCACATCGAGGGCACTGACAACACCTCTAGCAGAGGCAGTGGAGGGTGGAAAGTGCAGGCTTTCAAATATAATCAGATGCAGCTCAGAGTCAAAGTAAACAAAGCCTTACACAAATAAGAAAGGTGTTCACTCTTACAAATGCACCAGCAGAGGAACAACTCATCAAGCACCATGAAAAACTACAGCAACACAGTATCACAAAAAGAAAATGACAATTCTCCAGAAACCAAACTTGAAGTCATGGAAGGCTGCAATCTAACTGACAGAAAATTCAAAATAGCTGTTATGAAGAAACTGAATGAGTCACAAGAAAACTCAGAAAGACAGTTCAATGAGCTCAGGAATAAAATTAATGAACAGAAGGAGCACTTCACCAAAGAGATCGAAACTCTAAAAAAGAACCAAACAGAGATTCTGGAGCTGAGGAACACAATGAATAAGATGAATAAAGTAGAAAGCATTGTAAATAGAGCAGACCATATGGAAGAGAGAATTAGCAAGCTCAAAGACAGAAACTGAGAAAAGATTCAGGTGGAAGAGGAGAGAGAAATATGATTTTTAAAAAATGGAGACATTCTAGAAGAAATAACTGACTCACTTAGGAAAAGCAACATAAGGATAATGGGTATACAAGAAAGAGAAGAGAGGAAGAAGGGAGCAGAGAGCAAATTTAAAGAAATAATAGCTGAGAACTTCCTAAACCTGGAGAAGAAACTGGATGTACAAGTACTTGAAGCTAAAAGAACACCTAATTATCCAATGCAAAAAGACTTTCTCCAAGGCACATTATATTGAAATTGTCAAAAGTCAATGACAATCAAAGAATATTAAGGGTGGTCAGAGAGAAGAAAACAATAAGCTTCAATGGAATACCCATTAGTCTATCAGCAGATTTCTCAGCAGAAACTCTACAGGCCAGGAGAGAGTGGAATGATATATTCAAAATATTGAAAGATAAAAACTGTCAGCCAAGAATACTCTATCCAGCAAAGTTATCTTTCAAATATGAAGGAGAAATAAAGGCTTTTCTAGACAAGCAAAAGCTGAAGGAGTTCATTGCTGCTAGACCTGCCTTATAAGAAATCTTGAAAAGAGCTATCCTACCTGAAACAAAGAGGCAAAGGTATACAAAGCTTTCGGCAAGGTGATAAATAGGCAGATAGAATCAGAAAATTGCAACTCTATACCGGAATAGGTTAGTAAACAATTGTAGCATAAAGGCTAAAGGGAAAGAAAGCATTAAAAATAACTATAACTACTTCAATTTGGTAACATACTCACAAAAAGGGATAATTTGTGACAACAAAAACATAGAAGGGGAAGAGAAAAAGAATGGAACCCACATAGGCAAATGGAGATAAGATGCTATTAAGCAGAATAAGGACTATCTCATCTATGAGATCTTTTATGCAAACCTCATGGTAACCACAAAACAGAAATTCAGAGCAGAGTCACAAAAAATAAAAGAAGAGAAAACTGAGAAACACGTCACAGAAAACCACCAAACTGAAATAACACAAAGAAACACAAGGAAAAAGAAACAATAGAAATACAGAACAACTAGAAAACAAAAGATAAAATGGCAGTATTAAGCCCTCATCTATCCATAATCACTCAAAATGTAAATGGATTGAATTTTCCAATCGAAAGACACAGAGTGGCTGGATGGATTAAAAAACAAGATCCAACAATATGCTTCCCCCAGGAGACCCATCTCAGCTCTAAAGACAAACAGAGGCTTAAAATGAAGGAATGGAAGATGATACTCCAAACCAATGGCAACCAAATGAAAGGAGATGTAGCTATACTTATATCAAACAAAATAGACTTCAAGCCGAAAAAGATAACAAGAGACAAAGATGGACATTATATAATGATAAAGGGGACAATCCACCAAGAAGACATAACATTTATTAATACATATGCACCTAACATAGCACCAAAGTATATAAAGCAACTATTAACAGACCTAAAGAGAGAAATTGACAGCAACACAATAATAGTAGGGGTCTTTAATACTCCACTTACATCAATGAATAGATCATCCAGAAAGTCAACAAGAAAACACTGGCCTTAAATGAAACACTAGACCAGATAGACTTAATAGATATATATAGAACATTCCATCCAAAGTAGTGGACTATATATCATTCTCAAGTGCATGTGGAATATTCTCAAAGATAGACTGTATGTTGGGGAATGAAAAAAGTTTCAATAAATTTAAGATCAAAATCATATCAAGCATCTTTTCTGACCACAAAGCTATGAAACTAGAAATCAACTACAAGAAGAAAGTTGGACAAATCCAAATATGTGGAGACTAAACAACATGCCACTGAACAACTATTGGATCAATGAACAAATCAAAGGAGAAATCAAAAAATACCTGGAGACAAATGCAAATGAAAACACAACATACCAAAATCTATGGGATGCAGCAAAAGTAGTACTAAGAGGGAAGTTTATAGCAACACAGGCCTACCTAAAGAAAGAAGAAAAATCTCAAACAACTCTACACCTAAAAGAACTAGAAAAATAAGAACAAATGAAGCCTAAAGTCAGTAGAAGGAAGGAATTGATAAAAATCAGAGGGGAAATAATTGAAATAGAGACTAAAAAGATAATGGAAAAGATCAATAAAACTAAGAACTGGTTCTTTGAAAAGACAAACAAAATTGACAAACCCTTAGCAAGACTCATTAAGAAAAAAAGAGAGAAGCCTCAAATAAATAAAATCAGAGATGAAAGAGGACAAATTACAACAAATACCACAGAAATACAAAGGATTATAAGAGAATACTATGAAAAGACATATGTCAAAAATTTGGATACCCTAGAAGAAATGGATAAATTCTTAGAATTATACAACCTTCCAAAACTGAATCAAAAACAAAATAGAGAATCTGAATAGACCAATCACTAGTAAGGAGATCAAAACAGTAATTAAAAACCACCCAAAAACAAAAAGTCCAGGACCAGATGGCTTCCCCAGTGAATTCTACAAAACATTCAAAGAAGATTTAATACTTATCCATCTCAAGGATATCCTTCTCAATCTTCAAAAAGTTGAAGAAGAAAGGGTGCTTCCTAACTTATTTTACAAACCCAACATTACCCTGATACCAAAAATGGACAAAGATAACACAAAAAAAGAAAATTGCATGCCAATATTGCTGATGAATATAGATGCAAGAGTCCTCAACAAAATATTAGCAAACTGAATACAGCAATACATTAAAAGGATCATATACCATGATCAAGTGAGATTTATCCCAGGGATGTAAGGAGATGGTTCAATATCCACAAATCAATCATCATGACACACCATGTTAAAAAAATGAAGAATAAAAATCACATGCTCATCTCAATAGATGCAGAGAAAGCATTTGACAAGATTCAGCATCCATTTATGATAAAAACTCTGAATATGACAGATATAGAAGGAAAGTACTTCAATACAATAAAAGCCATATATGACAAACCCACAGCTAACATCATACTCACTGGTGAAAAACTGAAAGCTGTGCTTGTCAGAACAGAAACAAGACAAGGATGCCCACTTTTGCTACTCTTATTCAACATAATATTGGAAGTTCTAGCTAGAGCAATTAGGCAAGAAAAAGAAATAAAAGGGATCCAAATAGGTAAGGAAGAAGTAAAAATGTTACTATTTGCAGATGATATGATTTTATATATAGAAAACCCTCAAGAATCAACCAAAAAACTGTAAGAAATAAATGAACACAGTAAAGTTGCATGGTACAAAATTAATATACAAAAATCAGCTGCTTTTCTATACACTCACAATGAAATAGCATAAAGACAAAACAAGAATACAATCCCATTTACAATCACAACAAAAAGAATAAAATCCTCAGGAATAAATTTAACCAAGGAGGTACACTGTACACTGAAAACTATAAAACATTGTTGAAAGAAATCGAAGAAGATACAAAGGAATGGAAAGATATTCCATGCTCATGAATTGGAAGAATTAACATAGTTAAAATGTCTATATTACCTAAATCAATCTAGAGATTCAGTGCAATCCCTATCAAAGTCCCAATGACAGTCTTCACAGAAATAGATCAAAGAATCCGAAAATTTATATGTAATAACAAAAGACTCTGAATAGCCAAAGCAGTCCCGAGAAAAGAGAACAGAGCTGGAGGCATCACACTACATGATTTCAAATCAAAATCAAATAATCAAAAATCAAGTAATCAAAAACAAAATAATCAAAATCAAGTTATCAAAATAGCATGATACTGGCAGAAGAATAGACACACAGATCAATGGAACAGAAATGAGAGCCCAGAAATAAACCCACACATCTATGGACAGCTAATTTTTGACAAAGGAGCCAAGAACATACAATGGAGAAAGGAAAGTCTTTTCAATAAATAGTGTTGGGAAAACTGGTCAGCCACAACCAAAAAAATGAAAGTAGACCATTATCTTACACCACACACAAAAATTAACTCAACATGGATTGAAGACGTGAATGTAAGACTTGAAACCATAAAACTCCTAGAAGAAAACATAGGCAGTATGCTTTGACACCAGGCTTAGCAATATCTGTCTGAATATATCTCCTCAGGCAAGGGAAAAAAAGAAAAAAAGAAACAAATGAGACTACACCAAGCTAAAGAGCCTCTGCAAGGCAAAGGAAACCATCAACAAAACAAAAAGACAGTCTTTTGGGAGAAGATATTTGCAATCATGTATCTGATTAGGGGTTAATATTCAAAATATATAAAGAACTCATACAACCCAACAACAAAAAAACAAACAACCCTATCAAAAAATGGGCAGAGGATCTGACCAGACATTTTTCCAAAGAAAATATACAGATGGCCAACAGGCATATGAAAAGATGTTCAACATCACTAATTGTTAGGGAAATGCAAATCAAAACTACAATGAGATATCACCTCACACCTGTCTGAATGGTTATTATCAAAATGACAAGAAATAGCAAATGCTGGAGAGGATGTGGCGAAAAGGGAACCCTCATACACTGCTGGTGGGAATGCAAACTGATGCAGCCACTGTGGAAAACAGTATGGAGATTCCTCAAAAAATTAAGAATAGAACTACTATACAATCCATCTATTCCACTACTGGGTATTTATCCAAAGAACATGAAAACACGAATTTGAAAAGATATATACACCCCTATGTTCACTGCAGCATTATTCATAGTAGCCAAGACTTGGAAGCAACCTAAGTGCCCATCAACAGGTGAATGGATAAAGAAGATGTGATATACACAATGGAATACTACTCAGCCATAAAAAAGATGAAATCCTGCCATTTACAACAACATGGATGGACCTTGAGTGTTTTATGCTAAGTGAAATAAGTCAGATGGAGAAAGACAACTACCGTATGGTTTTAGCCATATGTGGAAGACAAACAACAACAAACAAACACATAGAGAGGGAGAACAGATTGGTGCTTACCAGAAGGGATGGGAGTAGGGGGAGGGCAAAAGGGGTAAAAGGGTACACTTGTAGGATGATGAATGTCAATTAGACTTTCAGTGGTGAACACAATGCAGTCTCTACAGAATTTGAAATAGGATGATGTACACCTGAAATTTGTAAGTTATAAACCATTGTTACCTCAATAAAAAATCTGGTTTGTATTTAATATATGTATACTGTATACATATATATTCACACTATATTTTATAATATGAATTTTTATAATTTGAATTTATAATCCCAAATTACCTACCAGAATGGCAGTACTAATTCAAACTTCTCCCATTCCTCCAATTTGATAAGTGGAAAAAGAGTATCTAGTTTTAATTTTCCTTTCTTTCCCAGTAAGAGGGCAGGACATTTTCCATATGATTTATTCTCTATTTACACTTACTCTTTTAAGATTACCTGTTCATTTGCTTATTTTTCTACTGCTTAGGTTGCGGTTATTATTTTTTTATGAAAAAAAGATATAAAGGGATATGGGAAGCATTAAAAGTTTGTTTCTTGAGGGGCTGGCTCAGTGGCATAGTGGTTAAGTTTGCGTGCTCTGCTTTGGCTGCCCGGGGGTTCTCAGGTTTGATCCTGGGCGTAGGCCCTCTCACCACTTGTCAGCCATGCTGTGGCGGGGTCCCATATAAAGTAGAGGAAGATGGGCACGGATGTTAGCCCAGGGCCAGTCTTCCTCAGCAAAAAGAGGAAGATTGGCAACCGATGTTAGCTCACGGCTAATCCTCCTCGCAAAAAAAGTTTGTTTTTTGCAAATAGATGCTTCAAAATAGGTTTCAAAATATATAGATAATATCAATGAATACTAGCGCTTATAACACCGCCCACCGAAACACTAAAAAGTACAAAAGTTCACAACATATTGTAAGGAAAATTCATCAAGAATGTGCTCTGTTAGCTTGGAGGTACCAGACATACCATATGCTGTGTCTAGGAGTTGCTATGGCAACTACTTTTAAAATTTAAGAACAGGGTAAATTGTTGCCTAAAATCTCCATAACTTAGTGAGTCAATTAAGATCTTGTCAGAGCACCGCATTCCTTTTACTACCTGGTAATGCTTCATTTCTTGTTCTCTAGCACATAAAGTCTCTGGGTCACAGAAGATTGTGTTTATTTCTGGCAAATTAAGATGCTGGAAAAGAAGCTGTTCCTTTGAGATGTTTTCTGATTAGCCAATGAATCATTGTAAGGGAGACACAAGAAACAGACTCACTGAAGATGGGCAGATTTGAGCATGTAACTGTAAAACTGAGAGAAATTTTTGGAGCCGTGGCCTCAAATAACAAAACTGAAGTCAAGAGACATGGCCACAGTCTTTGGGAGCTGGCAGGGCTGGGAGTAGACCTAGGTTTCTTGTCTCCCATTGTACCACCACACTGGAGTATTTCCATAAATAAATTTAATCACTTTTTAGAAACTTAAATTATGTTTTCATTAAGGTAATACATTAACCCACCCACCAAGGCCCCCAAAGTGAACTCCAAGTTTTATAATGAAATTATCAATTTCTGACCATTTCCCACCTCCTGCCAATCACAGTTTTTCAAATTTTGATATCATTTACTGATTTATTATAATGGTAAAGGAGGTTTTAACTCTTTTTATACTCTCCTCTGTCCCTTTTCTTCTCCCTCATACTCTCCAAGTAATTATGTAACACTCAGTTAATTCAATAATCAAATTTATGAAATCATGATCTTATAAAATTATTGTTGACTACAGAAACAAGCAGACTCCTTTCTTGCACAACTTTTCATTTTCCGTGGAGTTAATAATTGTCTCCTTTACAATTTTCTAATTTTCTGTGTATTCATCATCTTTCTTGGTCACACACTTACCAGTTACAAAACAATATATTGAACCCCAATTCCAAACACTAGGACAGTTCAAGCTCCTGCCCTGAGATGTCCCTCCTGAAGCCCTTTCCTCTTCTTTTCATTTGGACTAGTTGCTTTCTAGGCTGTTGCATAGCTGTCAACATGGATTTCCCTTCATTGTTCTCACGTGCTGGAGGCCCTGCTTTCTGAAATCCATGTCTTCCTCTTTCTCCCTCATGTTGCTGAAAGCTTCCTACAAAACAGTGTAGAGGAAGCAGAAATGTTAAATTCTGGCACGTTTGAATTGGCTTTAATTTATTCTTACATTTGAGCGATAGATTGACTGGGTATATACAATTTTTAGTTCAAAATAATTTTCTCTCAGAATTGAAGGCATTGCTAGCATTCATATTGCTACTGAACAACGCTTTCTTCATCCTGGTGTTTTGACATTTCACAATGCTGGATCTTGGTGAGAGTCTTTCTTCATTCATTATATGGGCCTTTTTTCTCTAGAGATTCATGTTCTTCAGTTCTGGAAAGTTTCTTGTGTTACATCTTTGAGAATTTCCTCTCTTTGGTTTTCTCTGTTCCCTCTGGAATACCTTCTGGGAGATTTACCCAGTTTTATTTTCCTATCCTACTATTAAAAGTTTAAAATTTGGCTTAATTTCTAAGCAATCCTTTGATTTTCCCCTTTTCATGGCTTCCTATCCTTATTTCATGGATGCACAGTCTTCTCTTGTCTCTTTAAAGGTATTGATTATAATTTTTAGAAGGTTTTCTTTCTTTTTTTGGTTGTATGTTCTGTGCATTGTCTCTGTCTGCTTCAAATTCCCATGTTATCATTAGAAACTCCAAATATGTTTTTTTGAAAACAAAATATATAGAATTATAAGATTTAAGTTCATATATTCTCTTATTGTTTA
This sequence comes from Tapirus indicus, assembly GCA_031878705.1. Taxonomy (NCBI): domain Eukaryota; kingdom Metazoa; phylum Chordata; class Mammalia; order Perissodactyla; family Tapiridae; genus Tapirus; species Tapirus indicus. Next base: position 17,502,493 of record CM062918.1, read on the forward strand.
ATATTATGACAGAAAAATACTTAGCTACTGAAATAAGTTCAAGAAACTTCTTTATAAAGAAAGTTACTAAGTAGCATTTTACTTTTTTATTTCCTGCAATACATACATGTAAATAAAACTTTTAAAGTGCTCATAAGATTCGACACACTTTGGCAGGAGTCTTATAGAAGTAGAAAAACTATTGTGTCAGAATTGCAATAACTTGCAAATGGTACTCTCTGCCCACCATCTAGGTTTTTTTAATCTTCATTTCCTAGGTCTCTTTCTAAAGCTTCCTGTTCAAAGTCTGTGCTGAGAATTTTTACTGGTTCTTCCCCTGCCTTCTCATTTCCAAAGGTAATTCCCTGGCCAACTTCTCTTTCTAACATATTAAATAGTATCTAATGAGAAGGTCAGGGCAAACCATTTATAAATCTTCATATAATTGAATATGAAAAGAAATATTTCTCATAGGAGTCATTATAATAAAACATTACTGAGGAACTCTTAAATATAAAATACCTGCCTCTAGTAAGTCTGAGGAATAAACAGATTAATTGTGGCTTATGTTACACAAAAAGAAGGAAAATATACTCTAATTTATACTATAAATTTTATTCTTTTAGGTTCAGTGAAATTCTAGGAAAAAAAGTATTTTAAAATAGTATGTGCTATAATGGTAATCAAAGAAAGAATAGGTTTAGAGTAGTGGCAATCACTTCTAACTTTTTTTCTAGTACTTGGACTTAACAATTTGAATTCCATCTTTAAAAGGATTAAATTTAACAACAAATATTTTGAAACTGTTTAATCCTTTGATCTTCATTTTTTTTTTTTTTGCTGAGGAAGATTCTCCCTGAGCTAACATTTGTTGCCAATCTTCCTTTTTGTTTTAGGTTAAGGAAGATTAGGCCTGAGCTAACATCTGTACCAATTTTTCTCTATTTTGTATGTGGGATGCCACCACAGCATGGCTGATAAGTGGTGTAGGTCTGTGCCCGGATGCGAACCCACAAACCTGGGCTGCCAAAGCAGAGCACGCTGAACTTAACTACTTGGCCATGGGGCTGGCCCCTGATCTTTATTTTTAAACTTTCTAGAAAGTAGAGACCAATTTCTCTTTTCTTTCATTAGTTGTTTCGGTAGGGCTACAATGGGCTCTTTTGTAAATGTGTGATGTTAAGGTGTGATATTGTAATATAATAAGAAATATTTATTTCGGTCCTCATCCCTGGCTCCTGACCAGAGCCCCTAAAACCTTTGTAACTTCCTAGGCAATAATTTGACTCCGGTTCCTGACACAGAGCTCCTAAATCCCTTGAAATTTCCTGGATGATAGGAATGTCTTTCATTCCAATGGTGACCCTTGGTGGGCTCCTGGATAGCTCCGAGCTGGGGGCTGGTCACCAGAAAGATCAAGCTGTGATTCGAAGCTTGGAACTTTCAGCCCCACTTCCCTTCCTGCAGGGAGGGGTAAGGGGCTAGAGATTGGGTTAATAATTGATCATGTCTATGTGATGAAGCCTCCACAAAAATCCCAAAAGCATGGGGTTTGGAGAACTTCTGGGCTAGTGAACACATGGAGGTTTGGGGAGGGTGGTGTGCCTGGAGAGAGCAAGGAAGCTCCATGGCGCTTCCCACATACCTCACCCTATGCATCTCTTCCATCTGGCTGTTCCTGAGTCATATTATTTTTGGTGAGGAAGATTGGCTCTGAGCTACCATCTGTTGCCAATCTTCCTCTATTTTGTATATGGGACACTGCCACAGCATGGCTTGATGAGTGGTGTGTAGGTCTGTGCCCAGGATCTGAACCCATGAACCCTGGGCTGCTGCAGTGGAGCACATAAACTTAATCACTACACCACCAGGCCAGACCCCTGAATTGTGTTTTTATAATAAACTAGTAATCTAGTAGGAAAAGTGTTTTCCTGAGTTCTGTGAGCCATTCTAGCAAATTATCAAACCCAAGGAGAGTATTGTGGAACTCCAGTTTATAGCCAGTTAGTCAGAAGTACAGGTGACAACCTGGGACTTGTGACTGGTGTCTGAAGTGGGGGCTGTTTTGCAGGACTGAGCCCTTAACTTGTGAGATTTGATGCTAACTCCAGGTGATAGTGTCAGAACTGAATTGAATTGTAGGGCACTCACCTCATGTCTGCAGAGAATTGGAGAATTTCTTGGTGTGGAAAACCAAACTTACTGTCACATAAGTGAGTAAAGTAGTAGATGAAAACAGTGCATTTTCCTTTCATAAGGGTTTTGTTAAAAAACAAAATTCAAGGCCAGCCCCAGTGGCCTACTGGTTAAGTTTGGTGTGCTCTGCTTTGGTGCCCTGGGTTTGGTTCCCAGGTGTGGACCTACACCACTTGTCTGTTAATGGCCATGCTGTGGCGGTGGCTCACATACTAAAAAAAAGGGAAGATTGGCAGTGGATGTTAGCTCAGAGCTATCTTCCTCAGCAAAAAAACCCCACAAAAAACAAAAACCCAAGTCAAAATCCAACTGAGTAAACTTTAAAGATCTTATTGGCTTTATTCAATGATTCTTGAATCAAGCAGCATCCAATCTAGCAAATGGAAAGGACCTCTGAAGAGCTATACAAGATGAAAGATTTATAGGCAGAAGGGAGCAGGGACAAGGATGTTATACTAGGCAAAAAAGTGGGTTGGTTTATTGCAAGGTTACTTTCCTTTAGGGGATGGCAGGGGTCTATCAGGCAGATTATTTTATCATCTGCTGATCAGGTGACTCCTGGTTGACTGGCTTAAGATTCCATTTCTGGGAGAGCTGAAACTGTAATTAAGTCTCAGTTTGGTGATGTGGGGCTTAGCATAAGCATCTCCATTTTGGGCTTGTTTTCCTTGTTTGTTCTTTGTTTTTTTAAGAAAGATTCGATCTGAGCTAAAATCTGTTGCCAATCTTCCTCTTTTTTTTTTTTTTTGCTTGAGAAAGATTAGCCCTGAGCTAACATGTGCCAGTCATCTGCTATTTTGTATGCTATTTTTGTATGCTACAGCATGGCTGATGAGTGGTGTAGGTTCATGCCCGGAATCCGAACCTGTGAACCCGTGCTGCCCAAGAGGAGCTTGCTAGACTTACCCACTACACCACAGGGCCAGCCCAGGGCTTGTTGCTTTGTTTTTTTTTTTTTTTTTTTTGTGAGGAAGACCAGCCCTGATAACATCTGTTGCCAATCCTCCTCTTTTTGCTGAGGAAGACTGGCCCTGGGCTAACATCCGTGCTCGTCTTCCTCTACTTTATATGGGACGCCGCCACGGCGTGGCTGACAGACAGTGCGTCGGCGGGCGCCCGGGATCCGAACCCGCGAACCCCGGGCTGCCAAGCGCGGACTAAACCGCTGCGCCACCGGGCGGGCCCGTTGTTGCTTTGTTTTTAACAGTTTGCTCTTACTTTGAACTCTATTTAAAAATTGAATCAACTTAGTTGTTACCACTTTGGTTTGATCAATGCAAAAGATACATCTTCTCCAATTGTAGCCAATCTCTGTGGTTCACTGTTTCTGCTCACTTTTCCCAGGAGGTACCTTTCTGGATTCTCTGTTAAACATTTCCCACACAGAATTTCTGCATCATTTGGCCATGGTAAGTGGATGAAAAGCAAAAAGAGGACGGAAAGATAGGAAGGGACAAGGCTGAAACAGAAACTGGCTGCAGCAGAAGCTAAAGGTAGGTAGGTGTGTATTCAGCGTTTACTCTGTATACTCAGAGACACTCAGAGACATTGTGGCCCTTCTGGCCTTGGGAAAGTCCTGAGCAGAGCCTATTTACAACAGGGTCAGAGAATATTTGCTTTCCTGAGCAAGCAATCTCAGGCTATGGACTATTCATATTGTAGTCAGTTGAGTTATTTTAAGCAAATGTTTTCGCCTTCTCCCTGCACTTTGCACTTGTCATTTGTCAAATGGGGGTAATGTCTACCTTAGTGCACTGTTTTGAAGATTGCAATTAGCTAATGGATTTGAAAGTACTGTAGCAAGTTAAAAATGTTCTACAAAGGCGAGGCATTTAACATATTCTTCAAGGGCTCTGTGCCGTTCTAATGGGTGGGAGGGGAGTCTTCCTGGGCACCCTGCTGAACCAAGATCAGTGGCAATTTCCCACAGAGATCACTGGGTGTGGTTGGCCAGGTAACATGAAATTGCACAAGCCTCAACCTGGGGCTGGGAATCCTAAGGTTATAGGCAAGTTTATTATTTCTTTGTTTTGTTTTCTCTTGATTTCAGACCATCTGGCTGATATAATTCTTACTCCTGAAAAAAGTGGAGAAAAAAGGATGCCATATGATTAAGCAGAAAGTCATCCTTCATCCTGAACCACTTCTTCCTATTCCTTTTCCTTTTATCACCTTCTTTTGAAATGGTATTTCTTCCATATTATCAAACCTATAAAAATGATCATAGTCTAGGATGGAATGCCAGGTTCAATAATCACAGAATAGCATTGTGTTAACAGACTTTTAGCTGGAAGTTACAAAAACTAAATCAAACCAAACCAAACCAAAAACAAGAACAAGAAAACCCAAACAAACAAAAACAAAAAAACCCCCCTGACTCTTAACAGGTTATTGTGTGATCAGCAGCTCACAAAGGTCATTGGGGACCCAAGTCCCTTTTATCTCCCTGCTCTGCTGTCCTCACTACTGGCTTCCCGAGGAGGCTGGTGTCAGAGAAAACCAGAGCGGGACAGTGGTTCAAGTGGTAAAGCAGGTTTCAATCAGGAACTATTGCAATAGGGGAAAAGAGACCTCGGTACAGGACAGAACTGGGCTCAGTTTTGAATACAACAAGGAAAAGTGGAGATTTATAGCTAAGGAGTAGGGTTGGGGGCGGGGAGGAGTTGGAAAATTACTAAGAAGATAGGGTAATTCTTTGCTAAACTGACTAACAGGTTTCTTGATGAAGGCAGGCTGAAGTGATCAGATATTATCTGGGAGTTGAGGTATGTGGTCGGGTATCGAGGGTCATGAGATATGGGAGGAGGGGGATTCTGGCTAAACTAACTTAGCAGAATTCTTGCTGAAACTGCTCTCTACAAGAATGGAGATGGAAGGCCAAGACTGGCTCTACTTCAGCAGAGGGCTCAGAAGAGTCTGACTCAAGTTTGGTCTAGGAAAGAATCTTTGTTACTGGTTCCCTTTTTATTCACAAGATGGCTTCTACAATTCCAGGCTTCCTATCCAGACCTAGTAAACTCGAGGGGAAAGTGAGGAACTGTCTGTTTCTTGAAACTCTTTTCTAGGTATGAGGAATGCTTTTGCAGAAGCTCCCACCTCACTTCTCTCATATCTCAACAGCTGGATTGGATCACATGCCTATTCCAAATCAATAACTGAAATGAGAAATGGGTTACATGATTGACTTAGACACCAAGTCTTGCTAAGTTGACCACAATGACCACCACTAGAAGCAGGCTTTTTGTCTAACTTTGAATTAGAAACCCTATAACTTTTCTATACTGAATTCAAAATTCTCTTTTGATAGCTACATCTAGTAAAACTCTGCAATTACATACCTCATGATTATGTGAATTTAGATATAACACAATTGGCAATGGGCTTCTCTCCTCCCCATAGGCCCCATTCTCAAGTTGACTGGGCCAAATTCTTATCTTCTGAGGAGGGAGGAGGGATGTAAGGTACAGGGAAGGGTGAGATTGGATGGAGATATCTATGCAGTTCATCTGGGGAAGTGGAGACAAAAAGTACATCCCTGTGTTCTCAGTATTCTTTCTACCTAATCTCTTTAGACCAGGCTGATGAAATGGGTGCCAATTGATCAGGATATTCCTGGAATCACTGCCCCTCTTCTGTCAGTTCCAGCTAGCCACAGAGCTCAAAACTGTCTCCACTGAAATTTAAAGCGGAGCAGAAAACCATAACCAGTTGGTGACAGAATACAGCTAGAACCAGGGTGGATTTGGAATACACAGCTAGATTTCTAGAAACTTCTGGTTGGTTGAGTAGGCAGTAGCCACTCCTGGTCATTTCATTGATCTCACAATAAGGTAAAACACAATTCACGTGATTAATTTTTAGATTTTGCTTATTATGAATTTTACTGCATTTGGTCTCTAGTCTTAATATTGGTGGTGTGGTATAGTGGGAAGAAAACTGCTAAAGCATAGTTGTTTCCTGTAACTTGGGGACATTGTTGCTTTTTCCTATATGTCTCAGAAATTCTGAACCAGGTGAAAGAGGAGGGAGTAGGACAGAAGAAAGAGAACAAAGAGCAAGGCACAAAGATACAGAGGCTGTGGGACATTGCTCCGGGGAGTTTATCACGGAGAAAGAGACTTTCTTTTAGACATTCTTTCCAAATAATCATAATCAGTAAGAAAGAAAGCTTAATTGACCATGGCTAAAATATTTAAAGCAAGAAAATTTTCTACCAAGTGATGAAAGCTGTTTAGCTACAGACATGAATAAACGAGCTTGTATAAGGAGTTAAACAGAAAAGTAACTGGGTAACAATGGTACTAACTAAAGTGCCACCATTGGTTGATTTATAACCAAATATTCTTAATTTTCTCCGTATCTATTTTCAATCATGATGCAATATGTGATTTTTACACTGTTGCAGAATAAGTAGAACAGAATTTATGGTACATGATTTATGTAGCTGATTTGTGTGTGTGTATTTTAAAAGTAAATCTTTTAAAAGTAGTTTCATTGAGGTATAATTTATATGCCATAAAATTCACCCATTTTAAGTGTACAATTCAGTAATTTTTAGCAAATTTATAGAATTTGGGGTAAAGTTTGTTGTGACTCAGTTCTAGAACATTTTCCTACCTCCCCAAAATTTCCTCAGTGTCATTTGTGGTCAATCCCTTCTCTCCTTCCCAGCCTCAGGCAGCCATTTATCTGCTCTCTGTAATGTGCCTTTTCCAGAAATTTCATATGAATGGAACCACATAATATGTAGTCTTTTGTGTGTGGCTTCTTTCACTTAGCATACAGTTTTGGGGGTTCACCCTAGTTGTAGTATGTATCAGAAGTCCATTCCTTTTCATTGCTCAAGAGTTTTTCATTGTATGAATGTACCTACCACATTTGGTTTTACCATTTACCAGTTAATGGACATCTATATTGCTTCCAGTTTTGAGTTACTATTAATAATGCCGCTATGAACATTTGTGTACAAATTTTTGTTTGGACATATGCTTTCATTTCTTTGGGGCATATACCTAGGAGCGGCATTGCTAGATCATATTGTACCTCTAGGCTTAACCTTTTAAGAAACTGCCAAACTGTTTTCCAAATGGCTACACCATTTCACGTTCTTACCAGCAATGTGCAAGTGTTCCAATTTCTCAATGTTCTTGACAACATCTAATACTGTCACTCTTTTTGATTAGAGTCATTTTTAATGCTTGGATATGGTATTTCATGGTTTAGTTTGTATTTCCCCAATGACTAATAATATTGATTTTTTTTGCTTATTAGCCATTTGCATATTTTCTTTGGTAAAATGTTTATTCAAATCTTTTGACTACTTTTAATTGGGTTATTTTACTTCTCATTATTGAGCTGTAAAAGTTCTTTATATACCTGGAAACAAGTCCTTTTTCAGACATAGGATCTGCATATACTTTCTTCCAGTCATAATTTGTCTTCTCATTTTCTTATTAGTGATTTTGAAAGCAAAAGTTTTAAATTTTGATGAAGTCCAATTTATCATTTTTTTCTTTTATGTATCATGTTTTTGGTATCATATCTAAGAAATCTTTCCCTAATCCAAGGTTTGCTCCTATACTTTCTTCTAGAAATTTCATAACTTTAGCTCTTACAATTACATCTATGATCTGTTTTAATTTTTGTGTATAGTGTAAAATAAAAGTCTAAATTCATTTTGTTGCAGATGTGTATCCAATTGACATTATTATCTTACCGGTTACTTTAGTCACCTAGTGATAAAAAGACAGAATTTTCATATTGCCAGAATTTACTCTTATATACACCTGACTCTTTCTTAATAACACGAAAATTAATAGCACTTTCTCTCATCTTCAAGTGCAGTCTAAAGTGTGCAACAAGATAATTATGACTGAGACACTCTATTTTCTCAGTGCCACAAGTATAGGAACATGATCCGACTTTGCAAGTGCTGCTGCTATTTTCTGAAAGGGCTGTGGGTTTTGGACCAATGAGACCAGGGGGGAATCACCCACACAGCCCAATGAAAGAGGAGTGCAGAGGCAGTTCTTATAAAAATAAACAATACAGAAAAGTACTTTTGCCATCATTTGTACCCCCTTCCCCTCTTTTAGGTCATTTGAAACAATTGTTGGAAACACATGTGAGTTCGCACCAAACCTTGTGATTTTTTTTTTCAGGCACAGAGGAGAAATTTCTTTAGCTGAACTGCTTGCTCAGTGTACATTAAAGAACTGATGTTCACAGTATAGCTGATAGCTAGTGGAAATGAAATAATCTGTATTGACACATTTGGAAGTTTCACATCTTTTTCCACTTAACATGCTAACGTGATAATTGCCAGACTGATGATTTTTCCAGTGACACATCTCTCTTTGTCAATATTTAGACCTGTGTATAGAAAGCTTACCTAACACACCTGGCTAATTTTCACTTCATTTGAAAATAAATGGAACATGTTTAGCTTGCTGGGTTAGAACAACAACAAAAAAGAGGTTTCATAAATAATTTTCTCAAAACACCTTTATGATAACAAGAAAATAAATGTGGAAAGTAATTTTCTTTATTAACTGTATTTGATCAGATTTAAAATCTTAGGTGGAGTACGCGTTAAGATCATTTCGTGGATTTTGAGGCTTTTTTTTTCTTCAGGAAAATTCTTTGGGAACTCAGAAAAATCACTTGGAATATTTAGGGTGACCTCTGATTTGGATTTTGCAGCTTTGAAAGGCCATCGTAGAGTTTGGTTTGTTATTGTTTGGGATGTTCCCTGTGTAACCAATCGCCATTGCATCACAATATCCATAACTCAGAAGAATCTTGGTCTTAATTTAGTGTTTTGGAAGATTAAAATTTATTGTAGGGAAGCTCTCCCAGGATAAGCTCAAGGTAACCCATCCTCTCTAAGACTCCTGGTGGGTCACCTGAGAAGAGAAGGGCATGAAAGAAACTTAACTTGAACTACATTGTTTCCTGACCAGGTGGGTGGTCCCTGTTTTACTTCCTTTGGAAGGCAGAAGTTTGTTTAGCATATGAATGCCTTTGGCAGCAACTGCTGCTACCCCCCGGGGTCCCTGTTGGGCTGATAAAGTGGAGGGTGCTAAGGGCTGGAAATGCTTATTTCAAAAAACTGAGGTGAATGAAGATCTTAAACGGTTTTCTGATTGGTTTGTCATCGTCACGCTTTTGGGGGTTTTGATGTTCCTCTCATTCTCCCGTCTTCCATTTTCATAGAATATAATTGCTGTTTAAAAATGTTAGCCTGGCTTTCTTTTGAAAGTAGAATTGCACTGACAGTAACTAGGTTAATTGTATTGCTAGATTTTTCTGGTTTCCAAAGAATGCTTCAAAAGTGTGGAAATAAATCTCTTTTTCTTTTTCTTTTTATGGCTAACAACTTCCCAGCCTTCTAATTTGCTGTCCTGTTGCATTGGAGTTCATTATCTTTGTATTACAGGTTAGTCATTGTGTTTGAGTTTCCATCCTTTCATTCTCTCCTGAATTCTTGCTGAAAATGGCAATAAAAGTAACACAGCTGAGGCTTGCATACCAACTGAAGACATAATGAGAACAGCACTTTCATAGGAATTCTATTCTGCATCACAGGTTTCACTTCAAATATTCAGGATGAAAAGCATACTTAAAGTATTGTTACCGCCCAAGGGGGTGGGTCCTCTGCCCACCGCAAGACATACCAATAGTCAAGAGGTAAGGTGGTAGGAAAGAAAGGACTTTTATTACAGCTTGCTAGCAAGAGGGAAGATGGCCGACTCATGTCCAAAAGAACCATCTTACAGAACAAAGATTACAGGCCAGTTATACAGGGGGTTGGTCTCTGGGTGAGGGAGGCATCTGCTCTCCAGGTGGGGCAGACATCTTGTCTTAGTTCCTGATAGTCTTTTGTTTTACTTGATGTGCATCAGAGACTGGAGCAACGCCCTATATCCTGATCTTTTGGTTGTCATTGATGATGGCTACCAACATAGACTCTCTACCCAGGGTCATCACATTCCTAAGGAACTCAAAAGAACAAAGTTATCAATTTATAGCATCTGGGAGGGGCCCTAAAAGCCACAGAGCCTGTCTGGGCTAGTTAATCAGAGGTCATTCAAAGTTACAATATGGTTTCTTTTCTACAATATGGCTTCGCTTATGTCAACCCCCTGCTGAGCTGGCATCAGTACGTTGAGATCTGAGATCTTTTTCTCTCTCATCTCTCACCTTGTTTCCTTACAAATTTGGTTACACAATAAAGCACATCATTTTTCTCTTCACTTGCCTGCAGAGGAAACAAGGTCAGGTAAAGCCTCTGAAGATTTGGAGTAATGACCCAAGAAATCATTGAATATGATCATTTTTGTCATGCCAAAGAGCAATATATTGCAACACCAATTTTTTAAGCTATAGAATAAAGTTGGAATTGTCAGTTAAAGCTGAGTGGCTAGACTTTACTAGTTATTCTGGAAAGTCAACTAGAAAAATGACCATTAATTGTTTATTTGCAAGCAGATGTAATGGCTAACCAAGGGCAACCTGTAGAATGAAGCCCATATAGTAAAATGTCACTAGTTGTTTGATTTAAAATATCCCATGAGAAAAGACTCTCTAAGATAAGTGTCTACCATTCTTTCTGTGACCTCATGGCAATGATAGCAAATAATTAAAAATAATGTACACTTTTAAAGCAATAGTTCTAATACCCCAGTTAACTACATGGGCTTACATTCTTTGATAGAAATAGAAGTCCCTGGCATTTCTGATTAACAAGACCTGGTTTTCCATTGACTATTTTGGCAAAATAAGGTTGGCAATAAAGCTATACGCAGGGACTTTCTAGGGTTGGTTTTTGATTGAAACATCACAGGTCAGGTAACTAGAGAATGAAAATGAAGCAAATACAAGCATTTCTAGAAATGAGCACTGAGTAAAAAGAATGGCATAATTTGAATGAATTAAATTACATGTCAAATACAGTGTTTTTCATACTCTGATAGAATATAATAAAGTCTTTCTTTCCTTAGAAATTATCAATCTCTTCCCATAAGCAGAACTATGTGGGAACCCAAATTATCATTACAAGGTTGCTTGGTGGGCAGAGTATCAAATAAATGGAATCAAATAAATGCCATTAATGTTTAATGGCAGCAGGAAGACATCCTGAGCCATCCTTAGGGGAGGGTTGGTTTTCTCAGTGGGACCAGAATATCTGAAGTCCTTCAAGTATTGTTCCCTCTCTCCTGGAAAAAAGCTTGAAAAAGCTATAGTTGGCTGCTTGATCTTTCTTTCTAGTGTTTCCGCCCCTGTCCAATCCAAATGTTCATTGATTAGATGAGTTGTATTGTTTAATTGATGTTTAAGTATGATGACCATTCTGGTTCCTTCAGTTCATTTTACATGTTTGTATTTTGGTCCAGTTCATGCTCATCTTATAGTTTAATTCTCTAGTCCTTTAACTATTCATTACAGTATAACCTGGGAACCTTTAAATATAGATTTCTGGATCCCCAACAGATATGTCTTTCCAGTGGATCAGGGGTGGGGCCCAGGACAGATGACTCTGTTGCAGGAGATACTAGAATAACACTTCAAAAAACATTGCTAGATATATGGGAAAGTTAAGAGAGTAAATCCTAAAAGTTCTCATGACAAGGAGAAATTTTTTTCCTTTTTGTTTTTTCTTTTTATTGCATCTATATGAGAAGATAGCTGTTAGCTGAAACTATTATGGTCATCATTTCACAATATATGTAAATCAAACTATTATGCTGTATGACTTAAACTTATACAGAGAAATATGTCAGTTATTTCTCCATAAAACTGGGAAAAAAGTGCTAGAGAGTATTAGTTTAATTTTTGAATATATAATAAGTTCATATGGTTCAAAAATAATAATTCTGGCTCCACGTCTGCCTCATTTCCCACCCCTCAAAATGTAGCTATGGTGCACTGAGAAGAAGATGCCAAAACAGGATTAGATGTACAAGGTCTGATATCTATCTGTGCAGGGAGAGAGAAGGAAAGAGGAGTTTCAGACTGCAAGACAGTTCCAAAAAACATTGGCCAGCTGATGGGGAGTTTCTTGTAAAAGGAGCCCCCTGGCTTATTGGAATGGGCTTGCCTTAGTACCCCAATCTTACTGTGTCATTGTCTGGGAGCAGCAAGTGGGAAGTCAGCCTTGGCGCAAATGATGGTAGAGCGAGTGACTGAAGCCAGGGCCGTAAATCAATTATGCTCCGTGTAGTAGTATCTGAGTGACATAGTTAATGGCTGCTACACATTGTTATTAGTTTCTTGTGAATCCTTTCAAAGTATCTTTTTACACCTACAAATAGATATAGGGAGAGTCCTATTTTTCCTTTTTTTTTTTTAAATAGAAGTTAGGATTTTACACCTTTTTGTCACTTGCTTTTTCCATTTAAATCTTGGAGCTCTTTCTATATTAGTACATACAGAATGTCCTAATTCCTCTTTTACAGTTGTCAAGTGTTCCATTGCATGGTTATACCATGTTTTTTAATTTATTTTTTTAACCAGCCATCACTGATAGACATTTAAGCTGTTTCCATTCTAAATAATGCTGTTGGGATTAAACTTGTACAGACATCATTTTGCACATATGCAAATATATCTGTAGGACAAATTCCAGAAAGGAACTGCTGGGTCAAAGGATATACCCGAGTAAGTGTGATGGGTGTTGTCAAATTGCTCTCCATGGAGCATAAAACCCGTAAATAGGGTTACACCTGTTGACACTCCTGATGTATAGGGTGCCTCTTTCTCCACAGCACTGACAGTTGAATGTGTTATCAAATGTCTGCATTTCTGCCAATGTGATAAGTAAAAAATGGTTTTTCAGTTTAGTTTTATTTTGCATTTATTATTTTATAAAGAATAGGTTTGAAGATAGATATTTAAGAGTAATTTGTATTTCCTTTTCTGTGAGCTGGCTGTTCTTATACTTTGCTTGCTTTTCTGTTGAATTGCTTGTGTTTTTCTTACTGATGCATGTGAGTTTAAAATACATACATATATGATTAGCCCTTTATCTATGCTGTGAGTTGTGAATACTTTTCCAAGTTTCTTGGTTGTCTTTCTGCTTTGTGTATAGTGTTTTACATGTGGGAGGAAAATACACACACAGTATACACATATTTTTAAGAGTTTTAAGTTTACCCTTTATTTTGGGGAGGGGCTTCTGGATTTTGAGTCATAGTTAGAAAGGCTTTCCCTACTTCAAGGATATAAAGGAATTCTAGATTTTCTTCTAGTACATATGTGATTTCATCTTTTACAGCAAAATCTTGAAGTGATTTGGTTTAAAGTGTGAAGTATGAATTGAGCATAATATTCCCCCCAGATTTATCCCAACTCCACGTATTTAATACGTGCCATCTGTTACCCACAGATTTGAGGTGTCACTTTTGCTATATTTTAAATTATGCTAAATTCCCTTATGTATCTGGGTCTATTTCTATAAGTTCTATTGTTATAGCCATTTATTCATGCACTGGTATCATATCTTTTAAATTATTGAGGCTTTATAATATGTTTTAATATTTGGTAAGACTAATCCTCATAGCTCTTACCTTTCATTGGCTTCCTGACTATTGTTTACTTTTTCCAAATGAACTTAGAATTATTTTAGAAATCATACAAACAACAAATGAACAAAAACAAGAAAAAACTTGGTGCTTTGTTAGGATTCTGATAAATTTATAAATAAACTTAGGAAGAATGAGAACTTTATCACACTGAATCTTTGTGTTAATGAACATGATACAGTCTTTTTCTATGTTCTAGCTGATTATCTTATTTCTCTCTTTTCCAAGCTTTTGAGACATTTCACTGTAGTTCTCAAGTACTGAAAAAGATAAGTGATCATTGAAAATGTTAAAATATAATTTTCAAAAAGACTAAATCATGACTTTCACGGTTATGTAGAATAAAAACATGTCAAAGGTTTATTCATTTCAGAAGTTAATGAGGGCACCAGTAAGATGTTACATTAGTCCAAAGAGCTTTGAGAATCTAGGTACCTATAGGAAATTTAGTAGATTGCTGGGTTGGATACAAGATTAGTTAATGTCCATTAGGATCATAAAGTTTTATGGTCATCTTTTCCACTGGACAGAAGTTATCTGCATATTTACTGAACAAAACACCTTCATGTTAACCTCTGCCCCTACAGAGTTGGAAAATAACCCAGGAAATATAAAGCCAAGCCAAGTCTTGCACTGAAAGAACACTCATCTCTTTAGCCTATTTCCAAGTTTTAGACAATGTTTTTTTGACAAACATATCATTAAATAAAATTGTTGGAACTTTAAAATTCAAAATTCATTCGGGTGCTGCCCAGTGGTGCAGTGGTTTAGTTCGCGCTTGGCAGCCTGGGGTTCGCGGGTTCGGATCCCCGGCTCCCGCCGACGCACTGCTTGTCAGCCATGCCTTGGCGCATCCCATATAAAGTAGAGGAAGATGGGCACGGTTGTTAGCCCAGGGCCAGTCTTCCTCAGCAAAAAGAGGAGGATTAGCAACGGATGTTAGCTCAGGGCTGGTCTTCCTCACAAAAAAAAAATAATAATCATTCAGTTGACTTTATTATTATTATGTATTATTATTGTTTTGCAGTCAGCATGGACGGTCTCTTTGATGATTCATTTCTCTTATGATGAAACCCTAGTGATACTTCTTGGACAAAAAAATTAAGAAAGACATTGCACTCATTCAACAAATATTTATTATGTTGAGCACTGTTCTAGGTTTTTGGATTCAGCAGTGAACAAAACAGAGAAAGCTCTCTGTTTTCACGGGCTTTACAGTCTGTCTGAGTAAGATGGAAATTAACAATAAACATAAATAATTAAAGTGTACAGTATTAATATAGGAGGCGATAAAAGAGAAAACAGAGCAGAGTAAAGGGCAACAAGGGTGTGAGGAGAGGTGTTGTGAGTTGCAATCTTAAGCAGGTTGGTTACAGTAGGCGTCACTGAGAAGGTGACATTTGAACAAAGGCTTGAAGGAGTTGAGGGAGTCAGCCATGTAGGGGTGTTGGGCAAGAGCATTTTTGGCAGAAGACACAGCAGTACCAAAGCCTGAATGAGAGAGTTTGCCAGGCCTGTTTGAAGAACATCAAAGAGACCAATGTAGTTGGAATGGAGCTAGTCAGAGAGGAGGCAAGGGCCTTATCACTTAGAGCCTTGCAGCCCGTGTTAGAACTTTGTTTTTTATTTAGAGTGAGATGAGCAGATGAGTGACATGATCTGAATATTTGAAAGGATCTCTTTGGCTGTGGTGATGAAAATAGACTTGGGAAGGGGGTTCAAAACTGGAAACGAGGAAAGCAGTTGAAAGGCTATTGAAATAATCCAGGAAAGAGATTTTAGTGGCTTGGACTATGGTGGTAATAGCAGAGAAGGTAAGAAAAGGTTGAATTCTGGATATCTTTTGAAGGTAGAACCAGTATGATTTCCTGGCAGATTGGATGTGGTGAGTGAAAGAAAGGGGTAAAGTACGACTGATAGATTTTTGGTTTGGGCCCCTGGAAGGATGGAGTTGCCATCAAGTGGATGGGGAAGGCTGTGGGCAGAACAGGTTTGGTGGGATAAAATCAGGAGCTCAGTTTTAGAAGCTGTTGTCCTTGAGATGGCTATTAGATTTCCAAGTGGAGATTTCAAGTAGGCAACTGGATAAATGAGTCCTAAGTTTAGGTGTAAGGGCGGTGTTGAAGACGTAAATTTGAGAGTCATTGGACTATAGATGGGATTTAAAGTCAAGAGACTTGATGAAAAATTGTAGATAGAGAACTGTCGGCTCTCCAACATTAAAGAGGTCGTTTCTTGATATGACCAAGCAACCTGTGTTTGATAGAATCAACTTAGGTTTGATCTCAGTATCAATAGCATAACATCGCTGAGACTTTTGAACCACCTATTTATTGACTAAAGGTTAAACCAAGTGTATGTTGAATCAAATCTTTCTGTAATGGCAATAAGTAAAATTATAAATAAGCAATTAATACAAGATTCTTTCAAAATAGAATAGTTTGGCCTTTGGTAAGAGCTAAAGAAGTTAATATCTCTTACAGAGAAACATATGTTCTGTTCTTAGTTTCATTTTACATCATATTAAACTTAGGCTCATCAGAGAAATATATCAGATATGGATTATGTACCTTGACCTTTGGAACTCATTGTCTAAATGTTACACAGGTTCATAGATGCAATTACCGAATTATACCCTCTCTGATATTTGATAGGCTTTTAAAAAGAGCTGGTAGTTAACAAAAACTCTATTATTTGTACCACACAATTATACTGAAGGCGTGGACTGTCTTTTTTCTTCTTTTTGTATGTGTGGTCTATATACAACTCTCTGATGTGGTCAGGTTGAACAGTGCTTGAAGGAGAGCAAAGTAAGTTCTGGAGAAAGCAGGCAGCCCTTGAAAAGAGCTTAGTAATCAATGTGGGAATTTTTCTTCTAAAAGATCAGTGTTCTCTGAAGCCCATCAGGACACAGTATGGAGCTCTGAGGGCCCCCTGCTCCCCTATGGGGTGGCTTAGGGTTTCCACACCATGGTTTTACTTATTCCTTCTGTTTAGTAACCTGTCTTTAAAGACTTAAAATTATCTTTTTTTGCTATCAACTGAAAGCTTTATATACCATAACTTTATTTTTTAGAGGCCACAGCTACATGATAAAGACAAATCATAGAGATAAAAATGGGGGAGAAAGCAATTTTTACTTTACATGAGTAAAATATACTCTGTATTACTTTGGAGTCTTGATCATAAACTTTATCATATTAAAATCCACAATGATGATAGCACTCGACTACTGCACAGCCACACCTGTTCCAAGCAGACACCGAGTAAATTTTAGGGCTAAATTCCTCACTGGTTTGAATAGTATAAGCTCAATTTCTATGGTTACTATCTGTCCCTTTACGCTGTGTTATGAACTGAGTTGTGCACCCCACTGAATGCACATGTTGATGCCCTAATCCCCGATATGATTGTATTTGGAGATAGGGCCCCAAATGGAGGTAATAAAGGTTAAATGAGGTCATAAGGGTGAGGCCCTAATGCTACAGGACTGATGTCTTTACCAGAAGAGGAAGAGACGCCAGAGCTCTTTTCTGTTGGCAGAGAAGAGGCCATGTGAGGACATAGAGAGAAGGTGGCCATCTACAAGCTAAGAAGAGAAGCCTCACCAGAAACCAACCGTGACAGCACCTTGATCTTGGACTTCTAGCCTCCAAGCATCCAACTGTGAGAAAATAGATTTCTGTTGTTTTAACCACCCAGTCTGCAGTGTCTTATGTAGCCTGAGCAGACCAATACACCTGCTTTATTTTTCCTTGTAACAATTATGAGTGATTACATATCTACTAGAACGTAAGCTAGGGCTTTTTGATTTATTGCTGTGCCATTGCCTGGCATGTAGTAGGCATGCAATAAATATTTGTTGGATGAATGAATTATATGGGCTTGCCTAGGGACAAGATATAAGGAAACAAAATACCACATTTCGTAGCATATGATATCCCTGACCCACACAATTACATTTACCATACAATCGATCTATCTTCTCCCTCTCCTCTTCTCCCCCACTTCTCCTCTCCTTTCCCCCTCCCTTCTCCTCTTCTCTCCTCCCTTCCCCTCTCCCTCTTCTTCTTTCCCCTCCCCCATCCCTCTTCTCTTCTCTCCTCTCCCCTCCTCTCCTCCCCTTTTTCCCTCCCTTCTCCTCTTCTCCCCTTTCTTCTTTCCTTTTCTTTCCTCTCCTCTCCTCTTCTCTCTGCTGCTCCTCTCCTGTTCTCTTCTAATCTCATTTCTCCCACCAGATTGGGTACGCTTTGAAAGCAGGTACCTTGTCTTTATTTGGGTTCCTGAAAAGTAGATCCTGAGAAAAAGAGTCCAGACACAGAGAGTACCTGTAGAGGAACAGGGAAGTGATTCAAGAAAGGAAAGGCAGTCAGTAAAGGATTTGGTATTAAGCCAGCTACCACTGTGGGCAACTGGAGCTTAATCCTGTGGTGAAACTCTGGAAAACGGTATAAAACACATGTTGCAAATTATCCCATCTGAGGGGTAAGGGAGTTGGAGTAGTTATTCATCAGCTTCTGAGAGTCATTGGTCTGCCACTGTTGGCAGTGTGGTTTTCCACAGTTCCAGAAAAAGTCCTCGGGTACAGAGATGCTGATACTGGCGGCTAGAAGTCTGCAGCTGAAATGGGAGGGTCCTAGGAATATGGCCGGGGCCCTCATGGTGTCTGCTACAGCCCTTATTCATTGTCTGCATGTCATCTGCTTAGCAACACCCAAAATTTATTGACACAATATGGAAAATCACATCTTTCCTGCCTTTCAAATTATTGGGGGAATCAACTCTCTTATTCACCTGTGGTTGCAGAAAAATAGAACTTTGTCATTAAAGAACAACAGAGACAGACCTAAAACATTCCCATCCCCAATTCATTCAAAACCACTTTATTTTATATTTTCACCCACACATGCAAAATATATCACAATTATCTACAAATATCTGATCTCCAGGTTAATGGCGATGGGATCAAACTTCTGGGCTGTGTGACCCTGGTTTGACCTCCCATTTAGGCATTGACATTTTCTCTTAAGCTCAGGACTGGCATTGTGCCAACCCTGGGTGTTATTCAATACAAGGTTTTACAAAAAACTCCACCTCCTTTTATTTATTTTTTCTTGGATGAAGCTTTTAAAAAATGTTAATCTATAGATCCTCCTCCTCCATCATTACACTTGCCCGAGGAGTAGGAGGCAAACAATTACATTCCCCATAGGTGCTGGGTGTAATAATTCCTCATGAATCAGAAGATTAAGCATGGCAACAACAAATGGAACAAGATGGTCTAAGCTTTGTTTTTCCTGTAGAACAGCAAATAGTTGCAAATCAAAAAGCAGTTCTCCTTAATTACCACTGTATGAGGCGGAGGGCTAAAAGCAGGCTCATTTGGTAATGTTTTCTGTGTGGCTACGGTATGTACACACAGTGCAGGCCTTTATGCACTGTCTAATAGACAATATTATATGCTAGGGCATTGCTGACATTCATCTGATGTGGAGATACAACTGGTATGCCCAGGACACTGGCCTCCAAGCTGTGTGCGCACTGAACTGAAGGAACAGTTTTGCTTGCTCAAGCCAGGCAAGATGATTTATACGTAAACACATTCTTCCTTAGAATATGCCCTACCAGGTGAAGGTCTGTGAGGCTCCAGTCTCAGGGAGGCCTGCAAGCTGTAGCTTGTAGGGAGCTTCCCCAAGCTGACACGTTTTCCTCTCTTTACCCTCGAATCAGCTCCCAGGCTGATCCGGAGGCCTTCGGGGACGGGAAGCCTTGTAGCAGGAATCAGGGAACTGAGGCAGAAGACGAATGGCAGAGCTATCGTGTTTCATCCCCTCTCTTCACTCCCCAAATTAGACCTGCTTGTTTATTGAAATTGGTCAAACAGTTTAATTAGCATTCCACATTTGTTATTTCTTTAATCAAGGTTTCAAACAGAACAAGGCAACAAGCCAGGCCAGTAATGAGTCTCCTCCACCTACTCTGAAGTTCAATCCTTGCTGCGATTACCATTCGTTTCCCAGGGACGTCTCATCGCTGATGTACTTTCACTTATCATCAGGGTTACTGGGCACTGCTGATAAATGCATACTAATTGGCAGGAGGTGATGTATATATTTACGTTAATTTATAGTTATATATAGGTACCCGCAAAACATGCATTTTTTAGGTGAGAAGAGTTGAATGTTTTTCTGATGGAATTTGTGAGATGTGAGGGCCATCTCTGAGAAAAAATGATTCACAAGATCTACTGACTCATGTCTGAAAGCCCATAAATTAACCTCCCTGCTTTTATAAAGTTCACTTAAGATATAACAAGCAAGTCTATAAAAAATATTCTGTCAAAAAGTGCTCAAGTATCTAATTACTTGGGTCTCTATAACAAGCTTAGGAGCTTAAAAGAAATGTCGGAGGTCAGGGCCAGTTTGACAAATGGATTTCATTTTGTTTCATCCAAAATACTGGCCTACTTTTAGTTGCAAATGTACATAACTTAGTCAGTGTTAAAGAAATTATGCAAATCCTAATTGCAAAAACAGTTTTCCTTTTAGCTTTTTTACATTTAGACTAACTGTAGTAATTATTTGAAAACCTTTTTGAATCCCACATTTAATAAAAGGAAATTTTATGCAAACAATGAAAGAGAATTTCAAAGCAGTAAAGTGAGGGCGATGGTGGTTTGCCTTCAGGGGCTAGTAAACTGGAGGAGTTTGTTTCTGATATTCCTACTTTCTGTATCATGATCTACTGAGGTCCTGGCAGCTCTATAAAGAACAGCAAAGGGAGCTAAGATTAGTTTCTGCTGAGGTACTCGAGGAAGGGTCATGGGCCAGTGAGTGGCTTATGTGGCCACTTCTTCAGCTTTGTAGGTATACTGGGCAGACAGAAGCATGGTTAAGGAATATAGAAACTGGAATCCGACTTCTTGCAACCATATCCCACCTCTGCACCTCGTTGGCTGTTTGACTTCACCTCTCTGAACCTCGGTTTCCTCATCTGTACGAGGACAATACTAGTACCTACCTCACAGGATAGGAGGATTTAATGTGTGAATACCACGAAGTGAAGCCCTTATAACAGGTCTGACACAAACCAAAGGCTACATGCCCATTATTATTACATGGGCTATGACTTTAAAACGTGAACTGATGAAAGTATCTACACATGCCCCTGAGTGGAATTACTTTCTGGGAGTAAGTAGTGTCTATGGCTAGCATAATGATCTGTTCAGGGAAGGCTGGACTCACATTGGTGGGACTTGTGAGAGGCAGCAGCGTGTGGTTTCTGAGGCAGGTCGATCCAGGCTTGGAGACAGGCTCTGCCACTCACGGGCTGTGTGACCTTGGGACAAGTTACTTAAACTCCGTAAGTCTCTATTGTCTTCATCTGTAAAACGAAGATAATGATAAGGTCCACTTCAGAGATTCTTGTGACGATTAAATGAAATTAGGCATAAGGAACATTCAGTATTAGCACCTGGCACAGTGTAAGTGCCAGATAATGGAGAACACCGTTTCTCAACCTCAGGACTATTGACATTTTGGGTCAGATAATTCTTTGTTGTGAGAGGTTGTCCTGTGCACTGTAGGGTGTTTAGTAACATCCCTGGCCTCTAACCACCAGATGCTAGTAGCATCCTCCCCATCCCCCAAGTTGTCATAACCAAAAATAGCTCCAGATATTGCCAAACGTCTCCTAGAGGGCAGAATTTACCCCTGGTTGAGGGAGAGGAACTGTAGTAAGAAACAGGACATCCATATATGATTTTCCTCTTTGACAAAGATGAGAAGAGGAAAGGGGAGGAGTGAAGTCAAAGGAAGCAATTATTGTGTCCAGTTTGTCCCAAGTTCCTGGGGGCTCTCTAGAGGTCTCTAGTTGCAGAGTTTGGAGATGCGAGGATGTTTCGTAGCTCTGTTCTTCCCACTAACTTTCTCACCAGTTGATGGGGGCTTCCTGAGTCCCCCTCCCTTGGTCACAGAAAGCATCCCCTGTTAGGGGAAGGCCCGCTGAATAAGACCTGTGCCTTTTGTCTCAACTAACAAAGTGAATTGCAGGAGTGAAATCGCTAGTCTCAGTCTTAAATCCTTCTTGGAAGCAGGTAAGGAAATCAGAGCCATTTCTTAAATTTTCAGCCTGCCTTTATTTGGATTTGCTTACTCTTTTTAATACTGTTATGGTACAGGTACTAACTTATACTCTGATAGGCTATGCTGGTTATTCTAATTTAAACAAAGATGGAAATGATAGGAAATAGAGATAAATGGCTTTATTCATATATTCAACCAATATTCATGGAGAGTTTACCGTGTGCCAGGCACTGTTAAGGAGGTTTGACATACATCAGGGAACAAAGCAGGCCAACTCCCTCCCTCCCAGAAATTAGCTAATCAGCTTTTTAGGGCAGTAACAGCCAGATTGAACAAAGATGTGCCTACAGGCTAAAACATCTCAAACTCAGTTGATTCCCTTTTCCTCTTTCATATCCATTCTGCTCTCAATTTTCTTTCTCCCCCACACTTCCTGCCCTTAATTTGCCATACCATAGAACAGAAATGCAATAGGTGAGTTGAATATGGCTTTTTGTATGTAACTCTCAATCTTCTTTCTGTCAGCTGCAGGCTCTCAAAATGAAAGAGAATCATCCTATCTTGATCGAAAGAGGTGTTTGCTCCTGGGTTAAGAGCCTGGTCACTATGCTTTAGGCTCCAGGGTGCTTGAATCTCTGTGATTCTCACAGTCACAGTTTTGAGGATTATAAATACTGGTGAACTCACCCCCTCCCAACCTGTGTTACAGCCCGCATGGGAGAGCCAGCCCTTGGGTTGTTTCCCACCCAAGAGTGGGTGGGAACAGAGTGTTTCCCACTCTGTTCCAGCTACTCTATGGCCATATTAAAAAGTTTTAACAGATCAAAACATAACCCCAGTTAACAGGCCAAACTCTGGGGATAGGATTCCAGACATCTTGGCACATTAGACTCTGCGGAATAGCATATATTCTTGTGGAGAATGGTCTATTATTTTGGATCAAAAACTTGTCCACTTGTCTGTAGGCTGGGTATTAAATATGAGAATTGGATTAAAAAAGAAAAAGATAATTTTGACACAGGCCTTAGACCAGAGTGTCACCCCTAGATTTCCTGTTGGTGACAACAATTCCTGTGGATTCATCACTGGTGTGTCAAGTGATAATGGGCTGCATTTCAAAAGAAACTCTAAGGGAGGAAAGTATTTGGACCTCAGGTTTAGGGGTGGGAAGAAATGAGAGATGAAATACATTTAATTTTATGTTGAGTCCCAGTTTCTGGGCTTTTTACTTGGGCATCTATTTTTATGGTAATATTTACCTACCACAGTCTGTAATGTACTATGAATAGAAATTGTCCTTTTAAAACTCATATAGAACACTGAAATAAAAAGTACTAATCAAGTTTTTCACTTCACATTGCCCCTGACATACTAAACAGAGTTCCCTCATCAAAAGGGCTATTAGCTGATTTGGAAAGATTTTTAAATAATACTGCGTACATAGATTTGTCAGAATCACTTCCTCTTGGACATCCTCATCTTTTTCATAGTTCTCTAAGTCAGTTTAAAAACATTATTTGATCTTATTGTCTTAGCATCTAGTAATTAACCACATGTGGCCATTCAAACAGCTGTTGAACTTGGTCCATGAATGTGCAATGCTTGGGATTATTTCCTTCACACTTTAATTAAGGGAAAACAAGTTTAGACAGTCTGTATAGGAGGGAAACGTGTATTTTTTTTGAGCTTTTTCCTTTCCACGACTCATCTGCTCTTCCTTCTAAATGGTTAAGCTTAGCTCTTCGCAGCAAAGCGGAGTGGTCCAAGCAGAGCTTACACAAGATGATAGGCCATTGTGAAGAGAGAGGGTATAAAGGGTTGTGCCCCTGATGGGGAGGGGGGCAAGTCAGATTTTCAGGCTAAACAGAAATTTGCTGTAGTAATTACCCTTTATCATTAATGACAGGCAATTGCCATAGCAACCGGCTGCCACCTCTCTCACACACCAGCTCTGCATGCTCTGAAAGAAAATAAGAGCACGCTATGAAGTCAGTTGTGGAGCCACAAGTCTGAAGTAGGAAATAAACTCTACGTTAATATTCAGAATTTAGCTAATGGCATGCATGGCTCATTGTGTTCACGAAAGCACTCAATAACAATGAAACTTAAGAGAATTTGATTTTTTTTTAAAACGAATGAAGAATGCTGACCCAAGACAGCGTAATGGTTAAGGGTACAACTCTGGAGTTGGAGGAGACTGGAGTTTGAATCCAAGCTTCTCCACTTTCTGGCTGAGTGACCCTGGGCACAAGCTTAACCTCCCTAAGCATCATAGGGTTAAACTCCTAGGCCGTTGAAAGGATTAAACTGGATAATGTTTGTAAAGCACTTAGCCCAAGGTGAGCACTCCATCAGGGGTAGCTGAAAACATCTGTTGCCTGCCAGCAGGTGAACAGAGTACCCAGCAAGGGCACAATCCACGGCTCTTGTTGACTTAGTGAATTAGATCACTGGTGGACCACTGCTTGGGGAGCCCAGGTCTCCAAATTACAGGCTTTACAAGCTCTCTCTCCACTTTCTTTTGTATACGTGGAGGCACGCGCAGAGGTACTCAGACACAGCCTTTGATTGATAAAATTTTGATCTTCTCCACATTTTAGAAATGTCTTCTCAATGCCAAAGAGTTCAGCAGGTCATTTACTCTTTCTAATGACACTCCATATAGACAAGTCTCAGTGACAGCTGAAATTAGTTTTTGTTTTGCATCTCCTTGATTGTGTCTCTAACCTTTCCAGCACTCCTGTCACCCCCTGAGTCTTGGCACTGTGCTGAGGCCCATCAGAGATGTTAACCACTCTGTGCCTACAGTGGAGGCATTTTTTAAATCATCAGGACGGTGAGGACATGCCAAATTTTCTTTTTCTTTGAACTATAAGCCAAAGAAAACCTATCCAATAACCAGAACCAGAGTTATAAGGTGTGCATACCTCTTTCCTTGCTAAATATCATACACTAAGATAAATTAGGATTCATCCAATCCCACGCTATGTTGCAGTGCACAATCTAAAAATCACCAACATTCCCCCCTTAACTAGTAATTGTCTGAATGCTGTCCTAGATATCAGTCGCCGAAAGCAGAGCTCAGGGTCATTCTTGGCACCTACGTCTCCATCACCAAGCATTTTTAAATTCCACAGTCTGTCCCTCAAACACCTTCAACTCTGTCTTCTGTCTAAACTCACTGCTTTTCCTTGCTTCAGGCATCACCATCTCCCTCCTGAATTGCTGTGACAGTCTACTGGCTGGTCTCCTCCTCTCCTATTCATTTTCCACACTTCAGGCAGCATGATTTTATAAAATGCTAATGTAATCATGTTACTGTCCTTAAAAAAGAACTTTTAGTGGGTTTGCATAACCCCCATGATAAAGGTCCTCAGCCATCTGCTTCTGCTCACCTCTCTAGTCACATCTTCCAGCAGGATGGCTTTTCTCCGGGGATACCAACCTACACCACGCCACTCCAGGCTTCCTGGCTTTGCCCAGGCTTTCTTCTATACGAACCACCCTTCGTTCTTTGTCATTCTTCAAAGTCCTGCACAGCTGTCATCTCTTCTTTGAGGATTTTCCATTTCCTTTTCCCCTAAAGACCATAACTCCCTCTTTGTTCTAGTTCTATATATTGATTACAATACTATTATTTAAAAAATATTTCATTCTTCCCTATTAGTCAACTTTTGTTTCACAGGTAAGGTCTGGATCTCACTCATTTTTGATACCCTTAGGGTCTGGTAGTAGGTCCTTAATAAAATTTTATTGATGTAAAATACACATTTAACATTTCTACGGATAGCATGATCTCTTTAAAAACTGTGCTAATGAAAGAACCTTATTGGAATCATGTTTTTACATCATTCCTGGGTCCTCATATAGAATTCACAAAATTATAGGCTTGTAGTATCCTGCTCTGAAAATAAGCAATATTATAGTTCTCTGCTTCTCATAATTATTTTTATGCCTGATAACATGCAAAGAAATGCTCATACAATGTTAAAAAAAATTAGGATATAAAATTGTATATTCAGAATGTCCTAATTTAGTAAAAGACGTCAACAAAAATATATAAGTGCGGAAGAAAAGCAACAATATCGATGGTGTTCATTGGTGGGTGGAAGGATTAGGAATAACTTTTGTTTTCTTGTATGTTTCTATTCCAAATTCTTTATAAAGATCATGTATTTTATAATCAGAAAACAGATTTTTTTTACAGCAACTGACGTGGATGTTAAGTTATTTTTCTTCAGGACGATTACCTAAACTTGCTCACGCTTGTTACTTGGGACAGAAGGTAGGGAAATGTCTTCAACTATTTACACATGTTCTTGGTCCTAAACAATTCCTTTTTGCTTCAGGATTTGAAGTTAACTCAGTATTGTAGGCTGCAAATCACCATTTCCACTAGATGTCACCAAGCTACTGACAAAAGTAGCTCAAATGCTGGGTGCATATTCAAGTAGCTTTTAACAACATTTTTTAAAGCCCACTATTCAGTACTCCGTGGTATCACACAAAGCATTCAAAATTTGAAGAATTAATAAGAAAATGCATATTACATAAGGTTCTGGCCCATTACATAACAAGTGAGGGCTTATATGGTTCCTTTGGCTTTATTTGATCTATATCTTATTAGCTACTTAGTATAAATGCGAGGAAAAAATTGATATCAGGGGTCCTGTTAAAATTTTTTTTTTATTAGTTCCAGGTGATTTCAAGCTCTCTTTTTATATAACACACAGAGCAAAAGAAGGTCAGAATCCTGAAACTCCTTTCTGAACGATGTTTTTTAACCTAACATAGCTTCCATCACAGAATGACTAGCTCCTTGGTTAATGAATAGAAATATCTCTCAGAACTGGGATGATTTTCAGGACATTTTAACTTATTGAAAAGCTGTTTATAGCTCACTTTATGTTTCAGAAAGCAAAACAAATAACTTTTCCTTGAGGAATGAAATAAGGCTTCTGTTCTCTAATCTAACAAAGGGCAGCTAGAGAGCCATGTTTCTTTAAATATATGAACCTATTTACTCTGTAGGTTCAAAACAGGTCTTTTTTCCGATTGGCTCAGTTAACCACTTAAGTGGGGGGTTGGAGGAAGCTTGTTTCCAATCAGTCAGGCTTGGGAATGGAAATGATCGGCCAATCAAAAACATTTAAATTAGGCAGTGGGCTCTTGGAAAGAACTCCATGTACTGTCTCCTACATTATTGCCCTCTACTGTGGTGTCTGGTTTCTTAAGATGTGAGACATTATTTTTCTTATGCTTCACCACAGGACGACAAGGCATAACACAACAGTTTGTAAACAAAAGTCTGACTAAATTTCTCAAGTTTTTTCTTTCCCTAAAACATTTTTTCAATTGTTACCCTTCTTTTTGTTGGTGAGGAAGATTAGCCCTGAGCTAACATCTGTTGCCAATCCTCCTCTTTTGGTAAGGAATAGTGGCCCCGGGCTGACATCCGTGACCATCTTCCTCTACTTTATATGTGGAATGCCTGCTACAGTATGGCTTGATAAGCAGTGCATAGGTCCGCACCTGGACCTGAACCTGTGAACCCTGGGCTGCTACAGTGGAGCATACAAACTTAACCACTACGCCACTGGGCTGGCCCCAACTGTTACCCTTTTAAAATAGCACATGCTAACCTCTTTTCACAGTGCTAAAGATTTCTGACTATTGTCTATTTTAAATGTCCTGTGTTCCTTTTAATGGCTGTTGTGCCATATTCTCAGTGTAAAAATTCAAAAATAACAAAGAGAGCATTACTGATGATAACCACAGGTTTACTTATGGGAAAACAGCCACTTTTAATTTCAAAAGGATAGAAATCAAGCCAAACCAGCAACCTCCTATCATCATCCACATATCTCAGATAATTTCTGAAACACTTTTAAAGAAAAAAAAAGATAAACGACATTGACCATCACATTTCAAATGTTATCAACCCAAAGTAAATAAATCCGCATTTCATCAGGGATCTTAACTTCCACAAACTGGGGAATATTAGGGTTAGCATAACAGATTCTATCTTGCTTTGTGTTGTGCAAAAACTATGAATTATAAGCACTATGGATATAAATATCATGGCAGGAAGAATAACCTCAGTATTATGGGATTCTAGTTTCTGCAAGTGTTCATCAGATACGGCCTGAAACTTCTTATGGCTTGCCCCCTGAACACTGGCACTGATTACACATGTACAGTTTCATCATACAAAGAAGTCAGATCTGTGTTAGACTCTCCTGCAATATTGTAGTATGTAATTGCAATTTAGTTTTGCTGCCCTAGGCATCTCCTTCAAATTTTTCTACTTGAACCTATCACATGAAATATTCATCTGAGTCCCTCTGATGTGGTGACAAGCCTCAACTGTAAAGTAGAAAAGCTGTTTTTGGACGTCCCTCTCCACATATCCGGATTTGCTTCTCTACAGTACTTGAAAAATGAATAGCTTCCATCAGCTATATACAAGGCCTGATAAGCTCACCCCCTCGACACATTTTCAAATGTTATTACTCAATGCCTTCCTTTTCTGTGGCCACCAAAACTCTTCTATTTTAGCTGCAAAGCATAGTGCATTTACTCTAATTATGTTATTTGGATATTCACTGTCTCCTTGCTACAACTGATTACTGAAATGTAGGTAGAGACAGGATTTTACTGGTGGGCTCTCATCCATGAAATTACTCTGGCTCCTCAGAGTCTAAGACTGCAACTTCACATCTTTTGAAATAAAAGTTCATTTTAAGGTGGGTTAATTTCTTTAAAAATATTTGTGGTAATTTCTTGCAGTTGTTTAACTTCCTGTGTTCTAATGAATGCTCCAGGGCAAACTTGCTGTGAGGAAGTTAGTTTTTAGAAATGAAAGGTATTAGTATCCACACAATTTGCTGAAAAAGAAGTCCAGCACTCAATTTTATATCGTTGTTTGCTTCGGGAGTCAGTCACAAAAATTTGCTCAGCTCATCACCAAAGGATATTGAAACACATTTCTTGCCGACATGGCGTCATCTGTGGTGTGGATGGAACCTTCATGCTGACAAATACTGCATAAATGGCTGTTGGAGCCAGTAGGCACTCCTGATGATTAACTATAAAAATGTTTTCGACTCTGGTTGCTAACAAGAATGACAATGCTTTGGCCAGACTGGCCTCCTTCTGGACACCAAAGGATGTTCCAGTCTTGGTTTCACCATCTGGTTTCAATACAAGCCAGGAACGATGAAGAGAAGAGAGTCTTTTAAAGAGGCAGCAATAGACTAATTCTTCTGGCTGTATAACCTTTCTTTGACAAATGAAAAAATGCACTTAGGCCAGAGCAAAAAGCAACAGCTTCTGAAATTCTATTTTCTAGGATAGACAAAGGTGTTTTGAACATCCTCATCAGGCAATGGGTATGACTGTGTAAGTCACAAATAAGCTCTCTGTAGAAAAGACATTTAAATGCATGAGCTTGTATTATAGAGCAGAAATTTAGTATGCCTGAAGGAGACCAAGCATATACTTTATAGGAACCATTTCCTTTTAAGCAAAGTTAAATTTATTCATCTAATGTAAGAATACTTAGTTCCGCAAATGATAATAAAAGCAGCAACAATGATATTTCTATAATGCTTTCTAATTTCCAAAAGGCATTCAACTAGATTATTTCTTTTGATCCTCACAAAAATCCTGTACTACAGGTATTATTTTTATCCCTTCAATTCACATACAAGAAAACAAACTCAGAGAGACTAAATAATTTATCCAAGGTCACACAGCAAGTGGCAGGGGTGAGAGGAGTGGAGGAACTCCAACTCTGATGACTGTCGCCAAAGCCAGTACGTTTTCCACTACCTCACACTGCCTCATTTCCTCCTGGCAACATACCCATGGTTCAAGGAAAGTCAGGTTGATTCCATGACTATAACTTGAGGAATAAAATATTGCCTTATTCCTCATGTAACTTGCCATGATTTTACATAGAATGCTTCTCAGACTTGAGATGCTAATGCCAAGGACTACTTTGTTTTATCAATAACCATGAGAACGTGAATCGTGTAGGTGGCGTGGTATAGACTCTAATTGACTCAGGTGGGAAACTATGGCGAAAGCTCGGTATGTTGGGGTTCACAAGGGCTTATTTGGAGAGCAGTGTTGCTTGAACAATGCATGCAACAAATCCCCATATTTTTCTTGTCTCAGAGTTGCTTCTGTTCCCGTTCTTGTCTCTTATACCTTACATCTGTAATGTCCTTGCCTCCATGCAAACTGAATGGTACTTTCATAAGGAGGAAGAGAGTAATGACAAAGATTAAAGATACACCTATCTCTATTTAGTATAATAACTGACACATAGTAAATAACGGATACATGTATTTATTTCGGAGCCAAGTTAAACCCTGACCACTCCTGAGGCCTTCTCTGGAAATTCAGACCCATAGATTCCTCATTTCTCTGAAATGCTATAGCACTTACAGATGATCTAGCAGACAATTTTTAATAAATTAAATAATAAATTGAATTAATAAATAAAATTTAATAAAATTTTCAGTGTTCCCCAGTTGTTACATGTGTGTTAGTTTTCTCTCTCCTATCAGATTGTATATTCATTGAAGTTATGAATCATGAGTTACATTTTTATTATAAACTCCATAATAAACATGCTGGTATATAATCATGTTTTCAAGGAGTTCTTGTTGGTTATTTAAAAATCAAGACATAGAATATGTGAATTAGCAGTCCTATTCAGACACAGAAAAATAGAGATGGGGAGTAAGGATGGGGTTAGAGTACAGAGGAAAAGAGAAGGAAAATGATTGAGCACCTGTATTATGTAACAGGCATTCTGCTTAAGTCATCTACTGTAATCCTCCTAACAACCCTGTCCTTATTTTATAAAAGAAGAGAAAAGTGATGTATGATAGCATTTGTTTTCTCATCCGAGGCTCAGGGTAGCTGGGTAATTGGGGACCATTGTGAGAAGAGCTGGATATAGATATACCAAGAACTACACAAGCCAAAACTACATGAACTGGCAATCAAGCTTAAGAGTGGCTCTTTACCGGTCCCATTTGTCTTTTCACTTTGAATTCTCCTTTCTCAGGAGTATTGGCTTCTAGGTCTCAGTTGCTAAATTGGCACGTGGTCCTTGAGGTTTCCCTGCTGATCTTGAAGAACTTATGAGGGCCACCTTCTTCATACTTTCTCCTGGGTCTGTTGGTTTGGGGCTGCCCACTAAAGGAGATCAAGAGCTAAGCTGCTTAGTTCTGCCTTCAAAGGCCTCTTTGGAGGCTGCTTCCAGCCCGTCTCCGGGAATTCTGGATCAAATGGAACGAGCCTGAGTGATAACATAGTTTTTACTTTCTGTCAAAATCAATCACTTTCTGGGGCCGGCCCGGTGGCGCAGCGGTTTAGTCCGCACTTGGCAGCCCGGGGTTTGCTGGTTCGGATCCCGGGCGCCCGCCGACGCACTGCTTGTCAGCCATGCCCTGGCGGCGTCCCATATAAAGTAGAGGAAGATGGGCACGGATGTTAGCCCAGGGCCAGTCTTCCTCAGCAAAAAGAGGAGGATTAGCAACGGATGTTAGCTCAGGGCTGGTCTTCCTCACCAAAAAAAAAAAAAAAAAAAAAATCAATCACCTTCTGTCAAAATCAATCAGATCACCTCAGTTCCTACCATGCCACAGATAGGTACCAGGATGAAATCTGGCTGTGTGTGGGTGGGTACCAGGATGAACTTTTCATCCCTGTTTCATCTGTTCTTCTTCCAAGTCAACAGAAGGCCTGGCTAGTTTAGCAACAATGCATCTTCTACTAATCCTCAAATATTATGGATAAATTATAAGGGTTGTGAGTTTTCGGTTGGTTATGTTTTTAAAAAATGCGTTATAGAGTCACAGGGCTGGAAAGAACCTAAAGAGTTCCAGTATTATGAGGCAAAGACTCCACAGACTAGTGCCCATCAAAACAGAACACGCGCACTACCTGTGTCAGGAATGGTGGTGGTCAGAGGGTGGTAAAAAATTCATATTCCTGGGCCCCTACTGAAACTTCCTGAATCAGAATCTCTGCGAGTGGAACACAGGAATCTGCATTTTAAATTAAGCTCCCCAAGTGAGAACTCCTGCCATTGACCATGCAGCCCTCTTGATTCTATTTACCAACAGACGTCCCCAGAATTAATGAGAAGCAAGGCCTTTGAAAAGGTGGATCTCTGAAAAGGTGGATCTGTTTAAAAAATAGATGTGCTCATTCCTGTCAGAAGGAAAGATATAGATTTTCACTAAACAAACATTGAGTGAGCAATGGGTTGTGTATCTGACCCTGTGGCAAGCACTCAGAGAACAGAGATGAAATAAGACCTAGAACTCCTCCTCTTGAGGACTTCACGGGTTAGTTCTAGATACAAAGCAATGCATACCTAATTACAATACAATGTGATATTGCTATTGGAATTATGTATTTTGAGGGCAATTATGGAACGTGCATCAAGAACCTTAAAAATGTACACAGTCAAAATAATTCTACGTCTTTGAATTTACCTTAAGGTAATTCAGTATAACAAACTAGTTCACTAAGAGCAAACTAACTTTTTTTTACTATTAATTTTCATGTACTTTCTCATTGGATCCTCACAAAAGCCCTAGGAATTAGGTGAAATTATCTTCCTTTTACAGAAGAAGGAACTAAAGCTTTGAGATGTTAAGAGAGTCATTCAAGATCACATCATTAGAAAGGGACAAGGCCCAAACCTCAGTCCGCTGGGCTCTAAAGATTATGCTCTTGACCACTGAGCTTTACCCTCTCAAGGGTACAGCTGCATGGATAGTCGTGGCAGAGCTGCTTATTAATGTAAAAATGGGAAATAGCCTAATGTCTAGCATCAGGGGATTGGTTAAACTATGTTTTAGCCGTATAGTGGGATAATATATTCAGATATCCAAAAATTATACTAGAGATAAATAGTGTGTCCCAGACAGGAATTTAAGCCAAAACATGAGACATTTTCAAATGGTCCATTATATTTTATTTGGGTCTGTTTTAATGTAATCACATTAAGACAGAACCACAAAATTGGAAAGCTGATTATTTGGCCAGAATTAACCAAATCTTCCCAATCTCTTGATCACTTGAATTCCAACTGTCTCCATTGGAGGCTCTGAATCCCCTGGTGGTACAGAGAGGTAATCATAAATAAAGAACAGGGTTCTTGTCAATCTAACCTAACAGGATTCCCAATATTCTCCAAGGGCCTCACTTAAGAGGATGACACTGACTCTGAACCCCTAATTGACTGAATGAAGGATGATGGAGGGTATCCCTAAAGCCCAGGACATCCTCAGTGGTCACTTGACCACCAGAGTGCAAGCTGTTTCTGACCACCAGAGACAAGAGCTGATTGGGTGATGGGTTGCCAAATCAGCATACACCTGGCCTTGCTGTCTTACTCTGTACCTGATTTTGACATAAATGCTGGGAATATGCCTTATTAAGTTCTCCAGTGGACCAGGAAGAAGATATTAACATTTAAAAACACAAAATACTGCATTTGCAAAATATAAAATTAAATGCAAAGCTGAGATACAGTATAGTCTCAATTTGCTGGAGTTTAACCACTTGGAGTCTTCTATTAACTGATGTGTATGTGTCTGTGTGTGTGAGTGCGTACGCCCATGGGCACTCTCGCCAATATTATGAGAGAAGTGATTGACAATCAGTAAACTTGTCAGGACTATAAATTTTTTAATAGTAAGACTAAAATATATTCCAAGTTCAGGGGCCGGCCTGGTGGCGTAGTGGTTAAGTTTGCATGCTCTGCTTCTGGCGGCCTGGGGTTCGCAGGTTTGGATCCCGGGCACGGACCAATGCACCACTTGTCAAGCCATCAAGCCATGCTGTGGCGGCGTCCCATACAAAGTAGAGGAAAGTGGGCACAGATGTTAGCCCAGGGTCAATCTTCCTCAGCAAAAAGAGGAGGACTGGCAACGGCTGTTAGCTCAGGGCTAATCTTCCTCACACACACACACTCTCTCTCTCTCTCTCTCTCCAAACATACATATATGTATATACATGTATATGCCTACATACATATATATACATACATGTATATACATGTATTCTAAGTTCAGTTCATTTTTACTGAGGTTGGAAATTACCCTTCGCATTTAACTGAATTACTGAATTTACTGAAATTACTAAATTTAACTGAATTACTCATTTTTAATTTCATGGGTTAAAACAGAAAGTATATACTGGTTAATGCTGAATTAATCAGACTGTTAAATGAACAAGGGCATTTCAATTCCATAACCCTTCTAGATAATAAAAGTTTTATTATCCTAGCCAAATTCACTGCCCTACCCACAACTGTTTTTAAGAAATAAAAGAGGGATATTAGGGATTTATGTCTCAGGTATTATCAATATCCACCAATTCTGCCAGATAATGCCTCAGCCTTTTATTTTCCTTTGCCTGTGAAGACTATATATACATACGTGCGTATACATAAATACATGCATCTCCTTGTTTTCAAGAGAGAAATATATTTAAATAAGGACATACTAGAGTTTCCCCTCTAACTGTAAGCTGTAACAGCACTGAACTTTCTGTGACTTAAGAGGAAGCACTTCATTATCCAAGTCACATTATCATCTGGAAAGAGTTGGCTGTGTTTAAACTGCGCTTAACTGTATTTAAAATGAAATACAACATATTTACATTTTCTCCCCAAGTTTATTATAAAGTTTACACTTAAAAATTTTTAAATAGAAAATGTTTCCCAAAACTAGGATTTGTATGTGTTCCTTTGACTTAGCTGCAAGAATCAATCAGATCATGTTAAGGTGCACAATAAGGCTCTTTTTGAAGCCTGTTATTAAATATACATAAGAATAGACACTTTTTTGTGTTCAGAAATAAAGAGAAAGAAAGTGTTCCATGTTTTTGAAGATTGAAATCCTTCAAAGCTCTTTTTGTTTGCAGGAAAACAAAAGGCTATTATAAATTGAAGCGCTGAGACAGCGGCAGCAGCAAAGTAATTAATTGCTCATTCATGAAAGGAAAAGTATAAGGGAGAGGCAAAAGTTAACCCCTCGTGACAAAGTCTCCAGCTCACAAAACAGC
Organism: Tapirus indicus; assembly: GCA_031878705.1. Lineage (NCBI taxonomy): Eukaryota > Metazoa > Chordata > Mammalia > Perissodactyla > Tapiridae > Tapirus > Tapirus indicus. The sequence goes on from CM062918.1 coordinate 17,537,435, forward strand.
TATCAGCTTCTCTGTTTTTAAACATCATGGTCCTCTTTGTGCTGCTGGTTGTTTTGTTTGGAGGACTGGTGGCAATTGTTGATGTCACCATACCTATCTTGGAAAAAACACACCACCACGCATCTAAAGATTTAATTTTTTTCTCAGAGGAAGAGCTTGCTGCTTATGGTACTATATTGTGAAAGCTGAGTTAAGGAATATTCTATTACTAGTGTCAAAGACTTTTAATACAGTATATTTATGATTATCTCTGTGATTAGGTTATCTAATTAAAATATACATAAATATATACACACACACACACACATACATGGTAGACAGGATTATTAAGCTTCCAGGGAGTTGTGAACAAACGGTAGGAATTGAAGACTATGTAAGATTTTCTCTAAAACAGTCAAATTAAGTGATCAATCCTATTTAGAAAGGTTTTTCAATATATTTCATGCCCCAGGGAATCTTGCTCCAACCAAGAGCAGTGGCTGGTAGCTACTCTGTCTACATTTGCAACAGCTTGAGCTATGCCATCTCACAGGGTTTAGGGAAATTGCTGCCAGCATAAAGCAAATAATTCCCTCCCTCTGGTCCTCAAGAATTGCAGGAAACTGTAATTTCTCATTATCAAGCCTTCTGCTCTGTATCATCCTGCTGTACCTTCAAACCAGGAGCCTTATTCACAATCACCTTGCTGTCTGAAGCACAGGTGTATATGTGTTTTGATGTGACAAAATCACACCTAGTCATCAGCGGTATAACATCTTCCTAAGGTGATGGTAAGAAATCTGAAGCAGATTGAAGGGTGGCTAAAAAGTTCTTATCATTTTAATATTAAAACCTTGACTGACTTCACCTACAAAGGTTCACACATTTAAGTGAGTTGAAAAATCAAGTATCCATTTGGGTTTCACCCAAAATATTTGTTCACTTTACGGCAAAGAGCCTAAGACACAGTTTCCTGAATTTCATCTCTAAAAGTTAATTTAACTGGAGGGATCTTTCTCAGATTCCATTGATTTAATCTCTTGAGCTACACATAGCAACAAAACATAGACTAGAGTTTAGGATTAATAATACTAATAATATTGTTTTATTTAAGGGTAAATCCAGTTCCCAAGATCTGAATATCTTGTTCTAGAATTAATTTCGTTTGTAAATTCATGTTTAAAACTCAGAAGCCATTTTCCCACAAAAACATTGTAATAAATGGGTATTGAGTCTCTTGGTTAGCACGTGAAATGTATTTAAAATGCAGAAGGTAATTATTATTTTAAATAATATTTCTATGGAAAAACGTATTCAGAGTGCCCTAGAATGTCAGGGCAGGTTATTCTCCCCATCCTAACTAGGAGCAGGAATACTCCCTCCCCGATCTGTGACCACAGGACTTGGAGTGCTGTGGACTGAAGGCACCAGTGGTGGCTCCTGTGGCTGGAGAAGGATTTTCAGCAGGACAGAGGGTTGAATAAGCATGGCTGAGGGACTGGAATGTGAGGCAGGGAACTGAGACGCCCAGGTCAGAGGGATGGAAGGAGATGGCTGGGGGAGATGATGATCCCAGGGTCCTAAGGGTCTGACCTCATTCTGACCAAGCCCTTGTCCAAGGCAGGAAGCGGATGCAGCAGCAGTGGTTTTCTCCCTCTGGAGGGATAAGAACTTCACATCAGTGGTAACAGCAGAGGGAAGGGGGATTCCTATCACAGCCTAGATGAGGCGCTATTTGCTTGTATGTGATATAAGTAAGTTGGCGGCTTGTCTGTGATGAGTTTTTTCTTTTCTGGATCTTCTCAATTCTGGCTGCAAACTATCAGTGATGCTTAAGAGAGAAGTACTTGTAAAAAAAATCTATCTTAAATTCCTTTAGGAACCAGCTGGGCATAAAGCAATGCAGTAGAAATTTTAAATTGCAAAGTATATTCTAGTGGTTATGTTTCTTGACTTCGGGAACTTTCAGCAGTGGAAGATAATATTCTTCACCTTATTTCTGGGGGATTCTCGTCTGTGAGGGTGTAGACAGAGCATGGTAAGCCTTTAGAGGAGGGAGAGATCACTTCTAGATAGAGAAGTTGGAGAAGACATCATGGAGACAGTGGTGCTTGAACCAAGTATTGAAGGATAGAGAAGACACATGGATATAGTGTAGGATATTCTAGTCAAGGTGTAGTGAGTGCTGGAATTAGGTTGTTTTCAGTGGGACGGAGAACAGGGCATGGAAGTGAGAGATATGAATGTAGAATCAACAGGTCTTAGCAACTGACTGGATAAAAAGAGTAAGGAGGTGTTATTATGACTTTTCAGCTGGAGTAATTGTGAAGATACTGAAATCATTACAGAGAGAGAAAACACAGAAGAAAATTGTATGTCTAGTTTAGGTCTCACTGAGCAGCCTTTTTAGTCTATTCAGGTGGACAGGTGTGGCCAGCGGTAAGAGGGAGGCCCGGAGCTGTGGAGAGATGCTGCGCAAAGTTTCATGTCCTACAGAAACCGTGGGTTGGATAAGATCCCCAAGGGCTCTAGATGCTAAGAGGGTCAAGAATACATCTCTGCAGGGATATCTCTCACCGAGGGAGCAGAAGGAGGAAAAGGGGTGTTCAGAGTGGTGAGGAGCAGAGAATTACTAGAAAAAGGTGGTTATCATTATCACAAAATAAAAAGATTTATTTCCTTGAGCATAAACAAGCATCTTCCTATCAGACGAGCAGCAAGGAACTTTTTGGTAACTTTTAAGAGAAGAATTTTAATAATGCGATGAAGCTGGGTGCCAGATGGCAAGGGTCAGGGAGCAAGACGGGGTCAGGAAGTGGGGTCAGGAAGTGTAGAGAAGGAAAGAAACAGTTTCACTGTGAGAAATGCTGTTGCAGGTCAAGGGACAAGATAAAGTAAAGGGACAATCAAAGCGCAAAGGTGAACAGGTTACTCTCCTACTCAGAAACATTTGGTCGCTGTGTAGGGCCTAAATGATACAGTTCATATTTCTTATTTTTCTTATTGCAGTTTTTTTCTTATTGAGATACAATTCATATACCATAAAATTCTGCATTTTAAGATGCACTATTCAGTAGTTGTTAGTATATTCTCAGAGTTGTGCAACCATCACCATCATCCAATTCCAGAACATTTTCATCACCTCCCAAAAACCCCAGACCTGTTAACAGTCATTCTGCATTCAGCCCCTAGCAAGCAGTAATTTATCTTCTGTCTCTATGGACTTGCCTATTTTGGACATTTTGTATATAAATGGAATAATACAATATATGCCTTTTGTGTCTGGCTTCTTTCACTTAGCATGATGTTTGTAAGGTTTACTCATGTTGTAGCATGTATCAGGGCTTCATTCTTTTTTACAGGTGAATAATATTCCATCACATGGATAGATCCCATTTTGTTAATCCTTTCTTTACTTGGTAAGTATTTAGGTTGTTCCCACCTTTTGGCAATTATATAAATAATGCTGCTGTGAGCATTGTGTACCAGTTTTTGTGTGAATATGTTTTTACTTCTCTTGGGTATATACTTAAGAGTAGTATTGCTGGGTCATATGGTAACATAAACATATGTTTAACTTTTTGAGGAACTGCCAAAATGTTTTCCACAGTGGGTGTCCCATTTTACATTTCTACCAGCAATATATAATGGTTCTAATTTCTCCACATCCTTGCTAACACTTACTATTATTCATCTTTTTGATTATAGCCTTCCTAGTGTGTGTGAAGTGGTATTTCACTGTGGTTTTAATTGGCATTTCCCTAATGACTAATAATATTGAGCATCTTTTCATGTGCTTATTGGCCACTTATATATCTTATTTGGAGAAATGTCTATTCAAATACTTTCCCCAATTTTTAATTGGGCTTTTTGTCTTTTTATTCTTGAGTTGTAAGAGTTCTTTATATATTCTTGATATTAGACTCTTAACAGATATATAATTGCAAATATTTTGTCCCATTATATGGGTTGTCCTTTCACTTTCTGGATAGTATCCTTTGAAGTTCACATTTCTGGGTCATCTAAAGTCCTCCAGATCTGCTCCCAATCTATCTTCCAATCTTATCTTTCTTGATCTCTCATCCTAACTAGCTGGATTCACTTTCTATTTTTTAAAAACACCTAAAGTGTGCTCACCATGCTAATGCCACTCTTCCCACTGAAATATGCTCCCCTTTTCCTCTACAACTACCTAAATCCTACATATCCTAAAAAGCCCACCTCAAGTTCTGTCTCCTTTCTGCAACTTTCATTGACAATCTTAGCCCAGAATAGTCCCTTCTTCCTTTATACTCCTGCAGTCTACACTTTTTGTTGTTGCTACCAAACATTTGGCACTTAGCCTAGTACATACAGTCTCTTATTCTTAATAATTTTTTTCAGCATACATTTTTACCCAGGTGAAAGTGGATCCCTTGCTTTGCATATTTACATTTAAGTGTTTGTCTGAGAGAGAGAGGTATAGGTCTTTACTTTATTTAAATTTGTTTTGGGAAAACTCTCTAGTTTACCTTTAAAACAATGACACATGATTGGCACTAATCAATTCTATCTCTCACAAATTCATATTTATTCCTGATATTGAATATATTTAGCAAACTACCTTTCTTCAATAAAAATAAACATTTGCAGTTTGTAATTTCTGAATGTGATTCTCAAAGTAGAATATTGGTGGGAAAACTGATTCCACTAATTTTAACACTTAAAATGGATACACTGCAATTTATTATTATTCTCTTAATTATATTTATTATTACATGTGAGACAATTAGGCAAACATCTGAAAGCATAGTTATTTCCAGTATTATGATGAGCCTGTCTTTTTGAAAGGAATACTGTAGAAACCAACCATTAATGTGGAGATTAGAAAAACTATCTGAACATGTGATAGCTCCCAGCAGGAATACCGAGAAAGGAATGAAGATTAAAACTAGGTTACAGTGTGGAGGAACAGGTTATCCAGTGCTACTGTCATGACTGACATTATCTAAAATGGAGTGATATGTCACTAAGAGACGACACTTAATTGATGGACAGATACAGAGCTGGGAATAGAGAACAAAACCTGAAGGGGTCAAGAATCACATTAGAGGAGAATCAGAGAAATAGTCACCTTTCATATTTCTTTATTTTAACTAGAAAGATAAACTTTAATGTTGTATTTTGACACGAGTGATGGATGAAATAACTTTGTCTTTTTTTCCTTTCTGAAAAATTGACATGTTTATATTGGGGATTTAAGGCAGAAGAAAGAAATGGGAATGGATATCTAATTTCTCTATTCCTTCTCCACCAAATTAAACAAGAGATTATACACATAGCTGAGAGGCCATGTAAAAGCGAAATGAACTCAAGGCCAAGATCTTGGTATGAATGACAGATATGGAAAAGTATTTATCAAGCTAGATTCTCTGCTTCCTTTCCCCCATTCCCCTATCCAAGGGGGAAAATAAAAACCTTCTTTGGGTTGGGAAAGAGAGGGTAGGGGTTTAGAGAGAAAGTTAGAGAGCTATAGGTCACTGAGAAGGGACCCTGCCCCATGGCACCTCCTCAGGCAGAGTCCCAGGACACAGGAATCAAACCGTCTGACTTACCTGGAAATCTGAGCAGGGGAGATGCATGCCTTACCTTCTGGGAAGTGTCTCAGGAAATGACAAGGCCCACAGTTCCTCCACGCCCCTGATGTAATATACAAGCAACAGAGTGCCAATGATGACAAATTATGTCTGGCCTGAAACAGTCTGAGGTAGTCTACCAAAATTTGTACTTCCCAGACCAAGAGTAACATGCTGGAATTGCCACATTTTCCTGTTCCCTGAGAGAGGTGTGCAGAAGTTAGTTGAGGGAGAGTAGGTGAACCTAATGGGACCTCACAGTTGTGAAAAAGGGATGCTACAGTGGAAGGCGATTGGACCACACAATTTAGAAGTGGGTGGGGTTGAAGATATCTTGGTGGTTGCCACCATGGAAGATGTCAGCTGAGGACTAGTTGGGATCATATGAACATCTAAAGGATGCCATCGTCGACAGATGCTGGTTGATGACTAGATCTCTTCCCCAGACGCATGGATGATGAGCACTTTAGAATGTAAATATTCCTCTAGGGAGAAGGAAAGGGAGGGAAAGTTTATCCATAATTGACTAGGATTACATTTCTGTCATAGAGGAGAACAGTAGTATGTTGGTAAATGTTGAACAGCTGGCTCTCCGGCAACAAAACAAAATAAAACCCAGATTTGTAACATTTGTTGATTTCCATGGTGCAAATACTCCCACCACAGCCAATTTCAAACTACCAACCTGATGTCACTGAGTAAGGACCTGGGAAGAGATGAACACAATCAGCTTCTGAGCTGGTACAAGCCTGTTCTATCATACCACTGGGGGAGGGTATCTAACGCAATGTGAAGTTACAGAAAAAAATTAAAGTTAAAATTTCTACACATTTGAATACAGGACTTGAAAATTTGTAACTGCTGTAATTGTTTGGATTAAACTCAATTTTGATCACTGCTTTCTTGGTCATTCATTTGACATGATGCTTTTTAAAATTCATTGGCATTGGGTTAATTTTTCCAGATCATTTGCAAAGGGAGAGCAAGGGCACGCATGTATACATCTTTGCTTGTTTTCCCCTCTTACTGCTTGATTCTACAATGTGATTATTGCTTCTCTAACCACTCTCACGTCTTCAGAGAAAACCAGGGTTTCTAAGTATTTTTGAGGCTAAGAATGAGTAATAGTAAACCTGGGTGGAAAGGAGTGGAGGAGACAAGATAGCAGTGTTCAATTAGAAAAGGCAATGCACCATTATTTTTTGAGGAGTTGTAGGGCTGCCATACATTGCCACTTCATGATATTCTAGCCTTTCAATTCCTTAAGGAAGAGACACCACCTATGTCCCAGGAGTTCCTTTTGTGTTGAACAGCCATATGACTCCTCATATGTTTAACAGTGTGTTTCAAAAGTTTCTGAGAGCTAAAATGGGTTGCAACAACCCTTTAGTTCTTTATGATGCCCAAGATACTTGGCTAACAATAGAGTTCCTTAAAGAGTGAGTCTCTTATTCCATGGTGATGTTTTTCCACTGACATGTTCGAAATGGGAAATCTAGGAAAAGAAGACGCTAAGTTAAGTAATGAAAGTGAGGGGTGAATTTTATACACACCCTCTAAGAAAGCAGATTATTTCCTGCCGTATTTCACGGTATTAACAGGAATAAAAGCCTAATATGTGGTAATAAAAGACAATTGCATATTTATCAGAAAATTAGTTGTGATGATTCATCTATCTTCTTGGTTATAACATTAAAAATATATCCAGTATTCCTAACCAGAGTATTACAAAAGTTGAATGAGTTAAAATTCTCTAGGCAATTTTCAACACTAGGAAAAGAGATGCCTTTTCAAACTAATGACTATTTCATAGATGCAGTGCAGATATTCAGCATCTGTAATTCTCTTTGGCCCAAGAGTGAAGAGATAAGTAGTAATCATGCCTTCAAGGTAGAATTAATAATCAAATCCTTAATTAAACTCAATATGGAAAGTCCTTAATAAATATCAAAATCTGACTATCAGATTTTCTGGCAAATATTTAATGCTGTGTTCAGTATCTGCTATCTGAATATCACTGTGGAAAGAATTAAGCTTTTCTTTTTATTTACTGGGTACTCAGGGCTATCAATGTCATATTTAAATGGAGAAGTATGCTATATTTTAATAACACACCTTCATATTATCCTATTTTTGCTTGACACATACTTAACACTTTCCAGAGGAATTTCAATTCATTTTACTCTTTTAAAATTTATATTCATTATGCATTAAGTGAATATGTGTGGCTAATTCTTTCTTCAAGGAGTTTTTAATCAATCCTCTTCTATTTGTTCAGACCAAAAATTTCATTGCCTTTCTTGACTCAGAATTCCCTTTATTTTATACCTCACATCTGTCAGCAAATTCTATCCGCTTTACCTCTAAAACACACCCAGAATTCGATCAATTCTTATGTCTTCTATTGCTACCCCTTGGCCAAGCCACCCCCATCTTTCACCTGAATCATTGTGATAACCTCCTACCTGGGCCTCTTTCCTTCCACCCCTGCCCCTCTGCAGTCTATTCTCAGTATGCACCCAGAGGATCCTGGTCAAACATAAGTCAGATCTTGTCACTCCTCTGCTTAAAACTCTCCAACTGCTTCCCAGTTCACTAGATGAAAGCCAGACTCTTTATAATGGCCTGTAAGATTCTTCAGGATCTGGACCACTCCCTTCAACATCCTCTACCTTTATGAGCTTATCTTTTGTTTCTGTCCCCTGTCCCCTCTCCTCATTTTCTTTCCTCCAGCCACACTGCCTTCCTGGTGTTTCTGGAACATGCCAGGCATATGCCCAATTTAGACTGCCCCCTGTCTTGAATGATCCTCTTCTACATACCTTCACGGCTAGATCCCTCACTCCTACAGGTTTTTATTCAAAAGTCATGTTCTTCATGATGCTTTCCCTGGACACCATAATCTAAAATTTTAAACCCCTCCCTGACATTGCATATCTTCCTTCTTCCCTTTATATCATTAGCACATTTAACATACCATATAATTTACATATTTATCTTGCTTACCATGTCTCCCTAACACAATGTAAGTTCCATGAAGGCAGAGATTTTTGTCTGTGCTATTCACTGCTCTGTCATCAGTGCCTAGAACCGTTGAGCAGAGATTTGTTAAATGAGTGAATGAAATATTTCATTCATGTGGATTAACCTTCATAAAACATGTAAAAGTATTTAAATAGTACAAGATTACCTGCTGCATTTATATTGTACTGAGAACAAGCTAGGACAAGTACTTTTATCCTAGGAAGGCAGTTAGAATTTCTCAATTAGGACAAAATGTCATCTTCCTATAACAAGTACACGCTGCCTTCTAGAAAGAGCTAGGATTTCAGATCCTGCTTGCAACATGGAAGGAATCCATTATAACTATCTTTTTGAGTTTGAGAACACTTGAATTTTGGCAAAATGTTTGGAAATTGGAGTAGACTGATTAGACAGGTAGTACAGCATGGCTATTAACAGAGGGGCTCCTAAGTGAGAAAATCTGAGTATCTGTTGGGGGTCTAGGGTGCTGTGTCTATGAGAATGTGGGCAAATTGTTAAATTTACTTGTCTCAATTTCCTCATGTGCAAAATGAGGATAATTATAGAACCTGCCTCATAGGGTTGTTGTGAATATTAAATGAGTTAATTCATGTAAACCGCTTAAATCAATGCTTGAACATAACAAGAGCTTGTTAATTTGGAATTAGTATTTTCATGATTATTATTTTGACTGTAAGCACTGTGAAGACAGGGACAATCAGGCGAATCAAGGGAGCCAAGGCCCTGGAGACTGAGGTCAGAGAAAACACTGAATTGGAAATGGATCATTGGCATCTAAGGTAGAAACATGGTGGGGGGTGGGGGGGTGGGGGGAGTCTGAGGAACACTTCACAGTGGAGAGTTCTGAAGCCAGATTGGTTGGATATTCTGACAGTCATCACAGGCTCTAAAGGGAAGGGTGGAGGAAGGGGGTGTATTCCAAAAGTCCCTATCTTTTTTTTCCCCTGCATTTCTGATACTCCAGTGAATAGCAAAGCAAAGTGGGGGAGGTCCAAGTAGAGACAGCTGGCAGGGAAGGAGAAACAGTTTTCTCTGTGACTGGATAACGCTATCATTCAGTAGGAGGAGTGTATAAAATATTCCCATTAAAAAATAGAGAAACTGAGAAACTAAGGAGTATTTTGAAATAAAGTAGTAGAGTCAGATATCCAGATGACATGTCAAAATTCTATCAGCCATTTGATGTTGCTGAATATCTTGGTGTCTAGCATTGTGTAGGTAAAATATCCAGCTGCTGGTCTAAATTTTTCATTTTCCACCCAGATGTTTCCAATCCTTATTGTACATTGATATAGTTAATAATATTTATAGTTTAATTAGGCATTTATGAAAGCAATTATGAAGTTTGATTGGATATTCATAGTTTTGAAACTATAAAGAATGGCATAAAATGTTGGTACTGCTATAATAAAATTCTATTTTTATTTTGCAAAGATGTACTTGATTTTTCAATAGAAGAAAGAACTTAAAAAATTCAGTGTAATAACAAATTTGACACATCTGTTCTTCCTGTACAGAATCCTAGAACTGTGGGGGCTGGAATGTGTGTTAGGTCACAAGCTGGCTATAACAGAAGGGCACCTCCGTGGGGCAGGGGACGGCTAAGATTCTGATGGACTGACAGCTGCCTTCCTGAAGTTTTTGTCAATTATCCTCTTTCAGGTTTTTGTAGTTGCTGCTCAGAATCCATTTTGTCCTTTTCCCTTAGGTCAACCCTGTAGATATTCAAAGGCAACTCTCCTGTCTCTTCTGACTTCTCCTTTCCTTAATGTCTTTTTTTCTCCTATCATTCTTTATATGATCTGGTGTTGAAACGCTTCTCTACCCTAATCATAACCCTCTGTATATACATTTCTGCATCTTAATTTCCTCTGAAAACTGTAACACTGGTAATAAATACAATATTCTCCCTGCAGTCTGACCAGGACTCCAGGTCAGAAGATGGGGGCTCCACTCATTTTCTTATTTTGGACTCTGTAGATAATGCATGCAGCCCAAGTATTCATCAGTGTTTTGGGAATTACATTTCACTGTTGATTTCTATTATGTGACATTAAACAAAACAGCTGCATTCTTTTCAGGTGAGCGGCTCTCACTCTATATATCCCCCACTCTCTTAGGGTGCTTTGGTTCTACACTACTGCTGAGGACACGGCATTATTTTTCTCCCTACTAAGTTTTATCTTGTAAGCTTCCGTGCATCACTCAGCCTGTTTAGAAGCCTGAGTGTGTGTCTGTTATGTTACCTATCCTTTCCATCACTGGGTCAGCTGAAAATTCAAAAAAGCACGGTTTTTATGTCTTTTTTAAAGCATTTGATTAAAATTTGAATAAAACAGAACTAGCCCTGTAGTACACCCTTGGAGATGTCTCTCCTGGCTGATGTCAGCGAGGAGGGACTTGGAAGCATTCTCTGCATGTAATCTCTGTAGCAGATCTATGTTTATTCAGAGTCTGAGGAACACCTTTCAGAATAAACAGGTTTTATTGTGGAGTTTACAATTTAAGCACCTTAAGGGTTTCATTTATTGCTAAGAATTAACATCTAATTAATTTGTTAAAATGTTTCAACAACAGCAAACAAAGTAGGTAAAGGAAGAAAAGCAAAAAAAAAAGAAAAAAAAAGATTGGTTGTTGCCACATGTAAGAAGTGAAGTTGAATTGTGCCCTGATTAATTGATTAAGGATGGTTCCTGTGGTGAATAATTATGTTCAATAACTGTCAATATAATTTGCAATCAATTATCACTTATAAAACCAGCCTATAGCAAACTCAGTTTTACATGCATCCTAATGCAACTGTCACATTAGGAAGCACTACTTTCCATTTCTTTCATAATGTCCTTTATTCAATGAATCAGATTTGAAAGCTCTCACTTTATATCCAACAACATACCTTCTTTTCACTTTCAGAAATTGCCTTAAAATTTGTTTTTTCTTTTTTTCTAGAAAGTCCATTGTGATTAGTGGCTGTGGTCAGAAGTTATCCAGCCTGTGGTAGATTGAATTTTTCGCAATTCTTCACTCTCCTGTAGAGGTATTAAAAATCCACAACTTTGCCATGACCTCATGGCGGGTGAAGAAAATTTTCCAGCCCTTTGATGCTGGGACTTTGTCACATGACTTGCTTTGACCAATGGGATGTTAACAGATGTGCCATAAGCAGAGGCTTGAAATGTGCTTATGTAGATGGGCTTGCTCTCTTGTGCACTATGAGAAGAGCTTCCCCAGGGAGCTTCCCCTTTCAGTCTGGATTTCAGAATGAACACACATGGAACAGAACTAAGCCCAACCTGCAGCAAAGAGTCAAGTCCAGTCAGACCCATGGCCTGGAGCAAAGTTGCCTGCTGAGCCCAGATTAGATGTGCTGAATCTTAGCTGACCTAGAACCCGTGAGCACAAGAATAAATGTTTATTATTGCATGTCACTGCATTTTGGGGCTGATTTTTAAAAAATGTAGCAGTAGATAACAACACAGCTTTTCCTATCAAGTATTATTTCTTAATTTAAGTGGGACATTTATTGTCTACCCTATCACTTTAGTTTAGTAACAATTCATCTAGTCAGAATTTGGCTGCCAGAAATCTCACTTATTTGTAATGCAGCCAAGAATACAGAAGGGAGAAAAAGAGATCTCTGAGTGGCCAAAATAGATATAATGTCCGCACACTAACACACATTTATTCATAGAAGAATTCTTTAGACACTCAGGTATGTTTATTCTAATTTTTACGTACAATGTAAAATCTTTGCTAATCCAGCATCCTAGTCATGAGAAAGTACAAGAAGCCAAGTAAAAGTGAGACTAAGGCTGTTCCGTCAGGCACCTGAAAGGAAATACATAGCGTACAGCTTGACAGCAAGTGAGAAAACATGGCAAGAATAACAGTCCGGAATTTTCAGTGCAGAGCCAGAAGCCCCACCGACTTCTGCAGGTCCTGAGGGCATCATTGCTTTCCAGTATGGCCCCCAAACGGGTTCATAAAGATGCATACTTTTGGGGTGTAAGGCAGCATGCAACGGGGTAGAGAAAACATGGGACTCATGTAGAACATCTTTCTGGAACTTAAAAAAAACTTTATGGTAAATTAAAATAGTTGGTCCAGGCTTTTGAGTTTTACGGACTAGTAAAATAAAATAAAAGGGAAGGGGTTGATTTTTTTGGTTAATCAAAGACATTTATCAACATCATTTCATAAAGGAAGTTTATTTTAACATTAACCAAATAGGAGGGACATAAACCTTCCCAAAAAGGTCATTTAGCAAAGTGAACACTTTGTCAGATCTGTGAACCAGTGTTAGAGAACCAGTGATTTAAATCATTAACTTAATTTTTAAATAAAGATATAGTATGGAATGCAAAATTTAGACAATACTTAAGATAAAAATGGGGCTTTTTACGCCTATTCTCTTGGAGACAGATGTTCACTCTCTTCTGCTTGTAGAAGTTGTGCAGAAAAATTTGAGAGATGCTTCTCTATAATTGTTAAATCAAGTCCATGTTAGCCTATTTAAGAAAACAGAGAAGTATAGTATGCTTTTAGAAAGTAGCACAAATTTCCATCAAATGGTTAAAATAGAAAAGATCATGATGCTTTAAATTTAAGAGTAAATTTTGGTTTACCTGGAAATGTAACTATGGAGTCTCATTTGTTCCACATGTATTCTAGATAGCTGAGTCATTCTTGGGTATCCATCAAGCAAATCTCACCTCTTCCAGGAAACTTCCAGTGAGATGTAGCACTGAGTGAATTCATGGTGATTCTGAGAGCCATAGAAATGTCAGTTTGTGTCCAGGACTGACCTCTATTAGGAAAGAAGAGGACATGGCCTGTATTGAAGTAGTTAAGGGGCAAGTTGTTCTTCCCCCAAGCATTCCCACTGGTCTGCAATTTCCTTCATTGGTGTAGTTACTATGACTTTTGCAATGAAATGCCAGTCATGACAAGCCACATAGGCCACCAACATTTCTTACCATGTGCTAGGAAGGATGAGAGACACAGACATGTATTACTTCTGTCTCAAAGAGTTTATAATGTAGCTGGAGAGAGAAGGCAGATATGAGACAGTAAACAATAAAGACAGGCAGTAATTAATTAAGAACTAAACTATCTGTTACTGTTTCCAGGAGTTGTAGAAGTTTGAGGGGAAGAGGTCTAGCAGGACTAGAGTGGCAGGAAGGTTTCAGGGCCTGAGGAGTAGGCCTTGGGAGAGGGCATGATTTTAGGGAGTGGACAGAAGCAGAGAGGTCATCCCAGGAGCCTGACATGTTGGGAGGTGGTGACTTGAATGGCAGGAACCCACGAGGAGCAGTGGAAAATAGTTTTGGATAGTTGGGAGTAATGCCAGGAGATCAAGGGCATTAGAATTAGAATTAGAATTAAAGTAAGAGGAAATGAAAGCCTTTGAGTAAATAAATGATGTGATAAGGAAAAAGGTTGCCCTGAAGATAGAAATAACAGAAGCACAACATCTAAATGTATAAGTGAACCAGTTTTTTTTTAATTGAAGTATAAATGACATACAGTATCCTACCAGTTTCAGGTGTACATCATGATGATTTGACATTTATATATATTGTGAAATGATCACCACAATAAATCTAGTTACCATCTGTCACCATACAAAGTTATTACAATATTACTGGCTGTATTCCCTATGCTGTACATCACATCCCCACAACTTATTTGATAACTGGAAGTTTGTATCTCTTAATCCCCTTCACCTATTTCACCTGTCCCCCCCAGCCCCCCACCCAGTATCCACTAGTTTGTTTCCCTGTTTCTATGAGTCCGTTTCTGTTTAGTTTTGTTTGTTCATTTGTTTTGTTTTTTAGATTCCACATATAAGTGAAATCAAATGATGTTTGTCATTCTTTGTCTGACTGACTTCACTTAGTAAAATACTCTCTAGGTCCACCCATGTTGTCGCAAATGGCAAGATTTCATCTTTTTTATGGCTGGATAATACTTCATTGTATATATACACCATATTTTCTTTGCCCATTCATCTATTGATGGACATTTAGGTTGCTTCCATATCTTGGCTGTTGTAAATAATGCTGCAATGAACATAGGGGCACATATATCTCTTTGAATTAGTGTTTTTGTTTACCCAGAATACCCAGAAGTAGAATTGCTGGATTGTATGGCAGGTCTATTTTTAATTTTTTGAGAAACCTCCATATGGTTTTCCATAGTGGCTGCACCAATTTACATTCTACCAACAGTGTATAAGGGTTCCCTTATCTCTATATCTTCACCAACACTTGTTATTTTTTGTCTTTTTGATAATAGCATCTGACAGGTGTGAAGTGGTATCTCATTGTGGTTTTGATTTGCATTTCCCTGATGATTAGTGATGCTGAGCATCTTTTCATGCCTATTGGCCATCTGTATGTCTTCTCTGGAAGAATGCCTATTCAAGTCCTCTGCCCATTTGTTTAATTGGATTGTTTGTTTTTTTGATATTAAGTTGTGTAAGTTCTTTATATATTTTGGATATTAACCCCTTATTGGATATATGATTTGCAAATATCTTCTCCCATTCAGTAGGTTGCCTTTTCATTTTGTTGATGGTTTCCTTCAGGGTGCAAAAGCTTTTAGTCTGATGTAATTCCATTTGTTTATTTTTGCTTTTGTTGCCCTTGCCTGAGGAGACTGGTCTAAAAAAATATTGCTAAGACTGATGTCAAAGAGCTGTCTGCCTATGTTTTCTTCTAGAAGTTTTATGGTTTCTGGTCTTACATTCGAGTTTAATCCATTTTGAATTTATTTTTGTATATGGTGTAAGATAGTGGTCCAGTTTCATTCTTTTGCATATAAGTGTCCAGTTTTCAATTTATTGAAGAGACTGTCTTTTTCCCATCGTATATTCTTGCCTTCTTTGTCATGGATTAATAGACCGTATATGTGTGGGTTTATTTCTGGACTCTCTACTCTGTTCCATTGATCTATGTGCCTATTTTTGTGCCAGTATCATGGTGTATTGATTACTATAGCTTTGTAGTATAGTTTGAAATTAGGGAACATGATACCTCCAGGTTTATTCTTCTTTCTCAAGATTGCTTTGGCTATTCGAGGCCTTTTGTGGTTCCATATAAAGTTTACAATTTTCTGTTCTAGTTCTGTGAAAAATGCCATTGTTATTTTGATGGGGATTGCATTGAATCTGTAGATTCCTTTAGGTAGTATTGACATTTAAAAATGTTAAATTAAACATTGTTAATTTTAACAATATTGATTCTTCCAATCCATGAGCACAGTATATGCTTCCATTTATTTGTGTCTTTTCAATTTCTTTCATCAATGTCTTATAGTTTTCAGAATACAGGTCTTTCACCTCTGTGGTGAAATTTATTCCCAGGTATTTTATTCTTTTTGATGCAATTGTAAATGAGTTTATTTTAACTTCTCTTTCTGATAGCTTATTAGTGTATAGAAATATAACCAATTTCTATATATTAATTTTGTATCCTGCAACTTGACTGAATTCATTCATCAGTTCTAATAGTTTTTTGGTGGAGTCTTTAGGGTTTTCTATATATAGTATCATGTCATCTGCAAATAGTGACAGTTTTACTTCTTCCTTTCGTATTAGGATGCCTTTTATTTCTTTTTCTAATTGCTGTGGATAGGACTTTCAATACTATGTTGAATAAAAGTGGCGGGAGTGGGCGTCCCTGTCTTGTTCCTGATCTTACAGGAAAAGCTTTCAGTTTTCACCACTGAATATGATGTTATCTGTGGGTTTGCCTTATATGACCTTTATTATATTGAGGAACATTCCTTCTATACCCACTTTGTTGAGACGTTTTACCATAAATGGATGTCAAATTTTGTCAAATGCTTTTTCTGCATCTATTGAGATGATCACATGATTTTATCCTTCATTTTGTTAATGTGGTGTATCACACTGACTGATTTGCAGATGTTGAACCATCCTTGCATCCCTGAAATAAATCTTCCTTGGTCATGGTGTATGATCCTTTTAATGTACTGTTGAATTTGGTTTGCTAATATTTTGTTGAGGATTTTTGCATCCATGTTCCTCAGGGATATTGGCCTGTAATTTTTTTCGTGGTGACTTTGTCTGGGTGAACCACTTTTTTAATAGATGGATTTTTCATTAATTTAAGCAATATAAAGGTACCCTGAAGAGAAGAGATAAAGGATAGGTAAGGTTCCCTGTGTATATGTGTGTGGGAGAAGGAGGGGGAGATTCAGGGTGGGTGAGTGCCCCAAGGATGATGGGACACTTGGGTGGCCAAGGCCAGTTCACAATTTGACTTCTGGAATCTTGGGAGGTGCATTTGGTCCATGGTTTAGGGGTCCTGAACCAGCCCTGGGTTCTCAGGAAAGCCATCCTCCTCAGGAAATCAGGGGAGGGATAATGATAGGCCCCTTGTTTCTTAAGAGAATCAGTTTGTGGTGGTAAAAACAATGGCTGTTAGGGATAGTCTTGCATCTTTCATACCTGCTGCAAAATTCTCCAACTTCATGATCACTGTGGACAGCAAAAATGTACTTCTGTTGAGGACTTTCTATGTAATTTAATTTAAATGCAAACATCAACTCTGTGACATGGCTATAGCTAGTTTCATTAACACATGAGGAGGTGGGTGCTCAGTAAAGGTCACATGGTAATAAAGGTGAAGCCAGGGCTTCCATGCTAGTCTTCTGCCCACATGTATTTTTGTCCTGCTCTGCTCTCTTTCTCTCATGGCCTGGCAGGGGGAATGAGAATCTCAGAAGATCCAAATTGTTGGAGAGAGTGAAACTACGCATAAAGAGAAATAGCATTTTGTTTAAGAACTCAAATAATGGAAAATGAAAGCAGTACATACCTGTATACTACACGTCCATTCATGCAGTCCTCTCGGTCTTTATATAAGAAGTGCTGTTTGAAATGGGAGTTCTTTGTACAAAAGAAGACATTTCAATTCTCAATCAAGAACTTATAGACAGACAATAAAACAGTGTTTTTCATACTGTGTTCACAGGAGACCCAGGCGCAGGGAAGGGATAAGGTGGGGCCTACATGATGTTCGAGACATTTGACTCCTTCACCCATCCCAGATGCTTTGATTTAAAAAAAAAATACATTTATTTTCACATATATGTAAGATTTCCTCTGAACAAAGGATTATACAGCTTAAAAAAGGAGAGCCAATTTCCACGTCCAGTTCTTTTTCCCCAAACACCATCAGCCGAACAACCCAATTGGATTTACTCTGAAATCAAGCCTGGTTTTATGTTTAGTGCTACAAATGATACAAAGCAGAATGCATTATTCTAAAAGTGCAAGGAAATATGATCAAGATACTCAAATAATGACTAAATATACTCACATAACCATTCAAGTGAGAGAAAAACTGACTTCAGAGGAAAAGCAGCCAGGTCAGCCACATAGATGACAGGCCTTGCTTCAAGGTCCTTTGGGTACATCGAGAATGAACTTACTCTTTAGAAAGCAAATGGCACAAAGAAGTCCAAGTGTTGCACATGGCAAGGACTCAGAGATCAGCTAAAAACATCATTCAGATCTTTATAGAAGAGTTTTAGAGAGAAAATAGAAAGAGTCTAAACATTTAAAAAGCTCTTGCTATATAGTCTTGCATTAGCTTTCCAGACTAGTTTTATTATTTTACACTACCAAAGTTCATCAAAATATTATGGGAACACTAGTTTCCTCACAACTTCAGTAACTGGGTATTATCATTTTAAAGATCTTTGCCAGCTTCAGGCCTTAAAAAAAAAACCCCCAGTTGGAACAGGTACAGTCTTTCTCATCAACTGGTGCTCAGAGTTGCTGCCCATCACTATGGGAGCATGGAGTTGTACAGAGCAGGACCTGGGGAAATTGTTCTAATTTGTGCCATCTTGGGGAAGTCTACAGCTAATCCAGTGGAACCAGAGCTTTCCATAGAGGATAGGTTCATTTGAATGAATGCTACAGTTAGCAATCTATGGCAGTGGAACAATCTGAGATAATTTCAACTTTTGAATAACCAACTACAGTACAATGTTTGAAAAGCTGTAAAAAAGACCTCCTTATAATTCACAACTGAAGATGGAGACTTTTATAATTCTGTCCCAAAGTGTTCCATTTTAAACATCTCATAGGTAAATAGAAGTAAATGGCACATATTTAAATTGGATTTGTTCTCAAACCAGTTTCAACTTGAGCAATTGCTGCAATAAAATTTCCTTTAATATCTTTGTTTAACTGCCATTGGTTAAAAAACCCTAAATCTGAAGCTATTTCTAAAATTGAAGATTGAACATAATTGATATTAAGTACCATTAAGCTTATTATTGGTCTTGTAAAGATATTTCTATATTCTCTGTGACAGATATCATCTCAGGGAAAAGAAAGTTCATCTCTTATGTGTTTCCTCTATTCAATTCTATTCACTAGAGTATGCCATATAAAGTGCTAGCCTCTGAGTACTGGAAAAATGATGAATAAACCCAGTCTTCAAGAAGCTCTGTCTAGAGGTGAGTGGCATATGTACATGGACACAAATAATAATGCATTGTGACAGGTGCTATAATAGAGACAAGTAATATAATTGCTTTAGAAACACAACTGGGAAGTTAATAATTCTGCAGTCATAGTAGGGGTGAGAAAGGTCAGGGAAACTAGTAAGAGATGGCATTTCAGCTGGGCCTTAATTGATGAATAGGAGTTTTTCAGGTAGATAAGGGGGCAAGGAAATTCCAGACAGTGGAAAGAGATTGCCCAAAGGGACAGAGGTCAGAAAACTCAGGGAACAGTGGGAAATTGCGTGTACTTAGAAATATGGCCACATGAATGGGTAGAGGCTGGACAGAAGCTTGGAAGTCCCAACTAAGAAAGCTGTGGGCAGGCTGTGAACTGCATATTTATTTGTCCACTGAATATTGAGCTAGAATGTACTTTCACTCAAAATCCTAGAGTTGTGGGATAAGCTCTCACTTCCTTGCCTCTGTAAAGGATTGCAACTCCTTTCTTCTAAGATGTATAAAAAAGGAAAAGAAAGATTTTGAAAATGAATTCCAATACATTTCTTTCCAACAACACTTATTTGTATATGATTTTCTAAAAGAAACAGACATTCAGTGTATGGATCTGTAGAAGTGTGTGTGATCTTACTGAAATATATATTTCAACAGAACCATAATCATTTCTATCATATCCTTCCTATTCCACAATAAAAAGTCCTTAAAATGAATGACAAGCCAATGGTATAACATTATCTCTACTAGGGATTCTTAGATATTGTTTGTCAGCATCTGAATGGTGCATTTTTGCATGGGAACAAGCAAATTGTGGGTTCTTAACAAAAAGCATCTCAGAGAATTCTTTTGATGATGATGAATGTTATCTTAGGATATGAGGTTATGCTGGGTGATTTCCAATGCATTGTCTTCTCTCTCTGCCTCTTTCTGTCCCTGCTGTTTCTCTCTCTGACTCTCTCTCTATCGCCCTATTTGTCTACAGGGTGGCCATAACATCTGGAAACATACTAACATTATTTTATTATGTATTATAATATCAATACATCCTTTATTAACCTATGTCTCCAGACTTGATGGCTAGTGTGTAGTTCCAAACTGACTGAGGTCGAGATTAGTCAAATATATTTTGATATTAAATAAGATGAGATGCTTAAAGATAATTGACTCTATTTAAGTGGGGTTTACTTTGGTAGAGCTCCTTGTCACGTTGGGGAGGTATTTTAGGTATAAACTGATATTTTATATCTCTGTCAGAAAGCAGCTGTATATGATGCTCTATGTATATTGGTTGGTAAGGGGACTTATTGAGTTAAAATGAACAATTCATGGTAGACCTAGACCTAGCTGAAAATGGGTATAGAATGGGAAGATAGAAGCTAAGATGGCCATGGTAGATTGATGTCTACATATGGAGACTCTGTCAGAGCTTGACTCTGCCTTGGCCATATTCTATCTGTACAGAATATTTGGCTATACATGTAGGGGTAGGTGTTATGTATTTCTATTGGCTGTTCCATACTCTTACGGCAGTGAACTAGAATACTTTGGATAGTATGTGTAGCATCTCTCAATGTCCTAAGTATGGCTAACTGTGTCCCAGTGAGGAGCTGCCAAAGGTGCATACCTCCCTCCTTGTGAATGCCCTCCAGGTCAGCCACCACTAGTTCATATGGCATCTTTGTGAAAATCAGAAAAAAAATGCCTCTTCTTCTAGACAGACATAGTTCAGGGATCATGAATTGGGGATGGAGCATGAGATGGATTTTGGATATCCTGTGCTGAAAACAACCTACATTATTATATATGATGGGCCTGCCTCCATTGTCTAGTGCCAGGCATCTCCAGGGCACTAATACTTAATAGAAAATCCCATTGCCCACTTTGGGCTGAACAACTATTACTTACATAAGCATATAAGTAATTAGCACACTTATTAATATGTACACTTAATATACATATAGTGTACATACTAATACTAATACTTGATATGGAAGTAGCATTTCAAGTTTGCTAGATTTTTCTTTCTTTGCTAAAGTTATGACAAAACTTTGAAAGATTTCACCCCATCTGTTTCTGATATCAATTATTCTAAACCAGAAAAGAGAGTGTGAATTCATGAAATATCTTGGTCAGTAAAGCAGATGGTCATAAGAGTCTATAGAAATTCAGTTAGCACCCAAAAGTCCAGAGGATGAAGAGTTATCATGCTGCTTGGCCAAAATGAGAGGGAGAAAATGTGTTCAGAAAGTCATATAATACCGTTTCCAGGTTTACTTATGTTTCACATTTTTTACTCTTTGTGATAGGCAGAATAATGGGCCCCCAAAGGTCTCTAATCTCTGGAACCTGTGAAAACGTTACTTTACATGACAAAAGGAATTTTGCCAATGTGATTAATGTTAAGGACCTTGAAATGGGAAGATTATCCTGGATTATCTGAGTGGGCCCAATCTATCACACGAATTCTTAAAAGAACCTTTCCTGACTGAGATGAGAGTCAGGGGGAGATGTGGGTATGAAAGAATGGTCAGAGGGCAATGCAGTGCTGCTGGTTTTGAAAATGGAAGAAGCGGGCAATGAGCCATGGAATGTGGCTGGCCTCTAGGAGCTAGAAAAGGCAAGGAAACATATTCTCCTCCAGACCCTCCAGAAGGAATGCAGCCTAGCTGACACCTTGATTTTAGCTAAGACCCACTTCAGAACTTTGACCTACAGAACTAAAAGATAATTTTTATTGTTTTAAGCCACTAAGTTTGTGGTAATGTGTTATAGCATCAATAGAAAACTAACACACATTTCATGTGAATAGTACTAAATTACATATTGCTGGTTTATGTTTGTTTTGGGACATCTCTTTCAACAACTTTATGACACTTTATTTTTTTATTAAAAATTAATATACTTCGAACTTCAGTGCATCAAAGGACATTATCAACAGAGTGAAAAGGCAACTAACAGAATGGGACAAAATATTGGCAAATCATATATCTGATAAGGGGTTAAAATCCAGAATATATAAAGAACTCCTACAATTTAACAACAACAATAAGAACAACAAGCCCCATGAAAAAATGGGCAAGGGACCTGAACAGATATTTCTCCAAAGAGGATATAAAAATGACCAAGAAGCAAATGAAGAGATACTCAACATCACTAATCATTAGGGGAATGCAAGTCAAAATCACAATGAGATATCACTTTACACCATTAGCATGTCTATTTTCAAAAAAATGGAAAATAGCAAGTGTTGGTGAGGATGTGGAGAAATTGGAACGCTTGTGCACTGTTGATGGAAATGTAAAATGGTACAGCAAATGTGGAAAACAGTATTATGCTTCCTTAAAAAATTAAACACAGAGGGGCCGCCCGGGGGTGCAGCGGTTTAGTCCGCGCTTGGCAGCCCGGGGTTCGCAGGTTTGGATCCCGGGCGCTCGCCGATGCACTGCTCGTCAGCCATGCCATGACGGTGTCCCATATAAAGTAGAGAAAGATGGGCACGGATGTTAGCCCAGGAGGGCCAGTCTTCCTCAGCAAAAAGAGGAGGATTGGCGACAGATGTTAGCTCAGGGCTGGTCTTCCTCACACACACACACACACACAAAAATTAAACACAGAATTACCATACAATCCAGAAATTCCACTTCTGAGTATATACCCAAAAGAATTGAAAGCAGGGACTTGAACAGATATTTGTTAACCCCTGTTCATTGCAGTGTTATTCACATTAGCCAAAAGCCAAAACCCAAATGCCCATTGAAAGATGAATGGATAAACAACATGTTGCATATACATACAATGGGATATTATTCAGCCTTAAAAAGGGAAGGAAATTCTGACACATGCTACAACATGGATGAACCCTGAAGACATTATGCTAAGTGAAATAAGCCAGACATAAAAGGACAAATATTCTGTGATTCCACTTCTATGAGGTACCTAGAGTAGTCAAATTCATAGCATCAGAAAGTAGAATGGTTGTTGCCAGGGGTTAGGGGAGGAAAGAATGGGGTACTGTTGTTTAATGAGTATGGAATTTCAGTTTGGGAAGATGAAAAAGTTATCCAGATGGATGGTGGTGATGATTTCACAGCAATATGAATATGCCACTGAACTGTACACTTAAAATGGTAAATTTTATGTACATTTTACCACAATAAAAACATTAATATACTCTGAGTAAAAGAAAGTGAGATTGGTCCTCACACATTTGAGAAATGGTAAGGAAAGCACAGCAAGAGAAAGGGTCTTTGTAGAGCTGTGGTTCTCAAATAGGGGAGATTTTTATCCCCCAGGCAACACTTGGCAATATCTGGAGACATTTTTGGTTGTCACACCTGAAGCGTTGCTACCAGCATCTAGTGGTAGAGGCCGGGGATGCTGCTAAACATCCTATGATGTACAGGACAATCTCCCACAACAAAGAACTATCCAGCCCCAAATGTCTGTAGTGCCGAGGGTCAGAAATCCTTTTCTAGAGGTATTGGGTAATGTGGTTGGAAAGAGTTGGAGGGAACCAATGAGAAGTATCTTAAACGCTAAGCCAAGAAATTTAGAGTTCTTGCAATAGGTAATATATTCTTTATGGTGGAGGAAGGGGGACTTAATGGTGAATGAGAAAGATTAATCATGGGAGGATGGATTAATCACAAAAGAGAGATTAAGGGCACGAGACCAGATAGGCAGTTGTTGTGGTAATCTAGTATGGTGTGGCAAGAGCTGTAATGCTCCATGTAGTTGCACATGCCAGGTACTATTCTAAGGGCTTCACAACATGTACTAACTCATGTAGCCCTCACAGCACCTATGTGTTATAATCATTAGTCTCATTTCACAGAAGAGGAAATGAGGAACGGAGTAAGTGTCCAAGGTCAGTAAGGGATGGAGCTGGGCTTTGAACCCAGGAAATCTGTGCTATCTCTTTTTATAGGTTGAACTTTTTTAAGGCCTAGATGCATCTTTTTCCTGTCAACTTGGTTAGAAAATTGGGTTTACAGTTAAGTAGGATAAGGGGATTATCTAGACTTTACTATCTTCTTTCTACATTAGACTGAGTTTGAGGGAGACTGAGAAAGCTGATAAGACAGCAATTGGCTTCCTGAGTTTTAGAAAATTGCTTGGAGGGAAGATTAGAATTAGGAGTGGGTGAATTAAAAATATAGGTTGGAGGAGGTGAATAATCAGGGAGAGATCGCAGTTTCTCACCCACCAGCTCTCAAATTCTGACTCTCCAAAAGCTTCAGCAGGCTGTAGATGCCATTCCACTGACATGCATCAAACTTGAAAAACACAATCTAGGCCAGGATTGTCACTCCACCTCCCACTCCCCAGTAACACTCACTCATGCTGAACACTTCCCACTCAATAATCCTTCTCCATGAAAAGGAAGGAAGGCGGCTCTGCCTTGCTGTGATGGCCTTGTGTGAGCTTGTTTAGGGAACGGAAGGGTCTGCGCCACCGAGGAAGGAGAGAGGGGAGAGAGGGGCTCTTTGTTTCATTGGGAGCACGTCACATTCGACTGTTTGCCTGCTCTTTGTAATCACCATTGCAGTTTGCCATAGCTCTGAAGATCTGGAAAAGGCTGAAAACCTGGCTCAATTACTATTCGTCACTGAAGAGGTTTAAGACCAGGAACCCAGCTGTTTTAGCCTTGATTCTACCACTAATAAATTCTGTGATCTTGCACAACATTACCATATTCATCATTATCTTACTGCCTGTTTTTCCATGCAACATCTTCTTTTGATATTCATAACAGGCTATTAGAGTAGGCAAAGCAGATATTATTAGCATTTTTTTCTGATAAGAAAAACTGAAGTTCCAAAAGGATAAGTGAACTACTTAGGGTGACCCAGCTAGCAGGTGACAAAACTGGGACATGAATTTGGTTCAACTCACTTCAAATCTATTTGTTCTGATGCCACTGCTTCTCCAACTCTAGGGAGCACAAGCATCACCTGGAGACTTTATTAAAACACAGATCCCTAGGACCTACTCTAAGGTATGACATGTATTACTATAGAATAATTCCAATAGTATCTATTGCTATAATTTCTCCATTATTCAGATAGTGTCTCTATGCTAATTTAGTAGGCCTAGGCTGGAATCTGAGAAGCTGCAATTCTAACAACCACCCAGGTGATATTAATGGCAACGTACTATGGGCCATGTTTAAAGTAGCACCACTTTATACTATACCACTGGACCTCTTTCTATCTCAGTTTCCTGATCTGTAAAAGAGGGACAATAATAACTGGCTCTCTCTCAGAATTGCTACTGGGATTGTGGTGAATTAAAAATGGCTACAAACACTTTTCAAGTTCTCTCATAAAGAGAAACAGTCTACTTCCTTGCCTCTTGACTCCGGGCTGGCTTGGTGACTTGCTATGACAAATAAGATATGGTAAAAGTGACATGTGACTTTCAACCAAGACCTTAAGTGGCCTTGCAGTTTCCACTCTTGCCCTTATGGAACCCTGAAGCCACCATGTGAAGAAGCCCAGGCTACAGTTCGTGGTACAGAGACCTAGCTGATGGCCCAGACATGAGTGAGTCCATCCAGGATCATCCTATCAGCTAAATAAAGCCACATGAGTGAGTCCAACAGAGACTAGCAGAAGAACTGCCCCATCAACTCACAGGATTATAAGAAATGATAAATTGTGTTTGGGTTGGTTTGTTATGCAGCAACAGATAACTCAAGTGGGGATAAAATGGGTAATGATTATGAAAATATTTTGAAATTACACTAATACCTCTGCAAATTCTCTAAGAATAAAGCTTTTCAAAATAAATAAAACCAGCTGTACTAAAAATTAACAAAGCAGATAAAAGATTTAAAATCAAGCTATTAGAATAAACAGTGAATAAAAAAGAAATCTATAAAGACACACTAATAAAAATAGATAAATGAATGAATGGGAAAGAAGAGGATTCTTCTGACCACCAACCAGTGTAGAGGGAGTGGTGGAGCTGGAAAATGAGCACTTTACAACTACACTGATTAGAGGTGAAAACTGATTAGAGCAAGAGTCAGCAGCGGATGCTAAATCTAGGGGGAAACTTTGATGAAGATGATATTTGTTTGGTCTCAATACGTCTTCACAGATTGTTATTCATTGCAAAAAGAAAACTCTTAATTTCACAGAAATCATACAATACCAAGAATGAGTAATCAAAATTAAAATCACCAGTGAGAGTGGATGGACATTGTGTGCCTCTAGATGTGATGCCACGAGAAGGACACACACTCAGTCTACTCAAAGTGAGGGACAGTCTATAAAATAACTAGCATGTGGTTTTAAAAAATTAAAATGTTATGAAAAACACAGAAAGACTGAGAAACTGCTCCAGATTAAAGGAGACTAAGAGACATGACAACTAAATGCAATACATGATCCTTGACTGGATCCTGACTTAAGGGGGAAATGCTATAAGGGACATTTGTTGGGACATTTTAAAAGATTGGAATAGACTGCAGACTGGATAAAAGTCTTATATCAATGTTTAATTCCCTGAACTCGATCACTGTACTGTGCTAATGTAAACCAAATATTCTTGGTCTTAGGAAATGCACATTGAAATATTAAGGAGTAAAGGGTCATGATGTATACAGTCTACTCCCAAGCAGTTTAGAAAAAATAAATTACACACACTCACACATATGACAGAGAGCGAGTGAGTGAGCATGTAATAGAGAGAGGATAAAGCAAAAAAGCAAATGTGGCAAAATGTTAAAAATTCACGAATTTTGGTAAAGGATATATGAGAGTTCTTTAAGCTATTCTTACAACTTTTCTGTGAGTTTGAAATTATTTCAAAACAAAAAGTTATAAACAGTATATGCATGAATATATTTTCAATTTCCAAGTGAAGATGAACTTTGTGATTAATAAAAAGAAGAGATCATAAAGTAAATTATTGATAGATTTGGCCACATTAAAAAAAGCTTCTGTAAAATCATCAGCAAAATTAAAAGACAAAATACAGGCTAGGGAAATATTTGCAATAAAAATGACATAAGACAAATTAATTAAAGTTGTAAATATGAAGAACTCATACAAATTGCAGTTGGTAAATAAAGAATACAGGCGCACGCAGGGGCGTCAGCAGCTGAGGCGAGTGTGGAGTGCCTGGGGCAAGGGCCCTGGTGTCGGCTGGCATCCTGGGCACCACCGACTCTAGAGGGCAGTGGGAGGGGCCATGCGCCTGCAGCCTCCCATGCCCGGAGAGCCTTGGATCGTGGCGCTGTATACACGATGATGGATGAGCATGGTGGGAAGGGTGCGTCCCTCGGACTTCCACTGCACCCAGTGCTGAAGCTGCAGACCTGAAGCTGTGAGGCCACTCCCTGTTCCTGAAGAGCAATGGGTTCTCTGTTGACATCTTGACCCTGCTGAGCAGCCACTGCCAGGTCTGCCCCGTGGCCCAGCGCCTGGCAGTCTACCTGCCAGACCATTCCTGGATTATAGCATCACTACCTCCAAGCAGTGCACAGGTTGCCTCCTGCTCTGCAAAGGTTGGAACAAAGGATCCAGGACCCCTGATGTCCACACCTTTGGCCCTGCAGCCAAGAAGGACTCACTCTGCTCTTCCTGCATCCAGCAGCCCTGTCAGGCCTGGTC
This sequence comes from Tapirus indicus, assembly GCA_031878705.1. Taxonomy (NCBI): domain Eukaryota; kingdom Metazoa; phylum Chordata; class Mammalia; order Perissodactyla; family Tapiridae; genus Tapirus; species Tapirus indicus. The sequence goes on from CM062918.1 coordinate 17,565,198, forward strand.
CAGGGCAGCACCTGATGAGGAAGCACAGGCCTGTGAGGTAGAGATTTGCCACAGACCACACAGCCAGTAAGTGGCTGAGCTCCTGTTGAACCCAGGATGGGCATCTTCAGAGTGTGTGCTCCCTCCCCATGCTGCATCATGAAGTAAAACAGCCTTTCAGAGGGTGCTGTACTCTGAGTAGTGTCCCAGCTGCTCCATCAAATTGTCAGAATCTGCCTACCCTGGTTGCTATCTGGGCAAGGCCTTGGACTTGTCATTCTTCTCTGCCTCCCTGACTGTGAGGCTTGAAATCACCAGCAGGAGGGTCAGAGTTTAAGGTCACAGTCTGGGGGAAGGAGGCTGAAGCCACTCTAGTGTCCACTCTGGGCGTTCAGCATAGCCTGGCCAGTCAGATCGGGTGCGGGTTGGACTTATTTCCACTCCTTTTTCAGAACATGTAAGAAAATGTCTTGTAGCATTGGCCACCAACCGTAACGGTTCATCTGTACCCAGGAATGTAAAAGATCCCAGGTCTGGGGTACAAACAATAAATACCATGTCCAATAAATAATACAGCAGCAGCTGCTACCTTTTATGGAGTGCTTCCTTGTTCTAGGTCCTGTGCCAGTCACTTCACCTGCGCTGTCTCCTGGAGCCCACTCTGCCACCCTTTGAGGTGTGGGTTTCCAAGTGATTACCCAGGATCACACAAGTTATAACAGGGGCCGAGGATGGGAAACTGGTACCTGAGCCTGAACTTGAGGGCTGTGGGGAAGGCATTCTTGCCTGTTTGCAGTCAGGCCTCCCCAGAATCCTGGCTCCCCCAGGTCACAGGATCTGAGGTCTTCCTTAACTATCCTTAGGACAAGTAACAAATAAAGCTGGCAAATAAAGCTGGAGGTTCTGTCCCTCCTGGTGGTCACTTCTCTCCTCTCTGAGAAAGGAAGAATCTGAGCAAAAAATAATTAGCGTCAGAAAGGTCTCCATTCAGCCGAGCCCTGTCTGGGAACTAGTGGGCTTGGCGGTCCCATTCTGGGGACACTGGATTTCCTCTCCTCTCCTGGGTACTGGGAAAAAGCCCTTTCAATCAGAACTTTCTCTTTTGGGTCCTGCCACCTCTATTGCGTAGCACTTTCCACTGTCACCTGGAAAGATATCAGGCCCCACCTGGAGGGCAAGGAAGGCCGGGAACTCAGTGGGGTGGCTTTTTATCCCTCTGATCTGCCTCCTCCTTTCCTTTATCATCGGCATTATTTAGGGTAGGGCAGGGGTTGGCTAGAGGGGTATAGGGTAGCCATAGGTCTCAATTCTTGACCAATTTTTTCATTCTTAGATGAAAAGAGGGGAAAAAGACTAAAATAGGAGAGTGGCCATTCTTGGGGACAAGTAGCTTTGCCTGTTTTTAAAGGCATTGCCTTCAAGAAAAGTAGCCCGCTGTTGCTTTAAAACCTGGTTCTCTTTAGCCAGGAAACTTTTGGTCTGTAAATGGGCATCTTGCTGGGCATCAAGGGCTGTTGGGGGCATTAACTGGGAGCAGAATGTAAAGCAATCTGTCTAGCTGGAGAGTGATCAGAACTGGGGCGTGGACATCAGAAATGGGACAACACTGACTTTTCAGAGAATCCTGTTCTGTGCTGTTTACCTTTTTGTTTAAGCATTTTTCTAAAGGCAGTGTAAGTGTTGATGACTGTTAGAGCTGGGTAATGCATTCATGGGGGTTCACTATAATATTTTCTCTATTTTTTAAAAATCTATTTAAAAATTTCCAAAATAAAGCATTTTTAAGCAATTAAAAAAATACAAACAAGACTGTTCAAAAAAATAAAGGAAAAATACTAACCAGTGTTAAAAAATATAATAATGCAAATGGAAAAGATACAGATATCTTTTCACTTATGAAATCAGTAAAGATGGAAAATGATAATACTCAATGCTGTCAAAGATGTAGCATAGTGAGCACTTAAACTGGTAACTGTGACAATTTGTACAATTTGGAAATCACACGTCAAGAATCTTCAAAGTGTTCTTACTCTTGATCCAGTAATTAAATTTTAGGAATTCATTCCATGAAAATAATGAGAAATCCAAATAATAATTCATATCCAAAGATGTTCTTTGCAGCATTGTTTATGTTATTGAAAATTTGGACAGTCCAACAAGAAGTTAAGTAAATTAGGTTGCACACAATGTTTGTAAAAAGTTTTCAATAATATGGGGAAATTTTTATAGTACATTAAGCAAAACGAAAGCATACACTTAAAAGACTAAATGTTATAAACAAAATATTAACAGCTATCCACCAGTCAAGGTCGTAGCAGGACAGAGACAGCACACCCAGTAGGGTTTAGCTGAAGAAAGTTTAAAGAAGGGATGATTTATAGAGGTGTGGGCAGGATTTTAGGAGCCATCCAGGAACTTGGCAACAGAGGGTAGTTACTAGCCCTAGTCCCCAGGCAGGCAAGAGTAGGAAATGGGTGATCTGGAAGATCCTAATCTAGCTCTTTTCCTACAATGTGATCTCCTGATCTCCCATTGGGCACACTGTATGTGAAACCTGGTAATGCACTCCCTAGAGATCAGCCTTCTGGTGCAGAAAGCAGGGCAGAGAAGTGTAGAGAGTGGATCTGGAGGTGTAAACAGAAATTAACCAGCAAAAGTATTATCCCTGGTTGGAGGCTTGTGGGTGTTTATTATTTTCTTTTCATCCGCTAGCCTATGAAACTCCTGGCCATGGTGTGGACACCCCTGCACACAGGAGGAGTTTGGTAACAAAAGACATAGGTTTACACATTATGTTTTCTTTTTCAAGCCATCAGAATCAAAACAATTTAAGATGTAAAATTTACATTGACACATATGCTTCTATTTTTCTAAGCTATCTGTTATGATGTTCTTCAGCAATTAATCCCTCCTTCCCCATAACTCCTCTTTCCTGATTCTTGTATTGCGCTTCTTTTTCCTACATTAAATCTCATAGGACTGTCTGTTCTATGAATAGCTGTGACTGCATGAAGCGCTGGACTGTTATAGCAGCAGCAGAAGTAACAGCTTTGATTTGGTCAAGGCCAATTAGGACAAGGGCAGGCCACTTCCTGTCACCCCCACATCTGGGGAAATGCAGTTGTCAGAATGTACACGGCTATTGTAGAGGTAGAAAAAGAGTCAATGTTGGTGGGAACACTGCTTTCCTATTTTTAGAACCACTGTGACTATAATGGATGTTTTGTCTGGACCGCCCTTCAAACTGGCCAAACGTTCATGCGCCTATAGTTTAGGTGCACAACCATAACATAAAAAATCCAAATTCATTTCAGTTGAGTTTAGGAACATAATACTTGAATATTTTTATTTGAAATGTGTTGATTTTATGGGAAGTGGTGTGAAGCAAGTGACTGTATTTAAAAATATGTCTTTTATTAAAAAATTTTTCTTCACAAGGCCTAGTATTATTTAATCAGGTAAATCTGATTTTTGTTATAGACATTTTATGTTTGAAAAGCAGTCATATTTGAGGTGTGTAATAGTATCATTTTGGCCTTGACAAGCTAATTTGAAAAAAGAGATTTTGAAAGAAAAAAGGTATTTTATTCACTCAGAATTTTAAATAACTTTTTAAAGTATAATTTGAAATGATTAAAACAACTCTTTATCTGCTAAAAGGCTTGGGTCATGTGTATTTTGACTTAAATTATTTTGCATATTGACATTGATTTTGATCATTTGCTCATTATCAAGGCTTCTCTGTGGATATTATGCAGTAAAACCATTAACAACACAGATTTCAATTCAGAATATTAAAATTCATCGAAACATTGTATGTGTATTTGGTGCATCAAGAAGTTTGCTCACGATCAGCCTGTCATGGCTTATCTCCTTGGAGAAGCCTTAATTTTCTCAAATGCTTTGGCTTGTTTGAGTGTCAGGAGACTGGACCTCGAAGTCCCTTTGAACTCATCTTTCTAGGTTGTAGTTCTATTTAATCAGGTACAGTTTTAAAAATATTATTTTGGAGTAAATTAGATAAAATAGATGCTGATTTCCTCTCTTTTCATTTTTTCATGTTATCACATGTATTCTGACTTTAGTATTCATCTAACTCTAATCATTAACTTAAGTAAATGTGCTGGTGTGGTATGTTTTATCGATTAACTCAATCAATTAATAAAATACTTTTTTCTTATAAAATATGTAATTAATAGCCATAACTTATATGTTAGCTGATGATAAACATGCCAACAAAATCAGAATAAATCAAATGACTCATCTGCCTTCCATAAAAACCATGTAAAATTGCTTAGTTATCAACATATTAAAAAGGTAAAAATTTAGGATTGAATTTTTATAAATAAGTCAAAATAGAGACCTATAGCAAGAATTAAGCGGCTGATTTATGACAATGGCTTGAGCTAAGGATAAACCAGATGAAGAATGAGCCCATTTATATAATATAATATAATATAATATAATATAATATAATATAATATAATATAATATAATATAAATCACTGCCATTTTCCCTTTACTAAATACTTAAGAACACTAAACTTTGTTCTGCAAAAGGGGACCAATGTTGAGGCCTGCACTTGAGAATACATATATATGACAAAGGTGCACAAATTAAATTTATTAAAAATTTATCTCATGCACATCATGAGAAACTCTGCCAATGGTTAACAATAGCATAGCAAATTCCACTATTTTCCAATGGCTGAGAATAATCATTTATGGTCTGATGCTCCACCTCTAGGCCTAAGGATACCCTCAGCATCCATGGCTTTACCATTGGATTTATTCTTCTCTTATTTCCTCCCGGCTATGTCTGCCTGTTCAATACAAGCTGGCAGTGTTTATGCTGGTATAACATTCTCAAAAACCATGTTGGTCTTCTGTGCAATTCATGGAGATCCAAGACATCACACAAGAGGGTCTTCCACAGCTTTCCTGGATAGCCCCAACTTTATTCCTGACTTCTGCCGAGATGGTTGCTTGGATCCATGAGTTACATGTCTAATCTCTTTAGCAAAAGTCTGTCCAGCCACACCACTGGTGTTCTCTCCAGAGCACCCTTTCTCATCTTTTGCTATCTGGATAGGTTGAGAATTTTCCAAACATCAAGTGCTGGTTCCTTTTTTGCTGAACAGTTCTTTCTTCAATATATCTCTTTCCTCTTGCATTTTACAATAAGCAGTAAGGAGAAACCAGGCTGCATGTTCCACACTTCGCTTGGAAATCTCCTTAGCTAAATATCCAAGTTCATTGCTTACAAGTACTACTTGTCACCCAATACTAGAGCACAAATCAGCCAAGTTTTCTGCCACTTTATAACAAAGATCATCTTTCTTCCAGTCTCCAATAACATGTTCTTCATTTCCTTCTATGACCTCATCAAATCACCTTTATTGTCCATATTTCTATCAATCATCTCTTCAAAAGGCAACCTAGGCGTTTTCTATCATGTGTCTCAAAATTCTTCCAGCCTCTACCCATTAACCCAATTCCAAAGCCACTTCCACATTTTTACATATTTGTTAACGATAGTACCCACTTCTCAGTACCAAAATCTGTATTAGTTTCTTAGGGCTCTATAACAAAGTACACAAACTGGGTAGCTTAAAACAACAGAAATTTATTCTCTCACAGTTATGGAGCCTAAAAGTCCAAAATTAAGGTGTCAGCAGGGCTGCGTTTCCTCTGAAGGGAGCCTCTTCCTGGCTTCTGGCGTCTGCTGGCAATCTTTGGCATTCCGTGACTTATAACTACATCACTCCAATCTCTGCCTCTGTCATCATATGGTTTTCTGTCTCCCCACATAGCCTTCTCATAAGGACAGTAGTCATTGGCTTTAGGATCCATCCTAATCCAGTATGACCTTATCGTAACTGATTACATCTGCAAAGACTCTATTTCTAAATAAGATCATATTCTGTGATTCTGGGTGGACATGAATTTTGGGGGGACACTCTTCAACCCAGAGAACCTCAAACATATTAAATTGCCTAACTATGCACAAAATCAAAACTGTTCATTGGAGTCTAATTAGCAAAAAAGTGAATCAATAGTCACTGAGTATCATAGATACATAGATGCTTATGAAGGAAATTAATCCAATTTTCCTAAGGAAAAGTAAATTTCACATGTGTAGTTCAGTTAACTTTCCTATCTTTAGGATTATAATTTTTACCTCTTAGTTGGGTCCATTTTCTTAATCTACTGTATTAAGATCCAATCTGGAAAAAAAAGTTAGAGGGCAAAGGTGTTTTCTATTTTTGTTTGTTTCTTTCACTCTTCTCTCACTGTTCCCTACCAGTCTCTCCTCCTTCCCAGAGTGGTTGTCATATTTGTGATTCTCCATCCTCTTTTAAGTAGTCCTTTTATATGTGGGAAATTCCTAACTTGTAAGTTCTGCTTACCTAAATTAAAATTCCCAGCCCCCATACCAGTTCTTTTTAACAGTGAACCAGAAATTCTAGCAAGGCAAGAATAAAATGCATGCAAATTGGAAAGGGAGAAGTAAAACTGTATATTCACAGATGATATGATCATCCATATTGATAATCCTATGGAATTGACAGAAAAGCTAGAACTAGTAAGTTTAGAAAAGTTGAAGGATACAAAGTCAATATACAAAAACCAATTGTGCTTCCATATACTAGCAGTAAATAATCAGAAGTTGAAATGAAAATAAAAACAACACCATTTATCATAGCATCAAAGATATGAAATGCTTAGGGATAAATTTGAAATAAGTTGTATAAGACATGTACACTGAAAACTACAAAACATTGTTGAGAGAAACTAAAGAAAACCTAAATCAATAGAGAGGTGTACTGTATTCATGGGTCAGAAGACTCAATATTATTTAGATGTCATTTATCCCCAAATTGATCCATATGTATATTCAATGGAATCAGAATTAATATCCTAGCAGGTTTTTGCACAAATTGACAAGCTGATTCTAAAATTTGTATGAAAATGCAAAAGACCTACAATAGTCACAAATACACACACAGAATGTGAAAAAGAACAAAGTTGGAGTACTAACACCATCTGATTTCAAGACTTATTATAAAGCTACAGTCATCGAGACAGTGTGGTATTCGTACAAAGATAGACATATACATATAGTTCAATGGAATAGAATAGAGAGTTTACAAATAGATCCAAATAGGTTTCATCAAATGATTTTTGATAAATATGCTAAGGAAGTTCAATGGAGAAAGAATAATCTTTTCAACTGGTGCTAGAACAATTGGATAATCTATGCAAAAGAATGAACCTCTACCCTGATCTCATACCATATACAAAAATTAACTCAAAATGGATCACAGACCTTTAAATATAAGTGCTAAAACTATAAAATTCTTAGACGAAAACATAGGAAAAAACATTAGTTAACTTAGGTTTTGCAAAGACTTTGTAAACACTACACAAAAAATACAAACTACAAAGGAAAAAAATTGGTAAGTTGGACCTCATCAAAATCAAGAACTTTTATTCTTTGAAAGGCAATTCTAGGAAAATGAAAAAGCAAGCCACAGATGGGAGAAAATATTTGCAACACATTTATCTAACAAAGGACTTGTGGCTAGAATATACAAAGAAGTCTTACAACTTAATTATATGAAGACGAACAGTCCAATTTAAAATGGGCAAAAGATTTGGATATTTAATCAAAGAAAATATATGAATGGCAATTAAACAGTATGCTTAAAATCACTAGGCAATAGGGAAATACATATTAATACTATAATAAGCACCCAATAAATTGCTTAAAATTAATAAGACTTACCATGTTAGGTGTTAATGAGAGTGTGGAGTTACTGGAACTCTCATAGACTGCTCATGCTAAGGTAAAATGGTATAGCCATTTTGGAAAACAATTTGGCAATTTATTAAAAAGTAAAATATACACCTAGTATTTGACCCAGATATTGCACTTCTAGGTATTTACCCAAGAGAAATGAAAGCATATGTCTGCGCAATGACTTGCACACGAATATCCAAAGGAGCTTCATTTGTAATAGCCTCAAACTGGAAACAACCCAAATATTGATCAACAGATGAATGGATCAACGTAATATGCTATATCCATACAATGGAATACCACTGAGAAATATAAAGGAATGAACTACTGATACATGTAATCACGTGAATTAACCTCAAAATTATTATGCTGAGTAAAAGACGCCAGACAAAAAAGAATACACACTGTATGACTCCATTTATATAAATTTCTGGAAAATGAAAACTAATCTAAAGCAAGACAAAACAGATGCATGATTGCCTGGGACAGGGGAGTGTGAGGGAGATGGAATGGATTACACTGGGTATGAGGAAACTTTTAGGGCTAGGTATAGAGTTATGATCTTTTTATGGTAATGGTTTCATAGGGGTACACATATGTCAAAACTTATCAAATAATGCATCTCAAACGTGCAGTTTATTGCATTATCAATTATTTAATATTTAAGCTGAAATATTAAAAAACCAAAGGAAAAAATAACAAAGAAATATTTAAAAGGACGAGAAGAATATTTCAACTTTTGTTAAAGATGAGAGCTGAGATGATGTTTGCATTCATGATTCCATACTTGTGAAGCACTTAGGAGAGCCTAACTCAAAAAGCAGTCAATACACATAGTTATTATTTAAAAAATCCTCAGCCACTTTTGATCTAGGACACAGACTATCTGAACAAGACTTCAATTCAGAAATGAGCAACAAAACAGAATAGCTTCCATTTTGTTGGCTTGTGTTGGAGGCGTCCTGCTTTTGGGGTCATCAGTGGTTGCAAGGATGAACTCTTGACGTGGAAGTGGCACCAGGGATGGTGATGGTGCCGTGTCAGTGTTCTCAGGCCACTTCTCTGGCATGATTTAACTTCAGACCATTAGCCTCAAATCTGTTTCTCCACCCTTCCCAACAATTCTGTAAGTTATTTAATATACTTTAATATATCAATTTCCTGCTTAACACAGTGGGAGTGGATTCTGTTGACTGCAACCAAACACTTTGATCAATATAACCCTTAAGAAAAAAAATTGCAAAAATTAAACATCTTTTTAGAAAAATTGGAATTTGTTTTTTCTCTTTTTACTTGTTTTTGGGGGAGAGGGATTCTTAACCTACTTAGCTAAGCATTTAACAACAGGCTAAAAGATATTTATGTAGTCTGCACCGCCCCCCCTTTTTCTTTAGTTTTTCATTGTTGCTTTACATGGAAATCTTAATTTGAATTAAAATTGAGGCATGAGGATGGGACACTCACAGGATTTTCCATGAAAAGATTTTGGGTTCTCAGAGTATAGTGATTTGGATGGCAGTGGAAAGGTGGTAGGGATGGATAAACATAAACATAAAGGGTATTAATGAAGACATAAATAACATAAATGACGGCAAATTTTGATACTTTCTATTGCTGCTTTAAGATAATGTTGGATGTGATCGGCCTGTTGAACATCAAATACCAATTTTTATGTAAACAAGTTTTCACTTGATTAGGAATTTTTGCTTCAAGAAGTAACATGATTTTCGGATCAAATTGTCATTTTAGGAAGACGCCTCTGAGCAACATGTACCCTTAGTGGAAGGTAGAGCTATATATACGGATGTAGAAAAGTATTTGTGACAACTTTTTAAATGAAAGGAGATAAAGAATAACGTGGATAGTATAATCCCATTTGTGTGTGCATGTGTACATATAATGGGACATTATATTATTTATTCATTAGAGAAATTGAGCCAGAGAGGCTGTGTACTCTGGTACATCTGGAAACAGAAAGACTGAATAAAAGTTTTTACAGTGGAAAATGAGAAGCCTTTCTCAGCCTCCTCTGCCGTTAAGCTCCAGTAATGCCGGCAGGCTGCCGCCAGGTGTATATATGCCAGGCAGAAGATTAGAGACCAGCTCCTGAGAAAATATCCATAGATACTGATACTTGGGGAGTTTCCTAAAGAAAAGTTTGGATTTCCAATTAATTACCGTAGAGAAAAGCATATTGGTGAACAAGGGCTTACAGTCAGCTTTTTATTATTTCACTCTTAAATATCTATAGACAAAGACTGCCAGACATTTGAGGAAAGCCTCCAACAGAGACCAAGACAACCTAACTCACTCACTCACTCACTGACTAAGGAACTCAGAAGAAAAAAATAATTAAGAATCAAGAAAATATAAAAAACAAAACACTTTGTAATATCTTATGATAGACAAGATTCATAAAACCAGAACAGGATACCTAAAAAGAACAATCAGAAAAGAATTAAGAACGCTTGGAAATAAAAAAAAAAAGTGATAGAAATATTTTAAAATTAGTTGAAGACTGAGATGACAAAATTGAAGAAATCTCCCAGAAAAATAGAACAACAAAGAAATTTATCGTAGGAGACAAATGAAAGAAAATTAGAGGCTCAATCCAAGGGGTCAGCATCTAAGTCCAAAAAGAGAGAACAGAAAAAAGGTGGGGTAGAAATTGCAAAAGAACTGGAAAGTTTTTCCAAACTGAATGCCATAAGTCTAGAGATGGGAATTGCCTCTGAGTATCCAGCAAAATGAACAACAACAAAAAGACTCACACGAAAGGATATCATCCTGAAATTTCAGAACACTAGGAATAAAGAAAAGATCCTAAGTGCTTCAAAGGAGAAGAAACAGATCATATAAAAGGGTCAGGAGTGAGAATGGTGTCTGAATTTTGGGCAGCAACACTGGAAGGTAGAAGACAATGGAGACATGAGTTCGAAATTCTGATGAAAAATTATTTCATCCTAGAATCATTCTCCCAGCCAAATTATCAATTAAGTGGAAAGAGGGAATAAAGAATTTTATGTATACAACTCTAAAAAAATGTACTTTTCATGTACCATTTTCCAGGAAGCTGCTGGTGAATGTGTTTAAGCATACGAGAGGAATGAATCAGAGAAATATATGAGATACAGAAAATAGGGGATCCAATGTGGGAGAGAGCTAAAAGGAATCCTGCAGATGATAGTTAAGGGGAAATCTCGTTTGAATGCTGAGAGCCACTAGTACGGATCAGAGGAGGAGGATGGAAAGTTCCAGCAGGTCTGTCTTCAATAAACATGATGAATTTGATTACTCAATTATGTGGGAAATGTTGATTAAGGGGATTTTCCATCTCTTTTAAAGAGTTTGGAAAGAATTAGAGAAAATCAAGCAAACAAAAAATGATGTGAATATTAACTTCAGGAAAAAACAACAACAAAACTTTATTAGAAAAGAAATGTAATCATGGCATCTGACAGGAAGAGGCAACAGAGATCTGCCAGAAAGTTTGCTGTGCATCAGCCCAAGGGTTAATGCTACCACAGATCCCCACACATGAAACCTCCTGTCCTCTCTCAGTAGCTGGTGGTCAAGTGTCTGGATTAACTAGACATCATTGTGAGTTAGCTGATGTTTGAAATTCAGCATTTTAGGAGTATCAACATATGATGCATGAAAGCATGGATCATATGCAAGATTATTATTGTATGAAAGTTGAGAATGGTCTGTAATAATAATACTAAAATTTATTGAACTCTTATTGAATGCCAAGTGCTTTCCTTGGTTTATCTCCAAGGATAAACCTTATCTATTATCAGCTCCATTTTACTAGTGAAGAAATTGAGATTTAGAAAGGCTGGACAACTTTCCCAGAGTGATGGGTTTGGATTAGAATGCAGGCAGTATAGTTTCAGAGCCTGTGCTCTTGCCTTCTGCTCTCTTCTGCCTCAATACATACCAGAGAAATGCTGAAGGGGATAGAAACTCAGGAAATCAAGGAGGAAGGAAGGCTTCTCTGGTGGAGGTGGTGGTAGAATGAAGTGGACTAAGGCCAGACAGGAGGCAGGAGGGACAGGAGACTGACTCGTCAGTCCACTTATAACAACTGAGAATTGATGTGGTTTTGTGAACCATTCATTTAACTTTGAGAGAGACACTGATACACTCCTTTACTCTACTAAAGAGGGCAAGCACACTGGCATCAGAATGGAGCTTTCTCCTGAGACTCTACTTCATCCCTTTCATATCTTTTTACTACCATTTCTTTCACTTCTCATTGCCTTTAATCACCAGGCTTCATATTACAAGCAGAGAAACCCAGGCCTGGCTTCTCTTGTTTGAACTTCACTTATATTGGCCACTGGGTGTCTTGGCAACTAGGCAAGGTGACAGCAACCTGGAGGCAAAGAGGACCTGGTTCCCTCTCCCACCCCCAGCCTTATTAAATATGGTGCCGTTCCTACCAAGAGGGTTGGCGGTGGAGGCTGTGTGGGCAAAAGACACAGCTTCCAAATGTTCTTGTAAATATTCATAAAAACATGTCAGTGTTGCTAAACCCACAGCAAACGATAATCATCCGTCCCCCTACACCCTGCATCTTTTTGCTGTTAATCCTTTTGTCCGCCTTGAATTCCTTCCCACAATTGCTTCTCCCCCATCCTTGTGTTTTTGAATTAGCTGCCAGCGACCTTAGCCTTTGCAGCCTTTCTTGCAAGTCTGTGGTACCATTTTAAAAGCAGTGATCCTCTGCTGCCAGCAAGGGATGTGAATGACACACATCATCCTAGGGATGTTGCTTCTTCTCATCTCAATTCTTCACTCTTGGGGAACACAACATTTATTCTGCCCAGGAACTGATGGGAATTTCTGAACAACCTGGCACATCTGAAACATTTTTCTGACTCATTGAGCTGGCATATACTGCTAGATCAGCACTGGCTTTGTTCCACACAGCCTGTCACCAACAGTGGGTGTTGTTGTAAGCACTAGTTTTGATTGTGGCAAGATGGGCTCTGTGACTCTCCTCTTGTTCTGTTGAGTTCAGAAAAGGCATCTGGTCTCCATTCACATTACATTTGACTAGAGTCCAAAACCTAAATGAATGTTGCTAATAAAGAACTGTAAGGAAAAAACATGTTGAGAACTACTGAGTGTATTCAACACATATCAAGCTTTGGAGCAGGGGGAGGGAGAGGAGAGTGAATGTACTGGATTAGGCTCACTGTTTGGAGGGTGAGAGCTCCAGGCTCTGTTCCTGGCTCTGTCCATGAACTGTGTCTCAGATTGCCTTCTTTAAATTCAGAGTGCTCAGAAGCTGCTTTATGATACAGAAGAGACTGCATGTGACCTTACATATGTTTAACTCTGCTGTTGGTCAACTAAGTTTCAAATGAGCTAGTATTAATTGAACAACCACTCTGTACCTAAGTCACTGGCTGCCAAGCAGTGGTTTTACCTCCTTCATAATCTTCACTGGCTACCTCTGTCCGAACTCTTTGATCTGGATAATCAGCATGTCTTCCACCTTTCATATAGTACATTCAAACTTGGACTATGTCCATTTCCCCTTTATCTTTCACAGGCATATCTTTTGCATTTCAAACTCTATTTTGGTCCCAGAGGACCTAACCAGCACAGAAGGAGAGTTTATGTCTAAATGGCATTGGTCAGAGTAAGCAGAAAAATGTGAATACATGTGAACCTAAATTAAACTAAGTATCAGTGAGGCCCCCATTGAACAATGATTATTTCTTGGGATATCTTCTAAATACAAACTATCTGCAAAATATACACGCACCAAGGTAACTGAATGAGAAAACTTTTAAAAGAATATCTTCAGTTTTAGGATAATTAGATTATTACAGTTAAAACTCTTCTTTCAGATAACATTTAGCTAAAATAAAATAAAATGATGGATTTTAAATCTTCTTAGATTATCCTGTTAAAATCATATTGTCTGTATATTACAGATTGCCTCTCTTTATGTTATCAACTATCCAGGGCATATGCCTCGCTCATTTAAAAGCGGTGTCACACAAATAAGAAACAAATATTCCCACTGGATATTTTTAACTGCTTCATCCAGAAAAAATTCCTACTATCTCAATTTTTGCAGAAATAGATGATGTAGGATATTTATAGGTTAAAAGCATTTAGTTTGGGCCCATGACTCTACGACCTTAAGCAGTCAAGTTCAAAGACTGGGAAAAGTAAATAAAAACTATGAATAATCTAATATTGTTCTTAGTGGGTTATTTTATGGTAGATGATCATGTCTAAAGCTTGTCTGCTCCTCAGGTGAAACACTGGGCCAGGAATTCGGAGTTGTAATTTGTCAAGCAAACATCTGGTATCCTGTGTTCATGGAACATATAATAAAGTAATAGCCTATTATTTGGGGGAAGTGGAAGGCTGCCCTTTTTGAAGATGGAAAGGTCTGTGTTTGGATTTAGCCATGTATGACCACATCTGAACAAGCAAGGATTGGAACACAACATTCAGAACAGTCTTCAAATATCTGTTGGTAAAAAGTCTTATAGAGAAGTGGGAAAAGTGCACTGGCTGACTTAAAGGTGAGAATGGTGAGGAGCACAACTGTACATGTGTTAAGTTCCAGGTGCTGGTGGAGTAGTCAGGCATCACAGACCCTGAAGTCAGCTAGAAAAGTAAAATTATAGGGTTGAGAGGCAGATCTGGGATTCAGCTGCTGAAACTGTAAGAGCTGAGCTCCTAGAGATGGAGTATATACAGGTCAGAGAAGGGGTCCAAGAACCTGAAGCTGTGGGACCCTTGTGACTACAAGTCAGGAAGAGCAGTTGACAGGAATGTGGAGACAGGTCAAGACAGGTCAATTGAAGAATGAATCTCATATTTGGATCAGAGCGATCATTTGTTCAGTCATTCAGTATTTAAACCAATATTTACTGAGTGCTTATTTGTACCTGAAACCTGTGCTAGGAGTTAGAGATATAAAAATGGAAGGACGTGTGTCTTGCCTCTTAGTGCTGGAACTGAAAAGCAAACACTATTATATAATATAAGATGATAATTGCTATTATTATGGAGGTACTCACAAATTACATGGGACCTTTGGGGAGTCTCCTTCAACCCTCAATTTCCTTCCAATTACCAAATCCCCTCTCTTTATCACAGCCAAATTTATACATTTGCTGTCTCCATTTCTTTACTTCTTATTCCTCAACTTGCTCCATGCTGGCTTTAGCTTCCACCGCTCCACCAAAATTGCTTTCAAGTTCCTCTGCTAAATTCCAAGATAATCTTCAGTCCTTATTTGCTTGGCGTGTTGGCAGAATTTGATACTCTTTTTTTTTTTTGTGAGGAAGACCAGCCCTGAGCTAACATCCATTGCTAATCCTCCTCTTTTTGCTGAGGAAGACTGGCCCTGGGCTAACATCCGTGCCCATCTTCCTCTACTTTATATGGGACGCCGCCACGGCATGGCTGACAAACTGCATCCGCGGGCGCCTGGGATCTGAACCCGCGAACCCCGGGCTGCCAAGCGTGAACTAAACCGCTGCGCCACCAGGTGGCCCCAGAATTTGATACTCTTAATCATTCTTTTCTTTTCAAAATACTTTACTCCTTTGGCTTTCTAAGGCAACACATTCTCTCTCTCACTATTGGCCAGTCCTTTGAACACCTTTTTTCCATCCACACCTTAAATACTGAGGGTCTCTGGAGCTCTCTCTTCTTATTGTCTGTACCCAAGTTAGTTCTTCACAATATTCATCACACTTCACCGTTATTTCATTGTCTTTCTTGCCGTTGTCTTTCCTGCAAACTTTGTGAGGCCAGGATTATATATCGCCACTCTATTTTCAGTGCTAGCAGCATGTATAACATGAAGTTTGTGCTTAATAAATATTAGTTGACTGAATGACTAGTTGATTGAGTGAGAATCCTTTACAGAAAGGTTACATTTGAGTTGAGGCTTAAAAGAAGAGTAGGAGTATCAAGAAAGAAGTAGAGACTTTTAACATGATAGGTGATTGGGAGGCATTTGTGGATTTTGAGCAGATGAGTGATATACTGAGATTTGAATCTCAGATTTGAATTAGATCACTCTAGTGGCAGTATGGGGGACAGACTGGAGGAGGGGATTCAGGGCAACTGATATTGCAATAGTCTTAGCAAATAGGGTGATGGCTATAGAGATGAAGGAAAAGGGAATGAATGGTTCAAGGCATAATTAGGAGGTTGAACCAACAAACCTTAAAGATGGTTTGGTTGAAGGAGGTGAGGGAGAGAGAGGAATCCTGGATGCCTTAGTTTCCTTTACCCGCATGGAAAGTACAGGAGAAAAGGAAATTTAGGAGAAAAGGAAATTTGGGAGAAAAACTTTTGGACCCAATGAGTTTTAGGTTCTTAAGTTCCATTATGGGTACATAAGTCAGACTACATAATAAATTCTAGGAGTTCAGGAACCATGTCAGTTTAATCACATCCTACTGTTGGTGCTTGACAAATTCTTTTGACGGTATTGACGGAATACCACATTGCCAATACTACATTGCCCTTCTATCCTGGGCAACCCCCTTATACAAAGCCCATGTATTTATTTACTCACCCCTGTGGGGCTTTATGACTAGGTTGCCCTTTAGATGAACATTATCTATTTTTGCAGATGCTGTGTCAAAATTGATTAGTTCTCTGACCCGCCCACTGAAATCATCCAACCTACTGAAGAAGCAGAATGGGAAGTGGATTATAGGGTTTCAGATAACACCAAGTCCCTAGTGAAAGGTATGTTATTTCATTGCTTTGTTCTGCTTTTGGAAAAGTGTAGCTGTGTTTTCTTTTCTCCAACTGTATAGGTCACAGCAATTTTTTTTTCCACTGGGAATTACAAGCTATCCAGAAGATTTCCCGAGTAGAATCACAGTCTAACACAAATGCTAAATACAACTAATCAGGGCCTGAAGGTACACCGAGGGTAATGAGTAGGTTATATTTGGGTCAGTACTAAGGTCATTTATGAGATACTACAAGAAAAACAGACCTTTTGCCTTTCTGTAGGGAAAAAATGGAAATATATTCACTTTATGCATTGTAGTATATGCATTAAAATGAGTCAAAGACATTTTTGGTAATCTCATGTGTATATGTATTTGTGTATATAAGATAATTTTAATGAGCAAACTGAACCACTGTACTGTATTCATAATAAAATATTAAAGTTGGTAACAAGAAATTGCATAAATTTGTCCAATATGCTATAACTAGTGTCAGAGCTGACAAAAGAGGATTCTCACTCTTTAGTATACTTTTTGCTACTAAAGAGTCATTCATTTGGTAGTCTTAAAGCCTTTAATGCACAATATAACTAATGAATTCATGATAACAGAACATGTTTATAGTGGATCTTAGTTCCATGGCCTGTGTGGGCTTTTTGGGGCTTCCTTGACTACTATGAACACCAAATGAGAGAAAAGAATGTTAACTCAAAGTGAGAATGTAGGATAGTTAGGAATCACTGAAGACAGTGAAGGTCATCCAATTGGTGAACTACAGGAATGGATTAAAAACAAAGGCCATAAAATCTCTTCTTCACACACTCATACAAGTTGATCTCACTTATATCCATTGTTTTAACCACAATTCTTATGGGATCAGATTTCTCCCCAACTTCTTTCTCTAGGTCAGATCTTCCCTCTTTAACTCCAGATCCACAAATCGAATTACCTTCTTTCTACATTTACATTAACTTTTGTCTAAATTCATTACCTTATCAATATCTTTATTTATATTTCAATGTGTTCCAAGTTAAGCTCATTATCTTCTCCCATAAACCTCTTCTTCTTCCTACTGAGGTTTCTAATAAGCCAAATGTTCAGTCTTGGGTATTATCCTCCTTTCCTCTTTTTCCCCCATATATAGTGCTTATATCTAAACAGTCACTTCTTAGAATGATTTGACTTATAAATATCTATGGAAACGATTCCTTTCATTCCCTTCTACTGTCACTGTCTTAATTCAGGCCTTGATGATTTTTTTTCCTGAATGACTCCAATAATGTCTTAGTGGGTTTCTCAGCTTCTAGTCTTTTCTGATCTTCTCTCATTAATCCATTCCTTGAATCTCTACGAGAGAGAGTGTTTTGAAAAATACAAAACTGGCCATGTAACTCCCCTCCTTAAAAGCCTGGTCTGCCTCTCTTATCCTCAAAAAGTGACGATTTACTTCTATTTCTCACATAAAATAGAGGCCATCAAGCATGAACTTTCTTAACTTCACTCAGCTCTCACCATGTGTGTATGTATATGTATCTGCATTATTCCCATCATTGCCTCTTTCTCAACGTCCTTATTTCTGGCCAAGGCCAAGCTCTGGGCCCATGATCTGTGATCCTTTGTTCTCTGCCTCCTCAGGGCTCTCAGGCCATCATTTGTAGCCATTCTCCTCACACTCCACTTCTCTATCGCCTAGTTCCCCTTAACATATAGACATGTCCAAGATTCCCTGATCTTAAACAGAAATCATTTCTCAGACACAACAAGGCCCAAACCTAACTCACCATTTCTTCACACCATCTGTGGTTAACTGTTTTTTGTCCTTCAAAACTCAGCTTGAGTTGTATTCCCCACCCCCACCCCCACTCTGTGCTATCAGGTCATCTTGAATGTTTATTTATCAAACACTTTGTATATCATAGTAAATTATTTGCTTGCCTGTCTTCTCTATTAGACTGTGAGCTTCTTTAGTAGGAACCGGTATTATATCATTATTACCAGGAATTAATTAATTAAGTAGTGAGTATAAATGTCGAAACATAATCTCAGGTCTGGACACTCTTATCTTTCTAAAATTTCTATCTTTAGCTCTCATATTATCAGAAGCTAAATCTAATCAATCAGGTTTCTTACCCCATCCCCCCAAAGGGCTGTGTGTAGATTCCAGGCAGGTTATGAACTACTGACGCTGGTGGGGGTGGGGTGGGGGACATTCTGGTTCCAAGTTGCTCAGGCTGCAGCCCTGAGACTACCATTCCTGCCGGGTCTCCATTTACTGTATATTCAAATGGCTACACACTCCTAATCTAGACCACAAGCTACTCTGACGGTTTTTTCTCAACTACTTCTATCTACTCTCAGGAAACATGTAACCGGAATTTCTCCTGTTCCCTCCCCTCCCTAAGATTAGGATAGGGGTTGAGCAGGAAGTAGGACCTCTTCTCAGAAAACACCAATGTTTTAACTTTCTTACTTTCTCTCTCTTTCTCTGTCCCCAAGGAATCAGTTTTTAGATCAAACTGGCTTTGACCTTTGCTTCCAAATCTGTTGGCACAAACTTTATGCTCTGAATCTTTTAAGGATTAGGGTTTTGAAACCCCAAATCCTATTGTATCAGTTCTGATGCTTTCTATTGCAAAAAACAGAATACCTAAGTAAAGAGTAGCTTCCATAAGAAAAAGGTTTAATGATGTCACATAAAAGGAGGCCCAGGGGTAGGGGACGATTCTTGAGTTGGCTCATAGCACAGCCATGTCAATGAAGATTCAGCCTCTTTCCTTCTTTCTGCTCCCCATCCTCTGTTTATTGGCTTGGTTCTCAAACTTCTTTCCTCATGGTCTCAAGATGGCTGCCTCTCTCTCTTTAGGAAGGAATTTTTATCATATTACACTTTTAGAGTAGGAAAATAAGACACTGCAAAATCAAGTCATCCATCGTGTTGTAGTATGTAAAAATGTTTTCAACCCCAGCAAACAGGGAAATTAAATGATCAGGGCAATCTCAAAATAACAAATGACATTAGCATAAACAACATTTCTATATTTGTTCTAAATTTGCAAGTCATGTATGAAGGATGTTATTTAGTTGGTTTACATAAAACATTTCTACAAAATATACATATTAATCAATTGCTATATATGCTGTGTGTATAGACTGGGAATACATATTACAAATGACTGGTCAACAAAATCACCAAACAAAAATAAAAAAGGAGGGTAAGAACTTGTCCAATATAGAACTTCAAAGCCTAATGCATTAGAAACTCATGCTTCTATGTGAAGGTTCAAATGTCATGCTTTAGTTTAATTGATAGTACACTGATTTTCTGATGAAAAATCTCTTTCTGTACCCTCATCAGCTTACACTGCTTATGATAAGCTTGCCCCTACTTTTGCTTACTTAATAAAAATAAAACCATTTTATTTCCATCTTTTAAGTCTCTTAGACTCATCTTTACCTCTCTGATGATCAACCTACAGGTTGCCAAGCCAGGTCCTGTCGCAGCTAAGAATCAAAGCATCTGGTCTCTTTTCATAATCATATCGAATCTCTGGATAGCTATATATTTTACCCCAGAAGGAGGAGATTGTTTATATTTGGCTCTTGTCCTTCCTTAGTTTGCATTATAACCAGAAAATTATGCATTCTTGAGTTGAACCAGCTCACAAAATAACAAATGAGTAATGATACTTGGCTCTTGTTTTCCTTTTTTAATTTTAAAGGACATAATGTGTGTTATCTCAGAGAATGTCAGTTTGCTGATTCAAATTTGGCCATGTGGTTGAATCCAGCCGCCCTTTATAACTCTACTTTTTATATATTTCAAAATTCTTTCACATTCCAAATAGCATAAGTGAATGCACTGTCAAGGCCAAAACTGGGATCCCTACTCGAATTCTTGTTGAGAACTAGTCCAATCTCAGAATGAGCTTCTGTAGGCCATGACCTTTTCCTTCCCATACTCCAGAACCTTAAAATCTGGGGCATGTGGGATCCCTACATATTACCTGCCAAGGAGACTGTCTAGCTGAGAATTAACTCAAATGCATGTATTTTTATAAAGTTTCAAAAATGAGCTCCTAATATTATCCTTTGTCAATCACCTACCTATTATTTATTAGAATTCTATAGCACCTTTTCTCCAAAGAGCTCAATGTACCTTAAACACATGTTACAATGTACTTTAAATAGGTGTTACCAAATTTGGCATTATATGTGAGAAATACTACTAAAATTATGAATTTCAATTGCAAATTATTGAAAGAATGAAGGGAAATTTCAGCATCATTTAAAAATGATATGTGTGTGTATATGTGTGTGTGTGTATATATATACATATATATATATGCAATTTTTTTTACAGGCCTGCTAGCTCTCTCAGAACCTCTCTCCAAAAGAATTGCAAGGTTAGCTTTGAAACAGTGAACGTTACCTATAAATACAGGCACTTAACTGGTATTTGAAATGTTATGCAGTTTTCTTGTTTGCAAAGGATCTGATGTTTCCTTTGATTTCTAGAAATACAACAACAGCCATTTCTGTCTAAATGTCAAGTGACAGGCCCAACGGGTCTTGGATGTTTATTAGGTTGGACTTATAGGGGTTCCCAACTCTTTTGCAGTTAATATGTTATTTCTCTTCGCGATCAGTGTTGAAATGAGACTGAGCACAAGGGAGCTGTCATCAATGAGCTCTTGTCCCCTCAACAGCAGAGGGAGGAGAGTGTGAGAGTGATGGAGGCAATTACTGTCCCTCTCTTCTTGGAAGAGGAAAATAAACACATTATAATCTTTAAGTTAGAGGTAATTCAAAAAGTCAGAGGCAGGCAATGCCTTCTAATTTAGAGACATTTTCTCTTTCTTTGCCACTCCCCCCCATACTACAACAATAATAAAAGAAATCCCACAATCAAAGAACCCACTTCAACCCCCTCCCACATCCTAGAAATCCCAAATTGTGGGCTTCAGTTGCATTCTGCCCTGTTCTTTTCTTTCCTCTCTTTTTAACTCAGGTGGATTGCTTTCAGCCGGGGCAGTCTTCATTCCACATGAGCTTTGAAATCATATCCCTGGATCTGGATAGAACGGCAGTAGTTCAAAGTATTAGTAGCAGCCTTCCACAGTAATGCTGCCATTAGATCATTATGACTATTCTAAAGTTCTGCCTGTGAGCATGGCATGAATTTTATATTTGGAAATAAAATCCTCCCGGGATACCACAAAGCTGCACGCCGGCCTTGCCCCTTCTTGCCGGCCGTTAGGATTGGCTGCCCTGCCTTGGTCTTGTGTTACGCAGGAATAAGTCCTGCTGTGTTTGTTTCACATAAGAACCCCTTCAATTTGTTTATAATGATCTGAATGATATTATTAAGTGAACAAAGCCACTCAATGGTGACATTTATTAACCAGTCATATCATCTGTGTTTAAATCTCATATTACATTTCAGGGAAATTGTGCGAACCTAACTCCAGCATAACTTTTCTTTGGGGACCACTGCTTTGTATTGAGTTTGAAATAAAATAGAAGAACATAGAAAGCAGGTTTTATTTCCAGGAGAGCATTTCACTTAAGAGGTTTACACTGAGCCAGATTATGTATAGAGGCCCACAGAAAGGTAGATGTTGGAACTCTTCAAACTTGCACTGGCTATATGTCTGTCTGCATGAGTTAGGGGGTATGATTCATTTCTAAAGACGGATATGGGAGTGAACAGTGCTGTGGAAGTAGAACAGAAGTGTAAGAAAACTATGTCTATAAAAATGAAGTCTTTATATGCGGGCTGGGAGAGTGATGGATTTGCTCTGACACCTCCATGGGGATGAGTTGCATGTGTGGGATAATGTCCATTGTTTGGGAAGAAGGCAGGCAGATATCGGTGACTGTGGCTAGGTATGTGGGTGAATTTGAACGTGGAGAAACTAGAACACCACTGAAGGACAAGAGTCTGTTTATGTAAAAGCAAAGCAGGCTGGTAAGTGTGCACAATTATGAATGATGATGACATACTTAAAAAATTTTTTATTGTGGAAAATCTTAAATATTACCCAAGAATAGAAAGAATAGTATAATGAACCCACATATACCCATTGCTCAGCTTCAACAATGAACTTATAGTTAATCTTGTTTCATCTTTACTTCCCCCTCCCCCGTTACTGCTGTATTAAAGACACCATGTCTTTGCATCCGTTACTACTTCTGTATGAGTCTATAAAATATAAGGAATCTCTTAAAAATCATAACAATGGTACCATTATCACACCTATAAAAATTAATAATAATTCCTTACTATCATCAAATATCCAGTCAGCATCCAGATTTCCGATTGTCTCATATTTTTTTATAGTTGGTTTGTTCAAATCAGAATGTCAACAAGGTTTGCACATTACATTTGGTGGTTATATCTCTTAAGAATTTTTTAATCTATAAGATATCCCTCTATTTTTTTTCCTGTGATTTGTTTACAAAAAGTGGGTCATTTTCTCTACAGAGCTTCCCATATTTTGGATTTTGTTGATTGCATCTCTTTTTTATTTCCTATGGAACAGTAGTTAGACTAAGAGGCTTGATCTGATTCGGGTTTGATTATTTGGCAAGAATATTTCACATGTGGTACAGTGTACTTCCATCAAGAGGTACATACTGTCTAGTTGTCTCTAACTTTTGGGATGTTAGAGCCACGGAAGTTTACTGCCTACATCCATTATTTCATTAAGGGTTTGCAACATGGGGTTTTCTTCATTTCTTTGCTCAAATATGTATATAGAGAAAAACTTTTCCTTAACAACTACAATTATTTCCCAAGGCACAGTTCATACAATAAAGACAAACTAAATGCTTGCTTTTCTTTATTTAGGTGGTCTCCTAATATTCTCTAAGTGAGGTTTGTTTCCTCGAGTACCATTATGAATGGATGGATTTTAACATATTTGATTAATTTCAATCCATAGCACTTATTATCATTATTCTTTTGATGCTCAAGTTGTCCCATCTTTGGTTAGTGGGAGCCTTTTCAAACTGGCTGCTTAGTTCTTTGACATAGTAGCTTTTGAGAACTTTCTTGCCTTTTGGCATAACTAGATGTCCCAGGATCAACTTGTACGTTTCCTATACCAGAGCTGGAATCAACTATTTCTTTAGGAAGCCCTAGTTCCTTTTAGTGGGAAATGGAAATTAGGGATGTTCATCACTTTTGGTTTATGGTTTGTTTGTGGAATGGTTTGCATTAGGGCTTGCCAATACTTCTGAAGTATATCGTGTTTGTTCAATCACATCTGTTCAATAGTGATATTTACAATTGTATCAGGAGGCTTTGTGTTGCAAAAAATAGAAAATCTGACCCAAGCTGACAAGAAAAATTTAAGGGAGTTTTCTTTGCTTCTTCCTTGTTTCTTTTCTCGTAACTGAAAAGTCCAGAGATAAGACTGGGTTCAAGTAAGGCTCCCAGTTCCTTTCTGTCTCTGCTATATCTTTCTTAATATTCATTCTATCCTAAAACTTGCTTTCCTAATGGTCCTGAGATGGCTACCATCAGCTCCACGACTGCACGTTTCCATATTTACACCCAGCAAAAGGCATCTTTATCTCTTCCTTCCCAGACATAATTCTGAAATTCATTCTGAATGGATATCTTTAGTTAGGTCATGTGCTTAAGGCAGAGCCAAAAACTTGTTAGTTGGATGGAAAGTGTTGATTGGTTTAACCTAGATTACACAGTCCACTCCCAGAGTTAGAGATGAAAAGAGTTTCTCTGGAACCACTTGAATCTTCAAGTAGAAATTGGGACTGTTGGAAAGGAAGGGAAGGAAGGGAAGAAATGGATGCCGGAGAGGGGCTAACAAATACTCACTATTACAATACAGTATTTTTTTCTTTCATCTATTAACTCAGCTATTCATGCTACCCTAGGCACTATTTTAAACATTAGGGAGTCAAAGAGGAGTCACATATAATCTCTGGTTTTAGGAATTTGTAGACCAATAGAGGTGGGCACATTATCCTTGCAATAACCATGAGAGAATACTATACAGGGTACAGTGGGATCCAAGGGATGAAGTAATCATTTCTACTTGGGCAGAGGTCTTTCCAATGCAAAGATTCCATGATTCTGTGATTACTCATTTATTTGTTTTTGGTGAGGAAGATTAGCCAACGTCTGTTGCCAATCCTCCTCTTTTTGCTGAGGAAGATTGGTTAACATCCATGCCTATCTTCCTCTACTTTATACGTGGGATGCTTGCCACAGCATGACTTGATAAACGGGATCCATACCTGTGACCCCTGGGCTGCTGAAGCAGAGCATGTGAACTTATCCCCTACACCACCAGGCTGGCCCCATGATTCTGCGATTATTTTACAATAGATTTGTTATCTTCCTTGGAATCTACATTGGAGGGTTCAAACATTGAAACATTATGAAAATAATATTCCTTCTCAATGGTCAATTCATCCAGAAAATTCTTTCACATCTATAGCATAAAGGTATCTGCAGTATAAGAACTAATCTCTGAAATTCTTTTCCTATATAGCCAAAAGGGATAGAATATTAATGCTCTTCCAAAGATGAAAGAAACTCGTGTTGTTAGTGCAAAGTTTTCTTTCTGAGCTGGTTCAGATATTATCAAAATGTTATATACTTGTAATTTAAAAGAAAACAAGATGCCAAATCCAGATTGTTCCTTTGGGGTGACCATTTATTTAGGTGCAGTGTTATAGATTACAATATTAAACTTCTCCACCACATGAACTACAATAGAGCAGAATTTGGTAAGTGAATACCTCTTAAATCCCATCTAGGCAAGTCTCATCTTAAAGAGCAAAAGGTGTCCCCTGTAGAGAAGTCCCACAGCAAAATCTCTGGGTATGAAGGTCACAGTGACAAGATTATCAATTGAAAAATAAATTGAAAATAGCCTGATCCAACTTAGTACAGATGGTATGGCAAGGAGACCACTGACTAATATAAAATCAAACATACCTCCAATTTCTATAACTAAATACCATTATGAAAGGCTCTAACGATGGTTACCTTTTCTATTTTGTCAGCTGGTGTGAGAGTCTAATAAATTACAATCACAACTTATTCTATAAAATAACAACTTTATCTTTTAAACCCATGAAGTGTCACCTAAGTATTTTTTTAATCATTAAAGCAATCCATGCATTCCTTTCTCAACTTACTTTTCATCATTAAAACGGTTGGTACTTGTTAACTGACCATAACCTGCCTTAGTCTCCCATTCCCATTAACTTTTATGATTTATTAACAATATCTTGGAGACCTACCACATAGTATTGCAGAAGGCTTACTGTGGTCAAGTTTGCCCTTGAAAAGGCCCTGGGGGAAAACAACAAACAAACAAAGCCAACAATCTCAAACCCAAACCCAACCATCTGTGCTGTTTGATGGGGCGTTCCTGACGCAGAGCGTTAGTCCTGGCTGAGAGTTACCACAGAGTACAATTGTTTATGCTGCGCCACAGTGTAGAGCAGACAATACCACACAATCAAAGCCTTCACACTCAAACAGACATCACACTCTGTAATTATATTTGTCTGACAGATTATTATAATTGTACATGGCAGGTAGTGTAAAGCAGCTCCTTTTTACAGCCTAAATAATGTGGCATATTCTGCATACTCTAAATCAACCTTGCAGAAGGTAAATTATGAAAGCTAAATGCACGTTGAGTGTTTTTATTTACTCTTTCAGTTAGCATCTTATGTGGTGCTAGACAGCAAAAGAGCATTACCTTATTTTGCCTGGTAGTATTTCATTTAACACTTTGTTGTGCAAAGTTCCCTTCTGGATGACAACTTCTTTTATTTTGGCATACTCAGGACAATGCCAGCAATGATTATATGTAATGCTTTTCCCCACACCCAGACTGACCAAATACCAGATCAGACTGTACTAAGTCAGCATGAGGTTAAAACGTATTTCTTAAGAAAAATAAAAAATAAAAAAATTCAATTATAAATGCAGTTCTATGGTTCCTTTCTTTAACAATGAGAATAAAACCAACCTGGAGAAATAAGTCATTCAGTTATTTGCAGAACTTAAGGACTTTCTTTCTGATAGCCTTCTGGACAAAGGAACACATCTTGCGGTACAGTCTTCTAGTCCTCACCATGTCTGATTCTCCTTTCTCCCATGCATACGAGAGGATTACATTTCTCTACCACCGTGCAGATAGAAGGGGCCATGTTGACTAGTTTTTGTAAGTGGTTGTAGGTGGAAGTTATGTACGTTATTTCCTTTACCAATATGTGCTTAGCAATGTGAGACCCTCTAGGGCCCTCTTACCCTGCTAGTGACTGAGGAGTCTGTATGTTCCAGAAGGAGCAGCTATTAGAAGGCAGTGCCTCTGCTGGCCCCAATTCTGGAGTAACTGAAGCTGAGTTCCTGCTAGCTGGGTTTTTCATTTGTTACTTCAGCATAATTTAGTCTATCCTAACTGATACATGATTCTTTACTATTTGATTTGCCTAGGTTGGCCACATTTTACATTAGATTTGTGATGTTATATCAATTTGTCATAGTTTCTATACCATGACTTTTTTGTTTCTACATTTCTGATTCTTCTGAATATGCATGATAAAATAATAAAATTTACCATATATTAAGTGCTTGACAAGTGCTGGCATTGTATATTCTTTACATACTGTATGGCTAATCCTCATAAAAATTTACAAAATGAGATTACTCAAGTTAAGGCAGATAAGTAATTTCCCAAGTCCACACAGGATCACTGTTCAAAATCAGTCTTGTCTAGCTCCAAAATCTATACTTGTTCCATTTCACTATACTGGCTCCTGTTATTTATTCCCTGAAACAGTAAAAGGAATTAAAAAGTAAAAGTATAAAAAAGTAAATATGAAAAGTAAAGACATTTATATTTCCCAACATTTTATAGTATTCTATTTATTTATGGCCTGGTTTGATGTGTGGGGTTAGATGCTGCATAAGGCTAATCTTAAGTAGCAAAGTATTGTCTTCAGAAACGCTTACTCCAGGAAGAAGACATGAAAAGATATAAATGCATCTAAATAAAATGGCTAATGTTTTAAACGATCAATCCAACTGTTAAATTTTGTCAGGCATGTCCATGAACTTCTTGGATGTACTCTTAGGAACGCAGTCAGTTTCACATGTTCATATCTAGGTGCTTAGCCATAGCATATCACATGTTCTAACCCATTCATGAAAGTTGCTTCTACTGAAGCCCTCTTCAACCTTTTCCTAGTGACAACATTTTTCTGATTTCTCCAAGTTTTCCTATTGTTCTAGTTTTTTTTTTTTATAGGATAACACTCACTAGGGAGTTTTAAAAAATCAATTTATTACTACTTCATTCACATAGACTCTCCTATCCCCAAATTGTTTCTGAAATAACACATCAAAGTACAAAAAAACTAAAAAATTCCTCACTCTTCTTTTACGTACTTCACTTTCCCAATCTGTACATTCAATATGAAGCTGCCCTGAACTGCCAAGTTCTTTTTTATGGGACCCTACCCCTGGCCTCATTTGATTAGATTAGAGGTGGATCCTTAATTCAAGGGGAGTCAGTCCATAGGTGGCTAGTCATAGATGACTTTGGCCTGACTGGAAAGATGATATGGGCCAATCAGATTCATTTCTAGCAGTCGAAGATTAGGAAATTATAAAAACTAAGCCAGTATCGATGGTAACTGAAGTGGCAGAATTTATCTGACTCCCTGATTTTTGTTGAAAAGCAAGTATTATCAACTTCATTATCTAGGAACTTCCTGCAATGTGGGAATTACCAAGGTACTATAAAGTCAGGGAAGAGATGTTCTTACTGAGAGCAGAAAGCTTTAAGGCAGAGCAAAAATGTTCCATGGAAGATACAGCAACAACTTAACATTCTGTGAAGCATTAGATCTCATTATAAAGACAATCCCTATTGCTCTGGGACATGGAATCTGCTGAAATTTTACCAGAACCAGAGAAACAACCTAGAAAGTGGGACAGCAAGGACCTGAGCAGATACTTGGGTTTACGATTTTTCATAGAAAATGAGCAGTCTGATAGCACATAACTGTACTTATAGTTCATCATTTTTTTTAACAGTTTGAAAATTTGACTTTGACTCAACTGTAGAGATTAAATAATTTGAAGAAAAATCGTCTATTAATGTTAGAAATTACAGACAGGTAATGTTTACATGTGTTTGGTTTAGGTATTTTTATTACCCGCATTAAAAAAATTACTGTCTGCACAATTGGAGAAAAGTCAACAATTGCTCACATTTAATTTGAAAACCCACCAAACAAAGCTTGATATTCAGAGGTGTGGGGAATTGTACTAGATTGAGAGCCAGAAAATTAGGATTCTGGACTCAGCTCTGCTTGGCATTTTCAGTGTGGCCTTGAAAGTCATTCATTCCTTCTTTCATGTATTTGTTCAATTATCTATCTATCTCTAACCAGGATGCTTGGATTTGAATCCCATCCCCGCTACTTATTAACTGTGAGACCTTAGGCATGTTACTTAGTCTCCTTTTCCTCATTGGTAAATGAGGATAATACCACCTATCTCATAGAATTGTTCCAAGTATTAAATATATAAATATACAGGGAGCAGAAACTAACATGCAATAAGGTTTGGGCTGGGGCTGAGATAGGGTGAAGCAAGAGAGGCACGTAGAGTACAAAATTTAAGGAGGCACTTACAAAACCCTGAGAGAGAGCGTTTCCTTAAATTTTGCTCCCTAGGTGCCTCTCCTGTCTTACTCTAGTCCTGATCCTAGGTTGAACTATTATTATTCATTCATTTATGTGTAATTTATTGTGAAAAGGTATAAGGAGGGTTTCGGATGCACACAAAAATGGGGATATTTAGAGTTCCTACACTATGAGTTTTTTTGAGGATCACATGAGCTAATTCACATAAAGAGCTTAGCACAGTGTCTGGCACAGTAAATACTAAATAAAAGTGAGCTTTTAAAAAACAGAAGGTGATGGACTAGGCAACCTCTCATGTTGCCTCCTACCTCTAAAAATCTGTATTCTCAGTTAGACCTTGTAGTTAAAACATTCTAATTACTGATAGCTGCCTTGAAGAAAGGTGGCACCAACATTTAGCAGTGTGACTCTGTGGGGGTGGGATCATTATAGAATAGAGAGAAAACATGTTCTCAGTCTTTAGGGGCTCACAGTCAGGCTGAAAAAAGGCAGGTGAATGAGTAAAACATATTCTCATACATATGTAACAACACTATCTATATCCAAATACACTTTCCACGGGGAATGGCATGCTGTTGAGATGGAACTCTTTGGAAAGCTGCTTTTCCCTTCAATCAGTCAGGAATGATTTTGAGAAGGAGGCCAGCTTTGAGTGTTCTTTGAAGCACTCACTAGCAGAGGGCCATTGTTTAGTCTGCTGGGAGTCTGGGAGGCTGAAGGCTGGGAGACAGAATGGATGGAATCTTAGGTTTAGAGTGGAATCAGTGAAGAACTGAGAAGACAAAGGTAGACATATTAAAAAAGTGAAATAATGGGATAAAAGAACACAGTTTAGCATGAGGATATGCAAGAGAGGTATTGGATGATCTTGATGGACAGGTCTTAAAACTTCATGGGGAGGTGATGGGATGCTTAAAGATTGTTAATATAAGTGCTCATTTGCCCATCTCATTTATCAAGATGAGCCTCTTGCGTAACTGATATCTATTAGCTGTCATCTAACGGCCACACACAGAAGAATAGATCTGCTGAAAACCCTGGTGATTTGGCACAGGTTAGTATAGATATATTTCTGTCAAGAGATTTGTTAGAATTTCTTGTTATTAATTGGCCAACAAGCTGAAAAAGGTCCACATGCTGCTCAAAAGTAGAATGACATCTTTATATAACATAAATTAAATATTGTTTCTGATATTTGAGGAAAATATAGGAAAAACATAAACATTTCCTGGTGGCTTTGGCTTTGAAGTAAAGACATACCCAGTGGGGATGCTTAAATATTTCTGTCACGGGGCATGGCACAGTGCAAATTATACAGTAGGTGCTCAATAAGCACTTGTTGAATGAATGAATCAATAAATAAGAATTGTCTTTGGATTGGATGAAAGTAATTGTGAATTATTTCTTAAGTGTGTATATTATTTCACATATTTATTCTAAGGATGACATTGCAGAAACAAATAGATATGAAGTGCACATTATAGAATTATATAAGTAAAATATTAATTGATACAGACGCAATTATTTTGAGGGGTTTTATTTTGAGGCAAAAGGTGTATGTGTGTAAAATATCCTTAAAATTAAATGGAAGTCAATAGAAAAGTCTGAGTCACTAAATTCACAAGAGTCAAAGGCTTTACGAGCTCTAAAACGTCTTGCGAGGAGTGCACAGGCTTTGGTATTCAAAAAGAACTTGCTATAAGTTCATCATCATCTTAATTAGGTCTTGGAGACAACCTAGATGTCCAGCCATAGGCAACACAGGGTTCCTTAATGGAATACTATACAGCTATTAAAGTGTTATTGTAGTTGAAGCATATTTAATCACATGAAAAGATGTTAACAGGACATTAAGTGAAAAAAGTATCTTAAAAATCAGTATGTGCCAGAATAACCCATTCAAACACACATAGAAGAAGCCTGGAATAATAAGATCTAAAATCAATAAGAAGGATCATTTCTGAGAGAGAGAATCATTGATTTTTTTCTTCATGCTTCATGTGTATATTTTTGAATGTTTTTACAATGGATCCAGATTTTAACAAAACGCTATTTTTTTTTTTTGTGAGGAAGACCAGCTGTGAGCTAACATCCATTGCCAATCCTCCTCTTTTTTGCTGAGGAAGACTGGCCCTGGGCTAACATCCGTGCCCATCTTCCTCTACATTATATGGGACGCCGCCACAGAATGGCTTGATAAGCGGTGCATCCGTCTGTGCCCGGGATCCGAACCTGTGAAACCCCAGGCCGCTGAAGCGGAGTGCGTGAACTTAACCCCTACGCCACTGGCCCAGCCCCAAATTACTTCTTAAAATAAAGAAGAAGTTTATTAGCAGGTCCAAAAGGACCTGCTAAAATTGGAGACACTACCCTATCTTTGTGTCCATGTAGAATTAAATGTCAACCTCCAGCTGCCTCTGACCTTGGATTTACCTATGCCAATGACTCTCCCTCTTGCGTGTGCAGGGACTTGATGTCTCCTGCTATCTTAATACAGCCATATCCTACCCAGCCCTGAATTTTACTTCATAAACTAGATTTACAAACTAGATAACACACCAGCTTTCTGGTACCTGAGCATATTTGTGGTTACCCTAAATATTTCTGAGTATAGCTCATAGTGGGCCCCACTCTGCCCCATAGCTTTTAATGGGACAAGGGCGATTTCTGGAACGATAAGAGCATATGGTCTGTGAGGACAGTACCTTTGTTGATGGATGGGAAAAAAGACAGAAAGATCAGAGAGAAGACTGTTATAAGGGACCATTTCAGAACTGACCAGGGCCTATAGAAAGGTCAAATTAGGCTACTTAGCATTTTAAAGAAAATGATTTGATTTGTTTGCTTAATACATTGTAAGTACCACTGTTAACACATATAGTGTCTTAATATTATGAGCTTATTAAAATAGTAAATCTGTGGAGAACATTCAAATCTTCACACAATTATGCCTGAACCTAATGTACAAGTGAAAATAGGTGATGGTAATAACATCATACAACACAGGAGACAATTTCTCAGCCTGTAGGTACAAAAAATGTTACTGATTGCCCGAGCTTTGTGCCAGCTCCTTTTTATCTGTCTGCTTGCTGTTTTTCATTCAAATTATAACACCTTTTCCTGCAAGATAAATTAACAGGTTTTTTTTTTTTCTAGTTTTAAGTTTAGATCTTTCGAAAAGCTTAACATAAAGTAGAGTCATTAGGCTTTGGTAAGAGGCCAAATTTAGGCAAAGCAGATACAAAAATACTTCATGTAAAATAAAAATTCAAATATGGGATGCATGCACGGAGCTGCCTGATTGCTGTATTTATGAGGGCCTGCAGGTTTGTTTAAATTTCTTCCTGCATTCATGAATCCTTGTTTTTATTTTTTTGTGGTCCTTTCTCTTACTGTGGGAGTTTTGTATTTGGCTTTCATTTCCCCTTCCTGGTCCTTTTTTAATGAGGAAATTAAATTTTTTTTTTCTTATCACTCATTAGAAGATTTTTTTGGAAAGGTAAAAAGTGTCCTCTACTCTTGAGTAATCATTACCTTATCTAAAGCAGAGTTAATGTCTTCTTGACTTTGAAGAGGTATGGATGAGCATCTTGGTGCAGAGGTACAGAATGCAGAACGTGAAAGAAGAAAGTTGGTGAATAATGACAATGTGTAATTCAAAGCTTCTCATTTCGGAGGCATAAAGGACCACACAGCCATGACTTTCAAATAGGCGTTGCCCTTAAAATGTATCCAGGTTGGGGAGGCATTTGGGAGGTAAATGTTATCCTAGGTGGAGGACATTTCAGTACTTTTCCTGACATGTTGGTTGGATAGGCTGCTATTTCCCCAAGGTTGTAAGAGCACTATCTGTGAATCAACACCTATTATTAAATATCCACTATGTGCAATCACTTAGGATATGTACATACAAGCAAGATGCACAGTATTGCTTTCAAAGTGTTTCTAATCCAGATGCATTAATACCATACAATTACATAAGTCTTTACAGACTTATTCATTTGATCCTCACAATAATTCTAAAATGTAGGTAAAGCAGATACAATGACTTTCAAGTTACAGATAATAAAACTGGGTCTCAGAGAGGGTAAAGATCACACAATTAGTAAGTAGCAGAGCTGATTTTGATCCAGCCAGCTTAATAGTTCTTGTCTGGGATGGGGCGGGAATTAGAACCACTGAGGGAATATTTTTAAATGCTCATTGCTGGTGCATTCACATGTTCTGGCATGCGCTTGTAGGGTTTAGATAACCATCCTCTCGTCTACATGTATTAGACTATGGAGGAAGGCTAAGTGAGGTGGGTGGGAGGACAGTCTTGTAAAATATAACATTTAAATGTATATATGCATTTCTTCTCAGATGTTTTGATATTCCTTCTCTACACAATGGACCCTACCAAGTAAGAAGCACTGAGGTAAACATTTGCATGAGAAAAGATAACAATGTAAGCCAGGGTACAGTAAGTGCCACTTGGGTAATGGACAATAAGAATGCTATGAATTCAGGGACCAGAAATATTTCCAACTCAGGTGGTCAGGAAAGTCTTTTAGAACAAGTTGGGCCTCAATGATGGCTAAGAGGAAGGCGTGATTTGGGGAGTTCCCCAGACTAAATATTGAGAGAAGCTCAACCATATTTTTCTTCTGAGTGCCAGCACTTGCTAGCTGTTTGGCCTTAGGCAAGTTTGAGAATCTCTCTGAGGTTCGGTTTTCTCATCTACAAAATGGGGGTAATAATACCCACCTTGCTGGGATGGTGTGGGGACTAAATGAGAAAAGAGATGTACGTGCCTGGTACAGTGCCTGCTACATAGCAGCCCTCAACACAGAGGCGCTCCCCTCCCCTTCTCTAAGTTCTAAACAAATGAATTTTTCCTAATTCTTGGAAAACTTTATACCCTTTCCCACCTTAGCAGGGATGTCCTTGACTCCTCATCTATATGGAGTCTGTCTGTCCTTTACAGCCTCTTTTAGAAGTTTCATCTTCTAAGAAGTCTCCATGGTTCTCTCCCTGGGATGTGATTTTGTCCTTTCTGAATTCTCTTAGGACTCCTCACTTCTCCTGCTTTTCCCCTTATTCCACCTTGTTTAGAGTTCCATTCTGTCCCATCTGCCTCCTGTTGGAAAGTTTGTCTTTATATGGCTGCAATAGCTAGCACAGGACCTTATTCTACTAGCTTCTGAACAAATTTTGGGCAAACTGAAGGCAAGAGTCTTGATGTTCCCTTTGGGTCTGGTATGATCAGGCCAGGACCCTAAATTAGTTTCCCTGAGTTGGGGGCTTGCTCCAATCACTTAGGGTTTTTCCCTCATCTGTAACAGTTACACTAATCCGATTTAAAGCTGACTGAACACTTTTATTATAGCCTGCCAGAGGTATGCATTAAAATTTAACACTGTTTCCTCTTTGAACAGAAAGAAAGTACTTATGGTGTGATTATATAGGATTAGAATTTTTCATTAAAAAGGGTTTTAGACACTTCGGCAAGTAAAAGGCAGAATCCTATTTAATGAGTTTTTAAAGGTAGTGAAAGTAAGCAAAGTTTAACAGAACTGTTTTTCCTCCCCTCACATAAAGCCCCCCTTTCACTGTGATGTACCACGCACACATCATGGCCTCATGACTTGTAAAGGATTGCCATTTGCACAGAGCAACAGAAGACAAAGCCTATTATAAAATAAAGGAGAGATTATACAGAAATCTAAGAGCAGATCAGAATGCTTCACAGCCTCAAGTTTGGAGAATATCTGAATTATAACTAAAGTGATTTTATAGACTCCACACTTTGAACTAAGGGAGGTACTTTATGGTCTGTGATCATCTTAAGAGGCTTACAGCCTGGATTCCTGAAGAAAGTTAAAGGTCTGGGAATTTGAAGGCGGTTATTGAGGTTTGGATTCGTCTGTCCCCGTCTGTGTGGCTCATAGTGGTGGATGGGTGCCTGAGGCCTTCCCTGTGGGGCATGGTTCTTATGGAGGTTGGCAGATGTGGTGCCATTTAATACTGCCCCGACCGCCACGTGCAAATGCAGAAGCCACAGAATACAAAGCCCGGGCCTCTGGAAACAGGAAATCTAGCCAAAATATTTAACCAAGTAATTTTATCACTGCCTTTGAAATAGCCATGGTATGCATTTTAGTTGGGTTCAGGAGCACACATATCTCAAATAAAGGACTTGGGTTGAAATAAATCTACCTCAGATCTGTTTACCCAGCAGGATCTAAAGATTCAATTTTCGGAGCATTTCTGAAATAGGAGTTGTTGGAATTGGAGCAAGGCAGCTCAGTGGCAACAGTTTAAGTTTTCTCTGATGTGAACTTTGAGAGGAACAGAGTGGCTATTGGAAATGTTGTGTGTACACTCTCATTTATGGCTAATTAGAAGTATTTCTGTGACTGGATACAGGGAAATGTGTCAAGGGTGTCAGCATACTGCATTGCACAATTAATAAGAATTGGCACTAAAGCCACATGTATCATACTTGGAAGCAAACTTTGATGAAGACACAGTTTCAGAATTGTTGTGTATACATTCTCATTTATAACTAATTAAAAGTATTTTTTCTCTGATATCTAGGAAATGTGACATGAATGTCAGCAAAATGTAATATACTAACAGTTGCATTGCAATTGAGAAGAAAATAGATCACCAACATGAACTTGCACGCTTCTGGAAGAACTGGGGTGAACAGGAAGCGGGGGAGAGAATCCTTCAGGACAGGCTGGGCACCTGCAAGGAGAGGGAAGTTTGCCAGGCCTGCCCCGTCCCATCAGCATCCAAGTGGAAACTTTGGGGCTATTTTGTTTCTTTCCTTTTCCTTTTTTCCTTTCTTTCATTGTCCTTGTCCTCCTCCTTCTCTCTCTTTTCTTCCTTCCCTTCTTCTCCTACTCCTCTCTCCCTCCTTTCTTCCCTCCTCTCTTCTTTTTTATCTTTCTTCCTGGAAGCAGAAGCTGACTTACCTGCAGGAGTACAATGACTGTGTGTGAATGGTCACCCAGGCCATGACAACGATGAGGTATATCTTTTCTCCCTGCCTAACTAAAGGCAGTAACATCTAAGCCCTTCAGCTACTTTTCTTTTTACAATCAATTATAAAAAAAAAATAATAGCTAACCTTTATATTTACTATGTGCCAGGCACTGTTCTGAAAGCTTTACCTATATTTCCCATTTAATTTTCTTAACAGCCTAGTGAAGTAGGTACTTATTATTATATCTCCATTTTACAGATGGGGAAACTGAAGCCCAAAGAAATGAAATAACCTGCCCAAGATCATACAACCATAAGGACAAAGCCAAGATTTAAATGTAGTTGTCTGGCTCCAGAGTCTGTACTCTTAACCACCATGCCAAACTGTCTCTTCACTTTTTGTTTTATTTTGATATTTATTGCTTTAATGTTTTTCTGATTATATAATTAATCTATGCTTATTGTAAAATTTAAAACAAGAAAAGTGTGAAGAAGAAAGTAAAAACCTACCTGAAGTTCCACATCGCAGAGATGATTACCATTAGTGTGTGGTGACTGTCCTTCTTTCATCTATCATAGGCATGTACTCACATTTGTATGATTTTACCTGAATGGAATAACATCATGTCATACATACTTTTTTGTTTTAAATAACAACTTCTTTTTCTTTGTTTTACTAAGCTCCTCCTTTCCATTCCCACACCCCCAGGCACGTTTAACAAATTAATATGCATCCTTTTAAGTTTATATATACAAAATTTAAAAATAAATGCTTATATATATACTTTTACAAACAAGTGTATTTATATACAGATATAGGGCTTTGGGAGGAGGCTATGTTTTGTTTTACAAAATGTGATCATATTATATACACTGCTCTGCATCTTGCTTTTTCTTACTGAACATTATCTTAGAAATTTCTGATGTCAACTGGATTGATTTACCTCACCCTTTGTAATGGTTGCATACTATTTCATTGTATGGTTAATTTTTATACTCCTCCAAAGCCAAAATTCTTCCCAGTTAATATTTTCTTTTTACAGATGGTGTTTTAGCCTGATTTTCCTTCTAAAGCAAAGCCCCATACAAGGACTAGCATGCATGTAATTCGTTAGGGAAGTAAGCCCGGATCGGGAGTGAGAGACTGGGCAAGCGAGACAGAGAAGGCAGGAAAGTCAGTGCAAAGATGCTTCGTTGAGTTGGTGCCTGCTGCGGGCCACTGAGTTCTCCCTCTCCGAGAGGCCTTACCGAGCGAGCCTTGGAACTCTGGCGTTTATCCTCCAGCCCATACCACACGCAGTCAACAATTACGCCTCAGGGCAAACTGCCCGGCGTTTGCAGACTGCGCATGCGCGGGCGCAGAGCGGCCTGGGTAGACCGGAAGCCGGTGGGGGCGGCAGGCGCGGTTCCCGTCCGCCTGTGATACGGTGGTCGCCCCCGCAGTACCTGGGGTAAAAAGCGGACTGAGAGGGAATGAGGCTTCCAATACGAAAAGTCACACCCGCTTTCCTCTGGCTTTCCCCATCCTGGGCATCCACTTTTTCTATGCAGAGGGCAAACTTACTCTCTGCTCTGACAATAGCTACGATGATTACATCGTCTTCGGCACCAACTTTGTATCGGGTGCTGTACACCGCACATCCCCGTCTTTACGACAGTCCCCTGAGGTAGGTGTTTTACGTAGAGAGCAAGGGAGGCCCAGAGGGATTATGAGGGGGAGACATTTGTACTGTGTTCTCTTTGTGTTCCCAGGGGTTAGCACGATGCCTGCCACCTACAGGTTGTTCAGTCGATACTTTTAAGGGAATGCTGTTGAAGTAACTTGCCCTGTCACACGCCCATGACGTGGCAGATCCGGCAATTAAACCCAGGACTTTCTGCCTCCAAAACCTGTGTCTTCTGTTAAGCCAGTGGTCTAAACGTTTTTTTTCTCACATACAATCTAAAAGAATTTTGTAAAACTTCTCGCACATTTTAAAGCGGAATATGTAAAATCATTTATCCTAACTTTGAAAGCTTATTTTTTAATAGGAGGAAGGAAATACGAAACATTTTATAAAATGAAATAAGATGAAGATAGTCTACATTTAGTACATTGAGGTTGTTTGTGTTATGATATGATGAGTTTTAACTACTTGTTGAATAGCATTCACTGACCATGAAAAAATTGTATAAAGTTTTTATCTGTAGATTTTGTCCAGTTTATCTTGGAAAATCTTGAAAACATTACAGTTACATTTAAAGGAATCAACGTCGCTGTTCTAAACTGCTTCAGTTCTGAATCCAGAGTATTCCAACAATGACCAAGCTTCTTCCATACGGGGATATGTTTAAAATGGGGAAAATCAGAAAGCTCCATGGGTTTAAGGTACAGCAATTAATCATTAAAGGGGGCTTCTAGAAACCAGCATTTCCAGTCATTCTTTTGGTTGGCCCTGGGAGGTTTCCCCTCCACAGAGCAATGCACCATAAAAAGGTTTGGGATGGATGAGGGGGTACCTGTCTTTTGACAAGTCAGTGTCTTCTTAGATCTCTGGGTCTCTTTAAAACCTCTTGACTACCCCTTCCTTGGAATATTTTCTTTTCCTGACTTTCTAGTTTTTATTTTTTTAAATAGATGTCACGTTAATGACAAAAAATTAAGCCATATAAAAGTACAAAGAATACACAAAAACACCTCAAATCCCACCACCCAGATAAAGCATTGTTATCTTTTCCCCTGCCTTTGATGTGACATTGCCTTTTTATGATTTTTTCTCCTCCCTTCCTTGTCTTTTGGCTAACTCCTTTCCTTCCTTCCAAAATCTAATTCTTGAAACAAGACCTATGGGTTGGATATTAGCAATCTCATTTTACAGATGCAGAACTGATCTCTTGATGCCAGCAAAGATCTCTGAGTTCTGTGATCTGTGGTTGTCAGGGTAAGTCTGAAATAAAAGGCTCATAAATGCTTTTTCTTTAAATTTCTAGAGATGATAATCTGCTTGTGGGAAGTCAAGGGCAGGCACATCTGTCTGTAGAATTCTAGGATGGGAGTCTCTTGAAGGAACTTTTCTTTCCCGAGTTTCTGTTTGTTTCTGTTGGACAAGAAACCAATAACAAAACCTTTAGTGTAGAAAATAAGCACATCCATAGTAAATTGCTTCACTTCAAAAAAGACTTGGGCCAGTGTAGTTTGAGGATAAAACCAAATTGACTACTTGTCAAGTCTCCCTTATTTTTTCTCTTGGGTTGTTTTTTTATCTATTTCCGTGAAAGTATATTATGGTTTGACAAACTGTGAATACTCAAAAAAAAATGCATTATGTTTCTAAAATATACTGCCTTCTCACAGTCATTTAAAGGAGAGTATACATTGAAACACATATAATTAAAGAGAAGAATGGAATTCTGTTTGGAAACTGTTAACTAAGAGAGCCTACCTTTATGTCTGTCACCATAATTCTTCGGCCTAATAGCAAAGAATCTGTTTCCTGATCTACCTGGGAACAGGGCTTTCTATGTGCTTCTTCTGAAGTGAAGAGATTTACCTTCTGACTCTTGAAAATAATGTGGTAACTGAGGAAATTAAAGGGAAAAAGAAAGCGTGGGCTCAGTGTGCTTAGCTTAGGTCTGGGTTCCAACTGGTCCATGAATTATGAGACGCTGATATACTAAAGGATTAATCCTTCGTTAACAATGGGTAATCAGTTAGGAAGACTTGCTCCACAGGACAGCACACCAGTGGTTGTCTTGCAGAAATGGTCTTAAATTAAGAGTTATTTGGAGAAGACAGTATGCCCTTCCCTATGTTTGAATGCATTGAGTTGGGCTAGACAGAGCAGCCTTCTGTCTGTGAGCGCACGCCGAAAGTCCAGGAGCCTTAAAAGCTGAAGTGATCCATCCCAGGCACTGTGTACCTATACCTGCTATCTATCACTGTATAATCCACTACTGCAAAACAGCTACCATTTTATTATATCTCACGGTTTTGTGGGTCAGGAATTCAGGCACTTCTTCTGTTCTTTGTACTTTGATTGGTATCACTTGGCGACACTCAGCTGGTGTCTGGGCTGATCTGGAGGGTTCAATACAGCTTGACTCACATATTTGGTCCCTTGGCAGGCTCAGTTGGGCCCCTTTCCCTCTCCATGTAATCTCAGGGTCTCGCCATATGGTCTCTCCATCAGAGTAGTTAGACTTCTTATATGTGGCAAGTAAGTGGAGGTGCATGCTGCCAGTCTCATAAGGTCTGGGCCCAGAAGTGGGTTCAGCATTACTTCCACTGTATTCTATTGGTCAGAGCAGTCAAAGAGCCCACCCAGAATCAAGGGGTTGGAATAGAAATCTCACCTCTTTGTGGGAGGCATGTAAAGAATTGGGCACTATCTTTACTTTGCCTTAATATATCCTTCCCCCCACTGTTAAGATCTAGGAAGAGGGAAGAAGGAAAGTATCAGGAAAAGCAGTCCCAGACAGACTCCTTGACTGGTCTGTCTCAGCCTGGAGGGAAGAATGGAGGACTTGGGTACACAGGGCAGCTCAAGGAGTATATTTCACTTGGGAGATAAAGTGCCCAAGTGCCCTTGGTCAGCTTCCTGGTGAATTAGCCTCTGCAATGTTAAAATACAGTGAGCTGAGATTTCCCAAGGTGAGAAGGCTGTGATGCATTTCCTTAGCTTGGGAGGCTGTGTGGCCCCTTTGCAGCACCTGCATTGAGCAGCTGGTGAGCAGGAATGTGGTGGTCACACGGCTTCAGGAAGAGCTTCCTGCCACAAAGTGGTGAGTATCCTGAACTTCATCTTCCAAAGAGGAATTGTTTCAAGGTGTGAGGAGAGAGAGAGGATCAGTGGGGCAGGATAAACACACCAGTTGTCCACCTCTTCTTAACAGAGAAAATGGAATTTGGGGATGAATTCTACTATTTTGCTTCAAGATCAGTCTGTACCAAAAGGTAAGAAAAGAGAAGATTAACTTGAGCCAAAGGTGTCACCTCAGCATGGTTGGTGCAAAAATGTCACTTCTCAATTTTCTGATAAAGCACTCATTATGGCATTGGGGATGAGAATGTGGGCTCTGGGGGGTCAGACTTCCTGGGGTCGAATTCCAGTCTTAAAAGTTGCAGCACTGTGTGATCCTGGACATTCCTTGGTTCTTTCATCTGTAAAATGGGAGTAATAATAGTATTAAATCATAATAATGGTAATAATAAATACTTCATAGGACTGATGTGAGGATTAGATGAGATGATGCATGGAAAACCCTTAGAACAGTGCCTGATGCTTATTAAGTGATCACCACATCAAAAGTTTTCAATAAATGTCAGCTTTTATCACTGTTATTATTGCAATAGCCCCTACCCTGGTGGTGGAACATGAGGGCTGGGGGACTGAAGAAAGGGAGGGGTGGAAACCCAAGTAAGACTTCTCATTCCTCTCTCTCTGGTTATAGCCACTGGGGTATAATGTGATCTATAAACTCTTCTGTCTGTTGACATGCCAGCAAATGATATGTCTCTCTGATATACTTAGATATTCAAGCTTAATGTAAGGGCCCAGGTGCTGGAGGCTCAGAGCAGAGAGAGAGAGCTGGGGGCTGGGGGCTGTCTTGGCCTTTACAAACCATTGTCACTCTAATAAATAAAGCATTCACTCAGAGAGTCTGAGAGCTGGGGAGCCCCATTGCGTGCAAATCCAGATCACTGGCTGAGCTTCTTCCAGGTTGAAGCTAATCATAACTGACATGTTAGAGTAAAACTACTTTATAAAATCAATATTAAATTTACAGCCTGTGACATCCTGGGACATCAAAGATAAGGGGGAAATAAGCCATGGAGTAAACAGTCCTCCAGCTATGCCAGCTGCTCAAAGAGACGGGGAGATGTGGGAAACAGGAGCCCAAGTCATACACTGTTAGTCTTGTTTTTGTACCAACGTCTTGACATCAATAAAAACATTAAAAAAAAATCACACAGACGTTTACACACAGAGAAGAAAGGGAAACCACAAGGAGAGCTCCACCAATCTAACAGACTCCCAGAATCATTCCAGAGTGAAGTGGTTGGATTCCTTCTCTGACAGAGAGGATGGTTTTTCTGGACAATGGGGTGCTGCAATTATGGGGCCAACATCCCTTTGTGAGGCTGGGAAATCTCATGCTGAAAACCCTAACCTCTTGAACCAGGGACCATGCTCTAATGAGAGTCTGCACCTCTCTAGTAGGTCCTCCCTGTATTCAAATACAGCAGAAAGGCACACTTGGAAGTGGAGTGAAACTATAAAGGTCATCAAAAGGTGAGCATACATTTCTCTGAGTGCTCCTCGGGGTACTAGCTCTCAGTGGCTCATGTCTGGGGTGGGACTTTTACCTCTAGAAAGGGGATTTTAATTTTGACTTCTAGAAACAGAATCTTCTTAGTCCTACCAGGAGGAGTCTACTGGGGGCAGAAG
Organism: Tapirus indicus; assembly: GCA_031878705.1. Lineage (NCBI taxonomy): Eukaryota > Metazoa > Chordata > Mammalia > Perissodactyla > Tapiridae > Tapirus > Tapirus indicus. The sequence goes on from CM062918.1 coordinate 17,607,821, forward strand.
ACCTTGCAGCATCCAACATGGGCAAGATAATGAAGGACTTCCTAGTCCTTTGCATCCAGAAGCATTTTGTCCTAAGGACTGGTCAGAGAACTGTGTCACTTCCACTGTGGGTCTGAGCACCTTGAGGTCATTATATAAAATAGCAAGTGCTCTAGGACAGGTGGAGTGAGGAAGGCCAGGCCAGGCGGCTCTTCTGGTCTAAATAGATTCTTCTGTAGTGCTTCCTCTTTTGGAAGAACAGCTTGAATTTATGCCCTGGTTCACCTGCCCTCAATGGTATGCACCAGAACTTACAAAATAGATGTTTAATTCAGTGTTTCCATCTATGAAAGCTTTAAGAGGCATAGTAGCAATGCTGTTCTTTCCTCCATCCTTTCCCTGTCTCCCATCTAACCCTCTAAAGTGATTGATTTGAGCCTCTCTGCTTTGTGGCCATTATGAGGTCATGGTAGTATTTTTGGCTGGGCCTTTGGATTTTGTACAGTTGTATGATCAGAGACAGGCACACTAAGACCAAACCTAAGTGTAACATTCAGTTTTCATCTGCTTCCTGAATGCAAAACAAAACATAAATGATATTCTTCATTTAGAATTCTACAGAAACAGACTCACCCTAAGCAAGCAAGTCAAAGGCTGGATGTGCAGCTGTTGATGGGTCTTGCTGGTGTGTGTGAGTGTGAATGTGTGGGAGCCTGTGGCACAATCGTTGAGAAATACAAATGCCTACTTGAGTCTGGTGTGTGTAGAAAGTGAAAAACTACCGCAGTACATAAAATATTTACTCCTTTGATTAGGCTGTAAACTTCATGAATTCCTAGAATGGTGTCTGGCACATAGAATGTGCTCTTTTTTTTTCTTGGTGAATAAATGAATCAGAATTTCCTAGATAAATTGTAGAAGGAATCTAATACTTGTTTAGGGCTTAATCTGTGCCAAGAACTGTGGCAGGCCCTCAATTTATGCTTTCTTACAATATCTCTGTATTGGTTTTTCATTGCCACTGGAACGAATTAACACAAACTTAGTAGCTTAAAACAATACAGATTTTTAATCTTATAGTTCTGTAGGTCAGAAGTCTGATGTGGATCTCACTGGGCTAAAATCAAGGTGTCACCAGGGCTCTGTTTATTTCTGGAAGCTCTAAGGGAGAATTTGTTTCCTGCCTTTCCCAGCTCCCAGAGGCCACCCATATTCCTTGTCTTATGGCCCCGTTCCCCCATCTTCAAAGTCTGCAATGGTGGGTCGAGTCCTTCTCATCCTGTCATCTCTCTGTTTCTTGTTCCATTGTCACATCTTTTCATGACCACAGCCTGGAAAGGATCTCCACTTTTAAGGACTCAGGCAATTGGATTGGGCCCAGGATAATCTCCCCATCTCAGAGTCCATTCCCTGCAAAGTCTCTTTTGCCGTGTAAAGTAAAATATTCACAGATTCTGGGGCTTAGTGTGTAGACATCTTTGGGGCGAGTCCTTATTTTGTCTGCCCCATTACAGAGAAGAAGAAACTGAATCTCAGAGAAGTTAAGTAACCTGTTCCAGATCATGTAGTATGTGGCAGAGGTGAGACTCCAACCCGGGTCCATCTGTCTCCAAAGCCCAGGCATTTCCTACTATGCCATGAGGTTTCAAACCATAAAACAGCATGCTGCTGGATGGGGTTGGGCTTAGGGTCTGGTGGGGTACGAGCTGGAACAGAAACTTGAAGCCTAATTCTCCTCACAAGGCTAGGCAGAGAATCAGGGAATTGAATTCTGAGGGAAATGCTCCTTTGGAAGAAGACACAGATTTGCATTTGAAAGAAATAAATTCACTGCTCTGAGGGAGAAGTTGCTTTAGGGGCAAGGAATCAAGTCTGTGACTTACATGAAGCACTATCTTCTTTCCCAGGGCCTCAAGGACCCTGGAGTTCCCGTACCCTATGCTGTCTTGTACATACTTGGAAAGAGATTTACCAAGCCAGTTCCTTCTAAGTTGTAGGGACTCAATGTGCTACCCCTCCCAAGAGTTACATTTAAAAATAGGATGCCATAACCCAAAGGCATACATAGAACCTCTGGATTTCTTAGTTTTTTGAACTGATAAGAAGCTGACCAGGGCAATATTGGTTGGCATTTGTTATCATGGGCTAAATTAGTTAGTTTGTTTTGGGGAATGGAAGACTTTCTATCACTATGGCACCTGAGTCAGGAGATATTCTTGGTCATGGGAGCCCTCCAGGTGACAAGTTGGTTACCATCTATTCTGTATGCTTGAGAAGAATACTATGTGGTAATATAACAATGAAAAAGATTGGTATAAAATTCAAAAGAAAAATTAGTATTTGGTATTTGCTCATAACATGAAACCATTAGGAAACACCTGATTAAATGAAGAAAGGTGGTTTGGGTTTGATGGGGGCCTTTGCCAGAGATGAGGAGGGAGGCTGCCCTAATAGCTGATGTTCAACTCCTTTTCCCTTTTTATAAGGAAAGAAATGATAAAACCAACCTTACTGAATTTCATTCTCTGGTGCTAATAGGACAGAACAGCAATGACATACCACAAAAAATCAGGATATGATTTACAAGTGAACCAGATGGTTCCCATCTCATCTTATTGAATTGTTATCTTTTGAAGAGTTCCTTTTTGTGGATTACAAAGAGAATGTAATCACTTTAGAAATCCCCAGAGAGTTTCATAATGAGCCCTGCTTACATTGTGTTGACACTAATAGTAACTATAACCATGATCTTCAACTCCCCATGTAGGAGGCAGGGTTATTGAAATTATAGCACGGGCCAGTAATTCGTTTAAAAACATACTTTAAAAAATGAGCTTTATGCTGACCAAAAGCCCACTTAAACCAGTTTCACTTACAAATATGAGAGGCTATATTAATAAGAAAATCAATATAATTTAAATTATGAAAAGTAACATTTTGCTGACAAGTTTTGCCCAGTTTAGTCTCATATCAAATTAAGAAACTACGTAAACCAAACATTTATATGAGTGACTCATACTGTGAAAAAAATGTGATCACAGCTTCATATCACAAAACTATTAAGTTCTGTTCAAGTAATTTCCTCTCAGCATTTCCTTTCCTCACTTAAGGTTTCCTTCTTAACCAAAAAGCATCAAATTAGGAAGCTTAAATGACTGAAGTATTAACACTCTCAGGGAAAAAATGATTGCCTTTCAGAATGGGTGAAAAAAACCCTCACCAACCTACCTTCCTGAGGTAAATAGTTACAAAGTAACAGGAGCAGAGGGTTTTTTTTGTTGTGTTTTGTCCTAATAGTTTGATTTTCGATTTGAAGTTTCTTTAAAATTAATCCTTTAAAATAATTTCCAGCAGTGAGCAATTCAGCAAGTTCAGGGAACAAAATGGTCAGACCTTTGTATCCTTGAAGACTGGATTTAGACTAGTGGGATTGTATTGAAGTAACTTTTGCTATTTTGAGTATAGTAAATTGTAACTCATATATGGTTCAATTAGCATTCCTGTGAATAAATCTGACATTTCTTTCTGTGTAATCTTTGTTTAATTTGGTATGCCTAGTTCATTTTCACTATATTTCTGTTTGAATAAAAAATAAATTTTACCTATCTTTTTAAATTTTGTGTTTATTCATACACCCCCCACCCCGAGCAATTTGTTAAGTGGAACTGATGTGTATTAAGGTGGCAAATGTGTAATGTTCCCATGCGAGGTATAAAAAATCTTTTCCATGGAGTTTGGACCTCAGTCTCAAAGTTCTTCTATACACATTTCTCTGGGCAGCCGTTACCAGTTAATTGAAGTAAGCATTTGAGTCAAAACCTTCGTCATTATATCACCTTACACCCGTTAGAATGGCTACAATCACCAAGACAAAAAACAACAAATGTTGGAGAGGTTGTGGAGAAATGGGAACCCCAATTCACTGCTGGTTGGAATGCAAACTGGTGCAGCCTCTATGGAAAAAAGTATGGAGGTTCCTCAAAAAATTAAAAATAGAAATACCTTATGATCCAGCAATCCCACTCTTGGGCATCTACCCAATGGACATGAGATCAACCATCCCAAGAGGCTTATGCACCCCTATGTTCATTGCAGCATTATTCGCTATAGTCAAGAAGTGGAAGCGGCCCAAGTATCCCTTCACTGAAAAGAAGATGTGGTATATATATACAATGGAATACTACTCAGCCATAAAAAAAGACAGAATTGTCCCATTTGCAACAACATGGATGGACCTAGACAGTATCATATTAAGTGAAATAAGCCAGAGAGAGAAAGACAAATACTGCATGAGTTCACTCATTTGGGGATTATAAATGAACACACAGACAACTGGTTGGTGGTTACCAGGGGGAAGGGGGTGGAGGGTGGGTACAAGGGTGAAGGGATGCATCCATATGGTGATGGACAAATAATAATGTACAACTAAAACCCTACAATGTTATAAACTATTAAGACATCAATAAAAATTAAAAAAAAAAAAAACCCTTCGTCATTAGCATTTAGTTCATAGAACCTGCTTTAGATATTTTCAGCAGAAGGGGATATAATACAGGGAATTAGGTGCTTACAAAATTGCTGGAAGATTAGAGGAGCAGACTTGAGGCATGACCTTCAGAAATGACTCCTAGAACTCTGCAGAACTGAGCCCCCAGTTATGCTGCTGCAGTTAGGAATGGAAGGAATCAGGAAGCTGCAAATGGAATTCTGTAGTTCCAGAACACACTGCCATAGCTGCAACCCAGGAATCAGAAAGCTGGGATTTGAAGCCATGACCACCACCCTTGCCTCTCAATGCCCAGGAAGCTGTTGATTGGACAGGGAACACAGACTATGGCTGCTCCTACTACTGGTGCAGCTGCCTCTTGACACCCAGGGACCTGGGACCTGGATACTGGACACGAAGCAGAAAAACTTCATGCCACCATACTCTTGCTTGCCACCTTTCAGATCTCATGTGAGTGATTTAATTGTGGAAACCTAATTTGCATCCAGAATCCCGGTTTCAAGGAAGTCTGAGAGGTGTAGTTTTCAGCCCAGGAAGCATATGAAGTCCGAACATATACTGAAGGTATATCCTTGGTGAAACCTTCTTGGTCTCTCTGTCTTTATTGGAACCTCTCTGCAGGGAGATGCAGAACTTTTATGCAGAATAACAGGAAGCTATAAGGAACTGGCTTTTTTTTTTAGAAGATATGCCAAGACTCTATAGGGGATTTGATCTGTAAGTTCCATTTAGAAGACACAGGAAATGATAATTCTAGCTTCTTATATTTAATTTCTCTTTTCAGCAATTCGTTTTACTTAGGAACTTAATTTTAGTTCTTGAGCAACTTGATGCTGCTGAATGACTTAGCTCTTTGCATCTGCTGATCCTGCCTTTCCCTCTCTCAAGAAGGGAGGGCACTGCCTATATTTCTTACCTGAATTAATAGGGACTAGCTCCGTGTATTTCCTTGGCAGCTTACTTTGCTAATATTCAATTACTACCACTCAATGTAGAGCGAAAACAAAATGCATACGAATGTGATATTCAAATATTATATGTCTAGACATAAAATGCACTCAATCTGAAATTGACAGCCACATTCACATGAAGTTGACATACCCTCCTGTGAAAAAAATTGATTCAGTGGGAAACCAAAGAGTACAAGCACAGCATTGAAAGTATTTTGACTTCTATAATCCATCCATTATGGCTGTGTAGGTAAGTTACCTAACTTTTCTTAAGTATCCCAAGCTTTATGTACTAATATCTTTCATTTGTATGGTACTTCCCAGAGTACTTGATTCTCAAGCCATCCCTATAAGCACATGTGGCAGGATCAGCATGATTAAATGACATGTTTCAGTCATGGAGCAGAGTGGAACTCAAACCCTTGACTTTGAACTCTCAATAAAATTGTTTTTTTACCACACCAAGAAAGATCAATATTACTTTTCCTAGAGGAATATTAGTACTAATAATTTGTAACCAAGTCTTTAATGTGCCTAGCAAATATGACATGCCTGAAAACAAATACCCATAGAATAGAATTTGATATGCTAAATGTTAAGAATTTAGTTTCATCTTTGCAATTTTATATAATTGGCAGAGTGATAGTTGGATGACTTTTGCCTCTTTGATATGTGAGTTTTAATCCATCTTAAATTGTAATATCTGTTTAGGTACTACAGTTATATAGCCACTTTAGATCAACTATTCATTCCTATGGAAATGTATTTTTTCTAGGAAAAATATATGTGCATAAAGAACATGACAATGAAGTTATAATTTTCTATCATTGCTCTCATTGTAGTAAGCTCACTCCCATGTTTATGGTCATACACAACCATTCCTTTCAAGGCTGCTCCAGGTGACTATCTCTAATCCTGCCTTCTCCCTTTGGTGTCACCACAAAAAGCTTCTCACCTGCCACATCTAGCAAGACCCAACTGCATTTTAGTAGGTTCTACCATCTACTCTCACTTATCATATATTTTACCTGTAGGGCGAGCACATTGATATGTGGCTATATTTTTTCTAAGTGACTTCCTTCTGGAAGCAGGTAAGGGTGAAGGGAGGCTACCCAGTCTTCCTGACCCTAAGCTATTTGATGTGAGAATGAAATACGGCCTTATTTAGGTTATCAGGCCCCTATGGAAAAAGATACAATTTTTAAGCCTGGGGAAGTTAGAAATCACAATGGAGGCAATCTGAAAATTTTTTTCAAAGCAAGCCTTTTGAATATAAAAGGTAAGTCACAGAACTTAAAAAAAAAAAAACCTATCAGGAGTATTTATGTATTAAAAAAATTTACATGTTATTTGCTTAAGTTCTTAAACTATTTATGTCTACTCTGTCACTACTTCTTTCTTTGTGGGGAAACTCCACAAAGAAAGTCACTCAAAGAAGTTACTTAGAAAATTTTCTTTGCTTTCATTCTTTTTCTTTTCCTTATGTAGAGGCCAGCTTGCTCACAAGTACTCTCTTTAAAAAAATACATGGTGCCTATAATGAAGGAAGCAGGATGGCTAGCTTTAGGTCAGAAGTCATTTGCATCCAAGAACCCTGTAAGTGCCCGACTAATTTAGTTGGTAGAAATGAGATTCTGGGACATAGAATAAATGGACTAAGGAGTGCTCTCAGGTGACAGTTTCTGATGGGTTATAAGATCACATCATGTCCTAGTTTTTGGTCTCTGTTAATAATCTGTTGTGATGTACAGCAGGTTCTGGTATATAGAGTAATTCAAGTGCTCTTCTGTTGGGCATATGGTGCTTTTAAGAACACTCCAAGGGTTGATTTGACTGCTCTGGTTGATAAAGGATGGCACAGTGGGAAGGAAGGGAACAAGCTATGGATGGTGCGTGGGATTCAGAAGAGGAAAGGATTCATATGAGAGCGGAGCTGCTGAGAAAAACAACACGCAGTGACTTAATTAAAAAACCAGTTTTGCCATCATTTAAGTTGAATTTCTGCAAATGTCACTGTTTCTTATGGTAACATTTAATGATTGTATATAAATGTGTATATAAAATATGTATATTGTGTTCATGTATGTTTTATATATGTAAGTATATATGCATATATACAATGCATATATTAAACAGCAAACAGACAAGATTTAACCACAGCTGCTGAACTGTAATTTGATAGGAGCGAAAAAGAAATAATTTTAGAGGAAACTTTTTGAGTAACGGAGAAGAATCTTCCAGGAAAAAGCTTGGTACTCCTTCTTTCCCCATTTAAAGAGAGGGAAAATAATACATTTTTCTCATAGTATCACCTACAGATCTCCTTCACTGGCAAAAGGAATGATTTTGTAAACAGGGTAAGTTCACACTTGAAGAGTGTCATGCCTCCAGAATTTCCTGTTACAGGAATTTCTGTAATAATAAATAGGGTCAGAAATTGTCAGAACAATAGGAATATGGCCGACCACATCTGTGCAGGTGTAGAAAGGCCTAATGCCAAATTTGAGTAATTTCAGGCAGAGATCCTGCTAACTCTGCAATAAGAAAATCAGCTCGGTACAAAAACCGACCAAACACAAATCAGTGTGGAGTAGAGGGGGAGGTCTCAGGGCTTCACAGAACTAAGAGGTCAAGGAAGAATATCCATAAAGCAGGGCCATGATAGACATTAACCAGTCATTCTCAGCAAAGATTTTTTAAAAACCATGGCTGTCCAACATATGGCCTGTGAACTAAATTAATCCTGTCTGAAACTGGGTTGCAGTTTGCCCGAGATTTTGAAGAAAAAATATTGTTTTCCCTAATTACCTAATTTCTCCATCCTAACCAGCTGACATGCTTAGCTGAGAGCTGACTGCTGCTGGGTTTTACACAGAAAGCATAGATCAATAATTGTAATTGAAGCCAAAGTCATCAGTTATATACTTGTGAGTTTAAATCCATGCTATCATGTCATAAAACTTGGGTATTATAAATGACTGGAATGAAGCAAAGTTAGCATAAATAAATCTTTGATAAAGACCACCCATGCTTGAGTTGAGTTCAGCATTCAGTGGACTTACTATTACTAGCTAAATAAGTAAGTAAGTAAATAAATGTCACTTCCTATTGAAGACATGAATGTGCTCCTAGCCCAAGAGCACAGAGAGGAAGATAAGGGGAGATAAACTTGATTAAGTGCCCCTTATGTGCCAGGAATGGCTCTAAGCGTTTTTCATACCTCTCTTCTTGTAGTGCTCCCCAAAAGGCCTACAACATACAGATGATTATTCCTACCTTACAGACAAGGAATCTGAGGCATAGAGAGCATACGTATCTTACCCAAGTTCTACAGTTTGGCAAAGAGTATAGCCAGCTCTTTGAACTCATGATTCTAAAGTGCGTATTCTTAGTTATGCCTATATATTATTTATATTTTGTGCATATATGTATTTATGGGTATATTTTTAATTGCTTCTTACCTTATGTGGTTAATTTATTACTGTGAATTTAGGTCTTCTCAACTATAATTATAACAAAAATATAAGATTATCAATAATTTAAAATATGTTATTACATATAATTAATAATAGAAATGCTTAATGAAATAATATTTTTGTTCCCTAGAAAATTTTAAGTTGAAAGAATTCAACTAAATTATTAAGAATGATTATTTCAGGGAGGTAGGATAATGGATGACTTTTAGTTTCTCCTTTGTGTTTTTTTATATTTTCTATTTTCCTACAATGATCATAGATCATTTTTTCTAATCTAAACTGATATTATTTTACAAATGAAAACATGAGGTATCATAAAAGAGATCTACCTAAAATAGTTGGATCCAAATATAATTTGTGATGCCTTTCTTGGACACCATTAGTAAACCAAAAAAGAACACCTTGCTTGAGCAGTGTCTTTTTTTTTTTCTTTGAGTGTATTATCTCTTAAATTTACTTAAACCAACTTTCTCATTTCCACATTTACTTCAAGGACTTTTGTACTCAATTCAATTCAAAATACTTGTTTGAAACAACCTATGCAGGAAGCGATAAATGGTAGGTGTATATTTGGGCCCAGTTGTTAGTTCAAAGCCGAGTGTCAAAGAAATAATAATTAGGCCTATAAGAGATTTTGGAAAGTTAAACATATGTTGTATCCCAAAGAGAGGCTGTACAGTACAGTTGTTAATGCAAGAGCTCTGGGGCCAGATGCTTTAGGTCAAATCCCACTTCCATCATTGCTAGGTGTATAATCTATGGTAAATGTTTGAATGTTTCTATGGCCTAGCTTAGTCTTCTGTAAAATGGGAATATTAGTACCTATACCTCATAAGTTTGTTAGGGGAATTAAGTGAGTTGGTAGATAGAGCACTTAGAGTAGTGCCGAATACTTCACAAGCATTTGATAAATGTTAGCTATCGTTTATCCCAGATGGACATATATCACAGTAAGGAAAGGACTAGCTCACCAATTTCTACAAAGACTCATGTTTAAAAACTAAATATATAAACTCCAAGACTAGATTTTCTCACAGAATACAAACCAGTCCTCTTGGAATGAAATAATTTGAAGCACATTATATACCGTGTTTGAACTCACCTGATATCTGTCCCTCATCTCCAAGCAGGGAGTGTCTCTAGAGAAGTCTGTCCTGAGCCTGAGGTTATCTTAAAATTATATTTTGCTGTCCCCTTTTTCTGTGTCAGGTCATCTACAATGGTTATCACGAAGTTAGTCTTACATCCTTCCTTCCTTTATTTTATCAGTAGGGGAATGTTGAAAGTGTGTGGGAAGGGTGTAGGCAGCCGGAGGTTTGACTTTTAAATGCCTAATAATAACAGCTGTCAATAATTGAGTACTTTACCATGAGCCAGCACTGAACAAAGCACTCTCCAAGAATTAATTTAATTTTCTCAATAAACCTATGATACATATGATAGCGATATATATTACTGATTTTACAGATGAGGAGACTGATCTCCAGAAATTATTCACACAGCTAATTAAGAAGTGGAGCTGGGATTAAAATCCTGGCAGTCAAAGGTAAATCTGGCTTTCATATGAGACCCACCTGGGCCAACAATGAACATAAGTAATAGGAAAAGTGAACATAGATATTGACTATAGGTACAGAGGGATGATATTCAAAATATTCACCAGCTGGTCAGCTCAGACACTAATTCTGGCTAATGAGAATGGATGGCAGCGGTGAACAACTGGCATGGCTATACTGGTATGAACTATCTGAATACCAGCTCTAACTTTTAGGGAAAAAAGGATTAATTTGCAAAATATATCACCCAACATCTTCAAAAAGAAAATAAATTAAATTACAAGGGATCGGTGAAGACCATATCAAGTCCAATATGTAAGGCAGGTGAGTTCATGCTCCCAGCACACACCTTACTCAACTTTCAAATACCCATCCACAAAATGGCATGTTTTAAAGATGGTAGAACTGTTTGACTGTATTCTTTCTCCGAACAATGCTGTTTTCCTTGCTGGTACCATGAGGCAGTGATAACCAGGCTCAAGATGGACAGAGTGGTCTTGAAGGGGCCCTGCCTTTCTCTAAATCCATCTCACTACCTGTCCAGGGAGGATTAGAATGGATTTTTAGTTTAATTCATGTCATCCATTTGGCATCAGTTTGGTATTATGTAGGTAATAGGATAACAAGTTCAATGTTACAATAGTGGGTGGCTAAAAATACTGTCCACCCAAAATCAAATGATAAATAAGTTAGTGGACTCCTGTTTGATATACCCACAGTTAGTGCTCTCACTTTTACTATCCTGAAACAGTACATGCAGATTTTCTTACTAACGTTTTCTCCTGTTTCTTCTATAATTGAGAAGCCAATCGCTTACGGCACTTATAGCCTGAAGTGTAATACTAAGTCATAGGAGGAAAAACATCTGGGTCCTGGTCCTGGGCCTGCTTCTGACAGGCCTTGAGCAGGAGAGCAACTATGTAAAACAGTCCCTACCCTGGAGAGCGGTGAGAGCAGTTAAGGACATCAAGCACGCAGAGCCAGCACTTCCTTTCTGGAACAAGAACAAAAATACTAAAATATTTGGAATTCCTATATTCTCTTGACCCCAGAAAGTTTTTCAAAGTACCACAGTCCTTAAAATTACTATACTTATTTGAGAAAAAATTTTAGTTATAATTTCCTTGGGGAGAGGAGTCACTGCTCTGAACATCTGGCACAGTGTAGCAGTCGTTAAGATAGCCATCGTGATTTGCTTTGCCGCTGTGTGTTTCCTCTGTTTTGTCTGCCCAGATGTGTGAGGCCCCGTTTGGCATGCCTCCTAAACCCTAACCCTGTCATCATAAGGACATTATATTTAGGGCCTGAGAAGATTGTTTTAGGTTTATAGCTAATGAGGTACATTTCTTTGTTTCATTAAAGATTTTCCCATTCAGATTTTAGATTCCCTTATAGTTTTATTAACAAATGATAGACCTGTGCTTTTACAGTGTTTTATTCCTCTGGCTAGTTTTTTTTCCCAACTTGTCATTTTAAATGAAGACTTGCAGATGTTTTGATGTCTGACCTTTTCACCTTCCAAGTCGCAAAGCACCAACCACCGCAATAACCTACTTCACCTGGAATCCAACAACAGTAGGAAATGATACTTTTGGTATTACTACTCTGTGCCTTTTAAAGTCCTGATTTCCAACTTTTGAATGCTCTTTTTTATTAATTAAAATTGCTCTGGGCTTATGGGGACGATGATCTGGGCTTATCTATGGTATAATATACAATGAAAGCAACAGACAACAGGGAGCCCCGAGGAACTCAACATAGACCAGGACAGCTCACGAAGATAAAATGTAGGAAACAAAGGGCACTGGAAGCAGAGTTTAATTCTGTCAGGTTCTTGGCACCTGGTTTTTCAATTAATGCTGTTCCTTGAGTTTTGAAAGAAATCACACACATTTTTGCTCTAGGAGCACTTAGAGCAAGAACAGCATCACCCATCTCTAAAAATATTTCCCAGTGGATAAACTGTTAAGAAAACGTGTTTGTGTTCACACTTTGAATAGAAATATTTACTATTCAGACTCTGTACTTGACTTTTTTTTTTTTTTAAATCAAGTAACTAAATTGGCTTTCTGTGAAATGTTGACCAAAATCAGGGCACTGGGTCACCACCTTTATAGCCAAAGCAAATGATCAAGAATTCCAGAGCCTTGAAATAACCTTCACTGAACTAGCTTACATGGTACAGATTTTTGTTTGTTTTAATTTAAAAGTACAATATTTCAGGAGAAGAACATGTTAGAAATTAGTTCCTAAAAACCTGAAAGACAATGAATATTTGATGATATATTGAAGCTTTAATGAAAGACTCTTGCATTCATTAAAAAATGAGCTCAGGGCCAGCCCGGTGGCACAGTGGTTAAGTTCGCGTGCTCCGCTTCAGTGGTCCGGGGTTAGCAGATTCAGATCCCGGGCGCGGACTGGCCAACCACTTGTCAAGCCATGCTGTGTCAGTGTCCCATATAAAGTAGAGGAAGATGGGCATGGATGTTAGCCCGGGGCCAATCTTCCTCAGCAATAAAAGAGGAGGATTGGCAATGGATGTTAGTTCAGGGCTAATCTTCCTCACCAAAAAAAAAAAAAAAAAGTGAGCTCAGATGATTCTAGTCCTGTGGATGAGTGTCTGAACTGATGGACTTAATTAATGTCACTATTGTTTTTCCCTAGTCAAACTTATTCACATTCTGTGTATATTATAAACAATTCTCGTTCTGAAAAAGAAATTTTTTGAGGACAGACCAGATATTTGGGGATCTTTAAAGTAAGGTAACTTAATGGCTCAGCTCACCATGTCTTTGCGAGGTATCAGTCAATTCCCTATTTCATGTGCTTACCATCAATCCTACACAGAGACTTTTGGCTTCTTTAATAAGTGACCCAATTCTGAAAGAGTACAATCTATCTGTTCTGGACCGTGTTAGGAATAAAGGAAAACATTGTAAATAGTTTTGTTTATTCTTTTCTTGCAGCTTTAGAGTTGGGTTATTTAGAGTAGGATCATTTAACAAAAACACTTTTTTTGCAGTTATTTTTGTTCTTATTGTACATGCCATCACTGGTTTTTGCTGCTTAACTGTTCAATGTTTAGCTCATTCAATGCGCCTGATAAAAAAACCTTTACTTTATTTCTCTTCACTTTGCTGTCATGAGGTCATTTCCACGGATGATAAAACTGAGGGTGTTTGAGAGACAAATGCAGGAATATAAGCTGGTCTGCATATGACTCAACACCTTGACATGGTTTCTAGGTAACAGCGGCTGCCTGCAGAGAGTCATTCTTGATTCCAACACCTGAGGTGGGGGTGGGGTGGGACTCCAGCACAGCACAGGCTGGTCAGAAAATTGGGAGCAAATGACTCTAGTTAGTCATCATTTACTTTTTCTGCTGTTCTGGGGAAGCATTTGCATTAGTTTCGTAGAGCTTTAGAAAAAGGATGTCTATTTCTGCATCACTTAGCATGGAGAACCTGTTGACGTAGTTTATATTATTGCAATTTCATATTATATTTGAAACTTTATATACTTCCTTATATTATTTTTTCCAAGGTTGGATTGTGCCAGGATATGTGCTAAGTTCTAGGAAACAGGTGGAATATTCCTCTACTGGTTTACATTTTTATTTGAAAATAAATTTCTGAAGGAATGAATAATGGACTTCAAGATATCATAACCAGAACCTATTTTATGATGCTTTTAAATGGCAAAGGTCCATTTAATGTGTTCCCTCTCTCCCCCATTCTGTACTTCCCAATCCCTCCTTCCCTCCACTTTTTTGAGGCCAAATTGAGGCAGTGGAACAAGGAGAACAAGAGAAGGATTGTGACAAAGTGTTCACAACATTGCTTCAATACTGTGCATAAATAGACAAGCAGAGAGCCAGAGGCCCAACGGCTGCTTCCAGGGACCTCAGCCATTCTTATCAAGCAACTCCAGCAAATCCGAAAGCACAAAGTCAGTTATTCCTAACTCCTCATCAAAGTCACCAGAAACAAGTTTGCAAAACTTTTCTTCCATTCTTGCTTCTTTTCCTCTTTCTCTCCATTCCTCATTTTTTGGCAGGTACTCTTTATTTTCCCTTATCCTCTTCTGGCTAATCTGTGAATTGCTTAAGTTGGAAAGGGTTCAAAAACTCAACAAGGTGAATTTTCAAGAGAGAGGGGATAAAAAGAATGGCCAGAGATTAGGAAAGAGATAGCTGGAAGAAACACAATTTGTGAATCCCTCTTAGACTTTGAGAAAGTCCTCATCACCGGGGGGAAATAGTGGCTTCACAGTGTAGAGCAATTTTAGTTAGGACTTTGGGGGTAGGAATACATCCTAATGTTTGGAAGTGATTGGAAATATTTTTCATAAAAATTAAAATACTAGAGTGTCATATATTAATATGACAGAATGCAATAAAATCATCTATCATACTTAGAATAAATGGCATGAATTCTATCATAAGTACCAGAGATTTATTGAGTTAGAAAAAAAATTAAAGGGCCTTAATATGACAACATAAGCTCACAAAAAAGAAATAGCTTAGTAGGATCAATAATCCAAGCTATTTCTTATGCTGTCAATTCAAATTAAAAACAAAAATAAAATGAAGCATTTCTGCTAAAATATATCATCATGAAGGGAAAATGAATTTACTTCCTAATTCCTGGTCCTCCAGCAACATGGAAGGTATTAACTTAGGACTTTGCTTCTTCCCCTTTTCCCCCATCTCTTTGAGATGGCACCTGAAACTCAATAGGACCTTATAATTAAAGAATAATTTTCTGATGGTGAAATACTTTTCATTTCACTAAATAGATTTGAAAATAGAAATTCACTAAAACTGATAATTTCAGGGATCCTGATGCCAAGAATGGGTGACATCAGCCAGGTTTTTGTGTGAATATCTTCAATGACTGTTCAAGCTTTTGGGGTTTAGCCAAAGCCAAAACATGTTCTCCATGCTGTTGCATTTTATATTCCGGGTGCTTTGGTTACATGACTACACGCTCTATAAAAGAGCTGGAGAAGGCAAGGGAAAATCCAACAAAGTATTTGACCACTGTTCTCTGTATGGTAACAATCTTCAGGATATCTAGAATCACAGAAAAGTCAAAGCAAAATTAGGGTGAGGAAACCCAGAAAATAGGGGGCCTGAGGGTTGACCTTTATTCAGTTCTGACCCTTATTTAAATTTTTATACTCATGTGCATCATGAGCAATGGCATATAATGGTAGTCAGTAATCTTTGTTGAATGAATAAATGAATGACCAATCCAACAAACTTGTCTAACTCACTAAAGCAGCTGTTTGTTGAACTAAATACCTGGAACTATAGGGAAGTGAATGAAATAAGTGTAAGACATGGTGTCTTCCCTCAAGTTGTTATCCACCTCTGAGAAGTTCATCTTCTTTTTGGGGTTGGCTCTCTTAACTTGATTTGATTTTCTCCCCACTTTGCACAATCTAAAAGTACTTGATTTATTTTAGTAGTAGTAATTCTAGTCCTAAATGACCATTTCTCTAAAACCACCCATAAATGTATTTAAGATATTGGAAGATTTCACAACATATCACAGTTTTGAAATAGCAGGCACACATTAGCCTGAATCTACACATTATCTGGGTATGGAACTGAACTCTCAATTTTAGGTTTGGAAGGGGATTTGAGAACCATGGGATGTACCTTTTCCCAGTGAAGCATTATTATTTCATTTGCTCTTGCCCTACATTATTTTCTTAATTTAAAAGGGCAAACTTCCATGCATTTTGTTTCAGGGGATGACAAACTAGGGAGACCAAGGAAATATTTCTTGGTGAAGAGAGAGTTTGTGCCACTAAGTGACTTATCATTAGCTATTTTAGGATCTTTGAAAGTGTAATACATATTTTGAAATGGATGCCCTGTCCAGATAGCTGCTTCCTCCTCTCAGTTCTTTTAACTGCTGCTAGAATCGCAGAAATAAGTAGAATCTATCACTTTTTATTTATGTGATTTCAAACTGTGAGTTGTGTGATTAAATGAGATACCACTTACCTTAGAGCTCTGAGGGGGCATTTGAGAATTTATCTGGGAGGACTCAGAAGGGGGTTATGTTAGGTATAGCTACAGTGCAAAATTCTGCACAGTCTGAATGACAAGATTGTAATGCCAGTGAATCTGAATTAAGAGTTCACATCTATAAAAAGCCAAACACATACAGAGAGATGCCCCTAGTTCTCTGGAGTTAAGGGCATCCTGCTAGAAAATTATATATAAGTCAAACTATGCCTTGGGAGTGAATAACCCATTATTTAAAAGACATTTATTCCCTTGCTTGGCCAATGTGCATAAGAATGTGTTTTGGATCGACTCCTCATATAGAATCATTCAACAGTGTAGAACCTTTCCTTTTCTCAAAATGACATTGAAACTTGATTTTTTTTCTTTAGGATGTATAGTTTCCTTGGAATAATGTAAATACTGCACTCTATATGAATTATAAACCAATTCAAAGCCATGTGAGTTTCAGGTCAAATCCAGTTACTATTTTAAACAGATAAGGAGATGGGGTAGGCAGATGGTTGGTCCAAAGGCTATAAAAGCTTTAGTAAGAGGAGCCCAGAGGGCTTATAAATGACCAAAGAAAGTAAGCATTTTATTCATATAACAGAAAAAAAAAAAAAAAAAGAAAGAAAGAGTAAAGGGATCAGAATACAAAATGGCTCATCAACATAACTTTGGCTACAGTGTTGTGTACACTAGTTACTACTTAAGTTGTGATCACAAGAACGCTGCAAGAAGTATGTATGAGCTTTTTTGACCTGCATGGGCATTTTGATAAATTACCTTCCAAGTATCTGATAAGAAAACTTTGTCATTGTAGCCTTAGAGGTAAAAGCCAGACCAGGAACTAAAAAGACCAGGAAAGAGCCCTGAGAGAATGGGGGTCGGGTCTAGTTGTGGATGCAGAATGAGGTTAATAGGAGAATTCCCTGGAGATCTGTACCAGGAAAGATTTTTGTTGTTGAATATATTTATTAACCATTTATAAGATGAGGTGAATAAAGGAATGATATTGTTCAATGACCCTAAATTTTCAGTCCAATAAGGACCACAAGGGATTCCAGCAAGACTTAACAAAACTAGGTAATTGGACGATATGATGAAGATGAAATTTGAAACAGGCAAGTGTGAGGTGATGCACATCTGAAAGAACAATTTAAGCTAATCATACACAGTGATGGATGTTGAATTAGCCATAACCTTCCAAGAAAAAGATCATGAACTTGGCTCAATGTGCAACAGTGCTAAAAATAAGTCACTGGAAGAGGAGTGAGAATAATGTGGAAGATATTAAGGTGCCGTTATATAAATTGACAGCATATCCTTGTCTAGAATATTATGTTGAGTTTTTGTCACCTCATTATAAAAATGAAATGGAAGAAACCTAAAAATGCACTGAAGGTCAGCTAAACTGATTAGAAATATAGGATAAGCTTCATTATGAAGGGAATATTTTATGCCATATTTAAAGACCTCCTGTTGCAAAAATCATAGATAAAAGTGACATAAAAGACAGGCATTTATCACTCTCAATACCATCTGAGGTATACCCATCAAAGAGAAAATAAGCACTCACATTTTGCACTGTAGTTTCTAGACTTGAGTAATCAAGACATTTTTATCCTCACATAAAAAAGTGTCTTGAGCCTGTTAAAAGTAGTATGAGTTGGTGGCATCTTTTGAGAAAAAAATTAAGAACATCTCCTTGGAAAACCCCTTTTATCTTGGCCAGATCTGACGCTTGTCTGTGCTTCACTTTTATAGTGATAATTGGTGTTCATAATAATTCCAACATGATTCTTAAAATACTTTCAAAATCAGAAAAAAAACCCTAAATAAATAAACAAAAGCACAAACACAAACAAGTTTTATTCAGTATAACTGAATAAATAAAATTTGACTTATTTTCCTAAAACTTGGGCATTGATTTTTTGGGTCAGTATACTAATTTACTAACCATAATGTTTACTCAACACATTCCATCCTTGGCCACCAAAGATAAGTTATTATAGTTGTTTTCCAGTTTCTATTTAGCCTGAGAACTCTATCCAAGATAACAAAGAATAAAAAAGAGATGGAGATAAAATGACACACGAAACTAAAAAAAGGCACTAAGGGTCTTCTCTCTTGTTGCCTGGGGACTTGCAGGTCGGGGGTAGAGGTGGAGGAGGGAGGGTTTCTATCTCCATTATTATCTTTATATGTACACACACAGCCCCTGACCATTAGAATTTTCTTTGAAGGAGAGACTGAGAAATAATGTACAAAATGATCTCAAAAAGAACTGAATCTAGTACTTGGTAGCAAGAGTAATAATCAAGTTGGGCTGAGTATTGACTCAAGAAACATTAGCTACTGAGAAATCAGTTTTGTGATTCTCTACACTAGCTTGGCTCATTCTTTCTTTTCCTGGGAAGTCTGTTTATTTATATGACAAGTGGCATCTTTGGAATGGTTTCTTCCAGAATGACATAGACCCTTTAATGCTTTAAAGGGTAATCTCTACCAGGATATATCTATATATATATATAGATATATATCTATATATAAACATTAGTTTTTGTCTCTAAAACATCATCTGGGTTGTTCTTGTAGAAACAATGAAGACTAACCAAATGAGAACAAGCAGAGGCCATTTATTCAGAGCTTGCTATAGTAAGGGAGTCAACCACTTGTGTCACGTGCATTTTGGCAGAGATTTAAAAGCAGGTGGGGGAATGGAAAGGTTTATAGTGGAAAAAAGGGAAGGCTTCAGATATGCTCTGACTGGAGGCTGTTGGCATGGAGAAGCTGTAGGCTAACTAGATGCAGGGCATCCTAGGGGATTGGTTAGGGGTACATATTTGTCTTTCTCTGCTTGGTCTTGTTGGAAGCAGGGACAAAAATTAGAGAAGCTGTCAATTATTAATCAAGACCTGAATGTTTGGGGCTGACTGTTACAGGGGTTATTGTTTGGCTTCCTGGATTGTTACTAGAGATAGCAGTCTGACTTTCTACAAGTCTGACTTATAGGATGCCGGCTATTATAGATAATGAGTTGGTTTCCTGGACAGGTTGCTTCAGGTTGTGAGTCAGAATTCTACTTTTGTATATGGTCTGGCTATTGTCCATTTGTATATTCAGTCTCTCACTTCATAAAGCAGAAAAGTGAAGTTCACATTTTGAGAAAATTGAATTTTTGAAAGCATCAGACCTCCACTTTTAGCATTTTTAGTTTTCTAGTGCCTGAAATAAATCATTACCAAGATAAGAAAACCTTTGGAAGTCTCAGATTATGGCATGCTTGTGCTTTGGGCAAGAAGTGACTTGAGTACAGAATTTTCATTCAAATAAAGTAACTCTAAATTATAGAATATGTAGTTGAAAATATGACTGTGTTTGAAGAAAAGAAAGAAAAAAGACTACCATATGTTTAAAACTTTCTCTGTACTTTCATTTTATTAATTGAGAGCATAACTTTTGAGTCAAGTCCCAGTGTGAATAAGGCTGTCTTGCAGGTTGCAGTAACTATTTCAGGCCACCACAGCACCATTTTGGAAACTGTTTCAGGAATCCTATTGATATTCTAATGGGCTGAAGGAGCTTACACAGCTTCTCAGGTGCCCTAGCTTCCTCTGAGGGATACAGTGTGAACCAGGAAGATCTGTTTTAGCAATAAAGAACCTTTGATTGATGGATTATATAAAACTCAATATCCTAGGTTGAATGGTATTAGGCAAGCAGAAAGAGCAATTTTTTTCTAGGTGCTGGTACTGACATTTAGCCGTGTATAATATACTAACACAATTAACTAAAATATACCGTTCCTGAAATGTGCGATAACCAAATGCACTATATTTTTCATGTGATTTGCAATTTCCATAGAGAGCTCATTTGGATTACGTTTATAATATTCATTTAGCAAACTCCATTAGCAATGTTTACAAGTGCTTATGGATCCGGTAAATGAGTTTGCGGATGTGCTGTGAACGAAGCTAAATGCATCCATTTGTGTATGGGATCTAATTCATAAACTCATTCCAATCAGTCAGGGTATATAGCACATTAAACTCTAACCTGGGAGTCTGGATTCCTATATGATTCCTACGTGGTTTCTTAATATGACTGAATTGATTAACCTTTTGGTTTCTTGATTTTCCCTGAGGGAGAAAACTCATTGAAAAACTGGATTAATATGAGCAGCTGAGTATAAGAACCCTTAAAGTCAAACAAACAGCAAACAAGTAACCACAAAGAATAGAGAGATGTTGATTCATTCTCTTCCTGGTTGTAGATTAGGTTTTCAGGGGAAAACTCTTTTAGCACACTCAGGTTCCTAGAACACTAAGCATATTAATGGGAATATAACTTTCTGAATTATCCTGGTGACCTGAAAGTTCTTCTGCATCTCACAAAAGGGCCTAACCTAAAAACTTGCAAGTGTTCCTATTTGGAGTGGCTGATTTTTGATGGTTAGTGTCTAGAGGCCTGTTAGAAAGGAGAACAAAGGTCCTTTGTTAGAGCATTGATGATCCGCATGGACTATGGATTTACCAGTTGGTGAGATCCAGATTTCTAGGTTGCTATTCATGCTAGGTCAAGATGGGGGTGGGGATGTCAGACCTGGGAAGATAGCAGGTCAGTGATACCTAGACCTGTATAGATCTCCCAGGATTAGGAAAAAAGCTTACAATAATAATAGCTAATATTTATTGATGTTTATAATAGACTTTAAGCACTTTCTGTGTAACTCTAATTGTCACAACAATCCTATGAGGGCAGGGATTATTTTTTATCTCATTTTACAATTGAGGAAACTGAGGCTTAGAATAGTTAAGTAATGGGTCCTAACATCACACAGCTACAAAGCAGCAGTGCCAGCATTTGAACTCAGGCTCTCTGACTCCAGACCCCCCATTCTTTACGACTGTATGGCAGATAACTGATATTTTCCTTAGGACTTGCATTGAGGTACAAAACTGGCTGCAATAGAAGAATCAGCAGTCTTTCCCAAGGTTATATAGTTGTTCTTTTGGAGTAGAAGTTCTAATTTTGGCTTACTGAAGACATAGGGTATAACTCCCTATCTTGAATCTAATATCTAGGGACCAGAAATTCAAGTCATCTTTGATATGAGAAACTTATCAAACAGTGCCATCCAACGAGGATATTTTCTTGACTTCTTTCAAAATCAAGTTGGGAGTTTCAGTTATTATTTAAAATTTTTTTCACAAATATAGTTTTTTTTTCCTGTAGAACACAGATGCTCTTAACTCCCTAGCAGTCACCATCTGTACCTCAATTTACATTTCCCAAAACACTGCTGACATCTGTTTAAATGCCAATCTCTCCCCAACTTAGTAGGATTTTAGCTCAAAAGTGATATCCTATGAATGATTTGGAATTTCAAAGTTAAACTGATTTTAATCAAAATGCTCAATGGCTGCAGGTATACAGGCTTTATCTGCCCCTTTGAGAAGGTTTCCACAAAATAGAGGCTAATATTGATAGTGATCTGTCATTTCTAGGGGAATGTGGGACCATTTTGCCAGGTCAGACTTTTCACCAATGGGAAAAGAAAGGGAAAGGTTCTCAGTTGTTATGGAGAGAATTCTGGGTGATTAGGAATTCTCCCAAAGAATCACTGCCCCTGATTCCTTTCCGTAGGTTGATGCTCCTTTCATACAGAGCTGCCTGACTTCCTTCAACAAATCATTATGTGAGAGGAGACATAGAAAATGTGTCTGGGGATAGACTCAGTGTGAGAATAGGGCTGAAGTCTGGTCGAGCAATGGGACTGAGAGATAGTCGTGAACTGTGGGAAACTGATTTAAAAAAAAAAAAACTTATAGAAATTATGCCTCTAAATGAGCATTTCTCCATAATGGGCACGCAGGGAAACTATAAACTTAATCCAGTGGTGCTATAATTATTCACAACATTCTTGGAGTTACTTTGAAGTCAAGGGCACATTTTTGGGGAAATTCTCAGTGATGTCAAATCTTTATTTGAGAGAAAATTTGATTTTTGGAAAAATCCAAAAGTCCTCTGGAATATAGTTTTGCCATAAGTGGGTTTAAGGGGGCAATTTTTCCTAAGTGGTTCACAAACTAATTCCAAGAAGGCAATTTCAACAGATGGCTTTAGAAAAATTGTAAACAATGAAAGCATCAGGAGACTAGGTGTGTAATCCCTTGCAAAGAAGTCTTCATTTGGAAGTATAAATTTGATCTTGTTTGCTTGTGTTTTGGAATCAGATAGATCTGGGCTTTAGATCTAATTTCATATATATTTCAAGATAAGTGACCTAAGTTACTTAACCATGTTAAGCCTCAGTGAGTTTCATCATCTGTAAAATGGAGATAATTATAGTGTCTCCCTCCCGGCATTGTGAAGATTAAAGAGGGTAGAGTATGTAAAGTGCTTTACCCAGTACCTGGCATATAAGACAGTATGCACTCAATAAAAGTGGTGCTGACTCATACTCTCCTTCATACCCTCAGGGTAGATATATGGATTCTAATCTCAGGGGATGCAGTGTGATGTAGTAGAAGGACTTGCAGCCATGTTCTACCATTTACATGGCTATAACGGTCCTAGGCAAGTTGTTTAACTTGTAAAATCCTGACTCCCTTCTTTGTAAAGTGAGTATAATAATACTTCTCTTACCAGATTACCATGAATATTAGAGATAATGGATATAAAGAATTTAGAGCAATAATTATGATTATTGTGGAAAGGAATCTTAGGATAATAACCTTTTAATGGGGTTCAGAGTGTTCTACAAAGATGATAATAAATTTAATGTGGTACTAGTACTTGCATTTTATTTTGTTTTATTATTATTATTTTTTTGTGAAGAAGCTTAGCTCTGAGCTAACATCTGTTGCCAATCCTCCTCTTTTTGCTGAGGAAGATTGGCCCTGGGCTAACATCTGTGTCCATCTTCCTCCACTTAAATGTGGGATGCTGCCTCAGCATGGCTTGACGAGTGGTGCATTGGTCTGTGCCTGGGATCTGAACCTGCAAACCCTGGGCCACCAGAAGTGGAGTGTGTGAACTTAACCACTGTGCCACTGGGCTGGCCCCAATACTTGCATTTTAAAACTGACAAAATTCCACATTGCAGCTTGGGAATTTTTCAAGATGGCAAATATCTCTAGGCATGGCTCCATCACACCTGGATTTATTGGTTTGTAGGTTGTGGACCTAGAATATCATAGGTTAGTTTGTCCCATTTGTATCTCTGAATGGATTTTATAGGACTCCTAGTGTTATCAACATAAGGCGTTAGTTAACTATAGAGTCCAGTGGAACATCACTTCCATGGTTAGAAGTTTTTCCTTGCCTACAAACCAAGATCTTAGAAAGTAGTTTCAGTTGTGAATATTTAAATGCATCTTTTATTTATTTATTTATTTTTGGTGAGGAAGACCAGCCATGAGCTAACATTCGTTGCTAACCCTCCTCTTTTTGCTGAGGAAGACAGGCCCTGGGCTAACATCCGTGCCCATCTTCCTCTACTTTATATGGGATGCCGCCACAGCATGGCTGACAGGCAGTGCGTCAGCGGGCACTGGGGATCCGAACCCGCGAACCCTGGGCTGCCAAGCGTGAACTAAACTGCTGCGCCACCGGGCCGGCCCCTTAAATGCATCTTTTAAAATGCAAATAAAAATTTTAATAGAGACAAAGCATTACTCTCTTCCCCATTTTCAGCATTAAATTTCCCCCAGAAGTCTTCAAGAAATTCTGATAATAAAAGAAAATCAGATCCTGTAGCAACATCTCTCTTTCAAGAGGAGAGAATATTCATATTTGCTTTTCATTATGTTTGGCAAAAACATCTCAGTTAAAATGAGATGTCTGACTCATTTCTACAGCCAAATATTTCTGAAATAAAAGTTTGAAGTTACAAAAATAAAAAAAAAAAATCAAAATCCAGTTCAATTCTAAAATAGGCTTAAAACTTGCTGATTTAAATCAAACCAAAATGTTTAGAAAGGAAGTTGTAGTTAAATAAGTAGTTTTCAAAAAAATTTTGAAGGAGTGGAATCTTTTCTTCAAATTGAATCTTGCAGAGAAGTCTAAAATGAGAAACAGATAAAAGCAAGGCTACTCTAGTGAGAGAAGGAAGAGGGAGGCCTACCCTTCACTCTCCTAACTTCTTCCTTTCCTCCTCCATCTCCCATGATCATATAACAGCCTCCCAGAACCCCTGGACCTCCCAGAAACACAATTGGGGATCCACTGGTGTAGCTGTTCCTTTGATTTCATCTATTGGCACTGTTAAGAAAAAAAAAAAAAAAAAAAAGAAATAAAAAAGACAGTCTTTGGGGCCGGCCCAGTGGTATAGTGGTTGAGTTTGCATGCTCCACTTTGGCAGCCTGGAGTTCACAGGTTTGGATCCTGGGCACGGACCTACACACCGCTTATCAAGCCATGCTGTGGCAGGCGTCTCACATATAAACTAGAGGTAGATGGGCACAGATGTTAGCCCACAGCCAATCTTCCTCAGCAAAAAGAGGAGGATTGGCAACAGATGTTAGCTCAGGGCTAATCTTCCTCACCACAAAAAAAAAAAGGCAGTCTTCTGTGACTAGAGCATTAATCCTGTCAACTTGAGTAGGCAGGAGACAGACATGTTTATACCCTGACAGATCAGTTCTCTCTGCTTTGCCCAGTGTTTGGGAGCAGGGGTTCTGAATATAGACAGGTCTGTCTGCAAGTGTGATTTACGTTGGTGGTGAAGTTTCTCCTGGTTGACTTGGCAGATTTTCTCTAATGACTTTCAAATCAAGAGGATAGGTACTACAGTCTTAAAAAGTAGCTCTACTGATGTTTGATAATATTGGCCAGGTTGGTCCTTTCCTTTGTCAAAGTACAATGTCAAAGCAGGGGTGTGGTGGGAATTTGAATGCTCTTAGAAAGGACACATACTCTCTGCAGCATATCTTATCTGGTTAGGAAAGGTTGTTTTGCTCTTGATAAATTGCCCTCAGTGAGGCAGGGGATGGGGAAATGTCACCATGGCACGGCCTCTGCCTCATGCCCTGAAAAATGTTGATGTGGTTTGTGCAGAGATTCCCTCTGGCATCCTTTAACTGACATCTGGGTTTTAGAATCCAACTGTCAGAAATCATCCCACTCAAGGAGTAAAACTAGAAGTGCTGCATAGCATGATGACCCCAGACCCCAAGATAGGCGGAAATTGCTTGATGCTCCAAACTGGCCTGAGTGTATGAGACCTGACTGACAGAGAGAGGGAACTGCAGAGGAGCTGCTGAATGTAAATAATGAGCAGGGCTGCTGGTTCTTCACCTCCTGGCTCTGTGCTACTAAAAGTAGCCAAGTTAAAACCTAGATTTACATGCTGGGCCCCTAATGAGGCACTCAAAGAGAGAAACCCACAGCAGAGTTCTACAGTTCCATTCCCTGTGGTTTAAGAGGAAGGTGTCTATGACGCCACTTTCCTTAGGCTGTGTGTCTTTGGGCAAATTACTTGACCTCTCTAATGAAACCTTGGTTCCCTCAGCTATAAAGTAAATTCCAGTGTTTCTCAAATTGTCCGTGCAGAAGAACCAGATTTCTTTTTTTAAATTTCCAGTCAGTCTATAGACTGATACTTTTGTATAATACAATAAAAATGAATTCCTAGAAATACTTAAATTCAACAGACATAAAATTACTCTGTCAGATTGCTTTTAAAGTTTCTAAACACTTAGTCTCAATTTCTGCAGTATTTTATTGCAGAGCAGTAAAATTTGTGGACTGACACCAGTATGTGGACTAGATTTTGAGTATCATTGGTACAGACACTAATGATACTCACTTTACATAGGGGTATTATGAGGCTAAATGGAATAGTATGTGTATTTGACAACCATTGTCATAATTTTTATATTTCCTATAGGTTTAACCCTTGGAAAGGCATTTTAGCACCAGTAAATGCCTACCTTTGTAAAGCCATAACAACGCAGACGTTTTCGTAGAGAATACATAGGAAGGAGAGAGAAGGAATTGTTTAAATCAACCTCCCTTGAGAAACTGAGGAATGGTGGGTTTCAGGAACAGCAGGTGAAGTTTCGAGTTTTGAGAGCCAATCCATAGACCAAGTACAGGTCTTGGGACTGCTACTTTAAAAATGTGAACTGAAGACATCCAAAATAGGCCCCCAGTTTGGGGGAGAGATTCAGATCTGCAGCACAGTGAATCCACATGATGCTCCGGTGATTAGGAGGGTCTTGGATTTCACTGCCCTCTCTAGAGCTGCTGGGCAGCTGAGCAGCACCTATTTAGCACATGGGCATGGGGGCACACAGACTCAGGTTTGAAAGTCTCTTTATTGCCAGTGCTACCGTAGATGAGGTTATTTATGCTTTCTAAGTTCCCATTTTCTCCTGTGTAAAGTGTGGGCTAATAATAGTGCCTGCTTTTCTTAGTGCTGCTGAAAGGATTAAATGAAATAATTCCCATTAGTGTTCAGTAATTTTTGAATGAATAATGATAGTTATAAGACCAGAGGGAGCAGCTCAATTTTAGCCAAGCTGCACCAGCACATGGCCAGATTTTGCTTGGCATGATGGACTGAAGGGGTTGGTGGCAGCAGCATAGCTCCTCTTGGACAAAGTAGAAGAAAAGAACCCCAAACTTTAGTACACCACTTTTAAAAGGTTTCTGACCCTTAAGTTATGACTTTCCCTGTAGCTATCTAACACTCTCTCTCCTTCCCTTCACCCCAGCTGTGAGAGAGATGGTTATAATATGGAAAAATGAATCAAAGTCTTGAATACATCATCCAAGGTGAGGAAAACTGCAGGGGTTGAACAGGAGTCTAGGGGAGCAGGAGCCCTCTTTTTTTCCTATCTACACAATGTGCAAAGAGTATCCATGATTAAAATTCTTAACACGATTTCAAAGCATCACCTTCCTAGGTAGATGACACGCAAAGGCAGGCATAGAGATTGAGGAATGATCTGACTCCAGTGGCTCATTTATAAGAGCTCAAGTAGCCCTCCATAATGAATTTGCTATTTACTTATACAGCAGTGCCTTCATTTGGCATTAATGGGCAGGGCCTATGGATAGTCATAGTTATTTTATTTAAATTCAAGCTTTGGTGCCAGGCAACTAAATTGCTGCAGAAGGAAAGTGATATGCCAATTTCAAAGGTACTTACTGCCATACATCTAGCAGCTGAAAAATAGAAGATATAAAAAATAGATCAAACTATAAATGCTAACTAATGATGATGCTACTAATAATACCCTTTATTTAGAAAGCACAATTAGTGAAGGGAGATTTCCTGAAAAGGTATTGGCCCACAAAGGGTGAACTTAAACTGCAAGATGGGCCAATGTGGCTCCATTTATACTTCTACCAATTTATTCAATTATGGGTAAATTTCATTGGGTGTAATTTTTTTTAAATTGATGTAATAGTTTATAACATTGTGAAATTTTAGTTGTATATTATTATCAGTCACCATATAAATGTGTCCCTTCACCCCTTGTGCCCACCTCTCAACCCCCTCCCCCTGGTAACCACCAAACTGTTCTCTCTGTCCGTGTGTTAGTTTATCTTCCACATATGAGTGACGTCATTCAGTGTTTGTCTTTCTCTCTCTGGCTTATTTTGCTTAACATGATACCCTCCAGGTCCATCCATGTTGTTGCAAATGGGACAATTTTGTCTTTTTTTTATGCCTGAGTAGTATTTCACTGTATATATATATATACCACATCTTCTTTATCCGTCATCAGTTGAGGGACACTTGAGTTGCTTCCACTTCTTGGCTATAGTGAATAATGCTGCGATGAACATAGGGGTGCATAAGCCTCTTTGGATTGTTGATTTCAGGTTCTTTGGATGAATACCCAGTAGTGGGATGGCTGGATCATAAGATATTTCTATTTCTAATTTTTTGAGGAATCTCCATACTGTTTTCCATAGAGGCTGCACCAATTTGCGTTCCCATCAGCAGTGAATTAGGGTTCCCGTTTCTCTACAACCTCTCCAACATTTGTTATTTTTTGTCTTGGTGATTATAGCCAGTCTAATGGATATGAGGTGATATTTCATTGTAGTTTTGATTTGCATTTGTCTGATGATTAGTGATGTTGAACATCTTTTCATGTGCCTATTGGCCATCTGTAATTCTTCCTTGGAAAAATGTCTGTTCATATCATCTGTCCATTTTTTGATCGGGTTGTTTTTGTTGTTGTTCAGGTGTGTGACTTCTTTATATATTATGGAGATTAACCCCTTATTGGATATATGATTTGCAAATATTTTCTCCCACCTGGTGGGTTGTCTTTTCCTTTTGATCCTGGTTTCATTTGCCTTGCAGAAGCTCTTTAGTCTGATGAAGTCCCACTTGTTTATCTTTTCTTTTGTTTCTCTTGTCTGAGTAGACATGGAATTTGAAAAGATCCCTCTATGACCAGTGTCAAAGAGTACATTGCCTATGTTTTCTTCCAGGAGTTTTATAGTTTCAGGTCTTATCTTCAAGTCTTTGATTGATTTTGAGTTAATTTTTGTGTATGGCTAAAGAAAATAGTCTACTTTCATTCTTTTGCATGTGGCTGTCCAGTTTTCCCAGCACCATTTATTGAAGAGACTTTCCTTTCTCCATTGTATGTTTTTAGCTCCTTTGTTAAGATTAGCTGTCCGTAGGTGTGTGGTTTTATTTCTGGGCTTTCAATTCTGTTCCATTGATCACTGTGTCTGTTTTTGTACCAGTTCCATGCTGTTTTATTTATTATAGCTTTGTAGTATATTTTGAAATCAGGGATTGTGATGCCTCCAGCTTTGTTCTTTTTTATCAGGATTGCTTTAGCTATTTGGGGTCTTTTGTTGCCCCATATGAAGTTTAGTATTCTTTGTTCTATTTCCATGAAGAATGCCATTGGGATTCTGACTGGGATTGCGTTGAATCTGTAGATTGCTTTAGGTAGTCTGGAAATTTTAACTATGTTTGTTCTTCCAATCCATGTGCATGGGATTTCTTTATGTCATCATCAATTTCTTAAAAAATTTCTTATAGTTTTCATTGTATAGGTCTTTCACCTCCTTGGTTAAATTTATTCCTAGATATTTTATTCTTTTTGTTGCGATTGTAAATGGGATTGTCTTCTTGAGTTCTCTTTCTGTTAGTTCATCATTAGTGTATAGAAATGCAACTGATTTTTGTATGTTGATTTTGTACCCTACAACTTTGCTGTAGTTGTTGATTATTTCTAATAGTTTTCCAGTGGATTGTT
The DNA here is from genome assembly GCA_031878705.1 of Tapirus indicus. Taxonomy (NCBI): domain Eukaryota; kingdom Metazoa; phylum Chordata; class Mammalia; order Perissodactyla; family Tapiridae; genus Tapirus; species Tapirus indicus. Next base: position 17,637,555 of record CM062918.1, read on the forward strand.
TAGGGTTTTCTATATATAAAATCATGTCATCTGCAAACAGTGAGAGTTTCACTTCTTTGTTGCCTACTTGGATTCCTTTGATTCCTTTTTCTTGCCTAATTGCTCTGGCCAAAGCCCCCAGTACTATGCTGAATAAAAGTGGCGAGAGTGGGCACCCTTGTCTTGTTCCTGTTCTCAGAGGAGTGGCTTTCAGCTTTTCTCCATTGAGTATGATTTTGGCTATGAGTTTGTCATATATGGCCCTTATTATGTTGAGGTACTTTCCTTCTATACTCATTTTGTTGAAAGTTTTTATCATAAATGGATGTTGGATCTTGTCAAATGCTTTCTCTGCATCTATTGAGATGATCATGTGGTTTTTATTCCTCGTTCTGTTACTATGGTGTATCACATTGATTGATTTGCGGATGTTGAACTCTCTCTGTGTCCCTGGTATAAATCCCACTTGATCATGGCGTATGATCTTTTTAATGTATTGCTGTATTTGGTTTGCCAATATTTCATTGAAGATTTTTGCATCTATACTCATCAGCGATATTGGCCTCTAGTTTTCCTTCGTTGTATTGTCCTTGTCTGGCTTTGGTATCAGGGCTATGTTGGCCTTGTAGAATGTGTTAGGAAGTGTTCCATCTTCCTCCACTTTTTGGAATACTTTGAGAAGGGTAGGTATTAAATCTTTGAATGTTTGGTAAAATTCTCCAGAAAAGCCATCTGGTCCTGGACTTTTATTTTTTGGGAGGTTTTTGATTACTGTTTCAATCTCTTGACTTGTGATTGGCCTATTCAGATTCTCTGTTTCTTCTTGATTCAGTTTTGGGAGGTTGTATGAGTCTAGGAATTTATACATTTCTTCTGGATTGGCCAATTTGTTGGCATATAGTCTTTCATAGGATTATCTTATAATCTTTTGTATTTCTGTGGTATCTGTTGTAATTTCTTATTTCATTTCTAAGTTTATTTATTTGAGCCTTCTCTCTTTTTTTCTTAGTAAGTCTGGCTAAGGGTTTGTCAATTTTGTTTATCTTCTCAAAGAACCAGTTCTTTGTTTCATTGATCCTTTCTACTGTTTTTTTGGTTTCAATTATTTCTGCTCTAATTTTTATTATTTCCCTCCTTCTGCTGACTTTAGGCTTTATTTGTTCTGTTTCTAATTCTCTTAGGTGCAGTTTAAGGTTACTTATTTGGGAATTTTCTTGTTAAAGTGGACCTGTAGTGCTATGAGTTTCCCTCTCAGGACCACTTTTGCTGCATCCCATGTGAGTTGGTATGGTGTATTTTCATTTTAATTTGTCTCCAGATATTTTTTGATTTCTCCTTTAATTTCCTCAATGATCCATTGGTTGTTCAGTAGCATATTGTTTAGTCTCCACATCTTTGTCACTTTCCCAGGTTTTTTCTTGTAGTTGATTTCTAGTTTCATAGCATTATGGTTGGAGAAGATGCTTTTTACGATTTCAACCTTCTTAAATTTATAGAGGCTTGCCTCATTTCCCAACATATGGTCTATCTGTGAGAATGTTCCATATGTGCTTGAGAAGAATGTGTAATCTGTGTGTTTGGATGGAGTGCTCTCTATGTGTCCATCTTGTCTAGTTTTTGTTTAAGTCCACTATTTCCTTATTGACCTTCTGTCTGGATGGTCTATGCATTGGTGTTAGTGGGGTGTTAAGATCCCCTACTATTATTGTGTTGTTGTTAATATCTCCTTTTAGGTTTGTTAATAGTTGCTTTATGTACTTTGGTCCTCCTGTGTTGGGTGCATATATATTTATAAGTGATATGTCTTCTTGGTGGAGTGTCCCTTTTATCATTGTATATTGCCCCTCTTTGTCTCTCATTACCTGTTTTATCTTGAAGTCTACTTTGTCTGATATAAGTATGGCAACACCTGCTTTCTTTTGTTTGTCATTAGCTTGGAGTATCATCTTCCATCCCTTCATTCGGAGCTTGTGTTTCTTTTTAGAGCTGAGATGTGTTTCCTGGAGGCAGCATATTGTTGGATCTTGTTTTTTAATCCATCCCACCACTCTGTGTCTTTTGATTGGAGAATTCAATCGATTTACATTTAGAGTGATTATTGATACATGAGGGCTTAATGTTGCTATTTTCCGGTTCTTTTGCATTTCCTTTGTTTCTTACCCCATGTGTTTTGCACTACCAATTCAGTAGTTCTGTATGATGCTTTTCTTAGTTTTCTCTTTATTTTTTTGTATGTGTCTCTGTTCTGATTGTTTTTTTTTTAGTGGTTACCATGAGGTTTGTATAAAAAAATCTAGATGAGACAGTCCATTTTCTGATGGCCTCTTATTTTCTTAAACTAAGTCAGTTCCATCCCTTTCCTCTTCTTCTTGTCCTTCCATTATTGTCACAACTTATTCCATCTTGTGTTGTGAGTTTGTATTTAAAGTGATGAGGTTATATCTATTTTTGGTGTTTTCCCTTTCCCTTAATCTTTGGTGTTATAATTAAGTGTTTGATAACCTATTCTGATAGACAGCTGCAATTTTTCTGATTTTGTCTACCTATTTTTCTCCTTGCTCAAAGCTTTGTATCCCCTTTCTCTTTTTTTTTTTTTTTTTTCAGGCATGAGGGCTTTCTTGAGCATTTCTTGTGGTGAGGGTCTTGTGGCAATGAACTGCCTCAGCTTTTGTTTATCTGGGATAGTTATTATTTCTCCATCATGTCTGAAGGATATTTTCACTGGATAGAGTATTCTAGGCTGAAAGTTTTTGTGTTTCAGAATTTTGAATATATAATTCCACTTTCTCCTAGCCTGTAAAGTTTCTGCTGAGATCAGCTGAGAGCCTGATAGGGATCCCTTTGTATGTTATTTATTTTTGTCCTGCTGCCCTTAACATTTTTTGTTTATTGTTGACCTTTGTCAGCTTTACTACTATATGCCTTGGAGAGGGTCTTTTCATGTAGATATATTTAGAAGCTCTATTGATTTCATTCACTTGTATTTCCAGCTCCTTCCCCAGGTTTGGGAAGTTCTCAGCTATTATTTCTTTGAACAAGCTCTCCGCTCCTTTTCACTCTCTTCTCCCTCTGGAATACCTATAATCCTTACGTTGCATTTCCTAACTGAGTCAGCTATTTCTCAGAGACTTTCATCATTTCTTTTTAGTCTTAGTTCTCTCTCCTCTTCCATCTGGAGCATTTCTGCATTCCTATCCTCAATATTTCTAATTATTCCTTCCATATTGTCAGCTCTATTCTTTAAAGATTCCAGGTTTTTCTTTATCTCCTCCACTGTGTTTTTCATCTCCAACATTTCTGATTGGTTTTTCTTTATAGTTTTCAATCTCTTTTGTGAAGAAGTTCCTGATTTCATTGAATTGTCTATCTGAATTTTCTTGTAGTTCATTGAGCTTTTTTATGATAGCTATTTTGAATTCTCTGTCATCTAGGTTATAAATTTCTGTGCCTTCAGGATTGATTTCTGGGTGTTTGTCATTTTCCTTCTGATCTGGAGAGTTAATATATTTTTTCATAGTGCTTGGGGGGCGTGGGCTTATTTTTCCTCATTCTGAAGATATCTGGTTGCAGCTTCCACCTGCCGCCACTGGATAGGGGTCAAGAGCTGTGTATTCTGAGTCTGCTGTGATCTGCAGGTGCTCTGGCAGACCAGCTGTGGTGAAGTGCTGGGCAGGGGGAGGGGTCTTTTTTTCATCTGCCTGATCCCAGGGGCTTTTCGCTCTTCCCTCACTATCTGCTCTCCTGGGGTGCTAGCTTGATGGAGGCACTCCACAACAGTTCAGTTCCCTCCGTGTGGGAATTTCCCACAGGCTGTGAGAGAACCTGGAGAGTGACGGTTTTCCTGCAGAGGGCTGCCCCTCACCCGCCGCCTCAGAGAGCTGCATGGTCCTGATCCCAGGGTCGCTGTTGTTGGGGAAGGAGAGGAGTTCTTCTTATCTCCTTCCACTTCCACCAGGGATACCAGCACCTCTGCCTTCAAAAGTAAGTCTGAGTGGGACTCTCAGAAGTCTTTTATGTTGTGTGAATGTCCTCTGTTGGTATTTGAATGCCCTTTTTGTTGAATCTTGGGGGGGAGAGTCTAAGGAGGAAAGCTCACTCTCCCATGATGCTGACGTCACTTGGAAAATGATTGGGTGTAATTTTTAATTAAGCTTCAATCTTTGCCCTACCCTCATTCCCAAACTCCCTCTTTAGTTATTTCTGGAGCCCTCAGGCCAGGTAGTGTCTCTTATGTACCCTAGAATGAGCCACCTCATGTTTTGGTCTTGTTTTCAAAGGACCTTGACATTGTCTCTTTCCTGGTGGCCTCTATAAGAATGCTGCCCTGCCAGTACAACTCCCCATCCTCCGGGGGGTTGTCTTGACTGCACAGGCTATGATCTGTGGCAGAGCTGGCATAGTAGTTCTCTATCACACAGTCTTTCATAAACATAGATCTCCCTGTTTCCTACACTAACCTCTGTATTATAGGAGCTCAAAATCAGGCCATCAGACTGGTTTTTGTGTGTATGTGGCAGGAAGGCAGGTGAGGATAGAGCCCATGCTATTCCCTGCATTGACCTCATCTGACTCCTCCCAAGGACCCTCTACAAAGCCCCTCTGAATATTACTTATGCAAATAAACATTCACAAAGTGGAGAGGATGACCCAGCTCCATTTACCAAAGGCAGCTGGATCTTGGCTCCAGTCCAGAGAAGAATATCCCCAGGATGAAAAATCAGTTAAGTCATACCTATCATTTATACGTTCACATGAATGAGTTTCTAAGATATTTTTCTAGGAGCACACTTGAATAGGAGAGGAGCTGGAGAATATGGGTTACCTGAGATGGAAAGGATTGGGGTGGAGGGGCAAAATGTCGAGGGTATTAAAACCAGTTTTGATGACTTCACAGTTGTACTCTAAGATGGCCCTGTGCACTCTCACTATTAGCAAAATTTAAGACAAGCCAGGAGTGAGATGGGTAACTGTAGCTAAAGTAGACCAAATACTGAAAAGAAAATTAGAATATTTTGCTGTGTCAGTCACTATGTGTGTTCTGTTTCAGTATTTGGCATTTCTAATGTGGGGTTTGAATCAAGACCTTCTTGAGTCAAGACCTCCTTTGAAAAATTGAGATGGAAATCCCTAGTCAGAGACTGATTACCACTCATTTGCTGATTATGAGCAGTGTCCTCTCAAAGAAAAGTCATACATTTCTACCTTTCATGCTACAGGTCTTGTCTGAAGGTATGTTTCAGAGGATAGCTGCAAAGGATTCTTATGATTTTGACTCCCAAGAGAATACTGTGGTCATTCTCTGAAATCTCTTTCTCTTATGTTCAGGTTGCTTCTGCTCTAGACTTGGACTTTGAGGGGATGGTGGAGAGGAGCACATAGGGACCAGGAAGGACTTGTTCAAGTCTGGCATGTGCCTCACACAGAGTCGCTTGGCCTAACTCTGGACCATTTCCAATGAAGTGAATCCAGGGAGGTAGTACAGACAGTTGGAGGCATAAGTACAGTCAGGGTAAGGGTTCTTCTCTTTGTCATCTCCAAGGTCTTTTCAAAAATTGGTTTTCTTCTCTCAGAGACTTCACACTTTAACAATTTGATTTACCAAATACCATTTATCAAGTAATAATTGCTTTGTTTTTCTTGTTTGTTAAGATAAGCTAGGGATAACTGCCAATCAGAGTTTTTGATTGACATATGATAACCCATGTTATTGGTTTGATATATTGCCATAAAAACTAAACAAAACAAAATGAAAGAAATCCTGTGTGTATATTTATGTTTTAGTTATATGTATGTTTTCCATTAGGCTTTCAAAATATTAAATATAATTTACAGATGACTTTTACTGCCTTTATTCAATCTTTGAAGAATGACAAAATTTAGGAGTGCAGGTGAAAAAACTTTCTGGGGTCTACCAGGGTTGAGGATATATGCAGAGCCACATCATGCCTTTGGAGACCCTTCTAGAGGGGCTTTTGAACTTCAGCCCACATCTCAGGATGAATGACAGGGAATATACCTACTCTTTGCGTATATTCTAGTTTAAAAGTTCTGTCCAAAGATCCAAAGGCTGTTTTCAATCACCAACAACAGTGGTTGTTTGGTTGACCTTCTAACTATCCAATTTCACTTAAGTTTCCAGCCTTGACACCACAGAGAGAATATTGGATTAAAATAGTTCTACCCAACATTAGTGAGCTGGGTGGGCAAATTCAGCCTGTGTGGCAACTTCCAGACAAGTCCTTATTTACCTATCTCTTGAAGTATACCATTTAATGAAATGTTGGGACCTAAGGAAATATGTGTTGGAACATGGGTGGCACTTGAGCCACTTCCATAGGCACCCGGTATAAGTCCCATCTCCACTTGCCAAATAGAAGAGTGAAAATAAAATGAATGAATTCAGCAGTTTGCCTTCATGAGGGAGATGTCTGTTAAGGTATTTGTGTCTAATGAGCAGCTTTGAGGGCATTTATCTACTGGTATATACTTACAGAATCTTATATTGTCTTTAAAGTGATGATGAAAGCAGGGTATAAATTGGAGAAGTAACTTGGATTACAATATTTTTAAGAGGAAAGCAGAACCCTGGATCCATTAAATTACTGACCCTTTGTACTTAATTAGCGCAGATAAGAGACTTCCCATATGAATGGTTCATTTAAAATATATGTATAATGGGCAAATACACATAGAAGACTTTTTGTAAGTGATTGTGGCTTGACTGCCTATTTAAACCAAACATACATTTGATTGTTTTTAAATATTGATGCCTTTGCTGTTATTACAAAACACTGAGTAGGAGTTCACACAATGAGAGCGACATGTGAACGTGTCAAGCTAATGTCAAAACAACAGCCTTGAGCAACATTGCAGTCTGACAGGTTTCAGAACGGAGTGACTACTGACTGGACTACTCTGAGGCTGAATTAGGTCTCTCCTTGTAAGGACTTTGCTATTTTCTTGGGTGTCTGCAGCCTGGAGTTGTGTCAGACTTCACTGATTATATCCCTGTGTAGAGAGGGAGGGCATGAACTTTGCCAACGGGAGGGATGAATATGTATGGTGTTTTTCTTTGGATCAGGCTGACTGCGACCTCTGCTGAGAGGGATCGTGTGACAGTATGCTTGACTTTCTTAGCATGAGGCCTGCCAAATAAAGCATCTAGGTTGCACCTCTCATATAAGGATAATTAACCAACCAATGCTGAACTTCTTAGTGCCTGGAAAGCACTTGTTTTACTTTCAGTAGGGCCACTGAAAATGCAATTTCCTTTGCCTGGAATAGTTTTGGCTCCCCCAAAACCAGCATAAAACTGGTCCTGTCTGACATCTACCCACAGCGTAAATCTTGGCCTAAATGTCATTTCCCCAAGACACCTTCACTGACTTCCCAAACTAACTTAGGAGGACCCCTTGATATATGCCCCTACAGCACCTTTCATTTCCCTGTTGTATCAGTCAGGGTTCTCCAGAGAAATAAGACCAAGAGAGGGTGTGTGTGTGTGTGTGTGTGTGTGTGTGTGTGTGTGTGTAGTGAGAGAGAGGGAGATTTAAGGAAATTGGCTCACAGGATTATGGAGGCTTGGAGAGTCCAAAATCTGATGAGTTGGGCTGGCAGGCTGGAGACCCAGGGAAGAGCCAGTGTTGCAGTTCAGCTTCAAAGGCAGTATGTTGACAGAATTCCTCCTTGTTTGGAGGAGGTCAATTTTTGTTCTGTTAAGGCCTTCAACTGATTGGATGAGGCCCATGTAAATTATGGAAGGTAATCCAATTTGCTCAAAGTCCACCAATTTAAATGTTAATCTCATCTAAAACAAACCCTGACATGAACATCCTAAATAATGTTTGATCATATATCTGTGTACTGTGGCCCAGCCAAGTTGACACATAAAATTAACCATCACACCCACATAACACTATCATATCTGTTAATGTTTATGTATGTGAATGTTTACATTTCTGACTAGGTATGAGGACATGGACCATGTTTGTTATGTTTTTAATATGTTCCCAAAACTCAGCACATGGCCAAACACAAAGTAGACACTCACTGAATATTTAATTAAATCATTATTCATTCAGCAAATACTTATTAAGTACCTATCATGTGCTAAGTATTGCTGTAGTTGCCAAATGTAAGCAGTGAACAAGACAGACAAAATCTCTGCCCTCTTGGAGCTTCCATTCAAGAAGGAAAACCTAAAAGTTGAGGTGTTTTAACAGGGGTGTGGTCTGATCTGATTTTTGTTTTAAAAATACTGCGTTGGCTGCTATGTTAACTAGACTACGAGGGTGGGAGAGGAGAGAAAGGTGGGAGCAAAGACTAGTTAGGATGCCATTACATCAATTTAGGTGAAGTATGATGGTGGCTTGGACTAGGTTGGCAGGAGAGGAGGCAGTGAGGAGACTTTAGATTTGGGACATGTACTGAAGGTGGAGATAATAGAACTTGCTGATTGATGCGGATGTGGAGCCTGTGTGAGAGAGAAATCAGCAACAAGTCCTAAGTTTTGGGTCCAAGTAACTGTGAGAATGGTGTTCCCATTTACTGAGTGGGAAGCTTGGGGGAGGACAGGTTTGTGTAGGATATGAAGACTTCTGTTTTGATGTATTGAGTTTGAAATGTGTGCTTGATATCTGAATGGAGCGGGTGAGAGGGCAGTTGAATATGAAAGTCCAGATCTCAAGGAAGAGGCCTGTCCTGGAGGTGTAGACTGCCTTTGGAGCCATGGGATGGGAGGCGATCATACAGGAAGCGTGCAAGGATATGAAGAGAAGAGTGCCAAGGGAGAAAATGTGCTCTTGGGCACATCAACATTTAGGGTTTGAATAGAAGAGGAAGATCTGAAAAAGAGACTGAAAGGGAGCGGCTGGAATTAGGAGGAATAGCAGGAGAGTTTGGTGGCTCAAAGTCCAGGGAAGAAAGTATTCCAAGAAATAGGGAGAGACCATCTCTGTTTGCAGCTGAATGAATGAATTTGGCTTCATAGTCTATGAAGCACTGGAATAACCCAAAGAGTTTTAAGATGTGGTATTGTGTACCTGTGCCTATTTGGGGAGATAAGTCAATCACATTTGACTGTGTGGAATATACCTTGAGAGTTGTGGTGGAGAAACTGGCCGGGGAAAGAAGAATAGAAGGAAGAGAAGATTTTTCCCCCTTCTAGGATTAGCCACCTTTGCTTAATGAGAAAGAAAAGTGAATTTGTTTGTTTCAGCATTTATTGACAGCCTGTTATGTAGCAGGCACTATTTAACCCTCAAAATTGTAATTCTCTGAGTTAAGTCTGAAAATGAAGCTTTCAGGGAGGTTTTACTTGTTTCTCTCTCTGGCTGCTATTCCATCATAAGAAGTCTATGCAACTTAAGGAACTTGAACTGAAAAGGAAAAAGAGAGGATCCTCCTAGAAATATATCACACAAGGGAAAGAAATCTGAAGTTCAGAATTTTAAATTAAGATTAGTAAAAAACCAAGAACAGAGTCATATCAAGTAGAATATGGAGATGATAGAGGATAGAACATGGTTAGGAGAGAACATTTATTGAACACTAACTATGTGCCAGGCACTTTCTAAATACTTAGCACATATTAGTTTAATATTTACAATTACCCAACATAGGCACTATTACTGTCATCCCAAATGAGGAAACTTTAGCACTGACAGATTAAGAAACTTGTTCCAAAACAAATAGCCTGTAAGTGATTGAGCCAGGTTTTAGATCTAGCTGTCTGGCTCCAGAGTCTACATGCATAACCATTATGTTCCATTGTCTCTGGTAACCTCATGGGACAACTTCCAAAAGCAGCATGAAATGGTATGACTTGGGGGTCCAGCTGAAGGTCAGGAGAATGGTGACAGCTGCAACGGAGGTGGAAGCAAGATCTCTGAGACCTGATGACAGAGAAAACTGGAAAATCTTTTCAATGATAGAGATCTCTGAAGGGGTGAGTGAGTGTGTGTGTGTGTGTGTGTGTGTGTGTGTGTGGTGAGGGGAAAGCAGTAAAGTCTATCCACACCTGTCAGGGTGTTTTAGCAATGCTATTAGCTGCTCTGCCTAATATGTGCTCCAATGCTTTGAAGAATAGCGTACAGACTTCTCTAAAAAAAAGCAGGGTGATGACAGCTGAATTTCCATGTTACATACGTACGGGTTTCTCTGAGACAGGGATAACACTGACAGCTTGGTCCATCTTGCTTTCTTCCGAAAATCTCTAAGCATGATTCACAAAAAAGAATCTGTGCAGTTATATTTTAACGTAATTACCCAACCAGCAGGTTGATAAGATTAAGAAAGAGGGTGGGAGAAATAACAAGGAGTTCTGTATAATGGAGAAACCAGAGACACCCACTTGTTAAGAGATTGGCATCTCCCCTCATGCAATTGTCCAGCTCGTTATTCTCTCTCACTGTGACTGGGCAGGGAGGACAAGAGTCCACCTACATGTGCTCTCAGAAGCAAGCCCTGCTTCCTCGGGCCTCAGGCCCAGAGATCTGCCTGCCTTCTCTTCTCTGCTCAGTCAGCTTGTGGAGCAAGGAGATCAGGCCTCAGAAGACTTGTTGCAGCCAAACAAGGCTCTATTGTTGTATTAAAGAAGATCAAAATCATGGCTGCCTCATATCAATGTATGAAAGAAAAAACCCACTCAGCTATTTATTTTTTTTTAAACAGGGAAAAGAGCTAGATTGCTAACTAAATAAGTGTTACTAGAATCCAAATAGGTGATAATTGCAAAAGAAAGTCTAAATGGGCTTTTATTTTGCATTAAAGAGTGAAAAAGTCATTGGTGTTTCAGAATCATGGAGAGCCTAACCCTTTGTCTTCCAGTGTGTAGAAGACTTTTTTGGAATTCTAAGAAGCCTGACCCCAAAATAACATTCACTATTCACTTAGGGTTGAACTGGGCTAGCCGTCTAATTTTCCCCATGTTTCTTATGTTCATAGACGGTCTTCACTTGCACCTCTGGTACTACTCATAACAGAAAGCAACAATTGCATTACCCAAAAGGATCTGCTTTGATATGAAGAGCAAGTTGCTGGCTGGTGGATGCCTTCCTCTATGGTGTCTCAGCCCCAAATCTTGCAGCAAATATCTCACTTAGACTAGTTATATTCTGTACAATTCAACTGAGCTTTATTGAACTCTAGCTACATGATACACGGCACTGTCTTAGTCCTTGGACAGGATAGAGAGGGAGTCAGTTGTGCTTGCTGCTCTCATATGCTTACTATGTAGGAGAGGAGACAAACACATAAGTAATTTTGGCATAAGGCAGAATGAACTATAACATAGGTCCATGCCAAGTGCAATGAGAATTTTGTGTAGTAGTAACAACCGAGAGCGCTAGGAACATTCATATATTTAATGAAATTCTGTGATTGACCTATAACATGGGAGCAAAGATGAGGCTTGAGATATATTTGACCCATAATAATTAGCACTGGATCCATATCTTATCTGAAATCTGGACCACAATTGTTTCTCTACTAATATTAGCTGACACTTTTGAGTGCTTACTATGTGTCAGACTCTGTCCTCAGTGGCTTACATAGAATATTCTATTGAGTCTTCATACTTTATGAGATAGAAACTCTTATTAGCTCCATTTACAATTAAATAACATGCTTAGAGAGATTAGGTCAGTTTTCCAATGCCATGTATTAGAAATGATGAAGCTGGAGTTAGAAACTAGATCTGACTTACTCTAAAAGAACCTCAGGTTTCTATGTTCCACATCTGTATATTTGGAATGGATGCACCAAGATACACTGATCCCTAGTATAAAGTGCTTTTGTTCCAGTAAAGCTGTTCAGAGATGTGACCCCAAACTATTTTTCCTCAGATTTCCTCATATCACAGAAGAAATAATGAAGTTGTCTTGGGCCAATATTTTTAAATTTTTTGCAGTACATTTTAGTGCCAGAGGTGATTTCATGCTCGAAATGGCAGTGTCAGAAGCATACGAGATACTGGTTTTGCCATTGGTTTTTAAGCTCATCCTTGTAGAACACTGGAATTCTGGAAGAAGTAGGATGTATAGCAAGCAATATGGTAGCTAACTAGTAACTAAAGGAAAGTTCCATAACCTCCTTTAGTTACTAAAATATGGATCTTCTAATATGTTTAAAACAAATTGAAAGTCATTTTAAAAATATAATTCTGAACATGACGACATGGAAGCTTGTCCATTGGAAAAATATTGTAGTATGAGATGTGGACTGACTGAACACTGTCGTTTATAAAACAGTGATTTAGTTGTGTCCAATGCTGTATGAGGTTATGGCGAGAGGCTTCTCGCTGGCTCAAGCAGAAATTACGAGGCAAGGTAGTTGCTCAACCTTTTCAACATAAAGGTAGTCTCTGGTCTGCCTGAAAGTCAGTAGACCAGGATTTGGGTTTTCACTTTGTCACTAAGTTTCATTTGTCAGTGTTTCTCTTCCTCTATCCAACGGATGTGAGGGCACAACTGTGATGTTGGAAATCATGGTTTATTCAGCTTAGGTCTTTCGCTGCTTCATGTGTATCTGTCATGAGAGGAAGGCATCCTGTCCAAAGGTGGCCAAAGCTCAGCTGTGAAATGGGAATAATAGTCCAATCCACTCACAGCGTTGTTGGGAGTCTTCAATGAGTTAGTGGATATGAAAGCTCTTTAATGAGCTAAAAGTGTACTTAGTACGGGGATAGGCACATTGCCTATACCAGTCTATGTTTATATGGCATCTTCACAGATTTATGTTGTTTTATTCTCAAGACAAACTCTGAAATAGGAAAAGAGACAGTATCAAACCTATTTTACAGGTGAGGAAACTGAGGCACAAATGATTATGTGACTTACTGGTAATTATAAATTAGCAGAATCAGAACTGGACCACAGCTCTCCTGACTTGCTGCCAAGCACTTTCCCCTATAAATGTGACATATTATTTTGCTTTGAATCACAGAATAATGGAGAACAAGGACATTGAGAATCTTTTAAACTAGTTTTTCAAATGGCCTGAAAGACAAAAAAAGTGTTTTTTTTCTGTTTAAAGCAGAGTTTGGGAGACTCATATGTATTGGGGGAAACAGGGCCATTCAGAAGGTAATTCCCTTGGTATTTGATTTTATTTTTTGGTGGGCAATTGCATTTTTTTTTGCTCTGCAGTAGGAAAATATTACTATTGTAAGTGAGGGTTGCAAATGTGAAAACAGGCTCTCAAATGAAAATCGTATGGGGCACTTAGCATTCTGAAAAATATTTGAGTCGTTATGTTGCAGTTCTAAAATCGAATCAATGCTATATTTAATAAGGCACAACAGGCCATGAATTATTGCACATTAATTCATACCCAGTGTGTTGCTAGGCACATGGTTAAAAGCTGAGTGCAGTCAATACAACTAAACATGAATACACCATAATTCACCCACCCGAGGGTCCCACTGTAATTATAAAATGCTATTATAAAGGGTTATTTTAAAATATTTAGATATGTTGTTTTATATCTATGTAATTCATGATATATGGTGTTCTCATAAATTTAGCAGCTCACTCTCCTTTTCTCAATACCATAATTCCAAGATTTACATGTTAAATCCCAGATCTCAGTTTTTCTCATCAGTAGGCTCCCTAAGGCTGGAAATGTTATTTTGTGGTTTTCAGTTTTCATTTGGGAAGAAACCGAACTTTCTCCTAAGCAAGAAGTGTCATGCCAAGCTGTTGGAGCAACATTTTAAATAAGGGGACTAGAGTAGGGCTAGGAATTCTACTGCAGTTTCACTGGAGACAGAATGATGGTCAGGCTGGAGGATGTGGCTGGGCTTTCCCAGTGCCTGCTACTGGGCACTGAGGAATAGGAAAAGAGAAGGAAGCCCTGACGCGGGTTCCAGATGTCACAAGGAGGGTGAGTGAGAGTAAGTTAGAGGAGTGATTGCTTTGGTCTGCTTTTATATTTAACTTCACAAACTATGGTTTGCATTTAATATTGGCAATTGTTGATGAGGAACTTTCAGGAAAATCCAAATCATTCCACAAATATTTATACAGTGCTTCCTCAGAAACTATCTGGGCATCATTTCCAGTGACCCAGATGTATAATGAAAGCTGATGAAATTCTAGAGCAGAGAGCTCTGAGTCCTTGCCCTCGCTCCTAAACGTGATGCAGAATAGACATTGCAGTAATATGTGCAATAAAACTTTATTTTTGTGTAACATTTAAAAATTATATTTATGAAAGAAGAAATGGTTGACTAGTTTTTAGGAGATTTTTATACTCTTATCGATAGTTGTGTAGCTGACTGTTAAAATAAGAAAGAGGGGAAAATTGACCTTTTACCTCTAATCATAGTCAAATAAGAAGATTTTTCTTTTAATAATTATATAGAAAAAATTCCAGCCTCTATTTTGTTTTTTCCTCCCCAAAGCCCCACTGCATGGTTGTATATCCTAGTTGTAAGTCCTTCTAGTTCTTCCATGTGAGCCACCGCCACAGCATGGCAACTGACAGATGGGTGGTGTGGTTCCAGGACTGGGAAATGAACCAGGGCTGCCAAATTGGTGAGAGCATTGAACTTTAACCATTAGGCCATCAGGGCTGGCTCCCAGCTCTATTTTTCCTGAAAATCAATTTTGTTCTTGCCCTACCATATTAAATTGTGATTTTATTATCTATATTATTAAAGTATATTGTAAACCTACAAGGCAAGGTATTAACATAATAACTAGACTTAAATACTATTAAAAGCCAAACAAGGAAGGTTATTGCCAAGATTAATGAACCGAGTTTAATTTACATTTCTATTACCAAGGCTAATTGTGAGAGCTTCCACCTTGATTAGATTCTTTAGTAAATAAAAATATGCTCAAATTTTTTGAGAGTGTTTGAATTGCTTAAGTACCACAGGAAATTAGACTTGACCAAGACATTCATCTATTGAGACTCAGGATGGAAAATGAACTTCCTTAAACAATAAGCCTATAAATACAGATTAAAGGTCTATGTTGTCTTGGTCATGCATTTGTTAGTTGTGATTTTTAATTGCACATATTGTATTGAAACTTTGGCCATATTAAAACATGTTAAAACTAGTTAAGGTCCCTCAATAATCTACAAGCAAAGACACTATGCTTGTGTTGCTGCTTCTGTTCTCAATCTAATGTAGTGGCTCTCAAACTTCCAAGGAGCATCAGCATCTCCTGGAGGATTTGTTCAAACACAGAGTGCTGGGTGCCATCCTGAGGTTCCGATTCAGTAGGTCTGGGTGGGGCTCAGGAGTTTGCATTTTAACAAGTTTCTAGGTGAAATTGCTGTTGCAGACCACACTTTGAGAACCACGGGTGGATTTTTTTTCTGGAAATACAGTTGCTGTTTTCTTTGACGTTATTAGCACACAAGTTAGTATTTGTGGAGCATGGCAGAGATAAATTGAATCTGTGATTTATTTACTTGATGACTAATAAGGCAAGTTAATAGGTCTAGATTAAAGGAAGGACATTCAACACAGTATCCCTTCCAAGTTTCTGCCCCTTATGGACATTAATAGGTCGAAGGCTTTCAATCACAACGCCTGTGTGGGCAGTTCCTGATTTATGAATGGCTTATTTTCCACAGTTCGTTGTTTCTTTTGGAATGTTCCACAGATGGCAAAACTACCCAAAGAAAAAAAAAGCCTATTAAATCCATATGTAGCTGAACCACAGTATCAGTCCAACTCTTATTTTCCACTGCTTCTAAGGAAATATGTGTCTCAAGTTAATAATAATTAAAATTTATAAAGCAACTTAAAATATCCAAAGTGCTTTCATATGTATTATCTCATTTAATCCTCACAAATATCCTATAAGAAAGATCTTCATTATAATAACTTTAAAGATATGTTCTGCTTAAGGTCATGCCGTCAGTTTATGATGGAGTCAGTGTTGAATCTAGGCTCTTTGACTCTAGACCCTGTGCCCTTTCCACTTGTCATGCTACTTCTAAGTGTCACCTAGGACCTTGAGACTCTGAGGACGGATGACTGTGCCTGGAACCCCCAACCAGCGAGCCTAAGTCTGGTTTTTGACCTGATTTTCCCGGCTTAGCACCTACTGATCTCACACCTAGAGTTCCTACTTGTTCCTTTATACCTAATCTATGACACTTTTCTACTTTAGCTGTCCTTATTGGATTTGACCTCTAACTCACTAGGGTAACTTGCATTTGCCCTTTCTATCTGGCAATTCAGGTCCTGTTGTAAATCAAGAAGTGTCTAGGAGAAGACACAGATTTCAGACCATGAGCTTCTTTACCTTTTAGTTTTTGAGTCAGAAAATACCCTGAATAAATCTACTCTTGAGATTCAAGCTCAACATAGAGTGATAAGGAAGACTGAATAAAATGTCTCTTCTTGAAAAGCAGATTATCTCCTACTTAATATCAACAGGGGCTTCTCCAGCTTTGATTCAGAAAGTTGACCATTATGCTGGTGGACTAGCTAGATTTCTGGTGTGACTGATGAATTTAGTGAAAAGCCAGATCATCATGATTATGGCAAAGGGAAAAGCCAGATCATCATGAATATGCGAGGTCCCCGCTCTTAATCCAGAGCATTAATGCATAAATGTGGTTTTCAGGCCCTTTGAAATATTATTGGTCAATCAAATGTGGAGCGATATCAGGTGCTGGGTGCCAACTGAGGATGCTATTCTGGCAAGGCACATTCCTGGCATTAAGAAGACTCCAGGTTAACAGTCCTCAAGGCTATGTTTTTTCCATGTACTTTTGGGTTGTGTAAAGATGACTTAATCTTCAGTTGTCCAAAGTGCCAATTTTACAAATGCAGTGGTAGAAGACAAGTGAGAAGCCCAACAGCCTCAATTAGCACAAATATAGGTACATTCCATTAAGATGAAGATATGTGGCATGTCTTTCTGACTAAAGAAATGCCAGTGATAAAGGCAGGGCAGTGCCACCAGAAACAAGGGGGCCGAGGTCGCCTTCAGGCCCATGGAGAGTTAATATCAGCCCTCTTCAGACATGAAAAATAATAATTAAACACTGCTTGTCAATTAATGCCAACTTAAAGAAAGGCCCTATGCTTAGATTATGTGAGGAGCATGGGTTGCTTGAGAACAGTAAGACAGGAGGAGGGAAAAGGATATAAAATAATGGAAGAGATAAGGTGAAAAGGAGAATAATTAAACACACATGTACTTTCTCAGAGTTGGGGCACTTATATTTCTGATTAGAATTTCAATGCAGGAGCCCAATTTAACCTTAGGGAGTCTTTATATTCCTGTCACTGTTGTACACAGCAATCAATCCAACTCTGGCATCTTACTTGCAAGTTGAATTTTCATATTACATTAGTGGATCCCTAGTCTCTTTGTATTTTTAGTGGATATTTTCTTTTTTAGATCTTTGGTATGTGTTTTGTCTTCTAGAAAATTCTATGCTGAGAGGAATAATAGCCACTTAGATACTGGAATTCAAAAGAGTCAGTGGCTTCTTGACATTAACCCATTTCTTTCTTGACAAATGCAGTGATGGTACTTTTGGAATTATCCTCTATCATGTCTGCTTGAGTGAATTTAGAGGAATAATCAATGTATGTTCAACAAAACAGCCTGGTGCACTCGGCAGTGGATGGTAAATAAAAGAATCTGAAATTCTGTCTTCTGTGACTGGATAGTCAGTGATTAACAAGCTGCCTTGTAGTTCAGTTCCTCCCAAATCTCTGAAATAGAATTTTGACTTTATCCTTCCATTCTATTGTCCTCAAGAGATTCATGTTTAACTAGCAATTTCTAATTCTGGATCATATTATAGAACCACAGCCTACATAGCTAAAAGGTCAGTAGTTCTTGTCCTCCATCTTACCATAAGGGAAACTGAAACCAGAGAGGTTAAATATTTTGCCCCAAATCAGATGGCTCAGTAGAAAGTGATTTTTAACTCATACCATGTAATGTAGAACTGAGCACATTATTAACTCCTTTCAAGCAGGAATTTATGACTTCCATGCTATTACTTTTTGGACAAGCCCTAATATAATACTCCTTTATTGGGTCAGATCTAAGTATTTCCCAGGCCTGTAGTTTGTCTCCAACAATATCAGTAAGAGGGTATTTTTGTCCCGACTCCTACTTCTTCAAAGCCTGATTTTCATCTGAGCTCTCAGAAACTAAATGTTTGTTTTCCTGTCCATCTTATAACATGCATAGTTTGTCAGGCTAGAGGTGTGGGGTTGGAATCAGGAACCAATACAGATCTTTGGCGAGCCTGCCAACTCAGAGCAATGATGATCCACAGAGAGGTGCATCCTATGTACCTGGGTACCGGTCATAGATCTAGAACAAAAGATTGTGAATCAGGGTAACAGATAGGACCTGATGGGAGATTGGCATTGATCCCAAGACATCTTTAATTTCTCAGTTTAAAGAGACTGAAGGGAAAATTGGTCATTGCCTGGAAATGTGGGCTGGGCAGAGGCACATGCAGGGCTGGTGGTGGCCACACTCTATGTTGGGATTTGTGAGGCTAAGGCAAACAAATCTCCCAACTGCTGGTCAACCTTGAAATGTGACTTTTCCAATGCTAATAATCATTCCTACAGCTCTTTTTGTACAGTTTAACAGACTTAAGGTGTTATGATATCTAATAAGAAAATTTGTTAGAAAGAATTGTATGCGTTATCTGGATTCACATATTTTTCTCACTCAAGTAAGAGAATTGAAATCTACTGATCCTCTTCACACGTTGCCAAGTAGAGAGGTACAGGATCTCAAGGGATTAGTATATAAATATTTTGATGGGGTAGAGAGAAGAAAGCTTTGGGTGGTGTTCAGATCCATGGCTGCTGAGTGGAGGTAGTTGAAGAAGTATCTGAACCGTAAGGATGCTGAGACAGTGTCTGGGGGTGATTCTAAAAGGACAATGGCAGGGGGAAAAATTGGCCAAAGATAAACTGTCCTTCATAGGTTTTTTGGGGAACATGGAGCCTGGGAGCTGATGGAGCAGTTCAGTGTAGCAGTTTGCTCTTTGGGAAATGCCTTTATCTAATCCTTAGCCTTATGTTCACCATATACCTGTTGTTTGTCTCCATCCCCTACCATTCTCTAGGGAAGCTCCAAACAGAATTGTTTACAATTAGGTAAGAACCAAAGCAAGGGAGCCACAGGTACATCAACAAGATGCCTTAGCCTATTTTCTTCTTACTTGCTTCTTCCCAGCCCTCTCTTCCTAAATTAGGCTTCCTAAAGCCTAATTATCTACATTGACTTGAAATGTGTTGCTTACCTGATTTGCAAAATTGTCTTGAATGTTAATTTTCTCTCTGGATCTACTGCCCTAATGTAATCTCTGCACCTGGTATAACATCTACCACACTGAGGAGTTGCTTGGCTGCATGCAGGATATTGAAGGTGTGAGTAAGGCCTCTACCAAGATTAGAAAGGGAGCAAGCACAAAACCTTGAGGAGAGTCTGAACCTGCAGACTGCAGCAAACACTTGGGTGTGAGGACCAGAATGTTGTGCATCCTGGAGAGAGGGCTCAGCTTGTGGACATCCTTGGGTCACCTCACCCACCTCCTGAGGAAGAGCAGCACCCCCAAGGAAGTGCCCTTACTGGCTCCCAGGAGCTGAGGGAAGCTGAGCAGGTGAATGTAGGCACCCTACCCTGGAGGCTGAAGGAACCCTGGACTTGACTGTAGGAGAGAGTGGGGAAATGAGGGTCTTCCTTCCAATGCCCAGGTAGCAAACTGACAAATTGACTGATAGAGATAGCTTGTGGAAGCAGACTGCTTCTCTCTAGGCTACCCCAAACTCTACATGTGAGGTCTGAGAATGAGTCAGAGGTTGGCAAAGAAAACTAGGGGATCTAACAATGATAGGAGAAGAGCAGCATGCAGAATATGTAGCTCCTAAAAGAAATAGAACTGCTAGTGGAGGCTGAAAATGACTTGAACAAAAATTAATGAGAGAACTTCAGGTTCAAATACATCTAAAATCTCTCAAATTCTTGGAACTAAAGGACTCACAATTTTTGAATTAAAAAAATCAGTGCACGAATTGAAGGAGAAGATAGTCATTATTGAATTTTGAATCAGTGGCCTGGAAAATTAAGTGGGAAAATAACCTACCTCAGAATAGAAATATGAAGAAAGAAAACAGAAGGGGAAAGATAAGTGATTTTGGAGGACAGGTACAGGACACTCAAGATAAAAATAGGAGAACTAGGACTCAATGGAGAAGAGGCAATAACTAGACAAATAATAGAAGACAGTTTTCCTGCATTGAAGGAAGATTTGAGCCAGAGATTCAAAGGGCTCACTGATTTCCAGTATGATTGTCAAGAAAAAGCAGTATAGGCCTAGCCCAAGAATCTCTTTGATCTCAAAGGATAAAAGGAAAATTGTATAGACTCCCAGAAAGAAGGAACAAACTGTTTTTTAGAAAAATAAGTCAAACTGGCAATCAGACCTCTCGTCTACAACACTGGAAAATAGAAGACAATAGAATGAAATCTAAAGACTACCAAGAGAAAAAGAAGGCAATTCTAGAATCCCACATCCAGCCAAGATTCCCCTCACTAGTTTGGCCAAAAGAAAAGTATCTGAGGATGTGTGAGAATTCAGAGGATGTATCACCTACACACCATATCTGGGGAGAATATTCAAGAAAACCTCTAACAAACAATAATTGAAGGAGAAAGGATGATGAATGTACATGCACAAGTGTGTGTGTGTGTGTGTGTGTGTGTGTATGGATGGATGGATGGATAATGATATCATGGTGGGGACATGTAATATAAGTGCTAAATAAAGATTGTTGAAATAGAAGTAATAGGACTAATGGTGGAAACTTGAGGGTTTGGGCGTGGCATGGTGGAGTAGGGAAAGAGGGAAGTAAAAGCATTCTAATCAATAGTGACTTGATCTGTCAGCATGGATCCTGTTTTATTTATAATTTTGACATTTTGTTCATTTAATTTTTATTTTTAAAATGTATCATTTTAAATATCATTTATTTTGATTACTGAGTTTTTGGTGCTCCCTTAAACTTTGTGCCCAAGGCAAGTGCCTCATTTGCCTAACCCTAGTCCCAGGCCTGCCAACAAAAATAAGGAAACAGAAGAAGAGAAAACAGCAGAGTCACAAAGCCAAGTAAAAAGAAAGGTTTAAGGAGGACATCAACAAAGGTAGCATAGGATAAGGTCTGAGTGGAGTTCACTGGGTCTGGTGCTAGGCAAGCTCTGGTACCAGTTGCAGTAATCTAGTTGAGGTGAAGTCTAAATGGGAGGTTAGGAAGTAGAGGCCACAGATAGAGACAGTGATTAGGCAAGGTAAATCCATTTGTAAATGAGAAAATGAATTGTTAACAAGTCCAATAACCTTTTGTCCTTGAGGATGACATCATGAAAATTTTCTGTGAAGAGAAATCACTTGGAGTTAGAGCATCACCTAGAAGCAAATAGCTCCCACTCATCTTTGGCTATTGAGGCAGCTCTGAGATGAAAATGGTCCTTAAAGGGAACTTTCTAGGAAGTCCACGTCTCCTCAGATGTCTCATAGCCAGGAAAACAACACAGGCTTTCAAAAATCATTGTTCACATAGTTCACATATCACTCTCACATAGGTAGCCATGCCAGTGGAAAACGGTGTGTTCTCCTTTCTTGTACATTCTTCATTACACACACGCATTTCTGAAGGAATGAAAATAGAGAACTTAGACTCCTTTTTTTTTTTAAAGGCCCTCTTCAGACCAGACTCCATTTAGGACCTGCTCTTCCTGTACACACTTTGAGGAGGGTTGCCAAGGAAACCCGAAACAAAGACGACTTCATGCACTCAAAGCAGGGAAATGCATCAGCACCTCAAATCTTTATACATTACTGTGGATCGACAACCTCCTTCCTTTCTCTAACTGGAGTTTTAAGGAACAGGCTTAAAGCACTTCACTTTTTTTTTTTTTTTACAGTGATAGGGAGTTTTTCCTCTTATCTTCTGGCTACTTTTCAAGTGTTTTTGCCATTATTTTACAATTTATGTGTTCAAAAGTAAACGTTATAATAACAGCAACTCTTCATTTGAAAAAATGAAAGGCTTAAATAAAGAAAACGTAGTTTTCATTCCATATTGACTTCTGTAGCACCACCTTTAAGAAATATTGCTATGACTTATTAATTTTAGAACTCCTAAGGCTAGTGTTGCTATCAGTGAAACAGATCTGTTGCTACTTGTCAGAGTGTATAAGCCAGTAACCTCTAACACCTTGAAATCTTTTGTATATGAATTGGCAGATTGTAGGAGTTAATTGTCGTAACCGAAGAAGGGTCATTTTCAACATTGCAAATTGATATATTTGATTTAATCCATTATCTTAGAACAGGAGGAATGTACTATGTTAAGCAAGATTCTTTGGGGAGAAATAAAACTCTGATACTTGGCTAGGTGTGTGGGTAATACCTGGCTAGATAAAAACAAACAGGTTTTTCATTAAAAAAAGAGGTAGGTTTATAAGCAGAGGGTGATTGGGTGGCAATGACCTGGTAAAAATTAAGGAGGAATGAAGGCATATAGAGTAAAAGTGTCCTTTTGGGGTTTGGAAAGGATGGTCACTGAAATAGGATCTGAATCTGTGTGTGTGTGTGTGTGTGTGTATTTTCCAAAAAACCAAGTTTAACTTTCCCTGTGATTATCTTTTTCTGAAGGGCACTATTTTCTTGACTGTATCTTGCCCCAAGGTATTATTTTTGAGAAACTGCACAGCCTCCTGGGAAGAGATGAATGTGATGTTGTGAGAAGCAGAGGGACTCGATACCAGCCACTTGGGTCAGATGGAGGCAGCCCAGAGAGGTAGCGCTTCAGGAGGTGTGGCAGCTATCATGTGATAATCATATCCTTGGAGAATCGCAGATCCAAAGCAGTACCTCTTGCCTCACAATGCCCTAGGGTGTGATTATCTTATGATAACCATCTTAAAGATGTCTTTTTTGCTCAATTAACACATACTTCCATGAAAATTAGCTATCAAGATGAGTTACAAAATACAGATATTTAACGTGACAGGTTAAAATAGTGCAGATGTCTTCATCCAATTATTGCAATTTGCACTCTGGACAAGGACAACTACTTGGATGAGTGATTCAACTTGCTAACATTTATAGGTTTTGTAATCATGTATGATTACCAGATTTCTTCATATTGGGCAAACTCTGTATTTTCACCGACAGAACTGTCTTTTTGAAAGGCAGACCCAGGCAGGTTTACATGAGTGTCTTCGGCTCCCATCAGTTTGTTCTGTTTGGACCTGCCCTTTTACAGAACTTCTCCAGGGATCCCAATATGTTTTCTCCTTCACTCTGTGGCATGCAGTGAGAAGGAGCCAGGCCATGTGCTTTTTGAGCGTTTGCTGGCAGAGAGTAAAACACACTTGTCATGAGTGCACATGGACTGGGAATATTTCTTGAGAATCAATGGGACAGCAAAATGAGGAAAAGTTTGTGCATTGTAGAAGTTGGTATTGATCTGAATTCTTCCTGGTTCCTGGTAGGGTGCTGAAATACCCCTTTGGACTGTGGGTTCCTTATCTGAAAGTGAACGAATTCATTTGGATAATCTCTTTCTTGCCAGCTTTAACATTCTGTGCTACTGAAGTAAAAATATATATGACACCTAATAGATGAGGATGCTAAATGGTTAGGCATTTCCTAAACTGTGTGTCTAAGGCAGTAATTCTCAACCAGAGGTGGGGGCAGTTGACAATGGAGACATTTTTGATTATCACACTGAGGGAGAGTGCTATTGGTATCTAATGGATAGAGACCAGGGTGCTAAATATCCTACAATGCGCAGGACAGTTCACCCTGCAAGGAATTGTCCAGCCCCAAATGTCAAGTGCTTAGATTGAGAAATCTTGGTCTAGGGCAAGTTCTTTTTTTTCTTTTTTCTGAGGAAGACTGGCCCTGAGCTAACATCTGTTGCCAATCCTCCTCTTTTTTTTGCTTGAGGAAGATTAGTCCTGAGCCAACGTCCGTGCTGGTCTTCCTCTATTTTGCATGTGGGTTGCTGCCACAGCATGGCTGACAAGTGGTGTAGGTGAGTGCCTGGGATCCAAATTCGCAAACCTGGGCCACCAAAGCAGAGTGCACTGAACTTTAACCACTGTGCCACAGGGCCGGCCCCTAGGGCAGGTTCTTAATATCTCTAATCCTTAGTTTCCCCATCTGTAAAATAATACCAACCTAATTGAGTTTCTGTGAGGATCCATTGAAGTAGTGCACGTAAAGCAGCTAGCACTGCCTGGCATGTAATAAAGACTCACTAAGTGTCAGCAATAATCATTATTGTTATAATTAAGAGTGCCAATAATATTATTTAAATATATTTGCTAAACATTTGGAAGAAAAATTCTTTCAAGTCAATTTTTCAAGAACTTTTAAATCAAGTATGCCAACAACTAGAGAGACTTCCTGGACCTCTGAAACGATCTATCACAGTGGTTCTCATGATATGGTCCTGGACCTGCAGCATCAGCATCACTTGGGAACACATGAGAAATGCAAATTCTTGAGCTCCATCCCAGATTTACTGAACCAGAAACTCTGATGGTGGGGCCCAGGAAACTGTGTTTTAATAAATTTTCTAGAAGATTCTGATGCAAGCTAACGTTTGAGGACTACTGCTCTAACATATACCTTGAGAATAGTTCCTCAAAGTGGGAACTGGGTCTCATCCTTTTAATTATTCCAAACACCTGGTTGAGTGCCTTGTATGTGGTAGGTACTCGGTAACATGATTGAATGGAATGAAAAGCTAATTCATGAGCAGGACCTGATCCTACATTTTTGACTATTGTTCCTGCAGCTTGGCATTGACTGATGTTGACAGACACAACGGAGTTACACCCACAGCCCCTAATCTCTCTCTGTCTGCCTGTACCAGGTGTAAGGCAGCACGCCTGTGGGCTAAAGAGGCCACTTGTGCTTACAAGTTGAGACCTGCCGGCACAGCTCAAGTGATCCTACACCTTAGTTAGGGCCAAACAGAGGGAGAGGTTTCATTAGAAATAAACTCAAATGAAACAAACCCAGGAGTTCAACGCAACCGCAGCTGTGGTTTTCATCAAATCATTCCTCTATTGTTTTTATTGGAGGGATTCTGAAACTCATGGGCAAGTGTTTGGGGGATGTTTGCATATATATTTGGATTAATAATGGAAATGTCATTTTCTGTGTCTCCTTTTCAGCATTCAAAATTGAATCACCCTGAAAATGTACATCACATTGTAGAAATATGGAACCAAGAAGAAAACATACTAATTTGAACTTAAAGTCATCCTCTATGATAGTTGCATCAGTCTAGAAGAGGGATTCAGTAAGACTTGTTAAAACCTTAGCAATATGTGGGTCAATAGGTTGAGTGATAGGTTTTTAAATTATCAACGTGGAAAGTAAATATGAGGGAGTCAGCATATATATTTGGGACACAGTTTTTAAAAGCATATTTTTAAAATGTATTTGCTGCATAAATGTATATTATGTGTAAGTGATAAAGCATAGCTATAAACTGGACACCCAAGAGGCCAACATTACACTTAAACAGTAGACTATTACTGATGTTATTGAAGCTGCCTCTAGGTCACTTGTTCATTGCAAACCCCTGGCTGCTATCCACCCTTCACCCAGGTAACCACTATCTTGAGTTGTACTTGAAAAAATAATTTTAATACTTACATATTTATCCATAACTTACTTCTTTTTAGAGTTTGCTTGTTTTTGAACTTTGTTATAAATGTATCATACTGTATGTATTCTTCTGTGATCATCTACTTTTTTCATTCAGTGTTATTGGCATAGTTGTGAATTCCCTGCTGAATTATAGTCCATTTTATGACTATATTACAGTTTATGCATTCTCCTGTCCAGTTTTGGATTTGTTTATTTATTTTTACTATTTTTTTTGAGGAAGATTGGCCCTTAGCTAACATCCGCTGCCAATCCTCCTCTTTTTGCTGAGGAAGATTGGCCCTCAGCTAATGTCCGTGCCCATCTTCCTCTACTTTATGTGGGACGCCTGCCACAGCGTGGCCTGATAAGTGGTGCGTAGGTCTGTGCTTGGGATCCGAACCTGCGAACCCTGGGCCACTGCAGTGAAGCCTGTGAATTTAACCACTACGCCACTGGGCCAGCCCCTAATTTTACATTTTTGATGGAGTGGTACCAATTGGAAATATTCCCTTGCATGTGAATTTACCCCAACCTCTTCACCTGGAAAACAAAGTAGTTCAATCAGTTCTTTAAGCCTTGGAGTCCAAGGCATCTTCTAGTCCTTGCTTTTTGGTGATTTATGATCTTTCTATACATGTGTTTTAATGGACTACACTGTGAGTTCTTTGTGGGCAGACATGCGTCTATTTCATTTCTATTTCTCTAGCACCTAACATGGTGCTTGACCCATAGTAAATGCATCAGTAGGAGTGGTTAAGTGACAGAAAACCAACTCAACTAGATTTTTTTTTTAAAGGAATATATTGGTTGGTTTACCTGAAAATCTCAGGCATAGCTCCAAGAAACTTCAGACTCCTATCATCACAGCATCCAGCCCCTAAGAAGAGAGAGATTCTCTTTGTAGCTCCCACAGAAGTTCTTGGATCCACTCTCATTTGCCTAAATTGGTTCATTTGCTCATCCCTGTACCAATGATTGTGGTTCCAGGTTATGAAATGCTGATTGCCTTATGCTCAGGTCACATATTCCACCCCTGGGATCCTACCCAAACTGCCTCTACTAAGAATGGGAATGAAGTGGTTCTTTCAAAGTAAAATTAGGGGGTCCAAAAGAGAAGAAATAGATGTAAAAACAAGAAATGCCTACTACAATAGATGCTTGATAAATTCTAGTTGAATAAAAATGAAACAGTAAACATAGAAAAGTAAATAAATTACACAAATAGGAATTGATCAAAGGTAATGGGGTATGAGCAAGGATTTAGTTTATCAGATGATCCTAGGGACACATTAAAATGAAGTCTCTTTTTGATGGTAAAAAGGAGAAAAGGGAAGGGAAAAAAACCAAAAGTTATGGTTCATATTTCAGCATAAATTCTGGGGCTGTGGGCTGAGTTCTTCAGAGATGCTAGAGGTAATGAGGCAATGAAAACAAGTGATCTGGGATGGCAGATAGGCATTGATGGGATCTGGAGAGAGGTTAACGGGAAGCCCAGATATGAGGATCAATTTTAGTGTCAGGAAAAAAGTTGAATATGTGGAGGGAGGGAGATAGAGGGAATGTAGGGTCTATCAATGCCAGATTGGAGCTGACACATCCAATCTGATTTCCTTGAAGAAAAGAATTTTTATCAATTTCACGTTCCCTTAATTCTACAGACTCTGCTTTGGGGATATGGGAACCATTCCTCAGATCAAAAAGGCAGAAGATTAAAGTATAGGAAATATTTTCTTGAAAGGTAATATGCAGTGACTGTAAAAAGTGATACATGCAAGCCACAGATAGTTCTCTCTCTAGATACTGTTATCATCATCATCATCATTATTATTTGGTAATAAACCAGTCAGAGCAGAGAGAGTGATCTCTATGTCCTTAAGCATAAATGTAAGAGATGCTTCTATAATTTTGTTTTCATAGGTTTAGAGTGTGAACTTGAGACCAAATTAGGTCTTGCATTCAGAGAGAGTATTCATGACTTCTCCACAGTGAAAAAAGTCATGAACAGCATAGCAACTTAGGGAAGGATATTTCTCTTTTTCTGAAAGCTATGAAATTTCTGTTAGGTGGGATTGTTTCCATAGGAAATAAGATGGTGATAAAGAATTGATGCCTATCAGGCCCAGGTGACTCCACATAGGATCTTGTCCACTTCTCATGCCATTGTTCCCTGCTGACTTTCTAGGTGTTGATGCTTCTTACATAATGGGATTTTCTAAGGTTTCATTCTTGAAGTCATTTCCCTTTCTCTCCTCCTCTTTCCTAGAGTTATTATTCTTGTTTCTTCAGTTATTATCTCTGTGCAGATAATTTCAGATTTTCATCTCCAGGAACGTGATTTTTGGTGCCAGTAAGATGTCCTCTTGACTCCTTAAACTCAGCATATCCAAAGGCAAGCTGCCCATCGTCACTGCATGAGAGTTTCTTATCCTGACTTACCTATTTTATTTAATGACATCAAAGTCTCCTAGACTTTAAACAGAGTCATCAGTAACCTTTTAGAAATTCTCCTTGATGTCTAAGTTATTTAATTTTTATCACGAACAAATGAGAGAATCTGTCTTCTCTTTTCCATGCCTACTGCCGCTCCCCTAGCTAAGTGTCTCATTACTTCTGGTCTGCTTTCTGTAATAGCTTTTCCTTACATCTTTTCTTTCCCACCCCCAATCCATCCTTTGCACCAAGGCCAGATTAATCCTCCTAAAGTGCAGCTCTAATTTAACCTGGTCCTCAGGTTAAACGTAAAAACAAAAACAAAAACAAAACTCCATTGACTCCCTACTTCCTGCATAATTTAGAATGAACTCCCCTCTAGTATTTAGTGCTCTCTACAATAGACTATCCAACTTATCCTTCTAGTTTTACCTTTTACTACTCCCCTGTTTATGCCTTCTCCTCCAGCCAATTATTCATCATTCTATACACATTTTCCTT
Source organism: Tapirus indicus (assembly GCA_031878705.1). Classification (NCBI taxonomy): domain Eukaryota; kingdom Metazoa; phylum Chordata; class Mammalia; order Perissodactyla; family Tapiridae; genus Tapirus; species Tapirus indicus. The sequence goes on from CM062918.1 coordinate 17,666,151, forward strand.
TAACCATGCCTTCGCGCTACACAGAATAATAGCTATCTCTTTTACAGAATTTAGTATGTTCCAGACAATAATCTAAGCACTTCATGTATAATAATTTATTTAATGATTACAACTATCCTAAGAGGTGTGTATTATTACTAGCTCCATTTTATAATAAGGAGATCAAAGTGAGAAAGTTTAAATGACTTGACCTAAATGACATAGCTGATTGATAGTAGAAACTGAATTGGAGTCCAGACAGAGCCCATGCTCTTAGTCACTATCTTTTTTTTGCTTCTCTTCTTGTCAAATTCCTAACCATGCCTCAGTGCCCATCAAAATCTCCACCATCCATCAGGGCCCATATAAGTGCTGCCTTCAATGATGCCTATTTTGGTCTTCTAAATAGTGGTGATTTTCCCCTGCTTTGAACAGCATAGCAATTTGTTTTCTACATTTCTCCCACTATATATACCATGCATAGTAATTTACTTTTTCTACTCTTTTATTCCTCAACTAACTAAATAAGGCCCTGTTCTCACTCTCAAGGAGGTCATAGTCCTATGTCTTGAAGCATCTAGCAAAGAGATGTCCAATATTTAATTAAAGTTTATTGGAATTAATTAATATTATTGAAATCAATAAAAGACTCATTCCCAAGCCCAGAAATCAAGTCAAATAAACTAAAATGTTTAATGCACTTTTTAAAAATTTCTAAATTATTTGTAATAGACCATAGTTGCTGTCTGTTTAAGAAAGACAGCCTTTTAGCATTACTTTATATTGAACTTCAACACATTTTATTTTTAATTCCATACCAGAGTTATTTAGCAGTTCAAAATTATGAATAAAATAACAAGGAGGATTTATAGTGGTTTTGCTAAACCTTGCTAAACTTCATACCTTCACATGTACTTCAAATACAGCATCCTGGAACCCCTTCCAGGAAAAGCTCTGGGATGGATTAAGTATTTGATTTGTTCATTGCCTCAAGGTATTCCATTCCTTTACTTTATGATATTTACTCATGCTCTTGTTCATATCTTCTAGTCCCTTGAAACACACTGTTTTTTAGAGGGATCTAGTAAAGCAAGTCTTTGTACTTGTTTGAATATAATATAGAATACACACAAAGGTTTTAAAATTCATTTTTCTACTTCAGGTGTCACCATTAACATAATGAACTCCTACAAACCCATTACCAGTGTGGGCCCCCAATCTTCAGGTTCAATTTCAGCCCTCAGTCTGAGAGAAACATAGAAAATGGCAGAGAACCAGGAATCAGAGTTTTTCAGAAGAGGATGCCTAATCTCCCCAATGGTAAGCCTTCATTTTGTGGGATTTGCCCCAATCAGATCTTCATTCTGTCTCCCCATGTCTTCCTTGCGTTTCTCTTATTATAAAAATTAATATTCAGCTATGGATTTTCTTCCTGGGACTGTTTTTCCAGGTAACCAGAATGTGTGTATGTCTATTTGTCACACCATCTACAATGAAAGTGGCAAATATTTGGAATGTTGCAGATTCAGTGAGGTCATTTCCACAGTCCTATGCTGCAGTTTGTGGATCGTGAAGTTAGCCTTAGATGCAAAATGAGCAGAGAAGGCAGTCACTAATGTAGGATGTGCAGTCATACTAATAAGATTGCCATGAACACAAGTTGAAGTTGAGATTTCTGCATATAAATAAGGTGAGAGGCAATCAGGCAGCATCTACTTGAAATCAATTGCTAGAGGCTCTGGGTATCTAGTGGAATTTTATTCTTTTATCAATGGATTTTAATTTCTAATATTTTTTTATTCCTTTGCATAGTAGAGTGTGTATGTGAACTCTGGCTATAGTGAACCAGGCAACATTCATTATAGAGGATGACTCTCATTCCTAGAAGTTGTGTTATTGACCCACAGTTTTAAAATTGGATATTATTTTATAGTCTCTCAGCCACAGATTTTTTTGGCTGAAATTGCACTAATCTCAATGAGGGGGGAGAAGGGGAAGAGACTTTTAAAAATCAAGACCTATAAGAGATAGAAGTGACGGGTAAGTTTATGGCCAGGAATAGTTCTTTGTTGAATAATCTACCTGTCTGGGGAAATCATCCTTTACAGTGGAGTCCATAGATTGCAGTGTGATATCCATGTAATTCTGGACAAAGGACTCCTTGGTCACCTAGGTCAGTAGAATCAAATTAAATCATCAATAAGTGACTGATGTCATACCCAGTTCAGAATGCCATTTGGTTGATGGTCAGTATGCCATTATAATACTTGAATACTCCAATACCTTACAATGGAATTTCGTGGTATTCTACATTATCAAATTAAGTGTGTTAGTTTCTTCACTACTTTACTTTATTAGTTAATTTTATATAGGAATATATATATATTAAATATGTATAATAATGTCAACTCCTATCTTTCCTAAAGGGGTATTTGTTTGAATAAATGAAATAACATAAGAAGATGGTGCATCTTTAAAAAAAAGTTATATGGATCCAAAAGATTACCTAAATGTTTTAATCATAAATACTAATGCTTCCTAGGAACAATGATTCCATTTCATTCAAGTCAATTTAGCACATATTTATTGAGTTCTGACTAAGTGCCAGATAGTGTATTAAGTAGTACTGTGATGCTGAGTAAGTAAGGTATAGTCTCTGCCATCAGCAACTTTGCAGTAGGGCAACAGGCAAACATTTATAAAGCATAGAAGTGATGCACAACGAATTTGTTATCAATGTATATAACTGAATTAAATATCCATGAGTCTCTGAACCCATTGACAGTGGAGGGGGTTTTAGTCATCATTGTAGCAATATAAGATTTAGCACATGGCAGATTCTCAATCAGTGTTTGCCAAAGGGAAGAATGAATGAACATCAATTAACTACTCAGTGGGGATATTTAGCCTCAGTCATTTGTAAAACCAAAAATTGTCACATCTTTGTGAACCCTGGTACTTTTTATAGAAAAATAAACACAATAGTTATTATTTGTTTGATGTTCATCCAATGCCAGGCACTATGCTAATAGCTTTACATATATGGTCTTATTTAATCTTCACAATAACCCTGAAAGGCAGATGTTATTTTACAAATGATGAGGTTTAGCAAAGTCTAGTAATTTGTCAAGGATCCCATAGCAAATAAATGGAAGATTTAGGATTTAAATCCAGGGTTGTCAAGCCCCAAAGCCCATTCTCTTGACTACTACACAGAAGAGTGGTTAAGACTCTTTTTGAAAGGCCAATAACTTTGAAGAAACTGTTATTAAGTTTTTAAAGTTTTGCTTCTAGAATAAAAAAATTACTAAGAATAATGTTGAAAGTATTTTAGTCAGTGGTACAAAATAGTATTGGTGTTGACAGAGACTCTCAACCCATCTGGTCAGACAGGACATACTGTGGTCTCATTCCCACAGTGCTGGACAGGAGTGTAAATTTAACTGGGGAGCAGAGGAGTTGTGGTGGGGGCGGTGAGTCCAGGCGCATTTGCTGAAGAGCAGGGCTCATCATGGGCGTTCAGGTTTGCATGGAGACATGAGCACGAGCGAGAGAGTTGCCTTTTTTTTTAACCTCCTCCCAGCCTTGCTATACCTTTTCTTCTTGCCATATATCTTCAAATGGTGGCTCCCTCTGCATTAATGTAGGGCTGTGGAGGTGCTGCTAGGGACTAGAATTTCATGGGGGTGGTAATGGCAGAGAGGGTACTGGTTGTAGTACTATTTCTTTCCTAATACACTTGCATCTTTAGCATCATTAGGAGAAGCCCAACAAGATGTTGTAGGACTGAGTGTGAAACATGGCCACACCCAAATACTTGCCCCTAGGGCGGAGCTCTAAGGTGATGAATTACCAAATTAGCAGCATTTTCTATTTTCTCTCATAATAGGATGCCCTCAACTTGAGTTAATATAGTCTAGTGATAAAATGTTCCAAAGGCAGGAAGCTTTGGTTTCTAGGACATTATGACTATCTGGTCAATACCCTTGGATTAGTCACTGTACCTCTATGGGGCTGTTTCTTCATCTGTGACATGAAGGAACTGGATTAGATGATTTCCAAAATTCCTCATGGCCATTAGAGAGATAAACAGCATGTGGAAACAAACTTGGCTTAAAGCAATTTTAAGTGGCTTTGCCACTTTATTAGCTGTGTAAATCTGGCCAATCTGTGTACAAACAGAGACATGCACAAACACACACGTAATGTTGGAATATGAATCCTACTGTCTCTACCTTATAGGGTTGTTGTGATAATCAAATTGAAATAATATTTATGAAAGTATTTAATAAACTGTGAAGTGTTTGCAAAATTAAGATGCTGTTAAAATTTTACATTTATTCTCCTAACCACACATTCATATTATTTGTGTAACTGGAATGTGATATTAGATAGTATTTGAGAAGCTAAGATTCAACCATGACTTTATCATATGTTCATTTTAAAACAACAGGTTCATGGACATACTAAGGTGTCAAGCAACCCCCTTGACAAACAGTGAAACACCACTCCCATGCCATCAGGTGCAATAAATCCATGCCAAGTCTGATGAAAAGAGATTTAAAGAACTGAGAGTTTAAAACCAGTATTCTACTAAGCTGTTTGCATGTATAAAATGATCTTAAATAAAGTATACCTTTTCTTTGGAAATCATAAAAAAATGTCCATTTTTTAAAATAAGGCATTATGTTAGAGGAAGTAGAGGTGAAAAATTAAAATGATTTGTATGGGGTGACAGAATCAGTAAGATTTGCAACTCAACTCACATGAAACTGAGGCATATGCAGATGATAACTTCTTATCCCTTTCATTGTTTTGGACATATTCTCAATTTTATGTTGGCTCAGCAGTAGTCTTATTTACTCATTTTTATTATAAATTTGTATGTTATTTTATTCATGCATTAAACTTAATTGTCCTGGTAGCCCACAGATTAATTTGATACCTATATGTGCACTCGTGTGAGCATGTCTAAATAACAGGTCTCAGATTCTTGCCCATCTGCCATAGAATCTGCTACCTTCTTTTCCAGGAGGCTCTATCTTGCCATGAAGAACCCAGAGTGCAGTCACCCAGAACTTGGAGGTAACAATGGGCGGTCAGCAATTAGAGTGACTGATTATCAGTTCCTCCTATGTTTTGAGGGAAACAAGGCAAGAAACATGGTCTGGGAATGAGACCTGAGCAAGTCTCTGGGCCTCAGTGTCCACATCCATATAATAAGGGGGTCATTGTTTCAAGAGGTCTTCAACCCTGATTAGGAAGTGGGGTAAAAGAGAACGTCATGGCAGTGGCGGGAGTGAGGTGGGTGATGGGGTTGAGATTGTTAAGCTGACTGGGTTTGAGTCCTGGCTCATCCACTTATTGCAGTGGGAACTTGTTATTAATCTCTTTAACCTTCCATTCCCTCACCTCTCATAGGATAAAGCAAGGACTCCTTTACAAAGTTGTTCTGGGTAGTAAATAAACCAACTCTGTAAAGCAGTTGGTTCTTAATAAATTGAAGCCTTTATTGTTGTTTGACTTTTAGCAAGTTATTTAACTGTGCCATGTGTCCGTTACTTCATCTGTGAAATGGGAACAGTATTGATACTTACCCAAAATGGTTGTTTTGAGAATTAAATGTGTCAATATATGTAAAGGATTTAGAACATTGCCTGGCATGTAGTAAATGCAATAAGTATTAGAGGAAGATGGGGAAAAACTAATTGGCAGCATCAGATAGGGTGGCATTTAGATGAAATTAATTAAAGAATAATTAGGATTTTGATAGACTGGAAAAAAGAAGGACATTCAGCCCATAGGAAACAGCACCAGCAGAAGAATCCCATGAAAATTCTTGGCGTGTTGGGTGACCCCTGGTTTTTCATGTAGCGGAAACATCGTATTTATGGGCACAGGCAGTAAGAGATGAGGTTGGAAACAGAGCTTGGGGCTAGTGTGAGGAAGATTTTGAGTGTCATGCTCTTATATTAGCACATTTTGAATTGTTTCCTAGTTAAATAGTTTGACTTCCAGCCTCATCATAAGATGTTGGGCATTTTTTCAATGAAATGTCTTCTATCCTTTCCCCTGAAGATAGCTCTTCCTTCTTCTGTGCAGCCTTGGCATGTTGTACATACAATATTTTAATGGTATAGAATGATATAGAATTGTCATAGAATATTTTAGTTATTTGTTTTACATATATATTTCTCCTCCGCTAGACTGTAGGTGACTTGGGGGCAAGAACTACCACCGAGTCATATTTGTGTGAACAGCACATAACAAGCACTTGGTCCAGTGCTTACTGTTGGGTAAACAACTGCTTCTCTGAAGCAAGAGAGCCAGGGATGAGGCAGGTCCCACTCAGTGAGACCTCTGTGCTGACTGAGGCCTGGGGCTGCTTTGCAGGATTTCAGTGGGAGATTGTGTGAGCTAGGTCTTCAATGTTTGACTGTTACGCAGTGAATAAACACATTTTAAATTGGTCAGATCATAAGTGATCTATACCTAGGTAGTTTTATTACTTCACTATTCCTTTAAATGGTCATTTTCCTGATTTAAAAAATCTGTGCCTTATTTATTTATCAAAAGGAATATTAATTTCTTCAATACAAAAATATAAGGAAGATATTGAAAATATGCTTCACAAGCTCTCTACCTAGATGGCCCCTGCTGATATTTAAGAAAAATAAAAGTTGTAGATGTACATGTTTAGAAATTTCTAAGTTGTCAGAAAGGCACAAAATAAAAAATGACAGCCTTTCCCTACTTCCCCTTCCCAAACCATAATCATTTCTCCCCAAATTAACTACTGTTAATTTTTTGTGATTCCTTGATTTACTTTAAATAATAATATACAACATGTGTAATTTGTGTTTTAATAATATGAGTTCTGTTATTTTAGTAAAGAACTTTTTTCCAGACAAATAGAATGTGTTCAAAGCTAAAGTGTTCATTTTAATTTTATGACTCTAGTTAGAATGACAAGCAAATCCATCAATGGACATATGTTATCTTAATGGACTATTGCCTGCATGCTATTACTTGGATTGGAAGAATAGTCTCAGGAGGAAATAATTATCTTCAGTGCTTGCCTTGTAAATCTAGACTATTCAGTGGACACAAAGTCACAACGGGCTTCTTTCTAACCCTTATTATTCTGCTTAAACTGAGTTTAAAAGTAACATGTAGAATTTGACTTAAATATAATTTTTATACATGCAATCAAGTTGGAAGCATTGAGGACTCTATCTTGAGCCAAATCGGAGTGGCCAGGTTTGAGCAGGCGGATTTCTCTGGTGACCACAATGATTACTTGCCTTGGGGAGCAGCAGAAAGTTAGAGCCCTAGAGACTTGCGAAAACCTCGCATGGGAAGGTTAGTAAGCCAGGAGGACCAAAAGTAGAGAGTTGAGAGGAATGAGAGTCCTGGGAAAGGTGTACCATATGTTCCTAAACCAAGGTGGACTGGATCCTAGAAATCAAGACAGAAACAAGGAAGGAGGACAGACGTGGAAGTGAAAACTGTTGCTGAATCTGGAGGCCAGTTGAACCCTTTTGTGGCAATGTCTCAGGACTCCCTGACTGACCCTGCCCAACCATGTTCCCTTCTCTCTTCCTTTCATTCTCTTCAGTTAATCCTTAAGTGCCAGTCACTGTGTTGGGCCCAAAGAGAAATAAGATCTAACCTCTATCATTGAGAACCTTAATGATTTTTATTATTATGAAAAACAAAGAAAATAAGCGGAAATATACTCCAGTAATGATGCATTACTTCATTGATTCATTCATACCAAGCACTGGGGAAGCAATGGGCCTCTAATCTAGTGGGTAGACAGATATTAATAATTATTATCCAAAGAAGTATGACATTAGATAATACTGTGAAGGAAAAATATGCAGCTGAGTGAATGTATGTCAGAGGGATCAGGTCTAGGCTGATGAATCTGGGAAGGCTTCTCAGAAGGTGATGTTGATATTTCTTAATTTATGCAAATGTTCAACATAAATCCACATTTTGATAATTGCCCTGTAAATCATAGCGCTATAAGACAGTAGTGTGCGCTTTGGTAAACACAACTAAGTACGTATCAAAAGTATCTAGGAATTAATCCTGAGAATATTGTTCTTCAGTAATATAACATTGTTTAAATAATTCCATTAAATGAAAAGTTTTTCTTATGATAGAGATAATTAAATGTTGGAAAGCAAGTAATCTGTTTAATATCAAAGGAAAAAATTGTGCTGATTTCTGAAAACATTAAAAGACACTATTTAACAGAGAATTCAAAAAGATATTTGAAATAAAAGGCAATATAATAAAGCAGACAGCTACCTGTATTAGTCCTTAGAAAAATTTCACATCAGCTTAAAACCTTATGTAGCCTTGGTCATAGATTCTGAAAGCTATGAATCTCATCATTGGAAGGGATTTTATAGTTATGCTCTTTAATCCCCTCAATTTACAAATGATGAAATTGAGGGGCAAAGATTTTAATTGACATGTTTCTAGCAAAAACACAAGTCTAAAGATATTTCAGGAAGATTAGTTGGTGAGTCATTTAAAAATATATCCCTGATTTAGGTAAAAATCTTCATCTTTTAAAATATACAAAAAAATTTTTAGAGGTTGAGTCTGAGCTCTTGTTCTGCATTAAAAATGAATGGACTTAATATTAAAGAAAAGTTTCTCTTATCTAGCTTGGAAACTTAAAAAATAACTTTTCTACATTAATCATAATGCAGAATAATCAATTATACATATAAGAGAGGAAAGGAGTTGATTTCTTCAACAATACATGACAAAAATCTTTATATAGTTTAGGACTAATAAGCAATTATCTCTTTGCATAAAGTGTTGCATTTTCTAAAGCATTCCTTATATTTGCTCACATGATTCTCACAGAGAGGTAGTAGGAACCAGGGCCAGTAACTTCAATTTGCAGAAGAATGAGGTTCAGAATAGGCCCAAGATTTAAGGGAACATCCAGGACTGTATTATGAGACTCACTCAAGTATACTTTTCCCCACAACCCAATGTAAACTGCTACTGTTATATCTGTATGAGTATAGTGGAATATGGGATACTAACAGTTTTTTTTTTTAAGACTCTATTAAAAGTGAACAGTGGGGGGCCGACCCAGTGGCTTAGCAGTTATGTTCGCGTGTTCCGCTTCAGTGGCCCAGGGTTTGCCGATTCAGATCCTGGGCGAGGACATACCTACTGCTTGTCAAGCCATGGAGGCGTCATCCCATATAGAAGAACTATAACTCTATAATTATGATACACAACTATGTAATGGGGCTTTGGGGAGAAAAAAGAAAAAGAGGAAGATTGGCAACAGATGTTAGTGCAGGGCCAATCTCCATCAAAAAAAAAAAAAAGACAACTCTTCAAAAAAAAAAAAAGTGAACAATGTTTAGTCATACTTAAACATGAAGGTTTGATATCAAGATCTCAAAAATGTGTATTGTGACCAGAATATTTAGTGGCCAAAAAAACCTTGGAAATCAACAGCTAACATCATACTTAATTGTGAAAAACTGAATGCATTCCTCCAAGATCAGGGACAAGACAAAGATGTCTGCTCTCATTACTTCTATTCAGCATTGTACTGGAGGTTCTACCCAGGGCAATTAGGCAAGAAAATGAAGTAAAAGGCATCCAGATTGGAAAGGAAAAGGCAAAACTATCGCTATTTGCAGATGATATGATCTTGTATATGGAAAATCCTAAAAATTCCTTGAAAACTATTAGAACAAATAAACAAACTCAGTAAGGTTGCAGGAACCAAGATCAATATATAAAAACCAATTGTATTTCTACACACTTGCAATAAATAATCTGAAAATGAAATTAAGAAAACAATTCCATTTATAATAGCATCAGAAAAGAATAAACACTTGGAAATAAATTTAACAAAATAAATGCAAAACTAAATTCTGAAAACCACAAAACATTGTTGAAAGAAATTAAAGAAGACCTAAATAAATGGAAAGACATCCCATATTCATAGACTGGACGATTTAATATTGTTAAGATGGCAATACTCTCTAAATTGATTTACGATTCAACACAATCCGTATCAAAATCCCAATTAACTTCTTTGCAGAAATTAACAAACTGATGCTAAAATTCACATGGAAATTCAAGGAACCTACAATAGCCAAACACTCTTTAAAAAGAAGATCAAAGTTGCAGGATTAACACTTCTCAATTTCAAAAACATACTACAAAGTCACAGCAATCAAGATAGTGAGATACTGGCATAAGGGATAGTCCTATAACTCAATGGAATAGAATCAAGAATCCAAAAATAAACACTCGCATTTATGGTCAACTGATTTTTGACAAGGGTGCCAAAATAATTCAACATGGGAAAGAACAGTCTTCTCAACGAGTGGTGTTGGGACAACTGGATATCCACATGCAAAAGAATGAAACTGGATGCCTACCTCTGTATAAAAAAGTTAACTCAAAATGGATCCAAGACCTAAATATAAGAGCTAAAACTATAAAACTCTTAGAAGAAAACAGGGGTAAATCTTCATGACCTTGGTTTTGGCAATGCTTTCTTAGATATGACACCAAGAGCACAAGCAAAAAATGGATAAATTGGACTTCATCAAAGTTAATTTTTTTGCTTCAAAGGACAACATCAAGAAAGTGAAATGACAACCCAATGATTGAGAGAAAATATTTACAAATCATATATCTGATAAGAGATTTGTAGCTACAATATATAAAGAATTCTTACAACTCAACAACAAAAAGACAACCCAATTAAAGAATGGGCAGAAGATCTGAGTAGACTTTTCTACAGAGAAGATATACAAATGGCCAATAAGCACATGAGAAGATTCTCAACATCGTTAGTCAACAGGGAAATGCAAATAAACCCAGTGAGATACCACATCACACACATTCGGATGGTTATATTTTAAAAACAAAGAATAACAAATGTTGGCGAGGATGTGGAGAAACTGGAACCCTCTACATAAGTTGCTGGAGGGAATATAAAATGGTGCCTCCACTTTGGAAAGCAGTCTGGCTATTAAACAGTTACCTTGTGATCCAGCAATTCTATTCCTAGATATATACTGAAGAGAAATGAAAACATATATCCACACAAAAACTTGTACATGAATGCTCATAGCATCATTATTCATAATAGCCAAAAAGTGGAAACAACCCATATGTCAATCAACTGATGAGTGGATAAATAAAATGAGATATACCCATACAATGGAAGATTATTCATCAACAAAAATGAAGTACTGATACATGTTACAACGTGGATGAACCTGAAAACGTTATGCTAAGTGAAAGAAACCAGTAATAAAAGACCACATATTGTATAATTCCATTTGTGTGAAATGTCCAGAATAGACAAATCTATAGAGACAGAGAGTAGATTAGTTAATGCCTAAGACTGAGATTAGTGGTGGGAGAAAAATAGAAAGTGACTGCTAATGAGTATGAGGTTTCTGGATCCTGATTGCTTTTTGGCATAGGGAGACCACAGACAGTGTTCCGTCTGAAGCTTCGTCTTTCAATCCCTCTTCTTTTGTTTGGATTCTTTGGATGCGTAACAGAAACCAAGTTAAGTTAGCTCAAGAGAAAAGGGGACAATATTATAAGGATATAGGTGCATCTTACAGTACCCTAGAAAAGGATTACAATTGGGTCTCAGAAAAAGCCAACAAACAGAATTTGGAAAGCCATCAGAGTTCTAGGAAATACTCTCCCTCCTCCTCTCTCTTTATCTCTCTCTCTCTAGCATGATTTTCTCTGTTCTCAGTCCACATGGTTGAATTTGGGCATCTTTAAGCTCCCTTCTTACCCACTCTCATTGTAGCCACACACAGAAATGAACTGGCATCTCTGTCTCATTTCCAATTTGAAAGGATCAAGAATCTGTCCGATTGGCCTAACTCATGACAATTGTCTCCTTCTAGTCCAATTAGCTATGGTCTTGGAGTGGGATCATACATAAATGTCTTCTGGATGCCCACTTTAATGAGTCTGAGGGCATTTTGGGAAAGAGCAACGGCTTGGGGGTTGAGCAGATATTCGAAAGGGAGTTTAGCATGCTTAGGCGATACTAATAATGATAACAATAATGATAATAGTTCAGGATATTGAGGACCTGCCTGTCTTAGCACTGTGTTGGGTGCTTAATGTCCTTTAGCTCATTAAATCCTCATAATCTTTTGAAGTTGTATCATTAGTCCCATTTTATAGCTGAGGAAATTGATACTTGGAAAGTTTAAATAACTTGCCCAGGATTTCACAAGACTGACTCTAGTGTTCTATACCATGCTGCCAATTGTCAATAGCCCTATCCTGCTAGCTTAGCCTAGCTCAGTCCAGCCTCTAGCTTTCTGTCATAGCTTTATGAGGATGCAGAGAAATGGAGAAGACAACACTGGCAGTGGTTATTCTAGCTATCTATTTCCAACCACTCCAAAACTTAGTGGCTCACAATAACAATTTATTATGATCTCATAGTTCTGGGAATTGATTTGGCTCAGCTGGGGTCTAACTTGGGTATCTCTCATGTGATTGCCATCAGATGGTGGGTGGAGATGGAGTCATCTGAAGGTTTAACAAAGTTGAACGTCCAAAGTGGTTTCTTCACTCACATGTCTGGTGCTTTTTCATGTGGTCTCTCTCTCCAGCAGAGGAGCCTGGACTTCTTACACAGAGGCTCAGGGCTCCACAAGGGAGTGCCCCAAGAGTGAGCATTCCAAGAGGGAGGAAGACAAAGTTGCCAGTCCTTCTAAAGGCTAGGTCTGGGACTGGTACAGCATCATTTATTCTACATCTAGTGGTCAAAGCAGTTGCAGGCAGCCCAGATGCTGGAGACTACATGAATGTAGGAGGAAGAAAGGAATTATGGAGGGCATTTTCGGAATTAAGCTACCACAGTGTTAAGTGAGGAAGTAGAATTAGAATCAGCGTATTAGTAGGAAACTAATGGATGTGACAGAGTGGGGTCTTCAGAGATGAACACCGTCTTAATCATGGAGTCTGCTCCTCACATCTGCCTTGGTGTAGTCATGGGAGTAAATTTCCAAGAAATCCTTTTTAGAGACACAGTTCCCTCAGCTATCCCTTCATAATATTTCGTGTTAGCAAGACATGATCCTGTAGGTGGAGGTACTAGTTTTGTCCTCTGATTTGCAGCTTGCTCCTGAGCTATCCTGTGGGCGTCAATATCCCAAGTATGTAAAGCTAGGGCTGCAGGAGCCAGAATCACCTACTCAGTTCCTCTATCTTCAGACAAACCATAACAAAGTCATAACTAAAGCATTTCAGTAGGGGTCCAACCTATTTTTAAAGACTTGAAGAAGAGAAGGTTCCACAAAACCCTTAGGAAACCCACTCTGAGATACAATTGTTCTTTATGTGTGACCTAAGACCTCTGTATCGTGTGTCAGTCACTTCTCTGAACTCAGTTCTCTGTGTCTGGAAACTAAAGCACTTACATATTTCAGAAGGAAGTTATTTGGATGAACTAATGAATGGTTACAAAGGGCTTTGAAAATATAAATTGCTGCATAAATACTTAATGTCTATATAAATACCTTTGCTTCAGCCTGAGGGGGGCTCAGGCTTTTTGAAGGATTTCAACCTTATGGAGTACCTGAATAATGAAGATAAAGCTCCTGCTGAGTGAAGATAAAATGATTCTTGCCTCTATTATGTATATTATTTATTGTAAAGGCTTTTCTAAAATAGAAACATGGCAAATTTTAGGGAGAAAAAAAGTATTTCATGGTTCTTTTAGATTGTAAGCTCTTTCAACTAGGTCTATGTTAAATATATGCTTTTAAAAATATATATAATTCATGGGTATTATTGGTATTGGGAAATAGTGTGCAAGTGCTTTCTTGCATATGATATTTTATTGGGGGAGTGGAGAGATGGAAAAAAAATCGACACTGTATTTTCACATGGTTTCTTTTTTTCTCCTCCTCCATTTTAAGGCATTATTTTAAAATGAAGGAGATTAAATTTCTTTTAATACTTAAAAATTGGAGAAAAGTGTTTAGGGATTATATTAGGTAATATTTGCTTCTTTAAACGAATTATTTGTACCCATTCCTTTCTGCTGATGAAGGCTAAAGGAAGAGAGGGATGTGTCACACATACAATTGGAGCATACAGCCATCCTATATCTCTTCTGCTTCATGGCCTCCTTTCCCTGGAATTATTGGTGGGGTCAACAAAGATAGGGAATTATTTAGGATCTCAGATTTGGAGGCATTAAAGAGAGGAAGAGGTGAATAGAGGAGGTAGAAGATCCATGTGGGAAAAGATGAAAGAAACTTCCTTATGGGGGCACCATGCTCCAACTTTGATGCCTTTACCAATTGGTAGAGGATTCTTTGAGCCTCATGAAAGAGTAAAAGCAGGAGAGATTAAGGGATGGACTATTCTCTTGGAGGTTGAAACTGAGCCCAACAGATCTTCACATTCTTTGAGCTTCTGTCTGAGGAAAGGGAGTCTGGTAAATCTCCTTTTATCCCTCCCATAGTTGAGCCTTGAGTTGCTATAATCCAAGATGGTGGGAAGAATAAATTAAGTGAATTGATGCAGCCTGCAATCAGAGGAACAGTGTACTATCTCTAGGAACTATTTTGGAGAGCTGTTTTGTAATTAACCTGCAAATGACATATTCAGATTTGATTAATCTCATGTGGTCAGTAGGTAAGCTTGAGTTGAAGGTTATCGTTTTTTATAATCAACAACAGGCCCTTCTCTATGATATGTTTGCAGGAGAATGTTTAAATAATAGAAGTGGCAGAATGTTGATCAATGCCATGGCCAGAGATTTGACTCAGTTTCATAAATAGAATGTATAAAATGTTTCACTATATTTAACATAGAGAGACATTGATTTAGGTTTGTGTTTATGTATTATAACATCACATGTGAGTGAATATATATGCAGATTATATAAAGATTTCATAGATAGGTGTATGTGTATATGTAGTGGTACATATGTACACATATTTATGATAAAATGTCATCTAATTATTTAACCAGAGGGATTTGGTTTTCATTTAGTCCCTAAGCTGTTCTTTTAATTGGTATGCATGATAGATTCTGAGTTATAGATTATTTCCTATTCCATTGCTAGATTACAGCTCAAACCTAAAGTTTAAAGATTTAATTTTCTGTTGTTCTTAATGAAATAACTAAAGCAGCAGCTCCCTGTGGCGGGATATGAAAAGTAGTGTATAGATACCTACTAAAACATTTTCAGACCTCCTCAGTTTTCTGTTTTTAATGTGATGAAAATTTGTACAAATAACAAAGAAAGAATGTCATGGTAACGAAAACATTTCCTATACATGTATTTTAGAGGGAAGCTAAATCAAAGGTCTTCAAAGAATTACTAGGGTTCTTTCTAGGAGGTTATTGACAAATATGTAGTTTGTCTCTGGAGTTTGTGCCTCTTTCACAGATTGGTGTATTTGTGATCCCACCGGCAGAATAAGTGTCTGTAATTCATTTCTCCTTGTTAACTAGTGTGCCTTTGTGTGTAGGATGATTGGCAGCAAACTCGGCTGAGTCCCAACGGATGAGCTTGTTAGCAAAACCCTAGCATCCTATCTCTAATAAAGCATATCAGCAGTACATTTTGTCCTATCTATTAGCCTCTCTGTTTCTTTTTTTGTGAAAAGCTGAGTGTCCCTTTGAAGCAATGACAAATAAACCCCTGAACTGAAGTGCTAGGCTGCCTTACGGACAGCTGGATAGTAAATGTCACACCGTGTAGAGAATGCCTATTATCAGAGTGAGCCATTTGTTCCCGGCCTTTCAGTATCTTAATGTAATACAAAATTGCTAAATCAAGCCCCATGTCTGTGACAGAACATAATTAATGAGAAAGCAGGAGCCAATTCAACACTCTTTATTGGGACCTAATTGGCTCAGGCAACAGAGTTGTCACTCAACAAGAGACTTCCTTTAAAGCAATTTTGTTCTTGGTTGTATTACAGAGCCTATTAAATTGTCCCCTCCTTGATCGCACAAAGAAGTATCTGCATGCAATAATTAGCTTTTCCAGGGGGAATTTTTTTTTAACTCATGGAATACTAGATCATTTTAAAACCGTCTGAAAAGACACCCAGGCCATGGGGATGTGCTGCCATACTGAGCAGCACTGCAGGCTGTTTTCCAGTCTGCCGAGGCACCAGGGAGCCGTGCTGCAGGAAGATGAAAAGGAGCCCCAAGGAAAAGAGAAACGTGTTCGAATGTGGAGGGTGGGAGGCTGATGGAGTGGGTAGAGGAAATTACTCTGATGGGTAATCATAGCTCACTTCATAATCTGCAGTTAAAAGGAGCAAAAAAGGAATATCTATATGTACATATATAAATGTATAGTTAGTTTTTTGTGGGCACATCCAACTCACTTACAAGTGAAAGTTAACAGAGCTATGGCAGGGAGTAGAAGTTAAACATATAGAATTGTCTGGAGCAACATTAATTCATTTGACCATATCTCAGAGTTTTATGGGTCACACTATTTCAAAACCAGTGCAAATATTTAATAGCATGTGGTTATTTATTACAATCTAAAATTTCACTGTTGGGGATTGTGTTCTCTCCCTCCCTCTTATTTAATAAACCTCAATATAAATTTATTCCTGGCCTTTATATTATTGTTATAAAACTGTTTTTTACTGTCACACTATCACAGACTAAGTAAATTTGTGCTGTCTCGTGATAAGTTTTAAGACAACGTGACATGCGATAACTGAGAGACCTCAGAGAACTGAGTTTACAGTTTACACTGGCATTTGTCTGGATTTGGGCAAAAAGGACACAGCTGGCTAAGCTTGAGGTAAAGCAAATGGGAAAGTTGTGAGAAATATACTTTATACTTTAAGGATAGGGCAATAAACAGTACAAGTTTACAAAATGCAACAGTTGATTTTAGAAAAAAATTATTAAAGGTTGATTAAAGTGACAACACTTTGAGCAGTCTAAATAAAGCCAAGTCTGTGGTCCCTTTCTTGAGATAGCTGTCAATATCTCCCTTCTGTGCCTGCAGAAACACCGCAAAGTCTGTCTGGTTTGCATGGCAGCAGCATTTGGTTGGATTTAAAGAGCTGTTTGCCTCGGCATTGTTACTTTCCTCAACGTGGAAGTGCCAGATCCTAGGAAAGGAAAGAGGACAAACCTTTGAAATAGAGGAGAGCTGTCCGTTCTCGCTGTGCTGTGCTGTGTGGTTTAGAGAATGTTTGCAGCCGCTGAAATCCTGGGACTGTGGCACAGCGAGGATAGTATTATGCAGCGGGTGCTCATGGTGTTGCGTATTTTAGATTTTCTAGCATTTGCCGACATATTAGCTCTATTGGTTAATTGTAATTGACTCGACCATATAGAGAAATTGCTGGGTTCCCCCCCTCTCAAACCTGCCTCTAAACATTGAGCAAAGTTGGAATGCACTCTAAATGTTTGAAAAATATTAATTGTTATTCCATAGGGTAATAGAATATAAAACTAACAGTAATACAAAAATATTAGTCAATAATGTCCTTTCCCAGGTGACTCTTGAACCCTGTGAAAGCACACATTCTCAACAAAGATGTATTAGTCTAGTTGAGGAACGCATGCTAATGATGGCAAAAGCTGCCAGAATCTAATTTGCTTTAATTAATCATTTGCTTCATAACACGGCGATTCTTCCCCCTCACCCCGCTTTTTTTAACTGTCTAGATTATTTTAAAATGTTAGATATTACACTGTGGATGGCTGATGAAACTGAAATTGAATGCTGTAAAAGTTAGATTAAAAATTCACTTAACAGTATAAACATTTTTGAGTGCAAAATGGTGCCGATTAGGTCAAGCGAGTATGGAGTGATAAAACAGTCATGGAGCTGAGAGAAAAAATATTGTCAGAGGGCACTCAAACAGCTGAATTCAGGCTAATTTAAACGTTATAGCAGACAAAAAAATTGTTAACTAGAAATCCTATTATAATTACTATTTGGTATTTTAGCAGTGCAAACTGGTAAGAAGTCAGAGTCTAGGTTTAAACACATTTATTCATTTAACTGTACAAACCAGCTTTCGTTCCAGCTGGAATTAGTTGCCATGGTTAGGCTAGGGGCCCTCAGTTGAGTGCTGAGGCTGAGTCAAAGGCCATATTGCCTGGGCCTCTTAGGAGAATTAAATGGACCATCTCAGATTCCCAGGAGAGCCAGGACTCCACATATTCATCATGCCCTTCCAAGCAAAACATTGTGTTCAGAGGTCTTGCAGCTTACTCCGTTTTGCTGATGCCTTGATGGACAATTTCAGCACTTAATTCTTACCTTTGTCTTTTATAAGCCTTCCCCACTAGTTGATTAGATGTGTTAGGTGGGATTTAGCTCAAATAAGTGTTAAGAATTCTCTAAGCGTTCCCCGTCATCTGTAGGATAATCCTAACCTCCTTTGGGTGTCACCCAAGCCCCTCAATGACTTGGCCCCTTCATAAATATACCCAGCCTCATTCTTGCTCATATCTCATCTCTACCTAGCACTTTACTCAACATTAATGGTGCACTGCTTGTAATTCTCAATTATGTCCCACTAACTCAAGTCACCATGCTTCAGCTTGAATATTTCTCCTCAGACAAATCTTCTTGCCTCTTTCAGATGCATAGTGCTGACTTTATAGGGTTGCTATGAGGATTAAATGAGTTAATTTATGTGTTATGAGCCTGGCACATAGAAGGCACTATGTAAATGTTAGCTGTTATTATTAAGCACTCCCTTTCCTATGCTGCCTCTATACTTTGTACAGCTCTCTCCCACATCAACCACATTATGATATTGTTCGTTTCCATGGCTTTCTCGTCACTATATTATAACCCTCTTGAGGATATATACTGGTCATCTTTGGATCCCCAGCCTAACAGAATGTCTGGCTGCCATGTAGTAGGTGCTCAATCCATATCTCTTGCATGAGCAAGTGGCTGTTTGTTGTAAACTATTCTGCAATCTGGTCACTGGCCAATTTCTAATAAGTATGCAAGTCTTTAAATGAGTATTTTTCAAAGAAGCGGACATTTCCTGCTTTCAGAATCAGTTCTAGACCCTCATAAGAAAATTAGCATTAGAATATTATAGTCCCATCTCTTTTTTTCTAAATAAAAATAACGTTCTCCAGTACAGTAAATTCATTAAATTGATAATCAGTAAATTAAAATCATTTTTAAAAGTCCATCCTGTAAGTATGAAAACTTGGCTATCACTGAAAATATTCAAAGGCATCTCCCAAAGTGAATTCAAAAGTGACAGACGTCATGGAGTGAGTTTGTATTCTCTCACTGTGGTTCTTTGATGGAGACTTATTCCAATACTCTGTTAAACTTCTAACTTCTAGAATGTCCTTAAAATAAACAAGATATTCCATTTCCTTGTCTACTCCATAAACTTTACCTGAAATACAGTTACAGTGGTAACTGTAGACTAATACAACATAGCCTAAGGTGAGAAAATGAGAGAGATAAGAGCCCTATTCGATCCTCAAGAATGTTTCAGACCAGGAGAATCACCTAACTTAGAATTTTTTAAGGAAAAGAACATTAACATCTCCTGCTTCATCAATAGTGGAAAGCCTTATGGACTCTTATGGTGAAAAAAGCCAACGTCATGTAGCTCCTTTCGAGTCCCTGGCCCTAAGAAGTTGGGATGTCCACTGCAGCTTAAAGCACATCTTCACAACAGAATCACAACAAGTTTTGTACTAAGAAGAAGGGCAGAATCAGAGAGATTTGTAGGTCTCCTTGAAGTTTTCTACCCTAAAATACAAGGGGGAAATTACAAACTGGTTTTGATTTGACTGATTTCTTTGAATCTCATTGAAATGATCTGAGCAGAAAGGAATGCACTGTCACTTGCTTGGTTTAGAATTTAACATTCAAAATGGTGGGTGTAGGGGGGTGGTGAGTAACTCCTGTGGTCCCACAGGGAGTCTTGTAATCAAAGAGAGCTCTGAACAGTGTTAGAAGGGTCTTTGCATCCCCTCTAGCTCCCTGTAATATGCACTTGCAGAATTGGTTAAATGAGCCACCATACTCTGGTCAATATGAATAGGCTTGTAAGATGCTCAGTTTGATTTAATAGCCACCCAGGGACACATCCATACGCAGAAGGGAGTGTCATGTTCCGTCTGAATAAAGCTCTAAAAAATCAACTATTCCATTTGGCATTGTAGCTGTATTTTAATGTCCTCTTCAGAATTCTCCGTTATAGTAACGTCTCTGCAATCAGTCTAGCATAAAAAAGGCCTGTTTATAATAAATTGGTCAACCTCTTATGTGCCTATCTTTCCTGATGGTATAGAGAACTATATGATTGTTCCTTAGACTAGGCTATAAGATTTTCAGTATTACTAGTTGTATCTTTCCATTTGCACAAATGATTTATTTCAGGCTTTATTTCTGTTTTGAGTCTTTGTTTTCATTTTATCTCATAATTGTCCTGAGGGAAGGAGAGGCAAATGGATTCTACCTGTGAAGTACGCATAAGTCTTTGGGAACCATTTCAGTGAGATGTAGTTTATGAAGAAGCCAGTAAGTGAAAAACAAAATTGTTCAGTCTTTTGTCATCCTTTCAGTTAGGAAACTTTTGCACTAGTTGTGAACTATAATGCCCTGGACAGGAAATGTTGGCAGAGGTAGAAGTGTGCTATTGATTTGTGTGAATATTCTGAGGTGGAATAATCACATTGCCTTGTTAGTACATAATAATCATCCAGTGCACAAGACCCTAGACCTTTGGAATCACTCAAAGTTTTCATTAGAGAATCAGCAGTCTTTTAGACTCACTATGGTGTACCTCAATGTTGAAATTGCATATTACAGGTTATGCTCCTGTAAATAAAGGACATTTTGTTATGCCCACACTCAGCTGCATTTCCTACTGTGATTTCTTTACCAGACCCTGCTGTGACCTATTGCCAAATACAATGCATTATTGGTGAGCCTTTTTTGCCTGAACTTCATGTCTGTCCAGAAGACAAAAACACTGATTAGGTAGAAGGAGGAGAAAAGTCCTTCAGGAACAGAGTGACTCTGGACCTCAGCTACAAACTACAGCTTATTCATAAATGTCAAGAATCAGGAGGAGGGGACCAGGACATCCTGTCTTGAGCGTGCCTTCCCATCCATCTCTGGGGAAGCATGACTTCCTTATGGATTGTGGTTTAATGGGAAATGATCCCTATGCTAAAGTTGTAGAGGCCACTCGGGTTCAGTTTTAAAAGAGAATCAATTCTAAGGCAATCTTTTGTGTTTATTTCTCTTGGAGGGTTCTACAAGGGACTCAAGGATGGCTCGCTTTCAGAAATACTGGTGGGGTTATTAAAGAGCAGGCAATTTCCCTAGACCTTGTTCCTATTTCTCAGTACTTCTCCTCTTTACTCAAAGGGCTCAGAACAACAGTCTCCTCAAGAGATACTGGTATTCTAAATTGTCGTGTAGATAAGGAAACTTTTTGTCCTCCAAGACAGTTCTTTTTCCCAGTCCTTTATTGGCCAAAGGTATAGAGCTCTACTTTTGAAAGATGGCATTGGGAGACTTTCGTTAGCAACTTTTTTGGTGAGGACAATCAACAAATATTCATAATGACATCAACAATTTGCAGTTTCACTTATTGTGGATGCCACTTATAAATACTCTCAGATGTTATCTACATTTTGCAGATAGGAAATGCAAGTTCAATAACTTGCCAAAAGCCACTTTGTTGACAGTGGTTGAGAGCAATCTTATGTGTTAGTCTTGGTTCTGCCACTTATTAGCTGCATGAGCTAGTTGCTCTTATTATTCTTCATCTGGTTTCAAGTTCAGCATTTCTTACATTTTACTGTGCTACCAGCCTCAAATCATTACCTTACAAATTAACTAAATAGAAAGAAAGGGAATGTATTTTCTTAAAAACTTACCACAGGTAATGAATTTTAGACCCTGTTTTGCAAAGAATGGTGGAAATTATAACTAGCTTTTCCAGAGCAAGAAAACTTGCTCCAGAGACACTCAGTTCTTTTGCTGCTTTCTGTTGGCTGAGGGAGCACATCTTACCTTTTTACTCTACTGAAAGGGAAAGGCACTGTTTTATACCTCTTGCATTTGAGTCATCATAGAGCAGGGATGTTTCTATTAAAGAGTCAACACTGTCTAGAAGAAGAGTCTGAAGATGACCAGTTGTAGACAATCATGTTTAACACAGAGCATGGGCTTTGGGACAATAAGCATTTTTCCCTTTTTGCTTTATGACAAAAGTCCAGGAAAACTCTGATGACCTGTGAAGTAAGCAAGGATTAAGAAATTGAATGTGACCAACGTATCCAACTGTACCTTAGAGAATATATACACACTCAATACACACATGCACACACATACACAAAACAAAGCAAACAAAGAGCAGTTGACTTTCAGTTCTATTCATTGAAAAGATCCATTTATAATTGTACATGTGCAGAAGGGCTGCGAGACTGAAATGATACCTGAGAGAGAGGCCTGGGAATATGTTTGCACCACATTACTTGGACTGCATGATAATTGAGAGCCATTGTGGCTGAACACTTTATGAGTTTGTTTAATTTGTCACAGTAAATAAAGCTTTTTTGATGCAAGTTAATTAGCTCTCTTGTGTTACTGCACATCAAATGTAATTAACAACCAACTGCCAGTGTGGGGTTGCCCTTGTGTAACATGGTAATAGGGGGAAAAACTTAATTTGGGCTGGATTAAGTAAAAGATATACTGTTGAATCTATCACCCTTTTGCCTGCTTAAATTTGGATACACTAGAATCTAGGGGAAAATATCAAGTCTCATAAAACATCAGTTGTTTAATACAATTTCCTAAAACTCTCATGTATTATGCCAGGCTCACATTTACCATCACATTAAGTAAATTCAGCTAAGTAAAATCCCTACCGCTGCCCAGAGTTCACTTTCTCCTTGGTTGGCATTGCCCGTCTATCCCCTCTGCTCGGATCTTTCATTTCTAGCCATTTACCTTTCTGTAGCTTTCACATGTTTTCTCCCCTGTGATAAGTGCTGCCATAGCTAAGGCAGGAGGAGTGCTATTGAATAATGACTAAGAAGGAATTTGTTTGAATGGGCAGAAGAAGGTAATTGAAGCACCCATTCAAAGAAGGGGACCATGCTTCCAAATTCATAATGGTATTCTCATCTAGTTTGTATTATGAGGAAGTATTCTTCCTTACTTCTTCATTTTTTTCCTAGGCAAAGTTAACACAAATACATCAAACAACCTTGGTTTATCCTCGTTTTTGATCATGCAATCAGAAGAAAGGGAGGAAGGCAGAAACATCTTTAAAGGGACACGGTATAATAGAGTTGAGCCACTCCAATTGTCTACTCTTTACATTGTAAATATTCACTGGAAGAAAACAACAATTTAAGTTAAAATGAAATAAACTTATAAAGGTATGTAGCTTTACTGGAGCAAACTGTTCCCTCTTATCACCAATGCCCCTCTTCCGTAAGGAAGGAATAATGTATGCCAGTTTCTCTGTGGGAAAACACTCTTCTGGGGAGTAACATCTTGACTAGGAAGGAAAATTGAGTGGTAGTGGAGACCTGGGTTAAGTCCTGACTCTGGCACTAACCAGCAGTCTAACCTCCTGGGGCAACTCACCTTCTCTGGGAATCAGTTTCCTCATAGAAATAGGAGTCAGATTGGGTAGTTTCATGGTTGTCTTCTAGCTCTAAAGTTCTCTGATTCTATGATCTCTCTCATGCCCTTCCAGGAAATCCACTGGTTTCATTTTCTTCACTTTTCTCATCCCATCTTTGCTGTCTGGCTTTGGCCACAGAGGATATGTAAATCTAGCTACTTGGAAGTTGAGAGAGGTGTGTTTAAGTGAGAGCCAGTGACTCTGCCCTCACTCATTCACTCAACAAATGTTTATTGAACACTTTCTATAAACTAGGTTTAGGGAATCTGAAGGTGCAAATGATCTGAAGAATCCTTCATATGTGTAATTGAAAAGTAGAAACCAGGTAGCCAGCTTAATAAATTAGATCTTTCTAATCATATTGAATTATTTAAAAGTATTCCTATGTATTATGTATAGATCTGTCTTCACTGGTTTTTCTTTCCATGCTCCACATATTGAATAACTGAAACAAGCAAGCAGGCCTAAACTAAGGCAGAGGGAAGAAAGGACAGCTCTCTTTTATACCTGAACATTTCATCTTGAGACAGTTGTCTTTGCTAAGAGCTGGCAAGAATACACAACTTATTTTCTTTTATTTGATTTGAGGATTCAGTATGAAAGATTATATCACACATTGAATTCATTTTTATTCTTTCAAAAATAGTCTTTTTATTAATTACAAAAGTAATACGTGCTCAATATAAAAAAATAAAATATTTCAGAAATTTATGATAGAGAAAAATTAGTGTCCCATTATTCAACTTCCCAGAGATAATCACTATTAATATATTGGTTCATATTCTTCTCTCTCTCTCTCTCTCTCCATATACTAGTAAAACTATGTTATTGTGTCTTTTCACAACTATGGAATAATACTATAATACTAAAACTTGACTTTTTCAAAGTATATCTTGGCTCTACTTCCATGTAGATTGATCTCATTCTTTTTAATGACTATGTTGTATTCCATTGAATGAACCTAAATTTATTTTACCGATACCCCAATTGATTGGATAGTTGGGTTGTTTTCGGATCTTTGCTATTATAAATGATGCTGCATAATATTTATGATAATATTATCATCTATACTACCAAGAGTAATAAACACCTCTTAAGTACTTATGAGGTGCCAGGCGCATTGTTATACAATTTATAGACATCATTTTATTTAATTCTCAAGATAATCCTACAGATGAGGACAGTGAAATCTAGACACGCTGTGTAATTTGCCCAGGCTCACATATCTAGAAAGTAATGGAGCTGTGATTTCAACCCAGGGCTGCCTCATTCCAGAGTTAGAGCTCACTACTCAGTCAGCAAGCATTTTTGTACATACATTTTGTATACTTGTGTTAGTATACATACATTTATAAAGATAGAATTGCTGAGTCAAAGGATATTCAATATTTGAACTTAGACATGTATTTTCAAATTGCCCTCCAAAAAGTTTTACCAATTAGCACTCCCAGTTGCAGAAAATAAGAGCACTACTTTCTCCATACTCTTGCCAACACTGTGTAGTCTCATCTTTTTTCCCCCAATATGATAGGCAAAATAATTATATCTTAGTGTTGTTTCAATTTGCATTTCTTTGACATTTTCGTAAATGTATCTATTTAAATATCGTTTTTGTCATCAGCTGTTGAATTACGCCTTATATGACTATAATCTCTTTGTTTTAGGGAAATTGCATAAAACTCCCAGTTAAGATTTTGTTTTTCATTGTACTACATTGTTCATTTTCTCTGTCTTCATATATGTCCAAACTCCTTGTTTTGTTTCTATCCCTAATACCCTTTGAATTCCTTTCCGGGGTGAATATAACCAGGCACCATGCTACCAACAAACTCCAATTACTCAATTCAGTAATCAGTCAAGGTCACAGGAGGTGGACGATGTAACTGACAAGAGAAGAACGGGAATAGACTATTTAAAGTTGACTTTTTCTCATAAAAATGATAGGAGTTGTGGGAAGAGAAAAGAAATTACTTTTAAAAAAAATAACATGATATTTTTAAAAGAGAGCAGAGGGCCCAAAGGGAAAACTAAGAAAAATCACATTAAAAGAAAGATGTTCAAAATAATTTTGTTAAATAAAAATTTTAAAAATTCTTCAGAAAATATAAATTTCTTGTACCTAGAACTTTATTAAAACCACAGGATTAATAGAGTACAAATATTTGAAATGATGAATTTGTACTTCAGCATTAGATCAAGATGCATATAATCACTTATATACACTTTCATTTCTGGAAATTTTGCTTAAGATTTTTCTAATTGAGACATACTCTGGAGGAGTGACAGAGGTAACATTCACTTGACTTCATTAAGAAGAACAGGCTCATGCTTCATCTTTTTTCTCTTTGAAAGCCACCTGCTGCCAGAATGTCCTTGTAGAGGCAAGAGTTTCTTATC
This sequence comes from Tapirus indicus, assembly GCA_031878705.1. Taxonomy (NCBI): domain Eukaryota; kingdom Metazoa; phylum Chordata; class Mammalia; order Perissodactyla; family Tapiridae; genus Tapirus; species Tapirus indicus. The sequence goes on from CM062918.1 coordinate 17,692,229, forward strand.
TGTAAGATTCTAGCTCCCCAGGAGTTTAACCAAAAAGGAATAAAATAATTATATCACACTGTTTATTTGATTAAAAATGTAGACAGACAGAAAGATGGCTAGTTAGACAATCAGATTATTATACTGACTGAATCCTTAAGGAATCTGAGTCTAAGGGCAAGACTAGAAAGCACTAAGGAGGTGTACAAGAGAGCGTGAGACAGTTAAAGGTAAGTGGAATGTGCTGCATTGTTGGGCTCAGAATGGAAAGGGGTGACTTGTTACAGGCTACCCCTTTATCAGAAAGCTCTTGCAGCAAAGCAAACTTAAAAATGTACTATCTGCTACAACCTACATCTTGAAGAAAGTGATGAATGCAATTTGGCCAGTCTATAACAGAGCCATAATATATTGTTGAAAGGGGCCTGCTGAGGCAAAGTATAGTGTTGAAATGTGCTGTTTCTTAATAATAATAGAGGCTACCAAAGCGAGCCTTAAAAAATGATTAAGCTAACATTAACACCTTCTCCTACTTACAAAGACTCCAACTTTCCCCAAGAACCTCTGGTTCTTTAAACTTTTGCTTCGTGTTGTTTTTGCTTGGTTTGGATATTTCGTTTTCTAGTAGGTATTTTGGAAACAAACAAGGAGTGAATAGGGGAAGAGGATCTTGGGGAAACAGAGGCTGGAAGTTGGATTTTACTTTCAGTAATCTTATCTTCTTTTTTTTAAACGAAAATATCCTGTATATCAAATCCTGTCAAGTGTCATGTTTCAGGATATGGCAGATATGGCACAGTTAACATCTACAGAATGGGGCAAACTAGGAGGAACAGGACTTTGGAATTAGACTGCCCATTGGGTGTGTGTGGCTCTGGAAAGGAATCCTGCTGCATGTGTAGGTAATGATTTAGCCTGGCCAGCAGAGCAACTTTCTGTAACTTTTGGTAACAAATAGGAGGTAATTCAAGTAAGAAGTCAGTGTTGGAGAGGGCATTCAATATGAAGCCTGGTGAAAGCTTGGTAAATTGAGACAATGGGAAATCCTGAATGCCAGTTTGGAAGCCCATATGATAGATGTTGGGAAGCCTCTTGGGAAGTGGCAGTGCCCCAGTCACTGGACTGAGGATAAAGCACAGGACTCAGCCCTCAGTAGAGAAACTTGCATGAAATGACCCTTGCTCCAGGGGATTTTATTTTCCTGGCACTGATAAGATTCCTCTATGGATAGTGGGTAAGTTGTTACCAGAGAAGAAAAACAAGGAAACGAGCATGAATTGCTGATTCTTCCAAAGTGGGTAGCAAAAACAGCAGTAGCAGGTTGATGTTGCAAACTCTCATCTCTAATGTAACAGCGCACAATTCCCTTGACAAGAGACAAAGCAACTGCTAGGTTTAATGTGTCTTTACATGAGCAAATGATCTCGCATAATAATACTGCACCGTGCTGACAATCTTTTATGAATACAGCAGTGTAATGCCGACAGTTAGCTAACAACAGAGCTGCCTGCCCAGATAGAAGGTTTGGAACTACACAGGAGGGACATATTCGATTCAAGGTAATGCTAGGGAAATGTGGAAAGGCTGACATCTGGACTGTCATGCAAAGCAGACACATTCTGAAACACAAGAGAAATGCCGTCTGAGAGGTCCTAGTGAGGCTTCCAAATTGTCATCAAGAGCTTGTTAAATTTTCATAATTTTAATATGGAAGAAAAGAAGATCGCTTTAGAGAAGTAGTAGGAGGGACCAGTGCTTGAGATGGCAGCATTTCTTCATTTACTAAATATTTCTTGACTGCTTTCTGTAGTCCATGTACTGTGCTAGGTGACAGAGATACAGACATGAATAAGATAATCTCTGACCTCAAAAGGGTTATTATATACATTTGGAGAGGGAAATAAGCCAACAATTACAGTGTGCTGTGGAAATATACAATAGGAATTCAGTCAAGTTTGCTTATGGGAGCTGAGATAAAGAGCATCTAACTGTGTGTGTGTGTGTGTGTGTGTGTGTGTGTGTGTGTGTGTGTGTGAAGGGTGGTGTTGGTCAAAGAAAGTTTCCAGGAGAAGGGGATATTTGAATTAAATATTATAGGGTAAGTAAGGGTAAGTCAGAGGAATGGATGAGTGGGTGGATGAGTCAGCATTCCAGTTAGAGAAAACCATATGTGCAAAAGCTCATATTCACAAAGGGGACGCTCATGGAGTATATCGTGTAAATAGTGCTGGGAAATATGGCGGAGATGTGGAAACCAAGAACTGCCAAATTTCTTATTCAGTGGTACCTGTTTGGATCTTTATTGAGAATAGAATATTGAGAACTAAAAGATAAAGTTCTTCTTTCATGACAAGACAAAATCTGATTATATATAAAGCATTTCCTGATAAAAAAACTGATTAGAATTTAGAGGAAGTTATGGGAGCAGATTAAGAAATTTCCTACTCTGAAAGGTGTGGTGTAGAAAGTAAGGAAACTAATCAAGACTTCTCTCAATTTTGGGATTTCTCTTTGTTTCCCAAACTGACTAAAAGGAATGGGAAAGATTAATGAAGGGGAAGGGGACTGTGTGGAATGCAATTGCAAAATGCTACAAAATAGTAGGGGCAGGCAGACATTATGGGATCTTATATAGAGGCATTTCAGTGTCAAGATAATGATTGTGGCATAATGGACTAGAATTATTTAATAACCTTAAAGCATTTGAACTATTTACAGTAAATTCTAACATGCTATCCTTGCAACTTTCAGAGTAAACCGTGCTCTGAAGAAAGCCTAGATCATGATGGACATTTAGTTGGTCTTCAGTGATAGATGCTGACTTCCAATACTATTGTCTTCATCCATTTGTGATCTGGAGGGCTCAGTTCCAGCCTGTGTATGGTAGCACATTCACTAGTGATGACCAGTTAATGTCTAGTTCTCAGTTTAACCCAACTACTTGTGTGCTAACTTTATCAAGCTTTTGCTTTGACATTTACATCCCGCAAATTACATGCAAAGCGTAAACAGAAATTTTCCTGCTTTGAGACAGAAATGTATATCATGTTCAGTTTTCAAAGCACATTTCTGCATTCCTTCTTTGCTCGTCACATCCCATAGATATTAGGAGAACCAATGCTACCAGAGTTGACAGCAGGGCTGCCTCAAAAGAGAATGCCATTCTGTGTCATCTCCATCTGGAAACATAGCAAAAGCATAGGTAATTTCATAGAAATTATCAAATGTTTGAGTTGGGAAGGACATTGAAAATCATCTAGTTCCACACCCTCAATTGGCAGATGGGGAAACAGGTCCTTCCTCAGAGCCCTATAATAATAATAGACTAGGATTTAGATATTTCTAAGTGCCAGGCTAACACTTCCTTTTAAGCTATAGCATTTCCCCTTTCATCCTTAAGTATGTAACAGAACATTTCTTTTTTATTATGGGTTAGCTATTTTAGAAAATGCTTTGAAAATATAAATGCCATAAAATGTGTTATTTAAGAAAAAATTTTTATAAAAAGAGTTACATTGAATTAGGACTACAAATCTTACACATATTAAAACCTCACAATTTGGTTGCATTTTTCACACAAAGCTCTAAAGTCTAACAGCCGCTGCATGTGGGTTATTTTTCGCCTCGGATGATCCCATCTGAAAGCTAGCAACCTGGCTAGCAACTCGCCATAATAATTGGCAAAGGCAATAGAGCCAATATGTGTCGTTAATTATTTAAGCACATTGCTGATTACAGAGTGATTCCATCTATTTCTTGCTTTGCCTATGTAACAACCTTAAGAGATACATGGAAAAGTATTAATTTTCCCATCATAGAGATGAGAAAGCAATGTCTTAGAGTAATTAAGTGATTTGTTCAAAGTCCTGGAGCAGGTACATAGCAGGGCTGAGCTAGTACCCCAGCCTTCTCACACTTGGTTTTGTGCTCCTTTCACCCTACCGAATCATCATCACATCATTATAATCATCATCATTACCACCACCACCACCACCACCACCATCATCGTCGTCATTATCATCATGACTTTCTTTTTCTGAATATTGTCACTTTTCTAAGACCAGCAGATCTCAATGTATAACAGCATCTCTCTCATCATACATTACCCCCATGTACTGCTTTTATATTCCCCAAACTTGCCTCTTGGTTGCCTAATGAATTTAGCTATAAGGTTGCAGGAAAGATGACCACACCTAACTCTGTTGTAGGGACCCCATCCTACCATTATCTACTCAATAGAAATAACAGAAGGATTGACTTTTAGTATGTTCTCAAACCATACTTCCTAGAATATTGGACGAAATTGCTGACATCTTTTCGTCGCAAGTACAGCAATGAAACTTTTGATGGCAAAATTAGCAACTCAGAATAATTGGTGTTAAGTAACTGTAGTCCTGCCTTAGGTGATTTTTCAAGGAGTCCCCTCACTCACACCGTGGTACTGTATCTCATAGTGCCCTCAACACTTCAGTGCAGTTTCCCAACCACTGGGCTTACCCACTTTCTATGCCATACCTTAGGCTGCTTATCATTTTATAACTAACTAACTAGTACTCATGGAAAAGGGCTAGAGGAAAAGGCTTTCCTATCCAAATCTGGGCCTGTACTTTCCTACTCAAATCAGGGTCACTTTCTAAGGACAGAACCCTTATGCTTTTATTATTTTCTCCATCAGTGGCTCCAGTGACAGGGAAATATGTAAGGATAGACAGAAACTTGTGTACCCTTCATATCACCAGTATCCCCTCATCTGCCAAAAGACAGGCTGACTCCAGACAACAGATTAATGGCAGCAGTGGGGGAATTGGGTAAAGGTGGTCAAAAGGTACAAACTTCCAGTTATAAGTTCTGGGGATGTGATGTACAACATGGTGACTATAGTTAACACTGCTGTATTGTATATTTGAAAGTTGTCAAGAGAGTAGATCTTAAAAATTCTCATTACAAGGAAAAAAAGTTTATAACTATGTGAGGTGATGGATGTTAACTAAATTATTCTGGTAATCATTTTATAATATACACATATCATATCATTATGTTGTACCCTTCAAACTTATACAATGTTATATGTCAATTATATCTCAATAAAACTGGAAAAAACCAGATTAAGCAGGAATACATGGGAGGCATCCATTGACTTAACCAAATAAGTCTCCCTCCCTCCCTCCCTCCCTCCCTCCTTCCTTCTTACCTTCCCTTCTCTCAGTCCATATTTACTGAGAATCTATTCTGAATATAGCATGATATGAAGAGGATGGGGAGCTGACGACCTAGCTGGAAGACAAGTCATACACACTGGGATAGGTGTCAGGGTGTGGGAGAGAAGGACTTTGTTGTTGAATAAGTTTGGGAATATTAAGTTAGCAGGGATCCTAAACTCAAGTACTGTCAGAGGCTGGCTGGTCATATGAATGTAGTGTAGTGTGAAGACAATAGGGAGAGGTGTCATCTGCAGGCTGCCAATTTGCACTTATGAGTTAAAAAGAAAATGCCACCAGGGGCAATAATATTCTGAGACAAGGAGTTTTAGAAATGCTATTTTGGAAAGTGGGGAGTCATTGAAGAATTCTGGGGCGGATATAACATCATTAAAGCCATGTTTTGAGGGAGACTGAGAAGAAGGCAGAGGTGTCAGTGTGAATTAAATGTAGGGAGACAATATATCCAAGTTAGCTTCAGACAGTCTTGGTTTAGGCCTGTTATCCAGCTGTAACTATTAATAGTGTGCCCTTTCACTCTCACAGGTGTGCTGATTTGGACGGTAGAGATCACCCTAATTAATGGGCTACTCAGCCATCTCTTCGGTGAATGGAGCCCCCATTCACAAGGACTTAACATGTTCCTGTGAAGATTTAAGATCTTTTCTTAGGAGGAGGCCCTCTATCCGGTCATGGCATATCATAGTTTAGGTGAGGGTGGAGAGAGTGCCACATAGAAGAGAACAACAAACATCTACATTTCCAAGGTGCTTTGTTGCTGGAGTGATGGTGGTATGGTTGACAAGTTTAGATATTGGTATATGTTGGTATAATCATAGGAAAATATGGGGAAGGACGTATATCAAACAGGGAGCACAGATTTTCTCAGGAGAGGGGGATTGAGTGGTGGAAAATGGAAGACTGTGAATTATTTTGTTTATAAACTTCTCCATTGATTGCATTGTCATTTTGTATAAGTGTTACACTGGTAAAATTTCAAAAGACCCAATAAAATTATTTTATAAATATTAGGGAGAAGGCTAAGTTGGTTTCATATCCTGTGATACACTGACAGGTTTACACATATGTCACTATGTGAAAAGATTTAGAAGATCTTATCTTCTTATGATCTTACCTACTTTATGAAGATCTTATGTTCTTTATTTTGTTGCAGTATAGTTAATTTTTAGTTCTTAGGGAGTAAAGAAGTGGATTTCTATATGAAAGATTACTGATCATTAAGAGGACTTTAGTCATGTAGATAACAAAAATAATAATAGTTACCAATACCATCTGTGAAATATTGTATCAGATGACATCACTATGCCTTAATATAATTCTGCAAAGTGGATGTTATAATCGTCATTTTACAGATGAGAAAATGGCCTTAGAAAAGCTCAATGACTGGTCCAAGGCCACACAGTTTGTAAGTGTCAAGCTGGGATTTCCACCCAGTTCTGTTGGTTTCAAAGTCCATGCAATTGTAAGGAAAAAGTGGAAGTCATATGTAGGAAAATTAGATTTAAACTTTCAAACATTGGACCTACGTACAGCTATTAGTCATTCCAGCAGGTTGCACTGGGGAATATCAAAAATAGTTCTGAAACTTGTTTTTCAATGCTGTTCTCTAAGAAGACCTACAACTTTGGTGTAAGGTGGATGGGTGGTAAACTACATCTGACAGCGCTTAGTCATTGTAATAACAAAAGGATCTTTTAATGAAATAATTGTATCAGGACAGGATGCAAGTCTATATTTTTTTCTTGTTTATTGATATCTCAAAGCACATGGCTATTAAGTAATTTCCAGACCAGTCTTATAAAGATAGTGTTGCTAACATTATGGCACACTCTCAAAGGTGGCCCTCTCTCCCAGTCTTCTATTGAATGCGACGCATGTCATTCAGAGAGTCATGGTTTAGAGATATTCATGGTCATAAAGTCACTATGAAATTCCCAGTAACTTCTAATCCTGGTTTGTCTACCTGGGTCACCTTGGGAAAGTCACATAACCTTTTTTAACCTCATTTCCTTCTCATGTAGGAGCTACGGCCCTTCAAAAACTTCCTCTCTTCCAAGCATTTCTGGGAGTCCCCAGGGGAAGTCTCATTTGCTTGTGAATCAGCAAGCATAGTTTGCTTTTTCTGCTCTTTTGGTGAATACTATAGCTGGACCTCCAGTGCTGCTGTTGTCCTTCCTCAAACTTCTGTCCCTGTTGCTGTTGTTTTTCCCCTCCTAGAACCCGTGTTCCACCCTACGTCAAGGTTCCCTGCTTGTCATAATGAAATAGTCCATGTGAATGGTTCCCCAAAGCTGTGAAGTGCATAACCTGTGCAATGTATGACAAAGTCCTAATTAAGCCTAACCCACTAGTTTGCTAAACATGCCCAGACATGTCTGAATTTCCCACTAGGAGAGTAGAAATGGTGAATGATTCCTACCTATACAAATACAAGTTGTTGTTACTATTATAAATGTTAATTTGTGACAATTTGGAATGGGCTGTATCAAGGAACATAGTTTTATACCCTGGTTGAGGAGAGAGTCTTGGTTGTATGTGACTTAAGTGGGTTCTGTCATATGTCTCATATGGTAGGTAGATAAAAGACCTTTCGTTGTCCCTTAACAACCTCGTAGTCTGTGATTATGAAATTATATATGAGTCTGCATAGTTAACCCAGGACAGGTGTGGACCTTAAACAGGGCATCTCTACAAAAATAGCACTGCTGTTCCGTTTTCAGTATTCTGAGACTGAGAAAGTTTAAGTTCAATGACAAAAATTAGAAGAGAGCAAAAAGTAGAAAAGCATGGTAAAAATTTTTTTTCGTATTTTGTATATGTATGTATAAGCACACACACATATATAACGATTAACTCTAGAGTCTGCTCTAAAACAACAGTTATTGTTGCTCTTAAAAATAAAAACAAAAAAGCAAGTGTGAAAACTTTTCAATTAAATTCCAGCATTTTTAAACAAGTGCTGCCTGGGAGATCACGCAAAGCATCCAGAGCCTAAATTGAATGTATGTTGGCAAGAGCATCTTCACATCTCTCTAAATAACTAGCTAATACAGTCAGTATTTTGCACCTCATCGAGGCCTGGCACTTATTTGCAAAATGTTCTAGTCAATTGTCAACTAAAAAGAATGCAGAATTTCAATCCTTTTTGGGGGGAAAAAACAGGCAAAAGTTTTCTCTTCTCCCAAAGAATGTTGCATTGCAAAGACTGGAATTCTCCAGGGGCTGCCAAGACTGCTGTCAGGTGTAATCTAGCCCGTCAACATTTTAGGAGAAAGGCAGAATCAACACAAAAACAAAAGACGAAGCCATTCAAAAAGGAGATATGGAAGCACCCATCTTTAAGCTGCTATAATTAAGCATTTTATTTATTCTATTGAATAAAATTTTGTAGAAAGCCAAGAGCAAAACATAAAATACTCTCAATTGTTTCTCTTTTCCTTATTCATTTGCCAGGCCTCTATTTATCTGACCAGAACAAAAGTTCATCATCATTTAGCCTTTCATTTCATGGTTTATTTATTGAAGAGCAAGGCAAGTGATTGCAAAAAAATATTGGCTGCACAGCTTAGCAGTCAAAGAATATATAGTCTAGTGGAGGGGGAGAGACATGTACTAAAACTGTTATAATACAGAGTGAAAAATAAGAGGCATCATGAAAGAAGAGCAAGGGGCCTTAAGCATCCAAAAGAAGGGTACATGGATAGAGATTCATGTCTCTCATTTTTTGAACCCACCTACATTACAGGCATTAATCTTAGTGTTTTATACCTTAAATCCATTAACAACTCTATGTGGTAGGCATTATTCCCATTTTACAGATGAAGAAATTGAGACTTACAGGTTAATACATTTGCTTAGGTTCCCACAGTAGATGGTAGGGCTGATATTAGAACCCTCACGGGCCTCTGACTCCAATTTCTGGCAGGAAGGCTTTAGGGAATACTTCACAGAGATAGGGGCATTTGCACAGATTCTTTAGGGTTAGGTAGATTTGAACAGTGCGATACGTGGGAAAAGCTTATTTCGTGAAGAAGAAGGGGTTAAAGTTTGGTTGGAGCCCAGGGTAGGAGCAGAGTTTCTCTATCTACTGAATTGGGACCTATAGCTGGTTCATAAATTGGAAACTTGGTAAAAGTGGGGGAATCATTAAAAAACAACACATGTAGGCCTTTTATTTTAACATAAAATGTACAGACATACATTTGTCAATCTTTTCTTGAGGAATCAAATCGTTTTCTTGGAGTATGAGTCTGCTGAATGGAGTCCCTGCCCGTAATACACCATTTTATGCCTGATTTAATATAAGCCAGTTTGGTTTATCTAAAGTGCAGCAAAACTGGAAGATACTTGAGAACAATCTGAGTGTGGTATCCTTCTGGATTTTTATTATTTCTTTTTTCAGTCTGTTATAACTGTCTTGCCTTCCCAATTTGACATGATTTTTTTATTGGCTTGTTGGGTTTTTTTATCAAGCATATAAGTTAGTTTTCATAGAAACAATTTCCTTTCTGTACTCATATTTTATCAGTTTTCATATTTAATTAAATCACATAATTGCAAGAACAAGTAAGAATGGCATAAATAGGTTTGGACAAGCATACAGCTAATTGGTGGGAGAAGGGCACAGACGTACTATATAACTTGCTAGCCTAGAGTGTTTAATCATCCATGTTTTACAGAGGCCATGTTTTACAGAGGGAAGGGAGAGCATTGATCTGATGAGTCAATTAAATAGAAATGTGTTAAGAGAACTACTGTTGCAGTGGAAAAACAGGAGATAACATAGATTAGGGTCAGATCTTCTAGGGCCTTGAATGCCAAGCTATGTGGTTTAGTTATCATTGATTAGCCATTGTTGCCATCGCCACAATGTTGAGATCACTGTGCTCAGAGCTGTGGATGGGGAAGATTAATTTAGATACTGCCTAGAGAGATTTGGTAGACAAAATAGTGAGAGGAAATAGTGTAGTGGCAAGTGTGAAAGGTGAAGAAGGGATGGATGTGAAAGATATTCTGGATGTAGGATAAGTAGGACATGACAGCAGATCAGATGTGAGTGTGGTATTCAATGTACCTTTCTCATAAAAGTGAATAAGTAGGAATTTGCCCCTTGACGTGATATGAAACTCCAGGGACTTTACTAGTGCTTTTGACTTTTTGTTTCCATTTAGCTTTAGTCATTCTGCAGACCGTCCAGGTGGTTGCAATGGTAACTATTGCAGCAGCTCTCTGCCCATCACTGTGCATACAACCTCTCCTGTATTTAGCACTGTTGTATCTTATTTCCTAGTTGTTACAGGTATATACACTATTGCATTGATACTAAGATGCTCTTCTATTTTTTTTTTTTGCATTTTAGCATCTCTAAAATCAGAATGCATCTTAAAATGTCAATGCGTCTTGACATACATGATGATATATCAATATTTAATCAGTTGCGTGTTTTTCCTTTCTTAGTGGTTTAAAAAAGAGCTGAGTGTGGTGATGAACTATAATTAGTCTTTGAGTGGTGAACATGATGTAATCTATGCAGAAATAGAAGTATAATGGTGTACACCTGAAATTTATGCAATGTTATAAACCAGTGTTCCTGCAATTAAAAAAAATAAAAAATAGCTGTTTTTATAACCAATAGCATCTTCCCTTCTCAACTAGGTTATAAATTCCAGGTGCGATTCTCAGGCTCCTTTTCCTCTGCATCCTTTATAATGACTTGCATAGTGCCAGGCACAAAGTAGACCTTTGGTCAATATTTGTTGACTTATTGTTGAGTTAGAATCATGGTAGGTCGGTTCATGAATAAGGCATTATGTAAGGACTTATAAACTATAATATTCTGAGCTTCAAGGAGACTTCCAAAATCTCTTAAGAAGACTCTAAGAAATGTACTCAGAAGTCACATTGTGAGCAAGAATTAACTCAATTGGCTTAATATTAAAAAAACTAATGTCAGGGCCAGTTGAGTGGCATAGTGGTTGAGTTTGTGCACTCTGCTTTGGTGGCCCAGGGTTCACCAGTTCAGATCCCGGATGCAGACCTACACATGACTTGTCAAGCCATGCTGTGGCAGTGTCCCACATACAAAATAGAGGAAGATTGGCAACAGAGGTTAGCTCAGGGCCAATCTTCCTCACCAAAAAAACAACAAAAAAAACCCCTAATGTCTGTTGTTGATTAACTCTTATGACATCAAAGGAATTTTTGAAGGGGGCTATTTAATTTTCCTCCTGTTTGTGTTCTTATTTGTGAATATATCAATTATTGGACAAGAAAAAGTGAAGAGAGAAGTAGGAAACATTCAGGTAATAAAGCCATCTAGATTCTACAAGACAAAAATATTTTTGATGAACTTAACTGTTTCCAAGTTTTGTTTTAGCCCAAAAAGCCTGCAAGGAGCCCGAAGGCTGAGTATACATACGGTAGAAGGCACAGCGGCATTTAGGCAAAGGCAACGAGCTAGTTAAGCAGTATTCTAAGGAAGATGGTTAAAATAAGTGTGGATTATCTAGTAGTTTCTTCAATTTTCCAATCAGAATATAGAAATTGCTTTCCTTATAAAAATTAATGGGTGATGGAAATAGATTTTAAAATGCTCTGCCGATATAAATCCCTAATGAAAATATAGAGAATAAAGGTTTTGAATGGAGAGATATTTGCGTTAACTGCAAATGGAAGGTGCAAAATAAGGATTTAACACAGTGTTTCTAGATGGGAGTGAGGTTTTTGGAGTCTGAGGACAAAAAGTAAGAAATTACAATAGTGTAGCTTGAGTATTCCTCTCTTATATCACAAAACCTAAGTCCTATTGGAAAACCAAACTACATTTACAAAGTGTATCCTTCCTGGAAAAATCCATCCCTTGTAGGGAGTGAATTTCCACATGAGTAGAACCTATGCCAGCCCTGTTAAGAAAATGATAGTAGAACTAAAACCATAAAAAGAAAATATTTAATGAGAAAATGTTTAGTGAGGTATTGATTTAATAATGACAAAAAAAGAAGAGATGCTTTTTATTATTTATCCTGACAGCTTCACTTTGAATAGACTTTCCTAGGGTTACTAAATATTAAATAGTGCTTAGAAATCAAAACTTTGCCAACTATTGATTAGTGGTATGAAGAGATGGTTTGTTGGCATATAATTAATAACAAATTTTGACTTCCAGTATATACTATAATGTTTCCCAAACTTTGCTGCACATTGGAATTACAAAAAATACAGTGCTTGGCTACTATCTCCAGACATTCTGATTTTGTTGGCATGGGGTATGACGTGAGCATCAGATTTTTAAAAAGCTTTCTGGATCATTCTGATGTGCAACAAAGTTTAGGACTCACTGTATTGCCAATGAAAAACAAGTATTACCTACTTTTTGATTGACATAAGAATCCCCACTATTCACTGTGCAGACAGAGAAACCTTTTGATATTGAAACACATGCCCTTTGCAGAAAGGGTAGTTTGTACAGAGGAGCACTTTTGCCTGAGGGGGTGATAAGGCATGGACTGAAAAGAGACTATGGAAAGAGTTAAAGGGTCTGCTATATAATGAATAAAAGGGATATTTCTCCATTTCACCTGAGTTTGGACTTGAATGAGGCCTTGTTAATTTGCTTATATTAATTTTCTATAAAATATATATTCATATTCAAATGTCAGTTCAAAATATATTAAAAGATCAATTTTGATGATTCACTATTCTGAATTATTTAAGCCTTGGGGAATAATCAGAGGCCTATTTTCTGAAAGGGAAAAACACTTCAGATTGTTGATCATTGCAATCACTACTCTAGGTAGATACACATTATATCTTTGTTGTCTTTAATTTTGATGATTCCCTGAACTAAAACTTGTTGTAATACTACCCTTCATAATGGCCCTGACTATTCTTTGGCTAGTTCTGTGATGAAAAGAGCAAGATAGTAATTTCAAGGTGTATTTCCTACATGACTCTGCTTTTGTGACTTTATCGATTCCAAAATTATCTGAACTCTTTCCCTCCTAGTTTTGGGATATCAGATGAGAAGGAGTTATTTTACTATCTCTTGGAGAATAACATCGATGAACTATTTTCGTCCAATGCAGCATAAATTGTTTTTGTCCACAGTGGATTCCACCCAAAGAAGGCAGACTCTGATTACTGGTTATTAAGCTTTTTTTTCCTGCCATATGTCTGAATGGAAACGTGGCAGATTTTCCTTTGGATTTCAACAAAGTGTTTTCTCAAACTGCAATGAAATGAGTTGATTGAAATGCCGTAATAACAGTGGTGGTAGTAGATTGTTGCTACTTCTTGATAAAATAGAGAAATGGGGCTATTTGAAATCAGGGCAACTTTTGGGTGAAAGGATAAGGCCTCAAAACCAAAGATTAAATTTGCCATTAGTCTAATCCTAGCTAGTAATGAAGAGCATTTGCTTATTTGGAGTCTCTGCAGACAGGATATTAGTTCCCTGTCTCCTGAGACATACAAGAAACACCTCAGAATGAAGAAAATGCCAGAGCAGCACTCACGTTGGGTGATTGTGTTTTCTGTACTTATGCAGGAGGAAAATGTCTTCTTTTTTCTGTTTAGTAGCATTCCCAATCCATTTGGGGTGGTATTTAATGGGGCTGGTCATCAGCCCAGAAATGCATAAGGGAGAATGCATTAGCCACAATTTGTCTTGATAATGCTCTCTTCACTTATTCTGGTACAAGACGCTGGTGTATTCTAAAGAAGAAGATCGCCGTGCTAGGAGTGCTGGTGACAATGGTCTCTTTAGACTTCTGGAGGCACTGAAGTGGACACTTCTGATAGTGATGTGATGTAATTGTTTTATTCTCAAGGCTGAAGCCAAAAGAGTTTATCTAAAATTAATGAGGGACTTTTTGACAAAATAATATTTAAAATCAAAGGCTTAGAGTCTCCGGCATCATGCAAACTGAGACTAAAATCACAATATGTTATTTGGGTAAGTGCCCAAAATTATGGACAGTGGTCATTTTTTTACCTCAATATATTGAATTAACGATTCCTTTTTTTTTTCAGTTTTTCCCCAAATGTTTGTTGGCTGCTTATAGTTGTCTTTTTTTATTGTGGTAAAATATACATCACATAAGATTTACCATTTTAATCATTTTTAAGTTTACAGTTCTATGGCATTAAGTACATTCACATTGTTGTGGATCACCACTTTTACATCTCCAGAACAATTTCATCATCCCAACCTGAAACTCTGTACTCATTAAATGATAATTTCCCATTCTCCTCTCCTCAACCCCTGGTAACCACTATTCTACTTTCTGTCTCTATAAATTTGACTGTTCTAGGTACCTGGTATAAACAGAATCATACAATATTTGTCCTTTTGCGTTATGAATTCTTTTTTACAGCATCTGGTTTCATAAAATCATACAGTCATTGCAATGTAGACCAGGAAGAAATCAATAATGCCAACACATTTCCATGGATATGGGAGCTGATTACTAGGAAGTCAGCTCATTTGCTCTGTTGATTTCTAGCCCAGAACATTTTATCCAGTTTAAGATACTCCATTAGAACACTATTTGTTCTTATATTCACTTTCATGACATTTGTGCTAAGAAAGTCTTTAACATCTCTCACCCATCATCTCTCTACTGGTCCTATATTTAGCTTTCTCTAGATGAATTAACATTAATTATAATGATGATGAAGATAAATAATGTTTATTGTGTGCTTACTATTTGGCAAACTTAATGCTAAGTGTAATATATATGTATTGATCTCATTTAGTCTATACGACATTTTATAAGGTAGATACTCTAATTATCCCCATTTATAGATGAAGAAACTGAGGAAAGAAAGATGAGGTTGGCTCTACTAGGTTGTACAGATAATAAGCAGTACAGCCAGGACGCTGAATAACACTACCTGGTTGACATTTGATAAATAAAAATCAATATATAAAAATGAACTGGGTTTGGGCAGTCTATTAAAATTAAAGAAACCTTATATGAAATTTCTGTTTTTCACTTTTGTCAATTATTTTATTTTCATTGGCAATTCAATTCCTTAATACATAAAATGATCACCCATTTAGCATGAGGATATTGCTAAATTGGTTAAATAATAGAGTTTGCAGTAACATTCTCATGTATAAAGTACTTTTAAAAAGAACTGGCTTTGAGGCTGACCCGGTGGTGTAGTGGTTAAGTTTGCACACTCTACTTCTGGTGGCCCGGGGTTTGCAGGTTCGGATCCCAGGGGCAGACCAACACACTGTTTGTCAAGCCATGCTGTGGCGGAGTCCCATGTAGAGTAGAGGAAGATGGGCACGGATGTTAGCCTAGGGCCAGTCTTCCTCAGCAAAAAGAGGAGGATTGGCAATGGATATTAGCTCAGGGCTAAGCTTCCTCACACACCCACACACACACAAGAAGTAGCTTTGATTTCTATCTACATATATATATACTGCAAGTATTATTACATGTATATGTTAGGCATTAAAGAAATTAATGACAATATTACCTATGAGAGAAGGGTAACACAAGTTAACCACCAATCTGGGTAGAACAATACTCTGATGATGCTTTTAACCTACAGGAATTTAAAGTTTTGCATCTTAAGTCCACAATCTTCGACAGATCAGCACCACCTATCAGGTTAGGATTTTCTATTTACTTTATATTGGTTCTAGTCTTGATCTGCTCTTCAGTAGAAGCCAAGTCTGTCTTCTGTGGTTCAGTCTTATGGTTCTCTCAGTCCCATCTAACAGTCTTATTAGGGTGGGTCAATGGAATACCTGGCCAGTCAAGAGAGTGTAGCCGAACATTTCTCAGCCAGGAGGTTGGCAGAAGAGGTTGTGGGTTACTCAGTGATTGACAATAATTCTCTGATAAGGAGTCAAGTAATGCTCTTTTTCTCAGTCTTCCACATCACAGTGATCAGTGATTAGAATTCCATTAGTTGCTTCCTCTCTGGTACCTCAACTTTCTACACAGCATCTCCAAATACTCACCATAGATGCATCCTTTGTAACAGGTAGTTGGGGTGGATGCTGCTGCAAGACAACAAATGGTCTTTGAATTTGGAGAAAAAGTCTTTTAGTCTCTAATATCGAGGCACAGTTTTTTCCTTAGTCTAAATATTTGCTTTAGGACTGGATCAGTCCAGGGCCAGAGGAAAGACGTGATGTTCAACCTTAGGTTCTCCAGAAATTAGCCTAATTCTCAAAACAGATCATCATTGCACAGAACTCTTAGATTCTCAGTTTCTACTGTTACTTTCATCCTATTACTCATGGTTATGCCACCTGGCTCTACTCCCAAGTATGCCTCCATTTCCTATTTCATAATTACTTTCTTCAAAATATTCTTGCCTGATAATAACATCCCCTAGTTAGTCATCATAATTTTTATATAATGTCTATATTGTTTGTAATGTGTCATTTTCCTTTATATTGTTACATTATAAACATGCTGTGTTAAAATATGTTAAATTGATTTAAACAAGTTTCCTTTTTAGATGCCTTTAATTTAGCTCAGATTGGTCTAAATCCATGAAGAACCATATATTAAACACTCTTGAATAGCTTCTATGAAAAGAAACTTAATTTTTGATGTTTAGTATTATACATTATACAGTTTCTTTATTTTTCACTCAGTTCATCATGCTGTGAAAATTCATGAATATTTAACTATTAAATGAAATGCAAAATTTTCATTATCATTTTATTGAAAACTTGACATCTTAAAATACCATACATACCATTAGTATTCTAATGCATTGTCACCTTATTGAAAAATGCTGCTAAAAAACAATACAGCCATTCAGAAAAAAAAATTTTGTCCGCCCAAGGCTATTAACTATAGTTCTACACATACATTAGTGACAAATAAGTGAAGCAGCCAATGCTCACAAAAGATG
Organism: Tapirus indicus; assembly: GCA_031878705.1. NCBI lineage: Eukaryota > Metazoa > Chordata > Mammalia > Perissodactyla > Tapiridae > Tapirus > Tapirus indicus. The sequence goes on from CM062918.1 coordinate 17,709,316, forward strand.
TCACTAAAATGCTAGGAAACAACTGTAACCATAGAAACCATCTCACACTGCAATCTGAACATCTTTTGTCAGTGTGTGACTAGAAATGAGATGCTTAAAATCATTAGACTATCAAAAAATCTGAACATCTCTCCATTGAAATTTACATATTTAAATATTTTGAAACCTGCAAAAACTTCAACATGATACTTCTATAAAATATTGTTTCAGCTCCTAGCCCTCAACCATCAGTTTAGATATAACAACAAAAATTATACATGAAGACTTACAATTTTTCCCCCTCTATCTTTAGGCTACATGCATTGTCTAAGGAGCCTAAACAAACACCCCAGAGAACAGAGGTTAGCTCCGAGGGCTGTCTACCTTCCTGCTCTAAATCTTCACAATGGTGCCATTCTTCACCTTTCCTTTCTCTTTTGAACAGTCACTGGCTTAAATTGTACCTGTTCCAGCAAGACAGGTTTGCAGGTTTCATAAGCCTTCATGACAGTAAGTACAAAATTGTCTTAGATAATGAGATATTTAAATAAAGGATTTGACAAACCAGTGTAGGAGAGCGTGAGTTTGGATGAATGTGGAACAGCCTTTGCAACCTGGGATATGGAACTGACTTTTTTCTCTTGTCTTCATCTTCTCAGAAACTCCTGAAAGGTCTGGTTATTTAGCTGAATGCTCTGCAGTTCAGGGGCAGTGGAAGCCATTTTCCTTGAAACCTCCATTTGAAACTAAAGGTTAAGAAGCTTCTTGAGCAGCCTGGATTATTCAGACTTGACTGTTTCTAAAACACTCTCGCTATCCCCCTCCAGTCATCATTCTAAAAACATTTATGAAGCACCCACAATGTCCTGGGCACCCTTCTAGGCAAATGGCACACGTCAGAGAACAAAGCCGTGTTTACTGCCTTGTGAAGCTTACCTCTTAGCAGAAGGAAACAGACAAGAAACAATTCACAGAACAAATACATGAGACGTCTACAGTATGGTATTTTTTGAGTACCTACTACGTGCCAGGCACTGTTCTAGGCTTTCGAGAGCCAGCACTGAACAAGACAGGCACAGCCCCTGCTCTCCTGGAGCTTTCATTCTGGCAGAATCCTAAGGAAGTATTTAGTAAATCCATGAAGGCATAGATAGGGTGCTTAATCTTGAAGGCTTTATCACTGGGGTCATCGAAGGGCAGCTCCAGCCATCCATATTATGGGCAGTCAACATGACATAAATAAGGAAGTTCCATGGGCTAATTCTCAGTGATTGACCATGTATCTAAAATATAGTGTTCAGTTCTTTGTTCATTTTTTCTCAACATATTTTTTTCTGATTTCCAAATGCTCTTTTCTTTAGAAAATGAAAATCCTATCTTTCATGAGTCATTGGTTTCTATTTCCCCACTGCCAAAGAACAATGGTCTTTCTTCCATAAATCTCTATAAATCCGGCTTACCAGAGATTTAATAATAAATATGTAATATGTGAAATATATATCGATATACATATTGTGTGCAATACACACAATCTTTCTGAATACTTATTATGTCCCGGGCACCATGCTAAAGATGTCATCCACATTCTTATTTAAGCCTTAAAAGAGCTTGTTGAGGTGGGCATTATGATCTTCATTTTCTGGGGGAGGAAAACGGGATTAGAACAGTCTAGTAACCGGCCAAAGAATACATAGCTAGTGACTGGTATTGCTTGAACATGAACCTGTCAGACTTTGAAGTCTGTGCTTTCAACCACCATTTTTGAGTCGGGGAAAGAGAAAGACCCTGCTTCCCTACCCACCATGTGCCCCAAAGGGGATTCTCCTGAGGCACCTCGCCTGCATTTTGTCATAGTGGTCCTGGAGCTTCTTCTACCCTCCTGTGGGTGGCTCCTTTCTACTCACTGCATTCCAGCATCTTCTCTACACAGCTGTATGTCTCCACTAACCCCAGTGTCCAGGATGTTCCTCCACAGCTGAGCCTACTGGAGTGGGGTTAGGGGTCAGACCAAAGGAGAAGAGTTTCTCCTGATTGCTTAATAATGACCTTCTAGACACCAATGTTTGGAAATCTTAAAGTTGTAAAGGACCATGAGGATATCTAACTCCTTTATTTTATTGATGAGTAAACGGAGATTTAAAGTTGACATGAATTGCCTGATTACTTCACTAGGCAGATAGCAGCAGAGCCAGGTCTGAATCCAGGAATTCTGTCTCCCACGCATGTGCTCCTTTAATAATAAACTGGCTCCAACGCATGTCTGTCGCATGTATGTGTGCACAAATATGCAGATAACCAGCACAAATATTCACGCAAGCATATGTGCTCTCTGTATATATTGAGAGTTCTTTGTGTGCTTAAATTTGATTTCCCGTTTAAATTTTACTCCTGGAATATCAACTTTGTTTCTCATATGATTTCTTTTACGATTGTTTAAACTGCCAACTGTAATGTCACAGGCAACCTTGATTCATGGGAGGGCACTGGAGGAGGAACTAGAGAAATGACTTTGAATTTCACTCATCAAGTCTCCATCTCTCCCCACCTCCTCAGTCTGTCCCACAGAGCCCACACTGTTGTTACACTTTGCACCATTCCAAACTCCTATGTTGAGAAACATATACATATGTATATATATACATATATAGAGAGAATATATACATTCAGTAAGAAGGCCCACACATGCAATCTCCTTTTTCTTTAAAAGTATAAATGTGCTACTGAATAGTTACTATACCTTTTCAGATAATAGAGAAGGTAATGCAACTGAGTTTTAAAAAGTCTTTAATGACAAATGAACAAATTAATAAAAATTTAATAAAAATGGCACAGCAGCTTACTCTTTGCCATGGTAAGTCAAAAGTGGGCTTCGATTCCATTCCTCAATCATCAGAATGATATCGAATCTACAATGTAAGTGATTTCTGTCCACACTGCAATCTAATATCCAGCTGTTTGCTTTTCTTCCAGCACCCTGCTGCCCACCCCATCTCTAACCAAGGGCAGGACGCACTATTAATCATTCTTTTGCTCATTATTGAACTGGATTCTTCTCAGAGCCTCTGGCCCCCTGGGGCATGGGGAAACCTGCTTAGGCAGACCACCCAGGAATCCACAGAAAAGTGGTCAGTCTGAATGCAGGTGGTTGGTCTCCTGCTCAGGTTTCTGTTAAGACCCATTAACTCTGCCTTCATGGGCACTTAAGAGCATTAACTCTTTCATTCCCAAACCTCCCAGGCACTAAAGTTTTTGAATGTTCCAGGAGAATTATTGCCACTCAGGGTCCTGGGCACCAGCAGCTCTGGTTTTGATGAGAGAACACCCCAGAAAAATTACAGGGTAGGATTCAAATTCAGACCAAGAAATTCTAGGAGGCACCTCTTAGAAAACTAAGAAGTGCTCTGTATCATGAAATTGAAGATACAGCTGTTTTTCAGGGGCTTTGGGAAGATTCTTCTGGTATCTCAATGGCTTCCTCCGTTAGTTGTTCCAGTGATTGAAAATTCACCATCACAGCTTTATTCCTTTTACTTAAGATTTTACCACCTCTAAAAATGCAAATAACCTTGGGAGAGTCAGCATGTTAAGCCTTATGAATGAAGTAAACCTTTGAATGAGAAAGCTGACCAGCTTCATCCTAAGCACAGGCCTTGATAGAAGGTGGTAAAAACGATAAGAGGAGGGGATGGAGTCAGGGCAGGTAGAGGTGCCAACAACAGGAGGAAAGTAAGAAGGAAGGGAGCCTGGATTTCCTGAAAACACTTTTTATTTTAGTAAAGGTTATGAGAATTCAAGGACTTTAGGAGAGAAGGGGGCTGAGAGAGAGAGAGAGAGAGAGAGAGAGAGAGAGAGAGAGAGGGAGGGAGGGAGGGAGGGAGGGAGAGGGGAGAAGGGGAGGAGAAGAGGAGTGGGAGGGAGGGAGTGTGTTCAGGAGTCAGAAACTAGTGAGAGACTGGTAAAACAAAAGATTGATTTGCTTTAACTGCAAGCACTGGGCAGAGAAGAGATGATGATTTTTATAGAGCAGACACTAGGAAAGAAGTTGATGCCATCATAGTAAACTTCTGGTTAGTAGTGCAGGTAAAAATCAATACTTTCGTTTTAAAATCATCCAATTTCTTTGTTGGCATCTTTTCCTTTTTTCCACTAGTATCGTCAAAGATGTGCATGAAGCATGGAAACTTAGTAAATATTTGTTGGATTGAATTGAAACTGAAATGTTGCTAAACAATTTCCCTGAAGTTTACTCAGACAATTTCACTACCCTGACAAATAAGCCCAGCAACTCTGAATCCAGAATTGAATGAAAGCAAAGCTCTTTTCACTGGGTTTAACCACCTCTCAGATGTCAGAACTCTCTCCCCTACACAGAGCAGGGTTGCCATTATAGGGGAGGAAAAATGCCTTTTTCCTCTACTTTCCTAGGATCTCATCTGGGGCCTCTGTTAACGAAAGATATATTAACAAGAGAAAAGCATACATATTTATTTAATTTAAGTTTTATGTGACAAATGAGCCTTCATAAGGAAACGAAGACCCAAAGAAGGATTTAAACCTGAGTGTTTTTATGCTGGGTTTGATGAAGAATGGAGAATCATGGAAAAATATGATAGTACCAATAAAATAAGGCTACGAGCTAAGAGTGGTAAACTGCGGGAAACAGCAAGGCCTGTTTGCTCAGATTCCTCTCAGTGTCCCTCTGTCTTGTGAAATAAGGATGGTCCTTTCCTCCCCGCACAGGGAGGGCACCTCTCATGTGAGGAGCTCATGACCTGCTTCAGAGGAAGGTCAGAAAATCTGTCCTGTACTTGCTGTTTCTCAAATTCCTTCAGTGTGAAATATTCAATATGCCAAGGTGCCATATTGTGGGGTAGCATGTCCTAAACCCCACCACCATCTTCTGTACAGTTCCTCTACTCCTCACTTATGAACCTTTACATATACTGCTATGCCTAATTGTTGTTAGCACTGGGCTCCTAATTGTTATCACCCAGATGTAATTGAGGCATATTCAGAGTCATCTGGGGGCTACTTCCACAGTAACTGTTGAAACAGTACTATAAGATATACCAGGAGCTATCTCTAAGTTATGGTTCTAGTGTAACCCATAGGAACTGTTCCAAAAATTCCGGGAACAAGAATGGTCATATCTCTTATTTTTCTTCAGTAAGACCTGCATTTCTCTTTTGTACTCACTCCTGGGAATTTCCACAGCCTAGTCGAGGTGTAGATCTGAATTATATATCCACTGAGGATAAATCTGGCGTTTGGTTCCTGCAATGCTACATAGTGTGGTTATAAACAAATCTCAGACTATAGTGCTGATACCTATTGGCCAAGTCCTTTTACCATCCCCCATGGTCTTTGGAGGGAGGGTGGTCATCTTGGAGAGAGGATGGGGGGAAGATGGAGGGAGAAAGGCTAAGCTTGGCCTAGAAAGCCCAGGATCATCTTGGATCATCCCAGAGTCATTGTTCTTACAGCTCAGCTCTTTCAATACTATGCACAGGTGTCCTCCAAGGTACCCATAACCCCAGGCACACTGAATCAGAGATAATCTAGTCAGCCTCTCCTGCCAAAGGCCTGAAATACATATCTGTCCATTATGTGGATCTATCCTCCAGTTGTTGGGTAGTTCTTCCTTCTCAATTCTTGAAACACAAAAGGTTTCCTTACATCCATTTCTTTGACAATAAAGCTAACCATGCACTTTCCCAAGAGGGCTTCCAGTCCTACCCACCTTCATCATTTCTGAAGTGCTTCCATAAGCATCAAATTTAAAGTGCTTCTATAAGCAAGGTGTGAGCCAGGGCTTCTCAGTGTTAGTGGCTCTTTATACAAATGATTGATAGAGTTTTTTAGTTGGAAGACATTTAGAGATTATCCAATCCAGGGCTAGCAAATAGCCTTCAGAGTGATGTCAGTTTCCTCTCCCATGTCATACATCACCGCTCAATCACAGAACTCTTTCCTAATGAACTCCTATTCAACCTTGTAATCCTTCCCAATGTAACAGTCCAGAAAGACACTCCCAATTGATCAGACCTGATAAGCAAAATGAAGCTTATTTTCCACCCAGATCTAGCCCGATCTTTCTATATGATAGAGAGAGAGAGAGAGAGAGAGAGAGAAAGGGAGGGAGAGAGGGAGAGAGAGAAGGAAGGTAACGGAGGGAGGGAGGAATGGAGGAAGGAAGGAAAGGTAAGTGTCTTGCCAAGGTTCTATAAGCTTTTTTGGTATCATTGAGAGTAAAATTTTTGTAATGTCAGCCTTTAACATTTTCATTAATTAATGTTAATAGTTTTTGCTTTAGAGAACTTATATTGTAGAATTCTCCTTAGAAAGCAACCCTGTGAAATAAGCTGTAGTATTGTACAATATAGAGGATCTGAATCCCATTAGAATGAGGGACTTTGTAGCCCTTAAATTTCCAAGCAACTTCTGTATCACTGAGAGCAGAGACTCACAAGCTGAGAAGTGATGGTTTGATTGGATTGCAGTTCTTTAACATTTATGAGTGCCTAAATGCCAAATGGACTCAACTCTAAACTTTCTGCTGTCACGCTCAACAAGGAGGCTGAAAGCAGGTCAAGTGTGTGGGCTCATCCATCAGTTATTTTGGAATTAGTGTTCCACTTAGGCTGGGTCTACATAATGCTGCATCAACTCATTGAAAAATGAAAAATTAGGTCAATCACCTAGCTATTTTGATAACCAATGAAAAGTCATCAATGTGTCCATTTCGAGTATTAGGCATAAACCATGGAAATCCATTATTTGTGGTATGTATAGACAACAAATACTATCAAAATCTCTGATCTAATAATAATACATGATATTTAATGAGTATCATTTATATGCCAGGCCCAATGCTAAGCACTAGCACTTTAAATATATTATCTTATTTAACCTTCACAACAACCCTATGAGCTAAGTGCTATTTTTCCCATTTCAGAAATGAGAATCAGAAGCATATTAATTTTTTTAATTGCTTAATTAAAAATTTAGATTGTATACATAATAAAAATAAAAATTCTTTTACACTATGGTTAATTATAAGCCTAAGGAATTTCTATTAGAAAATTGATCAAATAATAGCAGGGCATGCACAGCTATTGCTTTGGTTTCTAAAATTCTTCACAGTAAAAAGTGAATTTAGAGAAACAGCCTGGAGATCTGGAATGCTGAGGTCATTTAGGAGAATTTAGCCCTTGGTGGGGTTAGGACTCTTTATCTTGAGTCTTCCATTTCCTAACACCCCATAATGGCTTGAGGCCACAGTGACAGAATTTAGACCCTGTTTGCATTCACCAAGCTCCCACTTAGAAGAACTGTGTCATATTGGTGCCACAGAAGAATACAGACTGGGACAGTCTAGCTATTCCACTTGCCAAAATCATCCGTAAAAAGGTACATTATCTAGGAAAGTTATGCTACTTATTGCTATCCTTTCAAAATTTTTTATACACATGAAATGACTAAGAAAACAAGGAGGGAAGACTTGAGGGGAAAAATAAGTCGAAAGTAGTCAATCAGTAAATAATTTAAGAGGATGGATATGAAAGAGAAGTATAAAAGTACGATCATTTTGCCTTGGTGATGAAAGAGGAGGTGGTAGGTCAACTGTGGGTATGCATTTGAGTCTTGAATCATTTTAATATCTGTGGATAAACTCCCTCTTTTACCCCCAACCAGTTGCCTCCTTGAGTCAGTAATAAGTTTTGATAGATGAGGCTCCCTCCAAAGTTTGGAGCTCAGATAATAGGTGAGCACCCTCTTCCCCTTTCTCAACTGTATACTTTGGACATAGATAGATCTACATGCCAAATTTCTTCCTTGGTCCGGACCTGGGGACAGTGCATGAGTAGAGACTTGTGTTAGCATATAAGCCTTATATGAGATGGTCTATAAAGCCATCTCTCCAGGCATGTGCCTTGGACAGGAGGGTAGAGATGGTGGTAAGTGTGTGTGCATGTGTGGAAAAATTCTCAAGGCCAGAGGATGCAATTGAAAGAGAAGAAAGAATAGGCGTGCAGCATAGGAAAGGGAAATACCACAGGAAGTAGAACTAGAAAAGACCCTTATGACATTGAAGTTGATTCCTAAGAAATATTTGTTCAGGAGAATTATTTGGCCACAGGAAATAGATAGAGTTTCCTTTCCAGATCAAACCTAATTCCTTAGCAGCCTGAGAGATGCAGAGGATACTACCCACAGTATGGGCTCGTTCAGAGTTTTGGAAAATCTTGGCTTTCAGTTGCTTACCATGGAAGAGCCAGGGATCAAAATGTAGCATGATAAAAATGATGAGTGCAAACATAGATGTTTAAAACTCAGGTGTAAATTATTATATTGATGCAGATTAATCATCCTGAAAGTTAGAGAGTGCTTGACACCTGCCTGGTCAAGAATTGTACCTCAGGGGCCAGTTTGTCTCAAGTACAATTGTAATTCATTTGCCAAGAGGTTTAGCCCCTGGCTAGTGGAAAGGAACAGACAGGAAATACAAGTAAGTTATCAAATAAAAAATTTTCAAGTGCTTCCTCGCTTAAAAAATAGCTCAGTGATCTATAAATCGACTGAACTTGGCTTGGTTTAACTTTGCCAAATATTGTCATCATCTTTGACTCACTGATGCTATACGAAGCTGCAGTTTTTCCATCATGGGTACTTGTTCTTTTGGTGGAGATAAATGTTCTTTTTTGGTACTCTTCACTCAGCTCCCTTTTCTCTAGCCTTTTTTTCTATTCACTATTTTTCTAAGCATGAGGTTCAACCACTGGAGATTTCACTGACATCTAAGTGCAATCACAGTCTTTGGAGGATGGAAATAATTAAACTAGATTATATTCATATTTCATATCTTTTTATAACTTCGTATACTTTAATACACCCACAGCGACAGGTAAAAGTGAGTCAAGATTTCCATAAAGAGACATTTCACCTTGTGTCTAATTGAAAATGCAAAATAAGAAGTGAATTTTAGAAATGAAACCACATTGGAACGGAAGGTCTGGCATATGAATGAGTTTGCTCCTCAGAAAAATGCATAAACAAACTTATTGTTTAATATTATAAAATCATCTCCTTTTATGAAGGGAATGGATATTTACTAGTTGTGTGACCTTGGGCAAATCTCTCAATGTTCTAGGCTTGAGTTTTCTCATCTGTGAGACTGGATTAAATTATTTTAGTATCTCCTCTAGTTTTAAGATTCCATGATTCAGTCCTAGAAATGATAGAAACATTCTACAGAAGAGCTGAATACCCTGGGAGGAAGCAAAGTTTTCAGAAGATGTCCCAACTTAGTTTATGATGTTTATTATTTTCGTTGTTCTGGTATAGAGATGGGAATATCTATATCTATGAGAAACAGAATCACTCTCCCTTGGACAGAGCTTGATAAAGTTCTTATTCTTTAGATGAGTTCCCTAAGCAGCACGGTACATGGCATGTGAGAAGATTTTAGCTTTCTACATTTTGTAATCATGTTTTCCTAAAGGCAACCCTGGTCACCTTAGTGTGTGTTCTTGAGCAGAGGGAATGAGCCCCAGTGAGTTTAGCAAGCTTGGCAAAAAACAAGGCTAGCTCATAAAGAGTCTTTTATGCCCTAAGAGAGAGGCTTGGACCTCTCAGCACCTTATTAGGAAGGTGATGAAAAGTCATCAATAACTTTTAACGAGAGGAGAGGTGGTGAGAAAGAAATGATCTGATTTGTATTTTAGAGAGAAAACTGGCATAAAGTGGAAAACAAACAGGTGTGGGGACAGCCCACAGTCAGTGGTGACCAGTTAAGATGCTGTGGAAATAGTCCAGGCAGAAGACGAAAAGGAAACTAAAGTAGGACCAGTGAAGATGGAGAGAGGGCGATGACTGCGAGAGTAATTCGGGGTGTAGAATCACCAGAGTTTAGTTGTTTCATACATGTGGATGGTCAGGAAAAGAGGGAAGTTGAAGATGACTCTTAGGTTTCTGTCTTGGGAAACTGGGGAGATGGCAGATGTTTGGGTAGAGAAAATAATGGGCTCAGTTCTGTGCATGGTGGATGAAAGTATGGCAGGAATGGTCACAAGAGAGAAGTAGGGGGAGGAGGGGAAATGTTGACTTTGTTGCAGAGGGAGAAAAACGAACCCAACAAGAGAAGGTGGAAGCCTTATCAGCAGGGCTGAGGGCTTCACAATGCTTCTGAGAGCTCTTGTCACCTCAGCCCTGGCTTGCTCAACTGATTAAACAAACGCTTTGTGTCTCAGGGAGCTTGTGGTATGGGAGAGATAGACAGAGAGAAATAATCACACCATTGGATGAGCTAGCATCATACCTCTCTCTCTATTCCTGATGCCAAGACAAATAGTAAGCCACTTTATGGTTATTGAATAAATGGATAAATTAATTGATGAAGTTCTATAATAAAAATACGTAAAACATGATATAGGACCATTGAGGAAACAATGAACCATTTCTGAGTGGAGGGTACAAAGTCAGATAATATTTACCAGAGAAGGTGGCATTTAATCTGGGCCTCGAAGGTAGAGAATGACTGAGAAACAACTAAGGTAAAGGAAATGGCCTTTGGGAAGGCATGTGGGTGTTAAAATGAATCTGTCCTTATTTTGAGCTCTTAAAGAAGGATGTCCTTTTAAGACAGTGGTGTTGAGCTTTATTTTAGTATGGATTATCACATGGAGATCTTTTTTTTTTAATTCTTAAAAAAAGACATTCACTCTTGAAAATATGCCTCTATTTTTTGGCATTTAGGATTGCTGTATTATTATGCTTTGAGGATAAAATAAATAGAAATGGTGTGCACAATTTCCCCCACTTAATGAAACCGGGAAAATAATTCAAATAATTCCCTCAGTCGGTGAGTGAATGATGTAATGATACTCTTATGTGAACAACAGCATCAATACTCATGAGTAAAACCTGATAGTATTTAACGACCTTAATTTCAGAATGAATGTGTGGACTAAATTAGGTTTTAAAAATTACTATTAATTTTTTTCAATAAACTGTAGCACTGAAGAGCCATAAATATGCATGTTTTCAGTCTTCCTCCTTTCAGCCTTCACAGACTGTAGTCTAGAACCCTGTCTTAAGGTATCAGCATTCTGATATTTTGTTGTAATGTATTTATACAAAATAAGACAAAATAAGACTTCCTAGACTATTTTCACATATATTCCCTGCTTTAACTGATCAAGTGTTGTTTAATACGTTTTATGTGTCATCTAAAATTACATATCATGAGGAATATTCTGACTCCCAGGAACTTGCAGACCAGGAAGAGAGAGAAAATTTATCCAGATGAAAAATAAAAAGCAGTCAATAGTTAAAATTTGTGATTCTGATTATTAAAGTTCAGTTGAATTCCCAAAGAATTAAGTTCTCCTTTTAGCTACTTGCCTTGTTGCATGTTGGTAACAAATTCCTCATTACAGCCAAGGACCTAGTATGTACATCTGAGAAATTTATATTTTATTCACCTTCTGTTCATGGATCTCTACTTATATTCTGATGTTTTTCCGATGCAGTTGTTTTTATGAACACTTTCAGAAGACTTGAATTCAACAAACATTTATCGAGTGCTTCCTGTGTACCCATTACCTTACCAGTTACGTTGGAGGATTGTGAAATGAAAAAGACACAGCCCCTGCCCTCCAGGTGCTTTATTTGGGAATAGGAAATGTGGAAGTAGGTTGGGAATTAGAAAAGTACTCAGATGACTCTGCTCTAGGCAGAATAAGTTAAAGATCACGGAGGAAGGAAATCAGAATGCTATGGGTGAAAGCAATAGTCTCTCAAAGCATCAGAAAAAATAGTAGTGAGAACATTCTATGTATCAGATATAAGGGGAATAAAAAGGCAGAGGACATGGGTCTCAAAATCTTCATAGAAATAAAATAGCAAAATGAGATTTACGAAATATTTTTTATTTGACTGGATCATGTAAATCTTCAATTTACTTGTTATAAAGCATCATCTTATGCCTTGAAAGGGTTAGTGAAGTGAGTATTGTGTTTGCTAAGCCTTTCCTACCCGCTTCTTGAGCTCAGCACTCAGGGCAATTGTTCCTTTCGTCTGAGACTCAAGTATTTCTTTGGGAGCAGACAGCTTGATGGTCCTCTCCTCTTTCGAGATCAGTGACATCTCTTATTAGCTCACTGCTGCCGGCTCATCTCTAGCACCTGCCACCCACCACCAAGTGTATGGGTGGTACGCAATTCCTGTTTGACTCACTCCTGGGAGTAAATGCGGTGGAGCAGCTTCTGTGGTTCACATAGTAAGACCACAACTTGTTTCCAACTGACGTGCTTTGAGTGGATGATTAAACTGCAAACTTGAATCTCTGTCTCTTTGTAGGGCTGGCTTCCTAGCTGTTTCAGAGGCTCCAGGGATCCAGCTGACATTGGAGGTCAGCCTCAGGGGCTCCTGAAGGAAGTTTACAGGTCTAGGAGTCTTGGCCACACCCTCAGAGATTCTTTTTCAACTGGCCTGGACAAGAGATTTTTCAACGCTCCCAGGTGATTCTTATAGGTAGTCAAGTATGAGAACTAAAAAATGCTCTCCATGAAAGCCTCTGGGTTCTGGGAGCCCTTCCTCTCTGGCTCTGAGAGGGCTTGACTGCTCCTCTAGGGTAAGAAGCATGGCTTTACCAAGCCCTACTATTCTAGGGAGAATCAGTTAGAATATTTGGGGATCAATGTGAAATATTATGTAAATATATCAATCACAAGTCTGATAATGTGGTAGATCATTATAATAATGCCCCCCCAATGAATCACACCTCCCTGTGTCCACAAACCTTTGCAATGTGAAGTTGCTACTCCTCCCAAGAGATAGGGTCTGTTTCTCTGTCTCTTTGGGTCTGAGCACCCCATGTGGTAGATGTGACATTGTATGAGCTCTGGAGCCTAGGTTTTAACAGACCATGCAGCTTCCACTCTCATGGTCTTGGAAACTTGAGATTACGATGTTGTGAAGAAATCCAGTCTAGCCCACTGGAGAATGAGAGGCTGTGTAAAGGGGAACCGAGGTTCCTCAACTGACAGCCAGCACCAATTTCAATGCATGTGAATGAGACTATTTTGGACCCACCAGCGGCAGTCAAGCTGTCAGCTGACTGCAGTCACCTGGGTGATCCCCGATGAGACTAGCAGAAGAACCACCCATCCAACCCTCAGAATTGTGAGAAATGAGCCACTGAGTTTTGGGATGGTTTGTTATTATGCATCAATACATGACTGCAACAGAGATCAAAGCTCTTGCTTTTAACCACTTTTCTAGAAAATGTGTATGAAATACATAGTATATTGCTTGGTGCACAGTAGGTATTCGTTAAACGGTCATTCTTATTATCACTATTATTATTAGATCAGGAGGCAGAGCTTATATACTCAAAGATCTCAACTAACAGCAACGATAATAAATGGCAATGGGTTAAACAAACAGATGCTGTGGGAATTTAGCGGACATTCACTTTGGGCTGGAAGGATAGCATAGCATTGGCGCTACCCCTTGAAGCTTTCGGGCATTTGATAAACCTGTAGAAACCCCGTTGCCCTGCAAAACTTTGTCTGCCTCAGCTTATGGTCACTAAACTTCTAACCACTGCCCACTTCTTTTTACTGCTTCTCATGTTATTAACGTGAAAGAATACGAGCCCCTACTAGCACTCCCTGAAGTCACAGAATTCTATTACAAAACAAGAGAATTCTATTAAAAACAACTGCCACAGAAAAAGAAAGTTTAAATAGAATATAGGCAATTACCTGAAGGCCGGTTGCCTGATTTCCCTTGGGCAGTTTTCTGGAAGGTGCTGGCATATGAGTCAGTGCACAATTTCATAACTGGAGGAGAGGTTATCAGAGGCAGTATATTCCTTTTCTTAGAGAAAAAAATAAGGCAAGATCAACATAAAAGTATTTTAAACTCTCTTGGTAATGAAATGATCTTGAATTTTTAAGACATCTTGAAATACTTTAGAAAGGGTTTCAAGTCATCACTGTTTTGATATTGCCAAGAGGTTAGTCTAAGTGTCATTGCCTTTGAAAGCAATTTTTTTTTTAAACCAAAAGATAATTTAATTATTAAATGGCAATTTGGTCCAATAAGCAGGAGTAAAGCAGTATCAGCATGAATTTCAAAAACCTGCTAAGAACTATAAATATAGCCTGCAATATTTTGCAATATCTAAAGTGTTTGGCCTAATGTTGAACATGCCCCATTGTTCAAACCAGCTGTGTTCTTTCACTCTTTCATTTCTATAAAACTGGGATAAAGGCTGTCAAAGCAAACGCGGCAGCAGCAGCAGCAGACTTTCTTGCTGAAAAGTTCTGTGTACATAGTACATAGCAATCTCAAGATGGAACTTTGAATGTTTCAAACCAGAACAAAATCTTCATCTAATTATAAGTGAACTATATTAAGCACAAAAGGCAATTTCAAATTATACTGAACAAAGTTACATTTTACTCTTTGCTTTCAAAATGCGTTTATCGCAATTTCACAAACTAATTGCAAATTCATTTTGCTTAATTTTCTTAGGTTATTTCTTTTATTGCTTTCAAGTGCTCTGCATATTTCTCAACCATCGAAATCCATAAGGGAGATTAGAGAGCTTTTTTTTTGGTTAATTTGTATTTAAAATTGTAGAATAGGAAATGAATCGTTCTTTTTGTTTCTTATTCATGGATTAATGTGGTGACCATTAAACCAGTTCCAGTTATTATGGACACATTCAAAATAGAGGGAGAAAAAGTTACCCGTGATGAGCACATTTGAAAAACTAGATTTGGAGAAAGACATTACAATTTTAGAGACAAACTCAAATGAAGCCATATGTAACTGACTGCCATTTATACGTATAGGACTGCGGGTCTTTGTAGAACTTTGCCGGGGTTTGTAAAGAGGGGGCTCTCCATTTTCTACCAACGTTGATTATCTACTGTGTAGATTAACTGCGACAAACAGTTCATCTAAGTCCGGTGATTTCGCCTCTTTACTGTAATTCCGGTTTGTCTTTCCCAATTACATACTGTGTCTAGGATAAAACAATTCTAAACTAAACTCTAAAACTCCTGCATTCCAAAGACAAATACAAGTTGATACATTAAAAATAAATCTTTTGTTGTTTTTTATTTTTATGGTCTGCCCTCCCCTTGGACCATTAGGAGGGATGGTGGCCAGTGGCCAGGGGGCAGCACGTACGATTTTGTTTCAGTAGTTTCACAGACAAAGCACGTTTCTGGAAGGATTGAATTCATAGTTTAACGTGAACTTTATAGCTCTTCTAGAGGGAAGTGTCAGCCCCAAAAGACTCTGCAGTCTAGTCTTTGGGGTGTGTGTTGTGAGGTGTCTGCGTCTGTGTCTTTTGTGGGTGTGGAGGGAGGAAGGATCCCTCGGGGGGCCATGGGGGTCAGTTCTATATTTTCTCCCCGGCGTTGGGGCAGATAACATAGCTACTGGCATTGGATCTCTAGGCCCACATGTTTAGTGTATTACTCTATCTTGTGACTGAGTAAATTGTTTATGTGCTTGTTAATTAATTGCCCCCAAATAATAAGAAGTGTGTGCACTTCATTCTGTACTTTGTGGATTTTAGCAGTTTTTGCTTGAGGGGAATGTAGTCAGTTGTAATAATAACCTACATTTACATAGCACCTTCAATACTTTCGTACTAAAGGAACCCAAAATACTTTGAAATTCTCCTCAATAGATGTGAGAGCTATAGATATCTTTCCTTAAATGTCCTGAAATATCATCTTGCCTATAATTAAAATGCAGTCATTCTTGAAACATAGCCATAGAAAATGGAAAGTATTATCTCCTTGGTTGGAGTTGGAATTAAAGATTTTGGATTTAAAGAACATGTTTAAGGATATAGAGATCTAATTCCCGATTATTTTGGTCCCAGCCCTCCTCTTGCTTGGCTCACCTCCTTATGGCCATCTAGTCTACCACACCTCCTAGAAAAGAGTCCACTCCCCCTCCTGCTCTTCCCACTCCTCCCTCTCCTCCCTTTTCTTCTCCTCCTCCTTCTTCTTCTTCTTCAATAAGGTGATCTGATCCTTCCCCCTGGTTGGTTGACAGCTGAAGTTTATGGCTCTGCTCTAAATTAGCACCTATTGGTTTTTCAAGTTCTTGCTGAAAACATAATCTCAAGCTTTCTGTTACTCAACTCTTACCAAACTCTCAGCTGAAAGAAATAGTAGTCATACAGAATGGCTTGAAGGATTTCCAGATTACTCATTTCTCCAGATATTTAAATATTTATCCTTAAGATCAATTCAAACCACAAGAGAGCTGGGTAGTTTAAGTATATTATTTCACTCAGGAGGTTTTTTTTTTTTTTGAATTTTATTTACTAGTTTATTTTTCTTATTCAAGAATGATTTTGGACAGCTGCTTTTACTGAGCTGTGCTTTGCTGTTGTGCCATCCTCTAGACTGAAGGAACTTGGAAGACAAGGTCACATGAAACTTGCTCTATTTGCCACAGGAGTGTTACTACAAAGTCCAGGGCATCACACAATATTCTCTTTATGTGGATCCGAGAGAGACATTCCTCTCTGGTCTCAGTACTAGGAAAGACTTGGCTTCTTTATAGCAACTGTGTTATTTTTATAACATAGACACCACCAATCATATCACATTTTTCTTCATTTGGCTGCTCACAAGCTCACAGCCAAATTTGTAGCCCACTTCAAGGAGCTGTGCAAACTTTATAGCCTACATTTCTCTGTGCCAATATTTCTCCTCATTTTATTTTATTTGTCTACTCTTTTTTTTACCCTTATTATTATTTTGACATGATTTACTGAGTGTATTTTTGAGTCCATCTCATATCCTTTTCAAAACAGGGAGCAATAGATGTAAGGAGAAAATAAATAGCAAGGAAAAGCATTCTGTGGATTCCCAGGGGTGCCTGAATGATTTCACATACAGCCAAGCCAGAGTGCTGTCAGTTGGTGTGGCATCCACACACCTCATCCCTGGAGACCTGGGGCTTCAGACTCAGGTGGAAGGATATTCTACTCAGGTCTCCAAGAGGAAAAGGTGCTCTGAGTCCAAGTGGGTGACTTCCAGTCTTCTCCCCTCCCTGTGTTGGATACCAAAATTCTTAAGGAAGGTAATAGGATATTTGGAGTGAATTCTAGCTCCATAAATATTCCGATGAAGGGATCACAGGAAGTTCAGAACTGCCTGGTCTCCACGGCTTATGGCTTGGCTATTCCATATGGAAGGAAATGCTCAGGCAGGAGGGAGAAGGCAGAACCAGACACTAGATGCCTGCATTAGGTTGGAATAGCCCCCAAATTGGGAGAGTGAGTTGTGGGCTGGTTGATGGAAGCGAGAGCGGGATGGTCATGATACTATCTGTAGGGACTCTTCTTCAGGGTTTAGGCAAAACAGTTGCCATCAGGGTTCCCAGAAGTGTGAGAGGCCCAGGAAGTTTGTGTGAATCAGGGACCAGCAACCTAGGGCAGGACACTTCATAGGGCAGGGATCTCAGGTAGTTGGCAGGTCCATCAGTTTTAGGACCTCTGGCCTTGGATTCAGTGAAATGACTCCAGTTCCTCCCTTGTGTGCCTGGCAAACATTTAAGCCTTCTGTAACAATACTAATGTGTGCAAATGTTGCCCTGTTGGGAAGGCGAGAATGATGCCACCAAATTGCAAACATGGGCCCAGAAAGTTGCTCTGGCACTGCTCATGTCCTAGTTCCTGCCGTGTGCTAGGGTTCTGGCAAGAAGCTGATTGGAAATTTTTTTTTGGCAAATAGAAAATGGGAGGCAGTCCAGGTAAACAAAAAGGAGCCTAGACAAAAGTTTTATTTCCTTACATTGACTGTTCCCAGATGTGAAGTTTTGTCCATCATTGAGATCTAATTTTACTGTAAAAATATGGACAGAAGAAGACGAGAACTGCACACCATCCCTGACTCTCTTACTAGCTTCTGCAGAGGTTAAGGATAGAAGATTTTATAGATATGAGTGATTTGCTGG
Organism: Tapirus indicus; assembly: GCA_031878705.1. Taxonomy (NCBI): domain Eukaryota; kingdom Metazoa; phylum Chordata; class Mammalia; order Perissodactyla; family Tapiridae; genus Tapirus; species Tapirus indicus. The sequence continues at coordinate 17,727,298 of CM062918.1, forward strand.
AGATTACCCAGGAAGTAGGGTAAGTGGGATTGGGACATATGAGAAACATTTTGAATTTTCTGAGAGAAGATGATAAGGTAATAAAAGCTGAGATCAATCTAGAAAGTCTGGCTAGAATTGAGGATCCCACTGCCTAGCCTGATCAGCCGCACTTTCAGTCCTCGTGTGAATTCCAAGTGACAGCAGGGAGAAGAGTCACCTGCTCCCAAACACCATGCAGTCATGGCAGTAGTAATGGCACAGCCCATAGATAATGTCATGCCAGCGGAGGGTCAGTGAGAGGTGAATGCAGGTCTGTAGTCTGCACACCTGGGGCTGGCTGGAGGCCCTTGGCACTGTCCTCTGTTTACATGAGTCAGAGCTCAGAGATCCTTTGGCTTCCTGCCTGACTTTTGAGTCACAGCCAGCATGGAGAGGCCAACGAGACTGAGTTCTCAGGACTACCCCAGACAAAGGAGGCCCTTGGTTTTGACCATGGTCCCAGATCTCCGTGGGCCCAGCCTTCTTCTAGCAGCATCATTTGACTTAACTGTTTATAACAAGATGTCACTTAAACTGGCTCCCCTAGTTACTTGAGATAAACAGCACAGAGGGAGAGAGAGAACTGAAGGAGAGTAATAGAAAAATGTGTGCTTTTAGCTGAGACTTTCAGCTACTCATTTTGATTTTCAAAATAGCCCCCATTTCTGAATTCTGCAAATCTACTGATTGCCATTTAGGTTTTCCGGTGGCTCATTGGAACTGGAAAATAAGAATTGGAAGGGCAGACACAGGATTGGGGCTGGATCAATTTTGGTTTTTCTTCTTCCCATCATGGTCACCACAATGGTGCCATTTTATATAGGTATGTATCTTCTGCATCCTCCTGCCCTGCTTTAAACTCCAGCAAGGGAAATATGAACAATTTCTCTCCTTGCTTCTGTTAAAATTATTTCAATACAGAGTAACATAACCTTCCATTTTATAGTCTTCCATTCAACGGTATTTGAGTACATCCTTTACATAAAACACTGTGCTAGTCACACGAACCTTACAAGATGAATAGAGTGGTCTTTGCCTTACAATTGAACAGGGAAGCCATGACATATATCTATCTATGATACTGGCCTTGCTGTGACGCATGCATTGAAGAAGTAGGAAGTAAAGCTTTCTGGATGTTCAGAGAAGCCCTAGGAAATTTTCATCGAGAGGTCAGAAAGTGTTTTGTTAAGAATGTATCTTTTATGGCTAGACCTTGAGAGATATATAGTATAGAATTTTAGAGTTAGAAATGAGGAGGGAGGGCATTATAGGAACAGGGATGACATGAGCTAAGGCCAAGGGCGAGTTCAGGGAACAGACACTAGCCCAAGTGTAGGGTATGTAGTAATATTAATAACAGTTATCTTTAGAATGTTTTATGGTTTTCACATTTTTTCCCCCTGTGTGTTATCACATTTGATCTTTATAACAGCTCCATAGGGTGGGCCTATGATTGTTGAGGAACAAGTTAATAAATTTATTCCTACTCATCAGGCAGCAGGGAGCCACAGAAGGTATTTCTTAAGGGAGTGATAAATCTGAATTGGGCATAATGAAGGACAACCCAGCAGGAAGGATCTTTTGTAGGCTGGATTGGAGTGGGAAAATCTGGAGCTGGGGAGACCAATTCTGAGGCTACAGTGGGAGTGTAGGTTGGGAGTGAGAGAACAAGAAAGGGATGGGGAGAAGACATGTTTCCATAGTAGAATTGCGGGTCAGTTGGAAGTGGCTTGAATGCTTCAAGGAGGACTCAAAAACTCATATTTTATGAAATTCTCTGCTCTAACCTTTCCTTGGTTAGAGTTAATTGCTCTTTATCTGTATTCTCAGAAGATTCTGATAACTTTATTTAGTAATTCTTTCTGCCTCATTTTATTGTTATTTACATATCTGATACTCTTATTAGGTTACACGCTTCTGGAAGATGAGGGTTTTGCTATTCATCTTTGTCTTCCCTCAGGAGGATACATGTAGCTCAGTCACTTGCACATAACCAGTATTTAATAAATACTTGCCATATTTAACTGAAGTTTGGCAGTGAGAAAAAGAAGGAAAGCTTTAACAGCAGGGTTGCAGGAAAGGGTTTATTTATTTATATTAAGAAACAAGTGAGACACAGTAAAAGAACATCCAAGTTGGAGTCAAGCTTGGTTTAAATCCTGGCACTACCTATTTATTTTCTACATGACCTTGGCCTAGTCGCTTAATGTTTTTAAGCATTATTTTCCATCATGTAAACTGCCAATAATAAAATCAACCTTTTGAGGCTGCTGTGAGGACTAAATGAAACATTATGTGCAAATTGTCTAACACAATGTCTGGCACATAGGAGATATTCAACAATGTTAATTCATGTCCAAGCCTGCTCCAGCCCCCTAATTTGAGTATGTTCCTAGACAAATGGGGAGATTACAAGAAAGAAAGCATACAAGAAAGGAGAAATTATAGAGCAAGTTTCCATGAGATGGAGCAGGCAGAGGAAGTGTTTTTGAAAAGAAAGACAGATACTACTTCCCTTTAAATAGGCAGAAAGGAGAAAAGGAATAGTGAAAATTTGAAGAAATTCTGTCTAGTGAAGAATAAAGGTTCTAGGAATACTGATGTCAGAAAAGTTGGAAGAAAAATTATCTTCTGGAGGTGAGAGTTGGAGAGAGGATGTCAATGGGGTTGGGTCCTGGAAGGGAGTGAATTATATCTGGAACAGCTGCTATGGGTATTGGGGCAGGGAATCAACAATACAGAAGAAGAAGTTTTGCTCAGAAGTAAGGAATGTCTGTAAAGCCTGAATGACATGAGTTTGCTGTTGACACATCAACAAGGGATCAAAAAGCATGAGTCCAAAGTATTACTGGTCAATTCCATTAATGGAGCACTTTTCAGTGCTGTGCATGGCATTAGACTAGCACAGAAGCAGAATAGCTTGCCCAATCTGGTGTTGTGTTATATCTGGAAATGACTTTAGAGGTTATCTAGTTCAACCCAAACTTCAGTGTGGGAACTGAGTGTGACTTGCCAGAAATTATTTTACTAGGAGGCAGTGTGGTATAATGGTTAAGAGTGTGGTACTAGAATCTGACTTCTGGGGTTTGAATCCAGCTGTGTGACCTTGGGCATGTTTCTTAGGCTGTATAAAACTTACCTGCCTGAGATGCAGTAATCATTCTGTAAAGGTTATCTAGGCTCAGGTGTCCTGATCCTTGTCTACTCTTTCGTCTGGCACATGGGGCTGCCTTGTTGACTGACAGATCTCCCTGAGGATTGACTGTGGGTACCTGACTGTCAGTCTCTTTTGGTGCAACTCTTTTCTTTTTAAACCATATTAAATATCTTGGGCTCATGTTTCTTATGAATTTGCATCCTTAACCCTTGACACACCAAAGTTTCTTTTCAATGTTCCTGTTGAATTTACAGTGCCTTCAAAATAAGGATGATCTTGCTTGAAATACTTGTAATGAATAATCTTTGTATATAATTTATGAAACCAGTCTCATTTCTTTCAGCCATATAGCTTTTCCAACCACTCACTTTTGGAGAATTATCTCAATTTTCTTAACCAGAATTCTGTTAAAAAGGGAACACTATTGAGCATATTTTTTGGACAAGGAAACCAAGGAACAGAGAGGGTCAGTGAGCTTCCTGAGGACAAACAGTGACAGAAATGTGGGGCATGAAGCATAGATTATCCATAGCTTGACACATTAGTGTGGCTTCTCTTCTGCTTCAAATCTCAAACCAGCATTAAGTGATCTAGAAGCCTGATGGCATTGTGTAGATGCTTAAGGTAGACCATAAAGCACTAAACTCCCTTTTTTAGAACCCAGAAATCATGATTTCTTTTTTCTACCTCTCTCCCATTTTGGGGGCAATGAAGACAGAATTAGAAATCAGGCCTAGTGAGGCCATTTGGGCCTCAGGAAACAAGTCAATTGTTTGTGTTTCCTTCACTCCAGAGATATTCTGAGGGTTGGTACACACCAGCCTGGAAGAGAAAAAGATCCATGGACCATCTCTTTTCTGACTCAGTCAGCCAGCTGGGTGTTGAGACTATTTCCATGGCTTCCAATCCGTCAATGCTTGAAAACATTTACTACGGAAAGGATCGCTGGCTCAGGGAAGACATTTGTCTAATTCGGCAACAGCACTTTACACTGCATTTCCAGATTATGCCTCTCCTTGAAAATGATCTATTACAGGAGCAGTTTATAAAATTAAACACTTGTCATTATGCAATGCAAAATTCATGAAGCAACCAAATGTCAGGGATCTACATATTTAAAAGATGGGAGCTTTAGCATTTCTTCCTTGGCAGCGATTCTGAGCAGTAAAAGGCCCAGAGAAAAACATAGCTAATCACAAAGCTGTTTTGGAATGGACCAAACCACTCCCTTTTGGAACTGTTAGTCCAAAGAAACTGTTAGTCCTATTTTCCTAACAAAAAAAGTAATTATTGCTTTAATAAATATTTACTGAGTATCTCCTATGTGCCAATCACTGTGCAAAGCACGGGGACAACATCAATGAATCTAAGCAATGTTCCGGCTCTCATGGAGCCTACATTCTAGTGAGGGGTGGGGTGCAGGGAGGTAGACAATAAATGAGTAAACAAATAAATGGACAAGAAAACAGTACTTTGGATACACAAGGTTCCCTCCCCACCTTCGTACACTATTTTTTTTTTTATTAGAGATAAAGGAGATCTATCTCTTCAGACTATAGCAACCTTTTTTGAATTGCCGGGGCCAAATCACTCATGTGTGAACAGTTAACACTAAGCAATTATGGGGCACAGAATACCACACTAGATTCAGAAATGATGGAATACCACAGGGTGAAAAATAAACTAGCTGTCTGCAAGGAACTTTTCTCTGAAGAAATATAAACCACACTCTTGATAAAACTGAAGATCATACTGCTGGGACTCTCTAAACCATGCCCTCTCCCACTACATCTTTGCTTCTAGCTCTGCAGGAAAGAAGCAGCAATAAACACTCATCCCCACATTGGGCCTGTGACAAATGCAGGAGCATTAGGTAACTTAAGCACTTGCTTAGGGGCCCAGTTACCCATCCATTTTATGCTCAGGAAGAACACTCTCTGCTAGAGGAACCAGTGACTTAGAAGTTTGCCCCTGATGGCTTCTTCATTGGGAACCACACCTACTGGCCATGATTTCTCTAGGGTGTCTGTTCTACCGGTTTGAGACCCATGAATAAACTAGTGCCTTCCCCTCCGATTCTGTTGTCAGCTCTCATGCCATGATCACCAGCTCACCTCAGAGTGCCAATTGTGTCAGGACATTGAGACCTGGCTGCTTTGGCACAGCCATTTTGATGCCAGGAACTTTTCAAGATAAAGCATGGAAACATGTCTTTGACATAATATTCAACTTCTGACTTTCAGTGTTTAAAAATTACACATTGTGGTGAGCGTTAAAGGTGTAGTAAGAGTCAGGGATGTTAGTTTCACATGTTAATTGATAATGACACAACAAAGAAAACAGTGATTTTATACACTGGAAGCGCCATTTTGATGTCAAAACAGCTACATCAACATGATTGTGTCAAAGTGGGTGCATCAAATCACAATGTCAAAAGTTCTTAGATTGTCCTCTTTGTCTTCATTACTCATCTAGGGCATGATGGAGGGGGCCTATTCCAGGAAACTCCTTAATCTGAAAATGACATAAGTGTCCAGTCTCAGCAACAAACCACACAAATCAGACATCATGCAGCTCTCTTGCTGAGGCATAACACCATGCACCTATGTCAGAGAGCAGGGACCAGCTCTTATAGATTTTTTTGAGAATCTATATTTCCCTGAAAGTGAGACCCTTGAGGGAGGATCTTAGAGTACAGGAGGGATCAGAGACAGGTGCGATCCATCTTAGATTGTGATCAGAGGCAAGCATATTTTGAGAGGTTAATAAGACCTAGTTTTTGGAAGGAATAAATGAGGCATTCCAGGGGGAAAGACTGTTGTGCACAAAATATTCCTGCATAGAGGATGCCAAAGAGACAAGTGTGACTGGAACTTGGGACATGTGTTCAGGGAGCATGTGTTTGAAGAAAATGGGTTGTAATTGGCAAAGGGCCTTGAATATGTAAAGCTACAGAAATTTGATGTGGTATCGAGAGGCAGTAAGAAGCTATTATGGCTTTTAACAGGTAAGTTACATAATAGCAAAGTGGCTGAAAGACTACTCAAGTTTTTTTGTGAGATGAACTGGTACAGGAGTGGAATTAGAAGTCAGAGGAGCTACCCTGAAGTTACTCTACAACCCCAGTATAAGGCAATGAGGATTTAAACTCATTTTGCAATGGCTGCAGAAGTGGAAATGAAGATGCATGTTTGAAAGAAATGAAGAAGAAGGAACCTGTAAGACTTGAGAAAAGATTTAGTATTGGGGGTAAAAGAAGAATAACTCCAAAGTGAACATAAGGTAATGAGCTGAGCTGAAGATTGGACATATTGTTGTCATTGACAGCAGTGGACAGACTTGGGAAACATGTCTGTTTGGGGTAAGAGTCAGAGGACAGAATTTACTTATAGTGTTGCTGGCACAATGTAGAAGAAGTATTCTATTGCAAAGGTAAATTGTGGAATGGGTCTGGAAAGAGGTTGAAAAATCATGGTGGAAAGGGAGGATTTGGGAACTATCTTTGTAGAAGTGTTAGCTAAAATCATATGAGCAAATCATCATTATCACCACCATCATCATCATCACCATCATCATAACCATCACCATCATCGTGAAGCACAGTATAAGAATACAGTGGGGGTGAGTAAATAAATTTGTAAAGTCACAAACATGTATGGACAAAATCCAAGTCTGATAAATTCCCCATAAGAGAAGATAAGAAATCAGTGAAAAATTTAAAACAATGAGGTATTTGAAAAAAGGAATAAGTAAAGTGGAGAAGAGAGGAGAGTGCTTCAAGAAAGGGGTACAGTCACCATGTCACAATGAAGCACTGAGTTCAAGAATTTGACCTCCCAGAAAGGCTAACTTCCTTTTTAGAAACTGATGAGTTTACAGGCTGGGTTAAGTAGGGAGTGGCTAGAGAAGAAATGGAGATTATAATAGAACAAAGTTTAAAAGAACAAAATCAAAGTTGGAAAGAACTTAGAAGTCATCTATTGTAACTTCTTCTCCGTTTCAGGAATCACTTTCCTAACAGTGCAGTCCTAACAGATATTCACTTCACCTTGTGGGAAGGGCCCTCCCTGATTTGTCAGGCAGTTGATTTCGTATTTGGACTGGGTCACTGACTTCTTCATTCACTAAAATAACATATGAAAAATACAACTACAGAAAGTAGAAATTTGCTGGTTACAGGAAAGTACAGAGGGATCAAGTGAAACCCCTATATTTATTTTATTTTATTTTTTTTTGGTGAGGAAGATTGACCATGAGCTAACATCTGTTGCCAATCTTCCTCTCCTTTTTGCTTGAGGAAGATTGTCCCTGAGCTAACATCCATGCCAATCTCCCTCTATTTTGTGTGAGTCACCTCAAGCATGGCTTGATGAGTGGTGTAGGTCCATGCCTGGGAACTGAACCTGTGAACCTGGGGCCCCTGAAGCAGAGCACATGAACTCAACCACTACACCACTGGGCCAGCCCCATCCCTATATTTATTTTAACTAGCAGAGGGGCTTGTACATAGTTAAAGGACAAGAAAAAGAAGTGTTAGAGAGGAAAGCAATAAAGAGTCTGGAAGGAGAGGGATGATAAATCCTCTTAGAGGCCAGAGGCAGGAAACGATCAGAGACACAGATGGAAAAGTTGTTTTCTTTTTATTTATCGACCCACTAACTAGTGCCTAATACAGCGTTTTTAGCATAGCATGTGTGCAGTAGAAAGACTTGCTGATTGATTAATTGAGGGGAAGACAGATTTTCTTTAAGATCCAGGAAAAGATAAAGGGAGGGATTCAAAAGCAGATCTAGGATCTAATTAGTGATATAAATCATGTGAACTGAGGAGCAAGAGAATATTCAGAAGTATCATTTTTGGCCACTGAAAAGAAAATGGCTGCTGTTTTAGTCAATTTTAAAGACAATGATTAAAAAAAAAAAGCTGTCTGACTCCTTTGTACCTTCTCCCAAAACTGAAGTAATAGGCAAGGCATTCAGATCAAACCGTCCCTCCTGGAGGATGAGGCATGCCAACAGAACCTTGGCCAGATGGGAGCTGTAGAAAGAGGCTCAGAGGGGCATTTTGTTGCCCAGTCAGTTTGGATTTAAACCAGGTGCCTCCAGGGTAGAAGGCCAGAGTTTTGCCAGTCAAGAGCAGAGATGTAAGCTGCCATTGTGTGAAAACAAGTTAAGATGCTTGGTTCCAGGGAATATGGTCCAAGTGTCATAAATGCATCTGTTTAATAATGCTTATCAGTAGCTGTTCCAGAATTTGGATGTCTTGAGCTGCCTTTGTTTCCTCATTTCCAGAAAAATGAAGTCCATGTGTTAACAAAAGCACTAGATGGCAGCATAGGACATCTATTCAACTGTCTCTCTCCACAGGCTGCTGGAATTTTGACAGATACAAAACGGTACCTGTGGTTTTGTGTATAAAACTGGTATAACTGTTTGTACATTTAAAAAATGTAACAATAAATTAAACATAAGGGAAAGGGGTTGCTAATAAATACAGTGTTAGACTGCATTTTTGTATACCAGGTGACAAGCTCGGGCATTCAAACCTGATTTGTGCAGGGGATGGGCAGGATGGGAAGCAAGTTGAAGGAATTGCAAAATGTACGTGCTGGGTGGTTATAGCTTCCTTGAGGGTTGTTGCTGATTTACCCATATGTCTCTATGCGTTACACAAAGGTGAAAATCTAGGAAAGTGAGGGGTATGATATGTTTGAAAGTCTGGTTACAAGGGATTCTAGAAGGAAGCACTGTTCTGTGGTTCCTTAACTCACTGTTTGGATGGGTGGAAGCTGAAAGTGTGAGTTCATTATATCTGTTTACCTTTAAAGGGACACAAATCATGCCTCTCCATTCTCTTAGGTTCACTCATCGTTTAGAAAATGGGCCTCTTAAGCCTGCACACATCCTAGCCTGTAGGACCGGGCTCAGTATACACTGTCATCTTTTCTCTGTCATCTAGGCTGATTCGTTTTCTTGGTTAGAACAAGCTGTAGTCTGAGATGCCAAGAGCATGGGTTTGATTCCAGTAAGGGCCAGTTGGCTTGCTGCAGGAAGAAAACAAAGGAAGAAACAAAAACTATTCCAAGGCTGTACATGGTAAACCTCACTCAGCCAGCTGTAATAAAAATTCTTTACCACTTCTAGAAAAATAATTCAGAGCATAAGTCCTCCCAGATGTGGAGGAGGCGGTTCAGGATGGCAGCGTAGGAAGATCCTGAACTTATCTCTTCCCATGGACACAACAAATCTGCAGCTATGTATGCAACAATTTCCTCTGAAAAATCCCTGAAAATTAGCTGAACAGCAACTCCACAACAAAGAATAAAAGAGCCACATCAAGATGAGTAGGAGAGGCAGAGATGCAGTCTTGCCAAAAACCCCACCCCCGGCTTGGTGACCCACAATTTAGAGGGATCTCACAAACACGGAGCTTCTCCCTGAGAAGTGAGGAGTTTGTGCCCCACATCAGGTACCCCAACCCCTGGGACCTGCACTGGAGAGATGAGTCCCCAAAACATCTGGCTTTGAAAACCACTGGGGCTTAGGAAAACCATGGGTCTGTAGGGAATGGAGATTCTGCTCTTAAAGTGCTCATGCACAGACTCACTTGCTCAGAGACTCAGCACAAAAGTAGCAGTTTGAAAAGCACCTAGACCATTGTGAAGGAGATTCATTTGCTAATCTTAAAGCCTCTGCTTGAGGAGCAGAACCCTATTGGGACTCTTTCCAGGGATGGAGGCACAGACAGGTACCATTTTTGTGTTCTCCCTTTACCTTATTAGCACTGGTGTGTGTGGGCACCATTTTTGCACTCTCACTCTAACCTGCTAGTGCTGGTGGGTGAGTGCCCTGCCACCTGTGCTGCTCCTACTGCCCTGCCAAAGCTGGTGGGTGAGCACAGCCCACATGAGATGCTCCTTGTGCGCCTGGATCTAGTGGTCAGGTGGACTGTGTTTCTGGGCCCTATAGGTCTGAAATAATTGGGGAGACAGTATAAGAGACAACCAAGAGCTAGGGCAAGGTTAAACCCTAAGGTTCATCTACACAAGGCCATTACTTCAAGACTGGGAGAGATAACTGTTTTGCCTAGTATATAGAAACAAATCCAGAGAGTCAAGCAAAAATGAGGAAATAGAGGAATATATTCCAAACAAAAGAACAAGATAAAACACCAGAAAAAAACACTAATGAAATGGAAATAAGTAATTTACCTGATATAGAATTCAAAGTAATGGTCATAAAGATGCTCAGTGAACTCAGAATGGATGAACACCATGAGAACTTCAACAAAGAGATGGAAAATATAAGAAAGTACGAAATAGAAGTCACAGAGCTGAAGAATACAATAGTGAACTAAAAAATACACTAGAGAGGTTCAACAGCAGACTAGATGAAGCTAAAGAAAGAATCAGTGATCTGGAAGGCAGGGCAGTGGAACTCACCCAAACAGAGTGGCAAAAAGGAAAAAGAATTTTAAAAAGTGAAGATAGCTTAAGGGACCTATGAGATAACATCAAGCAGAATAATATTTGCATTATAGGGGTCCCAGAAGGAGAAGAGAGAGAGAAAGCAGCAGGAAACGTGCTTGAAGAAATAATGGCTGAAAACTTCCCTAACCAGGAGAAGGAAACAGACATCCAGATCCAGGAAGTCCAGAGAATTACAAACAAGATGAACTCAAAGATACCCACACCAAGACATGTTATTATTAAAATGTCAAAAGTTAAATATAAAGAGAGGTTCTTAAAAGCATCAAGAGAAAGCAACTTGTTACATACAAGGGAACCCCAATAAGACTATCAGATTTCTCAGCAGAAACTTTGCAGGCCAGAAGGGAGTGGCGTGATATATTCAAAGTGCTAAAAGGAAAAAACCTTCCAACAGAGAATACCTAGCAAAGTTATCATTCAGAATTGAAGGATAGATAGAATTTTCTAGACAAGCAAAAGCTAAAGGAGTTCATCATCACTAAACCAGCCTCACAGAAAATGTTAAAGGGACTTCTTTAAACTGAAAAGAAAGGGTGCTAATTATTAACAACAAAACATATGAAAGTAAAAATCTCACTGGTAAAGATAAATATATGGTAAAGATAGTGGATTAATCACTTATAAAGCTAGTATGAAGGTTAAAAGACAAAAGTAGTAAAAATAACTATACAATAATTAGTTAAGGGATACACAAAATAAAAAGATGTAAAATGTGACATCAAAAGCATAAAACATGGAGGAGGGTAGTAAAAACGCAGAGTTTTAGAATGTGTTCAAACTTAACTTGCTACCAACTTAGAATAAACTGTTATATATATATATATAGGCTCTTATATGTGAGCCTCATGGTTACCACAAAGCAAAAACCTATAATAGATACACAAAAGATAATGAGAAAGGAATCTAAGGATAACAATACAGAAAATCATAAAACCACAAGGGAAGAGACCAAGAGAAGAAGAAAAGAAGAGAGAGAAACTACAGAACAGCCAGAAAACAATACAAAAAATGGCAATAAGTACATGTCTATTAATAATTACTTTAAATATAAATGGACCAAATTCTCCAATCAAAAGACATAGAGTAGCTGAATGGATTAAAAAACAAGACCAATCTATATGCTGCCTACAAGAGACTCATTTCAGATGTAAGGACACACACAGACTGAAAGTAAAGGGATGGAAAAAGATGTTTCATGCAAATGGAAACCAGAGGAAAGCTGGGGTAGCTATGCTTATATCAGACAAAATAGACTTTAAAAGAAAGACTGTAATAAAAGGCAAATATGGGCATTACATAATGGTAAAAAGATCAACCCAGCAGGGAGATATAATAACATTTGTAAATATTTATGCCCCCAACATAGGAGCACCTAAATATATAAAACAAATATTAACAGACCTAAAGGGAGAAATTGACTGCAATACAATATGGTAAGGGACTTTAATACCCCACTGACAAAAATGGATAGATCATCCAGACAGAAAATCAATAAGGAAACAACCTTAAATGACACATCAGACCAGATGGACTTAATAGATATGTTCAGAACATTCCATCCAAAAGCAGCAGAATACACATTCTTCTCAAGTGCACATGGAACATTCTCCAGGATAGATCATATGTTAGGCCACAAAACAAGTCTCAATAAATTTAAGAAGATTGAAACCATATCAAGCATCTTTTCCAGCCACAATAGTATGAAACTAAAAATCAGTTACAAGAAAAAAACTGGAAAAATCACAAATATGTGGAGATTAAACAACTTGCTACTGAACAACTAATTGGTCAACAAAGAAATCAAAGGAAAAACAAAAAAATACCTTGATACAAATGAAAATGGAAATACAACACACCAAAATCTATGGGATGCAGCAAAAGCAGTTCTAATGGGGAAGTTTATAGCAATACAGGCCTATCTCAAGAAACAAGAAAAATCTTAAATGAACTATCTAACTTTACATGTAAAGGAACTAGAAAAAGAAGAACAAACAAGGCCTAAGGTTAGTTGAAGGAATGAAATAATAAAGATCAAGAGTAGAAATAAATGAAATACAGATTAAAAAGACAAGAGAAAAGATCAATGAAACTAAGTGCTAGTTCTTTGAGCAGATACAATTGACAAACCTTTAGCTAGACTCACTAAGGAATAAAAAGAGAGGACTCAAATAAATAAAATTGGAAATGAAAGAGGAGATGTTACAATTGATACCAAAAAAATACAAAGGATCATAAAAGACTACCATGAACAATTATACACCAACAAATTGGACAACCTAGAAGAAATGGATAAATTCATAGAAACGTACAATCTTCCAAGACTGAATCATGTGGAAATAGAAGATCTGAATAGATCAGTTACTTGTAAGGAGATTGAATCAGTAATCAAAAACCTCCCAACAAACAAAAGTTCAGGACCAGACAGGTTCACTGACGAATTCTACCAAACATTCAAAGATTTAATACCTGTCCTTCTCAAACTCTTCCAAAATATTGAAAAGGAGGGAACACTTCCAAACTCATTTTATGAGGCCAGCATTACCCTGTTACCAAAACCAGGCAAGGACACCACGAAAAAAGAAAATTACAGGCCAACATCCCTGAGGAACATAGATGCAAAAATCCTCAACAAAATATTAGCAAACTGAATTCAGCAATACTTGAAAAGGATCATCCACCATGATCAAGTGGGATTTATTCCAGGGATGTAAGGATGGTTCAACATCTGTAAATCAACCAATGTGATATACCATATTAACAAAATGATGGATAAAAATCATATGATTATCTCAATAGATGCAGAAAAAGCTTTTGAAAATATTCAACATCCATTTATGATAAAAACTCTCAACAAAATAGATATAAAGGAAATGTACCTAAACATGATAAATGCCATATGTGACAAGCCCACAGCTAACATCATATTCAACAGTGAAAAGCTGAAAGCTTTTCCTTTAAGATCAAGAACAAGATAAGGATGCCCACTCTCATGATTTTTATTCAACATGGTATTGGAATCCTAGCAATTAGGCAGGAAAAAGAAATAAAAGACATCTAAATGGGAAAGGATGAGGTAAAACTGTCCCTATTTGTGGTCATGATTTTATATTATAAAAAAGACTCCACCAAAAAACTGTTAAAACTAATAAATTCAGTAAAGTTGCAGGGTATAAAATCAAGATACCAAAAATCTGTTGCACTTGTAAATATTAACAACAAACTATCAGAAAGAGAAATTAGAAAAAAATCCCATTTACAATTACGTCAAAAAGTAAAATACCTAGGAATAAATTTAATCAAGGAGGTGAAAGACCTGTATGTTGAAAACTATGAGACATTGATGAAAGAAACTGAAGAAGATACAAATAAATGGAAAGATATTCTGTGCTCATGGATTGGAAGAATCAATATTATTAAAATGTGTGTATTATCCAAAGCAATCTACAGATTGAATGCAATACCTATCAAAATTCCAATGGCATTTTTCACAGAAATAGAACAAAAAATCCTAAAATTTATACCGAACCACAAAAGATCCCAAATAGCCAAAGCAATCTTGAGAAAGAAGGACAAAGCTGGAGGCACCATGCTCCCTGATTTCAAACTATATTACAAAGCTATAGTAATCAAAACAGTATGGTATTGGCATAAAAACAGACACATAGATCAATGGAACAGAATAGAGATCCCAGAAATAAACCCAAGCATACATGGTCAATTATTTATGATAAAGGAGGCAAGAATATACAATGGAGAAATGACAGTTTCTTCAATAAATGGTGTTAGGGAAACTGGACAGCCACATGCAAAAGAATGAAACCTGACCAGTATCTTACACCATACACAAAAATCAACTCAAAATGGATTCAAGACTTGAATGTAAGACCAGAAATCATAAAACTCCTAGAAGAAAACATAGGCAGTAAGTTCCTTGACATTGCTCTTGGAGATAGTTTTTTGGATCTGACTCCAAAGGCAATGGCAACAAAAGCAAAAATAAACAAGTGGGACTACATCAAACTAAAAAGTTTCTGCACAGTGAGGGAAACTGTCAACAAAATAAAAAAGCAACCTACTGAATGGGAGAAGATATTTCCAAATCATATATCTGATAAGGGGTTAATATCCAAAGTATATAAAGAACTTGTACAACTCAATAACCAAAAAAATGGTCTGATTAAAAAATGGGCAGAGGATCTGAATAGACATTTTTCTAAAGAAGACATACAAATGGCCAAACACACATGAAAAGATGCTCAACTTCACCAATCATCAGGGAAATGCAAATCAAAACCACAATGAGCTATCATCTCACACCTGTCAGAATGGTTATTATCAAAAAGACAAGAAATAACAATCATTGGTGAGGATGTGGAGAAAAGAGAACCCTTGTGAAGTGTTGGTGGCAATGTAAATTGGTGCAGTCACTATGGAAAACAGTATGAAGTTTCCTCAAAAAATTAAAAATAGAACTACCATATGATTCAGCAATTCCACTTCTAAGTATTTATCCAAAGAAAAGGAAAACACTAATTCAAAAAAGATATGTGCATCCTTATGTTCATTGCAGCATTATTTACAATAGCCAGGGTATGGAAACAGCCTAAATGTCCATGGATGGATGAATGGATAAAGAAGACATGATGTATATATACAATGGAATACTACTTACCCATAAAAAAGAATGAAGTCTTGCCATTTGCAACAACGTGGGTGGACCTTGAGGGTATTATGTTAAGTGAAATAAGTCACACAGAGAAAGACAAATACCATATAATTTCATTTCTATGTGGAATCTAAAAACCAAAACAAATGAGCAAACAAAACTAAACAGAAACAGACTCACAGTTACAGGAAGCAAACTCGTGGATACTAGAGGGGGGAGGGGTTGGGGGGGGCAGGTGAGACAGATTTAAGGGGATTAAGAGATACAAACTTCCAGTTATAAAATAAATAAGTTGTGGGGATGTAATGTATAGCATGATGACTATAGTCAATAATATTGTATTGCATATTAGAAAGGTACTAAGAGAGTAGATCTTGAAAGTTATCATTACAAGAAAAAAATTTGTTACTTTGTATGATGACAGATGGTAACTAGACTTATTTTGGTGGTCACTTCACAATGTATACAAATATCAAATCATTATATTGTACACTTGAAACTAATATAATGTTATATGTCAATTTTACTTAATTAAAAATTTAAAAAGATGGTCAGAAGCATTATCTTTTTATTCTTCTTTCATTCAACAAACATTTATTATCTACTATGTGCCAAGCATTGTGCAGCTCAATGAAAGAGATCTTAAAAGACAAAAAACCTAAAACAGGATATAACATAATATACATCTTCTTTATTACAAAGACAATAGTAGTAGTTACAATGGTTTGTAGTTCATGACACACAGATCCACAATATCTTATTTGGGTCTCACAATAGCCCTGTTATTTGGATCTTTTTAAAGATGAGGAAGCTGAAGTTCAGAAATAATTGGTAATTTGCCTAAGATCATAGCCAATGAGAGGTACCAATGGAACGTGAAGCTAGTGTTTGGACTCTAGTTCTTGAACTTTCTCCACTGTACCATACAACTTCATATTCCATGCAATTTCAAGCTCTTCTCCTCTTGAAAACATTTTTACCTCAGAAATGTGTGAAATTTAGATCAAAGATTTGAATTCAAGTGCTGTGTGATTATTTACTTAGGAAATAACGTTAGAAATAAAGACGTGTTCTGCTAACTGTGGAATAAAAATACGTAAGGTGTTAAGGAAGAACCTTCCACGTTGGTTTGTTGTTCTATTGCTTGTTTACAGCTGGGACAAATGCTCTTTTCAACAGCAATTTTCTTTTCATAGAGTGGGCATAGAGACTTCTGGTGAAGGAAAGAATGTTTTTCAGATATCTTTTCTTTGCTTTGTACACCTAAATTTCCCGCACTTAACTCATTGTTTCCCCATAGAAACATGGGTTTCTATGTTTTGCTCCATACACTACACTCAGCACCTTGCACACTGCCTGACATGTAGTGGTTTCTTATTTATTTGTTGAATGAATGGAATGATTGAGAATAAAGATCTTCATCTATTGGCCTCACTTGGTCTAGCCCAATCCGGACTTCTGCCTCTTTCCAGAGAATCTGTTCATTTTTAAGATCAGAATTTACCTCAAATCTTATCAAAACTGTCCCTAAATTTCTCTAATAGTGTATAGTCCATTGCCACACAATCTGGCACTTGTGTTTATGTTTTCTTGCATTATTTTCCGGTTGTTTCAGGTGAGTGAGTCGTGTTTCCCCAACCAGAGTATCAGGTCTAGGAAGGCAGTGCTGGTCATCACATAGTATCAGTTTACTTGCTTCTCACAACATTTTGCCTATTTAAATCTGTAGATTCTGTGTGGTCATGCCTTTCTGTGGTGGCACATTCCAGTCTAATCCCATATACAGGCACTTGAGCGTGAGCAGGGAGGTGGAGACGCTATCTTTTGGGGGGTGCTGCACCAGGTGAAATCACCCTATTTCAATGTGGGCATTCAAACCAACAAAGAGGCTGTGTTGCTTTATCCCCGGAGCCTGCTGATTGCCCATTTTAGTGATCTAGGTCCATCATCTCTTTTTTAGCTTGTCACAAAGGGCCAGTTGTCAACAACCACTGCCCAAATTGGATCACATTACCCAGGAGATGAGCAGATGCCAGGGATGGCCTAAGTTAGAGTCTGAAGTGCTTGAAACTTGCAGGCTGTGATGTAAATCAGAAGCAAAGACCATAAAAAAGTAGATTGATTTCCTCTTACTTAGCATTCAGTGGAGTGAATCATTTAAATACACAGTGATTTTTTTTAACAAGCTTTCAACATAGAGATTAATGATTTTTTTTCCCTCCTCTGCTTTCTGTGTGTATAAGCCCACAGTTAGCTCTTCCATAGTCAATATGTTGCCATCTATAAGGCAGGATTTGAAGTATACTACAAAGTCCCCAATTTTCTCCTCTGCTGGCCTACTATAGTACAATCTTTAGAACCATTTATTTTGGATAAGACATTGCCTCTAGAAAATTTCTATGAAAATGGATATCACCTGGCAGAGACCTTCCTTAGAAATTACCGACAGGGTAATTCATTAGGTCACTTAATTTTCACTCAGCATCAGCACCACCAGTCCCCCACCCCCATTCCCCCCAGGTAGAATAAGTAGGAGGACAGAAAGGGAAAAACTCATCACTCAGGGGTAGGAAATTCAAAAACAACTTGTATTCAGTTTATAATTAAAGTTAGAGTCAGTAGAAATCTGGAAACACCAAAAGGATAACTCTGATTTTGTTGTGAGAATATTTTAAATATTAATTTTCCCTCTCCTATGTTAGTGTTATAATTCTCAACAGGAAGTGATTCAGATTCCTCCTAAGCCTTTATGGATGGCCACAAGAAGGTGGAAATAATTCCACTTTCCACGTGATCAGAGACTTAGAGATCCAAGTCAGTGACAAGAGGTCCAGAGATCCAGGCCAGGCGTCAGTGCTCGCAGCCCAGGGATGCAGGATCCCCATAGCCAGTCCCCAGCAAGGTGTGTGCAAGTTCTCTCTCCTGCCCCTAGGTGTCCTTTCTGAATCTCAGGGACCCTTTTAAGCCTCAAATTCCAACAGGTGACAAAAGCGTCTCTGCAAATGAGCCCCTGAGGATGGAAGAGAGCAAGCGAGTGTGCACATACCCTCAGGAGAGAGGCAGAGGGAGTCTCCCACGGAATAACGGGAGATCAAACCCGACAGTGCAAATTAATTAGGCTGCAGAAAGATTGCTCCTGAAGCTCACACTTAGGTTCAGTACTTGCTTTCATAAACGAAGAAAACTTGAGACCTAGGTGAAAGGATGAAAAGTCTAAAGGAACTATAGTATATTATTTTTTTATTTTGTGGGATTTGGGGGAAGAGAGGAGGGGCAGGATCCCAATTCCACATTCTCAGTCAATGTCCAGGCAAGTCGGTCTGAGGTTTGAGGCACAAGTTTGCTGGATCTCAGGTCTGATCAGTGCATAACAATCTACTGGTTGATGGCTCACCTATAAAATCCCCACTCATACCATCAAGGGTGAGCCTTTCTCAAGGCCTGTGATGATTCACCCCTCACCCTGCCAGAGGCCCAGAGAAATTACATGTTTGCATGGGTACTATGCCCAGGAGAGGGCACAGCAACCAGAGTGGGAGTGAGGGGGGCCTGCAGCCTGGGTCCAGTGTCCCAGGTTCTTATGGTCTTTGTCATGTTTGCCTATATTTTATCATTTTGTGTTTGTAAAACGGCCATGGAAAACCGGATAATTACTTTGTAGGCATTACCTACAGAATTAAGAGGTCAATTAAGTGGTCAATTAAGTAGAAAATTTCGAAGGTATCAGATCCCTTAAAGTGACTCAGGCTAAATTATTGCCAGATAATCAGCTTCACCTTTGGTGATGTGCCTGGAGCTGAACTGTCTGAGCGAGAAGAGTGAGAATCAAAGGATTGTGTGTGTTTGTGTGTGTATGGTGTGGTGTGGTGGAGGTGGCAGTGGTGGTGGTGTGTGTGTGGAGTGTATGAGTGTATGTGTGTGTGTGTCTGTGTACGTATGTGTGGATGGTGAACTTTATATTCTATAGCTTCACAGAGTTAATGGGAATAATATTATTATATGGTTTTAGGCAAATTGTTCATTTATATTACTGGCATTTCCAAGTATTTGCAGCCGGGCCAAATGAAAGCTGGACTAAACTGTACCTTCAGTTAATTTACTCTGTTGTTTAGTTCTACCAGGCAGCTCAAATGTTGATATACCAATATGTAGTCCAGACAAGACAGCATGCTGTTCTAGAAGGGGCTCAAGTTTTGGGGACTGGTATTCTGGCCTAGATACATCTTAGCTGTGTAACTATCTCAGATGGTTGTTTTGAGGGAAAAAACTAGGCACCTCAAGAAAAGTGCTCAGCATGTGGCCTATCGTTTAGCAGGTGTCCAACAAATGGACTTTTTTTTTTCTACCTGGTATATTGAGCAGAAATGATGACTAAACCCTTTCCTTTTGTCCTTCTTACTTTAGAAGCCATAATTTAACTTTCTTTTTGCCATCCCCCCAAAAAACTCACTTTATTTTCTAAATAAAGCTAAGCCATTGTAACAAGATGGCCCCAAATAGCATATTTTCTGAGGTGAGGAAATATTTCCTTATGTCCATTGTGGGGACTTGAAATTCTGGGCTCTAGCCTTGTGGTTCCACTGAGTAATCACATGACTTAGAGGAAGACTTGCAGGAACTCTAAGTCACTATTTTCTTCATAATAACATAAAAATTACCCTTCAAATGCCTAACTCAAATGTCTACGCTGGCCCACAGCCATCTCTCACCTTTGTGAATTTTGACTCATTAGAGTTACATGTTCTGACATCATTTCTTCCATGTTAATGACATCTCTCCAACCAGATATTCAGCTCTAAGTGTGCAGGCTCTGTGCCATATTTTTTCTGTAGTATATTCTACAATGAAAATGTTTATTGATTGGTAGATGGCATTGGTGATATTATCATCTAGGGATTTATTATCTAAAATGTGGACTACTGCATTTGGATTGCTTGTCTTTTCTTCTTTCTCCACCACTTTACCTATTTTTATAGCTCCAAGCCTTCCCACTAGGCAATGGACAGGACAGAGAGAAGATAATCTGGTCTCTTGGTCCATTCTTTGGTGAAAGCGAATTTGAGAAATCATTGCCTAGAATGAGATTTTTGAGTTCTCTGTGGTTTTTTCAGTTGTCCATGTTTTCTTTATTACTGTTGGGAAGGGCTCCTGGAGAGAACCTCATGAAAACTTGACACAAGAACTACTATTGTTATAGGGAGGTAAGTGTTAAATAAACATATGGAATTATAACAAATGTAAATACTGCAGTTGTTCAGCTGGGTATAATAATACATACCTGATGCTACTTATGTGCTGACATCCTAGTAGCAGCTGCTAAGAATTTTTAAACAAAAAAAGCACAAAATATTTGCATAACTAATTCCAAGTTTAGGAACTTGCTTTATTATTGTTAATAACAAAAAGAAGGGAAAAAAAGCAAGACTGTATAATTGGTGGAACCAGTTCAATGCTCCTTCTCTTCTTTTCTTTCTTGCTAAAAGTAATGGGGGGTGGGGAGGGGTGAATAAGAAGAGGAGTTGGGAAGAGGTGTGTATGTCACAAGTGGGCCAGTTCTGCTAGTCTCTGTCATGATGGCAACTGATAAAACATTGCTAACAGCTCCCATATCTCCGTTTCAGCAGCTACCAACATCACACTGTCCTAGCACTGGAGTACCACGGGCCAGTCCACACACTATAGAAAGTGCTGCAATATAGCTTCTGTTTACCAGTGGCAGACAGCCTGAGTGCTGTGGGCACATTTCCCATATGGCACAGCACGGCAGAAATGTGGGCTTTGCCAAAACATTGGTGACCTTACATATATTCACAGAAAGTTAAATAAAATCAATTTCCAGGGTCTGAAACAGTTTAACACTAATAACAGGGCTTTCTCTTCTAGTTTTTGCATCCCCACTTATGTTACTCTTTCAGAGTCCATTAAGATGGGGCTCTAAGGCTAAGAGGCAAAATCTCAGGGCCCTTGCTGTTCTGTGCATACTAAGCAGATCACATACCCACCATGGGATGAACGGTAAAACGGCTCCGATTTTAAATGGAGGCAGTAAGTCTTCTAAGAAACATAACTTCATTTACTTTCAGTGGGGAAGCCATTTGTCACATGCCTGCAGCAACTTCTTCCAGAGTCGGGTGCAGGGCTTAAACAGGTGGAGTGGGTAGAGAGGAGAAGGACTTCTATGGCTTTCTGCTTCTCTGATGATTTCCAAATAGCCAGTGTAGCCTCCCTATTATTATGAGATCTGAGGCAAAGAACTGAAAGAGGCTGGCAAAAATTTCTACATCCCAGGGCTCCAACCGCTTTTGAAGGACAGCAACAGCATCAAGGTGATTATCACCATGTGCAGTGGAAGGGTACAAAAATGCAACTAATCTGGTAAGGGTTACCTTGGCTGGATTTAGTTTTTTTTTGGAGATAAGATGGAAAAGATGAAGGCTTTAATGTCTATTCCTCATCTTTCCCATCCCTCCAGTGCCTCACCCCTTACCCTTGTCTCTCCAGAAAGGTGATGTTTACAATGTGTTTATGTGTACAGAAGCAGCCAAACCTGTTTGAGAGCTTCAAAAACACAGTCTCAGAGAGTGGTTCATCAGAATCTCAGAGATCTCCACTAATGAGAAGAGTGTCATATTCTTGGGACAAGCAGTAGGCAAATTCCTTTGTTTATAGGCTGTACTGAACAAAATTTACAAAGAATACCTCCAGCATTGCTTATCAAATGCTTTACGTGTTATAGATACATCATCCCACCAAATAAAGCACGTAGAAGTCAATATGCATTTTATAATTTATGCAATTTACAATTTAATTTTTATTGGGGGAATTACTGCCCACTGTCTGTAGGCAACATAGGGTGACAGGCCCACAGTGACCATCTCCCAAGTCCTCCAAACAGGGTAGGACTTTTTCTGGCTACTTCATAATCCTGGATGGAGCAGCATATTTTACCTGTAAATGTATTAAAGTTTACGGTGCTGAGTTAGGTATTTTTCCTAGGATTTAGAAATAGATTGCTGAATGACTGGTCTTGGTCACTTCTTGGTTAGATTGCTCAAACTGATTACCTTGATCAAGGGACACCTAAGGTTTTTAAGACCAATGTAATTAGCTTGCCATAATGCAGAGAAAAATGGTATTCATGCAAACTATGCCACAAAAGTCTCAGCAGATCCTGGTATTTAGCCAAGTGTCTTGCAAATACATTCTACTAATCATAGGAGGAACTAGGGGAATAATGCAAATACATGTAATAATCCAGTATATGTTTATCAGTCAGCATAGGTGAAGCGCTATAACAAAAACTCCCAAATCTCAGTGACTTAACACAATGAAGATTTATTACTTGTGCAGGTCATAGTCTAATGCAAGTTGGTGGAGTGGATGGGGGTCTTCCACAGAAGCTTCTCATGTCTTCTAAGGCCTTAAAGTACTCCATGGGATCCTCTGAAATCAGCCAACTAACAAAGAAAGAGAACATGGAGGAGGCACTGTCATTTTAAACTGCCTTGGCATGGAGGTGACACATATTGCTTCTTCTCAGGTTTTTTGTGAGAACAAGTCACATGACCCTATCTAATTGCAGTGGGTTTGCGAAATGTGACCGACCATTCACCAAAGAAAAGAACACAGATAATGGTGAGGACTAGCTGTCTATTGCAGTGCAATTCTCTGCTTTGACAATAGCCATATCTTTGTAAACATAGGACAAACCTTTTTTTTTTAATGTGATCTAGCTAGGGCATACTGCCAGCCTTACTCCATGTAATAATTTGTAAAAGAATTGCAGACACAATAGGATGACTGTAAAATTTTCCTTTTGTATTATCTTCTCACAATATACATTCTACCACTGCATATCGCAGCTGGAGAGCAATATTTCAGTAGTTGATTGACTACCAGTCAGATCTTCTCAGGTGAGCATACACCACAGGCCCTTGATCTGAGCCTGGGTAGCTGTTTAAGAGGGTTGCAAATTTCAAGACAGTGCCATTCCCAATTGCAATGACACCTCATGCTTCATTTCTAGCTGCTTGGTGAGAGTGTCTCCTCCCACTGGCATGACATTTAGATTGTTTTAGTGGCTCCTAAGATGGGTGTGAGGAGAATGGAAAAACTCCTCTGAATTGTAATCAGTCTGTCTCTAGACATAATGTTAGCAAAGATGCTTAAACAGCACTCTCTAAAGATGTTAAGAAAATATTTGTAGTGCTTCACACACACCTATAGACAAAAAACAGTTCTTGTTGCTGTAGAAGCAGCAACACTGTACAGCCTTAATTAAAGCATCATCTGACCTGTTTTTTTTTTTTTTTTAATGCTACAGTTGCAGAATCCTGCTGAAGAAAAGGATTAATTACAGATGAGCTGTGTGTCATGGTAATTAACTATTGCGGCTTCTCTTATTTGCCACGTTCTGGTACTTTTTCTGCTTTAATAGATTCAAGGAATGAGAATTTTTATCACATCCCTTGCTTGCAGTCCCTGATGGATTTGTCACACATAAATTTGCACGGCATACACAAAATATTGAGCCATCAGCATTTTTTTTATTCCTATGCACATTGGAACAGACAGCAAAGTCAAGTTTGTAGTAAGGCAAAAATGTCCAGCTATAGAAATATTAAAGGGATCATGAAATGTGGGAAAAACAGATCCTGAGGTGAGAAAAGATCCTGAAGTGAAAGCTGACATTAGCTAGCTTTGGAAATATGGAGCACATGTTGATGAGAGGCGAATAAATTGAATCCAAATGATCATGATGAGAAAACAAGATCATCTGGCTCAGATCTGATTAAGACGGGATTTTCCACTTAATACAATACAAGCTCATTTATTGCCAAGGTCACATCAAGTTGTACAGTTTTCCGTGGGATGTAGAACTTCCGAAAGCATCCATGGAAAGTGGGGCCATAATCCTAGAAAATGCATAATTTCGTCTACTTGAAAGGATTCTATTAGCATTACTGTTTGATTTCCTAAGCAAAGTGGCTAAAAGTGCACCTGTAACCACCTTGCAATTCCCTTCTGTGTTGGTTTGTGCTCAGTCCAATAGAGAGCTGTGAGTAGTTAGTTAACCAAGAGAATCAGTGATGGTTTTCTTTGACTCTGGATCTTCTCCTAAGAATCCCTCATTTTGGTTGCAGACAGCTCACGTCACAGACTCCAGCTTCCCTGCGATCACCTCACTTCTAGAATTTCTGAAAACAGCCTTCTCACCTTCATTCTAGCTCTTTCTCTAGTTGTGTAAGTGTATAATTCTCTGTATTGAATTACTATCTAATCAAAATACCTAGGGTGGCTTCAGTTTTCCTAATTAAACCCTGATTAATAGATATATTTTCCAAGAGTAGAGTTCTAATTCTGCATCTGACCAATTTCTGGATAATTATGTATAAAGGAAATTTGTTTGTAAATAGTCAAAATTTCAATTTGTTTGAGGTGAATTATTTTGTAACATAAATTCTTTTAAAACATAACTTATTTCACCTCTCCTTTCAAAATAACTTCCACATAGGCTGTAATATTATCCACTGTAAGTGCCAAACATACTAACCTAAGGGCACAAGCAAAGGGATCCTGTCTCTTAGATTCATCACATATTATTTTTTGGAACAAGGCAAGTTATAAATAAATAATTAATAAATAATTAACAAATAACAAAATAATAAAATCTTTTGTTTTTCTAGAAAATATGCTTCCCATATTTTCTAATGGGTGATTTAATTTTACCAAGTTATGAGATAAACCTAACTGGAGAGAGAGGTGGGAAATGTGAATTCTGTCAATATCTAGTTTGGGGACCATTTTCCAGTCATTTAGAATTGTGTCTCCCACATATAAAATCTTGAGAGTCTACTCAGGGACTTATCAAAGTTTGAAAATGTCTCAACAATTGTATTTGATTACATAAATATATATTTTGATATAAGGTACCAAATATGAACAGTTGCAACTTGTGTTAAAGAATTAAAATCCACAAACCATGAGGACTATATGGCTGATCTCAAAAGTCAGAGTTCTGGCTGATTTTCTGTCTTACAAACAGCAGATGTTCTCCTCTCTGGGACAAACTGAAATTCACACATGCTTGCATTCTTGCACATATGCATACTATAGTTAAGAACAACTGATAGACTTTGGTGGTGATCATTTAGAAATAACAGTAGTGACCATTTATTTATTCCTTGCAAAAAGTAACTGTAGGCAAACTTCTTCAGTTTAAATTTAGTTTAGGTAAATGTGTGGTACACACATACATCGGTATACCCATAATGGAATTCTTCTCCAAAGTGAAACAGATAAATATGAGTATATGATTTTAACATCCTCTCTCAGATATGCTTAAATAAAAATATAAGATACTAAATAATTTGGGGAGAAAAATTAAGAATGAAGATATGAACTCTAAAAAATATTTTTTGAACTCTATCATTAGAACAAGAGTCCTTTCTTCTATTTATGCAGCATTTTTGAATAGGTTTTTCTTACATCTGTGTAATATTTTTCATTTTATTACAGTAGCTATTTTGATCTTGGTAGCAATCCATTTGTTTAGGTAAATGTCATTTTATTATCCTTATTTTACAAAGAGGTATTATTATCCTCATTTTACAGGTGAGGAAACCGGGGCTTATGCAGGCTAAATTATGTATTTGAACTAGACCAGGTAAGTAAGAGATGGGGCAGGTTTACTAACATCTGGTTCAGTGTTCTTCCCACCACACTGGGCCCCTTTTCCTCATGTGTAGAAGAGAGTTAAGCCTTGTTGCTTTCAACTTCACTGCCATGTTCACTGGTCACAGAGTGAGGTTTGGCTAGGCTGGGGACCAGAGAAGGAAGTTCTCATCCAGGTCAGTAGTCCCCCAAGGCTAATGTACGATCAAGGCAATAAACTAGGTGAGGTATATAGGTGACAATAAGTCTATAACACTAGGAAAAATGAAAAGACAAAAAGAAAAATGGTGTGGTGGCCATAGAAAATGCACTTATCCAATCTCTGGATGCAGGGATCATAACTGACCACCTCAGCTACTACATTCTAAAATCCATTGCTACTTTCTCCCCAAAGCCAACTTTGGGTACAGCAGAATTACTAAGATAAGTCTATTCCTGATAAGCCTGTTCCTGGAAGATACAGGACTCCTCTGACTGGCAACTTTGGCTAGAGGATTCCCCATTGGCTCATTTCAGGGTGGTAGCAGTGGAGGTCGTGAGAAGTGGTTGAATTCTGTATATATTTTGAAGGTAGGACATACAGAATTCACCTCACTGAATGTAGAGTACGAGAAAAAGATAGAAGTCAAGGATGCCTCCAAAGTCTCGACCTGAGCAACCTGGAAGCTGGAATTGCCATCAGTTGAGATAGGGAAGGCTTCAAATGGAGCATATTTCCTAGGGTGGAGGGGAGAAGGAGATCAGCTGTTCAGTAGTTTTGTAACACTGAGTTTGAGGTGTCTATTAGATATCCAAGCACGTATGTCAAGTAGGCAATTTGATGTATCAGTGTGGAGTTCAGGAAAGCAATCTGGATTGGAGTTATATGTTTGGAAGTCATCAGCATGTAAATGGGGCTGAATGAGATCACTGAGGAAGTGAGTGAGGACAGAAGAATCAGTCTAAGGACTGAAATTTGGAGGCATGGAGAAGAGGAAGAACTGGCAAGGAAGCCTGAGGAGGAGTAACCAGTAAGGTAGGAGGAAAACTAAGAGAGTATGGTACCCTAACTGTCTCTGAGGAGACAACAGACAACCCTAACCTAAGGAGTTGGGAGGATCAGAGTTGCAGTGCTGAGTATGAATTATAGGAATAAGATGGGCTAACGTTCTTCACTACGAGGGCTTTTGGGTTGACTGTGATGTTGAGAGCAAGGCCAACTTTATGAAGCTTTGAATTATCTGTTATGGGCTATGAATCAGTAAAGATGCTTTTGGTTTCAAAGGCTAAAAAATGCAACTCAAGCCAACTTCAAGAATAGAGGAAATCTTTTGGGTTACATATCTAAAATGTTCGATGGTAAGGTGAGCTTCAGGTAAGACTTGAGCCAGTTGCTGAGTGATGTCACTTGGGACGTGAATTGTTTCTATGTCTGCATTTGATTTTTACAGTATTGGCTTCATTGTAAAGCTGGCTTCCCTCATAGTTTCACAGCTTCTGTCAACAGCATCCAGGCTTGTGTTAAATGCTTCCTCATTCATTTTTGGTGGTACAGAGAATTCTTTTCTGGTAGTTCCTGAGAGAGCAGTGGGGCTC
Organism: Tapirus indicus; assembly: GCA_031878705.1. Lineage (NCBI taxonomy): Eukaryota > Metazoa > Chordata > Mammalia > Perissodactyla > Tapiridae > Tapirus > Tapirus indicus. The sequence continues at coordinate 17,754,880 of CM062918.1, forward strand.
AGGCTCTATATGTTTAGCAACCACTGCAAATGCCTTTCATGTAGACAGATAGGAGGCTTTGGGAACCAATACCTCAGGCTCATGCAGACCCACCTCAGTAATAAACAGGATCACAGCTCTGGGCTGTGACATCAATACCGGGGGACAAAAGGGCCTGTGGTTTGGAAGTTCAAGCTCCACCAGTGTGAATGAAGAGAAAGAATGTCAATGCTCCTTGGTGGCATATAACTTCCTGGCAGATAATAAATACTTACACATTCTGCTAGGAATACATGTCCCTCTCCACCTTACCACATTCTTTTTAGGCTGAGGATGACATGGTTTGATTCATGTATCTTTCCAAGTAAGCTGAACTTTAGAGCAAAAGAATTCATTAAGCATGAGTGGCAGTAGCCCTACCTCCAAATGTGGCTCTCCAATTAGATAGAACTCAAAATTCCTCACGGCTGTTTTCCTCTGGAATGCTTACTATGTGCCTAAGCCCTGTTTTAAGGTTTTATATGTATTAACTCATTTAATCCTCAACACAACCCTTAGAGGTAGGTACTATTATTATCTCTGAGGCACAAAGAGGCCAAGTAACTTTGCTACATTGACCCAGCTAGTAAGCGGCAGAGTTGGTTCCAGTACTACCATTATGGATTAGTGTTAAGCAGAAGGGAACCTAAGTTTAGGAATGTATTTGGTGATATCAAACATGGAGACCACCTGCTCATGAAATGACAGTGTCTTGATTAATTCTGGACTACAGAGAGCTATCTTGAGATCACTTGGATCATTATCACAGTAGACAGTGGCCGCTTTAAAACACAGGTGGAAGGGGGCAGGATGGCATGCCTAACAATGCTTTTCCTCTCCTGACATACTGTGATTTGACGTTCAATGTAACCAAATTTGGCATTGTGAAGAGTCTTTTAACAACTTATCATGTTTCAGATAGAGTCATTTTATGTGTTTTGGGGAGGGAGTGGAAGAAATTTGAAAGTTGGGATCAGATTTATACCAAAAGAAATGGGAAAGTGGATTGCTAATCAAGGCAGTATCTTCCCACCATAGCACTGGGGAGGTTTGAGAGGAAGCAGACTACCTGAGGCAACGCTTTGCTAATGCAAATCGCCTCCTGGAGGGCTTCCAGGTCACCAAGGGCTGGGTGATTGTCTCTGCAGTTGGAGTAGCTTTAGATAATGAATGGTAACCATTAGACACAGAGTGAAAGTTATTTGCCTTTTGGACACTTTGCAGCGTGCGTTTATGGCTTATTTAAATAACGGGCCAAAGTAAAATAGAACTCATTTAATTTAGAGTAGCTAGTTGAAAAATGCCATGCCTAATAGGCGTGACTTTCTTTGTCCAGTTATTTTACTGGCAGAGTAACACTGTACTTTATGCATTAAGAGGGTGGTGCTTTGGATTTCTAACCTAGGAATTGAATGATCTAGTTGATTGATCCATTGATTGATTGATTGATCGATCCATTTATTCTCCTAACATATTTATTGAGTAAGGGAAGAAGAGAGATGGTGAAAATGCCTTGGGTAGTTTAACTTCTCCAGAAATGTCTAGCAGGTCCTGATGGAGAAACCATCTATATCAATATCTGACTTTGTCCAGAACAACTGGGCAAAAAACCTTCTTCATATAGCTTTAGAGAAATAATGATTGTTTATCCTCACAAAACAATACTGACTTCGCTTTTATTAACCAGATGTCATACTTCTCTTTTTTTATCCTAAGCATAAACTTTCTCTTTGTTTTCATGTTTTAATCCAGTCATAAACATTTATGGCCTTTTCCATTTAGTTTTCTTAGTTTCTCCTGCCTGTCCTAGAACAGCTCCTGCCAAGACAACTTGCTCATGTCTTATTGAGTTTATAGGAGCAAGTCAGTCAGCACTAGTACCTATTCCATAATAGCGACCATTTAGTAGTACACTAACAACACACAAAATGCTTCCTAAACACTATATAATCTAGTTCTCACCACAGCCCTGAGTTAGGTATTCTTATTTCCATGTAAAAGATGAAGCACCCAGGGTTTAGAGGATTAAATGGCTTGCTTAACTTCACCTTGCTGGTAAGAGGAAGACTGGAAGTTTGAAATCCAGGCCTCTGTCGCCCCAACCTTTGTCCTTCATGCTCTCTCAGAGGCTTACCACACAGAGCAAGTACTTCGAAATTCATTTCTTTTTATTTGTCTCCTTTTAAGGTAATAGCCATTTAATTTATTCTGGCTGACTTTCCACAATTATTTTCATGTAGTGACTCATTGATTAGTCTCTCCTCTGCAAATTTTTCTGTATAGATGTTGGACTTGTGGGCCTTGGCCTATAAGCACCCTTATTTGTTCAAGGAGAGACACATAGTCTTTTCTATTTATTGTTCAACCTCCCTCGGCACATTCACTGCTAGTCTTTCCTGCTTAGCTCTCATTCTCCTCACTTACTTATCTTTACCCCTTAGTTCTACAGGACCACAAAGAAATGTGCTAAGAAGAAACAAGAAAAAACATTTTAAAATGTATTTTTGGATAGGAATAGGTGAAGAGTTGGTGGGAAAATATATCCATGTTTATTCTCAAGCTACCTATAGGAAATGCAGATATGTGTATTGTCTTTTTATTAGATTGCGTGTTCCCTAAGCTCATAGATGTGTATGAGAATCAGGCACGGTTTTGTTATATTATCTGGATTTAAATGCTGCATAGGCATTCAAGAGCCAGATAGAGATTTAATAAACCACTGGTTACAAGAAATAGTTTCCATCCATTGGTCTTTGCTCTTGATGTGGAAGGTAATGTACTTCAGAATATTATATAACTTACAGGCCCAAATAATATTCTAAAGATAGGAGACTTGGTGGTATGTGCCATCTAAATGCACGGGCTAAAGTGGATGTAAGTAAAATCCCTCAACAGCTGGTACAAGTGTGCTGCTATAAAAGAACACTGTTAAAAGATGTCGTTAGAATGCAGGGCTCGTCCCAACATACATCACCACATCTCTTGTCGTCAGGTTTCCTCCTTCTCTGCTTTCCTTGTGCTACCTGAATGTGAATAACGCAATTCTTATGCTATGTATCAATAAACTCTGAAGCAAAGGTTGGTTCTGAGACCAGAGAAGAACCTGCTAGACTCCAATTCTCCTTTTTGTTGTGAAATAATGACATTTCTAGGCTATGACATTTCAATAATGTTCTAGGAATCCTTATTGCTTAATTGGAACATACCAAATAGATGAGAAAGCTCTGGGACAGATGTTTTCTCTGCACATTTTTTTTAGCTGATACACACTGAATGGGCACACTCCATCATGTATGTTTAAAATTTGGACATTAGCTTCTCTCTCTTCTAAGTGTCCCATCCATCCCTTCCTGTTTGGCCCCACTCTTGTTGCCTTGCTCTCTCATCATCACAATTGCAGCAGTCACCTAACCACTCCAGCTGTGTCCTTCTTCAACTCATCTTCCATGAGACTTCCAGGTGATCTTGCTCATAAGCAAATATAATCTGTCACTCTTCTGCTTAAAAAAAAAGGCAGTGGCAACCCAACATCTGTCAAATACAATTAAAAATCTTTAATATAACATACAAAGTACATCATAATCTACCCCTTCTACCTGCATAATTTTCAAGTCTTATCTCCTGAAAATGCACCACCTCCTCACCACATCATACACCCTTTATTACAGGCAAACCAGACCACTGGACATTTCCTGAAGGTGCTGCGTTTTCTCACTGATATTGTTTTTAGTACTTGTTATTCCTTGGGTAATGGCATGTTGGTTGGGAGAGTTTGTTCATTCATGTGACTGTAAACTCCTTGAAGATGGTTTTGGATTCTTTCACCTTTGAATCCACAAAACCTAGTACAGTGCCTATAACATAAAAGTTACTTGTAATTTTTGAATGGAAGGAACAATTTTGAACTCACCTAGAAAGTAAAATAAACCTAAATCAGCATGTTTATGATTTAATAATAATAAGTACAGAGTTTGAAATAATTCATGCCTCCCCAAACACAATCATGAAAATACTTGTTGTGTATATGCTGGCCTATATACCTCAACTCAGAAGGCACACAATGGCTGTTTATCCCACTTTTAGTGATAATAAGATTGATCAGAGGGTTCAGATAGTGATAACTTGAGCCTTCCATTTTAAGTTCCCTATGAACCTTTTTTCTGAAGGTTTCATGTATTGGTGATTGTTGCGTGATTCAGTTATTTCATTAGCAATTACAAAATGGTGATTTTTCAAATTCCGTCATTCATTTCACGTTTATTAGCTGGAATTCTGTTAAAAACAAACAAGCAAACAAAAACCTTTTGCTCATCAAATATGACTGTTTGGTTATCCTGAAATACAGTTCATACAGGAAAGGAAAAATAATGCTTATTTATTGGCAAATTTTATTTTATTATTATTTTTTTGTGTGAGGAAGACCAGCCCTGAGCTAACATCCGTTGCTAATCCTCCTCTTTTTGCTGAGGAAGACTGGCCCTGGGCTAACATCCGTGCCCATCTTCCTCTACTTTATATGGGACGCCGCCACGGCATGGCTGACAAACAGTGCGTCAGCGGGCGCCTGGGATCCGAACCCGCGAACCCTGGGCTGCCAAGCACGAACTAAACCGCTGCGCCACCGGGCAGCCCCTATTGGCAAATTTTAAAGCAAAGAATTGGTGCCCTAGTTACTTTCAGTGATGTCCACTGTACATATTTGCTTTTGAATTTATTCCTATTTTGTATCATGCAGTGTCCTTAGTACATAATATAGTGTCCCATCTTCCATTCTGGCCATAAAAATTCTCAACCTTTGATTCATGTTTCTTCTTCAATATCAAGGAATTGTGTAATGATCTTCAACACAAGCCTATAATTGATTTCTTATACCAATCAGCCAATCATGTTCAGTAGAGTGAAAACCAATTATCTTAGCAGCTGGCACCAAAATTCCTCTGAGGCAGAGATCAATTTTTGCCCAGGAAAATACCTTGGTGAATTGCTTGGGATGGAAGAAGAGAGAGAGGAATTGAAAGAGAGGTAAGCAAAAGAAGTAAGGTAATATGTTAAGAACCTGGAGCTCAAGGGGATAAAATTAGCTGAGTGACTTTTTAAAGAACAGGATTATCTAATGTTTAATATTACATTGTTTGTGGTGCAAACTATTGCTACCTCTCCCAAAACTTTAGTAAGATCTACTGCGTAACGCTCAAAAGCCTGATACAAAGGAATAAAATGTTTAATGTATTTTAGAGGGAAAGGAAACCAAGGAAAGGGGCTAAGTTCCAGGTCTGTGTCAATATGGTATTAACAGAGACCATACAAGTGGAAGAGAGAGATGATAAACTGAATCAACCAAGCAGAGAAAGGAGCTGAAAGCCATACATGGCTCTGAGAACTGGGGCCTTCTTAAAATTCACAAATTCTGGAGGAATGTTCTGGAAATTCCTCAGGAAATAAAAAGACAAATTGAGCCAAGCAGATCCAGATCTTAAGCCATAAAGTCACATAATGAATGCAAAGAAATTGTATTAAATGTGTCTCAAAAGCTTACATAGAATTTATTGACTGTCCTTTCTACCTTCTTACTCCACAGGTTAAGACTTTTCCTTTCTTTCTATTGCTCTTGTCCAGTTATGGTATCCTTAGTTGTTCCTTTGCTTCAGTAATACCTTCTTAGCACTCCAATCAGCAAACTGTCCCCACTTGAACTTGAGGTTACCTTTCCTGTCAGGTATTTTGATCATACCAGTTTCCATTTGGAAAAGTTCAGAATGGCTTCCGTCTCACTGTGGATGAAGTCTGGGATTTTAACCTCAGGCTTTCATACTCTTTGCAAGATGCTCTGAACCAGCTGACTGCCTTGATTTGTGTGTGTGTGTGTGTGTGTGTGTGTGTGTGAGAAAGACTAGCCCCGAGCTAACATCTATTGCCAATCCTCCTCCTCCGTTTTTTTTTTTTGCTGAGGAAGACTGGTCCTGAGCTAACATCTGTGCCCATCTTCCTCTACTTTATATGGGACCCCGCCACAGCATGCCCTGACAAGCTGTGCATCTGTCCGCACCTGGGATCTGAACCTGCGAAACCGCCGGCTGCTGAAGCGGAGCGCACAATCTTAATCGCTACACCACTGGGCCAGCCCCTGACTGCCTTGATTTTTACCCACCAGCCTAGCTGCTCTGACTGTTCCAAGAACAGTGAGTTCAAAGCTCTGTTTTGGTGTTCATGTCATTCCCACATTTAAGTTTTTTGAAAGCAAACACTTCACGTTTGAAATTTCCTTCCATTTTCCCCCAATTTCGAAGTAATCCATTAAAATTCTTAAAGTAATGAAAGTTAATATTTGCAGCAATAAGTTTGGAGGATTCGTTTATGTAGAACATGTCACTGTATTAGTTATCTTTCTCTACATAGCAAATTCACAAAGAAAAGCATGTTTGTTCTGAAAGATAGGAGACTGCTGATGATAAAGGCATACTGGAAAATAAAAAATTTGATGATAAAGAAGAGAGAGGTTAGAGAACTGGTATTATGTCCTTAAAAGATTGGATTTGCTGTCCAAGAGGAGACATGGCTTTAAATAGGAGTGGGGCTAGTTTATTTGTAGTAGAAGGTAGGAAAGCAGAGTATATGGTACAAGTATTGTATATGGGAAGGTCTAATGGTGGAAATCTGCTAGTAGGCGGGAAGAGAATATGTAGAAGTCTCTTATGATTGCTTCAATTTTTCTCAGTGAAATAAGAAACAAAATCATCAGCTGAGAGTGAGGATGTGTTGAAATGTTTGAAAGGAATGAGATAGTTATCTGTGAGAAGGAGCACAAATGGACTAGGAAACTGTAGTATGATTGTTGGGCATCATTAAGGACCCATTTAAATTTACAGGGAGATCATTCAGCCATGTTCAGTTGCCTGGGTATAGGTTTGAAGTAGACAGAAAATTGGATTTATACAGGCTTGTGATTTGGTCAAATGACTATAATGAAGTGATAGTGAGACTAGGGAACTGAAAGCATATGCAAGGGAGTTGATGTAATGATTGACCATGAAATTTAAGGTGATTTTTGAGGGAAGATAAGCTTTCACAGGAGGGAGAGAAAGTGAAAATATGGTAGGATTAATGGTTTGGAGATCTAGGTTGGATAGTTATTGTTTGAGTTGGGGTAATAGAGAGCACAAATATTGTAGTTTGAGAATGGGATATGTGAAATCAAGATCATGGAGGGGGTGAAATTGTTAGCAAGGTCTGAGACATGACCATTAGTGTTAATGGCTGAGGTAAGGTAGGGTATAAGGTCATAAGAGGAGAGAAGTCCATTCATGTAGATATGGAAATTGCCAAGATGTAAAGCAATGAGATTGTTGGGTAGAGTGACAATGAACCAGATGTTTAAACTCTTCGAGAAGTGAGAGTGGATGATCTGGAGGACAATAATTACAGTAATAATAAAGGAGTAGTGGGTAGTAAAATCCAATGACATGAGATTTAAAAGACAAAGAAATAAGTTGGAGAACATAAAAAATGAATTTAAAAATTATTCTTAGTATCCTTAGGGATATTCAAGAGGCATTCATAAATCAAGAATAGGCTGCTATAAAAAGAGAACAATTTAAGAATAAAAAACAATGTGTAGAAATTAAAAGTATTATTGCAAAATAAAATCCAAAGATGGGCTGAACCATAAAATGGCATATATAAAGAACAAATTAATGGTCTGGAAAATAAAGATGGGAACATTGTCCATGATAGAGACCAAAATTATAAAGATATGATATCTCAAAGAAAAGAGTTAAGAGATGTGAAGGAATATATTGAGAGTCCAAGGAAGTTCCGGAAGGAGGGAATGGAATACTCAAATCAGTAAAAGAAGAGAATCTCCCAGAACTGAAGAAAGACCTCATTCCTCATATGGAAAGAGCCAGCAAGTGCTGAACATGGTGAATGAAAAAAGACACCTACCTAGGTACAGAGTGGTGAGGTTAGAATACTAAGCATAAAACAAAAATTCTAATAGTTTCCAGAAAGGAACTGACCATTAATTACTAAGGAATGAGAAACAGATTAGCATCAGACTTTTTTCTGATTAACCCCCATGAATATAAGAAGAAAATTGAACAATATCTTCAAACTAGTGAGTGAAAATAATTTTTTTATTGTGGTAAAAATCACATAACGTGAAATTACCATCATAACCATTTTTATGTGTACAGTTCAGTACTTTTAAGTATATTCACATTGCTGTGCAACAGATCTTTAGAACTTTTTCATCTTGTAAAAGTGAAACTCTATACCTATTAAACAGAAATTCCTCCTCCCTTTATCCTTCAGCCCTCATCGATCACCTTTTTGTTTTCTGTTTCTATGACTGACTACTTTAGATACTTCATATGAATGGAATCATACAGTATTTGTCTTTTAGTGACAGGCTTATTTTATTTAGCATGTCCTCAAGGTTCACCCATGTTGTAGCATGTGACAGAATTTCCTTCTTTTTTAATATTCCCTGAGTGGAAGTAATTTTCAATTTAGAAGTCTATGCACAGCCTAATTTTAGTTCAAATATGAGGGCAAAATTAAAGCATTTTCAGGCATAAGGCTTCATGCAGTCCATAGAACCTCAAGGATATATTGCAGAAAGAGGAAGATATGGGCTATAAGAAATTCTGATTGTTAAATAATTGCCAATGCACAATACAAATAAGTTAGTTTACAACTAAATTTTAGATAATTATTTCATGTGATGGGTCAAGGAAATTTAGAGAATGCTAAAGTTTTTCCATTGTACAGAAAGAGAATATATGTACTAACCAATTTCAGATGTATTTGAAAAATATAAGTATAAATATGTGTGACAAAAATGTAAGAGTAATTACCAAATTATGTAAATAGGCTCTGTAATTTCCAAATAGAAGAAAAGGAATAAAATAAAACATTAATAACTCAAAATGTCCAACAGGACAAAGAGGGCAAAAGAGAGAACAAGAAAGCATAGTCAATAGAAAACATAAACTAGGCAGTAGGAACAAGGACAAATATATCATTAGTTGTGATATTTGTTATGATATTTATAATGGATAATATTTTTAAGTATTATTGAATTATAGTCATTAAAAAGGTATTTATTAATGGGTGAATTTCTCTTTTGTGGGGGATCAGAATTGGCCACCTCAAGATGGATCTCTGTCTACCTTTCTCTGAAGGAGGATTTGACTTCCCCCTCCTGTCTAAAGGAATTTGGGATGGGCCCAAGGACAGGCCTCACCTTGGAAGACTCTGGGTATCGATAAACCAGGAGGGTCTTTGCTACACCCATTCTTATCAAAGTTCTGTGTACCAAACATTTACATTTGTAAAGATATCTCCTTCTCTGTAGGGGGAACAGAGGTGGATGACCTTACTTCTAGAACCTGGTCAGTGTGGAAGGAGAGACCTTAAATCTGCATGATAACTTTATTGTGCTTTCTTGTAATCCCTCGTGGCTGACATTCCCAACTCCCCCCCAGAATCATTTGTCTATATAAGAGGAAACTCTCCACCATTTTGTCAAGAGACACTCCCTGGTCTCTCCCATGTACATGCTTTATAAATCTTTGTTTGATTTTCTCCTGCTATTTGGCCTCATGTCAATTTAATTTTGTAGCCCGGCCAGAAAGGACCCAGAGTGGGTAGAGAATGCTCTTTCTCCTCATCACTTTTAAAGGATGGAGATTTTCAGATTGGATAAAAAACAATATTTAGGTATGGTTTAGAGACAACACTGAAACAAAATGGTACAGAAAGGTTGAAAATAAAAAAATATGCAAAACAATCTAACAAAACTAAAGCATGAATGGCAACAGATCAAAAAGTAGATTTAAGGCCCCAAATATTTGATAAACAAAATGATTACTTTATGTTAAAATATGAACAGTTCACTGAAAAGATACAATAACCATGAAGAAAAATTGTTAAAAATACAAAGAGAAAGTAACTTATCTGAAATTGCAGTTAGAAACTTAATACACTTCTCTCAGAATTTGAAGGATCGCCTGGACAAAAAGTAGGCAAAAATAAGCAAGATTCAATAACAATCAGCAAGCTTGATCTAATGTTTCTCTATTTCTGCCTCTATCTTTGTAACCCACGTATAGAAAATACACATCTTTTACAAACCTTCGTGAAAAATATGCAAAAAAAAAAAAAGATCAACCATTAATAGAGCTCCCAGCCCCCCCCCCCCCAATTTCAATGTATTCTGGAAAACAGAAATAGTTCAGGCCACATGCTCTGATCACAATGCAATAAAATTAGAAATTAACAACAAAAAGATGAGAAAAAGATCTCTAATAATTAAAAATAATTACTTTTGAAGAGGGGAACAGAATTTGGTGGGTAAGGGGGGGGTAAAATGATATTTTCATTTTTTTGTAAAATTCATACCTGTCTACTAAGACCTCTGTAGTTAAAAAATAAAATATATAAAAGAAAGAGCGACTAGCAAGTTATTCCTTCAGTGAATGAATAGAACCTCAAATACTCTCTTTATCTTCTATCCTCATAATATCCCTGTATCTTAAAGGTAAGGATTATTCCAATTTGATGCAATAAGAAACTGAGGTACAGCTCCAAAGCAGGTTAAAAGACCAAGTGGCTGAATCATTTTCCCCTTTTGGGGGGCTTACAGGATGAGTCTACCTTCCCTCTAGACACCTAGAGATTTTACAGAAATACATAAACAAGAATATTCATTTATTTATGCATATAAGTCAGAACCATTCTATAAAGACAGAATAATGTATCTGAAAGTTTTCTTACTTAAAATGTAATCTGCTCTGATATTGTGAGCAGAAATCTTTTTTTTCAGACTTTTTATTTGCCAAGGACAAATTCTAGCTACTGATCAAGGCAGGAGAGTTCACCATGTGCCTCATTCTCTGAGAGATAAATACAAAGAAATGATGACTCTTGTTATAAGGTACAAGGCCTTTCATTCTTTGGAAGGTACAAGACATTTCTGTGTTTGGGAAAGTTTGTGATCCCTTATTTTGAGAAAAAAATGTTTTAAAACTAAATATCTTAAGTATTAAAGAACATATACAATGTTTTCTTTAAATAAGAGAATACACAAAATAATACAAAGCCCTCTTTTCTTATTCAAAATGAAATCACACAACTTATTAGGAAAGAGTTTCAGAATTCAAATTCCTCAGCCCATTGTGAAAACCTAATAGTTATTTTTCATTAATTTTCTTTAGTGCCCCTCTTTCATTGTATTGAGGCTTCCTGCAGTATTTGGAATCCTGACTCCTCTTTCCTTCCTTGATTTTCCACCAGGAATCTTAAGCTCCTCTCCATTCTACTATACAGAGCAATTCATCTCTAATCAATCCATCACCCCAAATTTTCAAACCCACACCAAACATGGGGCTCAGTACAACAACGGGCCCTGCATGTAATGGGACCCACCCTCCTTGGACGGAGTTGGGATTATAAATAACTGGGTCTCAGTTGTTGACAACTAGTTTTTCGTAGCCTGCAAAAGTTGTCTGAAGGATAAGTTAGTATGAGGAAGATCCTATCCTGGGAACCCTTTTTTATTTGAGTGGCAATAAAATTAAAATACTACATTTTACATTTCCAAATACCCCTGTGCTGTGTTATAGAAACATGATTTTTTTCCCCAAGGTGGTCAGGAAACCCCAGAGAGAGCAGCAACATCAATTCTAGAAGGAAAATATTTGCTTCATATGTTTGAGTTCAGCTATCAAATTTTAAATTAAACTGATTTAGTAAAAGTCATTTTTGTACAACCAAGTCATTTTTATATGTTTGGCACAATGTAATATAAAGGAGAAAAGTCTCACTGTATATGGCACTTAAAGTTGACTTAATTACATTTGTTTCAGCAGGTGGGCAGTATATACATTGGTCCTGTGAATGCCAAGCTGAAAATAAGACTCAGCCTATGCTAACAGCTGATTTAAATAATTTTGCCTTTTCACTGGTAAGTGGATTTTGGAAGTCTGGGATATTTTCGAATGCATTCTTGGGTTCTTTTATTTGTTACCCGGAAACTCCATGCTGAGAATCAGGTCAGGACACATTGGTGTGTTCTGGAGAAGTTCTGTTTGTACTGGTGAATTCCTTTTGAACTTCAGAGTAGATTACTCTGTTAAGGTACCCATTTTGGGTGGCAAAGGGGTGTTTTAGAGGATCAGGAGAAGGAAACCTGTGATAATGTGATTAAAATAGAAAATAAATATTTGGTCTTGGATCCTATTCCTGTCACAGAGCTCCTCGGAATTTCCTAAATGCTGAGAGTGATAAAGGTGTCTTTTGTAATGTTAATGAGATGACTTTTGGAATGCCCCAAGGTAACCTAAGGGTGAGGGCTGGTTGCCAGGGGAACTAACAAGGTGATTAGAGGGTGGGAACCTTCAGTCCCACCCCGCCCCACTCCAGGCAGAGGAAAGGAGCTGAAGATTGAGTTCAATCACCAATGGCCAATGACTTAATCAATCATGCTTATGTAATGAAGCCTTCATAAAAACCCAAAAAGGACAGGGTTCTATGAGTTTTCCAGGTGTGTGGAGTGTGATGCACTTGGAGAGGGCATGGAAGCTCCATTTCCCTTCCCACGTACCTTGTCCTATGCATCTCTTCCATCTGGCTGTTTTTGAGTTATATCCTTTTATTATAAATGGGTAATCTAGTAAGTAAAATGTTTCTCTGAGTTCTGTGAACTGCTCTAGCAAATTAGTCAAACCCAAGGAGGGCCCGAACTATATGGCTGGTGGGTCAGAAGCACAGGTGATGACCTGGACTGTGATTGGCATCTGAAGAGGTGGGGCAGTCTTATAGGACTGAGCCGGTAATCTGTGGGATCTGACCTTACCTCCAGGTAGATAGTGTCAGAATTGAGCTGAATTGTAAGACACACAGCTGGTGTGCGAGAATTGCTTGGTGGTGTGGGAAAAAACTCCCCCACACATTGGAATTGTTGGAGCAGAGTCTTAAAACCAAATTTGCAAGAAAGCAAGTTTGAAATCATCAAACTCATCGACAACCCAATAAAATCTAACGGTAAGCTCTAGGTAGACCTATGGATGAGTACTGGAAGTACGTTAAGATCTAAGCAAGAATCATCAACACTGAGCAGGATTTATTAAACACACATTTCTACATAATACCAGTCTAAATGTATGCTTAGATTATTTTTGCACTCATGAAAATTTCTCTTCAAAACCTAAGATAATTTCTAATTCTTTTCTTTGAACTGTATTCTTTTTACCATTGGTTCCTGCTGCATGATTCAACTCATTGATCCAGTGTTATGATTCCCCCCACCCTTTCCCTTCTCTTTACAACCGTTCCATCTATATTTTCCTAGCTGTGTATTCTACCCTTCTCTCCCTTGGTTTTGTCTTTGTCTCTTTATTTGATTCAAAGAGTGTTGCTGGAGTTCAGGGTGAAGGTTATTGCATCTGACATCCCTATCGGCCTTCCTGGGGCTTGTTTGGGAAGCACTTTCCCACACATTCTCAGTGTAACGTGATTTCTTAGTGTTACTAGTAGAAATCCACAGCTCTGGTGAAATCTAAAGGGTAATTTGAGGGGCCAGCTGGTCCTATGATCATGGATGACCAACCTAAAGGTAATGCTTGGAGTCAGGACCCAAATAGGCCTCAGAGGCTTAGGTTCCATTTAAAAGAGAACATCTTCATGTTTCCCAGCTGTCCCAGCCCTTGGCAATTCCAGACTCATGGGGTTTCTTTCAAGAAGCACCTGTTTGCATTGTAGCCTGAATTTGTAGCAAATTATTTCTACACAGTTGGAAGTAACATCAAATTGGCTCTTTTACCAGGCACTCTGGATGGGTGCATTTGGGTTTCATAGATGTTTGTGTGTTCTTTTAGTGTGAAAATGCCTTTATTTAAAACAAATACATTTTCCAGCTCATTATCCCACAGTGTGAAGCCCAATTCTGTTAAAAATAATTACAATGGCTGAATTATTTTGCTGAGAAAAACAGGTATCCACATGTCGCTTTGAATCCAAACTTTTGTTTCCAACAGGCTTTTGATGCATCAACCCAGGATATTGTGACTTGAAAGTTTAAAGAATGTTCTTCTAAGGTTATTGTCATAAATATTTTTACTGATTTGATGATGAGAAATTCTTAGCAATGCTCACAATAAGTATATTTCACATCCTTCTTAGATTACATCAAAGGAGGGGTAGTTTATTTTATTCTATTTTTTTTTATTACTAAAAATATTGAAACTCATTAGATACTTTAGTCTTGTTGGGAAGAAAATAAAAGGTTCATCTTATGGCTTGCTATGTATATATAAAAAAGTCTAATTTGCTTTGGGAAAATCAGAGTAAAAATGTGAAGAAGGTAGAACTTCAAAGATGCAAAAATTCCAATTCTCACACAAAGTTTGAGATTTTGGGGTCCATGAACCTACGCCATGAACTTCAAACGAACCAGCCTCTAAACTCTTTGTCTGTGTTTATCTTTGTCAGGACTATACAAGGCAATTTTCATGACTTATTCTTCCCTCCGTCTTTAATTTGGAGAAAATTAAAGAACAGGCGGATGAGGGAGATGGTGAGGAAGACAGAATTGAATGCTCTGTTCACCAGAAATTATTTTGGTGTCTGAAACTTCATGTTGTCCAAGTAATTAATTAATTAATGATCAGGAGTTGATCATTAATTCTCAATAAGTTTCTAAGGTTAAAGCAGTCATGTTATCCAGGGAGACTGGAAAATTCCTCCAGGTGAATACAATTTTTGCAGTAACTGTTCTGGTATGCAATAAAATTTGGACTACAACCGCATTGGCTCTCCTAAAAAGGACACTGGACAGAGAGACACTCTAATCCCTAAAGTTGTATTTTCCTGGTCCTCAAAGATGCTCCTTGAATAGTGATGTGAGATGTTGGGAAATGCTGTATGTTATATCCTCCTCTTGGTGATTCTCACTGCACTTTAACATACTAAAAATTCTAAGAAGTTCTGTAATAATGTAACGTGTTTAACTTTATTTAACCTAAGTTTCCCAAACTTAACATGATCATGGTACCCTTTTTATATGCACCATTTAGTAACATTCTGGGATTCCACGGAAGGAATGCTATTTTTTGCTCAGAGAGCTTTGCAAGGAAGATTTCCAGAATTATCTCCTGATGTACAGGTTACGGTTGGTAAGAAACGTCATATGCACTGATATTGCCAAAAGTATTCTAAAATCTTAGAAGATGTGTGAAGGCCCAAGATATATATAGGAAGATATAGCAGTGAATATAAGAAATATGTAATTCAATCTCAAATTTGGTTTAGGCTTTCTGGCAGAGTTGTCATTCTTCCTTTAAAAATGATCACAATTTGTTCTTGAGATATAAGCTAATGGTTCACAGAGACTATTATACATGTGCAACATTGCTGGAAAGTAAGGGACTGGTTAAATATTGCCCCCCTGCCGTTTTGCATGTTTTAAAAGCAATTCTAAATCACCTCCTGTGTACATGGCAGTGCCACTGGGGGATAAGAAGAACTAGAAGGCATGATCCCTGCCCTGGAGTAGTCGATCAGAAAAGACTTCAGGTTGGATTTTTACACTGACTAGGTAGATTGGCTACGTAGAACAAAGAGGAGAGGTGCATTCTGGGTGAGAGGTTCAGCTGAGTAAACAATAGAAGCAGAAGGAAATCTGGTCTCATCCTATAGTCAACTAGCACCAGGAAGCAGAAATAACTCAGGTTGTCTTAAGTCGAGTGGTACCAGCTCTCAGCTGGATGACTGCTCACTCGGAGGGGCATGGCCTCTATCTGCAGCTGGAGCACCTTCATTGCTTTTTGTGTGGCTATATCTTCCTCCCAGTTTAGAAAAGTTTAAGTACAAGAATTTTGTTGAGGTCTGTGAGGAAACAATTATTTATGAAACTGGATTGACATAGGGGAAAAGTCTACAAGAAATCTGAAGTCTGTCACTCTGATGGATGTGATGACAACTTTATGCAGGATAATTTTCCAGAGGGGTCATGGTTGTATTAATGAAAAGCCTTTTTCAAATGGTATTTGTGGAGGCTCAGACTTCCATCTAATGAAGGAAGGAGAATATATTGGACCATGGCTAGAAACCTAAATACCAGGTTTCTACTGGAAAGTTGATGATGTTTTTCCCAGGCCCTGGAAGGAAAGGAAGAAGAGGCACATTTTCCACTTTTCTAAATACATAAACAAGTCTTTTTATTTCTGTTTGGAAAATTTGGCTGGTTTGGGAAAAGGTAGAAGGGGAGTTAAAGATCTGGAGGAAAAGGTAAGGAAGGATCAGACTAGTGCACGGCTGTTTGCTTGATGCCAAGTTAGATTGAGAGCCCTAATCACTCCTCACCTTCCTCTCCCAAGGTGCAAAAGGGACACAATCAGCTATTTCCTAGTGACCGTTAGACTTGAAAGATCAGAAAAAGTACACGTTAAGGAATACTATTTCTGGTGAAAGATTAACAAAACCCTACTCTTCTTACTCTCCGCTATGTACCTTTGTTTTTTATGTGCTTGTTATGAAGGAATTTACCTGTGGGCTACAGTTAGTTAACCAATTAACTAGGAGTTACTCTCCAAGAATTAACTAGGACTTTGCAGTCTAACGATAGAAAAGCCCCAAGAAGAAGAAATGAATAACTGAGTTTCTATTGAAATTAGGAAGGCTTGGAAATTTTTCTGGTGTCTTGTGAGATTTTGATGTGTCTTTTGAAGCACAATCAAATCCTGGATTTGCTGCCATGCCTAGATCAGTCTGATATAGCAATGTAAGTGCTGTTTAAATGAGGCAGGAAGATTTTGTTTAATGTTAAAACCATCGATTCTCTTCTTAAAAGTATAGAACCAGTATTTTAAAATGTAGCTGATAGGGGAATGTATGACATTGTGATTATTCTAAGGGAATTTTAAATTGGTATATAGGTACACTTAAACACAAACCTGAAAAAAATGTCCTTCAAAAATACATGGGGGGCTGGCTTAGTGCCATAGTGGTTAAGTTTGCACGCTCCACTTGGGCTGCCCAGGGTTCACAGATTCGGATCCCATGTGCAGACCTACACACCACTTATCAAGCCATGCTGTGGCAGGCATCCCACATTAAAATAGAGGAAGATGGGCACAGATGTTATCTCAGGGCCAATCTTCCTCAGCAAAAAGAGGAGGATTGGCAACAGATGTAAGCTCAGGGCTAGTCTTCTTCACCAAAAAAAAAAAAAAACATTGCCCACAAGCATTGAAATTTTATGTTGTGACCTTTACCAAGATATTTAAAACTCATAGAACACAATAAGAGAACTAATAGGAGTATGAACAGTTTTGCTGTTTTAACTAGAATCATTTAACTGACTTACTCTTTATATTGTAGCAGCTAAGACTCATTTTAAGACCTAAAATGTGTAAGCAAGTATGGAGTCATGTCTTTGTAGTCATTCTCAGAGGCAGGGATTATTCAAAAATTAGCCTGTATATCAAGAGTTATTTCAGTCTCCAAGAGTAGAATGTGCAGCCCAAGGGCTACAAAGGCTGGGGTGTAGTCCTTGGGGCCTATTGGCTACCGAACAGCCTTTAAAGTATGGTCTGAGTAAGGGGACTCTGGGAATTGGCCAATGATTGGCTAAAGAAGCCTTTGACTCAGTCCTTGCCTGGAGATGCCAATTACAAAGCAAATGGACAGTGCTACAGAAAGGAAACACAGGACACTGTAATAGCTCCTTTAGCATCTAACTCAGGCTTGGGGGTCAGCAAAGACTCCTTAGGGAGTGACTATCATTACATGAAGTAGAGGTGTCTAACAGGGAAGCTATTATCCAAGTGCAGAACAACTAAACGGCAGCTACTGCAAGTGTTCGTAGATGATAGGATACTTTGTAGTACAATAATAAAACTTTGCATGTGTGTAGTGCATCCAGTTTAATAATGCTTCTACAGCATTATCTCATACCAGCTGAATGTTACCTACTTGAGTATTTCCTGATCTTCTCTTTTTCAGACACATGGTAGGATTATACTTCCCTAATCCACTGAACTAAGTGTAGTCATAAGACTTGCCTTGAGCACAGAAATGTGAACAGAAGTGATGTGTGTCACTTCCGGGCGGACATTTTAAGAGCTTGTATGCAATTCACCGTCTTTTTTCCCTACTGTGATGATCCAGAAAGCCTGTATCTAGATGAAATGCTCGTCGACTGGGTCTTGAGTGACTATGAGAAGCGGAGTCACCCTGTCAACTCATAATGGACGTGTGGTGTGAGTGAGAAATACGTGTTTGTTGTCTTAAGCCACTGAGATTTTTTTAATAGTGTAACCTTATCTTCCCTGACAGATATAAATATCTATCCATAATTGCTCCTATGAACTCTCATGGTACCTGGTAAAGGAAATTAATGCTGAGTAAAATGCAGAAGCTTCTAGTGCTTTTTAAAAATAAACTATTATTTTTAGAGAAATTTTAGGTTCGCAGCAAAATTGAGCTTCAGGTTCAGAGATTTCCTGTATATATCTCCTGTGTCCACACATGCTTAGCCTTCCCCATCATCACTGACCTCCCCAGAGTGGTACATTTGCTACAACTGATGACTCTACACAGACAAAGCATAATCACCCAAAGTCATAGTTTACGTTAGGGTTCACTCTTGGTATAGTACATCCTATGGGTTCGGACAAATGTGTAATGGCATGTATCCACCATTGTAGTATCATGCAGAGTATTTCCACTGTCCTACAAATCCTCTATGCTCTGCCTATTCATCCCTCCCTCTCCCCAGCCCCTGACAATCACTGATCTTTTTACTGTCTCCATAGTTTTACCTTTTCTACAATGTCATATGGTTGGAATCATTCAATATGTAAACTTTTCAGATTGGCTTCTTTCACTTAGTTATATGCATTTAAGTTTCCTCCATGTCTTTTCATGTCTTGATAGCTCATTTCTTTCTAGCGCAGAATAATATTTCATTGTCTGGATGTACCACTGTTTATTACTGAAGGACATCTTAGTTGCTTCCAAGTTTTGTAATTATGAATAAAGCTGCTCTAAACATCCATGTGCAGGTTTGTGTGTGGAAATAAATGTTTTAAACTTTTTTGGGTAAATACCAAGAGGCACAATTGCTGGATTATATGGTTAGAGCATGTTTAGCTTTGTAAAAAGCCGCAAAACTATCTTCCAAAGTGGCTGTACCATTTTGCATGCCACTAGCAATGAATGAGAATTCCTGTTGCTCCACGTAACTGCTGGCATTTGATGATGTCAGTGTTTTGAATTTGGCCATTTTAATATGTGTGTAGTAGTATCTTGTTTTAATTTGCATTTGCTTAATGACGTATGATGTGGAGCACATTTTCATTTACTTATTTGCCATCTGTCTATCTTCTTTGTTGAAATGCCTGTTAAGGTCTTTGGCCGAGTTTCTAATCGTGTTGTGTGTTAACAGATGTGTCTTTTGTGAATATTTTCTCCCAGTTGGTGGCTTGTCTTTTCATTCTCTTGACAGTGTCTTTCCCAGAGTAGAAGTTCTTAATTTTAGTGAAGCCAGTTTATTGATTCTTTCTTTCACGGATCCTGCCTTTGGCATTGTATCTAAAAAGTTATTGCCATACCCATGGTCATCTAGGTTTTTTCCAATGTTATCTTCGAGGAGTTTCACAGTTTTGTGTTTTACATTTAAGTCTCTGATCCATTTTGAGTTAATTTTTGTGGAGGGCGTAACATTTGTATCTAGATGCATTTTGTTTTTGCATGTGGATGTCCAGTTGTTCCAGCACTGTTTGTTGAAAAGACTATCTTTTCTCTATTGTATTGTCTTCACTCCTTTGTCAAAGATCACTTGACTATATTGATGTGGGTCTGTTTTGAGTTTCTCTGTTTTGTTCCATTGATCTATTTTTCTATTCTTTTGCCAGTACACACTGTCGTGATTATTGTAAGTCTTGAAGTTGGGTAGTGTCAGTCCTCTAATTTTGTTCTTCTTCGATACTGTGTTGGCTATTCTGGGTCTTTTGTCCTAGTGCTTTTTGTGCCTGGCATCTCTATGGTGGTCCAAAGGCCTTTTTGGGGTTTCTTTCTTGATTATTGACTGCCAAAATGCTGAGTTCTGACTCAGTGAGTTGTTCCTGTAAAAGAGATAGCCATTGCCTCTGGACACAATCTAAATGAGCCAGATTCACAAGAAGCATTTAAATAATAATAATTCAAGTCCATATGTTATTAGTCCTAGAATGAGATGATCATAATTCTAAACACATTTCGACAGGTGTAAGATTATGTCAAGTTATAGTTTAAAATAATTCAATAACCAATTTGCATCAATGTATTTACTTTCTAAGCAGGCGAAGAGCACAATTTACTTTTCCTGTCTTGGTTTGTGACAGCAGTGCCTTCCTAGTCACCCAGGCCCAGTTGTCTCTGTCCCTCCTCATAGCCCAAGCAATTGCAAAGGCCTACTGTGTCCTGCTCCAAACTTCCTCTCATATCTTTCATCTTCTTCCACTGCATTACCAAGGCCTAGTTCATGCTCTATTCATCACTTTCTGCATTACTGTGTCTTTCTGATCCAATTTCTCAGGCTCTGGTCTACCCTCTATGCTGCTATTGTTTCTTTTCTAAATCAGATCTGGATTTTTAGTTAAAAATGGGAAACTAGGATTCACAGTTTGATAAATTTAATGTGTCTTCTATTATTCCCACTTTCTGGGCTCATTCTCCACTTATCTGTTGGCATTAGTATTTGAGCTTCTTGATCCCATTAAATAGATGAGTTCAGTTAGAAAATTTAGTTTATGTGGGAAACATTTATGATATTGCACTATGTGAGAGAGACTCTTTCCTTTATTGTACTGGCAGAACGTAACAAGAAAATAAGAACTATAGCCTCAAATTCAAGTCAGGTTACATTTGTTTGTCTTTGCTTCAAAAAACTTATTGGACTCCTTGTTCCCACAGAATAAAGGAATTCCAGGATATCTAAGCTTACTTCTAACTTCACCTACTAGATTGTCCTTCAAGGTAGAAACTCATTATTCCTTAGTATACTTCATATAATATAGTACATACTCAACATAAATGTTTTTAGAATTGATTTGTTGAATAAATTATTTATCCTAATGACTAATATTGGGTATATGAAAGCCTGGGGTTATTTGATAAATTCACTGAAATTTTAATGAACTTTTAATAAAATACAATGAATATCTTCAGTTGAAAAAGAACAATGGCCTCAGTTAGACTAAGCTAGTCATTTTAGCACTGCATCTCATCTCTAAATTTAATGGAGAGTTAAACCAAAATGTCAGGTATAGCAACAACCTCTTCCAAGATAGTGAAGTCTAGTGGAAAAGGAATTTCACATAAATATGGTGGAGCTACTAAATCAATTGGTCAGGGCAGACCATAAACCCAGTATTTACAGAACATACAACTTCTATTTTAAGTTAGTCCTGGATCTGCCCATCTTGGTGATCAAATCGGGGGTACAAACAAGGACTATACAAAGAGGACACAGTTATTTGGGAGAAGCTAGGGACAGTATCTTAGAGAAGGTGGGATTGAACCAGCCCTTGAAAATTGGTAAGGTTTGGAAGGGAAACAAACAGAAAAATAGTAGGGGCAGTAATAAATAAATGAGAAGTCTATCTGATTGGAACTCCTGTTAGAGAAGAGGATTGAGATAAGATTCAGTAGATAGGTTAAACTAGAATCAAAGAGCCTTGAATAGCAAACTGAGAAGTTTAAACTCTATACTCAGGGCCAGTGCTTCTCAATTGGGGTCAAAGGTGGGAGGGAGTAGCAAAACTTCTAGGAGAGCTTCTTAAAACTTCATTGTCTTTTCAATGCTTTATTGCTAAGGTAAACTGAATGGTCCTGCTGTAGTGAGCCCCTGTTACTGATAGAGTGCTTAAATTCCTTTCGTCAAGAACAAATATTTGCAAACCACTGCTGTAGGCAATTAGGAGCCATTGGAAGTTCACGAGTAGGAGAGTTTATGCCCAGTAGGTTATATAAATCACGCAATGAGCTTCATACAGTGTCCCAAATCCCTCTTGAGCCTCTCTTTGACACCACTAAAGAAACATTTGCCATGTGAAGTAACAAAACCCATACTTGTCTTTTTTGCTTACTATTTGTGATGTATTATGGAGTTATAACCAACAGAAGTAATGTTTAAAATATTTCTGTAGATTTCAAAAAGGAAATATGGAATTGTAATTTTCATGCATATTATAAATTCTGGGATCATTTTTACCTCTTAATACACGGATGATTTTTTGTACACTTTAAAAAGAGATTGTCCTGGGTAAATGTCATGAAATGAACTCTATCTCAGGGCAAAGGGATGGCCAATTTATGAATCCTTTTTAAAAATAAACGAAAAAGTGTTTCTTTCCATCTGTTCTAAGTGGTTCTGCACCTGAAGTCTGGATCTGAGTCTGAAGCCTGCCAACATTTACATGCTGATTAATCCTATAAAATTTGATAGAGTCATTCCACTACAACACCTGGAATAATTGCATAGTTGCTGGCAAAAGAGAGCAGAAGGTACTGTTAAATCTGCCAATCATGGTGTAGTTAATAGTTCCCCAGAAATTGCACTAAATACTAGAGTCCTGACCTTTTTGTTTATTCACGACTCATTTTCTTTGTATTCTTCTTCCTTTGATTTGATTGTTTGTTGCTACATTTAACAACAACAAAAAGAAGAAGCAAGCCACCCACACCAAAATCCTCCCTTCATCCATTAAAATTAAGTATTAATAATACAAGAGGCTGAGAGAACAGTGAAGCTGCTGAATCCTAAAGCATATCAGTAAAATGCAGGATGGGGCTCTTTTATCAGCAAGGTAGGTCTGCTGGCTTCCCTATGTTCGACTGGGCCCAAGCCATTGTGCACCCTAGCCTGGGAACAATTCATTATGGTAAATTATGCTAAATTGTTGTTCCAGAGCACCTTTTGATTTTTTTTAATGTTTTATTAATAGTGCCTCCACTTTCATATTGATTCTGAGAGCCAAGAAAAGAAGAAAGGATACAGATGTTTTAGTTTCCCATTTTACTGATAGAAAACTTAGACATGAAATGGTTGTAACACTTTTCTATAGTTAATTTTGGTCGAATATTCAGACAACCACCTATGGAAAAAAAAATAAGACACTGGTCTACAGAAGTTAAGTGGCATAATGGAAACTATGTGGGTTTTTGAATAACAAACCTTGGGCAAGTTACCTAAACATGTTGATCCTCAATTTTCTCATCTATAAGGCATTAATAATGATGTGTATACATTTGTACTCAACATATATTAGTCTTCTCACTATATAATTTGCTCAGTTGTTACATTTTCTGAATTTGTAAACTAGTTGTGCAATATGTTATATATGAAGTGCTAATAATTTAACACCTATGCAAACAGTATTTTTCTTTTAATAAAATACAGTTTTTAAAAAAATTAGCAAAGGGAATAATTGGGCCATTTATATAGATGAGAGATGCCTGAAATTATTTTTAGAAAAAGAAGATTGTAAATAAATAAATCATTTAGAATGAATGGAGATAATTTCACTACACTACAATTTTCTGAGTTCTTTAAAAATAACATTTATTGTGTTTTTTGTGATTAAAAAAGAATATATATTAATTGTATAAAGCTTGAAAAATATAGAAGAGCACAAAGGAATTGCCATTATACATGATAGATTGAAGACGCCATTTTTTTGAAAATAAATTGCCCAACATGTCAGTAAACACATTTTAAAAGGCATAAAACCTCAAGGACACACCAAAGGGAAAAGATATGACAGCAGACAGATAGATGTCAATAAAATTTTGGAAGATCGGACACAGATGGATTGGTGCTAAATAACCTAGAAGAGTGAGAAGGTAGAAATCTAGTTACATACAAGGAGGAAAAGGAGGAGGATTAAAAAAACACCTAACAGTTTTGAGCTCCCTAATTCAGGATTACAGGCATATAAAATGTTTAATAGTCTGCAGCAGGGTAGGGCTGAAAATGGGAAGATGGCTTTACAATGATATAATGAATACTTAGGTCCTCATGTTCCCTCATCCCAGCGGAAGACTCCTTTTGTGGAAAGGTTGAACCAAAGAGACTCTGGATCCAAGGTATAGTTGAGGCACAAGGTAGATCAAGTGAAAAGCTGTGCTGGGGGATATGTCTTCCTACTTTTCATGTTACATGTGGAAGGACTTCCCTAGAGTAACATTCTTGACATCTTGCCCTACCCGAGGAGAGAATTACCTGATTATTGAATTATAACTATTGATCAGTGTTTCATGACCAGGAGGGTCTAATTCATCAATCTTTCTTCTTCTCTCTCAGTGTGAGACAGTGATCATGGGTAAGTGAGTCGGCTCTGTAAGCCTGAAAGTTCCCTCAGGTGTGCTGACCATGGTCTACACAAGGGCATGGAATTTGAGCAAGCTCATTTGGGCCTCACATCTTAAGTCATATTCTTCTAACCAAATCAGTGAGAAAAATGATATTTGGACTCCCAGATGCTTTAAAACCTGGGCAGAGTTTTAAGGCAACAAAGTGTTATTAATTGATTCCTTAAATATCAAACAGTTTGCATCTTGAAGAAAAAGATTTACAATCCTCTTTGTCCACTTGACTGCCAGAATATTGGCCACTGGCATAATATACTTCAAGCAGAAGATGAATCAAAGCTTCCTGAGGAATTGACTAAAGAAAAAACACTGCAGATATTGTCATTTGGGAATCCTTCAATGAAATGGCCAGGTTCCTGGATATTCGCCTATAGTAATGCCCACTGAACAATAAGCCTGTCCAGGCAAAAAGAGTTTCCAATCATCATTTTAGTGCCTCACTCTTAAATATAAATTCACAGTCAAGGACTTTTGAGGAAAGGCTCTAATATAAAAGACAAAGACAAGAAGAAAAAAGAATGAAAGAATTTCAGAGAAAACAGAAATAACGCATGTATCAGAAGAATACATCACACTCCATATTTAATATCCTCAAAGGGAAAATAAATTATTCCATGAAATAAGAATAGGATACTATAAAAAATTAATATTCAGGAATAAGGCAAAGGTCTTAGATATTGAAAATATGATAGTGTATTAGTTTTCTATTGCTGCTGTAACAAATTACCACAAATTTAGTGGCTGAAAACAACACAAATTTATTATCTTACAGTTCTGAAAGTTTGATGTCTCACTGGGCTAAAATCAAGGTATCAGTAGGGCAGAATTCCTTTCTGGAGGCTCTAGGGGAGAAGTTGTTTTCTTGACTTTTCCAGCTTCTAGTTGCTGACTGCACTTCTTGGCTTGCGGCTGTCTTCCATCTTCAAGTCCAGCAATGACTGGTTGTCTTCATCACATTGCATCACTCTGACTCAAACTCCTTCTTCCACATGTAGAGGCCCCTTGTAATTCCATTGGGTTCACCCAGATAATCCAGGATAATCTCCCCATCTTAAAGTCAGCTAATTAACACCCTTAATTCCATCTGCAAATTTAATTCCTTGCCCTGTAACATGACATATTCATAGTTCAGGGATTAGAATGTGGATATTTTTTGGGGGGGAAGAACATTATTCTGCCTACCACAGATAGCAAAAATTAAACAATTGATTTGAAGGACTAAAGATTAAATTGTAGTATAGCCCAGTCAGTAGGACAAAAAGACAAAGAAATGGGAAATAGGAGAGAAAAAAAAAGTCAAGACATTGAGAACAAAATCCAGTTAATAGAAATTCTAGAAAAAAATACAGAAAAAAAAGATAGGATGAAATTATTTTAAAATAAACAAAAATAATATAAGAAAATTTCCCAGAACAAAAAGACTTGAATTTCTGATTAACAGAAATTAATTAACAGAAATTACAGAAAGAGAATACAGAGGAATTTACAGGAAGAAATAATCAGAGGAATAATACAAGAAAATTCCCCCAAACTTCCCCAAAGTCTTGAATTTCCAGATAGAAAGGGTCCACCCAGAGTCCAACAGAATGTTTAGAAAAGGACCACATCATAATATATCATACATTTCAAAATACTAAGGATAAAATAAATATGTGAAAAGTTTTCAGAGAGAAGAAAAAGTCATATACAAATTGTCCTTCTCTAATGACCCTGACATTCTCTACAACAATACGGAAAGCTCCAAGAAGAGTAAGTAATATTCTCCAAATTCTAAGAGAAAATAAATCTATTCTTGAATTCTGATCCTGGATAAATTGTTAATTAAGGGGAAGAGTTAAAAAAAAATCTTTACCTTCTATGCACCCTCTCTCAGGAAACAACTTAAGGATATGAAAATGTGGCACTGAACTAAGAAAGAAAGAAAGAAAGTACTCAGTAAGAGAGTATGGTAAAGATAAGTTTCAAATAAATGGTGAAGGGACATTCCATGCTGACTACTGTGAAGCATGTCTAGGTTACAACCAGTCTGAATGGAGTGAAAGGACAGAGAGCTTCAGTAGGCATATCTCCAAAAAAGTTTAAAAACAAAAAAAGGAAGAAAGATATATTACCCAATGTATTCTATTTTAATGAGAAGAATTTGATACTTCTGTCAAAAAATTTGGACCTAAACTAGGATCAATACTTTGAAAAGTAAGCAAATAAAACAATAAGGCAATTAATAATTCAAGTAAGAACAAAAAGCTGTAAAGAAAGCAGACATAAAAAGAGTATACCATGTAAATCAGTTCTAAATAGTATTTATATAATAGTGAAAACTAAATATTAATTTAACTAAATTATTGTTATGTCATTATTTGGGGAAGATGGGAGATATATGTAGGTGTATGGTTTATATCAGTTAAGTCTTGATTTTTCATAATAGGAAGTAAAAAATATGTCAAAAACATATTTCAAGAATTTTCAGTGTAAGCGTATTATTTTGGAATGAAGATAAAGTAACAGTTAAAAGAGTTAAAACAATCAGGAGTTCAGAGTGTTGGGGCAAATTACAATTTGGGTTTTTAAACTATGTACAAGTAATACTTTTCAAAAATTAAATTAATTATTCTTTTTATCAATTTGATTTCATAACTCTCTCTCTCTTATTCACTATGCTTCAGCCACACTGGCTTTCTCCCTGTTCCTCGAAACAGGGCTTTTACACATATTATTCTATTTTTTAGGAACATATGCCTTCAAAAATTTCCAAGTCTCCCTTCTTAATATTCATCTCTCAGCTCAATCATCACCTCCTTAGGGAGGTTGATGGAGTAAATTTGGTTGAAATTTTTGATACTCCTCTTGTCAAGAAGTAGAATCCATTTCTCCTTCCCTTGAATCTGAGCTAGGCTGTGACTACTTGATCAATAGACTATGTCAGTAGTGATGCTGTGCTAGATCCAGGCCTAGCCTTTTAGAAGACTGGCAGTTTCTTCCCTGGTCTTTTAAAGCCCTAAAATGCCAAGTAAAAAGTCTGAATACCCTGATGCCACCATGCTGTGGGAAACCCAAGCACAACAAATAGTGGTATGTAAGTAGTGGCTTGCTTGAACTCAACTTCTTGCAGGGGTAATGGAGGGTTGTTTCTTCAGTCAGGGGCTAGGAAATTTCCCAATACTGAATCTGCTCCTTTCCATGTGGTACCTCTTGTTTGGACCCTCATTAGCTCTGCCCCCCTAAACCCTTTCACATCCTCCTAAATAACACTCCCTCCATTTCTCTCTTTCCTAACCAGTTCGGCCTCTCTATTTTTCTCTGTCTTGTAGGATAGTCTGGATTTTCATGTTTTCTTTCCAAGCACTGTTGCTGGCAAAATCTTTAAGCACTTTTCCTTTAAGGGCTTAGACTTTTGATTTTCAAATAACTAATTTTCAAATAAACTTCTTCAAAAATTCCACCATTAGAAGTATAAAAGATCACCTTTGCTAAGAATTTTATAAAAATTGGCAACTCAAAATCTGACCTTTTATTTTTCATTCATTTGTTGCCATTATGGACAACAAAAGCCTCTGACTCAGTAGGCTAAGGAGAAGGTTATAGGGTAATGGTATCTACAAAACATATTCCACCATATTATCATGCTACAGAACTGGAATATGAACACTAAGAGTCACATACAAATTGTCCTTCTCTAATGACCCTGACATTCTCTGCAGCAGTATTGAAAGCTCCATATAACCACTATGTTATATGTCTCTCTAGATTTTATCCTTGTTTAAACAAACCCACTTTTGTCTCAGTTAGGAAAAAGAAGGGGGAAAACCCTTGTTTATAAGCTTCCTCCAGTGTGTGTGTGTGTGTGTGTGTGTGTGTGTGTGTGAGAAAGAGAGAGAGAGAGAGAGAGAGAGGCACATTAGACCTAATTACTTGGTAGTGATATTATCAGAAGCATAGATTCTTATGCAAAGCTGATGACTAACATTAGCTCTCTCTGAGAAGACTGGACTTGAAAATGGATCTTTAGTCTGCCCTTTCTTCTCTGGAGGCATGGATAAAAGATTTTCCCTAGGTATGAATACTGTAGAATCAATCAGATTTAAACTATTTGAATCAAAAAAGGAAAGATCAATTGACACAACATTCTAGGGTAGTATTTCAGTTCAGTTGTTAGAGTTCTAAATGACTCTAAATTTGTTAGTCACTGTTGGAAGCTTCATGATTCTTCCTATTTCTCAAGAGTGTCATACTGTGTAGGAATCATGTTAACTTGCTGACTCATACCCTAAAGGCCCAAAAGAGTTAATTAACAGCTTCTGGAGGTGTGTGTCTTATTTATTAAATACTCTCTTATCAGAACATTCAGTATAAAGTGCTATGCAGGGCAACTAAGACCGACATTTTCCCAAACATCGAGGCAGATAGCAGGGATTCACCACTCCTTACTTCTCAAATGACTGCTTATTTCTCTCTGAGTCTCATCACTTCTTCTACAGACCTCATTCAAACTTTCAGGTGAGTTTTTTGAAAGTAAAAGTGAAGTGAGCATAGCAATTTTGTTGTTAATAGATATTAACCATAGATATGGAGTGAGGTAGAGAAAGAAAGGAAAGAATTGGAAGATGTGGGTTTCCCACAGGGTGTACCCGGGAGCTTTGGAAGTTGTGAGATTAAGAAAGTATGTGGAAGTTACAGGGACATGTAATGTGGCATTATGGATATTGCCTATTCTCATGTTATAAACAAGTACATTGAATTAGGTTACTCAGCTTTCTAAGCATCGAATCTTCAAGAATCTGATGGGTAGGGTAAATGTTCAAGATCAGGGCTGTATGGATAAGGATATTCCTCATCTGGGGGAAGTTAGGGTTTCTTGCTGATTCCATTTATTCCTTGAGGCAAAAATGTGCAACAAACACCCATTATCTAGAATCTACACAAGTGAAAAAAATTTTAACTGGAATCTTACTTAACAAAGTAAGACAAGAGCCATTTCACTAAGCTGTAGGACAATAGGTCTTCAGAGGAGGATATTGTTTAGCTCTCTTTGCTTCATGACATCTGTCACAGTGCCTTGCATGCAGCAAGTGATCAGTAATGTCAGTATTGGTGAGTTGAATTAATTAGTTAAACATCAGAGAAAGAAGAACTTGTATTCAATATAATTATAGAGTCAAGTGTGAAAATTGTTTTAAGATTGGTAAATATTGGGAACATTAAAAATAACATTTAATTTGGATAATCAATTTATCTGAGTATTCTGATTTTCAATTGTTTTGAATAAATGGAGATTTACTGGGAAAAAAACTTTATTTTTCTGGGACCATTTTATGTAATAGTCAGCCATGGATTTGTGTACTGTCCTTCAAATATTCATTCATTTATTCATTCAGTATATATTTATTTAGAATTTAATACCTGTTGAGCATTGGAAAAAACATATGAAGGAGAAACACTATTTGCTGTTCTAGGAGCTTATGATATAGCTGAGGTGGAGGGGGGGAATGTGCACATAAATAAGCTGGTAGATGTTTAATAACTTAGATACTTAATAACTTTAGATATATTAAAGAAAAATGTATGTGCATACAGGAGCCCCTAGAAAGGAACATGTAATAGTCATAGAAGGTTTTGTAGGGGAGCAGGCATTAATGCTATGAGAAAATTGGTGAATGGTTATATCATTATATTATAGGAGGAGGTTTTGTGGGAGTAAGAAAATAAAATATTTTTCCTTGATTTGATGAGCCAGAGGGACATTAAGAGGAAGATGCCCTGTAAGCTAGTGTTTTTCAGATATTTTTGACCACAGCCCCCAGCAGGAAAATATGTTTTACATTGTGATACAGTGCATACAGATACAATTATCAAACCTAAACTAGAGTCTCACAAAACAGTACTTATCCTTACTATATGCAATATACTATGGTATTTTCTATGCAAATCTAGTCTACTCTAGTTTGTGCTGGTTGTGATCTACTAATGGATGTTGGGACCCAATCACTGCTGTAGACAGTTGTGAGTGTGGTTCTGGAGCTTATGGTGGAGACAGAGTTTAACATAGAGACTGATGAGTGACTGGCTAAAGGAGGAGGCAAAAGTCACAAGAGTGACCAGTTGTGGCACTCAGATTTGAAGTGGGTGATAACCTTTCCCATATGGTTCCTTTCAGACCATGAGTCCGTTTTAGGAGTCCAGGGCTCCCTTTTCTCTCTGGTCTTTCATCCTCTTCCCTTATTTTCCTTGTTCTTTTATGCTCCTCTAACCTTCACAGTATCCTAGCTCTATCCTGAGAGGATCCCAATCCATCCAGGAAGAGGGTAGATCCTTAAAGTATGTCCCCCTGTCCTCGTAGAAATAGGCTTAGGCTTTTTAAGATTCTTAATAGTGGAGATGCTACAAAATAAACACAACTTTTTGTTGTTGTGTTGTTACTAGTGGCCGTATCTCATAATATAACTTTAATGTTATTATGCTAATGCAGTCTCAACACTTTACTATTTTTTGGGAAAAACTTATTCCCTATTCATGATGTCTTCTTCACATGGGAAGGCTAGCATAACAATATTAGCCTCTTTCTGTCCCTTCACACATTTCTCACCAGTGAGAAAAGAATGAGTTCTAATTGCTGTGTCTGGGAACAGACTGGCATGCTAAGTCCCTTTCTCCTGCGCTTCTCTTTGGGCATCCATTCTTGTCTCAATCTCTATGTTGTAAAGGAAGGCCTGTGATTCTGGGAGGTAAGATCAATTCAGTGAAACATTAGGACCTGGTGCATTGGCTGAAAACATCGAGAGATTGACAAAGACTGGCATTTAGGGAGCAAAATAGTGCCCTGAGATTAAAACTTCTGGCAGGACCCTGGTCAGGAGGCTGTAGGATTGTGTGATACCTTAACAGTGGAGTTTTTAATTTGGCTGATAGGCCATGAAAACCACGGGAAGCAAGTACAGCTGAAGCAAAAATGTGATTATAGGACAAAGAGAGTTTGTAAACTTGCCTTTTAGACATTTGGAGGCAGAACAATCCTTACCTATTTTACTATGTTTTTCTGCAAAATCTGAGGGCTAGGACTTTTCAACTGCAACTAAGTTCCTTGTTCTAGAGTGCACTTGTGTGTGGACTTCTGGCTTTGACCTCTTTGTGCCAGGCCTCATAGGCCGCGTAGAGAAGCTGTCCTGAGTCGCATTCTTTTAAATGGTGCATTTGGAGCAAAGGGACAAAACCGGAAGGGATAACTTTAAATTCATGTGGTTTGTTCAAAGTTTCAGGACCTACCCCTCACTACAAAGTCTCAAGTTGGTTTTGAATTGTTAAAGATATAAGATCTGACCATGGCATTAGAATTCAAAGACCAAAATTGTGGAGTGGCCCACAGAAGTATGGTAGAATTTAATAAAAAATAAACCACAAGAATTGGAGTCTTTCTAGAAATAAGCTCTTAAAACCTTAATAACACCAGCAGTTCAAGAATCTTTGGAGGTGTTTCTTCAACTGAAACTAGTGTGAGAATGAGGGGCAGAACTTCGCTTTGAAACAGATTTCAAAACCTAATGCAAAGAAACAGCTCATTGAAATTATTGTGAACCTAAAGGCAGTTAAGAGGCTTGGCATGGAACACAATCTCTAGGGACCATAAAAGAAACTGCAGTGGTTTCCCAAGTGTGCTTCAGTCCTACTGTCAGAATAGAAATAGCAGAATTATAATAAGATAGAAGAGAGGCATTTATGTAGAAAAAGATTGAGATCTTTGGCTGGACAGAGATGAAGAAAACGAGATATTGAAGGCCGGTATTGACTGTAGGTTAGGCAACTATGTCTAACTGCTTTTAGGCAGAGCATTACCAGAAGGGGATATATATTTTAGTAGTTACTAGTTGTTACTAAATCAGAAATGGTGACAGGGCCCAGAGATAGAAGAAGACTGGCAAGATTTTCGAGAGCAGACTGGAATAGACTCTACCAAAGGGAACTAAACTCCAGGAAACTATAAGAAATTCACTTGATATTATAGAGAGTCTGTAGTGAGAGAAATTGGGGTGCTGCTACCCCTGAAATGGGCCAGCTATACTAAATGTTACAAAAATCTGGATAGAATTGAGAGGAGATAGCCAGAAAAATATGCACTATTATTGGAGATACAAAGTAAGGGTGGATGGCGTGGTCAGTGGATAATTTTAACAGACTCAGAACTTACTGATTTAATTTTTCTCCTCATGGAAGACCCCTCAATACAAAATTTTGAGTAACATGTTAGAATAAAAAAATAGGTCTAGGCCACAAAGCAAAGAAAAAAAATAAATAAAAGAAAGGAAATTTGGCTCTCAATTTCAAAACATTTCTAGTTTTCATGAATTCAAGAAGGAACGGATCAAAGTATTTTAAGCTATTGGAATCTCAACTGAGTTTCCCAAAGGGAATTGTAAGATCAGACATAAGAGGCATGTCCAATTACTGCAGATGAAGGAGAAAGAAAAGTTATTCAAAGCTGGGAACATTCAAAAGCCAAGGGAAGACAGCATCACGAGGAACCCGTGACATGGATACTGGTCTGCCCTAGAATATTAGGAGTCCAAGCTTTTAAAACCTTAATAACACCAGCAGTTCAAGAATCTTCGGAAGTGTTTCTTCAACTGAAACTAGTGTGAGAATGAGGGGCAAAACTTCGCTTTGAAACAGATTTCAAAACTTAATACAAAGTTTCTTAGCCTTGTCACTATTGATATTTTGAGCTGAATAATTTGTTGTTGGGGGGCTGTCCTGTGCATCGGAGGTGGTTTAGGATCATCCTTGGCCTCCATGCCCTAGATGTCATTAGCATACTCCCCTCCCCACAAAAATACATGAATTTATTTATTACTTTTTTGTGAGGAAAATTAGCCCTGAGCTAATATCCGTTGCCAATCTTCCTCTTTTTGCTGAGGAAGACTGGCCCTGGACTAACATCTGTGCCCATCTTCCTCTACTTTATATGGGACGCCACCACAGCTTGGCTTGAAAAGCAGTGCGTTGGTCCGCACCTGGGATCCGAACCTGCGAAACCTGGGCCACCAGAAGCGGAGACTTACTGATTACACCACTGGGTTGGGCCCCAAAATACAATGCATTTTTAAAGTTACAGACAATGAAATTTGCCGTAGATGACCAGCATCCTAGCTAAGTGGAAACCAAGATTTCCTTTATCTATTTGCCTTCCCTCAGATACCACTTAGTTCTGCCCTGGCCTTTGGAAACACTTAAGTCCTTTGTGAACATAATTTTGCCTAGAAGAACTGCTTAGGGGATGGGGATTATTTCATATTCCAAATTTCACTGAAGATGAGGCCAGTGCTGTTATAATTTTTATGTTTTAGTAACCCTTTGGAATCTTGAAAAGTGAGGCTTGTCAGAGATTTTGAAATAGATAGATTCAAATCCACAAGCTCTAAAGGAACTCTACCTCATCCATTAGAGGATAGAAACTGTTGTGCCTATTGAAAGAACCCCAACTCCATCAATGCTTCTAGTAATCTCTCTAGCTGAAACTGAATACAATAAGAAGCCTGACCTTAGTTTAACTTGAAATATTTGTAATTTAACTTTCAATGGCAAGATAATTTTCATTTGTGCTTCAATTTTATCGGATTTAATTTCTGAGTACTTTAAAAGTGGGGTACATAAAAGGGTTCAATTTCTTAATTTCCTGAGAAACTAATAATGGCAGAGAGTTTATATTCAAATTTGAAGACTCTTATTGCTGTCATTTCATTGTTGGAGTGTCTTCGATCTCATTGCAGAACCTCAGTAGCTATGTTAGTTAATGTGGCTGGAAAAAAATTGGACTTAGAATAGTGAGTGAAGGTTAGGCCATGGATAATAGAGTGGTCTTAGAAGTTTTAACCTATTCATGGTTATGGCACATTTCAGAGTATTTTGGAGGCAAAACTATGCTGACCTAAGAAAGTCCAAAATGGAGCGAATGATTGCTTTTGAGGAGTGGTCTCTTGAAAATGGGAGTTGGTCTTGTTCTGGTGTTGTGCTACCAATCTCCTCCCCTGGGAGATAGCTCTGCTTCCAGTTTATCACTGGCTTAACAGTTACCCCAATGGTTTAGAGGACGAAAAGCTGAGCAAAGTTGAGGGGGGGAACATTTGTTCTTCTTTCCTCACATTTCATTCAATGTGGAGGGACGTCTATTAGTGCAACACTCTTGGCCTCTCTTAATTCACTTCCTCCTGGTGCTGGTGCTCTGAATTCAGCTTGGTGATTTGATGGAGAAATGCACAGTCCCAGCTCCACCCCTTCCTCCTGCCCTTTTGTCTGGAGCAAGGTACCAGCAGGAGGCTCACTTTGAGACATGCTCCTCTGTGCTCTCAGTTGGACAGTGGTAGACTCCCACGTGGTGGGAGGCCTGAGTGTTTGGCACCGCATATTTCACTCTGAGGTTTGGTCAAAATGCTGATAGTTATCTCTGTCCTATACCTTATCTGTCTCTTAAGTGGTTTGGAATTGAGGACAGGAGAAAAAGGTTACAATTTATGAGCCCCTTCAAAATACAAAAAATCCTCTTGGCCTTTAGGGAAGGAATAAAGAGGGTGGACATAGAAAACTCTATCCTATGACCCAAATCTAAGCTATCCTTGAACCTTTTGCTCCTGGCTCCTTCCCACAGGTAATCTGTGGTTTTCTGGGGGTGGGATGTAGGGGTGGCCAACGCTGTCCCACTATCATGGCTAGTCAGTGGCGATGTTAACTTATTCTGACCAGAGGTGGAAAATTTTTCTTTTCAATTAGCTGAGGAGAGGTTAGCCTTTTTTTCTAAGGAAATTTTTACTAAAGAGGGACATCCTTAAAGACATAAATAAGTTAAAATAGATTTCTGATCCTAATAAAAAAGAAACTGATGTTCAAAATTTAATTTGGCTGGCACAGGTCCCTTTATCTCACTTCACTCCTTTTCTTGTAAGGAAATGGATTCTACAGAAAACATCTCAAACTTCCAGTCCTTTAGATTTAGATTAGTACTGTTTCTTGATCTGGTGGGGTTTAAATCCTTATACCACTTGCTTCTCTATCTTATATAAGTGAGGTAAGTGCAGTTGTGAAGACGTATACAGTACTTTAGTCAAGGAGAATGGTTTCCAATATCCTGTCAGGACAGGCATGATTCCCACCAAAGATAAAAATCCTTCCTTCATGCTAGACTGTCCTCCCTCCCTAAATAGGCTGCACATGTCTCCATGGTGCCAGGCCTCTGAGCTGTGTGTCTTGGAACAGTGGGCTACTTTAGTTTCTCGTCTCTCTTTCCCCGTTTAAGCCAAAACCAGGCCAAATCAGACCCTTAGGATAATGAGCAAATACCCAATTATGTCCTCCATGACAGATTCTGCTGTTTAAAACACGAAGGAAGTGCTTTGGCTCTGATCTGTTCCCTTTGGGAATTGTTCTCATTTCCTAGAGGAAGAATATTTCCACTGCTGAGTGACATGCACAGAGGTGTTCAATGCAGTAGATCCCCCTGATATCAGGATACAAGCCAACACTGCTTTAGAGAGGTTCACTAACAGTTGAGTGAGTAAACTCTATGAGTATCATAGGTGTGCAAAGCATAGGTTTAGAAGGAGGCGTCATCTGTACCAACTTTGCCATTAGCCAGCTGGTGACTTTAGGCAGTCACTAAACAACTTTGATTTTAAGATTCCCAATATGTTAAAAAAATAATAATATCTACTTGAATATGTGATGTTAAAGTAATACCATAGATGTAAAAGTGATTGAAAAGTTGAAAGGACTTTAGGAATATTAGGCATCTGAACTGTAGTGTAATTGTAGCCATGGAAGATTAAGGCCCTTGATGAAGGGTGTTTGGTGAATGTGCTTTTTGTGAGTCCTCCATTGTATTGAGTGTAGAACTGGGCAGAAAGCAGGCTCTCTGAAATATCTCTTGGTATGATTATCACATCATAAATAGCTAAAGGATCCAGCTTTCCACAGGATCCAATATACTTTTCTAAACATGAAGGAGTGGCCCTTGGATAAACCTTTTTTGTTAATGTTGATAGTGAGTAAAACAGTCAAAACCATGGCTTTATTTTGCTCAATCTTTGATTCTGCACAACTGGACACTGCTTTAACTCCCCTTTCTTGCAGGGAAGGTACCCATGGCTCAAAATAGGCCTTTCCCTATTCAGTGTTTCTCAAATTTGTTAAAATTCTGATTCAGTAGGTCAGGTTTGGGGCCCCAAATTCTGCATTTCTAACAAGCTCCCAGATGATGCTGACCTTGCTGATCTGCAGACCTCACTTTGAGTGGCAAGACAAGACTGTCAGAGGAGATAGGCAGGGAAATCAGCTAGTCTTTCTAAGAAGGACCTTAAAGAAGAAAGAACAAGAGAAAAACTACTTTTGTGATCAAAACATACACTGAAATTGTTGAAAGTTTCAGTAGGGAAAAACACTGCTGTGTTTTATAGCCTAAAACCTGTAGCTTTGAGGAATGTTTTATCTAGTTTCTACTAGAAATCTTCCTGAAATTCATGGAAAAACAGATATTCACTGAAAAGATTTGGAGAATTCTTTGTAAATCTTAGCAATTGAAAAGAGTTGAACAAATATGATGCACATTTTCTTGCCCATTGAGGTCAATTAGTTGGTAAATAGGAGGAGTCGCCTCTTGATATCCTTGCATTGTTATAGTCAATGTCTTCATCAGAAAACATCTCTTTGGAGCATGTCATTCGTGATTGATTCTGTTATGCATCCTCTCCAAAGTCTACCAATAGTTTGTATCAGATAGGCCACATTGTGACAAGACCCTTGTCCAAGTAGATAACAATATTCAATCCATTAGAGACAGCTTCTATCTTGTATGCAACTAGTACGAGAATGAAGAATCAAATAAAGTATTTATAAAAGTATTTATTTATCTCCTCTTTGATGGTAGGTAGGAGGAAGCCAATAGAATCAGAACGCCCATTAGCTTTCGGCATTTTCTTTGTTCCTTTTATATTTTTCAGGATCATAATCAATGATGAATCTGATGTGATGACCATCAAGAACAAGATAAAATGAAGTGCCTCCAGTATCGAGGGCCGCCTTTTTGCAATGAAAATGATCACACTAGGATCTCATTAAATTGGGTCAATTGAGATTGGGTGAATATGAATGAATATAACATATGAATTATGGCATGTTTTAAAATGTATTACTTTATATATCTACAGTAACTAGAATGAAGCTCAAAGAGATCATTTTAATGAATAAATAAGAATGCAGTTAATTAATCATTTAATATTGTAAATAGCTTCTAAAATGTTTGAGGGTGTCAGAAAATTGTTCTTTATTTTAAAAGTCGTTATTTTATTT
Source organism: Tapirus indicus (assembly GCA_031878705.1). Classification (NCBI taxonomy): domain Eukaryota; kingdom Metazoa; phylum Chordata; class Mammalia; order Perissodactyla; family Tapiridae; genus Tapirus; species Tapirus indicus. Next base: position 17,792,635 of record CM062918.1, read on the forward strand.
CTTTTCACCATTACTATGTATATAAACATTTTGTTCAAAAATGAATTAAACCAAACTGAAAAAAAATTCCTAGACCTTCTATATATGCCATACAATCGAGCTAGAAGTAATGAAGTTTTACTGACATTACAGTTTGCTTTTCTGCTTGTCTAAAGTTCTTTCAGGCCCTAGGCCTGTGAGCATATGCTTTGGTTATATTTTGACCAAGTCAAGAGACTTTTTTAAGGTGGCATCAGAATATGCATAGTTCACTTTCCTTCCATTTAATGCGAGTAAATTTCCGTTGCTTTCCCAGTTTTCCAGTGTTGTTTAGAAGCTGGTGGTGGCTTCCTCCCAGATGCTTGCATTCCGAGGTTCTTGTCTATAGGTGGAGCCGCCTATCTGGGGTTTGATGAAAACTCTTTCACTGATGATTCTATTTTCACATTTTTTAAAATAATCTCCCAATTAACTGCTTCAATATGTTTATGAAATTTCTAACCTGATAATACCAACAGGCGTAACATTTGGTGGAGATATTTTGATGTGAGCGGAGCTGGTAGTGGTAATACAGCAATAATTGCCGGCTCATTTACGGACTATTTAGGTCGTGCAGTGAGCCAGATGAGAACAGCTAATGAGCACAGCTTCTTGCTGTAATTAGTCGAACAGTGGTGGCTCACAGATGATTTACAGTTTGCAAAAAAATCTGTGTATTTACCGAAGTGCTTATGTATTCTGTAAAGTTGTGACAAAGTAACAACTTGGGGATGTTGTGCTTTCTGCTCCCACATATTCTTCAGAGAGATTAAACAATAATGCTATCAGCACCCACAGCTTTGGCGGCGAGTGGCACAAGTGAGAGGCGGCTTCAGGTTTTCTCTTTGCTTGTTTCTCACCCAGTGTTTCTTTCGCATTCCCACAGTTTCTTTCGTATGCCTCTTTAACAATGTGGTAGGTACAACGAAGCATCTCCACAGCTTTTCAGTCATGTCTGCCGTAAAGTGAAACTGTTGGGCGTCTTCCTAAGGCTTTCCTTTTGGTAGTCAGATTTTTAAAACCGGAAGCAGCTGGAATGAATAGCCTCAAATAGCTGCAGAATGTGGTGGCCTGTCTTTAAAAGGTGGAATCTCCGTTTCTGGAGCAGACTGAGGCCAGAAAGCTATACCATAGCAAACAGAATGTAAACCAATTATTGCAGATTTGTGGGGGATCTCACTTTGGAAAATATTCCGTAGGAAAAAAAAAAAAAGGTCTGAGGCTGCCATTAGTTTTGGAATTATGCCAGAGGCATGACTTTAAATCCCTGTGAATGATTAGCTCTCAAGGAAAGACAGTTCTACCACGTGTGTTGAAAATTTTTTTGTAGGTAAAAGAATATAATTGTTAGATTTTTTTTCTTAGTTTCTCTTCTTGCAACCAGGATAATTTCTTTTTATTCTAATCTTGGTACAAATAACTTGTTAATGTCTCAGGTCAAACTTAAGTGTTGCTACATGGCTTGCTAACCACACTCTGATCATGTGACAGCCAGAACTGGCTATCTTGTAGAGAAATCCCAATGAAGGCAGAGGTATTTCCTTTTGAAATCAGTCTGATGGGCATTCCAGAAAAAAAGAAAGGAAAGAAGGAGTGAAAAAAGGAACCTTGTTCTACTGAAGCATTTAGTTAATCAAAGAAAGCAGTTAGAGGGGATGAAAATCTCTTGGGCTATCTTTGAAATTTTTTTAAGGTGAATTTTTCAGTTACTTGCAACAAAAATCTTGCTAAAGGATACAGTTCCAAAAAGTTATTCATGACTCTTTTTGTTCATAAGTCCAAAACAGCTCTATACAAATGACAGTCCACACCATCTCTTGGTGATGAGCAGAGTTGATATTATTCTCATTAATAATAATTATTATAATGGATGTAACTTGCTAGAAAAACTAGTCACTCAAAAAGTTGCTAAAGTGTACTTTTATGACAATGATGTTCATTTAAGAATTATTAAATATTCTTCTTTGGAATAGGTTCTTTAACAAAATGCATGTGGACATGGGCGCACGATTAGAAAGACACATTAATGGGTGGCCTTTCATTGGTGGCCTCTGTGTAAGGAGAAATGTGATTTATACCTCAGAGACTATCTACAATTCATAACAATAATGGTGAAAATGTCTAAGCAAATTTTCTACTACACTAACCTCTCAGCACTTTTTTTCCTTCATTTTTGTTAGTCTTTTCTGAGATTTTGCTTAGACGTAAGTGTTAAACTTAATACTAATTCTTTTAAAAGAAAAGTATACAGTAATTAATTTTCAACTATTTATCATATATATATGCTTGTCCATTAGGCTTCTGCATATTACCCTATTTATTTGTATTGTTACCCAGAAAACATGGTATCAAGATACTATTGCTCCAATTAATAATTGTTGAACAGGTCTGGCAAAAAAATTTGACAAGAAGGAGAAGTTTTCCTTTTAATTATGATAATTATTAAACACAAACTTGGTTATGAATCTTCAAGGCAGTTACTTACTGAAATTAAACTCTATATGTGAGCTTTTTTGACCAAATCCCCTTGGACATTCTCAGTTGCTGTGAAAGACAAAATTATTTTTCCCTGCATGGGTCTGCTAAGAGTCTGAGAGGCCACTGTGTAATCATTTTAAGTATGGCCTCTTGAGGAAATGGCACACACACACGTGCACACAAACAAGTAAACACAGTTATGGGGTCTGAGAAATTAAACTTATAGGATATGAAACAATAACAAGTTCATTAAAAATGAAAAAAAATTATGAATCTTTACTTATCTAGGATTTTTTTATTATCTCAAGGAGGTAATTTTTAAATGCTTGTCAGTGACCATAGAATAGTTAATTTATATGAGAGATAAATAAGAAAAATGGTGACAATAAAATGTATAAAAAATACTTATCTGCAATTGTTATCAAAGAAATTTTAAAAGTGAGGTACCATTTTTGTACTAATAAGATTGGCAAAAACTATAGAAGATGAATATGAATTGATATGTGTGTAGAAATGAATACTTTCATACTTTTGCAGTATCATGAAGACATATTAATGTACATAAACTCCACATATTTAAAGTATACAATTTAATGACTTCTAACATATCTGTCATAGCTGTGAAGCCATTGTCATATCAAAATAATGAACATACCCATCACCCCCAAGAGGTTCCTTGTGCCCCTTTGTAGTTGATCCATCCTTCCTCCTTTGTGTCTTCCCAGGCAATTAGTGATCGACTTTCTGTCACTATAGATTAGGTAACATTTTATGGAATTTTATATAAAGATAATTATAGAGTATGTACTCACTTATGGTCTCATTTCTGTCATTCAGCATAATTATTTTAAGATTCATCCATGTCGTGTGTATCAATAGTTAATTACTTTTTATTGCCAAGTGATATTCTGTTGTATGGCTCTACCGCAATTTGTTTACCATTTGATGGTGGACATTTGAAGGCTGTTGTTTTTTTTGAGGATGAGTTATAGAAAGCTGTTTTGAATATTGGTGTACAAATCTTTATATGGACATATGTTTTCATTTTTGGGGTAAATACATTGGAGTGGAATGCATAGGTCATATTGTAGGTGTATGTTTAACTTTTTAAGACACTGCCAGGGGCCAGCCCAGTGGCGTGGCGGTTAAGTTCGCGTGTCGCGCTTTGGCGCCGGGGTTTGCCGGTTGGGATCCTGGGCGCAGACCTACTCACTGCTCATCAAGCCATGCTGAGGCGGCGTCCCATATAGAGCAGCTAGAAGGATGTACAACTATGACATAAAACTATCTACAGCGGCTTTGGGGATAAAAAAGAAAAAGAGATTGGCAACAGATGTTAGCACAGGGCCGATCTTCCTCAAATAAATAAATAAATAAATAAATAAATGTAAATATTAAAAAAGAATAAGACCCTGCCAACCTGTTTTCCAACCTGTTTTCAGCAGTCTGTGAGAATTCCAGTTGTTCCACATCCATGCTAACACTTGGTATGATCCTTTTGGGTTTTTGTTTTCTGTTATCTTTAATTTTAGCTATTATAATAAGTATGTAGAGGTATCTCACTGTGGTTTTATTTTATGTAAGTTCTCCAACTGTGTTTTCTTTATCAAAATTCTTTTGGGTGTTTGCATTTCCACGTGTATTTTAGAAACTATAATTAATTTTTGTTTATTGATCTTGCATCCTGAGTCTAAAGTCACTTATTAGCTGTCTTTTTTGAAGATTTCTTAGGATTTTCTACATAGACAGTTGTGCCATCTGCAAATAAATATGATTTTACTTATATCTTTACAATCTGCACGTTTTGTATTTATTTATTTTGTCATACCCCATCCCATTGTTTAGGACGTCCAGGACCATGAGGAATAGAAGTCACTGGAGCAGACATTTCTGTCTCATTCCTGATCTTGGGGAGAGAGCAGTCAGTTTTTCACTATAAAATATGATACTAGCTGTAGCTTTTAGTGTGTATTCCCTTTATCAACTGGAGGAAGTTTCCTTCTATTCTTAGTTTGCTGAGAGTTTTTATCATGAGTGGATGTTGGATTTTGTCAGATGCTTTTTCTGCTTCTATTGAGATGATCATTTGGTGGTTCTTTTTTAATCTGTTAATTTAATTAATTGCATTGATTGATTTTGAATGTTAAACCTATCTTGAATTTCTGAAATAAATAACATTTGGTCATGATGTATTATTCATTTTTATATTGTTGTATTTGATTTGCTACTACTTTAAGGATTTTTGCATCTATGTTCATGAGGGATATTGGTCTGTAGTTTTCTTTTCTTATAATGTCTTTACCTGGTTTTGGAATCAGGGTGATGCTGCCTTCATAGACTGAGTTGGGAAGTTGTCCCTCTTTAATTTTTCTTTAAGAGTTCATGTAGAATTGCTATTATTCCTTACTTAAATATTTAGTAGAATTCCTTAGTGAAGCCATCTAGGCTTGGACTTTTCTTTGTAAGAAGGTTTTAAATTACAAATTAATTTAATTAATAGATATAGAAGTTTTCAGTTTGTTTCTTGATTGGGCTTTGGTAGTTTGTATCTTTAAAGAAATTTGTCCTTTTTATCTAAATTGTTGCATACTTCAATAGTTCAATAGTATTAATATCCTTTTAATGCCATATCACTTCTTTCATTCTTTTTTTTATTATGGTGACATTGGTTTATAACATTATATAAATTTCAGGTATACATCATTGTGTTTCAGTTTCTGTGTAGACATCATGTTCACCACCCAAAGATTAAATACAACTCATCACAGTACACATGTGCCCTATCACCCATTTTGCTCTCTTTCATTTCTTGATATTGATAGTATGGGTCTTTTTTCTTCATAAGTCTTGCTAGAGGATTATCAATTGTACTGATCTTCTCAAAGAAACAGCATTCATTTCTCCATTGTTTTTCTATTTTCTAGGTTTTTTTTTTTTTTCCAGTCTGATCTTTATTATTTCCCTTGTTTACTTTGGGTTTCATTTGCTCTTTATTTTCCTCATTTTTTTAATGTAGAAGCTTAAGACATTTATCTGAGACCCTTCTTTTTTTTCCAATTTAGATGTTTAGTGCTACAAATTTTCCTCTAAGCATAGCATTAGCTGAATCCCACAAATTTTGATATGTTGTGTTTTCATTTTCATTTAGTTCAAAAATTTTAATTTCTCTTGTACTATCTTTTTGACTCATAGTTTACTAAGAAGTTTGTATTTAATTTCCAGCTATTTGGGGATCTCCCAGAGATCTTTCTGTTAATGATTTCTAAGCTCATTTAATGTGGTCAGAGAACATATTTTACATGGTTTGAGTCTTTTTAGATTTATTTAAAAAAAATTTTTATGGCCCAGAATATAGTCTTTTTTGTAACTCTTCCATGAACAGAATGTGTATTCTTCTGTTTTTGCATGGAGTGTTGTATAAATGCCAGTTAGGTCAAGATAATTGATAGTGTCATGAATCTTCTAAACCCTAATGATTTTCTGTCTACTTGTTGTATCAATTATTGAGAGAGGAGTAGTGAAATCTTTGACCATCATGTGGGTTGGCTTTTTTTCCCCCTTTCAGTTCTATCATTTTCTACTTCATGTATTTTGAAGCCCTGTTATTATGTACATAAACTTTTAGGATTTTTATGTCTTCTTGATGAATTGATCCCTTTATCATTATGAAATGACTCTGTTTTTCATCTTTATCTTGACAATATGCTTTTATGAAATCTATTTTGTCTTATATTAATAATGCCACTTCAGCTTTTTTTTTTTTACTTGTGTTGGTATGATATATCATTTTCCATCCTTTTATTTTTAACCCTTTTGTGTCTTTATATTAAAGTGTGATTCTTGTAAGCAGTATATGCTTGGGTCTTGCTTTTTGTATCCAATCTGGCAACTTCTATCTTTTAATTGGAGCATTTGAACCATTTACATTTAACATTATTCTGTCTTATTAGGTATAAGTCTATCATCTTGCTCTTTGTTTTCTGTCTTATCTTTGTTGGCTTTTCCTGCCTTCTTTTTCTGCCTTCTTTTAGATCAATTAATTATTTTTTATGATTTCATTTTATCTCCTTTATTGGGTTATTTTGTTTTTTTTTTTTTGGTGAGGAAGATTGGCACTGAGCTAACATCTGTGCCAATCTTCCTCTATTTTTTGTATGTGGGTCGCCTCCATGGCCTGGCTTGATGAGTGGTTTAGGTCTGCACTCGGGATCCGAATCCACAGAACCCTCACCACTGAAGCAGAGTCTGCCGAACTTAACCACTACACCATGGGCCAGCCCTTTATTTTGTTCTTCTAGTGGTTGATTTAGCTTTTTCCAAAAATATATATGAATCTTTAACTTGTCACCTATTAAAATTGAGATACCATTCAGTATCAGATTGACAAAAATTGAAAAGAAGAAATGTGAACTGATGTAAATATGAGGAAATAAATACTCTCTTACACTTTTAGTAAGAGTATGAATTGATACCACTTTTCTGGGGTTCAATTTGGCAGTAGTGTCCAAAACCCTAGGATAATCCACTTGACATAGTTCTACTTCTAGGAGATTAATTTAAGGAAAAAAATTGGATGGGTGCACAAAGGTGTATGTATAATGATATTTACCACAGCATTGCTTGTAATAGCAAAATAATGGAAATGCCTTGAATATCTAGCACCATGGGACTGGTTAAATAAATTATGACACGGCTGTCTTTTAGAATATACTATCGTTAAAATGATGTTGTAGAACTCTAATTTTGCCATAGAAGGATGCTCACTGCACATATATATATATAAGTGAAATATATTCAAGTCACAGAATAATATGTAATCTCATTTTTTGGGTGATTGAAGAAAACCACATGCATGTGTGTATTTATTCTAAAGGGAAGAATGTGAAAGTGTAACAGTGTGTATTCTTAGGTGATGGAATTTTATCAATTTTACTTTAATTTAATATTCTTTCTTTTTTAATGTAATAATCATGAATTGCTTAAGTAATTTGTTTTAATTAAAGATAAAATTTGATGGTGGCATCAGCAACTACTTTAAGCTTAATTTTCCTATTATTTAGTTATTTCACCAGAATGACTGAGGTGATACCATTGACTACTTGCCTCATAAAAGTGTTCAAGAGATTTTTTTAAGTGTCAGGGTCTACATCTAGTTTCGTATTGATTTAGGATGTTTTGCATTGTGTTATATGATTAAGTCTTTTAATAGAGTTGATAAGCATCCTAAAATGACAAAAAGAAAGAAAGTTTGCAACAAAGTGAGGACAATGTAGCATTGCATTATTAACATTATTATCAAATCCCACTTGTCTGAATTATGTAAAATTAAATTAGCTTCTTACAAAAAATAGTGGGAGAAATTCAAGCCTTTGGTTTCATTTAGTTCAAGTACATAACCCAGTCTTCTGAAGTTGCTTCATCTTGAAAGGGTATAATTTCCTGAGGCATTCTCTGATTTTGCTCATGTTAGAAATATCTTCAAGAAGCCTTTCCCAGGAAGTTTCATAGTTCTGCTTTGAGCCTTGGATAAATGTATCATTGCCTAAAAGGAGGTAAAATTTAGAAAACAAAATAAACTGAATTATATTGGAAGCAATGTTTTAATTTAGTTTCATACTTTCTCTTTCAGTGTTTGGGGGCATACAGATTCTCTCTCAAGGGGATTTATTTTCTGATTTGCTTTCTTGCATTTATTCTCATGAGAAACACGTGCAACATTTCATGAAAATCATTGCCCTCATATATTTAAAAGATCTTTTCCCCTCTAAATAACTGGATTCATTTATTAAGTATAAGTTAGAATAACCAATATGAGACTTTGGTTTACATACCAATTACCTATGGCTTTCCATCAGTGATTTCCCATTGTAGGATTGTATTATTGTTAGAATACCTGAAACTTTCTAAAGAAATAAACATTTTTTCCCTTGTTTTTGATCAAGGAAACAACTTGTCTTCAAATGTAAATTTTGACCTAAATTGGAAGAGATAAACATGTAATATGCCACAGTTTGTCAAATGCTTTAAACTATTATTACGTGGAATAACACCAGGAGAAGGTAAGAAAATATGACATAAATTTACAAGATAGTTTGCCATTAGAGGAGTTTGGCTTTAGAGCAATTTATTTAATATACAATAAAACTTGATGAACTAGTATTTGCCTCTAGTGTCTGTCAAACTGGTGTTGTAATAACTTTCCCAGTTGATGCAGTGGCTATACTGATTGATATTGAAAATAAGGAAAGGATGAAACTATGAAGTTGGTTCTTGGCTTCAACAGATATAGCATAATCCCAATTTAAAATTGGGAAAAACTGAGGAAGAAAACATACCTAACCAAGCTCATTTTGTCATTTAACGAATATTTATTGCATGCCTCCTATCTGCCAAGCCCTCTGCCAAGCACAGGGGAACTCAATGTGCAGGACAGACATGGCTCCTGTGTTTAGGGACCTTAATTACAGGACTGTAAATTGCTTCTGTCTCAGAGTATTTTGGGTGCTTTTTAATTTTTGTGATCCTCTGTATTTTCAAAAATTACCATTCCTGAAAATATGATTTCAGAGGGAAGAAATGAATAAGAATTATATTTTAAAAAGTGGCCCCAGGATAAATAAAATCTATCCACTAAAGGCTTGTTCACTGAAGTCTGTGCCCTTGCCCCTAGTCTGTCTGCTTGCTCGGGCATGCCGCCCTGAGTTTGCTTCTCTCGTTTAGCTCTTCAGATTTGGTTTCACTTTTTGCCTCCTCGACAGCTGATCCAGGGTGACGTCCTTTCTGCCTCACGATTTTGTATGTCCTATGTTTTCCCAGCTTTGCAGCCCTTTGGTTCATGACTTTTTCAATTTTAATTTGTTTATCTCTGTCAGTTAATTTTGGCCTCGTTCCTTAAACTGTCCACTATAGAACACCCAGAAACTCCATCCCATCAACCTTTAATGTGCTTTTATAATTACATGCTTCATTCTACTCTTGAAGATTAGAAAAAGAGGATTGCAACTGCCTTATCTTCTATCTAGCAGAATATCTGAATGAAGATATGGACAGGGTGCTGGTATATTCTGTATTGACTTTCGTTTTCTTAATCAGTAAATATTTGAGAGCTAACATTTATTGTGTGGTTACTATGTGCTAGGCACCAGGGTGAGTACTTTATGTAAATTATTTCAACTAAAATTTATAGGTATTCTATGAAGAAAGTTATATTCGTTTCCTAGGGCTGTATAAAATTATTGCAGACTGAGCGGCCTAAAACAACAGGATTTTATTCTCATAGTTCAGGCCAAAAATACAAAATCAAGATGTTGGCAGGATTGGTTCTTTCTTGGGGGCTCAAGGGAGAATCTATTCCAGGCCTCTCTCTTGGCTTCTGATGGTTGCCAGCAATCCTTGATGTTCCTTGGCTTGCAATTTCATTATTCCAACCTCTGCCTCTGTCATCACTTGGCCATCTTCCCTCATGTCTGTGTCTTTACCTGGTGTCCTCCCCTTCTTATAAGGACACTAGTCATTTTGGATTAAGGGCCTGCCCTACTTCAGCATGATCTCATCTGAATTAATTACATCTGCAACAGTACTATTTCCAAATAATGTCCCATTCTGAGGTTTTGAGAGGGACATGAATCTTTAGGGGATATTATTCAACCCAGTATTAAGTATTATTATTATTCTCCTTTTAACAGATGAGGACACAAAGGCTCAGAGCAGTTAGATAACTTACCTAAGGTTACACGTGTTATGGAGAGTCAGGACTCAAACTCAGATCTGTCTGTTGACCAAGTCCGTTCTCTTTGGCACTAAAATGAGAAGTCTGAGAAAACTTTCCATCTCTCAGTACATTTATAGTCCAACTGGGGAACTATTTAAATAATAGCAAAAAAAGGGAAATCTTTGATGAGAGCATACAAGATAAGCTGCCAAGTACCGTACTAATCATCCATACAGGTATAACAGAGTTCTATTTTTTCTTAAAAAAAAATTATGTAGGTGGGGCCAGCCCAGTGGTGTAGTGAAGTTTGTGTGCTCTGCTTCAGTGGCCAGAGGTTCGCAGGTTCAGATTCTGGGTGCAGACCGACACACTGCTTATCAAGCTATGCTGTGGCAGGTGTCCCACAAAGTAGAGGAAGATGGGCATGAATGTTAGCCCAGGGCCAATCTTCCTCAGCAAAAAGAGGAGGATTGTCAACAGATGTTAGCTCAGGGCTAATCTTCCTCACACACACACACACACAAATAATAAAAAAATAAAATGATGTAGGGAAAAATACAAACAAAAGTACAAACATGATTATAGGTGGCATTAGTTTTTGCTTCCTTCAGTACACGTTAAAATCAAAGCCCTCTGCTAAATTCTCTGTCTCTCACAGTTTATCATATCCCTTTTTATGTATAATCTGCATCTTAAATTCACCTGTGCCAAGGCCAAGATTTTTTTTAGCGCAGAATCTTCCCTTTCCTTCAAATAGAATTAGGTAGTATCTATAATTCCTCTCTATCTCTGGAAACTTAGTCTCATGTTTTGGGGCCTGTGGGAGCAGTTGGGCATGCTAAAGGCACAAGGGTACTATTAGGAACCACCTTTTGAGAGCTGAAGAGGACAGGGGTAGCCATCAATTATGCTTCTGTCTCTTAGGCCTAAAGAAGAGCAAACATTAACTGTGTCAAAGCTGAGGCTTAGTTGGACCAGAGCAGACTGGGGCTGGTAGGGTTGGGGGAACCATGATAATTCACAGTACTGGGGTACAAATAAACAGTGAGACTCGCTGCAAAGTTGACTTGTTGATGATTTTCTGAACTACACTTCTTGGTATCCTTAAATGTTCTCAAACAGCTGATTAGATCAGTGATGAAATTTAGGACAGGAATAAGCTAAGTTGGTCTACCTGTATAGTGTGTGTGGCAGGGGGTACACAGAAGGACACAGAGATGAAGTGGTTCAGCTAACATTAAGTGGAGACTATTGTACTCTAAAGCCCATTCTCTTAATTACTGTTCTGCATATTCTCCCAGGGAAAATAGTGGGAGCTATAAATAATATTTGTATAATTCTTTAGTGGAGGAGAGAAGTAACATTTATTAGACACCTAAAATGTGTAAGGCATTCTTTTATGTTATCTCACTTAATTCTCACCATGTCTTTCTTTGTTCCTCAAAATAATGCTGCCAGGAGATATTACTGTCCCAGTACCACAGGTAGGAAGAATGAGATTTAGAGAAGCTAAGGGCTTCTCCAAAGCCGCTAGGCTAAGAAGCTCCATGAAGAAAGGGACCACGTCCAGGGGTTATTGTGGATTGTTTGCTTTGTTTGTGTTTGTGTTTTTGTTTTCCATCATGGCAAACCCCAACTCAGCACGGTGCATCAGGGGGTATGTTGGCATTAGTGCCAGTATGTGTTCATACTAATTCTAGCTCATCTCTTTATCTTTGTTATTTAAAAATGTGTTAGAGTTAGTTAGTGGTCATCAAATAGCCATATGCTCCCTACATTTTCCATCCTTCTTTCTGTGAAGTTGGTGTCATGTGACTAATTGTAGCCAATGGCTACTGAATGGAAGGTATATGTGTCATTGCTAGTCATTTAAGAGCAGCTGTGCCTCTTTCACCTCTTTCTTTCCTTCCTGTGGTGACCTTGGAGGGCAAGAGTTTCAGATGACGTAGCTACAAGATGGAGGCTGCTTGGATCACTGAGTCACGACTTGGAGAATAGCTGTACAGGAGAGCAAAGCAACCCACATATAAAGTGTAAATGTAAACTTTTGCTGTATTATCTCCCTGAGATTTGGGGGTTGTTGGTTACTGCAGCATAGCCTATCCTATCCTTACCAGCACAGACAATATCTTTTGTTGATTTTCTTCAATACCCTTTTCCTCCTAAGATACTTTCCTTCTCCTTTATGTATTGCTTCCTAGAGAAAGAATGGTATGCTTTTGGGGGGGGGGTGGAGTACTTTTTCCACATGTGTGATAAAGAATATCTTTTGGTTTAATTATGTTCAGTACATAATAAGAATTTTATTAGTGTTAGATTTAATGACATTGTCAGAAGCACAGAATTCTACTATTGAATACTATTGAATACTGTACTATTTGGGTATGTTTGATGACACTTGATAAGAAGCATGCTATTTGGGATGAAAGCTTTTTCTTTACTTCATCATAATTGCTACTCAGTCCAGGCTATAGCAGACATTTCAAATTATGGGCTCATAATTTTTGGATTTTTAGCATTTAAAAAATGTTAATTTGAACCTAATTATTAGACAGACAACCTGAATGGTACCACTTTTGTTTTTATTGACTCAGAGTTTACAGAGAAAAATAATTCAGTGCAAACCTTCAAGGAGGATTTTCTTTCACTTTTTGCCAGCTGAGAAGTAATAGAGCCAGCAGTTCCGAGGCAAAAAGCATGATATTCATTGAGGCTGCCTTGAGTTGCTTGGGCACACAGACCATCTGGCAATGAGAGGAGATGGGGCTCAACATGCCCTTTGTTAATAAAGTCATGGCCACTGGGAGGAATAATTCTTCTTTTAATTGTATACCTATTTGAGAAGAGAGAGCAAATAAAGGGTCTCCCTTCTCAGATGAAAATGATGAATGACCTTGAAGACTCAGCACTAGTCATCCTTGGAAAGCTGGATTCTCATCAACTCTGCTCATTATGAGTCCAGGCTGAGTGTACACAAAGCATCTATTGACTTCACTGGGAGTTCTAAGGCACAATCAGTCCTGAGGGAGGTGATGTTTTTAAATTGTGCTTCCTATCTCACTGAAAAGCTAGAAAATGAAGGCAGGCAACATGGACACCTCAATTATGAGCCTTAAAATAAGGTAAAGCATATATGATATGGGTTTCACATCAGTATCAACAACTAACTGCAACCACTACTTGCAAATGGGAGCTTGTGGTGCTTGGTGTCACTCAGTCACTGATACTATGAAGGGGAGAGAGAATGCAAAAGGATATTCCCAGAAACAGATATTTAGTTTACAGTTCATCTGAGAGTAGTATAAGTGAAAGAGAAATGCTAGAGTTCATGGAGCCTAGATTTTATCAATTGGTATTAATAATTGTGATTTGATGATTTTATTTTTTAAACTAACAAATACTGAACCAAACTTAATTGTGCTCAGTTCTATATCTGTTACAGCAGTTGCCTAATAAATCCATTTTATTATCGTTGAGGACCATGATGACAATGATGGTGATGACACAAACGCAGAAGAAGTAAGACAGAAGGGAGCACTCTTGTGTGGGCTTCCCCTCTCACAGATTTCATGGAATATGGATATTGTAACCTGATGACCTTAATCATATTTTACTCAAGAAATTTCCTTTTAGCCAGGATTATGGTTTCGGTACACCTATACTATCTAGGAGAATTTCTATGTGTACCAAAAATGAAATGTTTCAAAATTGTGTTGATCCATCCCACTGAGGAGGCATGTGGGAGACAACTGGAGTGAAATGAAGGTATTTCTACCTGAGTCATTATTATTCATTGTCAATTGAATCATTTGAAACCTTAAGTGTTAGGAGTAGGGAGTTTGCCACTAAGCAATATATCAAAACTACTAGGTTAATACTCCTTCTACCCATCGTATGACTAGAATATGCCTTAAGTCCCTTACTGTGGTTTCATAAAAACTAATTTTAAAGTCACCCGGGGCAGACTTAAAGTGATATATTGACCATTAGTAGCTATATATTACCACTTAGCACAGTGCATTAGTGGTTTTTAATAAGGGGATTTTAGTGACGTATAAATATCAGTAATCTTATTGCCATACTAGATACATTGTAAGTGATCAACAAATATGTTGGACTAGTTTCTCACTGTGTCAGTTAAGTACCGTACAAAGACCGTTCTCCAGCAGGTTTCTCTTTTATTCTGCTTTCTATCTCAGATCATCTTCCCTCACTCACCCCCAAATGACAGAATCTTTACATGAGTTGCGTGCACCTTCTAGCACACTGCAGGTTTTTCATAACAGTTAAACAACAACTCTAATTACTGTGTATAATTGAAGAGTAATTTTCCACAGTGCAGGTGCAGTTACCTGAAATCTATTCTCCTACAAAGTACTTAAACAACTCTTTTCCCCATGTTAATTTTGCAAGGAAACTAGGTATCTTTTTATAACCCTTTTTTCCCCCTACATAAAAGCAGAATTGGGCTTTACTTTATTTGGAACAAGAAATACTCTCATATCAGTTTATTCCCGTCAGCACAGTTTGCTCAGAGGAAGTTGATTCTTTCTATTGAAAAGAGCATGGGCTTTGTCCAGTTACTAGAATTGACTAACATTTAGTTCACTAGTAATTATTTACTTTTATTTCTTCTGGACAGAGACCATTAATGCTCTTTACTAAGGATCTAACTACTTCAATTTGATATAAAGAAATTAGCTCTGCAAAAGCAAGACCCTATCAGTTTTGTACTCTGTAGAGGTAAGTAGGGGATGGGTGGGAGAAGACAGGAAATGGAAGGTCTCCTCCACAAAGAAAGATTTTCTTTTCTTGACTTTTTGGAAGTCTGATGTAAACAAAATAGTATATTCTTTGGCATGCTAAATACACAGACATTAACTTCCATCAGTTTCCTCAACCTTTAAAAAGTCTAAATATGCAGCTCTGTATACACATTTAAAAACATGCTTTATTAGAGAATTTGCTCTGTTTTCAGTTTAACAATTAATAATATAGCCTTTAGTTTCAGGTAATATTTAATCTGTTAATGGAACATTAATGAATAGAAGGAAGAATAAAATAGAAGTGTTGCCTTACAGCTTAAAGATGGCCAGAAATAGCTGCTTCGTGAACTGATGACCCCCCAAGCTCTAAGCAATTGATGCCTTCATCCTTAGGTACCTTTTATCTTCATGGTTAAGACTGAGAATTTTAAATCCTATTCCAGAATTTCATGACATGGCAGCTTCATTGCCTCATGTTAACTTTAACGATAATTATCCTAAAGTTGTTGTTGCTGTTGTTCTTTAAGGAGGTTTAATCCACTTTCTAGGACAGTCTGAAAGTCTTGTGATTCTTGAAAACCAAATGGCAATGGCCAGAGGAAGTTTGGCATTTTATGCTGTAACATGCTGCATAGCACTTCCCCAGTAGCAGAAATTCAATGTGCCATAAGTGAGAGTTCTTGAATTCACACACACACACAGTTATTAACAGACTTACAGGACTTTGCAGGGCAGATTCTATGCCTGAGTTTGCTGATTAATTTGTGTAATTCTTTTGCAAGTGTTACACAGTAGGCTTCTTGGGTATACATTAATACAGTAGACTTAAAGTCACATATGCACAACAAAACAAATCATAAATAATGAGATACTAAAAACCAACTGTCACTGAGGTAGCAATTATTGGTGTCTCTTTTTTGCTTCAGTGACTTTTTCCTTTTACCCTGAGACATGCAAACAGAACAAACAATTAGCGAAATAATTGATGATCAGTACCTTCAAAGCTTGTGGTGACCTGGTTTATGCTTTATAAGCTTAATAATGAGAACACCTCTTATTACTGATTAGTGTGCTGCCTGGTGCTCTCTGATGGTGCTCGGGAGGTACATCTGTATCAGACAAAAGGTTTTTATCTGCCCTTTACAGTTAGTTGGTCCCTAATGAACTGAGCTTTTGTCCCTTGCTGTTTTTAGATTCCAATTAAACTTGTTTATAGAATAGACAAATAATTACAGATGTACTGTTTTCCACGACTTAATATCGTCTTCCAATAGGGTTGTGTTGAAGTTGGTGGCAATTAACATATATAGTAATGTTTTTAATCATTTATGTATTAAAACACATGCAAAATGTGCCCATGTTTTCTTAGTCTTCTTTGTGCTTGTCAACCCATTCTCTTAACTTGCATTGGGTATGCTAATTACCCTCTGTCAAGCTAGGGTAATTCATCTTTTCCAAGAAAAAAAATTCAGTTTTTATTTTTATGCTTGAGAAAGTCAAAGAATGGCAATTTATTCTGGAGCTTTCAGAACCAGAAAAGAATGCTTTAAGGTTATGACAAACTGATTTTATGTTGTGTACAGCAAGAAGTATTAAACAGATAAATAGCATGTCATGTTAGAAATTTTATGTTAAGGTATAATTTCTTACCTCTTTTGTTGAATTTTCTATCAACTTGCATTCTATATTAGGACCTAATGCAAAATACCTGTATAAAATATTTCTTGATCAAAAAAACATGGAGAATGAAATAAAGAAGCCTTTTGGTAGCCATGTCATCCCCAAACAAATTAAAAATTCCCACAATCCCTAGAGACTGTGCAACTGTTAGTTCTGTTATAATCTGTAGAGAAATACTCAAAATGATAGCCTCAAGCTCCCATTTTCACAGTTTTTAAATAAAGATTTTAAATATGGTTATGCCTTATCAATGAAATGGACAACTCTTTAAAATGACTGCCTCTAGGATTTTCAGGAAGTGTTTACATTAGCCAGCACTCCCATATCCTAAACACGAATCCTTCCCCGTGGCAGGCCCTCAGTAAATGTCTGTTCATGGATTCATTTCTCCACCTCCATCCATTTGGTTCATCTGACTTTGAGTTAAGTATTAGTGAAAAAGCGATGCCCTGGAAGTCCAATGGGCTTATGTGAGTAGGGAGACCACCTGGGATGTATTATTTGGGTAAGTGAGCTTTTTGTTTCCCTGAAACATGCAGAGTGTGTCTTACACAGACGCTGCAATGGAAAGGAAGACTGGTGCAGTCTGACACCTTTTGAAAGTTATGATCTATTTGTTGCCTTCAACCTATTAGGACAACAAATAGAAACAGAAAATGTTCTTTATTCTCTAGGCCTGAGGGAAAGATGGAAATATAATTCTAGTTGTATTCCAATTCCTTTTCCTCTTTGTTCTGAAACAGTATAATCATGTTGTACATTTTTTATAAGGTACATTTTGGATGGCTAGCAATTCTTCAGATGCTAAAACCTGCTATCTCACTATGATATATAGATACTTTGGATGATCCATAATTTTTTGTGAGATAGTTTAGCCCTGAGCTAACATTTATTGCCAATCCTCCTGTTTTTGCTGAGGAAGGTTGGCCCTGGGCTAACATCTGTCTGCACCAGGATTCTGAACCTGTGAACCCTAGGCCGCCAAAGTGGAGCACACAAAATTTAACCGCTATGCCACCGGGCCAGCCCCCATAATTTTTTAAGATGTATATTTCTAGCTATGTTTTGAATCTTTGAGGTTAATACCAAGTGAGCATTTTTTCCCCTTATGTAATTATAGTCAGGGAAAGTGCCAGATAATCAAATCCTACACAATTGAGGACTTCACAGTAGGTCATGTGTACATGTGGTTGGAGTGAGTGTGTAGAAATACACAAATTGTTGGATTAATCAGGCCTTTCTGTTCCTTTAATAAAACATACTGATGGATGGTCATGGCACATGGGGTGCCAGTGGCCAGCACGCTACTTGCTGGGGATCCCACACACTTTTGCTTCTATAAGATGAGCTGCATGCTTACCAAGAGTTAGTTGTGTTTGCTCCAAGCTCATGTATACTATTTATACTTGTTATTTTAAACACATAAAATTACTTATAATCTTAATTATATTTTACATTCATGAAATATGAGTGCAAAACAGAAAGATATGTTTCTGTGAGAACTAAATTGAATGCTTTGGGAAAACATGTTAAAGTTACTAAAAAAAAGTGTTGTAGAATTAGATTTGGGTGAGTCAAAGAAATACATAAAATTCTATAAGCATACCCTATAGAAGGTATCCTTCTATAAAGATTTCTGTATAAGTCTCTATTAGTTGAAGAAACCCCAACTAGAAGTCATAGAAAATGCATTATGGATGGGGTTTATGCAAGAAAGATAAAGGGAGATGCCAGTCCGCAGACAGACCCACACTCAATGAAAAGGCCCACACAGAAATAAAATTATTTGGTTCCTCATCAAAATATTGGTGAAATAATGCACAGTCATATATTTTAATTTAAAATGCTTAGAACATATATTACTTTATCTCCCACTTTAACTTCCTTTTTGGGTAAATTTGGCAACTATTATTTCATTTGCTTCTGATAAGAGAGCATCTACTGCAGCAGATAAGTGGAATTTCCTTATGACCAAGTACATTGGGTAATTCATTAACTAAACACCTTTGGATGGAGCCCAGACTCACTTTTATTTTCCTGCATTTTCCTCCATGGTGATGTTAGAGTGAAATAACTCAGAGCATGGAAAAATATCATTTTCCTGATTTAAAGCATGGTAAGAAGCTAAATTATGGATAAGTCAACTGACTTATTTAGGATTAGATCCTTTATATAGTGGAGTATCTAGGTGAACTTACACTAGTTTACTTCGCAAAACATGAATCCTGCTCATTTATTTCTGGAAATATAATTTCTTCAAACACTAGCTTTTCCCGTTTGCTAAATAGTAGGCTCTCTGGATTTTGGCAGCGAGTCCCGGGATTTCTCCCATTTATATGCATATCTAGTGCAGGGTATGTAAGTGAGAACTAGGCCCTGGGTAACCAGCACATTAGCATGTGTGAAAATAGCTCAATTAACACAGGTAGAATGTGAGAATGTCCATTAATTTCTCGGGAAACAATAGCTCATAGTGCTAGGACCAATGCAGGGTCTTGCAGATGGTGTCAAACTAACTGTGTTTGCAAAGACACAATGCAGCATCTGGAGGGCTGGCAAAATCCAACAACTTCGGAGACAGCAAGTCAGATTTGATCAGAGAGACCAACACTTGACCACATGAGTATCTCAGCTTCCTGGGATGTGTTCCAAAATCCATCCATCTCATCCAGTGTGACAGTCATAAAGTCACACTTCACATCTCTGCATCAAGCCATGTCTCTGACTGTCACACAGCTCGGCCTGCCTGACAGAATAAATTTATGGCATCCTCCAATGGCTTCCTCACCTTTTTTTAAATACATAACCTTTTCTTCCCCTTAAGTAAAAGAATATGCATAATAGACACATTGAGCAACAAATGCAGTCTTCTGTGGACAAAGGAAGAGATCAAAGATTTTAATAATTTCATTGACTTTAGAAAATGCTTCTTCTCCCACCAGTTGTCCTCTAATGGAAATCAGGGCACCAGGCAATATAACCATGTGAGCACATGTGTGGTGGTAAGAGAAAGGGCTCTTGAATTATACTTTCTGAGTGTGAATAACATTATCTGTTACCAGCTGTGTGCCCCTGGGCGAGACACTCCATGTTCCTGGGC
The DNA here is from genome assembly GCA_031878705.1 of Tapirus indicus. NCBI lineage: Eukaryota > Metazoa > Chordata > Mammalia > Perissodactyla > Tapiridae > Tapirus > Tapirus indicus. The sequence goes on from CM062918.1 coordinate 17,812,388, forward strand.
TTGGTTTTATCTTTTTTTTTAATTGACAGGAAAGGTAATAAAAATATCTGTCTCTAGAGTGTCATGAGGCTTTGATACATGTACAATATTTAGCATATTGTCTAGCATATAATACAAGGTTAATAAATGTTAAGCATACATTATTTTTAAGCCTTGACTATATGTTAAGGTCATGTCACAGTCATGAGAGACAGAGAATAGGGTGTGGGGCCTATGGAAAGGGATGGGAAGTGATTTTCCTGCTCTAGTCTAGGCTTATGGGAGAGGATAAAAAAAGAAACCCTCTGACGGGTCCTGTCAAATATGCCAGGGTAGGAGATTGTTACAAAGCTGGCACTTGCCTAGAGTTCCCCCTGTGCCATGTGATTCTACTGTCAGGAGTTGGTGGCAGCAGGTGGTAGTTTGTTGAGGATTTGGGGATTTAGGATCCTGGCCATCTTGCCATCTGTTGTGGCTAAGTAATAATGATAACAAAAATAAAAATACAGACATAGTAACCATGTTTATTATAGTGCCGACACTATTTTAAGCACTTTTCATATGTTAACTCATTTATTCCTCTCAACTACCCTACAAGGTCTTATTCCCATTTTACAGAGGAAGAAACTGAGGCACAGGTCGAGAAAGTGTAAGAGCTGGAATTAGAAGTCAGGCAATCTAGGTCTGGCAACTGAGCCATAGGCTAAGATATTAGGAATAGATATATGTTTTCATTATAATCTGTATTATTATATTGGCTATGATTTTCAACTCATTACTTTTATTCCCCCCAAAATAAGAATTCCAGGGATTGTTAGGAAACATAAATAATAAATTCATTAGGAGTAGGTATAGTAACATAATTCACTGATACTGGAAAGCCACTTACAGCTTTCCTTATTGCGATTATGTCAGTTCTCTTAGAGAAAAATAATAGAGAGGCATTTTCTATTGGGGAATGATTTTGTGTTTAATGAGTGACACTATTATTACTACTAAATCACCAAATCATAGCCTGGTCTATGAGTTTGAGTTTGATCAGGAAAACCGAAGCCACCAAGGTATTTTGGTTAGAAATTAGAAATTCCTCTATATGGCATTAGAGGCTTATACAACTTTTGACAATTCTGAGAGGATGAAATCAGGAGAACTTTCAGGCAGTAGTTCAGGAAATCCAATGATACAGGGTTTGCATGGAAGGTGCAGCCAATGATCTCAACTGCGTGTAGCACCATAGTGGCTGATTCTTAGTAGAAATCCTCACAAGTCAAAGGCTGGCCACACCTCACGTAATCTAAACTCCTTGCCTGCAGTTGCCACTGGGGCATGAGCTTCAGTCTGTGGGAGTGCCTCTTATAGGCAGTAAGGGCCGTGAGAGGGCCAAGGGCTTGTGGGAAGTGTAGTTCCAAACTTCCCTCCTACTATGCGGACATGAATGCAGAAGGGGGTGACACCAATGCTGCACTCAATACAGATGCTGCACCACACTGAGATATGGCTTCAGGAAGTCAGCTCAGTCATCCTCCTACTTCTGGAGAGGGTTTGTCGACCACACCAGGACAGTTATTTTCAAAATGCACAAGGGAGTTCATTTTTTCCTATGATAGTGAAATGGTATAATATAGAGTGTTCATTTGTTAATTCAACAGATATTTATTGGACACCTTCTTTATTCAGAACACTGTATAAGGGAGACCCTTTTCACTAAGATGCAGGCCTTACACAGGATGTTTAAGATTTTATGAATGAATAATTTAACTGTACGTTGTAAAGACATTAAGATATTTTCTTGCCTTCTCGCAGATACTGTAATCATTATGTGTCATGTGTAGGACAGATAAATGCTGAAGGGATTCTGAAGACGAATGAGCCATTTTAACTTTTGTGGCCAAGAAAGGCCTTGTTAAACACATGGTATTTGAGAAAGCTTTAAAGAGAAATTGACCAGGCACTGCCCTAAGCGATTTAATTACATCAGAAGCTAAACCTAGACCTCTGTTAGGGTGGGTGCTGTTCCTGTTCCCATTATACATTGGTGGTAGCCATGGCTCAGAGAGGTTGTGTACTTAACCTCAGTTGCCTAATATCACACTGGAGAAATTGTCAGACGTGGGCCTCAAATCCAGGTTAGTAAGCTTCCAAAGCCTCTTTCAACCTCACTATACTAAGTACCAACTGTGTTTTAACCAGTAAATATAAACTGAGATAAGCAGAGCTCCCAATGTAAGTTTACATACATATCAGTAACACTACACAGAAGATCCAAGTTTCACATAGAAAGTTGGACATAAATACATATAGAAATAAGTATATTTAATATAAGGCTGTCTGGTACCAACAGAGACCCATTGGTACAGTTAGCATACTATAAACACTTTTGCAGTTAACTCTTAATTGTTTGTTTGAGTTAAATTACTTGGCTATATTATAGTCAATGGTCCAGTTTAGGAAAAGAACTTTCACTCTATGAGGCAAGCCAGCTTTGTGATTAAGAGTGTGGACTCTGGAGCTATAGTGCATTGGTTTGAATCCTGTCCCTGTCACTTACTGGGTACATGAGCCTCAGCATTCTCGTCTGAAAAGTAGGAATAATAATAATACTATGTTTATCATCTATTGCTGCTTAACTAATTGCCACAAAACTGAGTTAGGAATCCAGATGTGACTTAGCTGGGTGCCTCTGCTTCAAGGTCTCTCATACGGCTGCATTCAGGGTGTCAGCAAGGGCTGTGGTATCACCTGAAGGCTCATCTGGGTGAGGATCTGCTTCCAAGCTCACACGGTTCTTAGCAGGATTCAGTTCTTCATGGACTATCGGACTGAGGGCCTCAGGTCCTCTCTGGCTGTTGGACAGAAGCTTCTCCAGTTCCTTGCCATGTGAGGCTCTTCATGACACTGCTCACAAATGGCAGCTGCCTCCCTCAAGCAAATGAACAAAGAGGAAGTACAAGATGGGAGTCACAGTCTTTTTGTAACCTAACCTCAGAAGTGACATCCCATCACTTTTGCCATATTGTACTCATTAGAAGCAAGTCGCTATGTCCAGCCCACACTCAAGAAGAGTTGATTACAGACAGGTGTGAATACTAGGAGGCAAGGGTCATCTCAGGCTATCTTAGAGGTTGCCTACCACACCTACCTAATAGATTTATTGGGTGGGTTAAGTTAATACATGTAAAAGATCTTAGAACAATGCCTGGAACATAATAAGTGATATATAAGCATTGGCTGTAACTATTACTATATTCAAATCACTGGGATGCTTAATAAATAAGACTCAGTTTCTGCTTTTAAGAAAATGATAGCCTAAGATAGTATATGGCAGAAAATGAAAACTACCATAATGAAGGCAAAAAGAAAGAGCTGTGGGTATTGAGAAGAGGGAATGATCACAAATAAACGTGAAAGATCAAAAAAGTTTTGATTAATGAAGCAATATTTGCACTGAGCCCCAGAATATGGATAAGGTTTTGATGGGGTTGGGTGAGGGAAGGTTTGGGGGTGGGGATGGTGGATAGGGAGCTGTTGAAGGCAGCAAAGCAAGGCAGTTAAGGTTGTCCAGGGTATCTGGGCATTATCCAGGAAACCATGGGTAATCCAGGTTAACTGGAGCATTCAAAATGCAGCACTAAACTGGGAAATAGGGTGAAAAGAAGGATTTGCGCTGGTTATTGAGAATAGTGAAGGAAAGTCTGATGATGAATTTGGATTGAAATCAATTGGTAGTGGGAATCGTTGAAGATTAGGAACACGGTACCACACATGAAGCTGAACTTTAGGAAGTTTATTCTGGAAGTAAGAATGGATTGGGACTAGGAAATCCTGGAGAAGAGCCCAGTTAGGTCCTTATAGTAGTTAAGGTGATTAGGGATGAAGATCTATCTGAATCAGAGTAGTGTCAGTGGGATGGGTGAGGAAGGGGGTGAATTTGAGAGGAACAGCCTCAATTAATAGTTTTGTCATCTCTAATTAAGGTATAGGATTAGGTTGACTGGCTCTGAGGACAGACCTAGGGACAAATCCTGGCTTTAACAACTGTTAGCTGTATCACCTTGGGCAAATTGTTATAAACTCTTTGAACCTTAGTTTCTTTGTGATAAGAGGATTAAATGAGCTAATGTGTGTAAATAGCAACAACAGCTAATGTTTATTAATTTATTAATTTATGCCCAACACTGTGCTGAGCGCTATACATCCAGTATCTCATGTAGTCCTGCCATCGGCCATATGAAATATGTGGTTTCATCACCTGCATTTTACAGTTCAGAAAACTGAGGCTTAGAGAAATTAGCTTTCTTAGAGCCCAACAGCTGATGAGTGGCAGAGCCCACGTTTGAACAGGTTCTTGATGATTCCAAAGCCTTGCTCTTAGCTATTGAGCTGCTTTTCTAAAATATAAATGAGTGCACATAAATATTTCTCTTTCCATATATATCTCACCTGGTATACCATTTGTAGAGTGGAGTTGCTAAATCAATACATGCTTGTTGATGAAGATCCATCACTCATGCTCTAATTGAGATGATGTGGCTGCCATTTTCTGGCTTCAGACTCTCTTGGCACTTCACCTCCTGAGTGATGAATGTGGTTTTACTCCTTACTATTTTGGCACTGCTCAAGTGCTTTAAAAATGTTCCCTTCCTGACTTCGAGAGGTGATTTACCAAAATGTCAGTCAGAATTAATTTGAATGATATTCATTGCAGTTCCCCAAGGCCTAGAGTTACTGGCATGTTGTTTTTGGATGTCATATTTTGATGGGAGATAACATTTTAACTGGAGTGGGAAGGGCATGATTTTGGATGAGTCAAGCAGTAAGTCACCAGGGACTATATTCATAACTGTATTACTGTTCAGCTTTTACAGGAATTGTCTAATCACAGTGATTCCAAACCATTTAAAAGTTCCAGCACCCTATATTTTATTCCATTTTGCAAAATCCTTCTTCTTAAATTACTCTATGCCATGTTTTTCTTAAAGAGATTTCAAATTGAGTTTACTTTGATGACTTTTTAAAAATTATGCTAATACCAGTGAGATAATTAGGGCCATCCCAGGAGGCTGTAATACCAGGATTTAGAATTCTTGATTCCATAATTCCAGATCTCAGCTCTGCTTGTTCAAATGAACTTGGAGAATCTGAAGTTCTTTCTTTTTTCCTTTTTTGAGGAATAAATTATTTCTTTTTTTTACTCAATTTTATTGAGATATCTTTGACATACAGAAATTATGTATATTTAAGGTATACAACTTGATGTGTGTGTGTGTGTACATATATATATATATATATATATATATATATATATAAAAGATCACCACAATCAAGCCAAATAACTTATCCATCACCTCTACATAGTTACCTTTGTGTGTGTGTGTGTGTTGAGAAGATTTGATTTAAGATCTATCCTCTTAGAAAATTTCAAGTGTATAATACATTATTGGTAATTATCATCACCATGCTGTACTTTAGATCTCCAGAGCTTATTTATCCCAAATAATTGAACCTTTTACCTTTTGACCAACATCTCCCCATTTCCCCCATCCCCCAGACTCTGGCAACCACCATTCTACTCTCTGATTTTATGAGTTCGACTTTTTTAGATTCTGCATATAAGTGAAATGCAGTATTTGTCTTTCTGTGTCTGACTTATTTCACTTAGCGTAGTGTCCTCCAGGTTCATCCATGTTGTTGCAAATGGGAAGATTTCCTTTGAAGAGATTATTTCTAGGTACAAAAGCAGGATTACAATGTTTGTTATCTTCTGGGATCAGAAGAGCAGGATCTCAGGCTCATCTAATGTTAGAGTTGCAAAGGATTTTAGAAATCATCCAATTCATGCCTTGTCTTGAACAAGAAAATTAAGTTTCAGGATGGTGAGGTAATTCACACAATTGCTTAGTGATGGAACTAGAAGTGAAATTCAGGACTCTTGGCACCCAACCCAAATTCGAATTAAATTGACTTAGCAGGTGCTTAGCTTTTCATAGGTGCCTTGTCTAGGTGTTCAATAAAAAAGATGTAGTAGTTTAGCCATAAGCCTTGAGAATACATTACTGTTTATTACTGAAGATAATATTCACCTCCTTACATATCATCTTATGAATTATTGCTAACTGGCTAGCAACTTCATTTTGACTTCAGCACACAATATTGCCCACATTTGTTTTCTTATCACATTTTAGAAATACACTGGTTAAAAGAGATGATTCCATCAAACTGAATGATTTTCCTAAAGTATTTTTGAAATGGAAACAAGATCTTCTAATACCAGCATTGTGCAGTATTTATTAGGCGCCTATCTATACCTGATACAGTTTAGGTATTGCATACTAAGACAAACAGATATATTCTGATTTTTCTAATTCTGTGGTATTATTGTTGAAGGGAATGGAGTTAATGGAATAGTGTCTAGTGAGTTTAATTAAATAAATAACATGTATTTATTAAGTTAAGATACATGTAACAAACGAGTTACATTGCAAAGAGGTTAACAAAAAAGGGTCAAGTCAATTGTTTAGATAAGTGGTTCTCAGACTTTTGAATTTCAAAGATTAGGGAAATTTCTCCCTCAAATTTTGAAAATCAAATATAATGAAGCCCTGCTTGTAAACAAATTTTGAGGATAGCCAAATTTTATTTTGAAAAATAATGAAAAAGTTTTTGAAGAAACTTACCTACTATTGCCATTATTATATAAGAAACAGGATATTTTAATGTTTAAAAAGTATAAGAACATAATATCAGAATAAAGGATAAGCCTTCCCAGAAAAAGGTAATTTTAGCTAGCACCTTCATACCAGTAGGGGTGTATGGGTGTATGTATGTGTGTGTGTGTATACACCTTATGTTCTCACTTTGCTACAGATGGTACAAACTCTGTAAAAACAGTGGCCCAAGAACTGGTATTTAGGAATGATTAGTTTTTGTTATGTAGAACCAGTAGATATTTACTTCCTGTCTTGAAGCTAGGGAAGGATTAAAGGAAAAGGAGAGATTGTAGGAGTGTTAAAAAAACTAAGATACCAGAAGAGAGAACCAAGTACATTTGCAAGGAGAGGTATAGCCTAGAAGAAGTCTCAGACATAGAAATGTAATTATTCAATGAAGAAAGCATTTGGTAACACATCTGAGAAAAAAATAGAACGTGCATAGGGAATGAGATGGAAAAGAAGAGGCTGAAGAAAACCTTTGGGTCATCTAATTAATTTAAGTTTGTGGGAGTTTGTTACTCTTCTAAGTTTTTAATCATGGTTAGAGTAATGGTGAAGAGCATTGATTCAAGAAGAGAAGGGAAAAGCGTTGATAGAATGGCTGTTCTGACTAAGTAACTAGGAATTTTTCCTTTTGAAAATGCTCTACTTGAAATAAATACATACCTGTCAAGCTTCAAGGTAAATGCCTGAACTCTCTTTTTTTCCCCCAGCTTTATTGAGGTATAATTGACAAATAAAGATTGCATATATTTAAGGTATAAAACGTGATGTTTTAATATATGTATACATTGTGAAATGATTACCACAATCAAGCTAAGTAACATATCCATCACCTCACATAGTTACCTTTTAAAAAAATTTTTTTTCCAGTTTTATTGAGAAATAATTGACATACATCACTGTATAAGTTTAAAGAGTACAGCATGATGGTTTGATTTACATATATTGTGAATTGATTAGAATAGGTTCAGCTAACATCCATCTTCTCATATAGATACAATAAAAAGAAAAGAAAGAAAAAAGGAAAATATTTTCTTTGTGTGATGCGAACTCTTAGGATTAAGTCTGAACTTTCCTATATATCACACAGCAGTGTTAGCTATAGTTATCATGTTGTACATTACATTGCTAGTACCTATTTATCTTATAAATGGAAATTTGTACCTTTTGACCACCTTCCTCCAATTCCAGCTCCACCTCTGGTAAACACAAGTCTGATCCTTTTTCTATGAGTTTGGTTTTTTGTTTGTTTTGTTTTTTTTTTAGATTCCACGTATAAGTGAGATCATGTGCTATTTGTCTTTGTCTGACATTTCACCAAGCATAATGCCTTCAAGGTCCATCCACGTCATTGCAAATGGTCGGATTTCCTCTTTTTTATGGCTGAATAATATTCCATTCTATATATACACACCCAACCTCTTTATCCATTCACCCATCAATGGACATTTGGGTTGTTTTCATTTCTTGGCTATTGTAAGTAATGCTGCTATGAAAATGGGGGTGCAGATATCTTTTCAACTAACTGTCTTTTATAGGAGTTTGTCCTTTAAAGACATATCTTTCTTGTTAAAGAAAGTGTTATTAAAAATCCATAATATGGAAAATAGCAAATAGTCATTACAAACGAATCCCGGAACACCCTGACTGGGAACAGCAAGGCCAAGCTATGCCAGGAGCAGAGATCCTCCCCCTAAGCCAGGAAAATTATTTCCAAATTACTTTCCCTCCGAGGTGTGGCTGTTTGGGTGTGGGGAGAGTTTTTCTTCTCTTCAAGTGCCTGGTAGTTGCTCTGATTTGGAAGATGAGGCTTTAGAAAATCTTGACTGGAGATTGAGTTCCTTCTTGTTGAGTGACCAGTACTTTCTTCAGCAATATCATGGAACACCTGTGTTAACCTGTGATTGGAATTCCAAATTAGAATTGGGGAATTCATTTCCCCTCCAAAACCAATGTTGTTAATGATAGTTACATCCTAGGAGGGAATAGGAAGAATCATCTAACTCCTTATGTAACCTCAGTGCCAGGTCTAATTATTTATTGAGCACCTACCAGGTGCCAGTCACAGTTCTGGATCAACAAATGGCCTACCTTAATTGTGCTTTTAATTCTGTGACTGTGACTTGTGATTATCTGTTCTAACTGGGTATGGCCTGTTTTATATATTTTCCATTGAGATTACTCTAAGTAGTCTCATTTGTACTCTTATCATAAATGAGTGTGACCAATTACATTCGCCCCTTGGTATCCATGGGGGATTGGTTCCAGGACTCCTGGATACCAAAATCTGTGGATACTCAAGTCGCTTATACAAAATGACATACTATTTGCATATAAGCTATGCACATCTTCTTGTATACTTTAAATCATCTCTAGATTACTTGTAATACCTAATACAACATAAATGCTATGTAGTTGTTATACTGTATTATTTAGAGAATGACAAGGAAAAAAAGCCGGTATGTGTCCAGTATGGACAAAACCATTGTAGGCCTTTCGACCCACGGCTGGTTGAATCTGTGGATGCAGAACCCGCAGATACTGAGAGCTGACTGTAGTTATATTTCTCTGTTTATGAAATAATAATTATCAATAAAAACAAATATTCCATAGACGCAGGTCAGATTGCAAGAGATTCCTTATTCAACAGAATTTTACTTTTCTCTTGAGTTGTGTCTTACAGTATTATCTATAAACAAGTAAAGGACCTTTTCTTTCTTTATTTCAAGTAATGAAACTAGGAATTTATACTAGACCGCAAAACACTGTTCAAAGAAAATAATTGCACTACTACTGTTACTATCTGATAATGAAGATGCCCTAATTAATGAATGCAAAAAGACTTGCCTGGGTCAAATATTCCCTCCTTCTCATTGGGAGACCTTTTGTAGCATGATCGATGCTTGCTCTGAAGAGATCACTGGGAAGGGTAGTTGGGGAGCATTTGGGGAGCTGCAAGGTAAATAAAAGGATACACTCTTCTGTTATAGAAAGCACCTTTACCTTCCTCTCTATTCCTAACTTGTTTTTGATTTTAAAGAAATATTTTGTTGATCTTAAAAATAGTGTAATTTACTATAAGGTAACAGGTAAGGGAGGCAGTGAGGTGAGATGGACAAAGGGTTGAGAGGTCATATATGAAGTATGGAGTGTGACCAATAAGTTGCCTTTCTCTGTACAGCATGGAGGTTGAGTGTCCATACTCTGGACCATACTTCCTCGGTTTGAATCCCAGCTCTACCACTTCCTAGCTGTGTGACCCTAAGCAAATCACTTAACTCCTCCAAGCTTCAGATCCCTCATCTGTAAAATGGAGTTAACCCCCTGTAGAGGGTTGTTATGAGGATTAAATGACTTAATATATCTAAAGCTCTTAGAATGGGACCTGGTACAATAAGTAATTGCTATTATTATGGAACAGTGTTTTCCAAAGTAGAGAATGTACTTCTCAGAGACTGACAATCCAAACACCTATTTATGTTTATTTTTATCTTAGCCTTTTAAGTTTCCTACTTGGTGTATATTTTCTAACATACGTAATATTTATGAATAGGTAGTATATGTATGTATTTCATAATATTACATATACCTATATTGGAGATTTATAAAATTTTTTTACAGTCATAAAGATTGGGAGACCACTTATATAGTAATCTCCTAATTTTGTTTTAAAATCTAATTTTAATTAGTTATCCTTAGGAAGAATTTTTATGCATAGAAAATTATATTTTATATTGAGGCTATGGTCAAACTCATCAGAGTAGGAATATACTGCTTTTAAGACTAATGGCACCTCTACATTTACTCAAAGTTTCCTTTTTCTTCTTTTAAATCGTTTCCTCAGAATGTCCCCAAGTAAGGCATAATTCTTTAATTTTTATGAACATTCAAATAATTTATATTGATGCATTTCTTGAAGATAAGGAACCATTCTGGGTTTCATGTGTAGATTTAGAAAGACCTCATTTGGGTATTTGCAAACTACTCTTTACTCCTTCCTCCTTCCCTTTTATTTAGGTTTTCTTCTGTGCATTGATATATTAATTCCCCAAATTATCTCCTGAAAATCTAAGGACAGGAGTATAAAAGAATCATTAGCTAGGAGAATGTTTCCTTTTCAAGTTGGATATTTTAAAAATCTGCTTGGAAACATATGTCCCTTTATGGCCCAAATCATTTTGTTACAACTGAAGAACAAACCTGTGGCCTCAAACTTAGACTGAAAATTAGCAGGAAGCTTTTGAAAACACCATTGCAGCTACAGAACAAATATGTGAAATAATTATTACCTTCAAAAAATTCTAGGGAGTCTTGCTTCCACAAGATGTCATTATATAAATGATCTTTGGAGGGCCTCAGAGCTCATGATAAAACTACCAAATTGCTTATTAGGAAGCAAACAACAGCTCTGCTGAGATAAGTGTAAGAGGCTTAGAAAAGCACATCTATGGCGTGGTCCACCTACACAAATTCGGCTCCTACAGGAACACAGAAAACACTTTGGAATTCATTAGCATGCATTATTTACTCAAAAGCTGCAAAAACATTGGGTTTGCATAATTTTGTCAATTGTCAATAGCAGTGCTTGCCAACATTCATATCTTTATTGAGATGCAAAATTAAGAGCAGGAAGAAAGTTTGTATCAATATTAATACTGAACTCACTTGAAAAGATGACATTTATTAATAATGCATCTGGCTCAATATTCACAGTGGTATTTAAAGACTAAACACGGTCCTGGTACAGGAACGAGTTTTTAGCAAATCTTGTTCATCAGCCACCTTATAGTTTTGAAATATATAAACCATTTTTTCCCTTCCACAAATGGCTACTTCCCAAAAATTCTACTGAAATTTAGGATGGGCTGGATGTAGTTAGAACAAGAACAGTAATAAGACAAAGATTATAATGCATTAAACATTTTATGGAGAATTATGTTGGTGCAAAGCATATTAGTTTTAAAAACTCTGTGTTTGGGGAACAGCTGGTGTGGGCTGAACATGGAAACAACTGTTGTGAAACAAATGTTAGGGAATTGCTGTAAACAAGACTTCATTTATTTGCAGTATGTTTCAATTCTCTTCCTCTCTCTATCTCTCACTTCTCTATCTATATCCATCCTGGGCAACAGAATCAGAATGGTGAAGGATTCCAGTATGTAGGTAGGGGTGTGTGTGTGTGTGTGTGTGTGTGTGTGTGAGATGGGAATGTTTTACACACACATGCACGCATGTATGCACACATACATGTGTAATATAAAATATCTATTCTGCTTTCTTGAGTTCATCTTTTGTGCTCAAAAACCGTGAAAATGGAATAGTGATGATATTATGGCCATGATGTAAGTTGTAAAAAAATAAAACCAAATTCCACTCAGTATTTTACCTGTATTCTCCATGACTAACCATCTCTTTGTTTTTTTTCCGAACTTCAACTTTCAATGCATTGTGAATGCATAGTCACAAAGACCTTGTAATGCTCAAAATCAACCACATTTCGGGGCCGCCCGGTGGTGCAGCGGTTTAGTCCGCGCTTGGCAGCCCAGGGTTCGCGAGTTCGGATCCCGGGCGCCCGCCGACGCACTGCCTGTCAGCCATGCCGTGGCGGCGTCCATATAAAGTGGAGGAAGATGGGCACGGATGTTAGCCCAGGGCCAGTCTTCCTCAGCAAAAAGGGGAGGATTGGCGACGGATGTTAGCTCAGGGCTGGTCTTCCCCACAAAAAAAAAAAAAAAAAAATCAACCACATTTCACTTATGACCTAAGCAGTTTGGAACTTGAAACTTTAGAGAAAAATGAGGCAGATGGAGCCAGCCTGGTGGTGTAGTGGTTGGGGTCGCATGCTGCTCTTCGCTGGCCTGGGGTTCATGGGTTCAGATCCCAGGCACGGACCTACACATTGCTTGTCAAGCCACGCTGTGGTAGCATCCCATATACAAGATAGAGGAAGATGGGCACCAGTGTTAACTCATGGCTAATCTTCCTCAGCAAAAAGGAAGATTGGCAGTGGATATTAGCTCAGAGCCAGTCTTCCTCACCAAAAAAAAAAAAAAAAACCAAACCCCCACAAAAAAAGAGGCAGATGCTGAGAACTCTTAAAGTGAGGCAGATACCTTGGGCTCCATCTTTCTCTTTAGAGTTGCGCCGCATGAATTTCTAGCAACATCAAGAACCTAACACATTCTTGCCCTATTTTCTGTCTGCTTCCAACCCACTCCTGCTCAGCTGCTCAGTACAAAAGGAACTCATGTATCAGTGTCATTTTTATTTTTATGTTATTTCCCTTACATGCTTCCCTAAATGATTATGATTATACAGTTTAATTAAAAGAAAATGAAAGGATTGTTGATAAAATAATCTAATGGAAAGCTTTGTATGCAATTATTCCTTAGCATATAAACCCCTGAAGGGCAGGGGGATGTTTTAAATGCCATGCATTTTCTCCTTCATTGCAGTCTTCTGTAAACACATCTCTATTTCCTAGAAGACACTGATGTCACCATAGCTTGATTCTTATTATATTTTACATCTCATACAAGCACAGGGATCAGTGTGGCCCAGTGGGCTATGTCTGCCTGGCATAGAGCCTTTTCAAACTTAACTTTGATCGGTCAAGAAACTAGATATTTCATATGTATTGATCTGTGTTTTGTGGCTGACCTGAATAGCCTGTGAAGCTTTAAAATAATTTATTTCTCCCATCCTCCCTTTTAAAAACTTAATTAAGTTCCGTTTGTAGTTAAGTATCTATCCACAACTGCTATTTTTTTTATTGTATTCTTTGCATCCTTTAAAAATTTTTAATTTGAAATGTTAGGAAAAAATATTACAATGTACAAAGAAATATTAGACCCTAAGTATATTTCTCTTTTTCAGTCACACACCAGCTCCAATACATCAGGGGGCCTCACTAGATCATGCCAGGCCTCTGCTCAAAATCCTGCAGGGGTTGTCTGGTTCTAGAGAATAAGAAAATACTGCTTTTGTTTTAATTTTAGTGACAAAATGCTATTAAGGAAAGAGTACAGAAAAGTGTGGTTTTGTTCCAGTTCTCCCTTAATTCCTTATTTCTTTGTTGTATAATTTCAAGGCAAATCATCTGTATTCTACTTCCCATGAAATGAGAATTACTGATATTTAGGAATTGAATATTTTTCCTCAGGAGTTGTGGACCATTATTATTTATCACCCTTCCCCATATGTGTTATGAAGTTTGACGAATCCTAATTGTTTTATTTTCAGTTTTTAGGAAGAAAAGTACAATGTGGAATATGATGATTACTTTTATTATTGCAAGAAATCTATCTATTAGACTATTACGTTAACCTTGATTAGAGTAATCCATTTATCCTTTCTCTTTTGTTTCAACAAGAAACATTGAGTGCCTACTATTTGAGAAGCGGTACACGGTTGAATATTCTTTGTCATCAAGCTTACAGTTTAATAGGGCAGAAGGAAAATCCCCTCAAAATTATTGAAAACAGCACGTACTTAATGAAAGAAGAAGGGAGCTAACATTTGTTGTGCTAGGCTACTTACATAATAACCTCATTCAGTCCTCTCAGCCATCTTGGTTTGCTGGTAAGGATACTAAGGTTCTGAAGGATAAACAGCCAAAAGTCTCAAGGCCAAGTAGTGAGGATATGGGAAGTTGGTGTCATTCCAAAAGCCACATTCTTTCTATCATAGTTAAAGTATATTCAGAATTCAGAAAAATGGGAATAGGGAGGGGTGTCAAAGGAGTCGGTGGGAGAACAGTAGATCAGGGAGGGTTTTAGAAAGATTGAGCAGTATTGAGAAAATCCTGTTTCATACATATACGTATTTGGAAATGGTAATCATTTTTAGCTCCTCACCTTGTGAAAACAAGGAAAGCAGTGGAGAACTACACTTCTCCCAAGTAATGACACATTTCCAATACTCAAGTATATGCAGAGTTGGGGGGAAAAAATGCTTTATTTTAAAGTCTGCACAAAAATGAGGGAGGAGCCCAAGCAAATGGGTCCTATAATCAACAGTGTTTCAGAATTTGGTATAGAATTCATAGGTATATGCTTGTTTTTAATTATCAATTTTAGAATAGTTTAAAAATATATTTTTAGAAAACAAATTTTTTAACAGCTCCTGAAACCCTACCAAAGAACTCTAGTGTTCTAAGGGACAGAATTTGAGGAGTACTGATTTAAAGCATAATTTTCCTCCCGGAAGTTCTCTAAATCTGTTGAATATAGAGGTAAACACTTGATTTTACTCTAAGCAAACAGGGGTCATTCGTGCTTGTTCAACTGCTTTTTCCAAATCTTCAGAGGATCTCCTGCTGCTTTTGTTGACATTAGTAATAGCCCACAGGGAAAGAAACTTTGTGGAGAGAAATGTCAAATATTTTCTTCTAAAAATTGGAAGTGGGGAAGCATACAAGAGGGAACCATATGTGAGTAAATAAAGTGCTCTTGAATGATTTAAAATACAAAGTTGTATTAATTTTTTTCCTTTTCCTGAACTTGACCTCTCCAAAACTGTTTTGGCCATAACAGAAAGGATTACAATAAAAATGTATTATAATAAATTGCAGTACCCTCAACTGTATCAGTGATAATCAAAAGTTATTGCATTCAATTAGGTGATAATTCAGTCACACACGTCTACATTTCTATGAATTCCCTTTCAAGGTTTTACTATATTATAAAAAGAAGAATCATTTTAATAGAACAATTTGAATAGAAAATTAACTAGAAGAGTATGTCCACTTTAAGATTAGATATTCCATTGTACATTCTGGCATGTGTATTTAACAACATGTCCTTAATATGTTAACCCAAAAAATTTTGGTTTTCTTCAATTTAACTTCTAAGGGAAAGAAGCAAACCACAAGAAACCTACCTACAGAGGAAATGCAGTAAAATAGAATGTTGCTCACTTAACTGACTTTAGACTCAGCTCTGTTATCTATAACATCTATATCTCTGCACTGGAGTCCATCTTTGCATCTTTATAGTGGTCTGTATGTTGAAAAATTTTCAGATCAATTATCCAAAGATATTTCAGTGTATTTAACCATCCAAGACAGAATCAAGTAACTTCACTTGTAATGTTTTTACTAAAGTATTCTAAAATATCTGTATATCTATATATTTATATCTATGGATTTATCTGTATATATATTTATATAACAATAGTTTTTGTTTTATTTTATTTACTATTTGTGTTATTCTATATCAGTAGAGCAGGGATTGGCAAACTTTCTGTAAAGGGCCAGATATTATATACTTTAGGATATGTGACCATACTGTCTTGGTCACAGCTACTCGATTCTACCTTTGAGCTCAAAAGCAGTCAGCCAATGAGTAAATGAATGGGTGTGGCTGTGATCCAATTAAATTTTATTTACAGAAATAGGCAGTGGGCCAGATTTGGTCCTTTATCCTAATCTGAATATGTAATTCAAATTCATCTCTTATAAATTATTATATATACACGTAACCAAATTTTATTGAGGAATATTTAGGTTATTTCCAATTTTTACTCTTATAAACTGCTGCAATGAATATCATCGTGTATATATCTTTTCACTTGTTAATTATTTCTTTATAATTAATTCTTAGAATTTGAATTGTTTTATCAAAGAGTATATATTTAAAATAAAATATATTAAATATTTGAATCATTACAAAATTGCTCACCAGAAGAGCAAGACCAGTTTACACTGATGCGTACTGGATATAACAGTGCTTGTTTCCCATATCCTCCCCAGTACTGGGTCTTATTTTTCCTTTAATTCTTTCTCAACTTGCTTGGTAAAACACTGATTCTTCGTAGTTCTTTGGGTTTTTCTGTTCTTTGATATTTAAGAACCTGGAGCATCTTTCCACCTGTTTATTGATCATTTATTCTTCTGAGTTGTCTGTCTATGAAATTTGCCCATTGTTATACTGAGTTGTCAATTTTTTTCTTATTGATTAAGAAGAACTCTTTGAATAGTAAAAAGAGTCATGTTTTGATCCTTACGTATTTTACAAAAACAGCTTACCAGTTTGTTGTTTGTTCTTGGCTTTTGTATGTTTTTCTATGTAGAAGCTTTTACTTTTTAAAAGTATTTTAATGTAGATCTTTTCTTATACTGCTTCTGAATTTAGAGTGATGTTCACAAAGACATTCTCCAGCCCAAGATGTAAAAACATTCTTCCATATTTACTTGTAGTACTTATAGCATTTTCCTTTTTGAATCCATAATACATTTTAAAGTAGTGTTTTTAGATTTATTAGCATAAACTTATGCCCTGTTTCTTATCGTTTTGAATCTTTCTTCCATAAGTGTGGTCACATCCCCTTTCTTAAAGTTATGCACTTGTTTTTTTCTCTTTTTTTCTTTAGCAATTTCCTCAAAGTTTGCATGTTATTTTTCTTTTCAAAAAACCAGCTCTTGACATTTTTGGTTAGTTCATCTTGATTCCTGCTTTCTACTTTATTTACTGCTTCTTGCTTTATGAATTTATCCCTCTACTTTCTGTTCATTTTATTGTACTTTTCTAGCTTGAATTGAGTGCTCTATTAAATTATGTTCAATAGTTCTTTTCTTACAATAAAGGAAATATTTAAGACTATAGGCTAGATCTCATTGCTTTGCATATGTAAAGATATCTTTAGATTTGATTTCCAAATAACCTGGAATGATTAAGCTCCCACACATCACAATTGCATGATTTAGCTCAGGTCTTAACATTAAGAGGTCATGGATCTTTTTCTTAATTTGGGTAATTTGGGTGGTTGTTACGTAGATGTATACATTTGTCAAACTTATCACTCTGTATTTTTGAGAGCTGCGTATTTTACCTTGTATAAAATATACTTCAATAAAATTACTACCATGAAACAAAAATAAAATAAATGAGAGCATGGAGAGGGATATTCATGGCACAGCTCCCTAGTTTCCTTGGTTCCATAGAGATGCACTGGAGGAGCAGGGGCAAGCAACTTCAAGCTGAGAAAACCTGAATACCGGCCCCACTGCCTTCCTCAGTCACTCTGTAAGCCCCTTCTTTGTATGCAAGGCACAGGTGGTATACGTCAACCCAGCCAGATACACTTGAATACGTTCAAGATATTCAAGAATGCAATTCTAACATAGACAACTTATTTATATCTTCGGAAGACTATTCCCGTGGGGTTCGTGATCTTCATTCCTTCCACATGAGCCCCTACTAAGAGCCTCCTTCTGATTCATGGATTTTATTACTTTATCCATGATAACCTCAATTCTGGCAGTTATCACAGATCGCAATCATTATTGTCAAGACTGACCATCATTTGGCGCCGTATAGGAATTTTGGCCTGATTATGCCTAGGAGGTTTGTATATGAGGTTTCAACACCTTATTCTGTATCTTTGCTTCCTTACTAGTCTCGAATTCTGGAAAATTAATTTTAATTTCAATGTATTCATATTATAATTATAATACGGGATCCTGATCTTGAACGATAATTTATATTTTGAAGATGTGTGACAAAGAAAAAGCACAAGAAAATTTTATGTTCAAACTCTTAAAACAGAAGACCACATGAAAACTATGTTTCTGAAATAACTCCTTTGGTCTCTCTGAGTTCCACATGGGTACATAGCTGAGAACCTCAATCTCAGGTGTCCCTAATGTTCTTATCTGTCTGTGAGGCATAGGGATACTTGCCAACTTAAGAGGATGCATCTCAATTTTGAGGTGCAGCACAATCTCCAGATCTTATTGCTTGGATTTGAATCCTCGCTCTCTTAAGTTACCAACTGTGTGGTCTTGGGCAACCCATTTAGCTTCTCAATGCTTCAGTCTACTTATCTGTAAAATGGGAATAATATAACTACTTACCTAATAAGGCTGTTGTGACAATCAAATGAATTGATTCTTAGAATAGTTCTTAGTACATAGTTAGTGCTAAATGTGTGTTTTAAAATAAATTCTATGTAATATAACCCTCGAGCCCTATAATGCAATCAGCTGGGTTATTGTCTTGGTTGGGCTCATTGCCTTTGCATTCTCAACGCATGAACCTATACCATAAATATGTTAAAGTTTTCCTTTAGTTTCATGACAAATTGCTCTTTTTAATGATTTATTATACTCAATTCTTATGGACATAGGAATTACATTTTTAAGTTGTCTCTTGTTTTTTAGTATCTCTGTTTTAGTTAAGTTCATTTGCTCTGATTGTTCTGCATGACCCTTACTCCTAATATCAACTGTTATTATTGTTGCTGTCCCCTGTCGCGCTTCACTTTCATCTGATTCCGGTATTCTTCTCCCACTCTAAGCATGCCTTTCTGGTGGAGGCTCCCAGTCAGAGTATACCCCCTTATCATAGGCTGAGCTTACCATAGTACTCCATCATTCTGGCCACAGTGACTGGTCTAGGCACAGAGTTCAGAGTTGGACCAACTATAATTCTTCCTTGGGATTTTTACAAGCTAGCAGGAAGACTCCTTGGCCTTTTGGGTTATAAAACTAAAAGTGTTTGAGTCCAGAGTAACCAGCAACTATGCCCCCTGCCATGAGGGTAAAACCCATATGCAGCAGGAGAGAATGATGCCAAGACATTTTTATAAGCAGAGAAAAATCCATGGAGAGATTCCTATTGCTGTTCCAAATCCCTCACTGAGTTATTATCACTAAGGCCAGCTATACCCTGTTTGTGTAAGCCTCTGAATTCCATAGCCCTCTTCTCTTTTTTATCTTTGTTTTTGCTTGAGCTAGTTCAAATTGGATTCTTCTCACCACACAATGTCCTAACTTACAGAATACCTCTTTTAAGCAACCAATTTTATTTATATGTTTGGAAATTTTAAAGTGCCTCTTCTTATTTATAAATGACTGGTTAGAAGTCATCCTCACTAGTTCCACGAGGACATGGACCATGGCTGTCAATAATCACTACATCCCCAATGTTTAACATAGTGCCTTATGCTGTGAGATGGTAAGGTGGTTGGGATTCTCCTCCAATGAACCAGACAGAAGCTGCTTGCTTAAAGCATGGATTGAGGGGTTACCAGATGGCTTTCTTGTGGGTGCAGTAGAGATGACCAAGGTTGTAGGCAGACCTCCCATCAAGTGTGTTAGGTGGAAGGGGGCAGTGGTGCTCTAGGAGGTAGGAGTCGGTTCCCATCCATTCGGCTCTAACCTATTGATAGGACCCCTCTGTAACTATCTATGGTGGAAGAAATACACATCTTTTGCACTAGGCTATAGACATTGGTGCTAACATAGACATTAGTATTTGGCTATAGACATATAGAACTTCATTGGGAAATTTGGAGACAGGTAGATTCAACTTAGACTTAGGTTAATATATTGCTTTCAAAACCCAATAATATGATTTAGATACGTTATCAAATATTAATAAAAAAACTTTCTGGATATAAGAAATTTCAATATACTAGGTATCCCATTCTGCAACAGTTACATTTATCATGATTTATCATAAGTGTAGTGTATGTTTATATCTGTTGTGTTTTTAATCAATTCTATAAAAATATGAATTCTTCTAAATTAAGAATCATGAGCCATTAAATAGGAGCTAGCTAAAGGAAATGACACATGTAAGATATTTCTTATATGTGTGTATATATTCATTCATTCTAAAATTCCCGTCGTCTTTTTTCAATAGAGAAATAAGTGAACAAAACAAATAAGTTAAAAAAAAAAAAAAGGAATGGAACTTGAATATGCTCTCAAATTCCTGGTGTTGGGCCATATTCTTAAAACAAGATTCTTCATAATCTTGTTGAATATTAAAATGCCAAATCAGATCCATTTCCAAGATTATTTTCTAATACCGGATGATAAAATCATTTTTTTATTTCCCAAGGAAAGCAACCAAAATAAGAGGCACTTCTCTTTCCATGATATTGCAGAAGCTGAATTTGTTGCTAACTGCAATCTCCAGGTACTCTGCCGCTAACTAAGCCGAGAATGTGAGCACAATCAGTTAAGTGGCTTGACACTGAAAATCAAGGTTTCCGGTTAGACTCTAATGAGAAGAGAATTCTTAAGGAAGAAAAAAAAAGAAAACCCTAAAGAGACTTGACTGCACTTGCAGACAATTAGGAGGAAAACCTAAGTTTTTGTATTAGGATGATAATGGGCGTTCCTGGCATAAAATATGGTTGTACCAGTTGTTGCAGACCACCTAGCAATTCTCATCCCTGACTGGTACCGAAACGTAAATTAAAGCTATCTTCTCCGGAAGTGATGGATACTGGCATTTCTTCTCTAAATTCTTTCTCCTTCAGTCTCAAAATTCAATTCAAACACCATTTATGCTTTCCTTCTATACCCAAACTTTGTGCTTTCACTCCTCCTATCAACTGTAACTTCTTGTGTATTAGGAGCTTTGAGAATGTATTAAAGCTATCTTCTGATTAGACTGAAAGGGGAAGTCAAAATATACTGAGTGATGAATTGAAAGTGCAGAAAGTTTATATAAAAATGAGCTCTTCCAAGGAGTTAAACTGATTTAAGTTAAACTTAAATCAGACTTAACAGATTTAAGAAGTTAGGTTTTTCCAAAAAATTAGAGGGGTCATTATCCTGACGTTCTGTGAAAGACAGATGGGTACAGTGTCTGATTAAACACAAACTCCTGGGCTCTCAGCTGGGCCTGTCTCATAAAAGGGAGTTGAACAATAGCTTATGAATTCATTAGAAATGGCAGCAATGTTTCTATCAAACATCTCATCTGTTGTATTGATGAGTCACATCAGTAGAATGAAAACTTTCACCACTTTGTGTACAAAACTTAGAAAAGCGACATACAGCAGCAATTCATAACATGTACACACTCATCATCTGGTTTGTAAACCATTAGGTTTGGGCCTGAATACACTGTTTGACAGATGCTTCCAGACTCTTAGGTTTTAAACAACAATTTTCACTTGCCAAAATTCTCACTTCACTATTGTCACCGTAACATGAGGCGGCAGCAGCTGGTTCAGGTAAGCTAGCAATTCTCATCCACACCGAACAGTGAGTCTTCAATTACAAGCCACCTTCTCAGAAAGTTAGAAGAACTTAGATTGGTGCTTTGAAGTCCTTTTCTGGTTTCAATTTTAAAATATCATTCAAACACCCTTCTTAAATTTCCAAACAATCCAACCACAGAAATACCCAAACTCAAGCAACTTACAAGTTATTTTGCTACCCTATTGTACAAAATCTCCAAAATTTAGAATGTCTAGAAAAATCTATTTAATTGTGATGGTATGCCTGAGTTGAGGGGCAAAGCCAGGAAAACCGAGGGCCTGCAACTTGTGGAAAGGGGCACACATTACCTTGAATGGAGTATAAACCTACTCTGAAGTCGGGGTTGCTGGGCAGCCTGGGGAAGACAAGACAAAAGGGTGTCTTCTCATGTACTGCCTTCCTCTGAGGCCGGACTGCTGTGGAAAACTTGGCTCAGGAAAACGGGAGGAGAATGATTTTTTTTTTAAACAGGTTATTAGAATTGGCCTTGGAGAAAGATAGCTGATCATGGTCCACTGAAACCAAAAAGTCAGACAAACATATCCAAGAAGTGTGCTAAAGAAGAGAGGTAGACAATTGGAATTGAGGGATTCATAATTGGCAATTCAAATATGATGAATGGTAGGGCCTGACAGTGGTCACCTTCTGAGTTAGACAAGACTCATATTTTCCTCATGTTTAGTTTATTTTCTAGCAAACTTTGTTTCTTTTTACACTGCTATAGAACAAAATAGAAATATGACATGTTTTATAGAGTATATAGCTAACTTCATCTGCTAACATGTTCATGTTTAATTGAGCTTCTGGCAGGTACGACATTTTCTTTACCTCTGAGAAGGATGTCATAATGCTATCAGGGGGGCTCTCTGTCCTCGCAGCCCCTGACCCACACACACTTACAGTCTCATAAACGCTGCATTTTCCTTATTTAATTGAAACCCCTTTGTCTGTTTGTATGTTTGTTTGGTTTTTCTTTCCACCTGTAGTTTTGGTGAAGGACGTATGGGCATGGCAGTGGGTGGATGAATCACAAAAGCAATGATGACTTTAAGTCTTAAATATCTGAAAAAATCACAAAGTTTAAGTTCCTTTCAACCATAACTCCCTACATCTTGCTTTCAAACACAAGAAAAATGCTAATTTTTCTCACAGGTGTATGTATTTTGGATTTCCCCAGTGTTATTAATCTGCCAATTCCAGTTCAAGAAATAACTCACATTGGACACATCCTTTTTTTAATCTATTTTTGTTCTTCACCATTCATGTGCATTTTTTTTAGGCCTGGTTATTTGTAGAATACAGATAGAAAAACAGTAGAATACAGTGCTCTATTGTTTCCAGAACATAGGTAACCAGGTCCCAAGACATTTAAGGAATTAGAGAGAAAAACAAATGCTTTTCATGAAATGTATTCAGATGCAAAAAGATTTATTACAATATAGTGTATGTTTTTATACTCTCCATAGATCATTTGCTTAGCGTCTTGAATTAAGAACATATTTCTCATTTCATATTTCTGTAATGAATATATGATCAAGGACATTTGTGATATGCAGGTAATGAATCTATAGGTTCTGTGTTCATCTATATTTATCAATGGGAAATGGTCACATAAGCAGTACCTTGAGCAAGTGGTTACAATCTAATTTTTCATAATCGTTCTTTTTCTTGCCCATGTCTTTCATTTTACAGACAGTGTACCATCTAGGCCAGATCATTCACATTTTTCAGTAATGGGCCATTCAATCAGACATTACATGTACTCAGATTATAAGGATTTTTTTTAACTTAAAAATATAAATTGCAGCCTATTATATGTTAAGATACCTAGTTTGAAAGTCATATAAAAGTAATTTTAATCAATTCATTTATATGAAAAGCTTACCATTAAAGGTATATTGCTAGTCATTGATCATTTTTTAGCAAATCAATGAAAATACTGCTATTTAGTAGATTGAGTTCATTTCAAAACCTGTGGGATATTTTTTAGTCAAGACACATATCAATTCTGATTCCAAATTTGCATCACTAGTGGTAGCTCTCACTTTTGAATTTGCGGTTTCCTGAAAGAACATACTTTCACAGAGTCAAGTAAAATCAAATAAAAGCCATATTTTTGCTACATGTCCACAAATTAAAGGACAATTCTGAGACTTACATATTTATTTCCAAACTTCAAGGAAAATATATTTTTTGTAATTCTCCCTCAGCTCTGTAAGTTCCATATCAATGTTAGCGGCTGGTTTATATTTCAGTCTCATTGGGGTTTTTCCTCCATGCACTTCCACTAGAGAAACCTAAATCGTGATAAATATTTATCAATCTGTATATCACTTTTGAAATTGTGATTTCCATTGACCTCAAGGAAGTTCAGCTATAGGAGTGATTTTTCCTTCCTGATGGTGAGGAGAGAATTCCTAGAGAGCTTGGGGCAAGATTAGGAGTCATGGTGTCTGTTTTCTGCAGTAGAGATTCACATGGCCATGGGAAAATGGGAAAGATGTGACCTGGAATTGATGTCCAGGTCAAAGCCTAAAGACTTGTTCCAAACAGATTGTTAATACAGATGAATAAAAGACGCCATGGAGGAGTGGGGTTTGGGAAATGGAGGAAGAGAAAGAGCAGTCCAGTGGTGGGAGATATCCTATGTTAATTCCAGAGACAAGATGCCAATACTTGTGGGAGGCTTGTAGTATATTCCTACATGTATTTGTGTTTACTAGTCAAGTTCATTGAGAGGTTAAGATTCCACTTGCCCTTCACGCAGTCTAGGTAGTTTGAGTTTCTTCTAAATAGTCCCTAAATTGGCAGAGGTTAATGGCACAAACATAAAGAGATAGACATTCATAATCCATTCTTTTGGTCACATTACCTAATAACCCTGACACTGAAATTCACAGTATGTGCTTTTCTATGGTACAATTGTCACTAGGAAAACCAACTTCCGTTTTGAATTGAATAAATTGCTAAAACTTTCTTCCCTTTCATTGTAGCTACCTTATTCGAGATAACTGAACTCAGTGTTTACAAGCTTAGATTGAGTTTCTCAGTCTAAGCAGGGAGTTAGGACCTCTGGCTTGTGTATGCTGACTAAATTAGTCTAATATTTTTAGTTTTCTTAATTAGGTTTGCTTTCAGCTTAGTTTTGTTGTCCTCAAATTCTTGAGTCTCAGGTAGATTTTATTTGACACTTAAGACTAAATGTGAATCTTCTTTAGAGTTATTTAGAAGGTTAGTATTTAAAAAGCCATTTGAAATGGTCATAACTAGTTAATGCTACTAGAATGTAAAGCCCCAAAAGAAAAGATTTCAACTATTGTCTTGCCTTAGAAAGTTATTAAATTATATGAGTTTTGAGTATAGTAATGTTTTAGATGAATATAACTAGTATTTAAGAAATTAAAAACTTTTTTTTTCTATTCTTGAGTTGATTTTCAGGGAACTTTTCTGCTCTGTAGATTCAGGCTTTATTAATTTTTAAAATTTCCTTTATTATTTGCTTCTACCCTGTCATTTCTCTCTTTTCCTTATTCTTGGTTTCTATCATTCTAGTATCTATTATACACAGATTGAATGCTTAGAATTTTTCTTCCATGGGACTCATCTTTTCTAAAATTATTTTCATCTTTTTATCCTTCACCTCTGGATAAATTCTGAAACTTTTCTTCTATTTCACTGAAGTGAATTTTCTGCAATATTCAGTCTGCTGTTCATTGCCCTGCCTCAGGTTTTAGCTGAACAATTCTTTTACCTTCATGAAATTTGACTTTTCTTAACTTCTTCTTTTTGATATTTGACATATATTCTTGAGAACCCAAATTAGACATTTTATAAAATGAGCTTTTCATCTTGCAGTAAATCTATTTTAGGGAAGGCATTTCCTCTGCTTCCTCCAGATGGTCTCCTTTTGACTTACAGTATCTTTTCCATATCTTTCAGAGGAAGCCCTACTCTGCCAATTCTTGGTTTGCTGGGGCCATCTGCTCTAGACAGAAGCTCATCCACACATATTTTCTGTTTGCAGTGGCTGCCTGCCCTGTATCCTTTCCTCATTCCTCTTAGCTGTAGGCTGTTAGTGGGGTTCTTTAAGAGTCTCCTGTACCTATTTTCTAGGTAATTCACAGTATGGAAAGTCACAATTGGCCTTCCATGTCACCTTCAATACAATACAAATTCCCAAGTGTGTGGCATGTGAGTGGCCTTTTTCCCTCATTTCCAGCACTGGTACTGGTGTCTTAGTTTTTTACTTTGTAGTCATTTCCATGGCAATTGAGAGTGGAGATGAGTTAAATGTCTATGCTCATGGTTTTTCTTTTTTCTCTTAAAAACACTATTTTTGGGTTCCATGAAGTACCATCTCCTGTTATACGTACCACTGAGAGCCTACGGAGAGTCTGGTTGCTCAAATCTTTTCCTTATTTCCTCCCTTTCCCCTATCCCTCCTTCTGGTTTTGAACTCTCCAGTGAGAGTTCATAGGAACCAGGGCATTCCCATGCTGAGCATTCCCCTTCCTTCATGCAGTCTCTAAATTCCTTCCTAACAGCAGTAAAATATTTCTTCTGCCCTCAGTCTTCATCTCCTCTTATAGATGCTCAGGGTTAATATTATATTGTTACATTACTATGGAGAGAATGTAATCATCATTACTATGGAGAGAATGTAATCATCAGGATGTTTGACTGCATCAAGCATGAGTTTAGAAGGACTTCCCTCATAGTAAGGAGGGACCCGTCTCCCTCACTGAGAGAGCAGGTGAGGTCCTGACACTATAAAGAGTACTTCTTCACATGGATATAACCTGATTTTAATCTGTTCTAAGTGACTGAATAAACTATGCTGTCAGGAAATTTATTCTACTTCTTTTTGTAACTCTGAAGTGACTGAAGGACTGAGAATCCAGGAACATAGAAACCTTTAGAGCCTGGAAAAGTAGTTGGAGCCATGTTGTTTAAAACCAATGTTTCAGTCTCTTTTTCTTTTGATGCTTTTTAAAATCATATATCCTTGATGATTTGAGGTTGCATGAAGCTTTGTTTTTAAAGAAACCTTTTCCTACAAAAAACAATCTAGAAAGAAAATTCTTTACATAAATGGTACTGGAATGACTGGATATCTCCATGGGAAGAAAATAAACCTTAACGCTAGCTTCACACCTCTCACAAAAACCAATTCATAAAAACTTATAAACCAACGAACAAGAAAAGGTAAGAGCTGTAATGTAAAACCTTAAGGAGAAAACAGAGAAGAAAGAGCTCATGACATTGGGGTAGGAAATTTTTGTGTGTGTGTGTGACGAAGACTAGCCCTGAGCTAACATCTGTTGCTAATCCTCCTCTTTTTGCTGAGGAAGATTGACCCTGGGCTAACATCCCTGCCCATTTTCCTTTACTTTATATGGGACGCTGCCACAGCATGGTTTAATAAGTGGTGCGTAGGTCCGTACTCAGGATCTGAAACTGTGAACCCGGGGCCGCCGAAGTGGAGCGCGGGAACTTAACGACTACTCCACTGGGCTGGCCCCCAGGAAAATATTTTTTAAAGAACATAGAAAGCACAAACCACAAAAGAAAAAAGTGGTGAGTCTTTAACAAAATTAAATTATTAGGCAAACTATAAACTGGGAGATAATATACATAATACATATATTTGACAAAAGATTGATCTTTAGAATATAGTCAAAATGTTACAATTCTCTAATAGGACAACAAATAATTCAACAAAAAGTGGGCAAAAGATTTGAAGACACTTAAAACAGAATGGCCAAAAAGCACATTAAAATGTCCTTGACATCATGAGCTGCCAGGGAAATAATACAGAATCAAAATGAAATTCTACCCTCTAGAATTGCTGAAATTAAAAAAAAAAAAAAAACCCTGACAATATCAAGTTTTGTCCAGAATGTGGGGCAACTGGAAATTTTGTACACTCCTGGTTATAGTGTGAATTGATACGGTCACTTTTATAATCAGTTTGGAAGTTTCTTATCAATTAAATTTACACCTGCCATGTGACCAAGCAATTTCACTCATCAGTATTTACCCAAGAGAAATGAAAACATATGTCCACAAAAAGACTTGTCCATGCTTATTCTTAGTACCTTTATTCACAAAAGCTAATAATAGGAAACAACCCAAATATTCATCAACAGGGCAATGATTCAAATGTGGTATATTTATCCAATGGAATACTACACAGCAACAAAAAAGAATAAACTATTATTAGCAACAAAATAGGTAAATCTCAAATCCATTATGTTGAATAAAAGAAGCAAGACACAACAGACTATATTCTCTATTTAGTTTTAGAATGGATAAAAATAATTTATAGAGTTAAAAATTAGATAAGCAGTTGCTCAGAGAGGAGTATGAGTTGGAGGATTGATAGCAAAGAGAACATGAAGTGATTTTCGGGAGTGACAGAAATATTGAAAAAAACAAATTAAAAAAATAATCCAAAGCAATCAGGCTTTAATTTATTCTGTGATTAGCCAGTTGCTCTTCTTGTGTCTGCATCCTCCCTAGCCTCCTAAGAACTTCCTTAGCCTCTTAGATTAGTTAAAGATTAGCCACGAAGGTTGAGGAACCTGAGTGTTTAAATATGCTTTATTGTGAACATATCTTTCTCCTAAAGCAATGACAAAGCTTAGCAAAGCCTCTGCCAGTGGAAGTATGCTTGACGAAGAGAAGCAGATAACCTAGTGAGGCCCAAGTGGATGTGACTCTAAATGCAGCACGTTTGGAGGAAGAACACCTGTGCCAGGTCATGGGCCAGCCTAGTGCCCTGATAAGAAAGGCTGATGATGTGGGAAGTAGGTAACTGGGCACAGTGAGAATTTCCTCCTGTGCTAATAGAGTAGAGCTGATGCCTCTACCATTCTCTAGCCTGAAGTACTAAGGGAAGAGAGCCTGAGATTCCAGCTTCTATGACTGGATGAATTCCTTGTGGAATGTCAGAACAAGAAAGGCTGCAGCAAGGGGAGTTGTGTCATACCCCCATCTCCTTTATAGTCCAACTCACTTGTACCCTGTCTCCTTTATAGTTTTTGCCGTGCTTATTTGCTGGTTTGATAATAAACCAAAGTGAAAAACAACCTTAGCAGAATCTGAATCTCTATTCTGAAAAAAATCTTTGAGCTTGCATGAGCTGTGTCAATGCAATACAGACAAGGTCAGTTTTTAATGAGAACTTTTGCATCTTGACTGTTCCATCAGTGATTTCATAAAAAAGATTTGAGGGCAAAATTAACCATTTTACCAGTGTATCAGATTTGTCTTTCAAATGTAAACACCATTCATGATTGGAGATTGACAAGCTTACATCTGCAAAGCTCTGAAGATTGTCATTTTTGGGTAGAAAATATCTTATTAATCAGAATGTTAAATAATCCACAGTACTTATATAATGTGATATTATTTATCAGTTTTGAGTGGCCCTATTTCCAAAGAGGAGAAACAAAATAATTTCAACCAAGTGAGCATGATATTAATGACAGCAGTATTATAAATAAATTTAAAATGATGCCAAAAAGCATGTGACAACAAGAAAAAAACCAATTCTCTTAGAATTTTTTCCACTTCAGTGTGCAAAACATGCTGCTATACTTTTATCCACAGACTTTGTTTGAAAATTCCTCAACATGCAAGCCAACCCCATGTCAACAAAGGATGGGTACTTGGTTTGGTGCAATTAAAAGATTTTTACAACTTCTACAATGCAAATCTGCAGGAAACCAAGAAAACTGGCAATTCATCAAACATTCTAACTGAAGGGAAGAAACAGAGTATAGATGAACCACTGAAAAGAATACTATTCTTTTCTGTGATATTAACATAGTAATGATCTTAGGGCCCCACGAACATGAATTTCAGGCTCCTTTTCATAGCTGTCTTTGAACCAGGAATTATTCCAATATGATGTGAATATCCCTTTACATCTCTCCTTCTCATAATCTAACTTGGAGCCTGTGTCCCTGAGCAGCTGTGCTGTCATTCTTCAAAAAGGACAAACAAGACAGGGACACTGTAGGAAACAGTGGTTCTCTGTGTGACACCACTCAATCTTCCTGGGAAGAGGAAGATTGTTTCCAGTTTGAAGTTTGCTATTTTGACACAAATAAGCAGAATGTGCTATGAAGATGAGCTATCTTTTTATACTGAAGTAGGTTGACTTCTAAGACCTGCTGATTTGCATACCTGAAAACTAAGTTGTTATTTATGCTTATACCTGCCACCAGAATGTGTTGGGCCAAGAAATGGATTTTGTAATCTCAATATTTTTTTCCAGGGCCTTATCCAATGGGTGGTATTCTAAAAGAGAGGTGTTATGTAACTGTCAAATGCCAAATTCACAAACAGGAATGTTAGCCCATGTGGATTGATTATAGGATGCCTCTTAGGCTTTTTTAGTTGTGTTTTGTACAAGTTTATGTTCTAGAAAATTTAGAGATTCAACATAATCCCAATCTAAATCCCAGCTGTATATTTTTTTAGAAATCACCAAGCTGATTCTAAATTTCAGCTGGTGATGTTGGTGAAAACATGTACACATAGATTGACAGAACAGAACTGAGAGTCAGAAGTAGACCCACATGTATTTGATCAATTGATTTTTGGCAGAGGTGCAAAGGCAATTTAATGGAGAAAGTATGATATTTTCATCAAATGATGTTAAAGCAACTGGACGAAGCAAAAAAATGAACTTGACCCATACCTTATACTTTATACAAAACGTGACTCAAAACAGATCATAGACTTAAATGTAAAATCTAAAACTGTGAAATTTCTAGGAGAAAATCTTTTTGACTTTGCACCAGGCAAAAATTTCTTAGATATGACACCAAAAGCACCAAAAGAAAAATTGATAAATTGGATTTCATCAAAATGAAAACCTGCTTTACAAAACTGCTACAAGAATGAAAAGATAAGCCATAGTCTTCATGAAAATATGTGCAAAATGCATATCTAATGAAAAACTTTTATCCAGAATGTATAAAGAACTCAGTCAGAAAACAAAGAATACAATTTTCAAAGTGGGCAAAAGATTTGTACAAATACATCACCAAAGAAGATAAATGGATCACAAATAAGCACATGGAATGATGGTCAACATCATTAGTCATTAGGGAAATGCAAATTAAACCATAATGAAATCTCAGTACAAACTATTAGAATGGATAAAATTTTTTAAAAAAAACTGACAATACCAAGTGTGAACAAGCATTCTGAGCAAATGGAATTCTTGTACATTGCTGGCGGGATTACAATATGGTATAGCCACTGTGGAAGACAGTTTGCCAGTTTCTTTTAAAGTTAAACATCAGTTATCAAATGACCTAACAGTCCCACTACCAGGTATTTACCCAAGAGAAATAAAAGCTTATGTTTACACAAAAACCTATACACCAATATTGATAGCAGCTTTATTCGTAACCACCGAAAACTGGAAACAACTCAGATATCCTTCAAGTGGTGCATGGATAAACAAACGGCGGTACATCCATACAGTGGAATTCTATCCAGTGATAAAAAGGAATGTACTATAAATTCATTTAAGAATATGGATAAATCTTAAATGTGTTTTGCTAAATGAAAGAAGCCAGACCCAAAAGACTACATAGTGTATGATTCGATTTATAAGACATTCTGGAAAAGGCAAAACTATGGAGACAGAAAACAAATAAGTGGTTGCCAGGGTTTGGGGTGGGGACAGGGTTTGGCTACAGAGGGACTTGGGAAATGTTTTGGGGTGAAGGAACTGTTCTATATCTTTATTATGGTGGTAGTTACACGACAGTATGCATTTTTCAAAATTTACAGACCTATATGCTACAAAGAGTGAATTTTACTGTATGTAATTTTTTTTAATGCAAAAAAGAAAGAACTAGCACTTACAGCTTAAAAAAAATCATATTGTAGCACCTTGAGGGTAAGGACCTTGGTTTCTTTTTCATCCTAGTTCCATTCAAGTGAGTGAGTGTATTTAATGTTTGTTTAAAGCGAATTTTCTCTACATCAGGTCATAGTAAGATTTCTGTAGTCAGAACACTCTCTTGAAACCAACTAGATTTATTTTTACCGGGGATTTTTTTTTTTTAAATACACATAGGAAAAGAAATAAATAAAATAAATAAAAGAGATAATTCATTGAGGCATTCCTCAGAATTTTTTTGTCTTATGTAACAAAGACATTATTTTATAATGTATCTACATAAATAAGAGCTTTTCCCCAAAATGAACCAAAGATGTGTTTTTTTTAAGACAGAAATAGCAGAAAAGAAATACATGTGACCCTTTAAAATGTTTTTCTTTTCCCCTGCGTTTGAAAATGTGACAGCCCCTTGCCTCCAGCACCTCAGCTGCACAATCAGGACGCGGAAGGATTATTAACGAGGGCGCTCCCATTCTGTTTGCAAACCCACATAATACCAGTTAAAAAAATAGCCTTGCTGAGAGAATATTATACATCTTTCACACCATACTTGGAGATTTCTGACAGCCAGATCCAAAAAAGTACAACACTCTGTAGTCTGTGTCAACCAGAACGACTTTTCTTTACATGGAATCCACAGCAGCTCCCCTTTACCCCGGAGATTCTCCCGGCCTCATCTTCCCCAAGTCAGACGTGTCGGGAAACTACATCGTGCTGTGGGATTCAGATGTAGTTAATAACAAAGAAATGCTACTCTTGTTGCTGTACTTATGGTGGTGACAATCTAAAAAGTTCTCATGACAGCAGAAATGACATTTTTGACATGCTATATATAGAGACAGAAGTGTACACTTTAGAATCTGAAATGGCTCGTGACTCAGTCTGCTTGTTCTCACACTTTGTATTGTTTCTTGGCACCACTGTGTGTCTTAAAGCACACACCAGTTCTGCCAGTAACAGACCTCCTTAGCTGATCCTCATTATCACCACGGCACAGAATCAAACCCCCATTCAGTTCTCTCCGCTTTTAAGAAAAGTATCTTGTAAGCTTTACATCAATGTCATGTCAGAGAACTAGGGAGCTCCCTGCTTATGGATTTGCCCTGTTGAATGGTAAACAAGTAAACGGATTAGTCAATGCCTGTGCAGCAATAAAGGAAAGCTCCTAGGCTTAAAACCTACCCTCTGGGCTAACCGATATCAGGAAAAACAATCTTTGCCTCCGGGGCAATAACGTTCGCTAAATCGGGAGCATTCATGTTTTCCTTCCTTGTCTACAACCTTCACTTTTCATTATGAGGGAATGGGAAGAAACTCTTCCAACTTGACTTTCCTCTGAAAGGCCGTGCATATTCTGTTTGCCATCCTGACTGCTTTTATAGTAATGGAAAAATTTCTGAGTAATGGAAAATATCCTGAGGCCATGATGGTTCCTGAGGATAAAATAAGCAGAAAATGGGATGGAAGAGAGAAGGCAAGAGAAGGCCCAGAGACAATGTAGGAAAGAAAGAGAGGCTGAGGGGGGCCAGAGGAGTCAGTGTTCGGGCAGGCTGGAGAATTTCCAGAATTTCATGGGGGCCACAAAACTTTATGGAAATGCTATTCCCTGTCAGGCAGCTACCTCTGAGCTTTTGGATAATTCAGGGTTCTGCTCTTCATCTTCCGCTTCATTACTTACCTCCAAGGCATTTTCCATAGAGAGGACATTTGTTCTTAATGTTCCATCCCACGTGGTAAGGTACCACAACTTTCATACTGCCACCAAGAATCTTCTTTCACTTGCCTCAGGATTGCAACGTATAAGCACCCACTTACCCTCCCACACATGTGCACAAAACAAGCTCAGCAACCTTGTCTGTCTGTACATCTCTGTATCCCATATTTCCAAAACTATTAGTTTGTAAAAAAGCTGGTAAAATTTAGATATGTTTGTGTATTTTCTATGTTCATTCATGAAGCTTCTTTTTAAATTGAGCATTGTATATAATTAGTTTTGTTCTGAAGTTTTTTACAAAGTGAAAAAAGATTTTGTGTATTAAAAAACATGCTCATTTTTAGAAATCAGAAGAAACAAAATTATAGTAAAGAAAATTTATAAAATACTGTTATTCCATTATACAAAAACAAACCGTATGTATTACCTTTTAATATGTTATATCCTCGACACTTGTTTCATTTAATATGTCATGAATCTTTTAGAATGTGTATTAGTTAGGATTAGCCAATTTATGCTGCAGTAACAAAAATCCCCAAATCTCAGTGGCTTAATACTACAAAAGTTTATTTCTTGCTCATGTTATATATCCCAAGTGGGTCAGTGGAGGGCTCTGCTCTGCACATTCACTTAGAGACCCAGGCTAACGGAAGCTCCATCATCTTGTAGCTGCAAAGTTTGGAATGCCCTGCCTCCTCAATTTTCAAAGCAAGAGAAGGAAGAGATTGGTAAATCTTACAAGGGCTTTTAATTGCCTTAGGCTGGATGTGACACACCTGACTTCTACATTTTGTTGGTCAGAATGAGTTACATGGCTCTACCTAACTGCAGGGGTGTGACAGGAAATAAAAGGAATTTTAGTAGGCATTACTGTCTCTGCCACATCATTTCAATAAATAGGGATCTAACTCATGATTTTTGGTGGCTAAAGAATTCTTTGAATGGATACACCGTAATTTGTTTAATCAACTATAGTCGAACATTTAGATTGTTTGGATTTTTCACTACTCGAAATGACTCGGTGACAAACATCCTTCTATCTACATCTTTGAATACTTTTCTACTTGTTTCCTTAGGATAAATTTCTATAATTTGAATTGCTAGGTCAAAGCATTTATACAATTTAAGATTTTTATGCATAATGTTAAAATTATCCTCCAGAATGGATGTCCACATTTACATGGTCACAGTAATAATAGATGTGCTCATTTCTTCATACCTTCATCTACAATATTATTCGTCTTGTACTGTTGTCAGCAAGATGGGGATGAGGAGAATAGAAACTTCATTGTTTTAATTTTTATTTATTTGAGTCTTTGATCTATGCTTTAAAATCCTCCATTGTTCTAGGGGAAATCTCGGGACAATTCAGGATTTCAGAAGTAGGCCCATACAACAATTTGTATGAAATGAGAAAAATTAAGTTTTTTCCATATAAATTATTATTATAAAATATCATCTTTTAAAATTATGTATTAAATAATTCACCTATGTATATAAAAAGCAAGTTCAATTTCTCAAAGTTTTGAGGCAGCTATTTTAAATCTCAGAGGTTTTGCCTGGATTTCTTTACTAATAGCAAGTAAAATGTTGCCAATTTTTGTGTGTGTGTGTGAGGAAGACTAGCCCTGAGCTAAGATCCATTGCCGATCCTCCTCTTTTGCTGCGGGAGATTGGCCCTGGGCTAACATCTGTGCCCATCTTCCTCTACTTTACATGGGACGCCGCCAGAGCATGGCTTGACAAGCGGTGCGTCTGTCCATGCCTGGGATCTGAACCTGTGAACCCCAGGCCGCCGAAGTGGAGCACGTGAACTTAACCACTATGCCACTGGGCCAGCCCAAATGTTGCCAATTTTGAAGAACAAATTTGCAAATATTTTCTTCAAGAGTATATGTCGTTAGTAATTTTTATCCCAAACAATATTACTAGATTTTTAAAAAATAGATTGGGTGGATGGATGGATTCAGCATTTTGGGAAGGTCTGTGAATCAATCGTCTGAATTAAAGTATATTGAAATATATTGTTATATAGTATATGATAAATATTATAATCTTAATAGACTGTAAAAGTCATTATCCTATTAAAAAAAAGTTCACCTGTCTAGTTAAATTTTCAAAAAGTGTATGATGTACAGAAAAATCATATTGAACACAAAGAACAAAGTAAACATATTGCATCAGAATTTTTGATAAATGAATCTAAATAAATGTTACTAAATTAACATTGCTGGTTTGAAGAAAGAGGGAGTAAAATGGTTTTGGTCCCATCTGCTTTTCCTCAGTCTTTTCCTACCTCCAATGTTCAATGTTCTTATTAACTTTATGAGGTGACTTCATCACATTTATAAGCTGACATGAAGGATCTACTATATTTCATTGTTTCTACAGCACAATTTTCTTGGTTCACATTTTCATGTTTCTGAAATTGGGATGCATTTTATGGTATGTTAGCTAGGCAGCAGTCATGACTTTTAGTCACTGTCAGCATATATGTGTCTAAGCTTAGAGGATGGATGAACCACTTGGAAGAATGTCTTGGAGACAACAAAGGAGCACTCAGGAAATGGTCTATCACGAGCTCTTTTGATAGCGCAGAGGACAATATTGTGTGGAAAAGTAACATCAACAATCCTGAGTATGTGAGGAATTGGACTGTGAATGTAAAGCTTTAGGAATACCTTATCCAATTTATTTGCTTATATTTTCCTTTTCATGTAGGCTCAAGAGTGATATATGATGAAAATCTATATATGTGAGTGATAGAGTGTTCTATCCTTGTTTAATGGCAGTATTTTTCCTTTTTTATAAGTGATGGTATCTTAGAGTCAATAAAATAAGACTTATAGAGAATTAAAGAAGACAAAAGATTGAAGACTTGAAAGAGGGCTTAAGATACTGGAAGAGGTGAAAGTGGATAAGATCATTGACATAAGTAGAGGAGTTACCTTGGGAAAGAAGGTGAAATTCTTTCTCTGTTGAAAGGAAAAGAGAAGATGAACCTTCTTCCTATAACACCTCATTGTTCCTTATACCCACCTCCTGTGCATGCTGCTGCAGAAATCCAAGTCAGTCTATTGAGAGGAAGTGATGATCCTGTTGCACATTGACACCAATGAATCCGAGTAATAAAAGCTGCCATTTATGGGACACATGCTATATTCCAGGCATTGTACTAGGTACTTTATATGTAGGTCAGAAGAAAAAAATTAAAAGTGCAGCTGTTTAAGGGTCCTAACTTAAGTTAAGTTAGTGGGGTTTCTCAAAGATGTTTTGAAGGAGTAGGAGGAGAGGGTAAAGGCAAAGGTGAAAGCCTACAGGTAATGAGATTCTCATTATATGACAAGTTTAATAGGCAACCCACAGATTCCATGGCTCTAGTGCTCCACAGAAGACATCGGGGCATACTAATGTGAGGTCATCTGTGGGAACATATTCAAGCTTGGAGTAAAGTGAAAAATTTGGAATGGCCT
The DNA here is from genome assembly GCA_031878705.1 of Tapirus indicus. Lineage (NCBI taxonomy): Eukaryota > Metazoa > Chordata > Mammalia > Perissodactyla > Tapiridae > Tapirus > Tapirus indicus. The sequence goes on from CM062918.1 coordinate 17,849,196, forward strand.
TTATGCAAAATAAAAATAAATAACACTTATAGAGCATGTCTGTAGACCAAGCAGTAGGCTAAGTGTTTTACATTCATTCTTTCATTTACTTATAAGGAAGAAATTATTGGGAGGCAGTATAGGAAGTGCTGTGGAGCATAGGTTCTGGAGGTTTAGATCCTGGCTCTGCTGTGTGTTAACTGTGTGGCCTTGATCAAGTTAGTTACCCTCTTGGTTCCTCAGTTTCTGAATCTCTAAAATGGAGAGAATAGTGCCTCCTTCATTATGTTTCTGTAAGGGTCAAATGAGTTAATTGTAAATGGCTTTTATTTTCACCTTTTTATACATGAGAATATCAGGACAGAAGAATCTGTGTGGTAGTTACTATGATAAAACCTATGTTTCAGGTAAGGAAACTGAGGCATGGAGATGTTAGGGTCGTATACTCAATAAGTGACAGTTTGACTTGTTCGTAGGCCTCTCTGATGCCAAATCCTATACTGCCTCCCTAATATCATTGGCACGCAACTTGAGATGAAAAACAATTGCTAAGCAACAGAGTAGACCCAGTTAAATAGCATGGCCTTTTAGTGAAATCATTCAATAGGTTTGGTGACTTAAAATTCTGCAGACTGTTAGAGAAAGTGATGAATATGTGGGTGATATTTGTGTGTATATAAATTAATGTTTTTCTTTGTATATTTTACATATGTGTGTTTAAATGTATAATTGCAGTATAGTATATTTTAGACAAAACACCAAAATCAGAATTCATTAAGAAAAAACTGATATGTCAGTATTAAAAATGTCTGACAGGGGCCTGGCCCTGTGGCCCAGTGGCTAAGTTTGCTGTGCTCTGCTTTGGTGGCCCAGGTTTGCAGGTGTGGATCCCAGGTGAGGACTTAGACCACTTGTCAGCCATGCTGTGGAGGTGACCCACATATAAAATAGAGGAAGATTCGCATAAATGTTAGCTCAGGGCTAATCTTCCTCAGCCAAAAAAAAAAAAAATAAAGTCTGACAACTTTTACCAATTGAACTCCCTCCCCAACTGGGGAGAGACCCAAGGAAGGGTCTCTTACCCTTCTTCTTGGGGTTCCTCTTCTGTTTGGTGTCACAACTTTGAAACAAGACTGAAGCTGAGCATTCAATAGCACAAGTTTTATTCAGCGGCCAAAGACAGACGAAGTTCACAAAGCAACATCTCAGCTCTTGGAGCGATTAAGCAGCTATTATAAGGGATCAAGGTAATGAAGAGGAGGAATATTCATAAGTATTTGGGGAACTAGGCAGGCTTTTCGGGGGAACAAGGGTGCCACCTCTTTTCGTTCGTTATGTGGTTATAGCCTGCTGTTGCCATGGCAGTTGTAAACTGTCTTGGTGTCAGTGGGTGTGTTCCATAATATGGTAGTGAATTACAATGAGTGTATAATGAGTTGAGGGGTCTATGTAAGGTCAAGTCAGTCTGCCATGTTGCCTTCAACCAGTTTTGACTGGTTTTGTTCAGCCATCTTCTCCTTCCTTTCTTTGTGGTTTCCTGCAAGCTAAAGACAACACATTAGGCTTGTTCTGAGCAGGGTTAATGTCTTACAGGGCTGGGGGCCCGGGTAACAAACTCCCAACAAAGTTAGAAGACAGATGCCATATAGAGAGAAGATATTTACAAAAATATATGAGACACAATAGTAGTATTCAGAATTTATAAAGAACTCCTACAAATAAGTATGACAAAAAGACAAACATCTCAAAAGAAAACTGGGTAAAGTACGTAAAAAGACTATTCACAAAATAGGAAACCCAAATCGTTAATAATTATGGAAAGATCTTCTAGCTTGGTAATCATTAAGGACATTTAAATTAAAGTAGGGAGATTTTATTTTATACCTATCAGATTGGCAAATAGTCTGACAATAAAAGGTGTTGCATTTAGAGAAAGAGGAACTATCAAACATTGCTGATGGGAATGTAAATTCGTGTAAGCCTTTTAGAGAACCAATCGGCACCATATAGTAAAGATGAAAGTACTCATATCCTACAACCCAGCAATTCCACTTGGAGGTGTAGGCACCCATAGAGAGTTCTTGCACACGTGCAGAGATATGTATAAGGATATTCATACAGTATTGTGTATAATAGTGAAAAACTGGAAATATCTAATGGGGAATGGGGAAATAAATTACAGTATAGTCAGTTATATAATGAAATGCTACATTCAGTTAAAGCAAACAAACTAGTTACATATGTATTTATATTGACAACTTAAAACACAATGTTGAGTGATAAAAAGCAAGTTGAAGAATATGTACAGCACGAATGTGTTTATGAATAATTAAAAGAACATATGAAGCAATATCATATATTATTTATACATAGATGAATATATAAAATGACCTAGAAGTGTATACAAGACCTAGAAGTATACAAATCAAATAATGAGAGTGAAAGAGGGAGAGGAATGGGGTGGGGAAGAGAAACAAATACTGTTTTAAATTTATTGGAAATGCTGTATTTTTTAAAAATCTGAAACAGTGACAAACTATAAGCATTTGTTGGTTCTGGAAAGTGAATAGCATATGAATGATGATGGTGTGTGTGTTTGTATTTTTAAAATATTTCCTCCAAAATATTAAATGGGAAGCTAGAGTTTTCAGAAGGTCACTGAAATGGGGAGATGCTATTGTTGAATGAACAATGTGGATTTCAAAAGGCGAGTGATTGACTCTAAAGTGCTTCCCCCAACCCCACTACTCTGACAGGCTACTTTCTCTTCTCTCTAAATTCTTCCACAACCAAATGCAAGTGTTACTTTGGGAGGTTAACCTGTTGACCCAGTGGCATAGCAACATGGATTAATTTTCCAGATTAACAGAAAGCACTGCATGGTTTCAAGGAAAGAGACAGGGCAAGATGAGTAATTTTAATCAGTAGTGCTCTGATTGTGATAATCCTCATCAACTTCTCTGTGAATACTGTTCAAGACAATTGTAAGATTTAAAAGTAAAAGTCCAAAGTTTAGGATGTTGGTGTTGGAGGTGGGGCAGGGCAAGGCCTCTGGGGTGTGTGGAGTGGCCCCAGTAGAGGGTGACCTGTGTGGCTGGGACAGAGGGGGAGAGCATTGCAACTTGAAGAAGTGAGGACTGTCCTTGCATATGAACCAGCCAGTCCTGCTCCCCAACATCTGACCTCCCACAAGGTTCCTGGAACTGCCTGACTCTCCCTTTGTTTTCAGGACTGGTACGGGGTTGTGGCTCAGCTCATCAGTCAGTATTTATTGACTCTCCCTCACTATCGTGGAATACTCTCCTCAGTGGAGTGGATACAAAAGAAATAGAACTAGAAGCCACTTAGAAGAAGAATGAAGTAACTATATTAAAAATCTCTTCAGTGACAACTTTAAGAAAAGATTTTTGATCAGCTATACATATTCTTTCTGCCATCACAACTCATAAATCAACAAATAAATTCCTTTGGAATAGGACTTCTCTGGCGAGCTAATTTTAGGTTTAGATTTTGTGGGTTAAGTTGTTTTTCCGTCCTTTCAATTAACCTTCCTCAACAAAGAACTCTCACTTCTGGTATATAGTGACTTCTGCCCAAATTTCCCTCGATTTTATAAATTTCCCACAAAGGCCAACTCTGAAATATTTCCAGAGTCTCAATTTCCTTCTTTTTGACTTTTATTTTTCCCTGAGAGGAGTGCGTATTCACAATGACATGTAAAAGCTACTTGGGCTCATTTGATGTATTGCTCAGAAAACGTTTCTAATCCTTAATAACATTTTCATTTCTGTTTGTCATTGTTGTGTATGGTGCTGACACGCTTAGAAAGTTTGTGGTCTTTCCCAGCACCTGCTTTTTTCAAATATGCGATTGAATTTTTCACAGTTGAACTCTAGCATTTCTCTACTAACTGAGCGAAGTTTCACAACACATTTGAAATATTTCCGAGGCTGGGCATATGTTACTGTTTATCCAACACAAAGCTGAGGCCTCTTTGAACTTTCATCTCCTGATAATGTGCTTCATGTTTTAACGTCATAACACTCTAAGACTGGAACTGTTTGGAGGCTTTTGTGCTTTCCAAAGGATTTGCTCCTTTTTCTCTCCTCGATTTTTCTCCTCCCTCATTTTAAACAGCTGTCTAAGGGCTGCAATAGAAGAGTGTATTGGTGGTCAGTGCCAATAAACCTTTGGTGTGTACCCTCCAACTTCTCAGTGGGGAATTTTCTAAGAATCTTTATCTTACACATATTTGAAATCCTGCAAGTTCCAATACACTGTTGTGGGTGTCAGAAGCCCCATCTATGCCAAACGGCTTTGCTCCCCGAGTTGAGCCCCTTCCCCTTTTTCTCAGATGAATTTTCAGTCTCCCGCTCAATTCTATTTCTGATGTGTTACTTTCACGGGTCATGAGAGGCTAGCATAACACAGCCTCACCTCCGTTAGGAAATGTAATGATGTGGGTGCAGGTTGGGTATACCAAAATACTAAACTCATCTGGAATCTCTGTCAGGTTTGACTTTTTATCTTTTGTGGGTTTTAAAAAAAATTTTAAATCTGGCTCAGAGAAATCTGAAAATGACTTTTCTATGGCTCTTTAACACCTTCTTCACACATCACAAGAATATTATCCAGGATGCATTTGGCCCCCTATCTGCCATGAAACCTCGGTGAGATATTTCTCTGGAGCTCCTCCAAAGCTGGAGGAGCCCACATGGCATCCTTTTACACCTCTAGGAAAGAAAGAAGGTATTCAAACTACATTTGCTGGCTGTTTTCTTGGTTGGCTCCAAAACACCAGCTTTACTGGAGCTTTGGCACCTTATGCTAAGAAAATATTACCTTCTCAGTCCCTCTTTTTAGATAGATTTTGACATATTCTCCACCTCTTTTTGTCTTCTCCTCCTCTCTCTTCTTATGAAGAGCATAATTTGTCTTTTATGTGAGTTCTGAGGGGATGGATAAAGTGATAAAATGTTTTAAGACATAGTAATTATTTGGGTTGCACAAAAGCAAAACTTTAGCATTGTTGTCCAAAAGATTAGAACTTCCAATTTTAACAAAATTTACAATTTCCACATCTCACAGGAGCTGATTTTATTTCGATCTAATGTTGTCTGTGCTATTAATTATCTTTGGGTTCTTCATAAAAAAAATTTACAAATTCAAGATGTCATTATAATTATGCTTATTTCTTCCTGGAAATTTGCTCAAGTGATTGGGCAAAAAAGAACTTCTCAGCAATTCTGTTTCTTCATCTGTATTTAAAAGCTTAATTTTTCTATATGTCTTTTATCCATAATTGTATTTGCAAAGAAGAAAGTAGCAATTAATTAATTTGTTTAGTATAGATATACTGACAAAATAATTGGGTCATCTGGAATCCACTTTAGGGCCTAAAATGTCTGACAACTATCTGTACTGCAGCGTAACTTGGATTACTAGATAAGGCTTCCTGAAAATTTTAATTAGAAAGATGGCACAGTCAATATTTATTTCCCAGGAGCTCCAGTGCAGCAGAAAAATCTAATCATAAGGAAGTTTTGTCCTTAGTTCGGTTGTCTAAAATAAGAAAATGTTCCTAACTAAGAGTCATATCAACTCATATAGCTTAGAAAATCTACACAAACAGCTTCTCCAGATGTATGGTCAACGGTCATGTGAGTCAGGGAAATCTATTTACTCTCTTCAGTTTTCAGTATATTCTGGATTTATCATAAGTTTCTGATAGAATGAATTATGTTTTAAATCAAACATTTTAGAAAGACTTATTCGAAATGGATCAAAGTCTGCATTTCCATTTTCTGCATAATCATTTAGGGACTGACTGTCACCTAACTGGTTCTCTTTCTTCTAATCTTTCTTTTTTCCAATTCGTTTGTCATACATTTGTTATGCACTTACTTATTCATTCAGTTATTAAGTATCTCTGAAAAGCCTAGAAATTCCAAGAGAAAAATAGGTTTTTACATATCTGCCAAGTTGATTGAGTATAAGAGTATTTACCTTTACCTTTTCCTGTAATTCACATAACTGTATGTCACTGGTACCTTCCAAGGGCTTTTCTTTACAGTAAAATACCTGAGTGCTATACAACCACTGACTGTGTGTACCATACTACTGTGCACGAAATTAAGTATACTAGAGATACATGAAAAAAAGTCTATTAATTCAAATCATCTTACTGAAAAAAATTACTTGAAAAGGAAATACATGAAACCTGAGAAAGGATTCAGAATTAAGAATTCAAGGATAAAGTAGTCATAGGGTAGCAACACTGGTGATGAGCATTGTTTTCAGTTAAACATTTCATTTCAGTTAAACAGTGGTCCAAAAATTATTGTAATTATAATTCTAATGCACAATGTGAAAGTCAAAATGATTTTTAAAAGAGAGCACCAAATGATACTATATTTTAGTATCAAGTAGGTGAAACTAAACATTCAGCTTATATTAATGAAGGTGATGAAGGAAAAGGAGGGGGAGGGTAGAAAGAAATGGACGTTTGCTATCTTGCTTATCTTAAATAAAAGGATTCAAATGATGAATTCATTATTTTTAGTTTTTATTAGTAGTAATTTTCAAGTTATAAGAGTAATTATTGTTTATTATAGGTGACTTAAAAATAGCTTCTACTTACTGTTTAATTTTTTTCTTTATATACTTTTTGTTTTTCCAATATTTCTGAAATGAGCCAGTTAGTATACACTTATTTCAGAGATTACTTGGATATATTCTGCAAAATGAAATTCTAATAGTGCTTTCTCTAAATACATAAAATTTCGAATTTTTATTCAATCAGGATTCAATGATGAAATCCAAAACCAAGATTTAATTTGTATTTTCTTTCTCCCAAGAATCTGTTGTTAAAGCTGCTAATTACAGACAAAATGGCCAAATATATTAACAAATCAGGAAGGAAAGGGGCTAATTCATGGATCAAGGATGATTGTGTATGTCAGTTTTGTCTATGATATTATTGAGACTTACTTTAAGCACGTGGGGGAAAATGAATCTCACTGGGGTGCAAAGTTATTAAACCAGAGGAAAAAGGAGGAGGCCTGACCAGTCCCTCTGAAAGATTCAGTCAGGGTGTGTGGTGGAGGACAGGGGAAGGAGTGGCAAGAGATGGGTCACCAACAAGCCTATATTTCCATCTGAGGCCCAGCATGTGTTCTAGAGATTGTCCTAATTCCCCCAGCTTCAGTTGGTGTGTTTTTAAATTAGTCAGCTTTCTCTTGTCCACATCACAGAAATTGTAAATGAGGACTGAACTGGAGGATCTGCTGCGGAGCTGCTTTTGAGTCATTCTCTTACTAATGACAGGAAGGAAATGAACGCTACCTGGGGAAGTACAAAATGAGCATAATGGCGAACAATGATTTGCCTTTTGCTAAAGGAATAACTTCATTGGGATTTGAGAGAATATGAGAAAATCCTCAGAGAAAAAAACACAGGTTTCAAGAATCTTAAGTAAGCTGGCAATTCCACATGCATATTGCCATTTTATTTTTAGAGAGACAAAAAAGAGAGGAACTGACTTTTCCAGTATATGAGGCAATTGGATTCTTAGTATACCACAATACCACTTTAAAAAACTTACCTTTAATTACGTGTATTAGGAACAGTAATGATGGAGGTGCTTAAAAATGAGTTAAGGAATATTCTTCACATATTTAGGGTGCCTAATCATACTTTTGAAATATTATAGGCAACTTAAAATTGAAAATCTTCAGGGGCAGGCCTGGTGGCATAGTGGTTAAGTTTGCGTACTCCACTTCGGTGGCCTGAGGTTTGCAGGTTCGAATCCTGGGCGCAGACAGATGCACTGCTCATCAAGCCATGCTGTGGCGGCATCCCACATACAAAATAGAGGAAGATGGGCACAGATGTTAGCTCAGGGCCAGTCTTCCTCAGCAAAAAGAGGAAGATTGGCAACAGATGCTAGCTCAGAGCCAGCCTTCCTCACCAAAAAAAAAAAAAAAGGGGGAAAAAAAGAAAATCTTCATTATTTGTTGAAAAACTGTATCAAAATGTTTTTAAAAGAAACTACCTGCCTATTTGAGAGCTGCTTGCATTGTATTACCAGACGAAAATATGGAAAAAACACAAATTAACTCCAACTATTGACTGATTCATTAATTCAATAATTTTTTATCATTGACTATATTAGGTGCTGAGGTACATGCTCTCTGCCCTCGTGAAGCTGGCACAACAACTACAACAAAACAACCCTCAAAGCTAAAAATCTACCTTGAAAGGAAAGTATCCAAAATAATGGCACTTGTGCTAGGGTGGTCAGATGTGGGTGATCTTTTCCTCTTCCCTCTATTTTCTCATATTCCTATAGTGTGAATATTATCCTTCAAGTACCACTGATTGAGATCACTGTGCTAAGAGCTTTATAAACATGGTTTCATTAATCTTAATGATTAATAACAATCCCTATTTTATACTTGTAGAAACTATTGCTTAAAAAGATTAAAAATCACACCTCAGGCACTTATCAAAGAGTAATTTGAGACTTGGTTGGTATTACCCTGACTGTTCACAACTGCTATGAAACATTAGCAAATTACAGAATTTTTAAAATCCTATTTGTTCCCCCAGAATATGATATAATATGTTAAAAGATAAAGTAAAATAAAATTTGCCTGGAATTTAACTTTGTAAATTACATTTTTTTTGCAAGAAATAGAGCAATTCTTTATTTTCTTTAAATCAATTCAATTTCCAACTGTTCTGCTTCCCATTGGGCTGGTGGGCAACTCATCTGTCATTCTCAAAGCTCTTCCTCTGCAAGGTCACACCGGGAATCCAATATTATAAACAAGTTTCAAGGTATTCTGGAGATCCTGTGGACACTGGTTGTCCGTCTCCACTGGTTAGTACTGAAATGTCCAAGCACAAACTTCATTCGGGTCAGGCTAACTCTATAGATTTTTTAATCATGTTTTAGGCATAGGGATCTTTGGAGAGGTTGGAAGCTTGTAGCCATTCCTTTTTGGAGTCTTGCAATCTCTTTGGGGCATTGTCAGAGAACAGGGAGTAGGTCCCTTGCCCCACAAAACAGCTGTAAGATGTAAAGCTTCTGTTGATCTTGTATGAAAGCACCATTTCCCCATATCTGGGCTAACCCTTGTGAGAGGTAAGGGTTAACTTGTCCAAGACTGATCTCCTGAAGGCTGACTTGCCAAAGAGAGAGCTGGACTCCTGCAAAGCTCTGTGGAAAACTGGCTATGACCTAGGTTTAAGGCCACCAATACTTGTCAGTCTCGAGACTTGGACCCCAGTTCCTCACCCCATCATGCCAGTTGAGGAGGCAGTGCTTCCTCAACTATGAAGGCAATGGGATGAATTCTTTGCTAACTTGCCACAACATACAGCTACAGGTGTAAGGCTTAGATCCCACCTACTTGACTCCCAAGAAAGGGACTGGCATTCTTCCCACTGTGAACACCAAACTAGCAGCTTAGAAGTGTAGCAGAGGTTCTGTATATCATGTTGCTGTTGAATCCTGGCTTTTAATCCCCCCAGGGAAGGGGTTGGCTTTTCCCTAATCTTGCAGCATAAAAGCATTGAAGCCCAAGGATCTGAGTCACTTTCCCAGACTGGGGCACTGGGCTCTACTGGATGGCTGTGTGGTGCTCCAGAGCACCTGCTACTGCTCCTGCCCCCTTGAGTATTCCCCAGGAAATGCTACTCGAGCACGGGTGGCATGTGAGATGTGTGGCCACTTGAACTTGTTTACACAATACTTTGACACTATCAAATTGAATTTTTTTCTTGCTAACCCGAAGGGTATAAAATGATTTATATTATGCTTTTAATATCCATTTCCTTGACTATTAAAGGACTGAGCATCTTTCCATATGTTTATTGGTGATTTATACTTTCTCCTCTGTGAAGTTCTTGTTCATAGTCTTTGTCTTTTTCTTATTAATTCTTAGAAGTTTACTGAAAACCAATCTTCTGTCTTGTATATGTGCTGTAAGCCTTTCTTCCTACTGTTTCTCTTCTAACTTTATTTATGGTGTCCACGTTTGCAAAAAGTTCACATTTCCACTCCTGACTTTCATCCAAGCTTCAATCCCATATATTTTTTCTTTAAAAAAAAAAATCGGATCATGTTTATTTGTTCCTCTTAGAAAATCTTATTTTTTAAAAAATTTTATTGAGGTCATATTGGCTTTTAACATTGTGTAATTTTCAGGTGTACACTATTATATTTCAGTTTCTGTATAGATGCATTGTGTTCACCACCAATAGTCTTGTTTTTATCTGTCATCATACACATGTGACCCTTTACCCCTTTTGCCCTCCCCCCACCCCCTTTTCCTCTGGTAACCACTAATCTGTTCTCCTTATCTTTGTGTTTATCTTCCACAGATGAGTGAAATCATACTGTATTTGTCTTCTTTTTCTGACTATTTTACTTAGCATAATACCCTCAAAGTCCATCCATGTTGTCACAAATGGCATGATTTTATCTTTTTGGTGGCTGAGTAGTATTCCATTGCATGTATATACCTCATCTTCTTTATCCCTTCATCCATTGATGGGCACTTGGGTTGCTTCCACATCTTGGCTATTGTGAATAATGTTGTGATGGACATAGGGATGAGTAAAGTTTTTTGATTGTTGATTTCATGTTCTTTGGATAAATACCCAGTAGTGGAATAGCTGGATCATATGGTATTTCTATTTTTAGTTTTTTGAGAAATCTCCATACTGTTGTCCACAGTGGTTGCACCAGTTTGCATTCCCACCAGCAGTGTATGAGGGTTCCCTTTTCTCCACATCCTCTCCAACACTTGTTATTTCTTGTCTTGTTAATTGCAGCCATTCTGATGGGTGTGAGGTGGTGTCTCATTGTAGTTTTGATTTGCATTTCCTTAATAATTAGTGATGTTGAACATCTAGAAAATCTTATTTTTGACTAGACTCAGACTGAGGATAGAAGCTCTCAGAGAGGACAGCCTCTGTCTCTTAGGAAGGTTCCTGGCATTTCTCTTTGGTCTCCCAATCTCTTGGCCCAAAGTTTAGCGTATTCTGCAGCCTCTTCCTTATTTTTCTTAGTAAGCTGTTCCTTCAGAGCAATGCGCCTATGTTCTGTGTTGTAAAACACGTGGAATAACAAGACACTGAATCTTGGGCACTCTGGTTCTGGGTTTCTTACCTTCTTTGTACAGCAACTTCCTCACAGCATATTGGTGGACATCGTCTTTTTAGAGAGATTGAAAACTTTGCATATTCTGCTAGCTCTTTCAGGCCTAGGTGATGGGGCAAAGCAGCATCATCATTCCAGGAATATCCTTCTCTCTGTTTTTACAGTAACCAAGTTAAGAACATTCAAATTCACGTCCACAATGGAATGCAGAACAGAACAGATTTGCACCTTCCTCCTCCAATTCCCCTTGGTCTATCACAGGAAAGCCCCCTACTCAGTAGCAGACAAACATGGCAAACATGGCCGTGGGTCCAGATACATGGGGTCATAGGGAAAACTTGTTGTTCTCACCACATAACCCTTCCACTCTTCACTCAGAGCATCACCAGCAACTTCTGTGGCCATGTGCTTCCTAACAAAGGTATGAAGTTTTTACTCATCATCTACCTCAGTGAGTTTCTGGCAGGTAGTGACTGGAAGGAAGATATTCCTCTTCATCCAGGAGCAGCTGCTTTTCCTCTGAGAGGCTACGAGAAAGAGAGAGCCAATCTTACGTTTCTAAGTATGTATTGGACATCTTTACTTGCAAACACAAAATGAATTCGTCTTACCTTTCTCTCATGAGCCTCCTTCCTAACTTGCCTGTCTCACATGGTCCCAAACTACTACAGGACATACTGACTTGAAACACTTACAGTCAATTTGGACTTTTTTTCTTACCTTTACATCTTTTCTAAAGACGGTTAATCAAAACACATTTGATGCCAAACAAACACACCATGATGTTATTCTTTTGGCTTTTTTCAAAGTTGATAGAGAAAATATTTCATTGTTATTTTTCTTACAAAATGTTCCCTCAGTTCTGAGTTCATAGTTGGAGAAAAAGTGTTTATACAAATAAACTATCATGTGCCAGTTTTTAGTCAATGAAAGCTATACTGTAAAACATTTCTTTGATTACTTCATATGCAAATAAACTCCCTTATTTGCCTTTCCAAAAGAAGGGGTTCTTGGCAAACCTCTTTTCTTACCTTTTAATGGAACAGTGTTTCGTGGTTATGTGGGTGCTCTGGAGAGGCCAGCATTGCTGTGACTGTTTCTCCTGGCCACCCGTCTTCCTCCGTGGTTACCTCCAGTCCCATCTATGGGAATTTCTGTGCAAGTTTACTATGTTGCCTTTTTATATGAGCCATACAACCATGGACATTTTATTTCTCAGTAGCCAGCTAGGTGGAAAAAAAAATCAGCTCTGATTGTAATTTTAATGAAGCAGAATTTACATTGTTTCCAGGCTGTCTGCCAATTTGCTATTTAGAAAAGTTAACCCAGATGCAGTTAAATCAGTTTGTCTTTTTTAATCACCGAAAATTCTCATGTCAAGATCAGACGAAGGGTGATAATATACCGTTAATGGTTTTGTGTAACAGACAGGAGTCAGTCCCTAACTTCAGTGAATAGGAACCAGCTGGCGTTTCCCAGAAGCCCTAATGGTGCCTTCTCCACTCCTGCCCATGGTCAGCTGCAGTCGCACCCTCCTCCCTCCTCTCCTCTGTCCAACCTGTTTTTATTGGCTTTAGCCAATCCATCAGTAGCTGAGATGTGGCCTCTTGACCAAATCGCTTGGGAAGCAAAATCTGACCTCATTGTAAGAGGTCTTCCATGGAGCCATAAAATTTTTCATTATATTAAAAATGTATTATGAATAGATTTGAATTTTACGCTCTCACGGAACATTGGGATCACAACTATGTTTCACAATTTACATAGCTGATTCCTGGAGCTATTACATTTTATGTTCTGTCATGTTTCTGTTGTTAAAATGTGTGTGTGTGTGTGTGTGTGTGTGTGTGTATGTGTATGCAAACCACTAGAACATTGTGATATCATACTGGGATACAAACATTTGTGTGAGACAGGGTAAGATTGTGGCCCCTGCCCCCAGGTGTCCACCTAAAATAAGACTATAGTGCCATTGATAAGCCTAGTACGTGATGTAAAATCAAGAGGCAAAATAACCCATCTCAGTCCCAGACATGCTGATTATTTTTCTGTAAAAAAATAAACAAAACTTGAGGGTCCATTGCATATCTTCTACCAAAACGTAAATGGCCAGATTCATTCCGTGTTCCATTCTTCACCACCAGCCCCGCCCCTTAGTAGGCAATGACATGATGTGTGCATGCTGGACCTGTTTGCCCTCACATCCCTTCCTCACCCATCTGCTCTGCTCTGTATCAAGTGGCACTAACTTCTGTAGCTGTGGTTCCCATACTCTGACTTCAGACTGGATTGTGGAGGGGTGACGGGGAGGAATAAGCCAGGGTATCTGTCTTCTTCCTTCCCTGCCAGCAGCTTTATGAATCCAGCTCTTGGCAGGCAGGCCAGCTATGGTTCCAGCTTCCACTAGTGCTGGGAACAGTGCCTATGTCCTTTATCCCTTCAGTCGTTGGTGAGGGTGGCTTCCTGCTGTTGTCAATCTTTGGATTGCTCCATTGTCTCCCGTTTGGTGTTTCCACTCTTTCTTCATCCATGGAATCAATTTTCTGCGTTGAAGTCTCTTTAACTGCTCAGGTGGTTTCTGTTTCCTGGCTAGACTCTGATGATACGTATAATTTCCTCAGTACATATGAAGTAACCTTGCAGACTTTTGTTTTTTTAAATCTCTGTAAAGACTGGAAATTTTTCCATCAGCCACAGAGGGCAAAGCCAAAAATATAACTGCCAAGGGGGAAGCCCAAGAATGTGCAACTTTTTAATTCACTCTGATGCATCTGTTGACTTGCTCTATTTAGAATATAATATATTTATTTAAAATAAATATTTCCCCATCAAAGATGGTTGCAGTAAAGGAATCTCTGCTTTAATGAAGCTGAAGAAGTTGAAATATTGCTTTTTAGCTTATTATACCATTTCTCTGGTTAAACCTTACTGATTGTTAGAAGTTTTAAAAATAAACTTTTACAAAGAGAATTATTTCAGTAGTTTGTGGAGAAGGAAAAATCAAGCAACATATAACATTTTGCATTATTTTTCTCTGGTTAACTGATACAAAATATGAAACTAATAACAATGACAGCAGTTTCTAAGGTTTCCCTCTTAATTTCAAACTGAAGCAATGACTTAGAGTCCTTTCAACTTTGCTGTATGTGACATTAAATATTGGCTTTCAGTGCATTGCATCTTCATGTTATTCATCTGTCTGTTTTTCAGTGTAAGATGCCAGAAATTTTATAAAATAAGCAATAAGAATGGGAGGGGTTGTGTGTGTCACACTTTCTGTTTGTTACTGTATATTCACCCTGAAATAAATGGTGAGAGTTCCAAGGAGAAGGCACTGATGAGGAAGCCTTAGATAGGACATTGTAATAAAATAAGTAGAATCTGAAATAACTTTTATAACCATTTAAAATTTCTGTTCCCCTTTTTCCCTTATTTCTAAAACAAAAACTTAAGCTTAGTTCTTTATATGTCACCTATCTTTATCAGTAATGAAAGTACATGCCATGTACCAAATGTCTGCCATGGGCTAAATGTTTTACTTGCCTATTTCTAATCTTTATTATAATTCACCAAGTTAGACATTTTTACTCTCATTTTACAGATGGGAAAACTGAGACTTGGATGTTCATTAATCACTCAACATTACACAGAATTTAAGTGGCAAAGCCAAGATTCAAGACAAGCCTCTTTTCATTTCACTGAATTACTTCTCTGTGAAAGAAGAGTGAATGGAAAACATTTTTTGACCATTTCTTTGTGCATGGGACTCTGTTAGGATTTTTTTGAGACCTTAAACTTGAAAATATTGACCCTACTCAATGGAGCTTACAATTTAAAATAAATTGCCCCATATCATAAACAGTAACAGGATAAATAGCAGTCCAAATTATGATCATGGATGTGTCAGAGTGGTAGGGATTAAAGAAATAATCTCTAGAGTTGTAGGATGATATTAATCAGGGATATTTTCTTTGAAGAATTAAATCACTAAAGATCCAAAAGATAAAAGAAGACACAAAGTGCTGAAAGAGAGAGTGAGGCAATTGGTTTGATCAAACCAGGTTAATACATAATGAGTAAAAGGTAAATGGGATATAAGATAGAGAAGTTTTCAAAACCAAACCGACCTAGCCAGGGCAATTAGGTCAGAAAATGACAAATTGAAAAGAATAAAATGCTTAGGAATAAACTTAACAGAAGAAGTATAAAAGTTACACTCTGAAACTATAAAATATTGTTGAAAGAACTTTAAGAAGACCTAAATAAATGGAAAGATATCCTGTGTTCATGGATCAGAAGACAATATTGTTAAAATGGCAATACTCTTGAAATTGTTCTACAAACTCAGTGCAATTCCTATCAAAATCCAGGTGGCATCTTTGCAGAAATTGACAAGCTGATCCTAAAATTCATATAGAAATTCAAGGGATCTAGAATAATCAAAAAATCTTGATAAAGGAGAACAAAGTTGGAGAATTCACATTTACTGATTTCAAAACTTATTGCAAAGCTACAGTAATCAAGACTGTGTGGTACTGGCATAAGGATAGACATAAAGATCAATGGAATAGAATTGATAGTCCAGAAATAAACCCTCATATTTACAGTCAATTGATTTTTGACAAGACAGTTTAACGGGGAAAGAATATTCTTTCAACAAATGATGTTGGGACAACTGGCCACAAAGACCACATGACTTTCTGTTGTCTTTCTCTCAGCCCAGTTTACACATTTCTCATACAAGCCTTATATCAGTAAGCATTTGATTTTTCAACCTTGATCTACTCTGACCATTCACCCAGTGCTTGAATTCTGCCTACCATTTCCCTGTGAAGAGGTTTTAGCATATGATTGAGTATGTTTTATGGCAGGGATCTCCCTTATATTGAGCTTCATTACTTAAACCAGCAGTTCTTTACAGGGAAAATTTTTAAATTATGTGATTATTTTTATTTTTCATAACAATTGGAGGATGATGCTGTTATTTAGAGGGTGTGGGTGGGCAGAGACGCCAGATGTCCCACTCTACATATGTCAGTTTTGCACAATAGAGAATTATGGTACATGACTTTCAAATATCAAATATGGTACATGACTATCAACATTTGTGTAGGGAAAAATGGTTTACAATTATTTGACAGTCTAGAAAATAAATTTGCATATCACAATAAAGTTTCTTTCTTCATAGTTATACTATAAGCTAAAATTTCCAGGAATGCAGTACAGGTTAAATCCAGGGAATATTGCCTATGTTTTCTGAGCATTGTTCACCATTTCAGAAAATCACATCAACAAAACAACGCCACTTGTTATAACTGAGTCACCAGTATAACATACCAGTGTCAGTTGGTACACATAGCTGCCACATGCAAATGTGTAACAAAGGAGACCTTAGACTTTTTAACAGACTTAGAATTTAATATTATTAAATTAGTGAAGATACACAAGATGTAGGAATCTCATTGAGTTTTATTAATAGAGATTGTTTTTATGTTTCATATTATTGCCATCACATATGTTTAAAATTTTTTGTGGAGGCTGGCCCCGTGGCATAGTAGTTAAGTTCGCATGCTCTGCTTTGGCAGCCCAGGGTTCGCAGGTTCAGATCCCAGGCATGGACCTGCACATCGTTCATCAAGCCATGTTGTGGTGGCGTGCCATATGTAAAGCAGAGGAAGATGGGCACAGATGTTAGCTCAGGGCCAATCTGCCTCAGCAAAAAGAGGAGGATTGGCAGCAGATATTAGCTCAGGGCTCATCTTCCTCACAAAAATAAGTAAATAAATAAATTTGTGAATAATAATGATAAGAAATCTAGATTATAAAAGATACATATTGAAATTATTTATTTACTTTGGGGGTTGCATGTTTTTGCTAATATACACAGATTCTGTCTCTGTCATAGTTTCTCTGTGGTTTCTTCTATTACTGTTTTTTGCAGTACATACTGCAGCCCCCATAGCTTATCAAAGGTCTCCTGGGTCTTTCTAAGTACCAGAGACTGATTGTGAGCCTCAACATGTGGAAGAATTCAAAGCAGGAGATACGTTTTCAGAGATACTTTGTCACTATCCCGTCATAACATTGGGAATTATTTTGACATTGCACTTATAAATAAGGCCCAGCTCATTTGTGCTAATATCATACTTCATCATTTTCTCTGTTTCCAAAGTCTGTAATTTGTCTTGGCATGTTATCCGTATTTCAATTAAGATTATTTCCCTCTTTTTCTTATAGACAAGTGAGTCTGGTCTGTTAGTACTTATTTTTATTTTAGTGACCGTCTATATCTCCATTCTCTCATCCTCCTGAATTTCTTGTATTGAAGAGTTTCTGATCTCAACTCTCTTAAATCCCAATGTATTCATTATCAGTAGGTGGAGGCATTTGTCTACCTCATTGTCTTCTGGTTCTCCTTGGCTGAGCATCTACATATTGAAATATATATTCTTTTGTTATAAATTGCTCTTTTTTATTTCACTAACAAAGCCGGGCTGAGCCATGGTGGAGCTGAGCTCCCTTGTGCTACTTATTATCAGCTTCTGAAATGAACCGGAATACAAGCATCCCTGAACTCTATCTACATCTTCATTCTCTCCCATGCTGCAGCCCAGAGCAGCCTCCGAGGTCTGACCTAGCACAGCAACCAAGAGAGACTGTGCCTTGCAGGGTAAAATTCCCAGTTCCTTTAGCTGCTTCTCATATCACATAGTTTCAACTGTTGAAATATCAGTAACAAGGTGCTTTCAACTCTATCTCTACAATGGTTTTGGAATCAATCCCCTAATACTCTGATTTTTCCTTAAGTTTCAGTTGAGTTATTTCAATACTGTTGTAATTGATGTTTTTACCTTCTGTTTCTCCTTCTTCCAAATCTATTTCCACAGAGACCAGGTGAACCTGGGAAACACAGGCGTGATCATGTAACTTTCCCGCTCAAAGACCTTAAATATATATATAAATATTGTATGTACTACATATAATATATAATACATATTATATAGAAATACATGTACTTTACACCTCTTACTGTTTCTCATTTTTTCCTTGAATTAACTCCAAATTCCTTATCGTTTTACTCATGACTTTCTTAACACTGTCTCAGATAACTTTCCCTGCATCATTTCCTTCAATCCCCAGTACACAGCCTTTGCTTGTACCACACGGGTGGTTTGCCACTCTCGAAACACAGTCATTGATTTCAAACCTTCACACTTTTATTTTTTGGTGAGGAAAATTGGCCCTGAGCTAATATGTATTGCCAATCTTCCTCTTTTTGCTTGAGGAAGATGGTCCCCAAGCTAACATCTGTACCAATCTTCCTCTACTTTGTACATGGGATGCCACCACAGCATGGCCTGATGAGCAATGTGTAGGTCCACCCCCTGGGAACCAAACCCGCGAACCCTGGACCACCAACATGGAGCACACGAACTTAACCACTATGCCACTGGGCCCGCCCCAAATCTTCACACTTTTGTTTAACCAATTCCATTTGCCTGGAATGACCTCTTCACTTTTGTGGGCATCTTTGCTCTCCTTCAAATGCACGTTCAATTATTGCTTCTTTCCTGAACTTTTGCTTGAACTCCAATCTGATTGACATGTCCCTCCTCTGAAATTTGAAGCCCCTTTTCACTTCTCTTCGAGCATTTAGATGGCATCACATATATATTGCATGTTTTCTATTTCCTTTACAAAAATCCAAGTTCCTTGGTGAAGCAACTTGGCATAGAATTAAGAATGTGACATCTGGAGCAAAACCTACTGGGTCCAAATTTGGACTCAACCACTTACTAGCTATGTGGCTTTGATAATAATAGTACCCTGCCTCTAGGGTATATTAAGCATGTCTTTTTATTCTAATGCTTTGACATCTGGGATCTTGCTGACTCTGGAGACTTACTTGCCCCTCCCAGGGCTAGCCAGTTCTTAGAGATAGTAAATGACTAGCCTGTGAGCATGTCTTTCATATGCAAACTAACCAATCCAAAGCCTACACCCTCCCCTACCTCCTCTATCAGGCTCAGCCTCCAGGCCAATATTTCACTGTCTCAGTCATCCTGGGATCAGGTGCCAGGCAACTTGGGACAATGCCTACAGCCCAGAGACCCCGAAATCATTCAAACTAGCCAATCTTAAGTCTGCTTACCCTGCCTTGCTTTTTCCTTCCAATGGAAACCACAATAAAGACTCTTGCCCATATTTTCCTTCCACTTCCTTTGTCTCCTGATTGATGCTGGTGCTTCTTTGTGTGGCCCTGCATAGTGTGGTTTGTCCCCTCCTCTTGGGAACTATGAGTAACAAACTGTCTTTTCAATGGCAGTCATCTCCTGATCTCTTGGCCTCTCCATACCTGAATAGTAATAAAACCTACATATTAAAATGTAGGAGATGTTGGGAGGGCCAAGTGAGTTTATATTTGTAAAACACGTAGATCAATGTCTGATACGTAGTTGGTGCTATATGAGCATTAGCTGTTACTGAGGGCAGTGATGGTATATAAAGCATCTTTGAGTTCTCCCACAATGTCTTGCACATAGTAAGTTCTCAATAAATATGTGACTAGTAAATGAATACAGCTCTTCAAGTAACTGCTATCCTAAGAAGTCTTCATTGACAGAGAGCAGGAGCAAGTTCATAAATAGAATAACAGAAATTATTATTATTAATAAATTCTATTATTAGTAATAGAATTATTCTAGAAAATGGAATAATCAAGAGGAAAACAAGACAATAACTGAAGGAACACGTTAGCACCGGTAATTTGAAGGGGAGTTTGAGAGGGAGCAAGGGAGCTGGATAAAGCTGCAATCAGAGAAGTATACTGCTAACAAGAGAAGAAATAAGAGCTAATGGGAGATAAAGATCTAAGCGGATGTAGAACATCAGAGAGGGACCCGAAAAGGGAAACTCAAGGCATAGGGAAATCAAATCCAAAGTTTTTATTATTACAGCCTAATTACAAACTCCCTACTCAGGGCATTCAGGTGTGACTTACCCATCTGCAGACGTTGATACTGACAAAAGTGGGGAACTGAAGAGTAGAGCTGTTGAGTGCATGTGTTTAGGGCCGAAGTAAGAACTGTGTGAAATGATTCCATTTTCACTACATGAATTTTCACTTATGAAAAATTAGACTTTTGCAGAAACTATGAATTTGACAAGGACTAAAATTGTGTCATTTCTACCACAGAACAGTAGGTTGTCATAGCACAGAAAATAAATATAAGTGGCAAAATTCCATGTCAGTAATACAGCCAGAACTCACTAATATTACCCCTGGCAAAAAATTTGCTGAGCTATACGATGTTAAAGGAAAAAGAACTCTTTAGGAAAAATAACAGACTTTCACCTGTGAGAAATCACCTGTCATGGCAGAGGAAAGAACAACTTAGAAATTTGTAGAAAAAAATGCAAGTTAATTTTGTTAGGCATATATCACATCTTTCTCACCAACAGTGAGAATTTTTTTCTCACAGTTCTAGAAGAGAAAGCAAAGATGAACTCAGCCAAAGTGTCCTGTATGAAAAAAAAAAAAAACCAACTGTGTCCATAAGCTTGAAAAAGCACAGTGTTTCATGTTCAGTTTTTTAAGGAAATATGACAAATACAAAAACAGAACAGATGTTATGTCTCTAAGCAACATCATCTTTGACACATCTTGAAGTTTTGTGAAACCTGCTCAATTTTATTTCTAACTCTTTATATCATAAAAGAAGGAAGACGAAAATGTTTGGTTTTTATGTTCCCTTGGGTTGTTAGTTAATCCTTTGCTCTTTTTCTACCACACCACAAGCAAATACTACCTCCTAGGCTTTCTCAATCTATAATCAAAGGGTTGTTTAAGTGCAGTTACTCATTTTATTTAATTTAACTGTGAAGCATAATTATTATTTACAGATTGTGAAGAAATATCTAAAGAAAACTATGCTAGTACTAAGTGTATTATGGTGTGGTATAAATGTATTATTGTGTCACCTCTGCAATCCTTTAGGCAAAATTACTGTTTATTTTTAAAAATAAATTTATGAATCACAAAAAGAAAATATACATGGAAAATTTGACTCCTTTACCTGGCACAACAAATCAATGCTACAGTCAACAGCTTTGTTCTTTATTTATTACGATCTAACATACAATGATGAAATTATTAGACAAAGTAATGAGTCTCTATCAATCTGTCTTTAGTTTTATAAAACTCAGCTTTTCTCTGTCAGCCTTGTCGATGCTACTGAATATTAATGGGAATAAAGTTAATTGCTGGGTGGAAAAAGGTCTTACTCGAAGTGAAAAGGAAGCACCTTGTTGAAATCTGTCGTTTTTGACAAGCCATAATTTATTTCTACTTAGTGATATTTACCGACAGGTTTCAAACCTCACTCTTATCTTTACCACAATTCTAATTATTTTCATTTGGGATGTTGTTGGATTCTAAGCCTCCGACCACTTTCATCATTTAGAAAATAATTATTTCATTAAAAGTGTTACACATTCTTAGCGGAAGGAATTTTGCCTAGCATATAGGGAAGAAACTGTCTCTGCAACGTCTAGAAGACATGCAAATGTATTTATTGTATCTCAGTGACCAAGAAGGAGAGGAAAGCAAAGACTTTCAGAAAGGAAAGGTTGTATGTGAACATAATAACTTGCTAGCATATCTACGTGCTAGTTAGTTTCATTCAAAGAAAATGAATAATGAGTAATCACTTAAGGTTCATCATGATTAGACTGTCACCTGATTGGAAACACAACATTCAGTTGTGTTAAGAATCTTGAGAAGTTTTCATTAAACTTTAAGCAGTTATAACTTTAAAACAATATATATTTTTCTTTAAATCAGTAGCTTATCAAATGCAGTACCATTCTTCACACAGTAGAGTCTGGGAAATAAATTAACCTTGAAAATAAGCCCTGGCCAGCTTATAAGGTTCTTATTAGAAAGGACCAAATTAAGATAAGGTGGTGAGTTGAAAATATATTTAATATTGTCTATTCCCCCTTCATATATCCTTGTAGTTGCTTTTTTATGAGAATCTGCATTTATTGTTGGAAACTTTGAGTGACATATTATTAGCTGAAGGTTCAGTGTAATCCTTACACAAGTAATAAAGAAAGCACTAGAAAGAGAAGAAACAGCAAAGAGGAAAAGGGGTTGCTCATTGGGATCAACACAGGATTTTGTTTTTAGAAATTAGACTTTTGTTAATGATTTAATAAATGAAATCCATCTGTCCTCACAGCCCGGCCACCAATAGTTGGCTGTAGATTCTTCATTATATTTGTAGCCTACATCTAATAACATTTCAGGAACATGCTCTTTTCCCCTTGGTTGAAAGTAAGTGCCACATGTGACTGGCCAGCAGATTGGGTGGCATTTATGTTGTGGTTCCTAGTCATCCCAATTTTTCTCCACCACATCCCAGTCACAATGGGGAAAAATGAAAAGCAGCTGCTAACAGCCTCACAACAGTTCTGTAATTACTTTCCTGGGCTGGCGTTATATGATTTGACAATGGCCTGGGGATGTAACAAATAAGAAAAACCTTGTCATTCAATTTAAAAGGCTTCCTACCAGGGCAACACACTCCCCACTTCATCAGAATGACAGTACTCAACTCTGACACAGCCAGTGTGTTTAGTGCGGAGCGATGTAACTACAGCCAGGTGGTGCCGAGCACCAACAGCCAACTTGCTTTCCTATTGACACTGCCATTGAATTGAAAGAGGAATCCGAATTTAGGCCAGAGATTCACATCTCAGGTCCAAAAAGCATCAACCTATTTATTCCAAAAAGAAATGCTAACATATTGGAGTTAAAAAACAGTTTTCAGAGGTGGCAATCCTGCTTTGCCAAAGATTTCAAGTTTCCTTGATACTAATATATGCCATTTTCATAGCTTTGCATAATCAAGTTTCATCCTACCTTTCTGAAACAATATTAAGAACTGGCTCTGTTGGTCATGGTAGACTAGCTATCATAAAAATCAACCCCTTGTAACTAGTCTTTGGGCAGTGAACATGATCTAATCTACACAGAAATTGAAATATAATGATGTACACCAGAAATTTATAAAATGTTATAAATCAATGTTACTGCAATAAAAAAATAAAGTATAAAAAAACCCATAAAAATAAAATGTAAATGAAGTTAAAAAAAGTCAACCCCAATCATCAGTGAGTTAAAACTTTAAAGATTTTTGCTTTCATTCACGTCCTAGTTCAACAGAGTTTGGTGAGTGGTCGTCCACTTTGTGATTCAGAGACTCAGCCTCCTTCCGTCCGGTGACTCCATCATCTTCTAGGGCCTCTGAATCCTTCACTGTATCTTCTCCTGACCAGGGGACAAGGGAAGAGAACAAAATCACAAGGGAAATTTAAGGACGCAGCCTGGGAAGTACAACCCTATTCTATTGAATTTCTACCCTATTCTATTGTCCAGAACTACTTTCATGACCATACTTAAGATGCACGGGGCTGAGAAGTGGAGTCCAGCATTATACTAAGAAAGACGTAGTGTCAGTCCCTGCCATGTTTCATTCTACAATAAGGTGAAGGACCATTAATCATTGCAGCTTATAACTGCTTAAAAGTAACCTATATAAGACCATTAAATTATCATGTCCCTGAGCATACTGTATAGCTCTTCTCCTCTAGTATCAGTGATAAGGCACTGATTTTTGGGTTTTTTTGCAGGGAAAGATTTGCCCTGAGCTAACATCTGTTGCCAATCTTCCTCCTTTTTTTTCCCTCCCCAAAGCTCCAGTGCATGGTTGTGTATCCTAGTTGTAAGTCCTTCTAGTTCTTCTATGTGAGCCGCCACTACAGCATGGCTACTGACAGACGGGTGGTGTGGTTCTGTGACCAGGAAACGAACCCGGGCTGCCAAAGCAGTGACAGTGCTGAACTTTAACCACTGGGCCAGCAGGGCTGGCTCAAGGCACTGATATATATATATTTTTGGTGAGGAAGATTGGCCCTGAGCTAACATCTGTGCCAATCTTCCACTATTTTGTATGTGGGATGCCTCCACAGCATGGCTTGATGAGCAGTGTGTAGGTCTGCACCCAGGATCTGAGCCTGCAAACCCCAGGCTGCTGACACAGAGCACACAAACTTAACCACTGCACCACCGGGCTGGCCCCAGCACTGATTTTTTGAAGGCAATTTTTAGTGTTATGCTAGTCATAATTATGCTTTAATTGGTGGGGTCACTAGAGGAAAAAGTGAAATTCTTTTTTCCTTCAGAAGCTATTAGTCTCATCTGAAGAGCTAAACAAAGCAGTCATTCCCTCAGCAAGTATTCACTGAGAACTATTCTGTGTCAGACATTGTTCTTGGTGCTTGAAATGCATCAGTGAACAAACAGACAAAAATCCCTGTCCTCATAAACATTATATTCTAGAGGAGGGAGAGAGTAAATAATAGACATAAGAAATAAGTGCGTCATATGATATAAATAAGATAGTAAGTACAAAATAATGAATACTTAGAGGAGATGGTGGTGGTGGTTAGGATAAGCCTCACTGAGAAGGTAATAATTACTCAGACTTGAGGGAGTGAGGAATTAGAATGCAAGTGCCTGGAGAAGAAGCATTTTAAGCAGAAGGAAAAGCAACTGCAAGAGCCCTAAGGCAAGGATAAACCTGACATGTTTGCTGAATGTTAAGAGGACAGCATGCCTGGTGTGAAGTGAGTGACAGGGAAAATAGGATGATCCAAGATTTCAAGGAGCCAGTTCACGTAGGGCCTTATGGGCCACTGTAAAGACATCGGTTTTTACCCTGCATGAAGTGGGGAGGCATCGGAGGGTTTTGAGCAGAAGAGAGAATGTTACGTGATGTAAGTTTTAACAACTTTACTCTGGCTGCTATGTTGTGAATAAACTGTAGGAGGGCAACTGAAGAAATGAGCCAGTTAGAAGAACATTAAGATAATAAATCAGGTGCGAGATGATAGTGGATTTATGAGGATATATCAGTGGAGATGGAGAAAGTGGTTGGATTCTGATTATATTTTGAACAACAAACCTTCTTTGTGGATTGGATATGGGTGTGAGAAGAAGAGAGAAGTCAAGAAAGACTAAGATTTTTGGCACAAGTGACTGAAGGAATGGAGTTGCCATCATCAGAGACGGAGTGGTTTGCTAAAAGCAGAGCAGGTTTGGTGGCAGGAGGACTTCAGCTTTGGACATGATGAGTTTGAAATGTCTATTATACACCCAAGCATACTGAACTGGCAGTTAGACATGCAAGTCTGAAGTACAGGAGAGAGGTCTGCACTGGTGATATAAATTTGGGAGCCATTAGTACGTAGGTAGTATTTAAGGCCAAGAGATTGAATGAGATGTCAAAGGAGTGTCAAAGGAAAAGAGGCCCAAGGATGCTCTGGGATGCTCAAATATTAAGAAGTTGAATAAGAATTACCAGCAAAAAAGAGTAAAAGGAACAACTAGTGAAGTGAAAGGAAATTGAGACTAATGTAGTGTCCTGGAGGCAAGTGTATCTAGGAGACAAGAGTAGCCAATTGTGTCAAATGCTATTGATAGGTCAAGAAAGATGAGGATTGAGAATTAACCATTGAATTTAGCAATGTGGAGGCTATTGATAACCATGACAAGAACATTTTGAGCGGAGTTACGGTGGGGTGAAAGCCAGATTGTAGGAGAGGACTTGGGGAAGGGAATATAGATGAGTCTTTCAAGGAGTTTTGTTGAAAAGGGGAACAAAACCATTTTTTCAGCAGTTAGCAGGTAAAGTGAACTCAAGAAAAAAGTTCTTTTGAGATGTGCCAAATAACAGTATCTTTACATATGTTGATGGGAATGATCTGGTTGAGAGTGAAAATAGGAAAGTGGGGGAGAGGAATTTGCTGAAGTAATGCCTTGAATATTCAAGAGGGAATAGGATCTAGGGTACAAAGTTGCACACAGGCTTTAGATAAGAGAATGGATAATATATCTATGGTAACAGTCAGGAATCAGAAAATGTGGGAGAAGATGTGGGAAAATCTCTGGAAATTCTCAGCAAAGTAGGAAGAAGGAACAAAAGCACCAAAGAATAATCAAACAAAACTCAACACTATTTAAGAGTTCTAGAAGAGATACTTCTAATACTTCGAATTTATGTAGGCTATTTTGGGAAAGACATCTTTGGAATTGATTAATATGGTGTTGCATCTGCACCATGAATATTTATGACACAGGTCTCATGAATTCCATTTTCATGATTATGCTCATTTTTCTATAGTCCTCCATTCCATTCAGGCTAGTTTCCTAACTAGACTGTTGTGGGTTGAATTGTGTCCCCCAGGAATATTTGTTGAAGTCCTAACGCTTGGTATCTGCAAATATGACCTTGTTAGGAAGTAGGATTTTTGTAGATGTATGTATGAGGTCATACTAGGTTAGAGCCTTAAATCCAATGACTAATATCCTTATAAGGAGAAAAAGATTTCGACAGACACAGACACACAGAGGGAAGACAGTCATGTGAAGACAGAGGCAGAAATTGGAGTAATGTAGCTGTAAATCGAGGAACACCAAGCATTGCCAAATACCAGAAGCTAGGAAGAGGCAAGGACTGATTGAACATGAGGGAGCATGGCCCTAATGACATCTTGCTTTTAGACTTCTAGCTTCCAAAACTATGAGAGAATAAATTTCTATTGTTTTAAGGCACTCAATTTTTGGTAATTTGTTACATTAGCCATAGGCAACTACATCAGTCATGATCATTTCAGCTTCCATAATTTTGCTGTGCTCTTTCCCTCACATGAAATGCCTTTTCCTTTCCTTGATTCAATCTTCATATGTATTTACACACATTAATTAAAATTATAAATTGCAAACATTTATGTCAAATGATCTGTAACCAAAAACTGAGATCCATAACAAAGTAGAGAGGGAAAAGTGGACTATGACAAGTTGAAAATAAAAGACTCTATAGTATTTGTTATCAAAATAATTTCACGCACTCACCTCAAGCAAATTCTGAGTGTATCTGCCTCAGAGAAAATCCAACTAAGTTTTTAGCACTTGAGGAATAGAGAAACTCACTTAGGAATAAACCAAATATATTGTAGATGTCAGTCATTGCCCTCATTCCATCTATGTCCCTTCCTAGGGAAATCTCCATCCATGGCCCTGATGAAAGGATGGCCATAGAAAATCATAATTACTCCAGTAAGCCCAACCCACTGGCCAGAGATGATTGAACCAAAATAGATGAATCAGACTCTTTCCTTTAAGAATTGTAGGGGCTGGCCTGGTGGCATAGTGGTTAGGTTCGTGTGCTCTGCTTCAGCGGCCTGGGGTTTGCAGGTTCAGATTCCAGGGCATAGACCTACACACAGCTCATCAAGCCATGCTGTGGCAGCATCCCCAACACAAAATGGAGGAGGATGGGCATGGATGTTAGCTCAGGGCCAATCTTCCTCACCAAAAAAAAAAAAAAAAGGAATTGTAAAGTGAGCACTAAATGACTAAGTCAGTTGTGGAAAAAGAGCTGTAAAGACTGATAAAAGTCAGTTCATGCCAAGCCAAAGCCGTGTGGCATTTTGTGGGAGCAGAGAGACCACGGTCAAACAAAGAAAGCTGGTTTGTAGATGAAAGTAGGGGAACAAATAAGCTGCAAGAAGCAGAGACCCACTGGCATGAACCTCCATTAAAGGCAGGGCGGAGCCTCATCCTGACCTTTCAGGTCCCAACCCATGAATCCTGGTGTTATTGTTTCCCATTCTTGAATTCTTGTGAGATTGTCCATTAATCCTTAAACCAAACTCCTCCATTGATCCCCTTCAGATCAAACACACATTCTTGCAGAGAATAGGCATGCTGTATTTTATGAAGGAGATGTGTTTCTGGAAGTAGACATGGGACTGAATTAGGACTATAGTGGGATGAAGATGCATTCCCAACCTTGAAGAACAGGAATAATCCTTCCTTTCTCTTAAAATTCTTGGAAATCATGATATTTTTATGTCCATTATTTCTTTTAGCTGCCATTTCATACAATTGTTGGTCAGTGCTTCTAGGTTGCTATGCTACTAGGTTGCCATAATATTATGGTGCCTTTCATAATAATAAGCATATTGTGAATCCCAATTACTAATATGCTGACTGCTTCTAATCTTTACCCTCCTTTACAGATCATTTAGTAGTCCTAGACCACTAGTAAGGTGACTTAAACAACTGTAAAATTTGCATTTTCAAATCTAGCATGATTCTCTTTGTTTATTTGGGAGAGGTTCAACTTTATCTCTTGCACCACTTTAGTCAGTGGCCTTCTTGCCTGGAACTACTTCCGTCTCTCCTCCACCCCAGCTCAACTGGCACAGGGTTTAGACCAGGGTAGGGTTGCCTGTGAAAACCAGCAGCTTTGCTGCCAGAGGGAGTTGAATTGGTCTGGAGATGAAAGCAGAAGCCCATGCCTGGCAGGTGTTTTCAGTAAAAGCAGCAAACTTGGTAAGAAATGAATGAGGCAGGGCAGCAGCTTTCTAGCCTGAGGTTGCAATCCTGGTTGTGAGAAGCAGCGGGCTTACAGACCAGTCAGAAATTTAACAGGGAGATCCAGGAAGTGAGAGAGCCATAGTGGGGCTATACATGTTCTCCACACATCCCTGACTGAGGACTGTGTGCACAGCGACCCAAGAGTGCTCAGAGTAAAATAGAATCTGAGACGGACATGAAAACTGTCTGAACTTTGAATTTCCTTTTCAAATCACACATAGATCCATTGGCAGAACTAAGTTTCATGGGCTCATGGTGTTTGAGCACAATCTCTGACCAGTCATTGGCTGACCACTAAGATATGCAGGGTGATCCCTAGGAAGCCAGGCTAACAAATAGAATTTTAAAAATCTCAGCAGAGACATTAGTGGTGGCACATTGCAGAGGAGACAGCTTCTACAGAATAAGTCCAATCAAGTTATTAAAAAAGAGAAAGGAAGGGAGGGGGGAGGGAAGAGAGAGAGAAAGAAGGAAGGAAGGAAGAAGTAAGGGAGAAATAAGGGAGGAAGGGAGGGAAGGAGAGAGAGAGAAAAAAAGAAGAACCCGATGGAGAAAATCAGAAAAGTCAGAATCCAGAGTTGCTACAATATACTATCTAAAATACTCAATGTTTAACAAAAAAAAAAAGTATGATACACGCAAAAAAAAAAAAAAACAAAACACCACAACCAAAAAAAAAAACAGGTAAATGTGATACATATTTAGGGGAGAAAAAGCAGTAAATAGAAACTGACTTTGAGTGGGCTTATATTTTTGATTTACCAGACAAGGACTTCAAATTAGCTATTATAAATATATTTAAAGATTGAAGGAAACCATGTACATGTAATGGAAATATAAATGGTTAAAACAAAATATGATGACAATGATAAATCAGGAATCTCAGTAAAGAAACAGAAACTACAAAAAAGAAACAAGTGGAAACTCTAGAGATGAAAAGTAAAATAACCAAAATAAAAAATTCACTAAAGGAGTTTAACAGTGGATTTCAGATGACAGAAGAAATAATCAGAGAACGTGAGGATAGATCTACAGAAAAGGCAAATAAACAGAAATTTTTTGAAATAAACAAGAGAAAAATGATTTATTACATACAGGGGAAACAATATGATTAATAACCGATTTCTCATCAGAAACAATAGAGGCCAGAAGATAATGGAATGGCATAATCAAAGTGCTGAAAGAAATGGAAAACAACTGTCAACCAAAAATTCCATATCCAAAAATGTTCTAAAATTGGTTGTGGTGATGTTTGCACAACTCTCTGACTACTAAAAACCATTGAAATGTACACTTTAAACGAGTGAATTGTATGGTATATAAATTATATCACAATAAAGCTGTCAAAAACAAACACAAAGGGCCAGCCCCATGGTGGTTGGGTTCGGCATGCTCCACTTCAGCAGCCCAGGTTCGCAGGTTCAGATCCCGGACACAGACCTATACCACTTGTCAGCCATGCTGTGGTGGCAACCCACGTGCAAAGTGGGGAAGACTGGCATAGATGTTAGCTCAGGGCTAATCTTCCTGAAGCAAAAAAAAAAAGAAAGATTGGTAATGGGTGTTAGCTTAGGACGAATCTTACTCAGCAAAAAACACCACACACACACACATACACACAAAAATTCTATATACAGCAAAATTATCTTTCAAAAATGAAGGCAAATAAAGGTGTTTCCTGATAAATGAAGACTGGAAGAGTTCATTTCTAGCAGATCTTCCTTATAAGAAATACTAAAGGTAGTTCTTCAGACTGAAAGGAAATGACACCAGATAGTAACATGAATCCACAGGAAGAAATGAATAGCATCAGAAATGGTAAATATGTGGGTAAATATAGAAGATTATACAAATATTTTTTCTTCAATTATTTTCTTTAAAAGACATACAATTATATATAAAACAAGAACAAATGATGCCAAACACACTCAGTTTAAAAGAATACAATAGAGCCCTCATTGACTGAAAGCAATGGAAGTCCATTGCCTGAAAGCTTACATTACAGTTTGTAATGCGCTCAAAAGTGCTCATTAACTGAGAAAAAACAACCTTCAAAAAACAGGAAAACATACAAATAACTTTTATGTATATATGTATGTAACATGTATATAACTGTTTTGCATGTCTTATACAGACAATATTTTATACATATATGTTTTGGAAAATATTTCGGAGATAGATAACCTGCCTCACTTGTTACTCAACATGCAGAGAGGCAATTGGAGTTACAATTACATTCTTTTTCACCTACGATTTGGTAGGGATGATTAAAAACTGTAAAGATGGTTCAGCTTTTACCTCTAAGTCCTTGGCAACCGTGTGACTGTAAGTCCATTTTGCTACTGATGCCACTTCTCACACCTCTGGGATTTGAGACAGTATTGTGGGTTCATGGCTGACTGAGTTTGAGGTAGTTCCCTAGAAATCAAGGTGGATGGGCATTTTTGCCATAGTCATCTATGTTAGTTTCCGTTTAAAAATAGATGCCTGTCTTAACTTCTTCCAGCTCTTTCTTACACCAACATCCAGCAACATTTTCCATCAGTTTTTTCCCTGGTTGGAAAGCTTTCAATGGTTCCTCAGTGAACTTTCTTAGTCTATCACTCAGGCTCTCTGTGATCTGAGTTTAACTGTGTTTTTCACTCATTTCCAAAATACTTACAAGCTAGTCTATTCACAGTGGAGCATTTTAACCAAGAAAATTATTGTTGAAGATAGAGATGAAAAACAGACAAGAAAGGCAAAGACATAAAGAAGCCTGAAAAAGACAAAAACGAATCACCACCACCACAAAAACCATGAAGACACAGAAAGAAATACAGAGTTGATGAAGTGATAAGGTGTCACTGTCTTGGGTACTTTGTCCTTTGTAACCTTTTATTACGAGAGTAAGTCAAATACACCAACCAGAATAAAGAACCTTGAATACTGTGAATTGGAGACCCCCACCAAGAACACCTCCACTACTGCCCTAACTTGTATTTAAGAAATGGATTGTAAACCAGTTAAAAGATTATATCACTTGAGAAGATATCAGCAAAAGATTTGGGATTTGAATATGTTTACTTGGGGAAAATGTGATATAATTAAATAGACTCCTGAATTACTAATATCCATTAGGATCTGAGGGACATAATTAGTCCTCTTTCTGACATTTAGGTGACGTGGTCAGAGGAGGGTATATTTGCCTTTCCATAGGTTGTGATCCTTTCCACTGTTTTCTATCGAGTTATAAAGGATTAATCAGGGAAGAGACTCTTTTTATTAGAATCCTTAAAAGGATCCTCACCCCTTTGCTCTTTTGGCTTTAAATACTTATTTTCTGCTAAAATCAGTAGGCCCAATTTTACATTGTGGACTCACCTCACATCGAACTCATGGATGGGCCTCGCTTTATTTTTACTTGCTAAAACTGACAGTTAATACTACTAGGTTTTCTGTAACACCACTCCTACTAGGCAATTGGATAACTGTGTGTGTTGCTTGTTATCTTTTAATCCTGACCTTATTCTAGGGGTATCTATATTAAAGATTCTGGGTCCACATTCTTAGTTCTCAGCTTAGAGGAACTATCAAACTTACTTATATAAAAATAATCAGCCAACTCATCTTCAGAAATTGGCCTATCTGACTAGTTTATCACCAGCTGTTTTCTCAGAGCAGGTTCTGAGAGAATAGGACACCGGAGAGGAAAATGTTGATGGGAGAAAGTGAGTGGGAAAGATTGGGAACATGAGTTACTGCCAAAGCCCTCACAATCTTATGTCTGGATGTGGAAGATGGTGGTGATAGTTGTGGCAGTGGTGGCTGGGCGCAGCGGCACATAATGAGATGGAAGCCCTAAAAAGCTGTGGGAGTCTTCCAAAAGAAGGGTAAGCCAAAGAAAAACTCTTCATACTTTATAGTTTTGCCTGGGATGCCCTTATCAATAAAGTGTGATGACAATAATGGCAGTAGGCAAGTGAGTAAACAGTAATTGTAAGCTCAGGTGGGGGGTCGCGACACCTCTCACCCCTCTTGAAAAGTTCTTGTGCTTTTTCCCTCTGTGAAGTCAGTAAAATTGACCTATTCAGGGCTTTTCTAACTTTAACAAGTGTGATTTAGTCACACTGTTCTGAATTCTTATTCCTTTCCATACATCATCCATCACCTTGGGGAGAAGAAAATAATGGCACAGTTAAATAGGAACGGATTTATCCGTAACAACTTCTTCTATTCTCCTCTCATCGTCAGAGAACCCACATCCCCTGCCAAACAACAGGAACAAAGTGAAGCGGCTCTGTGCCTTCCGGCCTCTCTGGACATGAAGGGCTGGATTGAGCAAAGATGATTTTGTGGCAGTTATTTACCTTTGTTTCTGGGTGTGTGTATTTGTTTCCATGAAAGTTTGTTTCTCTCTGTGCTGTGAAAGTGTCCTAACTGCAGTCATTAAAAATATCTACGTGTTAGACATACCTAACTAATAGATAGTTAATAGGTATCTGTATTATTGAAAAGCATCCTTTCCTTTGTATCACTCTTGAATTTCCTACCCTAAGGCAGATACGCAGTGACAGACCAAAGGCGAGGGGGTGGGAGAGGACTCCAGGTCCAGGTGAGGCCTGCCCTGCTGAGGAGCAGGATTTATCACCAGCGTGACTTAGATTGGCATGGTGACTATCACGGAAGAAGTAAGCAAATTTTTAGTTGGCTTTATTATTGTTTTTCAATTCTCTATAGACAGTGTGACTCCTTACAACTGACACCTGGGGCAGACTGTCACCAGCTAGGTGCCCCAAGAAACTCCAGTGTGGGTTTGGAAGCTTTTAACTGGTTTTCCAAGTTGCTTTTTACCTTGTATTATGTTAAGGAAATGCAACCACCAAGCACCGTGAAACTGACCAAGCCTCACCACAGGAGCTACGCCCATGACCTTTGCCTTACCTTTAATGCTAAGATCTCTCCAGAAGGAGCTTAAGCCTCATTACCGTAACCTGCAGTGTCCGTGGAAGCATGTTTTCCAGCTGAGCCTGCACAAGTGAATACCCACCTCTCTCTTTTGAATATTCATTCCCCATCTGAAATAAAAGTTCCTGCTTCCCTTTGTCTGAGGACGCCATGACTTTGGAAATGATTCCTCATGGCCTCCTGTTTGCTGCAAATACACTTTACTTTGTGAGACAACTTCCACTGGTGTAGAGTCTTACTTAATTCACCAGGAGGCGAGCCCACTTGACCACACCCCTGTTCCACCCTTGCCTTGTTCTGCCACTGGCGTTTAGGAGAATAGACAAGACGTGAATATTGACCCCAAGAAAGTAGATACTTCACATGCACCTTTATACAAATGAATACATATGCAAACATGAAAAGATAGTTATATTAATATAGGATCTAGAGCTACATGCCTATAATTGAATTATTTTATAATTGTAACCTTCTGGTTTGCTTCTGAGAAAATATGTAGTGTATGAACAAATATATGTCTTATATTTGTAACCATACAGACATACATGGTTTAGCCCACAGTTAACAATTCTTATTCCCATACATACATGAGAGGGAGGAGGAGGGAGATAAGTAGAAAGATAGGAGTCAGATAAACTACTCCCAGCTCCTCATATATAAGTTGTGTCATTATCACCTCTCGGTGTGTCATTTTCCTCAGTGGTAAACTGAGGGTGCTAGTAGTACCTGCCTCATAGAGTTTCTGGAGAATTCAGTGAAATGATACACAAGAAGTGCTTCATCTAGCATAAGTCCATGTCGAATAATCATCAGCTATTGTTATGTGAAATATCCTTTTATTGCAGTGAATTGGTTATGTTTTTATATGCTCCATTTCTCTTTTGCCGAATTTGCTCACACTTGCATATTCATCAGGCAGAGGAGGGAAAGATATAAACGTTCCTTGGTGCCATCAAACTCAAACTTACGCATCTATGTGCACGTCTACTCTGGGGGGTACCTAGGCCATACAGTACACCACTAAGCCGCTAATATAAGACAACATTTCTGTGGGCCACACATTATTCTAAGTGTTTTGCAAATATCAACTAATTCAGTCCTCCCAACAACCTTATAAGGATGAGGAGACAGAAGAAGAAACTGAAACCTAGGCACAGGCATTTTGCTGGAAAGCACACTGACCAGTGACAGAGGCAGGAGGTAAACACAGGCAGTTTGGCAAAGCACCAGTGGTTTTGATCAGCGCTCTACACCGCCCCCTACAGTCCCTCACAGATACACACCACATGGACGCCTGGCTGTTTGCCCGGAATGTGGATGCTTAGACCAAGACACTAATAAGGCCAGGTTAAATCGTTTTGAAGTCAAGTTGATTTCATAATGTTAGCACATTGTCCTTTTGTCACCTGTGTTACAAGTTGTTGCTTCTGTTTGTGAGAAGGACTGCTGAAGGCCTCATCACTACAGTGGAAAAAATCCCAACTCACATTTCATCATTCCCAGGTGTAAGAAGCACCATTATTGTCTATGAAATATGAGACATTATTTCCTTGACTATATTCTCCCCTCTTTGTCTTAAAACGGCCTGTCATTTTCCCAGTCATCATTGGGCCTTTTTCTGAGCCTTTCTTTGGCAAGAATTTCTCCAGATTACATCCCCCTCCTTTACTCCCCTAGAGAGAAAAACAAAATAAGAGCAATACCCTCCTTAGTTTTATAAACTCAACTTCAAAAGAAAACCCATCCCCAGAGAGTACAGTAATAAGTAATATCTTACTTTGGGGATCTATTTGCCTTCTCTAGGCTAGAGCTCTTCCTAACATTTCAGTTCAGAGTACATTGCTCCTTCTTATGTTACCACCTGCATGGCTCTGCGCACCTTTAGTGCCAAGAAGCATGAGCAGATTTTATAACAAGAGTAACTGTAATGGGATTTAATCATGTTGTTGACAGCAAAGGGCCAGCAACCT
The DNA here is from genome assembly GCA_031878705.1 of Tapirus indicus. NCBI lineage: Eukaryota > Metazoa > Chordata > Mammalia > Perissodactyla > Tapiridae > Tapirus > Tapirus indicus. The sequence goes on from CM062918.1 coordinate 17,884,771, forward strand.
TAATGATAATGTTACCACAGAGAGCCCAGGCAATGGTATAAGTAGGTAAAATACTGTAAATTGAAGGTGCCTTATGCCTGTAATATACACTTGAATAGCCATTCGAAGCCAGGCACCATAGAAATATGTTCAGCATCCGGAAGGCATTAAACATGAAGCAAACCACTGACAAGAATCCAAAACCCCAAAGGATGACAACATGTTAAAACCCCATCTGTTATAAACCTGAATTACAATGCATCAAGAACAATTTAAGAAATCAACAGTGAAACAAAGGAAAAATTACAATTTACAAATTACTAGGGTTTTTAAAATTTTGAACAAATGAAACTTCCTGACATTATTTCACCTTTCTAGGTGGTATGGGTAGACTGGCACTCTGAGTTTAGATGGCAAAATATATATATATGGTCTTTTGGCAAATGCTTTAGGTGACTAAGAGTATGGTATGAGCCTAATATCGGGTTGATCTGGAGGCTTTCACTTTTAGGTTTTCTATGTGTTCTTTAAGGGCAAATCTGTGTGTTAAATAATCCTGACACTGTTTATTCCAACCCTTTCTAAAGAATATTGCAAATGTTAATTCATCAGCCTCCACAATACCCTTTTGGAATAAATGAAAAACAATATTAATAACACTTTGGGCTTATATAACGCTTTTTATCTGAAAATCCCCGAAGGCATCATAAACATTAATAATGTGAACAAAAGCCCCAATAATACTAGCTGGGTCTCAAACAGAAAAGATTCCTAACCTCATTTTGTAGATGCCAAGGTTTAGTCGCAAATAGGCTAGGAAAATTGCCTCAGACTACAGAAGCAGTCACCAGCTGAGCCTGCAGTCGAAATCAATGCTTTTTGATTCTCATGTCCCCATTCCAGACACTGTACTTTTTCCTATGGAAGCAAGAGGCATTCAGTCTTTACTCTTGAATGTGACATTTTGCAGTCACAAAACTGTCTAAAACTATCTAGAACTCTCCTCCTTGCCCACATCAGGTATCCCCAGTATCAGCAACTGCTCGAAGATTCACTTCAGCTGTCTCTTTTAGGCACAGACATAAATATTGTAATGGCTGACTTTTCATGTTCCCAATCATGCCTGCATGTGCTAGATCTTGTAAATGCTTTAAGTTTAATTTAACAAGATTGGGAATGGTTTGGTTCTCTTTCACCACACCTAGACTTGGAACCTTTGTTGGTTGTGTCTTTACGTGCTCCATTTCTCTTTTGCCAAATTTCCTCACACTTGCATATTTATCAGGTCTAGGAGGGAAAGGTACAAACAAATGTTCCTTTGTGCCATCAAACTTAAAATTTGAAATTTGCTAAAGCAACCTCCCCCAATCCAATTCATTAGATGATGTCACTGAGTAAGAATTTGTTCCTACAAGTTGTTGGTAAATATTTACCTTAAACTTGATTTGTGTTAAATCCAACTTGTACTCTGAGTGTCTAGTCTCTTTTAGAGCAGATGAAAATCTACTCAAAGCCAACTAACTAGTTTCTTCTCTGGTTATAGATCTTGACGACTTGTCGTGTTTCTCCCTTAGAGCTGCTTTCATGAAATGATGTGAAGCTTTTCAGCTTTACTTTAGAAGGAAGGTGATGCTTTGCTTCCCTTTCATATTTGTCTGAAAGCACCTTCGCCAGCCAGCGAGCATCTGTGCTGCATGTGAACTTTTCTACAGAATCTCCCAAACAAGGTGAAAAAAATCATTAGTAGTCCAGATTTCAATCTTCTGCACAGCTCAGGTAACAATAAATGAGTAATTTGCCGCCCTTCGCTTTGGCAAACTGATGCCTAATGATTACCCAGGGACAGGATAATGGTACCATAGTGATTACACTATGTTTTTCTAACCACTTTCAAGGCCTTTGCTTTCAGACCTGCCCTAATGAAAAGAAAGCTCTGAAATTGGGCCAGGTCTTTATTAAAAATGTTCTGACAGGCTCTGCTTAGATAAAATGTATTCACTTCTCAGATTTGAACCTTCTTCAGAGGATTTGGAAGGCATGGGCTCCAGAGTAGATATGATTGCCTGAACACTCTCATAATGAGGAAATGAGATATTGGTTAATTCCATAAGCCACTGGAAAGATTTGTTTAAAGAAGACACAGTGACAGCTCATCTCTAGACAGTGAACTGGCTCAGGGAGAACTATACAAGACAAGGAGACAGAAAATCATAAGAATCTGATCTTTATTTATATTACTGAGTTACCGTGTGATTTTACAAAAGTTGATTAATATTTCTGAGTTTCATGGTCACTGTAGGCAGTTAGCACAGCTGTCCATCATCTATTTTATAGCTCGAAGAGACTAATAGGTGATAATGACAGATTGATAGGAATTCAGATAGTTATTATTGACAGGAATCACTATCCATTCATGCAGTCATGGCTAAAACTAGTGCCTTTTAAATTTTTATATGCAAGAAAACATATTGGCAGCATTTATTCAGCCTCCAGTCCATCCTGCACGCTGCTGTCAGAGCTATCTTTCTGAAGCACAATATTATACTACTGTAATACCTCACCAATGCCAAGTGTTTATCAGAAGATGACTTACTGGATAATCACCTGGGAAAATTTTAAAATGCAGATTATTTCTGCCCCCTTCTGATTCAGTGTGTTGTATGGGGGTAGGGGAAGGGACTAGGTATACAGACAACAAATCTGTATTATTATTGTTTTGTGTATGAGGAAGATTAGCCCTGAGCTCACATCCGTTGCCAATCCTCTTCTTTTTGCTGAGCTAGATTGGCCCTGGGCTAACATCCGTGCCCATCTTCCTCTGCTTTATATGGGATGCCGCCACAGCATGGCTTGACAAGCGGTGCATTGGTGCACGCCAGGGATCTGAACCCGTGAACCCTGGGGCCGCCTAAGTGGAGCACGTGAACTTAACCACTATGCCACTGGGCAGGCCCCAACAAATCTGTATTTTTTAATAATCTTCTTCAGGCTATCTGGGTAGATCAGGTTTGGAAAACACTGACTGCAGTTTAGATCCTAAACTCTTTGGAGAACTAAAGACCTTTCACTGGAGGAAGCTAGGAAACTATTTTAAGAGTCTGGCTGAGGTAAGAAAATACAGTAATGCAAGGACACAGGAGACAAAGCAGGTAGGAGGAGGGCTGGATGTTGCTCCAGATTTTGGATTAGGTGGTAGGAGGGATAAAAATAGGGGTATAAAATGAAGTGTTTGGACATATTTGAGGGGTGAAGTAGAAGGTGAATGTATGGGAAAAGTGATGAGTTTAATGTGTGCTGAGTTTGGGGTACACACAAAAGAAGCAGTTGGCAATAATTAGTAGTCAGTTGGAAGTAGAGATTTGGAGTTCAGGGAAAGATTCTGGATAAGAGTTATGGTTTTGAGACTCAGGAGTCATGGGTATGGATAAGATGACCTAAAGAACTGACAGCTGAGAAGTGAAACTTGAGGAACTCCAACGTTAAGGGCAAGCAGGGGATGGGGAGCAGAGGAAGAGATGACTAAAAACAAGCGGTCAGAGAGTTAGAAGAGAAGTGTCCCAGAAGCTTGGGGGTGGAGTTGACAATGTCCCATGTTCTAGAGGGCCCAAGGAGGATAAGAACTAAAAGGCCTACAGTAGGTTTGATAAAAGCCAATTTATTGATGGGTGTTGGCAGATGTGTTGCTGCAATGTGCTGAGAGTGAATGGGGCTGGAGGAAATTTAAATTCTAACCTACTCTTTAAAGCAGCTTATTTGTAAGAGAAGAAGGAGATGTAGTAGCAGTTGTAGGTCCAAAGGTGCGATTTTTAAGGTAGAAGAGACTTGAGCATGTTTATACTGCTAAGGTAAAAGAACAACTGAGAGGGGAGATTGAGGACAAAGAGGAGAAAAGAGAATTGATGGAATGAGGTTCTCAGAGAGATGAGAGAGAAGGGATTCAGAGCACAAGTATACATTTGGTCCTGGAAAGCAAGACAAATATCTTTCGTCTGAGGCTCAAAGGAGTGTGGTGGCAAAGATGGAATTTTTATCTCAGGTGCTTTGGTGAGAATGAAAGGAAGGTTGGGTAAGGCCTTGAGAACAGCAGTGAAGTTTGGAGAAGCTTCTCTGCAAATTGAGAGAAAGTCATGAAATTCTAGGCAATATTAATAATCCACTTGCAGTTAAAGACTACGAAAATATAACAACATAGATCTCGTTCGCTGTGTGGTTTTTCTCCCCCAGTTCTCAGCAGAGTCGACACAATAGGTTCAGAGTTGGGTTTTTTTCGGGGAGGACATGGCAGAACAATAAGATAGAACTAGAAAGATGGTGAGAAGGTGGGACGTTGGAAATTATGATTCTGAGCATCAGACTGGAAGTGTATGTGCTGCCTGGACATCTGATAAAATGGGAAGGCCCTCAAATGGGCTAATCACAAGCTCCCCTCCCTACCCTGCTCTCAGAGGTGAGATCCCCGAGCTAAACAACCCTCCTTATCATGGGGACCAGGCACAGTTCCTGCTTATCCCTGAGTTTCCCGTCATCCCACAGAATTATTAATTAATTAAATTTATTAATTAAATAAGCCAGTCATCCTCCCATGGGAACCAGGGGGCACCCATCTTCTCGACACTATAAAGCCTGCTTCCCACTGCCCCTGGCTGTTCACTTTGTTCCCAAGCGCAAGCCCATGTGGCTCTGCATGGTGTGTGGTGTCCTCCTCCCCTGAGCTGTGAGTATCATGAACGTCACGTGAGCTTTGGGTGTCTTGCGTTGGGCCATCTTCATAACTCTAGGGCAGGATCCCTCCCTCACCAACAGAGTGAATAGGAGGTGATTAAAACAGTTGGGTGTGTTGTCCACCAGGATATTGATGTTGCCCGGCATGACGTCAGGACTCAGGTAAGAGTGAAATTGAGAGTCAAGGGCCAAAGCTTTAGTAAATGTTGGGAAGTAGTTTTGAGGCAGGTAGAGCCTTCAAGATAAGAGCAGACAGAGAGAGAATATCCAGATAACGCGAGCCACGTGCCTGGGGTCTAAGATTGTCGGAAACTGCTGACCTTCCTGATCTTCAAGCTGAGGCATGTAGGAGCTGTAGGAGGCAGGAATAAAGGACCCATGTCTCAAGAAACATATCTGTGCCAGATATTATACTCGACACTAGTCATGATGCTTCATTTAATTCTTCCCCAAACCAAATCAGATAGGTATTATTGTCTCTTTTTTTCAGAGGTGGATGCTGAGAGATAGGAAAAACCTAGAGAGAGGCCCATAGGGGTAGGGAAACCTGGCCAAGTTCTGGCAGAGAGACAAAGGCTGGACTAGAACCCTCATCTTCTCAGTCCCACTACTGCATGACTGTGACTCCTTCCTTTCCTATCACTGAACGTTTTATTTTGAGATTCTAATGTGTTCAAAACTCTGTTTTAGACACTGAGGATATCAGACATTAGTGGTTACAAGAGTTCCTTGCTCTGAAAGAGCCTACAATATTGTGGGAAATGTTGTCATAGTCATTCCTCCAGAAGAATCAATGACTTATGCCAAAAGAATTTTTAAAAATTGGTCATGTGAGGTCTGTCTTTACTGCACACTGGATTATAAGTTATTTTCAAACCTAGTGCAATCCTTTTGCCAAACATGAGAAAAGGGATCGCTTTTACCAGGGAATATAGAAGCATCTATATTTAGGCACCCTTTTGTTTTTGGATCTTGCACCAGCCCATACAGCTTAAAGCTGTGTCTGTTTCTCTTATAAGCAGCTTAGCTACAGGCATTGAATGTGGTTCTTTAAGAGCCTTATGATTTTTTTATTATCCCTTTGTGACAGTTTTCTCAGAGTTATGCAAATGGTATGCCAAGTGTAGTAGACTGAAATTTCTTCCATTTTATCTCTGTCCAAATAGAAGTTGCCTCATCTGCATATAACAGTTCCCTTTGCAACTCAGTTGTAGTAGAAAATTGGAAGTCGTTTGTATTTGCATTTCCTGGGGATACAGACAAGAGCAGATGCCAATAATGGATGTCATAATTTGAGCCTTCTCTTTGCTGCCTATAAATCTTTGAATATTTTTCCTACAATAGCAAGTAAAGAGATTCAGCAAGCATAATGGGGAGAGAGGAGATGTAAATCTCAGCAGTAGCGGTGGATTCCAGCTATGACTATTTCAGAAACAAGACACTCTCCTTAAATGAAACACTAATGGTTTTTAAGATGCTGATCCGCCTGATGTGCTTTTGATTTCACTTAATGACCCAAGGCTCCTGGCTGCACAACACTAGATCCTGGTTGGGAGATTCTAAAGGAGGTCTTTTCTCCTCTTCTAATTTCAAATGCTGGCCTTATCATGGTGTCAGTTCTTGATTATTTACACACTACACCAGAGATACACAGGTATGTACAATTCAAAATTTAAATAATTTATATTTGGTTTTGAAATGACACTCAGATACAAAAAGTCTTTCCCTCTTTCTCTTTCTTTCTCTCTGTCACACACACACACACACACACACACACACCCCGCATACAAACATGCACACTCACCCAAACTCACCCCTGAATCCCTATCCTTGAGTCTTTCCCTCTCTGAACCATTTTTTAGTAGGTTGTGACTCAACTGAGTGATGGCGATTATCTGAACATTGATATGAAAGAGAACATTGTAACTCAAATTATGTCTCAAGTATAGAGATTTCAAAATGTGATGCTGTTATTCAAACGTCAATTTTGTATTTTTTCTCACATTTTATATCTTGCAAATGATAAATTAGGATAATCCAAAATTATTCAAACTCCTCTTTTTCTACCTCACTGACCATTTTTCTACCTACTTTACTTTAAATGTAAACCTTTATATACTACATTGTTTCAGAAATTCTGGAGCCCATAGCACGACTACCTTGCTTACACAGTTTTCCTTTTTAACATCTGCCAAAGTATACAGCCGTTCTATAAGGTGTCTATTATTACTCTAGTGAGATATTTAAATACCTTAATTAGTGCAAATGTTGTAAACTAACCCCAGTATACCTCATTAACTAGCTATATTCAGTAATACTACTGCCAGGAAAAATTGGCAGGCTATTAGCTTAAAGAAAATAATCCAAAAAAAGAAAAAAAGAAAAGAAACTAAATAAGAATTAACACCTAATAGATGAGCCTCCACTGAGTTCCGAAGAATGATAAAATCAAGCATATTTAATTCTGACCACAAATCTCCAAGTTTGAACTCTGTGAACTTGTTACCTGAATTACTCTTCACTCCCTACCACGGCCACCCCATTCTCAGCCTAATTACCTCTTTTCTCTTCCTTACAAGCCAAGTGTCATCTTCATGACAAAATCTTTTCTAATTCCTCAGTAAAGAGTTTCTCATTCCTCCTATAGTACAGCTGTTGGTGTCTGGCCCACTTCCCTTTTGGCAGGCCAGCTCCTACGAGTGTTGGCTGGTAACAGCTCACGTACAGTCGCACTCTCTTACCTGAGCGTTGCCTCCCACCAACAGGAGCCTCCTCACTCAGAAATGTGTGAAATGCTCTCTGTCCTGGGAGCCGGCTGATATGGGAGACAGAAGGCCACCCTCTCGGTCAAGGTGGCATGACTCAGTGTGTGGTTCATGCTCTAGAGTTCACCACAAGATCACTGAGGCTAGACTTCTGCTGTCTCTCTGCCCAGCTTCATACTCTACTCTGTTCTGCTTTCCTCACTAGGTTAAGGTTTCTCCTGAAAGAACTCCCTCATTAAATCATTTGCACAAGAATGCCCGTCTCTGGCTCTGCTCTTAGAAAACTCAATCTAAGATAGTTGTACCCGGAAGGAGCCTAGAAAGTGGTCTCTAAGAATGGGAGACTGGAGTTAGATCACTCACCACCCAGATGGCAACAAAGACTCCATTACCATTGACGGGCAGAGTATTGATTGTCTCTGACCTGCTGTAGCAATACAGCTGCTGAGACTTTTACCTCTGGTGATTTTGGATGGGATACAGATGGACATAGCTTATGTATTGTTCCTGATGCTTAAGAGCTTCATCGTAAATAATAACTATAAGGATTGTGGTATTTGGTAGCTGTTGCTAAGAGCCATTAAAACTTAAAGAGAGAAAATGACAGGCTCAGACTCAATCTCCAGTTTAAAGTAAACCATGCTAACCTTGGCTGCAGTTAAGGAGAACCACATCTCTTGTTGCCAAAGTGCAGACAGAGCTGACAACCAGGCACAGGACTTAACTGTAAGAATGGCAGAAATTCAAAGAAGGCTGAATTCATAGCCTAGGCGAGTGTGTTATACCAGTCAGAGCCCTGATGGGTATGGGTCCAATAGAATGGGCTCCCTCTCAGTAGGGTTCATTTGGCTACTACCATGGCTGACTGACCTGTCAGCCACAAAGAGCAGCACTGAGCGCCCAATGCAGTACTATCCCCCAGGCTAACCAGTCACTTGGTGGCAAATTGATTAAATCGGACCCCTTCTGTCCTGGAAAGAGAAACCATTTAATCTGATTGCTGTTAACTTGTATTCTGGATATGAGTTTGCACTTCCTATTCATAGTGCCTCAGCCAGCACCACAATTCAAGGGTCTAAGCTACCAACATGAAATCCTGTATAATATTGTTCTGAACCAAAATCCACTTTATGGAAAATCAGGTGTATTTCTCCTACCACATACTACACCATTCAGAACCTGACAGAGTGTTGGAATGGCCTCTTGAAGGTGCAGCTGAGGCTTGAAGATGACATCCTGTGAGGATATGGTGATTACATGTTACTGTGTCTCCAACAGGTGGAATACATGGATCTGACAATCAAGGAGTGGAAGTAGGAGTCGCCCCACTCCCATAACTGATGGTAACACACTTGGAGAATTTGTGCTTCCCAACTCCACATATTTAGGCCTGTGTGTCTAGAGGTCTCAAAGAGGAGGAATGCACTTTAAGTTCTTCACTTAAATTAAAGGTACAGCTACCATTAATCATTTTGGGTTCCTTGTACCAATAGACCAGCAGGACAAAAGGGAAATTACCATACTTGCAGGATAATTGAACTCTGATAACAAGAGGAAAGAAGACTTGTTGCATATTGGGGTAGGGAGGAAGATTTTGGGCACATAAGTGACCCCATGAGCCATCTCATATTCCCTTGCTCCATTTTAATAGTAAATGAGTAAATGGCAAATGGGTAAATATAGCAACCACGAGCTAGTACAGTCAAGGTAACCAGGGATTCAGATCTGTCAGGAATGAAGGCCTGGGTCACCTTACCAGGCAAGCCATCTCAGTCAACAAAAGTGCTAGCCAAGGCAGACAGGAATCTAGAATGGGTGGGTAGAGAAAGGGGATGATGAGTACCAGTGCAGTGGGGACTATAGTTTGTCTCAATAACCCTCTTCATATAAGTTTCTCCAGAAATTCTAACCATCAGAATCCTGGAGAAGTTATGCCATGATGATGCGAACTTAATGTGAGAAGCAAGTGGGTCTGAGCAGCGTAAATAGTGGAATGTAGTAGACACAGATCCCATTTACTGGGCTAGTGCGCCCATCGCCGCTGCTGTGGGTGATGACAGCTAACAGCCTACAGCGATATTCCTGAGAATTGTCCCTGGCCAACAGAAGCCTCCCCATTTGGAAATGCCTAGGACCTTATGCCCTCTCCCCAGGGCCAGCCTGGAGACTGTGACTCATTGATACAAGGTCTGGAGCTTTACCTCAAGGTGGGACGACTTTATGATGCCATTCATGACCCAGAGCTTCTTGAATAATCAGACCGAAGCTGAACTTCTACTGAATTTACGTCTTTGCCTGACTTCTTGTTTCCCTCACTATATTTTAGGTTTCACTTGAATATACTCCCTCAATAAGTCACTTGCACAAAAATCCTTGTCTCTTAGGCTCTGCTTTTATGAAACCTATGTTCAGAAGTTCTCTCCTGTGTTCTCATAGCTCCTTCTTTCACTTTGTATCAAATACCTCTTATATCATTGAATACTTTGCATTTGTCTTCATTGCTAACCATGAGCTCCAGGAGGAATTTGTCTCTGGGCCTCTATTATCTGCAACAATTCCTGACACAGACAACATAAAAGCATATTGAGCGAACTGGTCAAACAACTGAACAAATGAGTAAATGGTCATTTTTGTTGGACAGCTTGCCAAATCTGGGCTTGATTATGCTTTGATTCTTTTCATCTTGATTAGAAAAAAATTCAAGATACTTACTATGACTGATCAATGGTTTCAATGCATGTAATTCTCAATCAAATGTAATTTCCAAGTAATATTGAGGTATTTCCCTTCTTCGTTTTCAGCTCTGTACCCGAAGGTGGCGAAATTCAATTGATTAAATTGTGCTGGTCTGAGGCACTCCTATTGCTCACTCTGTGATGAGAGGAATATACCATATACTCCTGCAGCATAGAGGAACCCCTCTAGGGTAAATAAATTGTTTTTTACAGTTTCTTCTGATGGCAAAATCCCAGTAGGCTCTTTCCCATGGGGAAATCCTATTAGATTTTCTTTTGCTTTATTTAGGAAACAATAGTTCCTACCTCTCCCCAAATAATTTAGGCATACATATCAAAATGAGCAAATAGTTCTAACCAAAGATTTGCAAATTTTCTTCATTTTTTCTCTGGACAGATTTATAGATGTCTTATTAGAAAAATCTCAGAGACTTTGGTTAGCAAAGCTTGCTGTGTGCAATATTTCCCATTTGCTTCTTCAGATTCACTCCTCATCTTCCCACTCTTCTTTCTGACCTTGGAGTCTGACCTATATGGACTGGACACCTAGAATCTTTTGGGTCATTTATATGAGACTTGAGCTGGGAATTTGAATCTCTGAGCTCATCCTTTTCTTTTTCCACTCTGTCTGGCAACATTTGGAGCAACCAGTCAATCTCCTGATACTTGTTAGTTTGACAAAAATTTTCCAAAGTATCATATACAGTCACTCAGATCCTTGGTTCTTATAAGTGGTTGTTTGGGAGTCTCCAATGGTGATATTTTGCTTATCTGTATTTCCAGATCATGGCACTATGAGTGCTCCCTATCCTACTGGAAATAGAGCCATTAGCATCTTTAAATCTAATCAGATTAGAGAACCAATTCCAGAAACCCCAGAAGCAATTCAGAAAACTCATCCTGACAATTCTATTCCTCTAGAACCACTCTGGTACCAAAATCTGTTTTAGTCAGGATTCCCTAGAGAGACAGAACCAATGGGATAGAGATAGGGAGATAGGGAGATTGAAAGAGAGATTGATTGTAAGGAATTGGCTGACAGGATTGTGTAGGTTGGTAAGTTTCCAGTCTGCAGGGTGAATCAGCAAGCTGGAGACCCAGGAAAGCCAATGGTTTAGTTTCATTCTGAGTCTAGTGTGAGAGCCTGGAGAGCTGATGGTGTAGTTCTTGTCAAAAGACCAGTCGGCTTGAGACCCAGGAAGAGTTGATGTTTCACATCAAGTCCAAAGGCAGAAAAAAAGCCAATATCCCAGTCCTCAAGATGTCAAGAAGAACTCTTACTTATGGAAGGGTCAGCCTTTTTGTTCTATTCAGGCCTTCAACTGATTGAATGAAGCCCATTCACATTAGGGAGGGCAATCTGCTTTACTCAGTCTACTGATTTAAATGTTAATCTCATCCAGAAACATCCTCACAGAAAAATTCAGAACAATGTTGACCAAATATCTGGGGATCCTGTGGCCCAGTCAAGTTAACACATAAAATTAACCATCACATCAGACTTTCCCCAAATAAAAAGACCTTAGAACCTTTAAATCCAAGTACGACCACTCCAATTTATATGTATTTTTGTTGGATATTTATCTCTCAATTTGTTTTTTTCTTTTCCTCAAACTAATCATTATTATACTTGTTGTTTAATGCAGTCAGTGTTTTTTTAGATTTATGTACTTTTTACCAATTTATTTCTCACCTTTCTTTCATCTCAATCCTTCTTTACTGATTCAATATCCATTTTCATGAAGAATATTCATTAGAAATTCCTTCAGTGATGGTCTATTGATAGTAAATACAATTCATTTTTGTTTGTGAAATGTCTATTTTGATCCCATTCTTAAATGGTATTAGATGAGCACAAAATACTCATTTTTATGAGAATTTAATTTTTTTCTCAGCTCATTGAAGAGGGTAATTTACTGTCTTTCTTTGTTCATTACTGCTACTGAGATAACAGCCATGTCTAATTGTTGATTGTGGACCATCTTTTCTCTTGGATCTTTTTTGCCTTTGCTGCTTTAGGAACTACTTGCAATTTATGAAATTTCTTGAATCTGAGAACTAGAGTGTTTTATTACTTCTGGAAAATTCTCAGCCATTCTCTTAATAGAGAGACTCTCCACCATTCTCTCTGTATTCTCTTCTGGAACTTCTTTCAAATACATGTGGGGCTTTCTTATTTTACTTCCATGTCTCTTAACCTCTCTTTTATATTTTTCCATTTCTTGGTGTCTCCATGTTTCTGTGAATAATTTCTTCAAATTTATCTTTCTACTTACTAACTCTATTTTTGTCATATCTAATCCTTTTTTTTCCATTTCAGTGACTAAATATTTTATTTATACAAGTTATTTTATTCTTTTTTTTTTCAAATGTCTGGTCCAATTTTTTCATTAGTAATCATCTTATATTATGTTCAATAAAAATTATAGGTAACAGCGCAGTTAACTGGAACCAGATATAAAGAAAATGAATATCCTTAAAGCAAACACACCAGTGCCTTTTAATTCTTTTAAACAGCAATGACTTTATACTGTAGGATGCTTTTGTAACTAGATTTTTTATAACAACAAGTTTTGGAGGTCTTTACATTTCAGCATATATGGGTCTACCTAATCTTTTTTTGTTGCTGCAAAGTATGCTATTATATGTATTTTTCATAGTATTGTATTACTTTCTTAGATTTTTGGTTTCTTCCTCTATTTTGATCAGTTTAAACATACTTATTTTTTAGTATATTTCAGTCTCATTATCTAAAGCTCCTGGGGTCTTATTCTGCTGTTTGCTTTTTCTGTGAATGCAACTTTTTGGTGCAAACTTTTTTTCTACCCAGATCCCAGGTCAACTCAACAAGGTTCCTCTCATTTCACTTTGTCAGTAGATGGATTTTTCCCTAGTTACCCTTTCCCTGAGAGCATAGCCCTTCTGTGTCCTGGCTTTACATATGCGTCTGTGAGGGGAGGGTTTGCCAGTCCAACTCCCCAACTCAAGCAGTCCCAATGCTTGTTTTTTGGTTCATAATGTTCATTAAATTCCTTTGAATAACAGAACTCATATTGCTTACCCCCTCAAGCTGCCAAAGTGTCAGCATCAGTTTACTAATCTGTTTTTCAATTTTCTTCTAGCTTTTAGCCCCTGGTAATTTTACAACTTCTTTGTGAGTTTGGCTGTCCATTTTAAACAATGTTTGTTATATTATTATCCTATACTTACAGGTGTTGGCAATTGATTTTCAGGGTCTCTAATAATCTGTAACATTGCTAGATATAGAAGTCCTGCTGTTTCATCACTTAGCCTTAGAAATATCTGGGTGCCACTTGTCTTTGTAACTCTCTCCCTAACTTGGGACACCCCTTTTCTTCATGTGTTATTTATTTATTTATTTTTTTGTGGGGAAGACCAGTCCTGAGCTAACATCTGTTGCCAATCCTCCCCTTTTTGCTGAGGAAGACTGGCCCTGGGCTAACATGCGTGCCCATCTTCCTCCACTTTTATATGGGACGCCGCCACGGCATGGCAGACAGGCGGTGCGTCGGCGGGCGCCCCGGATCCGAACTCGCGAACCCTGGGCTGCCAAGCGCGGACTAAACCGCTGCGCCACCGGGTGGCCCTCTTCATGTGTTATTTTTGATATAGGCAAGTTTAAGTAAAGGGAGGTTAATTTAAGTCTGAGACTTTGACACAGGCAGTGATCTCCTTTTTTGAATTTCAAAGTGAAAGTGAATATGCCTAATATACAATGCCAAGGACACATGTGGCAAATATCTTTATTCTTTCTCACCTACCTTCCCTTCTTTCACATGACAATGGCTCAAGGGCATTCCCGTTTCAATTTCAAGTCCAATATATATTTTACAATTATATTCGAGGCAGTGCGAGGGTAGTAGAAATAATAGTGACTAGAAGGAAACAACCTGAATTATAGTTTAAGCTCTACCAGTCAATTGTATGACCTTGAGTTAAATTATCCTACCTCTTAGTGCCACTGTTAGTCTGTGTGAAACCTTCCAGCTCAGTCTATGATCACGTATTTCTAGATCTAAATTTCTAAGAATTTCTCCTAGCCACCAAAAGTACAGAATGATTAAAAACTGAAAGGTTTTGTGTTTTTAAAATCATAATTTTTAAAGTCATTCATAAAAATTGAATTAAAGAGTAACTCTTAGCATCTATTTTTTTCCCATAAATCAGGAGAAAGGAGTCATTAGATACATTATATTAAAATTATTTAGGGTAAGAAAACAGACTGACATGATTTTACTAGGAAAAGTCTAGGCACCTGGACATATAGGTCTCTAGGTTACATGAAGGGCTGGAGCTAACTATTCTGACCCAGAGCAGAGTTGAAGGAATTAAATATAGTCACAAAACACATAATGAAACAACTAGCTATGGTATTTCATTCTTTGCAGTAATTCAACATTTCAGCTACAGTCTCTGCTTATCCCATCGTCTCCTGCCTTTACTCTTACCCCTTGTCACACAACCCACTTAAGCCCAGAAATAAACAGAAGTCACTAGAGAAGGTCTCAGAATCCTGGCTACTCTCGATCCTAAGAGCTGCTTGCAATAGTTAGGAATTGCATACACATATTTCTATGGCCAGGGCACTCCCTTTAATAAAAATGCTGGGAAGGACATTTATAAAGGTCTTTTTGTTCATGGCCTTTTAGTAATTTTAACATTTCAGAGGTGAGTCACTCTTTCCATTTTGCCTACTCAAATTTATATGGGTTCATTCTGTACTTTCACCAGTGACTAATGAGATTATTTTATCTTTAATTTTCTTTAACAGTAGTAAGGAACCTTAAAACCTGTGATATAATTTCCTCAAATAGCACTGATAGCATTTTCTAGACTCACTGGAGGCCGTGAGTTGCTAATAGGGAAATGTACCTCCCATAGACTTCCAGTAGATGGCAGGTACAGTACTTCAAACCTCTCATAACATAAAAAAATCCAACAGCTCAATACATAAATGTAGATTGTTACTGTGTTTTAAATCTCAAGAGCAATAAAAAAGAGGGAGTAAAACTTTTGTTTATGGATCTAGTATCATATTACCATATAAGTATCTTCTTATGTTTGTCTTCTACTAAAAATACAAATGCAACAAATGGAAATATGTCTTTATCAGGGAATGCCTGCAATTCCAGATTGCAAATTAAGCATTTAAGTGTTGAATATTATAATCACCACGTTATAGATGTTAATTAAAGTGCTTAGTGAACAAAGATACATTTAGCAATTTTTAAATATAAATTTTGGAGGATGAGAAACTATTGTTTTATAGCAATTATAGTTTAATAGGCTTCCATTTACATTTTATTTATTCAGTTTTTTTTAGAGATTCATAGATGGCAGAAGTACAAATATACATGATAAATATATACATACGTACATACATATAAAGAGAGATTTCTCAACCCATTCCTTTGTTTTCTTTGAATAATTAATCTTATGGTGTTTCCTTCAACTTACTCTAGAAATGAATTTCTACGTGTATTTGGAAAGAAATTTCTCTCTGCAATCTATGGTAAGAAACAAAGAAGAACGCTTAGGCCAGCCCCTTGTAGATGGGAAGTGACCACTTAGTCAGACCATACATCACCTAATCAGTAAGACAGATGTTTATTCTGAGATAGAGGACTGTGAAAGCTGCAGAATACTCCATTACACATTCATATACACACTTCCATTAAAAATATGTCAGGTGTAACACGTCTAAGGTACCCAGGACTTTCAGAAATACTTTTTATTAACTCAGTAAAATACTTTCAAAGGATTTAGAAATAGTTTAACTTTAACATATATTTTTAATTCCTTATAAATTTTTCATGTATGTATTATACAGAAGATGTTCAATCTGAATGAAACTCAGCCAAAATTATAGCTATGTGACTTTGGGCCGTTTATTTGGTTTTCTCAACTTTAATAGTATACATTTTACTTACTTTATTTTCTATCCTTCCCCTTAAATTGTAAGTAGAGTTTATTTTATTTTATTTTATGGTTTTATTCATTACCGAATCCACAACAGTTAGAACAATGTCTGGGACTTAGTGGATGCTTAGTAAATAAGTGTTGACTAGGTGAATGAATGGATTTACTTTATAAGGTTGGGTCATGGGATAAAAGAAAATAACGAACAGTAGTCACTCAATAAATGCTGGATTGGTTCAGTTCCCTTTTCTCTCTCTCTTGTCTGCTCTAACACACTAGAAACTTTGAAGTCATCTTTGACTCTTATTTTCCTTCATCACACTGGATTAGATCATCATTTTCAAAATCTCAGCTCCTCAAAGTGTGATCCACACACTAGTAGCATGAGTATTACCTGGGAAATTGTTAACAATTCAGAGTTTGGGGACTCAGCCCAGAACTACTGAATAAGAATTTGCATTTTAAGAAGAGTCTCAGGGGATTTGTGCACACAGTAAAGTTTGAGAAGCACTGATCTAAGTCACTATGTTTCTCCTTCCATATGCCCTAAATTTTTCACCTCTCTCTAAACACCATAAGAGAGAAAATATCTCCCAAGTTAGTCCACTTGCCTCTAAACTATACAGCACACCCCAGTCAGATTCAACTTTTTAAACAAAGATTTGATCACAGTACATCTCTGCTTAAGGATCTACAACTCCTCCTTTTACCTAGTTACAGGAAGTCTAAATAATTCCTCGTTCTGGAATTCAAGCCTTTCCATCATCTGACTCCACCCTCCCAACCCAATCTCATCTCTTATCACAAATTTATTCTTCAGTTGGATTTCTGTAAATTCTACTGTCATCCTTGGCTACTTTTTCTCTTCATTTAGAACACACACCACTTTTT
Organism: Tapirus indicus; assembly: GCA_031878705.1. NCBI lineage: Eukaryota > Metazoa > Chordata > Mammalia > Perissodactyla > Tapiridae > Tapirus > Tapirus indicus. Next base: position 17,901,803 of record CM062918.1, read on the forward strand.
ATTTAACCAAATGATACTCATTGGTCAAAGTTTAACACAAAGAATTACTCTTCTAAGGTCTCCCCTCATTGCGCGAAAGCCCACATGGATTTCTCATTTTCTACTGCACATAATTATGCCACATAATGTTCATTATGGAATAAGGTGGATTATGTTGGAGAGTTTTATTATAAGTGAAGATCTTGTTTTCCCAATAAGATTTTAAGTTAATCAAAAGCAGAAATTTTATCTTTTTATTTCTTCAGCATCATTCATAAGTGATTCAGAAACTTAAGTAAATACTTAGATTCCATTTAAAACTAGTCTACTTTAGGACTCTCTGGGTTTCCAGTAATGCAAAGCAAAGCCAGCTAGCATAAGCATAAAGAAATATCTCACAAAATCAAAGGGTGGAAGTTCAGTAGAGCATCAGAAGGTGCAGGGACTAGAGCGTGGAAAGCCGTCCAGAATTCCTTTACCTCTCAGATCCCTTTTTTTCTGCCTGTTCTGTTAATTTCCACACATTGTGCTTCTCTCCTTTTCTCTGCATATTAGCTGTCTGTGCTTCTCTTCTTCTCAGGTCGACATGGAAGGCAGATCATGCTCACCAAAGTCTTTGGGCCTGTATCTTTTAGGACTGGCTTCTTGAAGAAATTGAATCAGGCTCCTCTTGCCCCAGTTTCAAATTACTGATTAATCCAGCTTAGACCCATCCAAACAACCAGTGTCAGAAAGGGAAATCATTGCTGCCAGGCCTTCAATGTTTTTGTGATAAACAGTTAATAGTGGGGAAGAGGAGTCATAAGTTAGGGATTTATTTCCAAGTGTGTACATTACAACCAGCTAAAATAGAATCTTAGCCCATGTCTATTTATGTAAGTAGAAAATAAAGATATTTTTCCCCCAACAAATACAGAAAGTATAATTAATTCAACAGTCTAGCTTTTATTTTCTCAAAATCTTCATTTATAGTTTTGTTTAGTCATCTGATAAATAAGATAGATGTTTCATTCTCTACTTCCTCATGGCTATAGCAAAAGAGATTTCCAGGAGTTATCTTGCCACCCTGCTTTCATTCAGGAAAAGCTGCATTTTTAAAAAGCTCTCTAGGTGTGAAAATTCTTCAGCTCCAGTTAAGAATCTATCATACAGTTCCAATAACCCTGAATATACACTTCTGCCACATGAAAAACAAAGGTGGTAGACATAGTTCTCTTCCAAAAAATATTGCAGGAAGATTTCTATGTTGTAAAACTTTGAAATAGGTGACCTCTGTTCTTTCTGACTCTTAATAAACACACACACACACACACACACACACACACACACACACACACACACACAGACTGAGGTTTTGAATCCGTATGAAAAAGAAATGAAAGTAGAGGTAAATCCTAAAATGTGGAGTTCCCCATTAATTAATAATTATGATTAAGATTTGAAACTATGGTCAAAGAAATAATATTTTGGGATGATGAAAATGTTCTAAAATTAGATTATGGTGATAGATTCACAATACTGTAAATATACAAAAAAAACACACTGAATTATATGCTTTAAATGGGTGAAATTTGAACTTTATAGTATGAATTATATCTCAATAAAGCTATTAGAAAAAGAAATGGTACAGGATTAAAAAGCAAATTTAAAGAAACCTAAAAAGCAACTGTTGTTTGGATCATTATTTGGACACTAAAATGTCACTAAGTATGTGCAACTCCTCATTTTGATAATGTTAGGGAATTACAAGCAAAATTATTGAGTTGGTTTTAGGTTGTTGAATATTTGAGTAAGGTGAATTATTAAATAAAGCCCAGTGATATAGGAAAATTGTAGCTGTGCTATTGTAATGGATGGTATAGATGACGCAATTCATTTGTAGAAAATGATTACTAGTTTTCATTAAAGTGATAAATGAATGAAGCTAACTATGAAGTTGAGAAGCAGTAGGCTCTTACTATTTGGATACTCACTCAAAGTTCAACTATCAGGAAACATTGAGCTAGTTATAAAAACAAGTTCTTGAAAAAGAATCATATGTAGGTTTTCTTGTGCATAAATTATCTGGAATGAGCAACCTTGAATTTGGTTGACTGATTATTCATTTCACTTTCTTCACACAGTCTCAGCTTGGCTTCAGTAATCAGTGCTCATACACTAAGCTAAAAAGACCTCAACACTGGTGCTTGCTTAATGCTTCAGAGAAGCTCTAACAAGACTGTTACACTGGGTCTTTCTCTGGATCATTAAACAAATCGTACAACCTCTAATTCCAGTGATCAGTGTAGGCAAATGAAATATCTTGCAGACAAACGTAAAAGAAAAAAAATGTCACTCACTGTCCTAGGCTACATTATAGTTGTGCCTTGTTCTCATGCCATGTTCTTCAACTCTATAAACCGATTTTTCGTTTTTCTCATTGTTCATTAGAGACAATCCTGGGTGTAGTGATTTTCTGTGCCTTCTGATGGTGTCGCCCCTAATTGTCACCCACTACTATGGCTCATGCTGTCTCTCCTTATTTGTTCCTTCAAAAGCCAACTTCTATCCCTGCTGACTGGAAGAACAAAATTCCTCCATGATCAAGGGAAAATGTGATACCTGTCTAGATCTATTCAAATACTGTATTTATTGTGCTCTTACTATGTGCCAGACCAGTGCTTGGGATACAGAGGTAAATTGCATAATCCCTGTCCTCAAAAGCTCACAGTTCAATTGGAGGAGACAAATACAATCAGATAATATGAAAATATGTGTAAAGCATGATGGGAGCTCAAAAAAGGGGAAATAGCCTTGCTTATCCTAGCAGGGGTGGGAGGAAGGGTCAGGAGAGATACATGGAAGGGACTAATGTCTGAGTTGAGTCTTTGCCCCTAATATTTTACTATGAAAAATTTCAAACCTATAGTAAAGTTGAAAAAATTTAGCAAAGTTGAAAGACAGCTTCTACCATTACCATTTCACTATATTTGTCACATCTATCCATCTGATCATCCCTCTTTCTATCCGTCAATTCATGTTATTTTTGATGTGTTTCAAAGTAAATCTCATCAATACACTTTTCCCAAATGTTTCACCATGCATCATTAACTAGAGTTCAATATTTGTGTCCAGTGTTTTTCTTTTGATGTAAAATGTGTATACAATAAGACACACAAACTGTAGCATTTACTGAATTTTGATAAATGCTGAGTTTTAACAACTATGTAACCAAACCCCTATCAAGATATAGAGCATACCATCACTTCAGACAGATCCCTCTGCTGCATCCATCAGTCTCCACCTGTATCCACAGGCAACCACTGTTGTGATTTTTTTCCACCAAAGATTAGTTTTGCCTGTTCTAGAAGTTTGTACAAATAAAATCATAGAATATGTTCTCTTTTGGGAAGGATGAGTTGAGTCTTAAAAGATGAAAAAGGGCAAGTGAGGGAACTCTTTGAGGGAGGAGAAGGGAAAGTTTGGTCAGATTGTACTACTCACCGCAGCCGATTTAGGGCCACCTTGGTTAATTTCACAGACTCTAGACTCTGCTCTCCTGTGAAATCCTGACTTTGACCCCTTGACTATCTAGATATGAAGAATAGCAGTCAGTGTCTTTTGATTTATTGTGATTTTTAAATTTTTCACTCTCCTGACCCACATGAACCTGTTGCCACTACAGTCTTGATGTGACAATCTAGAATCAAATTGCTTTAGTGGAACTCTTTTTAAATGTCAGTTGATATAGGTATTGATACTACGTCCTAGCCCAGGAGTCCCAAGTTCGTCTTGGTTCAACCACCTACCAGGAACACTACCCTCCTCAAGGCTCCTGGCTCCCAATGCCGTGATTCACTATATCACCCTCATGCCTCGAGGTGTGAAAGCACAAATACTTCTTGCCTTTAAGCACTGCTAGTGAAAAGACATAAAATTCCAGATGATGGGAATGTTACCACATGAGAAAATTCCTTAATCAGCTGAAAGAGCTTAGCATTCATAGCTATCCAAAGCAACTAATTGGACATTTTATCCTTTGAAAAAGCAAGTGGTAAAGAGAGTCATAAAACACTACTTCCAAGAACTACGTCAAAATTAAAATAAATATCCCCCCAAATTTGGAATAAATGGTTACTTTACTACATTGCAAATACATAGCAATGAGCCAAGTAAGAGTAAAACAATTTTTAATTCAATTGTATGAATTTTAAAGGTAAATTTGGCACACAAAAATCATACAGATGTAGGTTTTTAGACATTTAAGTAATGTCTTTCATCTATCCTCACTGTCATTGTTTGCCAATGCGTTACCTGTCCTTAGTTAGTGAAGATTTTACTGACATCACACTATTCAACAGTCTTCAAAAATATGAGCATGATATACAGGTAATTTGGGAGAATTCTCCTTTTTCATTCAGTAAACTATTCTAGGCCTCCAACGTGGTGGCAAGATTCCCTTCAGCCTCTGACTGCTCATTTTTTACAATACAACCTGCAGCCAAGATTGCCCAGACAGGTTCTCTCTATCGTTATGAAGAGGAAAATGCCTGAGTCTTCAGGAATCACTGCAAGGATAACAATCATCAAAGAAATCTAGCTCTATTTCTGCCGTTATGAGCTGTGTGACTTTGGATAACCCAATGTATTTCTTTGAGCATATGCTTTCTTGCTTTTAAAATGAAGAACAATGTGGTTCTACCATGAATACAAATGTCAACCTAAGAAGGTACATAAAAACAAAAGTTATTTTTAAACGTAATTTTAACATCCTTGTTTCATATATGCCTTCTGGATACACAAGTTCAGATCATTTTGTGTTACTAGGTTTGTTGGAGATTTAATGTGTACAATCACAAGGACTTTTTCCAGAGTCCTTGCAACTGTGAGGGTTAGAGTTTTCTTTAGCAAGTTTTTGAATACTCATTAATTAATTCAATTATACATTACTCGATTCCCTATTATGTACTATGTATAGTTTCTACAGAATTTAACTTGTATGTAGTAGGCAACCAGGAAATAAGAAATAAATGAATGATTGAATAGAAAACATGATATCCTAACTTTCAAGAAACTGGCACATAAGGTGAAAGTCCTTCTGTACCGCATTTCCTCTCTGTACACTGGTCCCCTACACTTCTGCTCTCCCTGACCCGGCTCTGCCCACCTACATGGCACCTTTGTGGGCGTTAGAAAAACACACTTCTTCCTCAAGGCAAAAACATTTATGTTAGTATATTTTCTCATTTATCAATAGCAAAAAGTTGTAACAAATTGAATTGTTACTCCAATTAGATTTTGTGACAACAAATGGATTATTATTATTATTAAATTAAAGTAAAGTACTTGGAGATTTATATTGGGAACTCAGCAAACATTCTGGCAGAGTAAATGTAGATGATATTAACTGCAAAATGAAACATTAGAATTATCCAGATTAAATCATCAGGAAATTTTTTTAAAATATAAAGACATCGCAGCATTTTTCACAATAGCCAAGACATGGAAGCAATCCGAGTGCCCATCAACAGATGAATGGATAAAGATGTGGTATATATACAATGGAATACTACTCAGCCATAAAAAAGACAAAACCATCCATTTGCGACAACATGGATGGCCCTTGAGGGTATTATGCTAAGTGAAATAAGCCAGATAGAGAAAGACAAACACCATATGATTTCACTCATGTGTGGACAATAAACAAACACACAGATAAGGAGAACAAATTAGTTGTTACCAGAGGGGAAGGGGTAGGGGGTGGGTGAAAGGGGTTGTATGGTACATATGTATGGTGACAGGTGAAAACTAGATTATTGGTGGTGAATGCAATGCATTCCATATAGAAACTGGTATATAATAATGTACACCTGAAATTTACACAGTTATAAACCAATATGACCTCAATAAAATAATTTAAAAAATAAAAGTAAAATAAAAAAGCATAAAGATATGTCCCCCAACTACCCAATGAGTACATCAGTCAGAAAAGAAGCTTCTCTTTTCGAAGCACAGATTACAAAGATGTTGTTAGATCAACAAGACTTTTCTTGAATTCATATTACCTTTAAGTCAAAATGGAGCAAACAAGACCAACCTATAGGAACAAGCCTAATGATTTCATTTATTTGCTATGACAAATGCAAGAAAATTGCCATAAGTGTGCAAATTGCCCATCTCTGGATTTAACAGTTATAATGAAAACATGCAAAATTGAAAAGTAATAAAGATGTGAATTAAAACCCATTAGATATGGTGCTTTTGGGTAGTGCGCAACCTAAACAAGTGTGTGCTACAGGCCTGTTTCTGACGTATGACTCTTTCATATCTCAGCCATTTTCATGTGTAATCCTCTCTGTTGGAGTGCCATGGTGACCTTCATAATTCTGACAAACTTCTATTCACTTTTTGGCAGACAAGTCAAATTGAACCTATTTAGTGGGATATTCTGGAACTTTCTCCTCCTCGTTGGTTGAGCATTCTCTGTAGTCCCACAACACATGGTTCATTTTGTATTGAAAACACTCATCAGGTTGTTTTATGATACAATCAGTGGTGTGCTAGTAAACAAGCTCCCTGGAGGGTGTGGAGGAGCCCTGATTAGTAGTATTTGTCAATTTCTGTGGTATAAATACTCCCACCGTGACCAATTTGAAGCCAACAATGGTTTAACACCTGTCTGGCAAAAATTCCCAAATGTTTAACAATTGGCTCTCATGAGCCTGTATCAGCCAGCTCCCACACACCAATGAAAATCACTGTTTTATATATCATTCTCCTCTACTGGATTGTGAATTTCTGAAAGCCAGGAATCCTGTGTCATGTATCTCTGTATCCCTACAAGTTAACACAGTGCTTGGTACAAGATAGGTGCTTAATAAATATTTTGAGATATTAGCTTAAAATCATTTTCTGTCTGGAGTTTTCATTTTCTATTCCACAATTCAAGCAACTGGCTTTGAGTTCATTGATTCAGAGAATATACTATAGGGTAGAAAAAAGAAATAAATGCACATTTATTTTTCAATTTTTTTCCATTTTAATGGAAACAGTGCATTTTATTTTATTATTATTTTTTAATTTTTTGGCGAGGAAGATTAGCCCTGAGCTAACATCTGTTGCCAATCCTCCTCTTTTCTGCTCAGGAAGATTGGCCCTGGGCTAATGTCCCTGCCCATCTTCCTCTACTTTATATGTGGGATGCCTGCCACAGCATGGCTTGATAAGCGGTGTGCAGGTCTGTGCTCGGGATCCAAACCTGCAAACCCTGGGCCACCAAAGTGGAGTGTGCGAACTTAACCACTATGCCACAGGGCTGGCCCCCATATGTTTGGTTTTTGTAAACCAAAAGCCTGAGCCCCAGAAAGGGGAAAGTATAGATAAAATGTGTGGACAAAATACATATAAAATTTAAATATAAAGTATAGATAAAATGTCTAGAATATAGATAAAATGTTAAGACACTGTATCTGATTAGATTTTATAAACGTTTCTGTGTGCTCCAGTTATTGGGTACAGTTGTTAGTTGTGTTGTCCAAATTTTCTATATCCTCAACCTTTTTTTCCATTTGATCTATCAGTTATTGGTAGAGGTGTCTTCATCATACAGAATTTATTTACCAATTTCTCCTGAAGTTTTCATCATTTAAAAAAACACCTTTTAAATTGTATAATGTACATGCAGAAAGTGCACTTTTTTTCATATTAATATGATAAATTATGACAAACTGAAAACACACAAGTTAAGAACCCCAGAAGTCCCCCATATGCCAATTCCCAATCACTAACCCCACTCTCTTTCCCAAAGGTAACCACTATCCAAACTTTTAAATCACAAGTTAGTTCTGCCCATCTTTGAGATTCACATAAATGGAATCATGTGATATATACTCTTTTATAAACTTGATTGTTCAATCAACAATATTTGTGAGATTTATTAATGCTGTTGCATGTAGCTTTAGTTTGTTAATTTTCATTACGGCATAATATTTCCTTGTATGAATATACCATAATTTATTTATTCATTCTACTGTTGAGAAACATTTAGCTTGTTTCCAGTTTGAGACAATTAAGAAAAATGTTTGTCTTTTGGAACACATTTCTAAGCCTTTCTGTTGGATATATATCTAGAAGTGAAATTGCTGGTCATATGGTATATGTACATTCAACTTTAGTAGATAATGCCAAGCAATTTCCCAAAGTGGTTACACCAATTTGCAATCCTATCTGCAGTGTAATGAGAGTTTCCATTGTTTTACATCCTTAGAGACACGATATTTTCAGTCTTTTGATCATTCTAGTGGTATGCAGTATTCTCTCATTGTGTTGCTTTTTAAATTAAACTTTTTATTTTGAGATAATTGTAGATTCACATGCAGTTATAAGAAATTACACAGAGAGATCCTGTGTACCCTTTGCCCAGTCTCCCCCAATGGTAACATCTTCCAAAACTATAGTATCATATCATAATCAGCATATTGACATTGATAAAGAATATCATCAAGATAAAGGGAACATTTCCATCACTACAAGGATCCCACATTTTGCCATTTTATAGCCAAATCAAATTCCTTCCTACCCCACCCCCTCCTTAATCCCTTACAACCACTAATCTATTCTCCATTTCTATAATTTGTCATTTCAAGAATGTTATATAAATGGACTCATATAGTATATAATCTTCTGGGATTGGCTTTTTTTATCCAGCATAATTATCCAGAGACTCATCCAGATTGTTGTGTATATCAAGTTTGTCTCTCTCTCTTTTTTTTATGAGTAGTAATTCATGGTACAGATGTACCACAGTTTGTGTAACCATTCACCCATTGAAGGATATCTGAGTTTCCAATGTTGCACTATTACAGAGAAAGCTGCTGTAAATATTCATATATAGGTTTTTGTGTGCTTATAAGTTTTCATGTCTCTAGGATACGAGAATTGAATCCTGTGATACTTGCATGTTTAGTTTTTAAGAAATCAACAAATTGTTTTCTAGAGTGGCTATACCATTTTACATTCCCAGCAACAATGTGTGAGTGATCCAATTTCTTCACTCTCTCACCAACATTTCTTGTCATTATTTTTTTTTTTAGTCATTCTGATTGGTGTGTAGTGATATTTCACTGTGGTTTTAATTTGCATATCCTTAATGATTGAACATTTTTTTGTGTGCTTATTTGCCATCTGTTTATCCTCTTCAGTGAAATATGTCTTCAAGTCTTTTGTCCATTTTCTAACTGGATTGTTTCTTTTTTATGGTTGAGTTTTGGGAGTTCTTTATATATTCTAGTTGCTAGTCCTTTGTTGAATATGTGGTTTGCAAATGTTTTTTCCAGTCTGTAGCTTGTCTTTTTATCCTTTAATAGGATTTTTCACAGAGAAAAAGAGTTTAGTTTTGATGGAGTCCAATTTATCAATTTTTTCTTCTACAGAAGTACATTTGGTGTCAAGTCTAAGAACTCTGCTTAGCCCAGGTCCAAAAGATTTTCTCTCTCTCTTTTTTTTTTTTGGTAAAAATTTTGTAGTTTTACACTTTGATTTAAGTCTATGATCAATTCTGGGTTAATTTTTGAATAAGATGTGATATTTAGGTTGAGAGTTTTTTTTTTTTTTTTAAATCTGTGGTGTCTAATTGCTCCAGTGCTACTTGTTGAAAAGGTTTTCTTTCCTCCTTTGAATTGCTTTTTCACCTTTGTAAAAAATCAGTTGGGCAAATTGGTATGGATCTATTTCTGGATTCTCCATTCTATTCCAGTGATCTATATGACTATCTCTGCCAGTAGCACATGATTTTTGTTATTATAGCTATATAATAAATCTTGAAATTGGGTAGACTGATTCCTCCCACAGTATTCTTGGTTTTCATAATTGTTTCAGCTATTCGAGTTCCATTGACTTTTCATATAAATTTTAGGATAATTTTGTCTCCATCTATAGAAAATATTGTTGGGGTTGTGATAGAAATTGTGTTAAATCTGTATATAAATTTGGAGAGAATAACATCTTTGCTATGTTGAGTCTCCTAATCCATGAAAATGGTATATATCCATGAAAATGGTATATATTTTCATTTATTTAAATTGTCTTTGATTTATTTCATCAGTGTTGTGTAGTTTTTAGTATATAAATCCTCTGTGTCTTTAATATTTTTACATCTAAATATTTCATTTTTTTAATGATTGTAAATGGTGTTGTATTTTTAATTTCAGTGTCCACATGTTCATTGCTAGTATATTGAAATACAATTGATTTCTGTTGATTATTTTGTAATCCTGTGACCTGGGTGAACTCACTTATTAATTCCAGGAATGTTTTTGTAGATTCCTTGGGATTTTCTGTGTAAACAATCATGTCATCTGCAAAAGGGAACGTTTTATATTTTCCTTTCTAATCTGTATGCATTTTATTTCCTTTTCTTGACTTATTTCATGGGCTGAAACTTCCAGTGCTGTTTGGAATAAGAATGATGACAGCATACATTCTTGCCTTGTTCTCAATCTTAGGGGGAAAGCATTCAGTCTTTCAGTCTTTCTCCATTAATTTTAGAGTTTTTGTAGATGCTCTTTATCGAGTTGAGGACATACATAGACCAGTGTTTAGGATACAAAGGTAAATTGCATAATGTCTATCCTCAAGGAGCTCAAAGTTTAATGCAGAAGACATATGCAAACAGATAACAAAAATACAAAGGTGAAAATGTGTGCACGGCATTACAGGAACATTTACAGGAACTTTTAGAGTGGAGATGGGCATAAAGGTCAGGAAAGATATGTCAAAGGGCCTATACCAGAGTTGAGTCTTTTTTCCCTCCCAACATTTTATTATGAAAATTTTCAAACATACCACTACATTGAAAGAATTTTGGAGCTCCCACCTCAAGAATTTAGAGAAAGAAGAGCAAAGTAAACCCAAAGTAATCGGAAAGAAGAAAATACTAAAGATAAGAACAGAAACCAATAAATTTAAAACAGAAAAATAGAATAAGCCAATGAAACAAAGACCTGGTTCTGTGAAAAGATCAATAAAAGTAACAAATCTCTAACAAGACTAACAAAGGAAAAAGAGAGAAGACACAAATTATCAACGTCAGAAATGAAGTGAGATGTCACTACAGACCCTGGAGACACCAAAAGGATAATAAAGGATTACTACGAAGAGTTCCTTACACATTAACTTGACAACTTAGACGAAATGGTCCACTTCCTCAAAAAACACAAACTACCACAACTCACCTAATATGAAAGAGATAATTTGAATAACCCTATAACTATTAAGGAAATTCAGTTAATAATTTGAAAACTACCAAAAAGGAAATCTCCAGACCCATATGGTTTCACTGGAGAATTCTGCCAAACTCTTCAAGAATTAACACAAATTCTGTACAATCTCTTCCAGAAAACAGAAAGGGAGAGAACAAATCCCAATTTATTTAATGAAACTAGTATTAATATGATATCAAAACCAGAGAAAGACAGTACAAAAAGAGAAAACTATAGACCAATATCCCTCATGAATATAGACATAATATAGTACAAAATATAGACATAATATAGTACAAAATCTGTACTATAAAATTAGCAAATAGAACCTTTTGTATAGCAATATATAAAAAGGGTTATATACAATGACCAAGTAGGGTTTATCTTACTGTGGTGTTAATATGTATTTTCCTAAAGACTAAGATTTAAGGATTTTCTTGAGTATTTATACAAGTGCCCCTTTTTTGGTGAAATATCAAATCTCTTGCCATTTTTCCGTTGTATTGTCTGTCGTTTGTTTTTGGATTTATTGGAGTTCCTTGTATTCTCTGGATAGGTGTTGCAAATATTATCTCCCTTGTGACCTGCCATATCCCTCTCTTAGTGGTATCTTATATAGAAGAGAAGTGCTCAATTTTAATGTAGTATAGTTTGATAATCATTTCCTTTATGGTTAGTATTATTTTGTGTCCTATTTAAGATTTTTTCCTATTATGAAGATATGCTCCTTTATTTTCTTCTAGAAATTTTATTACCTCACTTTTCATATTTAATCTGCAATCCCTTGATCTTTGTGTATGGTTTGAGGTAGAGATCATTTCATTAATTTTTTCCAAATTAGTATCTAATTGATCCAGCAACATTTACTGAATAGACTACCCTATTCCCACTGCTTTTCAGGGCTTCCTTTGTCATTATATGTGTGGATCTATTTCTAGATTCTCTACTCTGTCCCACTAGTCTGTTAGTCTATCCTTATAAGAATGCCACGAAGTTCTCTAATTATTAAAAAAATTTTTAGAGATGGTCTTGCTATCCCTAGTCCTTTACATTTCCATGTGAATTTTAGGATTATCTTTCCAACTTCCACCCAAAACAAAATGTGCTGTCACTTGGATTGGAATTGCATTTAATCTACAGGCATTTTCAGTACAATTAATGAACATGGTCTATCACTTTATTTAGGTATTCTCTCATTTCCCCCAATAGTGCTTTATAATTTTGTGTGTCTAGAGGTCTTCCATATCATTAGATTTATTCCTAGGTATTTGATTTTTTCTATTATTATAAATGATCATTAGTCACATAAATTCTCAATGTTTTATTTTCCTAATTTTTACCACACAGATACTTTAGATGAAGAAAATAAAGCATGAGGAGCTGAATTATTTTGTACAAGGTTACACGTCTAATAATTGGCAGAACCAAGATTTAAATCCAAGCAATTTGACTCTCCAGCTTACACCTTAACCATCACCTTATAAGATCTCATCAGTCATTGCTGATTTCAGAAATGCCAGTGGTGGACTGTGATGAGACGGGCCACAGAGAGCGACACAAAATGCCCTGTAACTGTGGGCATAAGCAGGATGGCAGGCAGCGAAAAGGAAGCAGGGTAAATGTAGCCTTATCAATTTGCTGATGAAATTAAATTCTCAGATTCCCAGGAAAATACGTAAAAAGGAAAGGATTAGAGGTGATTTTAAAAGCCTTATTTTGGGGCTACCCTGGTAGCATAGTGGTTAAGTTTACGCACTCTGCTCTGGCGGCCCAGAGTTCACAGGTTTGGATCCCGGGCTTGGAGCTATGTACCACTCATCAAGCCATGCTGTGATGACATCCCACATACAAAGTAGGGGAAGATTGGCACAGACGTTAGCTCAGGGACAGTCTTTCTCAAGCAAAAAAACGAGGAAGATTGGCAATAGATATTAGCTCAGGGCCAATCTTCCACACCAAAAAAAAGCCTTATTTTTAATTCTGAATTCCAAAAACAAATGAGAGACACGTGGGTGATTCCAGAGGTACCAGCTCAGGCTCTCACACTTAGATGGGCTCTTCTCCATTTAAAAGTCCTGACTGACATTTTACTGGCTTTTTGAGAAGCCTGGTGGAGCAACCACAGACCTTCCAAAGCTGGAAGGGACCCCTGGGCTTCACCAAATGGGCAAACACTAAACCTGCTTCCAAAGTGATGGCCTGGGGCACGAATGGAGGCACTCAGAGCAAGGGAATGATTCCTAGTGAGAGCACTGTTCATCCTGATGAGAGGATGTTTCTAAGATTTAGGGTAGTGCAAGCATGCCTTTTTGTCCTGATTATGAAGAAAATGGACTTTTTATGGTAAGCAGCCTTCTTCAAAAGACTGCAGGGCTCATCTTTTCATCTAGGGGGTACGGCAGCCATGGGGGTGTTGGTTGGTGGCCAGACTCCAGTTGCTCCAACTTCTCATCTGCTGACATAAGTGGTTTTGGGGTGTCTGAAGAAACAAGAGCAGGACCAGAGAGTGGAGCCCCATTGGCTCCACAAGAACTAGGCTCAGCTAAATCTGTTTGGTTTTTTGCACCAGATGTCTGATCTATGGGAAGGACAAGATCACGGGTGGGGTCAGGTTGGAGAACTGCTCATTGGTCTTCTCTTCTAATCCCCTGCTTCACTCCCCCACCAGTTATGTGAGGCCCAGTGGTGGCTTATTCGAAACAAGAAACGTTCCATCTGCACCTCTAGCTGAGCTGCCTGGAGAGCAGGACTGAGATCCTCCTGAGGGAACATGTAGTGACTCACAAACAAGGGAGGTAAGATATCTGTCCTATAATGAGGCTCCCCTACTCCACACTTGGGGAAAGATCACCACACAGCCAGCCACTGCTATTAGAGTGGGAGCTACAGTCCTCAAAACCGAATTTGGGACAGAGAAACAGTCCCACACTCGCGATGGAGGTAGAGAGTAAGATCTGGATGAAAAGTGAAATTTCTTTGCAGAAAAACAGACTTTCTAGAAGAATGTACCAGGATAATATTTTTTCTGATGTTAACATATATTTCCTGTCCTAGTATTTCCTCTTTTCCATTCCCCCCATTAAGGCAGATAAGATCATCTTAACAGCCTCATAGAAAGGATGCGAGAAGTTTTAGAGAGTAGATTAAATAGCTAGGACAGAACATGAGACAAAAAAAAAAAAATGCCCAGAGTATGGAAAAAGTTCCCTTGGATCAGAGGGATGTGAGAGAAAATGAGGTTACCTCAAATGGCTTTCAGAGAGTATGTCTGAAGACAGCCAGGACCCTGGGCAGCCTCCCAGAAGGGGTCTCAGGTCCCAAGCGTGGCACTAAAGCTGAAGGGGTTCCCTGGACCTTAAGGCTTTGCTGACAGGATCACTGACCATCTTAGCAGGAACCTGTGTGTCTCTCTCCTCTGCCCTGTTGCCCCATCACCTCTCTGAGACATACACAACACTGGAGAGGACTGATGAGGCTCATGCTGGGATTTTCAAACATAGTCCAGTGACAGAGCTTAGAGAGAGTTTTATTTCTTGGACTTCTGAGTTTGTGGTCTGAGGTGCATTAAGTATTACATTCTATTGTACTACACCTAATAAGACTAATATAGAATTTCCCAAAATGTGTTTTTAGGGTACAAATGGGAGTTCCTTAATTTAAACAGTTTTGTGGAATGTTGTCCAAACTATTAACAGTGGTTATTTCTATTGTTTGTGAAGCAAGAGGTTGTAAGGTGATAGTACTAGAATTGACCTGGGGTCCACAGCAGAGAAGCCCCCAGTATAAGTTCAGAGAAAGCTGGCTATTGGGGCCAGCCACCTTTCCAAGGCATACTAAGAGGTGGCATTCAGCAGAACCAGGTTCTGCTTCCCCTTCTCCAAGTTACCAGTTCTCATGGAAGATTGAAACTCAAGAGTTGGCCTCAGTAGGTAGCTGAAATTGGGGCTTTAGCCTCTCAGGGGACCATCACAACGTAGCACAGAGAAGCACATTCTTCAGAGGAATACAACATGATGTTGCCAGCTACCAGTAAGCACAAAGATATAGCTGAGTCTCGTATGGGCCACCAAAGCCAGGGGCTGCTGGGAATGAGTTCCTCAACAGAGGGTCCTACTGGAGTCACCACTTGTTTTACATCAAGATGATGAGAATAAGCTAGAACAGAAGTTATAGCCACTTGCCAAGACAGTCTATTAAGCAGATATTAGTGTCTTCCTTATATCTTCTGCCCCAACAGCAGAGGAACAAACGTTGTTATGAGGAAAGAAAATAGAAAGGTGTGAAGACAGACTATGTCTTTTTTAAAAAATATTTTGTGGTCAAAGACATTTGGAAGACATCATATTAAACAAACTAGATAAGTTTCTTTGCTGCCCTTGCTTCTTGGAGTGTTTAATAATATGAAATCCTGAAAAAGGAAACATTAGGCACAATGTGCCCAAATTCATTTAGCCACCTAATCCTTTTTTTCACAGCATGGTATAAAGATCTAGTGTACTACCGAGTACCTTTTAAGAAATGTTAGGTTATTTGTACAGTCAGAAGCAGGGTGGGGAGTTCATGGAATATGAGGGAAATATCCAAGTTCATTCCAACCCAATACTTAAATAACACCCATATGTCTTTTTTAAAAAAGTAGGGAAGTATTTTTCTCTTCATAGCTGAAATGGTAGTAAGTATCAAAAGGTTGGAAGTCCTTTCATCTGTGTATAGGCTACAAATGTTTTAAGTCTTCAGCAGGTTATCAAGTGTTTAAATGACCTTGTTTTTCAGAACAAAACATTCTGGAGAAAATATTTCTTTCTGAGCCTTTGGCTGCTGGAGAACAAGATAAACAGGTTTTATTGAAAGAGAAAAAAGACTTTCATTTCAAGAAGTAAACATGTTATTCAAAAAAATAAGTACATCTATCATCAAAAATGTCTATCTATTTGTATTCTGAACAATTTTACAAATGTATTCACATTTCTATTTACTTTCCATTGGGTTTTCCACCCCCTCCAAAGCACACTCATTTTTAAAGATTAAAATTTTTCTTGCATAGTCAGTCGTTCCCCAGCGCGCACACACACACACACACACACACACACCCTTTTATATCTGTCTTTCTTTAAAAATACAGACGAGGTCATTCATTACCATCAAAACTTCCCTAATAAGAATCAGTTGTGTTCAGTGTGTTCTAGCCTGGACAAACATGGAATTAAAAATGATTATTTATTGATGATTTAATTCTTGAGAGGGGTGAGTTCATCAGTCTAAAGCCTCCCTTTATTTTGTCTTTGTTTAACTTACCTAAACTGGAGTTAAGATACCTGAAGTAAAACTTTTTTGGAAAAACTCGAAGTCAAGCTGCAACAGTTAATTTGTTCTCACTTCCTGAACTTCTGGAATCAAATGGAAGTGAAATTCTGTAGGTAAAGCACACTTTTCAGTCACTTGCACTTTACTCCTTGTCTCCATCAAAATACACAAAACTCTTCTCAAGGAAAGGAGTTATTGTTGGAAATACAAGTCTGATGAGACCAAAAGTCAAATTAGTTTTTATAAGCGAGTGACATGTAATTCTGTAAAATATCAATGTCACTTTAGTAAGTAGGATTAGGAATCCTAACAGTTGCCAAGAATGGTAAACAGACCATAACATGCGCATTGTGCTTGTTCACCTCTGGTTTTCAGGTGAAGATTCAGAGAATAAGGTGAGGGAATGTGCAGCGCAATGTATGAGATAATTGTCCTGTCACATTTTGTCTTGGGGCCACCTTCAGCGCCTACCCTATTTAGCACCTCTATCCCTCCAGATAGTCTCAGCTTCTAAGCCATCTTAATAAACTCAGACATATTCAACATACAGGAAAGCACAGGATTTCAGACACGGGGACCACCTTCCCACTGCTTCTCAATCCCACTGTAAATACACACAAGGCCTGATCTACTGATGTAAATAAAGGTGGAAATGTGTTACACAGCTTGTTTCTTAATTGTTATTTCTTGTGCTTTTCCTTGATTTGTCTTCTAATTCTTATAATTTGCTATAGCAACTACTCAGGTTATTTAATAGTCAAAAAATAAAACACCGCTGGAAAGACAAAACACTAAAAAGATCATTATACTCCAGATTGACTTCTTGTTCCAGCAATGATGGATTTTTATTGACAATTTTAAAGAGCAGTAATGAAAAAAGCAAAATGGCATGTAACAAGGTGACACATTGAACAAGTCCCATAGTATTAGGTGACCACATGAAATTGTTCAGATTTCACCATTTTGACGTACAAAAATGGCAGTTTCATATGGTTAGATCTATTAATAAAACACGCAGACCTTGTCTAGACTGGCTTGCTGCTGCCCTTCCAGACCCCATAGATGAAGATTCCCTGTGTCAGTTAAGGAATTCCTCTAATTGCTGAATCTATACGACACTGAACTGTGGTAACAATGGTGATAACGGTAGCTACTACTTACTGAGAGCCTACAATGTGCCAGGAATCGTATTTTATCACATTTAATCATTACAAACAAAACATTGGCTTATCCACTTTGCCATAAAGCTCAAGGAAGTTAAATATTTTGCCAAATTCACACAGCAAGGAGGTTCTGATGTTGGTGGTCTTTGAATTGAGTTTTGCCTAACTCCAAAATGTGTACATCACATCCTCTCCCACTAATCATATACGCTCATTATTGTTTAATTCATTTCTTCTGAAAGACAATCTGTTTCACTATGTTTTCAAGGTGTCAACTTGGAGTTAAAAATAACTACTTTCTCATTCACTGCTATGAGTGTTACTAGGAAAAACAAACTATAGTTCAAATACATGAGTTCAAAATGAAACTAATAGTTGCAAAATTTAGCTAACCTAACTAAAAACTAATAGAGAGAGCAGTTTAAATTTCCACTTTACTGCCTGGTTTCCTCCGACCCTGGTTAAACTGTCACTTGCATTTCTTCAAATGGCAGGTAATAGAGACCAGCCTAAATAAGCTTCATTTTTTTTTAAGTACTTTTTAATTTTTTGCTGAGGAAGATTGACCCTGAGCTAACATCTGTGCCAATCTTCCTCTGTTTTGTTTGTGGGACACCACCACAGCATGGCTTGATGAGTGGTGTGTAGGTCCGTGCCTGGGATCTGAACTCGTGAACCCTGGGCCAGCAAACCCGAGCACGTGAATTTAACCACTACGCCACTGGGCTAGCCCCTTCAAATACTTTTCAGTACAGACTCTGATGAGCTTAATGGTTTTTTAAAAACAAAACCCCTCTCGGTGTCAAGTGTAGCCAGGTGAATGCACCTTTGAGGTTTGCCCTTTTCTTGAGATCCAATACTTTACAGAGGCAGCCAGGGATGCTTCTGTGCATTCTGCTGCCTGGTCCAAGTGTGATCTGTCAGAGAAAGTACACATCACAATCGCTGTGAAATCACCTGAGGAGGAAAATACTGAGAGCCTCAGTTCACATTCCAATCAAATATGCACACACTTTATTACTAACAAATTTACCTGGGAATTATACTAAAATATTATAGCATATAGTTGAAGGAAGCATATGTTCCAAATATCCACTATCATTTATTCCTCTATGATATTCTGAGAGTTATGCATGACATTTGGGTTTCTAGTGAAATGACAACGAAACCTATTTTAATTTGAATCTTTGGCATCTCTGTGCTGCTTATCTTATTTAATGTCATCATTCCCATATTTCATCAATTCTAGAATGCACTTTCCCCCCTCATTTTAACAGCTCTGAAATCAGGATGTAGCTCATAATTGATGACGTCTTCTAATTGCTGTTGGCCCATGACACAGTTGTAATATAATTTTCATTGCTGCTGCATGCATGAATTTCTTAATTATTCCTGCTAATATAGCTGGACAATGGCAATTCCTTGACCTTTTATTCAAGAAAAATTTTAAGGATCACTTGAAAGAATGCAAATCCTAGACATTGTCTAAAAACCTTCCTTTGACACATTCTTGTAAGATTCACAAAGTGCCAGCATCAAAGCTTGTAGCTTCAAAGAAAATCTCAGAAACAATAGCAGAGAACTCTTGTTGGCACAGAGGACAATACTGTACAGAAAACATTGATTTTGACAATTCTGAGAGAAAAATGACCTGTAAGAGTTAGATTCTAAATGTGAAAATGTTTTAGGAATGCTTTAACCAGCTTATTTTGCTTACGTTTTCCTTTTCAGAAGAGTGAAATATGATTTAAAAAAAATCCTGTCTAAATAAATCTAAAATAGCTCTTTCAATTGGTTCAAAATAAAAATTCTAAGGGATAAGAAAGCATTATGTCAAAGTTTAGTAGAGTTTTTTTTCTTTCTTGGTGATAGGTAAAATAATGGTGCATTTTACAATTGAAGTTGACAGTGATTGGTCACAATCTAAGTTAAGGATGGTCCAAGGCTTCTACAACATCTTCACTCCCTGTGCCCAATTAATTACGAGAACTTGTCAGTTTTGTTTCTGTAAAATAATTTTAATCTGAACATCTTCCCCCATTCCCACTGTTTCTTCCCTAATTATGATCCTCAAAAATTTCTTCCAAGATTGTAACAATAGTCTTTTATAGATCTCTCTGTCTTGGATCTCTTCCCAGACCAATTCGTCTTTCTAAACCACTGAGTGATCCCCATGAAATGCAGTTACATCCAGGTCACTACTCAGGTTGAAAACCCTCAATAGTTCTTCATTTCCTAAAGCATGGTTAATAAATGTACTGTGAGCATGTCCCCTCTCCATAGGTCCATGGCTAATTGATCAAGGTTCTTTTTCTCCTTTAGTTTATATGCTCAATGAGGGCAACTACTAAGTTCCAAATCCTTAGCACCACTGGCACATAATATGGTATCAATAAATTTTTGGTGAATGAATAAATGAGCCAAATATGCTTCATAATCCCTCCAAACACCAAACTCCAGGTAGCAACTAACTGTCTCTTGGAGTTGGCATTTAAAGTCAGCCATCCCAAACCTGCATGACAAATTCCAAAACTCTTTAAAATAGTAATCAAGGTGATTAAAAGTCTGTCCCTATGTTCTTTAACAGTCTCATTTCTTGTCTCTCTCCTTCATGCACCCTGATACTCCAACCTCATCAGACCACTTGACATTTCCTGAATAATCTTGCCAAAATTCATAATTCAAAATTCAAAATTCATAATTTATTCTTCCTCTGTACTACCCTCATACTGCTAACTCAACATTATTGCACTGAGTTGATTGTATATGTGTCTGTTTGCCCTCTAGCAAGTGAGCTCTTGAAGGAATTAGGCCATAGTCATTTTTTATGCCCTGAATTGCCTAGCATCATTTCCACCAGAAAGATGTGCTGATGTAAAATGCTCATGGATGACTGTCTTAGTATCCAGGGGTGGCATAACAAATCGCCACAAACTTGGTGGCTTAAAACAATAGAAATTCATTTTCTCACAGTTATGGAGTACAGAAATCTGAAATCAAGGTGTTGGCAGGGCCACACTCCTTTCAAAAGGTCTAGAGGAGAATCCTTTCTCACCTCTTCCATCTTTTGGTGGCTCCAGATGCTTCTTGGCCTCCATCTTCACATGGCTTTCTCTTCTTCTCTGTGTCTCTTCTCTGTGTGTCTCTTATAAAGATGCTTGCCATTGGATTCAGGGCCCACCTTAATAGTCTCCTCTTGAGATTCTTAGCTTAATTACATCTGTAAAAACCCCTTTCCAAATAAGGAAAGAGATGTGGTTCTGGGATGTGGACATATCTTTTTGAGGGCACCATTCAACACACTAAATGACTTTCTAGCATACACACTTTTCTCCTAAATAATTCTAAGAGTATGGAATCAATAAAATGTAAAGGTAGATCTTAAAGGAACTGCATACAAAAAAACCTCTTACATTTTGAATAATACTAACATGTACTCATGTTGCTTAAATCTCAGGCTAATGTTGCTATCTTGCATTATTGCATTTTTACTGATGTTAGAATTATGGCCATTCTATGGTATATCACTAGAGTACAAATAAGTGATTCTATTACAGACTATGAAATATTATCTCATCTCTCTACATTCAGAGTAAGTGTGTGTTTTATTCAAATACATGTATATTCATACATATACCTATATATCTAGGAGTGGTATCAGCTTCCTGCTGCTGCTAGCCCAAGGGAATTACCATCTCTTTTTGGTTTCCCTTAACCCTGCCCACAAATTTTAAATAATCCCTTAATTAATTTCTCTTTAATCTTTTATTTTGAGTGTGACATCTGTTTCCTTCTAGGAGCCTAAAAAAAGTAATTGGCATCAGGAGTGATCCCAGGAATTAACCTTTCAAATGAGATTCTGTAACTGAGTTGCTAACACATTTGGGTAGAATGCAGATAACCTCCTTGCCATAGGGAAACATGACAAGAGATCATGGCATGCAGTGGCATCACTAATACTCAGATTTTCACGTATGGTGGCATGGAATAGAGAATAGGGAGAGGGCAAAATATCGGAAGATCAGGTGACTGTGACACTTGATCACTTTGGGGACAATGGTGATTACAAAACTGTGGCTTGAGCTGGTTATTTCTGACTATTCTCCGGAGTGTGTAAAGAGAAGAGGACAAACTGAAAGCTTTGAATGTCAAAGTCATTGCATAAAGGGAAATCACAAAGCCTTTAGGGTTACTCGAAAGGAATGTTGTATCGCCCATAGCTGCAGAGCAGATATGGCTGAGCATCAAGCCCACCACCTGACTAAGAGTTGCAAAGGTGTGGTGCCAATTAAATATGCAGCCTTGTCAAGTCTTTTAGGCTCATTTGATCTGGCAAGCAGGAAGAAGAGAGCACCCTAGAAGCTTTACTAAAACACATACATGCGAAAGGATAGGAGGTAAACCCCACAAAAGTGCTGGGTCCTTCACATAAGTGAAGTTTCTAGGCCTCTAGTCTGGAGCTTGTTGTGATAATCCTTCTAAAAGGAGAGGCACATCGTACTGCCCACCACAAAGAAAGAGGAAGAACTTGGTGAGTCTTTTTGGATAGCAGGGGCCCAATATACCACATTTGGGCACGTTGCTCCACTTTAATTACTGAGTGATCTATGAGACAGTTCTGAGTGGTGTTAAGAGCATAAAAATATTCTGCAGCAGGTGCAGGTGCAGTGTAAGCTGCCTTGCCACCTAGGCCTTAGGCCCCAGCAGGCCAATTTGTATTCGAGGTGTCCGTGGCAGACAGAGAGGATCTATGGCATATCTGGTGAGGCTGATAGGAAAGCCCTAGGGTTTTGGAGTAAGGTCATGTCCTCTTCTGCCATTAACCATTTTCCATTTGAAAATCAGTTCCTGGCTTGCATCGGTAGAGACTAAAGACCTGACCATGGGACATCGAGTGATTATGCAGTCCGAACTGCCCATGTTATGATCCACTGAATCAAAACATTGTATAGGTGCAGTGGTGTTCCAGTGTTCAATGAAAATGGTCTGTATGAGATTGAGCTTTAGCAGATCCATTCTACAAAAATGAATGAATGGGTAGCTCAGAATCCCTCGGTATCTGCTCCTACTGCTTTGTCACTTCTTTCTTAACTCATGTTCCGGGCTTGGCACTGTATGCTAACATATGCCAGAAAGTAGATAGCCATTGCATTACAGCTCCACTCAGAGGTGGCCCTGAAAGACAGTGGCTAAGGAAAATCCTCTAAAAGAACAAAACATCTAGTCGTCTACTTGGCAGGGAGGGAGAGATGGTCTGAGATGCAGATCTATGTTGATTTGTAAGAGTAGCTAGCAAGTTTATTAGTTGGTCAGGGACCTGGAAAGAACAACATTGGAAGAACGGTACCAAGGAGGAACAGGGAGAGCACCTGGATGAGCTTTTAATAAATCAATAAATAAAACTTCGAATAAACCAATGAGTGAGATGACCTGACCCATGGATATCAGTTTTTAATCCTGGCTACTCTTTTTGTGTGTGTGTGTGTGAAGAAGACCAGCCTTGAGCTAACATCCACTGCCAATCTTCCTCTTTTCTTTTTGCTGAGTAAGATTGACCCTGGGCTAACATCCATGCCCATCCTTCTTTACTTTATATGAGACTGCCACATCATGGCTTGACAAGCAGTGCGTCAGTCTGCGACCAGGATCCAAACCTGCAAGCCCCAGGCACCCGAAAGCAGAGCACGTGAACTTAACTGCTATGCCACCAGGCCGGCCCCTCATCCTGGCCACTCTTGATGGTGGTTGAATGAGCC
This sequence comes from Tapirus indicus, assembly GCA_031878705.1. NCBI lineage: Eukaryota > Metazoa > Chordata > Mammalia > Perissodactyla > Tapiridae > Tapirus > Tapirus indicus. The sequence continues at coordinate 17,925,242 of CM062918.1, forward strand.
CATGAACAAAGTGCTACAGAGGCAGGCATGGAGGCCTTCATGTACTCAACAATATGGACTTTCTCTCACTAAGCCTGACCCCACACAATTCATCATTCTCTCAATTCATCCCTGAACTTCATCTCATCCCTGGGAGAAAGGCCTACCTCTGCAGTAGGAAAAGTTGAAGCGACAGAAAGACTGGTGCTTGAAAGATAAACTTTTACATGTGTGTCCAGATGCTAATCCCCTCCTCACCATTTCCTTACAGTGATACTTTATAGTGTATGGATTATGGCTATATGGGATTGGTTTTTCACTCATTTCACATTTTACATAGAAGATGAGAATTCAGTTCTTTTTAGGAGAAAGACATTTTAGAGGAAACTACACTTCTTTCCTGAGTTGTCATTTAAAAAATTTGACTTGCTTCTATAAATATCTGAAAAATTCAGCAATTGCAGAATACAAGTCTGTCTGCTGACCTGGACCTTGAGGGTGCTCCAAATGTCCCTATCACGTCTCCAAAGCCTGTGCTCTGACCCTGCATTGTGTACAGTGGAATGCCTTTATTAATTTAGAAACCTTTAGATTTGGAAACACCACCTTATGAAGTAATCTAGACGATTGGTTTCATTTACAAATAGGGGACCTGGATCTCAGTCAGATATACTGACTTGATGAAGGTCACACAGACCTCAGAGCTTGGACTCAGACCTACTTTTCTGTCTCCAGGCTATTCAGGGTATTGTAGGCAGGGATGTTTGCCTGGCCCCTCTGGAGCATACTCCACTATTTTCATGAACAAACCAACAAATCCAATTAGTCAACAACAATAAAAAATTAGTAATGAAAAGAAGCACCAGGTCTTTATTGGAGATGTGAGCATCCAGTTTCATGTGGTTACTAAACACACGAGCATCTTTGTTCTTTCTCTCAGCATACAGCGTGTGTTGATGTCAGAGTCCCATGTGACACCTGCCAGCAACTCTGCCCCTTCGGAATTCAATTTTTCTCACATGAACGGAACTGCCCATGAAATCTACTAGTAGATGGGCATAGTTCAGTTATTCATTTACCAGGAAATTAGAAAATTAGAGTTTGACAGGAGGTAGGGGCACTTTATGCAATCACCATCACTTTTGTCTGTTGAATTGAAGACACTTAGTGATTCTAGCATGGCATAACGTTCTCTCCGATCTTGTTCGAATTCAAAGTCTCATCAGTAAAAGAGGAGGAAATTTATCAGTGTATATGTTTTAATTCAGCAGCAGAAATTTCAGGCCAATTTCCTCTCCTTGAGTCATTATTTATTGGCCGCATAACTTCAGTTTCAATTTCCTTGTTTAGGTTTCCATGAGTTAGTCGTCATTTAGAGTCTGCATTTTTACTTTGTCGGAAGGTCGTGTGATCCCTTTAAATTTTGGTCGTTTGAGCTGTGAAAATGCTTATAAAAATAAACATGCTTTGTTTAATCTGTTCTAGTTGTCAGAAAACTGCACCCGATTCATGCTTTTGCTCTGTTCATTGTCTTTGCCTTTGTTTATTTTTCTGATAGAGTAAAGCCTCTGATTTCTAGTCTAAATTTTTTATAATAAACTTGTGATTATTTTGACTTATTTCTGTTATAGTCTGTGCCTATCTTATTTTGTTTGCAAAGTAGCTTCTGGGATATTTAGGGGCTAAAAACTAAAGATTGAGTGGGGAATTTAATTTTGGTTCCTGAATTTATTGGCAAAATATTATAGCTAGATTATTCTTTATTTCCCTATGTCCCAGTCAAATAATTAGAAAAATTTGTTATTAATTGTGTCCACTTGAGCAATATAAACTTAATTTTGTACACTTTTTAATGAATCTCTTTATTTTTCAATCTTGATTAAAGTAAATACATTAAATGAATTCATTGTATCATATTTATTTTTATATTTTTTCAACTTAGCATCAGCAATACTACAAATCAGTTTCCAGAAGGACTGCCTTGGTTACCACTTGGTGCCAGACAGCCTCTTAAATACAAATGGAAAAGTCTGCTTGTTTTAGTCAGAAAATTTGCTTCTAATGACTTTATGTTCATTTAAATTGATAACCTAGAACTATAAATGTTTCTGAAAATAATTGAGAATGATTCCTTCTAAGATCATATGGCTTCAATTCCACCTTCTTTTTCAAATGCACTAGACTATTAATATTTATTTCAAATAATTGTTAAAATAGTAATTTCTTTTAACTTAGCTTTCTAATCAATGATTAAAACATGCATAATGATTCAGTTAGCATATGCAAATTTGAAAAATGGAGCAGTGTAGAATAAGCCATTTACTTCAACAATTGGAAAGCAATGCATATAAGACCTGGTGCTGATTCTAATTTGATTATTATCTGAATCATCAGTCTATGCATTTCCATTTTCAGTGCTGACATGTATAAACAACAGGTGCTGTGCCTATACACATCCAATAAATGTTTTTTTTTTCATGATGCTAATATTTTCAACATGGGAGAAGAGTTGTATTTGTCTATATAAACACATGCACATACACCACCAGTTAAGGAAAGTGATTTTAAACCAGCTAAAATACACAGACCAAAAAATGCTTTAATAACGGGGTCTGAGATAAAAAGAACATTTTAAAAGAAAAGTGTTCTACTGATTACCAATTGCACTATTGCTCATTGAATTTTTTTTTTTTTTTTTTACAAAAAATAATGTACAGCTGTGAATAGAAACAATGCCTTTCAGTCTCTGTCAATATAACGGTAATTCTGTTTAATTATCTTTACAACTCAGAGGCCGAAGTATATGGCAGAGAATACGTCAGGATCATCTCTGGAGTCAAGTCTTTCATACTCATCGTTAAACATCAGAGGTAAGAGCAAAACTGTCCAACTACACAAGAAATTAGTGGGTGAACAAAACTAGCATGGCATTATTTATTCTCATCATAAAATTTTAGGTGTTTGTTTTATCCCTCTGGGAAAGTCTCACTAAAAAAAGTAGAACCTGTTTCAAATTTAGAGATTCTTAGGGATGGGGTTTGCCAGTTGACTCTAGGGATTTACAAAAATACAGACTTTTTGAAAGATAGACATCCTCAGCATCTCAAAGTGTATGTTTGGGAATTGTATACGGACCCTAACTTCTTTGGTGCGCTCTGGGATGTTGCCTCACACGTTAGTCTCCATTCTTGGGCATTTTCAACCTATTCTGCTCCACAAGCTCCTTTCTCTGTTCCTTCAGGCATGCACAGGTCTCCTCATTCTGAAAATACTCTCCCTCAACCAATCTAGTTACCACTGCTTCTCTCTCATTCCCTTCACCAACCAGCCTTCTTGAAAGAATAGTCTTTATTGGTTGAGTTCATTTCCTCAACATTTATTCTCTCCTAGTCCCCTTACAATCTTGGTTCTGCTTCTAGCACTTTACTAAAAACTGCTCTCACTGAAGTCACCAAGAATATTCTTTAAGAGATTGAGGGGGTCACTGCATTAACGGCTGTTGAAACCTCAGATAGGATTGTATTGAATCTAGACCTCCAAATGGGGCAATTAGGAGAAAGGCAACCTGGGCTTTCCATTGTGGCATGTCTAGATGTCATGAAATAGAGTGTGTACCCCAAAAGTAAGGAGGCACCTTTTTTTTTTTTGCTGAGGAAGATTCGCCCTGAGCTAACATCTGTGCCAATCTTCCTTTATTTTGTATGTGGGTGGCCACAACAGAATGGCTGCTGACAAGTGGTGTAGGTCCATGCCCAGGAACCAAACTCCGGCTGCCGAAGCAGAGCATGCTGAACTTAACCACTAGGCCATGGCGCTGGCCCCAAGGAGGCATTTTTTTTAACATTCTGAAATGTATGCCTTCTGATTCAGAGAGGTTTAAGCTCAAGAATGTTATTCAGTCAGCTAAGGTAACAGACAGACATTCTGAGATAATCAAGAAACTGAAAACAGAAATTTCACATATTTTTAAGGAAAAAATATTACCCCAAAATGTATATAACTCAACTGAGAAATGAAGCAAAATTAATATTTCATGAATAGGGAACTTGTAAGAATTTATATAAAATGACAAGTAAGGAAACAAGGCAAAAATAGGACTAAGTCTAAATGATTCAAAATTTCATGACAAAATTAATATCAAAAATGAATATTGAAAAAGGAGCTATGTAAGATGAAGACCATGTTTTAATAAAGTTATCTGGGTCAAAAGATAATAGGTTATACTAACAAGGAGCGGTGTATGAATGGGGAACCCAGAAGGAAGAAGTCTGTAAGAGTCAAGCTGACCAAAGAGATATGCAAATAATTCATAACTCAAAGTGTATAAGGGTTTAAACTTTCCCAATAAAGAGAAAGATTTTCATATGGAATAAAAAATTAAAATAAATGCAATTATATGTTCTTTACTACAGCTACCTCTGTAAATACACATTTCACATATTTTGGGCTCTGGTCCAACATGGTTTCAAGTAATAGATATAATATATAACTCTCTCTTATAGAAACTGAAAATTTAGTTGTTTTTTAAAAGGCATAAGAATATATCAGTGAAGATAAGTTAGTTATGGACCTTTAAGTACAGAAAGCATAAAAATATGTGAAGCAAAATGTTTTAGGAATATAAGGATTCATTGATAAAAATGCAGAAGTAGGAGACCATACTACTCTATCAGTCTTTGGCAAATTAAGGCAAAACATGAATAAGTGTAAGATGTAAATAATATAATTAGAAAGTTTGATGTAAGAAATTGCAAATATGTCATTTTATGTCCTATGATAGAGAACACTCATTTTTCAGACTCCATGAACATTTGCAAAACTTAACCTTAGAGTAAGTCATAAAACACTCACTATAGTCCACATATTCTGACCACATTGCAATAAATGTAGAAATTAATGTTTTAAAGTTTAAACATAGGCAACTTGGAAACAAAAAAATTACTCTAGTGCTTAAATTACACAGTATTAAGACAGAAATTCACTGTGAAGGGAGGGCTTATATTTAGTTTATTTTGGAATTCAAATAAAATTTATAAGCATAAGATTTTCATATTTGTTCAAGAGATATTGCTTTAAAATTTGAGGAAACACTGATTTTGAAAATAATTAAAATGAATATACTATATGTGAAAACTCATAGATACACAGTTCAAATTTGAAGCAATCCTTGTTTCTATTATTAACCAAAGAGAATTAAATTACACATAATGCTTTAAAAGGTAGAAAGAGAAAACAACCATCTGAAAAAATCAGCACAAAAGAATTAATATATTCGGTTATGGATATCAATTCAAAAGTCCTAAGTAAAATGTTTGACAAAAAAATTGAAAATATACTTCAAAATGATTAATGAAGGAAAGAGTAGATTAGTAGGAGGAAAAACTATCTTTGTATTAGTAAATCAAAAAAGAAAAACTTTCACTATCCAGAATACTGTTGAAAAAAATTTTACTAAACTAGAATGATAAATTATCAACATGATCAAAAATTTCTATTTCCAATCACCTACTGGTCTTATACATAATGGAACATTTCTATTAAAGTTAAATTTAGGAATGAGGTGGCCTGGCATCACCATCTCTATTTTTTTAATGGCATTCAAGCTAATGCTATGAAGCAAATGAAGAAGAAAGGAAGGAAGGAAGGGAGGGAGGAAGAGAAGAGGAAGAGAAAGAAGAGTGGTGGAAGAGAGTGAGAAAGAGAAAATAAGTGGTATAAATACTGGAAAAGACAAAGATACACTTGGAGGTAACAGGATTACCATATCAGTGCCCTAAGGAACTGTTAGCTTTTAACAAAAAAAGCCACAGAATTTTTATGAAAGTAAAAGCAAACTAGAAATATTACAAAGAAAAAGATTTAAATGAATGGGCATTTATTTTTCTGCTGGGTTTTTTGTTAAGACTCAACATATATCCACTTCCCCAAATTAATTTATATGCTAATGCAGTTCACATAAAAATTTTAACAGAATTTAAAAGCAATCTTAAAGTACTTCTTTAGTGCTTCTGGAAAAACATACAAGCAAATATTGCAAGAAAAAATATAAAAAAGAAGGGTAACGAGAAGGAACATGCCATACTGATATTCAAGCATGTTTATAAAGTTACAGTATGTAGTTAAAACATTGAGGTATAAGAATAATCAAATCAGTGTAAGAGAATTGAAACCTTTGCAACAGATGTTTGTATTTTTAATCATATATGAATGTCAGAGGAGAAACCGATACTTCAGATCTAGCAGTGAGATGACGAGTTGTGTCTGAAACATTAGGCAAATCCGAATAAGGACCTTCTGAACAAACACACACACCAAAATAAGCGTGTTTGTTTGCAGGTTAAGGAATGAAAGCACTTAATGAGACTGAGTAGAGTGAATAAAGTGCAAGGAGAAAAATTCCTAATCTAAATATATAAAAGAGGGCATGCAAAGTAATCCTATACTTCTTCTAGTGGATAATGAGTAAAGGAAATTTGTCAAATAAGAGTTATTGGTAAAGCATTTAAAAGAGTAAATTATCTTTTAAGTTTTTATTGTGCAAATATTTGTAGTTCAAGAGCAAGTAGGAATGATGAAAGATCATCTTTCCAATGATCTGCTCATTCATAAACAAATGGTCTTATACATAATGGAACATTTCTATTAAAGTTAAATTTAGGAATGAGGTGGCCAGGCATCACCATCTCTATTTTTTTAATGGAATTCAATTTGTTATTTAACTTTTTGTTATTTAACTTTATTGCAAGTAGCAGCCGCTAAAACAGCTGCAGGATTCTGTTGTTCAAGCTTTTGCCAGAATCTTTGGTGAGAGCTTTAAAGTGGAAATACAGCTGACCTTGGAATGCAGTCATTTGTCATGAAGGGCTCTCTACAAAATAAACTGTAAAAGTCACAAATGAAGACTTATCGTCCAAAAACTTGTCACAAGGTAAGTTTCTGCCTGAGGACTTCCCAGGAAGAAGCACTGAACTTGCTCCGGCGGTTTTCAGATGCTGTTTCACTTACAGACAGAATAAGTGAAATATGACGCTTGTCACAGCAGAGTTCAGTTTGCAACTGTAAACACTGCAGGTGGAGCATGACTTTTTAAAAAAATTTTTTTACAAGATTAAAGCATGATCGTGAGAGTTGTGCCTCCTCCCTGTCATTCCAGAGGCTATTCCGGTCAGAAAAAATTATTCTAATGGGAACCCTGTTCACAGAATCCCTGTTTCTCAATGTTATTCTTTGCTAGAGACAACAATCTTTCAAATCAATTCTTTGACTCACCTCCCGGTCGCCTTTCAAAGACTTCCCAGGAGGGAGGATAGGGGAGTGGACAGAGGCCCGGCCAGAGGAAAAGGAAACTGATTTTGATAATAGTGTGTTGAATAGCTTTGTACAAGTTTACTTCTTTATCTGAAAAGGGAAGATGACGCCATCTCTGCCCAACAGCCCAATATACTGGCTCTTGATTTTGTTCATTTAACATTTATCTACATAACGCCCCCATAACATTATCTAATTATTTCAATATGTTAAGAACAAGGGATCATGACATATATTTATTTTATATCCCCCACAGTTCTATCATCGGACTAAGAACTATACTGTAATACTTAATACTTCTGTGGAGTATCACAAATTTTGAATTGAATGAGAATTATCATTCCATATTACCATGTTGAAACACTTTTAAAAGTCTAAATTGATAAACAAATATAAAATTCTATTACTCTACTCTCACAATAACAGAAATTGGAGGTATACTATACCTTAAGTTTCTCTCTTTTATTTTATCTTATTTAGTCCAAAAGTATTAGAGTCCAAATTCTATTACAGTAAACTCTTAGGGAGTGATCCAAATTATATTGTTGCCTTAAATTTTTTTGTTGCATTCGGTAAGACTTCAACGTTGGCTGGAGGCCGAAAATAATGGTTATTTATAATTTTAATACTTTTTTGATAGAAATAATTTTAGATTTTGTTTCAGGATAATAATTATCAGTCACTGACACTAAACCGCAGTTTATCTTCAAAATGGTCAAACATATTTTTTGTTAACTTAGATCTCAAGTGCAATAGTTTTTTTTTTCCGAGTGAAAGTATATTTTCTTATTGACATATATCTTCAGCCACAACCAGCCTATTACAGGTGAACAATCTCTTGTTCACATCTATAAAATTCAAAAAGCTCTGAAAACTGAAAACTTTTTATGATTCATTTAGAGTCAGAATCAAACCCAACTGAATTCATTAGGTGGCGAAACTTGGATTAGGTGCTGCTAATGAGGCCCGTATTAATGGCAGCATCTCCCACCATTGTTTTCAGCCTGCAGAGAAGAGACACTGTCTACTTGTCAAAGATGGTTGTATCTGTTTGTCTGCTTTTTATCCCATATTTCCTTTTTTCTAAGCCCTTATCTAGAACTTCGTCTCGATATGTATTTATATTCAATTTGTTTTGGTTCAGAACCGCAGAATCCATTCCCATATATATTCCTGCAGGTCTTTGCCAATATAACTTGGCAAAATATTGCATTCTTTTTGGTGTGTAAGCTTTTTCTTCTGGGTTTGATTTTGCAATGGCTCTTGGAGCATGCTGGACTCTGACAAGAGTTATGGGTCTGAGGCATCGAAGGGTGTTGGGAATAGGTTGTGAGGAAACTTACACCACCTTGCAAGGTGACTGCCCCAGGCAAGGTGCTTTACATACTTTTCAAGGAAGGAAGGCACAGCTCATCAAACACTGGAGAAAAGGCAATTTCTTCTAGTTTAGTAACTTGGAGTGTTCAAAGTACTCTTTTTCAGGGTTTTCCCATTTGTCCCAATTACGATTGGGATTCCAATGTCTTACCTTTCAATAAGAAACATGGTTGTTTGTGTTCAACTGATGTAATTCAGAAACCACAGGATTAGACTGTGCATTTAATTTTCAGTTTCATCAGCCCTGCAGAGATGAGAGCTAATTTTAGGGTAATCATTTTATTGCCCTGGCTTTTTGAATGTCTTTAGCTGAGAATTTAAAACTTAAACTTGTCATTTCCTTTCTTTCAAAGCTCAGCGCATTTAGAAGTCTCATCTCCCCCTAAAGCTCTTGCATTCTTCAGGCCCATTATACTGTTCTAAGGCAGCAACCATTCCTTCCCCCAATTCCTTGCCTTCTATAGTCGCTTTGTTCCAGGTGACCAAGAGCACAGATGCTGAACTAAGCAATGGTTCCATTACAGTGCACCCTGGGCACCAGTGCTCTTTTCTCTAAGACCAGCAGCATCCTCAGAGCTTTCAAACCCAACCTGCCCACAAATGAATCCCAGAGATCCACTTCCTTGAGGGTTCCTTGCGCTTCTCGTATAAATTATTCTATTGTTAAGAATCTTAGTTGCAAGCAACAACGTTCATTCTGCCTAGTTTAAGCAGAAAAGACATTTATTAAAGATGCTAGATGGCTTACGTCATCATTGAGAGGGCTGTGGGGAGAAACAGGCTAACATGACCAGAAGGTTACCCAACGTCTACTGCAGCTTCTGCACTGCTTCGAAGACTGTCTCACAAGGGAGAAGCTGCCTGGGACACTGCCAACTCCATGCCCACTAGAAAAACCAGATGCTCTCCAGAGCCTGTCCTCACTTGATCGCTTCCAGACTGAAGACTCATGTGCGTGCAAGTGACTAGTGGAAACTAGTCCCCCGCCTGCAATCCTGGGCACAAGGGAAGCTGGGAAATGCAGTTTTTAACTTCTATCTTGGGAAAGCAGGATTCAAAATATCAAAATGCAAGTGGGGGTTCAAAGTATGTTGTGCAGTCAAAAATGACCAATGTATGCTCTATATGGCCACTGTGTTTCAAATACTGTCATAAAACTTGTGAAAATATTTCAATAACGATACCTCCTTTTGTCTCACATATTTGTAATACAGAAAGGATTCTTAAATAAGTAGTATAATACTTAGCAAAGTAATAATAACCACGGTTGTACTAAGAGCATCTAGGTTCAGATGCATTGTTATAAAAAATATCCCCATATGTATCAATTCTACAAATGTTATTGGAGTTTAGGTATATCATCCTAGCCATTCAGAGTTTATATCTGATGGAAATTCTTAAGTGGCAGTTAAATCACAAAATTTATCATGGTTTTTTATCTGTTAACATGAGTTTTTAATGTAAGATGAACAGTCCTTCATAAATATATATTAATGATATATGATAATGATACAATATATGATCAAGATATTGATATCATTGATATATGACATATCAGTGATATACGATCAATGATCAATGATGTACATCATAGATATATGATAATGGTATAATATATTAATATATACAATAATTAATTAATATATGCTGAGCTTTGAAAGAAAGGAAATGACAAGCTTAAGTTTTAAATTCTCAGCTAAATACAGTCAAAAATATATTAATATATGTGAAGACTCAGTACTAGACCCTCTTCTTTTTCTATTCTTTTTCCTTGAGTAATCTCATACATGCCCATCATTTAAAAACCGTCTACACACTGATCACTTCCAGATTTATATCTGCACTCCAGACTTCTCCTGAGCTTCAGAACCATATATCCAGTCAGACATGTTCAGAGTACATCAAGCTTAACATATTCAAACTCACATTCTTCCCCTCCTACCCTTGTCTTCTTATGTTTGCTACCTCAGTAGGCATTGCAGCTTCTGCTTTTCTGATCTTGGAACCCTGAGACTGCCATGGTGTGAAAGAGTCCAGGATGAAAAAACCACCTGTGAAGAGAGTCCCAGCCCTCCCAGCTGTGCCAGCCGTCCTAGCTGAGACTCCACATGTGTGAGAGAGGCCATCTTAGACCACCCAGCCCCAAAGAAGGCAAGTACACAGATTCTCATCTCAAGATTTACTTCTAGGGGAACCCACATTAAGACACCTGCTTAGGTCTCGCCCTCCCTCACATGCCAACTCCAGTCTAATCTCAAACGCTTTCAATTTTACACTCTAAATATCTCTTGAATCCTTTTACATTTCTTTTACTTTCAGCCTACCTATGTTGTTGTATCTGAAGTGTTTCTTACAGACAGCATATTGTTGGACTACATTTTTTCTTGTTGTTGTTTTGTTTTGTTTTTAGTCCAGTCTGCCAATGTCTGCTTTTTAATTGTTGTATTTAGACTATTTATATTTAATGTAACTTTTGATATGTTAGGGATTAAGTTTTCCATTTTATTATTTGTTGTTTGTTTCTTTTTTTCATTCCTCTACTTTCTTTTATTATCTTCCTGTGAGTTATGTCCAAGTAGCTTGAACATTTTTGAGACTCCATCTTGATTTACTTATAGTGTTGATTAGTATATTGGTTTGTATAATTTCTTAGTTATTGCTCTAGATAATACAATGTACACACATACCTTGTCACAATCTACTGTTATTATTTCACCACTTTGAGTGAAGTGTCAGAGACTTATATCCAATTAGATTCCTTTACCCTCCCCACTTTTAAAATATAATTGTTTCAAGTATTTCCCCTCTATTCACTGAGCACCACATCAGAGAGAGTTGCAATTTTTGTTTCTACTATCAAATATTATTTAAGAAACTCATGATAGGTAATATAGTCTATTATATTGACCTTTATTTTTTCCCATTCTGGTGTTCTTTTGTTCTGAAGTCTCTAGTCTTCTGTTGTTTCCTTTCTTTTTAGAGAACTTCCTTTAGCCATTCTTTAAGGGTTGATTTCTTGGAAACAAATTCGATTCATTTTCTTTTATCTTAGAATGTTCCTATTCCCTCTTCACTCCTGAATGATATTTTGACCAGATATACAATTCTCTTTTTGTGAGTTTGCCTTTTTTTCAGCTTTGCTGAGGCATAATTGACAAATAAAATTGTACTATATTTAAAGCAACCAACATAATGATTTGATAGATGTATACATTGTGAAAGCATTTCCACAACTGAGTTATAATTCTCAATTGAAGGAAAACTTTCAGTACTTTAAACATGTTGTACCACTTCCTTCTGGCCTCCTTGGTTTCTTTTTTTTTTTTTTTTTTTGTGAGGAAGACCAGCCCTGAGCTAACATCCGTTGCTAATCCTCCTCTTTTTGCTGAGGAAGACTGGTCCTGGGCTAACATCCGTGCCCATCTTCCTCTACTTTATATGGGATGCCGCCACGGCATGGCTGACAGGCAGTGCGTCGGCAGGCGCCCGGGATCCGAACCTGCGAACCTTGGGCTGCCAAGCGCGAACTAAACCGCTGCGCCACTGGGCGGCCCCCTAGCCTCCTTGGTTTCTGATGAAAAATCTACTATTATTTGAATTGTTTTTCCCCTAAAGGTAAAATATCATTTCTCTCTGGATGCTTTCAACCTACTTTCTTTGCCTTTACTTTTCAGAAGTTTAATTATGATATGTTTTGGTATGGAATTCTTTGGTTTTATATTGCTTGAGGTTCACTCGGCCTCTTGAATACGTAGGTTTATATCTTTCATCAAATTTTGGAAATGTTCAGCAGTTATTTCTTTGAATACTTTTTCAGTCCCATTGTCTCTCTCTTTTACTTCTGGAAATCTGGTGATACACATAATAGCTCTTTTGTATTGCCCCATCAGTCTCTGAAACTTTATTTTTTGTCCAGTCCATCTTGTCTTTATTGTTTAGATTACATAAATTCTATTGATCTGTCTCCAAGTCCACTGATTCTATCCTCTGTAATCTCCACTTTACTATTGAGCCCATCAAGTGAGTTTTTATTTCTGATACTGTATTTTTCAGTTGTGTAATCTTTGTTTTTTTTTTCTATAACTTTTATGTCTTTGTTGAGATTTTTCTACCTTTTCATTTTTTCCAATAAAATTTAAAATGACTTGGAGCATTTTTATAATGGCTGCTTTAAAACTCTTGTCAGATAATTCCAACATCTGATTCTTCTCAATATTGGAAACTTTTGTTTTTTTATCATTCATGTTGTGATGTTTCTGGTATGATAAATGATTTTTCCATTGTATCCTGGCCATTTTGGATATTATATTAAGAGATTCTGGATTCTATTAAATCTTTTAGAAGGCAGTCCCCTGGTGAGGTGTAGCCCAAGGGCTGGGTGTGTGTGTGTTCAGCTTCTCGCTAGGCTCCACCAACATCACTCATGCAGAAGTGGAGCACTGACTCACACCGCATCATCTGTCAAACCAGAATTCTGCATCTAGTGAAAATATGCTTCAGGAATTAAGGTAAAATAAAGATAGTCTCAGGTGAGGGAAGACTAAGAGAATTCAAATGTAGCCAACAGACTTGCTCGAAAAGAATTGCTAAAGGACGCTCTTCAGATAGGAAAGAAATGGTACCAGAAGTAAATATTAAACGTGTGGAACGAAGGAGGAACAGTGAAAGTCATGGAAGAGTTACACAGTCGCTGGGGATAAGGGGCAAAAAGAGAGAGCTGAGCCACATGGACGCAGGGCCAGTGATCCAGAAGATGTGGATGTGGATCTATGGTCAGTTTCAGACATGGACCCATTCACCATGCTTTGTTTAGATACCAAGCCTTCTACATTGGAAACTACATCTACTCTTAAGTCCTGGAGACATGTCATCTGCCTGTGATTACAGTCACATAATAAGATACAATTTAGTAAAAGAAACATATAAAGTTATCAAGTAATTTCACTTTTCGTAAGACTGATTTATTCTATCAGGAAGAAATGAAATGGTGGGAAATCTATTGAGACCATTAGATTTTTTTTTTTTTTGTGAGGCCCCCTTGTACTACAGATATGCTTCTGGAGATTTTTTTTTTTCACTCTCTGATCCACTACAAAGGAGCCACTTTTCTACTTCCCTACATTTCTAGCTTCCAAGAAACAGCTTTTGAAGCTTAAATCAGTCTCTGCCATTGCAATCAACTGTTTTGGCAACTGTTATGAACAGGCTTGGAAAATTATGGTCAATCTTTTCAGCATTTCTTATCGTCCTAAGGATTCACACAAACCATATGTAAGATGCAAGCCCTGATCTCTGAAGTCAGTGTGTGCACAAAAGAAGGATGAAAAAGACAATACAGGGCAAAAATAAATTTTTTAAATTGCTATTTGAATTTATTTTAAATATATTTGTTTATTTATTTAAACTTTTATTTTGAGATAATTATAAATTCACAGAGAATTGCAAAAATTGTTTAGAGAGGTCCCATGTAATATTCACTCAGTCTTCTCTAAAGATTACATCTTATGTGACTATAGAAGAATATTGAAACTAGGAAACTGATATTGAAATAATGTGTGTGTATAGTTCTGTGCCACATCTGTAGATCTGTGTAACCACCACTGCTATCAAGATACAGAACTCTTCTATCACAACAAAGATCTACCTTCCTTGTGCTACCCCTTTGTATTTACAGGCCTCTCCCCTCATCACCTCTAGTCCCTGGCAACTACCAATCTGTTCTCAAGTTCTACAGATTTGTCATTTTGAGAATGTTTTATAAATGGATTCATACGGTATGTGATCTTTTTTTTTTTTTTTTTTTTTTGTGAGGAAGACCAGCCCTGAGCTAACATCTGTTGCTAATCTTCCTCTTTTTGCTGAGGAAGACTGGCCCTGGGCTAACATCCGTGCCCATCTTCCTCCACTTTATATGGGACGCCTCCACGGCATGGCTGACAGGCAGTGCGTCGGCAGGCGCCCGGGATCCGAACCCGCGAACCCTGGGCTGCCAAGCGCGGACTAAACCGCTGCGCCACCGGGCCGGCCCCTGTGATCTTTTGATATTAGATTTTTTCATTCACCACAATGGCCCTGAGATCTATCCAATTTGTTGCACGTATCAATAGTTCCTTTTTATTGTTGAGTAGTATTCCATGGTATGGATGTATGAGAGTTTGTTTAGCTATTCACCTACTAAAGGAGATTTAGATTGTTTTCAGTTTTCAGCTATTACAAATAAAGTTGCTATGCACATTCATGTACACATTTTCATTTCTCTAGGATATGTGCCCAGGCTTGCAGGTGCTGGGTTGTATGGTAAACATATGTTTAGTTTTTAAAGAAACTATCAAACTGTTTTCCAGAGTGGGTGGACCATTTTATGTTCCCATCAACAGTGTATGAGAGATTCAGTTTCTCTGCATCTTTGCCAGCATTTGATATTTTCCATTTTTTATTATAGCCATTCTAATAGGTGTATGGTGATATCTCACTGTGTTCTTAATTTGCATTTTCTAAAGGCTAATGATGTTGAACATCTTTCATGTGCTTACTTGCCATCTGTATATCCTCTTTTGTGAAATGTCTCAATGCCTTTTGCCCATTTTTTAAAGTAGATTGTTCGTTGTTTTACTGTTGAGTCTGAGACTTTTAAAAAATATATATATTCCGGATTTGAGTCAGATATGTGGTTGCCAATATTTTCTCTGAGTCTATAATTTGTCTTTTCATTCTCTTAACAGAGTCTTTTGTTTAATAGCATTTTTAATTTTGATAAAGTCCTGTCTATGGATTTTTCTGTTATGGATCATTGCTCTGGACTGAATATTGTGCCCCTCCACCCCCAAATTCATATGTTGAAATCTAATCCCAATGTAATGGTGTTTGGAAGTGGGGCCTTAGGGAGATAATTAGATCATAAGGGTGGAGCCCTGATGAATGGGATTAGTCTCTCATAAGAAGAAGCACAGAGAGCTTACTTTCTCTCTCTCTCTCTCTAGTCTCTACCAAGTGAGGACACAAGGACAAAATGGCCACCTACATACTAAGAAATGAGCTTCACCAGAACTTGACCTTGCTGGCACCCTGATCTTGGACTTCCCCGCTTCCAGAACTGTGAGAAATAAATCTCTGTTGTTTAAACACCCAATCTATGGTATTCTGTTATAGCACTCTGGATTGACTGAGACAGTCATTCTGTTGGTGTCATGTCTAGGAACTTTTTAAAATTATGGATTTAATTTCCTTAACAGTTAAAGGGTGATTCATTTACCCATTCATTATTCTGTGAGTTGTGGTATTTGTGATTTTTGAGAAATCGCTCTATTTCATCTAAGTTGTCAAATTTACGTGTGTAGACTTCTCTATAGCATTCACTTATCATTTTGATGTCTGTAGGGTCTGTAGTGATATCTTCTGCTTCATTCCTGATATCAGAAATTTGTGTCTTCTCTTTTTCTTTGTCAGTTTTTTCAATTTTATTGATTTTTTTAAAGAGCTGAATTTTTATTTCATTAATTTTCTTTATTTTTCTGCTTTCAATTTATTAATTTCTGTTCTTTATTATTTCCTTCCTTCTGCTTGCTTTGCATTTATTTTATTCTTTTTTTTCTAGGTTCTTGAAGTGGGAGCTTAGATCTTTGATTTGAAATTTTCCTTTTTTAATGCTATAAATTTCTCACTCATCATTGCTTTAGCTGCATCCCACAAATTTTTATGTGTCATATTTTTATTTTCATTTAGTTCAATATATTTCTTGATTTCTCTCAAGGCTTCCTTTTCAGCCCATTGTTTACTTAGAAGTGTGCTGCTTGGCCCAAGTGTTTTGAAATTTTCCTGTTATTGTTCTGTAATTGATTTCTAGTTTTATTCCATTATATCAGGGAACATACTCTGTATGATTTCAATTCTTTTAAGTTTGTTGAGATTCATTTTATGGTTCAGGATATGGTGTATGCTGATAAATTCCTCATGGGTATTTTCAAAGAATGTGTATTCTGCAGTGGGGAGTGTTCTATAATTGTGAACTCAATGTTGTTGGTTGATGGTGTTGTTGATTTCTTCTATGTACTTGCTGATTTTCTGCCTAGTTGTTCTCTTGTTTGTTAAGAAGAGGATGTTGACATCTCCAATTCCAAGTGCAAATTTGTCTATTTCTCCTTTCATTTCTATCAGCTGTCTTCACCATGCCCCCTCCAAGCCCCCCCCACCCCCAATCAATTTGCAATGCTGATGTTTGGGGCATATACATTTAGGATTTCTATGTCTTCTTGGTGGATTGACCCTTTTATCATTATCTAGTGTCCTCTCTGTCCCTGGTAATTGTTTTCACTCTGAAGTCCACTTTTTTCTGACATTAATATAGGCACTCTTGCTTTCTTTTCATTAATGTTTACATGGTATACCTTTTCCATCCTTTTATTTTCAATATTTCTATAGTATTATATTTGAAGTGAGTTTTTGTACACAGCTTACATTGGGTCATGATTTTTAATCCACCCTTGCCCATCTCTGCCTTTTCATTAGCATATTTAGATCATCTACATTTAATGTAATTATTAATATATTAGGGTTTATATGAGCTATTTTTTTGTGTGTGTGTGTGAGGAAGACCAGCCCTGAGCTAACATCTATTGTTAATCCTCCTCTTTTTGCTGAGGAAGACTGGCCCTGGGCTAACATCCGTGCCCATCTTCCTCCACTTTATATGGGACGCCGCCACAGCATGGCTGACAAGCAGTGCGTTGGCGGGTGCCTAGGATCCGAACCCGCGAACCCCGGGCTGCCAAGCACGAACTAAACCGCTGCACCACCAGGTGGCCCCATGAGCTATTTTATTTGTTTTCTGTTTATCCTGTTTTTCTTTTCTGTTTCTTATTCCTGCCTGCCTATGTATTACTTGAACATTTTTTTCAATAATTCTATTTTGATTTATCTATAGTGTGTTTGAGTGTATATCTTTGTATAGATGTTTTTAGTGATTGCATTAGGTTTTACATTATACCTGCATAATTAATTATAGTATACTGGTATCAACATTTTACCCATTTGAGTGAAGTGTAGTATGTAGTAAAGTCATCTTCCTTTAAGTCCCTTTGCCTTCCACCATTTATTATATAATTGTCTTAACTATTTCCTCTATATAGACTGAGAACCACATCATATAATATCATAATTTTTCTTTCAGTTATCAAATCTAGTTTTAAAAACTCAAGAGGAATATCTATTGTATTTACCTATGTATTTATTTTCCCATTCTTTCTTCCTTGTCTATGTTCCAAATTTCCTTCTTTTACCATTTCCTTTCTGTTTCAACAACTTCTTTTGGCCATTCTTTCAGGGTAGGGCTGCTGGCAACAAATTCTCTTTAGTTTCCTTTCATCTGAGAATGTCTTGATTTTCCCTTTATTCCTAAAGGATATTTTCACTGGATATAGAATTCTGTGTTGACAGGTCTTTTCCTTCAACACTTAAACAATATTGTGGCTCTTCTTTCTAGTTTCCATGGTTTGTGATGAGAAATCCACTGTCCTTGGAATTCTTTTTCTTCCAGAGGTGAGGTGGTAGTGTCTGTTGATTTTCTTTTTTCATTCAAGTTAGGAATTCCTGGTTCTTGTTTTGACAGTGATTTTCAATTGTATCCTGGACAGTTTGGACATTGTGTTATGATACTCTGGATCTTATTTGTCTTCTGTTTTAGCAAGTCTCCTCTGACACTGTGTGAGAAGGGGAAGAGAGGTACCATCTAATTACTTCCAGGTGGAGGTGGGAGTCCAATTCCCCTGTCAGTCTCCATTGTCACTCCAGTGAGGAGAGTCACCTCACTGCTGAATGGATGTGAGGTTCAGGCTCCTCACTGGGCCTCTGCTGACACTACTCTAGCAGTAGGGAAAAGGATGCCTCATTACCACCTGGAGGGGGTGGAAGTCCAGGTTTGTCATATGCTCTCTACTGATAGGATATTGTTGACACTTGGAAGGATTGAAAGTCCAGGCTCCCCACTTGGCCTTCTCTGATATCATCCCAGGGGTAGAAAGGTAGGGTGTTGTATGTATGTGTATGTGGGGTGCCTGTTACAGTGGGGTGATGAGGGTTGAAGTCTAGCCTTCCCTCTCAGTCTTTGATGATGAGTGTGGGTCCCAGTTTTTCCCATGGTGTTAGGCTGGAGTAGGGCAGTTATTGTCTCCAAGTTTTCTGTCTTGCTAGGCTTCCCCTTTCCTAGTCCTTTGACAAGAGAAAGCAGATTTTTCTTGGAACTTTTGTTTGCATCTCTTGGTATTTCCAGGTTGTAGCCTTCTCTGGCACCCAGTCCAGACATATGAGGCCAGAAGAAAACACAGGGAACTTACTTCTGTGTTATTCCTCGGGTCTCAAAATCCCTAGTTAGTCTGTCTCCTTTTCCCTACTTTTTAGAGTCTCCCTATGTTTCTTTAATATACAATGTCCAGGATTTTCAGTTGTAATTAGCAGTAGGAATAGGAAAAGTGTATCTGCTTCATGTTATCCAGAACTGGAAGCCCTGTAAATGCCCCTTAAATGTCTATTTTTGTATATATTTTACACCAGTCATATAACATTAATATAACTATACATATATTAAATTACAAATAAATATACAAACTATATAGAAGGTACATGCTCAATTTTTTTTACTAATGGGGTGCATAGCCACATGCAGATCACAGGCCACTGGTGTAATCAAAGCAGCATTGAGTCATTTCTTGGCCTGGATCTTCTACTAATTTCTGTAATTTGGAGCATTCCTTTTTTCACCTCTAAAATGAAGCAATTGTGTAAGATGGTCTCTAATACCACTCCCACCCTTAAATTCTACACATAATACCAGCTAGTATTCCTTCTAAAAGATATAAAATACCACATGAAAATTATTTCCCTTATTTATGTTTTTTAAAAGCATTTTTAAATCCTAAAAAATATTCATTCCTTCAAGGATAAACTTTTATTCAATTTGTATTATAATAACTTAATCAAGATTGATTTCATACAAGTAATTGTTACAAAAAACCAGCAGTCGATTTGATTAAAAAGAGTCTCTTATTCTAATTTTATGTGAATTGTTAAGTTCAGGGTCACAGTATCTTAGAAAGTAATTTAGTATTTTTCCTTGACATTTTTCAGTAATATGCTCCCCTTGCATACTTTTCTGATGAAACTAACAAGGTCAAAAATTGGAAAGAGAGGCTGTTGTACTCTATGCCTAGTGGTCCAGGAAATAGACCTTTGTCTTTTGTGCTCTGTATGTAAACATAAAATATATTCGTTCTACCCTAACACGTTATATGTCACTGTCTTAGTTTGCTAGGGCTGCCATAACAAAATACCATAGACTGGATGGCTTACAGAAATTTAAGAAACAGAAATTTATTTTTTCACAGTTCTGGAGGCTGGAAGTCTAAGATCAAGGTGCTGACAGAGTTGGTTTCTCTTGAGGCCTCTTGCTTTGCGGATGGCTGCCCTCTTGCTGCCTCTTCATGTGGTTGTACCTCTGGACTTGCATGCCCCAGAATCTACGTGTCTCAGCCTCCTCTTCTTACCAGGAGTCCAATCAGATTGGATTAGGACCCACCCTAATGGCCTCATTTTTAACTTAAAGGCCCTATCTCCAAATATAATCACATTCTGAGGTCCTGGGGGTTAGGGCTTCAACATATGAATGTTGCGGGGGGGGGGGGGCAAATTCAGCCCATAACAGCCACATTCACCATTCTGCTATTAAAAAGTAAATTCTTTAATTTAAAATTTTGAGATTAGTTCCAGAAGAGCTATTTTATAATGACCATAGCTTTAGTTTGGCTAATACATTACAGTGGGAAGTGTGTGTGTGTGTGACATATTTGTTCAAAAGAAACTAGCCTTCCCTGGGTTGAAGGCTGTGGACTGTCAAAATGCCCCACAGATATGCAGTTTAACAGTACCTAAGAATATGGGTCAGTTAGAGATACTATAGGCCAAATAGAATAGTGTTGCTTAATTATTTTTTTAACTAAAAACTCGATTATTTCATCAATTGTATCATTACTCAATAATCTATGATTTTGTAACTTGGAAACTGGGATTGTTTTGTTAAAGTAGAACATTTTCTTTTAATATAATTTTACTAGGTTTTAAAAATCAATTTTAAACATCCTTTATTCCATCTGCTTTTGAACCATGTGCTTATAATTTTTAAAATACTATACTTTAGCATTAAGAAAATTAGATTGGCACTTATATTTCTAGCCAATTAACAAAAAGTATGGTTGGAAAGTAGCAAAGCAAATACTTTACAATTTCACTTGTCAGAGATATTTCATGAAGTTAATTAATTTCTGTCATAATAAAATACAGTAAAAAAATATATATATTCTATCACTTACTTTCCAAATATAGCATACATCACTGTTTTGATTTCTGACAGCAGAACTGATGTTCTCCTGAGGTGTCAAATTTGATTTGAATATTCAATTTAAAACCTAGGAAATGTCTTGCTAATTAAAAAAAAATGCTTTTTTAGATTTTACGTCATCTTAATGTATTTCACCATTATGAATTCTTTGAAATTTTATTCATCTTTAAATGATTCTATTTTAAAAATCTCGAGATATAATCCTTTTTAGCAGAGCCAATCCCTCCCACAATTTATTAGTCTTATTTATATTTTTTTCTCACAACTGCATTTCTAAATCTTTATTTCAATTTATGGATATATTTTCTGCCCAAATAATAGTGCTATTATTCACATTAAAAAACATGTTCTGGCAGAAACAGAAATAAAGTAAAGGTTCAACCAAAGGGAGTCACAAACCATATTCTAGAATACCCTGCAGCCATCTCAAATGATGCTCCTGAAGAATATTTAATGACTTCAGAAAAATGCTTTGGTATATTAAGTTTAAAAATCAGATTAACAAACAATATTTTTAATAAAAATGTCAATATTTTTCACACTCACATAGAAAAAATAGAAGAGAAGAGGTTAATATTAACTGAGTTAGGAGATGATAGACGATTTTTATTTAGATTTTCATTTTTTCCAAATTTTCTAAATTAACACCTATTACTTTTATAATTAGAAAAAGAACAATACATATTATTCCAAAATAGAAGCAAGGCCGAGGTAGTTGATTTTGGGGCTAGCTGGGCCATTACATTTTGCTAGCCATTTTTTGGAGGCATTTTCAACTCAAGTCACTGACTCATTCCGTAGACAATTATTGAACTATTACCAATATCAGCATCTATTCTACGCCAGGTGTAATAATTGGTTCTGGAGACACTGGAAGAAGGGTATGTGGAGATGATGACAAAATAGTTCTCACAGGTATAAGATGCAAGTAAAACCAATACCACGTGATAGGTGCTCGAGTGCCCTCAGGAAGTGCCCTAAGCATGTCTGAACAGGGGAGCTAACTATGTCACTCTGAGTCAGACTAGATCACAAGAACAGAACTTATCTGAACCTCACTGACTAAGTCCCACAGGGAAATGTCTGTCTCATTTAGAGTTGGTTTCTGTGACTTGAGTTTATGACCAGGGTGGATATAAAACACTACTCTCTTGAAAGAAATGCTTGCAAACTTTTAATCTTCAAACTGAAGTTAGTTCAACAGTTTATTCCAAAAGCACATTAATAAGCATTTGCTATATTCTAGTACTAAGGGATAGAAAGGTGAGTGAAACTAGAGTCTTGCCCTCAGGAAGCTCAGAGTCTAATCAAGTGTTTTCTCTGTCTTGTATGATTTGGACAACTGTGATAATTTCATCTAAAATTTTTGTTTAAAATCAGACAATAAGAATTAGAAAATATATTGTTTTCCTTCTTTTGTTTTGGCTGTGAAGAAGGTTAGAGCTAGATCTTACAGCAGAAATAGTGGATATTAGTTGAGATATTTGTGCTACTTATTTTGATAAAAAATTTTCTATTCATTAAAATGGCTTTGTTGTTTTTTGAAAAGGACACAGGTGATAAATCATAAATTAAAACCACATA
The DNA here is from genome assembly GCA_031878705.1 of Tapirus indicus. NCBI lineage: Eukaryota > Metazoa > Chordata > Mammalia > Perissodactyla > Tapiridae > Tapirus > Tapirus indicus. Next base: position 17,947,875 of record CM062918.1, read on the forward strand.
AATGACTTGTCATTTAATTACGAAGTATTCAAAATTCTATATAAAACAAAGGAAATATGTTTGATAAAGGAAATAAAGAATAAAATGAATCTTCCTCATTGATGACTTAAATTGTTTTATTTCTCCAAGGCAAGTAAAATTTATTTCAATAACTAAATTTTTTAAAAGTTCACCTTGCAAGATCACATGTAGATGGACATGTATTGAAATAAAATAAAGAGAAGACAAGATCTGTCAGGCAGTGGTAGGACTACAGTTGCATGGACAAATGAACAAGCAGTCAAATCCTATTATATACACTTGTCGACTTTGGGATTCAACCAGAGCAACAAAGTGCAAAGGTTAAGGTACTCTAGAAGTTCTTTCATCTAAAAGAGTAAGTACCTAATTTTCTTGAATACATTCTGAAACAAGTCTAAAATTGAATGATCTTTTCAGTTTATGAGGACTTCAGTTTTCCTAGACAGTCTGGATGACTGAACAAAACAAAATATATTTATAAAAAGTAAGTATATATATATAAAGAATTTATGTTTAAAATAAATATAAAATTATTTAATTCAAGAAGTAAATATTATATTTAAAGCTCTATGAGGCAGAGATTTTTAGTTTGAATGCATGTGAGATCAAATCTGTAAACAATTCTATTTTAAAATAGTAAAGTAGGGGAAAGTTTACTGTGATTGCAACAACATGATTTTTTAGGATTGTATGTTTGAGGATAAGAATTAGTAAAGAAAATGCAGATGATGATTAGATAACATATAGCTTTAATTTCATATAAATGACCTAATTTTAATTATGCAGCCTTTATTCTTAGTGGAATATAAATTTAATAGTAATAAGTGAATTTAGAAATAATACCATTTAAAATACTTCTAAGCCAGGAAAAGTAAATTATTTTTTCTTAAACTATTAAAACTATTTTTCCTGGTTATGTCACTAAGAAATGAATCTGCCAGATTCTTTCCCTTAAAAAGTTCATTTTCCAAATCAAGCGTTAGAAACCACACACAAGAAATTTCAGCTCAAAAATGTTTTTTTCCAGGAAGGAACCCAAAAAGTAACTTTGGATTAATTGTACCTCTTTTATTTTTTCTTATTAATTTTTCAAAATTTAGTCAGTGCTTTATAAAATGTACTGAATAAAAGAATGTTAAAGTCTCACAAAATGACATGTACTAAAGAGAATAAATTAGAGTATGGAATATTATCAACTATGGGATGTATTTGGTAGTCATAGCTGGAAAATGTTGGCTATGACAGGTAAGATCCACGAAGAATGGAGAAAGAGTTGTATCCCTGGAACCAATGGGCCTTGAAAATAGGATTAGAAGAATTGCATGTTTATAAAAAAATAAATGTGCTGCTGTTAATGGTTTCTGAATTTGAACGTTGGATTGACTTAACAAAAGCTGATGTGCACAATTAGAGTTGGCAACTCTGAGCAGCAGCCTTCTGAGTATACTGAAGTCCAAGGAAAAAGTGTTTCATTCTGTTTTCTACAGCAGACCTGAGCAAACTTTATGATGCCTTGGAGCCAGCAGATTTTCGTTCTTATTAAAACAGGAGAGTCAAAGTTATTACTAACATTATTACTGTCCAGGAAGGAACGATGTTTAGGGAATCAAGTCTAAAAAAAAACCACAACGGTGTAACAGAGAAATGTAAATGTAGGTATTTTGCATGCGTGCGAAAAGTAAAGGCTTCAACATTTTGGCCAAAAAATTTTAAAGTTCAGTCATAACTTTCAAAATTGGAGAAATATAGGTTAAAAATACTTTGAAAAACTTAAAGCTAAACACTGGAAGCTGGATCAATTTCTTCTAGTCCATTGATGAATACAAAAGCAAATAAAATATCCTCTAACAGCCAAAACAATTGCCTTTTTGCAAAAAATAGGTCTAGAATTCAATACATATACTCACATAGCTCCTAGACTGATTAAAATTCTTAAAAAACAAAATAATAGTAAGAGTAATAATGGAAAATAAAAACTATAGATGGATATGTTTCTGATCAGATTAGGGAATGCCTTTCTAAGCAATTTAAATAAAGGCAGGAAAAGACATTTATAAAGTGGCTTGAAAGATATAAACCCATAAAAAATTAAAAGATGAATGATAAAAAGTATCTGCTTTTATATATAACAAAGGAATAACATTCTTTATATATAACAATCTCTTATTCATTAATATACAGAAAAGGAATATTCCAATATAAAAGCACATAAGGAATTTAGAATGTAATATTTAAAAAAGAAGACATACAAGGGATCAATAAGCATATTAAAATGTTTAACCTTGCATAAAAATTAAAATGAAAAATTCAATTTTTGCCCATAAGTTAATTATTCAGAGGAAGGGTATGTAAAAACACTCTTACATATAGCTAGTACATGTTGTTTTTAGCTTAAAATAACCTTTATTTTTATTTACTCTTGTTCACATAACTTATGTCTATTTTTGTTCACTCTCTTGGCTGATCTGTACTCATCTAGAACTTAAAGTGCAGTCACACTGGTGTCGAGTTTATTCCTCACCTGGATTATTTGTGATTTTGTAGTTGAAATCTTGTCTTCAAGGGCCTCCTGTCCTTTTTGGGGTCTCTGACTCTACGCTCATGTCTGTTCTTTTTTGAATTTTTGAAATCTGCTTTCTTAAAGAAGAAATCATTTTTCTTCTTGGTGAAAATTAACTTTGCAGGTTCACTTCATTTCTCTTTTATTTTCCATGAAATGATTAGCAAGATAAGGCAACATTTTGTCACATGCTCAGATTTTAGCAGAAGATATCTGTATGGTTGATGTGTCCATTAGGGCCTTAATTTTTTGGTGTGCCAATTTTGTGACATTATTTAACCCGATTTTACAGACTATAATTTCTGAATACTCTTAAACAAACAAAAACAATATAAACTGTTTATCATATCCATTAATCATCCATCCATCCATCCATCCATCCACCCATCCATCGATCCATCATCTTTATCCTCATGCATACAACTTCCAGTGCTCAACTGTATAAAAAGGAGGACATCTTGGGACCATATGTTCTCTTTCAAATGTCTTATTTCCACATTGGTATACAATTTCTCTGATCCTTGTTTTCTTAGGCCGTAAAATGATTATACTAGGAGAAAGGATCCTTTCAACCATAAAATTGCATTTGTTTCTACTCAATTTTCTTTCTCTGCTGTCCATTTCATCTGGACAAAGCATATAGTGCTTCTAGACTGACTCCCATTCAAATCAGGTTATTCTCAATCCTCTTTATGTTTATTAACTGTGAATTACTGGACACTCCCAATATTGTGCATCTGTTTTTGCCACTCATGCTCTTCTTCCAAGTATCTACTTTGAATTATCTGAGCAATTTTCTTTACCTTCAACTTTTAACCTAAATTCTTTTACATTTGTTGTATAGTACTCCAATTCCCGAAGTGTGTTCTGTGGAATATTAGCTATGTGAAATGTTAAGATATGCTACATGATACAAAACAACAACAAAATGAGGGGGGTTCTGAGGTCAAAAATGTCTAGAAAGTAGTGGGTTAAATGAAATAAAACTTTTGTAGGACTTCTCATTGCCTTTAAATGCTAATTTATGTCGAGAGTTTAAATGCTAATTTAATTTGAAGAATATCCTACAGGATTAGCATTCATCTTTGGAAATTGTTGTAAGTACCTCTGCATACTTCTGCATGCCCAAGTCACTTGTACATGGAGTCCTGATTAGGGCATTGAACCTTCTTTCTAAGATAGTATTCCCATCCACTGCCAGAAGTCCATTATTCCGGTAATGTTAGTCATGCTTCAAAACACGAAATCCCATTTCATGAATATAATTTATATAAGCAGCCATTTGCTTTCTATGTCCTTTTTTGCTTTTCCTAATAAGTACATCCATCCAGAAGGGATTAAAACCACTGAATGCTTTCAAATCCTTCAAGTTTTCTATGTACAATTTTGAAGTCACTGGAGATATATACCAGGTTTCTTTCTGGTATTATCTATTCATTCTCTTGTCATTCAGCAAAAGTGGGTAGCAATTGGCAAACTGTCAGATCTCAGGTGCCTACTATAGAAATTGCAATGACCAATTCTCTGGGACTTTCTGCTTGTTATGGGGAGCTCCAGTGGTTTTGAGATTTTTTTTCTTCTTCTTGTTTCTCTCTATTCACTCTTTTGCATTCAATAATTTATCAGTTTGTTAAAAGTAATTTTAATTCTCCAGAGCATCTTTATGATTCTCTGCCCCTGCCTCCTTCTCAATTATTTCCAACACCCTACAAGAATTTTTCATACTATTGAGAAGTCAGAGTATAAGTAGTTATTTACACAGCTTATTTTCTTCCTGAATAGGACATGTAAGTTCCTGTAAGTCTCATATAACTGATGAGTGCCTTCAGCCCTCTCTAGAGATTTCATCTATAACATCTTCTCCACACTGTATTTCTGGCCTTTTCTCTTTCCTGAACTCTAGGCTCAAATATTCAGCTCTAGTTGTTATTTCTAGGTTGAATGTCTAGTGGCAACTCAAACTCAACATGATCAAGGTAGAAATCATTTTTGTGTGTGTGAGGAAGACCAGCCCTGAGCTAACATCTGTTGCCAATCCTCCTCTTTTTGCTGAGGAAGACCGGCCCTGGGCTAACATCCGTGCCCATCTTCCTCCACTTTATATGGGACGCTGCCACGGCATGGCTGACAAGCAGTGCGTCGGCGGGCGCCCGGGATCCGAACCCGCGAACCCTGGGCTGCCAAGCGCGGACTAAACCGCTGCGCCACCGGGCCGACCCCCAAAGTAGAAATCTTATTTCTCCCAAAACTTGCTTCCTCCCTGTCTTCTCTGTCTCGATCATCAGCACCAGCATCAGGCTAATTACTCAGAAACTGAAGAGTCTTTCGTAACTCTCCTGATCTCTCACTCCCTATAAACCTCTGATTCATCAGCAAGATCTTCAGTTCTGCCTCCAAGATAGATCCCGCATCTTTGGATTTCTTAGCATCCCTACTACAAGCATAGTTGTCCAAGCCACAGATGTCTCTAACCTGGACAACAGCAAGTCTCCTACCTGGTGTCTCTGCTTTGACTCTTTTCTCTTACACACAGCAGCCAGAGAGTGATCTTTTAAAAAATGCTTATTAAATCTTATCAGTCGCTGGTTTAAAACCTTCCAGTGGTTCGACAGTGCACTGAGAATAGACTAAAAACTCTTTACCACGGTTTCCAAGATCCTTTGTGATCTGGCTTCTACCAGCTCTCTGACCTCATCTCATGCACTTGCCCCTCTTTCCTTGTGCTTTGAAAATGCCAAGGACATTGCTGCGTTAGGCTCTTTGCACTAGCTGTTCTCTAGGCCTAAAGTGTAATTCCTCCAGATCTTCTTAAGGCTGGCCCCTTCCCATCATCTAAGTTTTGGTCAAATACAAACTCAGTGAAAACTTCTCTCATCCTTAGTTCAGAGTAGTGCCTCTTTCTCCACCATCCTCCCCACAAGTCACTCTCATTACTCTTGCATTATTTTTATTCATTGCAATTATGATTATCAGAAATAATCTTATATAGCGCTTTCCTTTTTCATACGATTTGTTATGGTAGGGACCTTGTCCATCCTCACAGCTGCACACCTGGAGCCAGCAGAGTGCCTGGCACAGAGAAGGCCTCAATATATTACTGTGGTATCTACAAAACACGAGTGTCTTCAGCTCTTCCGAACCTCAAGCAAAACTCGCTTTTTATAAGTCCTTAGTAAACTGACCAGAAAACTTTTTTCCTGGTAATAGGAAATTGTGGGAATATTGAGTTTATTCCAACTTTAAAAGAAAATGAAATACATTTTCTGACATTAAAAAAAAAAACTCCTAGAGAATTCAAAAGGGCATCAAAAATAATCCCACCATTCTCCTAGCTTAGCTGAATCTGATACATTCGGAAAATCACACTCTCCTGTGGATGGAGAACCGCTTCATAAGGAAGAAAGCAGGGACAACGCCAAGACAGACAGTGTAGACCATCTAACACCATCAAACCCAGAGAGAATTAATTCAAATCTCTTCTAGAGCAGGGAATGACACAGTGTCATTGGTGACATTCGAGGCTCCATTACTGACCCCGGGAAGGAGGTGCTGAGAGAGAACTACCTTGTAACATCCTGTCCTGGACCAGAAACAGAGGTCAAGACATAAACAAATAAATAGATAGGTAGATAGATGGATAAAACAAAATAAATTAAAATGCAACTGAATACAAAAGAAAACATGCATATTGGTTTGCCTGGGTATGTGTGTGTGTGCTGTGCAGCAAAAGGGGAAGAACTAGGGAGGTGGAGAAGGGGGCTACATAATTTGCCCCGCCCACTGCAAAATGAAAATATTACTAAGAATTCCAAGAGGGTGACAGGCAGCAGACCACTGTGGCAGAGCATTACACCAAGCAGGGCCCTTCTGGGGTCGGGGCCCTGTGCACCGGCACTGTCGCACACCCACGAAGCCCGCCCTGGTGGGAGGAGATTAGAATTCATCTCCAAGAACTGGGAAGTACCCCCACCTCCCCACCCCCGCCAGAACAACAACAACGAGAAACAAGCACCCAATTAGAGCAGATGGTGCCCAAGTGCTAGTGATGGTGGTGGCGCTGGGTGGAACTGGGAGCACCACTCCTGCAAAGCAGACTAAACAGTTTCTGAGGCTCCAGAAGTAGTAGCGCCAGACAGAAAGTAAGGTAAAGGGAAGGAGGCCACATCAGACCCTCCTCCTGCCTTTATGTAGGCAGTGCCTTTTTCTTTCAAAAGAGATCGTCTCCTGAATTCAGCCACTTGCGTACGTCTGGTGCTCGGGAGCTGCGGTGGAGTGGGTGGGGTTGAGTATCACGGTGTGTCAGAGAGACAGAAAAGGTAGAGGCAGGTTTAAATCCATTTCCGTGGATTGGCTTCCTGCCCTCTTTGGCAACAAACCCAAGAGCTCCTAGAAGGAGCCGGGATGTAAGTGGGTTTCCGAGGACCCTCTATTTTCATCCTCTTTAGAGGCTCCGAAGGTAAGACCCACGGAGAACCGCAGGGCTCGTTATTCTTGGGTCCATCACAGTTCACCTCACTGGTAGCAGTGCGTAGTCCTCGGGCATCTGGAAGAGGTGGCGGGGACTGTGGGGACCGGGAAGCTCGCGGCTGCGGACAACGGGTCGGAGGAGGTGCGCCCCGTCCCCTCCATCCGCAGTCGGGCGGCCCGGCCAGCGGAGAAGGGAGTCCGGCCGGGGAGGGACGGACCGCGCCCCGCCGCTCGGTCCTGCCCCGGCTCCGGGAGGCTCGAGCCCCGGGAACCGCGGGCGGAGGGGGCGGCGACCCGGCACCCTGCGGCCACTGTGGCCGCGAGCCCGCGCCTCTTGCGGCTCCGGCGCCCGCCGGGTGGTGGCTGTGCAGTGCCCGCCCCCGGCGCCCCTCCCCGCCCCTCGCGCCCCTCGCCGCCCCCGCCCCGGCCGCGCCGCCCGCGCCCCGTCCCCAGAGCCCGCGGCGGCGGCTCGTCCGCGGCGGCGGCGCCTCCCCGCGCGGTGCCCGCGCTCCCGGCGGCGCGGTCCTCCCGCCTCGGCCATTTTCCTCCTCCCCTCCCCTCCCCTCGGAGCCTCATCCCCGCGCCCTCCCCCCGCGCGGGGACTTTTCCGGAAAGTTTTTATTTTCCGCCTCGGCCCTTGCGGAGAGAAGCTCCCGGCTCCGCGGCGGCAAAACTTTTCGGCCGCCGGCCCTGCGGCCCTCGGCGCGCCCCGCCGAGCCATGAGCGCCCCGCCGGTCCTGCGGCCGCCCAGCCCGCTGCTGCCCGTGGCGGCGGCCGCGGCGGCGGCGGCGGCCGCGCTGGTCCCGGGGTCGGGGCCGGGGCCCGCGCCGTTCCTGGCGCCCGTGGCGGCCCCGGCCGGGGGCATCTCGTTCCATCTGCAGATCGGCCTGAGCCGCGAGCCGGTGCTGCTGCTGCAGGACTCGTCCGGGGACTACAGCCTGGCGCACGTCCGCGAGATGGCTTGCTCCATCGTCGACCAGAAGGTAAGGCGCCGCGCGGCCCCGAGCCCGGCGCCTCCCCGCCGCGCAGGGGGCGCTGCCCGCCCGGCCGCGCCAACTTTCCGGCTCCGGGGGCTCCGCCGGCGGCCAGCCTCGCCGGCGCTCTGGAGGCTCTGGCACCGGCCGAGGTTGGACGCCCGCATCCGAGGCACTGCGCTCCCTGTTGTCCGGTTCTCTCCTTGCCCCATCTTCTTATAGTCCCGATTTCTCTCCGGTCTGCATCCTCCTCACCCGTTTCCATCTCTTAGGACACTTCCAGGTATCTTGCCCTTTTCTCGTCGCGCCTCTCCCTCCCTTGAGACTTCCCGGCTCTCCCGTCTTCCCTCTGGACCCTGGACCAGCACGTTCCTGGCTCCCGAATCCTCCTTCCTGCACCCGAGTACCCCCCGCCCCGGGACACGCTCCGCACGATTTCAGCACCACTCTCTTCCCCTTCAGGCCCCTCGCCCAGCTCAGACTGATGCCGAGGAGTTCTTTGGAATGATCTGGAGATGAGGAATTTCTCACCTGTCAAATAAGCTTTTAAGGGAGGTTGATAGACTTGGCCAGCTGTGAAAACAACTGACCAGGACCGCAACTACCCACCTCCTTGTCGTCTTTTAGTTCCACGTCTATGTGGACATGGGAGCAAATTTTCCAACGTAAAATTTGAAAGTTGCAGCCTTCTTCCTTTTCATCCCTGGGACATTGATAGTGGGGCATTGAATTGGGGGGGGGGGACACAGGCATATAAGTGGTGAGGGCATTGCCCAGGAGCACCCCGAGGCTGGCTTTGCCTTTAAGTTTGGGACTCTGGACAGCGGCCACCAAAGGCGCGTTGGAAAAAGGACCATTATCATGGGTCAGGCCACCCGGGGAGAAGACCCAGCTGGCCCACCACTGTTTATAGTGCAGTTCTGAGTTTCAGATTGTTTCTGTAGCCATCCAGAGGGATGGTGCACGGAAGAGGGTGATAAGCAGTAAAGGAGAGGGGCTGTGGCGCCAGTCTTCTGAGTATAAACTGCCAGGATTTAGGGGGTGGAGACAGAGGTCTCTAAAGGTGCTGAATTTCAACCCTGGAGGACTGGCTAGTACTTGCCTTATAAAGATCACTTGAATAATCATGAATGCTTTCTTTAAACTATTTGGAACAGAGTTTGCTAAACCTGAGTGCTGTGAATTGTGGCACTGAGCACAGGGATGTTAGTGGAAGCCCTAGGGAAAAATCACGAGTCTAGGAAGTTGTTAAAGTTTTGGGGCCAGACTGAGGTAACAATGAGTGCCAGGAATTTTTGTTTATTGAAAGCGTGACATTTTATATTACGTGCGACGCTCAGTTTTTTCCAACTTCCATGTAAATGACAAAACTTATCTAATTCTGGTACAAGTCGGATCTCGTGCTTCCTCCTCCTCATCAGTATTGAGGAATGTCTCTTGCAGGCGAGCAGGAGCGCTCTGCTAGGCACCGAAAGCCTTGCCTTAATGGAAGTTGTAGTCTGCAGCAGTCTCCATTAGGGCGCACACCAGGTAATTGAAGAACAATATAGGATAAGCATATACACAACATATGATAAACTTCTCCAAAGGCTAATGCAATTGTGTAGGATTTTAACTTACCTAAATTCTAAAGCAAGTGATAGAGTTACAGGGAATATTCAAATTGGGTCAAATTGATATGGATAGACTGTTTTTGACCAGCTTTAACAGACACACCCATCCGTATACACACACCTTGATGGAGTTTAGGATGGGGAGAAACATGTATGGTTCAAGAGGTTTGGGATTGGCATTTTGAACGGAGAGTGGATTCCAGTGATCTCCCAAGCGCCCATGGAACGTAGCGGCTCTGAGGGGAGTGTCTGGAGTGTTCAGAGAGGGTCCAGTTATGAGAAGGCCTTGAAGTTAAAATGAACTCAAATTATTGGAAGCCTCCGTAATCTGCACAGAGATATCAAACCAAGGACATCTGTAAGATGGATTTGTTGTGTGGAAGAGGTTTTAGAATGTGGAAAATGTTATGGCAGAGAGAAAACTGGAGTTCAGTCATGAGCTAATTGAGAGCTGAGCCCAAGTTTGCAGGAGAGAGACCTGGAGAAATACTGGAAGGGAACAGTCATTGGCCCTGCAGACTGGTTTACAAGGGGACCCCTTCCTTTTGTATTTACTCTCATAGTTCTTTTGTCTCTAAAAGAAGAGTTTGAACAGTTTGACTGCTTGGGAGAGCCAAGGGAAAGATCTCACTTGCACTTCTTTTTTTAAGGGTTATGGCAAATGGAGAGTTAGATTTAGAGATGTGGATTTGAGAGTTATTCGTATGTAGAATACTGTCAGTAAATACTTAACTGGATGGTGGGTCTAGACAGGAAAGTTTCCATCTCTCTCTCTCTCTCTTGAGCTACGTTATCACCCGGGTATAAACAAGATTAGGAGGGCTGAGTATCCACCACAGGGTAGCAGGGATCTCTTTGCTTTGTGACAGTAGAAATGGCAGCGAGGGTCAATGTGGAGTTAAGGCAGTGGGAGGAGATCCTTTGTCCCTTATTTCAGGTTCTTTTGAAGTACACTCTGAAGATAGCAACTGTGGAGAAGGATGACAGGAGAGAGAGAGAGCGAGAGGGAGGGAGAGAGGAAGGGAGGAGGGAAATGAATGTTTTAGGAGAGAGCTGAGAGTTTGAAGTCATTTACAGTTTACTGTGTAGAGACAGCAGAAGTTCTCCTGATTTTCCGAGTTTTCCACATTCCTTGTGTCATAAGTTTTCATATGATTTGTTTGAGTGTTCCCTAAATACTAGCAGAGATCGGACTAGCTTAAGTCTTTGGAAGTATTAGCTGACAAATTCGGTTTATTTCAGCAACATTCATGCGACATTTTCTGTGGGGTGAGCAGCTGAGGTGTACAGGGCTGAATAAGAGAGATCATGTCCCTGAGAAACTCATCTTTAAGTTATTCTTGTTATTACTTAGAATTCAGAGTATAGTTTTTCTTTAACTGAATAGGTTTGAAAAGTGGCAGGCATATAATTGTACTTGAAATATTTTAATAGTAATTCAATAAAAATATTTTCATTTTAAGATAAATGTACCCTAGGTATGTACTGAATTATATAACTGAAGAATTCTTTCTTTTATCTTTTAGTTTAGATGAAAAATCTGGTCTTGCTTTTTTGTATGAAATGATGTATGAATATAGAAGATGTAATTAATTCCTTCTTTTTTGGAGGTATCAGCCCAAGGTTTTATTTGTATTATGCTTATATCTTTACTTTGCAAGTGTGTAACCTTGAAGGCAGGTTGTATGTAAAGACATGTGTTTTGTTCCTTAGTGTCCATAATTATTGTTTTCTGGAGGGTAAAAAAATAACAACAGTAGTTGACTTCACTTTGAAACACTGTTACTTGACACTATCAAAGAACCTTGAATACATGGACTAAGAAGGAATTGTTCTGAAGGAAGGAACAGTATTCCAAAGGAAGAATTAGTTTGGTTTCATAGTATATCATCTGTCTCTCCGTGCGCGCCCGTGCGTGTACACACACACACACACACACACACACACACACACACTTTTTTTAAACAAGCAGTATTAATTTAGGGATGTGGGATGCAATTAATATGACTGTCTATCTGTCCATTCATTTGGCTGTTATCTTATTAGAAAGATGACTCATATTTCCCTTTTGAATTGATTTAAATGGAGTAATAACATCTGTAAGACTCTGACATATAGTTTCTCTTTGCACAGTCATTTATCTGATCAAGGAAACTAGAGTGAGATTTTATAGAGGATAGCTCACTAAAGGAATAACAGAGGTGAGTGCCTTGGTTTGAGGGCAGCTTTGCTCTGCCTGTTGTTGCTTCACTTAATTGTAAATTGTTGTCTTAACAGTTGTAGTGTCATTTTTACCTTCTTTTTGTTAATTTTAGCTACTCTACTTCTACACAGAAAGCTGGAAGTAATTAGCTGCTTGACCAGCCCAACAGAGGTGGAACACAAAATCTTTTTAGGCTAATGATGGTGTTTGGGTCTGAGTGTATATTTTTTATTCATTTTATATTTTTCATTATTGTATTCTGTTGATTTCTGATTTAATGTTGAAGTATAGAATTTGTCATTTCATTAATTGATTCTTAAGTAATATAACTTTTAATACTGAATATTTAAGATTTCAATTTCTTTTCAAGCTTAGTAGTATAATAGGATTATATTTTGGTATATATGTAATGCCTATGTAATATATACATGTAATATATGCATATATATGTAGTATATTATCTAAGTGTCTGAGTGTGTTTTGATATGTACTTTATGTGTGTGTGTGAGGAAGATTGGCCGTGAGCTAACATGTGTTGCCAGTCTTCCTCTTTTTGCTGAGCTAACATCTGTGCCCATCTTGCTTTATTTTGTATGTGGGATGCTGCCACAGCATGGCTTAATGAGCAGTGTGTAGGTCTGCACCCGGGATTCAAACCTGTGAAGCCCAGGGCCCCAAAGTGGAGTGCATGAACTTAACCACTATGCCAATGGGCTGGCCCCATTGATACATATTTTTAAAAGCCTCATTATCCATGTATAGCCTTCAGATGCTGAAGTATTGTTTTATATTTTGTACTGTAGGCTGCACAAAGTGGGGCCTCATTATATATCTCATAATCCGGAAGAGAAACTCTGCTTTACATTTTTTTGTCAATGCACAGAACTGAAAACCTCATCTTATAGGTGTATACTGTTTGACAGTTTTCGCAAGGAGAATGTCCTTTGAGCCTGTGAAGTTAAAGGCATTAAGCTTTACAGTCTTTAGGCTGGGAAGAATGGGATGATTGGCTGTTTTGACAAATATATGAGTTAATTTGGACCTTTAGATCCAGGTTGAGATAAATTTGAAAGAATTTTCTGTGAAAGCTATAGTGTGTGTGTATGGGAGTGGGGGTTGGTGGAAGGGGTGGGTCTGGAAAATTATTAATAAAGTTTGAAAATTTGCCACATACTTGATGACTGTGTTGCTCCATAGAACCAGACTCCTATCATAGCTGTTAAGGGAGATTAAAACCTTATTTTGCCAATTACTATTACCCTTTTGTTCTTGTTGGTGGTGAGGTGATTGTATATAGATTTTCACCAATTTATGCGTGAAAGACTTTTAATGACCTTACTACACAATACGAACAGATTTGTAAGCCTATGAATGTGTGATTGTGACTTATCTAAGATTACTTTGAGGGTTAAAGATGGTATGTATAAAGGATTAAATATACCCCTGGTAAATAGATACATAATAAATAGGATTATTGCTATTCTAAAGCTTTACAGATGAGCATGCTGTCTTGTTGACAAAAGAGATGTGTACTTTATTATCTTATTCTTATCTCAATATATAACTAAAATTGTAGTGTTAAAAAGCAATATGGCTGTAAGGCCCAGGTAGCATTGTTTTCTCTCTGCCCTCTATAGTAGGACTAATCTTAGGAGTAGTTACATTTTGAAACTGCCTCTCAAAACTCAACCTCTCAGAATTCCTTAGGGAGTACTTTGATTATTGCTAAATGAAAAATACATGTGCTGATGAAAGTAAGGCATATCTTCATTGCTTTTTATTATTTTTGACAAGAAGTTGATTTAATTCCTTTTCAATTGCAAGAGTAACTTAAATGATATTTCATTTGATAAAAAAGGGAAATAAAATACGTAATGGTGCAACATTTGGCAACATAATGATTCCCAAATGCGGTCCTCAAGACTGAAATCACAAGTTGCTTTGCAAATCAACCCTTGATATGAGGAGTCGGGCACTTGGAAATGACTTAGGGTGATTGCATTTTGCTGTCATGCTAGCATCTAGAGGTTGTTTGCTAAATTGTTACATCTGATGAATAGCTAATGTAACATGGTTGTGCACATGCAGAAGTGTTATAATGGAATGAGAGGTAATTTTACTGGGAAACAATTAAGTTAGCAGTTTGGCTAAGTCAATCACAAGTCTTCTCTAGATCCTTTCACTATCACTTACCTCTCATGGGAGTCCACGCCCCATTATAAAACCTTTAGACAACCACAATCAATAGTTATTTATCCATCTTTTAAAGAAAAGTGGAATGGATAATTACATGAAATGTGTGTGTGTGTGTGTGTGTGAGTGAATTAGACTGGAATCTAATCTTGCGGAAGCCCCCAAGCTATACCAAGAAACTACTATAATGATCAAAGTAGCAGAGCTGGACTCAGATTGGATTAGAAGTGGGTAAAATAAAGAGGCAGTTCCATAGGAGTTGATCATAACATGAGAGTTCTTTGTTTTATTTTTATATTTGTTGCTTTGTTTCTGTGTGTTGGGGATAACTAATTCTTTTGACCTCTGACCTCTGGTAGTCACTTTGATCAATCTGAAAGATCTAATTCCAGATGTGAAAATAGAGATTAAAATATAGGGTGTTTTTAAAGATAGTGCTCACCTTTTAATTTCCCTAGCATTATTTTAGAGAGGTTTTGAAAATGAGATTTCAGTTTCTTAAATCTTTCTTCAATGTTGAAATATGTTAGAATGATACAAAACAACAACAACAAAAAAAGGCATCAGTTTTTCTCTTTTTATTGATAGAATTTAGATACAGGGAAATGGTTATATTGCTCACATATATTCAAAATTCTTTTCCATCTGCAAGAATATGTGAAATTTCCCCCGGAATTCCTCTGATACTGTCAACCAAATATTTTTGTACCATTAAAAACCAATAATGACAGCACCACTTGAAGTTACTTGGCAGCAGAGAAGCCCACATTATGCCGTTTCTTACTCTTTCTAGTCTCACACAGAAAACAGATAATTAAATAAACAAAGCCTTTAATTACATGGCCACTATAGCCATTACAGAATATCATATAATTTAGGTGGTCATAAAGGTAGGAATTGGTGTAAAAACACCATGTATTGAGGCACAATTATGCCTGTCCAAATGTACAGTTTCCTGTATAGAAGTTTCTTCCAAAGTTGCAAGAAGGTTTTATTTGGCTAAAGCTAGACAGTTGATACAGCAGCTTAGCAATGTTGGCAAATATGAAGATTAGATTTTTAAATATGCAATCATGCAGGAATTTTGTCCAACTTATTTTGGTAAAAAGGAAAAAAATTTATGTGCCCTTCACTGGTTCATTGGCTGCTATTCTGACGAAGCCACTGATTGAGGAGGAATTTGTTGAATTTACTGCTTGCATTGAGGCACAATTTCAAAAATTTCTGAATGCCTCTCTCCCTAATAGTCAGCAGCCACTTTTTTCACATAAATATTATAAAATGAATGAAAAGTATGAAAGTGATAATGAAAATATGTGCAAAAGGTATGAATGTGCATGATAAATGGTATTATAAATAATCTAAGGATCTGCATACAATTAAAAGAGTATTAAATATGTGAAGTAAAGATCTGAGTCTGTTTCCTTTTTCATAAACAATGGGATAAAAAGAACCTGAATATAATCAAAGCCTGATTTGATATGTCACAGACAGACACATATTTGCACATCAAATAAAACAATAATTTATTCAAATATGAAGTCTATATACCATTAAATCAGTTTGCTTTTTGTGTAGTTTTTTAAATGATTTAAGTTGACTCTAAGAATATTTTGTTTGAAATTATTCAGCTAGATTTACATTGATGTAAATTTTATACTTTCTTAAGGAGCAAAATATTTTGCATTAATCGTTAATAAAGATTAAACCATTAGGTTAAAGTGTTAACAAAGATTTTTAAACTGTCAGCGTTGGACATACCAAAAAATCAAACCCTTTTCCGAGGTTGTCTAAATCAGTCATACTAATGATGTAGTAACCAGTGGATAATTTTGGAATATCACTTTGATTTGAATGGATCACTACAGGCAGAGAGAGACCAGGGATTCAGTTCTAGTTCAGGTGCTTGAATTTAGTTCCAAACAACATAATTGATTGAATTAGGCCATCTATCACTGGTCAAATATTTATTCATGACACTGTGTCTCATCCTTTCTATCAATTAAACATGAACCTTGTTTTTCCTCTTTTAACTCTGATGATTGAGAAATGGTGGTAGGCTCGTGGTCTGGTGGGGCCTCTTGGGTGGGACCAGGAGTTCTTATAATACCTCAAAGTGGCTACATCCTTCTCAAAGTTCTGGGAAATCATGGCCAGCCTTCAGGGAGGGACTTACATAAGGGCTCCAGAGCATCTGATATAGGGAATAAAAGGAATTTGGGTGATTTCTTTGTCAAAGAAGACAGGTTATTAGGGTGGGACAGGAACATGTTTCTCAGTTTACAGAAAGATGAAGTCTGCTGTCCATGTTGAACCCTCTGTATGTTTACACTCAGTGACTTTGATAGGCTTGGGCTATATCCCGGTATGGAAAGCTGTAACTAAGAACATGCGTGACCAACAGGGTTGAAATTATTTAGAGATTGGTTAGTCCAGTTAGATCCTCAGGACAGTAACGCTAGAGGTCAAGGCCCCTTGACCAAAAGCAATGGTCCAGGGCAAACAGTGGTAGCTTTTTGTCAAAAGCAGGAAAGAGTGGGAGGAGTTGGGGGGCATGAGGGGTGGTAGTTAGGCTTTGGTGATGGCTTTGACTCAGTGATGGTGAATAGACCTGAGAAGGCTACAGTAGGCAAGGCCTGTGACATGAGACTAGTGGCACATGAGGGCAGAAAAGGACAGTGACAGCAAAGCTCTGACCTCCTGTGGGTTGAGTTAGCAGGAATGGCCCCATGAGATAACTCAGGAGTAGCAGTGGGGACAGGTCTAGGAGGTGGCCTTTTACAAGCAGAGTAGTCCTCTTTGGAAGTTTTCAGAGTGTCACAGATGAGAGGTTCAAGGAGAAACTCGGTGATGACTTGACTGTGAGAGATTTAGGAAGAGCTTGTCCCTGGAGCATTGGGTCATGGTCTGCAAGGTTCTGGGGCCTCACACTAACGATGGCCTGCAGAGGGGAGCCTCCAGGAACAGAACCTTCCTGGCATTTACTCTGTGTGGCTGTCTGTATCTCGGCTTCTTTTCATTTATCGTCTCTGATTTTCATAGTAGCCCTTTGTGATAGTCATTTTCTCTCCATTTTAAGCATGAGGAAACTAAGGGTCAGAGAGGTTAAATCATTTACCTCAAATCACATAGCTACTAAGTAGAAAGCAAACCCCCCAATTCTTGATGCACTTCACTATAGCTCATCCTAAGAACAGAGGGCTGGGATGGCCACAGATCTGTACCGAGAGTTTGGGGTTATCAAATTGTGGGGAAGGGGGTAGTGTTAAACTTCCCTTTATGTT
The DNA here is from genome assembly GCA_031878705.1 of Tapirus indicus. Classification (NCBI taxonomy): domain Eukaryota; kingdom Metazoa; phylum Chordata; class Mammalia; order Perissodactyla; family Tapiridae; genus Tapirus; species Tapirus indicus. The sequence goes on from CM062918.1 coordinate 17,965,190, forward strand.
GGCTGAAATTTATTTAAAAACACTTCAGCTTTTGCAGTGTGATATTATCTATATGTTAGTTTAAATTATTCCTTAGTTGGAAGGCTTCCCTCATCTGGAATTTATATCCCAGTTAGTGGTCAGCTAGAATTCTAGTCACTTTGGAGGCCACCATTATAAGGCTTCTCTTATTGATGGCAAGATACCCACCCCAGGTATTGGTAATTAACGTAACGAATGTTAAAATGGACTTTCATTGGGGATATTAGTCATTATAGATATGTGATTGCCTCAAGTATTTTAGAGACGTGCCTCACCCTTGAGGATTCATATGAACTGTAATGTGTCTACTTGTTAATATATATATATATATTCTAGAATAGGTATCTGTGTAGCAGCATTTGGTTTGGAATTTGCTTTCATTATCTTCTGGTAAAGAAGATAGCCAATCCTCACCCATCTTTAAATTTCCAGACACCACTGTTATTTATCCAATGAGGTTAATTACCTCGTGTGATTAAATTGGCCTAGGTTAGTTCACAACACTTCCTTCCAATGAGACATGGACACAGGTGTTGTGGAAGAAGTGCTTATGGTAGATCGTGTGTTGATCAGTGTGGCTCAAGATTAGTGGATGTAAAGAATCCTAGCTACCAGTGTAAATCAAGGAATCGTTTCTTCTTGAATCGTGCATTGATTCTGAGCAGATTCTGAGAAAGTAACTAAGGATCCTTAAGAAAAGTGCCTTTTAATAGTTGCCTTTCATTTGAGAAGTATTTGGATGCCTGTATGCTAAGGATCATGTTTTGCAAATATGTTTTCTCTTTTTGTAAATTTTATGAGTTTGTTTGTTTGCTTATGTTTGGTCAATTATGAATGAATCCACCCTAAGGTAAACTTACTCCCGTTTGTGCATGATCAATCACAGACAACGTGGAGATTTTCTTTCCACTTCAGTAGTGCTAGCCAGTCCGAACTGTGAATTGCCTTGCATTCCTTTGCATTGCCTGTGTACAGGGCTAAGGCCGACACATCCCTTGTAGACTAATTGTACTAGCTTTAGACTTTACAAGAATGTAATTGTATACTTAGGTAGACATGATTTGGTCTAAAGTATATCCCTAATTCAGTTAAATTCTAAGGGTTTCTGCCCTGAATGACTGTTTGGGAGCATATAGTAAGGTGCTTGTTCATTCCTAATGGCCTGGAAAGGTACCTGAGCTATTGCCTGTCTTGGATGTATTTGGAACTTTTGCAGCTTTAATACAATGGACAAGTTACATAGAGAACTCTTTCTTGACGTGACTCCCTGGTAGTCTGTTGGCTGACAGAAAGGTAGCAGAAGTGTCCAGGTGCATTAGAAGTCTAAATTTACTAGATATCTACTAGTCAAGTACTGTGCCTTGTAAGCCTTATCTTGAGAAAACTCATCTTTAGCTAGTAGGACCCAGGGCATCAGTTGTTGGAGGAGTAGTAAAGTGGATCACTCATGGCTAATTCTCCTCTACCAGATGACCGATACTGAGAAATAATTGGTTAGCTTCAGAGTAGCCCCTAGACAGGAAGACTCTATGCCTTTCCCTGCGACAGATGTCAATTTCATCTGCTAATGTGAAATGAGCTGTTGTCACCTGGGATGTAGATCTTTAGAATATGTAAATAAATCCAATAGCTTGTATAGATTTTCAAAGAATAAAAGACTAGATCTTGCATGATCTTTGCTTTTATTCAGTTCTTTGAGAAGAATAAGGAGCGAAGCGAACATCCACTGAGAATGGGCTCATGGAGTTGAGCTAGGACGCTAAGTTCAGTAGAGCGACCATAGGCCCTCTGTCCAGCACAGTCCTAATTTATGTCTGTTGTCTTGGAATTCTTTTAAATTGTACATTCACTGATAAAAACTATGGAGTTTTAAGTTAAAACAACAACAAACAAACAAAACAGAAAGAAAAACCTTAATTAGGACAGACATTTTATTACCTTTTGGCCCAAAATCCTTATACGTTTGAAGATAAAAGCAAAACTTATGCTTAGAATTTATTTCATAGGAAGAGTCATCAGATTTTATATATTAACTGTGTCACTTTGAGTGACTTTTCTAAATGGAGTCTGAAGCTCAAAATAAAAACCTTTCTTTGGTTAGAATGTTATCCCCTTGACCAAAAGTTTCTGTGTAACTTAAGGATGAAAAGACAACCAACAATTAGAATTGATTTCATAAACCAGTTCATTAAATCTCACTTTGAATGTAGTATCTAAAGTAATTTTAGCTCTATTTGCTCCAACCAATCAATGTAAATCAAGGTGCTATGATAGATATGTACTTTTTCTTGTATTAAACAGCAAATAATTTTACTTACTCTGGTAGTTATACTACCTTTATTAATTCAAATAAGTAAACAGAAAGGCCTGCCTTGAAGCTTCAGCACCCTTGGCAACCATCACAAAGGCAAAATACACTGACTTACGTGCAGAGGGATAACATTAGAGTTTCAAGGTGTACTTTATTGTATTCTCTGCCCTAGAGAAAATATAACAGGGTTAGCAAAAAAGAGAGAAATTGCACACAAAAGCCCTTGATTACTTAGAAAACTTGTTTTATATTTAAAAACAAGTAGACAAATGAGAGAAAAATTTTGGAAATTAGATTGTCCTACAATAACAAATGTATAGGCTGTAGCTTGTATTTTCTTAAGATGTTCACAGGCATAGCCTGGATGAAGCAAATATATGAACAGGAGTCCTTAAAAGTGGTGAATCTTCCAGGTTAGGTCAGACAGATGAGGCTGAAAAGCAGGAGAGATTTTAAGCATGAGAGGGACTCCATCCCCTGTTGCTGACTTGGAAGGTGGAGGAAATGGGCCAGGAGCCAAGGAATGCTGGGTCCTCATAAGAGGGAAGCAGGAGGAGTTAGTCATAGTAGTAGATGAGACAACAGAAATGAGGTTGGAGTGATGAGAGAAAGGGGTCATGAACCAAGCAATACAGTCAAAGCTCGACGCTGAAAAAGGCAAGAAAAATGATTCTCCCTTAGAGCCTCCAGAAGGAACCACACCTTGACTAGCCCAGTGAAACTGCTTTTGGACTTCTCACCTTCAGAACGGTACAAGAACTAATGTGTGTTTTTTTAAAGCTACTAAGTTTGTGGTAGTTTGTTATAGCAGTAACAGGAAACTAATATGCGACATTCACTGCAGAAAAGATGAGAAATTCAGATAAGCCCCAAAATGGATCATACCACTCAGAGTTAAATGCAATCAACATTTTGGTGAATATCTTACCAGATTTTTTTCTGTAAGTGAATATTCTTGTCATAACTCGCATATGATTTGATTTGCTCTTTTCATGTGATATTACGTCTTTCTGTGTCAGTTTTTATATCGAAAATGTTTAATGCCCTTGGGAGTAATTTTTGTGGGAAGAAAACGCTTTTCAGATATTTACTTTGGTTTTAGAATTTAATATTCAAGTTACTAAAGTTATAGGTTCAGATGTTAATCTTTCTAGTGCAACTTATGAATATTTTTATCTTTTTTAAATCTAGCAGATTTTAACAATCACATTTAAGAACCTTTGAAGAATTATTAGTATCCTGTACAAACTTAGTTATTTAGATACTTTCAAACATTTTGAATTGCATTTCTAAATTGAATATATTTTATTTCCTTTAAATATTGCAATTACTTGCTTGCTAAACCTTTATATGTTTTTAAGTAATTCTTATACATCTAATGAGTGAAATTTATAAATATATAAATATGGTAAAGTGTAAGTTCTTAAATGTTCCATGCCATACATGTAGGCCGAAATTAATTGCATAATTATATGTATATAATATGCACTAAAGCATTAATTTTATAGTTCTGAGCCTATTAAACTTTTCTGTATTTAATTTCAGATAGTCCCATGTTTGAAAGATGTTTTTCCACCATGAAATAATCATGTGATCTCACACAATTTGTGGAGGTCCCTCCCCATATGCATTTTGCTCAAGTCCTCTTGGCTTGGTTAAGGCTGCATAAACCCCAGTGCTTTTAGCCAGACCCAAGACTGGGTTCCTGCTGGCCGTGTAGATCAGTCCCACGGAACCCTAGTCTGTCACTGCAAGGAAGGGAGTAATTTTGTATCCCACATCTCTGGAGTCAGTTCGCATATTACTTCAGTGTGCTGAAAAGTCTCAGATTCCTACCCAGATTGATCACTTGACTGGATTTTGAATTTCTTTTTTTTTTTTTTTTGTGAGGAAGACCAGCCCTGAGCTAACATCCGTTGCCAATCCTCCTCTTTTTTTTGCTGAGGAAGACTGGCCCTGGGCTAACATCCGTGCCCATCTTCCTCTACTTTATATGGGACGCCGCCACGGCGTGGCTGACAGACAGTGCGTCGGCGGGCGACCGGGATCCGAACCCGCGAAGCCCGGGCTGCCAAGCGCGGACTAAACCGCTGCGCCACCGGGCGGGCCCCTTGAATTTCTTAAGCTCTTAAGACAGGTGAATCCCTTTTCTATCTACAGTAAAGACCTTTGAATCTAATGGAATACTGCATTTTCATTTTCTTTCTTTTAAGGCTACATCATTCCTGTAGATATTAGTATGTGATTGAGTGTTGGCAGTCTCTCGGGGCTTTGCCTGACCGTTTAGTCACAACTCATACAATTCTTCTTCTAACTCAATATCTTCCCCTGTAAATAAAAGGAAGCTCAGAGCACCACTTTCTAATGTCTGAATAGAATTGGTATATGGATTTATCACAATATGTTTAACTTGTTCCCTACTCTGGCAGATTTTTTCCCACTTACATATATAATACTTATGTTTGAACTTGTCTGTTAATATTCCTAAAATTAATATTATCTTTTAGTATTTTGATTTTGTCCATTAATATTCCTAGGATTAATATTTAGATTATAATTTTAATTTCAGAATTATAGTGATGCTTTTTTCAGTTTGAAAGGTACAAATGCATAGGGTTTTGGGGGTTTTTTGCTCTGTATTTAATTAAATTCACCTTGATATTTTAAAAAGCAGTTTGAAAAACACACATTCCTATAAATATTTAAGAAAATTCCTAGAATAGTTTCTTAAAAGTAAAATTTCACCCTTGTTTGTTCTTATTCAGTTCTCTATAGTGTTCTTTAGAAACCTGAAATATGAAAAACTGAGATTTTTATAGTCATAAATGAATGTCATCTTTGACATGGCCATTTTCCCCCCAAATGCTTTCTTTTGTAAAAGCAGCAGTTGTGTTGCTTATTAAGTACGGTAGAGCTGTGTTTGGCAATTTAAAATGTATTTTGATTGAGAACATTTTGATTTACACACAGAGGCTCAGGAACACCTTTACTGGGTGAATCAAGTCAGACTGAGTAAATCACAGGAGAGTGTAAACACCGCACATCCCACCGTGCCTGCTTTTTCACTGTTATCCCAGGGTCTAGAACGGTGCCTGCTCTGAATGATTTGAACAAATGGTTTGTCCTGTTATTTCCCAGTTAATTTCCTGGAAGCAGAACTGTGTGGTCAGTCTTTAAGCAAATTAAATCTTTTGGTATGCCTGGGCTATTTACTTTCTAAGAAGTGCTCATTTCCACCTTTGATCTATAATTATTATTCAAATAATTATTCTTTAAAAAGTGAATCAGAGGTGTTTTGGGAGATAAGATGTACTTAGGCAGAATGTTGAACTGTTATTTGAGGAAACAAACAAACAAGAAAACCCTGGGATGTGAGTCTCCTCTGGGGAATTGGTATTTCTCTCCTCTACCTGGGCCAAGGATGTAAAGCCTGCGAAAGCCTTCCCTCCTGACAACATTTTATGACAGGGCCTGAATAAATGTTTGTTGAATTGAATTGAATCTTCGGAACAGAAGGAGTCTTTTCTGGTTGTTAGTGGATACCTAGCTGAAACGGTATGAAAGACACTTCAGTGTTTTACTTGTCAAATCTCAGCCTAACTTACCTGTAGATTTTAAGAACATGATTATGGAAATAATAAAAAGCCTGACATATAAATGTAGTGGTAGGAGAGATGGTGATGGAGAGGAAAGAATAATGTCTTTGGGGAAAAAAAGCATCAGAAAGTAACACAAACTCAACCAGTGTCATCTGGAAGTCCCTCTTTTGCTTCCCACTGGCTTGTGAAGTGAATTTGAGAAACTCAGATGGGCTGATGGGGAAGTTCAGCAGAGTGGCCTCCAGCGAGGAACTTTTTTTCTCCTTAAGAGTCACTCGTTTGGCTGCTTCCATGTGGTTCAGTAGGATTTCAGTTTAAAAACATTTACCTTCTCTTTGTTTCCTGCCAATTCTTAACCTTTGTTACTTTAATTTTTTTACTTTTTACATCTCAGTAACTGTTTTATATTTGTTACTAAGTCAGATTTGAACTTTTAAAAAGATTTAAACTTACACTTATTTTTGAAAATCACTTTTGTTCATACTTTCAATACTTATTTGTTGTATACTAGATGACAGGTGTTACATTATATATCTATATCCATCCATCTATATATGTGTGTGTCTTTGTGTTTCTTATCTTATTTTCTGGGATTTTTTTTTTGGTCTTTGGCTAATTCTTTTTATTTTCTCCTGTTTGTAACTTTAGCTCTTGACAACCCAGATTTACACCTCATATGTTTTAAATTTTCTGCCCTGCTGTTTTTATCTTTTTTTCCCCTTCATAATTTACTTTCTCCTGCCGTTTTAAGCCTTCTCGGACATTCTTAAGTGTCTCATAGATACTCCTGAGTTGATTTTCTCAAGTCATGAACCCCGCTGAGTGGATATCATATTTGATTTTCTGGAACCTGTTGTTTTTTAACATAACATCCAGTCCTTGGATGAGGAATTTGTGATCTCCCAAGCCCGTAACCCCTGTGTTTTGGGCAAACAGTTGTATGCTGTAAGCCAGAAGTGTGTTTAATCTCTATAGTCTCCTGGGGGAGGGCGTCTCCCAGCCCTTGGTGCTAAGCCAGGGGAGATAATACCCCCATATCACTCATTCATGGGAAGTGGAATAGTAGCGATTTTGTAGCCATATTTCTGTGTAAAACTGTCTTGCTTCTTGGCTACTTATTACGAGGATGATCTCCACCTTTTCTGGCAAGATTTTACAAGGAATTAGGAAGCTGGTGAAAACAGGAGTTATCTCAATTTGGATTTTCACAATGGAATCTATTTTCTCCACCAGCAAATAGTTAAGTCCTCAAGTGTATCTTTTATCCAGGCATTTTAAGAGTAGGGTTCTTGATATACAAAAAACATTCCTCCTGTTTATTTTTGGATTATTGATTATAGCCCCCCCCAAATTCCTTGGGGTAGAGGGACATGGAAGACTAGAGTCCCTGGAGGGAGAATGGGTCAAATTTTAGGAATTAGGCCAAGTTACAACACACTTGATGGTGTAGTCCCTTTCTCCTCCGAGAATTTTCTCTCTGACTCCTTTGAAGATGTGCTCTTTCATCTTGACTGGGTCCATCTCACACAATCAGTGTGGTTGTGCACCTGAAAATCAGGGTAGGAAGTGACATCACTCATCTAGCAGACCAAGAGTGCAATTAAACTGTCTTCAGCAAAAGTGAACATGTGTTCTCCACAAATTATTGATTTATTGACCTTTCTGTCCAAACTGATTTCCAACTAAAAACTGAATAATTTAGGCCAATGATTCTACAGTAGGAACAGTCAGGATTTAGACAGTGTTCTTGTACTGCCTCTTCTAACTGGGAATAATATCAAATTGCTTTCAGGTTTTATTAATCTCACCTTTGCCTTTGAATCCACGAACAAGAAGCAATTGTGAGCTAATCTGTTTGAACTCAGCATTTAGCCCTGATCGTTTAAGCTCTATCGGAGCCTGCCCAGTAAAGGACCATTGGCATAAAAATCAGTAGGAATCAACTTCCCATAGGTCAGTTAAAGTAATAATAGCAATTTACTATTATTATTATTATCCTAATATAGCTAACATTTCTCAGCCATTACAATACCACTCTTAAAGGGCCTACCGAGACTAACTCATTTACCCAGGAGGTGGATAATTACTTTCACCCTCATTTTGCAAGTGAAGAAATTTGGGGCACAGAAAGAACTATCCAGGATTACAGAGGCAGTGGCAGAGTTGGGGTTTAAATTTAGGCATTTAGGCTCCAAAGTTTATGCACTTAACCACCAGACTGTATATGTAAATATATATATATAGAACATTTTAAACATTTGCAGGTGGATTAACAAATCTGAAAAACAGTGGCCCCTCTTTAGCTTGTTTCTTAATCATTTGATAATACTTTTGAATGAACTGGATGCCTGTTATAGAGAACACAAAGAAAATATTCTTTTATAAATGGATAAGTTTTATTATTTGGAATTATGGGGAGCCCAGACTAGAGACTGATCTTGTTAATTAATTATTGCCATAAAGATGGGTATCTATAAATTTTTCTAAATCTAAATTTATTATGTTGGCAAATGTTTCCAAGCTTACAGTTGCTTTAAAAGAAGCAATAATATTATATATGTGTGTGTGTATTTGTATATGAAAAAATATATATGTAAAATATACATGTATTTGTAAAAACATAATTATATGTAAAATGTATATGTGTATTTTAAGTTTCTTGATATCCTTCTCACAAATAGTTTATCGTAAAGAGTACATTAAGATTATTACTGTACAATGTTAGGCTTTCTTTGGATACTTTATTAGATTTTTATTTTCACTTTTTAATTATCGACTCCATATACCCATCACCCAGCTTCACCTAGCTTCAGTCATTATCAAAATATAATCAGTCTTCTTTCATTAATAATTAATTTCTAGTTCTCCAATCATTACCCCTTCATCTTCTCCCCAGATTATCTTGAAGCTGAATTTTAAGATTTATTTTTAATATTGGAGAGTCTTTCGAATGAATTTTGGAGAATATCCAGGTGTTGCAATAACACTCTCTCTGAGGGGAGGGACATGCCATCCATTTAGGTGCTCAGCTTTGTAAGGCTCCTACGTTTTAGTTGTAATGTCTGTTAGGACATGTGGTTCTCTGATCAACTGGCAACAAGAAAATCTATACTCTAGGTGCTATACTGATGTTTGCTACTTATAGTATCTCATGTGAGAGGAATGGCCTTCAAGAGGAATTGCTGGAGGGACATACAGTCCACCCATTCTCCCAGATATTTTAAAGTACACTCCTGAATCAAGTTATATTAAAGAATTGCATGCCAAAAGGCACTGAGTTAGTGAAATGCAGAATTACTTCTGATGCCATTAACTGGTTTCTAAGTTGGTTAGATAGTCTGATCCTGTCAAACTCAGGTCTAAGGCAAAGCCCAATAGATTGTTCATTAAACTGTACCATCTTCTTTGTGAGGACCCTGCGGAAACATTTCCTTTAAAATTTTAATTCCAAGAATCGTTGTTCCTCTCTTGAGCCATTCCTGTACTTTTAATGTCATTGACAGTTAAAGTGTGACATTAACATTTTCCCATTTTGTGTGGACTACCCTAAAGGTAACACCCAAATTTGGGGCCCAAAGAGCAGGTGTATAGGACATTAGGGCATGAATTTTAAAATCTGTTCCTACCCCCTCTTTGTCCTCACCCTTGTTTTTCTTTTTCCTTTTTCAGTTAAGACAAAACATAAACAAATTAACAAATATCCTAATAGTGGTTATCTCTGGTTTGGAGTAAGACAGATAGTTTTTTTTTTTTCTTTTTTACCACTCTAAATTTCTTAGAATATGCATGATTATAAAAGTAATAAGGAAAAGATACAAACACTTTTAAAAATTGAATCTAAATAATGAACCACTGATATAAAAATTGTGGTTAGAAGCCAGGGTCATATGAGAATTAAAGGGATCTATAGGTACAGGTTTTATTTTGTCATTTTGAATTAGACTTAGTTGAAATGACTAAATAGTGGAGCAGGGCTCTATGCTGAGCCCATTCTATCTGATTCCATCCTTGGAGCATCCATGTAGGAGAGGAATTTTCAATCTGTCCTCTTTGGGCCAATAAAAGCTCTAAAATGTAGTGATCCATCCTCAAAAATACCTTCTAAAGGAAATGACAGCTTCAGCTTGACAACTGTTAATTTGATGCTTTAGCTTTACTGTACTGGCTTCACTTTTAGAAGGCACTGTACTCTTTTGATGAGACATATTATTGATAAAAATAATTTTACCCATTTCTTCCAGTAAACATAATATATTTTTGAATGAGTTTCTTGCCATGAAAATGAATAAATCACAATTCCAGTGCATCTTGCTCCAAGTTGTGCTTTGAACCCCAGGGGAAGAGTGACAATGTGACAGTGTGGAAAGAGAATAATGGCTTATGCGTAGAAGACCCGGCTTATGGTTTTGTGCAGATGCACATCCAGTACTCACTACGTGCCAAGCTCTGTTTTCACACTCGAGAGGTAAACTCAAACACCTTTGGGATCCTTGACAATTGCCTAACTTGTGAATCCTGAGTTTCCACAGCTTTGCAGTATCTCATCTAAGGGATAGCAGTATCTGTTGTTCCTGCCACCAGCGTGGTTGGTGCAAGGATCAAAAGAAAACTGTCTTGAGTGAGTATTTTTGGAAAGGGCCCAGCAATGTTAAGATTAGAAGGTAGTAGTATTGAGTGAAACAGATTGACATTTTCATGTTACTGTGGATCAGATGCAAGTGGAAATTGATTCAATAATAAGTTTGCAGTTGAAAACTCATGGAATTCATGGACTTTTTATGCTTTACCTTTTAAATTGCTCTACAGTAGGGTTATTATGAAGATTTTTCTTTTTCCCTTTCCAAAGCCAAGCGTTTTTATTAACACTGGCTCTCATTATGAACTCTGTAAGGGAATAGTTAAGAGGACGAGTCTGAGTTGAATCCTGTTACTACTGCTTGCTTTCTGAGTAACCTTGGGCAATTTACTTATGATCTCAATTGCCTTTGCTGTAAAATGGGGATAATAAGTGTCTATGCATCATAATAGCTATTTTATAAGGTTATCATGTGGATTAATAACATCCATAGACACAGTGCTTTGGACTTTCTAAGCAGTCAGCCCATGCTGCTGTGATGACAGTCTCGTTCATAGCCTCATTATGGTCATAATTTCAGGCCTGTGTGGGCAAAATCCTAAATGGTAAGTTCTTATTTTACGTGAACAACCTCTACATGTTTAAGGGTGTGTTGTATAAAAGAAATTGATTCTACAATTTTTTGGCAAGGTTTGAAACCTGGCAAATTGATTTGTATGAACTCTCATGAAGAAATCTTTAAACTTTATTTGTTTATCTAAATTCAGTGTTATGAAAATATTGTAGTTATTTGATGTAAACTGCCTTCTACTGGTGTGTGCTTGTATTGATTCTTAGTGAATTGTGGATTGAATTCAAAATAGCAAGTGCTAACCTTGATATAAATATTTTCATGTTTGCATCATAAGTAAGAGAATTTGCACTTTGAGCATTTCATAAATATTAATCAATTAGACTTCAGAACGCTCCAGTGATCGAGATGCTGTAAATCAACCTTCTGGATGAGTATTAGAGTTTACCAGCCCACAAAGGTATTCTCTGCCTTCTGTCCTCTAAAATAACATCCAGAAGAGGCTGTAATATTGATTTGTAAAATATCTGTACTAAATAGCAAGGGAAGGCTCAGGCAGTTTGTATCTGTGGACACAACGGATGTAGTCATTTGGACTGGATCGGAGCTGCTTCGTCAGCTTCCCAGCCAGCACAAACAAAACCAGCATGAATACTGGTAACAGTGGCCTCTATTTTGCTCAGAATTGTCTATCTAGTTATATTGAAAGATATAAGGATGTGGATGCACTGTTGATGTTTGTCTTAAGAAGTCAAATAGCCAAGTGAAGTGATGAAATGTGATATGTTTTACACTTATCCATCAAAAGCTCCAGTATTTGAACAGTGTGGAATTCATTTATTCAATAAACGTTTTGAAATGTATCTTTATTGCCCTAGGCACGCGTAGACCTGTAGATGTAAAAAGAGGAGAAAAAGACCACGCCCTCCCTGAGGAGCTCACAGACCCCTCCATGGCTTACCCAGGCACATTAGCTAAAATGTTGTGAAATTTTTTGGATCTTTTAAAAAAAGAAGTAGCCTCTTTTGCTATTTCAAGCTTAGATGATTATTATATTTAATGACCTGCATAAACATTGTTCAGAGAGTCCTTGACTTTCTCATCTTAGAGTGCAAAAATATACATAAATGGAGAGCTGCAAAGTCTAGAATTGAAAAATTGGATTTACTACTGACTTTGGAAACACAGCAAATAACAAAAAACGTAATTTTTAAATTTGTGAAATTAGGAAGCAATTAGTAGTTTTAGGATAAAGTCATTTTAATTTTTAACTTGTTTAAATTTAAAAGGGGTAATGTAATGTATGTCATATCGTATTTTCCTTTACATCTCAAGAAACAGGTAGTTCTGTGTTAGTATATGAGATTATTTTTGAAAAAGCACCTCAATATATTGGAAAATGCTAACTAGTATTTCTTGAACATTAATATTCAGAATTTATCTTTTACCAGAAACCATTGAGTGCTGCTGAAGAAAAGAACCTACCAAGTTATTCAAAAACCCTTAATTTTTCCCCCGGATTTTAAAGTACTGTATGTCTGCCTTTGGTGATACAGCATATGTGACCAACGTATGTTGCATGACTTTAGTATTTAAGTCATCTCCTCAAGAAAGGAAAGTGTTATTAGTATTCTGTTTTGGCATAAAATACCCTCCAAATCAAACTTTATGTTCAGATAATATTTTGAGTATTGCAAAGGTCTTTTTTTCTGGTAATTGTACATCACAGTCTCTTTAGCATTAACCCAGCTTTCCTTGGATGGTTCATAGACTTTTTGGTGGGTCCTATTTTGCTCTAGCTTACTATGGCTATTGTGTAGTGAACAGTTAGGTAAGCTGTCAAAATATGATGAGATCCTACGGCAGGAGTCAGTTTCTGCCAAGTTAGTAAGTCAGTCTTTCAGAAATGCAACTCTCTTTCTTTAGAAGAAAACAGAATTACTGGGTACCTACCAGATACTCAGCACTTTACCTATTTTCTTTGCTTTTTTCTTTTTATCTTCATAAAAATGTTATGAGGTTGGAATTGTTCTCATTTTACAAATAGGAAACTGTGACACAAAGAATTTAATAATAAGGCTGCATAGTTAGTAAATGGCAAAGAGCCGTTTGCTTCAAAACATCATTTTCCCCCTGGATCACGGTGCCCCACCAGAGGTCATTGCCCTAGTGCACAGGGTGGCCTGAACTGTGGCGTTTGCTCTCTGTCGTGGAGAACACTCCCCTTTTCAAAATGAACTGGATCCATTATACCTGTTTGTGAGGTTCCATCAGTGCAGAGAGTTAGAGGGGGCTTTGGACCACACCTTCCTCCCCAACACATACTTCCTCTTCATTTTCTCTATAAGCGTGTTTCTTTTTAATTCCTATTTTAAAATATCAGTTTGAAACATAAAAGTGTTATATAATGCTTCCCTACATGGTGAGTTTAAGTTTAAATGTGAGTTGCCTGAGTCACCCAGTTTACTACCAAGTATTCTCCAACTTAAGATGCAGTTTTAAGATTTCTGAAATTGGGGAATGTCTTATCTCTGTTCTGTAGCATTATGAAGAGTTTTTTCTTTTTTTAGCTGTGTGACCTTGGACAAGTTACTAAGCCTCTCTGAGCCTTTTTCTTTTTTAAATTTCTGTATCTCCTCATCTTCCTGCTCCACCTACTTATTGGGTAGATCCATTGAGAGGAATGAAGCCAAACCTTTTGTAAGCTGTCCAGCACTATAAACATTTAACATACGGGCTAGCGATTCTCAGAGCTGAGCACTCGTGGGAATCATGTGGTGAGCATTGAAAATACAGAGTCCTGGGGCCCACTCCCAGTGAGGCTACTGCTGTGGATTTGGGGAATAGAAATAGGCCATTATAAAAAAAAAAGATTGTGCTAAAAGCATGTGAAATTTTGTAATAGAAATGCACATAAAACATCTTTGAGAGACTAGTTTTCGCCTATTAAATTGGTAAAGTTGAAAACAATTAATACTACTTGCTGGGGGGTGGGAATGACTATTCTTTTATGTCATTGATGTGAGTGTAAACTTGGGATCACTTTTCTAGAGAATAGTCTGGGAATGTGTATTAAAAGACAGAAAATTCTTGCCCTTTGATCTAGCAGTTCCATTTCTTGAATTTCTTAAAATGAAAATCTCACACGTACACAATCATATGTGCACAGTTGTTTGTGAAAAGAAACGAACTGCAGACAACTATCTCACAATAAGGAATTAGATAAATGAATAGCATTATAGTCACAAAATGAAGAATTATGCAGACATGGAAATGTGGATGTAGAGCCATATTGTTATTTACAGGAGACATGTCTGTGGTATATGGTTAAGTGAAAAAGGTTTATAAATCATATATAAAATGAGCCAATTAAAAATTTGTATATATACATAGAAGTCTAGAAAGACATTCTGACCATCTAAAATGATAAGTGATTTTCTCTGGCCGGTGGGATTATAGGTGTTTTCATTTTTACTGTATATCATTTAAAAAAAAATGTGAAAAATTTGCAAATTTTTCTCATCAGAGAAATACGAGAAACCAGTGTTTTGCTTTTAAAAGGAAAAATATCTAGGGAATTTCCATTATTGATAAATGTCATTATTTTCTCACGTACTTTGTGTCTATAGCCCCTTCCACCCCCCCCTTCTGCTAAATGTAATAGTTACTTGGTTTGTTTTCTTCCAAGGCTCTTACAAGAAGACTCATTTGCATGTTAGTTGTGGTGACAGAAGCCAAGGAGGTTCCCGCCCCCTCCTTGATTTTTGTGTTTAATTCTTGTGATAAATTGGAATGTCTTGAAGCTGAGGCTTTTTAGACCATTTTATGTAACTGGCCTGGCTACCATAATGTAATGTCCTTTTGCCCAGTTGCCACATATCTTGTTTGTTTTGTGTTGTATTTGCCCAGCTTTATAGCCGTATCTGAAGATTTTGCTGATGGAGGCAGGAATAAGTCCTCTCTTTTTATTGTCCTGATTATCAGGGAGAGAAAACCACTGGTGTCCACTCCCTCTCCTGTCACCTAAGCAAATACTACTTGTTGGAGGAAAAAACAAACCTATGTTTGGGCTAACAATCTTGATGGGGAATGTTTGTGTGTGTGTGTATGCACACGTGCGTGTGCATGTGCACATGTAGAAGCTTTAAAAGCCTGATGACTGGGAAGCATTAATGAAAAAATGGATTTACTGAACTTAGGAGTCAGGAAATTTGGATTTAAGTTCTGGCTTAGTACATAGGAAAATCATTTAAATTCTCATATGTTCTGTTTTCTCATCTGAAAAATGGAAATAATTGTTTCCATATTACTTTACAGGGTTTAGAACATGATTCCAGCAGATAATACTTTGTCCTTCCTTCCTTCATTTGTCCTACAGGTAGATATTGAGCACCTACTGCAGATGAGGCACTATTCCAGGCACATGGGTCCATCAGTGACCGAAATCAACAAAATCCCTGCTGCCTCAGAGCTTCTGCTCTAGGGGGTAGAGATGAACAATGAAACATAAGTATAACATATAGTAAATTATATGGATTCAGGAGAGAGATGACGGTGGCTTGGATGAGAGTGGGCTGTCCAGGTGGTGAGAGTAATCTGTGAAGCACAATATAAATGAAGGTGGGTTTATTCTTCCATACATGCTGTTGAGCTAGAGGGTATCCACATCTCAAACTTTTTCTTCAGGAAAATATATACTATCATTTGAATGTACGCATTTTAACATCATATGTCTAAAAATGAAATGGGACGTCTTAGTTTTAGACTGCTCTTATGGAAGCCCTTGTGAAGAAATCAAGTGTCAGGCTCAGTCAAGATTTCTCCTGTGCTTCCTCTGACAGTGCATATACCACCGATCCAGGGGGTGCTTCAGTGTTGCCCTTGCTTATTTCAGAAATTGAGAAGTCAGTCTCAACACCACCCTCTCTCTCGTCCCTCTCTTTATCATGGCCAAGTGCTTGTCCATTGTGTTTTCAAATGGTAAATCTGTTTACTTCTGTCCATCTCCGCTGTTCACCCTGTGGTCCTAGACATCATCAGTTTTGCTTGTATGGCAAGTGTCCTTGTCCATTCTCTACTAAGCAGGTGGAGAGTTTTGTACAAATGTGAGTCTCATCAAATCACACCCATGCAAAACCCTTCAGTGACAAAATTCATCCCCACAGGCCTCTGTCCATTCTCTGCCCTGCTGTGTACCCTGGGAGGTGCAGACTTCATCACTGGAACTCCTTTGGCTTCTAGCTTCCCATTGAGGATGGTATACTTCTCCTTGCACCTAGGGTGAAGTCCGCAATCCACGCCATGGACCATAATCTGCAAGGAAGGCCCTGCATGATCTGACTGACCTACCCAGGAGACTCATCTCACCTCTTTCCCCATCTCTGGATGTGACACTTGACTTTCGTTTCCTTAAAGACCTCATGTCCCTCCTACCTCTCATTCCTTCTGACTGGACTGCTTTTCCTCCACTTCTCTTCCCCTTCACTTGTCTCACCCTTGCTCATCCTGAATGTCTCTGCTTCAATGTCGCTTCCTCAGACAGACCTTCCCTGGTTATATACTCTCATTCCTCACTAAATTTTTCCTTTGTAGCAGGTGGCATGACTGTACCTAAATATTCATGTAACTATTTGCATAATATTTCTCTCCTGGGCTAGATTTCAAGCTTCATGAGGTCATAGATATTCAAAGTTTTTCTCTTGTAAATCTTTGCCTCAGAAGCGGTATTTGGTACATACAGAGCACTCACTCACTACCTGCCCAGTGAATGCATTCAGAAAGTGAAGATAGCTTCGCAGGGACCTGTGATTTTCAGTACTTATCAAGGAAATTTTAATGTGTTAGTGTAGAGTCAGACCTAGGCGCAGAGCTGTAATTCAGAATTACAACTAGAACTGGACCTAGACCCCAGGTGTCTGTACAATCTTTCCTGTGCTGAAACTGACATTCATGAAGCCAGCAATACCATGTAAGACCCCAAGAACCACATGCTAAAGAAAATAATGTCAACAAGGCAGTTCTCACCTTTCAGTTTGGGAGTTGAAAGAGTATATAATGTTTTTCACTGCAGTAACTTTTGTAACTGGAATTACTGACTTTTTTCCTAACTTTAATTAAGAACAAAGTTGTATTTAACAAACGGAAATGAGGGGAATGCTTTGGCACCAAATATGTGAGTGAAGACAGAAAGAATGACATTAATAAGATTTGAAAAAACGAAAAAAACTATGTTACAAATAATTCTAGTTACTTCAAAAATAAAAATATTCCAATTATTTTAAAAAAAGAATAACTTTGGCCACTAACACCCTCAATAAAGTATAAGTTTTGCACAAGACAATTTGGTTTTGCCAGTAATAAACTACTCTCTTATATGCATTAAATATTTTGAAATCTGATCTTTTATATTTTTGTTATTATGAAACTTTAACTTATTTTCTACTAGGAAATGAAAATCTACTAATCTTTCAACAGTGTGATAACTCAGTTTAATCTCATTTATTCATTTTAAAAAGTTTGAATTGTACCCCAAGAGGGTTCATCAATAGCCATTTCAGGAGCAAGTAAACAGATATGTTATTGAAATACATATGGTATTCTAAGTATTTCAAATTCATAAAGCTGAATGGAATTATTTTTAACTTTATGAAGAAATAGTCTTTGATGAACGTTTTTAATGGTGCTTCTATTCCAAAATAAGTTTGTGGCTGTAACATTCTAGAAATAGATGTGTTTAATGGAAATGTTGACAGATTCTTATTTGTAAGCAATGAATGAAGCCACCTAGAATTTTAGTGACCTCTCTTCCAATGAATGGCTATTCATATTTATTATTATCAATGCTAATAATAATCAGTTTTAGAGTGCCAACTGGACACTGTATAACATTTCATGTGATCTCTGGGATGGGTCTACTTCTAAAGTACCGTGGTTCAGCACATGAAAGCCAGTGCCTACCTGAGAAGATGACCCAGCCTTCAGCCTCTGCCTTTTCCATGAGTTAATATATGATAGGAGGTCAGGACCTATATGTAATAGACTTTGTAGCATTATGTCATTCCGGGCACTGCGACGGAAGGTAATTTGTATAAGGCTTTGATTGTGAGGTCTGTGGGCATGGACACTGCAAAACAAACTCCGGAAAGAGATGATGCCTAGTATTCTTTTGTCATTTTTTTGTATGGATGTTCAGAAATGATTCCACATTTAGTAGAAAAAGGCACAGAAAATTGTTCTTGATATAAAGAGAAACTGTCTCAATAGTTTAAGGTGTTTGGAAAACTTGACTAAGATGTTTGGAAAACTTGAGCCCTTAAGTAAAAAGAGAAAACCCAATTAATAATTATTTATCTGGTGTCTACTGTGTACTTATTAAGGTGTTATGCTCAATATATCAGTGTATTTTTAAAGGAAAGAAAGAATGGTTGTGTGTGTAGACATGGATGCTGAAATGCAGGAAATTAAGGTGCTAGAGAGCTGCGTGTAGAAAAAACATCTGGAGAATGTGTGATCTGTAAGAAGTGTGTGATAATAACATCCTCCATATATTGAAAGGACATGCAGTTTGGTGAAACTAAATAATTTTTAATTTGTGCCAAAGTGAAGTCATTACTATTAATCCCAAGGCAATGAATTAAGTGACTTCTTTGTTAGCATCAGTGGGCCTTAAAACTTTTGATGAAAGTCTTTTAGAAATTTTAAGAGGTGAATAGGAAATCCTTTAGAAGTGTTTATAAGAAATAAATTTAGACTTGATTATTTTGTATGTTTATATATGTATGTGTAAATAGCTAGCTACCTGTAAACTCTGTTTCTTAAATTAATTCTAAAAACATCTCTCGAGTACCTTCTATTTTTTAGGCAGTGCATGTTTTCTGTAAGGGCTGAAATAGGGGTAAGGTGCGTATATCCTTTTGGAGGACCGAGCTCATGGATATAGAGAAAAGATTGATGGTTACCTGAGGTGTAGGGGTGGGTGGTGGGTGAAATGTGTGAAGGTAGTCAAAAGTGGAAATTTCCAGTTACAAAATAAATAAGTCAAGGGGATGTAATGTACAGCATAGTAACTGTAGTTAATAATGCTGTATTGTGTATTTGAAAGTACCTATAAGAGTGGATCTTGAAAGTTCTCATCACAAGAAAAATATTTTTTTGTATAACTATGTATGGTGAAGGATGTTAACTGGACTTATTGTGGTAATCATTTTGCAATATGTACAAGTATTGAATCATTACGTTGTACACCTGAAGCCAATATAATGTTATGTCAGTTATACCTCAATTTAAAAAAAGCAAAGAAGTTTTCAAAGACAGAGTTGTGTCAAAGGGACATGGGAGCAAGTTGAAGGGGGCTCCCACCAGCCAAAGTTGAGATAATTTCCACTAACCCATTATTCGAAACTTGCTAAATAGGGGGAAAGAATTAAACATATATCCTACCTAAAAAAAAAAAAAAAAAAAAGAAATTTACCACATATATGGCAAACAAAACAATCTAGATGGAGATGTAAAAAAACCAACTTGTAATTTACCATATAGAGTAAAGGTGGATTGTGAGACTGTGCCTGTAGAGTCAGAGGGCGAGATCCTATTCTATTAGAGGGATCAGGAAAGCCTGTTGGAAGAAGTAAGCATTGGAGTAAAACTTGAAGGGAGAAGCTTATTTGTATATATGAAGATGGAGAAGGAAGAGGTGTCATGACTTTAGACGATGGACTGTAATAGCATAAGAGTGCGGGTATGAGTGAGAGCGAGCCAGCCAGAGATAGAGAGAGAGAGAGAGAGAGAGAGAGCGCGCGAGAGTGCGCGTGTGCTCATGCAAGAGGGGGAGGGGAGGGAAGACAGGTATCTAACCAAATATTTCACTTGTAATTCTTGGTTTGTGCTGCTGAATTGGTTAGTGGCTGTTGCTATCCGTGGTGGCACTGCTTTATATGAGAAAGAGCCACTCCATTTCTGATTATTGTCTAACTAGGCTATTGTTGACATCTCCTGAGTCTCTGAGCAGCCTGTGCCTCTCCCACACCAATGGTATTGATGCTCATCTAAAGGAGTTTTTCTGCCCACTCATTTTACATTTGCAGCGTATTACCTGGCTGTCTTTTGGGCATCCTGTTAGCATCCATTTGCCATGTGTGTGCCCTGTGATAGGAGGTGTGTGCACTGGTGCATTTCTTCCTTGATAAGTCCCCAGTGTCTAGAACAGTGCCTGGGACACAGCAGGCACTTACTAAATATTTGGTTAATGTTTTTGGTAGAGATTCTTTTTTGGTATTTACTATCAGGTTATACTTTGTGTAGCATTTGTACAGGATGGAATTGTCATTTAGTAGCCTATAGCTTTTAACATCCTTTTCCCATTTTGAAAATCCTTCTTTGATTTACTTGAATTTATTCATAAGTAAAACAACTTAGATATGTTGACTTCTTGTCTGATTTTCCCAACAACTTTTTTTTCCTCAGAGAAAATAACAATGAAAATTAGACACTTTTGCCTATATTTGCAGTGGAGAAAATTGGGGTAATTTTTTGTAATCATTTCGCCAATAATTAGTAGGAAGATATAAAGAATTATATTCTTTTTTTTTTTGCAAAGAAGAAAATAACCACTTATATGTAGTATTTTTTCAGTTGCTTCTCTCTTTAGATGTGCAGTTATACTGCAAATAATGATACTGTTATTTCATTTTCAATACATAACTCTTTTATTCCTTTTCTTAATGTCCATGGCATTGGTCAGTGTTTCAGAAAAAAAAGTTTAAAATGTGAACAACAGTATTTCTAGAAGAATACTCCCAGAGCTTCATTAATAAGTAATGATGTTAGGTGTTGTGTCATGCAGATTTTTTTCAGGTAAATGGAAACTTTTTTTATCCCTAATACTAACAAGTGTTAGAATATTACTTGAAGAAGCACTGATAGAGATCGTTGCAACTACAAATCTTAGTTAAAATTTTGGTTTGGGAATAGTCTTTCTAATTTAGATCTGAAACATAATTGCCTTTAAAATCATAATTTCGGTCATATTAGGCTAGCTGTATTTATACTTCTAAATTGCATTAAAATTAAAATGAGTTTAAGAAATAGTATCAAGAGCTCAAGGACTAGAGGACTAATGCTGCTGATTTTAGTAATCTTAATTTGAGGAGAACCCAAACGTGGAACCCTTGTGGGTGTGTGCACACGTTAGGAGCACAGCTCAGGGGGTAGGAGAAGATACGTCTCAAAAGTTTAGGTCAGTGTCACAACTTATGTAATAAAGGACTGGCTTTGTCCAGCTTTGCTTGGCAAGTTATTTTTACCTTACAAGTTGTATGCTTTTTTTGTGAACTCTTTATAATCATTTTAGAAACAAGGTTGAGCATGTATCAGTAAATACTAGGAATTTTGGAACTTGGTGAGCTATAAATAACTGAGTATTGTAATAATAGTAAATTATACATTACCTAGGAATTGAATTTCTGATTTGCGTGGTGTACATATCCTTTCCATCACTCTTCTACTTTTTTACTATTTCATTGCTCTGTGGAGTTTTATTCCCATTACTCACCGACGTCAACCCTGTTGGTCAATATGAATGTCACAGATTTCCTCAAATCCCACCTGTGATTTGTTGTTCTGTTAACCTTGAATTAAACCAGTTAGGTCTGAAATTTTTTTTCTTCTCTAGAACATGTTTGCTTACTAAAATACAACCTATACTCCAGGTCTCGAGCATATGGTGTCTCCCTTCATGGGATGCCTTTCTAGCCTATTCTATGTAAAAGTTGGTACATCCTTCTATAGGCTTTTTTGCATTATGTTTTTCCACTCATATGGCATTTATACAATGCCTCAAGTCTTATTGAGTGGGACTTATGTCATTATGACATATTACATTGTATATTAATAACTTGAGCTTTTCTTTTTTCTTGATTTTTAAAGTCTTTGAGGAAAGGCTTCATACCTGATAGTCTTTCTGTCAGGGAGCCTAGTGCTGTTTCTTCTATAGATTAGGTGCTCAGTTTTTCCATAGTATACTTGTCCTCATAGAACAGATAGCTCGTTTAATACTTATTTAAAAGAAATATTGTTCCTAGTGCGTCAGTAATATAGACATATTAAATACACACAAATATAATACAGATCAAATTTTCATGCATTGTAGAGGGCGTGGATTGCACTGACTCCCCATCGTGTACCTGTCGCACTCCTAGTGGGAGACTTGACCATCTTTGTGCAAGAGAAAGGGAGAACAATAGCGGCGGGAGGCTGTCATGAAAGTTAGTTCATGTCCACCCCCAGGGCAATCAGGATTGCTTTCTGAGATCTTTCCTCTAGTTTGAACTGATAGTAAGTATTAGAACCATCTCTGGAAGATTTTGTATTAACATTGGTGAGAAACAAACAATTGACATCAGGCATAAATCTTAATTTTGAGTTATGCTTTTGGCGCCTCGTTGCTAGGAAAATTATGCTAATCCACACCATCTGCAGCTACCAGATGTGCCATTGAGAGGTGCACAAGTTCCTTTCCAGAAAACTGTTTGATGTCGAATGTCAGTCATTTGTGTTAAAATGACAGCACCTACCATCAAAGGAGGAAGAACAACTACAATTCATGTTTTTTCTTTACCATCACATACCAATCTGGATGATTAATACTGTGATAAATTAAATGTGGCTGATGAGAAAATGAACAAATGGAATTGCTGAGTCCATCTTTTGTTCTGTTGCAAAATAGCTGTAGCATCTGTTAAAGACTGTCTCACTGAGTATGCATGTACAGTGGGTGTGGTTACATCCTGCCGACTACCTTACATTCCTTGGCTTCTATGGTTTATTATATCAAGGGAATTGGCCGGAAGGGGTCAGCAGTTGGTGCTAGGCACAGAGTAGGTTTCATCATTGCATGGTTGAGTATGCTTCCAGGAACTCTCTCTCAAATAGGATTTTTGAAAATAAGCTGTTCATTTGAACACACTGATAGGTTCTTCATCCAGATTATTATGTTATAAAAGACATTGCCATCAATTTAGTGAAACTGATTTTGTTTCTTTTGGTTGAGGGAAAGAGGAAGAGGGGGTTACAGATGACTTTCACCTGAAATCTTTTCATATTCTACCTGGGTCTGGATGTATCTACATTTAGAGATAATAGACATTCTTTATGTCCTAGTTTCATATCTTTTAATTTTGGCAGCTACTGCTAAGCATTAAAAGAATGCCAGGGCACAGAAGCAATTTGAACTGTTGAACATACCAGGTACACCCTAAAATTCCAGTGATTTCTCGAATATTAATGAATAACAGTGTTTGCCAGCTATTAGAACTTACTGTGAGCTTTCCTGGTGCAAGAATGTGTCCGAGTGGGGAGCGAGTCTCTTCCTTCCCTCGTCCTTGTTCTGAGGCTCCTGCCAGCCATGCCGCACTGTTGCCTGAAGGGGCTGTGTGCGGACATCAGAGTATTTCCTCACAGCTCAGGTATTCTATAAACATGTTCCAACCATTGTATCAGAAAAAAGTGTATTTTGTTTTAAATTCTTCTTAGGGAATGAAGAATTCCCCCCTTAACCCTGAGAAATGCTGTTCTTAATTCAAGTTTTGCTAGTAAAGGAGGCATTTTTTAGTCATCATTATTTCAACAAACTGCCTTGGATAAATATCTGAAGTCACTCTTAGGTCCTATAATTGGTATATGGTGTTGTTCCTAAGTCCTGGGTAAATGGGAATTTATAAAGGAATCCAAATGAAGAGCCAGCTTAGTCCAGAAAATACAAGTCCTCTGAATGAATTCCTACTCATAACCATAAATATTAAAAGAATTACGCTGTTTGGCCTTTTGGAATAATAATGCCCATTGAGGGCTCATCTCAGAAATAAATAAAACTATGCATTTTATTTTCTCAGGAGTGAGGAATAGAGCCTACAAAGAAAAATATCTTAAACAGTTTTTGCTGGCTTCTATGCATTTGCTCTGCTGTTCCCTCTGCCTAGAGACTTGTCCCTTTACTTGCGCAAGCTCTGGGCTCAACCTCAGGTGAATTTTACTCATTCTCAAGACTTCACTTCCTCGTCTTTGTGGGATGCCTTTTTTGGACTTTTCAGGGAGGAGTTCTGTACTTGCTCCATTCTGTACCCCCAGCCTCCTTCCCGTCCACTGTCAGGGAACTGCTTATATAAGCTCTAATAATTTGCTGGCATCTGTCTTTGTCACTGACTGAAGTCCTTGATGTGTTGAAACTGCCTTTTTCTTCTCTTTTTTTTGTTAGATGTATCTTTGAATCTGTCTTTGGGACATAATGGGTATCTATTAAGTATTTGTTGAATAAATGGATGGATGAATAATTTTGTATTATGTGAAGAATTTTTGTATATCGAAAATTATATTCACTCCTGTATCTTCAGGGTTCATGAGGGTATAAAACTGTGGACCATAAATTGCAGATAAAATAATTTGTATCTCTTTTAATTTTGAAAAATGTGATAACATGCATTAGATTGATTTGATATTGCTGATATTAGACTTGAAATATTAATACATCAGTTTACATTTGTATGTTTTTTATGTCTTATTAACCTTCTGTGTTTTAGTCATTTTAAATTTGAGATACTTTTATCATATATGTTTCATATTAAAAAAACTTAGCTGATTGAAAATCTTAGCAGCAAAAGTTACTCTCATACTTTTCTTTTGTTATATAGTCAGAACATTGCATACAGTTTGAAAAAATATTGTTTTAATCCTAATATCGGTAAATTACTCTTGATGTTTTGTGTGTAGCCCTGCAGACCTTTTAAAATGTATTTAGGTGTAAACTTTGGAGTAAAAAGAAGATCCCGCTGTACATATTGTTCTTTAACTGAGCATCACTTTTGAGTTGACCAAATTACCCAAAATATTTTAGGGTAGGAGTTGCCATTTGATCATCGTCTCTGCAGATGATGCTCTCATCGAAACTAGAAGGTCAGCCATATGGAGAGGTTAAAAATAAAATCTGCTGGGCTTTACGATCCTCTTATCAGCCACCTAACGGTGTCAGATGCTGACAATGATGCATCTGAGAGCGGCGAGTCAAGACAGATTGCAGAAGTTTCGTAATTGTGAATTGTGTTTCAATTTATTCGTTTTTGCTTATCTTTGTTCCCAGTCTTGGGGTCTCTGGACTCTGCAAATTCAGGTGGCAAATCTCAGATGCAGCCCCCAAGGGCCAGTAGACATTTAATATTTGTGCATGAAATAAAGTATTTTATGATATGTCAATCAAATATACTCAGAAATCAGAAAAAAAGTGTTTTCCCAAAGTAAATCCCTTTTAAATCTAAAAAGAGCTACTTTGTCATTGAAGTGAATGAATATTCATTTTTAGAGCAGGCATGTTTGGATTGTGTTAACCATATGTCTGTTAGTGAAAGTGTGAGTCACAAAGATATAATTTCATCTAAAAATAATATCTATAGGAGAAAGCAATAAATATACACATGGAAAAATACTTCTCTTTTCTGTACACTTTTACTTCTTTATTTTTAATGGTTGTGATATCATTTTTAAATTTTCTGTTATTAAAAGAAACTGGAGACACTGTTCACGGTACCATTTTTTACAATAGCCAAGAGGTGGAAGCAACCCAAGTGTCCATGGACGGATGAGTGGATAAACAAAACGTGAAATATAGATACAATGAGATATTATTCAACCTTAAAAAGGAAAGAAATTATGACACATGCTACCACATGGATGACCCACGAGGACAGCAAAAGACAAATACTGTATGATTCGATTTATATGAGGTATCTAGAGTTGTCAAGGTTCTTAGAAACAGAAAGTAAAATGGTAGTTGCCAGGGGCTGGGGAGAGGGGGAAATGGGAGATTGTTGTTTATCGGGTACAGAGTTTCCGTTTTGCAAGATAACAATGTTCTGGTGATTGGTTGCACAACAATGTGAATATACTTAACCGTACTGAACTGTTCAGTTAAAAATGGTTAAGATGGTAAATTTTATATTATGTGTATTTTACCATGATAAAGAAAGAGAAAGAAATTGGAGAGAAAATACAGTTTTTAGACTAGAGCTTATTTATTTTTAGCCATAATTGTTTCTACAGAACAGATACCTAGGATTGATCTTTGTGCCTTTAACAGTGTTACAGTATAATACGTGATTAATGATCAAATGGAAATATGTAAGAAAACAATAGTTAATGTTCAGTGGCAAGTCACTTGTCCCTAAATTGTCCTATTTTATTTATTTTTGGTGGAAAACGTTGGATATAGTAAATTATTGTTTGTAGAATAATTAAAAGCTAACTAAAATACTGAAATTGCTATGTCCAAATGTGTATTTAACAGAGACCCTTTGCTTTTATGATTATCAATTCATCATCCAGAACACTTATTTATTCAAATATATATTGACTGTTTACTATTGTGTCAGAGACTGAGCTGGATTCAGATCTACGGTGTTAAAAAAAAAGTCTTGCCCTCAAGGAGTCTAAAGTCAGTTACAGTGGAGCAGGGAGAGTAACAAATAAACAGAAAATTACAATAAAGTAGCATAAAGATTATGAAAGGGTTAAATAAAGAGTGCAATGGGAAAAGATGGAAAGTTTTGGGTTTTCAGGGTTTTGGTTCTGGGGCTTCAGGGAAGACTTTATGGAAGAAGCAATAGCTTAGTTTAGTAAGCAATGGAAATTAACTCGGTGAAATGGTTGGAGGAGAAAAATGGAGGGAAGCATAAGTGCCGAGGCCTGGAGGTGGAGAGCTTCTCTTCCAGTTTTCCTAGGCTAGTCCCTTATACCTGTTGTCCTGGAGTCCTGTTTGGGTGGTTTCTCTTTCTCTCTCCCAAGTCCAGGTGTAGGGCTGCCTGTCGGGCTCAGAGAAGATGACTTGTTAGTCTGCTTGTAACATTGAGTTTGGGGTGGGGGGAGAAGAGACACTATAGGTAAGAAGAGGTTATACAGTAAGGATATATGCCACCTGTACCATGATTCTGGTGGCAGTGAGGAACCGTGCAAGACTTTTACAGAGGAGAGTGGTATGGAGAGATATGTTCTTTAGAAATTGAAGTCTGGTTGCATTGAAGAGAAGAGATTGGAATGGAACAAGAGACAGGACCATCACTTAATAAGGTTGCAGTACCGTGGGGGCAGTAACTGACATTGGTTGTGGGGGTAGAAAGGAGTAATGAATTCCAGAGCTACTAAAAAGCTAGACTTAGCAAGACTTAAGAATATTGCATGTGAGTGAGTGTGTGTGTGTGTGTGGGGGGGTGTTTGTGGGGGAGGGAAAGTAAAGGATGACACTATGGCTTGTATTACGGAGTGAACGATGGAGCCCTTCACCAAGGTAAGAACAGAAGAGGAAGGGGTGGTTTCGAGAAAGCACATCCAGTTTCACTGAAGCCTTGGGAGGAGACGGTTAAGCCTAGTGAGAGTCCATGGAATGGTACCAAAAGAGGTCCAAAAAATGGAACCTGAGGGAAAAAAATTAAAGAATTAACAGAGGATGAACAGCCCATAACCAAACTTAACCAAACCAAACCAACAAAGCCAAACAAACAACAAATGAAAAAAGCAAAACTGAGCAGGGGTGGGTCAGAGAGGGAGGAGGAAAACCTAGAGTGTCGTTGCAAGAAACCAAGGGCACAGGGCGTTTCTGGAGTGAGGCAGTAGTCGGTGGGCATGCAGGAAGGATTTGGCAGCGAGGTGCTGGGTGGTGTGCTTGGTGATTCAGGAGCGCGGTGAGGCTGGGCCAGGCTGACGTGGGTGGCTGAGTTAGATCAGAAGTGGAGGCTGTGAGTGAAGACAACCCTTTCAAGGATTTTTACTGTAAAGAGGATGAGAGTAGAGTAGAAAGAATTATACTAGAGAGGATATAATATATTTTATTATATATAGAGAGGATATAATCATTTATTTTGTTAAAACTTTTTATTAAGGTAAAATATACATAACATAAAGCTGCCACTTTATTCATTTTTTTTTTTTTTTTTTTTTGTGGGGGAGACCAGCCCTGAGCTAACATCCGTTGCCAATCCTCCCCTTTTTGCTGAGGAAGACTGGCCCTGGGCTAGCATCGTGCCCATCTTCCTCCACTTTATATGGGACGCCGCCACGGCATGGCTGACAGGCAGTTCGTCGGCGGGCGCCTGGGATCCGAACCTGTGAACCCCGGGCTGCCAAGTGCGAACTAAACCGCTGCGCCACCGGGCGGCCCCCTACTTTATTCATTTTTAAGTGGACAATTTAGTGGCATTAAGTACACTTGCAGTGTTGTGCAACCAGTACTACTGTCTCGTTCCAGAACTTTTTGATCACCCCAAACAGAAGCTCTGTATCTGTTAAGCAATAACTCTCCATTCCTTTCTCCCTCTAACCCCTGGTGACTTCCAGTCTTCTTTCTGTCTCTGTGAACTTACCTGTTCTGGATATTTCATATAAGTGGAATCACACAGCATTTGTCCTTTTGTGTCTGGTTTATTTCACTTAACATAATATTTTAAAGGCTCGTCCATGTTGAAGCATGTATCAGAACTTCATTCCTTTTTATGGCTGAATAGTATTCCATTTATATATTCATCAGTGGACACTTGGGTTGTTTCTGTCTTTTGGCTATTGTGAATAATACCGCCATGAGCATGAGTGTACAAGTATCTGTGAGAGTACCTGTTTTTCATTCTTTTGGGTATAAATATAGGAGTGGAATTGCTGGGTCATATGGTAGTTTTCTGTTTTAACTTTTTTTTTTTTGCTGAGGAAGATTAGCCCTGAGGTAACATCTGTTGCCAATCCTCCTCTTTTTGCTGAGGAAGATTGGCCCTGGGCTAACATCCATGTCCATCTTCCTCTAGTTTATATGTGGGACGCCGCCACAGCATGGCTTGATAAGTGGTGCATAGTCCCACGCCTGGGATCCGGACCTGTGAACCCTGGGCTTCCTAAGCGGAGCACGTGAACTTAACCACTGCACCACCAGGCTGGCCCCTCTGTTTAACTTTTTGAGGAACTGCCAGACCATTTTCCACAGTGGCTGCAACATTTTACGTTCCCACCAGCAATGTGTCAGAGTTCCAGTTTCTGCACATTCTTGCCAACACTTGTTATTTTCTGAGTGTATGTGTGTGTGGGTGTAAAGTGGTACCTCATTATGGTTTAGATTTACCTTTTCCTGAGCTAGGGTTCCTTTCCTGTGACACAACTTCCTGTGTGTACTGGAGTCACCTGGTCCTCTTTGCCTTCCCTTTTGAAATTGGGGCTCAGGGAACCAGCACACACAACAAAGTGCTGATGCTCTGACTAGTACAGTTAATGTGAGAAAGAGGTGGAAGGGGATGATTTGGAAGTTTGAAGAGCTTGAAGAAGGTTTGATATAGCTGTTGTGTAAAAAGAAAGCAAGTGTTAACTAAGGAAACATGAAATTGTATATTAATGAAAAATGTTTTTTTTGGTAGCAATAAGTAGTTACTGTTTTCGTAGATATATGAAGAAAAACTGCAAACAACAAATGAGCAAGGCTTTTTAACACCTTCCCTTATGATACAATAAGCCTTATCAGTTGTTTAAATCAGGAGTGCATAAACAAAAGCAACGTAATGTGAATTATTTGCCTATGGCGAGTAGATAGATGGCTTATCCTGAAACATGTCACTTGTTGGCAAGAACATTTAACACAATCATAAATTCTTAATCCTTTTGTCAAGATGTCTTATAATTTTTATTTAAAATGCGTGGCACAAACAATATTATACCAACAGTAACAGAAACCAGAAAAGGAAAATAACTGTGCACAATTCCATCATCCTAATAAATGAATTGTTTTGATGTGCTCATATGCATGACTGGGCTTGGTCCACATGCATACGTAATGTCGACTCACCTGTTAATTATGTCATAGGAAGAAGTTAATTTATTCCTTTTCTGTTAACATCATTTTATAAGCATGTTTTATATCTGACTCCAGGAACTTAATGATAATACTTTCTATCATCCAGGCTTTTGTGGACTCCACCCCCCCCAATTTATCTGTCTGTGAGACATTATTATCTCCATTTTAAAGATGTAAATACTGAAGCTTAGGAAGGTTCAGAAGTTTGCCTAAGTGCATCGCATCTCTCAGGGTAAAATCTTTACAGCTATAAAGACTTAATATGCTAATCATATTCCTCATTGGTTTTAATTTTCCTTTCCATAGATATTAGCTAAAACTCAAAGCTAAACGTGAGATTACAAAGCAGTTTGCTTATTGGTACTATACATAGAACCAAACAATGAAAAAGTGTATTAATACACTTGACAGCCACATTTGATAAAATTGTCAGAACTGTAGCAAATAAAGCTTATTAACAGATAAAATAACTGCATGAATTTGATCTGTGAATGAGGGATTTCCCATTTTGTGTAATCTTCCAACTCTTCTGAACACACACACCATTAGTGAAAACAAATTTGATCACATATTCCAGAATATATATAAATTATATACATGTGCTACTGTATTAATAGAATTTATATATTATAAAGTGAAAAGCAATATACATTTTATAAAGACAAGATTAACATTAATATGAAGATAATCTGTAATATTTTCTCTGTTTACAATGGTTTTTCTTACCCATTTCTGGGATGGGTGCATCTCTACCTGTATAAACTACTGATTGAGAAAAGGCTAACATTCATCTTTGATATGTTCAGGCACATTTAAAACAAATATTTAAAACATCTTTTGCACTTGAAGGGTGTTTACTCAAGTCAATTCACAAATGCATGTTGAATATCTATGTACAAAGCATATTTGTATATGTAGTGATCTTGCTTTGCTCTTTGCAGACTATGCAGTATAACAATGAATGCTGTTTTTCTGAATCAGTCACCTCTTATAACATCTAATTTTGACTTGACATCTAGCTAAAGTTCCAAAAGCTTGCCCTTGAGGAAGTGCCTGTAATTATAAGGGAAAATAGTATAAGCAATGCCAAATTTACTTGTAAAGAAATGTTTGCAACCTTCATCTATAACTTATATTTAAATTGTGGAAAAGTGAACGAGGTGATAATTTCTGTCATGAAGTTGTTTGTGCTGATGATTTGGCATTTTGAAGAAAAACAGAAATGCATGAAATCCAGTAGAATGTCAGGGGAAGATTGGCAAATGACTCTCTGTGATCTCAGGAGAACAGAGTCTGAATATATATGTATATATTTTAATACCCTGAATTCACTTGAATATGTTTCTGTTTTGGCTGCTTTTGTACATCAATTTGCTCTATAGCAACTACCAAATAGAAATATTCCAAGAGGAAGAAAGAAAAGGAGGATATTTGGTGTGGAGTATTTGTAAATGGTTTTGAGTCAGAGCAGTCAGCTCTTTTCCTTTTGCCACTAGTAATTATTTAAGAAGATTTGAAATGTATTTTTGTGGTTATATTTTAAGGACTTAGTAAGTTTTTCCTGAATGGTGTGTTTTCGTTTTTTGGTTGGGTGAATAAAATGAATTTCCTCTCCTGAAACAACATCAAATTCAGTTTTTCAAGGTCGGAACATCAGTCTTTTTCCTCAGTGGCTCTTGAAAATCTAATGGCTCAGTAGAGGTGACTGTCTAGCTAAATTTCAGAGACTAGAATAATGACTGAGAAGAATAATATCATGGAAACAGCTTATCAATGAATACAGCTACTGTCATATTAGGTCTGGAATAAGCAAATGGTGACAATTTTCCATTTGTGTAGTAAAGTCAAGAACATGCTTTCTAAGTGTGTTTCATATCTTTCATGTACCCTTTTCATCCATATTTTAATCCTATTTCATCCAGGATTAGTAGATGGTAATTTGGGCCAAGAGGTTTACCATCTTATCAGACAGAGCTGACTTGATTTCCAAACATGTTATCATCTCTTTTGGAAAATAGGTTAGTATGTGTGACATGTGAGGACCCAGACCTAGAAACAAACACTTGGTAGACAATTCATGTAAAGCAGGTAAGAGCACTTTACCATCATCCTCTAGACTGATGAGCAGTCTAGAACTGCTCTTTCAAATGACAGTGATGGTGATGATGCTGAGAGTAGCTAGTACTTATTGAGAATTGACTAGAACCTGCTCTGCTAAGAACTTGGCATGTGTTATCTTATTTAATCCTCAGAATTTTGCATGTATTATCTCACTTAATCCTGAGTTAGTTACTCTCATAGTCCCCTTTTTATAGATGCGGAAACTGAGATGTGGCGAGGACGAGTCACTTGTTCAAGGTCACATATTTAATGGCAAAGTCAAGCTAAGAACTCAGGCTTTCTGAGTGCAGAGCCTGTGTCTAGTACACTCTCCTGCCTGTGATTTTGGCCATAAATTTTCTCGCAGATGGTGATCACAGAAGTTGCTTAAAGTCACAACTTTTAAGTATTCTTTTTTCTAAAACCAAGTTGTGTAGCTCTTATCCCCCCAAAATTATATTATCACTTTTGTAGCTTTGAAGAGGAAGGTGTGAAAATTTGAAATGTTATCTATTCTCATTCAATTTCCTACTTTCCATGGAGAGCATACCATACCCAGATCTAAATGTCATTACCAATTGTTTCTCACGCTTAACGAAAGGGAAAGCGTGTGCTCAGTTTTGAGCAGAGGCTCCCTTGTAGGAGTATGACAGCCCTCAGCAGAGTTTTGGCGCTCGTGTTTGGCAAAACATCCCGGGCAGATGAGTGTTTCATACGGCAGGAACACTGCTACTTGAAAAGGTGCCTTAATATGAATGTTAGCAACACTAAGTGTCTGTGGAATAACCTTAATGGAAGGACTAGAATATTGACAAAACATTTTCAAAAAATTATACTACATTTAACGGTTAAAGATATAGACAAAGAGTAGTTTATTGCAGAAGTCGCTGATGATTCAATTGCAAGTTTTATGTGATGTCTGTACTTATATTTCATATAATTTATATGATTATAATTTATATATTACATAATTATAATTTATATCATATATTAAAATGTTTATGATTATATTTTAGAGGAATATTAAACAGTATGGATGTGATATCTGATTCTTAAATGTCATCATTGCACTGAGTTCTAAATATAATCCATCTATAACCATACTTACAACGTATATTATTATGTGACAAGTAATACTTAGATTTAGTAACAAGAAAAAGGTGGAAATTGCAAACTTATATGACTTCAAAATAATTCTTAGCATTTCTTCAGGGGTCATTAAGGCAAATGAGAGGGATTTTTACAAGGTAGAACTCAGTTGCAGTTTCCTCCTCAGAATTCACATTATTGCCACGGCCTACGAACGACAAACATTTGTGGACGATGGCAGCAATCTGTTGGGTGTTTCAATCTATTTTGAGCTGAAATTGATTAGCACTTTATGAAAAGTGTACAGAAAATTGCCATGCTTATCAAGGCAAATCAAGCCATAATTCTGCCTTTTTTTTGTACACCTGCAGCTATGAATATTTTTTTGGTGGCTACATTGAGATGTGCTCAAGGATATACATATTGGACTGCATATCATGCAATTTATTCTCATCGTACTGATAGTTTGCAAACAAAAACTCAAAACAAGATGCAACTGTGTACAGCTCCCGCGCTGTAGGTTCTGATTTTGGCATCCATGAATGCCGGAGGAAGGGAGCCATGGCTGAGGAGGTGTGCTTTTGCTCCTCTCACTGTGAAATATAATCTGGGCATTTGTTTGACGGATTTCATGAAATATGGAAGAAATCCGCACTAAGGATTTCACCTGATTGCCTTTATTTTTGCCCCTCCTTGGTAATAAGGAGAAGTGAAAATAACCTGGAGTTGAGGATCGTAGAGATGGAGGTTCACCATATTCAGGGAGAGTTGTTAAGAATGAAGAAGTGAGGAAGTGAGCAGTGATGGTGAACTTCATATTTTGGGAGGAAGAGCCCTCTCTGTGGCAACATCTTCAAGGAAAAACAAGTCTTGGAGGCCAAAGGAAAAGGAAGAAGGCCATGGACTATGTGGAAATCACTGTTATTTGATAGGATTTTTAAAAAAGGAAAAATGATGTAGACATAGGCTATTTTTTTATGCTGTCACTCTGGGGTAGAGTTGAGAATAAATATCATGAAATTAAAAAAAGAAAGAAAATCATTGACAGCTTACATATGCTATGGAGAAAGCTGTTCACCTAAAGCTCATTTTAATTCCAGCAAACGTTATAAGTTGCTACTTAAAAGTAGTATATTGTGTGCAAATCTTTTACTTCATGCTTGACTCTATCTAGAAAAAGATCATAAATCATCTTGCTAAGTTCTGTATCTGCAATGAGTCTATTCTGATGAAATTCTGTATTTTACATGAAAACACATTTCTTATAAAAATTATCTTAAAAATAACTTTGTAAATGTTTGTTATGAAAAATAAGGAAAAGCAAGAAAATTTAAATCACTCATGATCTTAACAGTAAGAGACAGCACTGTTAATATTTTGGAGTACATCATTCCAGCCTTTTTTACTATAGATTTGATATGGTAAACTGTTTTGGGATTTGCTTTTTTACACAATACATCACGAACCTATTTCTGTGTCATTAAATATTCTCCTATAATATTATGTTTAGAGAATGTATAGTTTTTTAAAAATCATGTGGTCTTTCCAACTTTTTCATTTGGATTTCCAACATCCAATCTCTACATGGTTGGATATTTAGATATTTCCACTAAATTAACAGTAATAATTTTCGTCATCAACATTCGTAACAATTTATTGAAGTGCTAGTCACATAACGAAACACTCACAGTGTTGTGCATCCACCACCTCTCTCTAGTTTCAAAGCATTTCCATCACTCCAAAGTAAAACTCCTTCCTCATTAAGGGACATTTCTCTTTCTGGCCCCAGCCTACCTCTCCATCTGCTCCCCTCAAAATTAAACTCTCCGATCTTATCTGGGCTCAAACCCGAATTGTAAATTCCTGCTGTGTCACCTTTATCAGCTGCGTTCACTTTTCTGTTCTCTCCGTCCATTATTTAAGCCCCAGTCAGTTTCCATCTCTTTGGTGATAACTTCTCTTACCAACTAAGCTTAAATGATCTCTCTCCTGAAAACTCTTAGTGCACGTGTCTGTACGGCTCATTTGGCCCATTTTTCATCTTAGCTTGTAATGCCAGTTCAGTAGCATGTGTTGCCCATAAATTATATTGCAAACAATTTCTGTTTTGCTAGAGTGGTATCTTACCTATTTTATGTCCTCTAATGAGCATCTTAGTACATGACACAGCAGAAATGCACAATAAATTCTTGCCCAAATGAATTAAAATTCAGTTTTTTTCCCTTACAGACTGGACCATAGTGCTTAGGGCATAGTAGAGTCCCAAAAATATTTGCTGATTGGTTTTACCATATATATACTTTTATTTAATTCTCTCTCTTGAGGTCACAAGTTCTGCATAACTAACAGCTTCTTCACACAGTCCTGTATGTACTCTAATGTATATGACCTTATTTAGGCAATTGCATTTCATTTGTAAACACTGAGATTTATTGAACAAGGCAATGTTCATCATATGTAATTCTTTCTTTCTCCTTTCTCTTTCTTTCTCTCTCTCCCTCCCTCCCTTCCTTCATTCCTTCTCTCTCTCTCCTTCCTTCCTTCCTTCCTTCCTCCCTCCCCCCCTCCATCCTTCCCTCCCTCCCTCCCTTCTTTCCTTCCTTCTTCCTCTCTTACTCACCCTCTGTCTTTCTCTCTCTCTCCCCCTCCCTCTCTCTTTAATAAGTTTGGTCTCTCTCTCTCTGTCTCCCCCTTTCTCTTTAATAAGAGTTTGGTCTAGTCTTTTCTCAGCCTTCTTTCTATGTGTGATGTTTGTCTGCACATGGCAAATTCCAAATGTGGGATTCTAAAATGTAGGATTATGTTTTTGCTTTTGTTTTCATAATGGTACTAGTGACTAGTAACTTCAGAGAACATTCCACAGTGACTTGTGGGTCCTTTTTGGCTATTATTTCTGATTTCTCAGAGCTCATTTTACTAGAGCTGTAAATTGTGTGGTCTCTCCCTAAGTGTATTTGCCTTGCTCTTGTGTCCATATTGATTGGCCTCAGTGAGTTGAATGCGTGTTTCCATAGGAACTAGAAATAATAAATTGGTATTACTGTGCCGAGAGTTTCATTGTTCCATGAAGACATTTGCCAAGCAAGAGAATGTGAATTTATATGCTAAATAATCTACCCATTTTGCTTTTTAAAATAATATGTATTTTTGAAAAGCTCCACTGTAAGAAAATATCTTTCTCTTCTTTATTACTTCTGAGGAAAAATTCCTGCTAGGAATCGATGAATTTTTTACCCGCCCTTTCCCCTGTTATATGATTCCATGAAAAGCAAAAGAAAAAAAATGCAGTGAAGATCAGATTCAGAGCTACATCTCTCAAAGTGTTCCTTCTATATTTCTGTTAAACTTTTTTTTACAGCATAACAGCCACCATTTATTTTTATTTTTCTTGTAATCAGCGAATAGGTTCAGCTTAATTTTATTGACACTCCTTTTTAAAACAATTCAGCCTGATTCCAAAATTGACATCTTTTGCATCAGAGAGGATCAAACTCTGCAGAATGGCATCCTTTGAGGAATGCTCATTACCAGAGTGGGAACACTGAACACAACTCAACAGTTCCTGTAGTGATTGCAAACTGGCGCACTTCCCAGCTCTCAAAAATGTCAGCATGGGTTTTTCTTGATTGACCATCAGTCTTCAGCATCTCTAAACATGTGTATTACACACACACACACACACACACACACACACACACACACACACACACACACTTGGCCAGACACAAGATAAACAAACAAAAGACTCATTAAACTCGAGAAACAGCTTACACAGAGTGATTTAATCCTTTTTGCATAAATAAGATTCCTGTTCTGTTATGCTGTTTTGGAATATGGAAAGCCTATAAAGCTTGGATCTAAATTTTCAGAAGGCTTAGTCAACTGTAGAATGTTTTCTCAGTGTCCAGATATTCAGGGTCTATGACTGATGCTCTCCTGACATGACATAGATGGTCTGTAGTCTAAAACTCATTGCCAGACTATTTCAAAAACTAGTTTGTGACTGCCGCTTCCAGCTTCAAAAGTTGTTGGCTCATTTGTGCATTAATTCTGTCATCTATTTTTGGGACATGTACTATGTTTCAGGGTCTACACTCGACAGAGTGTCAGATACCCCCACGTTCATTCTGTCTCTAGCACCACTTCTGCATGCCACAGTCATGGTCATCTTTAATGAGATGAATTTGACCATGTTTCCCTCCTCCTT
Organism: Tapirus indicus; assembly: GCA_031878705.1. NCBI lineage: Eukaryota > Metazoa > Chordata > Mammalia > Perissodactyla > Tapiridae > Tapirus > Tapirus indicus. The sequence goes on from CM062918.1 coordinate 18,002,526, forward strand.
AAAACATTTTGATGGAGTCTCATTACAGTTTGCATAAGTTCCAAACTCCTTATCACAGCTCACGAAGCCTTAGGTGATGTGGCCTCTGCCACTGTCTCTGACCTCCTTTCCTTCTATTCTGTCCCTTGGCCCCTGTGTTCCAGCCACATTGGCTGCCTTTCTGTGCCTAGATGAGGCCAGGATCTTTCTCATCTATAAGCCTTTGTACATGCTGTTCCCTCTGGCTGGAACACCCTATTGTCTGTTCTTTCCAAAGTTGGCCCCTTCTCCTCTTTCATGTCTTGTCTTAAATGTCGCTCCTCAGAAAGTTTTCCTCTGACCACACTATGTAAATAGGCTGCTCCATAACTCTCTTTTGTTACACTCTCTTTTCCTTATAGCACATTCAAAGTTCTAAGTTTATATTTATTTGCTTTCTTTATTATTTTCTGCCCCCACCCCCCACTAGAGAATGATGCCAGGAGGGAGTTTACAGACTGTGAGAGTGAAGTTTCTATTGGATTGAAGAGAAGGTCTAGTGGAGTGAAGGTTTGAGAGAGCCAGAAAGATGGAAGATTGTGACCAGATTGGCTTCTAAGATTTGAAATGTGCAGCTGTTCTCAGGACAACTTTTGGGGGTGAGGTTTTGGGTGGAGGAGGCTAATGTCAAGTGAAGATGAAGTGAAGATGGAGATGAAGTGCCTTCTCCAGGCATTGAGTATGTAAGCCTCAAAACAAAATCCACACTCAGAACCCACTATGGTATTTTTCTTATTGTTTCTAACTTCATTTCCCAGTGATGCTGTTTATTAACCACCTTCCTCTGCCACATTCTTTTCCCTAAGTCCTGTTTACACCTGCTCTTTGCCTTTCCTTTTTTGCCTGTCTAAATCCTGTCCATCCTGTAAGCCTCACCTCTTGGAAGTCCTTTCCAATCACCTCCTTCCCAACTGGCCCATCTCCCACTGGTGTGTGTAGTCTGTCTGTCCCCTAGTCATGTAGAGTTGTGTGACCTCTCTTGTCTGTGCTGCCTTTGTGTTTTATCTCTTCTCCCACAGATTTTATTTTCCCAGCTAGACATAAGCACCTGGAGTGCATAACAGTTGCTCATATATCTTCATAACATCATGTCCCAGTGAAGTCTGTTAGGGAAGCCATGGGAAAAACATTTGTTAACAGAAAACTAAGTGAGAATTTCTTCACAGTTATAGCTTCCAAAATGTTCTATGGCGCTAATACATAGCTAATTAAGAAATTAACCATTTGACTACTTTGTTTATAAAATGTTTGTCTTTCTTGTTATTAAGGTAAGAAACTGATGGAGAGAGTTTCATAACTAGACCTCTAAATGTCATAGTTGCCACATTCAAGGCAAATCCTTTTCTTTTTCTTTTTTGGTCTGAAATAACAGCAATATACTTTCTAAATTTCCATGCCTTGGTTCCTGCCATCACTTTATCTTGCCCTGTGAACTTTCACAATGATTAATGTATAATGAACAGCATCATTCAACATGGTTGCGTAATAGTACTTTTTGTTCATTTCATTTTTGGAGAATGCAAATTGTAGATTTAAAAAAAAAATTAAATCACATTCAAAGAGTATTGAGCACAAGATAACCTTTGTTGATTAAGAAGTACTTTAAGGTCTTACAAGCCATAATTATCAACAATTATTATTGTATCCCAGATGTGTGGAAGTTAATGGATAGTTTTGCTCAATAAAATACAGAACTAGCAGAGGATTTGTTGTAATAGGTAATCTGGAGAGTAGCCAGGTAAGTGGAATTTGGGATTTCCTGCCATTACCAGAAAGCAGCATAGAGATAATGGCAAGTGGTGAGACACAGCTAGCTAAACAACCATGGCCATTTTGATTTCCTCATTTGCAGCAATTTTGAAAAGTTATTTATTCATTCAGCAAATGTCTATTCAGTGCCTGATCTGACAATTACAAAGGGGATAAACCAAGCACAGTCATCTACCCTCATGATGCTCACATTATCTTCACTACCCAACTGAGCATGTGATTTCTTGGTACCTTGCATTTTTATATCAATTTTATATTATCACTAAGTACTTCCTCATTGATTGATATGATCATAAATATATGTTTGTAACAGTTTTGTGTATATTTTTATAGTTAGATGTTGCTTGCACATATGACTTGTGTCCCAGAAAAATATAGAAAATAGTTGAAGATCTGAAAAGACTACCATAATTTCTCAGTTCATTAAAGATACAGCTATTTGAGAAACAACGTGATAAAATAATTTGAGGACGTGGCTTAAAGATCAGACCTAGAGACAATTCAAGAGCATCCTTCAGCAAACTGAGAATTCAGAGAGATGAATCTAGTAGGTCTGGGCTGAGTTCATGCACATGGACTGTTAACTCGACTATTCTAGTTCTTTTATTTCCCTGCCCTGCCTACCTTAATCCCAGGCTCTGGGGATTTTAACTAAACTGCTTCTTCTTAAAGTCATCTTCAAAATGATTCGTTTTGTTGTTTTTTTGTGAGGGAGATTGGCCATGAGCTAACATCTGTGCCCATCTTCCTCTATTTTTTATGTGGGATGCCCCCACAGCATGGCTTGATGAGCCGTGTGTATGTCCGTGCCTGGGATCCCAATCTGTGAACCCCCGGCTGCCAAAGTGGAATGTGCGAACTTAACCACTATGCCACCTGGCCAGCCCCCAAATGATTCATTTTGAGTACCAAACTGTCCCTCAGTTTATTTACACATACCCACACTCCCCCTTTGGCTTGTCCTTATGGGAGGGACTTTTTAAATGTCTGTTCTGAGCCTTTGCCATGCAAAAAGGACAGTACACTGTTGGTCAAAAGGAGTGATATCCTTAGGAGAGAAAGTTGCTGTGTTCCTGTTTTCTTTTCTTCATGCTGTCAGTACTGAGGATCTGTGGGAAAGAATAGGTGTTGAACTTAGAGCAATGGGCTGCCTAAGGTGTATTTGGGATATACTTAGAAGTCAGATAGCATGTGCCTTCTTTTTAAGGTCAGGGTCTACATTCAAACAGAGAGAACTGGATTAATTGGCAGATAAATTGAGCTTCCATATTCAGGAACCCTTGAAGACTTTTAAATGCAGGCTCTGCTGTTTGCATGTTGGAGTGAAACTTTCCATATATATATTTTTTGTTTCCTTCAGTAGAGTTATAAGGATGTCTTTCGACCAAGTTACATTGGCAGGAAGCTTAATATGTTACCAGTTGAATTCACATATAGTCATTGCCCAGGAGTGACAAAAATGTCCAATTACTGTGATTTAGTTCTGCTTTTTAATTCATAAAGTAAATATTCTCTTTATTATCTTGCTTTAGAGAGAGATTCATTGCTTTAACTCATACCATACATCTGTATTTTAAAAACAAGCATTTTTCTACTGCAAAATAGTATCATACCATTTAATTTTAGGTTTACTTTAAAAATTATTTTGGCTGTTCTTACAGTCCCTCTATTTCCTAGAAGTACCTAAAATTGCTGTTTTACTTTTGTGGTTTTTGAGATCATATCATCTTACCTTAGATTCTCCGAAAATCTCTGTATGCTTTAGTGATTTTTGTTGGAGGAAAAAGTGTACATTTCAGCACACAGTTCTCCAGGGATAATGGACGTTATCCAAATATGAAAAATATTAAGAATGTACAATGACCCAAGGAGGCTTGAAAACAAAGGGCAAGAGAATGAAAAGAACATTTTCTTTGCTATGTATTTTGCTAGATTTTCTACTGTATAGTAACTTATTTATGTTTTTCCCTTTCTCCTCAGTTATAGTAAGTCACTTTGTGACCAGAGCGTTTAGCTTTCAGCAGTTAGTTCTAAAGGCCACTTTGGGTCCTGAAGCCTAAAATCTTTGTCTGTCTTAAAGGAGGTAGAGTGAAAGATTTGGAAAGAAAGGAAAAACATGAATTGAAGATTTCAAAAAAAAAAAAGAAAATTGCTTTAATAGCATCAAGTTAGGATTGGAAGAGAGGAAGGCAAGAGCATTTCAAGAACACTAATGAATAGAAAGCTTATCCTTGGCAGCAAAAACTGGGGAGAAAAGAATTTGTATGCTTAAATATTATTTCCTCCTGGGGACGTTCCCCATCCTCTTAGAGCAGGTCAAGCCTGCCTCTTCTACTTCCTCATCGCACTAGGCTCCTTCTCCTTCCTGCCAGCTGTTGCGCTAGTAAATTACATTGTTACATGACGGTCTCTCTCCCTGTTATTCTTTTCTTCATTGGTATTCCCAATAGCCATCATGGAGCATGGCACGTGAGCTCAATGCATTAAAGATACAACAAAACAAAAAAGTTGGAAAGACAGACAATTAGAAGGATGAAAAATAAATGATGTGCACGTTCTCATGTGAGAGCAAAATAATACAACTTCTGTTATGGTTCCCCAGATGAAAAACAGATGATAGAACTGAAAAGTAAGATGGCCTGTTTTCAGCTCCAGGGGAGTGGTGTATTTTCTTCATACAGATGAAGCATTCAGTTAAAAACACTTTGTTTTTAATTCCACTGTTTTCAAAACACTTTTGTCTCTGATATCTTATTTTTTACCTCAGTCTGCTGTCAGGAAATATGAGTAGAAATTTATACGTGGTTTATTGATTAAAACAGAAAAAGAACATGTATGAGATAACATAAACTCTTTGATTTTTGACTCCTAAACTGACTCTCTTCTTGATATTTTACTTGATATATGTGCTTTATATGTGCTTTTCCCTCTTGAGAGGTCAGTGAAAGGAAACCCTCGAACCTCTGCTACAGCTGTTCAGTAAGAAATTCTCAATGAAGAGTAGAGCTTAATCCAACTATTAAGATGTTGCTGTCTTTATCAAAGCCAGAGTTGATTTTGCTCCATGAAGCTGCCAAAGAAGAAAATGCCTAGGGAAGAGGTAAGATAGAGTTATACATGGTATAATAAAAGTTTCTAGAAATGGTGTGTCAGGATACAGTTTGCAAGTCTGGGCACCTCTGATTAGAAATAAGCTAAAACCAACTGACTTCAGGAGAAGTGGCACCAGTCAAATGGAGAGCTCCCTCTTCCACTTTCCATTTTTTTCCCCCTGGCTTCACTGAGTAAAAGTTATACTTGGTTTAGGAGGTGCCAGTTATAGTTTATTTGGAATGCTTTTGCCATTTATTCTGGCTGAAAAATGGTTTAATTTAGCTTGTTCAGTCTATTATCAAATAATTTTTAATAAATTAAAAAGTAAGTGATGGAAGGGAGTGCTTGTTTCATCTAGGCTTGAAAATTGGACTGGCCTGTTTTTTTAGTGAATGTGGAAAATGTAACCTGTCTAATTACAGAATTAACACATAATTGGGTGAGATAAAGATCCAGGAAAAGCTGGGAAGTTGATGCAGTGGAAAGTCTATTGGCCCCGGAGTTAAATGATCTAAATTTGAGTCCAAGTTCTTCTTATCGAGTGACCTTAGGAATGCCATTTAAATTATTTAAGCCTCAGTTGCCTTATTTATAAAGAGAGAATAAAAACACCTACTTCAAAGGGTGGGAGGTAATATTTATGAAAGCACTTTCTAAATTACAAATAGTTAGACACATATAAGGTATGTCTGTTAAATGAAAAAGGCATTTGTTAATGCACGCGGACCTTAGAATGACATCAGTAAGCAAGAGCTCAAAGGTGATCTTAATTTGTAGAGTTGTAGCTGTAGAAGCATCTCTGCGTCAGCTCTCGGCAGCAGCATCTCGGATGATATTTGAGTTGAATGAGCCTCAGTTTGAACTACCGTGAAGCCTCCGTGTGCCTCTTGACTTGGTTGCAGCAAGTCTGAGACCTGGTTTGACTTCCTGCCTTGCAGTTTTCACTGTTGGGAGGTGGGTCCTCTGTCTTGCCTGATGTTAAGAAGAGTGTCTTCATGTCCCCTTCTGAGCTACACATTGCCTGTGCAATTGGTTTGGATTTCATTCTTCCAGCAGAGTGTGGCCAGATATTTTCTATGGTAGACCGTCTGCTCCCCCATAGCCTTCAGTGTAGTACAGTGGGTCATGTCTAAAACCAAGGTGCTGGTCTTAGAATCATTATGATCTTTTTCAGGAGTAGCACTCACAGCAGAAAGCAGTGGACTTGTTTTGGAGCTTGTGGGTGCGGTATATTTATTTATGTGTATTCCAAGTGAAGTGTTTATTTTCCAAAACCACTTGTTGCTGCTCCTCTGTTGCCCTTTCAGTTTCTAGGAATGAAGAGTTGATTTGACCAGTGCTGAAATGTATGGGAGAACGTTCTAAAAACTCACAAAGTACCCTTTAATACGTTTGATTCGATTCAGAGATCAGTTTACTGATTCAGATTATATATGAAAAATATTAATTATGCATTGTTTTAAAGAAATAGCTTAGACTGAGTGCGTTAGAGTTAGTTATTTTAAAAAATATGTTCTTTCCTGAGCATTGTCTCCAACTGATGAAGAATTGCAAGTCTCTTTCTAGGCCTTGAATGTTTACTACCAAGTCATGGAACTTTATGATTTTTAGTAATTAATTAGTTACTAAATTTCCTTTTCCATCTTTGAATTCTTTTCATGAGATCAAAGTTATAAAATGAAGCTTATTTTATTTTACTCATTTATCTATAAGAGGAAGCTGAGTGACTGAATCGAAAGGAGTCATTACTGCCAGGCTTTTAAATATGATTGACAAAGCAGCTGAGCTTTGACTGTTGATGGCCTGATTTGTGTTGAGAATTAGCAAACACTTACTGTGTGAGTCTGTCCAAGTGGGAAATGGTTTACTATTTCATAACAGTTAGTATAAACAATGAATTCATTGGTCTAAGAAGATGGATTTGACCTGCCTTTTGCCATTGATTTAATAGTTAGGGCCTTTTTATAACTAAAAGGATAATAATTAACTAGAAATAAATGGTATTGTGCCGTTATTCGAATAGAGGAGACTTTAACATTGGGAGCAGCCAGTTCCAGGGGAAGTGACTTTCAGACCCTAAATGTGAAATAGGTTATAGTGTTCCCTCCCCTCATTTTTCTAAATATCAGTATTTTTTTCTGCAGAAACAGAAATGGGAAGATCTTACAATTCTGTTTATGTGATTAGCTTCAGAGGTCTTTTCAAAGAGGATGGAGAGTTTACAGCACTGAAAAAAAAAGGCAGGGAAAGCCATTATCTAGGTGGAATTTTCTACTGTTGGTGCAGGTAGAAACTCTCTTTGAAGGCTTTCCTTTTTTCTACAGAAGATATTCCCAGGGAGAGGAGGTGCCAAGGACAGTCACCAATATCATGACAAGTGATCTCCAGTGATTCAGAGTCATCAGTGGGGCGTTATGCTCAAGGGGGTGAGCACCAGCCCAGACAGTAGTCAGGTACTTGTGGGGTGTAACAAGAAGTGGAGAACTGAGGGTGGAGGGGACCCATAGCATTGCCCTTGAAGGCTCAGGGATTAACCTCAAAGTGTTTTAGGAAGACGTTTCCTGCTCAGTTTAGTCATTCACTCATTCAACCAATATTTGCTGAGAATCTACGACTTGCCAGACACTTTTTTAGGTGAGGACTTGAGCAGTGTGAAAACCAGTCTGTATGCTCATGGAGTTTATGTTCTACTGGGGAAGACAGACAATGAAATAACCCACAAATAGATATGTGTTATAAGGTCAGATAATGATATGTGCTTAGAAGAAAACCACACCGAGACTGGGGAGAGAGACTGATCAGGCTGCTGCCTTACTCTGGCTTGTCAGGAAGGCCTTCCCTTCATTTATTCGTTCATCCGTGCATCTGCTCATGTATTAGTTTAGTGAAATATATTATCTTTCTTAAGACAGATGTGGTTTCTGCTTTCAGGGAGTCATGTGAGTGAGTTCTGTGGAACTTAGAACTCATTTTCCTATGCAAAAAAATGTTAAACAAATGAAGTTAAGATTCCTAACTGGCTCACAAAAATCTCCTTTAACCCATGTGGTACTAATGATGGAAGGCTGTATTCTGGTTCTTGAGAGAAGGAAGAAACCGAGGTATAGGAGGGAAAAGAAGGAGAGGACTTCCTCCTCTTTCCTGGACACCTGGTGGCCATCTTGTGAGCATATTTTTAAATTGACGGGTTATGGTTTCTCTTTCTTCTATCAGATTTTCAGTCCGCTGGACCTTCTTTATTTCTCCACGCTGCCCTTTTCAGCCCACTCGGCCTGCTCTACTCTTAGAAAGTGCTCTGTGGCGCTCCAGCATTTTCTTTATCTTTGGTTCTCCCTCAGGTACCATGTGAGGAGAGCAGTTTGATTGAACTGCTTCCCGTAAGTGTATGGATGGGGTATAATGTGAGCACAACCCCAACCTGAAGAAAGGAATGTGCATTTTCTAAAGAGGATACTTGCCTCACTAATTGCTGGGGTTTTAAGCTGCCTAGCAAAGCTGAGTGAAAATAGTCAGAGAGCGTAGAGGAACTCCTGTGGGCAGGGGGCTGCCAGGTCTTGAAGGCGAGCGCTTCCTTTCCGTGGACTGCGAGGGACAGTATGCAGCCCTGCTTTTCCCCTTTTTCTCTTCCTTCTGTGAAAAGACTGGAGTTTTCTTGTCTGATGGTTCCCAGGCCAGCAAGGGAAGAGAGACAGAGCAGGGACAGAAGGCATTTTTATTTTCTGCCTTTTATAAGTTGGACGTTTGTAAGGCAGGGGTGGTGGGGTGTGGGTAGCATTGGTTTTACTGAAGTAGGTAGTCTGACCTGCCACCGTGTGTGGGTGGGGAGATAAAACTAGTTTTATCTACTATTCACACCCTTTAGCTATTTGTATTTCTTACTCCATGGGGACACTCACTGATTGTTTACTTTTAGTCCCCAAACACCTAATGAGAAATCTGTGGTTTTAGTGTCTTTGTTGTGCTTAGGGCAGCTGACAGCGACAACAGCAATGATTATATTAGAGATGGTGTATTCTGCCTGTCTCATATGCTGGATGTTTCACATGCGTGCATGATTCCGTTCAGTCTTCACCACAGTCCTGCAGGGTGTGTAATAAGACCACTCACAAATGAAGAAGGCTGAGAGGTTGAGTAATCTGCCCAAGGTGACATGACTGGTAGTGGAATTGGGATTCAAACTCAGTTGGTTTGATCCTGAAGTCTCTTTTCTCCTCATCCCCGCTACCTCAGAAATAAGCAAGTGATGATTCCAGAGAAGCTAGTCCCTTGTCGGACTTGAGCTCTGTTAACTCAGGATCAGGAAGCGGCTCCCGGCGTCCTGTACGCCCAGGCCCGTGGAGAAGGCGGAAGGGAAGGGCTGTGGCTTGGGTTCTGTGTGAGTGGTTTTTCTCAGGTCGGCTCCCCGTCGGCTCAGAGACGTGTGCCGGGTCTGTTCCTACCTCAGGTGGCCGGACGCCAGCAGGCCTCCCGGGCCCTCTGCTCGGGCTCTGTCCTGGAGTTGCTCCTTCTCTAGCTTTTGAGTATTTAAAATAGAGACATAACGGTGAATTAGTGCATTGAGCTGACAACCTGTTGGTCCTTCTTCCGATGGCTGTTAACAGGGCCTCCTGCTGCAGATTTTAGATAATGTTTTGTCTATTGTTCACACCCTTTAGCTGTTTGTATTTCTTACTCCATGGGGACACTCACTGATTGTTTACTTTTAGTCCCCAAACACCTAATGAGAAATCTGTGGTTTTAGTGTCTTTGTTCTGCTTAGGGCACCCGACAGATCTTTGGTTGTGGTTGTATTACCAGTTATTCAGGTATTTGAAAAACTGGCTGCATTAATTTTTTCTGAAGGGATTGGGGAATGGGCACTGGTGCCAGGGTTGCTGTATTTGGAATGTAAAATGATCTGCTTGGCTCAAGTGAAAAACTCCTTGTAGACTTGGCAAAAGGACTTGTCTTTGACTGTATAGAGTGACAGCTGCTTTTTGATTTTCCAGTAGGTCAGTTTCAATTTTCTTTATTCCCTGTGTGATGTGAGGTATTGGTTGCAGCATTCTTTATACTGTATCATCCTTCATCCGGATGCACGTTTAGGGAAGCCCAAATGATTCCATGATGATGGGTCTGCATACAGTTTATGATATATCCTCTATTATCAAAGATGGTCCTTCCACAAGTGAACTTTTGCATCAGAAACTTCATCACCAGTGAAGGCAGTGGAAGATGGTATAAAGAGCAGGAATCTTGATGACCTTGTATGGTCCCATCTCTGCCACTGATTACAAATGTAACCTTTGATAAATTCCTTCATTTTGTGGGTCTTAGTTTCCTAGCTTATAAAGTAAAGCTATTAGTAGGATGGCCTTTAAGGCTGTCATTCAGGTCTCATATTCTGTAATCCAAGGCAGAAATAAAATAGGGTGCAGAGAAGTGCATTCTAGGAATTAAGAAAATAAGACTGACTAGTTAAAAATACGTCACGAAATGTGGAAACAGTAGAATGTAAAATTGCATGTGAAGATCTCAGATTGTATTGAGATGTGGTAGAAGGGTATGGATTTTGGGATCCATTACTATAATTTACTTTAAAATGCTTCATCGGGACAGTGTTCTATTATGTTTGCGTTAGTTTAAGCTGTATCCTAGGGTGGTCATTGCCCTAATCAGGAATACACATCACCAACAGCTAAGCATTTAACCAAAAGGCCAAACCAAAGAGGTGCATACTGCCCCATGTCTTAATCTCTAGTCAACGTGAGAAGTTTTCTGGTAAGCCAGTGAGTGTCTGAAGTGGATTTTCACTGGTGAAATTCATGCCTTGTTAGTTAGCATAATGGAGGCTCTAGTGAGTTTTTATTTTTTAAATAAAAAGTGGTGTTCAAGATTCATGGATTGGCTACACTATCTTAGACACACATCCTGCCTCTGTGAGAACATGGCCCAAGAATCTGGTGAGGCCTTCAGGAATGGCAATGGAATTGTGAATCCTAAACTGGCAGCTGATAATCAGAGGATTGTAGTTGTTTGATACCCGTGTAAGGATAACTGAATCCTATCTCTAGATTATTGCATGCAAGTTGTGACCAGAGCCCCTAAAATAACAGAAACCTGGACCTTATTGAAGGTATAAATCAGTTTAAAGAACCGTTTTTTTCTTTATTTGCTTTTTTGCCCAATAGCTAATTAATGTTCTGAGTGAGTCACGGTTTGTTCTAAGACTTGCTTTCACACCTACTTGTAATGTCCAGGGAAAGAAATCCAGACCCTTCACTTACTCCTAACTATTGGTGGTGGTTTTCAAAAAGAGCTTCAAGTTGTGCATGGCTAAATTAGCTTAGGTAAGTTTGCATGAAAGTCAGCAAGTCTCAACTCTGCCACTTAACCAGCTGTGTGATGAGTGATTTAGCATTTATGAGTCTTGGTTTTCTTGTCTGTGCATTACCTCAACTGGTAATTGTGATTTTTGAGATAATGTCCTTGGAATAGCTCTCGGAACTATGGTCAGAATGAAGGTAGGGTTTGGTTATGGTTAGGATTTGCTGGGCACATTTGTGACCTTGCTGAGCAGGTCCCAGAAGAAGCCAGTGATATTAGACAGGCCCCCTCTGCACTACGGGAGTCACAGAAACTGCTGGGGTGAACACCTGATACAAGCTGGGCCGATGAGATTCTTTTTCCTAGGGATTTGGCTGTTGACTATACAGTTGATCTCTATGTGCAGTTGGCACTGTATAACAGGTTTAAATTTGGGAGCTGTGGGGTGGCCACCTTTCTCTCTCGTGAGGTCCAACTCCATTTCTGCCCTGGCTGCAAGAGAGAGTTTTTTGTCTGTCTAATAAATCAAATCAAATCAAATAAATAAAAGGTTTTGTTTGGGCTAGCTCAGGCTAGTTTCTATTAGTTACAACAACAACAAAAAATCATTATTTTCAAGGTTACCAAGTGGTGTAGAGTCAGTCGCATCTTTCTCAAGCTATGGATAGCATTTGAGTTAATTATAGTTGTCATCTTCTTTCTTAAAATACTTTCTTGCTCGGGGTCCATTACACTGCACTCTCCGTTCTTTCTTCCTGCAATGGTGGTGATACTTTTCCAGTCTCCTTTGCTAGATTTGCCTTCTCTTCCCCACCTCCAAATGGTAAAATTCCTCCGGGTGCAGTTGTTGGCCTTCTCTTTCTCTACATTTACTGGGTTATTTCATCTAGTCTGATGGCATCAAGTCCTGTTGATTTAATTGAATATTATCTAGATGGTGATGACTCCCAATTTAAATTTTTGCCTCAACCTCTTCCTGAACTCCAGATCTGTATATCCAACAGTATAGTTAACATCGCTCTTGAATGCTTTTAGGCATCTCAAACTTAATGTGTCCAAAAGTGAACTCTTGGTTTCTCTTCCCTACCTGTGTCTCCCACCATCTTCTTGATCTTAGTGAATGGCACTGACATTCATCCAGTTGCTTGAGTTAACACTGGTTTCATGCTTGACTTCTCTCTCTCACTTTCATCCTGTGTCCAGTGCAGCAGCCAGTGAGTGCTGTCACCTCTACCTTTCAGTGGATCCCAACTCTGACTCCTTCCCTCATCTTTACCATCTCCTTGTGCTTGTTGCTGCCACTCCCACCTGCCTGTCTACCAGCTAGCTGGTCTCTGCTTCTACCCTTGTCTGTCTGTGGTCTCTTTTCTTCTCAGCAGCTAGAACAATCTTTCTAAAGTGTCCTGTCATGTCCCTGCTCTACTGTAAACCTTCCCAGTGGCTTCCCATTGCACTCTGAGTACAAACACTCTTTGCATGGCTACGGGGCTCTGCATGATCTGGCCTCTGGCTGCCCTTCTGACTCACCTCTTAGGACTTCCCCGCTTTCTCCTTCCAGTCCCTGTCCTTGCTGCTCAAGCATGTACGCCTCAGGGCTTTTGTACTCACTGAGCCCTCTGTCTGGACTGTCCTTCCCCTGAGTCTTCATGTGGCGCCCTCCCTCCCTTCAGTCAGAGCTCTGCCTAAGTGTCACCTCCCCAGAGAGACTTGCCTCGACTGAATTCAAAATACCTCCTCTTTCCCCTCAAGCTTGATTTTCCTTACCAGTTTTATTTTTCCTTGTGGCACTTATCATCATCTGCAGTTGTATTTTATATTTATTTGTTAATTGTCTCCCACAGTAAAATGTAAGCTCCATAAATAAGGGATTTGTTTTGCTTATACCTCTATCCCTAGGGCTTGGAAGAATGCTTGACGTCAATAAATATTGATTTTAGTTTGATAATGAATAAATAAATGCTAGCGACAACTATCACCACTTAGATGGTGAAAAATATGAAACTTTATTGGTTAGGTATAAAACATCTATAGCATATTTCCTTAATTTAAAGATTTTTTTTAGTATTTTATTATTTGAAATCATGTTGCATCTTACGATTATATGGTAGTGCAACATCCTGAGCTGTTATTAAATAGATTCTTCAGCATCTCATTCTAGATTATAAATTTAAGCAAGATATTTGGGCATGCAGTTGGTAGGGTAACCAAGACACTTTTAGTTGAATATTAATCAAATATTTAATAAGAATAGTTGCATAGCTAGTTGTTTGGGAGTACTTTTTTTTTCTCAATTGGGTAGAGGTTTTTGCTGATTATTCTATAGGCATTAACAAATTTTTAGACATTATTTCCATTGTATGTACACTATAAATCATACTGTAAGTGCTGTGTAGATGGTAGTTTTGATTTTTGCAATTGCATTAGCTTTATCAGTTTAGCAAAACATGCTGCTACGTAAAATGTGACATATTTTCTAAATCATACACTATTAATATTAAAATCATATGCTGTCTTCCATTTCCTCATATTTTTGGAATTCTACATTGATCTCGATCACATTTTCTTGTGTTCAGAGTTTATCTAAATATTTTCCAAATGTTGAGCTTTGATGGAAAACATGTAATTTGGCAGCTCTTTTAAAAAGTATGTTTTATAACTAAAAAGTCTTTCTTGGAATAATTACTTTGGTAGTGTGCTTATAGATGGAAAGTACATTAAACATACATGGATTTTGTATCTATGATAGTGTAGCTCCTTAGTATTTTTGAGAGAGAGATGTTTAGTTAACCTCTCAATAATTTAGTTTTTCCCCTTTAACTTTAAGCGTTTACTTTACAGATCACTTATGTTTTGATATCACTTAATAACTTTGAGTATCTTAAGCAAGAAAACCTTTTCGTTTTCAGAATTATAAATATTACCCATGCGTTGTAGATAGAACATTGAGAGAATTCCAAAAGTCTTGTGGCAGAGACTACTAGGTGCGTTCCTAATCTCTTCTCCCTTTCTTTCTTAATTAGGAAAAAGCAGCAACAACCACAGTTAGGTTGACATGCTGCCACCCACGTAAAGACTATATATCCTTGTTGAGCTGTAGATGTGATATTCTGACCAGAAGTGTTGTGCAGTCCTTAGGAGAAATCATCTTAACAGCAAGGGGGTACCCTGCTTCTTCCCTTTTTCCTCCATCTTGTTGACTAGAATAGGTATCTGATGGATAAAGCTTCACAGCCTCGCTGGACGTGAGGATGAGGGTCACACTGTCATAATGGCAGTGGTGAACTGGAAGGAGCCTGGGTCGTTGACCTTTGTGGAACCTTCATTCCAGCTTTGGGCTGCTGACCTCCAGACTGTTTTTTTAAAATGTGAAAGAAAAAATAAACTGTCTTGTTTAAACTGTCATTATTTGCAGATAATTGTCTGTTATCCTGCTATACAGGGATACAAATTGCGTTTCTTCCTCCAGTCTATACCTACGTCTGATACACATCCATGCATATTCCACACACACAAACCCACACAAAGCTGAGGCCAAACTGTTTATAGTGCACTTGACTGTATTTATATATTTTTGTCTCAATATTATATCCTCATTTACTCATATCATTAAAATTATTTTAAAACATTTTGTCAACTTTACGTGTGTATATACCATAATGTGTTTATAGCACTATTTTTGGATAATTATTTTGTTTTACTATATAGCAGTCTTTTTTATTTATCCTAGGAATATTTTTATTCATATTTTAACTTACTGAGTATATGTTGTGTCAAAAACCTTATTTAAACACAGCACATGCAATTCATCTCTCACTTCTCCAGGAGCCCTTCCCTCTGAGAAAGATGTGCTGGCTTTGCTGCCCCTTGGTTTTTCTGTAATTCCTTGCACTTGCCTCTAGTATAGCACTTGGCATTTCTACTTTAATTATTTGTTTTCTTCTATGCTTCCTTCTCTTGCCCTTGAGGAAGGTCTGGCGCTGGGTTTGGTTACTCTCTGAATGTTTGGTTCACTCAGTTATCCCAATCCCTCCACCCAATAGCTCTGTGCTCCTCTGAGCTTGAGTTTCCTTATCTGTCAAATAGGTGTAATATATTTTTTCCACTATTAGTATCTTGAGGATAAATGAGATAATGCCTACATTGCTTAAAATGGTACTGGACCCAAGATCGATACTTAATAAATAACCTGTTGCCTTCAAGTCTTTGCTCAAATGTCATCTTTTCTATGAAGCATATCCTGCAGTGGTATTTAAATTCTAAACAACCCTTACCCATCACTCTTAATCCCTCTTACTCTGTTTTCTGTATAGCATTTGTCATTTCCAATATACTATATGATTCATCTATTTATTTATTTATTAGGTCTGTTGTACATTGTGTTACTTCCCACCAGAGTTTATGCTTCAGTGAAGGCAGGAGGGTTGATCTGCTTTTTGCTTACTGACATATCCCCAGTCCATAGAACAGGCCCTGGCACAGCATAGGTGCTCAGTAAATATTTGTTGAACAATGGTGATATTAGTCCATATAGGATGTATTGAATGAATAAAAATGTTTGAGGAGCAATTTATAATTTTCTCTTTATTTGTGGTTGTAGAGACTCTGTGAAAAGCATCTATAACCTTTCCAAGCTCTAGAGGATATTTTTCAGGCTCCATATCCTGTCCTTTGTCAACATCTGCTGCTGCTTTGGTCTGGAGCTTCTAGTTTCCTTCCTGCACTTACCTTCTGTGTTAGTTTTCTGGGGTTGCCATAACAAAGTACCATAGACTGGGTGGCTTCAACAACAGAAATTTATTGTCTCACAATTTTAGAGGCTAGAAGTCCAAGATCAAGGTGTCAGTAGGGTTGATTTCTTCTGAGGACACTTCTCTGGCTTGCAGGTGGCCATCTTCTCTTTGTGTCTTGATATGGTTTTTCCTCTGTGCTTTTGTGTCCTAATCTCTTCTTATAAGAACCATCAGTCATATTAGGTTAGGGTCCATCCATAAGACTTCTTTGTTCTTCAGTTGCCTCTTTAAAGGCCCTATCTCCAAATAACAGTCACATTCAGAGGTGCTAGGCATTAGTACTTCAATGTACGAATTTTGGCGGGAGGCACAACTCAGTTCGTAACACCTTCTCTTTCTGTGACTGGCCCTTTCTTTAAGCTGTGTGGTGGGACAGTCTCTCTGAATTTTCTTTTCTCACCTTTGGCCACTGTCTTTTTGAAGACCTCTTGCTCAAAGCTTTGAGTTGGCCAGTCATCCCCTCCCCGCCCTGCCCCCCATATCTAACCCTATGCCCAGTTCATATTTCCAGGAGTCTTTCAGAAAATGAGATTGAAAGGAAAAGCTGCTTTCATGCCTGGCATGCTCACAATCCTGTGGACATGTCTGTCTGGTTTAGTTTTGGAGAATAATGCGTCAAAATGACCCAATAGTGGGTCAATGATGAACAATTAGTATCCAGAAAAGGATTATTTTATGTGTTAAAGGAGCAATTCGTCAGGACAACATAACAATTTGGATATTATATACATCCAGATCATATAGCCTCTAAATATCTAAAGCAAAACAAACAGAATTACAAGGAGAAAAGGACAGATCCACAATGGGAATAGATGCTTTTTTAACATTCTTTGCTCAGAAATCTGTAGATCAATTCAGTGTTTTTCCTACTTTGGCATACAGCAGAATCGCTTGGGGGACTTGTTAAAATACTCCCCATGCCCTGGGTTTCTCATTCATTTGGTCTGGGGTGGGACCTGAGGGTTTACATTTACAACAATTTCCCAGGTAATTCTGATGCTGCTGGTCTGGGGAATCACAATTTGAGAACCGCTGGATCAAACAACTAAAAATGAGAAATTAGTAAGGACAGAGAAGATCTTGACAACAATTAGCAAACTTGATCTAATGGACATATTAGAATCTTGTATCCAGGGGCCGCCCTGTGGCACAGCGGTTTAGTCTGTGCTTGGCAGCCCGGGGTTTGCAGGTTCGGATCCCGGGCGCCCGCCAATGCACTGCTTGTCAGCCATGCCGTGGCGGCATCCCATGTAAAGTAGAGGAAGATGGGCACGGATGTTAGCCCAGGGCCAGTCTTCCTCAGCAAAAAGAGGAGGATTAGCGACGGATGTTAGCTCAGGGCTGGTCTTCCTCACACACAAAAAAACAAAAACAAACAAACCAAAAAAAGAATCTTGTATCCAATAATTAGAAAATAAACCATATTTTCAGTCATACAGTGAATGTTTACAAAGTGGACCAAGTACTGTGGCATAAAGCCAACTCAATAAGCACCAAATGTTGATATAATACAGACATTTTTGATCAGTGTACAATTAATTAAAAACCAATAATAAAAAACAAAACCCTATATATCTGAAAGGTAGTTTTTACAAAACTCTCTACTTCTAAGTAATTTCTTGGTAGGTTTATCTAGGGGGCCTCAATTCTACCTGTAATTTTTATTTCTTAATAAACAAGAGACCTACATATGGCACAATGTTAAGAAGGGACAGATTGGGATGGTGGCTCCATTGATGTTTGTTTTATTCTACTCTGCAGTTTTTATTTGTTTTAAATATTTCTAATTAAAAAAATAAGTGATTTAGAACCCTATATGTGCATGAACTTTATGTGGGAGGGCAAAAGAGAGGCATTTTCCCAGACTTAAGGGCCCAGAAAATTCCCCACCCGTGGAACCTGTCTGAAAGAATTATAAAATCAGGAGAACCTTAGAATCCGTTTTACTTGACTAAGCGTTCTTAGATCTTGTCCTATGAAGACTAGTATGTGAATGCAGACAGGGAGTTTTGTCCTCAGTTGAGAATTCCGCATAGCTTCCAAAAGTCAGCAGCAATGAAGGAACAGTATTTTCTAATGTAGTACAACATTGGCTAGTCAAGAATATTTGAAAAATGGGTATACTGATGAAGTAAATCTGGCATTCCCAAAATTAATCAGTGAAGCTTTTTACTGCAGTGCTTGAAATTCTATCAATTTTTTCTAAAACATAATATCTATTTGTGTGTCACAATAAAAACAGTTAATAAACCTAAATGAATCTTATTAGTGATTGAGAATCAATGTTTTAGTTATGATTATTCACATCAATTACTATTACTTCTCTTTATTACTGTACTTGATGATACTTTACATTTGCTTTTACTTATATAAGCTTTAGGAACAAAATATAGGCCTTGTACTGAATTTATACCTGACAAAGCCATAGATTATAAGTGCCCATTTAAATAAGTCTTTATGCTACTGTATTTCATCACAATTTGTCTTCTTTGAAAGTAGGTTTTTAGTTACTCAAGGGTTTATACAAATGAATTTGATTACCTCTCTACTTTTATAGTGCTAAGTATTAAGCTTCTCTAAATATACATAAGAAAGCTGAATAAACATCCTTAACACTAATGGCTAATATTTATTAGAAAGCATTTGATTGAAAGTACAATGGTTTCTGTATTATGGACCAAATTACATTTTCTTTCAAGGCAGACTAACTATGTACTTCAGGCTGTAGCAAAGCAAGGAGACCTAAAAGTGGTGGGTTTTGTTTGTTTGCTTTTATTTTTCTTTTAGTTTTGGAAATAATTTAACTTTTAGTTCTTTACAAAAAGAACACTTCAGTCATCATGAGAGAAAAGGGTACTTGGTCACTTTCTTTCCCTTCTTTAGCAGTCAGTGTATTTACTGGAATTACTTATGGTGTGGAGATGCATGATCCTTTTTTTCAGTTTTTAGGGTCATTTAAGGTCTAAATCCTGTGATGGATATATAAAGATCTTTTACTGTGCAAGGAACTAGATGGAATCATTTCAACTATACTTACAACCAGAAGCTGAGCTAACCATTCTAGTGACAGGTCTGTGGTTGTGATGTTATTAAGATTTTTAGGAACACTTTGTGGAATCATGTGGCCTGCCATTTCTTTTAATTTCCTTCCTACTAAACCTCATCCTAACCCTGTCTAGCTCTCCCAGCTCTGCCCTTCCCACCTATTGGCCTTTTCATTGGCCCTAAGGAATGCCAGTGTGTTCCATTGCTTTCCCCACAGGGCTTTCATGATTCCCACCTGCTCCCCTTACTTGAAACCGGATCCTCTGATGATGCTGGTCTTCCTCTCAGAGCCCTCTCCTGGGAGGCTGCTTTCCTTGCTGCCTCGGACTGAGGGCAAGGAGGAGGCGTTGGCAAACCTTTGCTCCCAAGGGCTGAGTCCGGACTTTGGTTGTGTGATTTCTCAGCAGTTCCTCTCTTCGGTTCCAACGCCTACTCACACCAGCTGCTTCTTACCTTCATTAGTGTGGTCTGGTGAACTCTTAAGATGTTCTAATACCCAAGGTTGCCAGTTCCTAGCTTACAGCTCTTTTTTCACCTGTCGCCTACCATCATTCTTGATGATCTCTATATCTACATACAACATCTTTTAATAGTTCTTCAGGGTCCTCAATACCAGCGACCATTTTCTCAGCCCCAACCTTGCAATAAACTCTGTGTTCTATCCTACTCTCGGTCACCATATTAATTTTCCTAGTTTGCCGCTCTGATTTAAGACTGAGTGGTTCAAAATCTTCAGTGACTCCTCAAGGTTGACCAGATTCAGTACCAAAACCTCGGTCTGACAGTCCAGCCTCAGTCCCCTCAATCGGCTCCAGTTTACTTTCCGAACACTTTACTTTCCAGCTGACTGGGTGTGCTTGATATTTCCAAGCATACTCCTTTTTGTTTGAAATGCCCTGTTCCCTCCGGTCTCTTTTAATTTAGCCATGCTCTAGTGAAACCCTGGCATAATTGCCACCTTCTCAATGAATCCTGTCTTTATTGTCTCATCTGGGGAGTCGTCTCTTTCTTCTGATCTCCCACAGTACTTAGTTCATATCTTTTAAATGATATTTATTATACATTTTTATTTTTAATATGTTTGATTGGGTTTTATGATGGCATGAAATATGAAAGGGGGTCCTGGACCTCAGGAAGAGCATATTTTTGATCATGCCTGGATTTTTAAATAGTTTCTTCAAAAAGCAAAGCCCAGAGGTGACAAAATTTCAGAGTCTGGTCAGTACAGATTGAGGAAAGGAGTCTTTGAACGAGAAGCAGCCAATTTTTAATCAAAGTTGGTCTTAAATAACAACTAATTTCTTTAAATCTATGCTGTTATGCCTGTTGAGGTAGACTCTACTATGTAATTATAAAAAAAGCAAAAGCTGAACCCATCATTCAGTTTTCAATTATTCAAGCCAATAAAAGCAGGAAATAGAATATGAGATGGAAAATATTAGTATCCAGCAGCACAACCAAGTTGCTAAGTAAAAGCAATGAATAATTTTGATTTTTTTTCATTTTCTTTTCTGTTTTTTTGTGAGGAAGACCAGCCCTGAGCTAACATCCATTGCTCATCTTCCTCTTTTTGCTGAGGAAGACTGGCCCTGGGCTAACATCTGTGCCCATCTTCCTCCACCCCATATGGGACGCCGCCACAGCATGGCTGACAAGCAGTGCATCGGCAGGCGCCCGGGATCCGAACCCACGAACCCCAGGCTGCCAAGCGCAAACTAAACTGCTGTGCCTCTGGGCTGGCCCTCATTTTCTTTAACTGCTCCAGCATTTGTATAAAATAAATTTATTTTTTTCAGTGCTCTGGAACAGCATTCACAGCATGAGTATATGTAACACAAATTTTTTTTGCGTGACACATTTTTAAATAAATTTACTTGTTGGTTAGTGTTCCCACATTTGTTTGTATTTCTTTCTATGTTAATTTTAATTTATCAAATTGTTCACAAATGGAGAAGGGTAAGTTAGTTTTTCAGAGAAAAAAAAATCTGTCTCAGTACAGCCTTATGTAATAGAAGGTAGTGATTC
This sequence comes from Tapirus indicus, assembly GCA_031878705.1. Classification (NCBI taxonomy): domain Eukaryota; kingdom Metazoa; phylum Chordata; class Mammalia; order Perissodactyla; family Tapiridae; genus Tapirus; species Tapirus indicus. The sequence goes on from CM062918.1 coordinate 18,023,573, forward strand.
ATAGCATTTAAAAACAGTGATGAGTCCACTGCCTGACTGAATCTTAGCTCCACCATCTTTAGCTCTGTGACCTTCGGCTAATTACTTAACAGATATGAGTCAGTTTCCTCCTTTTTAAATGGGGATAATATTTACTTCATAGGATGTAGGAGCATTAATGAGATAATCTTTGTAAAATGCTTAGTAAGATGACTAGCACATAATAATTGCTATATAATGTTAGCAAGTTACTGTTATTGCTATTTTAATAAATATGTTACACCATGGTGCCACTAATATTTAGTGAAATAGAAAACAAAAGCATTGGGAGAAAAATTAATGCTATATAAATTATCTATAAACTAGAAAACCAGGCATTAAATAATTAAGAGTATGCTTATTTAATTTACTTTGTTCTAAGATTTAGGGCTAGCTAAACCTACAACTTAGTGATATATGAGGACTAATGTTAAAGAAAAATATTTTATTGAAATACCAGTGATGTTTGCACTATGTGAAAGAAACTAGACAGAATCATTTTAGAGGGGAAAAATCAGGCCTCTATTTCCAAAAAAATAAGAAAAGTTAGACAATAGTATGTCAACACAAACAAACCAGATAAATGGCACAGCTATATTTTGTCCACATCACAACTTGGATTTACGAGTTCCCCCAACCAGAACAATGAACAGCTGACAGCTTCTGCCTCTAGCAGAGCCAATTTGATGAAATTCATTAAAAGTTTTTTTTTTTTTTTTTTACTAAGAAACCCTGCTTGAAAATATTTGTGTAGTTTAAAACAAAGATTTATGAACACATACAATTTAATATTAAAACCCATATAATTACTTTTTAAAGGAACAGCAGGTCTATTGCTGTAGGACATCTACAGAGAGGGCCTCCATCAGGGGCAGATCGAGAAGGATGTGCTCTTTTGGAAGACAGCTGCCTTCCTTTGCTCGGCATTTTACCTTGAGAGGTTTGAATAGCTACTCTCTTGAGAGATTTTCCTTTTCTTTTTTTTTTTTTTCAAACTCACTACTGTCTATTCAGTAATGGGTCTGATGGATAGAAAATAGAGGAGTAAAAGGGATTGCTTTTTTATATATGAAATTGAAATTGGTTGAATTCAACAGATAGCAGTTTCCATGTATAGGAAGATAAATCAACTACGGTAAAGTCCTTTTGGAGATAACTCAGAAGATGGATTTTGGTCACTTATAAAGTAGAAGCCTATATTATACATATTCTTATACTGAAATGCTTCCTACTTGCTGGGGAAGGAAAGGCTGTTCAATTTTGTCTGCTCTGGAAGCAACAACAAATATCTGACATCATCAGAATCCATTTCCTCTGAGTGCACTGCCTTCGGTTCGTGAGTAATGGTTTTTATTTCAGTAGGTATATTGAAGAAAGAAAGTTGCCTATCTCATTTTGGGCTGCTGAATGTTAAAATGAGACTTTAGTTTCATGGCTGCCGTTTAGGCCCTCGAGAATTGTGTGTGTGTGTGTAGTTCAGCAGACTTATTATAAAAAAATAGAATTTTGAAGATCATTTTGCCTAATGTATTATTTTATGTAAAAGGAAAATGAGGTTAATGACTTGTAGTTACACAACTAATGGTGGGGTGTTAGAAATGTAGAATTGCTTAAAGTACTATGTACTCATCCACGTGATTTCCAGAAGAATAATCCATAATAGGAAAGCGTTCGTTAGGTGCCACTTTTCAAAAATGGATTGTTTTCAACTTCTATATTTTTGAGATATATTTTTAAAGAAATATTTTATAGATAATGAATTATAGGGAAAAATAGATTTTGTCCTTATAATCTCATTTCTTACATAATATTCTTTGGGCGTACATACAGTTTGTATTTCCAACTTCTCTGAAAGCTTAAAAATATAGATTACTTCAGTAATAAGAAAAACTGACTTCAAAGAAAGAAGGAAGCACATACAAAGTATGATACCCAGGTACCAACAGGGGATAAAATAAAATACCACAGATGAGCCAATTGATAAAATATATAATCATATAAGTTACTGGGATTCTTGTTAAGATGGATAATGTTATTTTTTTTATTTTTATTTTTTGTGAGGAAGACCAGCCCTGAGCTAACGTCTGTAGCTAATCCTCCTCTTTTTGCTGAGGAAGACTGGCCCTGGGCTAACATCCATGCCCATCTTCCTCCACTTTATATGGGACGCCGCCACAGCATGGCTGACAGGCAGTGCGTCGGCGAGCGCCCGGGATCCGAACTGGCGAACCTTGGGCTGCCAAGCGCGGACTAAACCGCTGCGCCACTGGGCCGGCCCCTGGATAATGTTATTTTAATAAAAATTATAAATATTTTAATATTTTTCCTTAAAACAATATAAAATGAAAAGATAATTCTACTTAAATGAAATGATGAATTCTGAATTTTATTGATAATAACCAAGGATTTAAATAGTCACTCTGAGGGGCATTTAGCTCAACGCAAAAAAGAAATTAGTCCAGGGGCCGCCTGGTGGCGCAGCGGTTTAGTCCGCGCTTGGCAGCCCTGGGTTGGCGAGTTCGGATCCCGGGCGCCCGCCGACGCACTGCCTGTCAGCCATGCCGTGGCGGCGTCCCATATAAAGTGGAGGAAGATGGGCACGGATGTTAGCCCAGCGCCAGTCTTCCTCAGCAAAAAGGGGAGGATTAGCAACGGATGTTAGCTCAGGGCTGATCTTCCCCACAAAAAAAAAAAAAAAAAAGAAATTAGTCCACTTCTCGTTCTCTTAGTTTTCTTTGAGGAAGTTACAAATAAAGGTGCCATTTCTAAAAATCTTGGATGAAAATATATATGTTCATATGAATTTGAATTTACTGTGCTGATCAAGAGGAAAAAATAGATGAACTTTGCTATCTCAAAATTAAAGTCTCTGTATAATAAAGGATACTATGAACAAAGCTAAAAGACAAGTTAGTCTGAGAGAAAACAACGTATATAACAGACAAATAGAAAAAAACTTACAAATCAACAAGAAAAATATAAACAAGCCAATGGGGGAATGAGTGAATGATAAATGAATTAAAGAAGAGGAGATCTAAACAATTAATATTAATGCACTAATCCACAGGGAAATGGATAAAATAAGAATACCACTTCATATCCAGTAACACAATTTAAATAGTTTGGACATATGCATTGGAGAACATATGACGGGAGAGTTGAGTGGGGATAAGACTTATATGGAAGATGTTCCTAAACAGCTACTTGCAAGGTGAATTCAAGAGAGTGTTATTTCATTGTATGAAAATGATAGCCATTCTGTACAACTATCTGTGTAGTGGGTGAAACCCACTAAATGGGTACAACCACTTTGGAAAAGTATTTGGCCGTATCTAGTGAAGCTGGAAATACACATATACATTGAGCCAGAAACTTCTACAGATAAGCCCAAAGAAACATGTACAAATATGTTCACTATAGCATTGTTTATTATGATGAAAAACACAAACAAGTTTAATGTTGTAGTGTGTTCATAAGATGGATATAACTAGAAATTAAAAATAACCTAGATATACATACATATATTATATGGACAGATCCTTCAAGCGTAATTTTGAGTGACACAGCAACATACTTATAGTACAAAACATGTACATAAATAAAACAAAATTCTGTGTATGTCAGTTATGAACACCTATAATAAGTGATTACTAAATAATCATTGAATGGTTAAAGCATGGGCTGAAAGAATACACAGCATATTTAGGAATGGATGGATACAAATAGGGAGAACAAAAGGACTAAGAAATTATAAATCTACACAGAATGGGAAATAAGAAACATTTGATTGACTACTGGACTGTGATTGAGAAGGACTGGGTGTAGATCTCGTTCTGCTATGAATTTAATTGTGACCTTAAATCGTCTGGTGTCAGTTTCCTTACCTACAAAACAAGATGATTTTATTAGGCCATCTTAAGTGTTTCTTCCAAACTTGAAAATTTTATGAGCTTTGTAGCTGTGTGACACCAAGCCTATTTTGTAAACATACGTCATCTCAGTTTCCTCATCTGCAAAATGGAGACTACTTAATAGGGTTGTTTTGAAGGGTATATGAAAAAATCCATGTAAAGCACTTAGCTCTGTGCTTGGCAGGTGTTATTACTCAAAGATGTTAGCTACTACAGCCATGACTTTAAAGTTTAAATTCACGAAACAGATCAATTATGGCATACTTTAATCATAAAGGATATTTTCCTCTTTAGACAGACTTCTTTTAGATAAGTTTTTCCAAGATATTACAATAAACTTGGTATATTTATGATTCCCAGGGGCTTGTGTCTTATGTAAAATAATACTTTTTCTAAATGTTGCTTAAATTGTAGTTTTTAATCTGGACAGGAAAACATATATATTTGAAATAAGGAAAAATTTAAAACATTGTGTTATATATGATTTTTTCCTATATACTGATTAGAAGGTAGACTGTCTACTTGAACCATGTCCGGTTTTAAGTCTGCTGATTGTTATGGTTAAATGTATACACACTTGAGGAAGACTGAAAAAATATTTTATTGAGAAAATGGCGTTTAATCCTCTAACATGAGAATGGAGACACAGAGTACCTCCAGGGTAGACCTGACTTAATTCTTAGATATGATTCAGTAAAATACAGATTTCTTAAATGAGAAGATTTGACAATGGGCATAATTTAATTGTACAAAGACAAACTCCACTCTGAATGTCTTCTTGGCAAACGAAGGCCTGTTAAAGCATGTTTCAATACACACTCTGCGGTAGAGGGTGGGGAGGGAGGGAGGGACAATTTGTAGTACACTGTATCTGCTTTATGGCTACTGATTTTAAACAAATTTCAGATTACCCTTATTGTCTAATCATATGTTTGGGAGGATGGGCTATTTATGAGATGTTAGCTTTCCAGATGCTCGAACAATGTGCTTTAAATGCTGTATTCATAAACCAGCCCCCAAAATGCAGCAGATTAGCTGTTTCTAATCTTTGAATTCAGAACAAATGTTACAAAAAGGAACACTTGCAGAGCTGTGTCGTCTCTATTACCTCATTAAAATGTATTTATAAATGAAGTAGACAGAGGAGCAAATGTCTGCACAAAACATTGCTACTTCATTAATATTTTCTTTATTACAAAAGCACTTTCTATGAGATCTGCCAGCCTAAAGGAAATAAGGGAATCAGTTGTCTTTCATTTTTGTGTTTTGTTTATTTTCCCTGATTGGCAAACGCAAGTTTAAAAGAAATATTTTAGCAGTAAATATGAACTTGGTGAAATAAAAAAAAAAATAGCATGTGACTAGGAACGACAGCTGGTTCAAAGTAGGCGAAATGCAAGGATTTAAGCCGGGAAGTGATCTGAACTTGAACAAAGTTCTATTTTTCTTAAAATGTGAGGTTTCTGTGTTGGTGGAGAAATATTATGTTATGACAGGCTTCATGCCTAAGGGTAATTCCTTAAAAGAAGGTTTCTTGTTATGTCAAGAGCAGCTAGAAACAAACATACATACAAACAAACCTTTTCCCCCTCCAAATTAGAAATTTTGTCTAAAATACTTAGGTTTTAAAAAGAAGTAATAAAGAAAAGTTTAAAAAAAGGGAGTGAAAATACTCTGTGGAATACTTGAATGGTGGATACCTGTCATTATTCATCATGTGTAAATATACTTGTAACCCATAGTATGGACAACACCAAGAGTGAACCCTAAGGTAAACTATGGACTTTGGGTGATAATGATTTATCCATGTAAGTTCATCAGTTGTAACAAACGCCCCACTTGGGTGGGGGATGTTGGTAGTTGGGGAGGCTATACATGTATGGGGGCAGGGCGTATATGGGAAATCTCTGTACCTTAATCTCAGTTTTGCTCTGAACCTAAAACTGATCTAAAGAAATAAAGTTCTTTAAATTAAAAAAAAAGTAAAGAATAAGAGCACACTGTGGCATTCTTCCCTATTGAGTTCGTATAAGGCAGTTTATTTTGGTTCCTACTTAAGAAACATCTGATTGTGAACTACCTAAAAGGTCTTGTAATGGATCTTATTTCTTTTAAGGATGGACCTTATTCCAGTTATCTATTGCTGTGTAACAAATCATCCCAAAAGTTAGTGACATAAAACAACTTCTTTTTTATTATGTTAATAGATTCTATAGGTCAGCATTAAGAAAGGGCACAGGGAGCTTTTTGTCCCTATACCATGATGTCTGAGGTCTCAGCTAGGAAAACTCGAATAGCTGGAGGCTGGAATCATCTGGAGGCTTCTTTAGTCCCATGTCTGCTCCTGGGCAGGGATGATTGAAGACTATATCTGTCCATGTCATGTGGTTTGGGTTCCTCCTCACGTGGTGACTAGTTTCCAAGAGGGGCCTCCCAAGAGGGAGGTTCCCAAAGGGGAGAATTCCAAGAGAGCCAGGGTAAGGTCCGTGGTCTCTTAAGGACAACATAGGAAGTTACATATCATTGTTTCCACTGGACGCTATTGGTTGAAGCAATAACAAGCCTGTCTGGACTTCAGGGAAAGGGATGTAGATGCCACTTCTTGATGGGGGAGTGTTGACAAAATATTGGTGGTCCTATTTGGAAAGTTACAGTTGATAAACAGTTCAGTCTTTAAAATCCTACTCGATATAACATGAAATGTAAATCAAACCATGTTGATTATCCCTTTAAACTCTTTAATGACTACCTCTTTGGGGATTAGGTCCATACCTTGGTATAAACTTGTTAACAACAGTCTTTCATGATCTGGCAAATACCTACTTCTCCTTTTCTGTCCCATTGAAATTTATGCTACTTTTACTAGAGTGAATTTTCCCTGCCCCATGGCAGTGACTTCTCTCTCACACACACACACACACACTCACACTCACACACACACACACTCACACACACACACGGATATGACTCTTTGCCTGACCACTTGCTACTTCTTATTGTCTGGCAAGTGTCAGTTCAAGTATCACTGTTTCAAACCTCATATCTGCCACACATACCCCTTTCTCTGCGTACCTCTCTCATAGCCCTCATGACATTGTAAAGAAACAATCTTTTTATACATTATTTTGCCCTTTGGAATGTGTTAAGTCTGTATCCTTATTTCACCAGGAATCACCTATCACATTTCCTGGCACATGTAATCTGAGAAAATCTGTCACCTGAAACCCAGAAAAGAACACTTTGAATTCTTCATTAAGGAAAACTAGAGCCCCAGTAGATTTTAGGACCAAAAGTGTTATTTCTCTATGGGAACTTCTCAGACTCAATAAAGTTTTAAAACATTGATATTCTAATGCTCCCATGGGATACAGCATTTATCTGAAAGGATCCCCTGTCGAGGTGATTCATTCCATAGCTTTTTCAGTATGTACTGACAAGTGGTGACTACTGAGTTAGTGTCCTATTGAATTAAATAATATGTTATCATTGTTGCTGACAAATGCTGGGATATTTGCAATCACAAGCCTCTCTAATTAAAAAAAAATCCAAGCAAGACACATCCTCAGGTATCTACCTAGAGATTTCATGTGGCTGATTGTATAACTATCTCCAAGTCACCTAGAATGGCAACCAGTTAAAGAATGTACTTAACTGAGTTTCTGGTAGAGTAATTTCATTGGTATGGTGAATAATTTTCTTGCATATGAATATATCCTGTTGATGATAGTCCAGTTGTTTGGTTTTCAGGTAACATTTTGACAGGTCGTTTGATCCATAGATTATAATTGGAGAGACTAACATTGTGCCTGATGATTGGTATAGGGCCTTGAACAGAAAATGATATTGACTCTAAATTGACTTCACGATGATAGATCTCGTTTAGCAGGGAAGGGAAGGGGCCACCATGTCCTGGTGCTACTTAAAAAATGGTGGTTAAGATTTTGAAGGGGGATGGGAGAGTTAAGAATCAAGTTTATTTTTTGAATCATTTTGGTTGTTCAAAATGATAAAATATAGGTCCTACCTTTAATTTTCATAAATGGAAAATTGTGAAAACTTGTTTTGGAAACTTGGACAAAACATTATTTAGCTTAGTCTGCTACCACTAAGTTTGCTCCTTGTAGACTTTGGCAGCAGGTTGCAAGTGTGACAGAGGTTGTTTCTCTGAAATGAATAAAGGACCATTAGAACATTCGGATCCTATTACTTCCATTTAAGACCTTTCCAAATACAGAATCGCTGCACCCTCACCATAGCTGATAACTCAGTTAAAATTCACACAAACCGATTAAAAAATGCAACGGCCTCAAGCGCTACATTCCAACTGTGTGAATTCTGGTTATACTGAATGCATGCAGTGTGTGTCCGAAGAATGTGTCAGCGTATGGAGAACTGGGGGAAGTTTCTAAGGCTTACCCTCAGAGTTCCGAAATTGAACATTTGGAGAGCCAAAATACACAATGGAAAATACGCACAATCTTGCTGTTTCCAATTAGGAGTGGGCTCCTGTTTCTCAGACTTCAGCAGGTGGCTATTCATCATTAAGATGAAAAATGTTTATTAATCTGAATATGATGTTTTGGAATGTTTCCAATTTGGAATCAAAGACTAAAAATCTGTTTTTTTCTCTGCCATCAACAATTTATCGTGGGCTCATGTGAATGTTTCTGTCCTCTGACCTGTTACTTAAGAGCTTTACAAAAGTGAACTTGACCTTCCTTTTTATGTCAACTCTTGGATTATGTAATGGGGACAGCACCCCAATAAAGAGTGTTTTGTATTTGATCCAATTTACTAGGGTAGTACAAAGGAAGTGGTGATGTCGTGTGCATTCAACGATTTTATCATTTGTATCAATCAGTCTGATGGGATTAGGACCCAGGGCATTTTAAAATTACAAACTTTATTTACATTTATTAATCACATATATACTTGAATATTTGTGCATTTGAATGGGTTTTATATGGAATAATTATGAACACATAGGCTATGGAAATAACTAACATTAAAAATAGCTTCTGAATCCGTTGGTGATAGTTACTTACCATGTGTCAAAATGGGATATTTGTGATATTCTTTGTTCATAGACTGGCAAGTAATCAATTGAAATGCAAACCACAGGCATGCATAATGAAAAATTATGGAATTCCTTAATGGTGTTTTCATTTACAGTATCAAAATGGAAAATCAAGAAGGAAAGAATATTTAGCGGGTGCCTATGGGGTATCAAGTGTTAGGCTTAGTTTATTCACATAGTATATTCAGTTATTTTTATCAGAATTCTTAGCAAAGTCAAGTAACTTGTCCAAGGTCATCCAGCCTGTAAATCTGGGAATTCAGGTCTATTGGAATTCAAATGTGACTTTTAAACTTGACTGCACTATTTCCAATCCTGAATTAGTCTTTTGCATAATTTACTTTTGGCATAACTGTAAAGTTTCCCTGGAGAATATATATTTGATATCTCTATTCTTCACAGAAATAGCCAGCTCCTCTTTCGTCAGATGTCCCTTTAAGAATGTGGTGGGACTGAACCAAGCACTGTGGGAGTATTTTCTTAGTGGCAAGAATCAGTAAAGAATGTCCTTTTTGCATCCTAGCTGCTCGTGGGATATTCCCTAAACAGAATAGTTTCCAGATATGCATGAACAAAACCCAGGATTCTGTACTTGGAGCAACATTTTAAAAAATGTTGATGAAAATCTGGATACCAGGACCTAAAGTAAAGGGCAGGCCATGAGCAGCCTGCAAACCTGGTGATTGCTTTCTTCCTCTGGAAGCTAAGGATCTCTCAGCATGAGATTTTATTTATAAACAATACTGTTTCTCTTACAGGAGGTTCATCATAAGGTCATCCTTTTGACTGTCCAGATTGAAGCACTAAAATAATTATTGCTGTATTAACATGCTAGACCAACGGCAAAGCCATTTTGGATCTGAGCCTTTATTTGCTGAATTAGAAAGGCATAAATTGAATATTGACCCCAGAGAAATATTCACAAAATGAAAAAGAGGGTCGTGCAATGCACACAGAATAAAATTCAGATCATTTCTGGAGAAAAGAAGCTACTCAAAGGAGTCTGTATGAATCATACCTACGTCATTCGTTTTGAAGCTACTAAACTTGATCTGTGACTGATTATTTTCTATAGCTCATGTGTAATGAATACTTGCAGTCAGATGGCTGGGTATTATTTATTCAAATGATTGTACAAGGAAAACAGATTGCTTTCTCTGATGACCTGGGAGGCCAAGACCATTGAAGATCTGGGCAGTACATTAATCATGAAATTTAAAAAGGAAAAAAGCTTATATGGAGAACAAATTGGTTAGTGGAGTTGGTTATGAAACGTGGTTGCTCTGCTGGGTTACTGATGACAGCTATCACTGTTTCTGTGAGCGGATAGATGATTGCACCAGACTGGTAGTCACTTCGGTGACGAAGACAAGGTGTTTAAAATGTTGCTCTGACTGTGAGTCTGTGTGTTTGAGGAGGTTGTGTGTGAGTGTGTGTCTGTGTACACACATGTTCTCAGATGAGCATCTGCAGGCATTCTATGTGGAGGATGCTTCTTGTTTAACCCAGAATCACCTGGCATCGCTCTGTTGAAATCCGAAGTTTGCATTATTGTAACCATGGTTTATTATAATATTTTTCCCATCAGTAATTTTTAAAAGAAGGGTGGATGTGTTCAAGAATTAGTTTGTGAACCCTTTTTTCTTTGTGTTGCTTTATAAGCCCTGCATGACTATAAAGGCTCCAGTGTGTCCATGATTATACTTCCTTTTAAAATAAAGCCCTTTGTTTAATTTTGCACTTCAATGTGTAGGAGGAGAGTGAAGAGAATAACTTAACTTGAACTGTACTCAAACTAAAGTCACTGTCTCATTCAGATTTAGTAGAAAATTGGGGCTAGTATAATAATCAGGGTGTAGCAAAGCCTCTGGTGCCTAATAGGCCTCACTGAGTGTGTTGAATGTTGGTTCAACTGTGGTCAGTCGGTGTCGAACACAAGTACCATGTAATATCGGTTGCCATATAATTCTGTCCTCTCATTCTTCTTCTTTCTCTTGACTTGTTTTCTTTCTGATTATCTTTAAAGGTCTATCCTTACCTGTCTTCTCAATCTACACAATTTTCCTTAGGGAATACAAGAGAACTAACTTGTGTATAAACATCATTAATGTGACTCTAGCATCTTTACATTTACCTTAAATTATCTCCTGAACTTGTGTATTTCCCATAATCCTAAATTTTGTATTGAACATCTCTAAGCATCCTACACTAGAAGTTCAAACTCAATCACTGTTAATGACCCCAGAGCTTAAGTTAGAAACCTGCTTTATCTGAACCCTCCATCCCAACCAAATCTTGTCGTACACAATCATTTGGTTGCTGAGCTCTGCTCTATTTCCTTAAATGTTTCTTTCCTTATTGCTGTTGTCTCAGCTCAAGCTCTGGTCACAACACTTGAAGACTATTGCAATTACATGTGAACTGTTCTTGACTCCCATCTTTTCTTGGTAATATACGCTCGACATTTCAACCAGAATTGTCTTTCTACAACAAAAATTTTATCACTTAAATTTTCCGGCTGAAAATATTCTACCGTTCCCTCCGTAGGATTACATTGTAGTTCTTTAACATGCTGTACAAGGCCATTTAGGATCTGGCTCTAGTGGTTTTACCTCCCCCGTCATCCCCACCCCCAGGAGATGCTGCGCTCCTGGCCATACTGATCCCCTCACTATTCAATGAAAACAGCTTACACTTTCATGACTCTAGGCTGTTGTCTTATGTTATTACCTCCTTTTACCTGGAATTCCCTTCTCACTTTTCCTGTCAGCTGGGGAAGCACTTACTCATTCTTAAGGTTCCTTTCCCTGACAGAGTGAATAGTAATTGAATAACCGAATGAAGCTAAGTCTCACCTGTTCACTGTGTCCTTCTCAGAACATTTGATATACACCTCTATAACAGCAGCAGTTAGTAGATCTGTTGTAATTACAGAATTGTGTATCTTTTTCTTCTCAGGTTGTGAGTTCCTTAAGATCAGTGCCAAATCTTATTCATCTTTCTCTTCCTAGCACATAGTTCAGGGCTGCACATAGTAGGCACTAAGTCAGTGGTCACTGAGTCAGACCACTGGAGTTATAGCCATAGGTGTGGATGATCCTTATTTCCAGGGCTGATCTGGGGTGGCTTTGTGATCCTGCAACCATGTGTTTAAGGTGGATGTGTCTCATCTTCTCCTTGTGGAGACTGAGTTTATAGTGGCTGAGGAACTGGAGTGTATCGAAGAGTGCCATTTTGGAGAGACCTTAGTGTTAGAAATGACTGGTGCTCCATGTGGACCAAGGTCTTTTGAGACTTGAATGTCTGTGATAGTCTACAACATAATGTCAATACCTTCAGGGCAGGTTTCAGGAACTCTGTGCTTCTGTGTCCTGTAAAGACTGGGCTCAATCCATGGGGTTTATTAATTCATGCTTCTGCTTCATGTCAATAGTTTTTATTGTTACCTTTTTAAAAAAAAAATTTATTGGGAAATAATTTTAAATTCACAGAAAATTTGCAAACAATAAAAATAATACAAAGAACACTCCTCTAGCTTTTGCCCAGATTCACCTAAACATATTTTCCCAGTTGCCTCTCCCTCATTGTCATGCTTTTTTCCCCCGGAATCATCTGAGGATGTTATGTAACATGGGCCTTTGCATCCATCTACTGCAATGTGTATTTCCTAAGGATTGGGTATTTGTTTATACAACTAGAGTATAATTATCAACTGCAAGAAATTTATCACTGATAAAATACTTTATCCTGTCATTCGTGTTAAGTTTTATCAATTGGGTCAATAACTTCCTTTAGAGCGTTTTTCTCACCTCCAGTGTGGATCCAGCTGAGGGTCAGGTAGTGCATTTGGTGCTCATGTCTCTTCACCTTCTTTTCATGTGGACATTTCCACAGCATTTCTTTGTACTTTATGACATTGACTTTTGAAGAATACAGTGTACCCCACCCTCTTTTTTTGGTAGAACATTCTTTATTTTGGAGGTTTGATGTGTCAGTAGATTTTTCTTAAACTAACAGATAGTTGGATTTGAGCTAATAGGTTTTTACTGCATCTAATATATAAATTACTACGTTAAAAATGTTATTGCTTAATTTTCTTTGAGTAAATTGATATTATTTGTGAAACTTCACACAGAAATAAAGCAGATCCTTCAAAAAATGTTTATATCCAAAAGAAGCAGATTGAATAAATCAATTTCTGGTAAATAAATAGGTTCTCTTTGGTAGTGCAAGAAAAGAAAAAAAAATGCCTACTATTGGGTTTTCATTGGTACTAAAACTGAACAAAAATAATTATATTGGAGAACAGGTAAAATTTTTGTTTTATTTTGAAATAAGAGGAAGTATTTACCTTAAATGAAGTATTCATCTTGGTAGTTGAAATTTTAAATGCCAAGCAGATTGAGTTCACTTCCAGTTCCATATGTTAACCAATTAATTGATATTAAGTCTTTAAATAAGAGCTTTGCTGTTATTTTGAGGAAAGTGTGCTATTTTGACTATAGGTACTTATAAATTAATTCCTTGGAGAATAAAACCCTCAAGGTATTAAAACATAATACATGAATATTTAATAGTAGCAAATATTTAGAATGTTTCAACAGGAAAGTAAATTAGCATCGAGTTAAACAAGCTGCTGTGGAGATTTATTAACTATCGGAGAGAATTGTGTGGTATGGTGTTTCTGTTTGTTGTTTGTCATCTGTTCTGCCATCTCAGCTAAACTCATGAATGGAGAAGCAGCCTGGGCTTATTTCCACAACATTCAGACCTTACTGTGCATTTACACTGGCTTACAATATGCTTTTCTTTTCTCTCCAGGCATGGCCATCTCTCGTTTTCACACCCTAGGTGCCCTGCACAGCCATGCACACGGTGCAGGCAAATTGTCATAGGCAGCCAGGTGAAAGGGATGCTGTTGGATGCCATCTTTTTAAAACTTTAATTTGTTTTTCTCTCTTCGTTGTTTATGATAACCTCTTGGAAACTTGAAAATAGCATTTCCCTCCCTGCTGTTTTTGTCATTTGTGTTTGGAAGTCAGTTTTTTTCAATCAAAAATAGTTTATGTTGCCTTTAACTGAGGAGGAAAACAACTCCAAAGCTGTAGCTTCTATTTTCCTTTATAATCAAGATGTTCTCTTTTCTTTCTTTACTCGATTTCTCAGTGGAGTTTATGAGAAGAGTTAAGGAATCAGTGGCCAGCAGAAGCAGAATAAGACAGTTACTATGAGCATGGACTCTGAAATCTTACTGTCTGGCTTCGAATCTTGGCCCAAGCAGTTTCCTAGCGAATGGTCTTGGGCAAGTTACTCCCTCTCTCTGTTCCTCTACATTCTCATCTGTAAAATGGGATTTATGTAACAGTGCTACTCATAAAGTTTATGGGGATTTATAGAGTTAATATCTGTAAAATACTTAAAATAGTGCCTGGAATATAGTAAATGGTATGTGTTTGTTAAATAAAATCAAATATCTTCACCTTCCCCACTCTTCCTACACTCATCCTTTTTCCTTATGGTGTGCCTTAGTAGGAAGCAGAATTCATAGCTCTTCAGAGGGTGCTCAGAGAAGTAGGGGCCCCTAATTGAAGAACTGTAGATCATTTTTGAAATTCAGTCTTTTCAAAAGTTGAAATGTGTCAATTTGCCACACATCCCTGTGCTTTGGCTCGGTTGAGAGAAGGCATTATTAAAAGGTGAATATGTTTATTCACCCCTGGACTTCTGCTGACACATAGCATGTCTTCATTTTGATTTAGAAGGAGCCCCACTCTATAGTTCCTGTGAAGAACATTTATTTTAGTTTAAAATTTCACAGATGACATGTATGTAAACTGAAAACAAAACTCATTTTCAAAGATGATCCTAGGAGATATATCCTCATTCTTAAAAAAACAAATAACCCCCCCCTAAACCCTCCAAAAACCCCCACTGGCATAAAAGAAGAGTAATAAATGTACATTTAGAAAAATTAGTTGTAAACCTTCAGGCCTTGAAATGTCTTTTTTATCGAAATGTAGTTAAAATGCATCATTTTTGAAGCCTAGTAGGTCACTGGTAGTTTATTTTCTACTGAAGGTAGCGACAGAGGAAACAGCTCTCTTGGACTGCCAGGAATTTGGGGGAGTTTTTAGTAATTGTAGGGTTACATGGAATAGATTATTAACTTTATTGAGGACATAATATCCTGGATGACAACTGTGTTAGTCAGTTTGGGCTGCTATAGCAAATTACCATAGACTGAGAGGCTTAAACAACAAACATTTGTTTGTCACAGTTCTGGAGGCTGGGAAGTCCAAGATCAAGATGCCAGCAGATTCAGTTCTTGGTGACGGCCCTCTTCCTGGTTTGCAGATGGCCATCTTCTTGCTATGTCCTTACATGTCTCTTCTTATAAGAGCACTAATCCCAACATGGGGGCTCCACCCTTATGACCTAATTACCTCCCAAAGGCCCCGCCTCCTACTACGATCACATTGGGGATTCAAGTTTTAACATATGAATTTTGGGAAACACAAACATTCAGTTCATAGCAACAACTTTTACACACCATTGAAATGTAAGACTCAGCAAAGCTAAAGAAGCCCTAAACCAACCTCTTCACACAAGGCAGTCAGAGTTAATATAAACTTCTGAAGATTATTAATCATGTGGCTGAGGATATATATTTAATAGAAAAAGAAATCACCCAGCACTTAAGGGCAGTAGGTAATTAAAAGAAGTTCATATGTTGGACAGTGAATGATGAGAAAAAAACAAATAACTTTCTAGATTATTTAAATGTGTTCATGGGTAACAATTTTGCCATTAATTATGTTATATAAATTTCATAACAAATTTAAGTAACGATAAAACATATTTTAAAAAAGAATGAAAATCAGCTCCATACTGCCATGTTTCTATTGTTATTCCTGAACTTGTGGCTCGTGGTTAGTTTTTTTATGAGGCAGTAGTGGTAGCTCAGGGAGCCTGGCTTTCTCTCTGTGCTGATTTCTATAAACTGTTGATAAAAACCTTCTAAGAGGCGTGTTGATTAACTGCTGACATGGCTATGTTCCATTCATTAAAGTGTTCCCTTTGCTTACACTTACACTGAAGGTAGAATATATATTTTTTTTCTTTCTTTTTTTTTTTGTGAGGAAGACCAGCACTGAGCTAACACCCGTTGCCAGTCCTCCTCTTGTTGCCGAGGAAGACTGGCCCTGGGCTAACATCGTGCCCATCTTCCTCTACTTTATATGGGACGCCGCCACGGCATGGCTGCCACGCAGTGCATCGGTGGGCACCCGGGATCCGAACCCGCGAACCCCGGGCTGCCAAGCGCGGACGAAACCGCTATGCCACGGGGAGGCCCCAGAATATTTTTTTTAAGTTAATGAAGAAATGAGTATTATTAATATATGGAAAACAGGTACCAGGTTTAAACTGGTAGACATAAGAGCTATTATAATTTCTGTAGTTCACCTGGAAATAAAAGTGAGTTCTGGAGTTGTGCCATATGAGAAACACAGTCGGAAGTGTTTAGTGGACTGTGAGTCCCCTTACAGACTTTTAAAGTACATACGTTCCTAATGGTCTCCTGGGAGGAACGTGAGACGAGGAGACATGGTCCACTATCCAGACAGGGGATGTTACATGATGCATTCGGCTGACTTCCTACTGAATGTTCCATTGCATCGTTCTATAAGTTGTTCCAGGCTCTCTAATTAAGTGCTGCTTGGATTAATGGTTAGATTGTTATCAATAAATTTCTCCCACATTTTCTGTTTCCTCTTTTCATATTCAGATCTGAGTTTGTGCTAAAGGCTTATATTTTATGCTTGTATTTTTCCTATCATTGTCATATTTGTCATCTTGCTCTCAACAGTTTCCCTCTAGGGACATTTTGAAACTAAATTTCTAGAATGGAGAGATGAGAATATGCTGGAAGGATATAAATCATGAGATTGTGGTGTTCATGTTAACTGTGATATACTAGTGGATTAGAAAGAAATAGCTAATTACCATATGTTTGATTTATCTTAAATAATTTAGATATTTCTAATGATAGTGTTGCCATGTCGTGATCAATAATTTAATGTTGTAGTAGTTTGCAGTCAACTGTGGTAGTTTTTCTTTGATGATTAAAAGGTCATTTGGTGCACTTCTTAAAGGTAGTGAGAAATCTCTCAAAAAGAGCTTGGAAGCAGAGCAGGGGAAGTGGGAGCTGCAATTGATTTGAATGGCACATTTTAGAAACCTAGTTTCTGAGAATCAGCACAAAACACTTCGCATTGTTCATCTATGTTAAAGCAGGTATTTTGTCATCTTTTTTTAGATTGGTATTTATTTAAATATTCTTTACTCTGTTTCTATAGTGACACAATTCAAGTTGGCTCTTACCTGTATTTGGCTTAGTCATTAAAAATTTTGCATGTAGTTAATTAAATTTCATGAAATATAATTAGCTTAGTTTGGAGGGCTCAGGAATCCATGAGAGACTAGAACAGAGTTGGGTTTTTGTGGCGAGTAGGCACAAAGCTGTGTTTGTCTGAGTGTCAGCAGTGAAGGCAGCAGGGAACCATTGAGGTGGGCGCACAGCCAGCCTGGGAGCCGAGCCTGCACCGAGTGGAGAGGGTTTTGAATAGACCTTTGAGAAAGTGTATCAGAGCCAGGTGTGTGGACTGTGGTTCGGGCACATGCAGACATCAGAGGTGAGCTGTTAAGAACTTGAAGGCCCAAGGTGGGACAAGGGAAAGCCCAGTTCCTTAGTACACTGGCCCAGTCAGGAGCCTAGGAATCTGCTGGAACTTGTGATTGCCAGAACAAAACTAGGGCACCATGAGGACGGAGACATTGACAGTCAGCCAGCGCTGCTCTCCTGTCTCGGGAGGTTCTTAAGTGCTTTTTGTTAGACTCTCAGGCTCAAAGCTTGGCTAGACAAAGACTCAGTAATTTGCCACACCTGGCAAACCCTGACACAGTGTCGTTGATGTACCCGCATCTGACTGGTGCTGACAGCGATGAATTTTGTCATGGGGCAGCCTGGTAACAGTCAAGTGAGGTCATGAGCAAAGTGCTGTTATATTTGTGGTTCCTCCCCTTCTACTTTGATATTTTAGCTCTAAAATAAGGCTGAAAGGGAATTTAGCTAGTACAGAGAAAAAAGCCAGGTTGGAGAGAAGTCTGTACATATCCATTCATTAATTCAGCCTTTCATTCAACAAATATTTTTTGAATGCCTTAGTATGTAATTACCCAAAGTGAATGAATATTCATTCATCTTTGAAATTCAAATTCCATTTTACTAATGAACAGCCCAATGTTTTACCCAGAGGTACAGAGTGAGCAGTGGCAAAATTAATTTCGGTTCCAAACTTCTTTCTTTGGTTAATCAGTGCTTCAGGTCTCTGCAAAGACCTGGCTGAAACCAAAGGCGCGTTTATCGTGGCAATGAGCACTGTCTGACAGAAGAAATAATAATTGGATGCATGATTTACATTGGGTTGGTGCTAAGCACTTGAGGGGTCAGAGTGGGAATGGGCTGGTGTGGTGGATATAAATGACTGAAGTCTATGAGGATTTCGAATGTGCTTGGCTTGTACTGTTAAGCATGTCATTTAACACAGTCAGAATAGAAGTCAGTGCTCTTTGAGCAGTCTCTGTCTCTGAGGCCCTACAGCCTTGGCCACACCCTTTCCCCCAGGACTGTGACAAGATTGATCCCCTTTGGGCATTTGCCCACATACATTGTCTCAAAAAGCAACATAGAATTCTCACCTAGCTCAGTTCCTTGGGAACTCAGCCCGGAGAATTCAAATTTTCCCTATTATACTTTTGATATTTCAGCTCCTGACTGGCAAGATGTTTTGTCTTCTGTGTGTAAAAATTGAGTAACTGTACCAGCATCAAAGATGTACTTTCACTTGTAAATGGTATACAGATCAACTTTCTGGATGCGAGAATTAACATTTTAAAGTTGATTTTGTGCTATTCCACATCCACTTGTCTCTCCCTTTTGTGAATAAAGACATGCTTTTGCATAGACCGTTTCAGTTTCCAAAGTATTTTTATAGTTTCTAGACTGTGTGTTTTCATTTTATCTTAAATGGGTAAGAGAAGTTTCAACAAGAAATATAGCTGAACACATTCCTCTTGATAGTATACTGTGTGGTTAATGTGCTGATTGCAGATTTTGTATTCGAGCTAGTTATTCAAGGATTGCCTCTTTATGTCAGATCACAGTCAAATTATATTCAATTTAATGTTCTGAATATATCCAGGTATAGGTAGTTATGGTAATGATCTCCTGTATGCTGTATTTCGTCCATTTAATAGGCCTTGGGTCTTTTTTTAAATTGAGAGAATTACAGCACACAGTTGTAAGAAATTATACAAAGGTCTCTTGTACACTTTATATACAGTTTCTCCCAATGGTAACATTTTGTAAAGCTATGGTATAGTGTCACAACTAGGATACTGACATGGATACAATCCACCTTTCCCCAGTTTTCCTCAGATTTTCTCCATTTTATGTATACTTCTGTGTGTGTGTGTATCAATGCATATGTATTCAGTTCTATGAAGTAAAAATATGGAGCACATAACGATTTGTGTGTCATCTTTGTGCAGGGGCCACACTGAGGTCTCTGTCGTCCAGTTTTAGCCTGTATGCTGCAAAAGTGAGCACAGGCCTTGTGTTTTATATGAATCAGGGCGGGCTTCACGGGCCTATGACCAGGGCAATTGGTTGGGGTTTAATGCTCTGACTTTGCTGTCTTGAAATCCTTAGCTTTATGTTGAGTTTGTGTTTTGGAAGTGAAGCCTGAGGGGATAATGGAGCCTGCCCCCGCTGCTCTGGAAGCCTTGGCTCTGTGACCACCTCCTTGGGATGAGTTCTCCACTGCTCTCCACTGCTCACTCCCCCACCCCTAGGACCCCAAGCCCTGCTGGCCTCTTCCTCCCTTCCTGCTCCACAACTGCTGCTGCCTTTGGCCCCTAGCAGAGGAGGCTCAGGGTTTGAAGCAAGAGCCCAGACATTTCAGGACAGGACACTGATGTGGCCATTCCCATCCTGGAATGCCACAGTGGATGCCTCAGTGGGGTGAGCCTCTTATCCACTCTAATCTAGGTACCTAATGCGTCCTTTTGTAGAGACTGCTGTGCTCCTGGGGGTCGCCTGTCTGCCTGTGGGTTGGGGTGGTGGAACTGTGGGAAGGGAGATGCCTGCCTTGACTTTCCCTGCCCTAGTTGGTGTGCAGAGCGTTGGTCTGGAGGCTGGAGGGAGGGGGAACTCAATACCTAGTGAGTGGGCAGTTTGTGTACACTGGGGGGCACATGTGGGGCAGAAGGCCCACACTCACTCTGCAGGTACTC
Organism: Tapirus indicus; assembly: GCA_031878705.1. Classification (NCBI taxonomy): domain Eukaryota; kingdom Metazoa; phylum Chordata; class Mammalia; order Perissodactyla; family Tapiridae; genus Tapirus; species Tapirus indicus. Next base: position 18,043,934 of record CM062918.1, read on the forward strand.
CTGTGCCCAAGGGATCACAGTGCTGAATGGCAAATAACACCGTGGCAGGATGAGAGAGAAACTGCAGACAAAGGAAAAATCTTGATATTTTAGTACCTTGAGTGGAACTTTTCTTCTGTCTTTTGAACAGAGGAGGCCCACATTTTCATCTTGCACGGGGCCCTGCAAATTATGTAGCACATTCTGATAGGCAGAGTGTTATCTTCAGCAATCATTTACTATACACAGTGCCCACTTGTTTTCACTGCATCATCCTATATTTGCTTCAAATTTCAGTGACATAATAAGAAGATATTTAGTGAGACTGTGTGGGGACTAGAGCAGCACAAAACCCATAATGATATAAATATGTGGTGGAAAATTACAATAAAACCCTTGCATCTTCCACTTTAATTTTGCCTCAAGGAAATGGCAAAATGCCCAGCTGGCAATAACCAGTTCCAAATAAGCTGCCAAAACTGCTAGGTGCTGAAATATATAGTTTGTTAGTTTTCCGCATTTTGGTGCTTGACTGTAGGTTTTGAGGTTGGTGCTTCAGAGCCGTAACAGGTGCCTGCCACCTGGAAGCATTTTCTTAAGTGCCTTGCTAATATCAACACAATGAGACCTATTGAAGTGTATTTTTAAATAACATTGAAACTGCTTTACATGTGTATACATGTCTATTGAAATACAATCATAAATAGGCCCTAAAATGTTTTCATCTGGAAGTCAAAGGGATATGATTTGTGTCTTGGAACAATGAAGGATTCTTAAAAAAAGGAACACACTGATGGAAAACATTTAGATGAGATTAAAACATTTGAAAAGTTTGTAAATGTAGGTTGAAGTACTAGCATAACAGTATTAGATTGCTTCACCTCAGAACCCTACAGGTAGAGGTGCCTGGTAAATATCAGGCAGTAGTGCTAGTGGGGGTGAGGTGAGGATGGAGGAGAAGCAGTTTTCAGGACACCTGTCAATCTTGTGACCTCTCTTGTTTCATTTGAAGTACCATTTTGGTACTTGTCAATACATTTACACATCTGATCATTTCAGGACATTTCAGGCCGCTCCTTGTGTCCAGTTAAGGTTTTTCTTTTCCTTAAGCCATCCTAGAGTTTTCCATGAGCATCTCTGCATAGATATTGCATTAGGGATCAGTGAATGTCAGAAGTTTCCAAGGTCAATTTTGTTTTAATGCTTGTCTGAGCAATCTGCTTGTCTGAGCAATCTGAACTGTTTCCCAGTGTTCATCTAACCAAACAGCTACTTTGTTTATAGTTCTGCCTGACCTGAAATATACTCTGCAGAATGCGCTGGCTGTTTCTGATTCAGACTACATGATTCAGGCAGCTGGTCCGCTCAGCCTTTTTCTTCCCCCAGCAATGTGAAGGCCAGGCAAAGAGGGTTCGTTGACATCTAGGATTAATAAAAATGTATTTTCATCATTGGTTTCACAACCTAACCTCCCTCTCCCAAACCTATTACTAGATGCCTGAATAAGAGGAAAAAAACAAACTGATTTAATCGCCTTCTCTTCTCCCTACTTACTTTCACAAAGTTGCTAATTAGAAGCAAAATGTCCAAACAATACTGTAGGAAGAAGAGAGGGACCCAGCAGGGGGCCTAGACAATCTGTAAATTAGGTAATTAGTGTAAGAATAATCATGACTCTGTCGTCTTTGAGTGCCATTTAGAATATCTGGTGGAAGTAAACTGTTCATGTCTTCCTGGGGTTGGCGCGATTTGCACGTTGACTGGCTTCCCTCTCCTGGGTGGTCACTTGCCGAGCGAGTGGGTGAGTCTTCATTCATTGCATCTTATATCTGGGTGGAGGAGGCCTCCATTACCACAGTGCACTCTTCTAAATCTGTATTTTCTCCAAACATTACTTCCATTTTCTAATTTTACCCTTCTCCAGCTTGCTCTCATTTTCTCTCTTGCCCTAACTTTTGTTTTCCTCTCTCCTCCGTTGCATATTCACCTTCATTGGCAATTTACAAGAACTTAACGTCACCTTGTGGTGATTCACACTTCCCGTTCACAACCCTGAAAAATGCTTATGTTTTAGAGATCAGAGCCTGTGCTCAGGAGGCAGCCTGCCAGGGGTTGAGTCCTGACTCCACCACTCACCAGCCAACGTTTGACCTTGGGCGAGTTACTCAACTCTCCTTGCTTCCTTTTCCACATCTGTAAAATGGGGATGATGATATAGTTTCTACGTCATAGAGTGGCTGTGAAGATTAAATGAGTTATTCCATATCAAGTGTGTAGAACAATACCTGGCACATAGTAAGGCTTAACAAATGTTAGTCATTATTATCGCTTAATTTTGTTTAATTCAATTATGTGACCATTGAGTTTCCTATTAAAAGGTTTAGTATTGCCATTTTTCTCAGTCATTTTTCAAGGAGGGCAGTTTGAGGTGGAAGATCTAAAAGTAGAATCTCTCTTATGGTCAAATCCCTCTTTTGTAAGTATTCCTCTGCCAACGTGTTTGCCTTTTGCCCTTTCTTCTGACCAATTAGTAACGTATCCCCACACCTTGCTACTTCAGGTGTGACCTGCTGACTGGCAGCATGGGCATCTCCTGGGAGCTTGTAGAAATGCAGATCTCAGGCCACAACGCCCTTGACCAACTGAATCTGAATCTGCATTTTAACAAGATTCCCAGGTGATTCTTAAGCACATTAATGTTTGAGAAGCACTATGCTAACACTTCTGGGTCTAGAGCACCAAAATTCGGCTCTAGGGAAATAGGAAGAAACCGAACTGAATTCTGTTTTGCAACACATAGTATTGACTATTTCTGCAAGAATAGTATTTTAAGCCCTATGAGATTTCCTGGAAAACCTATGTTGGCATTCTCTTGGGTGTAATTGTTATCGATTAACGTCATGATTAAGAGTGTAGCTTAGGTCTACTGGGAGCTTTAGCTCATTGAAAGAAAAAAAACCCACCTCATTGATCTGAAGCCCTCAGTCAGTCATTCTTACCTTTTCAGAAAACACTTCAGATAAATAGCAATAATCTTAGCAGTGAGAGATTTGTCTCAAGGGATAATCTTTCCAACAATGACTTGCATTGATTAAGTTCATTGCTTTTTAACTGTTCACTTTGTTGCTGTGGTAACTCTGTTTTCAGAATTAGGATGCATTTTCTTAGTTGGGATTGTATATGGGGAAGGGAGCACAAAGAAGCACTTGTGGGCTGCTTCTGTGCTGGTTAGGTCCTTGCTGAGAGTCTGGTGCTCTTGGTGTTTTCTCAATATTGCTTTATTGAAACAAGGTTGTGGAAAGGGGAGGCACTGGACGTGTTATGAGGTAGACAGCATCCAGAAGTGTCAGGCTGGTATTACGATTCATGGTATCTCTGTCAGCTGTCAAGAAAGGACCAAAAGTGCTAGATTATGAGCTGGAGAACTTTGCTTTTTGAACAGTTTAGTTTTGTAAACCGTGTACGAGAGTGTTGTTAGATTGTTGCCTTGCCTTTGCATGCATCTGTCTTTATGGGTGAGTGGGACGTTTGGCATGTCTCCAGCTTGCTGTGGTTGTGAAGAGTGAAGACTCAGCTTGCTAGACTGGAGTTTGATTTATGAACCACTAAATGGAGTGTATTAACTCATTCAGCTCCCTCAGCTACCATGCATTCTTTATCATTGCAACCATAATTATTTAATAAAAAAATAGAATTTACTTGAGTTTCCATAACATTTACTGCCTCTCCATAAAGAGAGAAAGCAGAAGTATAAGACCAGTGTCACCTGTCTCCCATACTTTGCCTCACAAAAGCGATTTTTTAAAATGTAATTCAGATCATGTCTTTGCCTCACTTAAAATTCCCCAGTGCCTCCCATTGCCCCCTGGACAGAGCATGACTCATCCAGACGGAACTTATGACCATTCTCTATGTGTACCTGGAGTTCCTGCTGTACAGAACTACTTGGCTTTTCCCTGAACCCTTGATGTTCTCTCAAACCTCTGGGCTTCTGACCGTCCTGGGTCCTCCACCTGGGTTACACTACAGTCCCCTTCCCTGCCTGGGGCCGTGGCTTCAAGACTCAACCCAATGATATCGCCTCTGTGGAACTTCCCTTACCCCACAGGTTGTTCGCCTTGTATGCTCATACCTCTGCCGTGGTATTTATCATGTTGTATAAGTCAGGGTTCTCTGAGACTCAGAACCAGTATGTGTGTGTGTATGTAAAGAAGTTTATTTGAAAAAATTGGCTTATGCGATTGTAGGGGCTGGCAAGTGTGAAATCCATGGGGCAGGCTGTCAGGCTGGAAACTCTCAGGCAGGAGCTGATACTGCAGATACCTTATTACGTTGTTAAACTTGCAAAATATGGGTATAGAAGTGAAAGAAAAAGATCTGTGGAAAAATTGAGATTCAGCTTGTTTTAAAAATAAGAAATCTTTATCATTATATGTAAATATATGCTATCTTTATTTTCACTCAGAAAAAATCCCCACTATATATAATATTAAGTAAAATTGCTCAATAAATATTTAGTGTCAGCTTTTTTTCCATGTTGTGTCACCACTGAAAAGGCAGTCTCCTTATTTTGATGCTATTTTTATATTACAAATTTTTGAAAATATAATTCAAAACTGTTTTCTGTCATGAAAACTTCCAGGATTAATTAGTATATTATGATGTTCCTTTCCTCTCCTTATTACTTGTATATGTTCACATCTGCTCTTTTGTTAAACTTATTCATATGTTTTTCCATAACTTTCAAACATCATTTTATGTTAATGATTTGAATTACTTAATATTACTATTTAACATCTGTACCTGGGTTCGTTATTTAAGGCCAAATTCAAATTGTTTAAATCCAACCTCTTTGTCTTTCCTATTACCCTATTCTGCTTTTTTCCTTGACATGTGTATTTCTGTTAGTGGCACTATTGTTCTCTGAATCCCTAACCTTGGACTACACATCTTTCCCAGGTCCCTCACCTTTCGCATGCAATCAGATGCTCAGTGAATCCTAATGATTGTCCTTCCCTTAGGGTCTCACTTTCATATCCTCTGTTTTTAATTCCAGCAACCATCTTTCCAGCTTGGATTATTATTACCTCCTATGTAGACTGTTGCAATAAACTTCGTGGACCAGTCACTCCCTCCTCAAAGAAATCTATGTTCTTAACAAATTAATTTTGCTAATATAGAGTTACCAATGTTGATATTCACCAGTTCAAAAAAAAAAAAAACCAAAACTTGGTGGCTTCCCATTGCCAGTAAAATAAAAAATGTTTTCCAATCTGGTTACTTTTTAAAGTGCTCCAAATGGCCAGTATATCTTTACAATTTTCTTGTTCGGTCTTCTTATGTATGGACATCAAATTGGACTGTTTATTCTACTCAGTATGGATATTATGTTTCCCCATCTTTGAACCTTAGCTATGCTTAACTCCGTCCAGAATGGTCTACTCACAATTTCTGCCCATTAAAATACTTCTTATCTTCTGTCTTTTTTCTGGAGCCTCTAGGTCCTTTCTGCCTTCAGCATACAGGTATGACTCAAAGACCACCTCTGTGGAGGAGCACAGAGATCGCAGTCATGCATGGCTTGTCAATCACATGACTGATTCAGTGTGGTGCAGTTTCTGGTTCTCAAATTTTAAGCTCCAGAAATTTTATATTTTCCTTCCAGCCAGAGTTGCTATAGTTCCTAGAAGACAAGCCCCTGCTAATAAAACTCACACAAAATATTTTTATGAACTAGAATGCGTATTTACCAATCCACAGTGAGCGATGTTTTTTTCTAGGGTATTACCTCGTCCTAGCAAGAGGCCTGCGAAGCAGAATCAGTAACTGAAAAGTTGCTAAATTGGCCCAGAATTGAAACATAAGGAATTGGTTGGTCTTGAAGGATATTCCATCTAGGTTATGGGAAAACCTCTTTGCCTTATTGGATCACCTGATAAGGTTCTTTTCCTTGGATAATTTGATATAAACATTGATGGATCTTCAGGTATCTACTGTCTTATCCATCACCCCAACTGACTGAATTACAGTTCTCTTTTACATTTTCCTTTCCAATAGTGTCTTTCTAAAGACGTTGCTTTGTTACCTGTTTCGATTTAGTAACACTCTATCCTTATCAATTAATGTGTAAGGTAATCCAGGTCTATGATACCACACCATCTACTATGGTGTCTTTGGGTGGCTGATCTCGTACATAATGTGTCTGGTTTTGATCCTTCCTAGTCTCAGAATGTGCCTCTTGTTTGAACTTATACCAGAATTTTTAAATCGCTGTATGCATTAGATACTTTCACTTGTGTATCTCTTTCTTAACATGTTTGTATTGTGGTTATTTGTAAACTGGCCCCATTACTACTTGTCAGGTCTAAATTGCATGAAAGCGGGGACTATTTTTTATTCTTATTTGTTTTTTCTGGAGTCTCAAGTACAGTGATGTTAAGTTTTTTCCAGAAATGAATTTTGACATTCATTCCTACATTTGCTTATTTATTCATTCATTTTTTTTCCTTCTTTTCTCCCTCCCTCTCTCCTTCTCTTCCTTTCTCCCTGCTCTCCTTTCTTCCTTCCACACACATTTATGAAACACTTACTATGTGCCAGGAATATGTTAATGTCTATAATACAGTTATAAAAGACACAGACCCTAATAATGTAGTATTGGCACTCACTGACTGCTCTAAGCTCTTCATCAAATCCATACAATACCACCAAAAGTTGTGTTAATACACGCACCCCCTTCTTTGTTTTTGCCAATAAGCATACTGAGGTTCAGGAAGGAAAGGGACTTTCTTAAAATCACAATTAGGGAAACAGCTAGGATTTAAGCCCAGGACTATTGCCTCAATTTGTTCTTTTTCCCTATTGCTTATGGTGTTTATTGGAGGCAACGTTGTGATTTAAGATACTTGGTGGTTAGTTTTATGTGCCAACTTGGCTAGGCTGTGATGTCCAGTTGTTGGTTCAACACTAACCTGAGTGTTGCTGGGAAGGTATCTGTAGTTGTGGTTTGTATCTACAGTCAGTTGACTTGAAGTAATAATGTGGGTGGGCCTAATCCAATGAGGCGAAGGCCTTCAGAGCAAAGACTGAGAAGAAATTTTGCCTGAAGACTGAAGCATCAGCTCCTGCCTGAGTTCCAGCTTGCCTATGTGCCCTATAATTTGGGACTTGCCAGCCTCCACAATCACGTGAGCCATTTATATATATAAATATAAACACCCCCCCCCCCAATTGGGTTCAGTTTCTCTGGAAACCTACTGATTGGCTGATGACTGATACAGGTCCTGACAATTAAATTGACAAAAGTATAAACAAAAAAGTGTTTATTGGGTTATCTTCAATTCCCAAATTAAAACAATGTTTTAAATTTAAAATCTATATGGCATAAAGTAATTCTTTTTCTAATAGGTGGGATTGGTACCAGTGGTCTTATCAGGTAGGGAGCAAGTGTGGAGAGGGAAGGAAAATGATGAGGGATTAGATTGTTTCCCAGAGTGACTGAAATAGAAGGCTGAAACATCCTAAAGATATTCATGTGATAGCTGTCCAGGGAAAGATTTATAAAATTGCTAAAGACTTTTTCTTTCAAGGAAATCCAGCAACAACAAAAACAAAAACAAACCCCAGTGTTTTCCCCCTCCTATTTGACACTGGCATCCGTCACATGTAGAGTTTTTAGTATTCAGAATTTTACTTTGGAGTTTTATAAGGTAGAGCAAGTCAAATATTTTCCTGAAACACGGTCTTTCCAAACAAGAAGACATTGAAAATGAAAAAAAGAGTAGTGATTTTAGGGATTTGGATCGCAGTAGAAAAGTAATTTCATTGTTAGACCCAAAGTCATCATGTTCAAGCCATAGAAGTGAAGTTTTTTGTTTGTTTGTTTGCTGTAAATCAGAGATATCACTTGATGACCCCAAAGCCTAAAATACAGATTTTTATTAAATAGAAATGGGCAAAATCTTGGAACAAAGTTTTAAACAAATGTGAATGCTCTGCTTTACTCCCAGTGCTGCCTCTCCTTGGGATGGTATATCACAGGCAAATTGGTGGGAAATACACAGTTGGCAGTAGTTATGTTCTCCAAAGTCACTTTGAACACTGAATTAGCAAATACCAAACCATTGCTCCTAGGGGAAATACAGAGTTAGTTCCTGTGAGCCTCTGGTCACATTTTTGTTGACCGATCAATACATAATCTTGTTTGTGTGTGTTTCTGTTTAAAGACACCTTGTTTGATATACTCATGGCCAATAGTACCATAACTCATGCCTGAGTGAAGCTTATGTAACCCACTGTTTTCTCCATGAGACCCATCACAGCCTTCTTACGCTTAGGAGCACCAGACGGCACTTTAGCACTATGCTTGGGGGCCATGTGAAACAGCAAAATCACCAACAAGAAGCACAAAATGCAAAAAATGTGGCGCTGAATAGACTGAGAAAATACACTTGTTTACAGTATAAGAGCTGAAACGAGAATGTTACTGAACCAAGTGAGTTCGCTTCTTGGTGAGTTAAAATCAAAGTCTTCACCAGAAGTAGTTGTCACACAAAGTAAATTTTATTTGCAGCAAATAAGGAGACCATGGGGAATCACTTCCAAAGCCGTGGCTCCCCGAGCAAGGGAAAGCAGGTGCCTTTTATTTTTGGTAGAGAATGAATATTCAAGAGGGAAGTTTTGTCATTACATGTAGAGGCAGGTATAAGCTTGCACAAGCTTAGGTGTTCATGCTTCCTCTGTGCCTAAAAGTGTGCTGCTGCTCCCCCCAGGTGAGGACTTTACTATGTTAATGAAGCAAAGGGTAACATCTGGTCATTTCTCGACCCCTCTGTGCAGGCATTGCTCTTGCAGTGGAGTCCTAACCAGTTCAGAGTGGTTGGTGGTTGCTTATCTTCCTGAATCAACCCTGAAAAACAACTTTGAGGAACTATTAAGTGCTTTTTTTTTTTGTGAGGAAGACCAGCGCTGAGCTAACATCCGTTGCTAATCTTCCTCTTTTTGCTGAGGAAGACTGGCCCTGGGCTAACATCCATGCCCATCTTCCTCCACTTTATATGGGATGCCGCCACGGCATGGCTGACAAGCAGCGCGTCGGCGTCGGCGGGCGCCCGGGATCCGAACTCGCAAACCCCGGGCTGCCAAGCGCGGACGAAACCGCTGCGCCACCGGGCGGCCCCCTAAGTGCTTTTGAAGCTCTTTTGAGTTACTTGGGGCAGTTAGCCCGTGACAGGAAGGTAGAGTGTCAGCTGGAGATGTGCATGTTGGGTGACTCAGAAATTTTGCGGCTCTGTAAACGATCCTGAAAGCACCATGAGTATTGATTTTGGGGGTTACAAATATATTTTAGCCAGTAGGCGGATTTGCAGATACAGAGTCCGCAATTGATGAGGATCTACTGCAAATAGTTTGGGTCTTTCTGGAAGATACATATGTTTGTGATTGAATAGCTAGCTTCCTGCAAAGCCACTCTGTAAGAGAGTACGGTGCTGCCAAAGAAAGTTGTTGAGCTTCTAGATGTTTTATATTCATTTGCAGGATTCTTTAATAAACATTTTTAATCCTTGATACTGCAGCCTTTTAGGAGAAGAAAATAAGTGCTATAAATAACAAAACTCCAAATATGGCAATAGGCTTTCCTCAGGAAACCCTGAGCAATTTCAGGTGTCTGTTTTGAACCACTGGCATGATTAATAAAATCAATACAAATAAACAAAAAATCAAAATCCAAGCAACGTAATTTGTCATCTTTTCCAAAATTTAGTGGAGAAGCAATTTGTTTTCTTTCACCAAGATTTACAAAGTCAAATCATTAACATGCCGCGTGTTTAACCATGTTAAAACAATTACTTGTTTAATTGAGGTTTTCACCTTTTAATGATTTTGTCATATTGAAATTTGCCAAGAAATTAGCAAGTCTACAACTTTGATTCTTGCAAACTGTTTGTGTACTTCTAGGTTGATGCCAGTCCTTTAGTTATTTGTCAAGCACTTACATACAAATTTCTGTGCTTAAAAGTCCTGAATTAGCAAACCAGGGCTTTTCTTGGCTTAAGCAGCTGCCACATCATGGAGGTACCCCCACCCAAGAAAGAAGAGTAAAAGGAAGATCTGCTCACTTATAGCTACTGAAGCAAAGTTAGAACTCAAAGGCAGAGGAAGTAGATTGGCCTAACTACTAATGAGATTATTACTTTAAAAAAAAAAGAAGAAAAAAATGAAAAAGAATCAGTGATGTAGAAGATGATTTGACTATTTTATTGTCAATATTTCAACCACTAGACCATTGCACACTGAAGAAAAAGAAAATTTATGTTGTTATTTCTTTATTTTGAAAAGATGTTGAAAACCACCTTTCTCAGCCATTTCATAAATGAGAATGAGAGAAAATAGATTTATATTGTAGCAAGTAGAATTCAGTTTAGACTAGTGGAAGGGGACACTACCAGAGGACTTTGGTTATGAATATTTATAACCTGAAATAAATATAAGCAAATTCAAGAAATTAGCATTGGCAATAATCATATTCATATAGTGACACTCTGACTTGGAGAGAATTATATTAGGTAGTCAGAAAACTTAAGCCTGTTGCTGCTTGAAATTATGTATACGTGGATCTCTAATGTTCTGGGCTTAAATTTGAAAGACTCACTCATCAAGATTTTTAGACACATTATATTTGCTTTTGCAAATTAGAAGCTCCAGCCACAGATGCAAGTATATATTGCCATGTGTGGAATTAATGCTTCAGACAGCTTATGAATATGTATGTGTATTTTGGTGGCACTTCTGCTCCATAAGTCTGAAAAGCAGTGGGAAGTGGGTGGAACTGCGTGGAATTGCATATTGCTGTCAGGAAAGTGCAATTCTCAAAGAAAAAAATTATAGGGGCAAATTTTCCTTTCAGACGTGTCTTCAAAGACATAAAATTTTCCAAAAGAGGAAAGCTGATATTTGTCCATTTTAATTGTTAAAATTTCTGTTGACATTTTCATAACAACTTGGAAATGTTCTGAGACAATCCTTTGTATTTAAGTGTACATGCATCCTCATGATGGTTTCTGGAATGCCTTAAGTATTAATATGCAGTGAGATTTGGATGATATTTAGTTCTGTAGTTATAGCTGTACTTGATTGACTGTCTCTGTTACTGGTATGTATTGGTTGGGTTCAGCTTAAATTTTAGTGTGAGGTTTTGTTTCTGTACATCACCTGGATTTTGATATTGACCAGTGATTACCTCAAAATTGTGTTTGTTTTGGCAAGAAGATGCCAAGTAAATGGTATTGCAGTTGCAATCTGTTCTGCTTCATGGTCCCCAGGCCTAGGTCATGGTCCCTGGGCAGATTGGGGAGGAGAAACAGGAAAGCTAAGGTGAACGGCTGCTCCTGAAGTGGTGTGGTCTCTGCCGTGGTGGACATGCCTTGAGATTCCCTGGGCTCAATGGGAAAGGGTCTGCACCAATTGCTTGTGGCCCGCATGGGTAGTTTGAGTTGATTACTCATTATGGTCACTGCAAAGTGGCCTCTTTAATAAAAGTTTTAGGTGTTCTGAGAAACCTTGTTACTTAGCAACAAGTTGGTGTAAGGGTGTGGCTGCAGCAGGATCTGATCATTTTTACATATTTTGTATGCTCTAACAGTACAATTCTGATACTTCAGACAGACATTTAAACTCTTCCTTCCAGAGCATATTTTAAACATCAAATTGCACAGGTGATCATAACATCATCCCTATAGCTCTATTTTATTGGTTAAACTTATTACATTTGACCAATCAATCTACACCAAAGAGATTTTAATTTAGCACTTACATACAATTTGTTTACAAGGCACACTAGTATCCCCCCCTAAAGACCACCTGATACAGCTTTGCTGTTTTACTTGTTTTGGGAATAGGGACCCTCAGGGGATTTCCCATTACCCCAGTATCATTTACAAAAAGAGCACTTGACTGTTGCTTTTCATATGTGGGTAGGATCCCTGTACATCTTCATCACTTTGAAAATAGGACTGGCCTAATTGAAGGTCAGAAGTTTTCTAGACAAAAATACGTTCCTCCTGTTAGCCAGGTCATCATTTCTTAATGACCTTTCTCATTAGAGCTTTTAACTGGATTAAGGGTATATGTTGTCTGGGAACATTATAAAGAATTAATTGTTATAAATTTTCAGTTGTCTTAAAAACAAACAAAAACCCCCTCTTGCCTCTTCTCTTCTCTTGCCCCTCTAGCTATTCTTTGTTTTCCTTGGCAGTGAAACTCAACAAGTCCATATTTGTCTCTACTTCTCCTTTAATTATCTCTTCGACGTACATTAATCACACCTGTGTCCCCACCGCTCCACCAGAACTCTGATTAGGTTCAACAGTGACTTCCTCTAATTTCTATGTCCATTGATCAGTGTTTGGTCTTTATCTTACTTGACCTCCCCTAGAAAAGCAGAGACAGTACATTTTCCCAGATGCTCGTGACTAACTTATTCCTTCCTCCTCTTTTCCAGCCCTCTTCATGTTGGAGTACCCCAGGGATCAGTACTTAGTCCTCTTCTCTTCTCGATTTGCTTGCACTTATCACTGGGGATCTCATTCAGCCTCATGACATTAAATATCATTTATAGCCTGATGACTGCCAAATTAATGTCCTTCACTCAGAACTGTCTCTCAAACATCCCATTTTTCTATTTTAGAAATTATAGGAATTTCTAGTTCTACATCCAAAAATTTTAATAGACCACTTTTGCATCTTGCACCAAAAAGAAAATGCCATCTATAAGACGATAAAGAATGCAATTTAAAAACTTCGATATTGTTATAATTAAACATTCATTCTAATTTCTGTATTCAGGAGTTGGGGAATTTAACTTCAGATAGACAAACTAGAATCACTCAATTCAGGAAAGGACCTCATATGCGTTTAAATGATTTTTATGCATACTTGTTGATTGCTATTTCATATTTCAGATTATTTCCCTAACAAACCAATTCATGCCAACATAATATACCATGTAATCCTATTTGGAGATACCATTTAGCCAGAGAAATCATTTTCTTGTTTAGAAGAGTGTTAGAAATATGCATATCGCTGTTATTTGTCTATCAATAGATGAAAGAAGAGTATAGGATCTATAATTAAGGAAGAAACACATAAACTAATATGACCAGCTAACACATTTAAAATGGTCTTAGTAAATTATGTTTGTTTTGCTTGCCTTCCTTTGTAAATATTGTCCTTTTTGCTTACCTACCAATAAAAAGTTAACTGTTTTAATAAAGTAATCAAGTTGAAAAGTTGAATTTTATAACTAAAATATGCAACCCATAGCATATTTCTTATATTTTCAAGGCTTAAAAATGTCCAAAATAATAATAATGAGTGTCCTAGAACATTTTGTGTTAAGCATCTTAAATGATTGTTTTAATACCTAGAGTAATATTCCAAATTATTGTATTTATCATTATTACCTGGTTGGTCAGTTTTGCTGTAATTTCCCACTGGAAAAGAACTCTGATTTGAAAGCAATTTCAGACTGCTTCATTTCAGCCGTAGAGTCACCAAAACGTATACTCATTCTCTAAGTTATACCACTACTACGCATGTTGAAGAAAATACAAAGTTAAAGATTCTAGAAATGTTTATTAGAATTTATTATATGAAAATTAGAATACAATGGGAACATGAGTTATTTAATGCACAATATTGCAAAACTGAGGTAAGAATACAGAGGTAGATAAACTTTCCTTATATCTTATGTGATTCAAAACAGGAAGACATATTTAATGTATAAGATATATTAAAAGAAATTAAATATATATACATAAGTAAATAAATGTTATATTTAAAATGTATAAAAATAGAAGAAAAACATAAAAATAGACAAAAGCAAAGTGGTTTAGGGGTGACATTTTATGGCTTTCTCTAATTTAGATTCTCAATAAATTTAATGTATAATGAACTGTTGATATATTTGGTGACTAGAAAATTCATATTGATGTCATTTAGAAAATTAATGAAAATGTATGAGTGATATTCAAAGGAGAGATGTCCAGAGAATGAAAATAAATTTTCATGTAAATGAAAACAAATATCAAAGTTGAAAGGAAAAATGTTCAACTTCATAATATTACAAAACTATAACTTAAAATAAGTATGTGTACTACTGTCCATCTTCTAAATTATCAAATAACTGAAAATTATAAGTCCATTTTAGGAGAATCTGTTGGGACATGTGAACTCATACATTGTTGCTAGTATTATAAACTGGAAGAATTTATCATTATATTGGGAAGGTTACAACAGGGATCTACCTTTAATTCTGCCTCTTGGCTTCTATTTCTGAGACTTTTCCTCAAGAAAATAACCCCAAAATAAAATATAGTGGCAGAGAGAGAAGTGTCTACATTTTTTATATCAGTTGTGAAGATATAGTATAAATTGATGAACAACTATGTTTGAAATAAATGTCAGTGTGCAGCATTTTTTTACACAGTAATTATAAATATCTAAGAGTCTATATGTAGAAGGGGAATGACAGGAATAGGCCAAAACAAAAAAAAGAACCCTAATAATTTATAGATGTTATTTAGTGGAAGGGGTACTTTATAGCTTTGTTTACTTCTTCACTAATTTAAATTTCTAGTGATAATAATTGTTGCATATTCCTACTTTAGAAAAAGAATACAATTAATTTTATATACTAAAGTGTACTCTACTATATACCATAATGCATATTCTAAATCATGGCCCTTGTTTTGTATGAATAAAATTAAAACTTGAAAATAGTCTAAAATAACTTTAGACATTCTGAGCCCCCTTTTTAAAAATCAACATGTTAACCTTAAATTACAAGTTGGATTTGAACCTAAAATATCTGTTAATATATCTGCATTTTATGGCAAGAAAACCAACTTAATCACCATGTGCAGCGGAAATTTGCAAACTGCTAGTAAACTTGATTTAAAAAGGCCACAGTAAAAATCTGTGATGGAAGGAAACATTTGATGTTAGTAAATTCAGATCACAGTCCGTAAATTGCTGTGTTTAGAAAAGGTATTCCCTTAGCTTGCTTGTTTCATTGTCTCTCTTTAGCTCTCACATTAATGCGAAATACACCTGTACGTGGAATAAAAATAATATGTTTAGAAAAAAATCTAATCAAATTCTACATCTCATTTTCTGTAGTTAGACAGCAGCTGTGGATGATTTAAAATCCACTGCTTCAGTAGTTGTATAGAAGAGTTCTGGAGACCAGGTTCATTTTTCAAAGCTTAAGAAATTAAAAGTAAACAGAACCCCCCCTCCCCGCAAAAAAACCCCCTAACTTGTACTTGTTTCTTCCTATTTGAATCAGAAATACCCCCTGTTCATGGACATGGTTATTTTGAACATTGCTGTTTAAGAAACTAAATTGTTCAAACAAAAGTGTTTTTACCTCCCAACTCCCCACAGAATACACATTGAAAAGAGAGCTGTGATATTCTTTACAGAATGTCAGATTTAGGTACACAATTATCTTAGAACAAATAGATTCTTGGTAGTGGCTTTTGTTTTCTTTAAGGAGAACATATCTCAAATTTACCTGAAAGGGGGAAAAAAGGTGAACAGATGAAGTGTATCTTTGGTTATTATAGTTTGGATGATTTTAAAATAGTTTGTTCTTTTGTTTTTCCTGTGGACATTTTTCCTTGCCAACATTTTAAAGATGACTACTGCATATGAGGTGTGGAACTGGATGTCTTTTTAAGTGCAATTCCATTTTCTATTCTGCAGAAACACTTACCATTTAAATAAAATTACAGTGCTCCTACAAGCAAAAAATAGTCTTTTGTTACCCTTGTGTATTTATGCGTATTTTGCTTTTATTTTAACCACTGGAACTTTCTCCAATTTTGGCAGCACTAATAATCTACAGATTGTCATTTTTTTTATGATGTAAGTGTGAAGTCTTTAGAAAAGAATCTGATTTGTACCTGTCTCTATATTGCCATTACATTCTCTTATATGTTTTTGAATGTATTTCATTTTTTGATTAGATAACTTTTGATCCAGTGAACATTAGAGGAATATTTGGCTTTTTAAAGCAGTCGCTTCAAATTGGCAGCACTTTAACACTGACTATTTTACTAAAACCATGCTAAGTGAATTTAAATTATTTTTCCTGTCTACTTTCCCTCACGTCATTGCTTTCTTTGCAAGTATTGCTGTGTCCAGGTATTTGGGAGTTGGTAGCAAATTTCCATATAGATAATAAAGCTTTTTTTTTTGCCTGAGTTCCTCAATGATGTCAAGTTCTGGCACTTACACATTTTAGCAATTTTCCTGGCTGCTGCTCTCACTGAAATGGCAAAATTATTTCCTCCCTGTGTTTTGGATTTACTTATAATGGTCTTTGAATTTCAGCATCCTGGTTGAAATTTCATAAGCTCAAATTATGCCAGGTGTTGGCCTTGGAAACATTAAATATTGAATAAAATTCTTTTCTACAAAGGAACCACTTATAATAACATTTGAGATAAATTGATATTTGAAACATTCATAATATTACTAATATTTGAGAATTCTCCTAAGAAGGGATCTCTTCCTGCCTAACTCCATAGGATTACAGTACAAAATTTGGACCTTCTCCTGTTGTAAAGATTTTTTACCATTTTTTTTTTTACTATTTCATGTTCTTTTTTAACACTGCTTCATTTTCTGGTCTGTGCTTCGGATTAAAACTCATTTGTTTGCTAATTTTACTGTGACTTAAGTCAATAGTATGAAAGTTCAATTATAATAGTAAGTGGCATAAGAATTTTGACATTTTAAAGTTTTATATTTTTATATTAGAACACAATTTTGTGTACCTTGAAGGGACTTTTTGTAATTTAGCTCATTGGTAGGAAAATGTGGGTAGAGCTTCACTTTTCTCATCTATGACATGGAGATGATATATCTTTTTCATAGAATGAGAATTAAACAAGATACACCTTTAGAATGGCTAAAATTAAAATGATTTACCTTACCCAGCATTATGAGGCTATGAAAGGACTGGAACTCTCATACACTGCTGTTGGAAATATCAAGTGATATTACCATTTTGGAAAACAGTGTGGCAGTTCTTAAAAAGTTAAAAGTACCTACCATATATTCCAGCCATTCCATTCCTGGGTATTTATCTAAGAGAAATTTATTATACCTTGGCGTGGTTTGTCCATACCAAGGATTGGATACAAATACTTATAGTAGCTTTGTTTGTAATAGCCTCAAACTGGAAATGGCCCAACTGTCCATCAACAAGTCAATGTATAAACAAACTGTGGTATATCCATAGAATGGAGTAATACTTGGCAATAAAAGGGAATGGAGTATTGCTATATGGTACAACATGGATGAATCTGAGAATAATTATATTGAGTAAAAGATGCTACCCACAAAAAAGTACATAATGTATGATTCCATTTATCGAAAATTCCAGAAAGTTCAATCTAATCTATAGTGCAGAAGAGCAGATCACTGGTTGCCTAGAATCAGGAATTGAGGAGGATCTAAGGGAGGGACTACAAAGGCGCATGAGAGGTGATGTGTGTGATCCTGCCTTAATCAGTTTGGACTGCTAAAACACAATACCATAGACTGGGTGGCTTAAACAACAGACATGTATTTCTCACAGTTCTGGAGGCTTGAAGTTTGAGATCATGGTGTCAGCATGGTTGGGTTCTGGTGAGGACCCTTTGCCTGGCTTGCAGACAGCACCTTCTTGCTGTATCCTCACGTGGCAGAGAGAGATCATCTCTCTTGTGTCTCTTCTTATAAGGTCACTAATCTCATTCATGAGGGCTCCACTCTCATGACCTAATTACCTCCCACCTCCTAATATCGTCACATTCGGGATTAGGGCTGCAATGTATGAATTTGGGGGAGGGGGCACAAATATTAAGTCCATAGCAGTTCCTTTGGGATAAAGCATATATTCATTATGTTGATTTTAGTAGTGATTTCAGTGGTGTATCCATGTCAAAACTTATCAAATTGTGCACTTTAAATAAGTGTAGTTTATTGTATGTCAATTATACCTTAGTTAAACTGTTAAAAATTAAACAAGATAACACATACGAAAGCACGTACTGTGTTGCTTAGGAATTGACACTCTCACAGTGCATAGTATTAAATCGAAATGATAAAATGGTGAGGTGGAGGAAAATCAGAGACAGTTTCACTTTGCTACAAGGAAGAAAATGGTTGAACAATAATTTCTCTTTCGGTGAGAAAATTGCTGTGTGTGTTTAAGAATTGCTGTATACACTGGCTCACATTGATTTTTGTGTGTGCATTCGTTGAAGCCACCCTCATCCTATTTTAGTCGCCTGGCTGTCCACACGTGTGAATGAATACAGTAGCAGGTGATGGAGTCTCCAAGTGACTGCCGAGGCTGGGGCTCACTGAGGTGGCCCAGACCGAGCAGGAGCTATGACTGACACATGTGGAGAGATGCAGGAGGGCATCCTTGAACAGGTCAAGGATGTCTCAGTGTCTTCATACACCCTGGAGGAATGAAGGACCTAATTATAATTGAGCTGCCTGTGTTCCTCCCTAGCCCTTCTCTTTCCCAGAAAGTAAAATGGCAATTCCCACTTGGATCTCAGATAATGTATTTGGAGTAGGAGAGCCAGAAATATCCCTGGGAGGCACACACTGTAAAGCCTCTGATGAGCAGATTCTGTGATAAAGTAATGATAAAGACAATGAAACAGACAGCCACAAACTCTAAGGCCCTTTTTTGATATTCCTGAAATAATAAGCAACAGATAGTTTTTCCTAGCACATCCAATTCCATTCATGATCTATTCTAATGTGCCTGGTCTGGAGGAAAGGTCTTGAGCTGAATGGTTTTTAACTGTGTAATCATCATCATCATTGTCATCATCATTGCTTCCCTGAGTGGCTGCTGTGTGCTGGGCCCCAGGCCAAGTGCTTTTCAAACATTCAATTTTCACCATAACTGTCAGCCTTTTCTCCCATCCCTCTTCCCCAAATTAAGTTGGAGCTTCATTTTATATGGTCTCATACTGTCTTGTACACCTCTACAACACTTGTGACTATTGCAGTCATGTAATGGATTGCATAATTAGTTGATTAATATCTATATCCCTCTAAAATGTGGAACTAGATATGTCTTGTTCACTGCACCTTGTACGTACTTTAAGCTTAATACTATTTGTTGAGTGAGTGAATGAATAAAATAAATGTTATGGTATGGCAATAAAGACTCTGTGATACAGTGATTCCAAGTTCTCTACAAATATGTTTAATGTAGAGATAATTTAATTTTAAAAAAGTGAAAAACACTGAACGGAAATATGAGCAATGAGATTGAAAACAAGCATAGAGATTGGGAAATTGGGATGTTGTAGATAGGTTAAATCAGATAGAAGAATCCTCTGGGGCAGCTAGTTCCAGGGATTGTTAAACTCAATCAGTTCTTGAATATCTTCATCAATGAGAGGCATCAGCTCTTTTTTTCAAAAAGCAAAAGTAAAGGCCTAGTGGTATTTATGGCATATGATCAGCATGTTGTTGAATAAATTATGACTCTTCTGTTACATTACAGCTGGCATGATGAAAACTAAATAATAGACTGTATCCATAACATACATCTTTTTGTCATACGTTGCTCACTCAGCCAAGCATACATTATTAGCAAATATGACTTTTATGATGATATATCTTTAAATGCCACATACTTAGATGATGCTTCTAACTAATTTTCATACCTTACTTAAATAAACAGTGAAAAGTTCCCAAACCAGATACAACAGAAGACAATTTAAACGTTAAAATTATCCAAAGGAAAGATTCATAGTTATAATTCGTTTCCTTACCTAATATAAAATCATATTTTGTGGTTTGTTTCAGGACTTTGTTGTTGTTGTTAGTCATACTCAAAACTCAGGAGAAATCATTAAAGTAAACTAGTCTTGAAGATAAATCAAATTACCCAGAATGCATTTGTGAGTCAGACCAGAACATGTTAGTTCAGCTACTCTTGAAAGCATAACACTTGACAAAGGCAGAGGAGCACTGATAGTTTTCAGAAATGTTCACCAGTACTTTCTAGTAGCGCTGATAACATCTTATCTCCTTTGTCCAGAACCTTCTCAAAACAAGTAGGATTGTAGTCTTTAACCAAACTGAGTGTCATGATACACTGTCTTAGGAAAACAAATGCTTTTTAGGTACTCAAGGAATATAAAGGCATAAAGAATATATCGTAGACATATTTCTGGATACACAAACCGTATGAATATTCTTGACAAGACAAAAGAAAAAATGATTTAATCAAAGAGGAAGAATATAAAACGACTGCTTTATAGAAGTGGCAGCAAAGTGAATCGCATACCTTAGTGCATTTTCCAAGGATATTCACAATGACACGATGGTCTCCTTTTAAATACTCTTTAAGAAGAATATGCTGAGTGCTCCTTTTCCCCTGTCAAGTTACCTTAGTAAAAATGTGTTGTGTGATTATGTTATGGAAGTGTTCCTGTAAACTAAAATCTCTGAGCATACAGTGTACAAAGTGAACTTTAAAAAATGTTTCTCCTCCAACTGATGTTGGAGATCCATCATTTTTTAGATCCTCCCATATTTTGAGGACTCCCCTATGTTTTGAAGCAGAGCCCTCAGCCGTTACTGAAACTGGAAACCCCTTCCACCTGATCGACTCTAGACTTGTGCAGCAGGGGCCTCCATGACTGTTCTGGTGCTTGGGGAGCTGTGCTAATTCCAGTTTCCTGAGAAAGCAGCGACCGCTAAAGTGTTCAGCAGTGTCTTGCTGTGGAAGTGTTGGGGGGTGCATCAGTGTCCAGTGGTGGGACATCTGTCTTATACCTTGAGGGATTTCATGGCTGATGAACCTCCTAGTTGTCTGGTCCTCTCGAAATTCTACAAGCTACTCGGATCTCTTTAAATAAATTTTTTTTCTTCATGAATTAGACAGAATTTGTTTCTGCTGCTTCCAACTGAGAAGGATATTATTAAGGATACCAACTCTTCTATCCAAACTGTCATCAAATCTTGTCATTTCATGCTTCAGAATGACCTCTGCCACACTCAGGTTCTCATCTCTTTAGGCATGGTAACTGCAACTTCTCGGTAAATAGTCTTTTTTTTCAACCATCTCCCATGATGTGTCTTTCATAGACATCTTCCTAAAACATATCTGTGATCATGCTGGTTTCCTGTGAAAGACCCCAAACACTCCCTTAGTTATCTCCTAAATGTTGGGAAGCTTTGGAATCAGATGGACATGAGCACACATCCTGACTTTTTTCATGTTAGATTGTGTGACTTTGAGCAAGGTAATTCATCTCCCTAAACCACAGTTTCCTCATCTTTAAATGGAGGGTCATGACCTGTAAAGTGTATACTTATTATGGGAATCTAGATCAGTGACATGAGATAATACAGAATAATGTGGACTGTCTATGTTTTAGATCCTGGTTCCACCGTTTACTAGGTCTATGAATTCCCACAAGTTACGTAACCTCCCTGGGCCTCAGTTTTTTTCAGCTGTAAAATGGTGATGGTGATAGTACATAATTCCTGCATGAGATACGCTTAGGAGAGTGTCTGGTCCAGTAAGCTCTCAATAAGGATTAATATGAGTAGTAGTAAAACTTTCAAGTAATGTTAGCACTGATTTCTTCCTCCTCGTCCTCTTCCTCTTTCTTCTACTTCTCCTCCTCTCTTGCTTTATTACTACTACTACAAAATGAACTGATGTACACTTTCTGGAGGTATGATTTAATAATAAAGAAAGCAAGAAAAAACTCATGAAATACTCTTTTAAATTCCCACTCTAGCCAAGCACTTTAGGCCCATTAAAATCTTGTTCCATCTCATGCTTCCACAGTGGCCATCCTCTCGGGTCATACACATCTCATTTTCTCCAGCATATGCCATGCTAATTACCATTCCCTTGTCGTTTTCATGCTCAGTGCAAACAGTGAAGGTTGGTTTTGTGATTGGTTCTCCCATGAGCATATCCACATCCCATTTTTTCAAGACTTTGTTCATATTTCGCCTTTTCTGGGAAACTTTTCTCATATACTCCAGCTCAACTGATCCTTTCTTTCTTTGATCTAATATTTATGGCACATGAAACTTAACCCTTCATTTCTCTCCTGTTCCTTATGAATGTGTGTTAGTTTGAAATATGAGGTCCTAAGGGGTGGGGGCCACAGTGGCTCACTCACTACTGGTCATAATGGTTGATTTTCATTAAACAGATAGTTCTGAATTAGTCACTTTCGAATAGTTTTCAGGTCGTGTGGGTACATCTCATAGTCACATGTCTAGCTTGTGGTCTCTTATCAATTTAGTTCTCTCAAAATAGGAAAAATTAATTTTAACAAGCAATGGTCAAAAATGAAAAGTTGGAGTAAGTTGTTGTGTTTCTTTCTGTAGAAATAATATAACAAATGTGATTGAGTTATATAACCCTATACATCTGTATTTTTAAAAGGAAGAAACAAAGCACAAACAGCTCATTGGGAAACTAGATCTGAGGGTAATTTATGTGTCACATAGACACACCTGTATATGCCTACTTAATATAACCCTCTTGAGTTGTCTTGACTCTTTTTTTAAAGCTAATTATTTCTAGAAGGGCTGTCTAAAACTATAGTTTTAGAAAGTTTTGTCAAAAAATATCTCCATTGATTACCAACTCTCATTTTAAAAATATTTTAAACAGTCCAAAAAACCTAAGATTTTATAAGGACATTTTATGTTTAAGAAATCTTAAGCCAGTGAGCACCAAGAACTTGGAATTGTTAAAATACAAAAAATGAGCGCAAAGAAGAAGACAATATAAAGTGAAGATAAAGGATGTAATTACTAAGATTTTTGTAGAATAAAATCTTATGAAGAAAATTCTTATCAGTTGTGCTTCATATGTGTGAAAGCTGAAAATTGTGAGGGTAGACAGGCAGGGGATAACAATGAGAAATGGGCATTATTTTTGCATAAAAGGTGAAAGAAGCTAAGATTTCTGAGAAACTAAATCCTGCAGTCTTTGAAGGCAGGGAAATATACTTTTATTTGTTTGCTGATCTAATATGTGTAGTCACATAGCATTTTATCTTCGGCAGAGCTTTGCAACCTATGGACAATTGTCAAATGTCAGTAAAGAAAGAATTGATATTAGTAAGTGTCAGGAACATTTTAGATGATAGTAGAAGAAAAAATGTATACTCATACACATAAATCAATATGAAATGTATACTATGTAAGGTATAATGTATGATATATGATTTGTAGTATGTAACATAATACATAATGTACAACGTTCTTGTGTGTTATTTTATATAATATACCTAGAGTGTTTAATAATGTGTTAGTCTGAATGTTTGTTTATATTCATATATATAAATAAATTTCCTTATATAACAGTCCACACCACTCTTTTCCTATACAATGTGTATATATATGTGAACATGGTGTATAGTTTCTTTGTTAGTTTCCTTAATATACAGATGGGTAGTGGGTTGAGATAGTAAACTTCTGCTTTTTTCCACATAAAGGAAAATATTGGTATGGACTCTTTTTCAAGAAATTTTTACATAAATTCCTGAGGAACATAGATATTCCATATTCCAAAAAAAAAAAAAGAAAGAGGAGAGAAAAGAGCCGTGTTTGGTGGAGTCCCTCTCTGGGTGTGTCCCCGAAGGGTGGACCTGTGGTACTTTGGTTTGTCTTGTTGGCGATGTGTGGAGCTCCTGTGACCTGTATTTCTGTCTTTTTTTTCAAGACTCTTATCTGTTGACGCTTCTGTTATTTCCTGGTATTTGTACAAGTTGCTGTAATGCATTTAGTTTCCTTCTTATCGGCTAATGTTTGGCCGAGGTTCAGCCTTTTGGGGTGTGAGGGGCAGAAGGAAATGTGGAGTTCAGGGATTACAAGTGACCTGGTCTCCCAGATTCAGGACAGTGCATATCATGCTGGACCTGAGATGTATGTAACCAAGAATGGTTATAATAGAGGGAGAACATCTTTTAAAACTGGTTTCAGGAAGTTTAAAGCATAGAGTAATCTAAAATATACAACATCTTGCCAAAAAAAAAAAAAGGCATTTGAAACTACTTTCAGAATAAGAAAGCCATGGAAGGCTAATGTTTGAGGCCTATTATATGGTGGTCTTAGATGACAAAGAGAAAGCAGAGGTACTGAATAATTGTTCTGCTTTGATCTTTTTTTTTTTTTTTTAATCAAGGAGAAAGAGCTTCAAACTTTAGAGGTGGGACAAAGCTGGCTAACAGGAATTTGATGTCTTAAGAGATGAGGAAATAGTGAGTGAACCCTTAGATAATGAAGGAGTTTTGTCTTGAGTCCAGATTTACCATGCAGAGATCTTGGAAATGTCATTAGTCATCTTTACAGATTCAAAGAACCAAAGAGTTCTAAGAGATGAAAGATAATTATCCAGAAGGGGTAACAAGAATTTATAAATTATCAATTAGTAAATTTAACCTCAAACTTGAGCAAAATTTCAAAACATATTATGAAACTGTGGGAGCACTTAGAAAAAATAGCAGTGATTAATAGGAGATGGTGTGGCTTCCAGAATCCAAGAACAAATCATGCTGTACTAAACTTGTATTAAATTAATTAAACAAGGAAGCCGTTAGACTGAGGTGGTTCTAACGCCTTAGTAGCCTATGTAAACAAACACAAAACTAAGCCTGTAATGCCTCAAGCTTAAGAAATCAAGCTCTAAAGACCTAATCACAAACTGCCAACTGGGCTTTCCCAAATAAGGCAACAGCTTAAGCTATAGCCAATCAAATCATTTCCTTGTGGGTCTTCTCTATGAAAGTCCTGCCTCTAGCTCCTGTTTTTGGAGCGCCCCTAACTACTTCCTGTTTGGCACTGCCCTGTTCCAATGGACTTTTGCTCAAATAAAATTAAAAATTTTAATATGCCTCAGTTTATCTTTTAACACTTGGCATCTCTTTTTAAACAGTCCTGTGACTGAGGTGCAGGGAACTTTGTGTATGTGGTGAATCTGGATTGGTTTTACAGAATTTCTTTTGATAGTCTCACAGAGTAGATAGAAAAGTATGGGTTAGATGGAAATGGTTAGCTTAGTTCTTAGCTGTGAAATTAACCCATCATGGACTGTTGTTTAATGGTTCAGTGTCCTCCTGTGGGAGGTTTCTAGTGATGTGTTGCAAAGTTCCATCCTTGGGCCCCACCCCATTCAGAAGTTTCTCAGTGACTTGGGTGAAGCCTAGAAGGTCTACTTGTCAATTCTGTAGATATCTAAAGTAGGGGGATGGCTAGTAAGGAGCAGGGAGTTAGAGCACAGACTTTGGTACACAGACTAGGTACAAATCCTGATTCCAAGGCAAGTTACTTTGACGGTTTTAGACCTCTATTTCCTTATCTTTAAAATAACAACCAACTCTCTGTATTACAAAACAGTGGATACTCATCAAATGTTAATGATTTACCTCTTTTTTTGTGTGTGTGAGGAAGATTAGCCCTGAGCTAACATCTGCTACCAACTCTCCTTTTTTGGCTGAAGAAGACTGGCCCTGGGCTAACATCCGTGCCCATCTTCCTCTTCTTTATATGGGTTGCCGCCATAGCATGGCTTAACAAGCAGTGCGTTGGTCCGTGCCCAAGATCTGAACCTGCGAACCCCAGGCCGCCAGAAGCATTGTGCAAACTTAACCGCTACGCCACTGGGCTAGCACCAATGATTTACCTCTTGGATGAAAAAATAAAGATAAATATTGAAGCAACTCAAACGTCGGTCTGTCATTAACAGAGTGATATTTGTTACAGACACATATAAAACTAAACATGACTTCATTGAAATTAATCCCTTATACAAAATATAATTGTGCATTAGAGAGTTTCTGAGGGGTTTGCTGACTGATTTTCAGGCAAAGTGTAACATTGCTGACAAAAACAGGCTTTATTCCAGGCTGCATTAATAGTAGCATGGTTTAAGTACAAAGTGCCGTGTTCAGTTTGAGCGCTGTATTTTGGAGAGAACATTGACAAAATGGAGTTCAGTCCAGTGATGGATTCTGAAACCAAATCCTTTGAAAAACAGTTGAAGAAATGGAGTATGTTTAACCCAGAAATAAGAAAAGAGAACCCTCTTCATATATATGATAGAACTGCATGAGGTTGAGAGATTGGAGATGTTTTACACGGCTCCAAAATGTACAACACAGATCAACTGGTGCTATTTACAGGAATTAATTAGAACTTCCTTACAACTTAAGTTACTCAGATTATGGATCCTGGCTCATTGGAGGTCGAGTTCGCCATTACTGAAGGTTTTCAAGCGGGATAAGCCCTCAACAGAGATGAATTAGGTGGCAATATTGCATGGGTTTTGGAAGACTCTCTCAAAATTGAATTCTGTAGACAAATTAAAGAAGACCTCCAGAAACTGGATAGATCGCTCAGGTGGAGCAGAAAATCTGGGCAGGATTTCTGTTGTCAGGGAAGAAAAGATTCAGGAGAGTCTGGAAGCATGAAAATCAGGATTTTAGGGGTGAGGGTTGGGGGCTATAATTAGGAGTAGTATAAGATTAACTGCAAGTAACTTTAAAAAATTTAAACATGATGTGGAATACAAACTATTCCTTTTCGGAGAGTGTGTTTTAAGTAAAACATGATTCAGTTGGGAGAGGGAACAAATTCCTAACCTTAAGTAGGCCTTCTCCCTTAGGACAGTCGGGGATTGATTAGCCAATTTTTAAGTGCAGTGTGCTGAGTGATACCAAAGAGTCCCCAAAGAATGTGCAGCATGTTAAACAAATATTGTAATAAAAGTTTTTATTTCCTTCTCCTACCCCCAACCATCTGCAATCTTAAATTCCGAACTAAAGTTCTGTATTTGAAAGAATCACATTCTTTGGCCCCTAAAATGTTATCTCAAAATCTGTTAGAAGCCATGAATTATGTTCAGCAGCCACATTTTTCCAATTACATTTTTTAAAAGTATTTAAAAAACAAGTCCGGGGAGTATACATCTATTAAATTACAGGTAGCGCTTCTACTTCTGCTGAGATTGAGGAGAGAAATGTCGCATATTTCCTCTTCGTATGTTATATCTGGAGAGCCTGGCCTCGTATTGTCAGCAATGTTCAGCATTGGTGACATTCGTGGACAATACTTGTGAAAACAAAGCCGCAGTTGAGGTAGTTACCATACCTGTAAGAATGATGTCTGTAAAACTAAACGAGGCTAGAATTGTATTCAGCTAGTGTCATCCTGTGATATCCTGACCACTTCCCTGCTTCTTGAATACTCATTCTGGGATATATTGTGTCATAGTTTTTTGCTGATTGAGAAAGCTAACAAAGAGAACCCAAAGTCAGGACAATAGCCAAATAAGACTACAGTGAACAGTGGGCGGGGGAGAGGGTTTACTGTAAGGCACTGTATGGTAAGAACGTGTCTGACATTGTGACCCAAAGGCCAAGAAATGGTTATGGAGTTGGGATTTAGCCCAGTGTTGTTTCCCCTCCTCCTCTTCCCTCTCTTCCTCACTACTCCTCCCCCTCCTCCCCTTTCTCTTTGCCCCTTCTTTTACTCCTCCTCCTCCTCCTCTTTCTTCTTTTCTCTTCTTCCCTCTTCCTATCGCTCCTCTTTCCTCTTCTTTTTTAAATATTTTTTTCATTATGGAATACAGCATGCAACCACAAAAGCCCATAAAGCTGAAAGTATGGTTTAATGAATTATTATAAAGCACAAATTCATGTAGTTATCATCAGGTCAAGAAAAAGAACATTGCCAGCTCTCCTGTCTGTCCCTTCCCAGTTATAACCTCTCCCATGCCTCAGCTCTTTGTCTCTCCTTTAAAATTTTACCACTATGTGTGCATACCTAAACAATGTGGTTTGATCTTTTCTGGTTTTGACTTTTATATAAATGTAATTGTACTATAGGTATTTAATGACTTCCTTTTTTTTATTAACTATGATGACATTTATATTATTGTGTGAGTTGTAGTTTGTTTATTCTCCTTGCTGTATAATATTCTATTGTGTGCCTGTACCACGATTTATTTATCCATTCCACTGTCGGTGGTCTTCTGGGTTGTTTCCAGTTTTGGCTATTAAGAACAATGCTGCTAAGAACCTTATTGCGTATGTCTCTTGATGATGTTCTCTGTAGGATGAGTTTGTAGGATGTAAACCTCAGAGTGGAATTTCTAATGGCATGTGTTTCCTCATCTTTACTAGTAAAGGCCAAATGGTTTCCAGAAGGGGTTGTACCAATTTATGTTCATACTGGAAAGGTAGTAGAGTTACTGTTTCTTAGTTCTCAGCAACATGTCCAATTCCCTATATACTAAGTAATCAGGAGGATGTGTAGTGTTTTTAATTGTGGCTTTATTTTGCCTTTCCCTGATTGTTAATGAGGCTGAGCCTTTTCATGTATTTATTCACCATTTGGATTTCCTTTTCTGTGAAGTGTCTATAAAGTCTTCCATAGGTCTATCTATATTCTGAATACTGGTCCTTTGTCTGTGACATGTGTTGCAAATTCTCCTCCCATTTAGTAGCTTGCCTTTTCCCTTTCTTTATGATGTCTTTTGATGACAGAAGTACTTTATTTGAATATAGTCACATTTACTTGAGTTCCAGAATGAAGATACCTTCCTCAGAGAGAATCTATATTTGCTTCTGCCAGGCACCTGCAGGCGCTTTAAGTCTAGTACCAATCAAGTTCAAGGCTGGAGTTTCTTTGGAGGATCCTCATAGTGCCAGTCTGAGCTGCAAATCCATTCTGTTTCTCCTGTACTCTGAATTTAAGTTGGAATTCTAGGAGGAACTTATATTTGCTTCTGCCAGGTGATCTATTAGATCCTCCACCCTGTGTCAACTTGGGACTTTGATTTCAGTCACCATTTACCAGGGAGACCGTTAAGACTAGAGTTCAAATGTGCAGGAATTCTGAAAGTTGTCAGAATTGGCAAATGCACTTGTGGAAAGGTGTCTTCCATGCTAGTTTATCTCTCTGGATTCTGTTTTCCCTTCAGTACTGATCTGATAATTACTTATCTTGTCATCTCTTTGATGCTTTTAAAGTGATTTATTAAAAAAGAAAACAAACAAACAAACAAGTACCCAGCATTTTTAGATTATTTTTTTCCAGTGGAGGAAGATTGGTTTGAAAACCTAGTTCATCATGACTACAAACGGGCAGTTCTCCAGTGGTTCTTTATCGAGGGTGTACCTCAGAACCAAATAGGGACTCTTTTTGAATCCCTAAAATACACATGCCTGGGTCCCATCACAGAGATTCTGATTCAGTATGTCGATGGGATAAGACAAGTCTAATTTTAAAAGTCTCCCAAGGTGATTCTGTTCTGCAGAATGACTGAAGTATCATTGTAAAAGCAAAATCTACCTACGTATCCATGTTACCTACCTACAAAGAAATGATGCAGATTAATCTAGTTTTTAAATTTAAAACAGATTAGAATCAACAAATTAGAGGAAAGGAGGTAAGGCAGAAGGGCAATGTAGGTTGCCTGGATTGGGTTTGGATCCAGGATGAGCCAAAATCCAACAGTATAACCTAGCTAGAGTAGGAGCTACTGCAGCCAGTTCTCTACTCTGTGTGGATTTTTCAACAGGAAGAATAACAGGGAAAAAGGAGGGTCTTAGGTGCTCAGTTCCCCATCCATTGTCCTTTTTATGGCTCCTTTATGGTACAAACGAAATCCTCAGTACCTTGAACATCTGTGGAAGCCCCTGGGGCACCACCTAAGGCTATGGGAGCTACATTTTCTGGCTGTGAAGCTTCTGCCTTCTATTCTCCAATCCTTCTACCACCAGGAACACAAAATTAATAATAATCACAGCTCCCTTCACTTCCCATTACTAATCCATAATTTACTTTTGAAGTACGTGAGTGTAGTGAGTAAAATATGTGTGTGCTCAAGGTTATTTTCCACTGTAGGCATGGTCAATAAGAAAGACTTTAGAGGGAGTCTGCAATCTTAAGTGATCACTAAGAAAACTCCAAATATTGCCCTATAAATGTGAACCACAAAATTCATTAATTAGTGAAATGGATGTTAGAAATAATTCTCCAATGGTGAGATGAGCGTGGTTCATTAGAAGTTATGAAGGTACCTCCATCCTTTGCATGAAAGATGTATAAGAATCTTGGAAGTACAACAGCTAACACCTTCAGAGTAAAGCCCCTCAATCGAGAATTCCAATAGGTCCACTCAAAGGAGCATTCTGCCTCCTGATTTGACTAGGGGGTTAGTTAATCCTTCTAGAATGGTGAATCTTTCATACAGAGTGGTGGTTGGAGTGCCGAAAAAGACTAAGAGAGGGATGTTCAAGAGTCTACAGTAACAGGTGGCATGATGGCATATACGCCTGCTTGCTAATGCTTGTTTGAACTTGGGGCCGAGTTCAGTCTAGGACTGGTTTTCATTACAAACATATTTTGCTGGTTATCTGAGGCTACACGTATGTTTATCAAAAGAATTGCACAATATTTCTGGCCCAATTGGTGTGAATCAGTTTGTAACACCTCTTCCCCCATTTGCCTTCAGGAACCTTTTTATTTAGGGAAACCCACTTCTCTTGCTTACAGAGGGAAGGAGGAGAACTTTTTTCTGTTTTACACGAGAAGGCTCCTTTTATTTATTGTATCCTGTGCCCCCTTTTTCACTTGTAAGAAACCACTGGCTAACATAATGATAGCATCAGCTTATAGCAGAGGAAAATAGACAATGACAGTAAAATCAAGCATGGGAACTCTAAATGTGCAGAAGTCTGGAGCTGTTTAGACTGAAGGCAGAAGTTTCACCTACCTCAGCAGATTCTGAGAACACTCCAGCCTTCTAGAAGAATGATGCAGACTTATGTCCTTTGACTGCTGATAATTATCTAACTCAGTCGTCCCAACAACTGCCTGAGAAATGTGTTCTTATTCCCATTTTGTGGATAAGCAGTACAAGGCTCAGACAGTCCCAAACTGATGAATTTGGGCATTGAGCCCAGGACTCTAAAATGCTTGTGCTTTTGATGCTTCACTGTGTTGCGTCCAGTAATTATTGATGTTTATTATGATGAATTCAAGCTAATGTTCAAAATTTAAGTTATGTTTAACAAGATAACTTAAGGAGGCAAGGAAGCATGTTTTCTGTGTTAGAAAGATTTCAATACTGATTGCTTAAAATAAAGGGATAAAATGGTAATTAAAACTAAAACCTTATGAAATCCAGCCAACAAAAGTACGCCTAGCACCACCAATTCTATAAGAGTTTTATTTAGGACAAACTTCTGCTATATGACTATATAAATACAAGCTATCAAAACATAAACAACAAGCTTCTATTGTTAGAGTGAATGTACGTGTTACAAAGGATCTAGAAAGACTGAGGAACAAAGTAGAATGACTTGTGTTTTAAGGTCTGGTAGAATGGAGCTACTAGGCGGTAATCAAGAAATAATTCACCAATATGCATTTTAACAAACATATTTAGTGTTAGTTACAAGGTGAGAACATTCCAGATGGTGAGACCTAAATGTCACCTTAAACTGAATTTGAAATCCAGAAGCTGTCCTAATGAACCACTGTGTGTGGTCTCTTCTGGCATAACTCAGCGACTATGCAAACCAGAATGTAGAACAATTTCTCCAATATGAGTAAAGAGGGAATTTTGGGTTGGCTGAATGGAATGCTGGCTATTAAAAGGAAAATAAGAGAGCTATTGAAAACTGCCTTCATACAAAAATGGTAAACAGTGGTTCTTGCCCATTAACTGGACACAATAGTCTCTTATTTAATCACACGGTGGAGGGGGGGGGGGGTCTGTATTTCTAAAGCCTTTGCATGTGTTTACAGTCAAGGGTATGGTTGGACAGATTATTTTAATTTTTGACCATAAACCTCTGAATGTGAAAAAATTGAAATTAATTTTTATAAAAGGAAAATATTTTGCCAATGACTAATATGTAATTTCTTAGTCATAAAGAAAATATATGTACAGAATTTTCTGTATGAATGTTTTCTTTAAGCTCTTTAAGAGTTTTCACTTAGTAAATTTTGCCACCACGCACAATTTATACACCAGTTTTTCACTCACACGAGGTTGGTGTCTTACGGCACACAGTACCATTTCTACCACTGTGGTCATGGCTGTATATTTTCTATGTGCTTAGTGGGCTGTCTTATTTCTTGCATCAAAGTACAGTTTATATATTTTAAACGAAGCCCTCCCTTTTGTGCTGTAGTGACTCCCAAACTTATTCT
The DNA here is from genome assembly GCA_031878705.1 of Tapirus indicus. Taxonomy (NCBI): domain Eukaryota; kingdom Metazoa; phylum Chordata; class Mammalia; order Perissodactyla; family Tapiridae; genus Tapirus; species Tapirus indicus. Next base: position 18,076,202 of record CM062918.1, read on the forward strand.
GGGTGTCACTGAAGTACACAACTTCCATCTCAACCACTGCTGGCATACAGAGGGTTAGTAATGCAGTTGCTACCCTCTCTGTGGTGGCATCTGGAATGTTTACATTTCTAAATTAGTGTTAGGACAGTGTTTAAAGTTACCTAAAGTGCGAAGATGCTTAACACATTTTCTTGATGTGACCAGTTTAGTGATTGAGCTTACTCTCACACTAATAGAAAGATTGCTGTTTTTAAGTTAATTAGGGTCCATTACATGGGCCCTGTGCTTCCCACACACCAGGCAATTTACATGCTCTTTCAGGTGAATTGCATGTGCACTGGGCATAGTCCCAATTACTCTCTTTTTTCATTTTTTTCCTCTTCTTTTTGTTTGCTTCCTAATAGTGTGCCTCATCTCACTGGCACCTTCCACACTTAGTGCCTTTGCACCTAAACTCAGTATTGTGTGCTAACTACAATTGTGGAACCCACAAAACCTAGCACAATTACAACAGTCTCCCTAGATTAGGGAACCGAGTGATGCTTAAGACCACGCGACCACATATGATTAGTGAACAGTCTTGAAAGTTGAGACACTATTGCTCTGTAGTGCAGCTTTATTCCTACATATGAAAGTTTATAAATGGAGAGTTTGTGAGCATTGGAACTCTCGTATTTAAAAATTTATTTCTACTGGAAGTAAATGTGCTTATAGCAAATGACTATAATTGCAGTATGGAAAATAATTGATACGACAAGAGCATTCTTTTCTTCAAGAGTGATAGATTGAGGTTCCAAAATTAGCAAGTTCTCTATCTGAAGAGGGAGGGTTCTCTTGGTCCCAACTTTGGATGTCATGGGAGAGAGTGAGCCTCATGTGGCCAGATCTTCTAATTTTGGAAAAGAAATCAGAAATTTTGTGAAATCTCCCAATTTTTAAATATTGGTCAAAAAAAAGTATGGACTACGCCCAACAGCTTGGTGAAATTGAACTCTGTGCTCTAAAGCCCAATTGAGGAATTGTCTTTTAACAAATATGATATAAATACATCCTGATATTGCAATTAAAATTCTCCAGTTATATATTTGTCAGCTGTCTGCATCTGTGGAAAAAGGAGCAAAATGCATCCTGTTCGATCCCCTCCCTCCTTGGCTCCCTCTGGAAGAGAGCAGGTTTTTACTAACAAGAGGTGCCTGAGGTCTGTGACCTCCTGCTGAACTGCCAGCATCTCTGGAAGTTACTTTCATGGTTTGCTGGGTCACAGGGGTTTTGAAGACTCACTGTGGCCACCTTGAAGTCAAGTCTGCACAGCTGCTACGGTTTGGCTCACGCTCGCTGCTGCTAATGACTCTCCTTCCTCTTTCTGTGGTTCACTTCCCTCTTCTTCCACATTGCGCACTCTGCTCATTGAAGTATCTCCTTTCATCTCTTTCTCCTTTCCATGCGTTTATCCCCCTCTCTTGGTAGAAAGAGTTTTTTATTTACCCTGTAGGAAACTATAATTTTGGCAGAAAATTACTAGCTTCTGAGCAGAGCAATCAGAAAGAGAGGCACACCCGGGAAACAAACCTTGCAGCTTGGCATTTCATAGCTCCCAAGGACAGTTCCTCATCTTCTCCCCTAAGTTACTCTTCCTCCTATATTCCCAGCTTTAGAGAACGTCAGCATGAACTGTCTGGTGGGTCCGTCCCCAGGTCTGAAAGTTGTCTCGTCTCTGCCATTTCCCTGTGTACACTACACCCTCCGTGTCACATCTGCTGCCCTTCGCTGTATCCCCACTACTCTGCCCTTGGGATTATAATAAAATAACTCTTCCTGTTGGGGTTGCTGCCACTCCCACTCTCATTCCCTTTAAGCCAGTCTGTGGAAAACCTCATTTATGATCAGGCCATGTTTCTATTAAAAAAAAATCAAACTATTTTGTGTCCACAATAAACAAGAAGTCCTTGTAGCAATCAAGGGCTGTTCCTTGCCTACCTGTCCTGCCATTTTCCTGAACTATGATTTGTTATAGCCACACTCAGCCATTAGTCATTCTCATGGAGCTCTGTATATTTGCACATCCCCCTCTCTCTTTGCCCAGCTACACCTCATGCTTCAAAACTTGGGTGAGGTGACACTTCAGGTGAGGCTAGGTACCCCTTGTCCGTGCTTCCTTGGCCTCCTGCATTTAGCTTTACCATTGGGTAGATACTTCTTGGTTCTCCAGCTCTCTCACTCGACTGTGAGCTCCTTGAAAGCAGGAACTATCTTTCATCCCAGAATCCTTGGATTTAGTGTGATGCTTGCTATCTGCCAGGCACTGTGCTGGAACCTCAGCGTGGTGAAACAGCTCACAGACTTGAGTTATTCGTTCCTTCAAGGTATGGACCTGTTCCAGCTTACTAACAATCTGACGTGTTAACTCTGCTGCTCTTTATTAAGACTCATATCCAATTGATTCAGTTAGCCCATATCTTACAATTATTATTATTTTTTATATAGTTGAAAACTCTGAGTTATAGTTAAATGATTTTTCGTTTTCTAACTACACAAATAAATCTAAAATTAAATCATGAAGTTTATATATGGTGTAAGCGTGTTTTGTCTGAATGTTTGCATCCCCCAAAGTTCATATGCTGAAATCCTAATGCCCGATGTGATGGTAGTAGGAGGTGGGGCCTTTGGGAGGTGCTTAGGTCACCAGAGTGGAGCCCAGATGAATGGGATTAGTGCTCTTATAAAAGAGACCCCACAGAGCTCCCTAGCCCCTTCCACTGTGTAAGGAAACAGTGAGAAGCCTGCAACCCAGAAGAGGGCCCTCACCATGCTGGCACCCTGGTCTTAGACTTCCAGCCTTTAGCACTGTGAGAAATAAATTTCTGTTGTTTGAAAGCTACCCAGTCTGTGGTATTTTGTTATAGCAGCTTGAAAGGACTAAGACAAAGGGACTTCAAAGTCAAATAGTCTATTCTACCAGAGAGCATTCAAGTTAAAAGAAACAGAAATTGGTCCTTAGCCACTCTGCCCTCTTCATAAAATTCATGAACAGCTAACTCAAAGAGCAGTCCATAAGATGAGTCCTGAGCCTTTCAGGTAATTTCTGAAACACTGTGTCTCCCAATCTGTGGCTACCACTGCGGTTTTGCCGTTCTGCAGGCTCCCAGAGCTTTGTCTGCAGGACCTCAAACCTTCTGATTATGTGGCAAAGACTCCACCTTCAGTGAGGCTTAGGAGGGACCAGTGGCATAGTTCCTGCAACTACATGAGTACTCAGTATCCACAGTGGTCCTGTTTCCATCAAGGATAGAATGAAGGACAGACGTTGGATAGTTTTGATGGAAGTTTTGTCCTGCTTTATTTTAAAGTGATATTCCAAAGAACTAGCTATGCTATTAGTGGTTTGTTTTTTAGATGTTATTTTTATTCTTGAAAGCTTAATTGGTAAGAGATGAACTACTGCGTGCATATTTTCAAATTCTGCAAAAAAAAAAAAAATTCCTCAAGATATTGAATATACCTTCATTACGGGGTAAATTTTGGTTAAAAAACATAAAAAGTCTTTATACTAGTACAGAGAAAGAACACTTCAAACAGACTTTGGCAGCATGTGTCATTGTTTCTAAATGTAAAGTTTTTAAACATAGCTTGATACAACAGTTTGTTACAGTTAAAATTCAGTTTGTGTCACTTTTAGAAATCTAAACATTGTTTCTCTGTCATATGTCTTTGAAATGATATCATATGTTCTGGAAACTCAATGGGGCTATTGAGAGTGCCAGAACTTACTAGAGGAAAAAATGCATATGTATAACCATTATAGATATAGATATGACTATATATAAATATATTTTTTCCTGTTTTTTTCTCTATAGGTTTATGAGACAGTAGTGTCACAATTGGGGACTAACTATGAAAATGAAGTGATAAATGTGTGTGATAGTTGGTAAATCTCTATTTTATCTGCAAATCTATGACACTGTGACCTGGGCATTGTGGGGCTATGCTGATTGGGTAGAAAGCTAAAGAGAAAGCTGTTTGTTCACAGGGTTCAGAGAAAACCAAGGTCTGGAAGTGAGATCAAGGCTACTGCTTAAGAAGACTCTGTCTTAGCACGCTCGAGAGCAAGCAGAAAACACGGGCTCAAAATATCAAGGAGCCACAATTTCCCTCAGACAGCGTTTTAGGGGGTCAACAATCCACAAAGAACCAAAGTGGATCCACGTTTACAGATGGAGGTGTTAAGATTTAGGCATCATGTGATTACAAATGTCAGAAAGTAGTTGAAAGATTTTTCTTGTGGAACTCTTGATACACCAAAACGTATTGACCAGGAGTAGATTTGGTTTCATCCAGGGCTCAAACAGTGTCATCAGGGTTGACTTTGTTGACTCCACATTTGGCTCAACCTACACAGTGAGCCCCTAAAGTCTAGTTTCTCCCCTTATGATTTAAAGCCTCATATTCTTATACTACTAAGCCAGGCAATGAAGAGCTTCATTTTTCCAACTCTTCATGAAAAAGTTTTGGGTTTTATTCTCTCTGGGCCAATTAAAGTAATATACCCAATCCCTGGACCACTCTCTAGGGCAGAGGTAACAGATTTTCTGATTGGTGGGTTTAAGATATATGCCCCATCTCTAGAACTGGGGGCAGAGTCACTTTTCCAAAGTACGATGTCTGATTTGTAAACTTAGATAAAATGAATCCATTTCTAGAAAGATATGAAATGCTCAAATTGGCACGAGTCAATAAAGCGTTGGAATTATTAATTAACTGTTAAAAACACATAACCCAGGCTCAGATGGCTTCATAAGTCAATTGTACCAAGCTTTTAAGGAATTCTAGAACAACTTTCAAGTTGTTCTAGAAAATTGGGCAACAGCTGTCTAGTGCATTTAATGAGGCTAACGTAATCTTAATTCTAAAGCCCAAGGAGGACAAGAGAGGAAAAGATCATTATAGACTTGTTTCTCATCTGACTGTAGATACCACAATCCAAAGTAAAACATTAGCTAAGCAAATCCTATGGTGTATTATGAATAATGCACCATTATTATGAATAATGCAATATGATCTATAAATTTGATATTTAATATTTAAAAAGATAGTTTGATATTTTACAAAAATATGTCAGAATAATTGATTGTACTATTAGATCAAAGGAGAAAAAAAGCAGATAATCATCTTAATTGATCCCAAGAAAGTGTTTGATAAAGTTCAATACCTGTTTATGAAAAATATATCTTAGGAGAAAAGGATTAGAAGGGTACATTCTTAATTTGGTACATCTTATGTACAAAAAACCCTACAGAAATGATTACATTTCATGGAAAAATTTAGTACATATTTTGGAACATGATAAAGTTAATAGGTAAAGGACAACACTTTAAAAAAAGAAATGGAAGGATTAGAATGAGAGAGATACAGCTCTCATTATTTGCAGATGAAATGACCATCTAAGAAAAAACCAAAAAAATTAACAAGCAAAATATTAGAACTATTAAAAGAGTTAAGCAAGGTCTTGGATGCAAGATCAACTTTCATAATCAATAATATTTCTCTATACCAGAAAAGATCAACTAGAAATTATAATGAAAAGAAAGCAACCTAAGGTGTTAAATGTCTATGAATTAACGTAATTGGGTTTATACAAGACTTCCATGGGAATGTTAAAACTCTAGTAAAAAGCATAATAGATGACGTGTATAAGAAGAGACAGTCCATGCTCTTGGGATGATATAATTAAATATCATAAAGATGTTAAATCTCCCTAAGTTAACCTTGATCTCAATTTTCAGCTGGATAAAAAAATACTAATTTTATTACAAAAATTTTATGGAAGAATAAAATTTCAGAAATAACTGAATCAAACTTAAGAGGAGGAAAGCAGAGGGATTTGGCCATCAAATATTAATACATAATGCCAAGTTGTAGTAAATTTTAAAAAAGTTTTATTGGTACAAGAACAAATAGACTGAAGAGATTGAATGACGGGCTCAGAAATAAACTGATATATATGGGAGAATTTTATATATGATAAAAAGTTGCACCACACATCATTGGGGACAGATGGATTGATTGTAGATGATGTTGGGAAAATTGGCTTACAGTATGGAAAAAAATAAACTGGTGTCTTTTAAATACCATATACCAAGGGGTATTCCAAGTAGATGAAAGACCTAAATATGAAAACTAAAATTATAAATTGAATTGAAGAAAATTTAGTATACTATCTTATATTGGAGAGAGGGAAGAAGGCCATCTTAAAATTTCAAAAGCAAAATTGTAAAACGAAAAACTGATTAATTTGATGACATCACTTATAAGATTTCTGCTCATCAGAGGACACCATGGACAACATTAATAAACATGTAACTAGGGGCCGCCTGGTGGCGCAGCGGTTTAGTCCGCGCTTGGCAGCCCGGGGTTCGCGAGTTCGGATCCTGAGCACCTGCCGATGCACTGCCTGTCAGCCACGCTGTGGTGGCGTCCCATATAAAGTGGAGGAAGATGGGCACGGATGTTAGCCCAGGGCCAGTCTTCCTCAGCGAAAAGAGGAGGATTAGGCAAGAGATGTTAGCTCAGGGCTGGTCTTCCTCACACACAAAAAAATAAAGAAATAAAATAAACATGTAACTAAATGGACAAAGATATTTGTAATATCTAAAACCCAACAGGGGGCCAATACATAGAATACAAGGAGTTTCAAGAAATCAACAAGAGAAAGAAAGCAACACCAATAGAAAAATAGGCAAAGAATATGAACAGCTAACTTATAGAGAAAGAAACCCCTAATGCCCACAACCTCAAATTATTTTATAATTAGATGAATGTAATCTAAAGGAACTATGAGATGTCCTCTTTCACCCAATAAAATGCAAAAAAACTAAAGCTGGATAATGCCAAGTGTTGACAAGGATTTGTGTGTTTAGGAAACTTTAGGCACTACTGGTGGAAGTGCAGTAAGACTGGTGCAGCCATCCCAGAGAGTAATCTGGCACTATTCAGTCAAATTAAAATATGCAAATGTTGTAACTGCACTTTTGGGTACATATGGTCTCAAAAACTTTCTTACATTGGTGCATGAGGAAGCATGTGTCAGGATATCCATTGCTGCACTGTTTGTGGGGGCAGTGAGTTGGTAGGAATCTGGGGGTCATCACTAGAAAAGTGGACAAGTAGATTATAGTGGACACCAAAGAATCTTGTGGCACAGGTAGAAACTATGGATTTGATGTGCTTATCGTAACATGGATACATCTCAAAAGCAAAAGAGGAATAAAATGATATGTTGCATAACACTATTTATATAAATCAAAATGTATGCATACATATACAAAATAAAAATACACATGAAACACATTATGATGACTTTCTCTGGTGGAGAGAGGAAGGGAAGTAAGTCGTAGGAATAAAGGAGAAAAAAAAGGACATATGTCAAGAGAATCAGGAAGCATAGATAATAACATTTCCAAAAGAAGGAAGAATGAATCCTGTCTGGCCAAAAATGGCAAGTGTCTACTTTTCTCGGGAATGTTCAAGAAGTTGGGACATCAAAAGTAGACTCTAATAGGCAGAATATGTGAGAATACTTTGTGAACACCAGCCTAAGGCACAGTGGTGACTTCATTTATAGTTATTATCAAATTGAGAGCCACCCAAGGACCTGGGCACCAAAAATGTGGAGAAAATGGCTAACTCCTTAAATTTTAGGAGAAGATTTGGCAAGCATTTGCAGAATGGATTCTGAAATACTCATCATGGAACAGTAAGCCAGAACTGACCGTGTTAACATGCAGAAGTTTCTCTCGAGCGCTGGTGAAATTGTTTCCTTGTGGTTCTTTCTCTCTCTCTGGCTCTTGTTGGCTCTTCCTGTTCCTTTTGTATGCCTCTTAATTTTGTCTATAGTGTCATTCACATTTCTTGGCTTATCCTTTTGGTTTTTTTTCCAGTACATCAGCTTGCTTTTCCATTTGTCCTTTCTTTCCCTGTATATTAAAAAAAAAATTCTATAGTCTTGTTATTTCTCTTTCTACATTTTTACTGTTTCAAACAGTCACAGAACCTCTGTCCCCATTTCTTTCTACTAAGAGATTGATGTTCCTCAGGCTGCAGACCTGTCTGGCACACCTCCCACGCTCTGTTCCTAATGTGACTTCGGGAGGAAAATAGTAGGAGGGAATAAACTACTGGGTTCCTTGATCTTATTTTCATGCCCATATTTTAGCAATAGAACATAAAGGTTATAAAAACATCAGGAAATCAGAAAAGTTGGTTTCTAAGTATACTCCTTTTACATTTTTTTTAGCACTGTAGGTTGTTCTTTGATGATTTCACACAAATGGAAAAATTAAATTTAATCACTCTGTCACCTAACATCATTTTTTTGTCCTTGGACCTTATGTTAAGTTGGTGATGCCCTCGTGGATTCTCAATAGTGAGGTCCACGTAAGAAATTGTTACCTGATTGCTATTTATAATTGGTGCAAACATTTCAGAGAGCATGGGTATAATAAAAATAATTTAAAGAAGAATGTTCACTCCTGGGGAGAAATACGAATAAAATGTCCTTGTATTTGGAAATCACCTCCCCACACCACCTTCAACCACTATTCTAGCTTTCCCTTCAGGTTTATAAGGAAGTTGCAAGCCTACTTTCACTGATTATGTCATCCTTTTCCTATAGAGCTGAGCAGCATTCTTTTGGGGAAAATAATATGTTATCTTTTTTCATGATGGAGAACTGGAAGAATATCTTCTCTGTCTCAGCCTCTGGGACTCAGGGGGCAAGGTGGCACATTATCATACTCAGTAGCGTGCTGGTAAATGTTTAACAACCAACTCTCTGAAAATAATATTTATTATTAATTTTAATGATAGAAAAGGTGGTGTAGCATATAATTTACAAATAATAATAAAATGTGCAATGCTCTTTGTTATAAATTCCATATAGCCAATTATATCTCACAGAATAATTTTACTTATGTTTTTCCTAAGCTCTTGTATCCTATGGATCCAACCTATGGTTGCAAATGGTGAATGAATATAGTTCTGGCATGACTGTTGGTTTATAATTTTGTTTATGTGAACGAGTAAGATGAAAATGAAATGACAAAGATGAATGTCAGAACTTTGTATGCTCATCATGACATGAATGAGTTCTTTGCTGAACCGAATAATGGTTTTGAATACTGGAAGAAAATTTCCTCTATGTGTGTATGTGTGTGTGCATGCATGTGTGTGCTGTTCACATGGCAGTGGCAGGTTTCAAGGGCAGCAAGAGAGGACAAACTCTAATCTAGAGCTTGAATCATGTTTGCTTACATCCTGTTGGCCAAGGCAAATCACATGGCCAATATCAGAGTCAGAGTGGGAGGGCACTAAAAATTACAGGGTAATGGAACAGACATGGATACAGGGAAGGAAATAGTTGCTGGTCATTTTAACAATTCAATCCACCATAGATGCCTTCAGCCCCATGTCACAGAAAACCCACAGAACAATATTCAAGTATAAGGATGCATGAATGTATTTAACATGGAGTTTGTAGGTAGGAGGTTCTAGGGTCTCTTTTACCACTCCACCCTCTCATCTTGCAGGGATGGTGTCTCTGATTCCCATGGCTTTATCCTTAGTCATAAGATGGTTACCCACATTCTGGACATCATGGCCTTATAAAACTTAGAATAAAGGCAGAAGGTGTCTGAGGGGTCAGGGCGCTGAGAGAGCTTCATTTGCATGCTTCATTCTTTTATTGGGAAGGAAAAAGTGTTTCTAGAAGCCCCCAGGAGACTGCCCCTTATGTATCTTTGGCCAGAATGGGATCACATGACCTCCCTTAGCTTGGGGAGCCTGAGATAGCAATTTTCAGGCTTTTTCCAAGAAGGGATGGGAATAGATGAAGGATAGTCAACTACCAGTGACTGAGCAGGGCTCAGGAATATCCTAGGATCCCATATTTGATTAAAAGTTGAGTCAGTGTCCCCTCTCATGCCCTTCTGTCACTCAGCTCAAAGATTAGAGGCACAGCAGAGTGTAGTTTGCATAGCCTGGGTCATGTCATGACCCCTTTACCAGAAGAGGAAATGTTCCTTCTGTCCACTCTGTACATTCAGTGGACCAAAGATGGAATAATAATTCCCTCCACCGAAATGCTACCTCCCAAGAGTGGACTGGATATAGAACGGCAAAAACTACCACACCACCACCACAACAAATGTTCTCCATCACAGGGGATAGATCTTTTGAATGAGAAGATAAAATTTTCTGACTAATTATGAATATCTCATGTGCCACATTACATACTCTCCTGGCACAAAAGTGTATGATGCTATTAAGTTAATAAATGCTCAAATCCGCAGGCGATTTTTCACAAATTTGCTGTACTGGAATGAACGGATCCTTTTATTGGGCTTCCCTTGGCCCACGTTTATTAGATCATTGATCACACCTCTGAGGGAGACTTGAACTCGTGAATTGCAATGCAGTGACCCTTGTTCCAGACAGTGCAAGGACAAGGTCATAATTCCTTTGGCAGCTCATCAGACTGTGCCTTGTGACACCTCTTTTATTGTGATCTTGAACACGTTTTTCTAATACTGTTTGCTGTGTAACTTTTCGTGTGTGTATCGTGTCCATCCCCAACTAATTCTGCCAGCAACTTATTATATTTTCTGTAAAGCAATCTTGCACATGGTAGGAGGAAAATAAATATGGGTTTTGTGATTAAATAAGGGTTTAGAGGTATAGGGTTTCATCTGTCAATCACTGATTTTATATCATCTCCTTGTCTTAATAATAACTACTTATAAGAACGTTGACTATTTATTATGCTTTACTATATGCCAGACTGTGTTCCAACAGCTTTACAGATAGCCACATGATTTATTTGCCCAGAGGTAAGGAAGGTGATACCAAGCATGGGCCAGTAATGACCATTAAGTGAGTAGTTGAGCTAAGTATGCCTGACCTTGGCTGTGTTCTTTCCATGATTCCATCTTGGTGCTGGTGACTGTGCTATTGTAGAGGAAGCACTCCAGAAATGTTGGTAGGAAATGAGTCGCAACCCCTACATACCAATGTAGACACGTATACACACATACAGATGTATCTGGCATATATTCCAACCTGCATAGGCTATGAAATTCTATCCTGGAAGGCAGAGCACCACCCATGGCCTGGTTCTTGCCTGTCTCTATAACTGCCTGCTTGCGACCCCTCCATTTTCCTCTCCTTCTTGCCTGTGTGTTTGAAGAATGGGGCTATAGTCTGGCACATAACATGGTAGGAGCTGGCTGGCTAGAGAGTGGGAGAGGAGATAGCATAGTACTTCTAAGAGAAGAGCAGAACTGAGTCCTTCTGTTATGCAAGAGCTTTTTCCCCCTTCTTAATTACAAAGGGATTACACATATGTAGTGGAAAGTTTGAAAAATGCAAAAAAGCATAAAAGATAATACAGTCTTTCGTAATCCCATTCCTAGATATATCTACAGTTAATATTTTTGGATTCTCTTCAAGTCCTTTTTCTATGAATGCATTTATTTTTAACAAAATAAGGGCTCCATTGTCTGTGCTAATTTATAATCTTCTTCCTCCTCACTTACTGGAGCATCATGACAAATTTCTCACAACATTAAAGTTTTCGTTTTCCACAATTCTTTAATTTGTTCATTCATTCAGAGCATATTTATTGAGAACTTTGTGTGTGATTGGCATTGGATTTTAAAGGTGGCATAGGAGTACATTAAAGTGATTCATCTTCATTTATTTCTTTAATTTTCTATTGATGGCTGTTAATTCATTCAATGGACAGATACTGATTGCGCACCCATTATGTACCTGGCGTGTTCCAGGTGCTGAGGATGTGGCAGTGAATGATGCAGATAAGATCCCTGCTTCCTGAAACCTTACACTGTGGGAAACAGTAGTCAGAGTCTGCATGTAAATATATGTGCAGAAAAGGGGAGGGCCCGTGTGAGATCTCTTTCCATCAGATTTCCATCTTCCTGATATTTGTCAAAAGTTTTGGTTCATTAATGGCTCTCTCCACTCCCATGTTCAGTGGTGATATGGATTAAATTCCCTTTGTACTTTACTCTTATTTTAGTAGAATTTGTGGAAATGAAACATAAATGTTTATGCTTTGTCTGCCATCTTGCACCAGGAGGCTTCTTGGCTTAAATGATTAGAAAGGACTTTCCCCAATCAGATAAATATACTTTTTATATTTCTTTCTGATGTATTTATTTAACTATTTATTTTATATTTAATTCCCTTTAGCATGTATTTTACTTGGTTGTAGAAATTTCAATTTATTTTCCCCCAGTATTTTGAAATCCGAGATCATAGCACATCATATGTATTCAATAAATTATAGCTGACTCTGATTATTAATAAAATCAGAATATCTTCTATTGATATCTTTTATTGTGAAATATTGCAAATAGTAATTCTGTAGCCAGATTACACAGTGCCCATAGACATGTTACATAAAGTATTTGGAGTGGTTTTGGTGCTTGTGTTTAAGGATTGTTTTTGTAAAATTATAGTTCTTTGAAGCTACTTACATTGAAATTATTTACAGAATATTGGCAGTAGAAACTTATAGAATGAAATGGGGAATTTATTCCAGAGAAGTAGTGAAACAAAATCATAGACTGCTAAAATATGTCAATTGACAAATTAATAAAATATATTAATAATTGTTAGCTGTATTATTTGTTTACATTCTAGTAATTTTTTCAAATCAATAAAATAAGTCATTTCATAACTAAGAAAGGAAATTTTATTCTAAAGCTGGTGTCAAAATAGGCTTCTCTTAATAGTTCTGAAGTAAATGAAAATTCATTTAGTTACTAATGAGGGGAATTGAGAAGGGATGATGAAGATATGCTATTTATGGGGCATTCATTCGAGGACTGTTTATTGACTACCTGCTCTGAGCCTTGTCTTGTCCTGGGTACTGGGATACAGCAGTGAACCAAGCACACAGTTCCTGCTCAAATGAGGTCCCATTTTAGTGATTAGAGAGATACTGTACATATACACAAGGAGATAAATAATATAAAGGTATTTGGGGCAGAGACCTGAATCAGGTGAAGATGTGTAACAGTGAACTGTTGGGTGGAAGAGTGTTCCAGGCAAAGGGAACAGCAAGGACAAAGACCATGAGGCAGGCTATCCTTGATGGTTGAAGGTTCCCGAGAAAAGTGACTGAGGGGAGAGTAGAGAGTGGCAGTTGATAAGTGAGAGAGGTGAACTGAGCCAAGATCGGTGGTTATCCGTTGATTTTGTGAATCAGCATAGTCAGTTTTCCTTGCTGCGTCTAAAGTTTTTTAAAGGCGATAAGGTCAAGATACTCTGAGAAGTCAACTGAGGAAACACCCAAGATGACACGGAAAATGAGAATTAGACCCTGAGGGACCTGGAGTTTTCATACTGGGGGAGACATGGTTCTACAGTGTGAGCACTCTGCCAAAGTCATCGCAAACATTTGAGTATTCACGTGTGTCTCGGCTGTAACCTCTGCAGGGAAAGGAAATCCTGATTTCTAAAAATAAAGACTGCTTTTATTTTAAGCGTCAAAGGGAACAGACCGTCCCAGTAAATACAGGTCATTGACATGTTTTAATTGTGGAATTAGAGTATAAAGAGAGATCATTTCTTTAAGTCCGTGGATAGCTAGATACCTGTTTCTTAAAATGTCTCTGGGCAGATTTTCTAAAACTTCCCTTGAGAAGTCATGAATTTGTTTTCAGTCCTGCTTGGGTTGGTAACATTAAAGCAAAATGAAATAATAGTTAACTAATTCCTATAATACTTTTGTGAGGTAAAATAGCTTACCTTGTTGTGACTTATTTACTCATGCACACAACACTATGTATTGAGCACTTGCTGTGCTCCAGACACTATTGTAGGCTGTTGAGTTATAGTAGTGAATAAGAAGTCCCTGCTCTAATGAGCTTATATTCTAGGTGGGAAACATAATAATTTTAAAAAATGAGGATAGATGTATCAAATAACTTTGGGTAGTGATGATTTCTCTGAAGTAAAAGGAAGCAGGATTGGGGCTGGCCTAGTGGCCTAGTGGTTAAGTTCACGCGCTCTGCTTCAGTGGCCTAGGGTTTGTGGGTTTAGATCCCGGGCACGGACCTGCACGTCACTTGTGAAGCCATGCTGTGGCCGTGTCCCATGTACAAAATGGAGGATGTTTGGTAACAGATGTTAGCTCAGGGCCTATCTTCCTCACCAAAAAAAAAAAAAAGGGTGAGGAAATGAGTTGGAGGAGCTCTTATTTTACTTAGGGTGGTCAGGGAAAGCTTTGCTGAGGAGGTGACACTTGATCAACATGAAGGAAGTAGCCATGTGAATATCCAGAAAAGGAGTCTTTCAAGTAGGAGGGGAAGAGCAGTTGCAAAAGCCCTGAGGAAGAACTGTCTGTGATTTATTTGAAGAATAGTAATGGGGCCAGAGTGGAGAAGAGTGGTAGAAGGTGGGGGCAGAGAGGTAGTGTCTGAGGTAAGAGCCTGTGGGCTCTGGTTACGACTGTGGGATGGTTCTAAGTGTGAAGGGAAGCTGTCGGAGGGCTTTGATCTGATACATGTTTTCAAAGGACAACTCCAATTCCTGTGAGTAGAATAGATAGCAGGTGGCTTGAGCAGTTATTGGGGTTTGGGTGAGAGATGGTGGCTTGGCCTAGGGAGATAGCGGTGGAGATGGTGACAAATTTTAGATTTGGCGTATATTGTACTTTTATTATAGAACTAACAGGATATGTGGTGAATTACATATGAAGTGAGAGAGAGAGGAAAATCTCAAAGATGATTCCAAGGTTTTTGACCCAAACAACTGAATGTTGGGGCCATTTTTTGAGTTGGGGAGCAGTGAAGGAGAGCAATCAGGGACTAGTAATTAAGAGTTCTGTTGTGGATATGTTCATGTGAATACCTCATTGATAGATCTACACAGAGGTGTTGGGTATCGTTGGATAGATGGGTCTGTGTTTCAGAGGGAAGCTCAATGACAGAGACAGACATTTGTATCATCTTAGTATATATGGTATTTAAAGCCAGGAGACTGGATGAGATCCACTAGGGGACTTATTATAAATAGAGAAAATGAACTTTCTGAAGAATGAGCCCTGAATACTCCAGCATCTATCTAAGGTTGGAAAGAAGAGAAAGATTCAGTAACTGTGACTGAAAAGTTACAGCACGTGAAGTAGGAGGAAAACCAAGAGAATGCACTATTCTGGAATCAAAGGAAGAAGGTGTTTTGTTGGAAGGAGGGAGTGATCAACTGGGTCAAATGCTGCTGAGATGTTGTCTGTGAGGACTGAGAATCACCCACAGAATCTGGCAATGTGAGGTCAACGGCAGTCTTAAGAGATTGGCTTGAGAATAGAGGTTGGGCAGACAGCACACCTGCAGTCAGTTCAAGTGAGAGTGTGTGCAGTGAGCACCTGTATTTCCTGTGAGGAAATTTCTATAAATGGGATGAGGAAAATGGAGTGGAATTTGGAGTGCAATGTGTCTTGAGTATTTTGCCAGCAATCTGAATTTTGGTTGTTGCGTTTGAAGTTTTGTGAAGCACGATGTTCTGATTCTTAACATGTTCCAATCTCAACTAATGAATTTTAGTTTCTATGAATTTAGAGTGAGATATCAAATCTCTTTTGGTTCTCTATGTTCAACAAACTACAGTTTATTTTCAGTACTGATATAATCAGTATGGCTCACTATATAATAGTGAGCTTTAAACGATCTTATTTAATTCAAATATTTCAGTTTCAATTTTTATTTGTACCCATTCCCTCCCAGTGAAAAGGAATATGAATTAGTGCAATGACTGGGTCTAGATGGAATGACATAGTCTAGGGCCACCCTCTTATAAACTCCCAGTTGCTTCGAGAATACAATAGAGTTGTGACAACTCGCAGTTTCTGGGCTGTTCAGATGGCTCAGATTTCTCAGCTGTCACAGTGTAAACCAGATTCCTCTCAAGAGGATTTCATTCTGCCCTCTTTTAAGGCAAATAGAAAC
Source organism: Tapirus indicus (assembly GCA_031878705.1). Lineage (NCBI taxonomy): Eukaryota > Metazoa > Chordata > Mammalia > Perissodactyla > Tapiridae > Tapirus > Tapirus indicus. The sequence continues at coordinate 18,092,203 of CM062918.1, forward strand.
TTCTCTCAAAATGTCTCACTTAAAACGTTTCCCACACTGGCTCCTTCCATCTTTCCTGTCTTGTGATTATAAGCAAATTGGATCATGGAATACAAAGGGAATAGGATAAAGAATGTCAAGAAGTTAACTTTTTGGCCTGTGGCAACTCTAGGAAACTGAGGAATTCTAGACAGAAAAAACAGAGAGGGTATCTTAGCTCTTTATGAAGGTGGGGGCTATACGCCTGTACTGTTTACCTCTGTGTCTCTAGGCACCCAATAAAATAAAAATGTAAACTCGTACTGGAATAACTTATGTCACAAGGTGTTAGTATAGTTATTGGAAGATCAGCTACCATTATTCTTCTCTTAAAAACACTCGTATTAGCGCATATGTATATTTATAAATGATCTTTGATATATATGAAAAATGAAAGAAATTAACCTATTTAATGCTGAGTCATAGCATAAAGTTTCACCTTTATATTTGTTTTTACTGTACTTTATACTCATTTTTACTGTTTTATCAAAGAACACAAATATCTATAGATTTTTTTCTCAATGTCTCATCCTTTAATTCCACCCCTATTGGGATCCCAAGTGGACTTGCTCTCTCACCATTCTTCTGATTTAGTCTTTGTAAATTATCTCTATCTGCCTTTATGAGAGACAGCGACATACCATTGGTCAGTTTTGCTGGAAATATAATACATTTCTCTATGACCCAATAACCTGAATCAAGGTCCCAAGGCATCACAGATATCTGCAGGAGCCTTTGCAGACATCTTTTTAATACAAGCTTAGAAAGGTCTTTGTAGGTGGAGCCAAAGCCTGTTCTTGACTGAGAGCTCAGCTGAGGGCATCTGGCCACTTGGAAGTGAACCGAAAGGCCAATTTATTAAACATTACTTCTGGTGCAGTGGCAGGTGGCTTTATTATCTTTGGCCACTCTTGACTCTTCCACAAGCTACAGCATTCTTTCCAGAAACTGTCTAGCATTTTACGAGGGGAGAAGAAATTCCTTCCTATCTTGAGGAACATCGAAGTAAATGAGATAAATTGTTTTCCTTTTGATCCTTTAAATCAGATGCAGTGCCTGCTTATCAGTACAAAGAAAAAAAAAAGTACACCAGCTCCTTGGGGATTTCGTTTTCGGGAAATGAGATTTTTATCCATGGAACCAAAGGATCATTAACAGCACGGTCAGAACAATGGAGTTCTACAGCATCAATGCCAGCATCCAAATCTATGGCCCTTGCTTGGTTCATGAAATTAACACAAGCGTGTCATAATGTGAATAAATACAAGGAAGGGAGTTGTTAAAAAAAATCAGTTAATTAAATTATTTTCACCTAATATAGGTTAGTTTTGAAGAAAAAGGAGATATCTTAGGTATAATGAATGTGTGTATCAGAAAATTCACAAAACTGGAAGTGAAGAAAGCTTTAATGTAGCCTTTTTAGTTTCAGGATCTGGCTAGAGCCAGTTAGAAATCGTGTGAGCTGTGTTAAGGCTACATACAGGAGCCAAGCAGAAATAGCGGAACACTGAGTGTACCTGATGTATGAGGTGGAGTTGTCCCTAATCTGGAGTTCATGATGAAGGATGGAGTGGCCTAGAAAATCTTGGTTTTCTTATAACTAACTTACTTATAACTAAGTATTATAGTTATTATCTATAATAACAACAAATACTTACCAAGCATTTTCTGTGGGCCTGGCCCTATTGTAAACACTTTACGTAAGTTAGTTCATTTAATCTCTGCAGTGCTCTCGGTAGGCAATCAATCAATTAATCAACAAATAAGCAAGTATCACACACACATGATATATGTTGCATATATACACATATATGTGTCAAATATAGAAATATGATTGGGAAACAAGTTTCTTTATAAACATTAATTATGATCATATGCACAGTGAATTTTCAAGATGGGGATAGCGTATGCCACATTTTCCAAACTTATTTCAAACCTTATTGTCATAGGGCTTCTCATGGAGTAGGTGTATGTGCTTTGGGAAGTGTTAATTTAATCACTGAACTCAGGTCTAGGTCTAGTCCAGTTTTCTAAATGAATGAGCAGTTCGTGGGGTCTCCTGCTACAAAGCAGATCCTGGCAGAGGCATTGGACCCAGTGTGGATTACCATGAGGTGTGTAAGGGTGATGATGTGGAAACCAGCAATACTTTTTTCTACCCTTAATCAAAGGAGACTTAGCATCATTATTTTTAAGGAAAATAAAAACACACAAGACTTTTGCACAGATGCTTATTCTTGCGGGAACACCCACCTCCTACCTCCCTCCATCTGAAGTTACTGCTTTTGAGCATTGGATCTGAGCTGAAATGTCATTTCTTCAGGGAAGTCTTTCCAAATTCCCTGTCTAGTCCTTTGTTATATGCTGTCGTAGGATGGTGCTTTGTTTCTTTGTAACACTCATCTCACTGTGCTGTTATTCCCTATATGTATTTGTCTGATTACCTGTCTGATGTCTGCTCCCCTCCTTCTGCTCTCCAGCCTCCCCTTACTTCTCTCATGAGAACCAGGGACCATGTCTGGTTTGATTTATTATATCTCTAGCTAGGGAGACAGTGCCTCAGCGTTTGCTCAGTGTTTACTGAGTGAATGAATGACTGTGAGCCGTGCTGTGTGCTGTCATATGTCTGCACCTCCCTCTTGTGAGAGCTGTTGTGTGTGTGTTACGTCTGTTGTGGTGGTCCCTGTGAGTTCTCATCATGATTGTTGGATTTATGACATCCGCTTTTCAACTTTGTTGGGAAGGCCAGTGTCCATACCCATTCCTCGTTCCTTGTATATCATTCAGATAGCTTTGGTAAGAAAAATAATTTACTTCCAGACGCTTCTCGCTCACCTCCATTTCTGTGTTTATGACCTGGGGTGCAATCTGGGCAATTTTCCTCCCATACCCTTCTCCCGTGGTGTTATATCCCTGATGACTACACATACTTAGATCTATCCAATTCTTTTTCAAGAAAATTACCTAGAATAAAATTAATTTAGAAAAATAAAAAATTTTAGAACATGAGAGTAAACAGTTAAAAAGGAGATGGTTTACTTATTTATTTAGTTATTTTACTGAACATTGATTTTTTTGACTGGATTTCATAAATTGGCAAACTGTTTAGGTAGTCCCATGACTATTAGAGGGTCAGTGCCATCTTTAAGGATTACATAAATACTTTGTTGCAAATATGTGCCATTAAATTAGCATTTTTCTGGCCATTGGTCTATATATGTTCAATGTTAAAATTTAGTTTTAATTCAATGGAAAATTATACTTCATGCATCTGGAATACAAACCCAAACTGGAGTACACTAATAGATTTATTCTTCGTATATCATCCTCAGTGAAGATGGTAGTCAGATGTACAAATTTTCAAAATAAAAGAAGAGTACATTTTATTTTCAAATTTTATTTTAGATAATTTAATGGAAATCTTTCAAGTGTATTACTCAATACTATGTATGTTTCTTTTTATCTAAAGGACCCATACTTCTGTAACTATTTATTGTTCTCTTATAATGCAATACTCCTTTGAGAGTAGGATGGGTAAGACTGACTGCCCCGGTCTTAATGGCCCCAGCCAGTTTTTCTACTGCGATAAGCTTTCCATTGTGCTGTCAACTAGCCTTCAACGGGCTACCTCACTGCCGCTGCCCTTTTAGTGACTTGTCTGTCTAGTAAGAACTGAAGATGACCAGCGAATAGCTGCTGTAAAGCTCATTAAGTCATTTACCTCGGTTTTGTTCAAAATCTAAAATCTGTAAGCCTGGGTCCAGTGCTTTCTGGCAAAAAAAAGTACTCAGGGTTTTCACTTCAGAATCACTGTTTGCTGGACGTTTTGCCACTCTTGTAAGAGAAGCAGAACTGAGGGGAAAGATCGAGTATGATTTAGGACACTGGGCACTCATCCTTGTTCTGGCATTACCTGGCACTTTGACCTTAGATTCCTCAGTATGTTCTGGGCATCAATCTACTCATCTGTAAATGAGAAGGTAAATAATCTCTGGAAGTTTTTCTTCTCCAAAGTTACAGATTCTTAATTTTTGGTAAAACCTTTTTAGTTGCTGTCATATTCTTCATTTTATCCAGTACATGCATCCATTATCATTAATTCATTAAAGTAGTGAACAAACATGTAGCCTTATTATGAAATGTAAAAAATCTACAGTACGCTATGACAGTTTTATTCAGAGTGAGACAAAGAACGTGAAGCACATTTTTTTCCATTTCCATGCTGCACATCCACACACCTAATTACTGTTGTGTGAATAATTTCAGAGTGCCTACTAAGACTTCTAATAGCTCTCACTGACTAGTAATCTGTCAAGGTATAATGCAGGATAATATGTTTTTACACAACAATGGTGAGGCTCTCATTAGTTATTACCACCTATAATTGCTTGATATGAACAATTATTTTAAAACTTAAAAATTATATACAACAAAATAATGATTTAAAATACCTCCAGGAAGTCTATACACAGAGTGGCTGCATTAGAATTAATGATGTATTAAGTCATTTCTTATTGCTTTTGTCTTTTTAATAGATGACATATTATTCAAATTAAAATAGAGGAAAAGTTTCTGCCAACAATTAAGCATCACACTGAGTCACATCTGCTGCCTTAAAGATAAGCATGTAATTTATTAAACAGATTTCTTTAGCAATATCTGATACATAACGTCACTTTATTTATATGCCCAAGGAAGAAGAATTTATAGTCTAGCTTTATTCCCCAAGGGTATTGCAAATTCTGGTTATATGCATATTTCTATGTCTTGTAGTATAACTGACTTTTAAATCTCATAGCCAAAATCTACCATTTCACATTTAATCTAAACTTTAATTCCAAAAGATTCCAAGCAGACCACTTTTTGATGAAATATATTCCTTCTTTTCTCAGATATCTTCGTCCTTTTATTTTTCTTTGCTTATAACAAATAGAGAGTAAGGCTAAGGTCCAAATTTAAAAATATGAATGAAAATGATTATTTAAGCAATGGGATTTTGAACTTAATGGAACGGAAAGTGGCTAAAAGAAGGAGATCTAAGCAGAAGAGAGTCTATGGGTCAGATTCTAGATCTGCCTGTAGGAAATCAGGAGTGGAATAAATCGAAGTCCTCTCTTGAACGAGAAAAGGAAGTTTTTTGGCAGTAGAGCGGAGAGAGGACGACTAACTCGAGTGGCTTTTGTGTTTCTAAATTTGGGCCTTGAAGATTCTGAAGTTGATAGACCCCTGGTGTTAGGCATCCCTTTTCAAAGGAAGCATTGGGTTTGTGGAGCAGAGAGTCATATGATAGCAGTGCTGGTGTGAGAGAAAGAACCATACAGGGAGCAAGACAAAGGGTGTAATCATTAGCCGGGGTTATCTTCATTTGAACAGTGTTCCCGTTGCCCAGAAAATAGACAAGTAAACTGGACAATGCGCATATGACTGGCTCCGCAGTGGACAGCTGTGCTGTTTTTCATGGCTTGGGAAGTGTATAATGAATCTTCTTATTCCAACACTGTAACTATCATTTAGACTTCATCATTTCAGAAACTGGACTTTTTCAAAGCCTTTTAAAAAATATTTCATGAAAATAGGTCTTACAGATTTATTTTCATGAATCAGATCTTTTGGACTCAGGGATCAATGGTTAGACCAAGAATCGACAATAAAAATCACCACTAGGAGAGACAATGAAGCACTACCTTGATTGTGATGGAACACTATTCATTTTCTGCCTAGCTTGAGGAGATGGGCATTGGGTGGAGGAGGGAGGGAGGAAAAATGAAAAGTTTACAAATAGTTTTTCTGGTTTCTGTTTCCTAAGATTACGTTCAGAAACTAGTCACATAGCTATGTGGTCATAGTGTGGAATTCTTTTCATGTGCCTCCTTTTGAGGATATGAAATCATCAAGTGAAAGAGCCTGTGCCCAAACTTGAACACATTTCAGAAATATGCCTCCAAATAATTTGAGTTATTCGCTTTTTCTTTTCCCCTTTCATTTATACATTATAATTTGTGAAAATTTAGTGTTTATGCTTTTGGTGGGCTTGAACCATCTCATAATTTTTTGTTGTTACAGCTGTAGTACTGTGTACATGATAATCCTCCAGTGGTTATCCACTAAGTCTTTGTTTTTTCATATACTTAATTTTGGGGTGTACTTAAATTTTCAGTCTATTAGATTTTTTTTAATTGTGAGGTGATTAAAAAGGGATGGTGTCGTTTCCTAGGCAAAGTTAATATAAGTTTATGACGGGTCTTAGTTCTCGCTCATGACACCTCTCAGAAGGATCCGGTTGGCCTAAGGATCTACAGCTTTCAGAACCATCTCCAGCTGCCTAACCTTTCCTGCTTTTACTGCTCAATGTCAGCATCGCTCGGGTGGATCCACCAAGGGAGTCGAGAGACATTCTCACCTAACTTTTTGGGCATTCTTATTAAAATAATTGCTCACAATGTGTCCTTGTTGTCCTGTACTCCTGGAACAATACTTAGGGAATATTTTGGCCAAGCTAGGAAATGGTAGCACCTTTGTAATTTCCTCTCTCATTAAGGGTGACCAGTCATGGCACGACTTGTTGTAAACAGGAGAGTTCTTGGAAAATGACTTGGGAATCATCTTTGTTGGACTAGTGCAATATTCAACTGCCTGTTATGTTCTGTTATGGAGCAGAATAATTTAATCTCAGGACTTTCATCACCTTTGAGCAAAAGTAAACTGGCAGAGTGTTTTCATTTCCTAATCAGGCCATCTCTCCCTTTCTCTCTTTTTTTCTACTTGACTGAGTCATGGATTAATTTGTTTCTGGTATTGCTTGTTCCTCGCCCTTTGTGATTGGCCTCAACTATGGAAAAGCACCCTTTGTTCCACAGAGTTCCCGTTGGCCAGGTCGCATTTCAGCTACTCATTAAAACATGTATTTATTCTACTCTGGAGCACATTGTCTGGCCAGCCATGAATTTATAGTGAAATGTAACAGTAAATTGTGCGCTGTGGTCAGTAATGCCAAATGATACACACAGCAGCATGGAGGTTTCCAGCACAGGGTAGAATTAAAGAGTTTAGGACCAGTGCTGGGATTGTTGGCCGTATTTTCACAGTGGCCAGTTTTGTTAGAGTCGAACTTGGAGAGAGCTTGAAATCACTTATCTCAGATGTTTGTGCTCACAACCACAAAGCCTCTGAGAAACACAGAACTGATCTTGTAATAAGCTCCAGCTGAGTTTACAAGCCTCTGAGCCTTTCTGAAAGCCTGTTTAGTTTAATGAGGGTTTTCAGATTTCAAAGCTCACACACCTTCACATAAAAACAGATGATTATGACCAAATTAGGGAATGTTGTTCCATGAATGTTTTCCCCCAATATGTTCTCTTCTCAGTTGTCAGGAATTGTTCTGTTACGCTTTTCACCTTCCAGACATCATTTTTAAATATAATTTTTGAAAGTCTTATTGTATATAGTTTCTATTCAAGGAGAACATTATGTTACATAAAAGATTTTTTTCTCTTGACAGTAAAAGACAAACATGCATATATATTTTTTTCTGGCCAATAAAAAATGGTACAATTTGAAAAAAACTTGAACCTTCAGCTTCTGCTGCCATGACAACTGTCCCGAGAGGCTAGGCGTCCATGTTCACCCCTGTGCCCTGCTTCACAGGACTCTAACACCTGTTTGTAAAGGGCTTGTTAATGAAGAGAGAAAGGCCATGTCTCTGACCGAGTAAGAAGAAATGTGAGAGAGAGGATATATATTGGGCAGATAACCTTCATGAACATTTACAACACTCTCCATTTTTAAAATTTAGTCTTTTAAAATAATAGCTTTAATATGTGTGGCATATATTGATATGATTCTACCTATTATTATTTTTCAAAATGTTTTCTGAGTCACCCTTAGAAAGAAGTATAATAATTAGGATGTGAGGCCTTCAAACCTTACTTGAACACCAGTCATTTATTACATTATACCCATGGTTTTACCAACAGGCACAACACAGAATATGATGTTCAAATGTCAGCAATACAGGACCATAGAGAAATGGAATATAGAGATGTCCTTGAGGAAAGCAAGAGATGTCCTTGAAGAAAGCAAGAGATGTGTGGATAAGGCCAGGTTGCACCAACATTGTGGTGAGCTGGCAGAATCCTTGCCTCTTAAGGCCCTTCTCAGTATTCCCACCTGATCCTTCCACCACACAGGCACATTGACAAGGCCTTAGCTGGAAGACACTATAAAGTTTAGCTGTTCTTTGGGGAAACAATTGCTGTTTCATCTCTTCATTTTGAGCTATTATTTTCTATGCACCCCAGCCCAAGCACTGGATCCCTTGAATTTTCTCTCTCCTCTCTTTAGTCAGAATCAGCTACCCATGGTTTTGGAAAGGATATGGTAAGAGGATCTGTGCATTAATTAATGGATTATATTTTGAAGAACATTTGTATGCTAACCGAGGACAATCCTTTAACAGTTAAGAAGTTTAACTCAATGTAGCTCAAACAGAGGTTTGCGAGTTATATGGTAATTATTAAATTTTGTATTTTTATTTCATTACTGATCTTAAACATGTACTCCTATTAATTATGGGCATTTTTTTCCCTTTAACTTACTTTGCTTGCAAATGCTATTTACGTAGAACTAAGTAGCCAAAAGTTTGGGTAGTAAAGGTTAGTGTTCTGTATTTAAAAAGCACATGAGACTTTGGCTTCCACTCACAAGGAGCATCTGGAATGGGACATGCTCGCCTGCTCCAAACAAATATAAAACAATACAAAATGTGTAAAATGCCTGTGTTAGACACTGGCCAATCGGCAGTACAGGATCCCTGAGAAAAGGGAAACAAACAAGGTAAGTACCACACTCACCTGAGCTTTCTACCTGGAGGCAGGGTCCAGGGTGAGGTGTAGGGAGAGAGAACCCAAACAGAGCACAGTTGTCTGGCTATGTGGAGAAGACTGTCTTCTCCAAGACCAAGAGACCAAGTCAGTAGGTTGTTTAGGGGAGGAATACTGGAAAGTGGGACCTATACCAAGAGCAAGCTCCAGAAATCTGCCTAGGGGTCCACTCGAGTATTGGAATGAATACAAATCTGTGTATGCATAGGGTGAATATCTTTAAGGCAGAAGAGAGAGCAACTGCTGGAAGGCTATGAAGCTATGTGAGCATTTTCTAGAGCTCACATAGGACTGAGAGGCAGTTGAGTTTCTATCAGGCCAATAGGAGAGATTTCACTGAACACTTGAGGCATTCCAGAGAGATGTTCAAAGAGTCATGCATTAGTAGAAGGGCTAAACTATCCCTAGAGTAAATACTACTCCACAGCTGCCCCAAAAAACTTAAAAATAAGCCTTGAGAGATGGGTGAAATAAATTTTAATAATATATTTATATTACCCAATTTATGCAAAATATATAACATGTGTGATGGTTAGTTTTATGTCAATTTGACTAGGCCACGATGCCCAAATTTTTGTTCAAATATTATTCTAGATGTTTCTGTGAGGGTGTTTTTAGATGAGATTAACGTTTAAATCAGTGGACTTTGAGTAAAGCAGATAGCTGTCCACAATATGGGCCTCATCCAGTCACTTTAAGACCCGAATAGCATAAAAGACTGATCTCTGAGCAAAAAGGAATTCTGCCAGCAGATGCCCTTCAAACTTGAATTGCAATATAAGCTCTTCTCTGGATCTCTAGCCTAATGGCCAGTCCTGACGATTTTGGACTGCCCAGCCTCCACAATTGCGTTAGCCAGTTCCTTAAAATAAATCTTTCCCTTTTTCTCAGTGTACACACACACACACACACACACACACACACACACACACACATATACCCGCTATTGCTTTTATTTCTCTGGAGAACTCTAATAAAACATGTAATCAATTTTTAAAAAAGTTTTGAAAAGATAAAACTGATCTGTAAGTACCTTAATGTTTTGCCAAAACAAATATCAATGTTCTTTAAAGGAAGACAGCAAAGGCCAACTGTTCACATTAATTCATAATACCTGACATCTAATTTAAAAAGTACACATTAGAAAAGGGAGGAAAATATGACCCATAACCAGGATTAAAAGAGTTAATGGAAACAGACCAGAAATGGTAGAGGTGATAGACTTAGCAGAAAAGAACTTTCAAGGTTTTAAATAAAAATATGAGGTGAAGGACTTGTATACTGAAAACTGTAAAACACTGCTGAAAGAAATTAAACACAAATACGTGGAAAGACGTTCTATGATTATGTATTGGAAGACTTAATATTGTTAAAATGTCCATGCTAACCAAAGTGATCTACAGATTCAATTCAGTTCCTATGAAAACCCCAGTGGAATTTTTTACAGAAATAGAAAAAACAGTACTAAAATTCATGTGAAACCACAAAAGACCCCAAATAGCCCAAGCAATTTCGAGCAGGATGAATAAAGCTGGAGGCATGACACTTCCTGATTTCAAAATATATTACCATAATCAAACAGTGTGGTACTGGCATGAAAACAGATATATAGACCAATGGCCAGACTGATCAAGCAAAAAAGAGAGAAGACGCAAATTAGAAATTTAAGAAATTAATAAAGAGACATCGTTACAGACCCTAGAGACAATGAAAGGGTGATAAGGGAATAATATGAAAAAACTTTATGTCCATAAATTCGACAGCTCAAATGAAATGAATAGGTTCCTTGAAAGATCCAAACTGCCAAGGCTCACTTAAGAGGAAATTGAAATCTTAGTAATGCTATATCTGTTAAGAAAAATGAATATATAGTTTTAAATCTTCCAAAAAAAACCAGTCTCAGACGGCTTTGCTAGAGAATTGTACCAAATACTCAAGGAAGAAATTATGTCAATTCTATATAAACCTTCCAGATGCAAAAAAAAAAAAAAAAAAAAACGAACCTCAATCCATATTTTTTACTTCATTCAAAAATTATCTCAAAGTGGATCATAGACCCAAATGTAAAACTCAAATAATAAAATTTCTATGATAAAACATAAGAGAAAATCTGTATTACCTTAGGTTATGCAGAGACTTATTGGATATTAAACTAAAAGCATAATCTGTAAAGAAATATTTGATAAATTGGGCTTTATAAAAATGAAGAACTTCATAAAACAATCTTAAGGGAATGAAAAGACAAGCCACAGACTAGAATAAAATATCTCTGAAACACAAATCTGATAAACAACTTTTATCTAGAATATGTAAAGAACTATCAGAACTCAACAATAAGAAAACAACTCAATTTAAAAAATGGGCAAAAGAGTTGATTAGACACATGTGTGTTTCTGTGTGTGTGTGTGGCAAAAACACATGAAAGGATGCTCAACACCATTAGTCATTAGGGAAATGCAAATTAACACTATGAACTATGATTATACACCTGTTAGAAAGTCTAAAATAAAAACAACTGACATTACCAGATGCTGTCAAGGATGCAGAGTGTTTGCAGCCCTTGTACATTGGAAATGTAAAATGGTATAGCCGCTTTGAAAACAGTTGGGCAGTTTCTTATAGTGTTATCTAGATACTTTCATACACCCCAGAGAAATAAAAACTGTGTTCACACAAAAACCTCTAAGTGAACATTTGTAGCAGCTTTATTTGTAGTAGTCAAAAAACTGGAACTAACTACAATGCCCCTCAACTGAGGAGTGGATATATACACTGTGGTATATCCATACACTACAATGGAACACTCCTCAGCAATGAAAAGAAGTAGATTAATGATACATGTGACAGCATGGACAAATCTCAAATTCATTATGCCAAGTGAAGAAAGCCAGATTTAAAATTATAAATTGTATGATTCCATTTATATGACACTCTTGGAAAAAACAAATTATAGTGACAGAAAACAGATCAGTGGTTGCCAGGGGCTGAGGGTCAGGGGAAAAGCTGACTACAAATGGGCATGGAGAAATTTTTTTGGATGATGGAGCTGTTCTATATCTTGGCTGTGGTGTGTATACTCTGTATATGGCATGTGGTTATAGTATACATTTTTCAAAACTTGCAGAACTACACACTAAAAAGCGTGTGTTTTATTGTATGTTAATTATGCCTTAATCATTTAACAATAGCTTACAAATATCAAATACTTAGGGATAAATTTAGCAAATATGTCTAAGACCCAGACACTGAAAACTACAAAACATTTTTAAGAGAAATTTAAAAGAAACTAAAGATAGGGCAATATACCTTGTTCATAACAAAATAGAAGTCTCCACGTTGTTAAAATACTACAGGTCTCCCCAAACTGATCTGTGTTTCAGTGCAATATCATTGAAAATCACAGCAGATTTTTTTGGTAGACATTGATGAAGTGGTTTTAAAATGTGTGTGGAAATTCAGGAGACCTATAATATCCAAAGCAATCTTGAACAGAAAAAAGATGGAGGGCTTACACTCCCTGAATTCAAGCGTTAGTATAAAGCTCCAATAATAGGTATAATGTGGTATTGGTACAAGGATAGACATACAGATCAAACATAACCCTTACCATGTGACCCAGAAATTCTGTTCTGAGGTACTTACTCATAAAGAGTGAAAAACCTTTGCCCACTGAAACACTTGTACATAAATGTTCATAGCATTTTTATTCATAATAGCTACAAACTGGATAAAACCAAATGTTCATCTGTGGGTGAATGGATAAACAATTATCCTAGATCTGTGTAATGAAATACTAATAAAAAGAGATGAATCTCAAATGTAATCTATATAAATGAGCCTCAAAAACATTTTAGTGAGCCAAAGAAGGAAAATGAATTAAGCTATGTGTAATCTATGGTGACAGAAAGTAGATCTGTGCCTCAAGGCAAGATTGTGGGTGGCATCAACTACAAGGGGGTACAGTAAAATTTGGGGGGATTGATGAGAATGTTTCACGACTTGATTACAATTTTGGTTTCATGGGTGTTGATGTTTGTCAAAACTCATAGATTTATACTCATATCCATTTTATTTTATGTAAATTATACTAAAATGAAGTTGATTTTTAAAATAGTACATGAACTATCCATTATGCATTGTTTTTAAGTTGGGGAGAATGATATTTTAATTTTTCTTTCTTTCCTTGTACTCTAATAATATTATTGGAGAAATTACCAAAAAGAGGGAACTATTTTTTTTTCTTTTAATTAGCACAGTGGAAGCAGTAACATCATTTCGGCTCTTGTGTTTATTTGAAGGAAGCCAACATTACTAAGTGATACGCAGAAGTAGTTTCAAGCCTGTTCATCAATAAACTCTTAAGAGCAAGAGAATGTTGTGAATATACTTATTTTTAATTTATACAAAATGTCTCACATGAACGTAGCCGTTGATTTTATTAGTAAGAAAGAAGAAAGAGGATTTCATAATATATTGTATTTATCTTCAGAAGATACCATGCTCTAGACATTTCTCCCTGACAGTAGCCCCATAAAATCCACTTATTGACGTGTCAGACCCATTATCACCTGCAGGAACAAGAAAGACTATTTTCTCTCCTTCACTTATGACCGTTTTCCACTGCATTACAAATATCAATTTATAAAAGAAATAACAATCCTTAATAATTATGTGAAAAAGCCATATACAGTAAGAGAGCTCTTTTCACATACCAAATAGCCTAGGTTGTTTGCTTGTTTGTTTTATGAAAATACCCAGTGCTAGAGCAGATGAATCTTGTCTTACACTGCTCAAGAGATTGTGGATTGACAGTTTTGTAATGTTTGAAACTTGCTTTAAGATCCTTAAAGATGTTCCTACCCTTTGGTCAAATAATTCTACTTTTAAAGTGGAATTCACCAATTAGGGCTATGGTTTGAATTTAGAGCCTTCTCTGGCATTAGAAGGAAGAGAGGAAATGCAGGCGATATATTAATTATTAATATTATAATAGTAATTGTTACTCTTATAATTTCTCTAGGTTTGTCATTATTAAATATTATTCATTTAGCTTTCATTATATGCCTGCTCTTGGGAGATAGTCCTTGAGTGATGAACTCTTGGATTTATCCCTGTCAGGAGAGTATAAACTAGGTATACTTAGAACAAATTGACTTTTAGCTATTGGACTTATCTATTTAACCTAGATTCCATGAAAACTAAATGTATGTAAGGGGCAGCAACATAGGGAGAGTTGCGTTGTCTCCTTGGTGCTTTCCCAAGTCAAAGGATGTAGATAACACTTCTGCCCACGCATAGAACACGTTTGGATTTATTGAGTCATCTCTTCTTTTTGAATATGCCAAAATGGAATGACCTTTTTCAGTAAACAATGCAACAGTATGTGTAATGGAATTGTATTAAACGGACCCTATTTTTATGCTATTGGATTGCTATAGGTCGTGTGAAAATGTTTACTTCTTCCCACCTATTCTATTTCTTAACCACCTTGGGTGCTAGGAATTTCTTTTATCTTATCTCATGCTCTCCTGTTTTCTTGCTCTCTAATTAGAAGATCATTTTGTCATATTGCCCTTAGGATATGTGATTTCTTTCCTCCTGAAGCAGAGTCATGTCAATATCAATTTTGCCATTCATTTTTATTTTTAATGTTCTAGATACCTTGACCTTTTCTAATTACCTTGTATTTGTGGCCTGACATTTCTTTATTTGGTTTTTGTTTTAAATTTGGGAGGATTTTGACATTTAATCTATTGTGATGTTTGTATTTTACAGTTCCCTGAATGTGGTTTCTATGGAATGTATGATAAGATCCTGCTTTTTCGCCACGACCCTACCTCTGAAAACATCCTTCAGCTGGTGAAAACGGCTAGCGATATCCAGGAAGGTGATCTTATTGAAGTTGTCTTGTCAGGTAGTGCACATTTTTCTCTATCCATAGATTAATAATTTGTATTTGAAGAATTCTTCGGCATAAGTTTTTAAGGCAACATAGTAAACATCCATCAAACTTGGCCCCCCAAAGAGGTTTTAAGGCTCTGTCCACATGAATTTCAAAATTATTTTGGAAAAAGCAAAAGGTTTCCTTTGCATTGGCTGTTTCCACACCCAGTACTGTCCCAGTCACTTCTCGCAACTTCCCAGTCTCCCCAACCCCCCAGCAACGCACACACACATCTTCATTCATTACCTTGAATCATTGGGACAGCAGCAAAAGCAAACAGAAAGCTCACCAACGGTGATGCTAAGACAAATGTCAGGGCTCCAAATGTACGGAGTGTCTGAAAGCCAAGAAATGACAGCAGGGCTGGGAAACCGTTACTCTAGTTGAGTCAAAAGTCCAGTAACTATAAGCCAAGACCAAGTCAGAAACAAGAGCTCAGGAGTTACAGCGGGTCAGCTGGGCCATGCGATACTAGCTCACTCACTCCCTGACAAATGTCTGTTTCCCCCTGCCTAGATTGATAGTTCTTGTTTAGGATTTAAAAGTTAGCAATCAGACTGCGCCTATCAATACAGAAATGGATGCATTTAATTTTTTTAAAAAAGTGTCAGAGAACAGCTGTAGTGTGGATCCTTACAGCAATGATCAGTACAATATTGTGAAGGGGTCCAGATTTTTATTGTTTATCTTTGTTAAAAGTGAGTCATTATTGAGAAACTCAGTTTGCATTGCTCATTTCTCTCCTCCAGCCTTCTTTGCTTGCTCTCTCTTTAACTAAAGGAAATCTATTAGCTTTAACGATTCTAGACTTCATTTCCTTGAGTCCCTCGCCTTGTTCAGAGCCCGGTGCTTGGGTGCACTGGTTATAATTCAGTTGGTCTTTGCTTTGATGCAGTCCAGTTCACTTTGTCTTTACTGATTGCCTATCCTTGTGTGAGGTCCTGGAATTGCCACGTTTTCGTTGTGTAGATAGATCCTGTAAAACAACTTGTTTTGCTAGATAAGAGTAATAATTCCTGTTGTCTGTAGGGCTGCCAGTTGCTAAATAAACAAATCAAAAAAGCAAAAGCTCTTTTTTTTGGAAAAATCACTTGCTCTGACTGGGTTCTCACTTTTACTTTTCTTTGGCTCTTTCAACATTGACTTGCTGCCGCTGGCCTCGGAAAGCTAGTGCCTCGACATGTCCTTTTCTGTTTCCCGTTTCTGAACACTAGGAGCTGCCTGAAATAAATTATTCAGGGAAATCATGCACTGGATCTGTTTGCTCATAATTCATATTAAACTCATAGCCAGGCTGTTTTGCAAGTAATGTAATGTGTTTTATGAGTCTTTTTTCCCTGTGGCAATGTCCAGAAATATATGAGGATTTTTTAAATTGCATTTCTAAATTTAATTTGTTTTTCTTTCCTTTTTTACTTTTGTTTTCAAGTGGTTTATAGTAGTACTAGACAGATTGAATGCAAGCTTGTGTGGGTGTGCTTGTGCAGGGGATGGCTGCCCATTTGCATGTTATCCCAGGTCAGTAAGCCAGACCTGCTCTTCCCGCCCACTGACCTGACACAGCCCTCTAGCCCTGACAGCATTCTGCTTTTCCTCTCCCATCTTTGCAACCGAGAACTTCATTGTGCTCATGCTCCACTTTTGCTATCCATGCTTTATGTTCCGCATCTCCTGTCTTCCTGGCTGCAGTTGCTGAGAGGGCATTTAAGGGCAGCCTCTTTCTCACCTGCTCTCCCAGCTCCAGGCTCAGAAAGGCCTCTTCTACTCTTATCAGCTGTCTTGTTGGTATTTATAAGGAGCCATTCTGTAACAGCCCAGTTCCAATCTTCAACCTGGAGGCTTTGAACCCTTTATTCACTCCACATAGTTCCACTTCCCCAAAGTCATTTCACCCTTTAATTATTCAATTATATATATTTAATTATATATGTATATACACACACACACACACAGTTATGTTTAGATCTCCAGCATTTATCTGTAAACTTCTTCCTAGCTCCTCTCCCACTCTAATGCTTAGCATTGTGATTTTCTCAATAAATGTTAAAAATAGTTTTTCGTTGAAACCTCCCACCCCTCCATATTACAGCCCGTTTTTTCCCCATCCCTCTGACCTTCTCTCTCATACCCTTTTTAGACCCCAAGTCCCTTGTGATCGAATGCCTGCTGTTTTTTCCCTGTCTTGTCGCCTTACTTGCAGGCTGGCTCTCCTGAAGGGGATGCTCCATTCACGTCAATCTGGTAGACCTTCTTCTCAGTTTCCTCCACTCTTAGGTGAGGAGTTGAGTGAAATGGTCCTCTTCTCGTTCTCCAATGCCATTTTTGCTTATTTTCTGTACCGCCCTCCTCCAGGTCCAATGTTATTTATGTCACTTATTTGTGTTGCCTTCTTTATAATGTTGCATTGAGATGATTTACTTCCTTGAAGGCTCATTTCTTTTCAGCGATGGCAATAACTTGAGCGTCAGGCTCCTAATCCTACTTTCCTTTTTATGCACCCAGTCGTCTTTGGCATTGCTAACACGCATGTTTATACCTCTTCAGATTCCTTGTTATCACTGTTTGTTGTCAGTCACCTGCAGCATGGTCCCATAGCTCACCTCACCAGTGAGGCACAGCTCCAGCTCTGAGATCTCCATTTGGGGCATTCCTCCTCCATCTTGCCCGTCACTGCCAAATGCACATATCTGTTCCCTGTCTTTTTCACTGTAGTTTTCCATCACTAATTCCCTACCACTTTTGGACTATATTTTTCCCTTTCTTTTTCTCTCCCCACAGCACATGGCCCACTATATGTGTGTCTTACATCACTTTGATGCAGTCTCAGCTGCCTCGTATTCTCTTATACCCTGCAGGGCCCTCTATACCTGTCTGTAATTTGAATTACTTTACCATCCATTTTTGCCATTCCTAATCCTCACATGAGTGTTGGACACGCAGCCCCCTGCCCACGCGGCTCAGTGCAGATGTGTCTTTCACTTGGCATTACTGTTGTTCAGCAATCTTCTCCTCCCTCATCCTTTTGTTACCATAGACATGAGGTTCTCAATAAACATATATAAACTGATCAATTGATTATTGTTTATCACGTTAGAAGTTATCGCATATACAAAATTTTATAAAAATATTGATTTGTTGTAAAAATAGTATTTCTAGATATATCCTCAAAAGTAAACTGAAGTTCAAGTGTCCTTGCTATGCATTCACTCAGTCCTGACCAGAAATTAGTGCCTGTGATGTGAGCAGGATTGCATTGCATTATAATTTAAGGCAAGACAAATGACAGCTACTAGGACACTTCCAGCCGTCGGTGCAAGGGAGCTGAGATCACATACTCATTCCTGAATCAGTCCCTGAAGAGGATGGAGTGCTACGATTGGCCATTTCCTGGAGGTCTGGGTGAGGATCAGCTTCATTCAGACTGCACTGGGTGAGGCGGGTAGGGGAGCAAATGCTGGAAATCCCCTCTGTTGCCTTTCGACCAGTTCCAGAACATAAACACGCTGTGGAAATTTTTCTCTTGAAGACTATAATTTTCTGTTAAAATTCATTTAACCACATTTTCTGTTTTTCCTCATCGAAAATTAAATTTCACTCTGTAGGTCGACATAAACATCATCTGGTTCCTTTTATATTTAACCAACAAGAACATTTTCTGACATAGAGATACAGTAAAAATGTGAGAAAATATGGAAAAATTAATTTTGAGGAAGGTTAAATACTCTTGTCTCTTCAGACAGCATCAAGAATTTTCTCTTGCTTATGTCATTTTCTGCTGAGACCTTTCATCATCTGTTAGTACTAACCAGGCTGCTCCTGGCTAATTTGCTGGCTTTTCCTCCCCTTTTCTTTTTGAAAAACACGGCTTGTGCATTTAGACCCAGTAAGCCAGGAAAAGATTGCTCATGGGTGGGAGGGTTGGATTATGGAGAAAAAAAGAAATAACTCCATGGAAGTTCCCCACCATACACACTCCCACCACTGGCAAATTTTCTTTGTCTGTTAGGCAAAGGATTAGCATTGTTACTATTGTTATGAAGTAGGAAAACACTGCAAATGGAAATTTCTCTTACTAAAGCCAAAGTCAAGTTCAAGTGTATGGTACTGAACTGTAAAATAAAGCTCATGGAATTTTTCTGAAGTCTTCTTCATGATGGGTCTCTATCAAAGCCTGGTAATTCAGTCATAGCAAAGCAGATCAATAACAGTACTGTGTTCACATGACTCAATTCATGTTGTTTTTTTTTAGTTTTGGGGGGTTTAGTTTCTAATAATTGTGTGCATTTGTGTGTGTGTGTGTGTGTACGTGTGTCTATCTTGTAGATAGTTAAATGGAAAATAGACAAGGATTACAAGAATTTTTCAAATAAAATCACAATTTTAAAGTTTTAGAGCTAAATGTTGAATCTTTCCTTCTTTCATTAATGATAAAAATCCATATTTTTCTTGCACGTTTTCACTGTTTTTTACAATAGATTATACTGTATTATTTATAATTTTTGCCAAAATGCTGTTTCTACAGCATAGTGGTTATTTGTTCCCCACTATCTAGAGATAGGAGCCTTGGTAGAGAGCTAGTACTTGAGCCCAGGCACAGGGGGTGTGGGCCTACACAGGCAGTGATAGAAGAGCTGAAATGGGGTAGAGAGATCAAGAAATATTTTGGAGGTGAAATTAAAGAGCTATGATAACCATTTGGCTATAATTGATGACGGAGAATGCGAAAATGAAGAGGACTCTAAGGAGAGCTACAGCTACCTCAGAGTGATCCCATTTCCTCTCCCCTATCCCAAGTCTTGCCCTCATATGTTGTTCTATGTGTTTGCCAGATGGTTTGGATACTGCCCTGAGGGGCTGAAGAACTGATTTCTTGGGCATGTAGTACTATTGATTTCTGTTGTAATTTTTGTACAAGTTACATAACCTCTGGGATTCAGGACTTTTTTGTTTTTTAATTAAAAAAGGAGCTTATACTGGATGGACGTATCATTCAGGGCTAATAGTACATGGATTCCATGTTTTCTTCATTCTGCATGTGAAATGGTATGCATAACAATTGAGTACAATTCCCAGGGCCAGATCATCTGGGTTCATATCCTTTCTCTATTCCTCATTACTTACATCTTTGCCAAGACATGTAATCATTCTGTGCCCCCGTTTCCCCATCTGTAAACTGGGGACAACACTAGCACCTACATCATAAGGTGTTTTACAAAAATTAAAATCAGTTAATGCATGTAAAGCACTTCAGAGAACTTCTGCACATTGCAGCCGTACAGGAAATGTTAGCTGTTGTGATTGCTGCTTCTCCTCACACTCTTAGCAGCCTTCCCCCATGATGCTCCTGGTTATTAAACGCACCACACAAGGGAATCCTGATCTGATAACTTGGAGAAATGTCGTGTTATACAATTTTAAAGGAATTATTTACTGCAGGACTCTTCAGAACTTTGATGCCTGCTCATATGAAGAATGACTCTCCAAGATTACTTCTCAAATTCACTTTATCATGGAATAATTTTGTTTCCTCCGAGTATCTAGTGAGTCTTGGGTTCAACAGTCCACACTGGAAATACTCCTCTGGGTCAAGCCTTTGGACCGTATGGTCTGAGAGGGTTTATCCATTCTTCCTACCAGTAGGCCACTTCTCTCTCCTGGAGGGGAATGTTTGAGCTGTGAAAATGCAGGAGTTAGGAAGAAAGAAATCTTTGCTTACATAATATCAGACGGGTTACATAAGTAATTTTGTTTCCTTTGCAATGACTCTGGGAGGTAGTGAAATCGGATATCTTCAAAGCTATGAAATGTAAATTTTAACTTGCCCACATCCTGCAGTGAGTAGAGGTGGTACCAGAGCTTGACTCTACGTGTTCAGTCACTATTCACACCACTTCAACTTCAAGTTGGCCCTTTGAACTTGGACCAGTAAACGAATTCATGCGGACCTGTTCAAAGAATTCCTACTACAGTAAGACAGTTTATATTTCAGGAAAACATGGATGGTATTTGTAACAGCAAAACCAGTAGTGAGCTACAAGTTCCATTGACATGATTTTTACCACGGGACTGTTATTCCCCTCTTCCTCATAAAAAAATAAATGTTTTATAGATATACAAAGTGTGATCAGGTTAAGAAGACCCTGGAGGCTCTTCTGTGTAGAGTTATGTACAAAATATGAAATAGTAAAGTAACTGTGCTCCTGCTTAGACAGGATCCTATCACATAATTTCACAACTCTGAACAAAGTTGAAAGAGTTTAGGGTCACTGTGTTTAAGAGATCCTTATGACCACATTTTTCTGTTACTAAAATTCAATGCCTAACCCATAAGCCAGAAAAAAATATTTGGTAACAAAATTCTAGCAAGTCCTCCTTTCATTTATGGAAAGTGTAAACTGTTGATTTATATGGCATTGTGCCAGTTCTACCCATTTCTCTCAGATGTGGCCCTCTGAAATATGGGTGGATGAGGAAAACCTGAAGAGTGATATTTTCATTCGCTGGATTATTATTTCCCCAAGTGTCCATTGTATAGATATAGTTTTGTTTGTTTGCTTTTAAGAAAGCAAAATTAATTGTGGGAAGCACCTCCCAGCCCTAATATTGCCTGAGTAATTAAGGTTGTAAAAGACCTGGCCTTTGGGACTCAATTTATGTGTCTTTGTAGTTGTTCTTCACATCTAAATATGCCAAGCTGAGTGTTGCCAATTCCTATCCAACTTTAGTTGCAATTTTCTGTGTGGGTGGTTTTGTAACAATGGAACATTTAAATGTAAGATTACAGGTCATTACTCTTTTCATCTAAGTATGGTTTATGTTAAGTGTGTCTTCAGCATTTCCTTATTGTTACTGTTAATATTAATTTTCTCTCCATCCTTATCTTTCAAGTAAACTTGGTTTTAGTTTCTTTGTGTCACACTAAACCATTTTCATAGAAAAGTGAATACAAAGAGCAGGCAGATGGGAATGTTTCCGTAGACTTGCCACCTTTCCCCATTTGTGACCTCAATGGGGGTTGGGGGCTTGGAGGACTCCTTCCTTTGATAGTTTTCTCAGTTATTTGCCTCTTTGTGGAATGAATTCTCCAGGGAGATGTAGCACAATAGTGCATTGCTTCTCTGTCTTTTTTTACCCAAGTACCCCTGAGTGTCAAGACAGAGTGAAGACATTCTCCCCAGGTAACATAGGGCATCAGACAAACCCTAAAGGGAAAAGTTCTTTGAAGAATCTTATCTCATTTGAAAAGTTTATGCACATTTTGCATTTTCCTGCATTATATTTCTCTTGTTAAATTTTCAATAAATAATATTCCTCATGTTGTTCTCTAAGAAATCATGATAACATTAGTGATGGTGATAGAAGGACATATGGTATTTATGATGTGTTGGGCACTGTTCTAAGTGCTTTACATACAGTAACTCAGAAATATGCATCATATTTATTTTATGGCATATATCCACATCACTTTACTTTGATAGATAGTGGACTTCCAAAGACTTTGGGGTGAGTCTCAGAGCTACCATCTATTTCATATATAATGTTGGGCAAGTCATCTCATTTCCCTGAGTCTTTATCCATCCCCTGTCAAATAGCAATAGCCATATCTCCAATATAGGATTAGGCTATAAATTTCTTGAGAAAAAATGTAAAGCATTTTATAAGATGCCTGGCAAATGTGAAGTATTCAACCCTCTCACCCCACCTCCACCCCAATGGACTACACATTTCTTGAAACAGGAACCATTTATTTTTATATTGAATACTCAGGACCTGGCATATCACATGCAATCAATGTCTATTTGTTGAGTGAATGAATGAATACTTGAATTGACAAAATGAATGAACCAACAAATGAATGATTTAATTGGTGCTCTATATATGATATCCAGAAGTTATTGCTGTGCTGTAGAAATTGGATTTCAGTGCCTACCATTGACTCTCCTTGGCCTAATCTATTAGTAGTAGTAATATTATTATCATCTGACTAATCTTTTTTTCTGGATTCTTGTTATATTCTACATATTGTCAAAAACTAATTATTTTTTAGAAATTTTTTATTTTTAGAAATCCAGTTCTGCTTTCAAAACATTGGAATTTCCTTCACAACATTTCTCGTGTAAAATGAGAACTAATTCACAGAATACCAATTGTTTTCCCAATTCCTACAGCCCCTGGATTATGCTCATCACCGTGATCAAGTAATCCCATTTGCTACAAGACCCAGTTCATTCTTCCTTGAATCAGTTTTCCCAGCCATTGCTCTTTTCTCCCCGCAGTAGTCTTGCTTTCTTTCTAAAATGTATTCAGTAGTCACTCCTTTTTGATGCACTCCCCCCCAGTACTAATCTCCCTTGCCTTCATCAATTTATCATCTCTTCCTCACCTGGAGCCTCAGAGTTCCACACCTGCGTTAGAGCTCACAGTGGTGACCCTGGAGCTGGCTGCAGGCTCTGACCTTCCTATTTCAGTGTCTGGGAGGAATAAAGACTGATATCCTAAGATGCTGGCTGACCTCTCCTGCTGCTCCTCCTCCTTTCCCACTCCTCACGTGGGTGCTCTGTAGCTTTATCCATCTAGCAGAACAGCTGTCTGTGCCTAAGGGTCAGCTGGCAAGATCTGTAGGAAAAGCTGAGTCATGTGCTCCAAAGCTGGAGCCTAAATCTCTGTAGATCTCTGTCCATGTGCATACCGTGGTTTTCAGAGGGGGATGTATCTAGCCCCTCTGTTCACGCAGAATTAGCCTAAGGCCTAGTACTTCACCATCTGGCAAGTGGATATCCAGCCAGAAATCATAGTTTCTCCTTCCCTTCTCTTTTTATCTATAACTTCTCTAAGTGAGGACTGTACTATAGCTCATCCATATAAACAGGAAAAGAACACAGGGGTAATGAAAACCACACAAAGAGGGCTTTCTCTCTGTATCCTCTGATCTCTGTGTAACCAAAAATTCCTTATATGTGTTTCTTTGGGTAGAGATTTAACAGTCTCAGGTATATAAATCTTACCATGTTAGTGCCTCGATGATTCAGAATCCTTCTAGAAAACATAGTAAGATGTTAGGTTTTTCTTTTTGCCTTTTTACATGAATTGGTTTATAAAACACACAAAAAAAGTTTTCTTAATCTACCTTATTTACCAGATTTGACTCTGAATTATTTGAGGCTTATTTCCAAAAATCATACTCCAATTCAAAAATGAAGATTTTGACACATCAGAGATACCGCAATAGATGAATTAGAGAATCTGACCATAATATAAAAATCTTTTAGGCAATAGTAGTATCTTATAAATAGGTATTATTTTGGCTCGCTTCTATACAGAGGTGATGTGGATTTTTTTTCAAGTCAGAATTTTTGAAAAAATTATTGTTTTCTGTTGAGTTAAACACCACAAAATTTTTGTGCTCTAGGCTCAAACTAGAGAATAAAACTGTTTGGGTTTTTATTTTGTCCATTTGTTATAATAATATGAAATTCTATTCATGAGAATTGGCTGAGAGATATGTAGTCCAACCATTCCTCTAGTTCTGCCCTGTCCTGTGTGGTAGCCACTAACTGTGTGTGGCTATTTAAATTTAAATTAAGTAAAATTAAAATTCAGTTCGTCAGTCACACTACTTACATTTCAAGAGTTTTAATAGACACATTGGCTAATAGCTGTAATATTGATATAGAACATTTCACCATCAAAAAAAGTTCTATTGGACAGAACATCTAGATAAATCAAAGTTTCCCTCAAAGATGCAAACCTGAATCACATTGTTTGCATGCACACACCCCCTTCAGAAATGCTTTTACTGAAATGTTCTTTAATATGACATATTGAAGAATGTTGTAAATAACACACTTGAAAATTTTGGTAGCATATTTATTACAGAAATCTTGTGGGAGAAATTGTCTACTATGTCACCCTTTGACTTCCTTATAGAATAAATTCCTTGAACTTTAGTACCCCAAACAGCTGTATGTTATAAATAATGTTGCTCTTAGGGCATGTGGTTTTTCCTCTTGCTTTGGCCCTGGCCTCTCAAATCTGAATTCACGGGTCACATTTCATAATGGTATCCAGTCAATACTATATCACTTTTAACTATATGAATTCTTTGTATTTGGCACAAAATTCAATTTTCCCAGAGTTTCTTAATTTCTTTATCTTATTTCATTGTGTGCTACACAGAATACCCTAGTGGTTAAAAGCACAGACTCTGGAACCAAACTGCCCAAGTCCAATTCCCAGCTGCCCATTTCTTAGCTGTGTAGCACTGGGAAAGCTATTTAGTGTTTGGGTGACAATTTCCTCACCTTCAAACTGAGATTTAACTATAGTGTAAAATATCTAACACATTGCCTAGGATAGAGGGATCTTGTACAATCACCTTAGAAAGGAGGGAGACAGAGAAAGTAGGTTGGAGAAAAGAAAGGAAATAAGTCAGGAAGAATAATACAGCATCATGGTATGGTATACAGACTATTTGTACAATTTATGAATGGCTTTGTTTCTTTGTTTTATCTCACATTTTCCCAAAGTATATTTGTGGTGGCTTACAAAAACATACAAAATATAATAAAATATCAGCAATTGACAATGGACGTTGTCCAAGTTAGAAAAGATAGCATTTAGTTAAGTATGTAAATTCTAGAATATTTATTTAAAAACAGTCATATAACTGTATGCTCATACTTCATGAACTGCTTTGAATCTGAGGAAAACCTGCTTTTGAAGCCCAAACCTTTCTTTCGTATAGTGCCCAGATATTTATGAAAATCATCTTTTTGGGTTTGGGGGAAATTTATATAATAGCATTCTGAATGCAGCTTTCAAAATATATTATCAAGATTGGTCAGTGAAGACTAAGATTAATCAAGATAGTTTCATGATTTATATGGATGGATTCTCTTTTTCACTATGAGGACACATTGGAATGCTTTCTTGACTTTCTATGCAGTGGTAATCCCCTTAGTAATGGGAAAAATTGTAACATATATACTTTGTTTCCATATTCATCTCTCTTTCTCTCTCTCCGTCTCTGTATAAACACAAGCACACATACACACAGGACTGGAGAGCTTAGAAGAGGAAATGAAGGAAAGAAAGACAGAATTGTATAAACCATCGAAATCAGCGAAATAAAGTCATTGAAGGCTGCCTGCGTTAACAAAGGCCAATTGGAGAATGGCGTCCGAGTGGCTATCCGAAGACTTCATGGGCATGAATTTTTGTTTGAGGTAGAAGATTGGGCTTTAGTTGAAAAGCTGCCAAATATCCCTTTTTGATGTTCCATGATTGGTGGTACATAACACTTCAATTCAATAACTCAGCCGTGCCACCATCTGCCCAGCACTCTCGTTCTGCTGGTTGGCATGTCGTTTATTTGCTTTTAACATGCAGCCCATATAAAAATCCCTCATAATCTGCCAAAATTAGAAATGCAGCTGTTTTAAGTCTCAAACAGCAATAGCACTATTCATTATGCCAGTATGGAGGAACAAAATAGAAAGATGTATTTGAAAAGAGCAGTTCTACACCAGAATGTATTTGTACCTCCACTTTTCTAAGTATTTTTAAGACATCTTGAGCATGTTACCAGTGTTGAATTCAGGCTCAAAGTGAAGTTGACACATAAATATACCAAATATCTCTTTTCCTACATGTATTTTAATACAAGAATTGGGATTTGAATCGAGCTCTGAATTAGTTTTTTTTCATGTTATGAAGCAATTTCAACTTTTCAGTTTCCAGAAAATGAAAACTTTCTGGCTAACTCTGGGTCTTATCTTAGTCTATTTTTATTTTCCCCAGAAGTGTTTTGAAGTTCCAATCATTATAACTTGTTAATCCTGAGAACATGATGATGTAGAATTGTGTGTTGAATTCTCAATGAGACCAAGCAGTTGCCCCTCTATTAAAAAAAAGATAAAAAGAAAAAGATTTTTCCCCCATGTAGTCATCCTGTGATGCGAAAAACAATAACCAAAACTAAAGCAAAAACTACCCCTTGTTTCACTATGTTTTCCACAATCAGGTTATTTAGGAATGATAGACATTAGGAAACAATGAAGATCTGGTATGGAGCACTCATCCAAAGACACCTTTCTTCACGGTGACTAGAAATAACTCTTCTGAAACTGAGGTTGGATAGTTTGAAATTGGTTTGCTCCATGCTTTACTCTTCGATATTTGTAAAGGTCTAAAAGTTGAATTCATTTGGTTATGTGTTAATGCTGCCCCCACATGAGATCTTTCACCACGTGAGTTTCACATACTTAAAAAATAATTTCTTTGTGAGAACTGACCTGTAAAAAATTACTTCCTGTGAAATCAGGGCATGAAAAGCAATGACAGAGCAAGACACAAGTTTGCTAAAATGGTGTACTTGATATGCATTTATCTTCTATATCCAACAAGATTAACAATACTAAAGAACAGATACCGTGTGTTATAGTTCTTTAAAAATCCATAAAACAATTAGCTCAGTGCCGGACATAACAGTAGTGACTCTGAAAATGCTTGTTCATGATTGGTATGCTTTGCTTGGCAGTTCAAGACTTCATCAGTGGATCTTAATTTGAATGGAAAAATTCAATTTTGGTTTTAAGGAGTTAAAATGTTTGGAAAATTCTAAGCTTAAAAGACACATTAGACATATGACATGTTATTATAACAATTATTGTAAAATTTTAATGGAAAATAC
Organism: Tapirus indicus; assembly: GCA_031878705.1. NCBI lineage: Eukaryota > Metazoa > Chordata > Mammalia > Perissodactyla > Tapiridae > Tapirus > Tapirus indicus. The sequence continues at coordinate 18,119,735 of CM062918.1, forward strand.
TTTAATTCTGTAGGCTTAATATGCTACCTTTTCCACCTAGAACAATGTGTAATATTTATATATTGAGCCAAATAGATTGATCTTGTTGTCCTTCAAGCTTAACAGCAACCTCAGGATTATCTCATGTGTAAATCTCTACTCTTGCTGGTTTTCTGCTTTAAAAAAACATTTAGTGCTGAGCAGAGGTCTTGGTTTGCTATCTCTAATGACTGAAATCTATTTTTGGTCTCCTGGACTACTTAACATGCGGAACGAGGGAAACAAAACCAAATACATCTTCCCAGCTTTGAAATCACACTGGCCTCCGTAGATGATACCATCCTAGCAAGGGAGTCAGTAGTCAAAACCTGATAACTTTTTAAATAAACTTTAAAATTTTTGAATAGTGTTAGATTTACTGAAAAGTTGCCAAGATAGTACAGAAAGTTCACCTCACCCAGATTTACTTTCCCCTAATGTTATCATCTTCCATTGTCACGGTACATTTGTCAAAACTAAGAAATTAACATTGGTACATGATTTTAACTTGTCATTTTTTTCCCATTGATGTCCTATTTCTGTTCCAGGACCCAATCGAGAGTACCACATTGCATTTAGTTGTCACGTTTCTCCCATCTGTCTCCTCTAGTCTGCAACAGTCTCTCAGACTTCCTTTATTTTTCATGACCTTGACGCTTTTGAGGAAGACAGACTAGGTATTCTGTAAAATGTTCCCAATCTGGGTTTATCTGATGCTTTTCTTATGATTAAACTGGGGTTATGGATGTTTGGTAAAAATTACCGTGGAGGTGAAGTACATTTCTCATCACATCACATCGGGGGTACATGATATCGACATGACATCGCTGATGAGTTAACCTTCATCACTTGGTTAGGGTGGTGTTTGCCAGGTTTCTCCACTATAAAGTTACCGTTTTTCCCTTTTTCTACTGTATCACTAAGTCTAGCCCTCTATCAAGGGGGGAAAGATAAGCTCCACCCTCCGGAAGGGGGCATATCTACATATATTAAATTGAATTCTTCTGGAAGGAAGATTTGTCTCTTCTCCATTTGTTTATTGAAAACCTAATTTTAGGTGTTTATTTTCTTTTACTACATTTGATAGCATAAGTTCTAGTGCCACTTGTCCTAGCAATATTTTTGAGTTTAGCTTTTCTTATTAAACATAAAAAGAGGATATATATACACACACACATGTATAGCTTAGAGATAATTATGAACACTAGTGAATACTGGTGATGGTTAATTTTATGTGTCAGTTTGGCTGGGCCACAGGTGCCCAGATATTTGGTTACACATTATTCTAGGTGTGCCTGTGAGGGTGTTTCTGGATGAGGTTAACATTTGAATCAATAGGCTGAGTAAAGCGAATTGCCTCGGTGTGGGTGGAACTCATCCAATTCCTTGTAGGCCTGAATAGAACAAAAAGGCAGAGAAAGGGAGGACAGTCTGCCCGACTGTCTTTGAGCTGCAACATTGGTTTTCTTCTGCCTTCAGACTCAGACTGGAACTATATCACTGGCTCTCCTGGGTCTCCAGCTTGTCGACTGCAGGTCTGGAGACTTGTCAGCCTTCATCATTGTGTGAGCCAATTCCTTATTTTATATGTGTATCCATCCATCCTTCCTACTGGTTCTGTTTCTCTGGAGAACTCTGTCTAATACCCCAACCATCCCACTGAAGAATTAGGGCAATACTATAACTCTGAAAACCCCTTGTATGCCCCTTGCCTGACTCTGTCTCTTTCTGTATCTTGAAATTTATGTTAATCATCTCCATGCATTTATTATTTTATATGGTGAGATTTTAAAATTTATAAATTGGAATTCTTCTGAGATAGTTAAGTAGTTGTGATTCTGAGCCAGCAAAAGCCATAAAATAACTCTTTTACACTTTGAGATTTTTTCCTTTTATTTAGGGAAATAAAGCTCATCTCTTCCTTAATTCTTTAGTAGCAGGAATGATGCAGCGCACTCTGCATGCTGAATAAACTAACTTCTATGGAATTTCTGTGCTCCATAACTAATCTGCTTCTGAAGCAGGTGCTAATCAATGAGTATAGGAACCTCTTATCTTTAGAGATGAATTTGCCATAAAAAAGGGATTTTGCTTAGCAACAATTTTCAAGTATTGTAGTGCAAATTGAAGAAACTTGACACATTAACATTACAGTAAAAGTTAAGCATAAAGATGTATCTTGCAACAAAAATAAAAGTTTTTACTATCTTGCTGTAGAAGGAGTGATTGTAGTTTTATCTGTATTTAAAGACATATCTTGGGGGGCCACCCGGTGGCGCAGCGGTTTAGTTCGTGCTTGGCAGCCCCGGGGTCACGAGTTCAGATCTCAGGCACCCCCGTACGCACAGCTTGTCAGCCATGCCGTGGCAGCATCCCATGTAAAGTGGAGGAAGATGGGCACGGATGTTAGCCCAGGGCCAGTCTTCCTCAGCAAAAAGGGGAGGATTGGCAACGGATGTTAGCTCAGGGCTGGTCTTCCCCACCAAAAAAAAAAAAAGAAAAGCTAAAAAAAAATAATAATAATAAAAAAAATAAAGACGTATCTTGGTCTCTTTACCTTACTGAAACTAATAGGCAAGGACAAAATAATTAGACAAATTTCTTATTTGATATCATGGCCATCATATAAATTTTGAAATTAATTTATAAAAATTCTATCGTTTATGCATTTACAACTGGTCATGCAATCACTGTAATGAAGACTTGCAAGGTTTAAACCCTAATAGTTATTTCGACTCTCTAAATCACTTTACCCACTGAAGTCATGCAAAATAATCCTAATCCTACTTCTATATGTCATTCTTTAAAAACTTAATCCCCTAAAGTCTTCTCTTTTCTGGGATATATTTTCTTTTCTTCTTTCACTTTTTTTTTCAGCTTGATTGAGGTATAACTGACAAATAAAATTGTAAGATATTTAAAGTGTACAACATGATGATTTGATATATGTATACATTATGAATTCCCTCCATTGAGTTAATTAACACATCTGTCACCTCACATATTTACTTTTTTGTGTGTGTGAGAACATTTAAGTTCTACTGTCTTCATAAATTTCAATTATACAATACAGTGTTATCAACTCTAGTCACCATGTTATACATTAGATCCTCAGACCTTATTCATCTTATAACTAGGATGTGTTTTGATAGTTCCTTCAAGTATCCACTTGACTAAAGATTATTTGGGTTCTTGATTTGGTCATCCATTAAACTATCATTCCTAATGTCATTTTATTTGCTCAACGAGGGCATTGCTATGTGTTAATCTGTTAGATAGGAATTATAAGCATACTAGAATGACCAACAACACTTATTAAGCAACATCTGTGTTTTGGATTAGAGGTGAGCCCCAAATGTAAGGTGATAAATTTATCTTTAATGGTTAATTGGAGCTGCAGTCAAAAGTGATGGGCAGTTAATGAAGACTGAAATATCTAAGCTGGATATTTTCAAGAGGTCATGATAGGGTCAGTGATCTATCAGCCTGAAAGATGTGTCCCAGGGGTCATTTTATGATGATGAATAAGCAGCAGTCCAGGAGGGTACATCAACATTCAAAAAGCCAATAGAAACAGACTAGAATCAAGAGTCTAGAGAAAGTTACTAATACAGTCATGCACTGCATAATGACGTTTCAGTCAACGATGAGTTGCATATGCAATGGTGGTCTCATAAGATTAGTACCATATAGCCTAGATTTATAGTGAGCTATACCATCTAAGTTCGTTTGAGTACACTCTATGATATTCACACAACAATGAAATTGTCTAATGACACATTTCTCAGAATATGTCCCCATCATTAAGCCACACATGACTGTATCGTGAAGTGGTCAGGTAATGAACTTCTTATACGAGCAGGGAGTTGAGGCTGAGTAGTCACAAAAAGTGCCTGAAATGGAAGATATGATCTAATTTGGAGGTGAGAATTGTTAGTTGTTTGATTCTATTTGGGAAGAAACTGATACGAGAGGTGGGTGATGCTGGACCTATAGCTGTGTGCCATAAATTATCTATTTAGCTATTGTTTATTTTTCTTCCCCTCTAGAAGATAAGTTCCAGAAGGGCAGGTGCATTATCTTTCTTCTTTATTGCTTTCTCCTTTGCCTAGAACAGCGCCTAGTAAGCACAATAAATATAAGTTAAATGAATGAATGAATCTAATAAATCAACAAGTTCTGTTGATGTTACCTTCTACCGAATATCTGCATGTCTTACTATTGGATACATCAAGTCACCATATTCTCCACTTATATCACTGGAATAGTTTCCTAATTGGTTTCCTTACCTTTCGTCTTGTCCCCTCTCATCCATTCTCCCTTGTGAAACCCTAGTAAATTCTAAACCCTAACTTGATTCATGCCATTCCTCTATATAAAACCCTCAACAACACAAGGGTAAATCCTCCTATATGGCTTATGAAACTGTTTGTGATTTGGCTTCTGCTTTTTCCTCCAGCCATATGGCCCCCTATTGCACTCCCTGCCCTACCTAACTCTAGCATATGGGTATATAGAACTTCTTTCGTTTCTTCCACTATGTTATAATGCTCTGTCTTGCTTCCAGTGCTCCTTTACACCTGCAATTCTTGCAACCTGTCCTAGTCATATGCACCTCCATCCTCTTTCAATTTACCTAGCTAACTTCTATTCATCTTTCATGACTCAGCACATATGTCCTTCTCCAGGAGGAGGTCTTACCTGAAACACCAAGTTTGAGTCGGGCAGCTCTTCCTACCAGGTACTCGCTTCAAGAGCATTTGTCACAACCTGTTTACTGGTTTTAAAGTAGATGCTACTCTGTGATGAAAGGGGCCATGGTTATCTAATTTGCAAGTGTGATAAAATATCATGGATTTTTTTTTTAAGATTATATGAGATACTACTGTAAACCACTTACATGTTTTAACTTTTCTTCTTATCATCATCTCCAGTACATTATGCACCATCTAGCAATAAGTATTCACTAAATAAATATTGTTAAATATATTAAACTTCTACACTGATTGTTATCATGGGCATTAAAGTCACATTTGAACTTAAATATGATATGGATGATAATCAGTTTAGAACATTATGATTATTACTTGTCAATTCAAGGAGGAACTTTTTAAAATAAATGTGTGTGGGATTTTTACACTTATACTCTGAATAGTATCTAATAACAGGATTTCCTGAAAAACACTTATCAGTGAATAAGAATAAGGAATGTATGAATTTCCATTGAAGTTCAAAGGCTTAAAAAGAAATGAGGAAACCAAATTTAAACATGGGCAAAGAATGTGAATAGAAATTTCTCCAAAGAAGATACATAAATGACCAATAAGCACATGAAAAGATGCTCAACATTATTAGTCATTAGAGAAATGCAAATTAAAGCCATGTGAGATACCACTTCACACCCACTAAGATGGCTATAATCCATTATATGAACAATAACAGGTTTTGGCAAAAATGCAGGAAAATGGAACCCTCATATGTTGTTGATCAGAATGTAAAATGGTACAGCTGCTTTGGAAAAGAGTTTGGCAGTTCCTCAAAAAGTTCCCAGCAATTCTACTCCTTGGTATATGCTCAAGAGAAAACATGTTCACACAAAAACTTGTACGCAAATATTCTTAGTAGCATTATTCATTGTCGCCAAAAAGTAGAAAAAAACAAATCTCCATTAACTGATGAATGGATAAACAAAATGTGGTGTATGTATTCAATGGGATATTATTTGGACATAAAAATGAAGTACTGATACATGCTACATCATGGATGAACCTTGAAAATGTTATCCTAAATGAAAGAAGCCAGACACAAGTGGTAATGTATTGTTTGAGTCCATTTATATGAGATGCCCATAATTATTGGTACCCTAATTATTTCCACGTGTGTTCGATAAGTATTTATATGTTTTCTTTTTCACTCTTCGTCTTGCATGTGATGAGGTCACAGATTTTTATATGTTCATTTAAGTTAAGAGCACAAGAAACAACCCCCTAATCGAGTGGAGTTGGATGATTCACGTGTAGCACTCTGCACGATCTGCATTCCAAAACAGCAGCCCCAGAATTTAAGTGCCATACCTGGTGTAGTGGGGGTTTAGCAGAGGTGGAGTAGATTTCTTCAAGGATGAAAGGCAGAAGGTAAAAAGGAGATATTTTATTTACTCCACAATCTGGTAGGTGTAGTCATAAACGTTACCGTGGTTTGTGCATGGAAGGTGATGGGAGACTTCTGGATTTGAATGCGAAAGCTTTGTGAGCTGAGGGTCAGTAAATGGAGACGAGGTAACTGAAAAGAAAACATGGACAAAAGATGATCAAAAACCCATGGGGGAAAAATCACAGATTTGAGCACATCACAAAGAAAATCTTAGTAAATTCCCTAAAGTAGAAACCATCAGTTTCTCAGTGGAGTAAAATAAAATAGACATCTAAAGGACAAACAGAATCTATCAACATGGAAATTTTAAAGTATCCTAAAAATTCAAGTTAAAGAAAAAATATAGAGTATTTGGAAATGAACGGTAATGAGAGCACTGTATATCATGTACTTTTAGGATATTGCCAGAATGGTCTTAAGAAGAAAATGTATATTCTTTTTTTTGTTGTTGTTGTGGGGAAGACCAGCCCTGAGCTAACATCCGTCGCCAATCTTCCCCTTTTTGCTGAGGAAGACTGGCCCTGGGCTAACATCGTGCCCATCTTCCTCCACTTCATATGGGACGCCGCCACGGCATGGCTGACAGGCAGTGCGTCGGCGGGCGCCCGGGATCCGAACCGGCGAACCCCGGGCTGCCAAGCGCGGACTAAACCGCTGCGCCACCGGGCCGGCCCCAGAAAATGTATATTCTTAAATGCATTTATTTATTTTTTGCTGAGGAAGATTCACCCTGAGCTAATATCTGTTGCAAATCTTCCTTTATTTTATATGTGGGCCGCCCCCACAGCATAGCCACTGACCTGCAGGGTAGGTCCACCTCCAGGAACCCAACCCAGGCCGCCAAAGCAGAGCACACCGAACTTAACCATTAGGCCACCGGGGCTGCCCCTAAATGCATTTGTTAGAATATAAGAATGTTTGGAAATAATGAATTAATCATTCCATTCAAGAACCTGTAAAGAGAATAATATAAAAAGGAATTGCAAAAGGTTAAAGAGGATGCTATGCATGATTTTTACCAGTATCTTTGAAAATCTAAATGAGGTTTTTTTCTAAGAGTGAAGGATTGTACACTTTCTAGAAATTTATTGATGTAATTTGCTACATTAATAGTTTAAAAGAGAAGAGTGATACGATCAACTCTGTTAAGTACTGGAAAAGCTTTGCATCCTTCTCTGTGATAAACCTGTGGCAAGTTAGGAATAAAGGTAAACTTCCTTAACTTGATAAACCGTATTTTAAGAAACTTGTATTAAGCATTTCATGTAACAGTGAAGTGGGAAAGAATCATTCTCATAAAAGTCTGGAAAAACACACAGTAGACTGGTCTAATGCCACCATTATTACATATTGTACAGAAGGTCTTTACTAATGACGTAGGAAAAAATTATGGTATGTAAGTATTAGAATGGAGAAAAACTACTATTTTTTTAAACAATTTGATTGCCTAATAGTTAAATCTAAGGAATTTAACTGAATAGATCTTAGAATTAGAATGCTTAGAATAAGGTTGATTAATAAACCATAAATCATCAGAGAAATCCATAAAATACTTGGGAATCAACCTTAGAAATGTTAATTCCTCTAAATTAAAAACTATGGTACATTCCTGGAAGATATTAAAAGAAGAGCAAAGGAGAAAGTTCCATATTCCTACATAGAAGAGTTGAATAAACATTTCAGTTCTTCCCACATTAATCATGAGTGTATTACAATCTTAATAAAGTTTAAAAGGAATTTTATTTAATGTGAAAAGCTGACTCAGAAGGGAAAATGTGCAAGAATAAGACTATTTGGAGTGTTCAGACTTTGGCCTTTTTGTGGTTCTTAGAAGGTTGGAGGATTTATACAAGGAAATATACAAGATGTCTGAGACAGGATATATACAAGATGAGCCTGCAGAATTTTGTTGTGCCAGGAAGCAAAGAAGTTATCAAAGACTAAATAAGTCTTGTCAAAAGGATATAGGACCATGAAGGGTCTCCCATTGACTAAATTTGGCACAATTTAAGCATCAAAAAGAATAATAAGTTCAATTGATGGAAGCATATTGAATATATAAAAATCTGTGAGCTCATGATTTGTAGGACAAAGATAGAGTGAAAAAGAAGAAAAAATAGTTATTGAATACCACTAGAAATAATTAGGGCACCAGCTAATTATTGAAAATAATAGCAAGTAAAAGGAAAGAATTAAGAATTTATCTTGTTTTTCCTGCACTAACTGTATTGCAAAATAAACAAATACCACCAGTTTATGAGGAAAAGATGCTCTTTATAGGAATATTTCAACTAACAATGTGGAATGAATGATAGAAGTAGAAAATCACTATTTTGCAGCCTATAATTAAATTGTTGATTCAGGCAGTCTTCATCAGTGGATGAAACCATTACAGCTTTGGTTCTCCAGTTTTAGTGTGCATCAGAATCTCCTGGGAAACTTGTTAAAACACAGATCGTTGGGCTTCACCCCTAGAGTTTCTGTTCAGTATGTTTAGGGAGTGACCAAGAATATGCGTTTCTAACAAATGTCCAGGTGATGCTGATGCTGGTGGTCTGAGGAACACAGTTTGAAAGCCTCTGTATTATATGAAATTTGGGTGGGGAACTTCAGGATGGAAAAATCAGGCTGTCACCACCTGAATCTACTCATCATTCAGCATTACTGAAGTGAGGCAACTGAATATTCTGGGTATTCAGATGTTAAGCAAAATGAAATACACAGTACTGAACCGTATTAGACAAGGCTCTCCAGAGAAACAGAACCAATAGGGAGTGTGTGTGTGGAGACAGAGAGAAAGAGAGAGAGAAAGATTGACTTTAAGGAATTGGTTCATGTGATGGTGGAGACTGGCAAGTCCAAAATCTGCAGGGTAGGCCAGCAGGCTGGAGACCCAGGGAAGAGTTGATATTTCAGCTTAAGTCCAAAGGCAGTCTGCTGGCAGAATTCCCCCTACCTTGGAGGAGGTCAGTCCTTTTTCTGTTAAGGCCTTCAACTGATTGGATGAGGCCCACTCACAGTATGGAGGGTAATCTGCTTTACTCGAAGTCTACTGATTTTAATGTTAATCTCATCTTAAAAAAAACTTTACAGAAACATCTAGAATAATGTTTAACCAAATATTTGGGTCTGTGTTGTAGTCAAGTTGACACATAAAAGTAACTGTCGCATGAACATGAAGTGTTCTTGCCAAAAAACTTGAACCTGAATCTAATCAAGCCTCCAGAGCTAACTTTCTTTTATAAGAAATATGGGAGAAAGAGGAACAAGTTAAATGAGAAAACAAGGAGTAGAAGTGATTAGGCTTCTTCAGCATGTCAGTGGTATAGGCAGGAAGGAAGGAGGGAGGGAGGTAAGGAAGGAAGAAAGAGAAAGAAAGAAAAAAAGAAAGAGAGAACGAGGGAGAAAGAGTGAGAAGGGGAGGAAGAGAAGGAAGAGGAGGAAAGAAAGAAAAAGGAGAGAGATTGCTTTAGAGCAAAAGAGATTTAAGAGACATAACAACCAAATGTGATGTATTGACCTTGTTTGGACCTTAGTCAAACAAGTCAGTTGTAAAAAGAAGTTTTGAAAATTATTGAGACATTTGTTTATTGAGTAGAAATTACCAAAAAATGAAGTTTTTGGTTGTTCCAATAGATGTGATTATGGCACTTGTGATTATGTATGGAAATGTCTTATTTTATTTTAAGAAATGCACTCTGAAATATTAGGGGTATAATGATAAAATGTCTGGAATCTGCTTTAAAATTCTTCAGCAAAGAAAAAAAGAATTAAAAGGGATAGGTGAAGCAAATATGGCAAAGTCTTGATAATTTTTCAATCTTGTGTTGGAAATGGGAGTTCACTGTACTATTCTTTCTTTGGGTTTGAAAATTTTCATAATAAAATTTAAAAAAAATACCCTCTAAAAGAAGAACAATAGAGGGCACTTACCCTTCCAGATATCAAAACATACTATACAGTTACATAATTAAAACAATGTGGTTTTGAGTTAGAGATAGGCGGATCAATAGAAAACTGTAGTCAAGAAGGAGACATATTTGTATATAAAAATTTAGTTTCGTTTTGAATCAGTAGAAAAAAGAGTGGATTATACAATAGGTGACATTGGAACAAATAGATATCCACTTAGAAAATAAATTCTGAACAGTCAACAGCTAAGAAGCAAATCTATAAATTGTAGGTAAAAGCATTCTGAAGTGTGACACAACATTCTAAGTCCGTACAGGAAATTGTTGCTGGATTTGAACTTACTAAAATATTTAAACTTCTGAACAATTAAAAAATGTCATAAATATAAAGCATTAACACAAGAATTGGAGACTGTCTTGCCCTAATAGACGATGAATTAAGAATTAGGATGTATGTAGAGCTCCTGCAGAAATAAGAACAAGTGAAATTAATCAATGGAAAAATGTGCAAAGGTCTGTAACTGACAGTTCTCAAAAGAAGAACTAAAAATGTATGAAGACAAATGGGAGATGATTAATAAACATTTGAAAGGATGGTCAATCTCATTTGTAATCTAAGAAATGCAAATTAATATAATATAGTTTTCACCTAGCAGATTTTCAAAAATTAAAAGCCCAGGCAATATCCAGTACTGATGAAGGTACAGAAAAATGTGCAGCCTCACATACTGTTGGTTGGAAAACAAGTTGGTAAAGTTCTTTTGATGGGCAACTTGGTAGTAACTTTCAAAATTTTTTAAAAACAAACTCAGTGACGAAGTTCTACTTCTACCAATCTGTTCTTTAGAAATACTCTCCCATGTAGAAATACTCTTCCAAGGTTATTAGCAAACAAATTAGAAGTCCACTCTAATAAGTGCCCATCAGTGACCAAATGAATTTTGATACTTCATTGCCATGAAATATTATATAATAGTTAGAAGGAAGAATGAAAGTGACCTGTACTTATTGATGTGGAAATATTCGTGACATTGAATTAGGGAGGAAAAAATAAGCAAATTTATGTTCTGCAGTATGCACTTTGTCAAAGACCGCACTTGACCACGTGAATCTATAGTTGCACTTTAGCATCTAACAGGAAATGGAACACAATTTCTTTTACTTCATGAGGGCAGTATAGGCTGAACTTTGTGTTTTGTGATTTATTTATAGAGACTAGCTGCTGTTGATTCTGTCCTTAATTTTAGGGCAAATTGATCATGATTAAGTCAACTGTCAAGACTCACAAACCAGCAGTCAATGCTGTCATGTGTTGGATGGAGCTGTGTCTGGGAGGCCTTTGCATGAACAAGTGGCTCTAAATGCAGGCGTCTGGAGGTTTAGGATGACGTGCCTCCAATGAGGAGGGCAGACCCTCTCCCAACTTTAAGAGTAATAAATGTTTCGTTATTAGAGAGCTGGAAAGGAATTGGAAAGGCTAGGATTTCCTGTAGTGTTTAAGGTTCAGTGACAGCCTGGAAAAGCGGAAATTAATTCAGAAGCCCAAACTGTATCTACAATCTAGGATTTTTCCTTAATAAATCATTTCTTCCCTGTCAAGCTTGATAGAGCTTGATAAAGCCTTGCTTTATAGAATTTCAAAACTAAAAGGCTTTCCCTATAAATAGCACTGTTAGACTTGTTACTTTGCTCTCTTTATTGAAAAATGACATCCTAGGGAACCATGTCTACTTCTCTTAGTTTTAGTAATTTAAAAAGTTTTATATAGTATCTCATACTCCAGATAATAGTAATTAGAAACAATTATTGATGTTTCAAATGTCATTTTTCAATTTTCCCAAAACTTAGTTTCAAATATTCAAATCTTTAAAGTGGAGAAACACTGAGTTAGTGCTCCAAATATCAATGCTTTGACGGATCCCCTGTGACTAATGATGACAGTTTTTAGAAAAATTTGAAATATAAGGTGTAATCAGAAAAGCATATTTCATTAAAGTTTTTTGAGCATCTCTTGTTTTCTTGTGAATTTTGATCTCAGGTTACTTTCGAAATGCATAGCATGTTCAGATATTGCACTACAAGTTTGAATAGGCATTTATTCTCAGGTGCTCTGTCTTCTCTGGCATATAAAATTACAGGGTTCTTATATAATATCAAAAAAGTAGAAAGCTGTGGGAGTTATACAATTTTGTTATGTCAAACAGGAATACATTAAAGCTTACTGTTTGTTAAAGTTAAAAATACATTTGCTGAAATTGCTGGAGAAATTCAAGCACAATCATGTCAAAAAAAATGAAAGAGAACTGAAATGTGATTACCTAAAATTTCTTTAGTCCAATTCGCAAAACAAAATTTTATATTAAAACATTATTGGTTTTCCCCCAAAAATGTTTTGCACATAGATTTTCATAAAATAGATAATGTACTATTAATCAGTGGCTGTCCTACAACAGCTTCATGAAATTTTAAGTATTACTAAAAGCAGATCTGCATACATGATGCAGACCATCCTTATTTTAGAAAATAGTCATTCAGATAAAATTTTAACTTTTTATTAAATCTTTAATCTTGAATACGTATATTCACTTATGCAATACAATCTCTGGGCGTTGTGTTGAGGCTGTTATGTGCCATCCGAGTAGAAGTGGCCATCTGCCTCGGAGTCCAGTGTAAAAAGAGTTTTCAAAAGATCCCCGATGAATGTTTTAGCTCCTGATACTGACATTTTAAATTATCTGGTCAGAGTAGGAGTAGACTTAAATATGGATACGTGATTTTTTTTCCTTTGACTATGTGTCAAAATGTGGCTACAAACCGACAGTACATGGGCCAGATGTAGCACAGATGTGCTTTATGAAGCTAACAAAATGGTTTTTTTCCCCAGAAAATTAGAGCAGCCATTTAAAAGTATGGAAACTTGAAATAAAGTCTGGATTACAAACTAAAGCCAATTCCTTTATTTCACATCTTCTACAGGGTTCATACTTTTAAATGTCTATAAAGACTGCTAATGCTTATGAGGTTTCTTTTGGGGGTCACAGAAATTTCTCAAATTAAATGGTGATGGCTGCCCAATTCTGGGAATATACCGAAAGCCATTGAATTGTAAATTTTAAATGACTGAATTTTATGGTATATGAATTATATGTCAATAAAGATATTTTTAAACTGTCAGTAAGACCTGATGGAAAATAAACAAAAATGAATGAAGTGAATCACTTTATATTATTTCAACACATTCTGCTTGAAACATTCAGCAGTTTCAATTTTTTGTTCTTTGTCATTTGCTAGAGACATAGTTTCACTAAATACTTCTGAATTATGAGGGATGTAATTTGCAATTGCAAAGATGACTGGTAACTAATACTCAGCGTCATTGTGAGGAAGACAATAGAGAGTGGAGGTGACTGTAGTGAATGGAAGAATTGAAGATCCATCGGAAGAGTGGCTATGCCTACTCCAGGTGGTGGCTGCTGTGGAATGCTGAGCCCGAGTGCCAGTTCCTCTGGATTTTCAAGAAAACCCTGGAATCCAGATTTTTATGAGAACCAGAGAGCTGATGGTGTAAGTTCCAGTCCGAGTCCAAAATTCTGAGAACTAAGAGTGCCAGAGGTATTAGTCCCAGTCTGAGGGTGGGAGAAAACCAATGCCCCAGCTCAACAGTCGGGCAGAGAGAGTGAATTCTCCCTTCATCTACCTTTTTGTTCTATTCAGGTCCTCAGTGGATCGGATGATACCCTTCCACGTTGGGGAAGGCAGTCTGCTTTACTCAGTCTACCAACTCAAATGCTAATCCTCTCTGGAAATACCCTCACAGATACACCGAGAAATAATGTTTAACCAAATATCTGGGTACCCCATGACCCAGTCAAGTTGACATATGAAATTATCACACATTGCTTTTTTTTTTTTTTGCATAGATTTCTGGGTTCCCTGGGACTGGTATTAGTTATAATATGGAAACTTTATATTTGCTCCAACTCTGGGGAAATAAATGGAATGATTTGACCTAAACTTGCAGCAAAGAGTATCAGATTTAACTGCATCTTCAACAGCCCTGGTCCACCAAAATCCAGCCTTGATGGGCTTCAGAACACAAAGTATTTGAAGCTCCAAATTTCTGACAAATATTTTCTGAATATCAACATTAAACAATGACAAACATGAATTACAACGTCTTTAGGGTTTAACCAATTAGTAAGGGCACCAGAACTTCACTGCTTGTTTAGCTCAAATGCTTTCTATACATTGACCCTAAGTAACTGGCAGATGTTTGTCATTTGCATTGAAGAAATGCACAAGTTCATTACCAAATAACAGAAGATTTCAAAATATATTATGCATTGTATTGCTGAGCAATAGTTGAAGAAATAACAGGGCCATAGAATAATTGCTTTATTGCATATGGCCTGTACTTCACCTCTTTGTATTAGGATATTTGTTGTCATACACAATTTAGTTACTGTGGAATGAATCAATATTAGCCAATGTAGAGAAAACTGCTGTAGTTATTTGCCAAACTCAAATGACTTCCAGAGTCATAAAAATCTTCGATTTATCAGGCTCCCTTTAAGGACATGATGACAGTTGTTTCTTGGGGCAAAGGGGAAGGATGGGTGAATCAGGTGTTTGCAGAGTAGCACTCAGAGTAACTGGAATTGGGGGAAGTTGAGAGTGGTGAATAAGTGTTACATCAGTCCACTGCCATCCTTATTAAAAAAACCTTGAGTGCATATGTTTCCAGTAATTTACATTCAAGCAAAACTTTAATTACAAAAGGAAAATATTCCAGTTGTCCCCTCTTAACAAACATTTTTAATTCCTTTTTTCTGGTGGCCACCAAATTTTGCAATTCTTCCTCTCCTTCTTCTACATAAAAATAATCCTTTCCCTAAAAGCAACCCCAGAATGGTCATTTGTGAAGTTCTCCTGAATTAAAACCTGGTCCTTAAGTCATAGGACTCTCTTGCTTTCAAAATACAAATGAGGTTAAGTACTAAGACATTCTGAAGCTCTAGAGATATTTACTTTTTTATTTAACTATGCACACAGAGCGATTTAAAGGCAGGAATTGAATCGTCCAGCAGATACACTTGGACTAAAGGCTCCTGGAACACTACATTTCCTTCTAAGCAGAATTTTAAAAAATGAGTAGGAAGTCTGTTGTGATCTCCATTTAAGAATGTTTTTACATTCCTAAAATGGCCCACCTAGATTATTATTATTTTTTTTTTTGTGGGGAAGACCAGCCCTGAGCTAACATCTGTTGCCAATCCTCCCCTTTTTGCTGAGGAAGACTGGCCCTGGGCTAACATCCGTGCCCATCTTCCTCTACTGTATATGGGACGCCGCCACGGCATGGCTGACAGACAGTCCGTCGGCGGGCGCCCGGGATCCGAACTTGCGAACCCCGGGCTGCCAAGTGCGGACTAAACCGCTGCGCCACCGGGCGGCCCCCCACCTAGATTATTTTAACGGGAATAATTTATGAATTAATTATCTCAAGCACACAATTCCATCATAAGAAGTTTAAGTTGTACTCAATGCTTGGCTCTATGGGTTAAGTTTCACATTTAAAATATTGCATTTATTTGCATCCATGAAAGTTTAGCAGGCTACTTATTCTGGTGGAGCACTTACCTAGAATTGTATGTGTGCATCTTTAACAGCCCTGGAGGAAGGCTGCCTCTTCACTAAGGTAGGTGGTGGGGAGGGGAAAACCTCTTTTTTAAGCTCTCATAGCTGTATGCTAGCTCAGAGCATTCTAAATATACCTTCAAAGTTTGGTGGAAATGTATCCCTTTCTCTGTGATATGGTGATGACAAATTACGGAATCTTTGTTTTAATTATATAAATATTAAGTGCTGAAGAAGTGATCAACAATCATATTTAACTCTTTGTACACTGCTAATCCAACCAATTCTTCCCTTCGAAGTACTAGTCCTAGTAGGAGATGCTGTCTTAAAAATAGAAGTTTTCTCTTGTTGCTATTATTTTGGCCAACCCCTGCAGGGCAATGTGGGCCTGGAGCTGTTGAGAAAGCCCTTATTCTTATGGGAATATTTTTAAATTAGACCACATCCGTGGTTTTAAACTTTGGTTGCTCATTAAAATCGGTTGGGGAACTTTAAAAAAAAACCTGTGCTTCACCATCCCCAAGACCTAATTTCTTTAGGTGTCATCTAGCATCGGTATGCTTTAAAGGCCCCCCAAGGTGATTTTAATTTACAGCCAGAAGTTAATCACTACTAGGCTGGATAGAATAATCATTGGCCGTGGGAACTGGCCTGGTGGCCTGTGTGGTTTGGTTAGGGATTTTAGGGACTTCAAAAAATAGAGAAGACCAGATGTGAAAAGAATTGGGCTCCTTCTCAACTGCATTTAAGTTTGGGCCTTAATGTAATTAAACATGCCATTTATTCATGTCACAAATGTATATTGAGCATCCACTCTGTGTCAAACACTGTGCCAGCGTGAGGATACAATGGTGCTCGAGAGCCACGCAGCTGCCATTAAGGGACTTAGGTCCAAATCGAGAGTAAACAAGTCACCAGGCAGTTTTTATAAAGTACGACACTAAAGAGAAGCAGATGGGGAAGGTATATGTCTAGTCTGAGGAGAAAAGGGAAGTCAAGGGAAGATAATTGAAGTTTAAGCTGGAAACTAAAGGATGAATAGGATTCAGCCAATTGAGGGGGTAGGAATGAGGAGCATTCTGAGGAAATCAGACTCTCAAAGGCCAGCAGCAGTACTTTGTGTTCATGTCACAAAATGAAAGAATTTCAGTGATGCTGGAGTGAGAGGTCCAAGGTTAGGAGAGTTAGATGAGGTTGAACCGATAAACAGGAATGAGGATTATAGAAGGAGTCGTGTTGTTATTCATACAAGCAAGGGTTTGACTCTTGTTACAGTATTGAGAATAGAGTGAGAAAGGAGGCAAAAGTAAAGGCAGGAGGAGGAGACGCTGAAGCAGAAATCCAGGTAAGAGATGATGGTGCCTTCAGTCACAGCAGTGGAATTGGAGAAAAGTAGACAGATTTTGAGAAGAATAGGAGTTAGTTATTGGGTATTTGGGGACAGAAAAGAGGAAAAACAAGGATGGCATATTTTTTGGGTGTGGGCAATTTGATCTATTAAAATGAGAACCTTAGGAAGAGAAGTAGGTTTTGAGGAGAACTTGGTTTTGAATATATTACATCTAAGGGTCCTGTACCTGAACCAATGAACTGTGTAATAGGTAGCTGGTAATGCAGATCTAAAGCTCCTGACAGATATTGGAGCTATGGATAGACTTGGGGAGTATAAACATTCATAGGATAATTAAACCAGGGGAGTGGATGAACTCATCCGGAAAGTGAGAAGAGAAGGGAGCCTGTATTTAAAGGTGTAAGGAATAAAGGAGTTTGTGGTGGGACTGCTCGTCCAGTACCAGCACACTGGACATCACTGTAATTAGGTTATAGTTCTGTATTTGCCATTGCCGTAGGCTGATTTAATTGTTTTCATTTCATTTTCCTAATCCATTCCAGGAGAAACCCCTGCCTCCACCTGACTCATAAGGTTAGTGGTGGTGATCTACCTAAGATGTCTATATCCTAATCCCTGGCACCTGTGAATATGTTAGGTTACAGGGAAAAGGAGATTTAAGCTTGCAGATAGAATTAAAGTTGCTAAACAACTGACTTTAAAATAGGGAGATTCACCTGGTGGGCCCAATATAATCACAAGCGTCCTTAAATGTAGAGGAGAGAAGCGAAAGAGAGAGAACCAGGGAGAGGGCAGCATATGAAGAAGTTGGCTTGGCGTTACTGGCTTTGCAAGTGGAGGAATAGACCATGAGCCAAGGAATAACAGCCACCACTAGAAGCTGGAAAGGCAAGAAAACCGATTCTCCTCTAGGGACTCCTGGAGGAATACAGCCTGCTGACCCCTTGATTTTAACCCACTGAGACCCATTTTGGATTTCTGACTTCTAGAACTATAAGATAATAAGTGTGTGTTGTTTTAAGCCACTAAGTTTGTGATTCAGCAGCAATAGGAAACCAATACAAGTGTTGGGCAGATGAAATCAGATTATGGATGTGAAGTAGTTCTAAGTAGTTCTAAGCAAATGGATATACAAATGGATATGCTAATGAGGGCATGTTTATGCGTTCCTCTACCACAGTGACACATGTTGAGCACTAGGTGTGGGTGAACTGTTCCAGGTGTGATTGATTTCAACATTAGACTCTTAAAGCAGTTACTAAGTAACAGGGAAAATGATCAGAAGACAAATGGCACATAAATACACAATTAACAATGGTAATTCTGGTATTTAGATATCTGTGGAGTGCTAAGTAGTATGTCAGAGTCGTGGTTAGTGAAGACAGCTGTTTCACCCCAAGCAAGGACTGTCCACATTCAGGGCCCCCTTTCCACCTGGCAGGGGTTTAACTGTACCTGCAACAACCTGTGCTGGAGTCTCAGATGAGCTTGGGCCTCATGCTGTTGACCTTGAAGAAGTTAGCAAAGCTGTCTGAGCCCCTGGTGATACCTAGCTTATAGAGCTGTTGTAAAGAGATAAATGTGTACATAATTGATCCCTTTCTCTCCTCTCAACCAATTTCTCCTCCCACCAAAAATATGAAGACACCCAGTTTCATCTGGTCTTGAGTACAGCTGGTGAAATAACGTCAAGTACTTCTGATACATCATCATTAGAGATTAAAGTGTGTTTTTAAGAATATGCAAGAAGTTTTCTATTCTGATCATTTTTTTAAGCCCATATTATGAAGAGAAATATGTTGCAGACAGTGACACAGGCTTCAAGAAATGCTCAGAGTGTAGCGGTGGTTGAACTGGGCATGACTTCAGCCTCAGGAGGGTTCAGGCTAGCAGCTCACACAAACTGGGGCAGGGAGGGGGTGGTCAAGGTCAGGCTGTGGAGAATGAAGTAAAACAGACTGTGCTTTAGGAACTGGACAGAAGAAGGCTCTGATAACAAAATTGTAGTATATTGTTAATAGTCAGCCGGTGGAGTTCTGTACCATGGTCAGCATCAGCCCTGTCTCACCTCAGGTAGAGAGAATGGCAGTAATAATAGATTTCCTTCTTGAGTATTTAACTGAGTGCCAAGTATTGTCTTAATCATATTAAAAGGAATCCTCAAATTATTCTATTAGGTGAGCATTGTGATTATCCCATTTTGCCGATGGAAAAACTGGATCATGGAGAGATTTATGAATTTGGCCAAGGCTGGTAATTGATGAGTAGAGTTACATGGCCTACAGGCAAAGCCCTTGACTGGGCATCCAGAGCATCTGTCGGATGCTAGCGAGTCCCCAGCCCCTGATTCTGTGTCTGTGACTGAACCTCTGGGGAAAACCTGGCAAAATCAAGATGCGGTAACAGATAGAGAGGGGATTACCTAGACATGGGTCCTAGTACAGATAGTGAGGAAAAGACTCGGCCATCAGAACTGGGTGCTTGGAACACCCTGAGTGTGGAGAATAAGGCTGAAGAAGCACAGTTGTCATAGTTGACTAACAAGGGGAGCTGGGTAACATGTTGGAATGTAGGGCACCAGCTCAAAGCCCCCTGTCCCTCTCCCCACTGACCACACTTTCCATGGTTGTTCTCCTGAATACCTCCACCCAGAGACCTCGTATGCGAATGCTGGTTCTTGCCCATCCGTCCAGTCAGAGTTAGGAACATCAAGTCAGTGTGTCACCAGCTGAAATGTGAAGCAAACTCTCCACTCAAACAAGAAAGAACCCAAAAAGATTCCAATTAAGAGGAGGGGGTTCCAAGCTATCAAGTGGGACAGGAGCTCTGTATTCCATTTCACAAATCTGTTAAGAAAGTAGGATGCCCTTTGTAAGAATTGTGCCAATGAATCCAAAACTGTGTCGCGTCTGCCCCTTATAATACTGTTACTATGGAAAGTTATTATCTGTGTGTTTTTAAAGACTTTAAAATGGAAATAAACATTTTCCCCAAATCAGCTGTCATCATCAAAATGAGAATCTGTCTTACTGTTAGAAATTCTGAGTTAAAAAAGTTTCTATTTCTAAAACTAAATGCTGATGAGAGCTATACAGTCCAAAATAGAAATGTTTTTTTTCTAAGCATAAACATCTGAAATTTGAGTTATAGTTAGCTGGTCCAGTATTGCATAGAAAAGACTGTTACACACACACACACAAACACACACAGTAAGGATAAAGATACATCTTTTGCTCATTCTCTGAATTATAACTATTCATCTTTCTAAAGTATTAAACTAAAGATCCCCAAAGAATGCTATTTGCCTCCAAAAATTCATCACTTTTACTGGATATGTCAGTGTTGGTCACAGAATTGAGGATTTTAACCATCCACATTTTTGTTCAATTCACTGAAAGTGTCTTGAACCAGGTGAAGCCAAAGTTGAATAAAATAGTCCCCTTGTCATAACAGTTTGTGATACCAGCTCCATTTCCATGAAATTAAAAGAGCGCCGTACTTTCTTTTCTTTGGAGATGATGTAAAACTGTGTTTATGTAAGACCATTATTCAGTTGAATATTTCAGAGATAAATAATGATAACTTATGGAAAAATTGAATGATATAAGCTTATGGTATATGAGGAAAGTTCAGATGTAAAGAACTTCATTGCTGTGGTCTTTTTTCAGCCAAATGAAACTTTTTGTTTGGATCCTATCATTTCTATCAGAATGCAGTTCCATTGCAGACATTTTAAATGCACTTAGTTTGGCATTCACTTTCTCAAATATATTTGGAATAACATCATGGAGCATAGTTAAACGAGCTGGGAATAAGCACTCCAAGCAGGAGGAAGACGAACATTCTAGCAGTCATCAAGTTAGATGTTCTGGATACAAATGAGGTGTCGCTAATCCTGAGGGCAGTCAGGCTCCTGCCCAGTGGGCTGCTCTTTTGCACGTTGAGTGGGAAATGGCAAGAAGTCACATTGGGTCTGTGGCCTGAGAAATGCTTCCTGGTGGATCTGAGCTGGAAATTGGAGGTGCTTACATTTTGGAGTTTGTCTAAATAATACTCTAAAAAGGACTCCATCTTTCTTTTTTTAACCGGGAAAAGTTTGAGAGACGTTTTTTGGAGAATTCTCTCTGGAAAGGGAAAAAAAAAATCTTTCAGAATTCAGAAATCAAAGAAGGAAAGGCAAGAAAGCTTTCTATAATAAGCCTAAACTAATGCTAGCCCACTGAAAAAATTGGATGCCTTAATTTGCTAACAGTCTCAGGGATGTGATAACTGCATGAGAAGCAAAGTGTATTTTCAGAACTTTTAGCTTGGAACAGCCCTCCTTAGCCCAGTTGTCACGGGTCTTAGAAAAAGAACATTCTCAGCTCATGAGCAGGGTCTGTCCTTCCTAGTCATCATCCATTCAGGCCCACACAGCCTGCTTAGTAGGCTGAGAATGTCCTTCTGCTCGCTTAGAATCATCCTGGCAAAGCCGTATAGCGGAGAACATTTCTGTTCGGTTAAACCTCAACTCAATTGTGATTTCTTTTAGAGTCTGGAGATAAGGGTTAATTCATAACAGATATTTCCTCACTGGGTATATACCACACCTCTCACTGACAACAGGTTGTTCTGTAGGGTACAGAAGAAACATGAGGGTGATAAATCTCTATCTGAAGGAGCCAGCTAATTGGTTGAGGAAAGGACAATGCACTTAAATTCTTGGTGCACAGTATAGGACATTACATAAAACTAAATGATCATCTACATCTTGAAGAGTAAATGCTGTGAAGACTATAAAGAGAGGATATTTGGAGAGTTAGGGAAAACTTTCTGGAAATGGTGGTTCTGGAAACTGGGCTCTGAGGGCTGGTTTTGAGGAGTGTGAGGGACATTTCAGCTAAAGAAATCCCACAGTGATGGGGCATGTGGCACAAGGAATTTGTTAACTGTGAGAAAATGGTCTTTGGGGTCCAATTGCCCTGGGTGCATCCCTGCCCTGCCAATACTAACAGCATTATGTCCTTGGACAAGCTCCTTAAATTCCAAAAGCCTTAGTTTTCTTGGCTGTCAATGGACGATCACAGTGGAATCTACCTCCTTTGTGGTTTGGGGTCAGGAATAAATGAGATCATACATATAAAGTATTTGACGTAGTGCCTGATATATGCTACGTGCATAATAAATATTAGTTATTATTATTTCTCAGTACATATTCTCGATAATCATCTTTTCAGCATTTGATACTGGTTTAAAAACCCTTCTATTTGGACATCGCTTCTCCCTTAGCTTCCAGTGAACTCTTGCGTCCACTTTGACAGTGGCTCTTCCATCCCTTGAAAGACCTCCACTTGGCTTCTTTACTCTTTCTTTTGGTGACCTTTTCACTCCCAAGTCTTTAAGAACTGCCTTTGCAGTGGGTGACTTCTCCAGTGTCAGTCTCTGCCCATCCTCTCTCCTGACACACCTTTCTAACCACTTGCTGGACATTTCCACTTTGATATCCCACTGGCACTCTTAGCTCAACATATCCAAAACAGAACTCCTTGAACTGCCCTTTGCTTTTCTGGGCATTTATTTGTGCTTAAAAGACCTGCCTTTTCCCAGCTTTGCCTTTTAAGTTTCATTTACTCTTTAAAATCCAGCTGAAATCCCAAATTCTTACATGAATTTCCCCCTCCACTATTACAGTATTTGTCACATTTTGCCTATTGTAGTGTTTGTACACATTTTATCTCTTCTACTAGACCACGAAGTCAACAACCCCTGGAACCAGACTTGACTTCTTTTGTCTTACCGTCTCCACCTCCCTTCTCTGCCCGCTGCCTGGCACTGTGTCTTCCATGTAGTTGCTGTTCAACAAATGTTTCTTGAATGAATAATGCAGTGAGAAGCATAAAGCCATTTAATTTTAAGCAAGGGAGGGATATTGATGAAAGTGGTATTTCAGGAAGGTTAAACTGATACTAATTACGTGAAGGATCTGAGCTAATTTTTTCAGCGTATTTGAAACTTACAAAGGGAAGTAAAATTATTTTAATGAGACCTTGAACCCAGTTTATCCTTTAGGCATAGGGAGGCTCTAGAGAAAGCCTTTGAGATAGAGGTTAAAAGAAATTTTTCTAATTTGTATCTTCTCTCCTATGGATGTGCATAGTTCAGTATCCTCCCTTTAACTGATGCTAAATAACTAAGTCTGTAATAATTACCAAACCTTGTTGATATTTCCAAATATATTTACATTTCTAGATGACCTAGTATGATGAAGAACCATAAGTCAAATTGCATACCTAAATTGTTGGTTCCATGAATACTTGCACACGGAGACACACTTTATGATTTAGTGGATATCAAATTATCTACAATGATCTGTGGCCATTTTGCTAGTTTTCACTTTTCATTTGTTCGTTATCTTTAGATTCAGTGCAGTTTTTTGCTATGGGAAATGTCGTTGGTAGTATAATTCAGAATTACGTCCATACTCAGCAATTTTGAAAGCTTAACTGCTAATTTTCTCAGCATACTCTCAGTGTTATTGGCTTGTTCTGATCCTTCTAAAAGCATTTCATCATTAAGTATGTGAATTCTTGAATATAAATTGTGCCGTGTTACACATTTGAATCAAAAGCCCTGAATCAGAACTATGATCCATGAGGTCAGGTTTTGGTTTTACGCAAAGGACAATGTAACAATGACAAAAGGGAAAGCTTTCTCAGAGATAATATTTTTTT
The DNA here is from genome assembly GCA_031878705.1 of Tapirus indicus. Lineage (NCBI taxonomy): Eukaryota > Metazoa > Chordata > Mammalia > Perissodactyla > Tapiridae > Tapirus > Tapirus indicus. Next base: position 18,143,515 of record CM062918.1, read on the forward strand.
CTTTTTTGATTTAAAGATGTTCAAGTGTATAATTACTTGACAAAGCTAAGTGCCCTCCTAATAATTTCAATATAGTAAAAGGCTCTGCTTGGTTCATATTACTCAGAATGCAGTGGAGGATAATGCCTGTCATAACGTCTTTTCAAATACATATTGATTGGTGACATGAGGAAGGCAGGGTTGCTCCCATGTGGACTTCTTTACAATAGTGACACAGACAGCTTATTCACCTTTCACTGCACCCAGTGTGAAAATGTTATTCAGCTTTGTTACGGACACATATAAATGTAATTAACTTGTGATTACTCTGAAACAGAACAAATTTTCCAGGATCCTCACTTTTCTTCTCTTTGTTCTTTTTATTCTTGAGCTTTTTAATTCATCACATATTCTCATTATCATGAAAAGACAAAGGGTCAGGATGCAGACTTGAAAAATAACACAAGAAAACTTTAAGTTTTACTGTGAGAAAAAATTGAGGGCAGTAGCTAAATAGATTGGGGGGATTTTTTTTCATGCGTTAGCCTCCCATTTTTGAAAGCAAGAAAATATGAAAGGAAGTAGACAAACAGGAAAAAGTAATACTTTATTTGCAGCAGGAAATTTGTCCCAAAATTACATCATAGAACTCTACAAAGCTAAGCTGAAATAAATGGAACAGTGCTTCTCTATAGTAGTTTTCTTTTGTTGCTTTAACAGATTACCACAAACTTATTGACTTAAAACAGCACAACTTTATCTTAAGTTCTGGAGGTCAGAAGTCCAAATAGATCTCACTGGGGCAAAATCAAGGTGTTGGCTGGACTGCATTCCTTTCTGGAAACTCTAGGGGAGAATCTGGTTCCTTGCCTTTTCCAGTTTCTAGAGGCTGCTTGCATCCCTTGGTCCATGGCCTCCCACCATCTTCAAAGTCAGCAATGGTCAGCTGAATCCTTCTCATTTTGCATCACTCTGCCTTTGACTCATCTGCTTCCCTCTTCCACATTGAAGGACCATTGTGATTACATTGTGCTAACCCAGATAATTCAAAATAATCTTCCTATCTAGGGTCAGCTGGTTAGCAACTTTAATTCCATCTGCTACCTTAATTTATCTTTGCCATAACATATTCACAGGTCTGGGGGATTTCGATGTAGACATCTTTGTGGGGGTGATTATACTGCCTGTCACAGTTTTTCCTCTGGCCTGCAAAGATTCACATCCAGCCCATATCCATAATACATTTACTACATCCCAAGATCCCCCAAAGGCATTACAAAATCAACTTAAAGTCTAAAATCTCATCAGCTCAAAAGTTCCAAATCTTATTATGTGCGTTTGAGTACCCTGGTATCTTGTTAAAATGTAGATTCTGATTTAGTGGGTCTGGCAGGGCAGGATGGGAGTGGGGTGGGATGGGGTTTAGCTTCTCAGCTTATGCATTTCTAACAAACTCCTAGTAATGTTGATGCTGCAGGTCGATGGACCACATTTTAAATAGCAAGAATTTGACTTCTTTTCCAAAAGCTCTGGTAGGTTTTCTTGGTAAACCTTTTGAGGATTTGAGATTTGGATTTAAGCTTTTGGATTAAATACATATGGCATATCTTTGGCAGGTTTTAAATACGATACTATCTGGTGGACACACACACACAAGAAAAGAGAGGAAGCAAGGGAGAGAAGGAAGGAGGGAGGAAGAAGAAAAGAAAAAGAAAAAAGATGGTAAACAACCACAACAAAAAATTCTTCCTACGTGTTTACTATTTGCCAGGCACTGTTCTAAGAGCTCATTCAAACCTCAAAACCCATTAGATCTTATTATTATTCTTAATTCCTTTGTCTCATGAGGAAACTGAGGCACAGAGGAGTTAAGTCACCTAAGGTCACCTAGCAGATGAGTGATAAGGAGAGGCCAACGGCTTGTGCCCAAGACTCTGACTACAGAGTGTGTGCTCTTGGCCATGACTTAACTGTCATTGCTGTCCTGCCATCATTGCTCTCCTGCGATGGATATCCTAGCTCCACATATAGGTCAAGTTGATGAGGGTAGTAGCTTAAGCCACAGGCTGCAACAGCAGATTAGAGAGAATACCATGAAAGGCTGTCCTCACCCCTCACCTCTCTGGATGCAAGGAAAACTGGAGAGAAGAGACCACACTCTTACCCTCAACAAACTTTATTCCTCTGAATGCTTCACTCACTTATAGAGCTGTAGTCTACATAGTTTCTTGGAATCTGACCAATTAATTACAGTGTAACTTCCACTTTGAGAATGGACCAAAGTTGTCCAGAAATGGTAGCCTTGATTCCCCCATCAGGTGGTCTGCTTCTTTAGGGATGGGTGTCCCCCCTGGCAAGCAGAATTCAGAGCTTGAGAATTTCTGATGAGTAGGCAGAAAATAGATACCAAGAGAGCCCACGGGGTTAGAGTTGAATGATTCTCATCCAGCAGAAAGACTCAGTGGGATATCAGCCTGCTTCTTGCTGTTTAGGATCAGTTTCACCAGGATCTAGGTTGGACCATCAGCTCTCCATAAGTGGCATTTTTAATAGGACTGTGACCACAGCTTTGAGAACAGACTCTCTGCTATCTTATGTCTTATGCTGGCTAGTCTTTCATGCCATGCTGGCCAAGAGCAAAGAACTACTTACGTGTAAATGTTAGAATCCAGAGGGGGGAACATGCATAACTTCTCTCCCTGGGTTATCCTAGCAGCTAATTTAGGTACAGATGCCAGGCAAGGGATGGCACATATATGGCTCCTGTTTTGCCACCTTCCTTTCTTGTTCTCATGGGAGATGTTTACAGCATTGCCTGTGGGACACAGTTGTTGAACTCACAGGCAAACACTGATCCGTTGGTAAAGAATGCATGGAAGACTGAAGAATTTTACTGCAGTTAGACTCTTTTTCATAGGCTTATAATCTCACTAGGCTTATGTTAAACTAGAATATTCTCTCCCATACTTTGAAGCATAGCTTCAGGCATATATTTTTGACTGTGTTACCCCTCACTGATTGTCATCATACAATTCAGCTCTGAGTCACATGTCTTTTGACATTCTGAAAATTATTATATTCCATGTTGTTTTATTTCCCCATTTAGTAAATTATGGATAGTGATCATATCTTCCTTTAAATATGCCCCTTAATACCTTGAACAATAATGAACTGATGCTAGGTTCGAAGTCCTTGTTAATTGATTGACTTTTAGAGACCCATGAAAATCAGTGAGGTTGCTCTTAGGCAGTGATTCTCAACCCTGATCACTCATGAGAGTTAAAAAAAAAATCCACATCCATGCTCCAACCCAGAACAATTAAATCAGATTCTCTAGAGGTCAGGTCTAAATCCTTCCATTGGTTTAAGGCTCCCTAGATGATCCTAATGCAAGCCCAGGTCGAGAATTTCTGTACTAGATGTAGGCAGTTTGTGGACAGGAGGCACAGGAAGGTTTAGGAATGCTCAGCTGCTTTGGCAGTTGAATAGGAAATAATGTATTTGTTTTTGTTTCTCCTTCTTAAGGCATAAAGAGGTTGGGAGGAGAGAGAGGTGATGAATGTCTCAGCACTGCCCTGAGCTTATTGTAGGTGCCAGAGGGCTAGTCAGCAGGAATATCTTCAGAGGGCTACAATCCGAGGACATTCTACTCTTGCTCCAAGGACACAAAGCCATCACTGTGGACTTCTGCTACCCTAGAATGCCAATGGCTGTGGGATAAGAGAAGCTTGAGTATATGAGATTCCCTTGGCATTCCAAATGAGGGAAGGAGTATCTGCATGATCGCTTTCCTCTTTCATCTTTTCCTTTCTCAGCTGCCAGCGGGTTGGACTCTGCCCCTTCATTCCCTCTTGCAAAGGTCTCTAACTGACCTGACGTTAAAAAACATGGCAGTGTTTTCTCAGGCCAAACAACTCATTCTTCTCCAAAGACTTTCTTCTTTCCTCCTCTGTGACACTGAATGCTCCTGGTTCCCCTCTGCCCTTTGTTTCCACTTCTAACAATCCCTCTGTCTGGTTCTTTCTTAGCCCTCAAGCCTCTAATCTTAATTCTTTGTTCTACTTCTTATTTCTCAAAAGGCTCATGTAGTCTCAAATTCTTCAACAGGCATTTTTTGGAAATTGGTGTTTGAACTCCTATCCCTCACCTTGGCTTCATTGTGCATTTCCTTCTGCTGATGTAGTTTTCATACTTAAATGTCTCATTCCCTCAACTATGGGTCTAAAACATGAGCTTTCCCTTCAAACTTTCCTTTCTTTCCTATTTCTGCTGGTGGTACCAATATTTTGTTGCATCCCTGCAGAAACAAGCCAAACTAAAACAGCTCAAGCAAATAAAAAAGCAAAACAAACATCAAATTGAATCATATTTGCCTTCCAATACTTCTGTAACAGTATACTGTCAATTTTTTTCTCTCTTTTATATTCCCACTTCTTCTTTCTTAGTCTAGGGCCCCCAGGATTCTTGTTGCTCTCTAAAGTGTCTCTGTTCTTTCTGTGTCTTCCTCTATGTGCTCCTCAACACTACTTGACTAATCTCAACAAAACTCTGTCACTTCTCTACTTAATCCACCCATCTGGGGAGGGGATCATAAGGCAGCTTCTAAGGTAACGGTAATTTTCTTTTTCTTCAGTTGGACAGAAAGTGCAACAGCTGTTTATTATTATTCTTTAAACTACACATGTTATATATTCTCTTTTGTATATGTGATGCTTTTAACTAAAATAAATTACAATCATTTTTTAAAAGAGTCCAAACTATGTCTTATTGCATTCTAGAGCCTCAACTTGAACTACCAAAATTGGCCATCAGCTAATCCCAGATAAACTATCCACTGTCTTTCCCACCGCTTGCCTATAGTAACCTTCCCTTCCAACCGTGTTGATTCCTTCAGTACCCTCACTTCCCACATTCGTTTCCTCTTCTGAATCTTATTCCCACTCTGTTTCTACCTGAGATATTCTATTTCTTCTTTTATCCAAGATTTATACTTTCCTTCATATTTTATAGCAAATCTTTCTGTACATTCTCCCTTCTCCTTGCCTGGAACTCTTCCTGATGTTTACAATCTCCAAATTCATGGTTGGTTACATACTGTGTTACAGTCTAGTTGACTATTTCGTTTGTTTTTTAGTATTTATCATCTTTCCTAAGCTAGAATATAAAATCCTAGAGGACTGACCATAAATCTTTTGCTACTTTGTTTTAAATATGCTGGAGGATGCTGTTTTTGTTTAGTTTAATCATGTTGAGTGTCGAAATAGTCCAGAGAATGTAACTATAAATGTGGCGCGAGCCAAAAATGTTGAAGGCCAGATACAATCTTTGAGTGCCGAGAACAATGGCCTTTGAAAATGACTTCAAAGCTCTACCAAATGTAGTAATCCTGCAGGCAAAGTCACCTTTTGGAACGTGTTGCTCAGAATCACTTGTGCTAATGTTTTGTTTATAGCACACTCTAGGAAGATGGACTAAAATTGCCATATGGTACATGTTTAATCTATTCTCTGCTTATCATCAAATCAGCTTTCTTCCATTTTCAATTTCCATTTTTAGGTTCATTTTCATCAGCTTTTTTGATAAATGTGGCACATGGCTTGGTTTCTGAGTTTTGTACTTTTTTCCTTTATCATTTTCATCTAGGAAAATTACTAAAAAGAGTCCAGGAAAATAATCATATTCTCTCTTGCCATGTGTCCTTCTGATTAACAGGCAGCTTTTAATAATGGCTGAAACTTTTAACCTACCTGAAGCTGAAAATTGATGTACAAATTGTCCTGTTTTTAACGTTTATGTTAATGCTTACTTATCATTTCAAATAATATTTTATGATTTGAGGATTATCACATTAAATGTATGCTAATTGTGTTGTGACTCAAATATTCACAGTTTATTAATTTAAATCTGCACATTTATGTTAAAATCCATTTTTCATCAGAGATAAAATTAAAATCAAAGTATTGAAATACATTTTAGTAGTAAGATTTATCTACTAACATATAATTTGGATTGTAAGAAGTCATTGGAATATCCTCTCTACTCTCTGATACACACACACACGTACTTTTTGATAGAAAGAAATTGAAATTTGTTTAAGTTTTACCAAATCCCTCACTTTCTCTCCATCTCCTCAAAAAACAGAGCATTATGTAGGCAAGCTTAGGTAAGATTTCTGTCCAACACTTAAGCATAAACTATTTCAGAACACATAAAAGTTGAAAATCTAGTCCAATAAATTATCCAAATCTGGCAAAATTTTAATACTAAAACTTGGAAAAGACAGTATAAGAAAGAAAAGGAAATTGCAGTGGATTGAATGTTTATGTAGCCGCCCCCTCCCCCCCATTTATGTTGAAATCCTAAACCCCAAGTGATGGTATTAGGAGGTGAGGCCTTTGGGAGGTGATTAGGCCGTGAGGGTGGGGCCTCATAAATGGGATTAGTGCCCTTAGAAAATAGACCCCAGAGAGTTCCCTCATGCCTTCTGCCATGTGAGGTTACAGTGAAAGAGAGCCATCTCTGAACAAGGAAGTGGGCCCTCACCAGACTCTGAGTCTGCCTATGCCTTGATCTTAGACTTCCCCACCTCTAGAACTGTTGTTTGTTAGCTACCTGGTCTGTAGTATTTTGTTATAGCAGCCCAAACAGACTAAGGCAGAAAGAAAACTGTAGACCATGTCCACTAATGGAATGGTTAATATTTTTGAGCACTTACTATTCACTAGGCATGATGATAAGCCTTTTTCTGAGGTATAAGAGATGTTAAGTAATTTGCCAGGAATCACCTAGTTACTTAGCAGTAAAATTATACTTAAAATCCAGGAATATCTGAAATCAGAACCCACATGCAATTAATGAAATATTATTTTTGCTTCCTGAATACGAGAGTCCTAAATAAAATATTGGGAAAAAATAGAATCCATAAGAATACCAAAGAATAACACAAAATAACCAAGTAAATTATTCTAGGAATAAAAAGATGATTTGACATTATTAGTAAGTCAACTTTTATATTCTGTCATGAATTTTATTACTCTTTTAAAGTAATAATGAATAGCTAACTCAAATCAACAGCATCATATTTAACTAGAATGTACGAGGCACAGTCCAATCAAGGTTAAGAGGAGCTACCTCTACTAGTATTCAACATTGTTCAAATGCAATAACACCACAAAAAAAAATGAAGTAGAAATACTGGAAAGGAACAGACAAGGTGATACTTATTTGCACTTGATATGATGACTTGGAAAATCCACGTCAGTCTGGATTTGGATTAATCTAAATTATTCTCCAGAATTTCCCTATTATTAGTTTGTAGCCTAATTTGCCCAAATTCAAAGCCTTATTAGTCTCTTCATCTATAAAATGAGGGTAATCATAGCACTCATTTGTGAATTTGGGGGATTAAATAAAATAAATAATATATTGCTTTTAGCACAGACCCTGACTAAAAGTAGTTCAATAAATGTTAGCCTATTATTAATAAGTGCAGTGATTATCAATCTTGAGAATAAAGATGAAACTTGAGCTTAATAAGTAAATGTAGAAAAATCACTATTTGTTTTATATACCAGCTACCAGGTCCTTTTTCTTGGCTAAATTCTCTCTCTAGAACAGTGCTGTACAATACAGCTCTCTGCAGTCATGGAAATGGTCTGTGCTTTTCAATATGGTAACCACTGGTCACGTGTGGCTACTGAGAACTTGAAATGTAGCTAGTATGACTGAGGAACTAAATTTTTAATTTTACTAAATTTAAATCAGAATACCAACAAGTGACTAGTGGCTACCATACTGGAAATTAAGTTCTAGAGGATCTCATAAATTCACATGGCTTTACTTGCTGCTGTTAGGCTGATAATTCCCAAATTAACTCTCCAGCCCACACCCAACTCTGAACTTCATTGTGTATCCATTTGCCTACTCCTCACCTACCCCTGCTTGAGTATCTCGGGTTTTCTCACTTGCACCTTGCACTTAGCAAATACAAAATTGAACTCAGGAATTGCTCCCATTGATGTTCAAGGAAATAAAAAATATAAAAAACATTCACTCTAAAAGATACTATTTGCCTCCCAACATCCATCCTCTCTTCCTTCTTTAGTGATATGACCCCCCATTTTTTTTGGACACATTTTCAGCAGGATTCCTTGCAGTTAGTGACTTCCAACAAGTGTGAGTAAAGGGAGGTGGGCTGTCCTATTTCTCTAGCCTGTTGCTTAAAATTGTTGGCCATTTTGGAGCTGAAGGAAAAACGAAACTCAGGAGATATCTGAGTGGTCAGCTGGAAGAAGCATAGATTCATGGAGTAGCCATAGCAGCATGGAGCTGCCTACCTCTTTATGTGAGAATATGACACACTTCTATCTTGTTTATGCCACTATTATTTTGGGTTTCTTTGAAATAAACACATGAACCTAATCCTATCCTAAGACAGGTATAGGACCTACATTATGAAAACGTTATGGACATTAAAAAATTGAATTAATGGAAAGTCATACAAAATAACAACAATAATGATCGTCATCATACTAATGTTTGGTTAGCACCTTACCTGGCAGATATAGTAAGTGCTAAATAAATTTTTATCTCGGCAACAATAAATACTTGTCGAACAAATGAATGTTTCTTTGAGAAAGATAGAGATAATGCATTCATTCAACATATAGCTACTGAGTACTTGAAACGCCAGGCTTTATTCTACAGAATAAAAATGAAACAAAAAGACAAAGAAAGAAAACAAAAACAGGAATTAAGATCCTGCACCTCAGTATATTTCTTTTCACTGTTGATTTGCAAATGTTGATTAGAAGAGTTAAGTGGGATAAACTTTCAATTTAGAAACAGCATTTAAAGAATTACTCTCTATGAAAGCTAAACAAAAAGTTGTCACACAGATCCACTCCTGCAATATTTTCACATGACTTTAAACAAATAAATTATAAAATGAATATGGAGAGAATAAACTAGACAGGACAAGCTTATTGCAGATATCATAGTGTGTCAACAATAACTTTAAAGTGAGAATAAAGAAACATAAGAAAATTTCCTAAATATTAGCAAATGTTTATTATGACAAGATTATTCTATGCCAGGCACTGGTCTAAATGCTTTATACATATTTACTACTTCAGCAGTCCTGAAGGAATTACTATTACATTTATCACTCTCATTGTACAGGTGGGGTGACTAAGACCTACAGAGTTAAGAAACATGGCCAGGCTCAGACACTTATGAAGTAGTGAGGCTGAGTTTCAAACCGGGGCACTCTTGTTCCAGAACTGGCATTCCTAACCTGTTACACTGTATTGACCAACACAGTCCTTTCTGCCGCCATGTTGTCTACGTGCCCAGCATGAAGTCAACTCCGCCATCCCATGCAATAATACTCAGTCACAGGAGAATATTCCTCCAGACTAGGAAAGGAGCTACTATCAGAACGTCAAGAGGTTCATATATAATTAGAAACTACTTTGTTCCCCTCCTTCCCAGTGCTGGTATATCTCACTGGGAGAACATTCCTACTGTGTGAGAATCACTCACCTAAACAAACCATAACAGGAAACATTGAATTTAGATAAAAATTTACATCTCCTTTGAAACATTTTTTTCCTGTGTTATTTCTCTTTTATTGTCCTGAACTCACTAGATGATTGGTTCAGAATTCATACGATGATAAAATTAACTCCTTGTTGCTTTTAATAATAGTGACATTGTGATTTGTGTTGTAAAAAGGAAGAGGGAATGAAATTAAAATGAATGCTAAAATCAGGTATGACTGTAATAATACTGTGTGAGAATAAAACATATATTAAGTGAATAAATGAACAAAGTTGACATTAATTTACTTACCATACACATACAGAGTATTTTGATAATCAAAAAATGAATGTTGTTGCACAAAATTAGTTAAAGACTGTCCAAACGTAGTTAATTTTAGATTAAAAATGGTAATTTGCAATTACTTGTGATGTTTTCTAAAAATTGTTTGGTAATGAGAACTTAATCTTCTAAAATATTCCCTTAAGTATTAGGACCATAGTTTGTGATTTCAGTTACAAAGATGGACTGTGATATAAGCTCCTAACACAAGCATAGGTAGCCCTGTCTCTGAGTGAGTTATGTCCCAAAATGCATAAGTATTTAGAACACGAATGATTTTATGATTGAAAGACTATCATAAATGTTGATGATGATCCCAGACTAATTTACCGAAGCCCGCTGAAACGCGATGTCCCGCCATGAACTAGGTTTCATGTGCTTTATTTGCCTTCCATGTAGCTTCTTTGGTTAACTGTCATTTCAAACCTTTTGACTATTTTTTAATTGGTTCTTTTTTTAAATGTTGTTGAGAGTTTTTAATGTATTCTAGATACAAGTCCTTTATCAGAAACATATTTTATAAATATTTTCTCCCAGATTGTAGCTTTTCTCTTCATTTTCTTAACAGGTCTTTCAAAGACCAGAATTTTTTCATTTTGATAAAGTCTTATCAATTTTTAAAAATGAGTTGTATTTTTGGTGTTGTATTAAGAAATCTTTGCTTAAACCAAGGTCGTAAGCATTTTCTCTGAGGTTTCTTCTAGAATTTTTATAGTTTCAGTTTTATATTTAAGTCTGTGATCTATTTTGAGTTAATTTTTGCAGATGGTGCAAAAACATAAGGTTATTATTTATATGTACATATTTGAGAAAATGTCTACCATATTTTGTCTACTACCACAGTGTAGTGCAAAAAGTATGATGCTGTTATTTTTAAGTGTTTTCTCATTGCAAGGATTATGAAACTACTCTTTGAGTTAATAATTATACCCATTTCAAAGATGAGGGAAATGAGTTGCAGAGAGATCCTGCAGCTTATAAGTGGTAGATGGAAATGGCAATGAAGCCACTTTATCTCCCTCTAAAAGTCATATGCTGTCCAGTGTTGTAGAAGGAAATTGTTTTCAACAATAAGGTTCTCATGTGAATGGCCTATACAGATCACAAATAAACATACCTTTCCACCACTACCTCCCCACTGGAGCCTGGGGCTCTGGACCCTAGATCCCCACTATCCCCCATCCCAGGCCCTAATGCCCTGGTGAATGGATAAACTGATGGTCTGTTGAAAGGATTCAACTGGTGAATGGGTAAGCAAACTCTGGCATATCAACCAAATGGAATACAATTCAGCAATAAAAAGGAATGAACTGCGATGTACACAAGGTGGACGAATTATTATTATTATTTTTTTTGTGAGGAAGACCAGCCCTGAGCTAACATCCGTTGCTAATCTTCCTCTTTTTGCTGAGGAAGACTGGCCCTGGGCTAACATCTGTGCCCATCTTCCTCTACTTTATATGGGACGCCGCCACGGCATGGCTGACAAGCAGTGCGTCGGCGGGCGCCCGGGATCCGAACCCGTGAACCCCGGGCTGCCAAGCGCGAACTAAACCGCTGCGCCACGGGGCGGCCCACAAGGTGGACGAATTTTAAATGCATTATGCTGAAAGAAGCAAGACTCAAAGGACTATATTTATATGACATTTGGGAAAAGGGACAGAAAATAAATCAGTGGTTGCCAGGGGTTGGGGTTGGGGAAGGGTTTATATACGAAGGGGCACAGGGCAATTTGGGATGGGTTGATAAAATAGTTCCATATCTCGATTATGCTGTTGGTTACACAATTGTGTGTGTGTGTCAAAACTGTACCCCAAAAAAGGTGGATTTTACCTTATGTAAGTTATCCCTCAATTAACCTGACAAAAAAGCATAAACTCAGATTTTCAACTAATAAATCTCTTTTATTCTGTTGAACCAGAGTGAACTAACTAAATCAATCAGCCTGGTTCTTCAAAAAGAATAAGGGAGTTGCTCAGCTGTGAGATTCCTGCACACGGCAGGGGCCCGGTCAGCAGGCATTGAATTGAATCCAGCCGTCATCGAACTGTTGCTTCTTCTAGAGTAGCAATACCCAGCAGATTTCACAGCTTTTAAGGGTTTTGCTGTTTATGAATCAAAAGCAAGTATCTGTTTTTGTGAAAAGTACAGTGAGACTTAAAGAAACTTGAAGCAAAGCATATAGGACCTCGACTTGATGTCTCTATGTGCAAATGTGTTGGACAACAGTGATGCTATTTGTCACCAGAAACCATGCTGCCTATTAGAACATTTCAGTATAATACTGTACCTAGCCTTTGTCTATGAGCCTTTTGTGGGTAGTCTAAAGGGCAATTTGTATGCTGGTGTTCCTCATGTAAATGAGGTCATTATCCTTTTAAAGGTATAAAGTCTCCTGTATGTGATGGAGCTTTCTAAGAAACAGACTTGACCTTTCTTTCCGTCTATTCAGGGTGCCTGCAGAGCCTGCACTCATTAGCTAGAATTTGACTCCATGACATTTTTACTTAATTTTCTTTTTCCTCTATGTTGGACACATGGGGCAACCATTTATGTTCTTTCTTGACCTGAGATGCTCTCTAATGTCTTTCCAGCTGTGGCATTTGTCATTCAGTCACATCAGGACATGGTGACCCTTCTTTCCCCACTGCAATTCCCAACTGTTAATTGATTCATTTTAGAGAAGGAACTAGACACAGTCCTATGGACTTAGCTCCATTTAATTAGTCTTAACCAGAACAGCGGATAGAAAAGCAATTTCCTCTGGAGTGGAAACATATCCTTTATGAGGTGGTAGAGGGAACATGTAATAATAGTTTTTAAAGCCCTTAGTTTCTTTAAGTGCTGTAGATTGGGAATAGCCTTAAAAGCAGTGTTTCCCTCTATTAGTATTGATGATGACGATAATAAAAATTATAAATTTAATAATAATTGGGATTCAAACCCAGGTCTTTCTGATTATAAAGCCCATACTGTTAATCATGATGCTAAGAAATTTTTGTGATGACTGTCACCAGTATGCCAAGGACTGTGCTAATCACTTTGTGTCCTCCTCACAGCCCAGTGAGGTGAGCTTCACTAAGCCACTGTAATAGACGGGGATGCTGAGGTTCAGAGAGATGAAGTAACTTAACCAAGGCCGCCCATTTGCCATGACCAGGTTTAGAACCCAGGAACACTCTGACACTATGTGCCTGCTGTTCATCACTATCTGCACCCACACCGCCTTTAGAGTAAGATGGCACTAGCAAGATGTCTCTGGAAAGCATGGCTAGACACTTTTTGAAGTGTGATCCACATTATGATTCTGATGGGCTTTGCTTTTGAACTTGAAATACTATATTTGCAGATTATTAGGACTTAATAAAGTGTAGAACCTTAAAACAGCAGGCAAGCAATGAGTTTAAAGGCATTGCTTTATTTATTCAACCAAGGGCATTAATTGATCACTTACTATGTGCATGTGAACTCAGAAAAGGTGTCATCTCTGTCCTCTAGCAATCTGTCAGGTGCAAACAGTTAAAGGAGTAAGAGGTGGCAGGATAGAGCAGTACATTTTGTAATACAAGTGTGCCCAAGAGCCCGTGAGAACAGAGGGCAGTTTACATCAGGTGGAGGCAGATGTATCACAGGAGGCTTCCCAGAGCAGATGATACCGAGCTGAGTTGGGGGATGGGTAGGAGTTAGACACCTGAGGGGTAGCTGCATGCAAAACAGAAGGAAAGATTGGTGTGAAAGACAGGGAAGCACACAGCAGTAATGGCAGGATCAAAAAGTATGTTGAGGGGAGTGTTCTTGGCCGACTTCTCAGTTGAAGATGGATGGAATCAAAGAACTCCATCTTATAGCTCTTTTCCTTTAGTTACACAGAGTTCCATTTTGTATCTGTTTCATCCCAGTAGCATCTTCCTGGCAGGACACATTGCTGCTTCCAAAGCAAATGTTCTGTAGTGGCCGCAGAGCTCAGCTGCCTGGGAGGGAAGCAAAGGATGGCACAGAGGTTAACTGTACCTCTCCCAGTTCACGAACAGAGCCTAGGCTGCTTCTTGAGCAGGGTTTTCGCCCTGCCATCAAACACTCCTACTGTTCTGCTCCTTGCTTCTGGTTGAAAAGGAGAAAAAAACCAAACAAACAAAAAGAAGAAGAAGGATTTGTTTCTCTCTGAGCAGGAATGAATACACGTGAACTTTCCTCAGTTTCATAATCGAACGTTGGCCTTGTCACCTGCATGCCTGGTATCTAACAATGCATATGGATCTCTTCATGAATGTTAGTAATTATATTCTAAATACCTGGAAGTATTAAGCATAATTAGCTTTCTGCGACCTAGCATATATAATTATTATAAATAAACCTATTGTAAGTATACTAAATAAAAGAGACTTTTATATGGCTCTTTGGCAAGTCAACCAGTAGTGCCTGCTCCATGATCGTGCTAATGAATCTTTCCCATTTGATTTCTTCCATCACTTTTAAGATTTATGAACTCCTTTTACTTTCTAAAGTCATTTTTCCTCCAGAGATTTGATAAATCTTCACTTCTGTTTCCCTCTAGTTTTTCTATGGTTTGGTATTTATTCATCAGGGTAGAGAGATGGATATTTTTATATTTGTTATATTTATAGGGATATTTATATTTATATATATATTAGTGTAACATGGGCGATAATCTTCTAAACTGTATTTTCTCCCAAGTAGCTGATTGTTAATCATTTATTAAATAATATTTTCCTTCTGCATTCATTTATGATCTCTCTTCTATCAGATTTTAAATTCATACATCGGGTGGATTTCTGTGTTATCAATTCTACCTATTAGTCTCTCTTTTTTCTTATACAACCACAATATATTTTTAAATATCGTAGTTGCATAGACTATTTTGATGTCAAGTAGGGCTAAATTTCTTCATTATTCTCCTTTCTTATAAGATTCCATTCTTTTCAAAATATGTTCTATTCTTCTTACAGAAGCCTTTAGAATATTTTCATTAAGCCCAATAAGATTCTGTTAGAGTATTGAGGTAGATGTTTTCTTAAGAGAAAAATAAAGTTTTGAGCCCTCAGGTATAATTCATTTAGACCTATTGAAAATAGTTCATTTAAAGCCCTTAGATAATCTTTGTTCATCCACCCTAGACTTCATTTCCTTCTTGGGTATATTTGTGCTTCCTGCTTTTTTTTAGTTTGAGGATAGTTCATTTCTTCTAGAAAAGATAGAAACAAAACTACAATTGAATAGTTTAGCTTTTTCTATTTTGTCTGTTAGCATTAATCTTTTTTTCCCATGGTTCAGGCCTATCTCTGCCTCATTCTTTCCACATGTAACACAGCTAAAAGGCCTTTTGTTCTGTTTCAGCTTTTTCCAAGCTTCAGCTTTTTCCTTCTTTTAGCCTTTTTGGGGTGGTTCTCACTGGCCGGAGCCACTATGTGCTTTCACCCTGACTCTGCTGCTGCTTCTGTAGTTGATGGATTGTCTTTCTCAACCGGAGCTTATCAGAGAGTTCCCTGGGCAGTTACATCAGTTTCTCTAGATACCATCCCCTTTTCCTCCTGATTAGGGTAACTTATTGTGCTATCAATCTGGCTTGTGAGGCTTTTTTATTCCTCTTGGAGGCATATTTTTTTAAGAGTCTCTGGCCATGGATTTATAAAATATTTTTCCAGAACTTTCTAAACCGCATAATCAACATATTTAAATACATCTTATGTTTTTTTCTCTTGGTTGCTACCATCTTTGGGATGATATATTCACAGCCTCCCAAGTTCCTATCATTGCACCTCACTAACGTCTTTCTGGTCAGATGTGAGTCAAAAATGGAAATTTCCATCATTTTTTATTCAACTGTCTAAAAGATGCTATTGCAAGCATTTCAACAAGAATGTGTGTAATTTTCTTGTTGCTGGAGAGCTGTGGGGGTCTTCCCAACTCTAGATGTCTCCAGGTATAACAAAAATGTGAAATGTGTGATTAATTTGAACAATGGTTGCATGAAGGGATAATCTGGTACAAAAGTGGCTTGGAGAGACTTGAACCATGGAGAAGCAGAAAAAAATGACCAGCCTCAGGGTATAGGTATGTGTGTATTGGGTGGACAAGGAGGGAAGGAGACATGTGCAGGCTTAATTTTACAAGCACTGTTACACATCTGGACCACAGTAGCATGGAAATGATCCATTGTCATCTCTCAGTCACCTGCCTCATGGATAATTTGGGGTCACTAATGTCCTGACAGTTCACCAAAGATGATGAAGTGTCAAAAACACACCATGATTATAATTATAAAGAAATATGTAGATAATCCTATAAATTATAATTAAATAAAATCAGGCTATATAAAAATGTTTCCTCTTTTCTCTTTTCCATTCTCTGCTTTTCAAAATATTCTTCATCCTTCCAGATTCTGTCCAGTGTCCCTCCTTGATGTCTCTTTCCCTGACAGACCAGGCAGTCTTAGTCACCCTTTCTGTTGTGTTTCCATCCCTGCATTTTGCATGATGATTTTTTATGGGTCTGTCATCTTCATTTTGACTTTGAACCCTCAACAACAGATACTATTCCTTGTCATTTTTTTATTTCCAATGTATACTATATTACCAAGTAGCTTCTAGATATATTAATAAAACATAATATAAATCAACTATAAGCTTGAAGGTATTTATTAGCTTGAAAAGTATTAACATAAATCAACTATATGCTTGAAGGTCCTCATGTAGGACCACTTGGCCTTCATGAGCTGATTTAAGAAAGACATGAAAATGTCTTAATTGTAAATGCTTGCTTTTAGAACTATCACTACCAAATATAAGTTATAGAGGAGTGTTTGGGCCAGTATAAAAAATCTTTTTAATAATTTGAGATATTCACAGATGCAATGAACTGATTTGTGAGTAGCCGTCATTCCACCAATGAAAGCTCCCAGGGAACAGAGGATTATTTATGTATATCTATTATATGTGTGTGCGTATGAATGATAGAATGTTAGAGTAGATATAGTTTCTTATCCACAGAATACCTTAAAACTGATAAATATGTGTATTTATGTGGGGGAAGTGGTATCCAGAAGCTATTTTCAATAATCCAGAGGTTAAGGAGAAAAAAACAAATTTCTCTACAACAAATCTTAACAGCTTTACAAAACTTCATAATGTTTAGCTTTTGGCCAGACTTATCAATTGAATGTGGCAACACTGGTTATCATGTGGACACAAAACTCCAATTGGCTGTAGTTATGCATTAGCTGTGATTTTTGTAAAAATTTAAAAAGCAGTTATTTTTACTAACTCCAATTTGTTTGGAGGGGGAAGAATTTCAAAAAAAGGAGTCCATACGAAAAGCATGTTAAAAGGATTTTTGATCATGAACTGAATTAATTTCATTCTCTACATTATTTCATGAACTCTTTTTTCCCCCTCAGTACTTTTGTATCTCTGAAATAAGGATGCATCTTACAATGGTTGTGCATTATATTTAATTGCAGTGTTTTTTAAATCTTTCCTAGTGATTCATAAAATAAAGATGAAGTGTATAATCCAGAGTGTTTAATAGTCAGAGAAATACAATAATTTGATTCAGAGTGGCTGAGAGAATTTGTATGGTTCAGATATGAGGACTGTCTGAATCAAGATCCTTTGTTACCTAGGGCAGCTCCTTAATGTGTCTGAGACTCAGTTTTTTCATCTGTAAAATGGAAATAATAATAATGTCTACTTCATAGATTGCTTGTGAAAAGTGGAATGAGATAGTTGCAGTGTGTTACCTATTTTTCTTATATCTGTCCCAACTTGTCAATGCCAGAAAGAGTTAATACTTCTCCCAAATTGGCAAAATTACCAGTAAAAAAAAAGTACTGAAAATCTTGGAGGATCTGACACTATTTTATTTTATTATGCAAATAATTTTGACCTCCAGAGATTATTTATTTTGCTTCGGAAGCCTCAATTCTTCTGTACTGCTAACCAAACAGTTTATTCCATTTTGTGCAACAATTTATAATAAACCTTTAAAGAACTACTGATTATCTTAGAGTTTTTGGCTCAATTACCTGTTTTCAAATGCTCAATGACTAAGGAAAGCATGTCATTTTCTCCTCTCCTGCACACTAGAGTATAACAATAGACCATGAATAGTGCAAATCAAAGAGACACAAATACTAGTATAAGGGGCCCATTGTGTTTAGTTTGTAGCCCTGTCATATGGTTTTAATTTAGGTCGGCTGATTGATTATGACAGACTGACAGATAGCACATTGTTCCACTCTTGGAATCTCTAGACACTTTAATATTTCTATTCTTATCTGTCCATTTTGATTCCAAAACTTAAGTGAAATGGAATTACAGCATTCACTTTGTTTTCCTGTGCTAAGTGATTATCTCTGAAGTGCAATTTTGTGATTAGACGAGATGGCATGCATACACTCAGTTGATGCTGATTTCCCCCAGGGTGCAGAACAGGTAAATTCATAATGAATGGATGTTGTGCTTTGATTTCAAATGGATGTAAAACCTCACCACACTTGGTAGTTTTATTTTAAAAATGTATTTAATTACTCTAAAATTAACAGGAGAATATTAAAATTGAACTTTAGAAAATGGCATTTAAACATAAGTCAGGGGTGCTAACTGCTTATGAATGTTAATCCCTTTCAAAGAGTGAAAAAACAAACTTGCCTGACATAAATGGGGGAGGCGTGGTCAGTGAAAATTTTTAGCTTAATTATTTCTGTTCTTTCTGATTAACTCAAAAAATATCTGAATGCAGCTTGGTATTAGTATTGTCAAATTCTAACGTTCCTTATTTTGAAAACTACAGTAATTATTCAACTAATTGCCATCCTACTATTGTCATAGTCATTTGGTCCTGAGGGGTGGCTTTTTTGGGGAGGGAGAGAGAGAAGCTAGGGGTTAATGGTTGGCACAAAGTATTTTCTTTGATGTTTTAAAAGCAAATTTTGTCCATAAGTATGAGAGCCCAATTTTAAAGAGGGTTTAGCATTTCCCAAATTAGACACATTTTGACCAAACCACAAAAGTAGGTGATTAGTATCCAAATTGTACCTCTTTTACGTAGAATAAGCATTGACCATGATATTGTGAATCTTTTTGTGTGTATGTGTGAGGAAGACTAGCCCTGAGCTAACATGCATTGCCAATCCTCCTCTTTTTTTTGCTGAGATAGACTGGCCCTGGGCTAACATCCATGGCCGTCTTCCTCTACTTTATATGTGGGACGCCGCCACAGCATGGCTTGACAAGCGGTGCGTTGGTCCGCACCCGAGATCTGAACCTGCGAACCCCGGGCCGCCCAAGTGAAGCACACGAACCTAACCGCTACGCTACCGGGCCAGCCCCAATATTGTGAATCTTAAAGTGAGAAACATAATATGCAATTTCCCAGGCTTATTTCAGTTGAAATCCTGTTTATGAGGCATATTGACGCTGGTCAGAGCTCCCTGTGGGCGATGCTGGTGTGTGGTCACTTGGCTGCAGTTCTTTGGTCAGCTCCTTCTTCCCAAAATAAATCTCTTAGCGTAGTGTCCAGTATATAGTAGGAGCTCAATAAATCTTAGTTACTCTTGTTATTATTTTCATTATCTTTCCAACTGAGTAAAAATAATTACTTTAATAAGTTGATAGGTGATTTTCAATAATAAAGCACATTAATTTGGAATAAAGTGCTTTTTATTCAAGATTCAAGGAAAAACCAACTCATTAAAATTTTCAGTCTCCTATTGTGGTCCAGTTAGGTGTCCTGGGAACCATTAATAATATTCTTTCTGGTACAAGTGATTCTCTTTCCTGCATGTTCTCTTATTATTTGCCCTGAGAGATGTGATATCCTCAAAGTTGTCCTCACAATTTTGGACACCTCCCTAGCAGAGGTGAATTGCCTACATTTTGAGCATTCACTCTGTCACTCCCTGCATACTTGAGTTAACAAGGTAAGCACTTCATAAGTGCACTCGATGAGGGATTTGTTAGCCTATAGCCTGCTCTCCAAGGCACCAACAGGAAAACTGCGAATGTTTATTCCCTGCTTCATGGGGCTGTTGGATATAACTCTTTGGGCTGAGTTAGGGAAGATAAAATGTAACAATGGTGTGATGAAAAGGACAGTGGGTTGGGGGCCAAAACACCTATGAGCTGTAGTCCCGGTAAGTTAGTGTCTGTGTAACTTAGGCCACATTTCGTAGCTTCTTGGAACCTTAGAAGTTATTTTCTAATTATTGTGGGGTTTCTTGTTTGTTTGTTATCTATCTTTCCTGCTAGTCTGGTGGGCTCTGCAAAGGTGTCTTAACTCATCTTAAATCTTTATTCCTGGCATTGTACCATGGACACATTGAAGATGCTTAACAGATGTGCCTTGAGAAAGTAAGGCAAGAAGACTAATGGGGCCAGCCCTGTGGCCTAGTGGTTAAGTTCGGCACACTTACTGGTTTGTGGGTTTGGATCTTGGGTGCAGACCTACACCACTCAACATCCATGCTGTGGTGATGACCCACATACAAAATAGAGGAAGGTTGGCATAGGTGTTAGCTCAGGGTGAGTCTTCCTCAGCAAAAAAAAAAAAGACAAACAGAAGGAAGAAAGAGGAAGGCAGAATAGAAGGATATAATTAAGGCCTAAGTTTCCCCCCAAAATTCTCTCTGAATAAAACCTTATGAAATCAAGTGCGCGTGGTTTTGTGCTAACATGAATGGAAGTTTAAACTTTAAGGGCCTGGAGAAGTCACCATCAGTCAGACCTTCTCTTTTTATATATGAGAAACTGAGGCTCCTGATAAGTGAGGTGTCACTCTGGTACTGGCAGATCTTCACCTAGCTCTGCTCACTCCCAGGTCAGCATTCTCTGGACTATACTCCCTATGCAGCCTCAACATCAGGCTATATGTGCAATTAGCTCTGGAAAAATACACCCCTACCCATTAGAATTTTGGAAAAAGGAGTGGTCTTTCACTTTCAATTCTCTGTACCTTTCTATTTCTTGATTTGACCAACAACAAAAAAAGCATGAATTACTTTTGTAACATAATAAAAAATATGTGGAAAAGTATAATTAAAAAAATAATGAATTTTAATACTCTCCATGCGTACTATGTAGAATCAGTAACAAGCAATAAGAAAAAAAATACCCTACAGCATGAATATAATTTGGAAAGTGTATTTCTCAAAGAGTGGATCGAAATTCACCAATGTGTGTGTTCAATCCCTCTGTTTGGCATATTGGTGAAGAGGCTGCTTGCTTAGTTTTAGGTCATGATTAAAATGCTTGGTAATATTGCTTTAAGAGTTCAAACAATATCTCCCCAAGAAGAGACTGCTCAGATTTCTTATCTGTCTTCCACTGGGGTCCTGCCCGCCTAATGTTCTTCTTCATGGTCATATTCAAGTACTACACCATCTTTTGATCTGTCCAAATCCAAGTCATCACATTTTTTCTTTTCCTTAATATTTCTAAATTCCTTTCTGGTTTATTTTAGGAAGAGAAAAAGCAAAATATTTTTAAGGAACATCAGGTAAATCTGGTGGAGCTATCCTTTCATTCATGCTTTCTTCCAGCACTTTGGCTATTTTCAAAGTGGACTGAGACTTCAGCAAGCAGGAAGAGGAGAAGAGAGAGGGTTGCTATGCTAGCAGTTGTCAAGCTTTGGTTGGGGAGAATGGAGTCTAATGGCTAAAAGTCAGGCAGTGTTGCATCTTATCTTTCCTGACTTGTCCCAGAGAGTTATATCCATACTTGCTTATTAATTATCTTGCATACTAATTATCTAGAGCTCAGGGTATCCATTCAACTTATTTTTCAACATTACTATTTTTACAGCTTCTGCCACCTTTGAAGACTTTCAGATTCGTCCGCACGCTCTTTTTGTTCATTCGTACAGAGCTCCAGCTTTCTGTGATCACTGTGGAGAAATGCTGTGGGGGTTGGTGCGTCAAGGCCTTAAATGTGAAGGTAAGGTGTTTCCTTCCCCAGCCAAGTCACACACATGCTGGAGTTAATCTGCTTATGTTGTGTCCTCGACATCAAAGTCTTCTTTCCATCAGATGTCTTCCAGGGATTTTTTTGGGTGCATGGATTCTGTTCTGTTCATTTCTTTACATTTCCTGTCCCCCCCCCCCAAAAAAGTGTTTTTGCTCTGATCTAGGAAACCTGATTCTCATGTCTTTTCCTTTATATTATGTGGATATGTTTCTTTCATATTGGTTATTTTGGCAACAGACTAAAAACAAAATTTGCTTCTTAAGCCAGAACTTGGCTTGTGAGGTATTTTACATATTTTCTTAACAATTCTATAAGGTAGTTATTATCCCCATTTTACAGACAGGAAAACTGAGGTGAAGTAATTTGTCCAAGGCCTTGTAGGCAAACAAGTTGTGGAGCCAGAATTCAGATCAATGTAGTCCAAGAGCTGTGATATATTATGATTAATTTTTTATCTGTGTCCACATGCATTAGAACCGTGGCAGTAAAAATGGCTCAGATCTTCTCTTTGGAGTGTTGTTGCTAGATCCCTCAAAGCCCGAGTCCATTATATCAGAGAACATTTTAGAAAATGACAACCAGGTACTCACTGAGCCACTCCAATGAAATCAGAATTCAAAACCCAGCTTATTTACAAATTGGGAAAAGAAATCAAAAGAAGCTCAAAAGAAAATTTGAGTTTCCAAATAGCCTCAAGATAAATGGAAGTAATAATAATAATACTATTTTTAAAAATTTATAATTACAGCTAATACTAGAATAGCTTATAATTTACTGTTGAACAAAAGTCATTTTTACTTTCTCTTTCCAGGATGCGGCCTGAATTACCATAAGAGATGTGCGTTTAAAATCCCCAACAATTGCAGTGGCGTGAGGCGGAGAAGGCTCTCGAATGTTTCCCTCACTGGGCTCAGCACCGTCCGCACAGCATCTGCCGAGCTCTCCACCAGTGCCCCCGATGAGCCCCTTCTGGTATGGCCTCCTGTTTATCCATTTCCCCGCTTATACGAGAAATCTGTGGGATGATGTGATAGCAGTGTCAATCCAAGACAGTGCCCCGGGAGGGAGGACACAGCCAGGGTGTCAGTGCTGTGTTTCTTCAGGGCCTGCGCTGTAGATTGGTTAGTGCTTCATCAGATGTCCAACAGCTTTGAGTTTGCTTTTATCTGTGAGCTTGGTACAGCTATAAAATATGTGAGGTTTCATCGTGGTCATAGGGGCAGAGCAGCACAAACTAATGTGTGAAAGTTGCAAAACATAGTGTGTCAAAATTTGGAAACCAGAGATAAAAGATGTTCTTCTCTGAAGATTTTTAGAGTAGTTGGTTGATAGCTGACTATTTATTCTGGGAGAAAATTTGGAATTTCCTCTTATGAAAATATCATATGTGAAAGCCTCTAATTGTTTGGCATTACTGGCATGCATGCCAGTGTATTGTCAGTGACACTGATTCACAAAGGCTGTGAGAAAAATAGCACTTAATACTTTTCATGTTTCCATTAGTCCTAAAATATATATCTTATCAATGTGGCTTAAATATTCTTCTTTAAGATGCTAAATTTGGATTTTCCAAAATTCAAAACAAAGTAAAAATTGTGGTAATTATGTGAATTATTTAAAATAAGAACATTATTCTGAAATCAGCTAATGGTGTGAGGCTTTAAATTTCACATATTTACTCCCTCCTCCAATGGATATTATGAAGACTATAATCTAGTTATTGCAAAAATCAACTAAAGAGAAAAATTAAAAATTGCTAAAACATTTAGGTTAAATAAATCCTTCTTGGGGTGGAGAGGGGCAATACATCCTGAAGACATCTCTAAAAAGTTGTATTAATTACTTCATTGTTTGGGAAATATTGTGATCTTTATATGACTTAAATCTTGTGACAGCATAAACCAGACATATAACTCGAATGCTCATTTTGATAAACAGGAAAATTCCATACTCTGTTTTCCCATGACTTTTTTGTGGGAGTTTCTTGTGGTTTCAGTCCTTTATGAAGTGAACCTGTTGGGGGAAGGCAGGTACTAAATCCACCAATAACTCAGAGAATATATTATATTTTGGTTACTATTCAGAATGTGTGTGTTATTATGTATTATATCATAAAGGTGTAATAATTGGAATGAATGATATTCTTACTGAAAGATGCTTTTTCCAGACAACTCTTGAGGCACCTTCCCAACTCTGAACTTCCTTGATTTAGTTTGAATTTTTTTAAGTAGTGATCTTACCAGTTACAGCAATTACTCTTGCTTTTAAGAATAGGCACTGAGAGCCATACTGTTTATAGGATAGACATTTAAAAACAAATTTAAGAAACAATGGTATAAATTAATTGTGTATTGTTTTCAGTTTTACCAGGAAAAGATTTTTAAAAATTATTTAACATCTCACAAGAAATCTAAAGCTCTAAACTAAAGTCATTCATCATTAGAATAGATTCGAATTTAGATAATTAATACTTCAAAGTCTTCTTTTAAACCTATCTCAACTTTTTATAATATATACATATACACACATGTATGTATATATGTGTACACACATGTATGTATATACTGTATACTTCAAAACATCACATATATATAGTTTAGATTTTATAAGTATAAATTAAATTACATATTTAAATTATAATATGCATGCATCTATGTATAAATATATTTATAATTTATGTATAAATATAATTTAGGTTATGTAACTATAGTCTTTAACACAAGTTTTTTGTTTTTCAATGAAATTATTTAATTGCTTTATTTACCCAAATTACATAATTATTAAATTATATGAATTACTTGATTACAAGCTATATTTTACATCACATGTTGAAATTCATTAGTACTCTATTGCTGAATGGAAATTTTTTGTAGTAGAAAGCTTAAAAACAGTTTTAAAAATATATTTTTAAGGGGCCTGCCCGGTGGTGCAGCGGTTTAGTCTGCGCTTGGCAGCCCGGGGTTCGCGGGTTCGGATCCCGGGCGCCCGCCGACACACTGCCTGTCAGCCATGCCGTGGCGGCGTCCCATATAAAGTGGAGGAAGATGGGCACGGATGTTAGCCCAGGGCCAGTCTTCCTCAGCAAAAAGAGGAGGATTGGACGGATGTTAGCTCAGGGCTGGTCTTCCTCACAAAAAAAAAAAAATATATATATATATATATATATTTTTAAAAATCAGATTTTTAACTGTATCTGGCAAGAATGCTTATAAAAGTTTGATCAAATCAGATATTTGTGAGGTGAGAAAATATTGTGGCCATAAGATACTTTGAAAAATATTATTATTATGAACTTTCATAACCTGGCAAAAAATGCCCTACAGGTAATTTTTAAATGAGGAATGCCTTTGGGAATAATGTTTGTGACACTATTTAGCACATCGGCTCTCAAAATCATGTTTAATATTCATCAAAGCCCTTTGTGCCTTCATGGGGTGCCTATGTGTCTCTCTTTGTGTGCTTGTAGTGCAAAGAATATGTCCGTTTTCATCCCTGGGCAAGACTTAAAAGGCAGGTAACTATAGTTTAAAAGTTACAGTCAGTGCCTAGTCAAAGGTAATATAAGGGTAATAGTAGTAAAACGTTTATATATATAAACTTCTATATATAATAAAGAACATTTTTCATTTCTGAAAAGGATGATGGCCTAGCTAAAGATGGCATTGCTTACTAATCCCACTAGACCCACCCATATTGCAAGTGTGCCATAAGTATGTAGATTTTCTCTCAAATGTAAGAAAATAATTTTTTTTTCCATACTTGATTGCCTGTTTTGACTATAAAATCACCATTTCACATACAGATTAAGACATTGGTAATTCTATTAATTCATCCATTTGGGGCACGTAAATTGAATCTCAGATTTTTAAATGCTACTAAGGGAGAAAAATGATATAACAACATAGATCATAAGACAAGCTTTATCTGTCATCAACTTTGGCAGTAAACTGTATCCATTATTCTAACCATAATGCAGTCCATCTTTTAAGAAAATCCAAAATGTAGTCAATTTATGGCATAAGAGTTCTGCATGGGTGTATATCTTTTTGTGAATCATCCTCAGCATTAGAAGGAAACAAGAAAAACTCAGTAGGTCCTTAAGTATGACACACTAATATGTTGTATTATATATATATAATATATTGTATTTTATATATATGTATTATATTATATATATATATATGTATATACCTACCAAGATTATATCAATTTAATAGACTTTTAGACAACTGCAGAAGAAAAATCAGGATTCAATGATCCTATCATTTCTTTATGCTTTCCTCATCTTTTTATTTTTATTTACACATGTTCTTGTGGTATTTGGGAAAAGTCAAAGCCATTTGAAACTATGTTATGCAAGACTTAGTCATAGGCAAAAAGTTAATAATCTGCTCCAGAACTTCTGCTTCTAGCTATGGAGAAACTTGTATCAGATCGACTCTCCTGCAAGAGACAATTATAAAAGCTGAATAAAATATAATTGAACTGAACAAAACAGTATTTGAAGGTTCCCAAGAGCAAACAAGACAATCAGGATTTGATGGACCAATGTCTCAGAAATGAGATCACAGAGAGGTCAATGCATAGGATAGCCGCCTACAACAAAGAAGTATCCAGCCCAAAATGTCAATAGTGGGTTTCAGAAACCCTCAGGTAGAACAAAGATGGAGAATTTCCAAACCTATTATAAAGCCACAGCTAACACAATGATATTACGCAAAGTAAGTATTAAGACATTGTGGTATTACACAGGAACAGAAAAATAAACCAACAGAACAGAATAGAGAGTCCAGAAACTACACGCATATACAGGCCTACTGATTTATGACAAGGATGCCATTTCTGTGAGAAAAGGATGGTCTTTTCAACAAATATTTCTGGGACCAATTGAATATCTATATGGAAAATGTGAATCTTGACCCTAATTTACGCTATATACAGAATCAATTCTAGGTAGATTGGGAACTTCTAGGAGATAACACAGAATAATAAGTGCAAGAACTTGGAGTAGGAAAAGCTTTTGTTAAACAGGACTCAAATCACTGATGACAAAGGAAAAAGATTGAAAAACTGGGCATCATTAAAGTTAAGAAATTATTTTTAGCAAAATATACCATTAAGAGAGTGGAAAAGCAAGTCACAGAATGATGGGAGAAGATATTTTCAATATATATATATCCTATAAGACTCATATCCAGAAATATCCAGAATGTATTAAAGAACAACTACAAAAATTTAGAAGACAGACAACCCCATTTAAGATCCAGGCAAAATACTTGAACAGCACTTTACAAAAGAAGATAGCCAATAAACATGATAGTGTACTTTACAACGTTAGTTATCAAGGAGTCTAAAGTTAAATCTACAGTGAAGTATCTCTACACCAGAATGTCTAACAATGAAAAAAAAACTGACTAACAACTATTGGTGAGTATATTGAGCAACTGGAACTCACATACACTACTACTTCGAGTATAAATTGGTTCAACCACTTTGGAAAACTAGTTGGCAGTCGTCTTCCAAAGCTGAATATGTGCATATCATGTGACTCAGCAGTTCTACTCCTAGGTATATATTCAAAGAAATGTGTATGATATACATAGAAAGATATGTACAAGTGTTTTTTTGTTTTTTAATTCTTTTAGACTTCATTCTTTTCACAGTTTTAGGTTCATAGTAAACTTGAGGGGAAGGTGCAGAGATTTCCCCTATACTGCCTGCCCTCACATATGCATGGCCTCTCCCCTTTCAACATCACTCACCAGACTGGTACTTTGTTAACACTGATGTATGTACATTGACACATCATAGTCACCCAAGTTCGTAGTTTACTTTAGGGTTCACTCTTGGCGTTGTACATTTTACGGGTTTGGACAAATGTATAATGACATGTGTTCATCATTATGGTATCGTACAGAGTAGTTTCACTGCCCTAAAAATCCTTTGTGCTCCACCTATGCACCCCTCCCTCCTCCCACCCCTGCCAACCACTGATCTGTTTACCATCTCCATAGTTTTGCCTTTTCCAGAATGTTGTATAGTTGGAATCATACAGTATGTACCCTTTCTAGATTGGCTTCTTTTACTTAGTAATACACATTTAAGTTTCCTCCGCGTCTTTTCGTGGCTTGATAGCTCATTTCTTTTTGCTGCTGAATAATATTCCATCGTCTGGATGTCCACAGTTTGTTTATCCATTGACCTACTGAAGGACATCTTGGTTGCTTCCAAGTTTTGGCAGTTATGAATAAGCCTACTATAGACATCCATGTACAGGTTTTTGAGTAGACATAAGTTTTCAGCTCCTTAGAGTAAGTATCAAGGAATGCAATTGCTGGGTCATATGGTAAAAGTATGTTAAGTTTTGTAAGAAACCACTAAACTGTCTTCTAAAGCAGCTGTACCAATTTGCATTCCCACCAGCAATGAATGAGAGTTCCTGTTGCTCCACATCCTCGCCAGCATTTGGTGTTGTCAGGGTTCTGGATTTTGGCCCTTCTAATAGGTGTGTAGTGGTATCTGCATCTCCCTGCTGACATATGATGTGGAGCTCCTTTTTGTATACTTATTTGCCATCTGTGTATCTTCTCTGGTGAGGTGTCTGTTAAGGTCTTTGGCCCACTTTTTAATTGGGTTGTCTGTTTTCTTATTGTTGAGTTTTAAGAGTTCTTGTATATTTTGGATAACAATCCTTTTTTAGATGTGTCTTTTCAAATATTTTATAAATATTTTCACCCAGTCCGTGACTTGTCTTAATTCTCTTAACATTGTCTTTTGCATAGCAGAAGTTTTTAATTTTAATTATGTCTTTCATGGATCATGCCTTTGGTGATGTAGCTAAAAAGGTGTCACCATATCCAGGGTCATCGAGGTTTTCTTCTATGGTATCTTCTAGGAGTTTTATAGCTTTGTCTATGGTCCATTTAGAGTTAATTTTTTTTAATGTGTAAGGTCTGTGTCTAGATTCATTCTTTTGCACATGGATGTCCAGTTGTTCCAGCACTGTTTGTTGAAGTGACTGTCTTTGCTCCATTGTATTGCCTTTGCTTCTTTGTCACAGAGCAGTTGACTGTGTTTATGGGGATCTATATTGGGGCTCCCTATTCTGATCCATTGATCTATTTGTCTATTCTTTCACCAATACCATACTGTTTTGATTATTGTAGCTTTATAGAAAGCCTCAAAGTTGGGTAGCATCGGTCCTCCAATTTTGGTCTTCTTCTTCATTATTGTCTTGGCTATTCTGGGTCTTTTCCCTTTCCATAAAAACTTTAGAATCAGTTTGTTGATATCCTTAAAATAACTTGCTGGGATTTTGATTGGTATGGCGTTGAATCTATAGGTCAAGTTGGGAAGAACAGACATATTGATGATATTGAGCCTTCCTATTCATGAACATGGAATATCTCTCCATTATTTAGTTCTCTTTTATTTCTTTCATCAGAGTATTATAGTTTTCCGTCATATAAATCTTGTACATGTTTGGTTGGATTTATACCTAAGTATTTCATTTTTGGGGGGTGCTAATGTGAATGTTAATGTTACAAGCATGTTTTTAACATCTTTATTCATAATAGGTAGGAGCTAGAAACTAATAAATAGTGGTAGAGTCATACAATAGAATAGTATACAGCAATAGAATTAGTAAACTATCGATTCACCCAACAGCATGAATGAATCACACGAAATAATATTTAGAGAAAAAAGCCAGAGACAAAAGAGTATATACTTATGAATCTAGTGTATGAAGTTCAAATCAAGCAAAACCAGTTTATAGTGAGAGATATCAGAATAATATTTCCTCTTAGTTAGGTGCTGACTGAGAGGGAGGAGGAGAGAGCCTTTTGGGATGCTGGAAATATTCTGTATCTTGATCTGGGTAGAGGTTACGTGGGTATATGCTCATGTAAAACCTCATCAAGATGTACTAGAATTTTCTGCACTTTATTCCATATAAATTATACCTCAATAAAAATGTGTTAAAGTGATAATAGCAAGTAGCTATCCAAATAGCAAGTTATAAAGTCATTAGGTTTCTTCATTATAGATCATGTGAGAAAAGAATAAAATATTATATCACAATAATTAAATTTAGTTCTGAGATTCCTATCAGTCAATTAAAAGAAAATGAGGTTATAGAAATAGCATTGTTTAATAACAGGAAACATAAATTCTTTGAGCACTAAATGAAAAGTAATGTGCCACACCATCCTAATATACACAGTATTCATTTGCATAGTAAACATTGTTTTCTATAGTTTTCATCACAGATGCAGAACTGTAATTTATATGATCTTTCTTCAAGGGGAAAACAAAAGTAAAAACAAAACTGTAGTATAATATTACAACCACCTACCAAGGGAATAGGTGGCTCTTTTTTTCTTGGTGACCTATGGACGTGTCTAATGATTTTAATTTGATTGATAGCATGGTAGAAAGATAGAGCTGTGTGTTTTCCAAAATTTTTTCTTCAGAATAGTGTTGCTATAAGATATCCTGCAAAAAAAGATTTTCCTGGTCAAATAAGATTAGGAAATGCTTCTTTGGTTCATTGAAATATTAGACATCACTAATATTCATTAAGCATAGTTATGGTTCTCAGGAGTCCTGAAATAATGAAATCAGTGTTCCTAAGCTGACTCAAATATGGAATCGCTTTTTCTCATAAAACCTAGGAATATCGAATGGCAAAAAACATGCACTTTGAGAAATGGTAGCTTAGAGGAATAAGTGAATTAATGCATGTTGCATAGACCATCTTCACATGTCATGAGCTAAACAGCACTCAGCTGAAGTTGAGTTCTGATGAGAGCCCAGAGTAAAGGTATTCAGAGCTACAAACTGGAGGAAAATCGTGAGCTTTGGATATCAGATATGTTGATGACAAGGATAATGTCTTAGTTTGGAAATCAAGAAACTTGATTGATTTTCTCTGCCACCTCTATATGAAGATGTTCCACAAAGTACATACAAACAGGGTTATTATTTTTCCTCAGAAGTCATGTTTGGATCTGTTCAAATGAGCAGTTGTTGCCCCTGAGTTCTGTGCATGCTTCGTGTCAATCAAGAAATGTAACAAGTATTGC
Source organism: Tapirus indicus (assembly GCA_031878705.1). Classification (NCBI taxonomy): domain Eukaryota; kingdom Metazoa; phylum Chordata; class Mammalia; order Perissodactyla; family Tapiridae; genus Tapirus; species Tapirus indicus. Next base: position 18,174,440 of record CM062918.1, read on the forward strand.
TGGGTAACACTTGATCATGGTAGAACCTCAGTCTAAATGTGCACCACTTCCCAAAGTCTCTGACAAAATAGGTTAGTTGTAGATTGCAAATTAGGCTACGGAGGTTCAGAGAACAGATAATAGCATTTTTCTCAAAGTGCAATAGTTTATTCAACACCAGACAAATCGCTGATTTCAAAACACAGTAATGCATTTATGTTAAGAGTCAACTATATTTCAGTTTTAATTTGTTTTCTAGTTAATCAGATAGAGTTGCCCAAAAAAGCTTAAGGGAACAGGGGTGAAAAAGAACACATTCAGTATAAATCACTGGATATGTGTTGTCTACTTAACCAAGATGTTTCTTACATTTTTCATTGATACTCCTCCTCTTCAAAAAAAATTCAGAATAACCTTTCTACTTTTGAATTATATTTCAACCTTGAATGAAATCAGACAGAAAACAATGATATGCAGCAAAGACTATAAAATGAGCAAAGGATGCACTGTATATTTCTCTCATTAAAATGTTCAACCCACTATTGGACTTTCCAAGGTTGTAAACCACTGACTGATACTGATTATTCATCAGCTTATTCTTGCCTGCAGGCAGATAACAACTGTGTAACATTTGATTACTTTGATGACCTTTTTCTTTCTTTTCCCTTTGAGAGGATGAATTATTGTGAAGAAAATCTAATCTTTCACTTAAAGGTCAAAAATGCTTCATTCTGACTATAATTTATTTTCAATAAGGTGAAGGAACCGTCTTTCGTCACTAACACTATGATATGTAGATTTTTCTTTTTTACCTCTACCAGCTCACAGCTGTAAATTGTGTTTTTGCAATCTTGATTTAGTGTCTCTAGTTCCATTTAAATGTTAAAAAGTCATTTCCAACCCAGATGTCTCTGTGGCCACAAAGACTGGTTAGTAGAACATTTTGCTTTTTCTTGTAAACACAGTTGTATGAAACATTATCGAGTAACATGCATTGCTTGTCTCCAGTAACGCTGTTTTCTTGTCTTTTTCTCCCTTTCTTCTGCTTCTTTGCCTGCTTTTTGCTCTTACGACTTCATGTTTCAGTCTCCTGTGAGTCCTGGCTTTGAGGTAGGTACTAACTCTACCTGGCACTAGAAACATGCTTCGCCAGCTTTTGCAAAACGACATTGCAAATATTAGATTGACGTCAGACAATTATCTGTGTTGGCCCCGTGAGAATAATCAGATCAGAATTTAGCTCAGAATGCAACCTTTTGAACTGCAGAAAGCCCACAGGTTTTGGTTTTTGTTGTCTTTTCTTGTTGTTATTGTTTAAGTTTGCATAGTCTTCAGTGATACAAAGAGCAATGCAGGCATTAGAGTAACAGATTTCGGTTTGCCCTCTGATTACTTGGTTCCATAACATTGGTGTCTTTTCTATGAAACTGAGCAGACAGGTCAAGAATAGAAGTGAATACAGTCAGCACTCACTCCACCTGGTAGCATTTAATTGAAATGCATGCATAATGGAACTGGGTCCTGATGCCAGGTGCCACAGACCCCTGCAAAGTGAGATCATCCTGATAGACACAGGTTTGGTTGCACGGGAAGGCGCAAGATGAGGACTGCCTGAAGATGGATATAACCTTTTCAAGAAAGGAGCTTTTAATCCTTAATACATTATCACAATCTAATTATTTTTAAAAAGGATGGTATGCAAGTAGATATATCAAGGTCTCAATCTAAGAAGAAATCATATATGGAAAAGACAGATTTCCTTCATAGAGATTTTAGTTAAGCCCCCCTCCAAAACTGGCCTTTTGTTTGTCTTAAGCAACTAATAACCTGCACACGGAGAGGAGGCATTAAAGCCGAGCATACTCTTCTGATAACTTGTTTTGACCAATTGACTTGTTAATGTTTGGTTTGCCTTATTTTTGTACGTGTGGTGAATTGAGAGTTGACGTATTGTCATTTTCCTTCATGAGACTAAATTTCAAATACCATTATTAGTGTCCATTCTAAGATGGTCTTGTTAAGGTAACTCTAACAAAGGAAGCTAATGAAATGCAACCAGAACACGTTCTGGGTTAAATAAAATTGACACGTCAAGATATCTTGATTTATAAGTTGTAAAGTGAAGAAATCTACTTCAATAATAGTAAATTCCTGTGTTTGGAAAAATCATCCTAGTTCAAAATGCGCCCTACTTAGAAAAGTCCAGGGTGAAAGGTAGGTAAATGTAATTTTTGATATTCTTGTAGATTTGAATTTTGTAATTTGCAGTGCCTTCCAGACATAATTTTAAATGTGTATTAGTATCTCTCCCTTCAAATTATCCTTTGGGAATAAAGCCAAAGAAGGACGGGAAGCCTTTTTCACTTCCTTCCCCTACGTTGCAATCAGGAACAGATTGTGTAAAAGAGGACTGAAAAGGAGTCTGCTTTCTGTAGAAGCTGTCCGACTTAAAGGCAACCAGGCCTCCACAGGATAGCTCCTAATGGAAATAAGATGCATTCTCTGCACAAGCTATTGTTCTTAAATTTGTTTCTATCTAGTTTGTTGAAAAAGTAGCAGACTTTTCTTTTCTCTTTATAAATATCTTGAAATAAAATTTGACCAATATTTTAGTGATAGTTGTGTGAGTTGCAGAATTGTTATAGAAACCTGGTCACGCTCTATGTTCGGCAAGTCCTGGTCAATTTACACTTTCAGGTTTGTAACTCTAGGATGCAAAAGTATACAAAATTAGATAAATTCTCTGCCCTCATGGAGCTTGCATAAATGGACAATATGCAAACAAATATATGTCTTTGCAAAAGCTTCCTGGTACTACATCACAATGATATATATTAATTTACTTAATCAGTCTCTCCTACTGTTTAAGTTGTTTCCATTTTTTTAATTTTGAACAATGCTGAAATAAACACCGTTGGGTGTATTTTGTGCATATTTATAAAAGTATTAGGAGGTTTCTCAATAAGCATTTGTTGAATGAATTAGTAGGCTATATTCTTAGAAGCCAAATAGACTAAAGAATATACACTTTTTTTCCCCAAATAGTTCTTCAAAAGGTTGTAAAAGTTTAAATTTATAATTTTGCTGACTACAGTGTATGAGAGTTCCCATTTCCTCATACTGTTTCTGACAATAGATTTTATCAATATTTTAAAAGTTTTTTTCACTAATTTGACAGGTAAAAAAATTTCTAGGCCTAAATATGTATTCCTTTACTGGAGAGGATAAACAGCTTTTCGTATATTTATTGGCCATTTGTATTTCACCTATGGTGAATTTACCTTCTCTTTTTCTATTGAGTTGCTTATTGGTTGCTTAGAATCTTTATATATTATGACAGTAATCCTCTCTCTATTAATATTTTCAGTTTTATGTGTGTTTTGATGTCTTTTCCCATACTGATATTTTAATATAGAGAAAACATTTTCACTCATTCTCTTACTATATATAGATTGTTGAAAATAAATCAATTTGGGCAGATTAAACATAATATTCTGTCAAATGATTGAGGAGAAAGATCTTGAGGTAAAGGAGCTGAAATCAAGGTAGAAAAGGAAGCAGAATTGAAAACACTGCTGTTCTTTGCAACCACAGGGTACAATTGATGGCACAATTTTTTTAAAAAGTAAGTTAGGCCTTATGGAATTTTTTTGAAATTTAAGAGCTTTACTGAAGTTATTATAGATGTTTTTAAATGTTTTTAAGGAAGCATTTACTATTATAGCTTTGAGGTTAAGGGGCCCTACAGACAATGTTTTTTTGGTAAAATTAAATGCTTTTAGCCTAGTCTTTTTGGTAATTCTTATCATTCAGACTGCCTTAGAGAAAATATTAGGAAATAAATTACTCATTCCAAAAATTTTCCCTCTGTTTGACTAGTTTATATCCTCTTTGCATCCTTTAGTTTTTATGAAATTTAAACAATATGTGAGGGTGCATATTTTCGAAATAATAATTTTCCATAAACTGCTATTATTTTCATAAAGTTTATTGACTCACATTTAATTAAGACAAGCCTTGTACTAAGAACTCTCGGCTGCATACTTTCCTAGAAAATCTCCCCCCAAAATGACTCATTGAGTTACTGTTTGTTCATTAAAAAAAAAATAAAGACAAGAGAATACCAGTGATGCATTATTTATCTGTAATTGGATATGATCCTGATATGCTTTATAATAGTCCAGGTAGATTCTTTTCAAATGAGCAAATAATGGGGAAAAAAAAACCTGTTCCTAATCCTGAATGAAACTATGATGACATTTCTGGCCAAATGAATATTTTCCAGGATATTTTCCAAAGTAGCAAAAGTCTATCTAGAAGTAGAGACTTTAATTGTTACTCTTGTGTTCTGGAATTTCAGGAATCCTGGTGATTCATCTGAATTAAAAAGTCATTTTTCCATTTAAACATGCTGACATCCATGTAATACATCTGCCAGATATTGCAAGATTTCTTTTGATGATTGTATAAACTAGTTCTCCAAATTCAAACCTGCTCAGTGTATACTTTCAGTGAGGAAAGACATCCAAGAATCCCTTAACCAGCACTTCTCCACGTCCTGAGAGTCAGAAAAGTATGTGTAGTAGTGGGTTTGTCAGGAAGGAGCGCTCAGTAAAATTAAGTGTGAGGCCTACTTGGATGTGCTACTAATCAGCTGTTACCTGATTTCGTTTAACATGTCTGGCTCACCATATGTACATTGTTAATTCATGCTCTGAACAAAAACTTCCAGACATGTAATTCTAAACATGAGCAACACAGGAGGGTTCTTCATGAACTCCAGTGGGGGAGGGAGGCATCATATACCACTTCCCCACACCAACAAACATACAGGTCTTAGGAACAAATGGATCTTTGGTGAAGGCTCTGAAGGACCTGTGCTCACCTTAAGGAAGGCCCATGGCTCCCCACAAGCCATCCCTTTAGACACAAAACACTGCTCTCTGCTTTAAGACATAAAACAGTCTTGTTACCAATAATAGACATTTGCTTAGTGGCCATCTGTATCCATCTAATATCATGCTGGTACTGTCAGATTTAACTTCCTTCCCCTTTAATTCCTGACCAGTCACTTGTGACTATTGAGCTCCTAGCTACTGAGTACTATAAACAAAGGTTGTTCATGGTCAACTTGTGTGTCCTCATGAATGTTCCTACTAGAAAAAAAGAAATAAAGGTTTGTGTCAAAGAAATAAAAATGAGGAGGAGTGAGGCAAGTGGAAGATTGGAATTAATACTCTAAATTAGACTTCTAGAAATTTCTCTATTATTTGAGAAATAATTCAGCTTCTAAAATATTTATCTGTGCTTTCAGAAATATTTAGGTACATTATTTTGTTTGATCCATTAGACATGGCTTTCTGATAGTTCTATTTGATCGTCTGAATTCCTCCGTTCTCAAGAAGAGTGAAAGTATTGCCATTTTGGTAATAAATGTAGTGAAATGCAAGATGACACAATGTCCAGCAGCTATGAACAAATATTTCTCTTTCTCCAAATAGCCCAGTTTTTGTTGGTGTCTCTTTCTCTGTAGCTAGGCACTGAAAATATCACTGATTGATATAATGTAATTGAGTTAGTGCTTTCCTATATTTTTAAAACCCAAAGCTTCCCTTTTTTGATAGGTAAAGGAAAAGATCTATTTTTTCTCTCTCTGTTTTAATTGAGTTTCATTAAAATGCAGTCTTTGGTTCTACCATGTTGTTTCAGAAGCACATGTGCACATAAATACACACGTAGCACCACGTGTTCCTCAGTGACTGGTATAGGCTAGGATTCTACAAAATACTATAAAGTTATCCTTATGGACCGTTTCTGAAGGGAGACACTCTAACCTTTGTAGCCCTGGACTGTTTTTTATGGGGCTTTCCAGCTTCTCTTTATTATCTCCAAGGCAGTAATCAATGGGACAGCCTCTTTCCAGGTTATTTCATTCAGCTTTCCAGTCAACTCAGAAATGCATGCCGGGCCCCTGTCAATTCAATCCTGGTCAAATATTATGGGACTATATGTCCCTAAAATGTCTATTCTTGATTTTTCCACATAATCTGTTTATCATCCGGTTCACTTTCTATGTATAGATCAAGTCTTGAAGCCCCAAAGCAGAAGCTGTTGACATGCCAAGTTGTTTTCTTCCTCAGTGGAAATGCTCCTTTTGTATTTTATACATTTAGACTGCATGGCAGTAAGGTTGCATTGCCTTCGAGTAAAAGGAGAGTTAATCTTACTTATGTCTCCCCTTTCCTCCAAGAACCTACGGATTTGTAGAATGTTGGTAACTGACATTTTGAAAGGACAATGCGTGTAATTTGCAACAATTCTCCAACAGTTCTGGTGCTTTCCCTGCAAAGGGTGGATCACTTAAGAAAATAGTAAGATTCCTTTACGCTTCATTTCTGTTTATTTAAACAGAGTGAGGCAATATAAAAGTTAATGTATCTTCCAAGACTACTTTAGCACTCAGCAAATCCAGATCACCTTGTGTTTTTAATAAGAGATTATATATGTTATTACAGTGAAAGCTTTCACAAATTGCTGCAAACATTAAAAAATGGATTCTCCACTGTAGAACACAGCATCCGTCACCACTAAGCAGGGGGCACGCTTTTTTTTCCCCTGCCCTGTGGCATCCCTTTTCACTGTTATGAAAAGGTGTTGATTAGCTTTTATTTATGCTATATATTTAGAGTACCCAACTGAGGAGCCAAACTCATTTATCTGGCACACTTGGCAGGTAGTTCAAGGGATGTGGAATCAGAATTGTAACAGAATAGCACTGAACAATTTGGAACTCACCAAGCACCCTACCCTCTACTCAGTGAATTACGGGGCACGGAAATATGGGTGTTCCTATGTGAACTCCATTTCCCAGAGGTCTTCAGACTTGTCTGTTGCCCAAGAACTGCTCTGTGCTGGAAAATCACTGCCTCCCCATGAGAGGTAATATGTTCATCTAAGTGTTGTTGAAAGGAGCTGACTGTTTCTTTTGCTTAGAAAGTAGTCAGCCTCAGACTGAGTGTTCACAGCGATGTTTTACTAGCAGCGACTATGGGTGGGATTAGATAATCATTTCCAAGTGGGATAAACAGATTTCAGAGTATATGAAAGAAATCTCTAGGCAGTCTGAAGATTGGGAGGACTGAGTTGTCCTAACTAGAATTCTAACTGCAAATAATACTCAACATAGTCATTACGTGGCGAGACTCACGTCAGGGTCCACGCCAAATGCCTCTTCTTCGGAAACCCCTTTTCTGAATGACCCCTTTGCCTCCATAGTGGATGTGGTTTATCTTTTCTTCGAACCTTCATATGTATGGTCACTTATTCTGTGTGAGGCACTGTTCCTGAAGTTGGTGATACAGTGACAAACAAAATAGTCAAGATCCTCTCCCAATATTCTATTGAAGGGAGACAGTGAAAAACCAATAAGCAAACAGGGAAGTAAGACAGTTGCAGGCTGCAGTAATGGCCCTGGAGGAGACAGGATGACGTGCCAGAGAGTAACAGAGTGTAGACAGGGAGTGAGCAATAAGCTTGGTGGTCTGGAGGCCTCTTGGAGGTGACATGTGAACTGAAATCTAAAAATAAGGCAGAACCATGCAGAAACAATGGAAGAGCGCATATTATCATTGATAGTAACAGTTATGTTGTGTCCAGAATTCTATTCAATAGTAAACTCATTGGGCACAGAGACCATTACTCACTGGTCTTTATATGTCCTGCAGCATCTGAATTGAGCTTTCAGGTAGGATATGCTCCAGGAAGCACTTGTTAAATTAGATAAATCATCTTGATGGCAGCAGGTGAGAACTATCATAACGTGCTATTCTGCACAGTTCTTTGAATGACAGTCCAAAATGCTAGATTTTAAAACTTCTGGAATACAGATTAATGTTTCATCAGACCTGTTGTCACACAGTTGTGCTAGTATCTTTTAAGCATAACAGCACCTGGATAGGAAAGTAGGCAGCCAACAGAGTGATGCTTATACAATAGAAGCTGTTTATTCAACTAGCTATTATGTTCTAGGAAACAGGCTTGACTCAGATACTGTCCTCTGAGCACAGGCAGCTGGTTGAAAGTCTGTTCTATAGGTCAAGGTTAAGGGGTTTCACATTGCATTTTGGCATGTAGAACATACTATTACTTGATTATTCTCTCTGTCTCCTATGAAATCTTCCTCTGTGACTTAAGTGAGGGGAAGAAAATACTTTCTATTTTTATATTAGCATAAAACGGGGAATGTGAGAGCTGGGAGGGACTAACAGGAGAGGAATCATTGTTATCATCTTGAGCAAGATTACCTGAGTTCATAGTTCTGCTACTTGCAAGCTGTGTGATCTTGGGCAAATGATTTAACCTCCCCGCGATACAGTTTCTTTATCCGTAGAATGAGGATCATGAGGTTTAAATGAATTAGTGCATGTGAAGTGCTATGAAAAGAGTTTGGCACATAGAAAGATTATAAAAAGTGTTTTATGTCATTATATAGTTCAAAGATCTCAGATTCCCCATGGACCTGATTTATTCCCCATATCAGTTGACTTGCACAATGTTTCAAATTTTTTTCAGAGTTGCCAATGTTGAGAAATAGAATTATTTTATAAATCAACTAGATTTTCTGCTCCTTTTGAAAAACAAAGAAGTCTGACAACACTGGGCTTATATAACCATGGCAGCTTTTAGCAGTATTTGAGCAGTGGCCATCCCTTTTATGCTGAGCCTCTCCTCTCCAATTTACTGTAGTCTCCACCAATCTCTATTGCATCCCTGAGCCTGAGGGGCCACCCATTAATATTAACAGCCTACAGGTATTTGAGGTTGCTACTCCTATCTTTCTAGGGCAGAAGAGTTCTGCACAGATTTTGCATTCATGTTGGATATGTCAAGTAGGGATGAAGAGCAGGCAGACAAGTATTCTACGAAGAGCAATTGCAGTGAAAAACATTCCTTATCCAATCGTACTCTTAAAATTGAAATCCTGTAAAGCAAATATGTCAAAGTTACAGTCAGTCCATGTAATATTAAATTTTAAAAAGGCTTATATCATAGTCTGTATTTTGAATATCTCTATTGAAATGTCTCGTCCATTATTCCCAGGCATTTACTTCTTGAAAACATTCATTCTCTTCAGTTCCATCAATGCTTCTTGTTTATCATGCATCAGGCACTTCCATTAACAGAGGACAAATGTGGTTAAGACACTGTCCTTTCCTTAGGAGTTTATTGTCTAATGATTGAGACGGGTCCCAAAAGATGTGTCAACAAGTATGCTAAAGTGTTCTCTACTTTTCCCTTTCTCTCTAACTCAAGGGGAGTTTACGTCACCCAAAATCCAGTTCCAGTATGGGGCTGTGAAATGAATTTTAGTTCATAAACAAATATTTTAGTACTGCAGAAGTTTTTATTTGAGCCATGCATTTTGTAAAGTGACTTTTATCTCTCGGGAAATCCTTTGTTGGGTTTTTGCATAAATGACAAGCAAACCACAAGTAAAGGCAACTTTTCCCCCTCTGTTTTGTAGCCTGACTAATGAAGAGAATTCGTTTTGAACTGAAGAGTGGAATATACCTTGTTGGGAAATTGTCTCAGAGTCCTGTTAAATGTTTAAAGACGTGCTGGCGGTTGGAGTTTCCATAATGTAATCTAAGCAATCATTTCCTGGGAAGGTTCCAAACTTGCTGAGTCATTAATTTAGCATACCAAGTTGAAAAGCAAATTCGGTCTCTAGAAAAGCAGGATACATTGTCTCTGTGAGTAGGTGTTCAGTGCATATAGTTTCAACTTTGGCAGTAATTTCAAATGAAGCGTTATTAGAGTAAGGATGTTACAGGCGCTTCACAAAACCATAGACTTTAAAAAACCTTTAATCTCTATAATCTTTATTCTATTTAATCTCTAATCCTGGCTTGCAAAGTCAACTTTCATCATTTTTCTGTCCTCATATTCTCTCCCATCCATGAGGTGACGCCTGTTAGGCTGAGAACAGAAAAGAGACCTTTATAGTTTCCATCATCTGTAATTTGCCAAATCAAATCATTTGCGTACATCCATCCCAATACCATATATTATAGTGATGTCAGTTCTCACAAGAGTTCCACACCTGTAATTTGATCCAAACTCCCCCACTCAGGAAAAAAACAATTCATGGAACCATTGGCTAATGTAGAAATGTAAATTTTTAGACGCATATTCTCCTGCATATGCCTACCATAATTATAGAGAAGGGAATTTTAAATCTGTTCTGTGAGTTTTGAGCCAGCTTTTGCTCTGAACATAATAATGAAACAAAATGTAGCCGTTCCCTTTCCAAGGCATTTCAACTCTCCTCCCTGTTCCCGTAAAAGACAATCATTGTGCAGATTGCCCAGGTTCACCAGATGCACAGTGCCAGACTGGAGCAGCAACAGTGGAAATTAACTTAAACACCATTTAGTTAACCTAGTAAACCTAGTAAAACCTTCACTAGTGTTGATGGGTAAGGAAGGATTTTCTCTTTACCAGAGTTAACTCTAAAAAACGATCTTATTTAAAACTCTGAAGTACTGTACATATTATAATTAAATATACAAATAAGTAACAAAATAAAATGAAGTAAGTTAATGAAGAAGTAAAGCAATACTATATGTCTTTACTTTGAATAATAAGGCATTACATGAAAAAAAGCCTGGTTATTTAAGCTAACATCACCCTTTGAATCACTAAGTCTAGTTTCATATTGAAGTTATCTTCAAGTCCAGTCTAGTTGAATTTTGATCAATGAGATATTTTAAGCATCTGTTTCCTTTAAAATTACCAATTTCTAAATTTTTGCCTACTCTGTAACTTGATACATCAAACAAAAAACACTTGTAATTCTGGCTTTCTGGTGTACTTACCTTCAAATAAAACCTCACATAATAATTGAAATTACTATTTTTTGCTTAAAATAGTAAGTGAATATTAATTATTAATGAAAAGTGTATCACTGATTCTGAAAATCCCTAGAAGTGTTTTGTTTGCATTCAGATTACTAGAAATATTTTTAAAGAGATGTTTTGGCAGGATTACAGAAATGGTTCCTAAACATTTATGTAAATAATGATAAATTATATATATATTATAAATATAAATATATATATAGGGCAATGGCCTTATTTCATAGGCTCTTGTTTTTCTGTTTGTTTCACAGTCTGTTATGTATCAGTGAAGGCCTTGTTTTACTTCTGATTGAAAAATGGTTAAATATCTCATAAGTGTTTGCAGAGTCATCAGAGAGGGACCCAGTCTTCCCTTTTTGTGTTAGCTTCTTAGATTTGCCTCATGATAGGGAAAAACACATGCAAATATATCTGTGCACACTCCCAGAAACATAGAATATAATTCTGCAACAAAACTTCGGAAGGCTTCTGCCCTCTCCCTTTCCCAAAGTGTTCGTTATATAGTAAAATTAAACAACTCGATCTCTTTCCAGCAGTAGATCAGTTCCCACATGAGAAGTCACCATGCATGCACCCCATCTCAAGATTTTAAAGCTTTGCTTTTTCATTTAGAAATATAGGTCATGTTGAAAATGATGAATTATATTTGGAACTATAAGAAAAGGTAATGATAAGCATTTCTGGTCATGTTGCTAGCTGATTTTAATCTTAAAATGTCATGAATGACAAGAGGGCACTGTTTATTAATGCTATTAAAATCTTAAATTGTTATTAAATCTTAAATGCTATTAAAGTCTTAATTTCTGGCCCTGTAAATAGTGCAGTTTGTGGGTTGTTATTCTGTGCCAAGGACACATGTGGCTGTGTGAATCTCATCGTTGCCTGAATTTGTGTGTAGTACAGTCTCTGGGCCACAAAGTAACAGCAAGTTTCTTTTCCCTAAACTCACGTAATATTTTAAAATTCCTTATGTAATCTTGCCTTGAAGGTAATAAATGAAATGACTTCTCAAGGATAATTCTGGTTCTTGTAGTTTATGGCAGTGTTTATGTGAATGTTACCATGTTGAATGAAAAGAAAACATTCAGTTTATCAGCCTGCCTCTTGTTCTTCTAAGGGAATTTGCGCCAGAGTAGAGTCAATAGTCCTATGTCAAACTGGCTCTGTTAATACAGCCTTAAATTAGGTATATTAAATTAAGGAAAATAACTGAAGAGTGATTTGGTCAACTTTTCATATGATTTTCCAAACCTGAGAACATTTTAAGTCTGCTAAGAAAGTGTGACATTAGGTCAATTTTTATTCTGAATGTTGAAACTTTCCAACTATGGAAAAATACCACTTTTTATTTTAGTCCATGCTTAAAACTGGCCCACTGGCTACAGTTACTCAAGAAGGACACATAAAACAGGGGCCTAACCCTGTGGATTTAATTATTTTTCAATTCCATTGAAGATATTTATTCAATATATTCATGATTCTAGTTTGGCAAACCTTTGGCCTATCTTTAAAAGCTCCCTAGATGTCTCTGCAAGAGTTGAGCTTTTCCAGAGTAATTATGCTTGTCATTTTAAATCTAACTGTAGACATAATATCTCTAAGTAGAACCTCTTCTTAAATTTCTTTTTATCACCACTAGTGAATCTGCAAATCAAAATTTCCCCATTTGGTAATAAATGGCATTACTACCTTTTGGTGCAGACAGGCATTGAAATGAATGGAAATTGTATATAAATATGATTTATTTTTCATCTTGTCAAAAATTATTCCAAATTAGAAATTAACTGAGTAAGGTGATAATACAGGGACTCTGGAGGCGAACAAATGTAGGTTCATGTTTTGGCTCCACTTTGTTGCATTTGACCCAGAAGAATGTATTTAAAGTTTATGAGCTTAGACGCTTAACTGTAGATAACAAGGCCTGTCTTGTAAGGCACCTAACAATGATTACTAAGAGTAGGAGGGAGCTGCATAATTATAGTAACTATGCAAAAGTAATTCAGTTTGTCTTGTATTCTGATGATCCCCAGTTCATTTCCATAATATCAAGAGGTACCATGAAATTGTCCAAAAGCATTAAAAACACAGTTAATTTTAATTCATTTAATTTTTAGAAATATATGTATGGGGCTGATTAAATAATTCCAGAATGAGAAACAAGAGTGCACAGAGGTATACTTGTAACCAAAACCCCAATGTTATGTGTCTTGTATAATCCATTAGTCACTATATTTTTCAATTGTTAAAATGATAGTGTAATTTTAACCCTTTACTTGTATATGGTCGAGGAATAATTTTAAATCATATTTATTTTTTTCTTTGAGGGAATCCAAAGAAACTGTGGACACTTTTCAGATGAAGTACCACACAGGGCAGACTGGGGGGATTTACTTTTCATTTTCTGTCTTCCTGAACCGTGTGCATTTTCCAGCCATGTGCATGTCATACTTTAGAAGACGTCAATGAAGTAATATGTGCAATGAGATTAAGAATCATTTTTATTTTCAACTTTATATTTCTGTGTTAAAGCCAATTAAATTACTTTTTAAAAGCCAAAAATACTTGAAAGTCCTAGAAATCAGGTTCAAATATTCTGATCTCCAATTCTCTTCTTTTCAGACTATGAAAAGAAGGTAACTCAAATAAGAAATTAAGGGGTAATAAATTACAGTAATGAATGGAAACATAGTTTTCATTTATTTCTTTCATATTCTTAAGGATCAAACCACCAATTACAGTATTAAAATAAAATGTGACTTAAAAATACATAAATATATAAATCAAGTAGTCTCTTATATCTTATTGTCCTTTATTGCTTTTCAAACATATAGCAAAAGTCACCATCAGAGTCATTTATTGGTCGAGAGAAGAGGTCCAATTCTCAGTCATACATCGGACGGCCAATTCAGCTCGACAAGATTTTGATGTCTAAGGTTAAAGTGCCGCACACATTTGTCATCCATTCCTACACCCGGCCCACGGTGTGCCAGTACTGCAAGAAGCTTCTCAAGGGACTTTTCAGGCAGGGCCTACAGTGCAAAGGTAATGATGATCTTGCCACCAAATATTTGTCACCAGCCAAAGTTTGATCCTTAAACGAATCCTCATCCATTTGAAATTACTGTTTTTTGTTGCACAACTTCTGTTTCTGATGAATCCTTGATTTTTCTTTGTTTTCTTTTAAAATCATTGTGATTAGATTGCAGATTCAACTGTCATAAACGTTGTGCACCTAAAGTACCCAACAACTGCCTTGGCGAAGTGACCATTAATGGAGGTAGGTAAAGATCAGCAGTCACTTCCATGCTTCCTCCCTGTTAGAGACTGTGTCAGTTATAACTTAGCAGGATTTTTTACTTTTATTGGTTTCCATTCAGATACTTGTGACTCAGCCCAAAGTAAATTGTGGCCTCAGTTTATTCTGCTTTACTGTAGAAAAGCTCCCATTCCAGGTCATTGAGTTTTAATAAAAACCAGAGACTTTCTCAGTTTTTACATGGTGAACAGCTAGAATTGAAAACTTGGATGTCCAGAATTTCTTCCCCAGCCCTCTTATTATATATGCCTATCCTAGTTTGTTCAGAAATGCGGAAATTGTTGGAATGCCTACAAGTTATAGCTCTGTCTCTTTACCTGTAGCCTCATTCCAAGCACTGAGACAGAAGTTAACTTTTCTTCCCTCTCTGTGAAAGAGTGGAAGAATCACAGAAAAATAATCACTGACTTCCTTCCTCCACCCAGTTACTTCCATTATGTATGTGCTTGTTAACCTGTGTCTTTAATAATAATAAAAGTAACTTTAATTCAGCCAATTAAAATATATATTGTTTTCTATATTTGAAAATATTCCTTTGGGAAAAACTCTAACTGCATATATTAACTTTAAAGGATTCCAAAGAAAAATGCCATGTCTTAAAGGAACAGCTCACATTTGCTTCCCGAGTCGTATTTCTAATGGATTCCTAGCAAAACATTTGACTTAGTATCCCAGGCTAAGTTTTTCCATAGATAGTGGACTGCTTTATACCTTCAGTCTGATATGTTTTCTGATTCCTCTGGAAAGAAAAATGGAGGTAGAATACCAGAGAAACAAGTTGAGTGTTTTTGTTCCTAAAACACTGAAGAACAAGTGATTGTCTTCACTCTAGAACTTTCTTCTCTAGAAGAAATATATACCTAGAAGAAGAGGAAGAGAAATCTCTCCAGGAAAACATTCCCATGCTGGTTTCTGCCTGGGAGATTCATGAATTAGCTGCCAAAATGGAGAACTTGGCAATCTTCTCACTTTCTGTGGCATGTGGTGTTGACTTTGTTCAGGCCCAGGAAATGTCTTGATAACTAGAGCTAAGGTGAAACAGTGAAGTTTTTGATGTTATTGATTACTTTGAAACTGCATTTTCCCATGCAGTCAGAAAAATTTGGTAAAATGTGAATTTTTCGAGCTCAGCTGGCTAGGGTGTCTGATCAGTCTATTTTCTAATTTTAAAATAAGCAGTTTGCATTAGTAATTATAATTTGCTGCATTACCATCACCTATGTAATGATAGGATTCAGTATTACTTCAAATATCAAATATCTTAGGTATTTAAAAGCTGCTGCTTCTGTGACCGATTTTAATATTGGAATCCATGATTTAAAGTTACTGGAATAGCAAGAATCAACGACCCTGAGTCTTCTTGCATGTGAACATTTCCCTCATCCTGCCATGTATTTCTCTTTCCCACCAGGGCTGTGCTACTGAAATATGATGAGTTGCTTCATTTGTACCTGGTGTCACTTTGCTTCTATCCCACCCTTGGCTTCCTTCCAAGGCTCTCCAAGACTTTTCATGTTTTGGGGCTTAGGGGCACAAAAAACAAGCATCTGTTTGTAAAATTGTATATTCATCCTTCCACAAATTCAGATACTTATGAACTAAAATACAAAAGGAAAGTGAAAGAAAAGGTAGATTCCTCACCTAACTATTTATTTTAGGGCTTCCAATTGATTTGTTTTAGGATTGGCTAGCTTTCTCTTAAGTCCTGGCTCCAGGATTCCAGGCTTCTCTTCATGGGTGCAAAACCATTTTTTTTAGATTTGCTTAGCCCTGGGGCAGAGTCTGACGTGGTCATGGAAGAAGGGAGTGATGACAATGACAGTGAAAGGAACAGTGGGCTCATGGATGACATGGAAGAGGCAATGGTCCAAGATGCTGAGATGGTGATGGCAGAGTGCCAGAATGACAGTGGGGAAATGCAGGATCCAGACCCGGACCATGAGGACTCCAACAGAACCATCAGGTGAGGGCTGCACTCCCAGCCTCGGTCCAATGGTGGAACTCCAAGTGGTATTTACTTTTTAAAGCTCTTTGATATTTTAATCTATTATAAAAGGAATTTAAAGTCTGTGCTTAATTTGTTAATGAATGAGCCGTGCACTGTTGAGGAAAGGAGAGCCTTTGGAGTTAGGAGGTCTGGATTCCCATGGAGAAGTGTAATTTGTATCCTTTCCTAGCGTTGCCTCATTCTTTGACCCATTTTCTTTTGCGTGTAAGGGATACTCATATTTGCCATCCACAAGTTGCCTACTAAATTAGTGTTTATTCAAAGCTCATTGTGTGGAAATACAGAGATCAGGGACCAACCTCAGTGGACATTATCTATTTTATGGCCGGCCCCTACTAGAAATATCACATATGTGTACACCTTACTGTTCCTGATTTTATTTCAGAAGTATGTGAAATTTTATATTTGTGATCTAATTAGTGATACTTTTTCATTACTAGATGATCCCATTGTTTTATATTAGAGGTCAACACACTATAGCCAAATGAGGCTGCTGCCTGTTTTGTAATAAAGTTTTATTGGAACACAGCCATGCCTGTGGCTGCTTTTGCACTACAATGGTAGAGTTAAATATTCTGCAAAGCCCAAAATATTTATTTCCTGGCCTTTTACAGAAACAGTTTCCCAACCTCTGATTTATATTCTAAAGTTTATTCAAACTTTTGTGTCCATTTTACAAATGCCGCATTCATTGACAAACTGAAATTGTTCATGAGAGTAGAACAATAAAATAACTGGATTCTTTTCCATTTAATGACATAAGAAATATTTTTAAAATACTGGAAAACATTAGCTTTCTGACCCAACTGTCTTTTGAAGGTATATGTTTCTTTAGTACCCAAGTGTGAGGGGGCAGGAGAGTACACTTGCATATATGCATGTGGGGGTAGGGGAAGAAGAGAGGAGGAGATAGAGACAGAAAGGAGAGAGAAAGAGATGAAGGATTAACGTAATTCTATGAGCAATAGTTATTTAAAAGACAGTTTAAACAGCAGATTCTAATTTTTATGAAATTATTGAGATTCAAATTCATGTTAAATGTCATCTATCTATAAATGATGACTATTTTGCCTGTAATGTGTAATAAGTAAGTAAATAAGCTTTCATGTGTGATTCTGAATATGTGGCCTCAGTACACTAAGACAGTCATCTACCTAATGTTTACCTGAAAACTGAACACCATATAGTTCAACCTTAAAACCAAGGTGCTTATTATCCTGCCTCGGGATTTTTAAAGTGTATATATAAAGTGTCTGTCACTTTTCAAGTAATCCAGATTCTGAACCATGGTACTCTGACAATACATTTCACTAAAAATGGAATGTGGATTTTTTTTGACTTTCACTTTGAAATAGCTGAAATAAGGTTTTATGCAAGAAAGGAAGATCTGTATCTAAAAACAATTCTTTCCTGTAATATTTTGACTTTTCAAGTCCATCAACAAGCAACAATATCCCACTCATGAGAGTAGTGCAGTCTGTCAAACACACGAAGAGGAAAAGCAGCACGGTGATGAAAGAGGGGTGGATGGTCCACTACACCAGCAAGGACACGCTGGTAAGATCCACAGCAAGCGATTTTCTCGTTTTGCTAGCTTCATTTAGAGGAGTTGCTAATGCCCTGTGAAGACTGTGGGATATCTGAGTTACCAGGAGCAAACCTCGGTGCAGGTGTGGCATAGGATCCGGTGGAGCACATTAACTGACTCTGGGTGTAGGATGTAGTTGAGCAAGCAACTGAGTTAGAAAAAAGCGTAGACAGCAATCTCGGGGAAACAAAATCATTTACCTCTATTGCTTGAGATGAGCCCCAAACAACTTGAATGTCTCTCATTTTATAGCAGTCGTGAAAACGGCAGTGTGGCTTTCAGAGTGCTCCTCTGTGATTCAGAATTTTTTTAAAAAACACTGCATGTTAGGGAGAGGAAAAAACAATGACAACTATTATATACTTCTTAAATCCTTAATGAAGTGTGCACTTAAAAACAGATCTATTCAGGAAAACAGTAGTCCTATACTTTATTAGATGAAAGACAACACATTTTAATTCTTTAACATAATCTGAGATGTTCACTACACCAGATTTTCCTAATAGTTGCTGAGTGAGGTTGTGCATGTGTGTAAGAGAGAAAAAATTTGATTTACATTTCAGTTAAACTAATTGACATTTGGTGATAAGCTTCTTTCTCAGTTACTGGTAGTGTTTTCCTCATCACGTCCTATCTATAGGATCTCCATCATTTCTTTAGATAAACAGACACCTGTAACATAATTGCTCTATCGATAATCTCAATCTTCTCTGCTGGAGAGAGATCTACATGACTTACTGTAGGATTCAATTGAATATCATATAATTCTTCCTAGACATAGCATAAAATATTTAAAGCATATTTAGTGTATTTTACTGATCTAAGATCGGTCGTGGAAGGGACCAAGAATGATGTTAGGGCTTTTTGGTCTAAAAAGATGAAAACACACACATAAATACGCTAGTCATGGAGCATATACCTACAGTGAACAAGGACCTGATCACCAAATCATAGAAGTTTCAATCTGTAGTGAGCTTAAGAGAAGGTCAAGTTATTTGGTACGTTCCCCTGACTTTGTTAAGTTGATGCCATGGAGTCAACCTTGCCATCCAACAAAATAGTCTTTATAATTTCTGCAGTAACATTCAGAATTCTTTCATCTTCTAATGTAAGCCAGAATACTAGGTCAGCATGGCATTCCTTATGTTCTAAACTAATGAGAATGTGTAAATATTATATCTCCTACGAAGCTTTTTAATTTTATTACTGACTACAAATCCACCTTTATCTCCTCGAGCAGTCAAATACATTTAAAGATGGTGTTTTCTATTTACTATGCACGAATTAATGCCAGACCCTGCGCTGGGGGCTAATACATCGCCTCCTTCATCACTCATAACTCTGATGTAGACTTATCACACATTTGCTAGACAGTCCCCTTCTAGAGTCTGAAACTGAGTGTGAGTCTTTCTGGTCCAAAGCCCATGCACTTTCCACCATCAAATCTTATGTCCCCATAAAATGTTTTCATTTGATCAATTGTGGGTATTTTTTGTTTTTAAAAGATCCTAAATCTGACTTCTGTTTCAGCGGAAAAGGCACTATTGGAGATTGGATAGCAAATGTATTACCCTCTTTCAAAATGACACAGGAAGCAGATACTACAAGGTAAGGGTGGCTCTTTCCTTGATTGGAGTCTCATGCCCCCTCTTGCTTTCTCATGGGCGAGTAGGGTATCAGAAATGCAAAATACATCCAGCCGACGTGACTGTTTTTGTGCTTGCTCCAAGAAATAG
Source organism: Tapirus indicus (assembly GCA_031878705.1). Taxonomy (NCBI): domain Eukaryota; kingdom Metazoa; phylum Chordata; class Mammalia; order Perissodactyla; family Tapiridae; genus Tapirus; species Tapirus indicus. The sequence goes on from CM062918.1 coordinate 18,193,986, forward strand.
TTTTTCTTCTCTGTAGTTTACAAATTTGGGGGGAATCAGATTGTGACCCCATGACAGTTATCTGTGAATTTTAAATTTCCCTGGGGAGTGCTTCTGGCCCAGAGGGATGGGAGGGTGGGGGAGGAAGCTTAATCAAGTATTTTAGCAGAGATGTGTGATTTAACTAGAAAATTCAGTCACAGCAGGTTAGCTAAACGTAAATTTAAATTCTTTTGCATCTATAGCCTTGCAGCACATCGTAGGGTGTTAAGAATTCTACATTGTATGATTTTTCCATGCATTGCCAATATTCATAAGGAGCACATTCCTCTAGAGAAAAATTTGGCAGCAATTTTCATTCTGTCTCTCTACATGAAATAATGCAGATGTTGCATAATGTGTCACCCAGTAAAACGTGGTTCCAAAGAAGTTCAGAGTGAAAACAGTATATACTTGCTCCTTCAAAATTAGTGCATGCTCAGGCATAGATGATGTGATTCTCCATGGCCAGTTTACACAGCTCTAACAGAAAAAGGAAACCTCTTTAATTTTTAAGTTAAAAATCTGTTTTAAAAGTTATTATTTCTTACTCACTCCATACCTCCTGGAAGACAATGTGATGATTAATTTTTTAATATCAAAAACTGTCTTAAAAGCAACAGCTTTGAAAACCAATCTCTGGTTTTCCTCACTAAAACTAATCACTTGGCTATATTTTTATATTAACATCTATCGAATCAAATTATATGATTTTCAGTGCCTTAAAGAATAGTTAAAATTTAAAAACAGCTGCACATACCCAAATGCATTTCAAAAGTGTTGTCATTCTACCTCACAATTACAAAAATTATCATTTGTATTCTGTCTTAGATTTTGATGCAGGTTCACAATCATTATTGTTATTTATACTTATTCTTGCAACATGAACATAGTAGAAAAGTCACTTGAATTTTTCTGGAAAAAGGAGATGATAAAGTTTCCCCTAGTAATACAGGTATTTTTGAATTTTGTTTAGTAATCTGTGGTTTATAAAATTGTTTTATATAAATGATGGCTATTTGTAGCATCATTTCTAGCATGTCCTTGGCATGAATTTTATTTGAAAGTTTACATACTTTTGATAAACTACATTTAACATACTCTTTCTTCCACAGGAAATTCCTTTATCAGAAATTTTATCTCTGGAACCAGCAAAACTTTCATCTTTAATTCCTAATGGGGCCAATCCTCATTGTTTTGAAATCACTACAGCAAATGTAGTGTATTACGTGGGAGAAAATGTGGTCAATCCTTCCAGCCCACCACCAAATAGCAGTGTCCTCACCAGTGGAGTTGGTGCAGATGTGGCCAGGTTGTGGGAGATGGCGATCCAGCATGCCCTCATGCCCGTCATTCCCAAGGGCTCGTCCGTGGGTTCAGGAACCAACTCGCACAGTGAGTCTGCTAGTTTTCTAACTGTCTATAGGACAGAGGAAGAGAGTTTTCTTGGGGATGATTTAGTTTATTGGAGAACATACGGTCTGTAAGTAAAAGCTACTACCCATACTAAGATATTTCATTCATTAAATTATCCTATTTTATTGTTTACTATATTAAAATATGAAAAAATTCGTGTAAACCCCATATATTAGGCAGTAGCAGAAACCTAGAGCTATTGGTCATAGAGGAAGTAATCTAGTCAGCTTGAGCTTGACCTGGAATGCCAGTATTGCTGTTTGCAAATCTGAGTTCATGTTTCTTCAAAACCACCTAACGTGGTTCTCTGTGCTGGATCCTTGGGTGCAGAGTACTTGGAAACGCTTGATAATTTTATCCCAGGAAGAAATCTCTGTTCATTAGTAGAATGAGATAGATTTTACCAAAATGCAGCCAAGATCAAATATGGAGGATGAATTTTGAAAAAGATATTTTATAGGAATATCTGTATAAAAATGTAATTTTAAGTTTCATAATGGCTATTAATATTGAAGCCTGGGGGGTAAAAACCCTGTTTTTCACATCACAATGTGTTATCTGATGATCTATCACAACTTTTTAATTGATCACTACAACCAATGTACATTTTAATAGAAATATATGCCTATTTTGGTGCTAAGCACTTCACATGAGGTCTCTATTTTAATGCCTAAAACAACCCCAACAGGTGGACATTAATGACTTGCCCATTTTACAGGTGAGGAAATCAGGCCCTAGAGAGTTAAAGTTGTCTCACCTTGTACCAGAGCTACGAAGTGGCAAGCTAGTATTTGAACCCAAGTCTTTATGACTCCCAACTCTAAACTCACAAAATATTATTTTCCAAAGCCAAGTATAGAGTAAATCTGTAATTGTAAAAGGAAAGAAATATTCTAATAGACATTTTCCTAGAAAAATCTAGTTACTATGATTTAAAAACAGCCCTGCAGTTTGATTAATAGGCATGTGTTGGTTTGTTTTGCTATTACTTTTCTTACTTCTTTTGTGTATTTTTTAACATGTTTTTCCAGGAGATATTTCTGTGAGTATTTCAGTATCAAATTGCCAGATTCAGGAAAACGTGGTGAGTATAAAACTTGGTCATATGCTTCTTTGTTGGAGAATAAGAGCATCATAAAATACACATTTATTTACTTAACATTTTAATTTTTCCGTATTTTCTAGAAAATAAAATAGAGTCTGTTTGGATATTTTTCTTCCACAGATTTTAGCGACATTAACGTTATATGGATTCTTTTAGTGATTTTCTATAATCTATTCTGGAGTACAGAGAGCTAAACACCTATGATTCATCTCAGATGAGCAATTATAATGCAATGCCTGATTTTTCACACATTTGCCCATCTTGGCACTGGAGTTTTAATGGTTGATGTTACACAATACCAAGTAAAATAAAATAAATTCTGTGAGTTGCATGAGTAGCTTAAACATGCCTTTATTCTCAGTCCTTGATTGTTACCTAGGATCACTATTGTATGTATGACAAGGATTTGCAAATGCTCTTATGGTCACTTGTACGTGTCAAGGAGACCTCAGAAAGTTGCATAAGTCAGATTTTTATGGGTCCATGTTCTAGCACCCCAGTCACCTGTGCCACATAAACTCCATCCTTTCACCTCAGTTTTTGAAAATTATAGATCAGACATATTATGAAATAATTTCCACTCTGTCGTGTGTTTGCTTTATTTATTATACTTTGTCACTAAGGCCAAAAAATAATAAGGCCTTTCCTACCTCATCCTGTGACTCAGACCTTTCACTCTATTTTGCCAGCTATGACCAAAAGCAAAAAGTTTACAGCCCTACTTACACTGATCTGAGTTTATTTTTTAATGAATAAACGCTATGAAACTCTATTATCGCTAGTATAGCTTTGCAACCTTTGCTAAATTGGCATAAAGTAAACTGAAAACCAAAGAGGATTAGAGAGAATTAGGAAAACTTCATAGTGAAGGTTTGATGAATTCTTGTACTGTCAGTCACGAAATAGATTTCTAAAGACCTGTGGATTCTTGTTGCTCTGGCTTAGCCAGAGAAGACTCTGGGAAATATAATTTATAAGCCTCGTGGAAAATTCTAGATACCTGTGAGATTGTTCCACCCTGTTTGACCACTGTTGTCCACTGAAAATTCTGGGTGGGCCATTGAGCTATCAGAGAAAAATGGAGTAGCTTGGACTCAACACTACTGGAGTAGTATTGATTCATTTTCTTGACTCCAGACATCCTTGAACTCACCCCATGGATACTCTGAAGGGATCCCAGAATGGAGACAGCATATAGTTGTTTTCTAGGGGGAAGGATAAAGAAAAGGGATAGGGATATATAGGAAATGCAAGGGTGGGATTTGATGTAAAAGGACCTCTTTTCTTTTTGAAAAGACAAAGAGTACAAGACTGGACAATAGGCAGAAAATTCCAAAGGATGTAGTAGGAATACATAGAGCGAAAAAGTATTGTGTTGTGCTTTCATGACTGTGGTCATCAAATAATAGACTTCAAAACATAATGCTTTATTTAGCAATTATTATTTCAAAGAGAAAAGAGTAGACATTTGGAACTTGTTACCTCCAGAAGTGTAAAAATGGAAGAGTTTCGTTACCTCAGAGATGAGAACTTCACAATGGATTGTCATCCTCACAGTGACTCAGCCCCCTCTTCCTTCAGTTTAGATTCATCTGGATGTGGATGATTGATAAAGAGGCAGCCTCACCATTTAGCCTTAAAGAATGAAGTGGTTGGAATTAGGACTCACACAGACATAAGATTGGGAACCATGATTATTTAACTTGAAATTTCTAAATAGCCATCTCAGTAAGCAAATCCATTTAAAAAAAATTTTTTTTGAGGAAGATTGGGCCTGCCCTGACATCTGTTGCCAATCTTCCTCTTTTTTTTTTTCTCCCCGAAGCCCCAGTACATAGTGCATCATAGTTGTAGAGTTGTAGCTCTTCTATATGGGACTCTGCCTCAGCATGGCTTGATGAGCAGTGAGTAGCTCCGCACCCAGCATCCGAACCAGCAAACCCCAGGCCACCAAAGCGGACGTGCAAACTTAACTGCTACGCCACTGGGCCAGCCCCAGCAAATCCATTTTTGAATACTGAGAGTAAATGGCATTGTATAGTTTTAAGTCTTATTTCTCTCTAATGCAATATATTTGACTGAACATCAGAAAACCTCTTCTGCTTAAGAGCAGAATAGTTTTCAGAACATTACAATATATTACATTAATTGAAGAGTGCGCTTTGAATATTAGTCATATTACAGATTTCATCTAGCATTTACAATCTAATTGTTTATGTTTAAAATACTTAATATTTATATTTAATAAAATTATATAATTTATTAAGACTAATGTTTTGTTTCACTTTATGTTTGTTTTTCATTGGACTTGTACCTACAGGACATCAGCACAGTATATCAGATTTTTCCTGACGAAGTACTGGGTTCTGGGCAGTTTGGAATTGTGTACGGAGGTAGGTTAGTTCACTAAGTATTTTTATTAATTTAAAATTTTAACTACTTGTGTTTAGAAAAGTAATATCTCCAAGGAAAATATAAAAAACAAGACCTATGTGTACATGTGTCTGTATGCATGTCTCTCTGTGTTTTACCTTGTTAGAAATTTCTGTTGAGAGTCACTATTTGGAAAATCGGTCCATTTCTATTTTGAAAGAGAAAGTGTTCTACTCCTAAAAAATTTCTTTTGCTTAAATATGGACACACTCTATACACAATATTGGTTAAATATTGGTTTATTTAGATAAAATATTGAGAAACAAGGAAGTTGTTATTCATTAACATTCCTTTTTCTTTTAGCGTATTTGATCAGAATTCTATAGAAATACATTCATGTAACTAGACAAGTCTTTTAATTCTAACATCTTTAACAATGTATGTATTTCATTAAGGTATTTTTTTAATTTTTGAAGTGAAATACTAAAATTTTACCTTTTTCTTATTGTCAAGCTATTTGGTGAATTTATTATTTTAACTTCCGCTTTTTTAGATTCTAGCCAGTTCAATCATATTTTTCAAGTCTTTAAGAAACATTTAATGTTAATGTTTTGCCTGCTTTATAAAATGACATCAGTTCCTTAATGTAATCATTAACAAATTATCTTTTTTTGTGAGGTGAAGGTGGTCTGAAATAATCATGTTTCACTCAGTATTATTTATGATATTATAATATTGTGCTTTTTTATTTAAAATTAATTTCTAGTCTATTTTACAAAGTAATTTTGATTCTTATAAAATGCACAAATGATTTTATTTTATAGAAAACCTATCGATGAGTCAGCAACCATTGTGCTTTTTGTTAATGCATAACAATGTAATAGGGAAGAGCAAGGTACTACACAGAGAATTGCTCTATAGTGTAATAATTGCAGGCAACAAATAAATCATGGTATGTAGAGCCTGGCAAATATACGTAACTGTACAGAGTGTGGGGGTAAAGCAGGGGTGAGAAATGAGGTTAGAGAGACCAGCAGGTACCAGATAATTTGTTAACATCCAACATTGAAGGAGCAGGCATAGGAGGAGGCCTCCACAAGGGAGATTGAAAAGTTAAGACTAGGGATGAAGCAGATGAGATGAGTCTGAGAACAGTGGTCAAGTGCTCTAGTGACAGAGGAGTACAGACTAAAGAAGCTGTGACCTTGAAGAGAGTAATTGCAGTAAAATGTCTGAGTTGGAACAGAGATTGCAGTGAGTCAAAGAGTGAAGAGAGATGTTAAGGAAGTAGAGAACGTGAAAACAGGACAATTTGGAGTGAAGAGAAGCAGTCTAGAAGGATTCAGAAGGAATAGTGAGAGTGGGATGTAGGGAAAGGAACGCTAATTTACAGCAAATGTTGAAATGGTGGAATTTAGAGTTAGTTTCTATGTGACAAAAAAGAATTTGAGTAATTCGGTCCCTTTTTCACTTTCATTTTTATTTTCAGAGTCAATTAACACTACTGTAGCCTATATCTACTACAGTATAGTAGTGTAGAAGAGCTCGAAGGGCCCGTATAGACTCGCTCAAATTTGGTTGTGAGAATTAAACAGGATGTAATGTGTGTAAACGGCCTATCATGTGGCGATAATGATGACAGTAATGACAATGATAACTAACAATTTTTGAGTGTGTATAGTTATCTGGGCACTATGTGTACTTTACATATCTTAAATCATCTAATTCTCGCAACACCACTACCACTGAAGATGAAGAAACTAAAACTCAGAAAGCTTAAATGACTTGCTCAAGGTCACGAAGCTAATAAATGACTGAGCCAAGACTTTTGTTCTTTCCATTATAGCATACATTCATTTGTCAGGACTTTAAAATTATACTTTCTTAAGGAGAGCATTTTGCTGGTGGTATGAATATTTTCTATATTAAGTAACTCATCCTATTTCTAAAACGTATACTTTTATGAAAAAATATCAGGCTGTTGATATATATAGCTTTTAATGCCTCAATTGTTTGTGTTCTAAATTCTATATTTAGGCTGATTTTATAGTACATGTTTGATGTAGAATAATGGAGCTAAAAAATGAGATCTTTATGGATATAAGTCAATGCTCTTTAGAAATGTTAATTGAATCAGTGAAACATTTTTTAAATTCCTATAAGTGTCCTTATAAATTGTGATGTTTTTTACTATAGATGGTATTTAAAACATTATGCTAATGTTTCCCTTTTTTTGTTTCAAAGGAAAACATCGTAAAACAGGAAGAGATGTAGCTATTAAAATCATTGACAAATTAAGATTTCCAACAAAACAAGAAAGCCAGCTTCGTAATGAGGTTGCAATTCTACAGGTACTTCTTTGTTTTTCATTTGGGGGCTATAAAGTACCCCCTAAGCTTCTGCAAAACAAAGAAAAGTTATCCAAATATCTGTGGCATAGATACCTAGCAACACTTTAAAATAACTGGAAAAGCAGATCAAGCATCAGAGTACTGCCGGGGTAGTCTCCTTCCTGAGTCTAAGTAGCTATTGTTCTTTTTTATGTTCAGAAGAAGAACCATGATTGAGATCAGCTGAGTGGTGGGCAAGGTTATCTTTTACTAATCTTGAGGAACAGAATTCTGTCCCTCTGGGTAGAAAAGTGATAGCCAGAAGCACTTGGTATCCTCTACCTTGTGGTCCCTAGCTTATGAAAGCTGGTGTCCCAGTTTATGGTTGTACCTGGAGTGACAGGTTCTGCCCCATCCCCTATTCCTCATTCTGATTCTCCAGATCAGGATCATGTGGGCTGAAGTGGCTGATGGGCGAGAGTTCTCCTCATGCAGTTGTTGGTCCTCTGGTCAAATTTTGATTTGTTTCTGTTTTTGTAACAATGCACCTTAACTTACAGAAGAATTCAAAGTTGTATAAATATGGAATTTGCAAAAAAGTAGAATTCTCCTTTTTTTTCCATTTCATCTTCTTTATATAACCTAGGTGAAAGCTTTCCAAGGTCTGATTCAGTCATTAGAAAAGTAAGCTCTGTGGATATTTTTGAATAGCTGAAAAAGTAAGGCAAGTGTGACTCTTGTGGCATAGGTGTCACTTATTTATTTATATCCTTTAGAATACCTCTGTTTTCATTATCTCTAAATATTTCCTTATTATTATTATTAGGTTTCAGAAGGATGTTAATTAATGTAGATATTAAACTTATTTCATAAAATTCCCAAGGGATCTTATTTATATTGTTATTTTAAAAGTTGTATCTTGGTTTAAAAAATGGTAAATTTGAAATTATTGGGTTTTCTAGTCATATCAACAAAATAAGAATAAAAATATAATTGTTTTACAATTATTAGCAATAAGACTGAAAACTGACCTTGATAAGGAGATTCAACAATGTCTTAAAAAATCTAGAAACTTAAAATCTAAAGTAAATGTTAGTAAGACACATTTAATACAATTTATTAACACAGGCTTGTTTAGTCAAGATTAATTTTTATTTTCTAACATTACAATATCACAAATCATAAAAAGCTTTAGGATAATACTTATGAATATAATTCTAATTGATTTACTCTTATTTTTTCTCATTTTCTTATCTGAGGAACAATACTAGAGCTTCTGTTTATGATAGAATGTATGAAAGCATTTTGGAGTTATAAAGTACTGAGTATAGAATACAGAATATAGAAAAAAATACACAAGAATTTTGCAGTCCATAGATTAAATGTATCCCCTTGCACTTATCTGATAAAATTACCCCTGTCCTTCTGGTTTCTCTCTTGTGAGGCACTCCTCTTCCCGTTCAGTCTCTCTTAACTTAAAAACAAAACACCAGCAGCAACAAAATGTGGTCTTGACGTGTCTGGGCTGCCTCTCGGCTGCAGCCTCATCTCTCCCTTTTATTCTGCCGCGCTTCAGGTTTGTGCTCTGCTCCTTTCGATTCTTGTTCGTAAATTCCCTCCCTTCTCATTCTTGGTTTCCACACTTTTCTCGAAGAAAATGCAAGGCCCTTTTTGCCATCCCCTTGTTTTCTACTTCTGCCCTACTATCACGCTTTAACTGGATTTTAGCCTTCACCTCACTTGACTAATCTCAATCCTTCAACAGTGGAGATCATTTACTCCTTTTTAAATCTCTTTCCTCGCTTCACCCCTGCACCTATCAGATCCTGTTTTTCCTTCCCTGCTGGTTCGTCCAGCTGTCTTCTTGAACTTCTCCTTCCCCTCGTCTAAATGCTTTATGTTAATTTGGAACTCAGTCCCGGAGTGAGGTCATCCACTTTAAGAGTCATCTGTCATCTCTTGCAGGTCATTCCTTATTTACCTCTGGAGCTCCATTCTTTCCCAAGCCCTCCAGTCTCACATTTCTGACCTTAGGACACCTCCACTTTGCTGGGCCAGGCTTACCCCGAACCAGCCAGCCTAAAACCGAACCTTTAATCCTAATGTCTTTCCCTGCAAGATACCCCCCCCAACTTTGTCTGTTTGTCTGTCATTCTTCCAGTTTCTAACTCAAGAACCATTTTCCTTCAATTAATTAAAATATTAAGTCATTCAGCAGTACCTGTGAAGCACTTCCTTCCTTGATACAAAGCAATTTACTAGGCCTCTAGGCCATATAAAAACGAATGAAACTTTTTAAGATGTTTATCATCTATTTGGGCAGTCAGGTACAAGTAGCTTCAAGGCAGGAGAGCTGTGGAAGCATAGTGAAAGAGGTCATGGATTATGACTGAGGCCAGGGCACTGGAATTAGAGAGAGCTTGAAGGAGAAACATAGCACTGGTGAAATCTTGAAAGACTCAGGTTTTGGATAACCAAAGAAATGTTGGAAAAGGTTATTAGGCTGAGGGGCCATCTTAGTAAAATATTCTATGAACAATAAGTAGAAAACTTTAGATCATTCCAGAAGAGTGGCCCTCCAGTGTTTTCCTCATGTGTCCTTGAAAAGAATTCTAAACAATTTTGTACCTGCTTGTGTATTTTTAAGTTGACAACTAGAACTCTTTTGTTAGAAGTTTAAAGAGTTTTAACTTTGTACTGTATTGAAAATATACATATTTGAAAATAAAGCTGTTCTATCACTCCTTTAAATGTATGCATTTAGAATGTAAATGACATAGACATTTGATTTTTTTTCGATCCTATAAAAAATACATGAATAGGCTCTTCGTTAACAATAGTATATTTTACATTCCTTATTTTCTTTCTATATTACACTTTTCTCACAGAATTGTATTCCAGTGTAATGTGTTTTTATACTTGAAAGTCTTTTATTGGTCACTTTTAATAATTATTTGCAATAAAAATAAATATATATTTAAAAGTTCTTGATTACAACACTTTAAATGTTTAAACATTCTCCTGGATTATCATTACAGTTGTTATTAGTAAAAGCTTTTTCAGCAAGATAAATAGTCTGTAAATTTTGATCTATGAAAAATAGACTTTTACGAAAATACATTATTTAATGAGATTGATTTTTTAATTTAGTTCAGAAATTGGTGGATGAATGAATATTAATTATTGTTTGAATTCGAGTTCAGCAACAATTTGATTCTTTTTTTTAAACTGTAGGAGCCAAGTTGTAAGCCAAAAAGAGACAGACAAAAACAGTGATTTATCTTCAGAAATTCATTTTAATCCTCTCTCTGTTAATAAATCCATTAAATCCTTCTCTGATTTTGGTGAAAGCATGAATTAGAAGCTAAGTTGCAAAAGAATTGATTTCCAAGTTATTAGCGTCATTCACTTCCTAGCAACACAGTATTTCAAATTTTCCTTTTATTTTTCTCCCCGAGCATTTTCCTCCCTGTGGCAAGGCACCCTAGTAACATTTGGAATGTGTGAGAAGCCTACCTTCCTTGTGTAAAGTGGGAGAAAAATTATTTTGAAAGGGAACTTGGGGATGGAGAATTTGAAGACTTTCGGGATTTTCTCAGACAGATCTGTATTAGAGTATGGACTATTATGATTCATTCAAAGTGTAATTGTTGAGTGCCCACCATGTTCCAGGCAGTAGGGATACAGATGTAAACAAAACAGATTTTCTTTAAACTATCCCTCTGCTCACATAACTCTTAAAAATCTTTCTTTTCCCCAAGATTATGCCTTCCATAGTTTGGAGACTGCCGTGTGGGACAGAGTGTGCAGTAAGACCAGGAAATGGCTTTCATATGAGTTCATGGAGAACCTTAGATATTATGCCAAGTCAATTGGATTTTATTATGCTGAAGTGATTGTGAATTATTGAAATGTTTTGAAAAAGAAATTGTTAGATCAGATCAGTATTTGGGGATGACATTACAGAGAAGAAAGTTTAAAGGCAAGAAAACTTTGTTAGGGGCTATTTTCAGCTAGTAGGGAGAGTCAAAATGCCCCGCTTCCTCTTCTTTCTTTCTACAAAGTCGCCTTGGCTTCAGCCTTAGCATTTCCATTGCTGCTAGCCTAGACGAGGCTTTTAAATTCATGTCTTGGATACTGCAACAGGTGATATTCCTGATAACTGGGTCCTCCCCCTCCTCCCACTATATTATCATCTTCCTGACCTACCCTTTTCCCTGTTCCATCCTGAAGACCACAACTTGATGAGTCTTCAGTGGGTTTCCATCCTATTCCTCTCCAGTTTAGTAGTTTTCTTTTTCTTATTTCATCAAATCTATCTACTTTTCCTGGCTTTTCGCACTATAAGTGATTTCACTGGACCCTGTCTCTCCTATTCAACTGAGTCTTTCATTTCTCTTCAAGTCGTCGTCCTTGTCATACTCTTAACCTCTGGCCATTGCTCAGCTTTTAATTCTAAGCCCAGATTCCCATTCTGATTTGCTTGGCTCATCCGTGTTTGATTGACCTTCAAGATCCACCACTTTTCCCCGACTGTCTCGTGCTGCTTTCCATATCTCCTATTCGTTTATTTATGATTTCTAGTCTTAATATAAAGTAGTACTTTAATACTTATCAGATACTTCTTATGTAATAGATTGTAAGCAATTTGAAGGTTTCAGCAATGCCTTGTTTTTTTCAGCTTCTACAATGCCTACCACAGTAGTAAAGACATTGCAGGTAATTTATTAGCATTTGACAAAATTGTCTTAAATCACATACTGCTTTCCCTTAAATTCTTTATGAGGGTCTTTGTTACAATACCTTTTGTATACATAAATTGTTAAATTTTAGGCTCTAATTAGCAAATGATGGTATTCGATGAGGAAAAGAGTTTGTAGAAGAGCTGCTCAGTGTTCCAGATGTTATAGGCTGTTTCAAAAGCTGAGCCTCAAGGGAAAAAAATTGGGCATTGGGTGCAAAGGAAATCAGAGAACATGTCAGTGATACTTTTAAAGACAGGGGAACCTCAAGATCAAGAGGGATTTGGTAACACAGAACAACACTGTGGTGGTACATGGGCTTAAAAATAGAATAAGCTGGAGGGAAGAAGTCCTGCCAGTGAGGAAGATAGGGAATCCAGATCATCAAGGCCAGTTGTCCAGGTGGATGTCATAACAGGTATAGGGGACACTGTGGTGAGAAGACTGACAACAGGCAGCATTCAGAAATCCAGACGATATGCCTTGAGGGGTTGTGAGATCATGGTGAGGAGGCCTAAGTAGCATGGCCCCTGAAGCATACTAGTTAGAACGAGCAGCACCCCAGTCCTGAATGGGTTTGAGTCCAAGGAAAGAATTAATGCAGTGTGTAACACAGTGTTTCAGGAGCATAGGTTCTGGAGGTAGACCGCCTGGCTTCAAATATCAGACTTGTATTTAAGATTTCTTAAGAGCTTGAATAAGTTACTTAAGCTCTCTGAGCCTCAGTTTCCTTATCGAGAAAATTTCACAGAGATGTTATGAGAATCGAATGTGATAATTTTGTGAACCTCTTAGCAGTGCCTGGCGTATGGTAAAGGTTCCATACTTATTAGATGTTAACTAGTATTGCCACCACTGGGTTGTAAGTCTAGCTTCTAGGAAAAAGTTCAAATAGCTTGATGTTGAATTACCTAAATAGAGAATCTAGAGACACATAATTTCATCATAACAAAGAATATGGTTGACTCAAAGCTTCAGATAGGGCTGAACATGCCTTAACATGTGCCCAGGCCCCGGTAGGCACTCAGTAGCTATTTATTGAACAAATGATGTAGCCACAACTGAGGGATCTGGGGGGATACAGAATTGCAGTGTATGCCAGTAAGACAATCGAGTATTCCTTACCTTCATTCCTTTTTGTCTAAAAAACATGGTAATTTGTCTTCATGGAGCCAGATTAAATATATATATCTTGTAAATACATGGCTTTGTTCTCTTAGGCTAAAAAGGTGATCAAGAGTAGGTGGAGAAGAGATAATCATGATGGAAAACCAGAGAATAACATTGCTAAGTGTGGGTGGGAAAATGAAAACTTTTGCAAACAGGTAATATTTTTTAAATCATGAAGGAATCAATTTTTATTTCTCTAGAGAAAAATGTGCAAAATTTGAGCACTTTCTCTTTTAGTGTGTAGTTGGAGGTTAGTTTGTACTTCTGTTGTTTCATCTAATATGTTTATTATATTTCTTCAAATATTTCTTTCTTTGTATTTTACTACACAAAGAATTTTCATAAGTTGTTGCTTTAAGACAAGACATGTTTTGCAGCTCTAAGGGAATCTTGTTATCTTCTGAATGTTTCAAAAAGTAAAGCCCATGGATTATATGTATAGATGTCTAAAATACAGGAAAGAAAGAAAACAAAGATCTATTATAAGAAAAAAAAATGAACTTCGAAAATTTTCTGAATAGGTATTGTGTTTGATAAGAAGTTAGTCATAGTGAAATTAGTGTCAGAAAGCCAGGTTCCAAGTCAAAACTTTTCCATTTTTTGGTAAATCTCTTTTAATCTGATTTCCTTACTTATGGATTGGAATTAATCTGACTTGATGTGCTTGCTTCACAGGAATGTTTTGGGGGGACTAAATTAAATAATATACAAAGTGTTTTCTAAATGTGTGTCCCAATATACTTTTGGAAAAACACTCATTTTTTGAGTTCTTTCATGGAAGGGAGTGGGGGTTAAGATGTCCTCTTTAAGACAGTTTAGAAAATATTGTGTACTCTATCCAGGTTATCCACATCTTGGAAGTGAACATAGTCTTTCACTTATTAAAGATTCTGAGAAGCTCCATAATTAAGAACTTGTTTAATTTTGAGAATATGCCAGTTACATGCATTTTGCCACAGAACCCTTACACAAGTTTAAGATATCACCATTTGATCTTTTTGCACATAATATTCTGTCTTCCAACCCTGTGCAGTAGACCCTGTATACTCTCCAGTTCCCGTTATCTAGTACATATATAAGACGTCAGAAGGATTATGTGTCTACACAGATCATTGAACATTATAGTAGAATGTTATGCTTTCTGGAATGCTGACATCTAAATATAGAAACTGGGATGCAGTGATATGATTTGTTAAAAATTACACTTTAAATCCAGCACCAGGATGAGATTGGATTTATGTGCTCATGTTTCCAGCCAGGTAGATTAACAGAAAATAAAAAAGTGTTCCAGATGTGTCTCCATTGTTATGCATTTGATAGCAAATGAAAAAAATCCAGATATTTGATCCAGTTTCAACTTTTATATACAGTAAACACATCTTGATCTACAAATTTCAATTTCCTTATTTTAATAAGCCATACTTTTAATTCTTGCCTTCCTCCTAAATACAAACCGAGTAATGGCTGGAGGGAAGGGGGTCAAACTTTATAGGTGGAATGTTTACTAATATTGATTTTTTTTGTCATGAGTTATTAATTTTCTGTATTTGAAGACTTTGTTGCTAGTTCTCAAATATTACACCCTTTTTCCTAAATTCAACTTGAAACTCTGGCCTTGGTTGGGGGCTGTCGGAGTGGGTACTGGGGTGCATACAGATCCTTGCTGGTGAAGGTCTTTCCCAAGATCTCTTGATAGAAATCACTCCTCCTACCCCCAAAATTACAGTATCAACTTCAGCCGTATACAAACATCGATGCCGATGAAACCTCGGTGTTAAGAGTCCAGATAGGGCCGCCCGGTGGCGCAGCGGTTTAGTCCGCGCTTGGCAGCCCGGGGTTCGCGAGTTCGGATCCCGGGCGCCCGCCGACGCACTGCCTGCCAGCCATGCCGTGGCGGCGTCCCATATAAAGTGGAGGAAGATGGGCACGATGTTAGCCCAGGGCCAGTCTTCCTCAGCAAAAAGGGGAGGATTGGCGACGGATGTTAGCTCAGGGCTGGTCTTCCCCACAAAAAAAAAAAAAAAAAAGAGTCCAGATGGTGAGCTTAGGACATCTGGATTTTCTTTTTAAAATTTCCCATTCATACCTCTAATCCGAAGGATTCCTGGTGATAAGTAGAAAATATCACATATTTGTGTACTATTTCTACCTGGTGAAAAATCAAGAAAGGCTAGAAACAACGTGAGAGATGATGAGAGGGTTTTTTAAGTGTTGTTTTCTGCATACTCCTTCTCCCCCTCTGCATTTAGCTGCTTCTCCTTCCATAAGAAAAGGGAAGGACTCATTATATGTATCATATGTCTGCAGCAACCCTGAAATCTAAAGCTAGATGGAAGCATTTCTAGAATTGACGAAGTGCAGAATGACTAAGAGGTGTATAGACAGGCTTATGGATATACGTGAATACAGAAGTTATACATTTGGCCTCAGTTGATTTTTCTGCTATGCAAATATTGAATTGGTCCTTAAAAAAAATTCTTGGGCCAGTATTACTTAATAGAATGCCCAGGACTTACAGTTAATTTAAGAAGAGAGAGTTTAATGGTAAATTGTGCATTACGAAGTAACCACCTAAAAGTTGACTCTCTTTCTTGATATCCAGGCAAAACATATGCATTGTTGTTAGCAGTTAATGAAGTTGCTTCAACTTATTATTTCTCCCACAAAATTTGGAAATATATTAAACCAAGGTCAGTCTGTGCTAATTAGTGTCACAGCAAAAGTAACATCACAGTCCAATTCTGACGGATGGTATGAGCAAACAATTCTTACCAGGAATGAACTGAACATTTCTGAGTTCCTAGACTCTAATGGATTAAATTTGATTGTGGCCCCATTGATCTAAATGTCAGCCAGTGATACCTATCCACAGGAGGGTGGATTGTTATACCTGGTCTTGTCGTTGAAGTAATACTTGGTGCATTCATTCTTCTGATGGTATATGTTAGCTTTATTTTGTTCTAAGTTCATATCCGTGTGCATTTCTAAAACTTTACAGCTGAAATTTCCTCAAAAAATGCTACATCTTAAAAGATAACTAATGAAGTACGAGCCTATTTATATAGTAGACTTGTTGCCAGCTGAACGTGAAATGGGAACACGTTCGCCTGCTATAAGCAGACCATCTCCGTCCTCCCTCTGGGTCAGGAGCGCGCGCGTGTGAAGCACAGCTTCGCCTGGTCGACCTCAGAGTCGAGGCTCCTCTGCCTTCACTGAAGTTCAGAAACCCAGCAAGGGGAAAGACGCAGGAGGACAAACTAGAAGATGCAAGTTTGTGGCAGTTCATGCTCAACCTGCTGTAGCCTCTGTTAGGTGAAAGGCAAAAGGAAATCTTCTTTTCTGCCACTTAGTGTAAATTTTCAGTTATTAAACTAAAGAGGGAAGTGTGACCCAGATCTTCTAAAAATCACTGAAAATCTGGCCAAAATAACAACTAACTTTTACTGTGTTCCGGGCACGATTCCAAGCATTTTGTGTACGTTAAATATTAAGTCCTCGTTATGTTACAAGATTAGACACATTTTATTATCCCATTTTGCATATGAAGAAATGGAAGTCAGGAGCTGGGATGTGGCAGAGCTGGAATTCAAAGTCAGGCAGTGTCTCTAGAGACTGCTCCTGAAATATGCCCCAGGCCTCAAGGCTGTCCTTGTCCCCACACTTGTCCTGGGCTAAATCAAGAATGGAGAAAGAGAAAGGAGTTGAAAGGCCTTTTCCAAGTAAGGAGCTCAAGTACAGTGATTATTATCATCTGAATAGGCCATTTTCAGTGCTTATTTGTCATCCTCAGGACAATAATGAAATCATAGGAAATTAGGTTTTCACAGTTCACGTAAGGAGGGTTGGCACGGAGGGAAAGGGGTAATTTAGAGGAATATCCCGACTGACCTTTAGCTGCTGCTGCCTTGCTTATCTCTCGCTGATGACTGTTTCCCAGTGGCCTTTGAGAATGTGCTAAAACTAGGAGTACCTCTTTAGTAAGAGCCAGGTATAAAATAGATGCAGATGACCTAGAGAGTAAGAAAATTATGTTTCTTCCTGTTAAATATGCTGAAATATTTACAAAAGCAGTGGCCAAAACTTGTGTATTTTGAAGGAGTGGTACCTGAAAACCACCAGGACATCTTTGTCATACCCTTTGAAGTTTAGAAAATCATTTTGCAACTCATACCATTGGTGGCATCTCTGGTATTCACATCCATGTGATTGGTGTTTATTATAAAATCATTGCTTATGATCATACTAGTCATCCTCAGAATCCTGAGATTGCTTACTAGCAGCTTCAAGTGAACTCACAATGAAAGAGTCATGGACTGTATTTTTTTCTAAAGAGAGATTTGATGCAAAATGTATTGTCACTCAATATGTCAGACGTGTGTTAGCATCTCTTCAATAAAATCATTTAAATCTTAAAGAATATTATTCAGGTACTGAAAAGTAAGGAGATGAAGGGATTCTTCATCTTTCAGTTAAGTTTACAAACGTGTGTTGGGCATTTAATATGTGTCAGGCACTAGGCTTACACCGCCTGGGAATATAATTGATACAATATAGGCCTTAAGGAGCTTGTAGTCTTGTAGGTAAGACACAGAGGTTCACCAGGAACTAAATACAGTACATTAACTGTTATGAAAGAGGGTTGTACTGAAGCCTATGAGAAGAGAGAGACGTCCAAGTCAGACTGCAGGAGTCAATGAAATGGCCTGGTTCAGGCTGAGAGAACAGTATGTGTGAATCCATAGAAAGGAAAGAGAGAGCGTGGCTTGTTCTGAAAATAGTTCAGTCTGGCTAGAGAGAAGGGGAGATATGTGGGAGAAGAAGCTTGAGACATATTTCAGTGGGAGGGGGAAGAGAAGCTGATTAGTGAAGGCCCCCATGTGCCTTCAGGACTTCCTCCTGAAACTGGTGGGGATTCTCTTATGGACTTGAAGCAAGATGATATGATCAGAATCACCTTTGGAAAGATCCCAGTGGCAGCCCTTTGAAGAAGACTTGAAGGAGAAGAACACCTAAGACAAGGAGATCAGTTGGGAGGCTGTGGCAGATCCGTAGGACAGAGATAAGGTTCAAACCCAGGAAGTAATGGTGAGGATTAAGGTGAGGCATCAGTGTGAGAGAAATGAAGGAGATGGACTCTGTAAGATTTAGACACCAATTGTTGTGGGAAGTAGCTATTTAGGATGACTCTCAGGTTTCTGACCTGGGTGGCTGGCTATTTACCAAGAGGAAACACTAGAGGAGTAAGTTTGGATGGAAAGACATCGATTCCATTGTTGGACATCTTTCCTTTAAATGAACATGCCCAAAAGACAGTTGGATTCTGGAATTTAGGAGAGATAGCTGAGCTTACCATATCAATTTGAGTATTATCTTTAACAGGACTTTTCATAATCATCCGATCTCTACACAATGACATTTTTAGCATCTATCAGGGAATTACAGCCATTTTCCCTTCATAAGGCATTGGGTGATTGAGATTTGTAGGACCATTACATGAAGCATAAATTGTAAGAGATTGTGATTAGAAAATGGATAAGATGGTGTTCTCTTCTCTCAACCCTGGCAAAGTGACAGGAATGAGAATCAACAAAGCCATTGCCACAGTGCTATACCTACGAGAAAGTCACCTCACTCCCCACCCCCCCACACCACTGTGCAATGGAATATTCTTCCTTCTGTTCTACATGCTATTTAGAAGGATTCACCTCTTTTAAGTTTGTTTCTTTCTCCATCAATATAAGCTAAATCATTCAGTCATTTGATAGAAAAGTAGTCAGAAATTTTCATATTAAGGCTGAATTGCTCCTAAATAACCTGTTGAAAAGATATATTGATTCTAATTTTGCACTTTCCCACCTCTCCTATAATAGGAGTATAATAATCCTACAGATAGAAGAAAGAAGGGGAAAATATGGCAACATTAACTTATCACTGCTAAAGATATGGAGTGAATTCTCAACACCAGGTTTACAATATAGCAAAACTGTTAGTATTAAAGAATATAAGTACAAATGAAATACTGTTTAATCCAAATCCAAAAAATATAACATAAAGTAGAATGTATGCTAAACCAAAAATTTTAGTTAAATTTTTCTTTCCTTTTTTTTTTTATAAAATATTGCTACTTTTATAAAAGCCTTTGCTTTGGGTGACTAGTTTCCATTGAATACATAAGAATTCTTTAGGCAACTTGAGTCAGGAACATTTCTGTCTTGATCTCCAAATGGCATTTCCTCCCAGACTTCGAAACAGCATATTCGCCCCATGGATATGTCATCAATCTGTTATGTGTGAATGGACACTATTCTTTCCTGTACTTGACCAAATGTTTCATTTCCTGAAAATTAAATTACTTAAATGCAACAAACAGATGGCCAGAGAGTCCCGTAGTAGCTTACTCTGCCGTGGTATTTATTATCCAAATTCCTGAGGTAGGCCTGAGAAGTTAGCAAAAATTCTTTCTGAGTATTGCCATGCCATAGCTCATGTTGCAGTTGTCAAGCTGTTTTTAAATTAATTCGGTTAAGTTAGACATTAGGAGGAAAATGTTGAAAAGCTATTCCATATTTTATATAAAAAAATAAAATTGTGGGGGCCAGCCTGGTGGCACAGTGATTAAGTTCACGTGCTCTGCTTTGGCGGCCCAGGGTTTGCGCGTTCAGATCCCAGACATGGACCTACACACTGCTCATCAAGCCATGCTGTGGCGGCATCCCACATACAAAATAGAGGAAGATGGGCATGGATGTTAGCTCAGGGGGCAAAAAGAGGAGGGCTGGCAACAGATGTTAGCTCGGGGCCAATCTTCCTCACCAAAATAAATAAAACTTGTGAACAAGTCACACAGACCACTTTGGTTAAAGCTTAGAGTTTCTCCTAAGGTATTAACAAAGTAATATGAGTTACACATGATAATAGAAAATAATAGCTTTAATTTTTTCTATTTCCAGTCTTCAAAGATTATCTTCTCTAGGCTAAGGAAATACTTCTCATCAGTATAGTATAGAGAATGTGGATAAATAAGGCATGATTCTTTATATTGTTTTCTTTTGTTACTGTTGAATGTATAAAACAAGTTCGGTCATTTGGTTCAAAGCAAAAAAATACAGCTCACAAGTAAGCATCTATGATGGCCTTGTCTCACCCATACATAGTATTCTTTAGCAAACCTATAAAGCATAAAGGTTTTTGTAAAAGAACAAGGACCACATGCAACAAACATATGAGTTTAAACTTTTCTAAAACATAGTTTTATTACCAGGTATGTATACATGGCCTTGGTTCAATGCTTTCATTGACTGTATTTTTTTTAAAAATCTGTATACCTAACTGTATTCAAAATCTTTTATTGAGAAATAGAACAAATTTCCCTTATCATTTTTGTAAAGATGCTATTAGAGGACATTTGTAGAGTCCTTCAGAGTTTACAGTGAACATGGCCCAAAATAGTTGACTGTGAACAATCTCATTAATCCTCCCATACTTTTGGCCTAGAACATTCTTGAGAATACACCAATTAGATAAACACATATTAAAGTCCTACCCTCTATGTAGAGGCTCCTCAAGTCATGTTGTAGAGTAGCGAAAAGGAAAAAGGAATATATTGAGTGAAGGACTTTAGTACCTCTAAGAACTCACATCCTTAGAGGAATACAGGTAGAAGCACATGAGGGCTGATATTGCATGTATATTTGGATAATTTAGGTAGGAGAGCTTCCTGGTCATCTCCTGACTCCTTCCTCTCCCCTAGCCTTCACAGCCTAAGACAAGGTCAGGCTGAATGGCTACAGCACCACTCTGTCTTCCCTTGCCCTCCCTGGGGCCCTGAGGTTGCTTTCCCCTAACCTTAATCTCCTTCATAGTCTAGTTTTTCCTCTGTCTGCAAACAGGGCACCCCCTTACCTGGCTGCCTACTTCTGTTGGTCTGCTGCTTTCCTCTTCATTGCTCCTGCTCCCCACCCAGACAACAAGGCCTTGGCCATTTAAGGAATCCAAACTCCCCAGAACACTGCTAAAGTGCTTAAAGTTAGAGCAAATAGAAAAGGGAATCAGTTAAGAAGAAACTCAAAAGAGGAAGGCACACTTAGCATATCTCATAGTGGACTTGTCCCAGGAGAATCACAACTCAGGCAGGACTCTTATGTCATCCTTAAAGCTTCTGCTATGATCGTTGATTTACAAGAGGACAGCTGAGGGGCCGGCCCGGTGGTACAGCGGTTTAGTTTGCGCTTTGGCAGCCCTGGGTTCATGGGTTCGGATCCCAGGTGCCTGCCGACGCACTGCTTGTCAAGCCATGCTGTGGCGGCATCCCATATAAAGTAGAGGAAAGTGGGCACGGATGTTAGCCCAGGGCCAGTCTTCCTCAGCAAAAAGAGGAGTTGGCAATGGATGTTAGCTCAGGGCTAGTCTTCCTCACAAAAAATAAATAAAAAATAAAAGAGGACAGCTGAGACACCTGGACACCCAGCGGCAGATGGTCTGTTCAGCTGGTGTAGCTCCTCTATCAGAGAAGGGGATGAGGAAAAAGAAACAAGACAGCCCGGGCACAGGTCCAAGTATGAACAATGCTATCGCTGGTATCCCATCCTGCATATCAAACAGATGTATGCAGTCATTAATGTGAGTCTTTCACCTGAGGATCTGGTGCTCCCATAATGGTCAAAGCCAACTAGCTATCTGGCCTTATTTGTAGGCAGTCAGGACAGGCAGTGTAAGAACAGTGACAGTGTTAACTTTGTTAACCCTGCCCTCTTTCCATGTGCTTCAGCTGTGACCAGGAGAGAGTAATTCTGGAGGCCTGGTCTATCTGAAGTAGCCAGATTTGACCAGTTAACAGTGTGACAGTTTCAAGATCAATGACTCCAGCCCTCTAGAGGTGAAAGGCTGTTGGGTAGATGTGCAGGCATTTGCTGGGACCACATTCAGAAACTTGCTATTCCATGACGACTTTATGCTGCATGATTGGACACCGAGGCACCAGAAACAAAAAGACCCATCAGATGCCTAAGGCAGAGACCAAAATTGCCACGGTAGTGCCAGGGCAGCCTGAGAAAGACATTATCATTGTGGGTGCTTCTGCCAACCAAAGCATGGCTCCGTATCCACTGGTTGCCAGGTTTTCTTTGCCAATGGGTAGCGTGGAGGACGACGACAATGTAGACTCACCCACAACCCCTTCTGTTGCTCACCACCCAGCGTCCATCTGTGAGGTCTGAAGAGTGAGCCATTTCAGGTTTCAAGTCGTTTGTGAAAATTTCATTTTACGTACAATTTTATCTTTCACTGAGATTTAGTTTTTCTAAAATCATTTATTATTTTTCTCTGTTGAGCTGTTGGCACATTTAAGCTAGTCCCTATTTTTTTCTTTAGGTAGTTTTGTTCATGATGACTTTTTTTTCTGTTTCTCATTGAAATATAAGTGGAAAATATAATAGTTTTTTTTGATATTAGGATTTTTTGTTGTTGTGCACAGAAAAAAAATAATAAAGGTCAAATGATCAAAGGCTTTTGTTGATGACCCCCGACCAAAATTCTGACTTAAGCATCATTACAAGGGCCCATCTAA
This sequence comes from Tapirus indicus, assembly GCA_031878705.1. Classification (NCBI taxonomy): domain Eukaryota; kingdom Metazoa; phylum Chordata; class Mammalia; order Perissodactyla; family Tapiridae; genus Tapirus; species Tapirus indicus. The sequence continues at coordinate 18,216,705 of CM062918.1, forward strand.
TGTTAAGAGTAATTTTACTTGACACGTGTGACAATTAACATGTTGAGCTAAATGCAGCCTATCATTATTAGCCATTACTTTATCGTGGAAATATTTATTGAGTGCTTGAGGACCATGTAGGACTACCATGTAGCATGGTGTCCTGACAAATCAGGGACTCAGTAATATTTTTTTTTTCTTGCTGTTTTCATGGCTATCCTCACTCTGTATAGGAGCTTCTGTAGCAATCTACTGCAGCCTCCATTAGCAGAGCAGTTCCAAAAACTTTTGACTAATGTGCTTCATCAGTGCAGTGAGAAGCACACATACGAATTTCATCCTTTGTCGTGTGTAGAGATGGCCTGGTATGCTTATTTAGGACAGTATGCTTAATATTGGAGATGATCCTAAGAAATTACACATCTCTCAATATGGTATTCTAATTAAAACCTAATTAGCAATTCACTGTGCTGGAACTTGAATTTTCAGCATAGAAAAAATAATTTCACTATGCATAGAAAGTAAAGATATATTTTTTTAGAGACATTAGAATTTCAAAAATATAAGGCAGCACATGTGGAATTTAGAGGTGTTAAAAATCTTAAGTGTGGGTTTCTCCATAGCTTTAAACTTGAACAGTTTTGTATCATCAACGAGCTTGCCAAACAGTATCAAAAAGCTCATTTTCTTCAAGTGCTTTATTTATCTTTAATAGAACCTTCATCACCCTGGTGTTGTAAATTTGGAGTGTATGTTTGAGACGCCTGAAAGAGTGTTTGTTGTTATGGAAAAACTTCATGGAGACATGCTGGAGATGATCTTGTCAAGTGAAAAGGGCAGGTTGCCAGAGCGCATAACGAAGTTTTTAATTACTCAGGTAAGAAATCAATTAGAGACAGAAAAAAAAGATAAATATCAAACGTTATCACTGGTTAACTGCAGCTTTGCAGGCTTGTTGTTCAGTCCCTACCTCCGAAGTCTCAACTACACTCGAAAAGGTTGCAATGACTTGTGTTATCTGATTTATATCTGTGGCATCGGAGTCCGGTACACCAAATGAGAGATGTGTATGCAGGCCCATGTGTTAAATCTACTCATGAAATTTTAAAATGCATAGTGGCTAAGTCCTGATTCTTTGAAAATATTCAAGAATGGGTATCCCTGTTAGATATTATTGAATTCTTTTATCTCCACCTGTCTTGGCTGCTGTAGGAATACCATAATCTGCTGCATTTTCCACTGACGTTTCCTTCGAAACCTGCTATGTTAATCTAGCTCATTTCAGTGTCTTGAGCATAAAGAAGCTAAACTGTTCATTGTGAGTTTTCTCTTGGCCCTTTAAATTTATGTCCCAGTAGAAAACATTTTGAAATAAACCGGTAGACCAAAATAAAATTGTCTTGATGATTTTCTTCTTTATAGATACTTGTGGCTTTGCGGCATCTTCACTTTAAAAATATCGTTCACTGTGACCTCAAACCAGAAAACGTGTTGCTAGCATCAGCCGATCCTTTCCCTCAGGCAAGTATAAAAGCCTTGCTCAGCAAAAAGCCAGCTGACAGCAACACCGGCTCCCCTGCAGCATCCTGTCACCTTTTGCCCTCAAAACCTTTATTTGTTTCAAGTTTCACCTGTTCCTTTCCATCCATTTGTGACATTATATTTTCGGGACTGCAGCTTTGTCATCCTGGCTTCTCAGTTCACCCTGCCTTAATAACACACGCCATGCCTTCTCATTCTGCGTTTTGGCATCTGTGGTGTGCAGATCCTGAAGAATTGGCAGCCCCAGAACGATGTTGAAAACACTGGCCTGAGAATGAGAACACTTAAAAGTCCCAGGATGCTGTGAGCTCTCTCATGTTGGGCAAGATGTTCAAGTTCAGTGTTGTTCTCAGAGACAAGGGCAGAAGTTTCTTCTTTTCCTCAACTTGGAGGGTAGAAAACAACCCGGTCTCTCTCCCCAGGGAATCTTGCATCTGAAGTGACCTGACCAAGGTGGCTGTCCTGCTTGCCTCCCCAACACCTTCAGGTCCTGCCTGGATGCCCGTGCAGAGTTCACTTTGAGGCTTATTGTGGATGACATGTCGTGTCCATTTCTTCAGCCTTTGTTTATAATCAGCCCTTGAGTTAAATCCATCACTTCCCCCATTTGCATGTTTTCCTGCCTAGTGCAACAACATAACCCACTTCTGAGTATACGTATTTTCACCTTTATCTCTTGGTTTTGTGGAGGAGGAAGGGAGAACGTTTAGATGATATTTTCATGAAAGAAAACATACTTTTGTGTCAGTACATAAACCACTGTCTTCAAGTACATAAAATGGAAAATGGCTTTTACTTCCACCAGGAGAATTCCATACAGTATAGGTAAAGATTATAGTTGTCCTTGGCGGACCTGGGCTAAGACACTCACAGACACAATTTGTGACCTTACCATTTCTGCAAACCATTGTTATCAACAGGTGAAACTTTGTGATTTCGGTTTCGCCCGGATCATTGGAGAGAAGTCTTTCCGGAGGTCGGTGGTGGGTACCCCAGCTTACCTGGCTCCTGAGGTCCTAAGAAACAAAGGCTATAATCGCTCTCTAGACATGTGGTCTGTTGGGGTCATCATCTACGTAAGCCTGAGTGGCACGTTCCCCTTTAATGAGGATGAAGACATACATGACCAAATCCAGAATGCAGCTTTCATGTACCCACCAAATCCCTGGAAGGAAATCTCTCACGAAGGTAATAGTTTGCATTTGAAAATGGTAACGGTTTAATCCTTAAGTGTTATATTAGTAAATCAGTTGTGAATTATGCACTTGATAAATGTTCATTGTAGATTGCCTACAGAGTAGGAGCACAAATTAGTTGAGGTGGATTGAGAAGTAAAGGAAATGGAGACCAAAAATATCTTCTGATGAAATGTATATGTATTAGAGAGAAATTGAGATATACATATTAAGAGGTAAATGAATCAGAGAAACATTATTTTGGTATACTTCCTTAGAACTTATAAATATTTATACATTGATTTAATGGTAGTACCTAATCTTTACCAAGAGTAATCTTTACTTACTATATACCTGTTTCTGTATTAAGCAGTTTTAATCCATTATGGACAGAAGAACTTTATGTTATTGATATTTTAATTATCATATTACATATGTTATACCAACTTCTTTGTGCACTGATTTCTTTCGTGTGACATTAGAGCATGTATAATATTTTGTTTAACCATTTCCCTGGTATTACATTTTTAGATTGTTTCTATTTGGTCAGAATGAGATAATGTTTAAAAAAATTTCTTGGAGTAGTGGAGTACTTTTTCTTGAAGGTAGTGGAACAAATGATGCCCACTCTCTGGTACCGTGGAAATGTGCTGGCCTTGCTATGTAAATATAACCTATCTAGGCCAGCAGTGAATAGCTATAGATTGTGAATGTTTAATAATCACTGACACCGGAGACCAGAGGCATAGACATCAATGGCTCAAGAAACTCTTGTTGGGAAACCGCAGTATGTATACATCATAGATAATGGGAAAGTAAAGGAGAAAACATAAAATGTGCTTCAGAGAACTCGAAGCTAGCTGAAAGATGAGTTATATGAGTTTGGGAAAGTGATTATTTATTTGCTTGAATTGTTAGCTGGGTATAAAATCAGGATCTTCAAGTTCAGAGGAGGAAGGATCAGTGTGGACTTAACTAGTCAGAATTGCATTTTCAGAGGAGATGAAACTTAGGCCAGTCACTAAAAATTGAAAAAGAAGAGATAAGGCATTTCAGAAAGGGAATTACATGGAACAATTCAAAAGGCATTTATATTTGACCAGAAAGTACACATTGTACTTGGCTATGGATATGTCTAAGCACTGAAAATTTCCTGCCACTCAGACAAAGTTATGTGGAGTCCAGCTCAGATAGAACCCCACTTTTCTAAATAACTCAAGTACAGTTTGGAAATTAGCTGACCTCTCTCCTCAGTATCTTCCTCTGGTTCATCCTTGCCTTTGAGGCACAGAAGTTGTATTATTTGCTAGCCGAAGCTCTGGATGGCAAATGAGTTACCTAACTGCTGGTGTGTGAACAGAACTGATACTTGAACATAAAGAAAAGTTAGTTAAATTATGCCATAATATCAGCTGAGGTGTCACAAAAGTAATTACTAGCCCAGATTCTATCCCAGTATCTTGAGAACAAATAATTCCCTGATTAGAAGTTATAACAGGGGCTGGTACCAAATAATTTTAAGCACGTCAGATCTGATAAATACACAAGCAAACTGGTATCTGGCAGAGGATGGCACAACTGGTGTTAGTACATTTTCAGTCTCAGGATACTTGAAACCACACCAAAACCACTAAGAATCCAGATGCAAGGAAATAAGAATGTAGGCATCTCAGTGACGCTAAAGCCAAAGGTAAGGGTCAGCAGTCAAGCAGCTTGAGGTGTCCTCCCATCTGCCGCTCGCATCAGCCGTCACTTACCTTCTCTGAGCTTCAGCTCATCCTCTGTAAGGCAGGGTAATGATTCCTGCCTCCATAATGAAGCTGTAGTAGAGGCTGAATGAGATAAAGGATGTGAAAGGAGTCTGGAAAGGCAGGTGTGGGGTGAACCAAGCATTTGGATTTGGGAGGAGAATAACAGAACGCTAAGCTAAACAATTGCTCTGGCGGGCAACCAAGAATTGTATAATCTTAGAAATTATGTGCAAACTGATTTGCTTGTTTCCCAAGTGTTCTTCAGACATGTTCTTGGTCATATTTTTTTTTTTCTTGGCATAAAAAAGCAAAAGGAAAAAGGAAGTTGTAAGGTCTCTGTAGCACACATAGGTGTGTCAGATTGAAAAAATTCCTTTATCATGCGTTTTTTTTCTGATAGTGTAGACATGGACTTGATACAATATAATACTATATATTGGAGTGCTTCAGCTGTCATTGTGCCATTTGGTCCTCACAACAATCCTCTAATAGGTAACTTGTTTTGACCCCTTATTAGAGAGAAACCAGAAAGGTTAAGTGACTTGCCCAAGGTCACGCAGTGATAGGGTTTGGACTTGAAGTCATTTATTTGTTTCCATTCTTTACACCATACGTCACTGCACACCAAAAGGTGCTTATTTCTTATGGGATGATATTTACAAACATACAGGGATTTTTTTTTTGTGTGTGAGGAAGATTGGCCCTGAGTTAACATGTATTGCCAATCTTCCTCTTTTTGCTTGAGGAAGATTGCCGCTGAGCTAACATCTGTGCCAGTCTTCCTCTGTTTTGTATGTGGGATGCCGCCACAGCATGACTTGATGAGCAGTGTGTAGGTCTACGCCTGGGATCCAAACCCACAAATCCTGGGCTGCTGAAGCACAGTGCGTGAACTTAACCACTATGCCACTGGGCCAGCCCTCTACAGGGGATATTTTTAACTCAATTATTTTTGCTATGATAATATGATAAGCTGAGTACTGGCATTCTGGAGATATGCTTACTAGTAATTTATCAGTGAATTAATCAGAACTCTTGTGTGCAAAGAATAGAAACCTATCTCTAACTAACTCAGGCAGAAGATAGTTTATTGACTCACACAACTGGGAAGTCCACAAGGTGAGCCCCATTCATCTGGATCCTGCGGTTCAAGTGTCAAGTTTCTCCATCTCTCAGCTCTGCTTTACTTTGAAGGCCTTCTTCTCAGGTGGACATTTCATGTGGTGCAGAGTGATCCTCCAGCAGCTCCAGGCTTCCACGCTACTCATCGTACATGATGTCAGAAAGGAAGAGTAATTATCTCTCAGGAGCCATAGAGCCTCTGAAAGGGGCACTGATTGGCTACGCTTAAATCCCATAATACCCTGGAAACAATAACCTTGTCGCCACAGGAGGCTGGCTGTGATTGGCTGTGTGGTTGATGGAGAGCCCCTCCAGGCTGGAGAGAGGAAGTCGTGCAGGGACAAGATACTTGGCTAAAACAAACACAAAAGCATTAACAGATGTCCGTTATAATAGATTTTTTGTGTGAATCAAGGTATGATTTGAAAAATGAGAAAAAATTCAAGGAAAACTTAACTTAGCAAATGTTACAGGTAAAATGGAGATAGTAAAATTAGTTCAATTTTGAAAGAAAAAAAATAGTAATAGCTAACACTTCTATAACATTTGCACTGTAGCCAAGCACTACTTTAAAAACTTTATATTTATGAACTCATTTAATCATTCCTAACCTTTGGGTAGAAACTATAATTGTTTCCTTTTTAAAGTTGAGGCAGTGCAGGCATAGAGGGTTAAGTGGCTTGCCTGGGTGGGGCCAGGATGCAAATCCTGTCCGCTAGCTCCAAGGTAGATGCTCTGATCCACTACATTTACAGTCTGTCGATTATCCTTCTGTTGGATTTAGCCATGCAGTCACATTAAATTTTCGATGTGCTTTCACTAGCTTAGAACTAGAATAGCAATACAATTTTTAATAATGTCTGAAAATACACAGAAACAGGATCATGTTATGATAAAGACCTGAGTTGAGAGCTCTTCCACTTAGTGTCTTGGTGACCTCATCCAAGTTACTTATTCTCTTAGGTCTGTTTTCTTGTCTGAAATGGGGTGATACTAATTCCTAACTCACTGGGTTATTTTAAGTATTAAATGAGATTGCACTGGAGAGCGCTTAGCACAGTGATTGATATAACTAGATTACCTTAAATATATTGAACACTTTCTGTTTCCCAATCACTTTACATGATCTATCTATCTGTATATATATGCTTAGTTATATACACACACATATATATAAATATAATTATATAAAGTTATATATGTAACTAAACACATACATATTTAATTACAGTTATATATAGTCATATGTAACTAAATACTTACATACATTATATATATAGTGATACAATGTGACTAAATAAAGTGCCTATGCACAATAAAACATTCCAGAGTGAATTGTATGATTACGAACAATTGCCCGAGAGGAGACTCTAGGTGATCCTGGGAAGCGAGTTGGAGAACATTTCAGTTCGCCCTAAGGCAGTGTTGTGTGTTCCACCTTGTTTCATTTCATCGTTGTGACTGTCTGGATGGCCATCTGACATCATCCAGTTTATCCATTACCACTCGTCAATAATTAGCCATGGCCTCGCTCTCACTTCCAGCTTTATCTCATACCAGGTTAAGCTTAGCCCTCAGCACATCCATCCTATGACCTTTCTCAGTTCTTAGAAAGGACTTGTGTGCCTATTTTAAAATATTTACTTGATTCGGCAAATTCACTTTATCTTACGGAAAAGTCAGCCCATTATAACTTAAACATTTTTTAGATAATCAGATGAAACTAAGGAAAATTGGGCCTTGCTTGTTCATGTACCAATGTGTCCTTCTTTTCATTGCTTTTTTTAGCAATTCCAAAAGAACAAGAGATAGGCCAGACTATCCTTTATGTTGGTCACATCTGGTGTATAATAAGGGTAAATCCTGGGTGGACATTGCCAAAAAAATCAGGAAATCGCTAGCAAGACTCAGTCTATGACTTAAGAAGTAGGTGCCAGGGATGTAGAGCTTAGAAATGGGAAATGGAAAAACTAGCTAATAGTTAGAACACAGGAATATTTGCAAGGCAAGGGATGCCTTAAGTAATTTTACCAAAGACCCTCCTCGATTATGGCTCATTTTAAACAACGCGTCCAGGTCTAGCTCTAGGTCTAGAGTAGGCATTTGTTAACTTTGCCATGTGACAGTTAATCAGAGGAGCTAGTTAAAAATGGATATTCCTGGGACCGGCCCTGTGGCCAAGTGGTTAAAATTCTGCACACTCCACTTCAGCAGCCTGGGTTCGGATTCCGGGCGTGAACCTACTCCACTCATCAGCTATCCTGTGGAGGCATCCCACATATATGGGAGAGGAGGATTGGCACAGATGTTAGTTCAGGGCTAATCTTCCTCAAGCCAAAGAAAAAAGAGGAAGATTTGATGGGCAATGGATGTTAGCTCAGGGTGAATCTTCCTCACCAAAAAAGAAAAAAAATGGAGATTCCCAGGCTCCACCCACCTAAACTGCCATCCTACACTGAGATAGAAGTCCATGGATCACACTTTTAAAAACAGTGCTTGAGATCCCTGATCCTTTGAAAGACCTGACAGCTGACAGTACTCTAAAAAAAATTCTGTTTCTAATATTCAAATTTAGATAAATTATAAAGTTCCTCTCTCATTCCTAACATCTTTTTGCATCCACGTCATCTTCTTAATCAGATATTTAATATCAAGATGTGTAATTTGTTCAAAATGTCAAATGTATTTCAATATAGATTGCCATGAATATGGTAATAATAGAAAAAGAAACACAAGCTTCTTTTGTCAAGAAGAAGATAAAAATATATAAACTCCAGGACATTCAATAAGTTTTTTTTTTTTTTTGTGAGGAAGACCAGCCCTGAGCTAACATCCATCGCCAATCCTCCTCTTTTTGCTGAGGAAGACTGGCCCTGGGCTAACATCCGTGCCCATCTTCCTCTACTTTATATGGGACGCTGCCACGGCGTGGCTGACAGGCAGTGCGTCGGCGGGCGCCAGGGATCCGAACTCGCGAACCCCGGGCTGCCAAGCGCGGACTAAACTGCTGTGCCACCGGGCGGCCCCTCAATAAGTTTTATAGTAAAGAAACAACTAACATATTTTCATGATTTTGAGCAATTAAAGAAATGTTGGAAAAGAGAATCCTTTTAACACCTGAAAATTCTCCTTTGAGTGGGCATAGGTTTAGAACTTTGAGGTTATAGGTTATAGAGTTATAGGTTATAGGCTATAGGGGATACGTGTTATAATCCTATAGTTTAATCAGTTAATAATATTTATATATAAATGATCCCACATATTGCTTATTAATTTTAAATTTTATACAGCCTTCATACCAAGCATGTCTGACCTCATTATAATTATGCAAAAGAATGTAAATAATGAAACTTATACAACACTGGGAAGGAGGATGACAGAAGAAGTGAAGAGAGCGGTAAGAGCCCATATGTGAGATTCTGCCTAGGTGAATAGATTGAGTTATATATGTTTATGTGTATGATTTAATACATGATTTAATTATGAGTTAATACTTTTGAATAAATGCTACATATATGTATATGTAACACATTGTGTGGCAGGCACTGTTCTAAATTACAAAGGTGGCCAGTACATTAACTTAATATAACTAAATTAATTGGGAGAAAGAGGAGGACACTAAGGTAGAGAAAATTGGAATGAAATGATGCATTGTCCGTAATGGAAGGGAATCTGTGTTTTGTTTTTTTTAAGGTAGTACTTCTCAAACTATCTGTGATAAAAGACCAGTTTTATTTTATTTTAATTTCTAAACATATGGACCAGTACTTTGTAAAATATAATAAGAATGTGACAGCAATGTCAAATTCCTATAAAAGTTTCTGAAGATTTATTCTCCCTTTCTATGCTTATCTCATCGTAGACCAATAAACAGTTCACGGAGTGGTAGTGATCTACGGCCCACACTTCGAGTAGCACTGGTTTATGGATTTAGATCTTTTGCCAGGTGTACATGACATTTTGTAAAAAATAATAAAAATGAACGAAAGTGTTTGAAGGGAAAGAAGGCTCCAGGAATAAATGGAATACAACCTTTTGTATAACTATAATTCTTCCGTGTCTGGTCTCAAAGTTGTCTAAAATTTTAAATACACAAACAATATATATAGTGTTTTATATATGAATGTTCTTCACTGAAGAGCTAGAGGGTCATATTTCCTTTCCTATAACAACAATCCTTGCATCGTGACTGAGCAGAAAAAGATGTGATCTGCAGTCTCTAAACCCATCTATGCCCCCACAAAGGAGAATTTTCAAGTGTGACAGTCAATTCTCTTTTCCTACGTTCCTTCTGTTGCTCAAAATCATAACACACATCTTAAATTATTCTTTTTTGTATATTACTTTATTATACTGCTTTTGTTTTCCCAAGAGTTTATTCTTAGAGGAAGAAGAGTGACGTGGATCGTATAGCTGGTAAAGTGAGATATAATTTGCTTCCGTGCAAGTCGTCTTACTAGGAGAATGATCACAAACTTGCAGCGAAGGGAAAGCATTCGTTAGAGGAAAAGAACATTTCCATCATCAAATCGAATTGATGTGTTCAATTAGAGACTCATGGTAAATTTGAGGAAGGTTAGTAATAGACCATGAAGATCACCAGAGAAGATACTAATTTTTTCCTTCTGAGTTTTGATATTCCTTTTTATCCCATTACAAAGGCAAGCAGGCAGTAATCAACACAGAGGCAACCTCTCGGAAATTGTCTCATGGTGAGCCCCCGCCCCCCGCAGACAGAGATCATTTTCTGTGTTCACAGGTGAAGCCTGGAGAAGCACCTATTCTCAGGTCACCTGCTGGGTTGTTACTGCTCAGCTTCAGAGTCACATGATTAGTTGGTATTATCAAGAATTAAGATCAGACACGAAGCCTTGACATATCACACATAAAAAAGAAAAAAAAAAAGAAGGAAATGCCCTTGCATTAACCCTATAGCTTGGCTTTAGTTCAGAATAATCAAGTCGTGATGGTGCACCAGTGACGTAGGTTTTTTTCCAGTTGTGTGCTCCAGCAGCCATAATGATGGCATTTCTGCCGCTTCCATTCCCCAAGAGGCACAGCTATAGTTTACTCTTCCAGTTGGTCTCAATCCTCTGCTGACATTTGTCTACGGTGTAGAATATATGGCATCTCAAGGCACAGAATGGCTATCATAATATACCACTAAATTTGTCAAAGCATCTACATTTTATTTTAAAAGCAATTTTTGCCATTCAGTGTGGTAAATTCAAATAAAATTGGTCACAAGTGTGTTTTCTCCCCCAGAAATTGGAGATGAAAAATACAGCCAGTACAAACACAAAGCAAAGCTAAATAAAAGCCTAGCACCAATGCCACATGGTATGTTTTCAGAATCCAACAGTGTTCCAGAACGCTAAACACTTAAGTTGGAAGTTGCACTTTGCCATGAAAAGGAGCCAGCTGTAGGTCCCTCTTTCACTACATATTGTTCAAAACAAAAAATAACCCCATTGAAAATAAGCCTCGGGTAGAAGAGACCCAGAAATCCAATGGGATGAGAAACAAAAGAAAGACAATTGTCATTTTAATAATTAGACTGTGTTTGTAACAGTTTATGAGGCTGGCAGATCCAGCAAGCCTGCTGAATATTAATGAAGAGATTGATTTGTCAACATCTTAGCACCACTGTCAGACATAACAGCACAGAGGAGTTGCGAGGGGACTAGCCAGTGAAGTGCTTAAAAATGCTTGACCGGCTGCCAGGAAATTCTATCCCTACTGATAAACTAAAGTGAATTATGTGGGTCAGAACTGCCCCTAGGGTTTAACATTTTAAACAATCTCTACTTGAAATTCTGGAATTACTTCTGTTTAATTTTTTTTAAATATGCATTTTGTTCAATAATAAGGAACTTTAAAATTATGAACCAAAGGCCTACAATGATTTTAAAAATCTACCAGTAAAGAGAATTTTTAAATATGTGTGTGTGTATGTATACACATATATTTCAAAATTCAAATTCAAATATCTGAAAGATGTCCCACCAGGAAAGGAATCATTTATTTTGATAGCAAGTAAAATATAATTCATAGAGTTTTCTCTAACAAATGATAATTTGTAGAGAGAAACCGCTTAGAAGGAGTTTTAGCAAGAACATTGGCATTATAAGTGCTCAAAAATTGGCTATTTGCCCCCCAAAACTGAAATGTTTCCTACACATTCCAACTATAAAAGGAAATTTCACTTCTAAATGTATATATCATAGTTGAGTTGAATATACTCCATGTATATTCATATATGAGTATTTGAATACATCTGAATATATGTGGAGATGTCAGAGTAGAGGAAGAGCAAAGGTTAAATATTCTGTGAGTTTGCTTTCTTCCACGATGACAACACAGAATAATATTTCAAAATACAGGATGTTAAAAATCTTATCTAACCCCTGTTCTGCTCCACAGAATCAATCCACTGAGCAGTTATCCAGAATATTCTTAAATTGCTCCAGTGTTGGCAAATATACAATTTCACGAGGAACCCTGTTTTATTCTTAATTTAACCTTCGGACAATGAGCAAAACTGTGTCTGTGTTTATACCCACCGTGGAACAAGCCCACTCCTTTTTCCAAATAAAGGCTCATCTCAGAGATTTGAAAGCAGCCATCCTGTCACCTCTGAGCCTTCTCTTCTGAGCAGTCAGTTTTTCCTTCAACCTCCTATTCACTCTGGTCCACACACTTTCCTCTTTGTTTATGTTCTTTTGAAATCAAACCCCCAAACTGTTCTAACTCAAGGTTCAATGAGTCTGGTTAAGAGTAAAGTCAAGTCACCACTTCCCTCATTATAAAGAAAACATTTTTTTTAGCATGGCACAAAATAACAGTTGATTCGGGGACGGTGAGTAGATTCCTGTTGAGTTCACTGTGGACTTAAAAGCCTGAATTCTTTCTCATGCATGTTGTTGATAAGCCGGGTTTTCCAATTGTGTACTTAGATCTTTTTTGGGGGAGTGGGGAGGTGAGACCTAAACAAAGAACTTAGTTTCATTTGTCCTTGTTAAATGTTATCTTACCAGTATGGCCCATAGCTCCAGACTGTAATCGTTTTGGAACTTGTTTGTGTAATCCAACTTGTTTGCTCTTCCCTCTGAGTGGAAGCCATCCTCAAGCCCTTTGATGTCTTCATTCCAGGACACTGAACAAAATGGGGCTGAGGACAGATACCTTTCTCTATGTTTACATCCATCTATTCAGGGGCCTTTGGGCGATATTAAACCAGTTACTAACTACTTTCAGTGTTCTCATATCTCTGTCTATTTGCTGTTCAAAATATGGTCTAAGGCTCCACATGGCAGCTATTAAAATACAGATGCTCAGGTCCTGCCCCAGACCTGTGGAATCAGAATCTTCAATTTAAGATCCCTGGATTATTCATAAGCACTGCTTAGCATAGCCATTCTCAACCCTGGCTGCACATATTTGCAACACCTGAGGCGCTTCTAAAACTACCGATACATGGAGGCCCCTCCCCTAAAGATTGTCACTTGACCTTTGGCGTGCGCATCAGCATTTTAAAAAACCGAAAACAAAAAACCTCTCCAAAGGATTTTAATTTGCAGTGAAAATGAAAAAAAAAAAAAAAAAATCCACCCTGAACATCATTAGAATAATAGAAATATAGTTTGATTTCTACTTTAAATTTTGAATCAATTTGGCATCAGTTTGGGGGCTGCTATATGCTGTGTTTAAACAATTCATAATTCCCAAGATTGTGTTTGTAGTCTTCAAGAGGAAAGGAAATAGAATGTAAAGCAAAGGAGTAGCCATTGATAGAATAACTTTCTACAGAGGAAAGAACTGGAAAAGGAAAGACACCAACTTGAGTCTTGAAAGGTCTTGCACTTCATTGGATCACGGGAATTGACTCAGGAAGGAGTGAGCTGATGGTTTCCAGCGGCCTTGTTTGCTGCCCGCAGCCTCTGAGTTCAGCCCCTGAGAGGAGCGTCCCAGTTTGTGTTGCTGGGCAACAGCCTGCTGGGTTGAGAGCTGGAATGTGAAGGGCTGCAAAACGATTTTTAAAATAAACACACAACTTACCATCAGCATGAAGCAAACCAAAGGGAGAAGTACTGAGCACTACGCTGTGACAGGCAGTGAGGCAGAATGGAAAGGGAAAAAGGAAAACATGGCCTTGAAGGCAAGAAGCTCAGTGGTTGACAGGTGATGGCTCCATCACTAGAATGATCGTTCTGATCTGATTTCTAATTTGAAAATTCACACCTGAATAATTTGTGGGTGCACAGAAGACAGTATGGCAAAAATAAAAAGTGCCGTGTCTGAAGAAAACAGCTCAGCCTCAGGGTTTCACAGGTCATTTCTCTTCTGTAAAATAAACATTGTAAAATAAATATGATCTGTCTTGCAGATAGTCTTAGCATTATTCTGATTTTCTGATAGAAGTCACTGATCCTATGATCTGTTACATTTTGTAGAGTTGTAATGTCCTACCATCCAGGAATATTTTTAGCCAAAATATACAAACCATATGCACATAATGTGGATATTAAAATTTATGGCTGAGAAAATGGCCATTTAAATTTCTAATTAATGTATTCAATCTACCAAATGCTATTTAGCAAGCATTTTTCTAATGCATTAAGTGATGCATTTTATTTTAAATATTGATGAAACTTATGTGCAAAAATGAGTACACAATCTGTGTGACCTTAAAGGAGCTAAAAATCTAGTGGGGAGAATCGGAGAAGACAGGCATGTACTGAAATAGTAGAAGATGGGAAGTGGAAGATGACTGAGAGGTGTGACCTGAGGGATGTGTTACGGATTTAAATATGTCCAGTTCCATTTTTTATAGGATTTTCTCCAAGCTTTGGATGCCGTTCAGTTTAGCCATAGCAGTGGCACGTGCAAATGTCCCTTCTACATCCACAGGACCTATTGTGTCCATACACGTGGTATCTACTTTGAAATGGAGGATGACTGCCATATAGTTTCCACAATTTCAACGATAATTCTGAATTTTGATACCAGAAGAAAATGGAATCCATTCAGTTACCACGCTGATGGAATGTTTCTTTTCATGTTCAAACTAAAGCCCTTCAACGCCTGCGTGTACCATTTAATTTTGTTTTTGTTCGGATATAGTTGTGCACCCGGCACACGGGCTCCACAGAACTTCAGCTATTTTAACAGCTGCTGCAAGTCCCATTCTGGTAAAAGAGAACATTTGATAAAATTTTCTCTTCGCTTTCCTGACATTTTAGTCTCTCGACTGATGGGGCAACGAAAGAAACTGCTGCACAGGGAGCTAGGGGGAAAGTAACTGTGTTAGCCAAGAATTTATTGTAGCAAAGAAGAAACATCAGACTTCATAAAACAGGTTTTCCCGGGGCTGGCCCACTGGCATGGTGGTTGGGTTTGGGTGCTCCGCTTGGGCGGCGTGGCGTTCACAGGTGCAAACCCCAGGTGCAGACCTGTGCACCGCTCATCAAGCCATGCTGTGGTGGTGTCCCACATGCAAGATGGAGGACGATGGGCACGAATGTTGGCTGAGAGCCAATCTTCCTCACCAAAAAAAGACCCAAAAACAGATTTTCTTCTTCTTTTTTTTTAATTTATAGGAAAGTGTGAATTCATGGCTAGAGATGTTTTAGAAAGCACAAACTCTTTGCTTATGAGGCATAGAGGATTCTTTGAAAATGAAAACTTGAACCATACAATGGTTTAAAAATTTCCAATAGGAAAGGAAAAGGAAAGACTTCACACATTGCTGTAATGTGGCTGTCCAAGGTGTTCAGAGAGCTTGGATTTAAGACAACTTATTAGTAATATGGAAGGAAGGGATTGAGTTTAAGGATGAATAAGAGAACAGAACTCTCAGAATAATAATAGAAAGGCTAACTCCCAAAATAAATGGGCAGGTACAATCAGAAAATAATCCTACCATTCTCTGAAAAAGTTGGCGTCATATTTACTGCAAAGAGAAGGAGGAACTAACCACTGCTGATTTTGCTCCTGTTTTCTTCAGGGGGCGGGGGGAAGAAAGTCTTCAAACTGAGAGAATAAGGGGAAGAGGGTGTGAAATAAACTATAACCCAAGAGAATAGAGGGTTCTCATTTCCTGCACAACTTTGGCCCTAGCCCAGTGCCAGCTGTTTAAAATGGCATCAGCTTATTGCTCGACACCACGGAGAGAGCAGCACTGTGTTGCAATAAACTGCACCTCATGGAAGGCAGGTGTTTGCATATATACTTTTTGGTATATCTGTGGAATAAGTGCAGGGTACCAGGAATTTCTGAGGCATTCCCTACTGCCCCAAATATCCGTTTCTCATGGTCCTTGTGCAGCTCCAGGGAACCTGAAGTTTCTGTGTTTTTCTACCCTTCCTTCTTGGGCACAAGCATCCTGTTCTGCTGCCATGCCAGCATGCCACCTTTCCTTCTGACTTTCCATTCTGCTGCGGTCCTCTTCCTTAATTCCTATTTCCCACAGCCAGGCCATGTTCCCTTTCTCCTGTGCTTTGTTTTTGAGAGAAGTTCACAGAAGGGCCCAATTTTGTATCTGTTTCTCCCATCGTCTCTTCCTCCCTGCCCCGCTACAGTTCCAAAGGCATGCCCTACCACATTCCCTCAGACCAGAATTCTTGAGTCTTGATTTGAGCTTTGAAGTAGAGTTGAGACCTCATTGGACTTTCTTTCTGATTGTTGGCTCTCTTTGGGACTGCTGTGGCTCCTCCAGTTTTGCTAGCCTTTTTGCTCCTGTGCTACTGGCTTCCCCCTTCTATTAGCTTGGATCCTTTACCCTAGCTGCGTTACCCATTACAGTCTCTGCTAGGAGTATTGCTATCACAAGAGGACACTCAGTGGCATCTCTAAAATATGATAAATGTTCAGAACTGGACATACTGCATATTGAAGAAGCTAACAGAGGTGTTGTTAGAGCCATCGTGAGTCATTTTTAGTAAATCATGGGTAAAATGAGAGGAATACCAGGATACTTGTCTTGGTCAGAGTTCTCTAAATTTCTAAAAGGGGAAAGAATGGATCCTGAAATCACTCAACAAGAAGCTTAACATTTATCCTTGACAAAATCCTGGAATGAATGACTGAATGAATAGTTTGCAAATATTTAGAAAACAAATCCTGGTACTTAGAAGGAAATGACTGAAAGTTAATATTAATCTACTTAGAATCGATTACTCCAGAATAATTATGTGTTTTTTTAAAATAGAATTGGTAGAATGAGTAATACCAAGGATTGATGTGTCTTAACTATAATAAAACATTTGAAAAAATCCCCCACAACAGCCTTTGGAGAAGATGATGCTATGTGGACTGGATAGGATACTCCTAGGAGGAAACGTTACTTATTTATCAGGCTGTTCAAAGAATAACTAATATGTGTGGCAGTTGGGAGTGTGATCTGTGATAGAGTCATCAAGCCCTATTTTTAAGCCTTATCCTGAAAAAAGGTTCCTAATAATTTGATTAATACATAGCAGATAGCCTTATTCAGTTTGAAAGTGGTGGAAAGCTAAGAAGATTACTCCCTGTAATAGGAGGGGAGCACATCACATTCAGAATAGTCTTTGCTGAAATGTTGAGCTAAAGTCGAAAAGATATATATATCTCCCTGTTGCATTTAGGTACATAATATATATTGTAATTATATATATGTATATATTCATGTGTAAAAGTGTGGTAAAAACATAACTGAGAAGGATTTAATGTTCATTATTGGAAAAAATTTAAAATTTAATTAATTTTTGACGTTATTATCTGTTAGTAATAATGAGTCAATGGGATGACCTGACTACTCTCTACCACAGTGATCAAGAGCGCTGGCTTTGTAGCCAGTCGCCCTGGGTTTTGACTTCAGCTCTGTTACCTAGGAGCTGTCCCCCTGTGACCAAGTTACATGACCTTTTGAAGCTTCAGTTTTTCCTTTTATATAAAATGGAGATTAAAATAATAACTACTTTTAAAAAAGGAAAACCCTCAATCCTAGGCTATATGAATAATAGTTGTGTGTACAAATCAAGTTGGCAGGTAATTATGAGGAAAATTCTGGTCAATAATGAACAGGAACATTGAGAAACAGCCAATGAACATTAAGAGAAGGGTGCACAGGAAGACTGAGGAGTCTGAAGGACAACTGAAGGAGCTGTAGGAAGTGAGGTGAAGGCGAATCGCCATCCCCAAGACTTGAAGAGCTGTCATATAGAGTAGAGTCCAGTTCTCCTTTGCATGTATTACATAAATAGGATTAATGTGGGTGTGGTATAAAAAGACAACTTTGGGCGCAATATAGGAGAAAAGAATTCTTGTTACTCGTATCATGCAACACAATTGACTTATGGAAGAGATCGGACCACTGGGGATAGTCACTAGGACCCTAGCTAGTTATAGTTTAGAAGTGCTGAAGAAAACATTTTTTTCTTTGAGTAGGATGCTAATTAAAGGTCAAAGATTCAAAATGGTGCATTTTGTCATTATATACGTATGGTGTGTGTGTGTGCGCGCATGCGTGTTTGTGCACGTTTTGACTTTGTAACTAGATTGGGTGCTTTTCTGGGCCAGGGCTTTATCATTAACTTATTTATTCTCTAAGTAATTGCCAACAGTAGTTCCTTTGGGAAGATTTGGTGAATGAACAGATAAATGAATGATTGATGCATACATGTAAAGAAAGTGGCCAATAAAGAAAACATTGTAAAAAAAAAAAAACATACACACACTTCAGAATCTCTTTTAAAAATGAGTTTAATGAAGGGCATTTTGGATGGTACAGTTAATGCTGGATTGTAACTTGATTAATAAAAAGGATGTTTTAAGAGTTCCAGAAACAGTGACAAGTAGAATGGAGCTCTCAAACACTGATGGTGGGCCCCTTTTCTCAGTAACACCAGGTTCCCAACATTTAACTATAGGTTACAACATTTAATAGTTAATTATTTCTGTTTTCTGCCGCCAGGACCCACAGAATATACTTATAAGAATACAAACACACGCACACACGTGTTTATGCAAACACACGTATCCCCTCTAATTCTGTCCTTATATCCTAAACTGTTTTCTCTTGGAGGTACTTGTCATTGTCTTGCTGTGCTTACTCAGGCTCGCTGGGTCCTGTGGCTACCGTCAGACTTGTGATTGTCTGCTGCATTCAGCAGAACAATTTTTTCATTTTCACATATTCCAGTCCCTTCAGACACTTCTAGTTTCTCCTCTGGCAGTGCCTCCCTCCCCGTTAGGCAGTGTGACTCACTGTTGGGGCCCATTTGGGCACAAACCAGGCCTTTTGTGGAGTTACTGTACTCCTGCCTTCCTAATTATAGAATTCAAAGCAGAATGAGTGAATTAATACCATGTATTTATTCCCTGCAGTGTCTGGGGAAGCGTAATGCTGCGGCATGCTTACAGTAACACATAAGCTCTCCCTTCACCCCTCGTCCTCCATTTTTGCTGTGTGACTTCACAGCAGCAAGAATGGAAGGTGCACTTTACTCACCAGTGAGTAAATCATGTGAATGGATGTTTTAAAGCACATGCCCAATATGCAGTTCGCAGAGAGAGCTATACTTTCAAAAGCTTTCTGAGAACACATGCTTGGAATTTGAAATTGTACTAAGTACCGTTTCCTAAGGTATCCTAGCTAAGGCAAGGCGTATAGGCATAGACAGCACTTAACTGTGTGCTACTTCATTTACTTTCTCCAATCAGAGAATTCTTAGGTGTTTGATTCTACAGCCCTTCCGTGCAGGCAAATAGGTGGAATGTTAGTATGAGAGAGATACCATTCTAGATAATCAAAAGACTGTAGAAATCATTTCTCTTTGTCTGATGATGAAAAGGATTCTGAATAATTCTGACAGAATGAAGCGATCTTTGTTCCAGGTGACCTCTGGACTCCTGTGACAGTCTGTATTTTCAGGTCCATACAGGCTGATGTAGACCAAACAATCGAGTCAAAGCTGCCTGATTCAGGACTTAGTGGTTGGGGAAGTTGGGGAGTTAATTCACATGTTTTTATCAGGTATTTACTTGATTAAGATTTTTGGTAGAAAGATCCATCTCTCAGGACACACGATGACCAGGGTAGATTAAAGGTGGGAAGTAACTCTCTGGTGAAATGTGAATGCTTCCATGAGTTTGGCAGTTTTCACTAAACTCTTTTTGGGAAGAAAATGCTAAGATGAAAGAAAGAAATACGGGAAGTTATTACAAGAATGGGAAGCATAAGGTAATGAATATAATGAATAATGAACTGTTAATTGTATAGGCTGAAATATAATTTTCAGAAAGGTGAGTGAGAACTCTGTCACATGGTACTCTGGGTAACTAAGATGCTTTGTAGACTAGATAACTAGAAGAATCACTTTTTCTTCATAAATGATGCTCCGTAGAAGTCCCAATCAGAGGCAGCATACTAGGCTGGAAGGACTGTGTTTCTAACCTCATAGAATAATTCTTGTTAGACAAGTTTTTTTCCTGTCTTCCCTAGAAAACAGTGAAGGCTGATATAATTCCAATCCATTGATTATTTTTTAAAGCAAAATGAAAGAGACAAACGTGTTTTCCTGGTTGGGCTATTGGTTTTTAGGCTCTTAGTTTATCATTAGTTATGCTTTATTGTTTTCCTTTTAAATATAGGGTCCAGATGTCTGTCCATCATTTAATTCAAGACTATGAAGCCCATTATGTGTATTCAAACTTTAAACACATTTTATAACAAAATTAGTAAATGCTTTCTCTTGAGTAATAGTTTTATCCTGCCATTAGTGCAAGGCATATTAAAGTGGTGTATATTTAAACAAAACTCTTACTTTAGAAAAATGTTTTAAAGACGAACCAAGAGAAATTCACATCGTACTCACAAAAGACTCATACTCCTTCCTCCACAATTATTTCCAATTTCATTCTTTAACATCCAAAATAAAATGAAGGGCAAGATATTGGAATTCTCAAGAGGAATTTTTTTCAGGTTCTACTGCCTGTTATCACCATGCTGCGTTTAACTGTGTAAATAGCAGATGTGAAATAAACTGCCAATGAATTATACATATGTTCCAGATTTGTCATCTATTTTTACCAATAATTAAATTTTTTTTCAGCCATTGATCTTATCAATAACTTGCTGCAAGTAAAAATGAGAAAGCGCTATAGCGTGGATAAGACCTTGAGTCACCCTTGGCTACAGGTAAAAATCAGTCATTGATATTTTCTCAGTCAGATGAGCTTCTAAATATTTATAAGATTTTGATATTATTTGTAAAAATCTTTGTCATATTTTAAAAAGTGTAATTCTAATGTCAATTTGTTTGCCAGAATGCATGCAACTCCTTAGGATTTAATAACAATTTAGTGTTTCTAAACCTCTCTCTTTACCAGGAAAATCTGACAGGGCAGAAACATGCCACATGCACACACACCCCCAAACCAAAACCAAAAACCAAAAAAACTAAAGGTCATAACTACACTTTGAGGACCAGATTTCAAAAGCATCTGTATGTGTAATCCTGATAAATGTCCAAGAAGCTGTCCATCTGGTCATGCGCTGGACTCATTTGGAAGCCATATTTTTAAATCCTAGGCTAATATTCATGGAATAAATGCATGGCAAATATAAAGCATGTGTATGTATTTGTTTTCTCTTAAATATTTATTTTCACATTGAACTTAAAGTTTAGAAAAATGATACTCTGAAATACTGAAGGATTGTTTGTAGGCATTAAATTTCAAAGGAATACCAACGTTCCTAATTGCTTGAATGCAGATATTCATTGCCCATCCCTCGAGGCATGATATCATATAAACAGTATGCGTTTGCAAAGTTTAGGCAAATGGGATGGCTTTGGTGCTGATGCTGTCACTTCAGGGTGCCTGATGAAAGATGCAGCGCTGTAAGAGTGGAAGAAAAAAGGGGTAACTCCCGGGTGTGGGAAGTGACAACATAGGAAACAGTGTTTTAATGAGTTTTAATCATCTCTCTGGTAATATTTTGGAACGTCTTCCTCAGGATTATCAGACCTGGTTAGATTTACGAGAGCTGGAATGCAAAATCGGGGAACGCTACATCACCCACGAAAGCGATGACTTGCGATGGGAGCAGTATGCGGGCGAGCACGGGCTGCAGTACCCCGCCCACCTGATCAATCCAAGTGCGAGCCACAGTGACAGTCCCGAGGCTGAAGAGACAGAGATGAAAGCCCTCAGTGAGCGTGTCAGCATCCTCTGAGTTCCATCCCTATAATCTGTCAAAACACTGTGGAGTTAATAAATACATACGGTCAGGTTTAACATTTGCCTTGCAGAACTGCCATTATTTTCTGTCAGATGAGAACAAAGCTGTTAAACTGTTAGCACTGTTGATGTATCCGAGTTGCCAAGACAAATCAACAGAAGCATTTGTATTTTGTGTGACCAACTGTGTTGTATTAACAAAAGTTCCCTGAAACACTAAACTTGTTATTGTGAATGATTCATGTTATATTTAATGCATTAAACCTGTCTCCACGGTGCCTTTGCAAATTGGTGTTTTTCTTACTGGAGCCTTGAGTTGGTAAGAGTCTACAGAACCTGTCCATGAAATAGTTCTGTTCTGTGTGTCCCATCAGTGTTGTCATTATAAGCAAACTCTTGAAGAGTGCATTATTAGCAGTGTTCTATGAACAACTCCAAAACTCATGTGGAAAAACTGAATGATGGGGGATGGGGGATGGATATATAATCCTAAGACACAAATGCATGAAAGAGTTTTACTGTATAGTTTCAAACCCTTTGCCTGCCTGGTGTGCCTCACCATATTTAAATTCAAGTAAATGGACCTAGGCGCGCCTACTACTCTTAAGCCTAAATGCCTTAGAAATGTAAACTGTTGGATATAACAGATATATTTTCCCGTTTCTTACAATACCCTGCTGTACTTTGGAACAACCTTTTGCCTTTGTGTATTTTTCAATAATAACAAATAAATATTCTTGTCAAAATATGTGTCCATCCGACTGGATTGTTTTCATTTGTATCTGCACTAGTGTTTTCAGGCCAGTTAGGAGCAGACGTATGTGCTCAAAAAGCAGAAAATCTCGCCTGGTCTAGAATTTAGCTTTATCTACTCTGAAGCCATAAAAGTACGTTTCCAAGTGTAGTGGAGCCTTTCTGTCTTGCATCTCCTCTAGTTTCCAATCGAAAAGAGAGCTTTCAAGTGGAAAAATGACCGAAGCCAAATACGATACTTGGAGGCATAAGTAAGAATATTGCAAATAGCAACCGCAATGTAGTTTCCTGATTTAGTCAATATAAGCTGGGGATTTATTAGAATAATGACTCAGTTTCTTTCTATATTATGTAAACAAGAAGGTTCTGAGGTGAACTACAAAAACACAGAAAGACTGGAAAATAATTCCTACAGAGAAAGCTAACTGAAGTGAAGTTCTATAGCCTTGGGGAAGAGAAAAACTAATATTGAACTTAACAGACTTAAGGTGTATGGAGAGAGTAATGTGGGCTGTTTTTGTTTGTAGCAGGCTGACAATGAATTAGCATGTATTACCGTAACAGAATAAATTGTAATAAATGTTTGAAAGAATTATATATGTGTTATGAGCCACTTGAATATATTAGATAAGTATGTTAAGACTATAGACAATGTTTACACTTGGAGAGATGGGGGGAAACAGTTGATCTTTCCAATGGTTAGTCACTATTTTCTGTTATTACATCTCTTATTCTAAGGGATTTGGAATTTATTCTGTGTAAGTCTCAGGAAGCCACTCAAACATTCTAAGCAGAAGAATAAGCAACATCAGTAAGTTCACTCTGCCAGCAAGACGGAGTCTAGATTGAAGCCAGCGAAAGCAGTGGGCCAAAAGGCCAGCTGAACTATTGTAATCACACATGTGGAATGATAAGGGCATGTACTAAGGCAGGAGTGAATAGGAAGCTGGGTGTAGAGATATATATATATGAAATGTTAATAGGTGGAGTCAGCAGTACTTGGTTACTGTTTGAATATGGAATTTAAAGGAGTCCAGAATGAATCCTAGGTTTTGGCTTGGATGATTGATGGAACTATTAATCAAAAGAAGTTATAGCCTTAGAAAAAGTGAGTTCATGTTTGAACATGTTGAAAATAAAGTTTCTGTAGGACATCAAGTTTGTGATATCCTGAAGGTATTTAGATTTGTGTCTGAAGTTTAGGGAAGAATTCTGGAGTTGAAGGTACAGATTTGGAAGTCGAAAACCCACAATATGTTGATTAGAATAACTCAGATCCTTGGGGATACAATGAGAAAGAAAGTGATCTTAGGACACAAACCTGAGAAATATCAATATGGAAGGTTCAGTCAGAGTAAGAGGAAAAGGGATGTTGAAAGATAGAATTAGATGGAGTAATACCATGAAAGTCAAGGGAAGAAGTAAATTCAAGAATGCAGTAGACAAGAGTAGAAAATACTATGGAGAGGTAATGGTTTCAGACTTTTGGGGGGCAGTGTTAGCAACTATTCCAGCAGTTTGTAACAAAGATGACTCTCCTGCTACCTTCAGAATAGCCATGTCAAAAGGATATCTGTGTGGCAGTCTATTCTTCAGTGTTGTCAAGCACAGGAAAGAAAAAGTAACTACCAATGTTCAGAAAAAAGTGGGCTACTAAAAGTCATGGCACTTTCTTCCATCCAGAATATCAGTGATCCTACAAAGAATCCAATATCATTGAAGCAGCACCCACTTTTTATGCTAAATATCATCAATAAAATTGTCCAGACTTCACATCAGTGGTATATCACAGTATTAAATGGCATAGACAAGCCAGTAGTCTGTTTAATATAAGAGGCAGACCAACATTTTGGATACAAATGTATCTGTCGATTCTGACAAAAAGAAGAGAAATGACAGAACATGTTTTAGAAAGGATGTGTCCTCTGTCATTGTCACAGAGGCAATATTCCCTAAACAATGACATTATCAGCCCACCCAAGATGCCATAAAAATTGCAGGTCTCTATATATCCTGAACATTAGCGCAAACTGCCACTATTCTTCCTTTTGGTGGAGACATTTTTGATAAATATGTGGTCAGCCATTGCATTCAATGTATAAAGTAAGTACAGCAATGAGAATAAGAAACCCATCTGTCTCCTCTCTGCGTCCATTATCCAGTCAGTATTAAGTTTGACCACCTCTATAAAGTGATGAAGTTTTGCGTGCCATTTGTTTAGATCTATTTTGAGGAACCAGATACTGGTTCATCTGAAGACACACTGAGGCCCACGGTGAAGGGCCTACGGCTTTTAATTGCCAAAGGGAGCAAGCTCTTTCATCTCAGCCTTTTCGCATTGCCTGGAACACTGTTCTCTCCACCCAACTCCTTTGCCTTGTTAACGGCTAGTCATCTTTTTACCATGCATTTAACCTATGGTTCATGTCTTTTTTATTCCTCTGCCCATCTTTAACTACTTTTTTTTTGTTAGATATTTTTAGGGTACCATTTTAATCCCTTTGTTAGGTTTTTACTATTTTTAAGTTATTAATGATTGCCCTAGAGATTATATGCATTTTTACATATCACAATATACTTCAGATCAATACTAACTGAATTCCAGTGACTTATACAAACTTTGCTCCAATATAGCTCCATTCCCTCCACCCTTATTTGTGATGTTATCGTATATATTACAGATTTATATGTTATAAACCCAAGAATACTATTTTGTAGTTATTGTCTTATGAAGTTATCTTTTATCAGTTGAGAAAAGAAGGGAGAAAAAATACACTTTCTTTTATATTTATCTACCTTTTCATTGCTCTTTATTCCCTCATGTGAATTCAGGGTACTGTCTAGTGTCATATCTTTTCTGCCCAAATAACTTCCCTTGAATGTTTCTTTAAGGCAAGTCTGCTAGCAACAGATTCTCTCAGTCTTTGCATGTGAATGTCTTTATTTCACCTTTATTTTTGAAGGAAAATTTTGCTGGATGTAGAATTCTTTGTTGACAAGTTTTTTTGTTTCCGCATTTTGAATATGTCATTCCACTGCTTTTTAGCTTCTATTGTTTCGGATGAGTGGTCACAGTTAATCTTATTTTGGTTTCCTTGTATGTGATAAATTGTTTTTTCTCTTACTGCTTTCAATATTTTCTCTTTGTCTTTGTCTTTCAACAGTTTGACTATGATGTGTCTAGGTGCATAGTTCCCTGTCTTTTTCCTACTTGAGTTTAAGCTTCTTGAATGTGTAGATAAATTTTTTCATACAATTTGAAAAAATTTAGGCCATTGTTTCTTCACTTTTCTGGCCCTTTATCTCTCTCCTTTCTGTCTTAGACTCCCGTTACATATAAGTTGGTATTCTTCGTGAGTCCCACAGGTCCCTGAGGCTCTGTACATTTTTCTTTCTGTTCTTCAGATTGGATAATCTGTATTGATTTATCTTCAAGTATACTGGTTCTTCCTTCTTCTGGATCAAATCTGCTGTTGAGCCCCTCCAGTGAATTTTTCATTTTAAGTTTTATTTTTTCCAACTCTAAAATTTTTCTTTGTTTCTTTCTTATTATGCTTATCTCTCTAAAAATATTTTCTATTGGGTGAGTCATTGTTACTATACTTTACTTCAATTCTTTACACATGACTTCCCTGAGTTCTTTGAACATATTTGTAATAGCTACTTTAAAGTCTTTGCTAAGTCCAACATCTGGGCCCCCTCTCCCACCTTCTACCCAACCAGAGAGTTTCCAATGAATGCCTTTTTATCTTATGTATGCATCACACTTTCTTGTTTTTTCCATGTCTTAAATTTTTTGTTGAAAACTGGGTATTCTGATGAACATATTCTAGCAATTCTGTTTTGTGAACCCTCTTCAATCCCCTACCCCCACTGTGGTGGCAGTGGTTGCTATTTGTTTGTTCAGTAATTTTCCAGGATTCATTCTCTAGAATCTGTCCCCCCCAGAGTATGTGGTTGCTGTTGTCTGTGCTCAGTTTTGTTGTTTTTTTTTTTTTAATGTTCATTTTTAAGCTGGCTTCCTAGAGGCCACCTCTGGGACACCATAGATTAGTGGTCAGACAATGATAGTTCAGACACTGTGTTGAAGTATCTTGAGCCAGTAAGGCTTATATCCATTGCTGGTGGATCTGAGTGTGGTTTAGGTTCAAGAAGTTAATAAGTGTCTTTCCCCTGGATGCTTTTACTCTCTGTATGTGTAGGGTCTTACAGTCAACCAGGTGAAGAGTAGATGCCTAAGGCTCAGTCTTTTCTGAGCGTGTATACAACTTTGTACATACATATAGCCTCACATATGCCAGCTACCAGGGATATGTGGAAACCTATGTACCTCTCTGTTAAATTTCTGGTTGTTCTACCAATCTGTTCATTACCCCTATCAGTATTGTACCCTCAAGATAGCTGTAATGTTGGCCTTCCATGATTGTTCAGCACTGAGATTGCTATTGTTTTTAACAATAATCCTGGAAATGGGTTTTTCCATTCTCTGCTCCAAATCAAGTCAGCCCTCTATCAGTAAGACTCCTGGTTTTTCCCAGCCTTCCCCGCCCTAATAGAACTACTTTGCCACAGAGCTGAGGAGACAGGGGAGGATGGGCGAAGGCTAAAAGGCCACAGACTCTTATTGTTCTTACTAAGGCTTTGTAGTTTTTCCTGAATAAATGCTTATCAATTCATTGTATGCCCTTGGCCAATTTCCAAAGTCCTAAAATGGTTATTGTGAAAAAAATTGCCAGTTATATCATTGCTCTTTGGGAAAATATTTGCTGAGCTTCTCTCTCCACTATTCTGGAAGTCCCCAGAGATAATAATACTAACCTCACTTTAAGAATATTCATAGGACGTTAAACAAACACCCTGAAAACTTATATAATCTATTATAAATAAAAAGAGAGAGAAAACTGGGAGAGAGTATTCAGAGAATTCCAAGTTTTCTCATTTATTCAGATTTCTTATGAGCTACTAAACAATCAGGTAGTTAAATTTTAATTACCTTGTGAAAGTGAAACATCTCATTTAAAATTTTTATTTACTCCCTTTCTCCCTCTTTTGGGCTGTGAGTGAACAACATGACTCCCTGTACCCAAGTGGGTAAAAAACATTCCCTAATTCCACAACAAAGTGTGAGCGGGTGTGGGTGTGGCCCACATGAACCTTTAAACCCTTAGAGCTAACCTCAGCTAATGGCAGCATGCCGCTTGAGGAGAATGTGTGCCAAATTGTTTTTCCATATACAACAATTTGGCACTAGCAGTAGCTATTCTGCTTGTTTTCCTCAGCACCGTGAGCTGCTTTTCTCCTTTGTTCCTCTGGTTTGACTTGTTTCTCTTTCTCCCAGCTCCAAAAGTTTTTTTTACGGGTTCAGAGAAAGAATTGTTTTTTTGTCTCCTCAGAGGCTGAATAACCCTTCTACTTGACTCTTCTCCTGATTCTTTTTTGCCTCTTTTCAGACAGCCCCCCCCACCACCACACCCCCGATTATCCTTGCTATGTTTGGTGTTCACCAATAAATCACCCTTTGACTTTTAAAACAAGTTCAGCTTCTATCTTCAACAAAACAATATAAACAAATCAAGTTGGACCTTGCTTCTCCTTCTAGCAAATAGCTAATTTCTATCTTTTCTTTCTCTGGCAAATTTTATTATGGAATAAAATCTTCATTTTTATCATCAATGCATCTCTTCTCACATGAGTCATCAGTAGCCTCTTACTCAAAATTGATGGGTTTTCTCAATATAGCATAAAGATTAGAAACCCAGATGTAGAGACAGACTAACTTTGGCTTGAATTCTGCGTTACCATGAAAGCATTGTAGTCTCTCAGGTCTCTTTCAGAGTGTTATTAGAGATTAAATAGAATTATGCATATAAAACTCTTTAGTGTATACTTGGCCCAAGACATCAATAGGTGATATTTATTATTCTTTAGTCATTCAGCATCTATTTTTGACCACTTTTTATGAGCTGGGAATATAGCAGATGGAAAAATCAGATGTGATTCCCATATTCCCTATGATCTTCCTTCTCTGATGTCCTGCCTCCATGTGTTTTGATGGGCTGCTGGAAAGGACGTGAACTTTGAAGCTTAATAGGCATGGATCCAAATCCTAGCTCCAAGCCTTGTTGCGTGAACTTGAACAAGTCTCTGAGTTACTCAGGTGTAGAATGGCCATAATGCGTATTTTAGAGTGCAGTTGGGATATTTTACTTATAAAGTAAAATAAGTATTTAAATTTGTTAGCCAGATTGCTGGCATATGTTGCAGCTCAAAAGATGTTAATTTCCTCCTCTCCCCTACCTCTATATGCCTTTCTCAAGGTTCTCTTATTTTCTCATTCAATATTTTCTCCTTCTGATATGATTTGTTTCCATGAATTCAACTATTAATTTAGCTAACACTCCCAAACAAACTCTCAACAATCCAGTTTCATCTCTCCATGAATTTATAGAATATATCTATCTAGAAGTCCCACCACGACTTTAGTTCAACATGTCTAAACTCACTCATCATTTAACCCTCAAATCAGCTGCATTATAGACTATTCTAAGTGGAATCTTTTCCTTCAGGCTCTTCTCACTCCCATCAACTCTACACACCACTGCTAGATTTATCTTCCCCAAAAGTGCTTTCATCATTATATTCACATGTTCTGAAATCTTCAGAGACTCTGCTCCCAGTTACCTACAAGATAAATTCAAATTCCTTAGTGTTACAAAAGCTCTGGGGTCCAAAAATTAACAAAGTACTATTCAATAAGAATTCCATGTGTCACACAGTTTTCTGAACCACACATATGAATGTCAAGGCTTAGACAGAAAATGTTCACCTCTTTGAAGTTCATTTCTTATTTCTATAAGACAAGACGCTGGAAATGATGACTTCTAACTTATCTTCTAATTCATAGACTTCATGAAAGCATGGTTTAATTTGAATGTCAACGAGGTGCACATATTTTCTAATTCTCTAGAGCAAATTCTATTTTGAAAAAAGAAAAGTCACGTCCTTCCCCAGACCTCCTTTGTGTCACAGATTGTGTCCAGAAATTTTTGACAATAGATGGTTTCTGTAAGTGAATCTGGGCTATGAGCTACTCTCTGCTGAAAAGTGTGAATATTTGCTGCAGAGCTTCTTTCTCTACCTTGAGTGAAATGGTAAGATTTTGTTAAGATTTATTTTTTCTGGGAAATGGAAGAATTTTCATGTCTTATGCTGTTTTTTGAATACACCTAAAACTCTTGGATCTTTTCCTCTTGAAATATTGGCCTGGCCTGGTCTGGGGCTGCCCGGTGACGCAGCAGTTTTGTTCGCGCTTGGCGGCCCGGGGTTCGCAGGTTCGGATCCCGGGCGCCCGCCAACGCACTGCCTGTCAGCCATGCCGTGGTTGCGTCCCATATAAAGCAGAGGAAGATGGGCACGGATGTTAGCCCAGGCCAGTCTTCCTCAGCAAAAAGAGGAGGATTGGCAACGGATGTTAGCTCAGGGCTGGTCTTCCTCACAAAAAAAACGAAAAGAAAGAAATATTGGCCGGGCTTGGTCTGAGAACTGAGGTTGAGCTTTACTTGAGCTTTGGACACTTAGTGATCTCAATTTTCAAGGAGATTCAACTAGAATATTTTTATTTCCTCTCATAATTTTGTCTCCACACTTGAAGGTAGATAACTGTCTAGTATTGGTTGACTACTGGATTCTACTACCGTCTGTAGAGACAAGGATTATTAGAGGCAAATACCTGAGTATGACCTATACATAAAATCTCCAACAAACTGGATTCTCCACAGGAGTTTTCATCCCTCTAGGTTGAGGCAGAGGAGCCTCACTTGAGTAAAGATACAGAAGTAAGAATGAACCTGACACAAATAGGGTAAAGGGTCCTGATGAAGTAAAGGGTTAATATGGAGAAAGACTCAGGAAACGACATTGTCCAAGTAGAGCAGAGCTACATTATCAAAGGCCTCAAAAACCAAGAATTCACACTTTGTTGCAAAACAGGTAGGAAGCTATTGGTGATTTTGTCAAGGGGAATTGTGGAATTCTTCATTTCCGCTTAAGAAAAGATAATAAAAATTTTGTTTGGGGGTCCAAGAATTTAAATACTATCTTTTTGTGTGTGTGCGTGAGGAAGACTAGCCCTGAGCTAACATCCGTTGCCACCAATCTTCCTCTTTTTTTTTTTTTCCTGAGGAAGACTGGCCCTGGGCTAACATCGGTGCCCATCTTCCTCTACTTTATATAGGACGCCGCCACAGCATGTCCGTCAAGCAGTGCGTCTGTCCGCGCCTGGGATCCGAGCCTGTGAACCCCGGGCTGCCGAAGCGGAGCGTGCAAACTTAACCTCTATGCCACCGGGCTGGCCCCTAAATATTATCTTTAAGTCATGCTTATGTTTATAAAGAGATTAAAAGGCTTTAAAACAAAAGTAATACAAGCAGAGTCTAAATTAAACTGACTATACTTTCTTTACTTCCTTTTCTGGAGAGAATACTCTTTTACTATCAGATGTGAATTTCTTCCTTATACTTGATTCCCTCTATTCAGACACTCACATAAGCTAGGAACTCTCAGAGGACACAGAGACGAAGAATCTTCTGTAGGCAAAATTGCAGAATAAGCTACCCTTGGACTTCATAAAATTGTAGCTTGTGTACATAGAGAAATAATCATTAGAGCCAATTATCTTTAGACAGACTGATGTTTCAAATTCTAATTACAAAGTTTTAGCCTCATTAACACATGTGCTTCATTTTATATCTTGGCTACCACATTTTATTGTTACAATTCATTAAAAATAATGTGAAAAATGAAGATGATCATAAACTTCATCAGATAAGGGAAAGAAAAAATAGTGCCTGGGTAATGATAACAACACTTTATATTTGCATAGCAACTTCCTTTTAAGGAGCTCAAAACATTTCACAAACATTATTTCATTAATCCTATGAGTACAGCAATAAAAAATAATTTCTTAGATCTCTGAGCTAGGGAAATTGATGCATTAAATGGCTACAGTTTGTTTCCAATGTTGCACATTGAATTATGAGAAAATGAAGTAAAATATTCAGATTCATTTATTATTATTTTAGAATTTACATGCAGTAAGATTGATCTTTTTGGTCTACATTTCTATGAATTTTAACTTATATAAAATAATGTAACTACCACCATTATTCAGGATAAAAGTCCTATCACTCCAAAAAACTTCGTGATACTCCTTTATAGTCGAACTGGCAAACACTAATCTGCTCTCCATTCCTACTGATTTGTCTTTTTCAGAATTACATATAAATGGAATCACAGAGTATGTAACCTTTTGAGGTTGATTTCTTTCCCTCAGCATAATGCCTTTGAGATCTGTCTGTGTCATTGTGTGAATCAATAGTTCATTCCTCTTTATTGCTGAGTAGTATTCCATTGCATGGATGTATCCTGTTTGTTTATGCATTCACCAATTACAGGCCATTTAGGTTGTTTCCAGTTTGGATTAATTTTTAATAGAGATATATTTGTGTATAGACTTTTGTGTGGAAATGAATTACATTTCTCAAGGTTAAATACCATGCATGGGATTTCTGGGTTATATGGTAAGTGCCTGTTAACTTTATGAGAAACTAACAAACCATTTTCCAGTGTGTCTGTACCATTTGAATTCCCATCAGCAATGTATGAAAGTTCCAGTTGCTCTACCTTCTCACTAGCACTTCATATTGTCGCTCTTAAAAATTTTATTTTAGGGGGCTGTCTTGGTGGCATAGTGGTTAAGTTCGTGTGTTCTGCTTCCACGGCCTGGGATTTGCTGATTTGGGTCCTGGGCATGGACCTACTCACTGGTCATCAAGCCATGCTTAGGTGGCGTCCCATATAGAAAAGCTACAACTGTGATACACAACTAGGTACTGGGGCTTTGGGGAGAAAATGGAGGAAGGTTGGCAACAGATGTTAGTGCAGGGCCAATCTTTCAACATAAAAAATATTTAAAAAAAACCATTTTATTTTAACTAATCAGTGTGTAGTGGTATGTCATTGTGGCTTTCATTTCCGTTTCCATAATGGCTAATGATACTGAATATATTTTGTGTGTTTATTTTCTATCAGTATATCTCCTTTGATATTTTGTCTGTATTCCTGATTTTGGCAATTTGTGTCTTCTCTATTCTTTGTTAGCCTAACTACAGGTTTATCAATTTCATTGATCTTTTCAAAGAAACAGCTTTTAGTTTCACTGCTTTTTTGTTGTTTTAAATTTAATTGATCATATCTTTTTTTTGTTTGTTTGTTTTTTGTGGGGAAGACCAGCCCTGAGCTAACATCTGTGGCCAATCTTCCCCTTTTTGCTGAGGAAGACTGGCCTGGGCTAACATCGTGCCCATCTTCCTCTACTTTATATGGGACGCCGCCACGGCATGGCTGACAAGCAGTGCGTCGGCGGGCGCCCGGGATCCGAACTCGCGAACCCCGGGCTGCCAAGCGCGGACTAAACCGCTGCGCCACCGGGCGGCCCCCTAATTGATCATATGTTTATCTTTATTTTTTTATCCTTTCCGCTTGCTTTGGGATTTTTTCTGGTTTCTTAAGGTGCATCTTTTGTGTGTGTGTGTGTGTGTGTGTGTGTGTGAGGAGGATTAGCCCTGAGCTAACATCTGTTGCCAATCCTCCTCTTTTTTCTGAGGAAGATTGGCCCTGGGCTAATATCCATGCCCATCTCCCTCTACTTTATGTGTGGGACACCTGCCACAGCATGGCTTGATAAGCGGTGCATAGGTCTGCACCCGGGATCGTGCAAACCCTGGGCCGCCAAAGGAGAGCGTGTGAACTTAACCGCTACGCCACTGGGCCGGCCTCTTAAGGTGCATCTTAAATTGTTGATTTGACACTTTTATTTTTAATATAGATAGCATTTTCATGCTATAAATTTTCCTCTAAGCATGACTTTAGCTGCATCACTCAAATATTGATATGTTATACTTTAATTTTTGTTAAGTTCAAAATATTTTCTAACCTTCCTTCAGTCTTCTTCTTTGACCCATGGATTATTTAGAAGAATGTTTAATTCCCAAGTAGTTGGAGATTTTTCCATCATCTTTCTGTTACTGATTTCTACTTTAATGCCATAATGATCAGGCAATATACTTTGTATGATTTCAATTCTCTTGAATTTTTTAATATTTATTTATTTATATTATGACCAACATATGGCCAATCTTGAGAATATTCCATGTGTATTAGAAAAGAATATGTATTCTGCTATTGTTGGGTGCAGTGCTCTACAATGTCAACTAAATCCAGTTGATTGATGGTGTTCAGTTCTTCTCTATCCTTCTCATTAGTGTTTGCATGGTGTTCATTTTTACATCCTTTTACTTAAAAAATATATACACATATATGTATAGTGAATTTCTTGTCAATATCATGTAGTTGGGTCTTAGATTTGAAAAATTCATTGTGAAAACCTTTGTTTTTTAATTGATGTGTTTGGACAATCTAAATGATGTAATTATTGATATTTTTGGATTTAGGTTTACCATGATATCATCTTTTTCTTTTCATTTCCTCTTTATTTTCATTCCCCGCTTTCCCCTTTCCTGCCTTCTGTTGAATTATTAGAATTTTTTTTAGTATTTTATTTTAGTTTATCTGTTATTTTACTATATTTCTTTGTAATTTTTTGTTAGTAGTTGATCTAAAGATGACAATATGCATACTTAACTTTCACAGTGCACTTAGAATTAATATTTTACCACTGCAAGTGGAAAAAAGAAACTTTATTACCTTAGGGGTCCCTTTACGTTCCCCTCTTTATGTGTAGTTGTAATATGCATGACATCTACATATGTTGAAAATCCCATCAGACTGTTACAATTTTTGCTTTCAACCATCATACATATTTTATTTATTTTTAAACAAACCATTTCTTTTGTTTGTTTGTTTTTGCTGAGGAAGATTTTCCCTGAGCTAACATCTGCTGCCAATCTTCCTCATTTTGTATGTGAGTCAACACCAGCATGGCCACCAACAGACAAGTGATGTAGGTCCGCGCCTGGGAACCAAATCTGGACCGCTGAAGTGGAGCACGCCGAACTTAACCTCTAGGCCACCAGGGCTGGCCCCATCATACATATTTTAAAGGGTTGAAAGGGGAAATTTGTCTATTACACTAGCCCTGATATTTACTATTTCTGTTCCTCTTCCTCCATTGCTGCTATTCCAAGTTGCCTACAAGTGCCATTTTTATTTGGTGTGAAGAACTCCCTTTTGCATTTCTTTAAGAGCATTTCTGCTGGTAAGAAATTCTCTAGTTTTCCTTCATCTGAGAATATATTTATTTTGTCTCCATTCCTGAAGGATAATTTTACTGGATATAGAATTCTGGGCTCACAGTTCTTTTCTTTCAGTAGTTTAAAAATCTCCTGCTTTCAGACCACTGCTTTCTGAATTCTGATAAGAAATTCTGCCATCATTCAATATTGTCTTCCTATGTGCATGCAGTGTTTCATTTTTGTCTGTCAGCTTTCAAGACTTTTTGCTCATCATTAGTTTTCAGGAGTTTAACTATGATATTTCTGGGCATGGATTTCTTTGCATTTATCCTGTTTAGGTTTCACTGAGCTTCATGAATCTCTAAGTTTATGTCTTTGGCCAAATTTGTAAAGTATTCAGTCATTATTTCTTAAAACAGTTTTTCTTAATCACACTCTTTTTATTATTATTCTGGGACTCTAGTGACATGAATGCTTAACCTTTTGGTATTGTCCTACAGATCCCTGAGACTCTGGTCAATTTTTTTCCATCTTTTTTCAGACTGGATACTTTCTATTGATCCATTTTCAAGTTTACTGACTCTTTCCTCTGTTGTCTTCATTTTATTTTGAATCCATCCAGTGAGCTTTTAGTTTTTTAATTATATTTTTCAGTTCTAAAGTTTACTTCATTTCTGTTTTTATATCTGCTATTACTCTGCTGAGACTTTCTATCTCTCCATTTGTTTCAAGATTATTTGGCATTTCAAGAGTATTGGCGTACTTCTTGGAGTACAGTTAAAATAGCTGCTTCAAAGTCTTTGATAATTTCCATATCTGTGCCATCTCAGGATTGACATCTGTTGATTGTCACTTTTCTTGTGTGATGTTGATATTTTCTTGTTTCTCTGTATGTTGAATAATTTTTGGATTTTATCCTGAATATTTTGAATATTATGTTTTTTGTCTTGTTTAAATCATATGGAGAATATTGATTGTATTCTTTATTTCTTAATTTTAGTGGTAATTGATCCTATTAGATTCAGGCTATAAATTCCTACTTGCCGTCTGTGGGCTGTAGTCCCAAACTCAGTTCAGTTTCTAAAGACAGCAAAATGTGTTATTTGGACCTGTCTTGTGTGTGCACCACCCAGTGGCAGTCTAGGATCTGGGAAGAGGTCTACCCCACATTTAGGTCTCAAAGCCCTTGATATGCTAATTAGAGTCAGATTTAAGCATGCACAACTTATGACTGAACCCAAGAGTTCATATACAACATTCTGGAATTATTTTCCTGAACTTTCTCCTTTCTGTGATCTCCCTGACACCTTCTTTCTCACAGAAACCCCTTTCATGGTCCTCTGGCTAGTAAGCCAGGGCTTTAGATTCCCGACTCTTGCATAATTGCTATTACTGTGTCTGTGTCCAGCACCAAGCAGCAAGAGGCTATAGAGAAAAAGAAACAATGGACACTTCTCTACACTCTTGGGACTAGAGTTCTTCTGGTTAAAGAGAAGTGTTCCCTCATTTGTGTTTTAGGAACCTGCCTGTCACTGCCATTGCTATCACTGCTGCTTTAGGGTTGCCTAGGGGCTGGTGTAAGAGACAAGAAGAAAAAACACAAATAGAGGATTTCCCCCACTTTCTCTGACCCTGTCGGGCCCCTTTCCGCTCCTTAGCCAAGACACAGAGAGCTTCTCTTGGGGCTATTTTTGTTCACATTCAATGCACAGTCTCAGGTTTTGGGCTGCGTTTGCGTTTATTGGTAAGAGATACCACAGAAGGAAAAAATGGGAAACTCATTGCTGACTTGGTGGTACTTAAAGTTCTGATTTCTTTCCCCAATCTGCCTGCTACCATTTACTTTTCAAAGTCCTCAGATAGCTGCTGTATGGATTGAGGCCAGAGTTTTCAGTTGCATTTGGGAGAAGAGACAGGGAGGAATGTATTTACTCCATCTTGATTAGAACCAGAAACCAAGGTTTAGACCTCTTGAGTCCTAGTCACCAAACCAATCTTAAAAGTGTACTTTAGTCTAGAGCCTAAAACAAATGTCCAAACAATAGTAATATCTAAGATTTAAGTAACAAAGGTGCCAGCAACTCAAGCATTTCATTTAACCCTGCCAAAACTCTCTGAGGGTTATATAAGAAGTGTTTTATATATTTTTACTTTACAGATAGGGGACTGAGGTACAAAGATACTAAGTAACTTACCCAAGGTCACACAGCTAATAATTGATGGGGTCAGGATTTGAATCCAGGTATTCTGGCTCTAGAGACCAAGGTCTTAATTAGACACAAGATTCTCTATTTCTGTTTATTCTTTTTGTTCTATTTCAGTGTACACTATATTGTACATTTATGGGTGAACGCTGAGTGTAACTGCTAAAACTACAAGCTTAACTTATTTTACCCCAAGTTTAGGAAGGAGAAAAGATTAGTTGGCAAAGAGGTGATATTACCACTTCTCAGAAGGGCCAAGAAAATATTTTGGGAATCAAAGCAATTTTAAAGTCCTATTGATCTTTTAAAAATATGTGTGTCAGCTGGATTTATTCACACTGTTCTCCTTTTCCCCTCAGATTTTTTAATTCTAATGTAAGTAGAAGGGCATGTGGAAGGTAGGAGATTTCTATAAGATTCAGCCCCTGCTGCAAAAAAAATTTTTAATTAAAACAATCAATAGCTTTCACTTTTCCATAAAATGAATATCCCAACCAAGGCACTAATGTAGTGCTATAAAAAGTGAAATCTGTGGAGTAGGGCTGGTCTTGGGTCACCACAAGATGGGCACAGAAATTGAAAGTAAGTGTTTAGGAATTTTTACGGCAATTTGATAGAGTAATTTTATGTTGTCGAATATAGTAATTAAAAAGTGGACTTGTGTTTTATTGTCTTTTATTTTATTCTCATAGTAATTCATTTTTACTGTATTTTCCAAAAGTATAACTATGCAATGAGTTGGAAATTCAAACAAAAAGGAAAAAACAAAAAATTGATTCTTCACTACAACTAGTTTGAGAAGTGCTGTGCTAAAGCACAGTGACCACCTCCTAATTTTGAAAGAAACAATGGCAAAATTAATTACCACCCTGGGTCCCTGCCATGTTTTTCTTTCTTCAATGATTCTTAACGTTTCTAAAAAGTGTCCCTAGAATTTCAAGTAAGGTTGTGTCTGTCAGAGACAACGACCTGGAGAAAGGTCTTGAGAGCTGATTTTGAATCTGCCTGGAAGCTGGTGTTTCTATTTACTTTTTTCCTTTGCATTTCAGGCTTGGAGGGTAAGCCCCTACAGTCCCATAATGAAGAGCCCAAAAGTTGCTGCAGCAGGAGTGACCACTGAAACCAGGAAAGGTCCCGGGCTGGGGTTTCTCAAGGGGCTGGAGGTCAATTAGAGTATCAGAGCATCGTAGTGTCAAGCCTTGCAAGATGAAGACCAAAGAGAGTGAAGCGGAGGCAAGTGCATCCCGGCACATGTTCACCATTTTCCTTACTACTCAACTCGGTCAGTGACTAACAGCTCTGACTCCTTTAATCTAATCAGCTCAACTAACGCCCTACTAATATTTTTTCACGGACATGCTACATAAAAATTGATGTCTGGTTAAACACGACAATCAGCCATCTTCTCTGGAGGTTCCCTTAGGTATCTAGAATTAAATCTTAATGTAAGGTAATGTATTGCAGCAAACACTAAATGTGTTCTTAGAGAAAACAGCCGTCTACAGTGTGGAGATTGTGTTCCTTGTGATAAAGTTTTACAACATTTAATCGGAAAAACCCTATCTAAATTTGTTCAAGACTTCATCTTTACTTTTTAAATTCTAATTGATCCAGATTTCAGTATTATAAAAAGGAAAGTATATACAGAATGGGAAAATTTGGATTATAGTTGTCTCGATTTGTTTTAACCAAAATGCTAATAAGAATTAGTTTAATAATACAGAAAAGAAAAATGTCATGAGTTATATATATCATATTCTATGAACTAGTCCACCAATGCTGGTTTATAGCCTTCAGACATCAGTTGCCTGAATATATTCAAGTATTTCAGTCTATTTGAGCCACTCCATCCTGTAAAAATGAAATGTTCTTTTAAAGGTAGGAAATACAGTGTTTCATACAGGATTTCTTGGAAATTCTTGGGGTAATCTGATATTTCTCCCAGTGTGACATCTCTTCCTGCTAACAAAAAATATTTTTGATCTCTCTGTGTTTTCTCTAGTCTGCATTTACTCAAATGTGGAACATAGCCTTTAATGTCCCCAAATTATTACTTCCATGAGACATCTGCATTTTTGTAATCCTTTCCTGAAGATTGAGGTTCATAATGGTTCCTACTTCATAAAACTGTTAAGAGCATAAAGTGAAGTTATGAAAATAAACTTCCTTGTATACAGTAAGCATCTAATAAATGTTGGCTGTTATTATTTGTTTAGAGATAATGGTGTGGGGTTACGTCACAGCAGATAGAATGCAATGAAATATTAGACATCCCTATTCTCTTTGAAATTTCTTTAGCCTGTTCAACCATGGGCATTTCTCAGTAGGTCAAACTTGCTTCCATAACCTGCTTATTACTCTTTCAACCTAGCTGTCCGTATCTCAAGTCCTGTTACTTTTCTTAGGCAGAGGAACTTAGCATGTGCTCTTTCTGTCTCTCCCTAGTCTCATGGCACTCCTGTCCTATGGTGTGGTGGAGAGGAGAGAGAACTGGGGTCAGATATGGAACCAGGAATCTTTTGATGGACCCTTGTGACCTATCAAGGAGGAATTGTTCCCCTACCTTAACGACTGAAGTCAGCTAGGCCAATCAATTGTGAGATTAAAGGTTAAAGTGGCTCCCAAATTATAATTTGATTTTACCCAAAACTGTTTCCAGAAATAAAACCGTCATTGAAGCAAAGAGAATTTGATAGTGTGGAAAATTACTCTTAGAAAACTAATACCAAATGTTGCTCTGCATTCAATCTTCTAATAAGATATAAGCAGCAAATCTGAACAAGAAATAAAGATTTTGATTTTACTTGTAATCAATTCAGTTAAAATTATATTGAGAACATTCTTTCCAAACAAATAAAATCAGATATTAACAGATCTCAAAGAAAAAAAAAACTTTCAAATATTTACCAAACTAATTCTTTCATTTAATGAATTTTTAGAGACTGCTCATGTATTAATTTCCTAGGGCTGCCTTAACAAATTATCACAAATGTGGTGGCTTAAAACAGCAGAAATGTTTTCTCTCGTAGTTCTGGAGGCCAGAAGTCCAAAATCAAGATGTGGGCAGGGCTGTGCTCTAATGGCAAATCCTTCCTTTCTTCTTCCAGTTTCTGGTGGCTCCAGGCGCTCCTTGGTTTGTGGCTGTATAATTTTAATCTCTGCCCCAGTCTTCGCATGACCTTCTTTCTGTGTGCTCCTCTGTGTGTCTCTTATAGGAAAATGTATCATTGAATTTGTTGTCTACCCTAATCCAGGGTGGTCTCATCTTGAGAACTTTAACTTAATTACTGCAAAGACCCTTTTTCCAAATAAAGTCACATTCACAGATTCAAGGAGTTAGGATACAGACACACCTTTTTGAGATCACAAGTCAACCTACTACAGCTCAGAAAATGGGTCGTAGGGGGCTGGCCCCATGGTGTACTGGTTAAGTCCAGCGCTTTCTGCGTCGGTGGCCCGGGTTTGTGGGTTCAGTTCTTGGGTGTGGGCCTATACCACTCATCAAGCCATGCTGTGGTGGCAACCCACATACAAAATAGAGGAAGATTGGCATAGATCTTAGCTCAGGGTTAATCTTCCTCACTAAAAAAAAAAAAAAGAAGAAAATAAATCATGAACTGAGTTGGAAAAATCTTTTCTAGCAAAATTTCATTAGTTGGGTAGAATTAGGGTATGTATGAAATAGTAAAAAATACTTAAAAATCTGATTAAATTTTAGTATATACAATTATTTCAGCAAAGCTAGCGATCTGTTAATGAGTTACAATATCAGTGAAACATGAATAGTGTCCTGCAAATTTGAAAGCAACTTCTCTTTTCCCTGAAGAGTATTCTTTATATTATTGTGTATGATTGCTGATTTGGTTAGCAGATACTTCCATCACAGGTAAAATCAATTTAAACTGAGCCTTTTTGATGATCAAAAATCAGGTAAGTTTGAATTTATAAAATATAACTCATAAATTTTTAAAGTTGAATGAGAAATTCCACAGTTGAATTAAAACTTATTTGAATTCACTTGGGGACTTGCTTGTTTCAACACGTATCTTTATAGGTTAATATTATTCCATATTCTGGAAGAAGTCCTAGTTGGATGGGCTTAAGAGGGGATGAAAAGATATTAAAGTCTTAAATCTTGACCTACAATATCACAGGTATATTAGAATATCAGTAATTTCTAACCAACTGACTAAGCAAACTAAAATTAATTACTTTTATATCAGAAGATATTTAACACAAGAAACATGAGGCCTTTCATACCTACTTGTCTAAGTTAGGTTTTGATCAGAAGAATTCTCAGCCACCCTCAGAGTAAATCAGTAGACTATCATAATGTGCCTTTAATTATATTCATTAATATTCATTTGGGAAAAGTGTATCATAGTTTCTATTTCAAGAACAAAAGCTGGAATATTAAAACTTGCTTTTTTCTAGAACATTCGGTTCTAAGCTAATCTTTTCAAGACCTTTCTCTGAGGAGATTATTGTGCTTTAACAGTTCAGTTATTGAAATGTAACAAATTTGCTCTATTGAATTATAAACAATTCCTCTAGGGAATATCCTATTTAGACCAAAGGTGAATGATTTTAACTTGGTTTAATAATTTGCTTCATCATTTTCCTGAGACCACATCAACACGGAGAATTAATCAAGGGCTACGGATCAAGATGTCAATGGTTTAATAGCCATCAGCAAAATGGCCAGAACAAGCCCTGGTTCAGAGCGAGTCCTGAACAATAACATTAGCAGACTT
Source organism: Tapirus indicus (assembly GCA_031878705.1). Taxonomy (NCBI): domain Eukaryota; kingdom Metazoa; phylum Chordata; class Mammalia; order Perissodactyla; family Tapiridae; genus Tapirus; species Tapirus indicus. Next base: position 18,258,457 of record CM062918.1, read on the forward strand.
TTACTTAGCACTCACTATGTGTCAGCCACTGTCAGCACTTCACATGCATTAACTCATGTAATTCTCATAACAGCTCTATTATTATCATTCCCATTTTATAGATGAGAAAACTGAGGAGCAGAAGAATAAATAACTTGGAGTGAGAAAGGGACAGAGTCGAGATATGAATGAGGTGGTCTGGCTCTGTGGTCCTCCCAACTCCCCAAAACTTTGTTTTTTATTTAATATTACTCAATAAACATTTTTCTAACCCATAGCTATTTACCTAGCTGTACAACATTCTGAGAGATTTACTGTAATTTATCTTACTATTTCTTTATTGTCTACTTGAATTTTCTGGGGTTTTTTTGCTATTATAAATAATATTTATACAACTGTCAGAGCAACTTTTTGATGATTTCTTTTTAAAAGTGGAATTGACAAACACAAAAATATGAATTTTCTAAGGTACTTAATACACTATGCCAAAAGCTTCCAGAAAGCTTGTATCAATTTACAACCTCAGGAGTACTAGCTAGATAACAAAAAATAGCATGAGTAAAGGCACAGAAGGGTGAGAGAATGTATCAAGAATGGGGGAAGGGAATGGAAGAGTGGCAGAGGCTGAGATCAAAGAGATGGGCAGGGTCCAGACCATGAAGGATACAGAGAAACAAGGAATAGATACCAAGCAGCCCCAGGTTTCTGACGGATGTCACGGGAGGAAGATAACGAGATCAGTTTTAAATACATTAAATATAAATTGTGTATGGCATATCCAGATGGCTGTTTTAGATTTTCTGGTCTAGGACTCAGGAAGCCAGGGCTTCAGACGTAGATTTGAGAGTCATTATTATGTATTAGGTCACTGAAAACTGGTTGATCACTCAAAGTACATTACAGGGAAAAGAGAAGCCAGAGCATAGAGTTTTGGGAACAACAATATTAAGAAGAAGTCTTATAATCTAGCTTCTCTAAACCAAAAAATTTTGAAATATAAATAACTGTAATTTTGTGATAACTAGCACTAATCATATAATCACATCATGGTTGTGAATTTGTGCAGCAATAACGCCCACTTTCTGACTGATTCATGTATACGTATCAGATGGATTTAAAATGTTGTAAGAGAGGGACCCAATAATTTTGCCTTTAAAATGTACATTTAGGATTTAAGAAATTCAATTTTGCTCTAAAAAGGAAAATTTTATATTAAATTAGAATAGTAACATGATGCATACACTCATCTCAAGAACTAGGAATTTGGAGTAATTACCAAATTTTGAGAAATTAGTATAATTTTGCTATTCTCTAGCCAGCAGATAACCAAATGAGAAACCCCCCCCCCACGGCCTCCCCCATGCTGAAAGACATTTTTTCTACAGGAAGATCCCATCTAAACGATGTAGATTTGTATACTTTGCCACCTTGTGGTCGTTGTAGTTATTTGCATGACTCCATCTGTACTGTGGCTTGAAGATTTTCCTGTTAAAATGATTAGATGTTCTTATATATTTAATTAATAACAATATCAGCAAAAATATATTAGAATAGGGGCTGGCCCGTGGCTCAGTGGTTAAGTTCGGCAGGCTCCACTTTGGTGGCCCAGGGTTCCCCATTTCGAATCCAGGGTGTGGACCCACAACACTCATCAAGCCATGCTGTGGTGGCATCCCACATACAAACTAGAGGAAGATGGGCAGATGTTAGCTCAGAACCACTCTTCCTCAAGCAAAAAGAGGAAGATTGGCAACAGGTGTTAGCTCAGGGCCAATCTTCCTCACCTAAAAAAAAAAATATATATATATATATATATATATTAGAATAAACTTGAATGACCCTCACAAAAAGATGACTATGTCTATGATGAATACCTAGCTGATGAATTTATTATGGGCTAATATGTCTGCTTGATAACCTTTTCTGGACCTTTCTTTAATGTTTTTTCCACATGTTGCTGCGGTAATTATTCTGACACAGAATAAATGTTAATGAAAATAAGAAAAGGGTTATAACTCTTTACAGTGTAAGTATTGGCATAATCCTTTTTGCATTTCACTAAGGTTTTAAACAGCCAGGTTCACTTCTGAGTCAGGGAACCACACCGTCTGTCAGTCGTTATACTGTGGCGACTACATGTTGCTGTGATGCTGAAAGCTATGCCACCAGTATTTCCAATACCAGCAGGGTCACCCGTGGTGGACAGGTTTCAGCGGAGCTTCCAGACTGAGACAGACTGGGAAGAAGGATCTGGCCACCCACTTCCAAAAAAACTGGCCGTGAAAACCCTGAGAATAGCAGCGGAGCATTGTCTGATACAGCGCCGGAAGGCGAGAGGATGGCGCAAAACGACTGGGCAGGGTTCCACTCTGCTGTACACAGGGTCACTAGGAGTCAGAATCGGCTCAACGGTACTAACAACAAAACAGAAAATAAGACTCATGACATCATATGTGTGGAGTATACATATGCATGAACAAGACAACTTTCTGTAAAACTCAGACCAAAGCATCCATGAACACTTAGGCTAAGCTCGAGTTTCTGTATTTTCTAGTTCAATCTATAAGAAACAAATGTGCTGGAGACATGAATTTTTTAAATGTTTCTAGAGGTTCAGGAGCCATTTCCAGATAACTAATGTGATGCAGATGCAATTTTAAGAGGTTTGGGTTACTTGCAAGGTAATAATTACTGTACATTTCATTATATTTTTATTTCATCTTCTGATTCCTTTTCACATGAGATTTGATTTTCCTATGTTTATAAATCTACAAAATAGTCAAACATTTGTCTTGGAAGCTACTCAGGGAACATCGTCTTGGTTTTAGTGCTTTTCTTAGGCATAAACAGAGGTTTTTGCCGTTCCAAGTCATTAGCTCCCTGTATCTTGAGGCGATAAACAGGATTTTGAACAACAGTTTCATAAGCATAGTCATTTTATTTCTCAAAATACAGGCGATGCTATTAAAATTTAGTGAGCTGAACAGCTGGGCTAAATTTCCTTAATTTTTTTCCAAAAAAAATCTGTACACTTTTGACTTATTTAAGCTTTGGTGATAGAGTTAATAGACTGCATATTTACTCATGTTATTCAACTGAATAGACTTTCCCAAAGTTACACCAGTAGTAAGGAGCCATGTACGACGCTCTTCAAAACACACTGCCTTGACTGTAAGAGAAAACATGGGGATAAATGATTGTCATTCCATCTCGATTACTTGAAAACCAACCCAAATTATAGATGCTCTTGATGGTAGGTCCATAGTGCATACGATGAGCTCTCAAGAATTACTTTGGCTCATGTGTCCAGTAAAGGACCGAGTCCCTCCAGAACCATCAAGTAGCCAGGACACACAGGCTTTTGTCCCACATTTGTTCCCAGTCACCCACCAGCTTTAACTGGAATGAGGAGGGAGATTTCTTAGAGGATAGATTGTTCTCTGCTACATATTGGGAAACAAAGTGTAGTACCTTGTTAAACTTTAACTCTGGATTGGAAGATTGGGTTTTTCCTCATAGGATAAGAGGCTTTACTTAGGCAGTGAGGATGGTCGTAGCAGGGATACACTGAAAAACATAAGGATAAAAAGAGATGAAAGGAATCACTTTTGTTCACATACCAGGGAGATTTGATGCAAAAATAGTAGCTCCATTCACATGTAAGTCACATTATACGTGATATAATAAAGGAATAGTTTAAGTAAAAAAAAAAAAAAAAAAAATCAGTTCAAATCAAAGCTGGATTTAAATCCCAGCTAAACCATTTCCTATTTAGACAAGTTATTAAATGTCTCCAAGTCTCAGCTTCCTCATATATAATATAAAAATAATTATACTTGCCTTCAGTGAGCTCATGAACACTAAATAGGAAAATATTTAAAACAACACAAATGTATTTGTCAGGATAGCATAGACTATGCTCTGGTAACAAATAAACCCCAAACTCAGTGGCTTAACACAAAAAACGTATGTTTCTTGCTAATATTACAGTCTGATGCAAACCTGGTGAGGCTCTTGTCCATGCGCAGACCTGGAGATTTCTAGTAGCACTAGTGGGAGAGAGAACACAATAGAAAGCACACGCAATTTTTGCTTCCAGGACAGGAAGTGACACATCACTTCTCCTAATCTTTGATTGCAGAGACTCACATAATCTTATGCAGATAAATGGGAGCTGAGAATTGTAGCTGAGCATGTGGATATATTGCAAAAATCAACAACGTGTATTACAGGCAATGTATTTTTATTGCTGGAAAATTAGAAAATACAGATACACATAAAGAAAAAAATACATATTAAGCACAATCTTATTATCTTTTCAAAGTTTCAATATCCTCTCAACCTTTCCTACATATTCATTTTCATGTAATTCTTAATGAGTACCCAGGTTTTCAATAAAGGCTATTTCCTTCCCCTTTGGAGACTCCACTCATTTCTCTTCCATCCAAGAAAAGCATGCAAATTGGGAACAAGAGTGACATTGCAGGGATAAACTTAAATCTGCTCTAATTTCCTTAAAATAAACACCAATTACATACTTCTGTAATTATTGACAACAGATTACTTGTGATACAGCTTTTTCCCAAGACCGTGAAACAATGTGACCTGATCCAGAGGATGAAAACCCTTGCCTGTAGAACTTGCCAGAAGAGTTAGGTGGTGATGAAGGAGCCGTTAAACTTGGAACCTATTTCCCTGGCTACCTATGTTGCTACCTTAGTTTTTCATGACCAAGTAGTGTGTATGATTTTTCATTATTTTCTAATGATATTTGTATATGTGGTAAGTCAAATTGCAGCATCCAATAAAATCCTATTCAAAACAAATTACAGTGCACACAAGTTTACTTTTCTTTCTCTGGTCTCACTTCAAATCAGGTAGCTATTATAAATAATATAAAACAAACACTTTATTTTAGAAAATAGCATCACCTCCTACAATGTTACAGAAATATGTGGCTATTTGGAAACCCTAAATCAAAACTATGAATTAATATCCAAACGGACTTAGGAGAAGTAAGACTGTTAACGCAGATATCTCACTGTAGGTTAAGCATGGCTATAGAGATGTTTACAAACAAGACAAGACCATATATTCCTGCCACCAGGACAGTAAAGACGATTGTTAAATGGTCATAGTAGTCAATTTTTTTATAAAAAATATTAAGTCCTGAATGACATTCTTAGAGCTGATAAAATACACTCTTGGTAGTCTCATGAATATATTCATCATAATTTACTGAAATATTATTTATTGAATTTAATTTTGGGTAGTAACAGCAATAGGTGCCATTGGTTACCTATCTGCTGCATGCCACACACTCTGCTGGGACCTGCTGTGTCCTCATGTATTCACACAAAAAAACTGCAATATAGCTTTTAGCTTCATTTTACAAAGGAGGAAATTGAAGATCAAAGAAATTATGCAAAGATAGAATGTGGTAGAACCAGGCTTGGAATTCAGGTCTTTGCTTCCAAATTGCTCCTCACCACACAGTTTCCCAATAAACATTTTCAGGTCCCTATTCCAGGCAGATGGTGATTCTTGATTAAGTGTCTTTGTGTTTATACATATGTAAGGGCTCCTAAATTATCTAATGCATGCTTCTTGTTTTACAGATACGAAAACTGAGGCCATGTGAGATTTCCTCAATATAACACAACTGCATATCAACAGAGCTGGACCTAAATTGTGAATTTACAGATTCTCCATATGATGTTCCCTCACGGTTATTCCAAACTATAGGCATCAAGCAACTGAAGACTAGAAAATTGGGAGCTAGAACTCAAGACCAAACCACTCATGGAATAGCCATAGAAAGAGAGAGGGAGAGATGTAAAATGCTCAGAGAAAAGCAGAAAAGCCCGGATAGACTGAGAATGAGGTACAAGCACAAATTCATCTGACTGTTAAGACTCTAATATGACGTTGCAAAAAGTCAAGGAGACTCTTACAGTCTGCAAATAGGAAGACAAAGAAGAGAGCTCATCCTTGCCAGACAGGAGGAACCATTGTGTTTATCTATTTATCTTCAAGATTTGCCATACATATCACCTCTCCACTGAAATCTATTAAAACTTCCATTCCCCCAGATAGAGAAGAACATTCCTGCATTTTGGTCTTCCCTTCATCCTGTATCTTCTGCAACCACAACACAACTAGTGTTGCGTTGTCCTTGCATGTTTACCTCTCTGTCTCCCTCTGTTGGTTTCTAGGCTCACAGGGCAGGGACTCCTTCCTACCCTTTGCACTGCCGTTCCCAGTGCAGGGTCTGATGCTTAGGCTCGGCCAGGAGAGGAAGAGAGAAAGATACAGAGAGAGACCATGTGCCTTCAAAGAGGAGAGAGTAGTTTCAGATGGATTTCATTCTCCCATGAGGCTCATCTGTATAACAATTCCCATCCTAGATTCTTGAAAGTTCTTCTCTAATTTTATTAACACCCTACCTACTATGATCAACTGTTTTTCTTTTTGGTTAACTTGATTGGCTCTTACTGTTACTTGAGAGCAAGAGCCTTGGCTACAATGAGTCTTTGAGAGGTGACCGAGTCTGAAAAATAATCATAACTATTGGTCTCTGAACTCCAGGAGGCAAGATCCTTCACTTGGGAACCTGATAGGTGTTTTAAAATTTTTGAAAGTAACAATACACTCATTTAAACAGGGATTTAAACTTTAAATGAGAAAATATACGCATTTAAACTTTAAATGAGTAAATACACTCATTTAAAGAGGCACTACTATGTTTATCTGGAATAAGTAACATGTTACCTCACTTGTGTTCTGCGATCCCTATGTGGTAATCAACTACACGAGAGGAGCTGGAAGAACAGTGCCGATTTGACCTGGCATGGTTTCGATTACTTTGTTAATGAAAATATTTCAATTTTTAGTGGTCTATAAGAGCAGGATACAATACCGCACTTGAAGTTTAAGAATTTTCAGTTCCAGATGCTAAGTTCTTGCCTTGCTAGAATGAACCACTCATTTAGGAATGTAGAAGCTTCTCTAGTTCTACTTGTGCAGACAGGATGATCCCAAAGACCAGGCTGGAGGCATCACCTTTCACCACAAAGGGTTGATGTGAATTGGGGTCTGGAATTAAGGCTAACTTCTGGCAAAAATTTTGTCCTGCTACAATAGTATTATAATTGGAGTATGTTTTAGGTGGTTTGGAATAAACCAGTGATAAAACATTTCTAAATCCCAGGAAACAATAAATTCACAGTTTATATCTATAGGAAGCCTACCATGTAACTTAAGCAGCTAGAATTAACAGAGAAAGATGGGGGACAAAGAGAGAACTATAGAGAAAGGAGATAGAAAGAGAGGGAAGGAGAGATGGAGAGAGACAAACCAGGTATGAAAAGCCAAGATAAATGGGCAAATAGCTGTTCCAACTCGTGAAGAGGTTCCTGTCCCAATACCAGCTCACATATTACTTAGTTGTCCTTCATATAACTTAGTTGTACTTAATTTTGATAAGCTCCTTAGATTATTGAAATCAGAATATTTTTTCTTGAACTGGTTTAACTGGATTTCTCATCTTTGCAATCACACAGACACAGACACACACAGACACACACACATGCCTTGATACATGCATTCATTTTCTCAGTGTTTCAAGAAAACCTACTATGTGCAAGAAGGTAGTGTATTCTCTGTAGAGAGTATGAAGATAAACAAAACAGGAGTTGAATTCTGCCTGGTGTGACTTGATACAACCAAGATAATACTAAAGGGTATACTTATTCTTTTATGTCTTTTTTTAAAAAGCAGCGTTTACAGAGAGCCTATGTTTTCTGGAGATTTATAGAAGAGCAATACAAGATGTTAATTCCTAACCCGGAGAAGTTTGAGTCCAGCAGTGGAGGTTCACAGCCTGGCAAATTCTGGAGGGTTCTTTGGACTGGAAATATTTCTGCCATTGAATAAATCCATCAAGGTTGTGGGCCGCCTAAAGTTGGTCGTTTCTGTGATTGATGTCAGTATTCTCTGTGGCCCCTCATCATCATTATATTGTTAGATTTCTTATTCCTTAATTATACTCATGAAAGAATTCATTAGTGACCCTGAATTCTTTACTATGAGATTCTGTTTTGTTTGTGAACAGACCAGATTCACTTGCTGTCTTAGTCAGTTCAGGCTGCCATAACAAGAATATCATAGACTGGGTGCCTTAAACAACAGAAATTTATTTCTCACAGTCCTGGAGGCTGGAAAGTCCAAAATCAAAGTGCTGGTAGGTTTGGTTCCTGGTGAGAGCCCCCTTCCTGGTTTGCAGACAGTCACCTTCTTGCTGTATCCTGACATGGTGGAGAGTAGAGAGAGCGTTCTGGTCTCTTCATCTCCTTGTAAGGGCAACAGTCTCATCATGGAGGCCTCATTCCCATGAATTCATCTAAAATTAATTAATTCCTAAAGGCCTCGCCTCCAAATACCACCACACTGGGGATTAGGACTTCAACAAACAAATTTGGAGGAGGGGTGTTGACACCAATATTCTGTCTACAGCACTTAATGCAGGGTCACCTTTAAAAAGGGTATTTATTAAAGATGAACCAAGTGTTTGATTTCTTAGTAAAATTTTAGCTAAAATATGAAATGCAAACATGTTCTTTGGCCCAATTGAGATAAATATACTTGAATCATCTTTTCAGAAATCTAATCAAGTGGAGAGTTCTAACCCTGGTCAAGTTTTCTAAAACATTCAAAACATTCCATTGACCTACATCTTTGTATATTGTTAGTGGCTGAAAACATAACATCATAGCGTGCTAAAGCTAGTGTAACAAAATGTTTTGAAGTGGTTTCTAGAGACCTGGTTATGCTTGAATAGCTTGGCAAAATACTCAGTCCTGCACGTATTTATTGACTTCCTGCTATGCATTTTGTAGGCACTGTGCTAGATAGCGAGGACTCAATCCTCAAGTAGATTTTAATCTAGAAGACTAAAAAAACAAAGGTACAACATATCAAAACTCTCAGAGATAATGGCCTGTAGCATTCCACAGAAGACCGACTCTGGAAGCCCTTCACTGTACAGAAGACGAAGCTGAGGTTCAGAGAAAGTCACTCATTATGGACTCGTCAGGACTAGAGAACCCCTGGGGCTTTTGGGGTTCATATGAGCGTTGCTTATTTTTCAGAGAGTGGGTCTATATCACAGAAACCCATTCATTTTTAGAATGATTTGTTTTGGGATTCATTTAAGTTCTTGCTTTTATTCTTTTTTAAAGGAGTCAGGGTCTCATTGCAAAGAATATTGTGAGAATCCAGTCAAAAACGCACAAAACAACGCCATGAGAAAATTTCACAGGACCACTTTATGAGGTATTGCTATTGTTCCCAATATTGTTTGATTTTAACTCCTAGAAGGGAGGAAGATATACAGGCTGGTATCCTCACAACATGGAGCACATGGTTGGTGTTAAGTACCAAGCTGTTAGATTAATTAATTAATATTTAAATTGGGGACAGGGAAGTGCAAAGGTGGGGTTTCAGGAAGAAGTAATTAAGTTGTTTTGAAAATAAGTTTACCCCAAAGCAAGTGTATCCACCTGAGTTATAAATGACTGAAAATAGCGCTTCCTATGAAAGCATAAATCGTACGTACAGTAGCCTTGCCAAGCAAAATTTGAATAAGATTTTCAAGGAAAATAATATAGTAGTCCCACTTATCTGTGGTTTTGCTTTCTGTGGTTTCAGTTACCCACAATCAACCACGGTCTGAAAATATTAAATGGAAAATTCCAGAAATAAACAATTCATAAATTTTAAATTGCCATTCTGAGCAGCGTGATGAAATCTTGCATCGTCTCCCTTGGTCCTGCCGGGGATGTGAATCCTTCTTTTCTTGGATTCCCTAACCATCAACATGGTCTGCTCCTGACATCCAACCATTGACTTGTTATGACTTGAGGGTCCTCCTGACGTATGGTCAGAAAAGGTCAATAGTAGCCTAACGCGACATCACAACGCCTACGTCATTCACCTCACTTCATCTCATCACATAGGCATTGTATCCTCTCACATCATCACAAAAAAAGCCGGGTGAGTACAGTACAATGAGATATTTTGAGAGAGTGAGAGAGCGACCATGTTCACATAAATTTTATTACAGTATATTGTTATAATTTTTCTATTTTATTAATAGGTCTTTTTATTAATCTCTTACTATGTCTAATTTATAAATTAAACTTTATTATAGATGTATGTATAGGAAAAAACCGTATATGTAGGGTTCGGTACTATCCATGGTCTCAGGCATCCACTGGGGGTCTTGGAACATATCCCCCATGGATAAGGAGGGACTACTATATAATAAATGACAGAGAAATGGATGGTAGGATACAAAGGTTAATACAGTGTCCTTACTTTTTGTACCTTTGGATTTCAAACATGCTCAGACTGAACCTCCATCGTTGAAAGAAATCTTGGTCTCCTCAAAGATCTCACGGGACCTCAGTAACCCTTTCTCTATTTGTGTGTAACTTTCCCGTGGCCTACTCCTCAGGCCATGAGCCACTGCACAAAGCCACAAATGCTTCTGCAGCAGCTCCAGGCATAGCTCAGAAAGGATGAAAATAATTGGCATCATCACTAGTTTTTCCACAGAAATTTCAGAGAATTTCAAACCCTCTTGTTTGTTTGTTTCCTTTTAAAAGTTCTGACATGAGCTTCAGAGACACAATCTAGAACAAGATTGTTCATTCATATTAGATCAATTAAATCTTCCCTTTTGATCCAAAAAATGAGTCTTCAAATAAACAGAACATTAATATTTGTTTAAAAGGCATGGGTTTATAAAAATAAGCCCTAATTTCCAATAGGTGGCACCGACTGTGCAGAATAAAAACTGCCAATTATTTGAAAGAACATTCTGCATTTAGAAAAGAGTCAGAGACTAAAAAAAATGTAATAAGTAAAAAGTTCTTGATCAGGGTTAGTGCTGGATATTTTCCATTTGTTCTTCCAGATCCACTTTGCTGCTCCTGTGCTCCAGGAAGCTGAGCTGTAGCACTGCTTAACCTGGGCTTCCCGCCCTCTGGCTTCAGTTGGCTTCAGCAGGTGGAAGGAAACAGCGGGAGAATGAAGGAGGGAGGAGGGGGAGGCTGGGAACTGATTTCCTTGGTTCCCCCTCTAAAGGCACACTGAATGCTGGCTGAAACGCAGCCTTCCCCATACAACCATCTAACTAGAATGTGGGTAACTACTCCTTCCCTTTTCCTCTAGAGGCAGGGTCAGGAACAGTTCCCCTTGTTGTGAGCCCCCAGGGGCTACTTCTCTTGACAGGATACAGAAGAACTTAAGCAAAAACATAGAGCTAATTAAGCTCAATGAGGTTGGGAATGTCTGTCTGCTTTGCTCAGTGCCTAGAAGAGTACCTGGTAAATAATGGGCACTCAGCACATATTTGTTGAATAAACTGTTTATATTTTATGAAAATTACAATTGTTAAGTGGCTAAAGATAATATTTACGATTTGCCAACATAGAAATTAAAAATAAGTTCCTACATGCATACAAAAGCCCCCTAATCACCTCCATTTTTATTATATGTACTTGATTATTGCTACAAATGTATGAGTAAAAAAGATTTAATGAATGAGAGTGACACTGGCAGTCCTCTAATGGAAATAACTGGAGAAAGATGTTCACTACCTAAAACAGAATTTAACCTTGTAGGCAGGAGATAGTTCATGCTTTCTCTTTCAACTCCCCCAAAATAAACATGCCCACTGGTACTGTCCCTTATCTACTAAATATTTATCTAGCCCTGACTGGGTGACTGCACTGCTCTAGAAGCTGCACTATAATGGGAAATATGCTAAACCCTGCCTCTCCCCACCCTATGAAATGTGATGGCCTCAGGGTGGGGTAGATGAGTAGAGTACTGAGTGTTCTGGAAGCCCATGAAAGGATACCTGATCTTTGTCTTAAGACTTCTTAGCAGGAGAGCTGAGAGATAAGAAGGTGTTAGCTAGGTGATGGGGGCAGGGCGGGAGGAGGAGGCTGTTCCAGGCACAGGGGACAAGAGTGTGCACAAAGAAAGGTGTGGAGAGTGAAAGCATGGTTGACTTTGGCAACTGAAAGAAGTTCATTATGACTGGAACGCAGAGTTTGAAAAAGAATATTAAGGAATGAGGATGGGAAAGTAGGTAGATCAGACTATGAAAGGCTTTATATAAGATTTAAAGGAGTTGAGACTTTAAGCCAGTTAAGTGCTCATAGAATGGAAAAAAAAAATGTAAGGAAAATAATCAGTTTTCCTCTATTCCCCAAAATATAAATACACATATACATTTTATATCTCCCAGTTGGGAAGAAGTTAAGGATTCCAAAAGTTACTGTAAAGCAATGATTCTCTAGTTGATATTAACCCATGTTCTTTGACATATTTAAATAACAACTATGACCCAGCAGCTAATAGTTATTGTGTGTTTACCGTGTTATAGGCTCTGTTCTCAGAACTTAAAGGCACGATTTCCTTTAACACTCAAGATAACCCAATAGATAACCTTACGAGGTAGTTACTGTTATTATTCAAAATTTATAGATAAGGAAGAAGAGGCACAGAGAAGTTAAGTGACGTGCTCCAGGTCACACAGATAGTAAGTGATAAACATTAAAAAAAGTTGCGTGGGTGGGGGGTCTGAGGGGGGTGGGGGTAGCGGGGGACAGGTGGGGAGTAGTTGCTTTTCCCCATCTCTTATAGAAGGTAGGTTAGGTAAAGACCCGGGAACTGCACTGATATTGAACATGAATAATAAGGACTGTGTTGATAAGCTTGCTTTATAGTGAGGCAACAATTTGTGCATGCGCCTTGTGGGCATAGAGAACAAGTAGTCTATGTTGTATAGACTACAGTAAAGCCTTTGACTGCGTGGATCATGAAAAGCTATGGGCTGCTCTGAAAGACCTGGGTTTTGATTGTCAGCATTTGATTGTCCTGATGTATAACCTGTATTGTGGATAAAAAGCCACTGTCAGGACAGAATATGGAAAGACAGATGGTTTCTTATAGGCGAAGGTGTCAGACAAGGGTGCATTTTATCTCCCTTTCTGTTTAATCTGTACGCAGAATGTATCTTATGAAAAACTGGCCTAGACTCAGATGAAGAAGAAGTGGAAATTGGTGGAAGAAATATCAACAGTCCAAGACATGCAGATGACACCATCCCTCTGGCAGAAAGCAGCAACGACTTGAAATGACTTCTGATGAAAGTGGAAGAAGAAAGTGCCAAAGCAGGACTGCATTTGAATGTCAAGAAGACAAAAATTGTGACTCCAGGAGAACTACACAACTTTAACATAGACAGTGAAGACTTGAAATTGTTAATTTTGTTTACCTTGGTTCATTCATCAATTTAAGTGGAGATTGCAGCCAAGAAATCAACAGAAGACTGAGACTTGGAAGGGCAGCAATGGAAGAATTAGGAAGGATAATCAAGCATAGGGAAGTGTCCTTAGAGACTAAGGCTGAGATTATCCACACCCTCGTATTCCCAATTACTGTGTATGGGTGCGAAAGCTGGCCAGTGAAGAAGGCTGAGAGGAAAAAATTTGATTCATTTGAAATATGGTGTTGGAGGAGAACTCTATGGATACCCCAGTCTGCCAGAAAGATGAACAAGAGGGTCCGAGAACAAATTAGTCCTGAACTATTGCTGGAGGCAAAAATGATAACACTGAGGCTGTCCTACTTTGTGCACATCATGAGAAGGCAGGATTCTTTGGAAAAAGACAGTAATGCTGGGAGAAGTAGAAGGCAGCAGGAAAAGAGGAAGACCAAATAGGAGATGGATTGATTCCACAAAGGAAGTCATAGGCGTGAGTCTACAGGAGGTGAGTAGGGCTGTTGAGGACAGGACATTGTGGACATCATTCATTCACTGGGTCACCAGGAGTTGGAGACAACTTGACAGCATACAATAACAAGAGAACAAATTTAGCAAATAGTTAAATTAAGACTTTATGTGTTGAAATCAATGTAATCACAAACACAGCCATTAAATTGCTTTTCTATGGGGAAAATTTAATAGAATTTTAAAAAAAGTTAGGGGAGCCATGGAAACTAAAAAATGAAACTCGAATCCTAACAGATCAGAAACAAGTTAAGTCAAAACAGTCTGGTGCCTCCATTTTCCTAACTTTAGAATAAAGTGACATTTTATACTACCTTATTGGAGTGTTCAAGAAATATGCACCACACAAACATTTGAAAGTAGTCTATACTATAATTCAATAAATTGAGTCAAATTCTATAATTCTAGTCAAATAACTTCTAAGTCTTTAGTTTTAATAGAAGTATACCATTTAATCTTGAAGAAAAATAAGTCTTTGGTTGGTTGACACCAGCAGATGGCACCCTAACAAAATAATTTGTGTGCCATAGGTGAACTTTTTACAGCCCTCTGTACATTCAAATGCAAGGCAAGCTCACTGATATGGACATGCAGGAGAGAAAAGAGGAAAACCAAAGGCAGGACTTGCTCTTTTTAAGTAAGATAATTTTTATTTTGGGAGGAAAAAGCAGAACGAATATTTTCCTTATTAGGCTTTATTTTGTGAATATCTAGCTAGCTTGAATCATTATTGTAAGAAAATCCTCTTTAAATCTGCATAAAATCCAACCATAGAAGATAACATGATTACATTAAAAAGAATAAAATGGCTGATCCATATATTTTACAACCCCCAAAAAGAAAGGAATTTGGGGAAACAAATATTCCTTTAGATTGCTTCAACTGTCAGAGACGACACTAGAGTTTTGTTTTGTTTTTTAACTGTTTAAACAGGAAGTCTGCATTGAAGCTACTTGCCACAGTACCCATTTCAATTTCAGACCTATTCAGTTTGAATTGTTCCAATTACATAATTGGTGTTTGAATGCCCCCCTTGCTATTCATGCATTAACTGTTATTTTTAAAGCAAATACAGGATATTATGTCAAGATCAGGATAAATGCATCTATAAGAGATGAGTATATTCTTGTTTTGGAAGGTGTCAGGGTTATCACTTTTTCTTTCTTCTTCCTCTTGTCATCCTTTTGCTCAATTCAGGTATTTGATTTAAGAAATCAACTAGATTTGCAGTTTGCCTATCATTTTCTTGTAATGATGCAAGTTATTAGCCTTTTTACTAAGCCTTCTCACCTGCCCCAGTCTCCTAACAAATAATTTTTATGTTCTATAGAGATATCAGTTTATAATTAACTTTGCAAGGAACTGTAATAAAAAAAATCAAACTTTGGTATAAAATCCTGGGGAGGTAATGTAAAGCACGGTGACTATAGCTAATAATACTCTATTGCATATTTGAACAGAGCTAGGAGAGTGGATCTTGAAAGTTCTCATCACAAGAAAAAAAATTTGTAATTATGTATGGTGACGGATGTTAACTGGACTTATTGTGGTCATCATTTTCCAATATATACAAATATCAAATTATTATGTTGTACACCTGAAATTAATGTAATGTTATGTCACTCATATCTTAATAAAAAACAAACAAGCAAACAACTATCCAGGATCCAAGACCAACCATCTCTAAGATGGAAACTCCAGGGATGAGGCAGCAGCCACAGGCTACATTCAGGACCAATCCACTTTCCTTGCACACTTACTACAAAGAAAGAAGAAAGACATGGAGGGTTGTGTGGGGCTGGTTTCAGGGAAGGCACAAGAAGATGTGGCCAAGTTGTGATGACCAGTGGAGATCTGAAAGAAGAACTGCAGTTTCCTCATTGTTTATCTGCCTTGTAGGTCTTGTTCAAGAAAAGGACTGAAATTAAATATATAATTCTATCCTCTTCAAGACCTTGGATGAGAAGAGAGAAAGGCTAAGCAGCACAATTAGTTATTTTATGGAATAGGAATGTGTGGGATGAAATCAGGGTGATTTGTTTGCTGAGAAGATGAACATGGTTCCTGGAGGTATGGTCCTCTCACAAGAAGAAAGAAGCTCACTTCCACCAAAGCCTTGGACAACAGACGAAGCCAGTGCTTGGAAGATGAAACACACGATGAAGGAAATGAAGCTCGGTGAATTAACAACCTGCCTTGGGAAGATCATCCAGTTGCTAATAATAGTGGTTAACATTTATTGAGCACAAACTATGACTCGAGGACTCTTCTAAGCATTTCACATTAATTAATTAATTGGTTAATTAAATGCTTATAACAATCCTATGATCTTGGTGCTAGTGTATATACATTTTAAAATCGAGGTAACATGAAGAGTTTTACCCAAATCTCTCAGGTCTGGGTCCACTTTTAACCACTCTCTCTAACAATTTTCTATGAACTTTTTTTGAGTACTGATTTTTTTCTGGGAGAAGTCCATACCCTACTCCTATCATCACTGTCTAAATAAAGATGGAGAAAAACAGGTTTTACACAGCAAAAAGAGAAGATGCTTTTTCTTTCTTTTGGCGCAGTGTAACTTTCTGGGTTGATAACAAAGCTCAATACTGCCGCATTTTTTGGCCACCTGGAAAGGTGGTTCAGCTGTACCCCAGAATGCCTGGTCAGCACAGCAGATCTATCAGTGTCTGCAGGAGGGGAAAGTTCCCATTCCTCAAGAGTGTTGTCAAGGAAAGAGTGCCCTGGGGACAGTGGGAGGCACAGAGAGAAATGCAACAGCAGGTAGAGATTGAGTAAAGGAAATCAGTGTTTTACACAAACGCAGGAAGCCCATTCTGGAATCACTGTGAAGGAGTGGTCAGCAAAGAAACACACCAGGATGGTTTCAATTTAATGAAGGAGGCCTTACAGCTTCTCTTTCCACCGGAAGAGACCTCTTTCTGGGTATAGAGAGAAATGCTATCAGTCGGAGTCTCCCACATGCTTGACTATTATTCTAGCATCCTAAAGTGAGAATCACGTCTGGGTACTCCTTGACCAAATGTCAAGTTATCGATGTCACCTGTGAGTCTATTCTTCTACCAGATAACACTAAACACTGCCAACCCTGCCAGCTAACTCCTTGATCAAGAAAGAGCAGTCTTAGGCCTATGTTCTTCTTCACCTTTCTTTCCTTCTTGGGATTTCAAAATGGGGATGGTTGCTGGGTCTTCTCAGCAATCTTTTCACAACTCACTTCCCATCAGCCCAATTTGTTTTCCCACTTTATCCTAAAGAACTTCAAGGAGGAAAGGTAATAAAACCCATTAAAGGCTGAAGTTGGGTAACTACAGTCATTAGCGTCTCCGAAGTTTTCTCCCCCTTCTGTGTATTATCACCATCAAGGCTAGGCTGATGTTTAGCAAAGAGCACCTGTCAAAACAAAAGAAGAGTTTCACACCTCACAATTTTAAGCCCCAGGTAAGAAACTCAGCCTGGTGGATCCGCAAAGAGGAAGACAGGAAACCTGAAACTCCAAGACGTGGAGAAGTGGTAAATGAGTTTCCTCTGGGTACCAACAGGCTTTTGTTTAACACGATTAAATCCTCTTTGTTTCATTACAGACATCAATTCGAAAACAAACAGTGTGATCAAGATAAAGGCCTGGAGCAGCATTCTGTTTCTCTTTCTCTTTCTTCTTTTTCTCAGAGAGCTCTCACCACCTCTCAGTGGACAGGCTTAAAGGAACTTAACTGGCTCACAGAAAATTGATGAGCTGAGCTGAGCAGGTGTACAGGAAAGCTTTGGGCTGCAGGGTTAGGGATTGGAAAAAGTGTGAAGCACTTATGTCCACGACCAGATCGAGTGATAAGAGGACTGGCTTCCTTTGCTACCTAATTAATTGTCTTTCTTTTCAAAACACAGTCTTTGATTGCAAGAAGCACCTGAAGAAGATAAGACCTAGTCCTAGTGAAATACAACAACATCCCAAAAACTCATATTGGGGTTGGGGGCAGGGGTGGGAGTAGATGGTGCAGACAGGGAAGATAGAGAGGGGAGGAGGGAGACCTTACAGAGTCGGTAACCAAAACAGCAAACTACTTCCAGTCAAGAGACAGCCATCAACTGAATTCCATCAGGGATGCGACAAAATTGAAACTGGCGTGCATTTCCAAGGCAATCCCTTCTATATTATTAAATTGCTTATTTTATTGTTAGACAACACTAACTCCTTTTCCTAAACAAAACATGGACGCTGTCAGTGTAACAGCTACACTGAGCTGACAGAAGCTGGGGTCATCCATATACACATTTTAATTACCTCTTTTCAGTCAGGAACATCATTAGAAGTTTATTATTACCAGCCACTATCTTGTGATCTTAATTGGCTTCCTTCACAGACTACACCATGAAGCCAGTGCAGAAGCTCTGGCAGCCTCCCAGAGATAGTGACCAGATCGGTGACACTTTACACTGATACTGTCCTCAGCTGAATAACAACCATCAGTTTAAGTTTTAATGCTAGACATGAGGTGGAAGCTTCTTTTAACACCTGTATGCAGAGATGGTCCTGATTCCACGGTGTTGAAAAACACTCTGAAAGGTAGCGACTTTTCACATACCTTTGTTAGGGTTACGGGGAAATTATGTATACGTAGGAGAGAAATATGCCAAGCAGCCAGTCGTTCCCTTTGCCTCTCTTGGATTCTGGTAAAATGAAAAAAATAGTTTGCTTACCAAAGGGAAAAATCTGGATCCATTGACGCGCAAATTAAATCTGCAGCCTGGGCCATGGTTATCTGGCTGCTTGATACTCAGAAAGTATGGAAACACCCTTAAATTAATAGTTAGCATTAATAACATCGGGCCGGAATAAATAATAGTTATTAACTTAGTTTCCAAAGCATTTATATCACGTTGGGATAATGGAAAATTTTGAGGCAGAGGGAAAAAGAGAATGATTATGAAATAAATATTGTATGCCCTGTGGTGGATGGGAAAGAGAAAGGTCTTTCTGCGAATAGAATTAGTATCTTTCTCTTTGCAAAAGGAAAAGAAATAAGCTCTCAAATTTTCAACACTGGGATTCACTCTATAGGATCAGACTGATGATATCTCTGGAACAAAGTTACTTGGGTACCTTCTTATTACAACTAATTATACTATTGATTCCTAGCCCTTTGGGCCATTCTTATCTTCAGGCATTTGTAGAAAAAGAGCTAAGTCACAAATATTCTAACTTTGGGTAATTATCAAAATTCAGTAAAATTTTGAACTCCACCAAAGAGAAAAAAAATCATTTAAAAAAGCTATATATGTTAGTGTATTACTTATTCAGAATAATAATGTTAGAAAGTTTGTATTTTTATGGTTAAGAATCAAATAATCTTGGTATTATCAATATACTTCTGACATTCTTTTAAAAAGAGGTTCTTCTCATTCATCAGGATCTGCAGATTTCGGTGATATATTTACAAACATCATTGCAGAAAACGCCTAGCAAATGGGTAGATTCTTAGGAGTAAAATTTTCCATTCAGTGAATTGAACTAGTGTAGACATTAAAGACTTTGGAAAGAGTCGTCAATCCACTTTATATCCCCAAGTTTTGGTTATCAGAGGATTAACACATCTGCTTTCTTTCTGGCAATTACTCTACAGCAACCTGAAACATAGGCTGCTTTGCCAGGACTTCACAGTCCACTTTGTAATGATACTCAACCGTTTAATTATAGGTAAATGTTATGAAAACTTAAAAAGTATAAATGACAAAACCAACTTCAGTTTATGGACTTCTCGGAATATGAGGTCATGTCGTAGTTATCCATATGTAAATATAATTTCTATGCCGTATGTATAGATTTAAATTCTAAAATGTGTCTCTTAAGACATGACATTGATATATTCCTCCTACAAGTATAGCTGAATTCTCAGTGAGAAGGATCTTGGAATGAAGAAAAATAATTGGATGAAAATTCAAATCACAGTTATTATGAGATAGCTAAATATGATTTAAACTACACACAGTGAAATGACAACTAAATAAAATTATTCTTCTCTTCCTTCACTACCAAGCATAACCTCTTGGCGGCTCCACTTCTGTTATTGGAATGGTCATCTTTTGCCTCCAGACAATAAATGGCTTCCTTCACATCCTCATTTTTTGTTTCCTTGATGGATTTCCTCTTTTAGGAAGACATGAAAATTAGCTTTACATTTCAACTGCTTCACTGCATTGAAACAGGATGGTGAAAATACAGCTGTTTAAAACATATTGTGAACAAAAAGGCAATGGAATATTATTTTTAAGAAGAGTTATCAAAATCGGGGTGCCAATCACTCTTAGAAGCAGAATAAAAATTACTTGTACTTCAATATTTATATTTATATTTATTATAAGAAAAAAGTTTTTTTTTTTTTTTTCTGGAAAGAAGGTGCAGAAAAGGGCACAGTATTAGCTAAATATTGTACCTTAGAACATCAGTCATTTCCTTCTCAATAGTACTGAAAGGGTCTAATTTATAAGTTTTTCCATCTCCCTGTTATGCTGGTTTGTAAGTTCTGACACTGCTACTGGTATGTTAATGAGAAGCTAGCGTTCCATTAAGAGAAAACCATATGCTCTGCTGCCTACTGTGAAAGAGAAAGCATGTAATGTGGCTGTTGCCTTAGTAACACATTAATTCATTTTGTCAGTGTTGGCACAGATCATTTCATTTATAAGAAAACAAGTATAATAGTTTACCACATCTATAATATTTACAGTGTTTCTGTTACAAAACAGTGACAAAATGAGTTTAAAAAATAGAGTTGGTATAATATCATTAAAATACGGAATTTGTGGTAAAATTTTCCCTGTAAAAATGAAAAAAAATAAAGATTGGTGTAAAATTTCTCTTCACAATCCTACTTAAAACATTTTAACACCAAACTGTTTGCTTTTTAGCATATTTGTATTATACTAATAACGTGCGTCTGCTGCAAAAAATTTAGTCCATGAAAAACACAAGTGCATTAACAGTTTTTAATGAATGCTAAACAAAATATTTCATACAACAGTTTTGTTAAATTACAACCATTATAAACCTAATCGTATGCTAGTGTGTTACTCATAACAAGGCTAAACATTTATCTAGTTTTATCTGTTCTTCCAGATGTTTATTAGTATTCTAGGACTCCTGAAATATTTAAATTAAACCACTCCATTTTCTCATGTGAATGCATTTTGGGTTTTATGCACAGAAAATCTAGTCACATGTATATCTAAACAAATATAGTACACTGTATATGCTTTATGCACAAGTGATACTTAATGTGAATTGAGATGATCCAAAAGCATGATAAAGGAGAGAAGTGATTAGAGGGAAGACAAGTTCCTGTTTATCAAAGTCTGCACCTGCAGCAGGGTATCGGTTCTCCCCATCCTTAGGGTATTCCACACCTGTAAACACACATTCTTAACAACAAACATTTTGCATCTGTGATGTTCGCCTACCTTTTCTAACCAATGAAAAGGGACCTGTGTACAAGATAGCAAGTGACTATCATTTACCAGTTTATGTAGTGATTCAAGTTTTATGTCATTTCAAAGGAAGCATTTACACATGTACATAAGTTATACACATGGGTGCAAAGCACTGCAGAGCTGGCCATCCAAGTAATGAATGGCCAATTATACTTTCAATATTAAGAAATACCTTCCTAAAATATCAGTGTTCAATGGGTTCATCCAAAGCTTCATGAACCAAATATGGGTGTGTTTTTTTTTTGCTCTCCTGACTATATTCACGGCAATGCTCCCAAGTTTGATGGGATTCTTTCTAATTAGAACCCAGACCCAAGAGTACTTTTAAGTCTCCTTTACAGACCTGCAATGCGATTACTCTGGGAAACACTTTAGAAAATAAAATTTATGATTAGCTTTGATGAAAATGACTTTAGTTTTAACTTCATAATATCTCTGCTTTGATACAAGTAAAATACTTTGAATGGCTACATCACCAGAAGAGAAAATATAACCAAACATCAATGTGATTTTATGTGATGGGGAATTAAATGTCTCTGAAATGTAATCATATCACATTGACTCACCCAATAAAGTAACTTAATGAAGTATTTTATCTAATTCATATGTTTTTACTTATTAGTTTGTGGTGCTTGAAAAAATAAAGCTGTAAACTTTTCAAGATCCTTCTTTCAACTTAAGCTATTTCTATCAATAAAACTGGTTTGTCAGCAGTTAAATGGCACCACATTTATGCTTTAAGTACACTAAATTATGGGTAGCTTTATAATAAGATTCACTGATTAGACTTACTATAAATAATATGATACATATTACTGTGGCTTTGGTTAAATAAAAAAATTATCTTGTGGCATATAACACCTCAAATTTTAAATCCTCTTGATTTTAACAGTTTATTGTTACTCATCCCCCCATTAATTAATGTATTAATTAATGTAAGGATAGAAAATGAGATTATAAACTGGAAAATATACATATATAAATGCATATATGTATATACACACATATTTACACATATATGTATTTATACTATTTAATATATTATTTTCTCTTGATGGATAAAACCACATATATATTTTTTTTTTTGCTGAGGAAGATTTGTCCAAGCTAACATCCATTGCCAATTCTCCTCTTTTTTTTCTTGGTTGAGGAAGATTAGCCCTGAGCTAACATCTGTACCAATCTTACTCTATTTTTTGTATGTGGGACACCTCCACAGCATGGCTGGCAAGTGGAGCAGGTCCACACCCAGGATCCGAACCTGCTAACCCAGGCCACCGAAGTGGAGTGTGCAGATCTTTAACTACTCAGCCACCGGGCTGGGCCCTAAAACCACATATTTTATATCTAATATTACCTTAGTGAATTCTCTTATTATTTTCTGAGGATGATTTCCAAAATCCACATTTAATATTAAGAGCAAAGAAAACTATTTGTTGGACCTATAAGATCATTAAAGAAAGATAAAATTCACAGAAAAAAATTATTTATTATATTTAGATATATTCTACCTCTTAGTCAGGTTAAGTATCCCTTCCTCACTGGTAGCATCAGTTGTGTTTACTTTATTTCCATACTGAAATATGAGTAATACAGAATGACAATCATGAAGGCCAACTACACTCAAAGCCAGCTTTATAAATATATTTGTTAACATATCTGAGTCTAAGGAGTTCAACTCTTGTAATATTAAAGTATTATATTGCTTCATAACCACTTACCCACAATATTATAAAATATAATCTTTATTCTATAGATAATATTTATCATAATCACTATTTTGAAATATAATCAATACTATCAAGTAAAAGTAGATATTTTTGAGTATTTATTTTAAGAACTATGAAGGGGCACATAGTAAATAATTTTAAAAAATCAACATTAAAATCTTTTTAAAATGATACATGTTAAATAACAAATGCTTCATAAATACTTGTTGAATAAATGAATGAACATAAAATATATTAGTATACTCGCATTCATGCCAACCCCCTAGTCACATACTCACTGAATTTATGGTATACATAAACTTACTGGTAGAGCACTTTGATTACAAGAGTGCTGAAAGTAAGTATTTAACAGTAGCTAATCAGGCTTAACTTTTGGAGTTAATCTTTCATGGAGCAATGTTTCAGTCTAATTTAATTCAATGTGAATTTGCTAAGTGGTAGAGAAGGAGGGACAGAATTAAATGACCTCTCAAATCCTTTAGAATTTTAACATTTGAACAGATAACAATGCCAGTATTTGGAGGACTAAATAATGCTAGCTTCACATTTATGCCTTTTCAATATTTGTCTTCACTTTTGTTTAAATGCATATAATTCCACAAAAAAGTTGGTCAATAGTTTCAGGTGAACTCAAATTAGCCATGTGGTAACAACTAGGTTTCCCCAAGAGATGAATAGTTTAAAATAAATGTCTGAATATTCATTATTCCTGAATTAAGTTAAGCAGCACATTTATATATTTTACTTAAAGTGTGAAAAATTTACACATTATATATTTTATCATAAAATTATATTAAAATAGTTGTACAATTGGAATGCAAATTTTAACAGATATCAAGAGATATTTTAATCTGAGATGTAATTTGTTATTGTCACAATTATTTAACACAAAATATGCAATAAATACAAATAAACTTTAAATAGGTGAATACAGAAAAAAAAGTGGTCTAATGCATTATGGGAATAGAGACAGAAATATGTCAGTGTTAGGATAATGACATGATTTGGGTTATGTTGTTTTCTGGGAAAATTCAGATTCCTGTCTTAAATTTTTCTTATTTATTATCTACCATATGAATAATATTTCCTAAGTAAGTAACTTGATATACATGCTATTATATTTTAGAAGATATATGTAGTATTATTTTATATTTTTCCATTAATTAATACATAGACAATTGCTGGCTATTAACTTTTTCCTAACTATTCCAGTGATTAGGGTATTCTAAAGAATTTAGTCCTAAGATATTGTTTTCTCAACTTAACTCATATGGTATAAAAGAATATATTACAGCACATGTGACCCACACTTTTACTATATAATTAGTGTATAAAAAGGCTTTATTTGGAAATATTGGAGCACTAGATAGTTATCTTTTGTATTTCTTTAAGTTGATGTAAAAAGAACGTGTTGGTGATAGACATTTTCCCTTGTTGATGCTAAGATTGTTCAAAAATACACCATGCATTTTATTTAAGTTTTGTCTTCTTTTTAACTTTTGGCCAAGTTGATAAGCAGCCCAGCTTCATAGCAGTGTTATATGGAGGCATAATCATATCTGAAGACTGGACTTTTACCTATGGGATCTTATGTTCTAGCCAGTCCAACATGGTTTCTCTTTTGTTTGTTTGGTTTGGTTTTTCCTCTTAAATACAGAGAAAGAATCTTATGCCTCAAAAAGAAAGACTATTGTGGGGAAAAAATGTAGTAAAGAAAAGCACACAATATCAAATTTGAATTCTTCTATAGAAAATAAAATTTAGGCATATATATAAAATACTTTTATCAAGAACAAATCCCCATAATCTATACCCTATTTTAATAAAATCAAAGAATATTTTCATAAACAAAGAGTGTATACTAAGACACTCATGTGAGACCTGGGCCTTTCTATCTTTAATATACAAATGCTACTTGCATAACTTTTACCATGATAATATTTTCTCATTTATTAATCAATAAAGGGCAATATAATATAAATTTTCTATAAATGCCATTCTATTCAAGTCCTCTAAAGGCTATTTTACTGGTCATTTTTACAAACTTTTGGTTATAACATTCATGCTGAAAATTTTTTTAAAGAATATGATGATATGCTTAAAGCAATAAATAATTATCTCAGATTTGATGTGCAAGGAATGCTAGACCCATGGCCTAACTAAAAAGTTAATCACAAGATCTTGAATGATGTGGTCTCTGATCTCTGCAAGATTAATATTTGTAAAACAACCAACTGTTTTTCTTCATTTTCTTTTTGTTTGAAAACAGATCTCCAATTGTCCTGTTTGGTTCGCTTGTGCTCCAGGAGGGTGAAAATTTTTTCTTCTTCATCGGTGTATTCTTCATTGTACTAAGTTATTGCTCCCTAAATGTTAGAAGACTTGAACTAAAACCCTATGATAGGTGAGTTTGTCCTTACTTATAAGTGATGATGTTGTGCTTTGTGTTAAAATATTTAAATTTATAGAAATAATTAACTTCAGAGGTAAACCTAGACAAAATGTAATTCCCTTTCTTGGTTTTCATGTACTAAATGTATGAGTAATTTTGCCATAATTGCTTTTGTGAGTTGACAGCTTACGTAAAATTTTAAATAATATCCAGTTAATTATGTATGAAAGCTTTCAAGAAATACAGCATGACGTAAAATCTCATGCTAGAGTAGGCAAGTAATCAATATTTGTACCAAATATTGTTCATAAAATTAACTTTGACATTTAAGAATTCTTTTATATATATTTTATTCTCAATGTACTTGTAAAATGTCCAATTACATAGGGAAGTTTCTGCTCATTTGAGCATCTAGCTTGTTGAGTTTCACATGTAATTACAGAAAGATTAAATTACTCATTCAAGATTATAATTTAAATACTGCTCAGAATTAAAAATTTTCTGCCAGTTTAGATTATTTCTAGATATAGCTAATTTAAAAAATTTTTATAATCATAAACTTGCAACATACAATATGGTTGGGATGAGGAAGTAACCAAATCTACATTGAAAATTATAAAATGCTTATTTTTCTTTCTCCTTTTTAATGTTTATTTTCCTGTTATTAAGTCCATAATAAATTATTTCACTGACTACAATACCATTTATGTACAAGTCAATCATTGCTTAATAACAGAATAATTCATTAAGATTATATAAGTGTGCTAAAGTTATTTATCTAAGTTTATCCCTAAAAGAGACGCAGAATACAGTATCACCATAAAAATTGTAGAATTTTAGTCTTTATCAGGATGTTAATTGGACAAATATATACCATCTTGGTTTTGTAAGCCAAAGGTATTTTGCAAAGTTCTTTCTTACAAATAATTACAGGCTATAATTTGGAAAGTAGATTTCTGGAACTTTGAACATATTTTTCTACATATGTAATATTATAATGAAGAAGAAGGAAGAGGAAGAAGCTGAGGGAGAGGAAGAGAAGGAGGAAGACGGAGGATGGAGGAGGAAAAAGAGAGGAAGTGGTAAAGGGGGGAATACAGGAAGAAATTTTCCTGAATGACTGAACAAAAGTTGAAATAGAAAAAGAGAGGAAATTTAGAAGGATGTGTGTGTACATGTGAGAAAGGGATTGACTAAAGGCAAGTTTAGTTGTGTGTTTAAAATTGGAGAGAAAGATGAGCAGTGAGGAGAATACATCAGGAGCCAAGTTCCCCTCAGAAGAGCAAGGAGATGGAGAGAAATCCATGAGGCAGAGAAGGGCCAACAGGTGGCACCAATGGATAGAGACAGTTTAGTTGTTTGGCAAGCATAGCTGGTCAGTTTGGAATTGGGAAGAAGAGGAAAACACTGAAAATATTGCATAGGACACATATTTGTCCTGAGAAAGATTAAACACAGAATGATCTCTCTGGTAGAGAGAAACACAAGCAATTAAATGTGATCAACAAATAATTTTGAGCACCAACTCTGTGTCAAGTACTGTCACAGGCCCTGGAATGACAGTGGTGAGCAAGTAGACAGAGCCTCACTGAGTTTACAGTCTAACGAGGCCAGCAGCCAGTACCTATCAATGCATCATCAAATAAACATTCAGGTTTAAACTGTGATAAGTTGTTTGGAAGAAATGAACCAGGAGTGTGTTAGTTTATGACACAGATGCTATACTTGTCCTGGGGGTAGCAACGTTTCTCTGTGGAAGTGATGAGTAGACAGAAATTAGGCAAAAGGTGGTACAAGAAAAAATGTGCAGGAGAACCCTAAAACAGGAAAGAATTTAATGTATTTGGGAGACTAGACAAAGGCCAATGTGGCCCAGAATTTGCTGAGAAGAGTGGTTAGACATAAGATTGGAGAAGTAGACGTGGAAGGTCAGGCAGGGGCTTTAGGCAATGTTAAGATTGGGCTCTTTATCCTATGAGTCATGGAAGGTAGAAGAAGGTTCCAAATTAATGTGTTATTTCATCATATTTGTGGTTTCAAAAGATCACCCTGACTGTGATTTGGAGACGGAATTCAGAGCATGTGTTTGGGCTGAGGGAGACAAAGGGTGGTAATGGGGGAAATAAGTGGATTCAGGAATCCTAATTTGGAGGCCATTGTAACACAGATGAAAGATGAAGATACCTTCTACTAGGGTGGCAATGGTAGAGGTGGAGAGGAGTGGGAAGATTCAAGATATATTTAGGATGTAAAATTTACAAGATTGGCGATACGTTGAGTATGGGAGGTGAGGAAAAGGAGGATGTCAGAAGCTACTGTTAAGATGGGGACCTTTTCAAATATCATAACTGACAATTATTTTCTCACATCATCCTGCACTCTGGTTTGAAATTCATACATGATTGTGAAATTAGAGGACATGATTATTTGCAAGGGATCCCAAAATAGAAAATCGCATTGCCTTGGTAGCTCTGTAAAAGACATTGTGTCCACTTCCAAAATGATGGGAGATTCAGAGTTCTATTGCTCCCAAGGTTTCCTTCCTGGAGGTAAGAATGACAAGTATCCCTGTTTTCTGCTTTCTCCTCTGCCATTCCTTTGCCCTAGATGCCTCTGAATTCTGTCATAGATCACTGGCCTGTATTCTCTACACCCCTCTCGTCCCCAGCTGGTGATGGTAATACTTTGTAAATTCGAGATTGTGTCAGCTTCAGGAAAAAACTGTGGATCTCTGCTACTTATTATCAGGTTTTACTATAAAGAGAATTTAATTTAAACAAATTATTTAAGTTAACAATAAAAGTTTAAATGGGATTCACATTATTGAATTTTCTCATCATTCTCATCTGCTGTGAACATTAAGCATGCCATTTATAACTATAGTATTTTTAAATTTGAAGGATAAGGAATTAGCAGTTATTGATATGTGGCCATCTTAGCCATAAAATAGTTAAATTGTGTTTTCTTTTGAGTCCACAACACAAATTTGAGCATTTTTCCTAATAATAATGGCTATAGTTTTTAAGCCTCTACTAAGGGCAAGGAAATTTATATATACATGATCTCACTGAAAACCTGTGAGGTAGGTTATTATTCCCATTTTTAAGGAGAAGAAACTGATATATATATTTTTTTAAATCAAGTAACTTGTCTAAACACAGGTCTAGTTCATTTCAAAGTTCTATGTTATATCATCTTCTTGAGAAGAAATTTCATGATTTATATCTTTACCGAAAGCAGTTGTAGACTGAATCTTAGAAAGAAAACATTTGTCAACATTCTTTTTTGTGTTTTGAAACTAGCGCAAAGTTAGGTATTCTTGGCCTAAAACAAATTTTTAGAAATAAATTTGAAGAAATACACATCACTTGCTCTTGGAAAAAAAGCTTTTGCTGACATCTGCCTTTTGAATACAGGTATGTGTGAGACCTATGGAAGGCCCACGGAAGGCCCACCGAAATCCCCACTTTGGCCCACAGGTCATACATGGATGCACTCACTTTTATCTCTGGGCAAGTCATTTAACGGTTTCAATAACTGATTGTTTCATTTTAAAAGGTGAATAGTAACATTTGCTTCTAGGAACTCCAAGATGACCAATGAATATAAATGAGATAATTGATTAAAAATCATCATTAGAATGGTTCAGGCTAATTCAATGTATTTATTATCTTTTCACTACCACATTGGGAAATGTGCCATGGCCCTAAAAGCTCTCAAGAAAATTTTGAAAAAGGATCTTTTCACAACATCTAAAATTCCCTCACCTTGCACATCAAAGTGGAATAAGGTGATGGTTTTCCTAGGGTTTTTCAATAATTACCCTACACATGGGACAGTAACGTCACAAGTTTTTCTGTTTAAATTTCAAAACAACACATAGCTTATTAAAAAAGAGATAAGTAAATTTGATCAGATAAAATATAAGAGTAATATTTTTCATTGAAACTGTTACAGTCTGGATATATTAAATTATTTTAGGAAAAAAAAAAAGCAAACAGAGGAAAAGGCAGTTGCATTTTTGGAGACTGTCACAAGAGGGCATTTATGGATTAACTCAGTAAATTTTTCTGTATTCCAAAACATTGAAAAGCATTTCCAACTCCCAAAAGCAAGAATAATTAATTAATAAAAATTTAAAGGGAGAAAAAGGAAGTCTCCAAAATTTTTATTTTATATTAATTCTGCTGTAGGAAATTAGCTGTTCTTTTTCAGGTGTTTCTGTCAAGTGAAAAGCAGTATATACTCTTAAGTGTTAGATGTCAGTAACTCATTTCTCCCAAATACCGAAATCCAAAAAATATCATATCAGCCAAAAAAAGAAAATCCACCCATATTTTGTTTCTAGCATTTGTTTGTATACTATTGCAAAAGAAATACGTAAAATAAATCTTATTACTACAACTGATAAAAGGTAATTACGTTTTTAAAACATAATTTTATCTTTTGTGCTGAAAAACAAGCTAATTAATATTCCTAAGTGTTTTGAAAACAGGTGCCATTTAGACAATACAAGCACAAATGCCTTAATAAAATAATGAAAAGCTTAGTTTCATTGGGAAATAGGTAATGTAAATTGCTAGAAAGAGAGTGTTTTGGGGCCCAGTAGAGGGGAAAAAGCCCAAACTGAAACAAATGTTAAAATGTTTTTACTCATGACGTCTTGAGCTCTTCAAGAGAAGGCCTTTGGCATATTCATCTTTGTAACCCCAGCCCAGTGTGGTGTTGAGCATATAGTACATACTCAACGAATACAGCTACAGGAATGAATGAAAGCATCTCTTTGAGGATAAATTTAGAAGTGGCAGGGCAATGGAGAATTTTCAGTGATTATTAATTAAATTAATGACTTTCTTGTTGCATTAATGGATGTCAAACCTTCAAATGCAAAGGGAAAATTTCATTCAATCACCTGGGGTTTCCAAATAACTGCAGAGTCGGTGCCATATAAACAAAACTTCAGGAGAACTAATGCAATAATATGTGTATATTCAACTGGCGAGAACAAAGAAGTTACAATTTTGGGAGCAATAATGTGTATAATATAATCTGGGAATCTTAGAGCTACAAATCTCTTCATGATCATCTAGTCTGTCCCAATAGCACTCAGTTTAAATCGTCTAGGATCCCTACAATTTTTACCTAATTGATCCAATACTTTGTAATATTTTCTTTTTATTCATCCAAGACCTGTAATGGGCTATAAGAGTATTTAATAAGCATTATAGAATCCTTGTGATCATAGGATTTTATATAATTTCAATCAAAAGTAAAGAAACATGACATTTTAGATAACCTTCAGTCTTATTACAGATAAACATACAATTTCCTTTAGGCATTTTAATATAATTAAAACGAATTTCAGATTTGTTTTCCTATTTATGGCAAAGCATAAGCTTTGAAAAGCCATTTCATTCTATCATACTCAGAAAAGACAGTGCACTGTTTGAGTTAAACAGCCCTGGATTCAGAACTCAACTCTAATACTTATTAGGAAAATTGTTTTCTGTAAATCTGTTTTCATCTATAAAATTGGGATAACACTGCCTACTTTAGTGGATTATAGGTTGTACAGTTGTAGGTAGTAAGTTTTAACATATGTAAATTGCCTTATAAGTAGAAGTTAGTCAGTAAATGCTTCTTTCTAATTAGGGAACCATAGATTTTAGGATCCTTGTTGGGAAATTTGAGACTGTGGCAGATATGGAAATGATCACAAAATATTCCATGTGCTCCTTTATATTCCTCAGGCATCTTTGCAATTAGTTTGGACCATGAGAATAGTTCTGACCAATTGGCTGTGGTGGGAATGATGTGTATCACTTTCTGGCTGAGATAACTAAACACTACGTGCCCCCTTTAATCAATATCTTCTCCTACCATGGTGCCGGTGAAGCCTGGTCCTGGGATGGTGGTGTCTCAACATAACAAGGCCTCCACTAGCTGGGTTGCTGAGTGACTACATGGGGCAGAACCCTTGCAGGCTGGTTTGGACATGGGCAAGATTTAACATTTGCTTTGTTAGGCCACTGATATTTAGGGGTTAAATGATCACTGCAACATAATTAATAATCTGATCTAATCCACACACTTCATTTTACTAATAAGGAAACTGAAGTCCGGAGAAATCAGTTTGTGCTAACAGCCAAGATTAGAATGCAAAGATTAAATGGATATAGAGGTGTCGTGTGTCCTTTCTCAAGTGTTATGTCTTATGAATCACAGAGGACTTTCTTAAGTTCGTCTATATAAATATACCTAATATATATTCCTAAATTCCTCCAGTGAAACTGACATCTCAAGTTTTTTATCATTTTTTTTCTTCCTTCCATCTATATTCAATATAAAGACCTTCTGATCAGGCCAGATAATCTTCTGGGAAAGGACCTTCTTGTGTATCTATTCTTGTCTTCATCTCTATCCAAATATCATCATTATTTTTGTGTTTTAAGCTATGGTCCAGATATCAAATAGTATATATTAAGAACATATTTGAAACCAGGAGTTCTTTTCCCAGATACTTTTCTCTGACTAACCATTGGTTGAATTTTAAAAAAAATTAAATATGACTTTAAGATACTTTAAGTTCTAAATTGAATTAATCAGGTACTACATTCTATAAAGGATTGCTTTATGTCATTTGCCCTTAATGTAAATTTTTATTGTGCTACGTGTGGACTGAGGTTTCTGGTTATAATTTGAATTTATTTTTCCAATGTTTGACTACCTCTTGAAAGGATTGACTCATTTTTTAATTATAGTACAGTGATGAGAAGTGGGATTATTTAAATCTATATTTGATTTACTCATTTACTTAATCCTCAATCCTCTTTATTCCTTTGCCCAATAATTTGAAGGATTAAAGGAAGTCTTCTGAGTATTTTATGGAAGGGGGAATGGTTGTCAAGAATGACAGTCTAGAAACGGAAGGTAACTTTGCGGGGCACACATTTAAGAGCAAAGACGATGAAGAGGAGCCAGTGAAGAAGAAAGATTAGGCGCAGTCAAGTAAGTAGAAGTGTAGGCAGTAAAACAAGTTTTCAAGAATTATAGGATAGAGTTCCAAGAAAGAGATAGTAAGCATCACATAGCTCTGAGAGATAAGGATTACAACTGAGGGAAAGCATCTGATTTGGTGGTAAAGACATCTTTGGTGGTTTTTGAACACAGTGATTCTTAAACTTCTTTTTCTCTTTGTAACATAATTTATATAACCATATCCATCAGCAACAATGCATTGTTATAGCAGGAAATTATCAAAAGCAGTATCTCATATCAGAATCTCATAGTAGGACATGAGTAGTTTAAAAATATTTCAAGTTATTTAGATCCACTGCCCTACGCGGCCAAAAACTCTTTGCTCCACACCAATAAGAACCATTATTCTGAAGTAGTTTGCTCAAACTGCCCTCTGCGCAGTCCTGGGGTTCATAGATATAGCCTTGAGGTCTATGAGTTACCATGAAAAAATTTAAATTCTTTAGTTCAAAGTCTAAAAAGTATTATAAACATAACGCATATTATTGAATATCCACTTGCTACACGATCAGTGCTCATGTTTGCATCTAAAAATATATTGTTTTAGGAAGTGAAGGACAGGTGTCATCTCTAGCAGCCGATGCTGTACTGATGATGGTGTCATAGTACCTCATGGGGAAACGTTGGGGGAGTTACAGTACGACATGCACTTCAGAGTATAGGCGCCTGAGCTCGAAAGAAGCAGGTCATCCCATACTCACTTTGTGAGCTGCGTTGTGTGGCTTCTGTCTTTGTTCACATCAATCATTAACAGTAATTTTAAATCTAAATACCTCAATGAAGAGCTTTTCTGTTTCTTTGGATTACATGGGCATTTAACATAGATTCCAACAATATAGCGGTACTAAATTGATCTTTAAGCAAAGAAGACAAATTTAGAGAGTTCTCAAGGGACATCTAATTAAGATTGACATTTTTAAGATTGTTCCCTCAAAGAGTTTAGGTTAAGTATAAGATCTGATTATCATGAACCAGAATTCAAAGGCTTGATATTACTCCTATATTTTCTAAAACTGGATTATATAGATAGGTGTAATATTATTGATATCAAAATTGAGAAGCAAATTAGATATAGAAGCACATATTCTGCTACATTATATTATTGGTAAACACAACTAAATATTTTCTGAAATAAATACATCATCTAGTATGTTATATTTGTTATTAATTTATAATTTATTGGTTTTCCAGTTTGTATTTATATTTTTATGGTTACATTATCATAATTGATAATACTTACACAGAGTTTAAGTTAAATCTGTTTTTTTACACATTTAAGTAAAGTGAAAATACAGATAATTTAGTACTGCCAATGTGTTAGAAGATAATTCTATTACAAGAGGTACATATCTCAAATTTAAGAAAAACTGTTCAGGAATTTACTTCATAAGGTAATGTGGATGAAAGACAGATTCCTTTCACCTAAGGAGAGTCTATGGTGAGAAAACAGTGGTTGTTTTGATACAAAACATCCACTAGAGAAATATGATGGAAAAGGAATAAGAAAAATAGGGCTGGTGCTAGAGAAATCAGCGGAGTCAGGCAGACTGGGCCGAGATAGAGAAGATCCAGGCATGAAGGGTAGCCAATGCAGTTAGAAAGCCATGGAGGGAGAGGCCAGGGCGGGCAGATGATGGTGGAACAGATCTGTCCTGACACTTGCCATATGGAAACAGAGCGATAACACACTCTAACTTGCCCCACAGCTTCAGTCCATGAAGCAGCACTATGCAAAAAACTGACACCATCCCCACTGTCCTTCTCTACTTTCTGCCAGAGGCCTCTTGTTGGTAGGGATCCCCAACCCTGCCTGATGAGAAAAGTCATTGAGGATAACTGTTAAAATAAAAATTCCCTGATCTCATGCCCAAAATTCGGAATCAAAATCTTCATGAGATTAGTCTAGGAAGTTGTGTTAATAATAGGTTTCAAGGTGTTATGATCATTTGGTACTTTTTGTGGCATAGTTTAACACAGTGTTTCTCGAAATGTGATTCACAGAAGAGCAGTATCAGTAATACTTACAAATATAAATTCTCAGACTCTACTCCAGACCACCAAATCAGAAACCCTGGAGGTGGGCTCTAGAAATCTGTATTTTTAACAAGCCATCTAGATGATTTTGAAGCATGCTAACCTTTAAGAACCACTGGATAATGGGAAACCAATTGAAACAGGATCTTTGGAAAATGAGGCCTGGACATGGGTGTTTTTTAAAAGGTTTCCTAGGTAGTGTGAACATGTAGCTGTGGTTCAGAAACGCTGCAATAAATCACGGGATAGCCTATCTGAAGGGCGTTTGGTTGATAAGGGCCGAATAATAAATTAATTTACAGCACAGAGGAAAGCTCCCTCCAATATTCCTCCCTACATATAATTAGGCTTACTGAAGCACTTCTTTCTTATCCCAGGGTCCTCCCTCACCTAGATCATCCCCCTCTATTTACTATACACACATTCTCACATCAATGGTTGCTTGTTGATTGAATTAATCATTTAATACATTAGTCCTAAACAATATCTTTCCTATAACAGACGTTAGGGATGATGTTTACATGCAGAACCCATGCTTAATTTTCTGTGTGCTCTTACTCTAATTTCATCCTTCTCATTCCAGGAAAGATTGGACTGTAAGTTGGTGAGAGTGATATCGTAGATAGGAGTAAATTTAAGTCTGCTTTAATTTATTTAAAAAGGTAATTATTTGCGAAATTTGATAGTTTATTATTAGCAACAAATTACTTGGGGCACACCTCACAGTTAATCAAGGCACACCTCAACGCTGAGCTATTTCAAGATTGAGAACAACAAATTAACATGTATGGGAACAGGTCAGGTTTTTGACTCCAGCTTAGAGCGCATTAGCCCAAGAGACACAAAATTATTTTGGCTAGGAGAGAGTGTATACAGATGGGTTAGGTCTTGGTCTGCCTTAGGCTCTCCTTCCTTGTGCAATTACAATGGCCCCTAGAGTGAGAGACTGAAGATTCCATTCATTACCCTAATTTCCATAGTCAGTTTTCTTTAAAAATAGGCCCCTCCCTTCTTGAGACCTAGTAGGAAGGCTTGGAAAAAAGTTATGCAAAGGGAAGAATTGTCAATTTTTCAGATATCTAGCATAGAACTGGGATGCACTGGTACAAAGTATTTGTCTGTTGGATCATATATCAGCTGTTGTCAGGATTACTGTATCTGAGACCCTCATTTTACATGTGAAGAAACTAAGGCCAAGACAGTTTGTCCCTGCCCTTGCTCTCTGTGTGCCATTCTCTCCTAGATAGCAGTCAGTTCAGAGAAAGCGTAGGCGAAGGTGAGTAGGCTGGTCTCTTTTCTCTCTGTGAGTCATCTCCTGGGATTCTAACTCATTATCCAGAGTCTTGGAAAGTTGAACTCTTGACTTCTGATTAGAAGACAAAAGAAACACTTGTCACTGAGAAAAAGAAAATCGTGAATTGGGTGAAAAAAGAAGGAAAGGACTGGGATCATTGGATAAATAATAGGAAGGGAATAAAGGCAGAGGATGAAATGAACATGAATCCTGGGTCACTTGATAAAAGAATGTTATTTTTAGTACATCAAGCATTACTTCCAGTTTTGTAGAATACTTTATAAAAAAGTTATTATATCTACACCGTTACATCAAATAAGTTATTATATCATCCACTGTCATAAGCTTCTCAGAGAAGCCTTGAAAAATGAGTGTAGGAGTTGAACATGCTGATGTGGATGCAACTCCAAAAAGAGGGAATGGAATTTATGCATCTATTTACCAATTCCCTTATTCTTTGTTCATTCTCTTACTCATGTATTCATTCATTCACTGAACAAATATTTATTAAGAACCTACACAGACACAATCTCTGCTTTCATGGAGCTTTTACTGAGTAATAAAACTCAGAGACATGATATAGGATAGCTCATTTAGAGACCTTTAAGAGCTGTAGTTTGGTGTGGCTAATGGGAAAGATTCACAGGGAAGCACTGGGTGATGAAGCTGGAGACTTCAGGAGAAACTCAGACAGGGACATGGGGACGACTGAGTCAGAGTCCACTTTAGAAAGATCACTCAAGCTACCATGTGGAGGAATTGATTGGAGGTAGCAAGGTTGGAGGTATGGAGCCCACTTAGGAGCTGTTGTAGTAGACAAAGTCAGAATGGAGGAAGTCTACTGTGTACAGTCTCAGTGGGGACAGACTAAATGGGGTGGATGCTGCAAATGTAAAGGATGATAAGCAACATAACTTGACATCCTCTTTTGCCATTTTGCTCTAGGTGTGGCTCTTGTATACAGAAAAATCTCCATTTTGTTTTTTAACTTAATTCAATGATCTCTGTTTTTGAATATAGGAATTAATCAATTTATATTATTCTAGGTAATTGAATTTTTTATTCCCAGCTTCTTTTTTTGTGTTTTCTATTTTGTTGCTATTTTGTGATGTTTCTCTGCTACTCTTTTAGTATTGCTTTCTACTTCCCTCTTGTCTCATTCCTTGCTTTTGCTAAATTGATAAAGATGTCTTTTGAATGCCTCCTTTTTTCTGGATGTTTGGAAGTTCTACTATGCAAATCTATTTTTCTAGTGGTTACCTTCATTTGTTTTTTAACAAATACATTTAAATCCTTACTTATCTATCTAATTTATTCATGTAAGGATAAAATTTAACTAAATGAACAGTATAATAACATTAACCCATATCTTCCAAACAATCCAGCAGTAGAATATCTATAATTTCTTAGAAATAAAAAGAGAGTTGATAATACCATAACCATAGTGGAAAATTTTGATGTATTATCTTAGAAGTTAACAGATGAACTAGATAAAATATATTAATGTAAGGGATTTGATTAAAAAAAATAAAAATCTTAATTATACCCCCAAATGCACATACACAGAAAGAGAAAGAGAGAGAGAGAAGAATATGTATTCTCCGTATGATACATACAGAGGTTTTGTTTTCACAAAACATTTGTAAGAGGAAAAGAAACTTTCATTGGAAAGAAGGTTACAAATAAAGCTTAAATTATAATTCCTAAAATGTGCATATTACAGAATATTTGCTGCACATGATTAAATAAAACCAGAAAGAATGAAAAGACACAAAAGAATTAGGCACTGGAGAAAAAAAAAAATCTGTTTTAAATAACACATGGACTAAAACATCAATCAAAATTGAAGCGAATGATTAGCAATTTAATAAAATAAATGTGAATATATCAAAACATATGGCTGCAGTGGAGACTGTAGTTAAGATCTATGCCTTATATTATTTATTATTAAATAAGCATTGAACAAATATAAAAAGGTGAAAAGCAACAAAAAAGAAAGGCACATACATGTAGATAAAGATGAACAAGTTCTAGAGATTGGCCGTACAACATTGTGCCTATAGTTAGCAATACTGTATTGTGCAATAAAAATTTACCAAAAGAGTTGATTTCATGTTGTGTTCTTACCTCAGTAAAGGAAAACATAAAAGATAAAACAGTCAAATAGGAAAAAAAGTAGTACTGATGAATAAAACCAAAAGTTTTCACCTCTAGCTGTTGAATAAAATGTGTAGCTCTCTCATGAATGAAAAAGAGAGAGGGAAAATTTATAATATGACAAATGAAAAAAGGGATATGATTATGATAAATACAATATTACCAGTGTAATATGAAAATATTTATAACACATGTCAATAAATTAGAACAGAACAATAACTGTGAAAGAAATTAAAAATGTGGTCAAAGGTATACCTACCACTAGATAAAGCCGCAGGCCAAAATCATTTTATATGTACATGATATTTAACCTCCAAGGAACCATTATATCTATGTAGTTTAAACTATTTCTGAGCATAGGAAAAGATGGAGAGCTTCTTAATTCATTTTAGAAAAAGTAAGATATCACGAATAGTAATATCTCATACATTTACTTTTCACACAAAACTTTATAGACCGATCTCATTTGTTCATATAGAATTAACACCTTAAATTATACAATTATATTCTGTACTATATTAAAATTTATTTATTTTATTAATAATATGTAATGATAAAACATGATTTATTCCAGGAATCCACAGATTGCTAAATTCTGAGAAATAGATCAACATGAGAGAGGAATAATTTATAGTGGTTATGACTGTGGGCTTCCATCTAGGCTGCTGGGTGTGAATCCTGATTATTCCACTCAAAGCTGTGTGACTTCTTTATGTATCAGCTTCCTCATTTTGAAGTTGGGGGTAATGATATGACATACTTCAATGAGTTCATAAATGTAAATTGTTTAATTATGCCTGGCACATAGTGAAAACTACATAAGCACTAGCTGTTATCATTATCAGTAAACTGATGGCAAAAAACCACATGAGTATATAAAATGATCCCCAAAAGTACTTGACAAAATTCAGTCATTTCTGATAAATTCCTTATAGGCAAAATATGAATAGTAAATACACCTAAACGTTATAAAATATTTATCAGAAAGATCAAACATCTGAAATCATATTAAATGCTGAAATGCTAAATACTTTCCTTTTTAAATCTTTGTCAAGACAGGATATTGTTTAACATTCCTAGAGGTTCCAGCTAATGCAATAAAATTAAAATTGAAAAAGTGGAATAATTATAGGGGAAAAATAAAATGTACTAATTTTTTCAGTTGATATGAAAGATATGAAATTTACTTAGAACACGTGACAGATTCTACAAAAGCAAGTTGTGTAAAGTTGAAGGATACAAAATAAATATACAAAACTCAATAGCTTTTTTATTTATACCAGTGAAAACTAGCTAGAAAATAAAGTGTAAGCAAAGATTCCCATCACTCTTGCATCAAAAACTATAAAATGCATATGAATAAAGTTTTTTAAGATTAATATATTATTTCTATGTATATATACATATAATATATAGGTGTGTGTGTGTGTGTACCTTGAAAACTTTACTGAAAGGCATATAGATTGGTCTAAATAAATAAACAGGTAAGTTGGATTTCAAATCTAGGGAAAGTAAGTCTTTTTCAATAAATGGCTTAGGAAGAATTAGCAACCATTTGGAAGAAAATGAACCTAGATCCCTACTTTACTGCATATTTAAATAAAAATTCTAAATGGATTAAATGTAAAAATATGTTTGTGTATAGCACTTGAAATAAATATAACATTTTCCTTTCAGATTACAGAGGATTGAGGGGAGATTTCAATTTTTTTTCAAGATGGAGTTTGTTTTATAAATTTATAGGAAGGAGATAGGAAAGAAAGAGGCTTTGGAATACAGGCGTGGAAGAGAAGAACGAAAGGAGAGAAGTTCCTGAGGAGATGTGAGGCGAGGTGACACAATGCTTTAGTGGAGATGATCCCATCAGAGAAAGGACAGTTCTTTGCAGTCAGTGTTGAGCTACCACATGTGTAGTTATGTTTTAGGTTGTCAAGAGAACAAAAAGGAACTCAGCGTATGTATATTTTTCTCCATGAAAACTGGAGATTGTGAATGAAAAATTATATCTTGTGAGGAATGAGAAGAATTCCTCCAGAAAGGCACTTGAGAGAATGGTCTTCATCCATTTATCCAGGAGGAGCGAGAGAAGTCAGAAAAGTTGGAACATCTGCATGGGGACACCTGGTTTCAAGGGCCTAAGACCATAAGCACTTTCTTCTCTGCGTGTGTGTGTGGTTCCAGGAAGCAAACTAGATGTAATTATAACGTCTCTGCTCCTGTCCCTAATAAACCTTTTGAGATTTATCTGACCATTTCCAAAACATTTTCTTATTTCTCCACTGTAGTCCCGGTGTATATGGACTGAGGAAAACTTTCCAGGTCAGGACTTACTTTGGAAAGGAATGATTATTGTCCCCCAAATATTTTAGGAGCCTCATGTGGAGATGAGACTGTAGGGGCAAAACTACGTTGCACTGGTGAGGATAGACAAACCTCCTGATGAATTAATTATTAGTTTGAAATATATTTTCTATCATTTATAGCACAAATTCTTCTTTTTCTTCTTTTCTTTATAAGCCAAAGAGATGGTCAGCTGACTCCTTTTGGGACAAAATAGCTGGAAGAAAAATGGGAGCTGTTAAGCTAAAACCTGCCACACCAAGTTGTAAACTACAGCGAATTTTCATGGTTGAGTGGAAAAAAGTCCCGAAAGACCAGGCTTATAATGGAAGTGCTGACAAAACCAGCTCCAGCAGCACAAATGCAGGCTTATTACCAGGCCCTTAGGGTGGACTGGTTGATATCATTTGCACTTTAAGCAGTTTAGGTGTTAAATTGCATGCAATTGCACAGTGTGATAAAACACCCTTCAAAGATATGAAATAATCCCTCTTTTTTCCTGCACTATTTTCTTACAGGAAATCTTAACTCATAAATGGTAGTATTGGGTAATTTGTTTCTAGTAAAATGCAGCATAATCCATTTAGTTACAATGCTTATCCCGTTCCAGTGGCAAAATGTAACAGGTGTAGGGTATATTCAATAGACAGTGAGCCTAAATTTACAGACCTGAGTTTAGATTCAGGTTTTCCTTTTTATTATTCCTTTACTGACTTTTAATGGCAATTTAAAACCATTTGACCAAAAGAAAACAGGAAAGTAGCCAGAAGTGGATTTTTTATATGAAAATTTTAATGTAATTTCCTCTATCACGTCTCCTTTCCTAAGACTGAGAACACAATGAAAGTCATCTGTTCAATTCTGGCATATATATATATATGGTTTGCTTGCTCAGTTTTCTTCACTAATGTCATTTTGGTTTAATTCAGATTAACCTGCAGCTGGGCTGTTGATACAGAAATAAAGTAAAAATGATTTTAGGTTTTTGGTAAAGACTTCTTGAGAGTGACAGGCTTTAGAAGAGGATTTTCTCTATAACTTTATGGACATTATCAATCTAGAATTGGTCAAATAAAGACACATTATGGCAAGCTCTGTCTCTTAATAGAAATATTGATTAGAGGAGTTTATAAATATATTTTAGAACACCTTTTGAAATAAAATCTTAGTATTATTTGATGACCCTTCTTAGAAAAGGTTGAGAAATAATCTTTTGGAGAATTGAGAAATAATCTTTAGGATAACTGAGAAAAGAGGAATTGAAAGAACCAGTGAAAATGGTTGACCAGAAAGATGGAAATATACTGTATTTGTCATAAATGAGGTTACTTGTTAACACTTGGATTAACACTTTTTTGGAGGGTGGGGAGATTTAAAAACTATGTCCTTATTATAACGTATCAACACAGTAAAGTCAGGACAATGCCTCATGGTTAGCAAGGTTTATATATACTAGCTACCTGTCCAGAAATCGTATATACAAAGTTTTTTTTGATGAAACAAAGCTGAAAGGTGTAAGTGAATATAGCCATCCATCCATCCATCCACCCATCCATCATTCCATTCACCCATAAAATATTTATTTTCTATTTCTCTATGCCAGGCATAGGTAGGTAGATGTTAGGTACTAAGAATACAGCAATGAATAAAATTTATCCTCAAGAAGTTTATAGAACAATGAGTGAGATATTCAATAACAGTAAATGCATTGATAACAAAACTGAAAAACAAAATCGTAAAAGTAGACTATGTAGCAGGCAAATGCTGTTTTTATGAATGGGTTCAAAGTGAATAAGATGTGGTTGTTTACATGGATCACTTTCTAGGTAGCTATGCGAACTGCAGGAACTCAGAAATAACAACTCTCTCAACTCAGTGGGCTGTCTTAAGGCACCACAGGGAAGCAGAACAATTGCTACTGCTGATTGAACCACAAATGCATGGACATGGCAAAAATGTTGCAACAAAATTTTCAAAATTTTAAGGAGAAATCTACATATAACTGAAGCTACTGCGGTGAACCTAAGCTACAAAATATGGCTGGAAGATGCGGTGATCTTTGCCACTTAATTGATCTATGCAGTGAAATGACCTCAAAGTTACCCTGGCTTGGATACAGGTGCTTGTGCATTTGGATTTTTTTTCACTGGAGCATAATTTTGTTGGTTGATTGCTGTGCATGGGGATCTGTACCTATTGTCCTAGAGGAGGATGGGAATATTCTTCAGCTCACTAGTTTGGATCTTCACGAAATTTTGAATTTCCTTCAAGTAACCACTCTTAACTGTATGTTTGTGTCCTTCCAGTTTCATTCTGTTTATCCACACACACACACACACACACACACACACAAATGCATAGGATTTTTTTTTTTCAACATAAACAGGATCATTGTTCTGTAATTTGCTTCCAAACGTAAAATTTCAAAACAAGATTCAAGTCATCAGTTGCAGTATCAATGCATTTTTAAAGACACCCAATAAAAATACAGAGGGGGATTGTAATAGACCTCAAGTGATTCTGTCTATAGCCCTTGACAGCAGTGCTTGAAAGTGATTGACAGGGGACCTCAAGAAAGCCACAATCTCAGTGCATGGGTGGGTTTGCCCAGAAGGGAGAGTATCCAGAAGATGGGTAGAAGGGACTTTTAAGTTTTCTTTTCAGTTGAGAGTTTTTCCCATCTGTTTAAATGTTAGACATCTTTACGATTATTATTAGGCTTTTATAGCTTCAGATTTGTGGTTAACAAGGTTAACAACCTTTGAGATAGAAAATTTTCACAAGATGTGTTGAATCATGCTTTTCCTTTCATTTTGCCTGGTACCAAGTGGGCTCTTTCATTTAG
This sequence comes from Tapirus indicus, assembly GCA_031878705.1. Classification (NCBI taxonomy): domain Eukaryota; kingdom Metazoa; phylum Chordata; class Mammalia; order Perissodactyla; family Tapiridae; genus Tapirus; species Tapirus indicus. The sequence goes on from CM062918.1 coordinate 18,301,636, forward strand.
AGAAATTCTAATTTGGAGAAAGTCTTTAATTTGGAGAAATTTCTTTTTTTATTTGATTCTTCCTTCTGTTTCATTCTTCTAGAAAAAATATAATATAGATATTTCCATATATATGTATATGTGCATATACATACGTATATGTGCATATATATCTGTATATAAATTACATATATTATCTTCTATTGCTATCTTTTTTCTGTCATTATCTTTATCACTTCATTCTGCTATGAGAACATATATAGTTGACATTTGATTTTATTTAACATATCCACAGCATTTTAAAATTCAGTATGTTTTCCCTTCAGTTTTAAGAATTTCTTTATTTCTGAAATGAAGATAGTAGTATGTGTATTAAATTAGAATGCAAAATTAGTGCTTAGTAAACTCTAGTTATTATTGAACTGTAATAAGAGAAGGTGTTCTATAAATGTTCTCTTTTGGAAATTACCGAGGCTTATTTTATTTCTTGGTGGATGAATAAATTTTTTGAGCGTTTAAAAAATATGTTTTTCAGTTAGGTACAAAACTCTCTGTATATGTTTATTAAACACATTTGTCAATCATTCATTCAGTTCTGGTCATGTCAAATTTTAAGCTATGTCATTCCACTATCAGAGTTTCATCAAATTATTCTTATATTGTTGATGTTCTTTATTTATTTCAATGATACATTTATTGGTGCATAAAAGCTCCTGGCTATGTGTCTTTGAAATTTTTTAACCTTATAAAATATCTACCCCCACTTTTCTTCATTTAATGATTTTAAGTAATGTTATTTATCCTTTACAACTATTTGTGCTGGAAATCTTATGCTTTCCTCCCAGATCCACTCTCCATCCTTTTTTGTTGTGCTCTGCCTCTAAATGCTTATTTGTATGGATCACACACATCGAGAGGTACCCTTGCCCCCTGGCTTCTAGTTGGGTTAGGCTAACGGGGAACACTGGCAGGACATCCTAGGGAGGGAGGAGAATGAAATTGGGGTACTATTCCACAGACTCCTTCTTTGTGGAGTTGCCATGTGGAGATTTTGACCAAGGGTCACAGATAGCATTTCTCCTTAAAGCCTCTGGGTTCCGATAATAGCTCCCTCCCTTTACCCACTCAGACGTGGAGATGGTAATAATTTTCTGCTATAACTAGTACTGGTTTTCCTAAACCCTGCCCATCCTTTGTAAATGGTCCCTTTATTAAGCGCTCTTCAAATTATCCAAGATGAATGTGCTAAATATTTTCTGCCAAGACACTTACTGATATATTATTTTCAAGCTTGCTTTATTTTTATTTTTGATATGTTTTTACTTTTCTCATTATTTTCCATCCTTTTGTGTCATTTTATTTTAAGTGCGTCCCCAGAAACCAGCATTTATAGATTTTCCTTTTTGTTTTTTCAAACTGAATATTTGGTTTTTAAATTGGGATTTTTAGTCCATTCATGTTTGTTATGAACTCTGATATATCTTATTCCTAACACCTTATTTATTGCTTTCTTTCCTTCCTGTTATTTGCAGTTATTTAATTTTTGACTTCCGTGAAATAGTCATGTTGGAATTTGCTTCTTTAAAAGAATCCCTTTAGTGGTTTAGAAGTTTTACATCCTATTTCTTTTTTCCCTATTATTAATAAAATATTTGACTTTATGTTTCTTTATCATCATAAAGAATATTGATAAACTAATCTTCAAATGAGATTTGACTTTGGTATGCTTTTATTCTCCACCACCCCAAAACTTCAAATTTTTTTTAAAAAATGACAAATTTTACTTCCAAATTGTCATAAAAGTTTATTCTACAATGAGCAGCAAAGGTGAGAAGAGTATACAGGATAATTATAGTCTTGGACGTGCTGGAAAAGATGGCCACTCCTCTTGATAAAAAGCTAAATGTAATTAATGCTAGACTTAGTTGGTGACATTTAAGATTGGACTTATTTCCATAGAAAAAAAATAAATTTGTTCTTTCCAGTTTGAAATATCGTAGTCCTAGTTCCATTTTTTCTTAATGAAAATTACTATTATAAAGTAATTTTTGACAATAGTCACTTAATAATGCAACAGTTGCATTACTATATAGGCTATATTAAAAAGGATTGACCAGGGTCAAGAATTATTTTATTCCTTAATTTGCCATATATTATTCAATGCCTACTGTGTTCTAGGCATTTGGCATACATCAATGAACAAACTAGACAAAAATCCTGCTCAGGGCAGTTTGTATTCATGGAATGGAAGACACTCTTTTATGCTATTTCGACTATTTGTTTCAGGTCATGAGTGAATCTTCTTGCTTTTCCTAGAGTTCATTTTATTCAGTCTCTCATGACATCTTCAATATGGCTGACTCCCTTTCCCTTTTTATAAATTCTTTTTCTCTTACCTTTGGAGACTACAATAGTCTGATTAATTCTTTTCTATCTCTTTTTCTTCTTTTCCTTCATGAGTTTCTCATGAAACTTTTTCCTATCCTTTAGCTGAGATTATTTTTTTAAGGCTAAGATCTTTCTCTACAGTCTCAGAGATCTCATTTATTCTCATATTTAAATGATCACTGCTATAAAAAGTTTTCTAATTTCGTGTTGCCAAATCTCTATTAGATATTTCTTTCTTGGCTGATCATTTTCTCCTCCAAAATTGCTGTTTTTTTCCTATCCACTGCCATCCCTCCCATTTGTCAATACCTTTCTTATTCTTCCTTTAGCAAGGCTCAATATAATGCAATGATAACAAAAATGATGATAATAAATAAATACTTGTTGAACTCTTTTTATATGTCATGCATTGTTCTAAGCAGTTTACATTCAATAGCTCATTTACTCCTCACAAAAACCCTATGAGGTAGGTAAACTTACCTTCAGCATTTTACAGATGTGGAAACCGAGGTACAGAGAGGTGAAAAGTTTTCTAAATGGTCTCCCAGAATCTACAGCCTCTACTGTCTTTATCCAAACCAACTAGCAAACAGTCACTAAATCAGTATTGCTAAAGCTTTCTTTTTATCGTGTCAAACTCTTAAACTCTTAGATGTTTATATTGCACATTTACTCATAACACTAATATCTATCCTTTATTGGGGATTTACTGTATGTGCTAAGAACTGATCTAAGCACGTTGGCCAAAGTTTGAAATGTGCATATATTAGCCAGTGCTTTAAATTTTTTTTTTGGTTTTAAGTAAACATTATATTTTAGAATAGTTTTAGATTTACAGAAAGGTTGCTAAGATAGTACAGAGAGTTCCCATACACTTCACATTTTCCTCTATTGTTAACATCTTACAATACTGTGATACATTTGTCACAACTAATGAACCAACGTTGGTACATTACTAACTAAACTGCATATTTTATTATTATTATTATTAACTAAACTCCATTGGACTTTATTAGTTTTTCTCTAAAGCCCCTTTTCTGTTTCAAATGTTCCATATGGAAAAAATAAATATGGAAAACATACTTTGCTCTAACGCCCAATAACCCACACAAATTTACTGAAGGATACCCAGTTTTTTGTCGGGTTTTTTCCCCCAAATATTTTTGTAATCTCAAGAGAAATTTAAATGCTGCACATTTATCTTATTGTCACAGCTGCCCTCAATGAGCCACCTGATCATGTGCCCTTCTCTGGCTGCCCCCTTGTCATCTGATAACATGAGCCAAGTTTTCCACAACATCCCCTTAGATTCTGTGTTACCTGCCATTGTAGAAGCCAGCTCATCTGCTCCTACTTTGAAGGAAAAGAATCTTAAAAACTGTCCCTTGTGAATGTCTTGTTTCTGCTGGTGGCCATGAAGAGTAAAACAACTGTCATATTAATGGAATGAAGCTTAAATGTTAAACGATCTTCAGATCTTCAATACACCTTTAAGATCTTCCCCTTTCTACTTACCCATTTCCCATTACCCATCACCACATCTTGTTTATTCTTCCTTTGCAACATCTTTGGATTTACCCATCTTTCTCTTTTCACTCTGTTGCGATAAACCAAAGTTCTCTCTTTCTCTTTAAGCTTAGTATGGTTCTGCTGTATGAACAACCCACTGTGAGTGTGTGTATATCTGAAGGTGTCTTGTGTTGTAATCAGAAACAACCTTCACATTAAAGGTGTGCATGTTCACTAGTGACTAGCATGGTAATCAGGCATAAATTGTAAGTAGTAGACATAAATGACTGGAATTGGTATTACCCTTTTTTAACAGCTTCCAAGAAATAGTCCATTGATTTAATGGGTATCCCTTCCACATTTTCAGGATTTAGAATGGTATTTTCTTCACTTATAGAATAACTTGCACATACTTACAATATTTATTATCATTGAGTAAACTGGATACCAGTGAAATAATGGAACTTCAACCATGAGCAGCATTGCCATTGGTACACTTCTGGCTTCCTTTGAAGGAACTGGATATAAAAGACTAGAACAAGTTGAAGTTCACAGTTTTGCAGTAATAGCCACTGGGGAAATGGTATGACATAAAGAAACGTAAATGATCTTTCCATTTAGGTATGCTATTTCAGGATTGTTTCAGTGTATATGAGGTGAGCTTGGACAAAAATTCTTTGAACATAGTAGTGCCCTTTGTGGGTTTTTTTTTTTGCAGCAATGTGGCTTCTGTGTAACCCTGAGTAGATCCATGTTGTTCTAGGTGTGAAAGAATTCCTTTGAAACATATGTTTATTGTGAGTGAGCATGCTAGGTCAGTGCGAAGTCTTGTCAATCATGTCTCTATCCTCCTAGTCTTTAAAACAAGTTTATTTCCAGTTTAATCAAAATGACAGGAGTCAGCTTTAGTTTGTTTGTGTGGTTTCAGTGGTCAAGTCACAGACCTGTCCTAGAGCATATCTGAGTGCCAGGTTCTGTCCCACATGTATCTACTGTAGTTGTAGTATTGTTTAGAGGGGGTGACCTGAGGTCTGGTTAGACATATCTGGCTATTTTAAGACACAATGGTTTTGTGGAGAGGAAAAGACAAAAATGTCTTCTTTGGCCAACTCTGTGTTGGTTCTTTCTTCATTTCCCCTCTCAGGGGCAAAGCACTGCTATGGTTTCTTGCCAGATTAGAGGATTTTGATGGAGGCACCCTTGCTGGGGAGTGGAGTCACTGAGGGTTAAGGTACATGCACTCTTCACTTCCCTTCCATCTGCTTCCTTTCCCTTGTCATTTTGCTCTTTTTTCCTTTCACTTCCCCCTGTTCTGCTCCCTGCTCACCCTCAACTTTGTGCATTCACAAACCTGGTTTGGGGCTTTCCTTGGGGCCAGCTTATCCCTCTTTCTCTCTTTTCACCTTAGTTTCCTGATCACTGCTTTGAATTCTTATAACATTGGGCAGAATGATCCTTCCAAGGTTTAGAGGGAGAATGGATGGAGCTGGTTGGAAGGCAGAGGGCTCTTTTTACATGTATTTCAACCCAGGTTTTCCAGAATTCTGTACATTGGAGAACTGGGTGCTGGTCCAACTATTATAAAAGTGGTTCTTTGATTCCCATTTTAAAATTGTTTCTCACCTGTAGCTCCAAAGATGGCACAGTGTGAGGACAAGTAATGGGTAGTTCCAGGTTCTAACATTTCTGAACATAATCTCATCAAACTCCTGGCAATTTCACCTTAGTTCTGAACAGTGGAATGGTTCAGCTTGCTTCCAAGGTTCCCTGAGGGAGAATGGGGTGGGCCTGTCTGGAGGTGTTGAGAGAAGATTCAGTGTGTTCTGATGCCACGTTATCCTTCAAACTTATGCTCAGTGTCTCTGCCTTGTAGGGAAAGCCCAGGTGGAGACTCTGGGAACAGACTTGTCATGGCACCTCCCTCTCTTATTTTGTTACCCTGAGAATGCCATTCCTCCCACCAAGGAGAAGTGCGATTGCTTGCATATGCCATCTGCTTACAAACCCTTGTGAGCTGAGATTCTCCCCCAAAAGGTTTATGTAAGCCCCCTGTGAACTCAAACCACTATGTTTTGCTCAGCTCAAATAAACATCGAAAGAGTATATAAGCATTTGAACTTATAATAACATATTTATCCCAACACATGAGGCTACTCATCATTGGTGTATGTGTAATATATAATTGCAGCATGCAGAAAACAAACAGCTCTCCATCAGAGAAGTCTCTGGATCCCACGGGGCACTAATCATCTACCAAAAATAGAGATGGTTGGGGAAAATAACTTATAATTGCATTGGCAATCCACTATTAAAGTATAATTTCATGTTGTTTTCTCTTCTAGCAAATAAGTAATAAAAAACTGATTTGAAAAAAATGCTCATTGCACTTAGTAGCAGACTCAAACAGGAAAACTAGAAATTGACTATGTATACGTATTTTATTAAGTGTGCATTTAAAAAATCTAGGAAAAAATATGTACAAACACATACATGTGACTTGTACTCTTTTAATTTATAAGTAAAATTTAGTTTATACTCATTATAAAATTTAAATTACACTCTTTAAAATATAAATTTATACTCAAATTATAAATAAAAATTATGAATATATATATTTCTTTTTAATGGTTTTAAAATATTTATATTTATAAAGACCTAGTTTTGCTATATGATCTCAAGATGGGAGAATTGCATTTTAACTGTATTTCCATATATGAAGCATGAGGTTGCAGGTCAACCAGCAAGCTGAGCCTGAAATTACATAACAGTAATTGAACCTGGAATCATTTGAACAAAAGAATTTATATTAACAAAAATTATATATGCTTAATCAAGGAAGAATGAAAATGATATCATAAGGCAGAGAAAATAAAAGAAACTAAAAATAATGGTGACCAAAGCCCATCAGCAAACGTTTTGTTCATATTTCTAGTTGTTGCTATTTCACTGAAATTTGTTCATGAAATGGGTCAGGGCTGTAGCATGCTGGGGAATTATCTGTCATCTCTAAAATATCCGTGTAAATCTTCCAAGTTATAGATAGGAGGGAAGAGTGCCCTCCATGAGTTTTCGTGGGGATCGGACATTTGGTCTCAACATGGCCAGCAATGTCTCCCCTTTCCAATATGTCACCACAGAGGTTTACTGTACCTTTTAGTGCTAGAACATACTGAGCAGAGTCTTTACCTTTAAAAACATATAAGGCAGACTTTCTAGTTGCCAAGATAAACTACTAGGAAAATATGTTCTGCTGAAGCATCCACCTGTAGCAGGAGGTTAAATATAGTTGACCCACAGGTCAAGGGAGAGATTCAAAGATGACCCCAAGCGTTTCCTATTAGAAAAAAAAAGTGACATTTGGGGCATAAGCTGCACAATATATTGGTTTGACTTACTAGTCAAGAAAAAGAATAGATTCCCAGGAGTGTCGTCTTTTGAATATATTGTTTGCTTGTCCACTGGCAGCAGCAGCGACTACTAAGCAGTAGGTTTTACTGATGAACTGAGCAGAACTTCCAATGACTGGTACCTTTGGAGGGTGGGCTACTAAAATGTACATTGCTTTATGGGTAACAATAAATCAGTTAGTCTGTAGTTAAAGATGGAAAATATGGAGGAAACCCTGCAGAGTTCAAGCAGGGGTAGAGAAAAATCTAAGACAGCTAGTTGTGTGGATTTTACATAACATATAACCTTTTTAAATAAAGTGATCTGCATTGGCTCGTGTAGACTGTGGGAAGGCTTGGCGAGGAATGCTTTTGGGTATATTCAAGTCTGTATAAATGACTCCCAATGTGTCATCTGAAAGCTGTTAGGATTGAAAAAGGCACTGGAACCAGTTCTTTCTTTTGTCTCCAGGAGGATTTGAACAGCCCACTCTCCTGGACTCAGAGAGAAGTTTTTTCACACCTCTTCCAAAGACACTGGTGCCGGAAGCATGCTCTGGGCCATATGTAAGAAGCAGTTAGTGCAAAGATAGTCTTGCCAACGTATTCCCAATGGCCTTTAAAGGGCAGAGGTAACTTGATGCAACACTCTCATACCTGCTCGTGCTTTGTAGCCTTTCTGCCATGCATTGTGCTACATTCCGGGATTATGCTCACAGAGTTTAAGGAAATCTTATGACACAAGATTTCCTTGTGTCATAAGGAAGCCTTATGACACATGTCATAAGGGAATGCTGCCCCTGAATTTGAGTTTCTCAATATCTTAAATGGGGATCAGATTACCCTAAAGCTCAAATGAAATAATAAAAACATTTCAAACCATGTAAAGTGCCAAATACAGGATGTGATGAGCTGGTGTGAAAATACAGTTTCAAAAAGAAAATATAACAACACTATATTGTGAAATGAGTTCTGTCTCTAGCCAGTAAAAGTCTGTGTATTCTAGTCTTATAGGATCAGCAGCGATCCCCATCATGTCAGAATTATCTCACTTCAAAACACTGGACTGGTTTTGTGCCCCTTTCAGGACTTCCACCTTTCACTTAATATGCCAGCTTTGGGGACTGTATCCCAGGGTACCAAATTTTATACAAATCAAAAGTATTTGTGTGCCTCCCTGAGCTCCACATAAACAGCTTATATTTGAACTGTAGTGCTCTAAGAAGAGGTTGCTAAAAGGAAGCAAGAGGCTATTGGGGAGAACAGGTCCCTAACCATTAAATACTTTGATGCATATGACTATTATCCAGCACTGTTTCAGAAAATAGGGAAAACAAGCAAAATCAACCCAGAGACTGACACTCAGGTGAACAGCTGCGTTCCCACCTGCAGAAAACTCTGGGTGGTCTTGAAGGTTAGCGTTACGTATAGAGCTTTACAACAATTAGCCTGGAGGTAACAAATTCTGAATGGATGGGTATTTCACCAATTTTATGTGAACAGTCCCACATCAAATGCTACTTACAGAATGCACATGATTTTAGTTTCTTTTTTCAAATGTCAGAGTTTTATGTTTCTTTAACTTTATAATTTATCTTCCATTAAATATACTATAATGAGATTCACAGAAAAAATAAACAAAACCAAAAGCAAGCATATTTTTAAGGCTTTTGATACATATGAATTTACTTTTCAGAAAGGTTGTAATCCTACAAGCTCAGCTGAAGATTTATTTCCTTGCACTTTTACCAACATTGAATATTATACTTAAAAAAATTGCCAATTTAATAGATGAAAAATGCTACCAGCATATCTTTATTGCTAATTTATATTTATTCATTTGTGAATTTAATATTTATGTCTTCTGAACTAATTTTAAGACATCCAGTGGAAAAATACATAGTTCTCAGGCCCAGTGACAACCCATCGTCAGTAAGTAATTTTTTAATCCAAACTGTGAATTTTAAATCTCCTTTATCATCAACAATAGCGTGTACTATTTATTGAATGTTAACTATGTGCCATAAACTCTGGTAAGGGCTTTCAGACATCACACATAAGTCTCACTATTCATCCTCCAGCCACTTGCTTACTTCTCACCTTTCCTTGGCAGTAAAACTTACCAAAGGTCCATACTTATTGCCTCTAGTTTGTTACCCTCCCCCAATTTTTGCCTCAATCCACTTAAATACGGATTTCTGTCTGCCATTTCGCAGAGTCTTAAGGACACAAACAATCTCCTTACCACCTAATTAAAAAATCATTTTATATTTCTAATCTTTCTCCACACCTCAGCAGGCATTCACAAAGTTAAACAGTTGTTAAAAAAGGATTTAAATGGGTGAGTCACTTTTTCTCTTGTCTTCCGTGAAGGCACAATCCTCTGGTTTATCTCCTCCCTCCCTGGCAACTTTTTCACTCTGTTCTCAGTGGGCTCCTCCTTGTGCTGTCATCCAGTCAAGGTGGGAATGCCCCAGAGATCAGTCCCGGATCTTCTTCTTGCCTTCTACATCTTCTTTCTAGGGAATCTCTTCACGGAGTGTTAGTTTCATTAAGGACAAGGCTTTTTATGTAATTTTTTTTCATTGTTGTATTCCTAACACTTCAAGCAGTACTTGGTTCCTATTAGGTGCTCAATAAACATTTGTTGGATAAACAAATGAATGACTCCAGGGTCAAAGCATAAGCATCATCTGTGTTGATGACCTTCAAATGATAGCCTCCTGCTGAACTTCTTCAGCTTGTGAAGTCCAGATCTGGATTCTGATCACCTCCCATGTCTCCACAGGGTACCTCCGACTTATCATGTCTGAAGCACAGCTCTTGATAACTCCGACCTGTTTGTCCTCCAGTCTTCCTCATCTCACGACATAGTTACCTAAGTGGAAAAATCTAGTATTTGTTCTTGACTCCCTGGCCCCACTTTTCATCCATCAGAAAGTCCCTTTAACACTATTTCCGATGGATCCTGAATCTGTCCATCTTGCACCATCTTTGCTGCTACCCCCTTTGGTGAAGCCACCCTCATCTCTCAGTCGGACTGCTGAAACATACTCCTTACTCCCTACCCTCACACTCATCTCCCCACACTCATCCACATAGAACCCTGACACAGTGTTTTAAAAACTCATCTCACTCTCCTGCTTAGTACTTCCTAATGGCTTTTCACTGCCCTCATTATATAATCTAAACTCTCTACCAAGACCTATGAGATTTGAATCATTCTGAGTACCAACTCGGGATGTGAACTGGATAACAGAGTATGTCAATGTCTGCAAGATTTGGAAATTTGCTATGTTTTTAGGTGGAATGGAGCAATTCTCTTCCACAATAGCCAATGACTAATTCATCATATTTTTTAGTTCCAGATTTTATTTTCTGAAAGCTGGTGCTTTGTGGGGAGGAGGATATGGATAGAGGGCATTTCACAGCTGTTAGGACAGGTAGGAAAGGAATACTTAATTGTAAATGAATACTACAATCCTGTAAGTGATACTTAAAGCAAATGCTTAAAGTAAATATTGTATTTATACTTAAAGTAAATAAATAGTTAGGAAACTGCAACATCAGAAATGACCACAGGCTGTTGCTATTTACCCACAATTTGGGGAAAAGGTAGCATTTTTTATTGTACAGGAATTATTTTTTTATAGACTGTCATTTCATTGGTGTGTATTGACTAATTTATCACACGTATTATATATTATTTGTATATGATTATGAATGTCAAATATATGTATGATCACACATATCTCAACACTTTGGTTCTATTTCATGATTTTTTTTTTATCTGTGGAAATGAAAACTATTTTAATGTGCAAGTACACTAGAAGAAAATAGTGTAGAATATATGATTTTTACTTTTTTTGTTGTTTATAGACTATTTAAAAATGTCTAATATTTTCTCTTAAACTTTCACAATTTGACATGTAGGTATTTTATATACTCAACTATTTTTGAAAACACAAAGGCATATTATTTTCACAGGTGTATATGTCCACAATCATACATATCTCTATGGTAAATTTTTAAGATAGCTCAAATCCTGGCATTTTAAAATTCTTTTTCTTACTGTCATTTGCCTTGTTAATAAATGATAGACCCTTATTCACATTTAAATTGTCGATCTCTTAAAACACGTTTAGCTTCTTGTCTCCAGCCTTCTTTTAGATTTCAACATATTTGTGAGAAACTACTAAAGATTGAAAGAAATTAACTAATCAATTCACTAATCAAGTGTGTCCACTTCACATTTTATACAGATAAATTAGCATGCTATTGTAGAACTCAGTATCCTCTGTTTTTTAATCTCTAATATTAGTTGAAAAATAAACTTTCTTTTGTGTTTGATATTTTCTATTCAGCAGTACCCAGCTATTAAAAAGGTTTTAAAATGGAGCAGGCCTGATGGCCTACTGGTTAAGTTTGTGCGCTCCCTTTCCGAGGCCTGGGTTGGCAAGTTCGGATCCCAGGCGTGGATAGGTGCACCACTTATCAAGCCATGCTGTGGCGGCGTCCCATACAAAGTAGAGGGAGATGGGCATGGATGTTAGCCCAGAGCCAGTCTTCCTCAGCAAAAAAGAGGAGGATTGGCAACAGATGTTAGCTCAGGGCTGGTCTTCCTCACACACACACACACACACACAAAAGGCTTTAAAAGAAAACTTTCTATTTGTTGTTAATTTAAATGACTTTCAAAATCCACCGCTTAACTTCCCTTAATTTCTGACAATCATCTAGTCTTTTGACATCTTTTGTGAAAAAGTGCACATTAAAGTCGCCCGTCATTAATTCCATACCAACTCTCAAGGTTGCACCCTCCGCAATCACTGAGAAACTAAAGAAATCACTTTATTTTTTTTAAAAAAAGGAACATCCACAGCCAACGTATACTAAACATCCTAAATTTTTTTGTGTGTGTGTGAGAAAGACCAGCCCTGGGCTAACATCCGTTGCCAATCCTCCTCCTTTTGCTGAGGAAGACTGGCCCTGGGCTAACATCTGTGCCCATCTTCCTCCACTTTATATGGGACGCCGCCACGGCATGGCTGACAGGCAGTGTGTCGTCCCATGCCCGGGATCTGAACCCGTGAACCCTGGGCTGCCAAGCGCGAACTAAACCACTGTGCCACCAGGCTGGCCCCTAAACATCCTCAATTTTAAATGTAGATTTGACTGTTGGGATAATGGCTCAAGCTCCATATTAAATGTGATAAAATCTAACTGGGGATTGTGTAGAAGGCTCGTAAGATAGTGTGTTGTGAATGCCAAGGCTTAAACTCCATGGTATGAAGTAAAACATTAAAAGAAAAATCTACCCTGGGTATGAGTTTTAAAATTGTCATCAAGTTATTTCCCTGTCTGACCATTTTCATGTTTAGTTAACAAATACAAAGTGAATAATATAACATATGCAAGAGAAAAAACCTCATAATCTTTACTTGTGTGAGAATTAATGTATTGTACAGGCTTACTACTGTTTAAGAGTTTCTTAATTATAGTACTAAATTGGCTTACCCCAAGTTTAAAAAATTTTAAACTATGAATTTTTTAAGAAACACAAAAGTATAAAGAGTTATAGAACAAAAACTTGTGTTTCTACAACCAAGATTCACATTGACTTTTTCGATTCTTACATGAGTAGGTATGAGAGAAAGCAAATTTGGAAATTCTTTTTTTATGATAATGGACAATGATTTTTACTTAAAAAGGCTATATGAAAAAAATCTAAGACACAAAAGTAACTAATATTTAGTTAATCAGAAAAGCTTGGGTGATTAATAAACTGCAGAGTTTATAAAGAGGAATCAAAGCGATATTTTGGAGAAGGAATTTTGGAAATAAATGTTTGTTTATTTGTTCTCAATTTTAATATTTTGATTTAGTTTTACTTTAAATTTGAAAGTATAAAGATCCAAATACAGACATGAAGATAAATACAGACTTGAATTTTAGGTTATGACTGATCTCAACATAGAGTAAAATATTGACTACAGTTTTGAAAACATGTTGCTGTTCCTTTGTGGGCATTCTCAGAACGTGTACTGGACAGGTGGAGGGGTCAGTGCTTGTTGTGTGTGCAAAGACTCATCATCAGCAGTATCATTTCATACATGCATGGTTCATTTTGTTTTACAAATACGTAAAATAGGCAAATATGTTACTCGACCCTGGAGGCTAAATGATCTGTTATTAAGAGAGTTGATCACCCAAATATTCCCCAAATTATGAGAATGAACATTTTCTAAAAAGAAGTGTTCTAGGTTAAATCATACAGGAGAAACAAAGCTCATGCAAGAGTTATTTTTTCTATGTTAGTTATAAAACAGTGTTTTCCAAAATTGTATAACTAGTGGAAAAAGAATAATTTTTCTGATAAAATTATTAGACAAGATTTTTCAATATTGGTAATGTCTCATATAATAAAAGTATTTCTGAAGAATTATAAAATCCATGTTGATGTATTGCAATAGCTCAAAGATCTATAAAGTACTAATGAAATTTTAGATATCAAATTCTAGCCTACAAATTACTTACTCTTTTAATCATGACTTTCTTGATTCCCTGGTCAGAATTTCTGTATTTCCTGTTCATTTGCATTGCTAAAATTTAATTTGTGCAAACACTAAGCACTCTTCATGTATTAACTAATTTATAGTCTTGACACCCTGTGAGGTATGTCCAGTTATTATCCCCATCTTCGGATGAAGATTTTCAGAAGAGGTGAATCGTTTGCCAGGATTACTGACCCAGACAGTCTAGCTCAAGAGCTGACACTCTTAACTGCTGTACCATACTGCTCACATCTTATTTCCTAGTTTAAAGATGAGGCCGGCTTCACCATCTATACTAAGTAAGGGAAAATTATATTGCATAATCCACTCAACAAAAGGCTTCCGTCAGTAGTCCTAACACAGCAAAAGCTATCTATTTACTGAGGGACTACTCTGTACAAGGCTTAGAGTCAGATTCTGGGAGGATGCAAAGATACATGGTCAGTGTCCTTAAAGAAATCTAGAAACCTAGGTGGGAAGATGGATGTGTTCACAAATAGAGATACAAGCAAAATAGTATAATGGCATAGAGAAAATCATGAAAATTTCAATCTGAGATGGGCAAAGGGAGCGAAGAGAGAAAGAAAGCAATCAATATCAAGAGGGTCTGAGATAGAAATTGAAATAACATGCATATCTGACACCAACTATTTTTTTAAAATGAGAACAAGTACAACAAGAACAGGAAATATAAAAAATTTAAGTTAATTCTCACTAATTTTCCAAAGACAAGAGACAAACTGAAGATAGCTTCTGTTACTGTCCTTTAATATATCACCCACATAAATACACAAAGAAAAATATAAATTGCCATTTTTTTAAGATGAGCCATGGTCTACACCTTTTTAACTTAATTCAAGGGACAGGGACAATCTCCACACCAAAGGGTAGAGTGGTGAGGCATTTCTAGTACAGTTCTGGCATCAGGACCCTCCAGCTTGTGGAACACTCAAGTCTCAAACTGTGTGATAGATCATACTTGAGGTCCAGTGGAAGGCTAATATGAAGAGGAGACCATAGCTACTTCTTCCTTTGTGGGGTTGAGGGAGGTGGTTTGCAGATGTAGTAAGTCTAGAGTTCATCAGTCTCATTTCCTCTTGTTTTGTTAATATGATGAGAGTAAATGAGATTTTAAAATGATCACTGAAGATCCTATTTAATTCAATAGGATTAATTCATGTTTGTGGTTTTTAAAGAACTTTAGCATTAGCTCATAGGAAAACAACTACAACAGTTTTTATTTTTTACCTTAGTTTTGAGAGAGACATTTTCTCAATAAGGCATTAAAAAAAAAATCACCTGCTTTGCTTCCAGAGAAACGTATAAAAAATGAAAGTATATGAAAATGCTTTCAGAATAGACAAAAAAAAGATTTTTTTTTAAAGGTAGAAAATACACTATCACAAAAGCAAGTACATGAACTGTGATTAAGTCCTACACTTAGTTTGGAGATTCCTGGCAGCTGATAACAAGGAAAGGAGGATGGATTGCATAACTCTAATTATCTTGTAAAAGATATAGCTTGCTTCTTCAAAAGAAAACTTGTTTGTTACTAAATTCTAAAAAAATTATACATAAGGGATATGGAACAAAATATGTAGAAAGCATTTCCAATGATAGTTTTATATGGTTTTTCCTATATAGACTCGATAAAAATCAAGGGCATCACATCAAAATCTTGGTAATTTGGGGGGGCTTAGATAATGTGGTATAAATTTACCGCTTTCTGATTTAATTTGCTACAAGGTAGTTCTCGGTCTATTAGACAAACGATCCATACACTCCTCTAAATATTCCCTTTTCTTTGGGTATGTACGACTTCTTTGAGTTTTTGAATGGAAACTAGATGGGAAATGTGTCCTCTCTACTGAGGATTATGTCACAAATAAAACACATTCTGAATATAGGTGCTGTACTAGGAGCAAGTACGTTCAGCTCTCAGATGTTTAGTGTAGCATTATAATGTGCAGTTATAGAAACAAAATGCCAAGGTTCAAATGCAAATTCCACTCTCTTTTTAGATGCAGGATGTTAGTGCCTTAGTATCTTCTTCTATAAAATGGGATTAATAATAGAGAATACCATAGGGTTTGGGTAAGGATTAAATACACATATGACACAAAATTAGCACCATCTAATTGAGCACTCTTATTGTCTCCGATGAGTGGCTGTAAGTTTCACGTGCTGTTATGACCTTGGGAAGTCAGACTGGATTCTGTTTGTAGAGTTGAGCCCCCTTCTGCACAGAGGGGAGTTGAAAGATGCCAACCATCAGGTCTAATCTTTTCCCTTAAGAAGTGGCTTGTGAGCTTCTCAAATTTCTGAAGATCTATTTGAATGGAAACATAGTTACACATCAAAGTGCACGGGAGAAATAATTTTACCCTGAAACTTTAAGAGTAAGCCATCTACCTCAGCCATGAGGGCACTACAGTTTCATACCTTTGAAATGTTTGAATTATACCAAAATCACCAATTAAACTAGCAAAAGTTAGTGGTTAAATCCATTTCAGGAAATCAAATAAATTGATGTACTAGATTGGATTGTTAAATATTGGTAACACAAATTTTAGTTTTAGTAGAATTGATATCAGAAATATATATGAGTTAGCAATAACAAGGCAAGAACTTGTAAAATGTAAAGATTTGAAGAGACACGCAAAGGGTAATTTAACCTAAACTATGACATTTCAGTAGGGCTACTTAAAACATTTCATAATATGGGAATGGGTCTCATTGCAAACACAGTTTAGGAGAGAAAAGATGCAATCCTGTTAAATATAGAGTACTTTGCAAATTTCCGTCTCTAGAATGTCCACTGAAGAACCCCAGTGACTCCACAGATCTTTCTCTTCCTTCTCTCTGGACTGAATTGCCCCCCAAACTCAGGGTCACAATAATTAATTAAGAAGTACTATGTCTGGTATATTTTTAATTTACTTCATGTAATCTCCTTTCTGCCATCACCAGCTGTGACAGCTATAGTGACCTATGGCTAAGTTATTAATAAGAAAGAAAAGATAATTATTTCTCTGGATCAAAGATACCTCTTTATTATGCATGGATTGTTAATATTTGCAGTGTTTTATTTGCCTTTCATTTGAGTCAGTCCATTGGACCTAGAGCATATTGGAAAACTATTCCCAGGCTCTAGGACCCAAAGGTCTTAAATAACTATTAGTCGAGCTGATTGAGAGGAATTAAAGAGGTAAACATTCCAAATCATCTATTGAAATCTTTAAACGTGATAAATAGCTTGGTATTTTAATATCATGGGCTTTGGCTAGACATCAACAGAAATGGCAGAGTAAGGAACTTCAAAAATTTACTCCTGCATGAAAGAATGAGAATATTTGAAAAATGGTCAGAATAATTTTTTCAGAAATCTGCTAATTACCCGAAGGCCTGCAACAATCCAGTTAAGGAAAAATGGTTGAATCTTGGTAAAAACAGTAAAGTTTGTGGTATTTTAACTTGCCCTAATTCCCCCCGCCCCCCCGCCCACTTCTCAGCTCTGAAGTAGCCTTGCAAACCAACAGCCCCACAATCACAATGAAAACAAGCAGCTTAGTAGCCACTGGAAGGGTTACAATGGGTTGGAGCTTTTTTAAAGCCGCATTCTCGGAGAACTGTCATTAGTTGACCTGTCATAGTTCTCTGCAGGGTTTACAATTACTTGACCCAACTCAGAGATCACTCAGTCAAAACAAATTTTTCCCCCGGAAGGAAACTATCAGTTGCAATTGTTTAACATTACCTCTGTCTAAAGCAGCAATAACAGTTGGAGCAAACGAGAAGCTGACCCAAAACATGCCGGAGAATGAGCTGTTCATAGGGGACTTTGAAAAGCTTCTACATATTCCTGGGGATCTAGAAGGCCACACATGCCCAGAGCTGTGCACATGCCCAAGGTGGTGTGAATGCCCAGGAAAGATCTGAAAAGGCCCTGATCTCTCACCTTTGGTTGATCCTGAGGCATTGTAAAGGCAGGAAGTGAAGGCTAAAGCAGAGATATAAACTGACTGCCTGGACATTGAAGGGATGTCCCAACACATACTCAGAGAACCTCAGCAGAGGTTGGGAAACTTATTGCTTTTAAAAATTTAAGGGAATCTCTGTTCAATCATTAGCCAACTATTAAGTAAACTGAGCAGACTCCAGTGACCACACAAACAAAGAATACAGACTTTCCAGAGTTACGATTACTTCTGGAAAGTCATTAAATGAACAAATAGTAGCAGCAGCAGCAACAACAAGCCCTTGCGGTAGGAAATCTGATTTCTAGAGTTGTCACATATTATTTTAAATGTCTAGTTTTCAACAAAAAAATTGTGAGACATGTGGAGAAGCAAGAAAATATGGCCCATACACAGGAATAGAGCAGTCAATAGAAACTGCCCCTGAGGAAGTCCAGATGTTGGACTTACTATACAAAGATTTTAAATCAGCAATTTAAAATATGTTGAAAGAACTGAAGAAAAGTATATTTGAAGGGCTAAAAAAATTATTAGAATAGTGTCTTTAATAGAGAATATCAATAAAAAGATAGAAATGATAAAAAAGACAGAATTAGAAATTCTGGAATTGAAAAGTACAATAACTAAAATGAGAAAAATCACTAAGTGGCTCAATAGGAGATTTGAGCTAGCAGAAATAAAAACCAGTGGATTTGAACATAGGTCAATTGAGATTATTCAATCTGAAGAATAGGAAAAAATGAATGAAGAAAAATGAACAGAGCCTCAGAGACCATTGGGACACCCTTGAGCGTAACAACATAACACATAATGAGAGTCCCAGAAGGGGAGGAGAAAAAGAAAGGAGCAAAAAGAATACTTGAAGAAATAAATTTGGCCACAATCTTTCCAAATATCTGCATATCAAAGAAGCTCAATACATTCCAAGCTCGATACACACCCAGATACATTATAATCAAACTATTAAAAGCCAAAGCCAAAGATGGAATCTTGAAAGAAGCAAAAAGAAGTGATTCTTCATGTACAAGAGATCCTCAGTAAGATTAACAGGTAATTTCTCAATAGAAACTACACAAGCCTGAAGAAAGTAGAATGGCCTATTCAAGGTGCTGAAAGAAAAAGACTGTCAACCAAGAATTCTATATCCACCAAAGCTTTCCTTCCAAAATGAAGGAGAGATGAAGACATTCCAAGATAAACAGAAACTGAGAGAATTTATTCCTAGCAGACCTGCCCTAAAAGAATCCTAAAGGGAGACCTTTAGGCTAAAATGAAAGGACACCAGACAGTAACTTCAATCCATATGAAGAAATCAAGAGCACCTGTAAAGATAACTACATAGGTAAATGTAAAATATTAATGTACTTTTTTGTTTGTGGTTGTTATTTTCACCCTATTTGACTTAAAAAGACAACTGCATCAAGCAATAATTATAAATCTGTGTTGATGGGCATAAATGTTTAAAGATGTAAATGTATGACAATAAGAACACAAAGGAGTAGGGAGTGAACAAAACTGTACAGGAGCAAAGTTTTTGCATAGTATTGAAATTAACTTGGTATTAATCTAAACTAGATTATAATAAATTAAGATGTTAATTGTAAAGCCCAGGACAGCCACTAAAAAAATAACTCAAAAATATATAGTAAAAGAAATGACATTGAATTAAAATGGTACACTAGAAAATATCTATATAACATACAAGAAGCCAATAATGGAGGAATAGAGAAATGAAAAAAGACATAAGTCACATAGAATACAATAGCAAAATGGCATATGTAATCATACCAGTAATTACACTGAATGTAAATGGATTAAATATTCCAATCAAAAAGCAGAGATTGGCAGAATAAACTTAAAAACAAAATCCAATTATATGCTGTCTATAAGAGACATACTTTACATCCAAAACACAAATAGATTAAAAGTGAAATTATTAATTACAGATATTACAGATATAATATTACATATGATATTACAGAAATAATAAGGATTATAAAGGAATACTATGAACAGTTGCCTGCAAACAAATTATATAACCTATATTAAATGGGCAAATTCCTAGAAAGTCACAAACTATCCAAACTGAATAGAGAAGAAAAAGAAAATCTGAATAGATCTATAATAAGGATATTGAATTAGTTGTAGTAGTAGTGGTAGTAATAATAAAAATAATAATAATAATAAACTTTCTACAAAGAAAAGTCCAGGCCCAGATGGCTCCACTGTGAATTAACATTTAAACATGAATGAACACCAATTCTTTACAAATTCTTCCAAAAAATAGAAGAGAAAAGAACACTTTCCAATTCATTTTATGAGTCCAGTATTAATCTGATACCAAAACCAGACAAAGACACCACAAGAAAACTAGAGACCAATACTCCTTA
Organism: Tapirus indicus; assembly: GCA_031878705.1. Taxonomy (NCBI): domain Eukaryota; kingdom Metazoa; phylum Chordata; class Mammalia; order Perissodactyla; family Tapiridae; genus Tapirus; species Tapirus indicus. The sequence continues at coordinate 18,321,819 of CM062918.1, forward strand.
TGAATATAGACACAAAAATCCTTAACAAAATACTAGCAAACTTAATTCAGCAGCATACAAAAAGATTTTACACCACGACCAAGTGGGATTTATGCCAGGAATACAAGGTTGGTTCAGTATTCAATAATCAATCAATGTAATATTCCATATTAATAGAATCAAAAACAAAAACAACATGACCATTTTAACAGACATAGAAAAAGCATTTGATGAAGTCCAACATTCTTTTATGATAAAAACATTTAACAAACTAGGAATAGAAAGGTACTTTCTCATCCAGGAAAAAACACTTATGGAAGGAACATCTTTCCTTTTCCAAAGGAAAACCACAGCTAACTTAATACTTAATGTTGAAAGACTGAATGCTTTGCCAGTAAGATCAAGAACAAGATTAGGATCCACTCTCATCATTTCTATTCAACTTTTTCTTGGAGGGCCTAGCCAGAAAATTAGACAAGGAAAAGAAATAAAGGCATGCAGATGGGAAAGCATGAAATAAAACTCTCTCCATCTGCAGATGACATGATCTTGCATATGGAAAATCCTAAGGAATTCACACACAAAAAACTCTTAGAGTCCAGCAAGGTTGCTACATGCAAGAATGAAAAATAATTGCATTTGTGTACACTTGCAATGAACATTCCAAAATGAAATTAGGAAAACGATTGCATTTACAATAACACCAAAAAGAATAAAAGGCTTAGGAATAACTTTAAGAAAAGAAGTGTGAGACTTGTGTACTGAAAAATACAAAATAATGCTGAAAGAAATTAAAGAAGACCTAAATAAATGGACAGACATCCTGTGTACATGGATTTGAAGACAATATTTTTAAGATGGCAATGTTCCCTAAATTCTTCTACAGATTTATTTTAATCTCTATCAAAATCTCAGCTGCCTTTTTGCAGGAATTGAAAAGCTGATCCTAAAATTCATACAATGGAATATTTTCAGTCATAAAAAGGAATAAAGTTCTGATACATGCTATAACATGGATAAACCATGAATAGATTATGTTAAGTGAAAGAAGGCAGACATAAAAGGCCACATATTGTTTGATTCCATTTATGTGAAATTTCCAGGATAGGCAAATCCTATTAGTGGTTGCCAGGGCTGAGGGGATGGGAAATGGGAAGTGACTACTACTGGGTAAAGGGTTTCTTTTTGGGTGGCAAAAAATGCCCTGAAATTAGATAGTGGTGATGGTTGCACAACTTTGTAAATATACTAAAAACTGTTGAAGTGTACAGTTTTAAAAAGTGAGTTTTATGGTATGTGCATTATATCTCTATTTAAATAATGAATGAATGAGTGAATGAATTGAATCAATTGAACAATTTACACCAACATTTGACTGGAGTTTCCCTTCCACATTAAATCTGTTTTCTGACAACTAGTAATCAATGATAAAACACAGTTCCTTGAATCACAGGTACTTACAAATGCCAGTTTATCCTACCTCCAGCTACTATGTGCTGGACTAAATATATTAACATATTTAGTTTCGTTAGAAACTGACATGGTGACTAAATCTCAAGTTCGTGTGCCCGATGCACAGTAAACCAAGCACTGAGACATCAGTTTTTGGAGATGGAGAAAGATTTATTCAAAATGAGAAGGTGGGAGCATGGGTCTGCTCAAATCTGCCTTCTCAAGAGCAGAAAGCAGGGGTTTTTATAGAGCTAAGGGGCTTCGCAGGAGGAGCTTTGGAGAAACAAAGAGGTCACTCCCAATGAGCCCCTGGGCAATCTTCTGGGCTTCAATGGCTGCCGAAGTCTGGCCATTCTCTTTCTTCTGCAAAACAAGCTCACAAATCCTCGAGACCCCTGAGTCACCCCTTAATTTAAACAGGAAAACAGCTAATTGCTTATTGAATATCTACAGTACCCTCAGGTACCTGGCTTCAATGGTAAAATTCTGAGAAAACTATATTGAGCTTAATTAATATATATATATTTTTTATCACTGAGTTGTTAAAACTTCTTAAAGCTTTTATTTTTATCTTTAAATTTGGGGAAAATGATTTTTTGTGCAACTACTTTTTTCACTAGCCAAATTATTCCCAGGTAAGGGCATATTCAGGGCTATTGTAGACTGAATGACAAAAAAGGAAAAGAATATCTCCATATAAAACAATATTCAACTCACTAATAAACAGTTAAATTCAAATGTAGTCATTCTGATGGAGTAAGTTCATATTTTGGTAATAATGACACACTGTCCTTTTATAACAATGGGTGGGTATCCATGAACTATTTCATGTCAACAGGGAACTGAATTATTGTGGCCATTTATTTGCCCAATGTCAGCTACTCTTCTGGGTGTATACGTAAGGAAGTAGCATGTCTTTGGAATTGAAATGCCCTTTTCTAGTCAGATGATAGTACATTGGATTGGGCATGTATAGACTGTCGATTAATGTGGAATACAGCAGTATAAAACAACTATACAACAACACATTTCTACATGACACAGGCACTTCAGTTGATTTGTGTCAGTGGTAACTTGTGTGAGAGCTGATGAATCAAAGGAAACGTTCTCTCAATCTAGATAATTTCTAGCAATGCTAAATCAAACAATTTGAAATGAATTTTCTCATCTGTGTTCCTAATTTAGTCAAAGCTTTTGATTGACAGATCTAGAGATTTTTCTATGTCAATTTCTTTTATGTTTATCTCTGTTTACCTACACAGTGATCCATTAGTGGATATGATAGATATTCATAACCATAGCAAACATTAATGTTGATTAATCAGAAAGCATGTATTTACTCTTTTGTTTGAAATATATGTGTTTAAATACAATTTAGACTAAACTAATAAAAATAGCAAACACTTGTTGAAGTTCTACTCAGTGTTTTACAGGTACTGGCATCTTAAAGGTGAAGTAACTAAGACACAGGGAGGACAAGTAAGTCACCTGAGGTCACTCAGACCACCCAGCTGACAAGTAGCTGAGCTGAAATTACAATCTAAGCAGTTTGTTTTCAGAAGTCATTCTTTTAACTACTTTGCAATGCTGCTTCTCCATAAAAAAATAATGAAACTATGATATATTAATACTTCCTAGTTACTTTGGTGAAAAACTAGAGTAGGTATTTTCCTGGAAAGTTTAGCAAAAGTGTAGTTCTGAGATTATCTGTGGATCTTCACAGTTATTAGCAATTAGTATGAAAGCCATTTCCTACCTCCAGTAAAAAGAGTCAAATATTTGGAAGTCATATCAGGTGTGACAGATATTTGATGAACCATAGTCTCAAACATTAGCTGACATTAACTGGTATGCAGATTAGTTACAATAGATTTTCTACTGCTTCACGAACTGTTCCACCCTAGCACCTCAAACAAGAGAGAAGAGTGAACTGGCACTCCATTGAGACCTAGGGAAGGACCATGTTTGGACTGAAGTATCTTGCTGACACTTTTATCTTACAAATATATATGAGGAATTCATATGCAGAATTTATTTAATTTCACAAAAAATCTGTTTGTTTTAGCACAAAAATAGGTTTTACCCAAAACTTTGCAATAATTTGACATTCTAGGAAGGTGCACCATGTTGAATCTGAATATGCAAATCTTGGTTTAAGAAATATAGGATTCCACCTCACATCGATTAGGATGGCTACTATCAAAAACACTCCAGGGGGCTGGCCCCATGGCCTACTGGTTAAGTTTGGGGCACTCCACTTCGGTGGCCCAGGTTCAGTTCCTGGGTGCGAACCTACACCACTTGTCAGTGGCCATGCTGTGGCAGCGACCCACATACAAAATAGAGGAAGATTGGCACAGATGTTAGCTCAGGGTGAATCTTCCTCACCAAAAAAAAAAAAAAAAAAAAACCAAACCAAAAAACCCTCCAGAAAATAACAAGTGTCGGCGATGATGTGGAGAAATTGGAACACTTGTGCACTGTTGGTGGGAATGTAAAATGGTGCAGACTCTGTGGAAAATAGTATAGTGGTTCCTCAATATGTTAAAAATAGAATTACCACATGATCCAGCAATTCCACTTCTAAGTGTATACTCAAAAGAATCGAAAGCAGGATCTTGAAGAAATATTTGTGCACCTATGTTCATACCAGCATTATTCACAATAGCCAAAAAATGGAAGCAACCCAAGTGTCTATCAATGGATGAGTGGATAAACAAAATGTGGTATATACATATAATGGAATATTATTTAGCCTTAAAAAGGAAGGAAATTCTGACACATGCTACAGCATGGATGAACCTTGAGGACACTATGATAAGTGAGATAATCCCATCACAAAAAGACAAATGCCATATGATTCCATTTATAGAAGGTACCTAGAGTAGTCAAATTCTTAGAAACAGAAAGTGGAATGGTGGTTGCCAGGGGCTGGGAAGCGGGAGAATGGGGAGCTATTGTTTAATGGGTACAAAGTTTCAGTTTGATAAGAAGAGAATTCTGGAGAAGGATGGTGGTGATGATTGCACAACAGTGTGAATGTACTAAATGCCACTGAGCTGCACACCTGAAAATGGTCAAAATGGCAAATTTTATGTTATGTTTATTTTACTCCTATTAAAAATAAAAAGAAAGAAAGAAAAGAAACATAGGCTTATGTGATAAAAATATCCATTTCCTGTGTATAATATGTTCTACTTCACTGCCACCGTCCTTAGCCAAGCTACCTGGATCAATGTCTTCTTACTGGGTCATCTCCAGAGCCTCATACTGTTGGGTGACCATATATTTGTCATTCAAACTGGGGCACCTTTGAGTGAGAGAGGACACTATTATAATTATCCCAAGACAATTGGCATAAACCAGTATTGTTCTAATCTCAGCAGAGAAGCCATAGTGATCTTTGAAAAAGATCAGCTCATGTTCTACTGAAAACTTGCAGCAGTCTCCTATTTCCACATGTGGCTATTGGCTACCATATTGGACAGTGCTGATCTAGATGACTTATAGCCCCAAGCTCTCTATTTTCCCTTAAAAATTGGGCTTTTCCTCACTTAAAGAAGTTTGATAGTTTCCATAATTTACAGCTAGTATGTAAGCTCCATGAGAGCAGGGACTGTGTGTTTATTCACTGCTACATCCCCAGCATTCAGTCCAGTGTCTGGCATGAGGTAAGGACCTCATATTTGTTGAAATAAACATGATTATATTAGCGGTAGTTAAACAAAATATGACTTTGTCTTAAGACCAGAAAAATATTTAGAAATACAGCACAGCATTTGAGGAACTGTATCTTGGAACCGTACTTTTTTCCTTTTCCAATTTCTCTGATAAATATTGTGACAGATAATATAGAGAGTTTGGACCAAAAGGAAAATAAGTAGACATCAAAGTATCAAGATTATGTCAATGTAGCCGGTACATCATATTGGAAAAGTGAACAACATATTTGAACTTTGTCTTTCCTTAGCCATTACCGAGTTTTCCATTTTTTCCTAGTATTTCTTTGATGCAATGGAGATATCCATTATAATGGCTTCCACTTGAAATATATCCATCAGTTGGGTCATATTTTACTAATCACCACCTTTTGTAGCTTTCATTTTTAGGATGTGGGTAAGGAGGGAATGGGAAATACTAGTGTCATGCAGGACTCACAGATAGATACAAAGAAAGACTGCATAGAAGTCCTGCTTTTTCTCCTTTTCTTTATTTAACTTGGCTCAGATGAGCAATGTTTAAAGCTTCATGTGTATGTGTATGTGTGGATGTGTGTGTCAGAGAAAGAGGTGGGGAGGGAGGGAAGGAGAGAGAGAAAGAGAGACAGAGAGAGAGAAAGAGAGAACCTGTGATTACTCATGAAAGTCAGAGCATGAGAATGTGGTACAGGGACTTGCATCATTATGGCTATGTGTTCTAGGCATAGTTCTTAGAAATTGGGCCTATCGTAAGTCAATGGATTTTTCAATTTCATTATATTACAAGCAAATTATGGGTAGTATCTGTATTTTATTTATTTCTGCATTCTTCACAGCACCAAGCTCTCAGTAGATTCTCAGAAAATGTTATTGAAAAATAATAGATTCCCACTTAGGATTTGTTATCAACCAGTGGCAACCAAAATTACATTTCTGTAGCAAACTTTACAAGTTTATAAAGATTTATTGGATTAGTATTACTATAATCAAGGAGCATTTTAAAAACTCAACGTTTTACAAATGCAAAGTGAGTATCTTCTTGATATATTGAATTACTATGATAAAAGTTTTATTACTTCAGAACAGATGACTAATGATGCAGAGATGAATACTGAAGGATATTCCTGTTAAATGGATGGACAAAGTGTCCAAAAGCATTTGAGGAAAGAGTTTATTAAACATTTATCTATGTGTGGACTCAAGCAATTTCAGAGGAAACTAGTGTGTATATGTGTGTGGAAAGTAAAGACCAATGGCAAAGATATTTTTCTGTTTTCTTTTTTAAATTCATGGCATTAAATTCATAGTTAGTTTATAGGTGCACAGAACTGAATCCCTTTCCTCTCTGTCGTTCTCTTCTCTTATAATTTGTTTACCATGAATTGGTTGGAGAAGCCTGTTGAAGTACAATGGCAGGAGAATAGAGGATCACGGAAGAAATGCAATAATTAAACCACTCTGCCTGGCAGGTAACCCATTGGAAGGAAATGGCTCTGTAGCATAAGTTGGTAGGGGCACTTAACTATTGTAGCCTTTAATTTAACGTGAGCTGCCTGAACACCAAGAGTTTGATCAGTATGTGTTAATCTAGTTAAAATAGGCACTTTTTCTCAAAATAAACTGAGTGCATAATGTATGCATCTCAACTCCTGATTTATAGCAACTCCAGATTTCAGAGTTAAGGATTTAGGTAGGGTTGCATTTAAAACAAACAATTTGCCATTATCTGTAAAAATGTGGTTATTCTAACTTTGGGATTGAATCTCTCCAAAGTCTTTTTCCCTTTATGTACACGTGTACTCACACGTATATGTAATGAATGACGATGGCATATAATGAAATGATACTGCATTCTCAAAACCACTTACCTTTTAACCCACCCAAAACAATACCCACTTACACAGATTATGTGGCATCTGGACCAGCTGCCTTGTGACTTCTTTTCTATGGAAGTTGCATTCTATAAGTGACAGAAGCTTTAACCTTTATTTAGCGGGAGAAGCCATTAATCTGTCTTCAGACTTTCCCCTACCTCCCACAGAAAAAACAGTTTCCTCTTCAAAAGTTTGTTTGGAAATGAAACCAAATTCTGTGTTTCCTCTACAGATGGTTGACCTCTTTCAGTTGGTGGCTGCATTACTCATTTAAACAATTATACAGGTCAATATAGTGTAATCTAAATTATTTAGTCTCTCAGTGTTTTTCAGACACGACTGACAGTTGGAGAGGCTCCAGCTGCTGGTTGTACCTGGATCTGAACTCCACCCAATGACAATAGTATTTTCATCTGAATTCCAGAGCCCATCCTTTGACCGTGCCTGCTAACCCACTTGACAGTCTTGCACATTGGTCCTAAGGGAGTTAGAACTTCAGAATCAATATGTCGACATGTGATGATTAATTATTTTCAGATGAAAAGTTTAAACTATGTTTGATTTTCAAAGACCCATTATTACCTGGATGGTCTTTCTGCCGAAACCTAACTTTAAAACACCTTTCTTTTCTTGTTTGTCCCCCACAGGGAGCAATTCAAATCTACTAAATAGACTAGCAAAATATTATGATAACCTTTTCCATCCTGATTTGTACTGGAGGCTGAGCGTGTACTAGGATCAACATTAATTACTGTATAACATTTCAGCAGTGTGGTTCATGGAAATGTCAGGGAGTTAGCTGAAGGGGACTTCAGGTCTTAGAAGCATCAGGGGGGAAATAGCTAAAGAACATGTGCTCCACAGGACAATGGGGATTTACAAGCACGAAATTTAGGACGGAGGTGGAAATAAAACCCAGGACTTAAGTGGTAAAACCAAGCAAATCCAATAAAAGTTAGGTTTATCAAGTTGGAGAAAAGGCACAATGCGGTACAATCTGGTGGTCTTTTTACCATTTTTGAATCATTTTAAAATTAGTAAAATTTAGGTTTCAGCAGTGAACACAACAGCTCGTAAAAATGATTCTTTATAATAAAGGATCTAGTTTGTTAAAGTTAATATATCAGTTGGAATTAACGAATTTTTTATTCAGATTCCTTTTGCAGCTTGAATTCAGACTAATTACAGGTTTTAAATTGTCACTAGTCGGAGCTCAGCCAAGGCATATTTCCTCTCTTCTTTACTTGTACCCTGAGAATTCATGAATCAATTTTTTTCTGGGTCATGACTCTGCCCCACCAGGAGCAGAGAAAACCCTTCAGTGAGAATAAAATTCAATGGCAGGGATCCCAGTCAGTCAGAATTTATAAGCAAAATGCAAGGAAGTAAAAGACAGAGGAAATTTCCCAGTTATAAGGGAAAAAGGCTGAAAAAAATCACATATGTAATAAAAACAGTAATGAATTTAGTAAAGACTTTTAAGCACAGCAGTATCCACTTCTATCCTTGTAATTTAGGATTACTGAATATTTTAGGAAAGGCACTACTTTTTGCAAGCCTTTTTTTTAAACAGCAGAGGTCACCTTAGTACAAACCTCTTCTGGGGGGAAATGCTTTCTGTTCAGTGGTGATAAATTAAGTGCTTTTAAACCATCAGCAAGTCTTCTCTTATTTCATTGAAACTCAAAAATCAAACGCAGGCAGTTAGTTGGATTTTTTTCAAAAATTAGACAAAATGAAATTGTTTTAAAATTAAATTACTTTCTATATTTATATCCTTTTTAAAAAAATTATTCCAAATGAATGAGAATAATATAAAATAATTTAAGTAATTATAGATCAATTCTATTTCCAGTTTGCTTAACAATATTCCATTCTGTATTTACTATTAGAAAAATATCCAGTAAATCATTTTGGCTCAGCCACTGTGGCTTATTTTTAAATCTAATTGTATCTATAAAATATATCCATTAACAAAGAATACCTAATAAATAGCTGATTAAATGTAAAAAAGGGGAAAATGTTATTCAACAAAGCTCCATTTAATAAAACATCCATTAGTTTAGATAAACGGATAATAATTTCAATTTTTGTTTTGTGATCATTCTAACTTTAAACTGCGGTTCATCTAATGTTGCGTTATAAGCCAGTATGGGATTTATTTTTCAGAAATTTCAAGACCAGAAGGTGTACGATGGAATGCTTGTTTTAGAGTATTCCATATTCTTTAGTTATCTAAAGTTCATTAGAATACACTTTTAATTAGTAACTACATCTGGTTATGTTATATGATCTTTAAATATTTAATCTGTGTTTTCTAATGAGCTCATCTACAAGATATAATCAATTTTAAACAAATACTTCCAATATCCCTTAATTACATATGCCAATATATCATTTTCATATTATAATGACCAACAATAACTATTTTGACCACGAAAATGAGATTTATTAGCACTCTCTTCTTTCCCTGCCCCTTCCTTCTTCCTCGACAGATGACAAAGTTGCTATAACTTTCACACTAAGACTGCTAAGACAGTTCCCATCTTTCAGGGAATGGGGGGAAAATTTAAAGAAATAAAAATGCCCAGGAAATTCTTCAATGCTATTTTAGATTTTAATCACTTTATTAGATTTCTTGCTTGAGTGATTTGTGCAGAAAACATTTTATCTATTTTGTTTTCCTCTGATTACCAAACTGTGTTAGACACAAAAGTCTACTTGAAACTAGCTTACAGTTTAAAGACAGGTTTAATAACAGGTGAACACTGGAAAATATGCAAACAAAATGGCAGACATGAATGACTTCATTTAAGGCATAATTGCTTCTCATCAACCCAAGAAATCATGCAGAAACAGTCTCTGTTTTACCCAGCCAGGAAGAGACCAGAGAAATCACTCAGGCAGAGATACTAAAAGGAAGGTCCATTCTTGGGTCTCAGCCAGACAACCACTCCACACACAGATCCAAGCATAAAGACAATAGGCCTTAGAATCACAGTTCATCATAACAGATAATTATACAGCAAGTAAGACAATAAGGTTTTTTGGCCTCTGACTATATAGACTAATTGCTGGCTATGGAGCTCTGCCTGGAAGGCATACAGCACAGCCTCTGCAATGTCTTCTTATTATGTGAGGACTGGTATAATTTGGGTGGACAAGAGGTTTAGTGTCTAGTGAATTCCATATGGTGGCTCTTTCTCTTTTGTGGATTTTTCCCCCCTGACATATAGTGATATTCCAAATGGTTGCTGACATATCTACCTGGAAGGAGTTTAAAAGGAAATAATCCTGCCTAGTATACCAAAGAAGTTTTCAGTTGATTAAAAAAAAAAAAATCAATAAAAAAGGACACAAGAAAAGCTGGTCACTTAACTATAGGGTTTGCCCTTATACATTGCAAAATATTGAAATTAAGATATGAATCAAGTTTTACTTAAATGTGTGTGGGTGTCAGCAGATTTGCTGGATAATAGGGCAATACCCAGGGTTAACATTCAAACATTGCTTTCAAATATGCATCTGGAAGGAATGACATCCCATCTTCATTTTTGCTTTGTTTTGTTTTGCTCCTTTTACTCTCCAACAGGATCTATCATGATTTCATTTATTTCTTATCAGGAAAGATGAAAGGTGTCTGCTTTCAAGACATTTACTTACGGGAGTGAGTTTCAGACAAGACAGCAAGGGGGTGCAGAGGCTCTGGAATACCGATCCACTCTTGCCCTATCAGAAACAACTATGTCTCTCTTCAATTTGTGCAGCCCCCAACGCCAGTCAATTAACTTAAGGTTGAGTTTTGACTCAAACTCGTGACGCTTCGAGCCGTAGAGCCCTATGCTACATCCGGCGTCATCGAACCAAGTTAGGGAAAAGATAATCTTTGCTATTGCTTTTGTGTGTGTGTTGCTTCTTTCCCTTGCTTTTAAAAAAATAATTGATGTTTTTAAGACCTCCCGAGGTCTTTAGGACTCCTAAAGCTTTCTACATGATATTCGCATGTTTTCCCCTCTTTTGGAGGAAATAAAAGAGCTAGAGCACAATGATTTTTATTGAAGAAAGTTTGCAGTTCCTGAAAGGCTTTCTTGCTCCCATGTTCAAGCGCTGACCATTACATCATGAGCCCTGAGGGTTGTGCTAGAAAAGAGAAAAGAAGGCGAAATCAGCAAAAATAAAAGAGTCTTCCCGACTTGAATTGAAAAACGTGCTTGTTTTTTGTTAAACACCACAAATTTGCAGGAAGGCTGGCAAGTGTAATAGTGTTCTGAGCATATGCTACCTCAGAGGCACAAAGCCCTCACTTAAAGAAATACACACGAAATGTACAATTTGATCCCCAAGATTTGTTCAGATGAAACTATAGTTTCCGAGCTGTGTCATCTATTTTGAAGTTGGTTTTAAAACTCTGTTAACTGGTACTGAATATGCACTACCCAAAGCAATTTCACTGTTCACTTTCACTGTAAATTAATTCAAGAAAAATTTTTTCCAGTGAAAAAAAGAAGTTGGGTATCTTTTGAAACAAGGTGAACTGAGGATCAAAATAAACAAAAAAGAAGTGCTGAGCATAGCTTATTTGCTCTTTTTTTCCTGTTTTACTCCTATTTTCTAAGACTGCAGCGACATTTGGCTATTGGAGATGTTTGATACGGAAGGTTATGTATAAAATATATACTCAGGCAGTGTCAGTAATATTATAATAGAGGTTCCAGGAGTGTAATGAAGTGCATATGTTCAAAAAAGGGCTTCCAGTAGTGTCTGAAATTTATCCGCTATTAAATTCTCGTCTCATTTTGATTCCATGGAAGTGTCTATTTTTTATTGGGAATAAAGTGAATTCACAATTTATTTGTGGTTTGATCTGCAGAAGAAAATGAAAACAAAACCAAGCCCAACAAGGCCAATCACTTTGCTATTGTGGTGGTAGTTTAATGTATTCTCTTATTCTGTGTGAATATTTTTTTTTGAAAGTACACAGATCTTAAATATCGTAGCTAAAGAGTTGATATGGTTTAGATTTCAGATGATAAACACTACCAAACGGTGTCATATTAAAATGTAAAAACTATGCATGCGTGCCACAGCCTCTGCCTGCTATGAGTTTGGTTGTACGAATGTTTTTTTGACTTCTAAATCACACATTTGCTAAAATGAGCTCTGCTAGATATCAGTTTGCGCACAGGCACAATGTGTCTCAGTCAGATTCATAAAACAGATAACTGAACTAGACTTTGACTTTTGACATCAACAATCTGACTTCAATATTTCTCCACAAGAAGAGACTCCTGACTCTGCACCGTTTCCATGTGATGGAGAGCTTTTCAGTTGCTGACAGCACTGAAGATAATAAATGTATTCATTAGCATTGGGGGCTGCGTATCCCTGTGTCTTAAGTTTTACAGCTAGTGGCTTTGAAATGCCACCTAGAAACACCTGCAGCACTGGCTTGTCTCTGCAGAACTGCAAAGCCACTGTGAAAAAATGTTATTATAAAGTTGTCTGTATATCAGCATTTCTGTGCTAAACAACCTTTTAATTGCCTACCCTCTAATTTTTCTTTGCCTGGAAACACTTGCAGGCACATATTTTAATTTAAGCTGCTCTGTTTGACTCCTCCGATCATCTGGGTTTTCATTGTCATTGCTTCACAATAATTTAGTGTCATATATAATGGCATCAAATTGGGGAAAGCCCTAAAAGCTGCCAATCCAAAGTGATCTGAATGTTCCCGCGTACAAGCCTAGATAAGCTTGATTTGTTTGCGCCAACATTATTCATCACATTCTGTGTCTAACTGGGCCAGTGTTCTCTTGCTCTTGCATTTTCAAATCCTCTTTCAACATATACTGAAGCTTCTTAATCAGTGTGTTTTCTATACTAGAGTTAACAAAATGGTTGAAAGTATGCGTTTGTGACAAAAAAAAAAAAAGAGTATTATGATGATGCTTACCACAGTACTATCTAAACATTTTACCATATTGTTCTTTAACTTGGTTCTTGTTAAACAAATTTCATTTTGTTTGCCACTAGAAGAGGAGAGTTGGACCACACGTGCAATTCAACTTTTGTCTTAGATCTTCATTTAGTAATATTACTGAGAGCTAACTACCGTTAATGAAAACTTATTTGTGAGTCTACTCCAAAACTGATCATATATGTCTTCTTGGGAGGACAAGAGTTTTATTTTATAGCTAATTAAAAGTTTCTAAAGATGCCGTGGATTTTTTTTTGGTGCAAATTAAAATTAATTAGAGTTATTAAGGAGCCATGAAAAGAAGGATTTGAGAAATAGTGAGAAATATTATTTAAACCCTAATGGAATTCAGTGAAACCCACAGGTCTATTACAGGCCTCTGATTTGCCAGGATCACTGCAGGGAATCTAACATTAATAAGCACACTGGTAATTAAATCATTTGTTACTTTGTCTGTAATGTTGTAATGTTTCACTGATACTCTGTCAGAGCTCTTTGTGCAGATCAGAGCTAATCAAAGGTAATCAATTTTCAGCATTTGAGAAATCTGTAAATGATTATACATTCATCAGATCATTTAGTGGAGTGCAAGGAAAGTGCAATGCAATTAATCTTCCTGCATGAGGAGGAATTACCACCACAGAATTCAACAGTTATAATTAATTTCATTGTCTTGCTGTGAATTTTGATTGCTTTTCTTTGGACTGTATAGTACAAATGATGATTCATTGCAAAGTATTTGCAAAGCAAACACACCAGTGTGCTATGCAAATTAAAGTAGCTGTATAACAGATAGGTTTCAAACTTCCTATTTACTCAGGGTTGTTGAGTACTAATTTGCCAAATAATAATTGCTTGTTAACTTTAACTCTTCCCTTGAATATCAAGATTGGTAACCAACATAAATAGAAAGCACGTGCTATTTTGTATCTTATGGTATGTATGCAAAATACTAGTTAACACTTAAACTTGTTCCCTTTACCAAATAATTTAAGCATTAAAAATAGTTATTTACCTCTGAAATAATTTGCTGCTTATTTTACTTACACAAAATAGATAGAAGCAATAGATTATGCATAGAAATTTTCTTATAAGTGTACTGCTTTTCCCATTATTGTACCTATAAATCCTTAAGAGACTTTCACTAGAAACATTTGATTCTTCGAATCTATTTGTATCCAAAATGGTGCTTGTTTAAAAAAAAAAAAAAACGTAATTTTTGGTATATAGTAGGATATTGCCAAAACACATTCCCCATAGTTTACAGACTTCCTATATAATTCCTTTTCAGTTTCCCAATTTTCTGTTCATTTAAAAATGCGCCTATGGAAACAAAAACAGATCCAAAACGACCTAAAGTTTATCTCAGATTTTGTGATAAAGTGAAGTGATTTTTAGAAATGAAATTAAGGTTAGTGACAAAAAAATGAAAAAATGTGCATGACTTTAATGTTAACTATTTGCCAAATGACTCCAATTCCTGTTGTAGTTAAAATGTGGGGCACAAATTTTCTTTTCTTTAAATCACTTTGTGAGATCCACATCTCTGATGCTTTCCCCCAAATTAAACTCTATAAGTCCTAAAATCAGCTCTAATTCTTGAAATTCAGATAGATCCATGAACATGAAACCCTATTACAACATTTCTTAATCAAGAAGTTAAGCTATGTACATGAATCCCAATTGAAAACCAATATAAGACGTTACTTTCCACCCAAATACATGCTATGTGTGACGTTACTGAGGCCTTTGTTGAATGCACACTGAGGAACAAGTCACTTTTTCTGTATGTTAATTTTTTAGCTTGTGAATCAGTTGAAATTAGTTCAAATCATTACTTGCTAAAGCCAGAAGGGTTAATATAAGTCTTTTCTATTCTGAAAAAACAAAAACCTCAAATGGGTTAACTGACTAAATTAACACATTCCAAATTGTCAAGATATCTTCACCTAAAATTCGTGGTAAGGTAAATACTACTAAGAAATAGACCAACATAATACAAACATAATAGTAAATTAATGCTATTTTTTTCTGAGAGAGATAATTATTAAATTGTCTGGAAATCCAAAGAAATAGTCAAATAAAAAATGAGGACCCCAAACCATGATTTTGCTGCCAAAACTAATAAAGCAACTATGGGAAAATTCTTTGATAGCATCAAATCTTTCATATACTTTAAAATATTTGCCTAATGTGGAAATGCAATGAATGCCTCATTCAAGATTTTGATAAAAGACAAACGGTATATAGGTGCAAAAAATTCCTTGTTTCTTAACCTTAAATGTACCTATATTGTCTATTTTTTCATAGAAACTGTTTCTTTTTAATTTATTCAAATTGCTCCATCTAGTACCTTCTCTTTTAAAGATTTTCCATTGTTGCTGGCATTATAGCATTCCTTTTTGACAATTCTCTCCAGTTCTCACATTTGATATACCATGCTGATTTCAGGTATTGTAATTGATTCAAGCAATATTATGTGCTAAATATAGTTCAACTAGTTTAAAATTATTTGAACTGCCAAGCTTAGAAAATTCACTTAAGAAAAAAATCAATCTTCCCAACTGATGCCTTCTACCATAATTTCTTAAGGTTGAATCTGCAAATATTAACCCATTTGATTGTTTTGATTAAATTTACTAATCAAATCATTTGGAAAAAGAGAGTCTCTCAGTTAATAGAGGAACTGGAGATATAAACACAATACAAAACAAAGATGGGAGAAAAGTTAAATACATAATGCAGCATGTTTTGCATGAAAATCATGGGCGTGGGAGTGAAAAAGACTTGGTTCAAATCCTGGGTCAACTTCTTTAAAGTGGTGTGATCTTGGGAAACTTTCCTTATGTAAGCTTTCTAAGTCTCATCTATAAAATGGGCATAATAATCTATTTTGCAGAAAGTTGTTTTATTGGAAATGTACTTTAACATCATTGGCACATAGTAGGCACTCAAAGAATGAAAGCTGTTATGATGACCTCTGGAATGAAGAAAAAGATATGTGTGAAATGATGGTGGAAATAGTGGAAAAAAGAGCCCCAATACCTGGGTTTTATATGTAAATGTAAATCAGTTTTTCTTTCCTATTGGCCTCTTAGTTACAAATAAGCAAACAAAAATACAGAATGGTATTGATTAAAGAATTTGAAACACATGGTTTGGGTTGGAGATATAGATGTTGTGGATTTCTCCATTCACTGTTTCCAAAAAGGTTTTCTTTTCTTTTCCATGAATACCTTTGAACTACTCCAAGCTTTTATTTCTGAATGTTCATCAACTTAGGTCTCTGGCATATCTATTTTTTAAAAAGTTTCTATAGGTCACCTGAGTTACTACCTTCTCCCTCATTTGCATTGTGATAGACAAGTTTTAAAAGGTAGAAATATTTCAATAATTTCTACTAGTTTGCTCAGCATTCTTTTAAATTAAGAGTAATTCAGAAAATTATTTATTAGATTTACCATTAATTTAGTTAAGCAGTAATTTTCTAGATAGGATTGTAAAATCCAAGACATTCAGAAACTCTTAGCTCACCAGAAATCAATTTGAAAAATTTAATCAAGGTCAATATCAAGTTGTCAAAATGCAACCTAAATATTTTGTAAAGTAGAAATCTCTCTAGAAAGATAGATTTTCATGGTATAATTTCCCCATAATCCCTGGTTGGCTCTTTTCTAAATCCCTTCTAAAATTTTCTGGTTTGAATATAAAAGAAAAATCTTTGTAGGTGAAAAATAAACTCAGGGATAGCTTTATAAGATGGAAAAATCCAAGTTTTATTTTGATCTTAATAATTGCAAATCCAAAAAAAGTCCCTTATCTGTCATTTAATTAAAAATTTAATGATACTTGATGTTCCCTCTAGAGCAAGATTCGGGGAAACTTTTTATAATTCACTAATTATCTTTATTAGCAAAATATACTTGATGAATATTTGCTTCCACTGGTAATTTCCATGATTTGTCTACTAAGTAACAATTGCTTTTTCCTTTTTCTTATTTTTTTAATTCAGAAAGTCTAGTTTTATTTAGTTGAACATCCAAGTGGCTTTGAGGAATTCCCAACTATAATAATTAAGAAAATGCAATTGGGGAATGAGCCATATATATTTTTGACAGATTTGGCAAGTGTTGTTATGTTCTTTTAAAGCACTAGTCTTTGAAATTTTTCTTTGATATAAGATGGAGAGCAATATAAATAATCTAAAAAAGAAAACTTGATAGGTTCTTGCAATATCATAATTTATGTGGAACATGAAAAAAAAACATGCATACATAACACCTTTCCTGTCTGGCTTCATCTGTATTCATTTGTTGTCAAAACAGGTTTCCATATTTAACTTCTTTTTTGATTATGCCTTTTCCTTTATTTCATGGAATGATATGTTATTATCTCTGAAGTGTAGATTTCTGCCAAGTTCTATGCACTTCAGTGTTAAGAGTATGGCCCACAACTCTGGGAATCTTTGTTGAAGCTGTAGAAATAAAATGAATAGTATAAAAGCTTGATGGCATCTGTGGATAGGAAACTCATTAAAGGCCCCAGCCCTCTGTTTTATTTCTAACCACATTTTCCCTGTGGGATTTCAATGTCTTGCAGGATGAAACCAGCAGGACTCATTACTTACAAAACAATGTTTAGAGTCCTTTCGTGGTGCTGGAATGCTTCTGCCAGTCAGGTAAAGAACCTAGGCCTTTATCCTTTTGGGAACAATGCCGGCCAGCTCACAAACTGCTTGGAAAAGTCACGCCTTTGAATGTAACTGCAGGTGTTGCTCCCCAAAGGCTGTTGGTTGGTACCCTTCTATGCAATGTACAATGGGATAATAGAAAATTCACTTTGGAATTCAAACAAAGTCTTAGAGAAATGGAAATAATAGGAACACAATTTTCAGACTTTCTTAGTTTTTCCCACGAACTATGGACCATGACTAATACCCTTGGGGCAAAAAACATCCCTTTGCCTTTAAGGTATGTATACAATTCAGTGTTTCAGATAAATAAGTTTCATGATCTCACCAATTTCGTGGCTTCCATTCATTTATGAGAAAATAAATTTAAACAAGAGAAGAAAGCCATGTTATGGATAGAACGTTAAGACACTCAATCTAATAAACGATCAATACATTTGAATATAAAGTAAAACAAATACTTTTTTTGTTCTAGAAGAAATCATTGCTTTAACTGGATTCCCTAAATCAAATTAGTATAGTTCTGACTGAATTGCCTGTCTCTCTTTGGCAATGTGACTAGTGGCATTTTGGAAATATTCTTAGAACTTGTAAAATTCCTGCAAGAATAATAAGGACCTTGCCATTGTGGAATCAAAGAGATTCAATCACTTAAAGTAGTACTATAGGCTTGTCAAGTGGAATTGCTTTTACAGATTTGCTGAATAACTCTTCCATAATGGCTGAAAATTTCAGCCATTTTGTTAAAACACCCAAGGCAGAAGAGATTAGTGCGCACCATAGAATAGCATATGTATAATCAGGAAGAAGTTTCGTCCACGTCTGCACCGTGGAGTACCATTTAAACATCCCAAGCTCCAGTCATTACGTTATGGAAAACAATGTGAATTATCTAAAAAATGAAGTGTAGCTTGCCCTTTGCTAGTTGATGAGACTTCAATAGCATTTAAACTTGGTAAAATGTATTTCCAGACAAAGTTGCTATCTTTACAGCATATCTTTACAGATGAGAAGGTCATGTAGAATTTGACTGGAGGGAATTTAAAAAACAGTTAAACGTGGCAACTATAGAGAAGTTAAACAGTGAGAAAGTGCTAATCTAGTTGTTGAAGAATTAATATCAATTAGATTCCTATTAATAATAATAGGATAAGCTGACAACAAACATCTGGGTTGTTAAAACGAGAAACCATTAAACTCTTCCCTTTTAAACACATTTTGACAATGGAGACATGTATGTTATCTGTCAATGGGCAAGTTTCAAATTGCAGATTCCTGGCATTTATTTTTGTAATTTTATCTTAATTCTGAAAAAGAAATCAGGAAATAAATTGTCATTTTAAAGATTGTCCCTTAAGCCTCTCCCTTAAGCTTCTACTTTGCAGAAGTGATTGTGAAAGTAGGTTCTGGGGGGAAAAAAAGCATATTTTTAAATGTCAAATTCACCTCTCATTTTCTATGTGGAAAATGTCACAAATACCATACTTGATTTTGTACAATCAAAGGCTCAAATAGATTTCACGGAGAATAAATATTTTTTCTCCACTCATACTTTGAATTTTGGGGGCTATATTTAGCTTTAGTTGTATATGGCATTCAATAGAATAAAAACACGTATATAAAAGTCATCTTCAGCTTGAGTTTAAATTCATCTGCTTGTTACCTTGTTTAAACAATAAAAAGGGAAAATATTCCCCAGGAAAGATGTTTAAATACCAATATGTAAACAATGATGTCACCTTGCAATTTGAATGAAATATTAATGGAAAGAAGAGCAGATGAATATCAGAATATATTATGAATAGAGTAAATGCAACAGAAGGGTATTTTCTATCAAAAGAAAGGTGGTAAATTTAATAGATATAATTTATAGTCTCAGTAAAATTAATGCATTTGGAATAGGATATACAGCATTCATTTAGCTTTTCTGTTCCAAGAATCTCAAGGGTCTATACACATGTAGATTACAAAGTTGAGTCAGAAGGATGATAACTTAATCTTCAATATCTTTTGGTTTTCGCTGTTTGTATAGCTTTTGCCAGAGGTCATGCAATAGGTCAGCTGCACACTCAGGGATCCAAACTTTAATTCTAGCATTCTTTCTACAACACATTCTCCAAAGCAAAGTTGCCTACGTAGAAAGGATCAGAAAAGTTTTCTTGCACACAAAGCTATTTGGAAAAAAAATCAACAAATTAACCCATCTAATGAGTCATTCAATAGTAAAAGCAGGATTTATGTGACATGTTCCAAATATGCCAGCAATTGCTGCCTCTTCTTCCAAATCATATCGAGTCCTTTGCTACCAAGCTTTCCCAGTCTAGTTAGCTGTGCTTAGGTTTCGAGAGAAGGACAATAAATAACTTCTCTTTTCCTCCTAAGTTTAGAATCAATTAAAAGAGAGGTATTCGAGGCAGCTGGATGGAGCTCAAAATGTCAGCTTTATTACTGGTAAATGGTGGAAAACAGAACCTGACTAACAGGTGAATGGCTCAAAACATCACTCCCTAAATGAACCTCCCAGCTGGCTCAGGCAGTGTCACATGTCTGCAGGCCTCCCTGGCAGGGCTGGTCTCTTGACCAGCAGGAGTGTGGACCTGGACACTCCCCATTGGCAGGAAGACCTGAAGGAGAAAAATGCTGAGCTCTCTCCTGAATGCACCTTCAGAGAAATTGCTCCCCTTCTCCTGGCACCTGGAGTGAAGGCTGCACGGGTCTCCTTTGACCTTTCTCCTCCTCGGAAATAGAGGGGACATTTCCCGTCCTTGAAGGAAACAAGAGGTGTGGGGAACAACTGTCAGATGAAACTTTTAGTTGTGCTGCTGGATTGAAAAGTCTCATTTGTTCTATGTACTTATTTGCTTCCTTGCTCTACCCCAGCTTTACTCTATTTCTCTTGTGTCTGCTCTTCTTTCCACATGTGTGTTTCTGTTTAACTTGCCCAGATAGATTACTTTATCATGTAGGTATTTGGGGACTAGAGAGGAGGGTTTTACTTTTTCATCTATGTATCTGCATTTAGCTTCCTATATCTCAGACCATGGTTCAGTTTTCTGTATGAGAATGTCCAGGTCAGATATGGTAGCTGAAAGAGGTGCAATAATAAAGATAAAACCAGTGAATTTTATTGTGAAGGGGATAGAGGAGGTAGGTGTTCATACTTACATCTTGATATAATATGCCTCTCCCTCATTCTCAAAATTTTACAGGCACTTCCCAGTTTCTATTCTCAGTGGTGAGTGACCCATTTGTACCAGTTAAATAAATCAGTTGATTTAGGAAGTAAGCTTGTTTGAGAAGGATGTGGATCCCTACTACTTAAAAAATCTTTTTTCATTAGATCAAACCAGTGCTTGCCATTACAAACAGGCACTGAAAAAAACTGTTTTGTGCTTTTCACACATAAGAGAACCTGTTATTGCTATTCAGTGCATGGTCCCAGGGCTACCAGCATCAGAATCACGGGAGCTCTTAGAAATATAGAATCTTGGGTGCCATTCCAGAACTTCTGAACCTGAACCTGCACTTTCACAGGTGATTTAAGGACATGTCAAC
The DNA here is from genome assembly GCA_031878705.1 of Tapirus indicus. Classification (NCBI taxonomy): domain Eukaryota; kingdom Metazoa; phylum Chordata; class Mammalia; order Perissodactyla; family Tapiridae; genus Tapirus; species Tapirus indicus. The sequence goes on from CM062918.1 coordinate 18,343,044, forward strand.
TTTCGAGAAGCACTGGTTTAGGAAATTATTACGTTCTGCCAAGTGGTCAGCTGGTTGGGGAGGCTCGGCTCTTGCTCCATTGAGGCTCTTGGTACTCAACCTATTTTTGGAGGTGTGGGGTGGAGGAGTGGTGGGGCTGCATTGATTTGTTCTCATAGTTGCCAGGAGTGTTTTAGTCCGGTAGCTGGGACAGAGTGTGGGTGGGCAGGGCCCTGCGCAAGATTCCCTGACCATAAGCAGCATCAGGGCATTATTATTCAAATAATATGGACTGTGGACTGAGACCTGGGTTTTAGTCCCAGCTTTGCCACTTGCCAAGACTGTGAGTTTGGCATGTTACTCAGCCTCTCTCAGCCTCATATTCTTGACTGTGAAAACAGGAAAATGATACTGACCTTTAGATTTGTTGTGAAGATTACATTAAGAACTATATGGTCAGTGCATGACATACGGTAGGGAAATAATACATTTTAGTTCTTTTCCCCTTCATTTCCTACAAATGTAAGATGTCCTTACTTATTTTAATAGCTTCAGCTTTAGTATCCTGATTCTATACCAGCCAATGTGGGAGATGTGAAGGGAGGGTGGTTTGTTCCTTTTTACATGAGGCCATTGCCCTTCATGGCTGAGCAACGATGGTCACATTCTATTCTGTTGCTACTGTACTACAAATACCTCTTGTGTACTGATCACTGACTATTCTCACAATAACCCATGACATGGGAACTATTATTATGCCCTTTTTCACAGGTGATAAAGAGGTGCAACAAAGTTATGGAACCTACCCAAGGTCACCCAGCTTCTAAGAGTTCACGTTGAGATTCCAACCCTGAGCTCTTCTAGAACCCACATTATTAACAACTAGGTTACAGATGGAATTGGAAAGATTCAGTCATTTTCTTTTATGTGGTTTCTGTTATGACCAAGGACATGTATTTTCAGGTTGAGTAGAGTCAAAAATCTGTGAGGAAACACAGAAACATATGTGGAAGAAGCCAAGCCTTAGATCGTGACCTTATTTTTCTAGGTAAGAGTCACAACCTCTGTCTGGCAGTAACAATTCCTTTCCTCTGCAAAGTTAAGTCACTTCATGGTTCCTATTCTCTTGGGAAATAAACAACTCTGTGCAACTCTTTAAAGTTTGCACAGCCTACTTTAAAGAACTCTGGCTCAATAATCAATGGTTGTGAAGGAGAAGATTGGGCCACTGCCTCCCTGACTTTCCTTTGTGGTCAACAGGAGGCTGTAATCAATGTTCATTTACCTCTATGTGAGAACAAAAATGAATGTGAGCTCAACTTCCTTTCTTATCTTGTTTATTGACTATTATTATCTTCAAATTTCATTATAGACAAAACACGTCATTTACAATACACCATCAATGTCTCAAAAATTTCAAAACTGTGCTGAGGGGTCATATCATTTTAAAGGAAACCTAAAAACTCTGATGCTTTTATTACTGTCATTCATTCACTCATTTATTCAACAAATGTATATTGTGCACATTCCTAGCTAATGAGCCTTGTCATAGGCACTGAGGACACAGCACTCAACAGGAAGACAAGGTGCCTGATTTCACAGAGCCTATGTTCTACTCGGAGACAGAACTCATGCTCTACAGGTAAAGACTTTGATGTCCCATTTCATCAAACTTGATCACTTTTAGCTAATGATGAGAAAAAAGATGTAGAACATTTAATTTAGTGAAATGTACCCAATACTTTTTAAGTACGTGAATAAAAAAATTAGTAATCGTCTTTACTGGATGAAAACTAACACGTTTTGATGGGTGTATGTCTTAGCATAAACAGGTTCTGTCTCAGAAAACATTGAATGATAGTAATAATTGAAATTAAGAATATCATTTGCAACTGCAGGTAAGGTAAATCAATTAATTTCTAAATGTATGTACTTGGGTTTCTAGAAACATATCAAATAATGTCCAGAAAATATGATAAACAACATGAAAACATCTAGCAATCCATCTATCTACATGCATAATATCTAATGTTTACCATTTTTTATACAACTGAATTTTTTGCCAGATGCTATTACTTAATCAATTAAATGAGTATTTTAACCACCTATATTTCAGAAACAACATTTTGAAGAGAAATGTGCGTTGGAATTTTCTAGGTTTTTATTATTCTGTAGAAAGGTAGTATTGCACACTTCCTGAAGAAGGTGCTCATAGTTTTCCTTCTCATTCAAGACCCTTAAAGTTTCTATTTTAAACATTTATTTTCCTCCATTCTTGACATTTGAATTCATCATTCACGTGTGTGACATGTTTTCATATTATCATTTAATACCGATGTCAGTACCAAACAGTAATAGGGTGCAAACATCTGTTGTTTACTCTGAAATGATTAGCTTCCATATATAATAATAAAAATTTACCCTATTGCAATAATGTTTAAAAAAAACCTTGCAAACATTTTGGACTCTGGTGATACCTTTAAAAAGGCAATGGAAAATCAGCTATATTAAGTTTGCCTGTGAGTTGCTTAATCCCAGTAAAATCCAGGATCAGTGGGAATAAAGTTCATTCCAGATAATGTTTATATTAAGGAGAGTCTTTTTAACATATGCATAGGCCTGCTTGGTTTTTAACTTCACTGAGGCTCAGAAACAATCCAACCAATGTGATAAAATCACCTAGACTTCTGGTGAGGAAGGCCTATCATTTTACTGTCCTTTTTCAAGTTGGCTGGTTGTTTCTTTGGTGACATTTAAGGACAAGACACAGTTGCTTGATAATCCTGCTAACTGTAAGCTGAAAGGCAAACATCTGGAAGAATCACATTTCTTTGCCTGGATAACCTTTATTCCTCCTTTGAAATTCTGCTCAGGCATCATTTTCTACAGCAAACCTTCCCTAAACCCGTAGGTTAGGCTAAATGTTCTTCTTTGAACCTCACAGCACTCAGCGGATCCCCCTGACTCAGCACTCACCGTAGTATTATATTTGAATCATCTCATATCTGAAAATCTTCCCTATTAGACTGTCTGCAGAGACCCAGCCTTACTCATCTTTGTATCACTGGTCCCTGATATAGCAATATATTGCCTGATCATGGATAACGGTCCAAAAGTTGGACAAATCGATAAGAGTTAGAACACTGCATCAGTGCCAGGCAGGCTCAGGACGAACAAGATATTTCTTTCCTTTAAGATATAATTGTCTAATAATCTAGACATAAATACATACTACCATGAAAATATGCACAAGTTGCAATGGGGAACAGAGAGGGAAAAAAAGTCAATTTGAGGGAAAAGGAATGCCAGGGAAGTCTTTCAGAAGATCTAATGTGGGAGCAAAGTATTGAAAGATGCAAGGTACTCATTGATTCATTGATTGCCTCACGAGTAAGAGGGCAAGACGATTTTGGGGAGCTACAAAGAGTTAAATGTGTTTCGAGTTTAGGATTTTAAGAGTAGAAGATGGTGCTGGAAAAGTAGACAGGAGTTAGAACAGGATGGACGTGATTTGAGATGCCAGTACTTCGTTTTTTAACCTGCAAAATGAGGAGCGATTGAAAGAGTTTAAGCAGAGAAGTGGTATAGTAAGATTTAAATTTGAGTGATAATCCACAGTAGCATGATGGAAGATGAATTACTGGGGGACACAAACTGTAGCAAGGAAACCGTGGGGAGAGTACTAAGCCAGAACTAAGGGATGGGAGTCAGGGATAGGTTAGAGATATAGTGAATAGGTAACATCAAGAGGACTTGGTGAATTAAGGATGAGGGGTCTGGCAAGGTGGAGTGAGTTTCCGGGTTGGCCTATGGGGGTATGAAGGTGGCATTTACTGAGAAAAGCAGTACATGAGGATAGAGATGTGAGCCTAGTTGTGGACAAGGTGTGTTTGGGGAGCCTGGCTGACAAGGAAGAGGTCCAATATAGAAGATTAGATCTACGGGTCTGGAGTTCAAGAGTGAGGTCTGCGGTAGTAACACAGATTCGGAATTTTTGTCATGCTGGTTGAAGCTCTGGATGTTTCAGTGGACACTGATATTTTTCACACAAATCCCTTGGGATCCCTTTTGCATTTTCTAGCTGGTGTCTCCACCGCAGCTTGCTGATGGGTTTGTATCTAGTGGCCTGAACCTTTGGAGGGCTGCCCTCAGGTGCTGCAGCTGCTTTGTCTGCAGGCTGCGAGAGTTGGAAGTGTCTGGTTATTTCAGTCCCCTGGGGCAGACCTTAGCCAATGATCAGGTGGTACAGGAGTACAAAAGCCCAGCTCTCTCACCTCCAGTTGTGGCAAATTGTGAGGTGTAATTTGCCCTCCAGGACTTTGCCCCGAATTGTACCTTTGTTGGGTTTGTTCCCAGTCCCTGTCCTGCTTCCCTACTCCCTTACTAGTCCCCCCTGGAAAGTACTTCTTTAATGAATGACTTGCATACAAATCCTCATCTCAGGTTCTATTTTTGGGGGTGTCTACCTAAGACATGTTGTGAGTAAGACTGACCAAGTAGAGTATTTAAAGTGAAAAGGAAAAACATCCCAGGAAGGAACTCAGGGGAGTACCCCCAGTTAATAGGTGGCTGTGAGATCCATTATTTTGATCCCATGAATATGGATAGGGCCGCCTTAGGGGTTGAAAACTGTCCTCTCAGACCAGGTGGTTCCTCACCCCTTGTTCTCTTTCTGGCAGGATGAAATTCCTGCTGCTACTAAATGTGAAGAAATGAGGGACTATATGATGAAGCATCACAATGACACTGTTAGCAAGGATGCTGAGAAGCATATCTTGGCCATAAAAGGGAAATGGGCCCTGGATTAGGGCTAAGTGGATATTGTGGATTTGCTTATTAGGGAAGAATGAAAATATAGTACTTCACGTGTGTGGAGGAGCTGTTATTTTTCTCCCTTTTCATTCACTATTATATGGTGATATCTTTCTATGCAAATACATATAGATCCACATCATTATTTTTAATTACTGCATTGCATATATTATGTATATGAATTATGGTTAAGTAAATAACTAGTCTTTCATTGATGGATACCTTGGTTTTTTCCATGCCTTTATTATTATGAACGATGCTGTAATGCACAACCTAGGACACATATCTCCTTTTGTATGGCTGAGTATCTTCTCGGAAAATTTCTTCAAGTGGGATTTGTTGATTAAAGGGTATACATGTTACACATTTTGACATGGGTAGTTACACAAATTTTTCAATTAAATTGATATACTATATTCATGAGTATAATTTGTAACTATTTTCTCATGATTCGACATCATGTCTGTTGTAAGCTCCCATTTCCACTTGATAACAGAAAATATTGTCTAGTCAATTTCGAGTTAAATCAGTTCAATAAACTAACCTTACATTTAGTTAATGTAGGTTAAAAATTCAGCCATGTGGAGGTTTACATTTTCTGTTCTGGTTCTCTGTCACCATATCCTCTCCGGGGTCAGTTCTAAGTTCGAGGAGGCTTATGCAACTGCCACCAGGGCTAGGGAGAGGACTACTCCCTGTTCGGGCTCTGAGTTGGCTCTGCACAGGCATTTTCCCCAGATGTAACTTACTGAGCCTGTCCCTTGGCACAGATGGTGTCCAGTGTTGCTTTAATGATGACTAGTCTGTGGTTTTAATGGAACCCTGCTTGGATCTTTGGTCCAAGTGATTTCTCTGAGATGCAGCCAACTCGTCCTCAGGATTCTGGTTGGAACAGGAACCGACTCTCATCCTGGCCATATGACACCTGAACCTCTGATGGCTCTCAGCCAATCTTCACATCCCACTTGGCACATAGGAACTTTGGATTCCCTGCCACACCAACTGGGGGACACAAGCAACTGTAGGAAAGGTAGGAAGTCTAACAATTCCCCCCGTTATAGACCTTTTGGTTAATCTTCATGAGAAAAGAGGTAAGGTCACCAGGTAATTCTGAAGAGAACTCATTTGAGCTTGAGGAGAGTAGTTAAGTTTTGAAAGAGCAGCTGAGAAGAAAAAGTGGACTATGGAGAAGAAATATCAGGCAGTATTAAAAATGCAATATATGTTCTGGATCATAAATTTCTAGTGGAGAAAACTGGGCAAATTGGTGATGTTTTCTCCATCATTGCTCAGTGATAGTGAGGGGTTGAAGACTGGGAGAAAATGCAGGGATATGGGACTGGAAGTTTGAGGATGTTGACAAATTGTGGGAGTAAAACAATAAATGAGCTGGACGGATGGCACATTATGGTCAGAGAAAAAGGTAATGGATTTTAACAATTTAAAGGTAGGAAGTTTTTGGGTGATGAAACATTTTTGGGGGGGTTGGAGTAAAGAAATGAAAGCTTCTAAACTGAAGAATCCAAATCAGTGTGAGACTGGGGTTTCGTATGGAAATTGAAACAAGTGAGAATGAAAGTTGAACTTGGGGTGAAGAGGAAGACAAAAGGCCAGGTTCTGAAGTGTTCAAAACATGTAGAGAAGTGATGAGGAGTTAAGTGGAATGAAATAAAAATATGTGAGTGACAACAGCAAGGAGGAGTAAAACATGATCTATTCCAGGGCAAAGGCCTGAAAGGAGGAAAGATTCAATAGGAGGGAGGAAGATAACTCTCTGGAAGTGAAAACCAGGAAATTGGAATACTAATCAGTCCCTCCATTCCACTTCCCCAACTGCAGACGTAGAAGACACAGAGAAGGATGAGAAGAGCCATTTTCAGGGGACAGCCAGACTTCAGTCAGGGCAAAGAGGCAGAGATCATTCGTTTGGCAGCTGACTTGGAGAACAGGAAGAGCAAAGCGATAAGAAAGTGAGAGTACAGAAAAGAATGAAAGACCAGTGGGACTTGCATTTGGGATGGAGGCAAAGCAGACAACACTGGGAGAGAATTTTAGTTGACTACTTAATGTTCTGGGAGAACTTTCGCACACAACTGTGTGCTATTGCTGGCTAAGATCTCAGGAGTTGTAAGCCTCTCCATTTCCTCTCTGTAGCCTAGTGAGCGGAGGGTAACTTGGCTTGAGGTTCCAAACAGAATGTCGATTAAAATACATTTTAGGGTTAAATCCAGAGTTGGGTGTTGGGAGCGAGCATGAAGACGCTTAGTGTCAAATAGTAGAATTCACCTGTGGGACAAAGTGGTTGAAATTCTAATGTGAACCTAGGCAAAACCTAGCCAAAAGTTGTTGCATTTCTTGGGTTGTGTGGAGTAATTAGCAAAGATATTATTATAGACTTCCAAAGTCATCTTTCCCAAAGCAGATGCTAATAGCAGCAAAAGATGCAGTCTCTTTTATCTAGAATCTGAGGAGAATAAGAGACGGTGAGATGAACACCATGAAAAAGTCACAGCTACATTTGATTAACTCTGTTCGTATTCTGTCTTCCTTAATTCTTACTTTTTGGTTATAATAACAAAGCTGAACCCCAAATCTCATTAGGAAACAAATGTAAAAAAATAAATAATTAAGAAAAAAAATACAGCATGCCTGTTACTTTCTTGCTATCATTCCCAGGCAAGCGTAGGTGCTGTGACGTGTTATGGTCCTGTCCATCGAGGGCACAGCTAAAAATCCCAGACTTGAGTCGGGTTTTGGCTTTGCATTTCTGTTCTGTCTTTAATCAGTCATTTCCTGTTTGGTGCGAGTTAACAGTTCCTCTGGTGGATTTTTTTTTCCTCTGAGTCATCTTACTTGATAATATCAGCCATGGGCTCACTGGCACATGTTGTATTGTCAATCTGTGATTCTCACTTTGGGCCATTTCTGTTGCTTGTGTCTCTTCTACTTGCAATTTCCCTTTGGTCGCCATCCCCTATTTTAGGAGAACTCAGTCCACGTGCAGAGAAATATTATAGGTTAATCTCAGCAGGATGTGTGAGAAAGAGACCTTGGAAACAGGATGAAATTTGGAGTGTCATAATTCTATTTGCAGAGACTTGATCCTTGCTTACATGGACTGATCACAGTTGCTGAAAAAAAATAACTCTGTGATATTTTCATGGATTCAGCCATATGGCACCGCCCTACCTGAACCATCATTCTGTTTTCCCTTACAGACACTGAGGAATGCAATATGGACATCCCGTCTGACTACTCAGTATACAAACTCTTTACCTAATGTTGCAGATGGGTTTCATATATCCAAGGGGCTGTTTATTAATGTGGATATTTTTTCTCTCACTTATTTACATGTTGCTCAGAAGCCTGCCTACAACATGGAAATGATTTGCATGCATCTCGTTTCTTAGGAGTAAAGCACACTCCTACACAATGGGGCACATCATTTCACAGAGAGGCAAGTCATTTTGGGGTCTTCATTTCCATGTTTTGTGGGGGCAGTGCCATAAAAGCACTCTCTACGCAGAGCATTTTCCACAATTTACTTGGGGTTTTGAGCAAATATAAAGAGGTGCTTAAATGCTTAGAAATAGATGGGTGTGGTAAAGAAGCAGGACCCTGGGGGGGGGGGCGGTTGGTAGAAGGAATGCGGGCCTTGGAATAAGATGGATCAAAGACGTATTCCTGTCTTTACTATTTACTACCTCTGCAGGCTTGAAAAATATTTAACCTGCATCAACCAGGTTCCTCATCTATAAATAGAAAAAATAGTATATATCATGTAAAGTTGTAAGGATTGGACACTGTGTATGTGTGAACTGAAAATGATGGAAATGGCATTATTAAAAATAGTGTTAAAATAATTTAGGAATTATTATTATCTATGTTTTCTCAGGACAGGAGTATTGATACTTCCAGGAAGTAAAGATAATTATTTCTAATTATTTGTCTTTACCCCACAAGAGTTCTTGAAGTACATATTCCCAGTCCCTATGGAAGTGCCTGGCAAGTAGTAGACGCACAATTCATGTTTGTTTCACTATAAAATTGACTCATTCACATGAGAAACATTTAATGTGCCTAAATACATAAGCATATTGAAGGAGTTAAAATCAAAATTTTATGGACAATCACTGAATAATTTTCTGGATAAACTTCTGGAAAAGAAATCAAATATGAAAAGAGATGTAGATTTTTTTTTATTCTTCACTTGCCTCAAACTCTTTTGGTTTAGAAGTGGAAACCTGACACTTGGAGAACAACGAAAGAAAAGGAACATCATTCAAGTGAATTTCTTCATTTTTATGTACTGCCTTCTTTTAATAGAATGCTAGCCTGGCTGAGAACACAGATCTTGTCATATTTTCTGCTAAAAACCTGCCCAGTGCCTAAAATAGTTTCTTGAATATAGTAGTTGCTCAATAGTTACTGAATAGATTTCCATCTCTTTGTATCTAATACACAGAGAGATTTATAATAACAACACGTCTTTCTTCCTCTTTATCCCCAGAATTATGAAGCCCACAGTACTTATATTCAGGATGTTTTATTTTTTAAATTTCAGCATTTATTTTTATTTTTAACAAAAACATTTCTTCTTTACTATTAATTTCTACTTCTATCCTTTGGTTAAATGGTTATCTAAATAATTTACCGTGCATGTCTTAAGTTTTTTTCAATCAAAATGTTAAAATTTGGCTATTCATAGCAATCAAATTAATGTTTCTTTTTTGTTTTGTCTGTGTAGACTCAGCCGTGGTTTTTCAGGTATTTCTGCTTGGAGTAGATACCTCAGCTAGCACAGCAAGCTTTGTGGAAAAAAATGTATATTAATTATTTTCTCGGGATTTAATTTTTTTTTTTTGTTTCTGTCAGATAAAACTTCCAGATGGATAGCAGATCATAGACGCACATTTCCCTGCTATCTTATGGCACACTGAAACACTTGATTTGCAAGCTGGAACACAATGATCTGACCATGTAACTGTCAACAGCATGACCGGGTATATACCTTATGCCTGGATCCTCTAATTTGCACATTTTTTCTGACACATTTAGAAAGTCTACAGTCTGAATTGTTCAAGTCATGTTCACATAGGAGTTAGTGAAGTTTTAAAAATATACCAACTCTTAGGAATCAGATAAGAACTAATAAGCAAAGTCACAGATTATTCCCAAAGCCAATTACTATCTCTTACTGGAGCTAGAGTAAGGGTCAGCATCAGGTGAATTTCTTGCTCTTCTTAAGCTCTTCTTATAGTAAATTTTCTGATAAGCATAGCTGGCCACAAAATGACATGTCACACACACTAGGAGGAACTTAGCAATGGAGCAGAAAGGTGGATTCTAGGTCCCTCAGCCCGGTTTTCGGTTGCATGACTTTGGGCAAGCAGTTTAAACTTTGGGCCGCTGATTCCTCATGGGAGGAAGGAAAGCTTTCAGTAAGATAATTTTGAGAGCCTTTATATCTGTAAAATTTTTATAATCTACAAACCAGATAGGTCAACCCTAAATTATTGAAAAAGTCAATACATAGTTATGTGAAACGAAGCAGGTCTTTCTATTACAACAAACCCTTTAAATAATAGCAAAGACTCTTTAGCCTTGCTTACATTTATATGACAAAACACCATGTCAGTGACAGCCTCTGTCCTAGATGATGTCATTCATCAGGAATACACTTTAAAACATCAGAGGGGTTCAAGGGATCACTCAGATTCGTCTCTAACAATTTGAGAAAAAATAAACTCTGACAAAATTAGGTTCCAAGGTCTGTCTTAGTGTGCTCTGGAAAATATTAAATACTAAAAAAACCCCCGAGGAATAGCAAATATAACAGTAATTTATGGATCATGATAGAGCTCAGGCATGTGTGTGGCTTATCTCTATATTCTAACATGTTGACAACAGAGCAATAATGATGTTTAATTCAAACAATCTTTTTATGGCAGGCAGTATGTGAGAAATATTTTTGATATATTCATCATGTTTTTGTGTTCCAGGATCATCTTGCAAAAGCAGGCTTGAATCCTTCCTAAACGCGTGGTCCTTCGATTTGAACTGATAGAATATTATGACTTCCTTTGTCTTCTGTTTTGTGATTTTGCCAGTAGTTGAAACAAGGGGAACAATAGAGTGTACATGAATAGAATTGAGCATTACGGAAGGTGTAAAGATACTGAAAGCTGACAAAAAAGAAACACTAATGAACCGAAAAAAAATTGGTTTGATTTCTTGAGCTAGGAATTTTTATATCTATATCTCTGTATCTTTTGTTTTCCTTTAAAAAAGGACAAATAGTTTATTCAAAGGGAATTAATTTCTTTACTAATAGCTATATACAATTTACTTCAACTCAAATGGAATTTATCTACTAGATAACTTAAAAGACAAAGATAAAAATGATACTGATCTTTGTGGGGAAGATGTCCCGCATAAAAATAATGGGACCTCAAATACATGTGTTAAAGTTGTTTATTGATTTAAATATGATCCTTGCTGTAATCCTCATCATTAGCAACCTTTAGCAGAAAGTCAATTGCTGCATCAAAATCATCCTCCATAACATACAAGCAGTTTGTTCAAGGAATCCAGGCGCTGTTGTTTATGGGGACTTGGAGTCTGTCTTAGAAGCCTTCCCAAAAGGCCTTTGCTCACCTTTCCTCAAGCACAATTTTGCCTCCTGTTCTGTCCACTGGGAACTCATGCCCTTTCCCTCGAGCTCTCTATGCTGCCAATTTCCTCAAATGATGTACTCCTTTCTCCAAAATTAACACTCCAGACTCTTCTCCCTCAGTCAGCCTATGAGTTTGCATATTTTAATGTATACTGAAGTGTGAATAGATGTAGCTCCAGAGTAATTTGCATTTTTAATGTTGCATTTCAATGGGAAGGGATCCCTAATTGGTGGGTTTACCAAACTCCCGCCCTCACTGCCTATTCATTCTCTGCCTTAAACTTCTCATCTTGCCAATAAAAGACCTCATTTGGTTACTTTGAATTTTTGCGTTTGTTGGAAAATGGTTTATTTCTTCACAAAAACCTATTTTGTGGGGAAAACATTTTATGTTTTTTTACCCCTGGTCTACGTGGCCCCCAGTTTTGTACTTAGATATTACTCTCTGCCATTACACTAGATTCCACAGTTAATGGGTGCTAGGTGAGAGCACTCTAGTTATTTGTTCCCAGGCACAGTGGGTCAATAGACTTCACCTGCTGAGTAGAACAATGCCTGCTCCCCTTCATTGTGTGGGATCGGTCTCTGAAGGCACTTCCAAAGGAGGCGAGGGGACTCAGAATTGCAGCCCCCATTTCTTCTCTCTGCTCCACCTGCACCTTTTTTTTTTTTTCCTAGTCTGCTTCCAGGTCTCTGTCTCTTTGATATAGGAATGACAGACCTGTCCTCATCTACCACGGTCCACGGTGTCTCAGAGGCCACTTGGGGTAGTTTGTAGCTGCTTCTACTTCTGATCTTGGGTAATAAAGTTTGTTTCCATCCAGCAAGGAAATACCTTCCCTGTTAGTGTCCAGATTGTTAGTGGCGGTGGTCCCATGGCAATGAGACCAGGTCCTGGGTGACACTGAATTTTCAGCTTTATTGCACCAATGCTGTTTCTGGAACTCCATCCCTTGGGTGGAGTGTTTGAATTTACCTGGCAAAGCCAGTTTTGAGCCTTACTTATGATGCTTTTTCTCTTAGGAGACCCTTCATTTCTCTCTGTATTCTGGCTTCTATTTTCACTCCCTTTTAGTCTCTAAGACATATTAGTATATGTTTGGACTCCTGTTGAAAACCTGGTTCAAGTTCTTCCCCACAATGTTCACGCAGGGCATACAAATCAGAGGATGTGGCCGTTGACCTCTGCTTAAGTTTCTGTAAACAGATAATGAGGCTTTGTCTTACCGGTGTCAGCCCCGGCCCAAATAAATCATGTTACACCACTTTTCTTCATTTGGTCACACTAATTTATTTATTCAGAGTACAGGAGGGAGAAAGATTTCTCTCTTCACTCCTAGTCTAAATATTATATTAACCAAGCTGACTGCTTTGTTATTGGCTTGGGGAGAGTGAATGGCAAGGCAGATGGGGGTTATTATGACTCCGTGTTTTTTATTATAAAGTATTAGTTTCACATTCTAGACCAACAAATGAGAATGGGTTGAGTGGAACCCTCCTCCATGGCTAAGGTCAGAGAAGAAAAAAATAGGGAGTAACATGGTAAATGCTAAATGAGTATGAGTTTAGAAATAGGGAAAGAGGGACCCACAGATCTGCAAGCAGAGTAGAATTCTGTGGCACTCTGAAGATGGAAGACAGAACTGAGAAATTCAGAAAGTTTCTCTGAGTCTGAGTTTGGGAATGGAGACATGGACCCAGAGAGAGTTTTCTTAAATCATACCCCAAAGAGCTTTATTAAGAGCTCTGTGAAAAGAGCATGTGAAAATGATGGTGGCTTAACAAAGTGGGGTCCAGTTGTGCCAGGGCTAGGAAAGACAAGTCTGTCCTGGATAGAAATGGAAGTCTCCTGCAGTAGCCCAAAATAGTAAGGACAAATAGAGGAAAGGGTCTTTAAAGAAGAAACTGATTATTCCTAAACCGACCTTATTTTCATTTATTTCTTTATTTAAGATCTTTTATACCCTGAGTTTTCTTCACTCTCAGAAGGAAACTAGTGTTTATCAACTTGCTGCGTTTGGCCACTGGGCTACAGTGGATGCCATGAGAGAAAGGAAATACAGGATGGAAAAATGATTTTATGTCAAGAGGTGGGCCCTGAAAAAAGTTAAGGTTACACTAGGTCTTAGATACTGAGAAGGAAACCTAGATATTTGGGTAAAATGAGAGATTCCAGGGCAGGAAGTACATATACAAAGTCTCCTATGTACATTACAAAAAGTTTCTTATTAATCCCCTACAAAATGTCTGGGAATTAATACTGGGAATTAAATGTCTATATAATTTTTATGTGATATGAAAGTGTTCATTTTAAATACCCTTCAGTGAATTTAGGAATTTTCTTTTATACTCTATAATCAAATGTTGGTAAATATGGTTAGAAGGTGATAATAACTGCCCCCAACTAAGAATAGGAAATTTCAAGATTTTAATTGACTTAACCAGAGGTTACCAAGTCACAGAATGTATTTCTTGCAAAATGGTTTCCTTTCTTTGGGCTACAAATCTAGTGAGGTTATTATATACATGTGTTGCCAGAGAACAGTGTCATTAAAAATTAGAAATTCTTCCATCAGGATCAATAGAAGTTTCAATGAGTAATGTTGTTTCACACAAGTCCTTAATTGATGAACTATTTTTATGCAACTGGTTCTAAAGACTTTGAACACAGAGTCTTGAGTGTTTATGGATGTTTAGTGGAGCGTGTCTCTGATTGTGGTCTTCATATGATCTCATTGGCGTTTTAAAGTGAGGATCACAATGGTGGTAGAACTGCTAAAATTGTGTCATAAAATTGGTGCAGGTGTCTTCATTCTCCTGGAAGGTTGCATCTTAGTATTTCTATAATATGAAAGCCCTCACATCTCACTGATGGGAAAGCAAAGCTCTAGCCTGGTTATCTTCCACCTTAGAGTGGGCATAAGATATTACTACCCTGACTGTGCTAGTTTTATTTGTCAATTGAATGAATTCAAATAGATCTTTAAGATCACTCCAATTCCAATTGTCTGATTCTTAACCTGATTCTTTATCAGTTAATTGGGGGTGGAGAGATTTAGATCTTTGAAATATTGAATCTTCCCATCCTATACATTAACTCATTTTATTTTACGTCATCTAATAGTTTTATAGTTTAGTGCTTATTTAGTATTAATTTTTTTTATTTGGTATTCTAGAATTTTGTTGTTGCTAGGTTGGGAAAGCTCCTATCGTCCCACATTGCCAAGTTCTTTCACATTTTCTAAGAGATCTTTCTGTTGATAGTCTTATATTTTCTAGGTAGACACAGTAGTGTACCTCATGCATTTGACATCTAAAGTAGATCATTTTTTAGCACTTCGTCCTCTTTGTGACAAAATTATTTTCAGTAATAATCATGAAAGGAAACAAGTAATAATAATGGTCAGAAAAGAAATGCAGACAGATTAGAATTTTCTTAATTGAATTTTATATTTGTATACATGCCAGTTAAAATTAACATTAAAAATAATACAGGTATTACAGTACTTAAAAGGATAAAAGCTCTGGGTTAATACTTTTCAATTACATTAATGTATTTTTTGAAAAAAGGGGAATTTATATCTATCTATTTCTATACATATAGTCTGTTTCAGTAATAATTAATAACCTTACAATTTCTATTTTCCAGACTTAACATCTAGAAATTTGTCCATTAAACTTTGGAAAAAATAATCTTGGTATATTCACACTTAATAGTATAGCTAGGTTTGTTAATCTTTGATCATAGTAGATGGAACATTTCTATTAGTTTTAATTTTTAATTTTTTTTTCACATGAAGCAGCAGATATACAAACAGGAGAAGTTTTAAACATAAGGATAAAATTTTCAGTGACTCATAAAGTTCCCATTTCTTAATACATTCTAGAAATTATAATCCTTCCCATGTCTATGTTTCTCGGGGATCTATTCTATCAGCTTCCAAATATCTCTGTGCATAAAAAAGTTCCACTAAAATATCTTCATCAGAAAGTTGTCATAAATTTCTATTACATTTGGTTGAAATATCGAAAGCTTTCCTTCTTCTGAAAAATCAGAGGAAATAGCCAAATAATAGCAAACATTGCCATTATTTGATCCACTGCTTTAGAATGAGTGTCCAGTTCTTGGGGAAACGATCAAGGCATTCAAGCCCAGTATCTTTTGTCTTTCTCCTGGCATTCATTCATACAATGGCAGAATGGAAGTAAATCCTGTTCAGTTTCTTCATATTTATAATCACTTTGATAAATATATATGCGTATATAGATTAAATCTACTGTTTAAATGCAGGAATATGTAGTACCATAGATGCAAACTAGATGCAAACAGTGCCTGAAGCAATATTGAATGATTCTGAACTCTTAGGAACTTTCTCTCAATACAAATCCACGTAACTGAGCCCTGTGTAATGAGTTGACTGTGTAACTAGGAATTCTCCATATTGGCTTCTCCAGATATATTACAAGTTATGAAAGGAAAAATAATAAAATGTACTAATTTGAAACATATATATATATATGTGTGTATATATATATAAGCAGACAAGAGTCACCGAAGCTGGAGCTTTAGAACTTAGACCAACTATATATATACATATAGTTTCAGAGAGAAGTTTTTTATCATTGACATTGTTTAGAATTGCTGGCACATGGTGATAATAAAAGCAGACTGAGTTTTAGGTGGTTTTGCTGCTGTTTTACAGTTCTCTACAGACAACACATACATTATGTATCTGGAGTTGACCACCCTGACCACCACGTTGTGGCAGTGATAATAAGCATTCTTGACTAGACCCTGACTGAAATGAAGTTGTCTCTAATTGTTCCATTTATGTATAAGTTTCCCATAGCTATTTTGTAAATAACCCATTAACAAGCAAAAGAAGATTCCTTCTATCTCTAATTTACTAATTTTTTAAAATCAGAAATGAGTGCTCAATTTTAGGAAATAATTTTTAATCTATTGTGATGATTATATGGTTTTATCCTTCAACTTGTAAATACCATTAATAGTTTTCTAGAAGCTGAAGCATCCTTGAACTTTTGGAATAAAGTCTACTTCACAATGTATTATTCTTCTATATACTGCTTTTAGCAATTTGCTAGCATTTTGTTTATAAACATTAACAAACACTATAGGTCTAAACTGTAGTCTAAACACTATGTGTGTTACTCCTTTTTAGTTTTGATATTGGGGCACATCACATTCAATGAGTCTGGGAGGTTTCCATTTTCTTGGTACGCTGTAAGAATTTGTGTAACATAGTAATAGTCTGTTCCATGCAGGCTTGGTCCCTCCCCACCATGCTTTTTTTAAAGAAGTAGTTTTGTGTTTTGTTATCTTCTGTCTATCACTCTCGGAATTAAGTTTATGATATTGCAATCATAAGCCTATCTCAATTTAAAATATAGATATGCTATCCTCTTCAGTCTCTCTTGGAAATAGTATATAAGTTATTTTAGAGTTACCAGTTGTCTCCCTTAATAGCACTGTTTCATTTGGTGTGGAGTTCAGGTCTTTTCTGTGTTACCATGTTGACTTTAGTTTCTCTCTTGCTGGTGGTTTTCCTCAAATGCCTGCCAATTCTTTGTTATCTCTTTTCACGTGTAAATGAGGTTCTAGGTTGAACAATCTTGGTATCTGAAACAGAGTTTCAAGATATCTGCAGACAGCAAAAAGTTGCTAATGGAATCTGAAAGCCCTTTTCATCACTTCACACTTTTCACTCCCTAGCCATGAGAACAAACAGGCCTAGGACAGTTACAGAGAAGATTAGAGTGGATAAAAAATGATCCCTCTTCCCAGTCCAAAAATATTCATTCTTAAGGATGGGAGTAAGCAGTAGGGAACTATCTGTAGTATCTGTGTGTGATGCTGAAACTCATACAATTACAACAGTCTAAGTTAACATTCCTCTACTTTTTGTTCAACGATTCAGAGATAACAGGGATTCTTTTTGTCTTTAAATACATGTGGAGAAGAATTTTCCACTTAGGTTGACATACCCAAACCTAGCCTCCTGCCCATGGAAAAAGAGTTAAGCAGTTTCCAAATTCTTAGATGCTCCAGATAGAATTGCAGTCAGTTTACCATGAATCTTGGCTTAATGTCTCCGTCAAGGGATATATGGGGGAAAATACATTAAAAATTAAATAATTTTTTAATTAAAAATAGTGAGAACAGAGATTCCTCTTGAATTCCCAGGGGAGGAATCCTCATCATGTGGGGACACATTACTCAGAGCTTAGAGCCCCAATCACTGCATCTAGAAAGCTGAGTGGTTCCCTAAACTATGTGGAATCCACCTTTTTCTCTTTTGTTGTTCTCATGCCAGCACCAGAAGAGACTTCTGATAGGGCTGTGGAATTCCGCTGGAGTTGCTGGAAAGCCACTGTTTAACCTCAGGTGGCTGTGAACCTGACTTTTGCTAGAACATTCACAAAGCCTCCTCCCACACTACCATACTGGCCAGCTTTTAACATTTTTGTGGATGCCATATTACCAATGCTAAGGACTCCACCAATGCTGCTCTGTGCGTCCCACAAATATGTTAATCAAGCAGCTATTTCAGGTTTTTGCCCTAGATCTTAGGCATGGGGCAGTGATGGACAGTCTGGCGCATGCCTCTCAAATACTGGCCCAAACCCTTGGATATCTCCTGGACCCCTCACCTCCCTGTTTCCTTGAGTTCTTTTCCAGTAAGTTCCTAGGTCCTCTATGCAAATAAAGCATGGACAGGTCTATCATGGGTGTTCCCAGACACAAAAAATTTCTCAGTCATAGAGAGAGTCAGTTTATTTGTGAAGCTTGGAATCAGACAAAAGGATGAATAATGAATACATAATAGCAAAAAAATAATGTTCTGTTTTAAAAATCTGAGACCTGGGTAGTGGACACAAATATTCATTCTGCTATTATCTTTTATAATTTACATAAAAACACCATATATACACACATATTATGTGTGAAACACTTCAAAAATAAAAATGAAAAAGGTTAAATGAACAAAATTAATATATGATTCCAAGACCTCTCCCTACCCAAAGAATTAATTTTTGAAATTACATGTGTACAGACTAAGACTCTACAGATAAATTTATATAAATGATGGTTAGTTTACATGGTGTAACTTGACAATTCTGTTAAATTTCACCTATTCTTTAGATTTCCAACTCTATTTTATATCTGAATTCAGAATTACTCTACCTTAAACTCACCTCTGACGTGAGCATTGCTACTTGGAGAGGGAATTGAGGCTGAAGTTGACCCCTTCAGCTTAACTAATGCATTAACATATATTAAAGCAACAGATGCTTTAACTGCCTCCTTGTAAAGTACAAAGGGTCTGAACATAGAAGGGGATGGGAGAAGTAACACAGCTAGTATGTTTCAGTAGAGGAAACAGGTGTAGAAATCAAAGTCCTGGTTGACTGGGATGGGGGCAGGAATAAGGGGGAGACCTGAGGGGGCCTGAGGAGGAAGCCTGGTCAGCCTGTGAATTCTGTCTCTGAAAAGATCCTTGCATCCCTGCTGTCTCTAGCCTGGTTCACTCTCACATTTTCTCCCTGTCTAGATTATCACTATTGTTTCCTGATTATTCCCTTTGACTAAAGTCTCCACTCCACTCCCATCCATCTCCATGCTTTCTTTCTAAAACACAAACTTGAGTGGTCATTTCTCTTTTAGAAAACCTTCAATGGCTCCCTATTACTGCAGAAGAAAGTACAAACTCTTTGGAGTGACATTTAAGGCCATCTCTCCCCTCATTCTACCTTTTTTGCAGTATGTATTGGTATTTGGGAGCTCACGTTCTGGATTGTCTGGTTCCAAATCTTGACTCTACCACTCACCCTGTTGTGTGACTTTGGGTCAGATACCACACCTTTGTCTGTCTCAGTTTCCTCTTCTAAAATAATAATAATCCTAACTTTGCATGGGATTGTGATGTAGGATAATTGAACAAATACATGTAAAGTGCTTAGAAGTGGTGCATGCTAAGCACTCAATAAGCTTTATTAATTATTATTAATATCATATTACACCAATCTCCTCCATGTAATTTATGCTATCCTATGTTAAAGTATTTACAGAAAGTGCTAGCTAGGCATTCTCCATCCTCCCAAGGCCACAGTTTTGCTTATTCTATCCTGGAATTTGCAAATTTAAGTATTTTCAGTCATCTGGCAAAGCAGGGAAGGGAATGGTGTGAATTGGAGAGTATATGCCCTTTCCTCATAAAGGCGTACAAATTAAAATGTATATTTTTACTACTGGGCCGACCAAAGAAACCATATCTGTGGTTCCCTCTCCACTTTTTATGGAAAATTATGACTCATCAATTAAGGCCAACAGCAAATCTTATTTCTTCCATTGACTTCTGTGACTTTTGTACTCACATAGTGCTGACTGTATTCATGCTCCCACTATAATGTTTATCATATTATAATTTAGTTTCCTACATAATTATCTGCCCTGCTTAAATTTTTTAGTTTTCTGAGAGTAAGCAAAATGGCTTGTTATTTTTTGTTTGTCTGAAATCTAGCTGGTGTTTAATTACATTTTTTTTTGAATGAATGGTGATAGTATCTGGGATACAAGCAAATACGGAAAACCAACATGAGTAGGGTTGAAAAAGGTTAAGAAGCCAAACTGGTGAGGCAGTGAAGGCAAATGTGAACTTCTTCCCATGTTTGTCTTGGCTTTGACTAGAATCTCACTCATAGAAGTCACCCGACACTGTAGATTGTCACCCAACACTGTCTTTGGGCAAATGTTATCAATGGCACCACTTTTGAGCTTCTGGCATTTCAGCAACACAGCAATTAAAAGGTGCTTTGATAAAGTAATAAACTTTTATTTCCCAATGGATGTTGGCTGCTTTCTACATAGAAATTACTAAGAATCATCAAAGCCATTGATAGAAAATAGTCAATAAAAGATTAGTTATTTTTCAGATGTGTTAAAGATGGTGATTTTCTTCTCTGCTTCATCAAGATACTTCTTGCAAAACAAAATGGCTGAAAACTGAAATGCCAATAATTTGCTTAATTGAAACACATCTGTTTCTTATATTCAACAAACAAACCAAAGCCAAACAACAGCTCCATCTTCCCCACAAACGCACAAGAAAACAAAAACAAAACCAAACAAACTAAAGCCAAAACCATCAATAGGAAGGGACACTGCAAATGTCTCAGATTTGCAACCCCTACTAGACTGTTTAGGCCCCCTTGATAGTTCAGGAGCACATGGACGTAGTTGCCAGCTACCCACTGCCCAGTCCTTGTGACTCACCACTAGCTTTGCAGGGAGCCCTCACTTCTTTTTGGGTGTATTAATCAGCTTGGGCTGCTGTAACAGAATATCATAGACTTGGTGGCTTAAACAATAGAAGTTCATTTTCTCACAGTTCTGGAAAGTCCACGATCAAGTTCTGGCAGGGTTCACTTTCTGGTGAGGGCTCCCTTCCTGGCTTGCAGATGGCTGCCCTCTCCTCGTGTGCTCACCTGATTTCTTTGTGCACCCATGGAAAGAGGGAGAGAGATGTCTCTCTTCTTCTTATGAGGCCACAAACCCTATCAGATTAGGGCCCCACTCTTATGAGCTCCTTCATCCTCAAGTACCTCCTAAAGGCCCTATCTCCAAATACAGTAACACTGGGGGTTAGTATTCCAACATGTGAATTTTGTGGGGGACACCATTCAGTCCATAGCACCGGGTTCATGTCCTCTTAACAACTTGCTCTGAGTGCCAATTCACAAGGTCATTCTCTTCCCTTTTGATCAAAACACCTTTTTTGATTAATTATGTCATAAGTACTGACTTTCTATCTTTTGAACCTCTTTAAACATGTTATTTCTCACTTTAATGAACTTTGCGCGTTTTGATTATTATTGGGGGAGGGTCTCAATAAATAAAATGTCTTTCAAAACTTTAAATAAAAACATCAATAAAGGAAAAGAAATGAGTATTGTAAAGACCTTCTTTCTCAAACAATTTTTAACAATGTATTTACTCATATTGATATGATCTCAATGAAAAACAAAATCCCAGGGTTTATTTGTGATCACAGTCAACATTAAAAACACACCACCAACTTTGTGTGTATGTGTGTGTGTGTGTGTGTGTGTGAGGAAGATTAGCCCTGAGCTAACATCCAATGCCAGTCCTCCTCTTTTTGCTGAGGAAGACTGGCCCCGGACTAACATCTATGCCCATCTTCCTCTACTTTATATGGGAAGCCGCCACATATGTCTTGACAAGCTATGCCTCGGTCCACGCCCTGGATAGGATAGGGACCTGCGACCCCTGGGCTGCCAGAAGCAGAGCGTGCGAACTTAATCGCTGTGCCCCCGGGCGGCCCCAGCACCACCAACTTTTTACTGCTTCTCCTTAGTCCAAATTCTTAAGAACGCCAAATCTGATGGTATAAATATAGTTTTGACTAAATAATTCAATTGATAAGCATAATGCAATAGATTAAGTAAAGGAGGGGAAAGGAGAGGTTTTTATACATCTTTTTGGTGTTTCCAATAAACCTTGACTTTTTCTTCATCTGTTGGAGACGCCCAGTCCTTCCTAGAAACTTTACCATCGTGCTAGTACCTGCAGAGTGATACCACTACCAGACCTGGCTGTTTGTTTCTGAATAAGAACAGCTGTGCAACAGACTGTCTGAACAGTCCCCGTTTCAGGATGCGGCTCGGATCTCTGACACCGAGGCGGTACCGCACCAGCTGGCTCTGCGCTCGCTGCCTTGCTATTCCTGGATGATTTACCTGTTCTCAACCCTGTCACCTTACTCTTTCTGCTGTCTAATTAAAATCCCGTGTTACTGGATTCACTCCACTACAAATTAGCAATGCTATCTGTGTTCTTTCTGAGCCTGCACTGGCCGTTTTTACTTTATGATACATGATTTATTTTTAAATTCATACAAGATGCTTGATTATTTATTTGTGGTATATTTTAGCTCTCTTGTGGAGTCTTGATCGGAGTAATCCTCTTCTAATGTATTCATATAGAGTGAAGATCTAAATTTCCTAATCAAAATCATGTCAGCAAAAGTAGAGCTGCTCTCAGGATAACATTTTAGTCTAGAAAATGATTTTCCTTTAAAAGGGATTCAATGGACATGATGACATAAAAAGAAGTGGCAAAATTACACACAATCAGTTCACATAATCAAAACAGCAATGTTTTGTATTCAGCAAGGATTTCTTTTTTACTGTAATAAATGGAACAAAATAGTCCTTTTGGAATTCTGCAACTGTGTTACGGCTACAAATGCAATACTACTAGCATCCTACAGAATTAGGGACAAGCATTTTCAAAACTTTAGAGGAAAGGATCCTACTGAGACATAGTCCCTAAATATACATCGGGATAATGTCTCATCACTAACACAGATGTTCTGCCTTCACTTTAAATCCATTAGGAGATTACTGTTAAACCAAGATTAGTCTATTTTTAAAACAGCCTAATTCACCAAATAGTCAGTTCAAATGGTGCATTTTTAATCACAATTGCCTGGAAAAAATATTATATTATCCTAACATATACATTGGAACTGTATAAGATCTGTGGAGTCTTTCTAGATCCATCAGGAAAATCTTGTCCTGTCTTATGAGATGCTCCAATGGCCTTTGGGCATACTTCTATCAGTATGGTATTCTAGAAGTGTGTATTGTAAGGTGTGTCCAGTCTCTCAGAAAGCTTGGAGTTCTGTGAAACAGGGATCATATATTGCACATCTTTATAATCCTAGAACCTAGCCCGGGCCTAATATATGGGAGGTGTTCCAAAAATGATTGTTGATTGACTTCATGGAAATTAAGGGAACTAGACTAATGTTTGTATGGACTAAGGTACTAAGTTAATTGCCTTCACAAGATGTAAAATTACAGTCACACCTATATCTACAAAAAAGTAGCCAAATCAGTCACATGAATAGGTATGCATAATCATTATCAAAGCTCTGCTTCTTTTTTATTAAAGGCTCTTTGATTCATAATCTCACACATACACACACATCTTTTATGAATTTGAACTGGTTAGATAACTTCCTATTCAATGATCAAATTATCCTTTGGTCTTTTCTAGACTTTTGACTTTAAGGATTTTATTTACGTAATGCATTTCTTTACTTTTTACTGTGAACTATAACAAACTTTGTGTGAATTTTGGAACCATCAGTTTCCAAATGTGTGGAACCATCATAACTGCAGTGGCTGTATTTGGGAAATAGAGACGGAGTGACAGAGGAGCTGGAGAATTTAAAATGTATCGAAGATGTCTCTCAGTAGTTGGGCTACTTTTAATGTGCAGGAGGTCATGACCTCCATCCACAACAGATATGTGCTGCCTCAGTTGGTTCCAGAAGCCTTTGTTATGAGACTGGAAGTCACCAAGAAGTATTAACAGAGATAGAGGGAAATGCCACTGAGAAAGAGGACTTTATTCTCCGGGGGAGTCTGCCTAGCTTCCCTTTTCCCAGAAGCTATTTATTCCTGCTTCAAACCATAAAGGTGTCAAGAAAAGAAGACTTTCCCTTTTCATGAAAGCAAACTGTAAAGATTCATAAAGATTCATAGATCAGAAAAGAGCAGCCTGTTAATGGGAAGTTGTCAGAGATCACCTTGTGCCTTAGTTAAACTAGCATCATAACTGGCTGAAGTGAAACTGGTAAGCTTATAGCAACTGGGAATCTAGCCAGGGTAGCCAACAAGACAAAAACGTAAGAGAGCAATAAAGTCATCGATGGAGGCGTGATCAGGAAGATCATTGCTTTTGTAGCCATTTGGCTAAAATGGAGCACATAAATGCTGAGGAAACAGCCTAAAAGGAGGCCAGAGAGAACTCAGGGTCTGTACTGATAGCAGCAGGAAATGAACGCAAGAGGGAAAGCACAGAGTCAGGAAATGCACAAGGAGAGGAGGATAAAGAACAGCAGTACTAGTAAGAGTTCTCGTACGGTAGTAAAAGATCACTGTGCACGTAGAGCGAATCTGAGGTTCCTTATTGCTTACAGGGAATGTCAGCATAGAGCCCAAGAACTGGGCAACCTGAATAGGGGATAAAAAGAAAGGAAGCCAAAATAAGAGGTCAAAGACTATGATTTTGCATACAGTTTTCTTACAAGAGCGTCTAATTCTTTGTATGGACCATGGACATGCTTGTATGGACATGCTTTTCTGCACTTTATAGTAGGAATTTGTGGCTTGCATTTATGGGCTTTTTTCTTAATTTTTTCTGAGCTTGAAAAATTTTCTAAATTATATTTTTTCTGATCCTCATTTTAATTTAGAAATTATATTTAATTATGTCACATATCTATTTGCTTAAATATCTTCAATTATTTGTAGATTAAGATAGACAATTTAAAAATAAAAAATAGATACATATGTGTGTCTAAGTTAATTATATACATATAACAATTTCCTTAAGCACAAATTAAATTAATTATACAGTATACTTTATATATAAATTTATAATTAGGTACATAGTTGTCTACATTAATTATGTATACATATTTAAGTGTTAATTTAGGCATTTCTATGACTAATTATAAAAAGTTATAAAATGTATTTGTTCACTAAAAGTGTTATTTACTCCCTCCGGACTGATCAGCTTTTTTCTTCTCTAGATCCTGAGGAACCCCTTTAAACATTGTACATATACAACTGAGCTCAGGGGGACCCAATCAACATTAGGCATCATCGTGGAACACTTGTCCAAAATAAAGGACAAATTATTACACCTTACTCCACCTCTCATGGAAAAGGAAGCACAGTGCCTGGTGAGCCTCACTGGGTTTTGGAAGCATCATAGACCACATATTTGAATGCCCTTCTGACCTACATATGTGACGTAGAATGCTACTATTTTGACTGGGCCCAGTTAAGGGCTTTGCATCAGGTCTAAGTTGCAGTAAAAGTAGGTTTGCAACTTGGTCTACATGACCTGGAAAACTCTGTGGTATTAGACATATCAGTGGTGGGAAGAGTGGCACATAGACTTTATGGCAAGCCCCAAAGGGCAAATCACACACAGAGAGCAAGTGTTCCGAAAAAAGGGCTTTCTTTTGCAGTGAAGAATTACACACTCTGTAAAAAATAGCTACTTATAGGCGTCTGGGTCTCAGCAGAGGAGAGGCTCTCTCTGGTTGGGTAGACGGAACCTGACAGAACTGGCCATCTAAGAAGACCTGGCCTGTCATATTCTCCATTCTAGACAGACTGCCTTGCCCTTTTATTCTTTCACCACTAGTCTGATACAAAGACAAATTTTGAAAAATAACTTTGAATATACTAGGTGGAATCATATGAAAGTTATGGTTTCTTGGCAGATAAAAATGTTATCAGTAATTTTATATGCTTCAACCTAACAGAAAAAGAATAATTGACATTTATTCAGTGCTTAGTATATATATGCCCGTGATATGACTTCTTCCCTCCTTTTTCCTTTCTCCCTCCCTCTCTCCTCCCTTCTTTTCTTTCTCCCTTCCTCTTTACAATGTACTTTCCATCCTATTGTATGATTTGACATCTTTATTTCTTTCTAAGCTACTAAATGTATTTGTATTTTTGCAGCATTTACTGCCTTGATTTTTGTGATGATAGTTCTTGGTTGCGATAAGAAATTGCATAGAAATCATAACCAGTTCCAGTTCCAAATGGTCAGCTTACAAATGTCTAGAAAACCTTCTTTTAAGAGGTTCTCCAAATATATGAGGCACACATCCATGGGTGCAGGCAATACAACAAAATGCTTAAAAATTAGTAAATAAAGGTTTGCTGGAGTTGAGCATAATTTTAGCCAAACTGTAAACGTTTATGGATTAGTTGGAAGCACGCCTGACTTTTAGTCCATTCTCCTTTTTTATCATTAAGGTTCCCAAAAGACAAAATAACACCATCTGATACCTAGAATTCCTGAGTAAACTTTTATACCACTGAAAATGCACGTCAGGTGCTTGGACAGAATTGCGGGGGAAGGACTGCCCTTGTCATCTGGTAAATTACTCTAGTCTGTATGCTGCTCAGAGTTAAGAAATATTTCCTTTCAAGATGAGACAATAGGTTTAAAGTACAAGGGATAAAAAAACCTGTACTAATTTTTTCTCTACAAATGGTATAATAAGATCAACGCAGTGCTTTTTAAGTTAATAAATTCAGAAACATTATTAATATTTGAAGACTATTTTATCCCACCTTATTTACTATAATATTTGCAGAAATAATTGCAACTAATAAAGAAAAACAATTTAAAATGTTCTTTAAGGGGGCGGCCCGGTGGCGCAGTGGTTTAGTTCGCAGGTTCAGATCCTGGGCGCAGATCCACACACTGCTTGTCAGCCATGCCGTGACGGTGTCCCATATAAAGTAGAGGAAGATGGGCACGGATGTTAGCCCAGGGCCAGTCTTCCTCAGCAAAAGGAGGAGGATTGGTAACAGTTAGCTCAGGGCTGGTCTTCCTCACACACACACACACACACACACACAAAAATGTTCTTTAAGGAATTGAATTGATCATAGAAATAGCCTCTTCATTTTTTTATTTAACATAAGACTTCCAAAGGTAGAATTACTTAAGTCAAAGAAAGGGAGGCTAAAGAAGCAGCTAGCCCAAGTCCTTTTATTTTACAGATGAGAAAACTGTGGTCCAGAGAGGGTGATTTGTCAATGGAACCGGAATGAGAACTCATGTCACCTGACTCCCCATCCCTGTGCCTTATTTCGTTACACACATGAATCAGGTGAGAAACATTCAGCATTCAGAAGTGGGGACCATTTTGTCAATTGCATAAGCATACTTTTCTCAGTATATTTACATGTGTAAAGCAATAGGTAAGCCATGTAATAAATGTACATGATAATTATTGCTTAAGGGTAATAGAATGACTGACTTGTTTGTGATTGAATTTTTCACATAGTAAGCAGATTGCTTGGACGTTATTATCTTTAAAGCAAATATGAAATTAATTTCAAACTAAAGTGTGAATATCTTAACAAATACACAGAATAGCAGAGAAGAGGGAGGAAGGATTTTCGAGAAATGAACTTAGAGAATACAATTAATTTTTGACATGTTTCTGTGTTCCTTCACCTACAAGTTACTTGATAAAAATGACCTAAAAAGTTCTTTTTGATGCTATCTCTTCACCTCTCCACCATGTCATTTTAACTAGCAGAAATGTAGCCTATTTGTTCTCTTTCCCTTCTGCATCGGTTTTGATTCCTTTTTATATACTTGCTTTTATCTAGGTGTCAGATTCTCTCTAAATGATACATTGTAATCTCAGCCATAGAAAAAATGAAGCTTACAAAATGGATGGGTTTGATTTGAAGAGATGTGGGTTAGTCAGGTGGCAGCTACAGAGATGGGCCTCTGGTGAGCTTTGGCGTTACGTGGTTTACATTAACTCTTGGTCTCGTGCATACAGAAATATTTTGTAAGAAATTTCTTTGTTGTATTTTGTAAAATTATTTAAAATGTCCTTCCTCCTTAGGCCTTTGAGAACAATCCAAAACCTCTGGCAGTTTTTATGTCAGAATATGAATTATATTCTGAAATACAGTCTATTTCTTTCACTTGAAGTACATGTAAATCAGTCACTTATTCAATCTTTTTTATGTATTGAGGATTTACTAATGCTATATATTGGAAATATTTAGCAATGTGAATGGGGAATGAAGAAAACTTTCATGGAACCTATGGTCTAATGGAGGAAGCAGGGAAGTAAAGAGACAGTTATAACACAGTGTGACAGACTTTACCATAGGGGTATAGAAACCATGCTAGAGGGAATAAAGTTGTGGCTTCTGTAAGGCAGTGACTGTGCTGAAAACACGCTTAGGTTTTATTTAAAAAAAATATATCTGTGGCATTGAGTTGAAGGTCTGCGTCCTATGATTCTCATTCAATAAATCAGACAAGCACCATGCCTTCAATTCTTATTGACGGGGTGTAAAATGGGTCTTAAAAACAGCTGAATCTAGAAGGGAAATGCAGGATAAACCAAATTATTTAAATGATTTCTCCACCCAATGAGGTTTGAAGAATCATATTTAAAGGAATCTAGTTTCACATGTGACTGATCACGTTCCACGTGAGTTTGAAAGGGAAGTGGTGCGGGGCACGAGAGAGGCTGGACCAGATTTCCCAGTTTGGTTTAATTTTAAGTATTGCAATGGAGTTTCTGAATATCATACTCAAATTTCGAGTATAAATATTACACAGAATCATATTTCATAATTAAAACCAATTTTCTTAGTAGTAGCAACAATTCAGTTTCTCTATATTCCAGTAGATAATTGAGAGGTGATCGTTTTTACCTGGGGAATGTCCCATGGACAATCATCATCATCTTCATCATCATCAGCACCAGTTATTGAGATCTATGTCAGGCACTGTTCTGCGTGCCTCGTATATATCAACTCATTTAATCTAGTAACATCTTTAATGAATATGTACAAATATTATGCATATTTACAGATAAGAAAAATGAGGCCAGAGAAGGTAAGTACTTTTTCCCAATGTCACACATCTAGCAAATGGTGAAAATTTAGATAATCTCCTTAAGAAGTCACTTAATCTCAAGCTCAGGAATTTAAATATTTTCTTCGGGCTTTCATAGATCTATTTTAACAATAGGCCTATAGGTTTAAGGAATATTAAAAATGTCCTATATTTTCTGGACTCTATATTTAAAAATCTGGATTTAATTATCTGACCTCATGTAACCCCATTTTTAGATTTGATTGTATTTAAACAACAGCAATGAGACATGCAGATTCAGACATATCATGAAAATAGTCATTTGGTGGAAAACTGACATTTACAGCTTTTCTTTTAAAAATTACTTCACATTTATTTAGTATTTTACAGCTTAGAAAGCACAGTTGTTAGTCTGTGGTAATCTTTCACTCTTCTTTATTACAAAATTTTAATTTGCTCCATTATCCTGTTTTATGTATCCTTTTACCCTCTTTCCATCTCTTTCCTCCGATCACTCCTTTCTCTTTTCTATTTCTTTGCCTGTTTTTTGGTGAAAATTTAGCTTCAGAGTTCCAAATGAGTCATTTTTTCCATATGCCTAGCTTGGGGGCTACTCTTCATTCTGGGTCCATCATGCTTGTGGTTGAAGGTTCTGTCTCTGAGCCTGGGGTGGAAGTAGGTAAGGAGAAGGCAGAATGATGTTCCACATGGAAGCGTATTGCCCCCATTGCTACAGACTAGCACTGTCTCCATGCTCTTTACCCCACATTTCTGACTTTCTAGGGCCAATGCAGTGTTTCTTTAACTTGTGCCCTCAAAGCGATTTTGTTTTAAATTTCTGCCTCCCACATAATGACACTGAATGTTCTGATGTTATTTCTGTTTTCCAGTTGTCTGGACCGCAGAGTTGTGACAACCCTTTGTTGTGTTGTGTTGATTTTGTCGTGTCTTTGATTATCAGGTGAGACATGTTTATTAGAGAACTCCTTCTTAAGATTTTATCCCAACAATCAGGCCTAGAATCTTATTTGAGGGGAAAACAAAAACAACAACAAACTAACACATAGGAACATTACATCAAAATCGTCCAAAGTTGCCTTCAAACAAAATACTTGCTTCCCAATCTTTTTTCTTAATTTCTTTCTTTTCCTTCTTCTTCTTTTTTCTTGGTAGAATTTTTGGTAAAAAGTAGCCAGTTGTGGTTTGGCCAGGAGGAGTAATTTGTTGGCGACTGGAATATGGGAGGAAGGAGAAGGTGGAGTATTTCTACGCCTCTTCTGAACAAGGTCTACCACTGTTCCCACCGTGGTGTCTTCCTTTATATTTTCATTGTCTCTGTGCTCTGGTAACACTGTTTCTTCCCTCAACCCTACAGGCCCGAGAATGCTAATGATGTCCTCTTGTCACCAACCTCTAGGTGCCTCAGATCCCAAGTTGGTTCCATTAATTCTGTCCACACCTATGTAAAATGTCTCTTCATTAAGTTCTCAAAATTCCAGCTGAGTGTGCCTTCTGCTTCCTCATAGGACCCTCACTTATATATAGCATAATTTAAAATCCTGAATTTTCCCCAGCAAGTATCCTGGTAAGCTCACGGTTTGAGCCCCTAGGTAGAGCTTAGCAATATTTGAAATCACTGTTGTCCTAGCATATTATAAAAATGGCCAAACTTCACAGCCTGGGATGCAGGTGTCATCGCTATACTCAGTTCATTCTATAATTTAGAATTAGTCTATTACTTATGACTCCACTTTTAAGACCATATTCTCTATAAGGTATGGTGTTTTTATTTGTAAGTGGCAAAAATTCTAACTTAAACAAGCCTAATATGAAAGACAATACATTACCTCATGTAACATAAAAACCAGAAGCAGGAAAGGCTTTAGTCATGGTTCCATCAGAGCAAAAATTCTCTGTTATTTTTGGATCTTTCTTCATGCTGACTTCATTCTTATAATGGCGTCCCCCACAGTTCCAAGATGGCCACCAAGTGCAACTGGAACTACAAGCTTCCTGGTTTACACTGAGCTAGAGCCCTTGGCCTTCACAACTCTCATACCCACATCCTATGTTTTCCAGTGTATAGAATAAATAACAGGGCCGGCCCGGTAGTGTAGTGGTGCTTCGGCGGCCCGGGGTTCGCAGGTTTGAATCCTGGGCAAAGACATACACGGCACTCATCAAGCCATGTGTGGTGGCGTCCCATATACAAAAAAAAATAATAATAATAGCGGAAGATGAGCACAGATGTTAGCTCAGAGCCAATCTTCCTCACACACACACAAAAATAAATAATGATAACAAACATTTTAAAAATTAGGCAGGAGACAATGATGTTATATGACTTGGCATAAAAATATCTCAATTCTGTATATTGAATATAGGAAGAATGTTTTTATCTTTCCTTAAATATTAGATGATAGTTAAATATATGTTTGTATTTTATTGTGACAAAATGGCTTAAAACATGTCCTACTTGTGCCAGCCTATGCTTATAGTTTTTTACTTATAATATGACCTCAGGCCAGAGTTATCTTGTTCATACATCATTATTAAATATATGTAGTATATTTTTTTCATGAGAATAGCGGTGTGCCAAGCTTTTAGCTATTTAACAAGTAGCTATGAAATTAACTCTGCAGGTCAAGTACTGCTAGAAAGTAATGAAAGATGCCAAGAGAATGATGGCATGGTCCTGTGTGAAAAATGCCTCCACATCTTTAGCTGGGCAGCATCCCATCTACCACCCACTTCTGGTGAAGATAAGTAGCTTAGATGCTGTTCAATAGGTACATTTCAATTTGTTTCCCAAACAACAGTAATTTTAAAGCTATGGTAGTAAGGTTACGTGGTGCAATAAATTTAGGAAACGATGCATTAAAGGCTGAGTTCAAAATGTTCTTTATACTTGAATTTCTCAGGACTTTTTATATGAACGTGTGTGCTGCAAATGGTCAAGAGGGTGGCATAGTATGTGGTGTTTCTCAGATATACTTTACAATAGAAACCTTTTTGAGACCACTGTTTGAGGGAGTGCACCTAGAAAAATAGCAGGTTAAGTTACTCACTTCTGAGCCTGGTTATCCTGTACTTATGTGTAGAATTTCTAAATGTCTACATGGTTTGAAAAAATATTCATTCATTCAGCACAAATTTAAGATTGTTTACTTTCTCCCTGTCTTAGTCCATTTGGGCTGCCATTACAAAATACCATAGGCAACTAGATGGCTTATAAACAACAGAAATTTATTTCTTACAGTTCTGGAAGCTGGGAAGTCTGCAATCAAGGCACCTGAAGATTCAATGTCCGGTGAGGGCCTCCTTTGTGGTTCACAGATGGCTGTCTTTCACTGTGTCCTCACATAGTGGAAATGGTAAGGGATCTCCCTGGGGCCTCTTTTATAAGAGCACTAATCCCATTCATTAAGGCCCCACTTCCTGACCTATTCACCTCCCAGAGGCCCCACCTCCAAATACCATCACATTGCGGGTTAGGTTTCTATATATGAATTTTGGGGGGACACAAACATTCAGTCTATGGCACTCTCCTGGTTTGGTACACTGAAAGGGACCAAGCAGGAGCTCCATCAACTTTGAGGCATAATCATCTCTATTAAAACCGCATACATCTATTGGCAGTGTTCCATTATCCTTGGGACACTGTAATAAGAAACTCTGATTTTAAGAGCCTCATGTTATGATTTGAAGGACAGATGAACATAAAAATTAATTAAATCTACCAGGTACTGTGCGCCAAGGGACAAATATCCTGTAACAGGTGTTTAAGTTAGAGGGTCATCACCAAGGACTGAAAAGATGAGAAAAGTCTTTTTGAAGAACGTGGGAGCTAAACTGAATGTTGAAAGAAGCCTAGGGCTTGTAGGAGGTCCAGGTGAAGAGGGCATTTTGAGATCCTATGAGAGTGTTTCTCAGGAAACAGGATGATTCCTCTGAATTACAGAGATTGTCTTTCCCGACCAGATTAATAATCATCTTTGGTCTTTGTCAATGTAGATTGAACATCTTTGTCTTTAAAAAAGATGTAAAGAAAAGGATCCATTTGAGGAATTACAGATATCACCCACCATTTAAACAGCTCATTGTATCAGGAATGGTTTTAAAACATCTATATAACTTTGAAAATAAGAGAAGTTATAGCATTTTAAGGCATTTTTGGACCATGCCAAATCTAAATGACTATTGGAAATCTAATAAGAACTGAAGTACTTGTCACAGAAAGTACCTCTTATTGTCATCTAATTTCAAGGTTATCTACTTGGGATAGTGGAAAATCATGAACACCAAAAATTGTAGATTCTGTAATTTCCCTGCCTTTTGCAATTTTTCTTGTTTTCTTCCACAGGTAAGTTTTCATTTTAAAGAAATACATTTCTCTCCTTTCCAGTAGCAAAGATAAAAACCTTTAAAAAGTTTCTCAAATTGACACTCTATAACCCAGCTATGATACTTTCAAATAAACCAGAAAAAAGCCTACAAGGTAAGCTGTAATTATTTCTTTTCCACTTTAAGAAGTCATACAAAAGCCTGTGTTGGGTCCTTTAAATCCTAGTTCTTGTTTCTAAGAATTTTATTTTTTCATGAGCATTCATTTGGAGTTAAGGCACTTGAAACTACTAAACCAGTTTCAGCCTTTTTTTTCCCCTAACTGGCCATTTTGATTATTTATTAATAAAGATTTTGACCCTAATCATTGACGTCATGATTAGGTGGACCATTTACTTCATTTTGGTGAATGACAAGCCTGACAACCAAGGAATTTGAAAAGAGTTATCACCCAAAGTCTAAGTCACTACTTGGAAACCACAAACTTTGGTCTTCTCACTAATACTATTAAACAAATCTTTACTGGACATTTACAGAGTCCGTGGTACTATTTTTACCACACAAAGGGCATGATCTGCTCACCGTGAGACAAAAGCCAATTGACAAGAGGCAAGATGGTGGAAAAGAAAGGGCAGTTTATTACAGCTTGCTAGCAAGGGGGAAGATGGCCAACTAATGTCTCATAGAACCATCTTACAGAACAAAGCCTACAGGCCAGTTATATAGGGGGCTGGTCTCCATGTGGGGGATGCATCTGGTCTCAGGGTGGAGGCATCCATCTGATCTCCAGGTGTGTCAGATATCTAGTCTCAGGGTGGGAGTATCCATCTGTTCTTAGTTCCTGATAGTCTTTGTTTTGCTGGATATGCATCAGAGACCGGAGCAATGCCCTAGACCCTGATCTTTTAGTTGTCATTGATGATGGCTATCAGCATAGACGTCTGCCTGGGGTTCATCACGTTCCTAAGGAAATCAAAATAACAAAGTTATTGACTTATTGCAGCTGGGAGGGGCCATAAAATCCACAGAGGCTATCAGTTAATGAGAGATCATTCAAAGTTACAATATGGTTTCTCTGCTACAATATGGCTTCCCTTACGTCAACTTTGTATGGAGCCAGTATCACTATTAAAATTATAGCGGGGATGAATAAATCATAGGCCATATTTTCAAAGGTTTTATTGTCTTCTCCGGGGACAAAACAAGTAACTAGGCAGTTATGCATCAATGCAAATATGTTAAACAAAATTAAGGAATAAGGTGAGAAATCAAAGTAGGGAGTGAGAACTGGGGCTATGGATCAGGAAATAATCTATGTGGTAGAGAGGAATTTAAGTTATGCCATTAAAAGAAAGTATGAATTTCTATAAGAAAAAGTGGGATCTGGGGAGGAAGGTGCAAGTGTGGGGTATGTCAACAAAAACAGACAGGAAAGTAAAGGGTTTCAGAAGATAAGGGGTAATTTCAATTGGATTGCCTCATGGGTTGGAGTGGGGCAGCAGCCAGCACAAAGGTTGGAAAGGTGGGTCGGGATCATACTGAAGAGCTCTTGGAAGCACAGGGTGGGGATTTGGTTTTGACAATGGGAAGAGGATTACATAAGGAAATTTTATCATTGGCATGTAGATTGCAGCTAAGTGTAGATGAAACTGAAGTCAGGTTAGGTCACTGACTTAATCTAATGATATACCCTAGGCTTTGGTTAGAAGGAGACTCCTTAAGTGAAACAAAACAGAAACAGAAGGGATTTGAATCCAGTAATTTTTTTTACTAACCCTTGATTCATTTTTCCTTTATTCCAGACATAAAATATTGAATGACAGCTTTTCCTAATGCCTAGTTTTATACTAGCTTACTGTTCCAAAGATAATGATTAATGACAATAATAATTTCTTGTAGGTTAGAATATTTAATGCTTAAAAGTGTTTCCATATGACCACACTATAAATAAAAAAATAGTATCTGGCCCCTAAATTGTAATCACCCCTCAACCCAGCACTGACCTTCACGTAGCCTTGCTCCTCATCTGCTTCTCCATCTCCTCCAGCATTTCTCTGTTTGGGGGTCCAAAGGCATTTTTTTTCTTAGCAAAAGCACTAATACAGTCTGTTTTCTCATACAAAATCAGATTTTTCTGATTCTTCACTGCTTTCTACCACCCCTTCAAACAAGTCAATTTTTCTTTCTTTCTTTATCTCGCTCTTTCTCCTTCTCATTCTCTTTCCACTCTCTCATAGACAAAAAGGGTACAATATAAAATTTATTTATTTATTTTATACTTCCTAACCCATTCCTTTCATTCTGCTTTAGTATCTTGGCGGCCATATTTCTTTGCTTTTGTGTTAACTTTTATAATTAATCTAAGACCAATGTCTAAAATAGAACACATTATATTTGATGCCTTTTTAAACATTTCTAATACTGTATATATAAATCTAGCTTTTGTATAGTGAGCTATATTTTTCTTTTGACATTTTAAAATATTGGGTTGTCAGATAAAATACAGGACACCCAGTTAAATTTGAATTTCAGATAAATGCTAAATAATTGTTTTGTATAAGCGTGTCCCAAATATTGTGTGGGGAATACTTATACCAAAAATTATTTGCTGTTTATCTGAGATTCAAATTTAACTGGTGTCTTGTACGTTTTTTTGTTTCATTTTAATTTTTGCTAAATCTGAAAACCCTTTATGTTATTTAAATGCAACACAATTACTCCCCTTTTATTGAAATATTTTTTAGGTCTAGGCAGCTGGGCTCACTAAGACATTACTACAGGTACTTGGCAGAACTCCACCAATTGGAAAGAACACATGGGAATACTTTTTCAAACAGCTTAGCCAATGTAAATAGTTCTTGATGTCACTTAACAATAAAGAATTGTATTCTTCTTAATAAAATAAACCAAATCTCACCAAAAAATAGTACATATTTATTGAGATAAAATACAAAAAAGTTGGCAACTCTATTCTACTTTCTAAGATTCTTTAGAGGATTTTATTATTTTCCTTAAACTCTGGGAACCAGTGATTCCAAATCTGTCATTGCTTTTAGATAGTTCAGATCTGGAACTGTGTATTGGTGCATTTTCTGGCTTTCAGAAGGACCATAAAAATGACATTAAGGCAGTTTTTATCAACATGGGTTTATCTTTGCTTATCCAATTACTCCCAAGGTAAGTTGGTCTAAATTTTCTATTGAGAAAGAATTTCTATTGTATACTGAATGGGCCATAGACAATATAATGTATACCATAAAAATCATAAATTACAAAAATAATGTATGTTGACTTCCACTTTTGGAAAAGTAGATTAGACAGACTTTTCCCTGAGTCAAACTAAAATCCCCGGACCTTATATATAAAACAAACATAAGGAGATTCTGAAAAGTAAAGAGAAAAAGGCCCACTGGCTAGGGACCTCGGGACCCAGAGTGAGTTCCCTAGGTTTTCTTTTTGCTTCATGTAGCCCAGACTTGGAGCCGAAGAAGTTGGTACCCCAGAAATGCCAATAGGTGCAAACACAAAAAACCCCAACAAAGACCTGCTCTCTAGCCAAAGGACAGGAAAGGGGCAGTCTAGCAAGACAGAGAACTTTTAGACAATAACTGCCTTACCTTAGCCAAAACACTGCAGAAAAAACTGTGGCCCAGCCCCTACTCACACCAGCAAAGGCTAAGTGGGAAGCCTAGATGTCCACCCTCTCTAGGCTGTAATGAGTTTCCTTAAATCCCTCACTGGGGTAGTATCAGAGGCTGAGTAGAGAGCTGAAACTTTCATCCCCAACCAAGAAGTAATGAGCCCTCCCACCACCTCCCCATCTGCCCTCTACCCCTGCCCTGTGATGTCAGTAGAGACCACCTGGAGAGCCTGAACCTAAACCCTTACCTAGCTGTAATGAGGCGCTGTCCCCTTCCCAGCCAGAGTGGTGTCTTCTCACCCTCTTCCCCCACCCCTGTGGTGTCAATAATGAAGCACTTCTACTCTCCCAGCCAGCGACTCATCAGTGGAGGCAAAATAAATCTAAAGCGAGCAGAAGGAAGGAAATAATAAAGAGCTGAAATCAATGAAATTGAAAGAAAAACAGCAGAGAAAATATTCAAGAAATAAAGAGATGGTTCCTTCCTACAAGAAAATATAGGCATTACACTCTTTGACATCAGTCTTAGCAGCATCTTTTCAAATACCATGTCTACTCAGGCAAGAGGAACAAAAGAAAAAATTAACAAATGGGACTACATCAGACTAAAAAGCTTCTGCAAGGCAGGGGAAACCAGGAACAAAGTGAAAAGACAACTCACCACCTGGGAGAAAATATTTGCAAATCATATATCTGAAAAGGGGTTAATTTCCAAATTATATAAAGAACTTATACAACTCAACAACAAAAAACCAAACAACCGGATCAAAAAATGGACAGAGGATATGAACAGACATTTTTTTCCCAAGAAGATATACAGACAGCCAACAGGCAAATGAAAAGATGTATGCAAATCAAAACTACAATGAGATATCACCTTACATCTCTCAGAACGACCATAATTAACAAGACAAAAAATTACAAATGTTGCAGAGGATGTGGAGAAAAGGGAACTCTCATACACTGGTCGTGGGAATGCAAACTGGTGCAGCCACTATGGAAAACGGTATGGAGATTCCTCAAAAAATTAAAAATAGAAATACCATATGATCCAGCTATCCCACTACTGGGTATTTACCCAAAGAATCTGAAATCAACAATTCAAAGAGATTTATTAACCCCTATGTTCACTGCAGCACTATTCACAATAGCCAAGACGTGGAAGCAAGCCAAGTGCCCTTCAACTGATGAATGGATAAAGGTGTGGTGTATAAATACAATGGAACAGCACTTGGTCATAAAAAAGACAAAATCATCCCATTTGCAACAACATGGATGGACCTTGAGGGCATGATGTTAAGCAAAATAAGCCAGACAGAGAAAAACAATCACCGCATGATTTCACTCATATGTGGAAGAAAAACAAACATATGGATAAAGAGAACAGATTAGTGGTTACCAGAGGGGAAGGGGGTTGGGGGGCGGGCAAAAGGGGTAAAGGGGCACATATGTGTGGTAACAGATAAAAAGTAGACTATTGGTGGTGAGCATGAAGCAGTCTATACAGAAACTGATATATAATAATGTACACCTGAAATTATACAATGTTATAAACCATTATGAGCTCAATAAAATAACTGAAGAAACAAAGAAATAAAGAGATGGTTCTTTGCAAAGATTAATAAAGTTGACACATCTAGCCTTGTAAGTCTATTGAGACTTACAAAAAAAATGAGAGACAACACAAATGATCAACATTTGGAGTGAAATGGGAATGTCACTACAGATCCTGCAGACATTAAATGAATAATAAGGGAATACTATACACCAGATGAAAAAACTGGGGCTCCAGACATATATGTATAAGAGATGCTGGTGCTCTGGAACAAGGCAGAAGGAAAGCACGAAGATAGTGCCGACCCTCCAAGGTCTCAGGAAAAGTTTACAGTCAACACTTGGATGTGTGTTTAATTGGAAGCCTGCCTCTCAGCCTGCAGCTCTGATAATAAGTTAGTAGACCTCTTTCACAGAAAGACTGAGCTCCTGGGTCTGTTGCCTCTTGCTATGCCCTGGAGGTAGCAGCTGTTTAAGAACTCTTTCTCCATTGGTTACAGTCCTGAGGGACCCATGAGTGAGCATAAAGCCTGCTGGCCACCAGAGCCAGCAGGTGGTGTAGAGGTGTCTCCTGACAGCAGCCACAAAAATCAGGGCACCAGACAAGGGTATAAGCTCCTTTCTGGAAGATACCAATGATGGGGAGGGAGGCAGAGGGAGAGCACAAAGACTGCATCCACTGCCTCCATTTCCTGTAGGTCCCCTAAGTCCACCAAACCAGAAGCCTGTCCCTCAGGGCAAAGCTCCCAAGCCTCTTTCTCAGAAAGGCTGGGGGTGGGTTTCAGTCTGCTGTTTGCAGGGCCCTGGGGGTGGTAGTCTGTGCTTTGATGGTTACAGTCCCATGGGACCCAGGAAGGCATGTGCCCCTGGCCTCCAGAGCCAGGTGATCAAGGGGCATCCCCTGGGTGGCAGCTGCAAAAACCAGGCCCCTAAATGTAAAAACCAGGGCACCAGACGTGTGTGGAGGCTCCCCTCCAGGAGATAACTAGAGCTCTGCAGTGGGGAGAGGGAGAGCGCGAAGAGGGCGCCCACTGGCTGAGTGAGGCAGAGGGGGAGTGTGAAGATGGCACCCACCCTCTCCCCCAAAAAAAGAGAAGACAAAAGAAATAAAAAGAAAAAAATAAATTAAAAAAAAAAAAAAAGATGGCACCCTCTGGCTTTAGCAAGGCAGAGGGAGAGCAGGAAGATGGTGCCCAGCAGCCTTCATCCCCAGACAGTTTCCCAGCAGGCCCCTGCCCCTCAGGCCAACACTTTAAAATTAGCAAATAAGTCTCTTTCACATAAAGTCTGGGGACTTTTCAAAGGGCTGCTTCCACGCTGGGCCCAGGGTCCAGTCTGTGTGCCGGCCTTTTAAAAGCCATTCCTCAATTCGCCACAACACATGGGTCTCATGGGTGAGAGCCCCATTAGTCTTCAAAACCAGATGTTTTGGGGGCTTGTCTCTCAGGTACCAGTCTTAAAAGTTGGGGTGCCCAATGTGGGGTACAAACTGTTCACTCCTCAGAGAGGAGGTCACGATTTTGAGGTCCCTCCTGATTATGGGCCTCTTGCCAAGGGTGGGGTTTATGGTGAGATTGTGTCTCAGCCTCTCCTACCTGCTTTGATGTGGTTTCCGTCTTGTTTGCCCAATGTGAATGGGTTGCTCTGCCAGTTTTTAGGTTTTTTCAGAGGAAATTGTTTCATATATAACTGTAGATTTGGTGCATCTGTGGGAGGAGGTGAGTTCAGGATCTTCCTACGTCGCCATCTTGAACCAAAACCTCTAAAAATCTTAGTAGTAAAAGGAACCAGAGCATCTGAAATAACAGACTCAGAGGAACCTACCTGAGCTGAGGGGTGACACCAGACTCTTTTTTTCACACATTTATTTTCCTCTACTCGAATACATTTTAATCCTTTAAAGAATATCAAGGTAAAGACATCATGTTTCTACTTTTGTGACTTTCCTGCTCAGCTGAATTGATTTTGAGGCTGATCTCCACGTATTTCATTGAGGCTATTTTGGGTGGATTTTAGTAGTTTGCAATGAGGGGGGCAGGGTTTATTACATGTTTAATGTGAAGAAGTAGAATGTTCTTTATGGGTCAATGCAAGGAATACACTTGCCTTTCACAAAAATCATTCAGGTGCTTATGTTTTGAAAAGATTCCAAGTTTTCTTTCCCAAATATACATAACTCAGGCACAGAAACAGACATCATTTCTTCTTTTTCTTTTCTTTTGTTGTTACTAGCTCTTCTAACTTTTTGGAAATAGCTGAACTCAAGTTTGATTACAGGTGAGAATTGAGAGATGATAAAAGAACTTGTGAAATCTTGAGAAATCTAGGAAGTGTTATATTATGTTTACTTGTCTATCTTTGCTCACTCTCAGCTAGTATTATTTTTGAGCTGAAATAAGGTTAAAGGTGTAATTATTTTAAAGATTTAGAAATTATTGAAATTTATAGGACCACTCTCATTTTCCCCTTTAAACTTTGCCAGTGATATGCCTATTAAGAGCAATCCCATGGTTTGGTGATTCATCTGGTGGCTGGTCAGAAGTGATGGCCACGACTCGCCTGTAAGTTTCCTCTGACATTTTGCTCTATTTTTATTTAGATATGTCACGAAGAAGATAAAGCAATACAACTAAAATAAAATGGAAGGCAGCTGGTGTGTCCTAGTGTCAGAAAGAGCTCATTTACTCTGAATGGTATCTGAGAACATTTGCTAACATGTTATTTCAAAAACCAAAACTGAGTCACATATTGAATAAATGGGACCAGTAACAGTAGTATAGGTTTGTAAAAAGCCTATAATGTCCATATTTCAATTGGAAAAATATGTTGAAAATGTTATTTTATTTATAAGCTAAAAGTTCTATTTTGCAAAATTACATACTTTTTTTCTCTGTTTGTTTGTTTTCATATCAAGGCTTTTTATCAGAGCCTTTCTTGTATCAGCATATAGAATGTTTGAACAAGTGAGTGAAAAACTTGTCAAGCCTGGGCAAAGAGTTGGCTCCATTTGGGGGTGGCTTCTTAGGAAAATCATTTTTTCATTCTGGAATCAGAAATTGTCATGTTTCTAATATATTGCTATACTCAGACACAGAGACGAGTATACCAACTTTGGAGCTATGGGCTTCATATTTTAAGATGTTGTTTATTATGATAGTATCATAAAGACAAGACATATTTTCTCATCCTCACCCTCACAAGTGTGTCCTGTCCACAGAATTAGTGTTTCCTAAGACAAGGCCGATTGGAACATATTGTTTATTTCTGCTTGCTAATAAAGGGTTATTTTTTCAAAACACTGTAATAATGCATAGTTCTATGGGTAGCCATGACAAATAAGACAGAGAGTTGGTTACCTAAAATGATAATTAGTAAAATGTGAGACCTTTAGGTACAACTTGGGAGACGCACCAGAGTATAGGACTGTATTTATTAGAATCCTATAACCTTAAACTTGTAAAGAACTCCAGAGTTGTCTTTGGCATCCGGTGATTTAAATATTGGATGACAGTAAATATAGAAGCCCAAATCTATGCTTCACTTGTTCACTAAAATAATCTCCAAACTTTAAACCAAATAGACAATAAAGAAAGGTAGAAAAATTGGAGTTATTTTGTAAAGAAAAGAGAAATCTGAGTCGGCATTAATGGATCTCAAGTAAACTGGTGATATAAGTAGTTTCTACTTCCATTAAGGAAATGATGAATACCATGCAATTTTTTTTCCAAACTTGGATCATTTAGAAATGAATGGGGCCTATTATAATTAAACACAAAAAAATAGGCAAGAAGCAGGATGTGTGGTCACCCTAAGAATGATTCCTTCATTCATTAATTCGTTAGGCAGTCAGCTAAGTATTCGAGGGAAAACGTGAAGAAAACACCATCCCTGTCCTCAAAAAGATCAAGGCCATGTGTGTGGAATATATATCTTTTTGTTAGGAATTAAGATAAAACTCTTTTCATGGAGCACAGAAGAGAGGTTGCTGTCTCTGAGGATGCAAAAAGATGCTGTTAAGCCTTTAAAGATCCATAGGGTTGAGAATAATAGGCTCTCACTCCCATTTGACAGCTAGGGAAACTGAGACTCATGCTAGCTAATAGCAGATTTGAGGCTAAACTATATGCTCCCTGAGTTCCACTGTAAACTTCCCAAACCACTCTGTTTTTCTTGTGAGAGTTACCAGAAGGAAAAGAGCATATGAAAATGCTAGAGATTTACTTTACATTTCTCTGGAGACAAAGAGTAGCATGAAGCTTCTTTGTGATTTAGTATCTGTGCGGTGAAAGAGAAGGTCTGAACGACCCAACTTAGTCACTTTTAACCTTATGACTCTAAGACTGTACATTCCGCTCTTTTAATGCTTTAAGATATCTAGTAGTTTTTTTTTTTTTTTTTTTTTAAGGAAGACTCTTTGAGACAAGATTTT
Source organism: Tapirus indicus (assembly GCA_031878705.1). NCBI lineage: Eukaryota > Metazoa > Chordata > Mammalia > Perissodactyla > Tapiridae > Tapirus > Tapirus indicus. The sequence continues at coordinate 18,385,978 of CM062918.1, forward strand.
CCTTGCAGGTTGAATCTCATGACAAGGGGAATTGCTATTTGCATATTGTACTGCTAGGATAACTGAGCCTTTCACTATACCACATTGTAAATGGAATTTCATTATATCCAAGCACAGCATAAGCAGATCCTACTGTGTACACATATCAACTCAACTGAAGTCCATTATGAAAATATTTCTTAGAAGATGCTTTATTATATTCTAGAAACATACTTGTTAGCTGGATACTGTGCTGGTCCATAATATCTGGGTGAGGCTGCCCACATGTAGACACACACTCATTTAGGCACATGTTACATTGTTGAACCATGCCGTGAACCAAAGCCATTCATTATCTTTTTGTCATTTTTTTGAGGAAGATTGGCCCTGAACTAACATCTGTTGCCAATCTTCCTCTATTTTATTTTCCTTTTTTCTCCCCTGAGTCCCAGTACATAGTTGTATAACCTGGTTATAGGTCCTTCTAGTTCTTCTATGTGGGATGCTACCTCAGCATGGCTTGATGAGTGGTGCTTAGGTCCTCACCCAGGATCTGAACTGGCGAACCCCGGGCCACTGAAGCAGAGCGTGCCAACTTAACTGCTATGCCACCAGGCCAGCCCCTCACTATCTTTCTAATGCTACTCCTTTCATTATTCATTTTGTTGATACTTTTTTGACTCAATTCACAATGTATGACCATTAAATCAATCAAACAGGAATACCTGAAACTTGTTTTTAATATCACTCCTTGTTTTTATTTTAGTAAAAAATCTTAGCTCTTTGCAATGTTTATTAGTTCAGTGTGTTTATTTTGAAGCCAAAATTTTAAAGATAGAAAATGGTAATTATGAGAAAAGTAATAAAATGTGCTCTCTTTGAGGCAGAAATTGCTGCACTTAGAACAAGACAATCGCCTACATTCTCTGACTGACAGGTGGATATCACATTAAATGAAAATGATAAGAGATTTAGTGGACTGAAGAATAACTTCCTCTTGACAGCACCCTGACCCTTGACCTATGGCCTAACTCTTGTTAGCTTCACTAATACAGGGTAATTGTCACAGGTGTAGGATAAAAGACATCTCTACAGAAGCCACCAACAGTCTGAGATTTATTTCTTTTGATGACCACAAATGTGCTGTTGAGATAAAACCATAAGTTCTGACCTTCTCTGACCTATAAGGATATGAAAATTTACCCATGAGAAAGCAAAATTCCAAATACAAAGAGCTCTCTTTACTGTTTGGCTTGAAGATCCCTGTTGTAACAGGCAGGGTACATGCTCCAGGGCAAAGCGATGGTAAATATATTATTGTCATAACCCTGAAAGCATGTTTCACACATACTGTGACATGGATCTAATAAAGAATGCTCTATCCACAATAGCTCCCTGAATTTTTATAATTATTAGTAAACTCTCACTAACTCATACTCTGGACTTGTGTCTCATTCTGAAATGATTCTTTTGTATTTATATGCTAATTACCTTCTGCAAAAGAATCAGTTCTTTGAGTTTTATTTAAACGTTCTGAAGGTAGTAGCTTTAAGAGTACTTACAGATCATGTAGTAACAATTGCGATTTCTCATGAAAGTTAATGCCTCCTCCTGTAAGAAAATATATCGTATTCTCCTTTTTCAGCAACACAAGTAAGAAATTCAGAAAACACAGTGAAGCACAATGAGTTATGCAAATCCCTGTTATAATGGAAGAATATTACAGGGGAAAACCAAATGACTGTAACATCCATTAAAGCGAAGTCAATATAGTCATATACCTATGATTTAAAAAAAAAACTGCAGAAGAATGAATATTGCTGGTGAAATGAAAATGACTTTACATTTCATTAAAATGAAGTCAAAGCAGGAACCTGGCAGTGTTTTCAAAATGTTTTATCAAGAAGGAAATGGAGTCAACTTTTCAAACACTTGGCATAATAAAGTGGTGTATTTCATTATTCTGTTTATTTAGGGGTGTAATATTAGAATCATCCAAATGATTGTTACTCAATATGAAGAAGCCATAGAAGATTTCCAGGATCCAATTTCCATTCAAAACTGTGTGGAAGGCATAAATTACTTTTAAACTCATAGAGGGTTCTTATTCAGGTCGTAGGTCTTGCCCTTCAGCAATTTTTCATCCACAGCATGCTTTGATGACCCAAAATTAGTATATATAAGCTTAGGATAATCAGTCAAGGAAAATACAAAGATTATGTTTATCTTAAAGTGATACTATAGGTAAACTACGTCAGTTGGTTCAGCAAAGGTGTAGCCAAACCCATCTGTTTCCAAAATATCACACTTTCTTTTTATTAAATCATGAAAATAAGGGATTATAATCATGTAACTTATTGTCATGCATACTTGCTATAATAATACCTTCTTCCCAGACTACCATCTTTTCAAATGTGATGAGATCATCAGGTAACAGTGTAGGATATGAAGGCTTAGCATGCTGTGTTGTTAGCACATTAAAAAAAGAAATTGCTGGGATAATTAACAACTACCTATTTGTCTGTGGGATGCATTCATTATGGCTCTACAAATTGGAGGTCTCCAAAATCTGTGCAATAAAATTTACTCTTTGTTCAGGAAGTTCCCCTTGGATTTGGGGAAAATTCTGGTTTGCTGTGTCTATTGTAATTGTGACAGGCAGTTGACACGTCTCATAGTCTAAATGTAGTGGCAAGCAGGGGGTGGTACAATGATGAAAAAACTGCCATTCATTCTTGTGCAAAGGAAAGGTGTTTCTTAGCATATTCCAACCTATGTTCGGACTAAAGTTGGGTCTCTGGGGTTGAAGGTCAAATCTGTGAGGTCAAAGCTATTTCTTGTCAATCTTCGTTCACTAATGACACATGAATTGGAAATTAGAACAAAGTAAGTAAAACGAATAGCCAGAAGGTGAGTGTCTGTTTTATTACTCAGAAGAGCTGGGAAATCTGGCCAATTGTTGCCCTATGTGGCTTGAATGACAGTTGTTAAGTTGAAAAAGGGACAGTGTGATGGGAATGCCACTTTAAATCTCAATTACCTCCTCCACTCCAATCAGCTTGGTAGAGCTTTAATGAAGTGCAATTCTCTGTCCTTTTCCTCATACTTCTATCTCTAGAATAAGCCTCACATTCAAGTTTGACAGCAGTACAATCAGTTTTCCATTCATCACTGGCCCTGTTTTAACCCTGCTGAAAAAGGGCCTAATGTACGTGGCAGTGATGGCAATTAGGCAGAAAAGTAATATTAGAAACAGACAAAAGCCTGAGTCTTTTAGCATTACAGGTGTTTTTTTTTTTTTTTTTTTTTAGCCTGTTCTAGACATAAAGGAATAGGCAGTGTTGTTAAGTTCCCTTCTTCAGTCTTCTCTTAAGCTGAAAGTCCAAGGATTTCAAGATTCAATTAATTAGAGGCATGGAGAGCCAAAGAACAAGGTAAAAGCTAAGTTCTTTCTAACTGAAGACACACTTAGTAATTGGCCCCTTATTAAAATGGATATCTTCTGGGTGTATGTTTAATAAGGTTGATAAAAACTCGTCATTTCCTCATTAGGATAGCACATGAATACACTCTGTATGTAGAAAAGAAATCTTAAAGAGAACAAA